>OX940925.1:7569278-12369278 GCA_954870645.1 Agrotis clavis
GAATCACATATGTTCCTGATGCCCAGCTTTATAAGAACAACTCTGTATTTTGATCCATAACTGTCTGTAAACATAAGATGAATGAATTTTTTCATCGTGATATTGAGTAAGCCTCAATATAAACAGGTTTTCTGTAGGGAGGAATTGAAAACATTGAACTGAATGCAGATTTAGGCTGAGAGCGGTAGTCCTACTTGTAATTTTCAAAGCATCAGCTGACGATCTTTCCACCGAGCTACAGCCAGCTGACGTCTGTTTTTAGCCATAACTACATGTAAACTTTCATTGGGTTAAATTTGGGTTGAGAGGAAATCACTGAAAATAAAATAAAAAATTACATGTTCGAGTGACCAGCTGACGTGTATCCCACCATGGTATCGTCGGCTGATTGGTTTTATTCTTCGTGATACAAGGTAATCTTCAATATTAACCAGGTTTCAGTTGGGAGGAAATGACTAAAAAAAAATATTTTTTCTACGTGTTTGAACGGCGATTACTGCTTATCCCACCAACGGAACAGCAGCTGACTTCCACGAATCTTTATGATATGACTCCCTTATTTAGTCTACTAAGTATGGCTTGAGAAGAAATCACTAACGATATTTTGGCCTGGCTCCCGCTCTATAAGCACAAACGTGAAAATCATAAAAAAGTGTATCAAATGCCAGACCCCCAAAAATTACTTGCTTCGTATTATCATCATAATATATGTCAGAAATTTGTACAAAACCCGGTTCGCCACTGCTCATATCAATATCTAACGTAAAGATTTGGTTAGGTGTGTATCTAATACCATTAAGGGTAATATTGTTCATAGAAAAAATTTTCGAGTTAGGTGCTATTAGGAACTGGCTGGATAAAATTCCGTATGTCACAACGTCACAGTGTTTAAGGCAAGTAGTAGTTTCTACATCTGAGACAATTTCATTTTTCAGAAATAAGTGATTCAATTGCAGCTGTTGTTTAATAGCAAGAGTTTTAGGCAAATTGATTCTGTTACATGATGCTCTTGCACAAATTTTTGAAGTTCTATGCTTAGCCTCATATCTCATGGACCGCAAATTATGAAGAGGGCCTTAATTTTTCCATGACGCCTGCGTAATGTAATAAATGATGAAATTTAGGTTTTAAATGCGAGTTACTCAGTAAAATATACAACTTGTTGAAATCGTTCACTGTAACTCTAATTTCATCACAAATTTCTGGATAAACAGCTTCGGTCATGGACAAGTCTAAAAGTTTTCGGAGTAGCAAATAAAGCGTCCAATGTTGGTCTTCATATGGGACTTTATGAGAAACAAAACATGGAAAGTATCTGATAAAATTATAAGCTTCCATAGCAGACATTTTCCACTTCACAATGTGTCCAGATTCTTTACATAACTGTAGTGGTTTGCAGTTCGAGTCTGGACCATATTTAAAAAAAGCTATTCGATTGTTTAATTCCTCTAAAGTGATGTATTTTTTTTTTCTTTCATTGCATAACGTACCACGCCTTCTAATATGTCATGCATAAGATCTACAGATGCTTGCTTAAACATGTCAAAACCTTCTACTTGTATCCACAGAGATTCTTCTTTTATACCAGTTTCACTAGGATTTTGTAGATTTAAATCTGATACATAGTTACTTTCATTTCGAAGTAAGGATAGTTCCTCACTGCACATTGTTTTTATTTCAGTTTTATGTGTTCGACAGAATCGGCAAGGATAATTAGCTGTGAAATTTTCTACGAATCCTAAAATAGAATGCAGGCCAAGGTTGTCGCCAATTAAAGATGCTAATTGAAATTTTATACGAACTTGTAAATATTCTGGAATATTTATATCAATACCAGTATCAGCCAAGAAATTTAATTCATCAATTACTTTATGAAAACAATTAAAATTGCCACCATACCGTGTTCGATCTGACGAATAAAATAGAGCGAAGAGAAAAATATATTTTAACTGTGACGCTAAATTTGGAGGTAAACACGCTATTGATGCATAAACTGCACCTAATTTATGTATGCTAGCATGTGAGCCAAGAGGATTACCAGTTTCATAGTCGACGTAATATACAAATAGCGGAAATATCTTGACATTAGCTTCGAGCGATTGAATTTTATTCAACCAAATAGAGGTACGAACAACGTTTGTAACTACTTTTGAACGTAAGCATTGGTCAACATATTCGTCAATTGACATTAAAACTCCTGGGATGCTAAAAAACTTACACAGAACAAAACGTAGTGGAATAAATTGACCAGTACCCAAAACATGTTTTCTTTTACCGCCAATAAGTTCAGCTCTTAATTCTGTAGTAGTTTGGTATTGCAAGGGCTCTATGAATGTTCCTAAATCTTTGAAATATTTATTCCATTTATATTCACTACAGAAATCCTTAACTGATTGAGTTACATCCAACACTCCACCTGCATTAGTTTCTTGTTCTTTTGGACAAATTAGCGGTATTACATTAGCGACGTACGATGTCATTGATTGTATAAACAATTTAACAGTACTCCTTGATACTAACGGGTCAGCTAAAAAAGAACTAACCATTAATGCAGTTTCGTATACTAATAACTGTTTGTTGCTAAAAGAGACACTGATACCATCAACTTCACGATTTACTTCTAATTGCTCAATATTGAACATTGCACAGGAGATTCCTCACTATGTTGATTATTATTACTGACGTAATCATTATTAATGCTTGATGGCACAAAATCATGACCTGGTGCTGATTCCTGACTACTACTACAACTATGTTGATTATTATTACTCTCAATGTGTGTAGGTAACGAGTTCTGACCAGGTACTGGCAACGATGGTTTTGAAGCAAAAGTGTATCTATTTTGGTCAGTTTTACTATTAATGTGCATTCTATTCAAATGCATTCTCAGTGTATTTAAAGAATCAAATTTTTTTTCAAAACAACCTTGTCCACATTTATAACCAGCTCCACTAGATATTAACTTCGGCAGATTATTGCATTTGTTTTTTAAATGAATTATCAATGAATTTACTTCGGAAAATTGACTTGAGCAGTGGCCGCAACTTATCATTATTGAAATACTAAGTTCTAGTTCCTCTCGTTTTTAGATGGTCGTTTGATTGAGAGGCCTAACTGTTCCGCCAATTCAGATGTTGAGCGGTGGTTCCAATCAAACTTTGTATAAATATTGTAGACCGCTTGTTGTATGAATTCCCATACGTTATGACTTTCAAGTGGATATTGTTCATGAAACGAATGAAACAGTTGAAAGCAAACTTCTACGGCCTCCAATACACTGGGAAAAGAGTATATTATTTGGTCAAGTACAATGTGCGCTTGATCAATTTCGGTCCAAGAAGTACCTACCACTAGAACAAATGGTTGTAGGTGTAGATTTTCCCATTTCAGTCTATTTTGCACATTTTTAAGGTGATCACGCATTCGAGTGATTCCGTCTTGAACGTCAGCTTCGGTATCGGCTTTGAAAATAAATGAATCCAGTACATCACTTTTTGTCGGCTTCCAATGTTTATTTACTTGGTAGACTCCAGGAAACAGGAAAGGTAGCAGCAAGAGCAATCCGGTAGTTTGTTGTGTTACATTGTCACCTAAAAATGTACAAACAATGTAAAACTTAAATACAATACATAAATTCGCTCTTAGTACTATTATGGCATAACGTGACGGTACTTACTTTCAACCAAAGAAAGAAATAGTGAAACTATTTCTTTTTGTCTTTCCGCAGTTAATCTACAAAGCACTTGCAGCGCTATTTCTTTCAGAGAAGTCTTTTTCGATAGCACAAAGTCTTGCAGTTGGTTCAATGGCGGCAAATCTTTGTATAGCAATTGGAAGTCTTTTTGTATCTGCAAGAAAAAATATGCATTTGATTTTCCGGCTTCTTGGTTTCAAATGCGGACTTAGAGGCTGTCAATGTACTTAAATATTAAATACTCACTAGAGCCGGCCCAACACTTGGTACTGCGAGTCCTTTATAAGTTTGGAAGTAATCCCACAATGTTCCCGGCGTTTCTTTCAGTTCCTTCATGCGAAAGTCATGTGTATCGACCCAGTCTTGCAGTAGGTCATTGGATGTATGCGACGGGACAAGCGTACGCAAATTCGTTAATTGGGTTTTCACGTTCGGATCAGATTCTGAAACAAAATGAAAGCAATTAAATACGAATAATTTTCATAAATGGCACGTATAAGTTTAGTGCTACCCATAGTTTATTCCCACTTTCTCACTTCTCATCCCCTGGCTATAATCTCAAGCAAGCAACTAACAATAACAATTTGTAAATACTATATACATATCTATATACAATATATTTGTAAATACCTGGAGGGCAATAGTCGGTGATACCTTCAGCTGTCCGGTGGCAGGATGCCCTAGTAACTTTTTGTGGAGTACTCTGTGGTGTTGGTAGCGAGGTCCTGTTTGTACGCAACTTTCGTACCTTTTTGGGAAATCATACTGGCAACGCTGCGTGCGAGTATATCTCTTGAAATGTCTTCTTTCTTTTCATTTCGGGCTTTCGGGTTGAGTGCGTGTGCGTCGTATTGAGATCCCGTTCCCAGAGGAGGTCGTGTGTTGTACCTCATTGTGTGTTTTATGGATAATAATTTTCTTTCGTGATAAAAACCAGAGCAAAGTGGTAAGTGATCTATTTAGGTATTCCATATTCGTTCCGGGCAACGAGGTCATTGTTCAGAATAAAATAGATGTCGGTGCTCGCTCGTTTGCATTGCAAATGGCCGGGTAGTTTGTTGTGTTACATTGTCACCTAAAAATGTACAAACAATGTAAAACTTAAATACAATACATAAATTCGCTCTTAGTACTATTATGGCATAACGTGACGGTACTTACTTTCAACCAAAGAAAGAAATAGTGAAACTCTTTCTTTTTGTCTTTCCGCAGTTAATCTACAAAGCACTTGCAGCGCTATTTCTTTCAGAGAAGTCTTTTTCGATAGCACAAAGTCTTGCAGTTGGTTCAATGGCGGCAAATCTTTGTATAGCAATTGGAAGTCTTTTTGTATCTGCAAGAAAAAATATGCATTTGATTTTCCGGCTTCTTGGTTTCAAATGCGGACTTAGAGGCTGTCAATGTACTTAAATATTAAATACTCACTAGAGCCGGCCCAACACTTGGTACTGCGAGTCCTTTATAAGTTTGGAAGTAATCCCACAATGTTCCCGGCGTTTCTTTCAGTTCCTTCATGCGAAAGTCATGTGTATCGACCCAGTCTTGCAGTAGGTCATTGGATGTATGCGACGGGACAAGCGTACGCAAATTCGTTAATTGGGTTTTCACGTTCGGATCAGATTCTGAAACAAAATGAAAGCAATTAAATACGAATAATTTTCATAAATGGCACGTATAAGTTTAGTGCTACCCATAGTTTATTCCCACTTTCTCACTTCTCATCCCCTGGCTATAATCTCAAGCAAGCAACTAACAATAATAATTTGTAAATACTATATACATATCTATATACAATATATTTGTAAATACCTGGAGGGCAATAGTCGGTGATACCTTCAGCTGTCCGGTGGCAGGATGCCCTAGTAACTTTTTGTGGAGTACTCTGTGGTGTTGGTAGCGAGGTCCTGTTTGTACGCAACTTTGCTGACGGATCCTTTTCCAATAGTTTTTTTCGAAGTAAACTTAGTTGCGTATATAATGCTCCAATGGGACGTGTTTTGTTAACATGTTTTCCGCTTTTTGTTTTGTATTCTTCTATTTTAATAAAATAAAACCTGTGTGCACTTGTGCATGGAAACAGGGCTTCAAAATAACTTTTTGTCGAGAAGGTACAAATACTGGGTGCGACCTGACGTTTAGGCGGCGTAGCTTCTGAAAACAAATACTGTGCCACACTTTGTGCCACCACTTTGATTTGGCATGCATCAAGGACGCAGTCTTCCGGTAAGTTGGCGATCCTTTTCTCTTCTAGTGAACCCTTATTTAGCAAGATCCAGATCGGGTTTTTATTACGGGTTACTATTATATTTTTCTCTGTAGATGGATTGAAACTTTCAACATTCGCTGCGTCTTCAGCAGCACGTACACATAAATCTAAGTTTTCTAAATTATGGTCGAATAATGATAATTCTGCTTCACTTATTTCTTCTGTTAGAGCACTGTCAGTGTTTGCGGTTGTAACCGAACTACTGCTGCTTTTTGTAGAGGTCCCACACCTAGACCCACCTCTACTCACAGATTGGCTAGGATGAACGCCAGCAGTCTGGAAAAATTATATAATATGAGAACTAAGCCTATGATGATTCCAATTTAAAAGTAAATAACTTATTAATGCCACACCACAAGTCCACAACCATGCATAGTTAAAAAATAAATAAGAATTAAATTTAAATTATTAACCCAGAGAATATTTTCTTCTACTTCTTGATCACTATCAAGCAGCCATGAAGCAAGTGCGCATGCAATTTTTTGTCGTGTTAGTAACTGTGGTATCAAGCTTTTTAAATCGTATTCTGTGATAAATTTCAGTTCCTCTACAGAAGAGTATCCATTATCTGAAACAATTAATTCAAACGCCTACTCACAACCTGAACTTTCGCTCGCGTTAATTCATAGTTTGTTATTTTCAAAACGTCCAAATCCAATTTTTTTTACGGAGACTTTTACTTACATAAACAAGGTGTATTGACCACTAGCGAAAATTTCAAGGGGTGTAAGTAAAGAACCCAATTACCCATTAACATAATGCTTTGCTTTGACATACTAACATAGCCTAAGATAGCCTGTAAGTTTACTAACACAAATGGACCACAAAGTTGTCTGATTTAATAAATAAATAATAATAAACAGTTTTTTCTATGGTATAATCATGAAAATCAAAACAGCTGTTTCATTTATTTAAGGCTGCATATTCTGAAAGTTGGCAACGTCGCAAAAAGCTGTCAAATAATTACAAGTTTTAATTAATTTGGCAAATTTTCTGTATGAAAACAAGAAATATCGCTCTGTAGTGCACTAAAAAAATGATATAGGAATGCAATTAAAACACTGAATTTGATGTTGTAACCGTTTCCGGTGTATAAAAGGCATTTGGAAAGCTTCCAAATGCTTTTTCTACGTCTAAAACTATATATTCGGTGTTACGATATTAATTATTGCATTCCCTTATCAATTTTTTAGTGCACTACAGAGCCATATTTCTTTTTTCCATACAGTAACAATGCTAAATTAATTAAAACTTGTTAATATTTGACAACCATTTGCGACGTTGCCAGCTTTCGGAATATACGCTCTTAATTACAATGGTTTATAACCAATTACTATAATTAAAATTATACAAATAAAAGAGACAATTATAATACATGTTAAAATATACAAAATAACAAAGTATTAATTTAACTGGAAACATAAATAAACCAAGGTTAACAACACTTTCATAAATTCCTCTCACAGTACTTCTGACATACCAATAAAATCTTCGTCCATCCATCCACAAACAGATCGTCTGTTGGATTTGGAAATCATTATCATCATCATTCATCATTATCAGATCATGAAGCGCAGTCAGTGTGTTTCATACATTATTATTAGCCAAGAAGTTTTTAATTTTGGTATGAAACAGCTGTTTTATTTTTAGATTTCTGGGATGGTCTTAATACACCTTGTTAGTGGAAACTGAATTGTTAACATTGTAGGCAAGATCTTAAATCAAAATCTAAGAAAACTGGCACTGGAGGCACAGAGTCGTGAAGGATGGAAGGAGTGGAGGGAGGCCTTTGCCCAGGAGTGGGACAGAGCAGGCTAGGAAGAAAAAAAAAAAAAAAAAAAAAAAAAAAAAAAAAAAACTGGCCAAGTGCAGCATACATAATATTATAACACATCTAGTCTAAAACAAAAATTAGTGACACTCCAGTAGTGCCGACAAAAAGGAAATAAAAAGGCAGTGGCACTCTGGGAGTGCCGACAGAAGTGAAAACAAAAAAGAAACCCTATCCTCTCCTCAACTTTTGGCCAAGCTTGAAGATCATTACCGAAGAAGGGTCGGTTATAGGTTACTGTTACAGGTTACCGTTACAAGTTTATAGGTTTTTGCCCATCTCAAAAAATGCTTTCAAAGTGCCGAGCCCGCCTAAAGAAGTTTTTACTTTAAAAAATATACATAACAACACACCCACACCCAACAAAAACATGGTAGTGACTTCACACTCTAGTACTGATACCACAACACCCAACACAAATACCTGGAGATCTTGGTGTATTATCATATAGAACGTTCATCATGGATTGTTTTGTCCAGCAGTGCTAGTCGACTTTTTAGGGCTAAAAGATGATTATCAGATTTATACATAACTAGCTGTACCCGGCATGTGTTGCAATGCCACGTAAAGTATAAAGAAATATACAGGGCGAGGTTCAGAACGCATAGACAACAAACATGCAAGCATTGTTGTTATATAAACCAGTTTTGTAACAACCAGAAAAAATTAAGGACTGTATCACCAGAGGTTAACCGGTAAATTCCTCAAATACTTAGGTACAATCTTAAAATTTACTTCAAACTGACACTATAAAAAAAAGTATACTTTCCTATTACTTACATTGTATTTTGTATGGGGCACCATTGTCTTTGGGTGAAGCAATTCAGATTATCTAATTGAATTTTTAAGTGTGGTAAAAACTATTTTGATGTTATAATGGTAGGTACAAAATGCTTACCAAGGAAGCTTTTTACAGTTTCATCAGCTGCCCCAAGCTGTCGGAGCACTGCCTGAAGCTCCTGTGCTCTTGAAGCTCCTGAGGTGCTGGGAGCGGGGGACTCCATTCCCAAATCTCCTCCCACCCAATTCAGATTTTCAAGCTGCAAATATTAACTAGTTATAGTTGGTTTCATTAGCACCATTACTTTCTTGATATTAGCTTCTATGGCTTCAATGCAGAACCAACCAAAGTTATCCATTGCCTTGCAGGTACGATGCCCTGGCACCTCCTCCAAACCGAAACAGCAACGCTGGTTGGCGGCAGAAAATAGAATGGTGGTAGTAATTCCCCGGACGAGCCCTTCACAAAAAGGATCTTTAAACTCTTCACAAACAAAGCGAAAGAACTCTACTACTAGTTATACATACCTACATCTACAAAAATATTTGGATAAATCGATCGATTTAATAAACCAATAGGTGGTTACCTACCAACAAGAAATTATTATTTTTTCGTGTAGCATACCTAACTACCTGCGGCAATGTAGGCAAGGTGATTAGAAACTAGTACTACTAGTACTTACATTATTCGAAACAATTTTATTAAGCAATGAAAGTTTGCAGGCCGGCCATTTGCAATGCAAACAAGCGAACACCGACATCTATTTTATTCTGAACAATAACCTCGTTGCCCGGAATGAGTATGGAATACATATAATATATTATATAGATCACTTACCACTTTGCTCTGGTTTTTATCACCAAAGAAAATTATTATCCATAAAACACACAATGAGGTACAACACACGACCTCCTCTGGGAACGGGATCTCAATACGACGCAGACGCACACGCACTCAACCCGAAAGCCCGAAATGAAAAGAAAGAAGAAATTTCAAGAGATATACTCGCGCACGCAACGCTCTACAGTGTCATCAATGATCAGGGTTGCCAGATGCTATTTTACGATTTCCCCCAAACAGATTTTTATATTTCCCCAAAATGATAAGTTAAAAAAAAACCAATCGCTAAGTTAGAGGAAAAACCGAATACAAAATAAAATTATTTTTATTCGTTTATTTACAGACGAAATACCAGAGGAAAATGAGACTGAAGAAGTATTTAATATTTTTACTTAATATTTTGTACTATTTAAGTTTGTTGTACTATCGAAGTTTCATTAAAAATATTTTGTACTTCTTCAGTCTCATTTTCTTCTGTTTGTTGTACACATTTTCGAAATTAAATAAATTTAGCATTTTTTCGGTTGGTTCAAACTTTCTGCACCCGCCGCGGTTTACTAAGACACTTCTCACTCTAATAATATATATTATGGTCTACGGTTTTCGTGAGCATTCGTTTGGAGTTTATTTTTGACAATATTCATCACCGTACTCCGCGCACACACTCTGCGTTTCACACACACGCATATCGTTTTTGCTGCATTGACATTGAAAGATAAGAATTCGAAAACTAAACAGCATGTCTACATCGGTCGCGCAAGCTGTACGGTTTCATCAACCCGCCACCGTCAACATGCTGTTTTACTATACCTACATATTTAAAGTATTATGATTGGTTTATTTGCCCTGTGTAGGTCGGTATTTTTCGGTATTTTTTGAGCTTCCTCGGTATTTTCGTTAAGTTTAATCTGGTCACACTGCTCATACGCCTTCGTCCACATTATAAAGGAACCGTGGAAGGTATTTCTTGAAATTTCCTATCAGTAATCCGTCCAAAATATAATTACGTATAGATGTACTCAATCATAACTATAAAAATTAAAGTCAGCTGCACCTACATGTATTGACCATGCCTTTCTGCTGGGTGTATTAGGCCGACTCAGATTTTTGTTTATGGTCTATCTAGGCTAGGGGCCGATGAGGCTGTGAGGAGGATGGTAAAGTAGGTATAGGACCTACCAGCCTACTTCATCTAAAATCCTGTCCCACCTAGGCACTAGGTTAGGTATTATAGTAGGTATAGGTATAACATCCCGCTTTTGTTTTTATGCTTTTGTTTTCTCAATTATTAAAACCCCTTCCAGACGACACAATTTTTCGCCCAATGGGGAAGGCAAGTGTCAAAGTTACAAGTGACAGTTTGGTCCCAAAAGAACTGTCAAATCAAAGGAATTTTCTGAAAGAAAAAACGATTTATTGATGTAAAATGACTAGATGTTGTATAATATGCTGTAAAAAGATTATACCATAACTAAACAATCGAATACACTTTTCACAATAATATCTACTTTTCTATTGGAGGTTAAGTACCAGTATTGCATCGCTCCATAAATCATGAAATGGTTCGTCTGGCGGAAGATATCACCTGGAACGAGTTTTGTGATAGTTGTGGTGTTGAGAAATTAAATATATTGTGATATTTCTCGAATCTAAATAGAAAAAAGGGGTAAAATTACTGACATAAAACATTATGATATTTTATCAAAATAGAAAGTCAGAAGCAGCATTATATTCTTGTTATAGAAGAGGACAGGTAAAACATACCTAAACTCAAAAATTTAAACCTCAACTACAAGTAATTGTGGATTTATTACGGTAAAATCAAATGTATTACCACTCAATTAAATCACTTTTTTTCTCTTGTAGATGCACCGCGGCGTCTTAATTCTTCTTTTAGTATATGCACTTGCATTGACGAATAATTTTCCATATTTGTTTTGTATTTATACTCAATTTTTATAACAATAAATCTTGTTTGTTTTTTGTACAAGGTAGACAGTAATCTGACGTAGGGACCAACTATCGCAGCGCCATCTACGATTAGCTTTGAGTTGCCATCCCCATTTGACTATATTGACAATCGAATCGGGTCGTCTGGACGGAAATATGAAATTCAAGGTCATTGGGTGGTCGGTATCGCCCGATTTGAGATTACCCAATCAAATTGGGTGATGTGGACGCTAATTGACGAATTTTCTTTTTTTTTTTCATCTATATTAGTAGTTAAAGCCAAAATCAATTCAAGTTTTTGCTTCTTGTTAAGAGGCATCTTGATATAAAGAAGTCAGGTCAGTAAAGGCAGCAGTACAGAACTAAAATTGGCGATTTAATTGTGTACGTGTGGATGGACGATCAGATTGTGCCCGATTCGGTCGGCAATCAAATCGGCTGATTAAATTGTGTCGTCTAGAAGGGGTTTAAGATCTCATGCAAGGGTTAAATTAAAAACTAAGTAAATACTTATGTACCTACTTACATGAAGAGATAATAATCACATTAATCAGATAAGAAAATTAAAATTAATACAACTTGATATCTTTGGTAGGGGAGCCGAGGATGCTAAATCTGCAGTTCCTCGAGCGCCATGGCAATCTATTGGATTTGAAAGATTATGTTTTAAAAAGAAAAAAAAAACCGGCCAAGTGCGTGTCGGGCCACGCACAGTGTAGGGTTCCGTAGTTGCCCATCAAAATACTTATGCGAATTAACTAAACTTAGAGATTCGCTGAATTTAATTTTAAAGAGAAGAATTTTCAAAATCGGTCCAGGAGTCTTTGAGAAATCGGGGAAAACACATAAAAAAAAGATTACGACGAATTTAGAACCTCCCCCTTTTTTGAAGTAAGTTAAAAATAGTTGACGATAAAAACCTACCTATCCCCAAAAAACATACCGTAAAAACATACCTATTACAGCTGTAAAAATAAAGTTGACAAACTTACAGTTGCAGTTGAAGAGCTTGTTCTCCGATACATTTTGTTTAGGAAAATATGTTATCCAAGTACATTTTATAAGTTGGTCGACTATTACTCGTAAAGTTGTAAAGCCTACTTAGTCATGATAATTTTCTTTTAAACTTCGTTATATATACTACTATTGTGAATTTTTTCACACCCCCAAACATAACCGTTTAGCTGGTAGAGGGGGGGGACACTCGAGTCAAGCAAAATTTAGCACTTTAAAGCTTAATATTTCACAAACGAATTTTTTTATCAAAAAATTGTTAATGGAAACTATCAATATTTTTTAAAGACCTATTTAATGATACCCCACACTAAGGGGTACGCGAGAAAAAAAAAAACATCCCCTCTTTACGTGTACAGGAGGTACCCTAAAAAAAAATATTTTACGAGATTTTATTTTACCACTTTTTCGGCACAACAAATCCGTATATTTACACCAAATTACAGCTCTCTAGTACTGTGCGTCTCTGAGCTAAACTGCGGACAGACGGACGGACGGACGGACGGACGGACGGACGGACATGGCGAAACTATAAGGGTTCCTTGTTGACTACGGAACCCTAAAAAGTTTCTGACAAGTTTTCTTTTTTAGTGGGGGGGAGAAAGTGTAAACATTTTTAAAACTGTAAAAAAAAATAATGTAAAGAAGTAGGTACTCGAGCGCGTCAGCCATTTACAGTGTAAACGCGCTTTATATTTCTGATTACCATTACATATTAATCTGGATTAATTCGAGGGGGCTGTACGTAACAAGCGGTTGAAGACCCAAAAACGAAAACGCCTTACAAATAATAAAAATTAATTGGACGGAACGTTGATTGCTATAAAAAACGAGCAGGCGTTACGTTTTTGTTTTACAACTTCAGGACTCGCTCATTTCCAATAATGCCATGCTCAAATTGTCAGATTATTGAGATATACACTCTTCTGAACGTAATTAATTTACCTTTTCTTAATCTGACGCGCTCGAGTATTTTTGCGGATCGATTTTTTTTTACTAATCTGACGGGTTCTTCCAAACAAACCCCACAATATTAAGGGTTGATATTTGGTACAGGTACATTAAAGGGTGCAAGGATTCTCCCCTATAATAATCTGACGCGCTCGAGTCACAACTCACAACACAAATCCCTTCCTCGCCGCCCCTACTATAAATAACAACAGCCGCTGGGGTCAATCTTTAGGTTAAGCCGTGCTTGCCTAGGTTGGTCTGTGGATGGGTGACCGCCTATTACATACCGAGTATCTTCCGTGCCTCGGAAAGCACGCTAAGCCGTTGGTCCCGGCTGTCATATGTAGATCTTTGACAGACGTTACAGGTAGTAAGTGGCCCAAAAAGTCTGACAACCAATCTTACCAAGCCAAGGGGTATCGTATTACTCAGTACTAACTGGGTTGTGGAGGTCAGATAGGCAGTCGCTCCATTTAAAATACTGGTATTCAGCTGCATCCGGTTAGACTGAAAGCCGACCCAATATAGTTGGGAAAAGGTTAGGCAGATGATGACAACTTGGTATTTCAAAATGTATAAAATACAAAAGAAACAGTTGAGCTATCTGCAAACCGTTACAAACGATCTAGAGATAGCTGAACTGATAAAAATACGCTACGGATGGACGGCCAGACGAAGGACAGTACGCGATTGGGCGCTTTTATAATTTACCGTGCCACGGCACGGCACGGCACGTTTTTATCGTCACGGTAAAGTAGGAAAGCAAAATGTATGCATTTGTATGCGAACGCTTTTAATTTACCGTCCACGGCAACGGCACGCCGTGAACGTCAACGATCTACCGTGCCGTTGCCGTAGCATACCGCGCTCCCTGTCAAATCGTCACGGCATTGTTGAGAGTGTAGTGTGTGCGTACAAGAAATTTGTATGTGTGCGTGCGTAGCCAAGAGGCGCGGGTGGCAGGGCGAGAGTATGTAAGGGAGAAAGTATGTGATAAAACGATTTTGTTGACATCCGAAAATAATTGACAAACTTATTTAGGTCTTCCTTGAGCTTATCAAATAGCGTGTAGTATGACCCTTCTAGATATTTTACTTTTAAAAGCGGATGTTGCCAATACTTTCTAGTTATATGTCTTTTTTGACGTCTTAAATATAACAAATAGAGCAAAAGTAGTCGCTGTCTCTTCGAGAACATGTCTGCACTTTGAAAACGCGCAAAGCGTAATAATTTCACGGCGAATTATAAAAGCACCCTACGGCACGGCATGC
The DNA here is from genome assembly GCA_954870645.1 of Agrotis clavis. Classification (NCBI taxonomy): domain Eukaryota; kingdom Metazoa; phylum Arthropoda; class Insecta; order Lepidoptera; family Noctuidae; genus Agrotis; species Agrotis clavis. The sequence continues at coordinate 7,583,877 of OX940925.1, forward strand.
CGTCCACGGCCACACAATTCTTCTTCACGTCCACGGTAATATCGTGCCGTGCCGTGGCACGGTAAATTATAAAAGCGCCCATTCACTAAACAAAACAGTAGAAAAGATGCCGCAAGCCTTCGGCTGTGAAACCCATATCCGAATAGTCTTTCGTTTCGTTATACGTTCGCTCAAACGCCGTTCGGTTTTTGGGCGGTCGTAAAAACCACTCGTAAAAACGGGCAAGTTGAGATTTTCGTTGGAACGTCCTTCGTCTGGCCGTCCATTCGCACGGCCGTAGGGGACCCCGCTGGCGGCATTGCCACGCTGAATAGCAATGCTAATGCGCAGCGCCCGCTGGGCCAGATACCCACCAGGGCCGTTATTCACTATTGCCAAACCAAACGCGTTACACTACACAGATACGACAAGACATCGGCGTGGAATCATGGCACCGACCGCGACACGGTGCGATTGGGGCACGATTTAAACTGTCAGATGAACGCGCTCGCTCGTAGCGTGCTAAGGCATAGAATATTAGTGTGTTCCTGTAATACTTAGCTTTTGGGTCACGTGTCGCTTCGATAAACATACATGTAACATCCAAAAAGGTTTGTTTACAAGCCCAACTTACGGCACAATAATATTAACTTGTTACCTATCTATAGGTAAGCATTGAGATAAATGAGATAATGTGTTACAAGCTTGTATCACTTTTATTTAACTTGCAATGCTTGCAAGTTGGTACCTACCTACCTACCATCGAGTTTAGTATACATTACCTATATATCTATATACCTACCTTATGTATTACCTACAATACGTCCGGCGTGCCTGTCTAGACAGAAGTTATAGTCGCCATTGGACATTTTCTCACAAACGGCTGAATTAATTTAGACTCATCAGGAAGTAACCAAGTTACACCAGCCGAACTGTAATAGTACTTAAATATGTACCTATTAGGTCAAATCTTGTAAGCAATTACAAACACTTCTAATCCAATTGGAGTTGGATTTGTAAATGCTATTAGGATTAGCTCCGGGTAGAGGGACTCATTAACAGTCAACAGCACAGGCACGAAATTTTGTGTAGAATACATTCTATTCGGATAGATACCTACCTACATAGGGTAATTAGATAGGTTATCTGTTTTCAGTTTGAGCATGACATAGGTACTTAGCTACTGCAGTACACTTGGCTCTATACTTTATTAGTATGTACTTTAATCAAAGATTGGCACATGAAATATTGTATTGTTACCTACCTACAAATCTGCCCAAAACTACTTATCCAAGTCCGGTACCTGTCTTTCCTATTACGTAGGTAACTACTAGCGGCCACCCACGGCTTTGCTAACATGAAAATTTAAGGCATTTTCCCGTTTTGGATGTATTAATTTTTTGCCTGTTCCTATTATTTTTTAAATCAAACACAAGAAAACTTAGATAGGAGTTAGAGCTCAGCTATGTAGGTACTTGATTTTTTTGCAAAGATCCTGCGTGGCAGTGGTGATTGCTAACCTAACAATATAAGGCGCAATCATTTTTTGAATTCCTTATGATTTGACATCATAATTAAATCCTACTAACTTTTAAGGTATTACCTTCCGCTCAATCCTTTTATTTCAGTAGAATAAAGAATTCTTCTGATTTGGAATCGACATTCCTTCTAAAATTACCAACTAGAATGAAATCCTACTAATTTGCACCTTACACTCCATCCAACTTTGAGGGAAATTCAATCCAAAGTAGGTTTACATAGTCCAACAGACTATTTATACCTACTCTGAAAAAAGTTCCTTCACAAAAACATACATTTGAACAAACTAACTTACAACTTTGAAAGAGATTCCTTCCAAATAGACCTTTTACTGCAGAAGGATTAAAAATACTTTGTGATTTGGATTGAACATTCCAAAAAAAATTACAACTATATTGGAATCAATCAAATAGGATTTTACACATTTATTCTAAATCTGATCGAAATATTTACATTAAAAACATTTCCTTCTTAAAAACTAATATAAACAAACTCCTTCTAATTTCGAAGAAAATTCCTACCAAGTAGTGCTTCTTTTTGATGAGAAGTAAGTGATGAGAAATAAGTTTGAGTATAAAATTACTGCCTACTCCAAATTAAAAACCGTAATTGAAATCTTACTAAATAAGAAGGATTTCAAGTGGACTAGGTATGATGGAATTCCTACCAAAAGATAAACTTCTAGGAAATTACTTCTCTAAAATCTACAAATTATTCCTTCCAAATAAATCCCTCCTAAATAGTCCTACTATTTTGACTGGAGAAAAGATCATGATTTAGAGTGGAAATACCTGCGAGAATTATCAATCAAAATTAAAGTTACTACCTAATTAGAAGGATTAAACATGGAAAGTAGGGGAAAGGTGTACGAGATGATCCGTTGAGGGAAGATGATCCTTTGATATTGCAACGAACTCAGTAGCGTCATCTAGTTGTTTTTAATGGTAAAACGTAGTCCCCGATATTCCCTCGCCTCAGTCAAAAGTAGTGGTGTCTAGAGTGACAATTAAATTTTATGAGAAAAAAAACAAATATTCCGTGACTTTGATCTAAGGTAAAGGTGAGTTGAAGCTTAGATCTAATTTGTTCTAGGTACATTATTACTAGGCTAGGGTATTAGTTAGCTTTGAATATTGCTCTATTTTGTTTTTTATAATAGCATGCTAACAGTTGAAAGCACATAGTTTAAGTTATCGAACATTGAATAAAAAAGTTTATGTTGGGGCAAGATGATTATGTTACCGGTGTACAAGATGATCCCCACGGATCTTCTTGTACACCGGTAACAAACCTACTATTACGGGGATATTTTAACCATTTGTATGTTATTATGTTTAAGTTTATATATTTTTGGTTTAAGACTATGCCTCGTAATTATAAAAAAAAACTAAACGCGGATTGTGGTCGGAAGACTCCATGATCAAAGCACTGGATGCTGTAAAAATGGCATTCCATATAGCACAGCAAGTAAACAGTTTGGGTTGCCTGCATTATCACTAAAAACGCGGGCTAAAGTCAAAAATAAGGTGGCTGTCAGTACAATCAAATATAGGTGAAAAAATAAACCCAGATTATGGTTTTATTTAGGTTATTCTCTTCCTGGATCCTGGGTTCATCTTGCCCCTACCGCAAGGATCATCTTGGACACCGGGGTGTACAAGATGATCCTTTGACAACGTTTTAAAAATGTGTTTTTTTAATAGTAAAGCATCTAAAAAATTAAAATGTTGAGTATGCCAACAATAAGATAGATAAATTTACTATGTTTATACGTATTTACATTCGCGCTAAGTAGAATACCATTTGATCTACAAGCAATCTCCCTTATGGGAATCATCTCGTACACCTTTCCCCTACAATTGAATTCCTTCCGATAGTTAAACTGAAAAGGGGAGTCCTTCTAATAACCCATATTTTATTCCTTCTAAACGAACTTCACAAAATTTTCAAGGAAACTCCTACCTAATTATGAGACGGTTTTTCCGACAAAATGAATTCCTTCTCAATATCTGTTCTATTTCAGTTGGTAAAAACGCGTTCCCTATTTTGGAGAATTCAGAAGGAAATTCCATCTCAAAAATCCACACAAATTAATCCTTTCAAATGGATTCCTTTCACATAGTCCTTCTAATCTGATGGGAAAAGTTACAAGATAAAACTACTACCTGAAATTACCGAACGTTATTGAAATCCTACTAAATAAGAAGGATTTCGATTGGAAGGTATGATGGAGTTCCTACCAAAAGCTTAACTTCAAGGAAATTCCTTCTCAAAAATCTACAAATTATACCTTTCAAATTTATTCCTCCCAAATAATCCTACTATTTTGGTCGGAGTAAATATCTATTTGATCATGAGTGGAAATACATACGAGAATTACCATCCAAAATTTAAATTCGACTGACTTAGAAGGATTAAACATGGAAGGTACAATTGAATTCCTTCCGATAGTTAAACTGAAAAGGGGAGTCCTTCTAATAACCCATATTTTATTCCTTCTAAACGAACTTCACAAAATTTTGAAGGAAACTTCTACCTAATTATGAGACGGATTTTCCTACAAAATAAATTCCTTCTCAATATTTGTTCTATTTCAGTTGGTAAAAACGCGTTCCCTATTTTGGAGAATTCAGAAGGAAATTCCATCTCAAAAATCCACACAAATTAATCCTTTCAAATGGATTCCTTTCACATAGTCCTTCTAATCTGATGGGAAAAGTTACAAGATAAAACTACTACCTGAAATTACCGAACGTTATTGAAATCCTACTAATTATGAAGGATTTCGATTGGAAGGTATGATGGAGTTCCTACCAAAAGCTTAACTTCAAGGAAATTCCTTCTCAAAAATCTACAAATTATACCTTTCAAATTTATTCCCTCCAAATAATCCTACTATTTTGGTCGGAGTAAAGATCTATTTGATCATGAGTGGAAATACCTACGAGAATTACCATCCAAAAATTAAATTCGACTGACTTAGAAGGATTAAACGTGGAAGGTACAATTGAGTTCCTTCCGAAAGACAGGATTCCTTTTAAAAATCCATATTTTATTCCTTCTCAATGAAATTCACAAAATAAAGAAGGAAATTCCTTTTAAATTATTGGACGGATTTTCCTACGAAATAAACTCCTTCGAAGTATTCGTTCTATTTAGGTTGGAAAAAAATATATATCCTTCCTTATTTTGGAGGGAAACTCGTTATCATCCATTTGGGCAGGTAAATATTAGAAGGACCCCTAGAAGGAACCTGTTTGGGAGGATAAATTCAGATGGATTCATCGGTCATTTTTCTCAGTGTATTGCATCTGATTCGACTGGAAGCCGACCCAAATATAGTTGGGAAAAGGCTAGGCAGTTGATGATGTTGTAATTGTACTTCATTTACTCGTAAAGTGGAGTATCGTATTACTCAATTACTGGGTTGTGTGGAGGTTCGATAGGCAGTGGCTCCATGTAAAATACTGATATTGCATCTGGTTCGACTGGAAGCCGACCCCAATATAGTTGGGAAAAGGCTAGGCAGTTGATGATGTTGTAATTGTACTTCATTTACTCGTAAAGTGGAGTATCGTATTACTCAATTACTGGGTTGTGTGGAGGTTCGATAGGCAGTGGCTCCATGTAAAATACTGATATTGCATCTGGTTCGACTGGAAGCCGACCCCAATATAGTTGGGAAAAGGCTAGGCAGTTGATGATGTTGTAATTGTACTTCATTTACTCGTAAAGTGGAGTATCGTATTACTCAATTACTGGGTTGTGTGGAGGTTCGATAGGCAGTGGCTCCATGTAAAATACTGATATTGCATCTGGTTCGACTGGAAGCCGACCCCAATATAGTTGGGAAAAGGCTAGGCAGTTGATGATGTTGTAATTGTACTTCATTTACTCGTAAAGTGGAGTATCGTATTACTCAATTACTGGGTTGTGTGGAGGTTCGATAGGCAGTGGCTCCATGTAAAATACTGATATTGCATCTGGTTCGACTGGAAGCCGACCCCAATATAGTTGGGAAAAGGCTAGGCAGTTGATGATGTTGTAATTGTACTTCATTTACTCGTAAAGTGGAGTATCGTATTACTCAATTACTGGGTTGTGTGGAGGTTCGATAGGCAGTGGCTCCATGTAAAATACTGATATTGCATCTGGTTCGACTGGAAGCCGGCCTCAATATAGTTGGGAAAAGGTTAGGCAGATGATGATGATTAATTACTCGTAAAGTGGGATATTATCTATTTTTTTTCTCTCGTACCCCGCAGTGGGTATTTCGTTGATTGGTTGACAGGTCTTTAGAAAACTTTAAGGGTTTGTGAAAACAATTTTATGATGAGGAATCGTTAGAACGGTTGTGACTTATTAGACCATACAGGTTTACGAGTAATTAGATTTTTTATTTAGACTTTCTCAGTAGCAGCTCAGAGTTTGCAAGCTAGCGGTATGATACCCCCGTGCATTTTTTTTTACGTGGTAAAATCATCAAATGAGTCCTCCTACCCCGGGTAGAGCGAGAGGGACTGTCAGACTCGCACTGACTAAAATTCACGGTGTCCTTCAATAGCCCTTTATGTTCCGGGGTCAAGGTCCCGCGACCCCGGCAGGCTTTGGCCCTCTAGAGGGGGCCCCGTCATCATGCTGACGCTCTTTGAGGTGCGCGTGGAACACAACACGCCGTCGACCCGGGCATGGTCCATGTTCGGACAGCGAGTTGCCCTTTACTCACCGCCCGCATGCCCGCGAATACCCCCGTGCATTGGAAAGTTTTTTAAGCCGATGGTCCTGCGCCTGATCACTCACTGGCCCCATCGGATTATTGAGTAAAGAATCAGAGAGTGCATCTGCGACTGAGCACACACTCTTATGTACAATGCACATCCGTATAACAATCTCCCGCGCAGATGGCGAATCTTCGCTCCATCATTAGAAATACTACTGTTTAACTTTGCTCTTTGTTTGTATGCTCGGAAAACCTTTCTAACGCTTAATTCACAACAAAAAAAAAAGTACTCTGAAAAGTGCTCTACAATTTTCATAATGCAAGTCCATCTAGTCGTACTTCTACGTTGCAGTCTAAAAGCAAGCGAAAGAATTATATTTTATTTAAAAACCTCTCGACATCTAAAACTAGCTTTCAGTTGACAATTTCGCGAATCATACCTGCCGTTAGCAAGACAGAATTCACAATAACCGTACATTTCTGCTCTCGAGTATTTTTTTCCGTAGCTTTAAAAATTCCCTCTGTATCACGATTGCATTTTTCACAAGCTTCTCAAACAGGTAGAAGTGCAGCGAGTAAGTTTGTAATTTTTATATTGAAATTGTAAACTAAGAATGTAATTTTTTTCAATAAAAGTAAATCACTACCTCCTTTTTTTAGCGTGGTAAAATCATCAAATGAGTCCTCCCATCCAGGGCAGGGCGGGGGACTGTCGAATTCGTACTGACTAAAATCCACGGGGTCCTTCAATAGCCCTTTACATTCTGGGGTCACGGTTTTGGCCCTAAAAAGGGGGGCCCGTCCTTGTGCTGACACTCTTTGAGGCGCGCGTGGAATACAAAGCGCCGTCGACCCGGGCATGGTCCATGGTCAGACAGCGAGTCGCCGATTATTCACCGCCCGCGGGTATGCGGGCGGTGAGCAGGCGGTGAGTAATCGCAAATCACTACCTACTTAGAAAATTCTCAACGACTACGACGCGCGACGCAGCGCATTCGGAAAATAATCATTTTGACAGCATCAATGAACTAATTAGTCTGTCATTTTGAGTATAGTATATTTTTGTTAGAAATTAAGTATTTTCTTAGTCTATGCATTACATTGACAGTTGTGTTATCTGTATGTCTTTCTCGATGGTTCACTCTCTCTCTTGTCTCTGCCCCGTTCCAAAACGGACATGAATTATTTTGTGCTGTCCAATTAATATTAAAATCCAAAGACATCTAAGTGAAATAATATTGTATTGTGTACCGTGTACATATTTGTGAGTAAATGCATATTTAACAATATAGAAACGCGACTTATTTATTTTTCATCTCTGCTCACGACATCCGACACGCGCCTGCCAGGTTGGTTGTTGAACTTGAAGATCCACGAACCTACAACAGGTTAACGGTCCCAGTGTGCGGGTTCATTGGAATATAACCCAGAGTATTAATCTGAGCTCCAGGATGCCGTTGGCTAATGAGAATCGTCGCAGTGATGTATTGGATGGCGGCACAACCAATGCCAACAACATAACCTACAACAGTATTGAAAAACTACAAGGATTATCAAACTATCTAAATTGGAAATTTTCTATTCGGATGTTGCTAACGCTGGATGGTGTATGGAATTGTGTCGATGGCACGGACACGGATGCTGCGCGCGATGGTCGTGCGCTGGCGCGTATCTGCCTCTCGATACAGCCAAACCTCTACCAGTTTGTCCGTGACGCCAAAACTTCAAAAGAAGCGTGGAAACGTTTGTCTGATACGTTTGAGGATAAAGGCCTTTACAGGAAAGTATTGCTTCTTCGACAGCTACATAGGACTGAGTACAATCAATACCCCAATATGTCAGATTACATCGAGGGTGTTATGAGCCTTGTCGCACAACTGTCTGACATAGGAAAAATCATAGAAGATGGTGAGATAGCTGAGATCTTACTTTCTGGCCTACCGGAACAATTTGATGTGCTCGTGTCGAGTCTAGAAACTGCGAGCTTGACAAACAATCTAACCAGTGAAGTGGTGCGCACTCGACTGCTACAAGAGGATCATCGTCGTAACAACAGCAACAGCATAGACAATTCGGCTCACCTAGCCAACAAGAAAAAACCAAATAAGCTTACCTGCTCATACTGTAAGAAGAGTGGTCACATTGCCAAGCGGTGCTTCAAGAAGAAACGGGACGAGAAAGGAGAAAAACAAGAAGAACACTCTTTGTTTGCTTCAGCCTACTCAGCCTGTAGTTCTGATGAGTTCATCGTGGACAGCGGCGCTACGGTACATATGTGCATTGACTCTAAGCTTGTTCAGAACGCTAAACAGAAGAAGTGCACTATTTCTGTTGCTAATGGAGAGCATTTGATGAGTGAAAGTCTTGGTAAGGTTACTCTTAAGTCTAATGTTAGTTTAGAAAATGTATTGTTTGTTCCTAGTCTTTCTAATAATTTAATGTCAGTAAGTGCAATGACTGATAAAGGTTATGTTGTTGCCTTTCATGATAATGTATGTGAGATTTATAGTGATTGTAAAATCACAGGCAACCAGGTTTTGTCCGCAAGGAAAAGTAATGGGCTATTTAAATTTAAAGTGCAAGGTCGGCCCACCTCCGGGTTAGGTTATTCTCCTTCCCTTCCATCTATGCAGGGAATGCAGAGTGCCAATGCTGCAGCGTGCGTACCTATGAGTGTATGGCACAAGCGTCTCGGTCATCTTAATCAGAAAGGTATGTCTGTACTTGGTGGAGGGAATCAGTGTGTTGGTGTCGTTTTTCAGCAGGAAGATGATGTGCCAGGCAGCTGTGTCTCGTGTCTTACGGGGAAGATGCATAAGTCATCGTTTCCCCGGGCAACTGCGAGGCGTGCTGCTTCTCCACTGGAACTGGTCCACTCTGATGTTTGTGGCCCGATGCAAGTGAGCAGCTGGGGTGGAGCACGCTACTTGTTAACTTTCACCAATGATAAAACGAGGAAGACGTTTGGCTTTCTTATGAAGAATAAATCTGAGGTTAGTTCCCATTTTGTTACCTTTAAAAACATGGTAGAAAAACAGACTGGTTTGCAAATTAAAATCTTGCGTACTGATAATGGTACTGAATATTGTAATAACAATTTAACCCACTTCTTGAAAAAGGAAGGCATTATTCACGAGGTATCTGTGCCTTATTGCCCTCAGCAAAATGGTGTTTCAGAGCGCGTCAATCGTACAGTAATTGAAAAAGCTAGAGCCATGTTACAGGAATCAGGTCTGAGTAATCGCTTTTGGGGTGAAGCTGTGATGACGGCTATTTACTTGAAAAATAGGTCCCCCACTTCTGCGTTATCAGATAGAATACCTGAGTGTGAATGGACTGGGTCGAAAATTGACCTCAGTCATCTGCGCGTTTTTGGCTGTGTTGCTTATACATTCATACCTGATCAACGTAGACGCAAGCTTGATGCCAAGGCACAAAAGCTTATTTTTGTAGGCTATGGTGAAACATGCAAGGGGTACCGATTTATCGATCCACTTGATCCTCGAAAGGCTGTTTATTCTAGGACTGTTACCTTTCTTGAGGACAAGTTTATTGGAAAGGAGATCAATTGTGAGCGAGACAGAGAGCATTTTATTTTTCATGACCAGATAAATTTTATTAATAATGATAATGATAATAATCAGAATGGTTCTATTGAAAATTTAAATAATTTAAATAATAATAATGATAATATAAATGTATCGGCTGCTGATGATGACAATGTACACTGTGATATTAGTTTTAGTAGAAGTGACAATGCTAAGTCTGTAGACACTTCAAGTGAGAACCTCTCAGTTTCAGATGTCGGCAATACACCAGCAGCGGGGTCGCCACTGTCTGAGCTGTACCGCAGTATTGAAGATGTCTCTGAGGATGTTGACGGTGATGAAGATGATGTCCCTTGTGGCGCTGTATCTTCTCTGCCGGCCTCTTCATCTCGAGGAGGAGAGGTGATTACGTTGGAAAGGTCCGACGCGTCTATCTCTCGTCCTGTGCGTAGTACTCGAGGTATTTTACCCATAAAATTAAAAGACTATGATTTGTCATCGTTATTGGCAGCTGCGAGTTCATTAGATGAACCACAAACACTTTCTGATGCTATGAATTCACCTGAGAAGGATGAATGGTACGAAGCTATGAAAGGTGAGTACAATTCCATGATCAAAAACAATGTTTGGGAATTGGTTGACCGACCTAAGGGTCTAAATGTAGTCAAAAATAAATGGGTCTTTAAGAAAAAGTTTGATGCTGCAGGTCAATTTATAAAATATAAAGCTAGATTAGTTGCCTGTGGTTATAGTCAAAAGCAAGGCATTGATTATGCTGATACTTTTTCGCCTGTTGTTAGGCATTCAACTCTTAGGATATTATTCAGCATTTCAAATCAGTTGGATCTGAATATGAATCACATAGATGTTACCACAGCTTTTTTAAATGGTAAATTAGATGAAGTTATCTATATGGAACGGCCCGCTGGTTTTAAATCTGATGAAGACAATAAAGTTTGTTTACTGAAAAAGAGCATCTATGGATTGAAGCAGGCAAGTAGGATGTGGAATATTAAAATCCATGATGTTTTATCTAAGAATGGGTTTGTGCAGAGTAAATGTGAACCTTGTGTATATAGTAAAAAGACCAAGACTGAATATACAATATTGGCCTTATATGTTGACGATATTTATGTTTTTCATAATGGGTATATAGATAATATTCTGTTACTTTTGAGAGAACATTTTGAAATCCGTCATTTAGGAACATTGAAAAATTGTTTAGGCATGAATGTTTCAATTAAAAAAGGTGTAACTATTCTTGATCAATCTGATTACTTAGGGCGATTATTGGCTAAGTACAATATGACTGAATGTAAAGCTGTACCTACCCCACTACCAGTAAACTGCAAACTGGACAAATCAGATAAAGATTGTTTAGATGATAATATTTATCAGTATAGACAATTGTTAGGATCACTAATGTACCTATCTGTATGTACACGTCCAGATATCTCATACGCATGTAGTCAGTTAAGTCAGTACAGTACATGTTTCGATATGAGTCATTGGCGCGCTGCTAAGCGAGTATTACGCTATCTTGCAGGAACCATGAATTATGGTCTTCATTTTGTCAAAAGCAATGATTTTAATATCATTGCCTATGCTGATGCAGATTGGGCCAATGATTTGTCCGACCGCAAGTCATATACTGGATTTGTTATAAAAATTGGTGAAAATGTCATCAATTGGGAGGCTAGAAAGCAACGTTGTACGGCTTTATCTAGCACAGAAGCAGAATATCTTGCTATTAGTGATGTATGCAAGGACATTTGTTTTGTTAAGAATTTCTTATCAGAAATTATTGACAAAAACTTTGATGTAACTGTATTTAACGATAACCAAAGTGCTCAAAAGCTTTTACTTGTTAAAGAATACTCCCATAAAAGAACTAAGCATATAGATTTGCGGTACCACTATGTAAAAGACTTAATACAGGGAAAACAAATTAATGTTAAATACCTGCCTACAGACCAGATGGTCGCTGATGTGTTAACCAAACCACTGTGTGGTCAGAAGCATGGTAATTTTGTCAGTAATCTAGAGTTAAGGTGCATTATTTAGATGTTGAAATGTATCTTGCTTGCATGTAGAGTGGGATTTATTCTTGGATATAGTTCCTTATTCAAATGTTTAGAGTCATACTAAATAGGAATGTAGTTGTTTTTTTTTGTATCGAGTCATCCTTAGAGCATGTAGAGCCAATGTAGGGCCACTAGTTATCTCATGTAATGCATAAGGAGGAGTGTTAGAAATTAAGTATTTTCTTAGTCTATGCATTACATTGACAGTTGTGTTATCTGTATGTCTTTCTCGATGGTTCACTCTCTCTCTTGTCTCTGCCCCGTTCCAAAACGGACATGAATTATTTTGTGCTGTCCAATTAATATTAAAATCCAAAGACATCTAAGTGAAATAATATTGTATTGTGTACCGTGTACATATTTGTGAGTAAATGCATATTTAACAATATAGAAACGCGACTTATTTATTTTTCATCTCTGCTCACGACATCCGACACGCGCCTGCCAGGTTGGTTGTTGAACTTGAAGATCCACGAACCTACAACAATTTTTAGGGTTCTGTACCCAAAGGGGGTTTTTTATCTTGGTACAATCATCAAATGAGTCCTCCTACCCAGGGAGGGACTGTCAGACTTATACTGACTAAAATCCACGGTGATCTTTCAATAGCCCTTTACGTTCCAGGGTCACAGTTACCTGATGAGGCTGTCCCGCGGCCCGCCGGCTTAATCCGTTTTTACCCCCTTTGGGTGCCGACCCTAGAGCTAGTACATACTGGGCGCACGGCGGGCGGCGGCGGCGGCGTTGCGTTGAGCACGCGTTGGCACACACACCGCGCTAAGCACGGCGTTCAGCGCGCGCGCTATAAAGAATCAGAATCAAAATGCTCGATCTCTACTTTCGAAAATAGCGTCCTCTCTAAACAAAAGCGCGCGTTGAAATGTACAACAAAGCCGCTCATGTATCTCAAAGCGCGCAACGCGCGTTCTAAAAAATGTAAACGCGCGATTGACGCGCGCTTGACCAGCAGCGCGCGCTTGCATGTGTACACTTCTATAGAATTCGGGGTTCTCAAAACGCGCGTTAGCAAAGCGCGCGTTTCAAAACGCCCAATGTGTACCCGCTCTAAGAGGGTTAAACGGGACGCGGTACTCGGCTGCTCTTGGTCGTAGCGCGATGTTAGCTTATAACCTTCCACGATAAATGGACTATCCATTACAAAAGTTTTTTTGCAAATCGAATCAGTAGTCCTTGAGATTAGCGCGTTCAACCAAACAAACAAACTTTACAGGTATAGAATTATTAATGCTGATAGAAGTTTACATCGACAAAAACGACTTTTACAAACTATAACTAATTGTCAGCTATAAACTAAGATATTTTCTTATCACCTTAGTAACTATGACGTCATAAAGATCTGTTTTAATTAATTTTCAATTTTTTGTAATTGGTTCCAATTAAGATCTTCACGGTATATAATCAAAATCGTTCATTTATTGTTGACCATGCTGGCAATACTGTGGCTGATATCTTGGGTAAGAAAATTAATTTTATAAGTCTTGATAGGTAGGATGCTCAGTCGTAACGTCCCCGAATTACGAGTTGTAGATCGTGAGTTTGAATCCAGCATGGCGCATTAACATCGTGAAAACATCGTGAGGAAAGCGCGGCATGTCCTAGAACCATCAAATTCGAGGACATGTGACATCTAATAACCCGCACTGGGCCCGCGCGGTAAATTATGGCCCACTCCCTCTCACAGAGAGAAGGCCTGTGTCCCAGCATTGGGAACATTATAGGCTGATGATGGTGATAGGTAAGATTACCTACTTTGGTAATAAAATGGGCAGATTCCGTATTCAAAACAAAAGACGAGTGACTGAAAGCCACGAGGAGTAAGACGTAGGGGTCAAAACCGGCCAGGTGCGAGTGGGATGTCCCTAAAGATCCCTAAAAAAGAAGATGGAAAATGACAAAAAAACGGCATAATACCAGCAGTAAAGAAGGAAGAATCAGAATTAGTAATGGAGAGAAAAACCTTTGGATGGATTAGAGAAACAGAAAAATATCACTACACTTCATACAAGTAACTCTTTTTTTCATTTCAGGCCACAGTTGGGGAAGCGTTTTACGATGACTATAGCCGGTACTCGTCAGACGATGGTAATTCTATAACTAAACTAATAATAAAACTCCGAAGAGTGTTTTGTTGAGCTAATCTCAAGAACGACTGCTTCAAGTTAAAAAAATCTTTTGGTGTTGGATATCCAATTTGTTGAGGAGGGCTATATTACATAATATCACGACGTTACTACTAATAGAAGACGGCTCGGCAAAGACAAGTTAGGTTCGGGAGGCCAAAGAAATTAGAAGCCCTGCACGGCGAGGCTTCTTCAAACCTATTTAATATTTATCTATACATATAATAAATTTGTAGAAAAGTGGTGTCTGTACAATGGAAATATACAAAAAAAAAGTAGCAGGGGTTGTTATATTATCGATGCCGAACCCGAAACTGTAATTAAAATTTTTTTTGTCTGTTTGTCTGTTTGTCTGTTTGTCTGTGTGTTTGTGCACGCTAATCTTCGGAACTACTGGACCGATATGAATGATTTTTTTTTTGTTGTATAGGTATTAAGTTCGATTAACATATAGGCTATAATTTATGTTGGAAACTTGAACACCTGATGCAGAACTGCAACAGACCTGCTAAACTATAAGAGATACAAAAATGATGCCATAGCAAAAATTGTTCCACGTGATGAGCATTTTCTGCTGAGAGAATAAAATTGAAGATCCTGGACACCTGATGTGGAACTTCAAGAGCCCAGCTACACTATAACATATACAGGAATGACGTCTTAGCAAGAGTTGTTCAGCCTGATGAGCACCTTCTGTTGATGTATAAAAATTGAAGATCTGGAACACCTGAAGTGGAACTCCAAGAGCCCAGCTACACTATAACTTAAAAGGCAATGACGTCTTAGCAAGAGTTATTCAGCCTGATGAGTACTCTCTGTCAACGTATAAAAATTGAAGATCTGGAACACCTGATGTGGAACTTCAAGAGCCCAGCTACACTATAACATATACAGTAAAGACGTCTTAGCAAGAGTTGTTCAGCCTGATGAGCACTCTCTGTTGACGTATAAAATTAAAGAACTGGAACACCTGATGTGGAACTCCAAGAGCCCAGCTACACTATAACATATACAGTAAAGACGTCTTAGCAAGAGTTGTTGAGCCTGATGAGCAACCTCTGTTGTCGTATAAAAATTGAAGATCTGGTACACCTGATGTGGAACTCCAACAGCCCAGCTACTTTATAACATATATAGGAATGACGTCTTAGCAAGAGTTGTCCAGCCTAATGAGCACTCTCTGTTGACGTATGAAAATTGAGATCTGGAACACCTGATGTGGAACTCCAAGAGCCTAATACACTATAACATATACAGTAAAGATGTCTTAGCAAGAGTTGTTGAGCCTGATGAGCAACCTCTGTTGCCGTATAAAAATTGAAGATTTGGTACACCTGATGTGGAACTCCAACAGCCCAGCTACTTTATAACATATATAGGAATGACGTCTTAGCAAGAGTTGTCTAGCCTAATGAGCACTCTCTGTTGACGTATGAAAATTGAGATCTGGAACACCTGATGTGGAACTCCAAGACCCCAGCTACACTATAACATATAAGGAATGACGTCTTAGCAAGAGTTGTTCAGCCTGATGAGCAACCTCGACTGTTGTCGTATAAAAATTGAAGATCTGGTACACCTGATGTAGAACTCCAACAGCCCAGCTACTTTATAACATACCTATATAGGAATGACGTCTTAGCAAGAGTTGTCCAGCCTAATGAGCACTCTCTGTAGACGTATGAAAATTGAGATCTGGAACACCTGATGTGGAACTCCAAGAGCCTAAATACACTATAACATATACAGTAAAGACGTCTTAGCAAGAGTTGTTGAGCCTGATGAGCAACCTCTGTTGTCGTATAAAAATTGAAGATCTGGTACACCTGATGTGGAACTCCAACAGCCCAGCTACTTTATAACATAATATATAGGAATGACGTCTTAGCAAGAGTTGTCCAGCCTAATGAGCACTCTCTGTTGACGTATGAAAATTGAGATCTGGAACACCTGATGTGGAACTCCAAGACCCCAGCTACACTATAACATATAAGGAATGACGTCTTAGCAAGAGTTGTTCAGCCTGATGAGCACTCTCTATTGACGTATAAAAATTGAAGATCTGGAACACCTGATGTGGAACTCCAAGAGCCCAGCTACACTATACTTAATATACATACATAGGAATGACGTCTTAGCAAGAGTTGTTTAGTCTGATGGTCATTTCCTGTTGACTTACAAAAATGAAAGATCTGGAACGTCTGGAATCGTCTCGCGCATCCCGTTGTTTTCCCGTCCCCAGGCTCTTAGAATTCGAAGTTTCAGATCTTCCATTTTGACGACCCCGTCGTCGCTGGCATAAGCAACAGGATCCGCGTACGAAGTCGCGGGCAGAAGCTAGTTTAAAAATAAAGTTATATTTTATACGCAATAACGCCTGCGTCGCGTCTTCTCAAAGATATTTTTAAGGAAACGAAAAAAACAGCTGCAAGCAGGGTTCGAACCTGCGTCTTCTGGATAGGTACTCCAGACGCCTTAACCAATTTAGACCATCGCAACCATTACTCTCGAAGCTGAATTTATTTAATAGGTTTTTTTCATAAAGAGTGTGAAATAATAAAAAAAAACCTTAGATTGTTTGTTTTTTGATTGCTTAGAAAATAATAATGTTTAATTAAAATTATAAAATCTCTTTGTGATACTATTTAATTTTCTTCTAATCCTTACAGAAAGCTCCAATTCTTTTGAAACGCAGAGATTGGTCCGAGATAATTTCACCCGTTCGTTGAGAAGTTTTGCACGATTATACACTCCAATAGCACGAGGTAAGTAGATGAAGTTTTTTTTTAAGCTTTGCGACTTTGCTTAAGAGCTCATGAAGTCATAATACTTGGTGATAAATAATTTCTCATTAGTGAAACAATTTTCCATACAAACTTAAAATTACTTTTCTTAAAACTTCTGTTACAGTGTCTATGATCATGTGATTTTCATTTTTTGTTTCTTTGTTTATTCCGTGTTCACTGACGTCAAAATCGTTATTATTTCTCACTTTCCACTACCTACTAAATATACTCGTATTTTCAAATACTATAAAATCACCTTTTAATTATTATTTTTTTCAGAAGCTTACGAAATAACACTTCAGAAGGCTAAAACAAGTAAATACATCATATTTATGTATACTCCTCAAAACAAAATAAGGGCCACTTAATAAATTTCACTTTAAATAAGTATTGCTCTTATTCTGGGTACATAATAAATAGTAAATATCTTGTTATGGATTCTTTCAAGTATTAATATTGTTTCTACTGCATAATTGGAAATTCATAACTTTTTTTTTATTAGATAATATTTGAGATTACTTAGAATTTACGGTTTGGTGTTTTTTAATTTTCAAACTTCAAACGGAGTTTTCTTCGACTAATACAGCAAGAAGGCTATACTGATCTTTCAATCTCATTATGTTATGTATTCGGGGACATATGGACGCAAAAACAGCCACTTTGGGTGTCACCTTAATCCAGGGGGCCCATAGCCAGAAGAGGTAGGTTTAATGGTGGAATATTCCCAATGAGTGGTTCAAAACGCTTGAAACTGGTCTCATAAGACGGGTAATATCACAAGACGCCGTGATCGAAAAAGAAAGTAAGTAAGTTAAGCCCAAAAAGACCATTAAGTTTGTTTAACCGCGCAAATAGAGCAAAAATCTACTGCCCAGACCATAAAAACTCCATTGCATCGACCTACAGGCACCCCTAAATTGACTAGACTATTTTTAATCGACTCCATGAAGACTAGCAATACTCAAGGAGATGCTTCGTTCACCTCCAGTTAACTGCAGCATATGGTGCAAATCGTTAAACATTTGTAAAGAAGAAAATTTATTGAACTGTTTTTACTGGGCTTCAGTGCTTCTTATTGATGACAGCTGGGTTATTTTTTTTTAAAACGGACTGATTCGATAGAGCCTAGAGAAGATCTAAACAACAGGTTTCAGAACCTTGCACTCTTGAAACAGACTGTTTCGGTGAGCTCTGAATTATGCTCTGGGGCGGTTTTCTCTATCACGCAAAACTGAGCTCGCTGTTCTTAATGAGGGTGTTGTAACTACTCAAAATTGCATAAAAAATGTGTTACAACTCCATGTTATTCTATTTTCACAGCAAGGAGTACCTGAGTTCATCTTGAAGCAGGATAATGGTTGAGCGATCACGACGCGACTGACAGTGCACACCTTCGGTGACGCTCGAATTACGATGTTACAGTGGTCACTCATGATTTTTACCTGAATTTTATTGAGCATTTATGAGATGAGTGAAAATTAAACTAAAATTCCCATCAAAACTCAGCTGGATCTCATAAATTGTCTGAAAACTTGTTGGTAGAGGATTCCAAAAGAAAATGTTCGGTAAACACCGAATTAAACACCGT
The DNA here is from genome assembly GCA_954870645.1 of Agrotis clavis. Classification (NCBI taxonomy): domain Eukaryota; kingdom Metazoa; phylum Arthropoda; class Insecta; order Lepidoptera; family Noctuidae; genus Agrotis; species Agrotis clavis. Next base: position 7,602,262 of record OX940925.1, read on the forward strand.
ATTAAATAATCCAGACCTTTCCACCTCCAATCAAATAACACAGAGTTAAAAACAGAAGCTTTTAAGAACACTTTGGAACATGGAAGCCGTTATTTCTTCCATTTTTTTACGTTTTAAGTAACTTGATACATTCCTGCAATTCCTCACTTTTCATTCAAATTCGTTTATTTTAACGGTTTATTGGAATACAAACTTAATTTTTGTGTATTTCCATCTAAAATCGTTAATACTAATCAGATAAAGTCATTATAACTAATAACATTTAAATATTATTTAATAAATCGATAAAAATCAGGTGGCCCTTATTTTGTTTTGAGTAGTATATATTCATGGGTATAAACATCTTATCAAAGTCTTCCAAGAAAAATCTAGCTTATTCCAAAAATGGTTCTAAATTTTATTAAAGAACTCGTTTTCAGGGTTCTATACATATTAAAGGAAAAAAACTGTATCCTAGGGCCTTTCGCACGAGCGTTTCTTTTCTGAGCGTTAAAAAAGCGCTGAGTTGGTACAAAAAGGTAAATTGAACTTAAATGTCACCACCCAGCCACCAACTTAAAATCAAATACAGTTCAAAAAAAGCACCGCGCTTTTAAAATAACGTGTGAACAGTACCCTTAGCACGAGTTTTCAGTATTTGAGACGTAAAGTAAACTGGAACTTTGACAATTTCAAATTGACAATTTTCAAGGAAAAAATTAGCTCCTTCTTCGCACACCAGAGGCGCTGTTCCATTTTTTCATACATGAAACGCTGTAAATGCTGGAAAGACGCTGTAAAGTAAAAGAGTGAAAACTCGTGCTAAGGGTATAGATACCTCAAGTCGCTGCCCGACCATGGACCATGCCCGGGTCGACGGCGCGTTGTGTCCCATACGCGCCTCAAAGAGCGTCAGCATAATGACGGGGCCCCCACTCAGAGGGCCAAAGCCTGCCGGGGTCGCGGGGCTTATTCCATCACCGTGACCCCGGAACATAAAGGGCTATTGAAGGACACCGTGGATTTTAGTCAGACGAGTCTGACAGTCCCTTCCGCCCTGCCCGGGGTGGGAGGACTCATTTGATGATTTTACCACGTTAAAAAAAAGGGTACAGATACCTACATGGGAATACATTTGTATAGAACAAATGTATTCCCATGTAGGTATCTGTTTTCGGCGCTTTTTAACGCCCGAAAAAAAAGCGCTCGTGCAAATGGCCTCTTATAAGATCACTTCGTTGTCCGTCCGTCTGTCAAGACCCTTTTTGTTATGAACGCGTATCATGTTGTTTCTGGCACACAGTTGACAGTGACAGTTACATCTTGCTGACCTATGAGCCATGTTTGGCATGAAGCAAGGTCATCTAGCACAAGTAGAGGAAAATGTCCGAAAATAGTTAATTTGCAATTTTATCGCAACACAGTTTTTTGTTTTTCTAGTGTTTCACCTACAATATTATAATTTTATTTTTGAGATAATTATATTCATTTCAATTATGGAACCCTTTATTGTGCGTGATCCGACGGGCACTGGCCAGTTTTTTTTCTTACATAGACGACGAAAAAGGTTTTAACCTGAGAAAAAATGAGAAAAAAATATTACTGGTAGTAAGTTATTTTACAAGTGTCTATTTTTTATTAGTAAAAATAGTCTTAATTTTACATAAGCAAGACAGTTAACTTATCGTGATTTCATAAATTTTTAGAACTACGAAAGCTGAAGATATTCAAGTATACGGGGAGCTCCAAAGATTTTGGTAAGACCAATTTTTTTTCAATTTTTGTTTGAGTGCACCAAGGAGTTCAATCATTTTTTTCAGTTTTGTTTTTTTTTTGCACTGTTTATTAAAATGTTATACACCATCTTTTGTTTTCTACTCATAATGACATTAGTTTGTAAAAAAATCTTTGATATTTATTTGCTTAGGTGTAGGTCGGGTTCGCGCGCGAGACCGTGACAGGAGACCGAGACAGGAGACCGCGACAGGACACAGCGACACTACTTAACATTAAGCCTGCTCTACACTACTCGCGAATTTGCCTCGACGAAGTACTCGTCGAAGTTGATCGAAGTCCCGAAGTATGTGACTACACACTCGTGCAACTTCGCGAGGAGCTCATTGTGCTCTTTGACTCGGTCGCAAAAACCGACAACAAATGGAAGTCGCCCGAAGCGAGCCGAAGTTGCACGAAGCGAAGCGAAATGCCCTTCTACACTATCGTATTCGGTCAACTTTGACCAACTTCGCGTAGTGTAGAGCAGGCTTTAGGCAATGTCAAGTTAGTGTCGCGGTCTCCTGTCGCGGTCTCCTATCGCTGTCTCCTGTCGCGGTCTCGCGCGCGAACCGGCACCTTTAGTCCGAATTTGTTTCAGAACCGGCTAAAGGACAAAATCTTCCATTAAATGAAGGAGGTTAGTGTGACTTCATACTCTTTCACATCGGTATAAAGTTTCATTAAAATAACCGATTTAAGTCAGTTCGAAAATGTTGTTTCTTTTTTAATTATGAGCAAAAAATGGTACGGTAATAAGAACATCTAAAGACTTATGGTGAAAATCAACGCGGAATGCCGCAAGTGTAACCCAGCAGTAATGTTTTTTAGATTACGGCTTACGGCAATTTCAGTTGGAATTTGGCTAGGGAGGCTACTCTGTCCTTGCTTTAAGTATAAGGTTTTCTTTACTGTTATATTTGTTAAACTTTTTTTTACAGGGAAGTACTGTACGATGGGAAAATACACGAAAGTGGACTGTAACCACTGCACATGCGTCGCTGGACAGCTGTACATGTGTACCGGAATGATATGTCACCATGATGAACCACGTTCAAGTAAGATAATGTATCCCTAATGGTACGGTAAGCTTCAGAGAAATCTCACCCCTTTTGATAGTGACATAGTCTACCAAAAGGAGGCGAGTTTTCTCTGAAGCTGACAATAGTGTGCGGCGCATTTGTTCGCGAACTTCAGGAGTGCGCGTACTAGGTTGTTATCTCATTTATCTTTTTTTTTTCACTTAGTAGAATCATCGAATTTGACAGGCCTGTTGGTCTAGTGGTTAGTGACCCTGACTGCTATGCCAGAGGTCGTGGGTTCGATTCCCACCCAGGACAAATGTTTGTGTGATGAGCACGATCATTTGTTCTGTGTCTGGGTGTAATTTATCTATAATATGTATGTATTTAGAAATATATAAGTATGTTTATCAGTTGTTTAGTACCCATAACACAAGCTCTGCTTAGCTTGGAACTAGATGGCGTTGTGTGATAGTTGTGGAATATTATTATATTATTATATTATCGAATGAGTCCCATCCAGGGCAGGGCGGGCGCAGAAAAATATGCGTAGTTTCATACAATAAAAGGCAAAACAAATTAATGGGATGAATTGTGAACCTCAGTCCCATTCACTTCGTTTTGTCGTCCGTACCTTTAAATCGATAAATCTTTACTTACATTGGCTATTTTTTCGTTGAAAAGAATGACAGCCTATACAAAAGTGTTGAAAAAGAAAAAAGAATACAACACTATAAAAAAATACAATAAATTGAATTTATTATCTGCATGACAAATACCGTAGTGCAGATGTATTTTTTTAGTTGGCAACACACACGCAATGTTTTATAGCGTGAATAAAATAAAGAATACGCCCATTTACACGTCTCCAGCTTTACAACGTTTTTTTTTTTAAAGTTTTATTTGCATTTTTACTGGATTTAATCTAAATATCACTTGCCAAGTTAATGTGTTGTGCTATTATACAGGGTGACATGTAATTAGATACATTCCTTGAAATGGTTGATAATTATATTAGATCTTATTTGCAACAATTTTAAGCCCGATAACATGGGGTCCAAACTGACTGGTTTTCGAGATATCGAACTTTAAAGGTTTTATGAAAAATTACCACCGTCATTAAGTAATTATTGTTAGGAAATAACGATGGTCACCACTTAGAATTCATACTTTTCTGATAAAATTTAAACGTCTGAACTAAAGTCTAATATCACCCATTTCAAGGAATGCATCGAATTACAAATCACCCTGTATAATTGCGTTACAGCACTACAGTACTAATAATTGTAAATTTTGTACAACATTATTATAATATCTCATCTAATGATTCCTCCCACTTTGGTATGGTATTCCGTAGGGCCCAAAGTGGTGGTAGAGAATGGGGTCTTAGAGAACTAAATAATTCAGTTCTCTAACACCCCTCAGGTCCTAGAGAACATTAAATGTTCTCTACGGCCCCATTCTCGACTTTGTGTAAGAGGCAATCCGGGGTTGACGCAGTATCTGAGTCATTGGCAGTTGATCTGCGTGCTAGAGATTCGATTTCCACTCAGAACCCGCGTGACCAAGAGTGTTATTTTGACTTTATTTAAACTGGTCCCGTTTAGGACCTGCCTTGGCCCTAAACAGGTACAGTTTGGATAAAGTCAGAGTCAAATTAAAATTAAGTTTTTTTTTTAAGCCATAAGAAGTAATGATATTATAAAGAAAGATACGCCATGTTCATACTGAATGGCGTTCAGATATCGTTGCGTTGTTATTATAGTAATTTAAAACTACGACAGCGATAGATAATGCAGAACGTAGTAAGATAGAAAGAGATAGCAGATAACAAAGAGCAACAATTGTCTTACTTTGTCCTCAACAATTTGTGCGTGCTAGTGCGATATCTACCTCTTTTTATTTATATGAAGTTCTTATTCTAGATCTAGAGACATTAAAATTCTGGTATATTTCGTTTTTTTTTTTTTTTTTCAGAATCTCAGTTACAGACAACTTGTAAAGAAGGTTCGAGACGTAAAGTAGATTCTTGTAATTATTGCTATTGTCACAATGGACTCGAAATCTGTACCATTAATGATTGTACCAATTTCCATCGTGGTAAGTAAATAAGTGTTTCATACTATTATTTTAAAGGGAGTATTTTAAGTAAGGATATTAAACGAAATGATAGTTTTTAGGGTCCATACCCAAAGCGTAAAACGGGACCCTATTATTTAGACTCGGCTTTGCATCTGTCTGTCTGTTTATCCATCTATCACCAGACCGTACATCATGAACCGTGATAGTTAGACTGCCACAGATAATGATATTTATAACACATTTTCTCGTAAAAGGTCTCTTACTGCCCCAATTTAAATATCGTAATGTATCTCATTACGTACTTGTGCGTAATTGTAATGTAAAGCGCACGGATTATCAAGATGCTCCATCTAAAACGAAAAGTGCTTTTTTAAATCTTAGCAAAGAGTTTTATGTCAGAAAAGTGGTCAACATTTTATGAATAAAATTAACTTTGGGAGATAAAATTATATTATATTTTTATAATAAGTAAACATTTAATTCATTAATTTCGACAATTAATTACAATTTACAACCAATTCTCTCTGTAACAAAAACACGAAAGTATTAATTTACTTTATTAGTAATACTGGCTGTTTTTTGTGCCTTTGCCACAAACAAAAGGCGCTGGTGCGCGCGCATCGCTAATTTGTGAAACGGTAAAAAAAAAATCCGCTGTATTGATTTTATTAGAAAATGTCGTCAAGAAAGTCCGAGTTTTATTTATTTCCTCACAAATGTGTTATGAAACGTCGTATGACATACGTGCGGTTTGTTAATTACAGCCCCTGCTTTCTTATAGCCCTCACCTACGGCTCGGGCTAGCTGTAATAATTATTCAACTTACCGCACTTTTATATCTTATTGTACTATTATAGGCGTTATTGCGTATAAATATAACTTTAGCCGCTAACAACATCAAACAGGTAGTAAATAACAGAATAAAACAAATATTTAAGGGGGCTCTCATCTCTTATCCAACAAAGGTGATTTTATGGCGTTTTAAATACTATCTAACATACAATGAAAAAAAAAACTATATTTTCATGCGGCTTGAGAAAACACGTAAAATTTCTTCTAAAGCTCTTAGGATAATAATTATGTTGATTTATTTTTGAAAAAAATAGATCATATTGCTCGCAGAGCAGATGGCCGATGGGGTCGAAAAGTACTAGAGTAGAAGTACTAGAGTGGAGACCACGGACTAGCAAGCGCAGCGTAGGACGTCCACCAGCAAGGTGGACAGACGACCTTATAAAGGTCGCCAGAAGACGCTGGATGCAGGTCGCTTCCAACCGGTGTATGTGGAGATCAAAAGGGGAGGCCTATGTTCAGCAGTGGACGTCTTATGGCTGAGATGATTTATTTTTAGCCGAATTTGTCTTTTTTTTTCTTGTAAGAATATGTATAATTTCTATGTAAAGTTAAGTAACCTTCGTCCAGTCGTGTGAATGGCGGCTGCCATTCACACGACTGCTTTTTTTTCGGGTGTGTAAAAAGCGCCGAAGTATAAATGCTTTCCCATTTATCGCTTTTAAAGCTCGGCGCTTTTCGAACTGTAATCTAATATCTTTAAACGAGCAATTCTTGTATATTTATTTATATATAATCTGGATCTCGGAAACGGCTTTAAGGATTTTCATGAAAGTTACAGATTAGGGGTTTTTCGGCTCAAGGAATCGATTTATCAAGTCCCAGGTTCGAGAAAAGCTCGGTTCCCAAGATAATTATAGACATTTTAAAAACCGAGCGAAGCTCGGTCAACCAGATATTTAAAATATAAGCAATGGATGGTCATTTAAGTTTAATATTCACCGTTTAGTTCGATTTCAGCGCTTTTTTAATGCCCGTAAAAAAAGCTAACGCTTTTTTCTTTTTATTTCGCATCGACGTGCGAATGGTGGCTTTCTCTACCTTTTTGACAGGCCTGTTGGTCTAGTGGTGAACCCTGACTGCTATGCCGGATGTCGTGGTTTCGATTCCCACCCAGGAAAAATATTTGTGTCATGAGCACGATCATTTGTTCTGTGTGTAATTTATCTATAATATGTATTTATTTAGAAATATTATAAGTATGTTTATTATTTGTCTAGTACCCATAACACAAGCTCTGCTTAGCTTGGGACTAGATGGCGTTGTGTGATAGTTGTGGAATATTATTATCATATTATTACTGGTTTCGATAACAAACAAACAAAGTCATCATCATCATCATCAGCCTATTAATGTTCCCACTGCTGGGACACAGGCCTCCTCTCTGTGAGAGGGGGGGTGGGCCATAATCCACCACGCGGGCCCAGTGCGGATTGGTGGATGTCACATGTCTTCGAATTTTTGGTTCTAGGACATGCCGGTTTCCTCACGATGTTTTCCTTCACCGTTTTGAGAGCAGTGGTGATGAAATAAATTACACAAAGTAATGCGTCTGCCTGGATTCGAACCCACGACCTATAACTCGTAAGTCGGGGCCGATACCACTGGGCCACCACTGCTCTACAAACAAAGTGATTCTTACTAATTCTTTATACATTTTAAAGAAAATCTACTAAGAAGAAAATGCCGCGATGGCCACGTTCGAATGGTCAAATGCAATAAATGTGTTTGCCGCAAAGGAGTAGAATATTGTACCCTTAAGAATTGTATTAAGTGGAAGCATCTGCATGGTAATTAACGCTCTATTAAAATTCTTGACGAATGTATTTAAAAGTTTTTACGGCAAGTTTTCACGAGTTCGAATCTCGCACGGAACAATATACATATAACCCATGGTGTGTAGTTGTTCCGGGTTTGGCTATTTTCTGGCGATCGCGGGCTCTCTTAACAGATAACCGTGATCCTGGAACAAAAAAGGCTCCTGAAAGACGATCTCCGGCCTCCGTAGGCGCGGGCATGCGGGCGGCGAAAAATGGGCGACTCGCTGTTTGACCGTGGACCATGCCCGGGTCGAGACGGCGCGTTGTGTTCCACGCGCGCCTCAAAGAGTGTCAGCATTATGAAGGGGCCCCTCTATAGAGGGCCAAAGCCTGCCGGGGTCGCGGGACTAACGAATTACCGTGACGCCGGAACGTAACTGGGCTATTGAAGGACACACTGGATTTTAGTGAGTACAACTCTGACAGTCCCTCCCGTCCTGCTCTGGGTGGAAGGACTCGTTTGTCGATTTTACCACGTAAAAAAATAACATGATTCTATTGTCATGAAAGTAAATTTTAGAATCTCGAAGAACTTCCCTTAGCTGGCCATATGGTTAAATGCTGAGGACATAATAATATAATGATGTGAAGGACCATTTCATGAAAATAACAGATAAAATCATCTTAAAATTTTGCAGAAAAAACACTCCGGGCAAAATGCAGAGAAGGTGCTGTACGTAAAATAGACGCCTGTAACTCATGCTACTGCAAGATGGGACGAGAATACTGCGAAAATAAAGATTGTGACAAAGAGAGACAATTACGTATGTATGATACAGTTTGCCATTTTATGGTAAGCGTCCACAGGTCCGCATCGCACGTATCGGACGTATCGTACGTAACGGATTTTAGTTTGCCTTGTATTAAAACTCCTCATACAACTGCGTCCACTGATCCGCATCGTACGGACGGCTCATCGGCAATGCCTACATGCGATGCGTACCGATGACGTCATACGGAATGCCGATCAGTGGACGCGATGAAGGTAATAATAATAATAATAATAATAATTGCTGATACTCGCGTCGGCAATCCGATCGCTGCCGATACAGAAATCCGTCTGATGCGATGCGTCCGATACGTACGATGCCGACTTGACCTTATATTGAACTTCGACAATCACACCAGCAAGACGGGAGGGATTGTCAGACTTGTACTGATTGAAATCCACGGTGATCCTTCAATAGCTCTTTACGTTCCAAGGTCACGGTTACCTGAGAGACAGTCCCGCGATCCCGGCAGGCTTTGGCCATCTTACAGGGGCCCCGTCAGGTAAGGGGAGCCCCGTTAAGCCTTCCCTACCAGCCCAGATGGACACCAGTAACTTCGCTAGCTTAGCAGACATTCTAGAGAGGCAGTTCTGTCCTCAATTCCTCAGATCACTACTGACACTATCAAAGGTTAAGAAGAATGAATCTGAACACAAAAACTCGAACATCTGTTTAACACTTGTCTAAAAAAAGTGTCACTGCAAAACGACCCTTATATTAACGTCAAATGTCATTTTGAAGTTGACACTTATTTCAGGCAAGTGTTCAACCGATGTTTAACTTTTTTGTAGTAAGACATTTAGGGTCCTGCAGAGAATTCGTGATACTATGTACATTTTTAAATGCTTTTGATTTAATGACATAGAGTCTGAAGCCGCGTCACCAGGACTTGGGTCGTGGCGCGGACTCTAAGCTATTGGAATAAAATGAATTTCTCTAGACAATCAGAGCATCTAAAACGCCCACATAGCAATATTCCAAATGATGAACAACCTTCGTGAATGAATAATACAAGAATAGCCAATGATGTTGCTGGAAACGAAGCTCGTGCTTTTCCCGCAACGCCACTGGCTATTCATTCACGAACGAGAATCATTTTGTCTGAGATAATGCTGTGGCGATCTTCTGAGTACTTTCTATTACAATATGCGTATTTGCTTGCAGATTATTATCGCATTCTAAAAAACCTGAAAGACAATGCGAAGAAGGCAGCTACCACAAAGTAGACACTTCACACACTTAACTTCTGTCTATGCATGAACGGAACTAAAATATGTACAAACAAACATCGTCTTAGCAACGATTTAGTGTATTTATGTTACTGTAAAAGCCCGAAGTACGGTAAATCTTAAGATTTCCCAGTAAATCCTATGATTTACCAATTCTTAATGGTAAATGTCCAAAATCCATCCTCTCAATGCTGTAATAGTAACAACGTGACAGTTTGTTTTCCATCACTGCATTGAGAGTATTTTTTGTTGTACCTATTCCTTTTGTTCTTGTCCAGAAAATGATGAATGCGAAGAAGGAAACATGTTCCAGAAAGATTCCTGCAATTATTGTATTTGTCATAATGGAGAACATGTTTGCACTATTAACGACTGTGAGCAAAGGTACACAAGTAAGTACAACTTAATATCAAAGACTGAACCCAAGACTCCACTCTCGGGCAGGTAAGATCCCTTTTTAAGGAGTGGCTGAAGAGACGTCACAGGTCCTCACCGGATGGAGGTGTTTAGGGAGGTTTCTGTGTCAAATTAGGTTGCAAGTAACGCCTGGGTGTCACCCAGAGGACACGGTGGAGGTGTACCCCGCTTGTGCAGAGCAACGTCGTGTCTAAAATCATCAAATGAGTCCTCCCACGCAGGGCAGAGCGGGAGGGACTGTCAGTCTTGTACTGACAAAAATCCATGGTATCCTTCAATAGCCCTTTACGTTCCGGGTCTCTGGTCACGCGAAGTGTCGACCAGTCGGTAAGATATTTCCTTGAAAAGGAGACACACACTCGGACCCGAGGATTTCGACCCCAAACGGCTCAAAGCTGTAGCAACCATTTATTTATTTATTTCTATTTCATTTTTTCCAGTTTTTTATTTAGTAATATTTTAGTTTTAGTTTATATTCAGCCACTCCTCAAAGAGGGGTCTTACCGCCGCGATTGCGGCGTGCCCGGTACGTTGTGTCATGCCAACCAAATACTACGACCGATAAAATTGAGTCGCCGAAGTATCAACACTGTACGATTACCAGATGTGTCGCGCCCCTTAACTAGAAAATATAGAATACCAGTCTACTCAAGGCACCATTTTGAGCTATTTTGACATTCTGACATGACATTCCCATTTTCTTAGCCACGACAGCTATACTCCATTGCTCGTTAGCAAACCTGTACCCTTAGCACGAGTTTTCAGTCTTTTACTTTACAGCGTCTTTCCAGTATTTACTAGCGTTTCTTGTATGAAAAAATGGAACAGCGCCTCTGGTATGCGAAGAAGGAACTTATTTTTTCCTTGAAAATTGTCAATTTGAAATTGTCAAAGTTCCAGTTTACTTTACGTCTCAAATACTGAAAACTCGTGCTAAGGGTACTGTGGTCAAGACTTCTGTAAGTTAGTCAATGACAAGTCTGAGCACCATAAGGTATGTTTTATTTTTTATTTTAAGTGCGTGCGCTTACAAACTTCTTCCGTAACATGAATTTTCTACAACGTGGAACAAATATTTGTATGGCCAACAAGTAGTTGTTCCGGGTCAGGTTGTTTGTGTATATAAATTTAAGTTTTTGTAAGCGCACCCACGAAACAGGAGAATTTCCTAGAGCGGAACAACGTTTTGAATTTAAAAAAAAAGTAGTTAATTTGTGTTTCTTTCAGGTCGAACATTTTTGCGAGAATCTAATTCGAATGATCATTTAGAAAAGCCCAGATTGTGCACTATTGGTGAACGATACAGAGTAGATGCCTGTAACTACTGCTACTGTAATGAATACCGCGAAAGAGTCTGTACCCATAACAAATGTCATCTGCAGCGTAAGTGTGTACATGATACTTTTTTTTAAGGATTTTATCAAGACCGTACTTAGGGGCGAACATCGTGGGCAATGCCCAACCTTAAATATTATGCCAAATAAAGGATTTTGTGTAAGGTGCCATCTAAACTATGACTAACTAACTACGAGTAGCTGTTACGTGGATTATTGATAGACAAATGTTATAAATATATTTTTTGTGTTTTATTGCTCTTTTCTGATCGCCCGCGCTCAATTTGTAGTAAAATGTACTTCGAAATTGACCGTACTTCGTACTTTTAGTAAGTAGGACGTAAATTGTACGGCAAGTGTAATAGCGCCTCTAGTACACGAACGATGGACTGATTTTATCGATCAACTTAACGTCCAAGTTCACGTTTACCTTACATGAACGTAAACGCTTCTGTACCGAAATATAAGACGTAAAATAACGAAAAATAACTTGGCTCTGTAGTGACAATAGTTTAAAAGGTTGGTTTTTCCTTCTGATTCTTGGCAAAAAAACTCAAAAATTGAAAAGCACGCCTGCTTTGGCCGAAAGTAAACTGAAAAAAAAACGTTGAAAAGAAAAACCTAATTTTTTATCATGACATCAAAAAAAAAGGTAAAATATTTAAAGAAAGTTTTTTCGTATCTCTTATGGATTTGGATTTCCCCTGTTGACGAAAGAACGGCTCTAATGGAACAGATACTTTACACTCTGTTTCAAATTTCCAAAAAATAGAGATTGCCGCAGCTTTCCGCACTCTGTCGTTTTTCGTGACTAAGTAGTCATAAACATAATTACAAACTTTGCGAACTTTGACATTCATAATATTTTGCCCCCGGTTGGCCCCCGCCTGTTAGATAGTCCAGTCCCTGTATTTTTCAACCGCAAACTAAGTGTCTAATAAATACCAATGTTTAAAACTAATTATGCATTCCTTTTGACAGAAAAAGTGGAACCGACATATGAATGTATGTAATTTTTTTTTATTTCATATCTATTAGTAATAATATAATAGTATTGGTACAAGTGCTTTCACGATGTGATCATGTTCTGGGCAAACATGGTCATAATATAGACAAAACAAAGAATTTGGGAAGGCCGAAGAAGAGGCCCAGTTCACTGTGGATGGCGGCGTGACTGTAGCTATGTCCCAATTTTAGCACCATGGTCAAACTATTATGTTTTTAGAACAAATTAAACAGTTAAAATGGATCTAGATAAGCTCGGAGCGTCAAGAAAAGTGGTGCGCGAAGGGGGGTGCCTACACGTGTTTAATTAATTCTTATTTAGTACTAGCTTCTGCCCGCGACTTCGTACGCGGATCCTGTTGCTTATGCCAGCAGTCGGGGTCGTCAAAATCGAAGATCTGAAACGTCTGATGTCGAATTCTAGGAGCCTGGGGACGGGAAAACAACGGGATGCGCGAGACGATTCCAGACGTTCCAGATCTTTCATTTTTGTAAGACAACAGGAAATGCTCATCAGACTAAACAACTCTTGCTAAGACGTCATTCTTGTATATATTATAGTGTAGCTGGGCTCTTAGAGTTCCGCATCAGGTGTTCCAGATCTTCAATTTTTATACGATGACAGAAAGTACTCATCAGGCTGAATAACTCTTGCTAAGACGTCATTCCCTTATATGTTATAGTGTAGCTATGGGCTCTTGGAGTTCCACATCAGGTGTTCCAGATCTTCAATTTTTATACATCAACAGCAACTCTGGGAATAGTTCATAATGGATCTTATCGACCGTGGTTTTAAATATGATTCCCTTTTAAACAATTTCACAAATAACGTTTATGTTACCCAACAGCGCCCTCCTGTTAATACCATTCAAACGCTAAAAGAACGCTGCAGCAGTATACGTTCTTCATTTTCCCACGTTTTTCCCACGTTTTTATACACTCACTTTTCTTGTTTGTTTGTTTGTCGTTCCGGTTGGACTTTTGCAACTCAATTTTGAGGCACTTCCTGATAAGCTAGCAGGCTGAAATTTTCAGGGTAGCTTCAAACCCGATGAATAAAGATAAAAATAATAAAATAATTAATTGATTTTAAAAAATCTAAAAACCCACGTTTTTATAAATGTCCTAAAAATAATAAAATAACCCTACGGGGCTGAGAGAGGGGCCACTGAAAACGTGGGCGCGTATCTTTGCTAGTTACACCCACGATCTATACACGTCGTGTAAATATATCCCATAAATAATCCCTTAAATAATATACGCCCCCACGTTTTGAGTGGCCCCTCTCTCAGTCCCATAAGGTTATTTTCTTATTTTAGGACATATAAAAACATGGGTTTTTAATTTTTCTAATCAATTAATTTAAATTCACTCCGTGATACCACAAAAAAGAAAATAAACATCTGTTGAACACTTGTCTAAAAAACTGTCAACGTCAAAACGACATTTCACGTTGATATAAGGGTTGTTTTGCAGTGACACTTTTTTTAGACAAGCGTTCAACAGATGTTTATATTTTTGTTGTAAGAGTGTCTATGTTTTTCATTACCCGACTGCGCGACGCAAAGGAGGGTAATGTGTTTATTAGAAATACGGTTTCCAGTAAATACAACCAATAGCAGATGCCTTAAAGGAACGCGATTCAGAAGAGGTGTTTGCAATTACTGCTATTGTAACTACGATCGCAAACTCATCTGTTCAAATAATAAATGCAGAAGATTTTCACGTAAGTTTGTTTTTCAATTTTTCATAATTGCTCTTTAAACTTTCTGCAAATGGTTAAAAAATAATTTATTTATACAATAATAATGTGTTTATCCGAGAGTATGATGTCCAGAGCTGTTTGAAGGTATGTTTCTACCTACAATCGTTAGTAGGACTGCGTGTCTTGAGTAGCCTGGCGATTGTTCGGAGAAATCAAAGTTATTTTTAGAGGAACCAGTTTTTTTTTTTGGTTTTTCAGTATTAATGGAGCCCGTATTACTGGGTAATTTTCCGAAATTTATTTTTCTAGATCGATTTTTTCTTTTCAGAGAAATCATGATAATATTTAAATTCATAAAAACACGTATAAGTTAAAGTTTTTTGGATAAATACCATCCGCCTTACAACAAAAAATAAACGGGTCCACCCTTTATAGCAGAACTTATTACTTCATAATTTTATTTTGCATAGCAACGGATAGCATAAACCTCTTTTCGCAGAAAATCGTTTGGCATACACTCATTTACCATAACACCGAAACCCATAATTTTGTAAGTCAGAATCATCTTTAGGCATAAATTTCATTTCCATAATAATCAATAAGTATAACCATCATATCGTAGAAAGTTCACAACCAGAATCATCTTTTGGCATTTATTTTATATCCATAATAATCACAGTATAACCATCATATCGCAGAAAATTCACAGCAGGCATGGCAGCAGGCATGGCTTCTGTCACGGCTCCGGCGCTGCGGGTCTCCGGCGGTCCCACGCGAGCTAATCGTCGCAGATGATTTTACGCCCACCACCTGCTCCTCAGCTCGCCGGCCGCCTCGCCCCTCCGCGCCTTCGCGGGTTTAGATTACACTCTAGGGGTAGGGCAGACAGTGGCGGCCTTAGGGGGGGGCGAACCGGGCAACCGCCCGGGGCCTCGCGCTAGCAGGGGGCCTCGCGCTACAAACCAAGCACAAGATTTTTTTTAAATTAAAAACTTTTGATTTTGTTTACTACTCATTAAGGCTTTAACATAACGGCAAAATTAAATAAGATTTTAGTTTTAGAAAAAATCAAAACATCTATTCTTTTAATTTATCATCTCAGAGTTGGTTAATTTTGTAAATCTTTATTAAGTACTTACAATAATTTTGTCGCCTGAACGTACGGTTAGTTTAGGTTAAATCCGGTAGTTCAGACTTGTTTATGATGTTAGCCCAATCAGTGACGTAGCGAGACCGAATCTTGGAGGGGGCAAGACGCATCTGCGAGGCCCTTTTCTTTGATGGAGGATGAATGAAAAATATCGCGCAGATTTGTGATTTTTTTTTAAGCCCGTCGTGTGGGTCATCGCGTGCGACGCCTCTTTTTTTCGATAACTTGATGATAAGATCGCTTTGCAAGGCCTCTTTGCCTCTTTCTGTTCACAGTAAGAAATAAAAAGTAACCAAGTTATCATGCAACTACGGGCCCTCGCGCGAGAAGCGGAATTGCTAGACCTAAATATGATCGTCGGCGCCATCAGCTTTGGCTCTATCAATTCTCAGTTAGAAATAGTAGTAGAAGTTAAATTATACTGCTTTACTGAGTGGTAACAAAGTTGAGATTGCCGTTGCCAATTTTATTTTATTTTATTAAATCCTTAAGCGCGAGGTCCCGCCATGTGCGAAGCTAGCTAGGGTCCGCTAAGCCCCCGCTTAGCTACGCCACTGGGCCCAATGAATAATCAAAGTTTGAGACCTCAAACACCGAACGCTACTTTGTAAAAAAAATAATTCTATTTTGAAAATTTTGCGTTTGTGTCCGTAAAGCACTAGTTTTTTATTTTATTTTTATTTATTTATTTGGCTCACCAACAATTGAGTACACTCAAACAATTATGTGTTACATAGAATGAAATCGGGTCTAGTGTATCAATCTCTTACAGGTAAGCACATCATGCACTAAATATTGATTGAACTAACTACTAACTGATTGTTGATAATAACTTCTCAGAACGGTTTCATAGAAAATGCCTTTTGCTACAATTATGAGAACCGATTTATATCTGTAACCCAGTAGTTTCAGAGTTGAACTTTTCAAAATTTATATTTTTTTTCGAACTTTGCAATTTCTTGCAATATTAAAGGCGGCGCTAGTCGCGAGCTCGAACTCACTGGCAGGCATGGTCAAAAATCATGATATTTCACCGGAAATCGAGCCATATTGTTCATGTGTGCGCGAGCGTCATCCCCCCGTGGAGAAAACAGGGGAAAACTTATTCAGTGAGATGCACGATCATTCAAAGTAAAAGGCGCGCGTAAAAAAATACGAAAAAGCCTTTGGAAGTTGGGGTTTTATGAAAAAACCACTGCACCAATTAATTTCAAATAAAATTTATTACATTCTTCGATAAATTTGCTGTGTCGGTACGGACTTCGTTTTGGAAATTTGATGCTTCTTTAGCTTCTAATTTACATCAAAAGTTGTGTTAAAATTAGCAAAAAAACGAATCTTTAGAAGCTCGTAACTTTTTAATAGCTTCATATTTTACAATTCTGCTTCCGTACAGACAAAATTAATAATGAGACAAAACGATACCATGTTTAATTTTGGATGTACCTTGTCAAATAGTGGAGTAAAACCCCAACGAAGTTTCTATGGAAAAAATGTTGACTTGTTTGACCTTAAGACACCAATTGAGTAACTCTGGCGGTATCTCGAATCAAAAACAAGTGTGGAAGAGGCATAGCAATGCGTCAGAGTTGGGATATCTTAGAACTTTGGGACTTTTTTCGGAAAAATTTAAAAAAAATTGCGAGGGTTTATCTCGGAGACTATTAAGTCTACTGAGGTATTTATATTCACTCTTCATCTTCATAAACCTATAATGTTCCCACTGCTGGGACACAGGCTACCTTTCTGTAAGAGGGGTCCATAATCCACCACTCGGGCCCCGTGCGGGTTGGTGATGTCACATGTCTTAAAATTTTTGGTTTGAGGACATGCCGGTTTCCTGACGATATTTTCCTTCATCGTTTTGAGAGCAATGGTGATAAAATAAATACACAAATCTAGTTTGGGTTCGATTCCGCGACATACAACTCGTAAGTCGGGTTGATTAATCGCTATCACCGCGAAACCGTTTGAGACGCACACCCGCAGTTTGAAAATGGATTTCAAGGTAGCAGTGCGTGTGCGTGTTGTTGCTCTGATAATAAGAAATAGAAAAGAAGACGTCAACGCATATTTCGAAAATATTGGATCCATCCACTTACTGGGCGCATTAGATCTGAGAAAGGTTTCTTTCATAAGAATTTTCAAAACTTAAGAGACCATCCTAATAAATTCGTATTCTGGTTCGTTTAAAACAAACTCCGACTCGGTGGAAGACATTGTTGAAATTGTGCGCCAGCGGTCTGCTCTGCAAACGGTCTACCGACAAACCGCCCGTGGTTAACGCCAGTGCGTACGCGTCAACTAAGTTCTATTGATTACAATTTTGCCGCGGCTTTTACCCGCGAGCATTTTGTAGCAAATCACGGTTTTAAAATCAGTCGCGGGAAAAAACCACGGTGCGGCCGCTTGTATTAGTTTTCTAGGGGCACAAATTCACGCCATTAAAAACCACAGCGGTTGGAAAACATTCCAACTGAAGACATGATATCAGATGCCTCTTCCTCATTTGTTGTAAAAAAAAAACGTTGATTTTAGATATTTTTGAAAAGCGCTGACTCGGAAGCTTTTGGGTCTACAGAAATCATTTTAGTCTCATATTGTAGTAAATTTATTCTACTTTCAAAACGTCATCGCTTAAGTTTCATCAAAGTAGTAAACTAGTTCTTCATGGTAATAATCGCCAAAAAGGCAAACAAAGTCTACAAAAATCAGAACTACTCTATTTTACGCAAACACGGATGTTCAAAGTTGTATGAACTGTAAAATGTTTTAAAACTCAAATTGCATTTATTTAATTGTATAACTTTAGCATTTGTCCTCAAACATGACAACCAAACCTACTTTCGCATCACATACTTTATAAGAAGGGCAAAGGGCCTCGCAAAGACTTGCCGCCCGGGGCCTCGCAATGGGTAAGGCCGCCTCTGAGGGCAGACAAGACTACGTGAAGTCGGTTTAGCAGCGATTCATTTCTGTCACTAACTTTTGTAGCACACCATATTGATTTTATAAAACATTTTTTTTTATTATGACTATAAATTATTTCTACTCTGAAATTCTGTGATCTTCGAAGTATGCTAAGTCAAATTATTCCAAATAATCGGCGCTCTAAATAAACGTTATGCTAAATGAAAATATGCAAAATTGTAACTCTGACAAAGGTAATTATGCCCAATACAATTCTGCCATCTTAAAAGTATCCCAATTTAAATTCGGACATAAAAACATTAGGCCAAAAAACAATTATATTAAATATTTTTTATACCATAACAATGTTCGTTTAAAAAAGTTTCTGCCAAGTGAGTTCTGCCAAATAGGTTTCGGAGCAACAAGTTTCTGCCAGATAGAGGGCACCCAAAATAAACAGCCGTTGAACGCTTGTTTAAAAAAAGTGTAACTGCAAAACGACCCTTATATCAAGGAGAAATGTCGTTTTGACGTTATAATTTTTTTTAGACAAGTGTTTAACGGGTGTTTAATTTGTTTGTGGTAAGACGGACAATATTTACCAATTTAAGTGAAACAAAAGTCAGAAATAACGTCAATTTGTAAATTGAAAGCTTGTTTTTGATGGGACTTGACGCTATATTTATTGAAAAAACATTTCATTTCCGAAATGGGTTTGACAAAATGGGAACGAGCACCTTCTTCCCGTGTCAAGATATATAAAAAACTCAGACCGAATCCGGGTGTTGCTTTCCACACTGAATCCGATCCAAACTCGTTAAAATTTGGCACAAATACCGATTATTCTTACGAGTCGCGGCTCGATTTCCGCACGGAACAAATATTTGTATAATCTGCTAGTAGATGTTCCGCCTATGGATCTTTCTATGCTTGTAAACGCACCCAGGTTTTAGAAGAAATTCCTAGTGGAAAGCATTGATTAAAAAAAAAGAGAAGAAAAATATTTAGAGTTCATTTCGTTTTGTAGTCAATTTTGTTCATCATCAACGGATTTGGAAATCTGAGATACAGATACTTTCTAACCGGAATTAACACATGTTATCCCGATTTTATGTAAATAATTCAATGTTTTTTTAGTTCCAAATTTCTTGCTAAATGAAAAAAATCGTCGAATGTTTTTACGATACACTTGGACTCCAGCGCCCAAGTACTGTAGTCCCGGTGAAAGATACAGAATAGATAATTGTAACTACTGCTACTGTAATGAAAAACTCGAACGAGTTTGCGATGACAAGATATGTGATCCAAAGAGTAAGTGTTGTAAAATACTTATTTCATGTCTAGAAAAACCGACCACATGCGAGACATTACCTATCACATTATTCGTAGATCTTTAGCAGTCGTACTGTCACCCACCAAGGGATACCGTATTACCCAGATACTGAGTTGAAAAGGTCAGATAGGCAGTCGTTCCATGTAAAATACAGCTACGAGTATGCTATACTCTACAACAATATTTTTCATCATCATCATCAGCCTATAATGTTCCCACTGCTGGGACACAGGCCTCCTCTCTTGTGAGAGGGAGTCTACAACATTATTTTTAGTAAATGCGAAACCTGAATATATGTAGTTTGTTCAGAATCAGTAACTGATTCGATTCCAATTATTTTTACACCATGTTAAATTTTTGTTCAAAAATATTTTAATTAAATTTTATTACCAGTTAATTACAATACAATCACCTTACGGTTAAGTACCTATTGCCAAACTATTATCACGAGTGTATAACACAGGAGACGCGGTTTACGCGGGTGTACCGCGAAATGAGCATGTTTTTGAACGGACAACCAGGTAATATACAAGCTTATAACTTTGTGATTTTTTATGATACGGTTTTAAAATTTTGCACATAGATTCTTTACACAAAAATATTGGACAGGTGTATCGGGTTTCGCATAAACAAAAAATAATGTTGAATAAGAAATCACATCGCTGTACTTTACGACGTGCTCTTAGGCGAGACGGCTTTGGGAACGTCTAATCGTGCATCGCGAACGCTAGTGTCGCTGCCCCTTACGACTTTGGCATCTACAGAGGTTCGTACATTAGACACTCGTCAATAGGTGCGTCCACAAAGAACGAGCAGCCTCGCGAGGCATTTGCCGCGCGAGGAAACTGCCTCGCGAGGCTGCTTGCTCTGTGTGGACGACACTGTATGGCTTGGGCGCGCGGTCGCTCGCCCGCGGCAGCGCGCACTTGCCTCGGTAGAGACACATCCACACTAACCGAGCTGCTTTGCGCGGCAAATGCCTCGCGAGGCTGCTCGCTCTGTGTGGACAAAGTCGTAAACGACTAGAGCTTGTAACGAATGACCTCATCATCTGCCTAGCCTTTTACCAACTATATTGGGGTCGGCTTCCAGTCGAACCAGATGCAGCTGGGTATCAGTATTTTACTTGTAACGACTGCCTATCGGACCTCCACAACCCAGTAACTGGATAGGTAATACGATACCCCATGGTAAGACTGGTTGTCAGACTTAGAGCTTCTGACTGACAGTAACGACTGTCAAAGATCTACGAAAGACAGCCGGGACCATACCGGTTTACATGCTCTCCGAGGCACGGAGGAAACTCGCTATGACAGATGGTCACCCATCCACAGACCAACTTTGGCAAGCGCTGCTTAACCAGAATGATCGGCCTGTGCGGTGACGGATCGGTAACGAATGACCTCGTGGCAAATAATTACAGCTGCACGGATCTATCTTCAAAGCCTTGGTCCGCGGATGGGTCACATCTCATCTCGTACACCGAGTATCTTCCGTACCCCAAAGGCAAAGGCACTAGCTGTCATTTGTAGATTTTTGACAATCAATATAGTGACCCAAAAGTGTGACAACCAGTCTAATCAAAGTTACCAAAGGGTATCGCATCACTAAGTACTAATTAAGTAGTGCTGACCGCAACATTGTTGTCACTGTCAATAGAATCCATGTTAATGTAGATACTATTATTTTTAAAACTAATTGATTGTTTTGTTTTTCAGTTATTGATACAAGATATCCAAGTAATTTTTATTTTTATTTCAACTCTCTTTTACTCTTACTCAGTAACTTGAAAAGTCATCAGCAAGCATCATTAAGATTTTTCTCAATAATAAGACTTTGCCAAACAGCGAACTCAGCGCGACGGTCTTAACGGCGCTTTTTGCGATGACTTGCTTATATTTCATAGTAAGTAAGAATGCTAAGGAGGAGGCGGGCGCCGTGAGGGAGAGGACAGCGTCCACCTCACAACCCAGTCGCCCCGGGAGACACCCATGGCAACGGACATAGCGAGGAGATTTCCGAGTCGAGGGCGCGTTGTATTCCACGCTCGCATCAAAGAGCTGCCATCAATCTGACGGTAAAAACCCTAAAGGGTCAAAGCCTTCCGGGGTCGCGGGACTGTCTTATCTGGTAACCGTGACCCTGAAACGTAAAGGGCTATTGAAGGATCACCGTGGATTTTAGGCAGTACTGCAGGTCTGACAATCCCTCTCTTTCCGCCCTGGGTTCCGAGGACTCATTAATTAATGATTTTTTCACGATAAAAAAATGAAAAAAGGTAAGAACGCTAAGGACACTACACACTAGCGTCGCGTCACGCTGTGCTCGCTGTTTGTCAAAGCTTTTAGGGACAATCATCCTACATAGTATTAATGTTCCGGCTACTGTGCTAAAAGTACCGTCATACATCGCACCCTTCCTGTAAGAAAGCGGTAAGTGAAATCGGACAACTTTTCAGGAGCTTAAAAAAACGTGTTCCACATTGTAAAAAAAATCCCACGAAAACCTTGTAAATAACAAAAGATGGCATTTAGCAGCGGCGAAATGATAGAGTTTCCGATTTTTCATTGTGTTATGTATACTGTGAGATAAGGTCGAATTATACGGTTACGTAAATAATCCCCGAAACTGTTACAAAAGATGCCGGTGTAAAAATGGATATTGCTTTGTTGTCATCTTTGATGTCCCGCATTGGCTGCGTTAAGTGCAGTTATTCCATTATTCATGCTCCAATTTTAGGCTAGTCCGAAAGTGTAAGTATCACTTTTTTTTTTTTTTTTTTTTTTTTTTAGGTGGTAAAATCATCAAATGAGTTCTCCCGCCCTGGGTGGGGCGGAAGGGACTGTCAGACTCTTACTGACTAAAATCCACCCGTGTTCCTTCCTATACCCTTTACGTTCCGGGGCCACGGTAACCTGGGTTAAGAAAAAACCCGCGACCCCAGCAGGCATTTGGCGCGAAACACGACGCGCCACCGACCCGGGCTTGGTCCTTGGTCGGACGGCGAGCTACCCATAACTCACCGTCCGCAAGCCCGCTCCACCGCTGTGCCCTCTGCTAATCAGAGGGACACGCGTTGGAGCGTCCACACGACAGGCTATTCGCATACGGGCAAAGAGACCCCTTAGGCACACAGTGCCTAAGGAAGAGTTTTTGCCCGCATCCCAGGGTGCACCGGCCCGAAAAACTGGTCTTCCCCCCGGACGTATCCGAGAGGGAACTCCAGTCCACGGGCGCACGTGGAGGTTTCCTGTCATAGCACCCCAAAGTGTAAGTATCACTTACGTAGTTTTTACACGAAGAATTCATTTAAGTAAACATAAATACATACTTTTTGCATGCGAAAGTTTCTACGTTATACTGGAGCTTCTAAATAAACTTGTTTTTTATTGGAAAAAATATTCAAGTAATGCAGTGTAACATCGTAAACTTCTATTTTACTGTTCACAGATTGTCAGGTACAAAAATTGTATGTCAATACGATATAGATTTAAAATAGTTAAAAACAAAATAAGCTGCTGTGTTTTTAATCATATTAATCGATTACATGCTGTAGAAGCCTATGGTATGTAAAATGAAGTGCCTAAAAGCTAAATAAATGGAAATCTTCTATCAATTATTAAAACACAGAAAAAAATACCTTTGGTATTGTTGAAACACTTTGACTCTAATTTGTCATCGAACTTTAATGAAGTAACAGTATTTGTTCACTTCCTTCACTAGCTTATGCCCCTAACCTAACAGCATTCAGGCCCATCCGAAGGAAAAATAAGTAAAGCCGGGTATTTTATACTAAAGAAGTTTTATTCTAAATCGACACCAGGTTTCCGCGGCGTAGGTGAGTATTGGTAAAACTGAGGCCTTATTATAAACGCATATTTTCGTGTGCAGTTTCAGGTCATGAGAGGTCCACACACGCTAGTGAAGCTTTCCAAAAATCCAAAGGCAGCGGCTGCATTAGCAATCCGTTCTGGAATTTCAGACGCCAGTCGATTGTCGTTGGAGACTTGACTTCCGAGATATTTATAATGCGGTACCTCTTCCAATGATACAGAATTCAAATTATTGGTGGTTGTTTTATATCTTGGGTTTTCTTTACGCGTATTACTAGCCAAATCTAGAACAGCAGGCCTGAAGGTTATTAAGATAGTCTCGGAGAGTTTCTACACGGTCAACTGACAGGCATACATCATCAGCATAGATAGATAGATGGAATATACTTTATTGTACACCAAAACTGTTACACAACTATTATAAACATTACTAATTCTATGGTTACAATGGCGAGTGTGTCAAGCACGGGAACCCTAGACGTCTTAGTTTTCGCCAGCTCGACCTAAAGCGTGAGATGTCGAAGACACTTTTATCAGTGCGAACATTGAGTTCAATCTGTCCAAGACTATCCTGTAAAGAATCATTAAGCAGAGCCGATAAATAGAATGAAAATAATGTGGGAGCCATGACACAGCCTTGTTTCACATCGCTGGTTATATTAATTAGGTCTGAGAAATCGTTTTCATGTTGAACACGCGCCGTCATACCTTCGTGAAACTGACGAATCATGTTGACAAATTTCTCAGGACATCCAGCCTTTTTCAACACTATCCAAAGTGGAGCGCGCGACACGCGGCCGAAGGCCTTTTCTAGGTTAACGAAACACATGTACAGAGGACGGTTTTGTTCAAGGCAAGTTTTTCTCTTGAATGTTTTTCACTATGAAAATGCCGTCAACATTTCCTCTGCTGGGTCTAAAACCGCACTGCGTCTCTGGAAGTATCTGTTCCACAAGGTTTGATAAGCGGCTATCGGCAATATGAGACAGTACCTTCCCAGTAGAAGACAGGAGATAGATGCCTCTGTAAGAACCACGGTCCAATAATTCACCATTACCCTTATAAATTTTGCAAATGGAGGCATTCTTCCGGTCTTGGGGTACAATTTCGGCTTCCCATACCCTGAGCACTAAGTTGAAGAGCCTACTTTGTATTTGTGGACCAGCATATTTGTAAACCTCTGATGGTAGACAGTCGGCTCCTGGTGTTTTACCGTTCTTCAATCTTTTGACCGCTAACATGAATTCACCAAAGGTTGCAGGATCAGCTAAGTCCTCCTTGGTGGGACGGCATTCAATATTTCCAATGTTTGGTAAATCAGTTGTCTGAAAGCAGAGATTAAGAGCGTCATTGAAATGTTCAGTCCATCTATCTAGGATTTGCTTATGATCTGTCAGTTTACAGTACCTGTCACGAGTACCTTGTGCACTTGGTGCCTTTTTCTCAATCTAACCGTTTGGTTTGTGTCAGCACAGAGTTGCATGTGTTTTACCACCATTGATTTTTTAAGTCACGGATCTTAATTTTAATTTTAATGGATTCTCGTCTATCGGTGTTTGATAGAGATCTCAGTTCTAGTCTGTAGTGTGGCTTTCAAGAAATACTCTGATTTCCTTATCTATGTAGGTCATGGAACCAGTTCTGGTTTTTCTTCAGTGGTTTTGGTATAGTACATGACACGCTATCGTGAAGATGTTTGGCATATAAACGCTTTGGCACCGAAACAACACAAACATTCACTGATTTCTTATGTGCTGTGCGTCGAGGAGCTTTTATTTACAGACGTATCTTTGATCGAATAAGTCGATGGTCTGACCAGCACTCCACACCCCACATAGCTCTTGTTATCAAGACGTGGTTCAGGTCTTTTTTAACATACAATAATGTAATCAATAAGGTGCCATTGCTTGGATCTAGGGTGCATCCACGAGGTCTTACGTTTTTCTGCTAGGCGAAAAATAAGTCAGGCACAGGTCAAACTCCAAGCCATTAGCATTGCAGTTCCCAACTCCATGCCGACCAAGGACACCACGCCATGCTTCGTACTCAGTACCAACACGTGTATTAAAGTCACCCAGCAGGCCAATTTTGCCTTGAAGTGTAATTCCCGTAAGAACGCAGGGCAGGTTCCGATAGAATTTTGCTTGATTGTCAACATTAGCTATTAAGGTTGGTGCGTAGATACTGATGAGGTGGATATATTAAGTATCATTAACTGGTAAGCGCAAGGTCATTATGCGATCATTAGCGAAGTTGTGTTAAGAGTGGCGTAATTTTGTTACGCACTGTGAAGCCAATTTCCGCTTGGATTGGAAAACCAGCAGAAGAGCAAGCAGCAAGCTTGCTCTTCTGCTGGTTTTCCAATCCAATAATACGTACCCATCTGCTCGCAAAGATTTCCGCTACCACTAAGATGGGTCACTTGTAGCCGTGATATCCATGTTGTATCTTGAGAGTTCCCTTGCCACGATGACAGTCTTCCTCTCGGAACAAAGGTTATCATCATCCAAGAGTGTACGTACATTCCATGCTTCTATTACAAAGTTTTTCGAGGTATTCTTATTATGTCTCTTGCGAGCGTAAAGAAGTAAGTGCAGCTACGCGTCAGATGTTTATGACATCTCCCTGGAGAAACTACGTAACGATATAAAACGCAAAACAGTCCCGCAACAAGTTTCGTGCAATAAGTAAGTAAGTGGACTTGCAAGACACGCCTTCGTAATAGTATCCAAGAATAAATGCCTATGT
Organism: Agrotis clavis; assembly: GCA_954870645.1. Lineage (NCBI taxonomy): Eukaryota > Metazoa > Arthropoda > Insecta > Lepidoptera > Noctuidae > Agrotis > Agrotis clavis. The sequence goes on from OX940925.1 coordinate 7,628,224, forward strand.
TTATTTACTTTTATAAAGTTATTTTAAACCTTCGTGTTAGTTATGGGTATGTGTGTTTATGGCTTTATACCCAGGGAAAGTTTTAAAATAAATAAATGTATGTATGTATACATCTTTATAAGAATGGAAAACTATTATATTTTTTTTCGCAAAAATACACATTTTTTGTGACAGTACCCTTATTTTTGGCGCTAAATTCATGAAAATTTGTGAGAAGGTGTATTAGAGTACGGTCGATTTTTTGCATTAATAAAAAAAAATTGACGCAAGTCGAGTTACGCGTTTTTTCCAGGGGGGGTGCGACATACGCGGTCCTAGCGCGGCTTAAGATTGGCAACAACTTCTTTCTTTCATTATGGGGATTCACTGCGAGTTTTAGCCGTCAGTGGCGCTACCAGCGCACAACGTAAACAACGTTCAAGTGTCCACGTAAAAAAAAAAAAAAAAAAAAAAAAAAGTGTAGCTTGGAGTGTGTAGTTATTTATCTGTGGTGTAGTGTATACTGGCATCAGTACCCTTAGCACGAGTAACTCTTTTACTTTACAGCGTCTTTCCAGTATTTACAGCGTTTCTTGTATCAAAAAATGGAACAGCGCCTCTGGTGTGCGAAGAAGGAACTAATTTTTTCCTTGAAAATTGTCAATTTGAAATTGTCAAAGTTCCAGTTTACTTTACGTTTCAAATACTGAAAACTCGTGCTAAGGGTACAGAGCCGAGTTTTGGAACCTCTTATTGTTGGAATTTCATACTTTGATTTGTATAATCTGTTGATTGGTATAATTCCCTAGCTATTTCTTTTGCATCTATATCGGGCCACTCTCCTCCTCATAAATAAGGGTAGTTGGTAGCTGTAAACTATTAATATCATCTTTTTACCTCTCCTCTTTCCCTTCTACTATTTTTGGCATATTAATAGGGTATTTGACTTAACTTTGAAAAAATCTAAATAGTCAATTATACTATAAAAAAAATGGTAGACAATTATTTTTTCTTTCGTTACCTAAATTGACGAAGCTACGACACTTTTAAAATTGGCAAAACGTCACAAGGAAGTACAGTTTAAACTAGCTTCTGACGCCACGGGGTGTCGTGACTTTGATTCGTTAGGACGTGGCCCCATGTCCACGGTGCGGCGCCGCTCGCCGCGCCCGATATTGCGTTACCCAATATTTTCTTTAATTTTGTTCTTTCTTCATTTCTCGTCGTCTTAACAGCAACAGGAGCAGGATACGTCTTTCGCGGTCCATATCAAACCAAATCTGTAATTTTTAGGGTTCCGTAGTCAACAAGGAACCCTTATAGTTTCGCCATGTCCGTCCGTCCGTCCGTCCGTCCGTCCGTCCGTCCGTCTGTCCGCAGTTTAGCTCAGAGACGCACAGTACTAGAGAGCTGTAATTTGGTGTAAATATACGGATTTATTGTGCCGAAAAAGTGGTAAAATAAAATCTCGTAAAATATTTTTTTTTAGGGTACCTCCTGTACACGTAAAGAGGGGATGTTTTTTTTTTTTCTCGCGTACCCCTTAGTGTGGGGTATCATTAAATAGGTCTTTAAAAAATATTGATAGTTTCCATTAACAATTTTTTGATAAAAAAATTCGTTTGTGAAATATTAAGCTTTAAAGTGCTAAATTTTGCTCGACTCGAGTGTCCCCCCCCTCTACCAGCTAAACGGTTATGTTTGGGGGTGTGAAAAAATTCACAATAGTAGTATATATAACGAAGTTTAAAAGAAAATTATCATGACTAAGTAGGCTTTACAACTTTACGAGTAATAGTCGACCAACTTATAAAATGTATTTGGATAACATATTTTCCTAAACAAAATGTATCGGAGAACAAGCTCTTCAACTGCAAATGTAAGTTTGTCAACTTTATTTTTACAGCTGTAATAGGTATGTTTTTACGGTATGTTTTTTGGGGATAGGTAGGTTTTTATCGTCAACTATTTTTAACTTACTTCAAAAAAGGGGGAGGTTCTAAATTCGTCGTAATCTTTTTTTTATGTATTTTCCCCGATTTCTCAAAGACTCCTGGACCGATTTTGAAATGTCCTTCTCTTTAAAATTAAATTCAGCGAATCAGTTTAGTTAATTCGCATAAGTATTTTGATGGGCAACTACGGAACCCTACACTGTGCGTGGCCCGACACGCACTTGGCCGGTTTTTATTTTTGGATTCACTTGCTGAGCGGGCACGAACACGACGCCACGCCGCACCGTAGACATGGGTCCACGCCCTTAGGGGAACAGTGTATAAGACGCCACGCGAGGTATAATGGGGATATACACTTTAGGCATAGCGCAAGCGCCCTCAGAAGGCTAAGTCACGTAATTTTATGACGCGCCAATGAAGTAGTACAGTTGCAGTTAAGTTCAAGTTCGACTGACAAACGGTATTCTTGTAATCTTTGAACTGCGCGTAAGCTGCGCGTGAACTGCACGTCAACTGTACGACAACCAAACTGTACCAAACTTACTCATAGTGTGGCCACAGGAGAGAAAAAATATTGCACACTAAAGAATCGAATGGAATCGATTACATTTCAATGAATATGACCTTAATTGAAACTTGTTGGCTGTCATTTTGAGACGTCAAACGAATAGTAGAATACCGATCATGTTGCGCTCCAAAACACGCACCAAAGACGCGCAATAGTAGAATACCGATAATGCGCTCGCGTGACGCGAACTTGACGCGAGCGTGTCTGACAGCGGTAGAGAATACGAAAAGCATTGTTTTGATCGAAACTTAACTGCAACTGCACTGCAACAGCACTTGTTTTGAGCTACTGGACGTCATTTTTGCAAGCGGCCATTAACAAATGGCGTCCTGTTGGCGCTTGCGCTACGTTAGTATTATGTTAAGTTTGCCATAAGTGCGTGATTTCCCATCATACCTCGCGTCCGTCTTTACACTGTTTCCCTATATCTTTTAAAATATGCATTGGTTTAACAAAAGAAATAAGTACGTGTTCATTATTTTTCAAACCTCTAGCTGATGGTCTAATCAAATTTGCAACTGATGATTTTTCAAGTTACCTGTTGAATTTTCCTGTTTTGTACTTCGATTTAAAAGGTTTCTTTTATAAATACCCTTCTTCTTTGAAGTTATTTTTAACGTGTTCCAGAGAACAGACCCAGAAGAGGGTGCCATATAGGAGCCCGATTTAGAAAGGGCAAATGCCAAATTTGCTATTGCGCCATAGATCGGAGCTTCAGATGTTTTGTCAAACAGTCCTTATGTCCGGACCTACTTAGTAAGTTTGTTTGTATTCTAGTAACTTTCTATTCTTAAAACGCTACAGAAATGTGCGTTTTTCTATGATCTCCTCCTATTCTTCATTTTGATCAGAAATCAGAATCTATTAGAGATACAAGGACACTTAACTTCTTTTTAGGGTTCCGTACCTGAAAAAAAAAACGGAACCTTCATAAGATCGCTTTGTTATCTGCCTGTCTATCTCCTCCTAAAACGGTCTGTCAAGAACCTTTTCCCCAGCAACGCGTGAAAGTACCAAGCTAAAATTAATCCTACTACTATTATAAAGGCGAAAGTTTGTAAGTATGGATGTATGGATGTTTGTTACTCTTTCACGCAAAAACCACTGAACGGATTTAGCTAAAATTTGGTATACAGATAGTTTATAACCTGGATTAACACATAGGATAGTTTTTATCCCGATTTTATGTTCCCGTGGGATAATTTTCGAGTTGTAGCGGGTGAAGCCGCTGGCAACAGCTAGTATCAAATATTCAAGTCAATGTAGACTTGAGTATAAACCCAGAAGCAGAGAAGAAAATCAAAATGTCTAAATCAACGCAATTCAAAAATATGCCCGCTCGTGCTCCGTTTTCTCAAGTTTATTTCGATTCAAGGGGAGGACAGGTTTCTCCTGACACATGCAGCAGCTCTTCCTAGCGAAGAAGATCTGCTACTTTTCGAAGGAAAGCCGATTGAAGATATTTTTTTAAATATTGTACCTGAGTCCTGGGACCTGGCCTGTCTAAGGACTCAGGTCAGGACTGCAGATTACCACAACCCTTGAACAAAGGGCATTTGTAAGAACAGCGTAGATCTTTAGTCTGTAAGAGTCTGACAGTCCCCCCCACTCCACGAGGTATTCCACATAGGACACCCGCTGTCAATGGCACCTGAGGCCTTAACACGAGCTCTTAAAGCGATCAAGTTCATCATCATCATCATCATCATCTCAGCCATAGGACGTCCACTGCTGAACATAGGCCTCCCCTTTTGATCTCCACAGATACCGGTTGGAAGCGACCTGCATCCAACGTCTTCCGGCGACTTTTATAAGGTCGTCTGTCCACCTTGCTGGTGGACGTCCTACGCTGCGCTTGCTAGTCCGTGGTCTCAAGTGCGTGGTGGATCAAGTTCAGGCTGTGGGAAAGAGACAGAGCTAAACAAGTCGTCTAGCGCCATCTCTTTCCCACAGCCCAAACTAGATCGCGTTGAGAGCTCGTGGTAAGAACTCTGGCACCATATCTATTCCACATAAGGCTCCTGTCAGAAGATTTCACAGGTGCCAGGTTCCCCATCTGGAATACCACCTCTTTGGTTTTGACTTCTGTTTTTCTTTAAAACCACAAACAAGACGACAGCGACATTCTCAAATGTTTATAAAATCACGGTTGAAAACGCACTGGCTCTCGGTGCCCACCATTTTTACTTTCGACTTTAAAAGTGGAGGTTTTCAGTTCGACTTGTATGTCTGTATATATGTTTGTCTGCAATTATCTCGCCTTAGGCTGAACTGATTTTGATACAGTTTTTATTAGGAAAGTGTTCAATTCATTCTGAAGAAGGCTTAGGATATAACTATAAAAGATATCTCGTCATTTTGCCCGCATGGATCCTTTTTTGCTTACTTGGATTGTAGATTTTCAAAAACACCGATTATACGAAGATATTTTAGAATGTCGAGATTTTTTTTTCAAAAATAATAATCTGCCCATTACGTTATAACATCAGGAATTTCTACTGTATAATGAGTGCGTTCATAAAAATGTAATAAAACTCAAATGCACTGCACAGTGACTGTTTAATCACATCTGGATCAACTGCTCATACCAATACAAATACAAATATTAAAAGATCTACCGTTGGCAGAAGTGTTTCAATTTTTATTTTTTTATAGTGGGCTCTAACACGACCACTCTACCAACGACGACAACGACGACAACGACGACGACGACGACGTCGAAGACGCCGACGCCGTTGCCGTCGCAACCGCCGAAGAATGCCTCATATTATTACTATCGTAGAAATAAAAAACATGCACGGAAGGTATCCGACGGCAAGTCGACGCATGTAATTATTGCGTTTGTATTATTGGAGCTGAGTTCTGCACACGAAGATTTTGTTCCAGTGACAGAATAAGTATGTATTAATCATATTTTTTAATTCACTTCTTTCCCGGAGGGTGCTAACTGCACGCGTAGCATGGCGATTCTATCTCTATTCTACCAAGAAAAGACAAAGTTATTTCATCGTTATTTCTATACAAATCGACTGTTTTTTGCACAAGTATGACACGATTCGTACACCATTAAAGAATAGAAATATATTTCTTCTATATTTTAAACATTGCTATGCTTAAATCGATAAATATCTTTTACGTTCTGTCATCATTTTGCTCATTCTCGCGTCGACAAAACCCGTTTCTACGGCGCCATGCTGCTCTATGCTGCTGGGAAGTCGTTCCATGTAGTGATACCTATAGGTAACCAGCTGCAGAATGAATGCAGCTGGATCTGCCTCGTCGCAGCTGGATCTGCCTTGTCCCAAGTAGGACAAGGCAGATAGTTTAACCACAGGTTTAACTTCTTTACTAAAAATTTATTAACAAAATAATTTAGAACAATTATTACAAGTTAGGGGGCAACACATCCCACTTAAAACTGGGACTGAAATGTATATTTTGAATACATATATATACGTTATAATTTTCTTATATAAACAGGTTCTTATAATATTGAGATGCGATTGTCATTATATTATTCCTTTATTATGCCTTTATTTTTCTTTCCATTTTCCATATTCAAATTCCCTTAGTGAATGCCTGCAACCACATACAAATGTAGCCTAAATGTCTGCCGCATTTCCCCACAGCAAAATGCTATACGACATTACACTAGGAATTTCTCCTGTGTCGCGGGTGCGTTTACAAACACATACACAAACGCCGAGACCCGGAACAACTACTTGTAGATCATACAAATATATGCTGCGTGCGGGAATCGAACCCGCGACACGCAGCGTAGCAGTCCAATCGCTCAGCCACTGCGCTAACCATGCCGTCAACAATTGTCTACTAGGCGGCTGTAGCCACTTACCATGAGATTCTTTACCAGCTGAAAATACACGTTTCCAGCGAGCGAAGGAATTGAAGACCGGTTTTCTATATTTTGTTTAATAAATCCTCCTCCGGAACATTACGCTGAGCCCACAGAAAAGCTTCCAGCAGGCCACCAACTGCCACGGCCCACCTGGAAGACCCTAAACCGTTTACGAAGCCAGGTTGGTCGCTGCAAGTATAACATGGTCTGGTGGGGGTACTGTGATGAGGAAAGGTGCGACTGCGGAGCCCCAGCACAAACGATGGCCCACCTCCTCACTTGTGCCTTGAGTAATTCCACCTGCACTCTAAAGGACATGTCCGAGGCCACCACCAACGCCGTAAATGTGGCAGAGTTTTGGTCGAAACTCATTTAGACCTGGAGAATCATTGACACGACGAAGAGAGAAGAATAAATTGTCATTAATTAAAGATTTCATTTCGTTTACACTTTACAGAGCCCATAAAGCTTTCAGAGCCTGAATGTGTAGCGGGGGAACCTGTAACAGCCCCAACTCCATGTAATCTGTGTATCTGCCTCAATTCGGACATATTATGCACGAACAACCCATGCTCTGCAAGACGGTTCTCGCTTTTATCAGGTACTTATTTGACAGTTAAACAATCGTATTATTATTTGTGAGCGTTTTGCTCTTTAATATTTGAGCCAAAATCCAACATTTGAGATTTGTTTAAAGATTTCTATTAATATATTTTTTTAGAAACCCAACCGATTCTATAGGTCCCTACCTATAGAATCGGTTGGTAAAGGGAGATTATTTGGTGAGAGAGGTAACTGAGTGATAGAGAGTCTTAAAAATCTCTCAAAACGTAACCTATGCATGCTGTAATGCGAAATGATGTGTCACTACGTCTTGTCCACTTTAGTGGTGAACTATGTAGTTGCATCATTTCACATTACTGCATGCATAGGTAACGTTTTGAGAGACTTTTAAGGCTCTGTCACTGAGTTACTTGTCTCACCAAAATATAATCTTCCTTTACCTTACTAGTCGATGGGGACTTTGACAATGACACTCTTCTGATATGGGCAGTATTTCGAACATTAAATCGAGTGCATATTGTCATTATTACGTACGAGCATAGAGCACCTAATAGTACTACGTGACTACGTGTTCTACTATTTGGAGTGGGAAAACAGTACTTTTATAAGTTTTTATGCCTTATGACTGGGACTGTAGGTTGCTTCATATAAAATTTTTTAACCGTTCAAAAGTGCCTATTTTGTCATATGAAATTGAAATTAATGCTTTAAGTTTGACACTTAAGTTCTCATTTCATTTGAAACAGATCCTTCCGATGACCTGGAATGTGTCGTGGGAGAGCCTGTACCAGCGCCAGATTCATGCAATGTGTGCATCTGTCTTAATTCACAAAAATTATGCACGAACAAACCCTGCGTTGAAAGACAATCAGGTATTTGTTTATATAATCTTATCAACTGTAGTAATAATGTTAGTAATTACCCATATCAAAATTAAAAGGATATTGAACCTCCTCTAAGCAACTAGGAATGCCATATACTATGTGTGACAGTGTTCTATATTTTTGAATAAAAACAGTCTGTTGCGAATAGCTAACTAGTTTCAATAGGTTATGGGCTTCTCCCGATTTTATCAGATTTTTTACGTTTAAAAAGATAAAATTGTGCTAGTTAATTCGCGGAAACATGAACTCCAATTACATTGCAAGTGTGCCGAAATTAAAAGGGAGAGAGAACTATGATGAATGGTGTTTTGCGGCTCAAAACTTACTGGTTACATCAAACCGGTGGCCGGTTTCGAAATCAAGCCAGTTGAAGATGCAAAAACCAAGGCAAAACTAATATTGACAATTGACCCCAGTTTGTACGTGCATATCAGAAATACGGAAAGTTCAGCAGCATTATGGTCTAAATTGAAAACCATGTTTGACGACTCCGGTTTCTCGAGGAAGATAACCTTACTTCGACATTTGATTTCAATAAGATTGGAAAGTTGTGATTCGATGGCTATCTACATCACACAAATCGTCGAAACAGCTCAACGGTTAAATGGCACAGGATTTACAATAACCGATGAATGGGTGGGATCATTATTATTAGCTGGTTTGTCTGATCATTATTCTCCGATAATAATGGCTATCGAACATTCAGTTTAACAAGACGGAATGGTACGTCGACAGTGGAGCAAGTGCGCATATGACTGTAAACAAGAATTGGTTGAAAAACATAAACTTATCACCATGTTTACCAGAAATCATCGTTGCTAACGAATCAAAACTGTTGGTTGATTGTACCGGAGATGTTGACATAGTTTCAGATTTGAAATGTCACATTACTGTCAAGAATGTGCTATGCGTGCCAAGTTTGACAACAAATTTGATATCAGTTAAAGTTCGGCCGTTCAGAGAATGCGTTCCTGACACCTATCAGTTAGTACATGTATTTGTCATAAAATTATAACATTCATTGATTATTGATATAATAATGTTGTTTTAATGCTCATCAATTGTTAAAACGGTAAACAACCAGCAAAAATATTTTTATCGTAACTGCAATACCATTACAAAGTTACGTCGTCAGTTCAATCGCGACCTGTCAGGAACGCATTCTCTGAACGGCCGAACTTTAGTGAGCTTATCAAGAATGGCAACAGAGTTGTATTTGAAGAAAAGCATTGTTATATTTATGACGGAAGTGATGCTTTAGTTGCGATAGCTGATTTAACTGATGGTGTTTATAAACTGAGGTTGCAGTCGCCAAATTACGCATTGGCAGCACCTGCAGTAACCGGAAGATTATGGCACAGGAGGCTGGCTCATATCAACAGTCAAGATATGAATAAAATGAAAAATGGTATTTGCGAAAGAGCTAATCGCACAGTGGTGGAAAAGGGCAAATGTCTTTTGTATGATGCAAAGTTGGACAAGAGATTTTGGGCGGAAGCGGCCAATACTGCTGTTTACCTTAAAAACAGGTCCATTGTGTCAGGAGTACCGAAGACCCCTTATGAACTATGGTATGGGTCAAAACCCAACCTCAGTCACATCAGATTGTTCGGAAGTAAAGTGATGGTACATGTCCCCAAGCAGAAACGACTAAAATGGGATAAGAAAGCGACACAGCACATCTTAGTTGGATATGGAGAGGATGTGAAAGGATATAGGTTGTTTGATCCTATCAAAAACACTATTATCACCAGCAGGGATGTCATTGTATTAGAAGGCGAGACAGGTGATATAGCAACCAGTGAGGAAGCTATATGGATACCAAATGAGACAGCACAGCAAAGCGTGGAAACACCTGAGATCAGTGTGGAGAAAGAGAGCAGCGATTCAGTGGGGGCATCATGTGTTCCAGAAGTAGAGGATCAGAGTGACAGTTCTTCAGTATACACTGATGGTGAAGAAACATTTCATGAACTACCACCAAGTAAAGTGCAGGAGGTCCATACAACATTGGTTCCAGATATAGAGACTTGCGTAAATACAAAGAGGCAAAGGAAAAAGCCAGAGCGGTATGGCTATAGCAATATGTGCGTATCTAGTTCTGTTTCAGCATCTGAGCCGATCTCATTCTCAGAGGCTCTGGAAGGGCCTGAGAAGGAGCAGTGGAGGCGTGCTGTGGCTGATCAGCTGCAGTCATTCAAGGATAATGACGCGTGGGAGCTCGTCAAAAACCCAGGTGATGTTACTGTAGTGAAGTGTCGTTGGGTGTTAGTTAAAAAGTTTGATGTAGACAATAATGTGCGGTACCGGGCTAGACTTGTGGCCAAAGGCTTTACGCAAAAGCCAGGTGTAGATTATAATCAGACTTTTGCACCTGTAGTTCGTCATTCCACTCTTAGATTATTGTTTGCTCTTAGTGTTAAAATGGGAATGAGTATTACACATTTGGATGTAACTACTGCTTTTCTAAATGGTGTTTTAAAAGAAAAGATTTACATGTCAATACCTGAAGGGTTTGCAAACAAAAGTGGGGGAAATGTGTTAAGATTAAAACGCGCGATTTATGGTTTAAAGCAGTCTTCTCTAGCATGGTATGAGAAAGTAAAAGATTGTCTTTGTAAATTAGGTTTTAATAACAGTCAATATGAACCGTGTTTGTTTGCAAGAACCAAGGGTAAAGTTAAAATAATCATTGGATTATATGTAGACGATTTTTTGATTTTTTCAAATAATGACAGGGAAACTGAAAACTTGAAGAAGTTGTTGGGTAAAGAGTTCAAGTTAAAGGATTTGGGTCATGTTAGACAGTATCTAGGAATGAGAATAAATGTAAACAAAGATAAAAATGTAATAACTGTTGATCAAACACAGTACATTGAACAATTAGTTGAAAGATTCCAGATGTCTGATTGTAAAACTCAAAGTACTCCTATTGAACCAAAGTTGAATGTAGAAAAATCTACAGAATGTTTACCTAATGTTCCTTACCAAAAACTTATAGGTAGTTTAATGTATCTGGCAGTACTAACAAGACCAGACATTGCCTATGCTGTAAGCTATCTCAGCCAGTTTAATACTTGTTATAATATAAGTTGTTATAATTATGCAAAAAGAGTATTGAGATACTTACAATGTACTAAAGATTATTGTTTAAAGTATACCAATAATGACATGGATTTACAAGGTTTTGTAGACAGTGATTGGGCATCTGATGCATTAGATAGGAAGTCCTATACAGGATTTTGTTTTATGATGTCAGGGTCAGCAGTTTCCTGGCAAAGCCGTAAACAGAAGTCAGTTAGTTTATCCAGTACTGAATCTGAGTATGCAGCTATGTCAGAAGCTTCCAGAGAAGCTGTTTATTTAAGGAATTTAATTCATGACATTACTGGGAATTTATATGTAATTCATTTACATTGTGATAATCAAAGTGCTATGAAATTGGCCTCTAGTCAACAGGGTCATAACAGGTCAAAGCATATAGATGTGCGTTATCATTATATTAGAGATGTCATTAATGATAACATCATTAAACTTAAATATGTTCCTACTGAAGAAATGCCTGCTGACATTTTGACTAAGGGTTTATGTCATATTAAGCATTATACGTTCATGCATATGTTAGGTGTTGTATCTAAGTAATGTTTGCTTATTTTGATAAGTGGGGGTGTTAGTAATTACCCATATCAAAATTAAAAGGATATTGAACCTCCTCTAAGCAACTAGGAATGCCATATACTATGTGTGACAGTGTTCTATATTTTTGAATAAAAACAGTCTGTTGCGAATAGCTAACTAGTTTCAATAAATAAGGTAGCACATACTAATTAGATCGAGATTTCTTGGATAAAAAAACAACATTGTTCTAGAAGAAATATCCATGAGAAAACAAGATCTCTCATCTCGATTGCGATCAACGTTGAATTTTTTTTTAAATAAACTGCTTCTATACCTGGCTACCTTGAAGGTAGCACACTTGTAGAAGAAGAAGTTAATGTACGGTTAACGGAGAAATTTTAAATTATAAAAAAATGAAAGTACCTAGGTACCAGTTTTTCTTTACATTTTTTCTGTGATGTAAATGGATGAATTCTGTACAAGATGATAATATAGTTAGAAAGGAAATGACGGCAAAAGAAAAAAAACCGGCCAAGTGCGTGTCGGGCCACGCACAGTGTAGGGTTCCGTAGTTGCCCATCAAAATACTTATGCGAACTAATTAAACTGATTCGCAGAATTTAATTTTAAAAAGAAGAATTTTCAAAATCGGTCCAGGCGTCTTTGAGAAATCGGGGAAAATACATAAAAAAAAGATTACGACGAATTGAGAACCTCCTCCTTTTTTTGAAGTTAGTTAAAAATAGTTGACGATAAAAACCTACCTATCCCCAAAACATACCCACCTAATAAAGCTGTAAAAATAAAGTTTACAAACTTACATTTGCAGTTGAAGAACATGTTCTGCGATACATTTTGTTTAGGAAAATATGCTATCCAAGTACGTTTTATAAGTTGGTCGACTATTACTCGTAAACTTGTAAAGCCTACTTAGTCATGATAATTTTCCTTCAAACTTCGTTATGTAGACTACTATAGTGAATTTTTTCACACCCCCAAACATAACCGTTTAGCTGGTAGAGGGGGGGGACACTCGAGTCGAGCAAAAATTAGCACTTTAAAGCTTAATATTTCACAAACGAATTTTTTTTATCAAAAAATTGTTAATGGAAACTATCAATATTTTTTAAAGACCTATTTAATGATACCCCACACTAAGGGGTACGCGAGAAATAAAAAAAACATCCCCACTTTACGTGTACAGGAGGTACCCTAAAAAAAAATATTTTACGAGATTTCATTTTACCACTTTTTCGGCACAACAAATCCGTATATTTACACCAAATTACAGCTTTCTAGTACTGGGCGTCTCTGAGCTAAACTGCGGACAGACGGACGGACGGACGGACGGACGGACGGACATGGCGAAACTATAAGGGTTCCTTGTTGACTTCGGAACCCTAAAAATAGAGAATAGGGCTGTGATGACCTAAAATAAATCGCGATAAGCGCAGGACTGATGATGAGCAAAACAAACATCATCACTTGAACTAACCTCCGTTTCTTTGGATAGGTACCTTTTATATTGTTATCCACAAATTGTAATCTTTAGTTACAGAATTTAGAAAGAGAAAAGTAAAATGCGTAAACGGTAAAAAGACTAAGATGTCTGATGGCTGTAACTACTGTGTGTGTGATGGTGGCCAAATGATTTGTACGAGCCGGGCCTGCTTGGTGAATGGTATGTATCTCCTCCTCCTATTACGAACTCCTTAACCCTGGTGCTACAGTAGGTACAGGATGGATGTTACCGCCCTGCCTCTCTGAGCGGTGAGCGCGACGAGCCGTAAGATTAAATGTATAGAAATGTTTGGAACACGCCACAAGGCGCCGCCAATGGCGAATTCTACGCGAATTCGCATTATTACAAAATAGAATTTCACAAAAATTAAATCTCCGGTAAAAGTACGGTTTATACAAACATTATTACACATAGTGGTTTTGCGAAAAAAATTATGGTCTAATGGCGACTTCACATGAGTGCCATAAATTCACGCCGCGGATTCTCGCCGTGAATTCACGGCACAAGTCGTGCCCTTCACATTCACGGGATGCTCTCAATCGTTCGTGAAACCTGCCGCGAAATGGACGTAGAAGCTGCTGCATAAATGCTGGTACTTTTTTTGCTGTGACAATAATATATAACTTAAATTAATTGATAATAAGTGATTTTTTTAATTTACTTAGTAGGTATATGATTAGAACTGTATTTTTGGTGGATTTCATTATTTAGACAATGGTTCAAATGACGTTAGTAAGGTCCACGTTTTATCTAAGTTTTGTAATACAGACAAATTGAAACCATAGTTCTGTAGATATTATGCCTGGACCTAGTAATCAAGCTTTATTTAGTTTTTTGTAATAGGACCGATTTTGTCTGTACTAATTTTAAGAAAATAACAACGAATGTCTTACCCTAGAGCTCACCGGTACACAATTAACGGATAGGTACAGAAGCCACTCCATGAACCTATCATCATCAGCCAACCCAAACACGAACTTTCTTCTCTTGTGTTAAAGTTAAAAATCTATTAAGGAAAGACAAACTGGGTTAGGTCAATATGCTGACATCTGTACAGTGTTTTGTTAATCCACAGAAATAATTACCATCAAACATTTTAATTGCGTCAAAGGAGAAGTGATACCAGCAAATGATGGATGTAATATGTGTGTTTGTATGGGTGACGACAGGAAAATTTGCACCAGCAAACGTTGTCTGAGAAAAAAACTACTGACAGGTATGTATAGACAATCGCTAGTGTTTGCTTTTGGAGTCGCACGTATTGACAATATTACTCACAGATCTGCTCGATATCGAATTGCATGTACAACGTGCTAATGACAATACACGTAATTCTCTGTTCGAAATTCGATTGCGCAACTACTCTATTCCTGAACGTAACCATTCGCACCTTTAATGACAAAACATTACTAAACGAAAATTTCCATGAATTTAGTTATTAATGCCGTCTTTGTTTAAATTCATGTGAACTACGACATGAATTTGAGATGAATTTGACACATAGATAATTAAAAAGGGTTGTTGTTTTTGCCACACCACGAAAAAAGTGTAAATTCGCCACAAATTTTAGCTCCTTCGTACACAAGGCGACGCGAGTATCCCATACCTTACGACTTTAGTATCCAGGTGACTATCGCAATATAAACCCATAGAGGTACGTACACACTACACAGGCACGTGTCAATGGATGCCAAAGTCGTAAGGTATGATATCGGAGACTGGCGTCACCGTCGCTCTGTGTACTAAGGAGCTTATTTATAAATTTTTCTTTACCTTTTTTTTAGCGTGGTAAAATCATCAAATGAGTCCTTCCACCCAGGGCAGAGTAGGAGGGACTGTCAGACTTGTACTCTGGGCCACTACTGCTGTAATCGCGAGTTGCTCAAGGGACCGACCCCTTTTAAAATGTATCTCTATTTCTTCCAGATGAAAATGAAGAAGTCGAATCTTCCATTCGCATGCACCAACTTAAGAAGAAGCATAAATGCATCCAAGGAAAAACGTATTTGCCAGACGATTTTGATCCTAACTGTCCAAACAAATGCATTTGTGAAGAAAATAAATTACTTTGCACTAGAAGAAAATGTAAGGCGAAGAAAAAAAGGAGTAAGTGGTATTTTTCTATTAATAATTAATTTTTCAACCTGTCAAAGTGTGATTTCCCTATGGATATTTTATGGCAATAGCCACTTATCACATCACTAATGTTAGCTCATTAGGTGCGTCCACACAGAGCGAGCAGCCTCACGAGGCATTTGCCGCGCGACGCAGCTCGATTAGTGTGAACGTGTCTCGTCCGAGGCAAGCACGCGCGCTGCCGCGGGTGAGCGCCCAAGCGCCCGAGCCATTCAGTGTCGGTTTTTTGTTTTGCTCGCGTATTTTGTTTCGTGCCTCGGTTGAGAAACAATAGGCGCGTCCACATAGAGCAAACAGCCTCGCGGGGCAGTTTCCTCGCGCGGCAATTGCCTCGCGAGGCCGCTCGCTCTGTGTGAACGCACCCAATGACTAAGGCCTCTAACACACGGCGTATTATAAACGCGCCGACAACGCGCACTTTAAGGCCGCTGCCTCGAATCTTGCGGGCATCGGGGCGGCGGCGGCGGCGGCGCGGGAGCGGCAGGATGATATGCGTATAATCAAATGGACCGACTCTCGAAAACAGCGGCGCCGCAGCGGGGCGGGAGCGGGCAGCGAGCGGTGTACTCGCAAACCAGTCACCGCCCGCGCGCCTGCGCTCTAGTGTTTTGACCACAATAAATCGAGCGTTAGGAATAAATTTGAATAAAAAAGATGTTGCCGTCATTGTTCAGACATTTCGTTCGCGAATAAAAACAAATATCTCGACGACAAAATCCTATAGTGACGCGCGATCTGCCCGCTAGTTTCGAGAACGGGTCTGCGACGAACGCGCCGCTCCCGCGCCGCTGCCCGCAAGATTCGAGGCAACGGCCTAAAGCGCATACCAAAGGTCTGTTGACGACGTTGTAGACGTCATGGTAGGAACCATGACGACTTCAAGGGTGAGTCTTTAGGCTGTGAGAAAGTGTCAGAGCTATACAAGTCGTCTAGTGCCATCTCGTTTCCTGAGCGGAATCACTCACACTTTAAGACTTTATGCGCCACTTTCAGGCCACCTGACCTGACGCCCAAAATACGGAACCAGAGCGAGTACAGCGTATCGCTATATCCGCGCATATACACGCAGTAGACGCGCGTTTCACGATTGCCCCAAAGTTGCTTACAAAGCGCGTATACAGCGACATGAGCGCGTCGTCTGTTCGTTTAAAATATGCCGTGTGTTAGGGGTCTAAAATATTAAACTATTGCCGCCTTACCACAAAAACGTAAACATCTGTTGAGCGCTTGTCCAAAATAAGTGTAACTGCAAAACGACTCTTATACCAACGTGAAATTATATTTTGAGGTTGACAGTTTTTTTTTTGACAAGTGTTCAACAGATGTTTAAACTTTTTAAGGTAAGACGGCTGATGGACAGGTCTTAAATAAATTAATATTATTGGTTATAATGTTTTTTGTTTAATTTAGATTTAGGCTTGAATTCCTGTTCATCAGTCGCGTATTTATTTAGTGAGAAAAAGTATCTCAGTACGCGCCGCTGATTTTTTTATTGTATAATTCGATGCGGTAAGCTATTTTGAATGTTAGAGTAGAACTCGTACTCGAACTTGTCGATAATAATTGTGAACTGATTCAGAGTAACAGCACTATTATTGAAAAAAAAAAATTGATACTTTTTATGAGTAAATACTTATTATATATCATTTTATGTTGGGCAGTTACAGCACAAATTATTTAAGAACCCACATGACAAATCATCTTTAGCAGAATTCCAAAGACTGAGATATATTAATTGACACTCTCACTTGACAATCGGATTTCCATGTCCCAATTATCCCTCCACCAATTTTCTCATCAAACGAAGCTAAGAACACTCTCGATTAAGTCATCAATATTCACTTTCAGTTCGCTTTCATTTGAGACCCCTCTCGTATTTGCAGACATTCGGTTATTTTTCCCCGATTTTACTGCCACAACACAACTCGGCTCAACCGATTTTCATCAAAAACATCTAAGAACACTCGTACGTAAGTCACCTTAATTACAAAAAAAACTAAATTGAAATCGCTGACAGACAGACGGACAGACAGACAGACAGACAGACAAACAAACAGACAGACAAACAGACAGACAGTCAGACACATCAAACTTATAACACCTCTCTTTTTCCGTCGGGGTTTAAGGTACTGACTAAAATGCAATTACTAGTACACGTCTATAATAAAAAAAATAGGTAGGTATGTAAGAGATTTGAAAAAATTAATTAATTCTGACGCAAGGCGTAGTTAGAAACACCCTTGTCTCATAGAAAATGGAGATGGAATGATCTACCCGACTATTGCGCTGGCTGGGTAGATACACTCTACAGCTTGATACGTAAACATTTAAACAGGGTGTTTCATATTTTGATTGTACCTATTTATTAATGATAAAAAATATTATTAAAGATTTTAAAAAAAAACTCGCCTAGAGGCATTTTAGGTCGGATACATTAAGTGGACCACTTTTGTAAGACGACTAAAAAGTCACGGTGTATAAGTAGGTACTTAAATTCACAGTGCCATACAAGTTGCTTCTAAAAGGAGAAGAACCGGAAAGTAGAAACGCGGACATACAGATGTCGAAATTAGAGAACTGCGTGGACTACCAGCCGCTGCCTTCACATGACGCATGCAGCTCTTGCATTTGTCTACATGGACGGAAAGTGTGCACTTTTGTGCCATGTAATGAAGACTTGATGACAGACGATGGTCAACTTACCTCTGAAGAAATCTTGCGTAAGTCTTTTGATATATAGGTACATAAATATGGTTTAAAGATAGTATTCCACCAGCATTGTGAACAGGGTCCAACCTGCCGGTAATCAAGGCTCTTGACTAGGAGGAGGAGACTGTTAGGAGGTTCCTCTCTCAAGAGTCTTGAGAGAGGAACCTCCTAACAATACGTGCCATGTCCAGAAGAACTGCTTACAGAATCAAGCGCTTGATCCCGTGTTTATCGAGAGCCTCCTTAGAACATCGGCTTAAGACCCTAACACACGGCGTATTAGGAACGCGTAGACTATGCGCAGATGACGAACGCAGTTCCAACGAGATTTGAACGCAATTTTCTAACTTAAGCACTCGGGACGATATAAAACGCGCGTCTAATCCGCGTATACGCGCAATTACAGCGATACAGACACACTGTAGTCGCTCGTAGGTTTTACGTTTTGTTCAGAGACTCTTCGTCAATTGGCGTCGGTTAAGACAACACTGTCCGCCCTTTTGTACGCGCTTCTAACGAGTTTCAAACGCGCTTCCCATCAACGCAATGGCTCAGAAAACTTGCGTTTCTGAAATGTCTGCGCGTTTAAATTACGCCGTGTGTGCCTTAGTATGGGCCGAGCTTGTAAGGTCGCTATAACACAAAAATCTCGAAACTTTAAATTTTAATAGACAACCTTAATATTTATCTTTTAGTACAATGTAATAAAATACGAGCTGTCAGCAATCTGAGAGGAAGAATCCTCCTAAGAGGGCCGTAGCCTGCCGGGGTCGCGGGACTGTCTCACCAGAAATCCGTGGCTCTGGAACGTAAAGGGCTACTGAAGGATCACCGTGGATTTTAGTCAGTCAAGTCTGACAGTCCCTCCCGTCCCACCGTGGGCGGGAGGACTCATTTGATGATTTTATGACGATAAAAAAATGTAATAAAATACTGTATTTTTTAAATGTTTCAGTGTTATTTATATTCTTTTTTCTCCGCAGTTAACAAAATTAGAGACGGCAAAGGCAACATGGTAGAGAAGAAACACTCATTCTGTGTACCTTTCACTTTCTTCAGTCCTGAAAACAACAGATTTTGTAGAAACTGCTTCTGTTTACACAATGGGCTCGCTCTGTGTTTGCTGAACATGTGCAAGTACTCTAAAGGTAATTACAGATTTTAAGACTTTCAAGGGTAAAAATCAACAAACTTTTTTTACTAAACAGCGTTTCTTGTAAAACATTACTAAACTTTCATGGGCTGAAAGTTTTTTGGTTACACTCATCTTTTACTAAAAGCAAAACCAGAAGAATCATTAAAAAAAATCAGGTGTTTCATACAAAATGGAATAATGAATATTTCCGTTGAAATATAAGAAACACCTTTTTTATCTTTACAAATAACCCTGTGTTGGAGTACTCGTAGCAACAAAATTGACAAATAATAGTCAATAATACCCCTACGGATAAATTCGGATTTAATACGGACTAAATTCAAATATGAAGTAAAAAAAAGTGGATTAAACAAAAAAATATCCGATCCTATGACTGGGAATGTAATACCATATCTTTGTAGTATTCTTATTTTTCATCTTTTAACAATTCACACTTTTATTTACATTTTTATCTTTTGACCTAAACTAGAGGCGCTTTTGACAATAAATGCAGTAAATACTTCAAATACGCTGTAAATGAAATACAGAAATCTTGTGATAAGACCTCAGATCTGGCTGCTACTCTATAAATATGCCTTAAACTAAGCAAGGTTCAAAACAGTTACAGGCAACAGAAATACATCAATCAATACAGAGTGGAGACCCGCGAAAGGGAATGACAGACTCTGCCGTATTCTTTCAACTAGCTTCTGCCCGCGACTTCGTACGCGGATCGTGTTGCTTATGCCAGCGACAACGGGGTCGTCAAAATCGTATTCTTTCAATTGCCCTTTACGTTTCAGGTGTAGACAGTCTCGCGACCCTGGTAGGCCTTATAGGTGCGTCCACAGAGCGAGCAGCCTCGTAAGGCATATGCCGGAAACTGCCTCGCGAGGCTGGATGGCTCGGGCGCTCGGTCGCTAGCCCGCGGCAGCGCGCGCGCTTGGCTCGGCCGAGACACGTCCACCTCAAGCTAGGTTCATATTGCTGTGTCGGGGGTAGTGTCGGGGCGCGCCAGAACGCAATCGCTTACGTTCATTTACTATGAATAGATTCACATTAGTAGGTTGTGTTGTGTTGTGGCGCGTTCTGCTACTAATGTGAATCTATTCATAATAAATGAACGTAAGCGATTGCGTTCTGGCGCGCCCCGACACATCCCGACACAGCAATATGAACCTAGCTTTAAGGGGGATGCTCCAACCAGCCCGCGAAATTCAAATTTTTTTACGTTTTTTGCAATTTGCAGGCCAGTGACATGTTGTAACTTTATAAATATTTGTGTTGCGCAAATAACAAGTATAATTTTAAATATAAAAAATATCAAAAAACTCGCTCCATCAGCTCTCACATAGAAAAGGTGCATTATGTTAAAATCTCCGAAATCTAACTACGATGCACCTTTTCTATGTGAGAGCTGATGGAGCGAGTTTTTTGATATTTTTTATATTTAAAATTATACTTGTTATTTGCGCAACACAAATATTTATAAAGTTACAACATGTCACTGGCCTGCAAATTGCAAAAAACGTAAAAAAATTTGAATTTCGCGGGCTACATCGAAGCAATCACCTTAACCGAACTGCTTAGCGCGGCAAATGCCTTGCGAGGCTGCTCGCTCTGTGTGGACGCACCTATTGAGTTGCATACAATATGCAACTTGTAAAAAAGTAACTTGTATAATGGAGAGGCGGTCTTAATGTAATATTTTATCTTTCTAGAGAGGGGCTGTGATGAAAGAGATGAGTTCCACATGGGTTTCTACCCGTACTGCGCTGGATGCAAGTGTTCAGACAAGGAATGGTTCTGTTCCATACAAACTGAGTCATGTTCAGGTGCGTAGTTTTTCTGTATTTCGGTAAAAGGAATACCGAAAATTCCGGTTAGTTTGAGACAACCGACGTTTATTACATTCGACATGATATTTTTTATCCCAGTTTGCTATTTGATTGAAAATGGATGGTATTTAAAAGTACTTCAATTTATTCCCATTTCATTTACCTAATTTTAAAATTAGGTAAAGGACATATTAAAATATATCATAACGAGGTGTAATAAAAAAAATCTACCTAAGCAGGGTCGACGAAGCCCCGCTTCGCGGGGCTTCTATTTCTGTGTACAAGGTTTAAAGGAACCTAACCAAACCGAACTTCGGGGTGTCCCTGAAATCTTGCTAAAGCGAGTTTTAGATTTGGTGACCATTTATCCATTTTGGTGTACAAAAAGAACGATTGATGCGCATTTAAATTTTAGCCATTGAAAATTTTTAAGTAGCCGGTCAATTAAATTTTTTGATATCTTGGTAAAATCATTAAATGAGTCCTCCCACCCAGGGCAGAGCAGGAGGGACTGTCAGCCTTGTGCTGACTAAAATCTGCGGTGTCCTTCAAAATCCCTTTACGTTCCGGGGTCACGATAATTCGTAAGTTCCGCGACCTGGCAATTAGATTATAAAAATAATAGACAAATATAATATATAATAAATATTATATATAATATGGGTATTATTTTTGTTACGTAAACCAAAATTGATGGAAATACGACGCTTTTAAAATTGATAATACGTCACAACTTAGTAGAATTTTTACTGAACTCTTTCACTAAATATTTTTTTTAAAATCATTTTATTTCGTTTTTCAGATTACAGTAAGTATTTTTTTTAATAATTGCGAAAGTTACTTGCCTCTACTAAAACAGTTGAGTGAAAATGTTCGCTTACAAAAAAAAAGCTGGGCTGTGCCTTGCACAAAAAAAAACAGGTTAAACGCGATCATAAGTTTAGTACGAGCACTGCTGAAGTGCGCGAACTAAGAAGTAGTACTTAGTAAGAAATTAATTACAATTTATATCCACAGGTAATGTAACTTGTCCATTGGGTACTTTTATTCACAATCCGAGGCAACATTGCAGTATATGTCTCTGTGGGGGCCACAAAGAAGGATCCCACAACCTGTGCTTCACAGAGGCCAAATGCGCCCGACATGTCGCCGGACTTTAGAGAAAGCAGTTCTAGAATATCATGACCATTTATGAATTGTTCCATGTAATTAATCCATTGTTTGTTATTAAAATTATTTAGGTAACTTTTCTGGTCGTTTTTATACTACTTCTTCATATAATTAACTTATACTAGCGCTCCGCCCCTACCTTCGTCCATACGAATTTCGAACTTTTCTTCTGTGAATGCCTACTCCCGGCTAGATCTTTATTGGATACTTTGGAAATTATATAAAAATCCAACAAGACACTTCTAAGACGTGTAGTATCAATAGCAAAAACAATCCTCGGGTCGAATTTCGCAAAATCCCATTTTAGTCCCATTTTAGTCGACGGCGCGTTGTGTTCCACGCGCGCCTAAAAAAGCGTCAGCATAATGACGGGACCCCCCTCTAGAGGGCCAAAGCCTGCCGGGGTCACGGGACTTATCTCATTACCGTGACCCAGAGACATAAAAGGCTATTGAAGGACACCGTGGATTTTAATCAGTACGTGTCTGACAGCCCCTCCCGCCATGCCCGGGGTGGGAGGACTCTGTTGATGATTTTAAAACGTAAAAAAAAGCACCTACATCCTAAAAAGAACCACCATGCAATTTTTGAGACTTGAGGTTTTGGGATTTCCTTTTAGTTTTTTTATACATATTATATAGGGTGACTAGTAATTAGTGTACGATACTTAAACACGTGATTGTGCTCACGATAACAAACAATTTTTATTATGGGACCAAAGCCGAAATCGTGAAAAAAAAATCAGCTGTTCAGTACATTTATGTTTGCCTAATGTACTGAACAGCTGATATTTTTTTCACGATTTCGGCTTTGCTCCCATAATAAAAACCGGCCAAGTGCGTGTCGGGCCACGCACAGTGTAGGGTTCCGTAGTTGCCCATCAAAATACTTATGCGAACTAACTAAACTGATTCGCTGAATTTAATTTTAAAAAGAAGAATTTTCAAAATCGGTCCAGGAGTCTTTGAGAAATCGGGCAAAATACATTTAAAAAAAAGATTACGACGAATTTAGAACCTCCTCCTTTTTTTGAAGTTAGTTAAATTAGTTGACGATAAAAACCTACCTATCCCCAAAAACATACCGTAAAACATACCTATTAAAGCTGTAAAAATAAAGTTGACAAACTTACATTTGCAGTTGAATAACATGTTCTCCGATACATTTTGTTTAAGAAAAATATTATCCAAGTACATTTTATAAGTTGGTCGACTATTACTCGTAAAGTTGTAAAGCCTACTAAGTCATGACAATTTTCTTTTAAACTTCGTTATATATACTACTATTGTGAATTTTTTCACACCCCCAAACATAACCGTTTAGCTGGTAGAGGGGGGGGACACTCGAGTCGAGCAAAATTTAGCACTTTAAAGCTTAATATTTCACAAACCAATTTTTTTATCAAAAAATTGTTAATGGAAACTATTAATTACTAAACTCAATATTAAATACTATTAAATACTAAACTCAATATTTTTTAAAGACCTATTTAATGATACCCCACACTATGGGGTACGCGAGAAAAAAAAATAACATCCCCACTTTACGTGTACAGGAGATACCCTAAAAAAAATATTTTACGAGATTTTATTTTACCACTTTTTCGGCACAACAAATCCATATATTTACACCAAATTACAGCTCTCTAGTACTGTGCGTCTCTGAGCTAAACTGCGGACAGACGGACGGACGGACGGACGGACGGACGGACGGACGGACATGGCGAAACTATAAGGGTTCCTTGTTGACTACGGAACCCTAAAAATTGTTTGTTATCAGTGTTTAAGTATCGTACACTAATTACCAGTCACCCCATATACTATAGATTTGGATTATAAATGCGACAGTAACACCATTATAATGTAGATGGAGCTAATTCTACAAAAAACACACTAGTAATAAAGTCCATTAGTCCCTGCCAGCAGTTCCCACTCATCATCACTCACGCCACCTGCCGCCATTTCATTAAACTGCTGAAATTGCTCCACCTCGTGGCAGTAACACCTGGTCGAATCATTCCTTGCTAATTTGGGTCGTTAATGTTTACTTTTAGTGCTTATAAATTAGCAAGCTGCATTTACATCCAAGCATTTTTTTCCTTTCGCTCGTTTTAAAATAGATTTTGCGACGTTTGAAGAAAATCAGTCGTCAATATAAAGTTTTATGCTTAACTCTTTCGTCCTCGTTTCACCCCTTTGATGTTTTGTCCACAAAGACGTAACTTATAACCGACTCCAAGGTCGTTAGTCCCGCAACATGTATGAGAACGTAAAGGGCTATCGAAGGACACCGTGGATTTTAGTCAGTATCAATCTGGCAATCTCTCCCGCCCTGCCCTTGCTGGGAGGACACATTTGATGACTTAACCACGCAAAATTGCGGACCTCCTCCTTTTTTTGAAGTCGGTTAAAAAGGTCTCATACATGGGTCGCGCGACTGTCTCATCAGGTAACTGTGACCCTAAAACTTAAAAGACTATTGAAGGACACCGTGGATTTTAATCAGCACGAGTCAGTCCCCCTCCCGTCTCGCCCTGGGTGGGAGGACTCATTTGATGATTTTACCACGATAAAAAAGGTCTCATACATCCAAAAGCGAAAACAAAATTTTCTAAATTATTAGTTTATTATTTATGGACCAGTTTCTTGATCAGCTATTAGTTGAAAATAATTATATACATTTTTAACAAATGGTTAAAAATGTGTTGCGTATAACTAATAGTTTACAGTTTATCAAACGAGACGTTAAAACGCAATAGAAAAATAACTACTTTCGTAAGTATGTTGTGTAACAATTAAAAATATTTCGTTCTGATATCTAAACAGTAATCTTTTCTACATTCTACTAAGAGCTAGGGCAGTTGCTTCTAAGACTTAGATGTAGGATTTTAAGTAACAACTTAGAATCTAAGTTGTTACTTAAAATCCTGTAACATTTAACAAACAGTTACTTGAAACAACAAAGTAATATTTTTTCAAAACAAAGTATTGTCCAATTTATCTGAGTTTTACCATTATATTTATCAGTGTGCACTAAAAATATATTTGTTTGTGAACGCCGCAATGCGTTGCCGACTGCTGCTGTCGCGTCGTCGACTGGACAAAAATGTATATTTATTTGTTACATCTGCTACCGTTTGCCTAGCTAGCTAGTATCGCGTGGGTGCACTTGGTATTTATTTAACAGTTTTCAGGTGTTTTTTTACTGGACGCCTGAGGGAGGACAACGCCGTCGAGGTCGACCGCGGCGGAGGTGCTGTGACGATCTGATCATGTTCGCAGGGCAGACATGGCCAGAAATTGCCCAAAATAGAGAGGTTTGGAAGGAGAAAGGGGAGGCCTTTGCCCAGCAGTGGGACACAGAATAGGCTAAAAAAATGGTAAAGCTGGAAATTGTACCTGGTGCTGTTGTAATAAAACCCAGAGTCGGATTCATCTCCCTTTCTCTTTCTTTTTTTTTTTTATTCTCTTCACTATTTTCTTGTGACATCTCCAACTAACCTTCGTGATGGGGCCTAACCTTGACGTCTTATAACGAAAGTAGTTCCACTGTGGGAAAAAGACAGAGCTATACAAGTCATCTAGCGCTATCTCGTTCACTCACTGGAACAAGCCTGGTTTTAAGACGTTGTAATACCCCCCCAGGTTCTCGCCAGCTCTTCCTGTGTCGACTTCGGCGACTTTGACGACGAAGACGAATAACGAATTTTTTTTGGTCTGTACTACTTTTGGGCAAAAGCCTCCCCACATCTTTCCAATCGTTTTTAAGTCTCACGGTCAGTTGACACCGTGACTGGAAATGTGTATCTTTTCGTGTCGTAAATAAGGTTGGGATTTTAAGTCGCAGAGGAGGGGCTTACAAGAAAGCTCCAAAGTTGGGTGTCACACGGCAAAAATCGGATAAGCTTCTTTAGTTTCTGTATAGGAGGTTGCAAAAATGATAGTTTAACTACGACATGTATATCCTCGTGGTCATACTAGTATGACAAAATTGTATGATCACGAGGTAAGAGCAGCTTTTAATAATTAATTGTAACGTATTGCTCAAAAATTGATCCTGCGCCTTTATATTTTGCGTCTGTGATATTCCAAGTTTGAAGTTAAAGTCCTTTCTTAACAATTATTTCCATACAATGCTACTTATGGAGACCATACACGCTAGGGCTTGCCTGTCGGTTATGCATGCAAGGTTAAAACCATCATGCAAACCCTAACATGTATGGCCTCCATTTATTTGATGTTTTTTTCACTCAGTTGTTGACTCACTAACATTTTTATTTTAGCTAGCCATCATGAACAAAATTACACACGTAATTAACATTTTCAGAACAGCCGGACAAAAGGACTTTGTGTAATGTATTAGAGCAGTTTTGCACTGCATTCGAGCAAGAATTAAACATTCATTTTTATTACGTTTCAAGGGAACACGGCCAAAGCAACGGCTTCTATTTTACAGGCTTGGTATATTTTATTTATAAAAGTTGCTAGCCATTGCCCATTGGTTACCTTTGCCTGTTAGTAAATTAAAGTAGATTTTTTGAAATGGTTTTGCTTGAATTTTCTTTGTGGAAAGGTATTTATTGTTAGCATATTTAATTTTCTTTTTACGCTTGTTACGAGAAAATATTGTAGACTGTTAACCTGGACTATAGTGTGAACAAGGGATCTAAATAAGCCACTTTTGCAAAATCATAATTGGATAATAGTATTATAGTAGTTGCGGTATTGTACGTAAAATGGTTGCGGACACTGGCCCCGTTTGCTGGCTTAATTCATGGCTTATTTAAAATATTTTTTTGTATGGTAAAATCACGAAATGAGTCCTCCGGCCGTGTGTGGTGAGGATGGGACTGTCAGACTCAAAGACCTGGATTAATAGTCGTTACTAAGCCAAAGCCAAGCCTAAGTCAGTGCTTGGGGACGTCAATTTCATGGAAATTTCTGACATTTCACCAAGTGCGTTCGATAAGCGCGTTCAACCAAATAAAGTCTTCAGCTTAATTGCTATATAGCAGGGGTTCCCTTCCCTAACTTTTGCAGCTCACGACGCACATACAGGTTTTAATTTTTTTCTCGGCGCCCTAGCTAGTTGCTACCATGTGAATAATAAAACAATAATACCCGGTTCCACACTCGTAATCAGAGCACTAAAATCTGGGTTTGTACGAGTAGCTGCAAAAGAGATCAAAGAGAATAAATCTTCTTCTTTCTGGTGGATATTTTATCTTGGTTCCACGCAATACCAATTCGGAGAATGGTCGACCCTCGCGTCGCACGGCGCGGCGCCTCTGTACCTACTCTCTACGAGGCACCAGGGCGCCGCGGCGCAGAGTTTGGGAACCCCTGGCCTGTAGCCTTCCCTCGATAAATAGATTATCAAACACCAAAAGAACCAATTCGAACCAGTACTTCCTGAGGTTTACAGAAAAAAATAGCAGCTTTATAATATTTCTGTATATTATGTTTATTACCTCGTATGCAAACTAAATCAGAACATTCCAAATGTCCCTCGATACAGTAGCATTCGTTGCATTCATCTAGTTAGTAGGCTGGCTGATTAACATCGCATTCCATACCTGCAAGTGTAAAAATAAAAAAAAATAAAGAGGTTTAATTTTAAGATTTAAAGTGTGGCCCCAACGGTCGCCTTACGAGAACATTGTGTTTTTTTTTTTATCAGAATCGAGATTCACAACAAAAGTTATACATAATATTTAGATAGAGCACACATAGAAAAAAATAATCGACATAATGTCCCAAAGCTCATTTCAGAGATATTCGCCGGAATACAAGTCAAAAACAAATTATAATAGAAAAGAAACAATTTTTTTGTCTTTTTTCTCCCTGCGGGTATGCATATACGAGTATTGCATACCTAACTAATTATAATGACATAATTTATTGTACATAATATTATCCCCGGTTAGGTCTTTAACGCCGGCAACACACTTTGCCGTTTACCCGAAAGGTATATGCGCAGGTCTGCTTTGCGAAGGTAATAAGGTTAGAATGTTAGAAAAGAAATTAGAATGAAACACGATGCTACTGCTACTTACCTATACGCGTATCCATGCGACATGGCAAATGCGTGCAATGAATGCGGCTTTTGAAACAAATGCAATTGTTGCAGTCATCCGGCCTGAGTTGCTGGCCAGGGGAGCATTCAGGCTCTAAAATAAAAAAATGGTCAGCAATCTCTCAACTGACATCTTAAGATACTAATGAAACAAATTATCTTTTACAGCATCGCCTACGTTCACCCACGCGGAGTGTGAAGGCGTAAAAAGGACGTGACGAACGATAAACGAAAACGCTCTTTAGTCCGTTATAGATTATCAATTTTATTCTATGTACTATGGAGTCGAAATTCTATTAAAGCCTACGACTGGAGCGAACGAAAACGCTCTGTCATCTTTAACAGATTTTCAACTACTACAAACTGTATTATTTGTTGTTTGCCACTTGTGTGTGCCGTCTGATGAGAATTGCCAAAGGCTGGTTGCCCATACACTAACTAAATACAATACTTGCAACCATTGACACTAGGGCTATACTACCGTGAAATGCCGTCAATTATCGCGTCAATAGACGTTTATATGTATATGTTACGGCTTATTATCCGCGAAGTGCGGTTACACCTAGGTTTAACCGGCTAAACCTAGGTGTAAATGACCACATGCGGTTAAACTTAGGTGTATTCTTCCTACACAGCTTCGCGGGGCTCCTACTTCTGCGTGGTTTAATAAAAATAACCATGAAGAGGGTCTGTAAGACCCCGCCATCCTCTTCTAACCTAAACTGTCTGAGTCGGGGTGCCAGCCAGTCCCAAGGTTAGACCTAGTTCTAACCGGCTAAACCTAGCTCTAACCGAAGATAAGTAGGATACACCTAGGTTTAACCGCACGTGGTTACATTACAGAAAAATAAATGAGAGCGCTTTATCGAGCTTTCTAACCAACACACTGGTGAGCTTTATGCCGAACTGACTGTCAAGTCTGACAATATTTTTTGCCGTCTATCGACTACAGCGCAGCGTTCGCAATAAAGATCGTGAAAATGTTTCTATCGATGTTTGGCTCTATATTCGGCTCTGTTCGTTGTTCAGTTCAGCAAAATTAAAGACGACGATTGCTCGATGTTCTGTTACAAGTGAATGCTCAAATCTATCAGCACCTTTGTTTTAAAATGATTACCTTGAAATCTGGATTCCACGATCGGTTTGCAAACATATTTGCACCTCCTCCTACCATTTTGACAAACGCAGTCCAAGCAATCATTTGATGAGGGAAGATTACTACCTTCTACACATTTCTTCTTCTTCTTCTTGTTCTTCTTTTTCTTGAGCTGTTTGCTTTTTTGGGCTTTTGTAATAATTGAAAAAAAGAAAGAAAAGAAAAAAGGAAGATTATGTGTGTATATTTGGTAAATGGTATAACTGCACACAGCATAAAACATACTTAGGCGATTCTCACACTGCCCCGCATGATGCAGCGTAGCGCGTGGATGTTAACACAGTCTAACACACAGAAAATGCATCCACGCGCGTTCATGCGGGGCAGTGTGAGAATCGCCTTAAAAACGTTTGACAAGATTGCTATTTTTAACCGACTTCGAAACCAGGGTGAATAAAGAAATGAATATGAATTCCTGTAAAATAAAGTTTAGACAAGCCACAGAGAAGTGATATAAAGGCGTGCTGTTGTGATCTTACTATTATTGTAAATGAGGAAGTTTGGATGGAATGGATGAATTAAGCCAGAAAGGTGGCTCAGATCTGGATGCAATTTAGCACAGAAATAGTTTAATCTATCTGTCTCTGTCTTTTTTAGCGTACTAAAATCATCAAATGAGTCCTAACACCTTAATGGAGTGGAAGGGACTATCAAACTCGTACTGACTAAAATCCACGGTTAACAGTCCCGTGACCCTATATGTAGATTCAAGTCTCAAACTATTTTCTAAACTAATGTTACGTCCCCCTGCTAAAATTGGGTAGCTTACTGCATAAATAAATTGTAAATTTGTTTTTTTTTTATCAATGAATATCATCGTCATCATCATCATCAGCCGAAAGACGTCCACTGCTGAACATAGGCCTCCCCCTTAGACCGCCACGCCGAACGACAATTCGCCACTTGCATCCATCCGTTGCCGGCGACCCTCACGATGTCGTCGGTCCACTTAGTGGGAGACCTGCCTACGCTGCGTCTTCCGGTCCGTGGTCGCCACTCGAGAACTTTTCTTCCCCATCGGTTGTCAGTTCTACGAGCGATGTCGCCTGCCCATTGCCACTTCAACTTGCAAATTTTATGAGCTATGTCGGTGACTCTGGTTCACCAGAAAACCAATGAATATTGACAAAGATAAAGTCAAAATTCGGTAGTGGGGACTTATGACGTCATAATGCCTGTAAAATTATACCGACCGATTGACGTTTTCTGCTTTTAATGAGCATTGTATCTTCTTTACAAAAATACTGGTCAAATAATTTTTATACTTAATCTATTTGATTTTTTTTTGTCGACTTACAAACAAACAAAATCGCTGGTATATGAATTGTGTTAGCCTTACTTGAAGTAGTAGTAATAGTAGTCAAGTTATGTTCATCAGGACATACATTGCTCGTACACTTTATAAAACCTTTATTGCACATGCAGGCATTGCATTTGTTCTGTGCAGGATACATTTGATTATCGGGACAATTTGGTGCTGAAAATTAAAGCAGTGTTATCAGTACTAGCACTGTGATAACGATATTGACCCACATTATTGTTATGTCTTGTGTGCGTGCTAATCTCCAAAATCACCCGAAGTGTCTTCAATGAAATGGGTTTAAAAATTATTGTATGGAAGGCGGTCCACGCCATTTTATTCATTTTCAGAATGTAATATATTTATTTAGATAGAAGATAATTTACATTAAACAAAAAAATACCGGGTTATAATGTCCTAAACCGTCAGGTTTCACATTTATTTGCCGAAATAGGAAGAAACTGAACTTTTCGTTAACAACTTATTTTGTATTTTGTCTCCCTGCAGGTATGCATAATGTATGCTAAGTTGGTGTTAATTTAATATTCATCACAATATTTTATTTACGTAAAAAACTCTTGTCAATAATTCAATATGCATACCTGCAGGGTGAAAAAATACAAAAACCTTTTTTCTCCTTATTTCTGTAATAGACTTAAATGTTTCGGATCTACGACGACTTAGAAACAAATTAGTTTGTCGGGTGAAGTGAGCTCGTGAACGTTACAGAATCGCACTATTGGTATTACTATACCTGGTATGCAGATCATATTGGAACATGTAACAACTCCTCCTCGACATAAACATTTGTTGCATTCATCTGGTTGGGGTAACTCCATTCCGTTGACACATGTTTTTTCTGAAAAACCATAACACTATCTCAGTCAGTGGCGTAGCTAGGGTGGGGCGAAACGGTCCCACGGCCCTGCCCTTGCACCTGAAAGGGCCTCGCGCGCATTAGAAGAGTACTGACTTGTTACAAGATGTCTTGGTTACGGTTGGAGCGGAGCGGAGAGCGATTCACCAATCACACGGCTTGAGTGGAGAAGAGATGTGAATTTCAAGCCATGTGATTGGTGAATCGCTCTCCGCTCCGCTCCGCCTCAGTCTAGCGCCTCCGCTGCTCGCGCGAGGCCCCCTTGTTGCAAAATGACTGGATTACATGTTATTTTTTGCTGGGAACAATTGATTCATACAGAATATCTACAGAAATGTTAAGTCTTACCTGGACACGGAATATTCGTACAGTAGACTAGCCCAGAAAAACAAATGCAAGAGTTACAGTGATCTGATGGAGCTACAGGCTGACCGTCGATGCATTGTGATCGCAATTGATCTGAAAACATTACGATTAAGGGATGATTCTCATTAGAGCGGGCCGTGCCAGGGCCGGGGCGTGGACGAGCCGGGGCCCGTCCGTGCTACGCAATTTATATTACACCGAGTGGAGGGGGCGGGGCGGGACCGTGCAACAAACGTGGTATTGAAGTGCGTCGAGCGGGCCTTGACGGGACACGGATAATGCACTGTGTAATATAAATTGATTCATACAAAATATAATTATGTAACATTAAAACCGTGCCCCGTCCGGGCCCCGCCCCGGGCACGGCCCGCTCTAATGAGAATCATCCCGGTTAGATTAGAAGGTCATTATCTACAACCTCCTGCAGGAAACCTATGTCTCATCATCTGCATAATTTAAATCTGGAATCATGCACTGCGTGGTAAATACTTCTCATCTAGGTACATCTTTTTTCTTCTAAACGTGCTGATAAAATTGAGCAATAACTTATAATGAGCATTCTTGAATGTTAATACATTAATGAAAAACAAACGAGAGCGTTTTAGCGAGCATTCGAGCGTTCTGACGATCTTTTTGCCGAGCCGACTGTCTGACATCATTTTGAAGAAACATTTTTTGACGACTATTAACTACAGCTTTCGCTAGAAAGATTATGAAAATGTTTGTGGCTCTGTTTGTTGTTCAATTCGACAAAATTATAAACGGCGAATGCTCGATGTTTTGTTACAAGTTTAAGCTCAAGTCTATCAGCACCTTATGAAAAATCGATAAAACCATTTTTAGAATATAATCTGTTTTAAACTTACGACTTAAACCAGTGGTAGAATTTAATGAACTGGTTGTAGAATTAAGTAATTCGGACTCTGATTTTGATACACATATGACCTGAATCAAAAAAAAAATCGTTAGTATTCACAGTTCTTCTGATTCGGGTTTGATGTGCGAGCCCGAAAACACAAAAGAGTAGTCTTTTGTGTTTTCGTAGTAAAGTGTTTAGTACTAGTAAACTGATGGAGACATGATATTTGGTATTCCACATTTCTAACTAAGGCGCGAGCCACATAGAAAAGACGTAAGACGAGGACGTCGCGCTCGCGCCCCGTCTCTTCTGTGTGTTTTACGTCGCGACGCTTCTATGCATTTTGTATGAAAGAGACGCCGAAGAGACATATGTCTTCGCCCCGTCTGCGTCTTAGGGTGCGTCCACATCTGGCGAATGCGCCGCAAATGCGCAGCTCGCGCACCGTTTGCGAGCTGCACGTGTGCAGATCGCGCGCCGCGCGCGCGCCTTTTGGCGTACCAAACCATTGCTGTTACTGCGCGCGTGCAGCTCGCGCGCCGCTCGCAAACCGCGTGCGAGCTGCGCATTCGCCAGATGTGGACGCACCCTTACGTCTTTTCTATGTGGCCCGCGCCTAACGTGTCACACTCACACCTATAATAAAACGAAAAACGTTTGCCAATCACAGCAAACAGAAAGAAACAGTTTCATCATAAAGTTTCAATGGAAATAATTACAAAAATAAACAAATATTTAATTTCGTAAATCAAGTACTGTTTGACTGTTTGTACATCTGTTCAGTGTACCACAGACAGTCCGTGAGTCCAATGATAAACTTGAATAATTTTGTACTCTAAGTCAAATGAAATAAGATTCAAACTAAAGAACTTAATATATAGCAATATGGCTTCGAGAATATGACGTCATAATCTCGACGAATGTGCGAGTCTGCAACACTTTTGCTTGAGTGTTTATAGTTTTTTTTTTACATAAAATCATAAAATGAGTCCTACCGCCCACAGGGCGGGACGGGGGGGACTGATTCATAGTGACACAAAATCCACGCTGATCCTTCAACAGCACTCTACGTTCCAAGATCACGGTAACCTGATGAGACTGATCAGCGACCAGTGTTTACAGCTTACAAAACATTTGCCCAATCTTCTTATCCCTCCCTTTTTTAATTCAAATCTAAGGGTGGATAGGACGGGGTGCTATGACAGGAAACCTCCACGTGCGCCCGTGGACTGGAGTTCCCTCTCGGATACGTCCCGGGGGAAGACCAGTTTTTCGGGCCGGTGCACCCTGGGATGCGGGCAAAAACTCTTCCTTAGGCACTGTGCCTAAGGCGTCTCTTTGCCTGTATGTGAATAGCCTGTCGTGTGGACGCTCCAACGCGTGTCCCTCTGATTAGCAGAGGGCACAGCGGCGGAGCGGGCTTGCGGACGGTGAGTAATGGGTAGCTCGCCGTCCGACCACGGACCAAGCCCGGGTCGGTGGCGCGTCGTGTTTCGCGCCAAATGCCTGCTGGGGTCGCGGGTTTTTTCTTAACCCAGGATACCGTAGCCCCGGAACGTAAAGGGCATAGGAAGGAACACGGGTGGATTTTAGTCAATAAGAGTCTGACAGTCCCTTCCGCCCCACCCAGGGCAGGAGGACTCATTTGATGATTTTACCACCTAAAAAAAAAAAAAAAAGGTTGGATAGGACGACGATGGGACGGTTGGCACAGTGGCTTTTTTGAGCTTTAAGTTGCGGAGACACGGTTACCTCATGAGACTATCCTGAGACCCTGGCAGGCTTTGGCCCTCTAAGGGGGTCTCCATCAGATTTCCGACAGCTCGTTGAGGTTCGCGTGGACCCGGCATAGTCCATGATCATACGGCGATTCACCCTTTACTCGCCATTCGCATGCCCGCGACTTTCATAACTTACGATACTAATTTGGTCTTCTTGAAGAGCGGAACCTTCTAACACATGTAATAATTTGCTTTAAAGAGGATTTTCTCATAACATTAACGGAAGTAAAGCCTTCCATTTTGTTTTCCGATCTATTTGAAGCTGGTGTGATCTGCCTTGCAAGTTAACGTCAAGATCATCCTACCATCCTTGCTTGAGTATACTACGATGTACAGACGCCAGCAGGTCAACCTACCCGAATCTGTCAGATTTTACCAATCAAACATTAACCTTCTACTCTTTTTTTTTTTTTTTTTTTAGGTGGTAAAATCATCAAATGAGTTCTCCCGCCCTGGGTGGGGCGGCCTGACTGTCAGACTCTTACTGACTAAAATCCACCCGTGTTCCTTCCTATACCCTTTACGTTCCGGGGCCACGGTAACCTGGGTTAAGAAAAAACCCGCGACCCCAGCAGGCATTTGGCGCGAAACACGACGCGCCACCGACCCGGGCTTGGTCCTTGGTCGGACGGCGAGCTACCCATAACTCACCGTCCGCAAGCCCGCTCCACCGCTGTGCCCTCTGCTAATCAGAGGGACACGCGTTGGAGCGTCCACACGACAGGCTATTCGCATACGGGCAAAGAGACCCCTTAGGCACACAGTGCCTAAGGAAGAGTTTTTGCCCGCATCCCAGGGTGCACCGGCCCGAAAAACTGGTCTTCCCCCCGGACGTATCCGAGAGGGAACTCCAGTCCACGGGCGCACGTGGAGGTTTCCTGTCATAGCACCCCAACCTTCTACTCTTGTGATAAGGTTGAAATTCTATTAAAGTAATCTGACAGATTGTGGTAGCTTGATGTGCTGGCGTCTGTACTAACATCCGAGGCCTTATCACTGGATTTCCATATTATATTTACAGCGTACTTGAAGTATTTACTGTGTTTATTGTATGGAAAATTGTATCTAGTATACGTACGAGTTACAATTTTTTCCGTCAAATTAGCCTCAAAGTTCCGTTTACTTTACGTCCGTCAGAAAAACGTGAGAGAGAAGGCCAAAGCCTGCCGGGTCGCGGGACTATGAGGTAATCGGCTCAAGAACGGAAAGGGCTATTAAAGGGCACCGTAGATTGTAGTCAGTACAACTCTGATAGTCCCCTCCAGTCCTGCCCTGGGTGGGAGAACTCATACGATGATTTTACCACGTAAAAATGTCTTCAGTGACCACATTTTCCAATGTTATTTATAGCTTTCAGAGACCCACATTGTCCAATGTTATAGCTTGTATATACTACGTAAGGAGATAAAAATATCCTTACCCAAATAAAAACACAAAATTTGAACGCCAGCCAATCCATACTTATGAAAAATCAACATACTGACACGTGAGCACAAATATAGTTTTGTATTTATACGCTTAAACTTACATAAATCAGTAATGACTATTTCACCAACATTCATTATAAACAATTACACGACCATTTTGTGATAATTTCTTACCCAATCACTGAAAAATAAACTTTACATTCAAGCAATAAAGTTACAAGTCGTTCCAATGAACGTTGTTACCTTGATTATTATTGGTTTCAGAAGCTGTTGTAGAACACAAATTAATTTTTCTCATAAATGTTTGTTTGTAGATTAACTAGAGGTGGCGATGTTCAATTAAATTAAGAGTGTCCCAGCTCTGAAACTCTAGCATTCATTTGTTGATAGACTGGCTAGTCAGATGGATTTCTAGGCACGCTAGCACCAAAAATAATATTATTTACTTAAAACATTGTAAATGTCTTGCAGATAAGGATGAGAAAATGGTTTTTAAATACGGTAAGCCCTAAGAGCGTGTACGATTGGCATTTCAAACAAAAATTCAAGTCTTTCTATTCCCAAATGAAAAAATGTTATACAACAAGTTTTTTTTTTATATGTTCCTTGACAACTTTTGAGACAGCTACTCGTACCTATCCTGCTTATATTTCTATGAAGTTACATTAAAAACGGTTCTGCCATTTCGTAAAAGAAGGATTTGAAGGTGTGCGGCATGTCATGTGCCATAACGTGTGCTCTAACTAATGGGGTCTTTGACAACCAGAACTAATTTAACAATTATTTAGAATCTAGATTATTTGCAGAAAATGCCAAAAGTCCTACCCGTTATGGCATGAGTCATGGTCACTCACAATACTGGTCAACAAAAAAGTCGCTCATCGAATTATGGAATGAATTCTTATCCAACAATTTCAAAAAGAAACAAGACCTTCGATCAATGTATATTGATCGAAGAAGAAGACATTTTATTATTCTTTTTTGTAAAACGATTGTCGTCAAGCCTAAATAAATAATATCTTCTCTAATTTATTGTTTGTAGGTACTGTTACTTTTCAATTTTTTTTTAATTTTTGACAAAAAACATTTACTCCAAACATGTAGATGCTGCAGAAATCTGTACACAAAAGATTAATGTCCCCCTATGCTAGGTATCCTGCATCTTAAGAGACTAGTTAAATTAATCACTAAATCTTCAAACGTTGACCACTAAAATCGATGAACAGTCCCTGAAATATAGATAAGTCTTCGAATCCAAAATGCCAAATTGGTCTGCAGCTAAAACTTCGTC
Organism: Agrotis clavis; assembly: GCA_954870645.1. Lineage (NCBI taxonomy): Eukaryota > Metazoa > Arthropoda > Insecta > Lepidoptera > Noctuidae > Agrotis > Agrotis clavis. Next base: position 7,665,290 of record OX940925.1, read on the forward strand.
AAATAGTTTCAACTGGCATAATCCAGGCTTCCGAGACGTCTCGTTAGGCGCACTGTCAACTAAGTTAGCTCTCAAAGGAGTCGCCACTTGGCCAACTCTCGAAAACATCTAATTGCTACTAACTTAGAAGTCCCGTAAGTTGAGACATTAGTACCGAAAACTCCGTCATTGGAATTGGCAACTTATTTTGTGATGAGTTGAGTTTGTTTTGGATTAATAGGACTGTATTTTGAATTGTCTGTATTTTGGATAAGTGGATAACATGATTGTTATAACATACGGTCCTCTCTTACGCTAGATGGGACCCTTTTTTTGTCGTGGTAAATCATCAAATGAGTCCTCACCAAGAGCAGGGCAGGAGGGCCTGTCAGACTCGTACTGACTAAATCCACGGTGTCCTTCAATAGCCCTTTACGTTCCAAGGTCACGGTAATTCGGTAAGTCCCCCGACCACGGCAGGCTTTGGCCCTCTAGAGGGAGGCCCCGTCATAATGCTGACACTCTTTGAGGCGCGCGTGGAACACATCGCGCCGTCGACCCAGGCATGCCTACTCGCTGTCCAACCCGGGCATGGTCCATGGTCGGACAGCGAGTCGCCCATTACTCGCCGCCCGCATACCCGCGCCTATGGTGGCCGGAGATCGTCGCCGTGGGCGTCTACCAGTGCGGCTGGGGTGGAGGGAGAACGCTGTCTTCTTCCTCACGCGGCCCGCCTCCTCCTTCGCAAGCATGACTGCTTCGCAGATGGAGGCGACTGCTTTTTAGACAGTTATAGGATACTAGCTGTCCCCCGTTGTTTCACTTTCGCTGCTCGTGTCCTATTGGTCGTAACGTGTGATGTTTTGTAGCCTATAGCAGATGTTGTTCCTAAGCTGTACGCCGCAGCGCCCTGACGTGGATCGCCGAGAAAGTACCTAGGGACGCCGCCCGTGAGACGCGAGTGTTGACCATTCTCATTAAAGATTTTTCAGTTTCTTTGTTGAAAAAAATAGATATTTGGATTAAGACTCTTGACAGAATAGAATTTATCTTAGAATTAAACCCATTTTCGTTCGAAAGTGAATCATATTTTATTTAAAATTATTAAAATGAATCCGTCTGTAGTTTACTGAAATATAAAATTCTTGAACAAAGAGGCGCTGTAACAACTGTTTGAGTGGGGCCATAAGAATGGCGGGAGTAAATTATCAATTACGTTCTAACTTGGGCAATGGTGGCTGTCATCGTGTAACACTAAAAATTGACGGATGATTCGAAAATCGTTGAGAAATTATATTAACAGACATCAAATAAGCCTTAAAAACAATAAAAGCGTTGAATAAAAATTGATTATAACTAACAATGAAAATAATAAAATCATCTATGTGTGCCGCGTAATATGTACTATATTCAGGCCACTCTTGCTGCGGGTGCAACAAAACGCGGGGCTGCGGAACTGTCTTACCTAAACCTTGGCCCTGGAACGCAAAGCTGAAAACATAGGGTGGACTTTCAATCGCAGTAAGAGCCTGACCGTCCCTTCTGCTCCTCCCAGGGTTTTAGGTACATGATGAATAAACTACCAAAAAAAAATTAACTAAATGCAAGTCTGAAGACTGTACCTACTTTTATAGAAGAAAAAATAACAGATTTTATGTTAGGACTGCGACCACTGAAAACTTCATTTCACGGAGTCACAGCAGCCTAACCATCAGCTTTCCCACTGTTGGGACACAGGCCTGCAACCAAAGTATTTTCTACAAAATGTTTTTTTCACAGTGATAGCCTAAAAGATTACTTATTACCAAAAGTTTTGTAACATCGCGGTTTTCATGGCCCCATCTCCAAAGCGGTAGTTAATAAATTATTTATAGACGATGTCGCGGCCTTATCTTTCTTCTCCGATTTCTCACTCCAAATAATTATTTTTTCAGCCATTGCTAATCCTTTTCCATAAAATACTATATTGCTTTAATTATTATAAGACCCTCTGATTCTATCACGATGGCAATTTTAAAAGCCTTAACAGGAATGGTAATAAAAGCTAATTAGTTGTTCCGAGTCTGGGTGCTTTTCTACATGAGTTAAAAAACAAAAAAAAATCCGACTTCTAAATAAAAAAAAAACTATAAAGTGTATTTTCTTTTAAAAGTTTTTTTTCGTAGGCACAGGTTAAATTGCGTAATTACGTAAACAATGCATATAATCCCTTAAAAAAAGGATTTATAAAATCGGTCCAGGGGTCAACGTGAAAAAACCATTAAAAAAAATCCTAACGAATTGAGAACCTCAAACTTGATAAAAATTATTAAAATGAGTACGAGATTCGTCTTCCAAAATCTCACAGTCTACCTTGTCTAGGATCCAAACACAATATGATGAAAGCACCTCCGTAGCCATCAGAAGCACCAATTTCAGCGCTGGCTCCAGTTTCTTTGTTTGTCGAGTCCCCGTTTGCAATCACAAAGTAGATCCAACGGGAAGACAGGATTATCTTCAGCTTAAGGTACGACTGGAACGGGTAAAGTTAGCGTCCAATTTACAGAGTTGACTTCTGTTTCTATTTTTTATTTATTAACTAGCTGACTCGACAAACTTCGTACGGCCTCAAAATCACCTTTTAAACCTTTCCCGGACCTCCAAAAGTAATTCAAAACAAAATATGCCAAATCGGTCCAGCCGTTTTCGAGTTTTAGCGAGACTAACGAACAGCAATTGATTTTTATGTTATCTTCTATAATCTATATCTATCATCTTCTTCTATCTTTTTTCTATCTATCTATAAATTAAAAATTGGCTGAATGTGTTGCTAAGCCCAGAAAATGCAAACGGCTGGACCGATTCGGATAATTCTTTTTTTGTTGTGTTTATAACCATCAGGACCAGGTTATAGAGGACGAAAATCATCATGTGCACCCGTGCGAAACCGGGACGGGCCGCTAGTAGAAGATATTAAAATGAACAATGAAAAGATGGATGAATTGTGTGAAGAATGATATGAATTGAAAAAGGAGTAAATGATGCTTTGGCGTCTGAAAGGGGAGAATGGAAGAAGTAAACGTGTTGGGAAGACCGAAGGTAAAATGGAGATTAGGACAGGAAGAAGATGATTAATTTCAGATGGGACTACTGTTAACTCTAGTTTAGATCAAAGGTGACAAAGACAAAGTCGACGATAAATCGAGCTTACCCAGAAGAAGCTTGTTCACTCTAACTTTGAAGAGATAAGGTTTGCATGCAATCGGAAATACAGACGCAGTTAGAGAATTTCACGTTTTTTCTGTGACCATTTTAGGAGACGTTTTTAACGCGCGTTTCCAGTGACTCAATATTTTTTTTAAACATAAAAAAAGGTCAAAACCAGAAAGAGACAAGGATACTAAAATCTGTTTTTGTAATAGCCGGACAACAGTAACGGCAATACACGTTCATTTTCACGATAAAGTCTATCAATGTTCGTATAAACGTGGCAGTGGTAGTGTGGCCCTAACGTTAAGAGTAGATGCAACTTCTCGCCATCACTGTGACCCCACATTTACCTACAGAATTTGACTTTGTAAGACTTCAATAATACTTTACCGAGTGTACTGTTGTTTCATAAATCTCTGACGGATCCAAATCTTATGTAAAATTGTTTTGTAGCGGCTCAATGTTTTTGTACAGAATATATTATTTGTTAGTTTCGAAATACGTGATTTGTTCAGCATATAAAAAACGTGGGAAAAATATAGGAAGTGTAGTATCCTATGTTTACTGGGTTTTATCTATAATTCACTGGCTCTCATTCCACACCAAGCATCGTTTTACTTTCCTCTGTCTCAACCTGCGTGACCTGCGTCCGCGCCATTTCCTAATGACTCACAGATGTCATTTGTGACAGGTCCGAATACTTATGTGAGAGAGATAGTGTTTACATACCTATTATATAGATACGCTACATCCCTTTCCTATTATATTTGTTTTTATTTATCAGAATACTAGAACCAATAGTAACAATTACTTTCTTCTCTCAAACACTCAAACAAAATTGATACCTCTAACTTCAACTTGCAACAGATTCTACTCTTTCTTAGTGTACCATGTACCTTTCTCAGGGTTTGTCTAGTTAGCCCATTTCTGAGGTAACAACTTCTCCGTTATCCTGTTTCTGTTAATGTGGAGCTAGATTGAAATTATAAATGGTTTATAACCTGCTGTTTCCTTTCTATAGCATAATCACACAGTCTAACTAATACCTGCATACTTCCTTCCCATTCCTTTTTCTCTTTTGTTTTTTCGCTCAACCCATGACGCATTTTATAAGATTCTATTCCTATATTTGCTAATTATAAGAACCATTTGCAAACACTCATACGAGGATCTATGAACCTCCGAGTGTCACAAGCCACGTTTGTAACACCCATGTGGAAAAACTAGTATGCTGTAACCGTCGTTCTACTCAATTTGTGCTAGACCGTCCAAACCTTACAATATCCACAAGACCCAAAAACACTTTTTATACGCGTGCCTTACCGATGCCCAATTTCAACGCAACCAGGGGAGTTGTCAAGTTCAACATTACACCTTACCATTATGTTTCAAGATTCTTTTTTTTTTTTTTTTTTTTTTTTAATTACATTTCGACTACTACCGTTTTTTACCATAACGTACTTTATTGTTTTCTTTCTATGCGCACGTTACCGGGGCCCAACTGTAACACAACAAGTGGAGTTATCGAGTAACATTTACTCCTTACTCAAGTTTAATTACACTAGCGACCCGCCCCGGCTTCGCAGGGGTGTAATCTCTACTATATTATGCATGTTATATACATATAAACCTTCCTCTTGAATCACTCTATCTATTAAAAATATTTAAAGATCTAAGCATACATAGAGTTTTTTTTTTTTTACTAAATTACAAGTTCAATCATTTTTTTCAAAGCTTGTTTAGTCGTATAACATTTTTCTCCTGAATACATACTTGAATATTTGTTAAGTCGGTTGTTAGCAACTGAACGTCACTTCTGCTCTTTTATCCAATTACTGGAGTTTTAGAAAATATCGTCTTATAGCCCCGGACAGTGTAAGAGTAAATATTATGATTGTTCTTCTGCATTTTACATATAACCTTCGCAAAGCGGTATAGTTTCCGATCAACAATCCGCAATTTAATGAGTGTTGTATAGGTCTCATTCAACTAAATTCAATTACGTCCAGTCCAATGGCCAGTCTTATTTAATGAATGTCAAATGCTTTCAATTTACTGAATTCCAAATAAGTCGATCTGTTTCAACTTATGCCAAATAGATCCAATTTAATGACTTATCAAATAAATCTCATTCATTTGATGTCAAAGAATTAAAATTAAATTGGAAGGATCTCACCATGCTTGAGCGGTGCGGTGGTAGATGTGCATCCCTCCTACCTGTTGGATCCCGTCACGCCAGTTCCATCCAGGTGTTTTCGTTCATCGTCAGCTTCCAATTTAGTGGATGGAATTTTATGGAGTTTCTTATCGTGCATAAGCACTGCAGGGTAGATGTCAAATACCTCCTGCCTATTGGCTCCAGGTCATGCCGGCTTCCTTAAGATGTTTTCCTTCACCTTCATGCTTCCATTTTTATGGATGCCCATGTTCCAACTTTAATGGAGGATCTTACCATGCGTAAACAATGCATGGTAGATGTCGCATACCTCATGCCCATTGGCTCTAGGTCATGCCGGTTTCCTTAAGATGTTTTCCTTCACCTTCATGCTTCCATTTTAATGGATGCCCATGCTTCCAATTGAATGGATGCCCATGCTTCCAATTGAATGGATGCCCATGCTTCCAATTGAATGGATGCCCATGCTTCCAATTGAATGGATGCCCATGCTTCCAATTTAATGGATGCCAATGCTTCCAATTTAATGGATGCCCATGCTTCCAATTGAATGGATGCCCATGCTTCCAATTTAATGGATGCCCACGCTTCCAATTGAATGGATGCCCATGCTTCCAATTTAATGGATGCCAATGCTTCCAATTTAATGGATGCCCATGCTTCCAATTTAATGGATGCCAATGCTTCCAATTTAATGGACGCCCATGCTTCCAATTTAATGGATGCCCAGTCTACCATGCGTAAATAGTGCAGTGGGTGACGACACATGCATCGAAGTATTGGTTCTCAGTCATGCCGGTTTCCTCGAGGTGTTTTCCTTCACCTTTCCTTAAAGAGTGATGATGAGTCGAATTTCGACACAAGGCTTGCTTGGTTTTTGGCCCACGACCGAAGTCGAGCGAAGCCACCATCACTCTTATCACATTTGTCTTAAACGCTGCTTAGAGTACTTAGTAGCAAATATTATTATTTCATAAAATCATTTAGTTAATGTTGTCCAGTTATTGCGCAAACTGTTTATGCAGCAATTAACTTTTAAAATAGTAAATATACTTTAATTTGTTTGTATGGAGTACTTCACTCAACTCGACTGAAATGTTCGTAAATGCAGCAAGTAACTATTGCAGTAAGTAAAAGTACTTCAGTTTAATTGTATGCAAGTACTTTAGTCAATTTCAATGTTTGTAAATGCAGCAAGTAACTCTGACAGTAAGGAAATAAAAGTACTTTTGTTTGTTTGCATGTAAGTACTACTGTCATTAAATTATTTCCTCTTTTGATATTTAATCAAGTACATACTTATGAATATAATACATAAAAATTTGTTCCACATTCAAGTAACGCGGTACACAACATATAATGCTAAATGGAGTACATGTAATATCATATAGATTTACTATCAATTATAATCAACCAAGTACAAGTCCAGACTCCATGTCTGCCACCAAGATGTCTCCCATGAAAAAGCCAACATCACCCAGTTTAACCCAGGAATTGAACCCAGAACTTCATGCTCAGTAATCACAGCCACTGGTCTCAGAAGGCAGTTTTAATTTCAATGTTGTTATTTTCTTTCCTTTGTCCAGCAACCAGGTAGTAATAGACTGGTATTATTTTTTAAAGTGTTAACTACTACATAATTTATATTCTTGAATAATATCAATATAATATACTACTATAATAACATCAAACCTGTAACCCTCAACACGCCAGCCAGGTTGCTTGCACTCAACAGCACGTCCACAATTGGGTAGGCACATGCAAATCCAATGCACTATAAGTAAGCTCACTACTATCATAGTGCACAATTTCAGACACTTCAGTTGTCAGAGGAATTTCTAATAGATATACTCAACAATGCTCCGTTCAACTGGGAATCAAACCTAGAAAACACAGCCACACTCAATTAATAGGTTGAAAGTAGACACTGTATCCATGGACCACTATATCACTAATACACTAGGCCGTTATGGTGGATCACAGCTCACCCTTTTCCACAGAGAGGAAGCCTATCACCCAGTAATAGGATAACAACGGTTGACTGATCAACTATATTCACATGAAGGACTAAGTGCGGAAACCATAACCCCTAACATAGAACATATATTCACATGATACATATTATTTTGAGTAGCGGGTAATTTGCAAGACTTAAGTCCAATATTATATTTACACATGCTTCTTACTAATCAATTAGGAATGTGAAAGCTTGTGAGAATAGATTATTGTATGTATGTTTGAGCTCTTTTACATAAATTATAACAACTGAACATATTTTGATGAAACTTAGTACATGCATAGTCTGTAACCAAGAATAACACATAGTCTTTCATCCCCATTCCCTGTTTCATGAGATAACCTTCAAATTGTAGAAGACAGAACCACTAGCAACAGCTAGTAATCAAGCTCAAAATATGATTGTTAAATGTACTGGCATTGTACACTGAGGACTGAGGATCATCCCAGTTGCTCCTTACATAACTTTATACATATCAGAGCTACATTGCTGGATATTGTTTTTTTTTTTGTGATTGTCTGTAATTTCTTAAATGTCTAGAACTGTATGAGATCCAGGATTATAGGAAGACATTTAAAAACAATGACTAGATAAGTTAGCAATACTTCACATCTTAATTTTTATAATATATAACACACACATCTTAATTTATTTATATTTTTCAACACTACAATTATTATTGTTTTTAAGAACTTGCCTCTGGCCTTATTCCCCCTTTTTTTTTTTCTTTCTAACCTGAAGCACTTTTTTTTTTTATTTTTTTATACATGCTAGTTAAGTAAATGGACTTTAGTGCAGGCCAAGCTCTTGGCCACAAATCAGTCTGTTAATAACAAAACTCAAGTTTTCATAAACAATGTTTTTAAGTAAATTAAATTCATGATTTAAATTATTATTATTAACATGCCATTATTCTAACGACTTACTATGGGTATTCCATGTCTTTATATTCCAATAATGACTTCAGAATGTGGTATTCTTATTTGTCATAAATTAATTTCTTTATTATTCTAGATTATGTAATGGGCTGCTCATATTGAATACTGTATGTTCTACCTCTTCCAATAGTTCTAATGTAAATGTTACACATACAAAACTACAACCAAACTCAGCAGGCTCGCTCCCAGCTTCGCTACAGCATTACACTATGGGGAAATAGCACCAATGCCGATATAATTTCTTTAAAAATATGTGAGAATCCTTGAAAATATAAGTGACATGAAAAGCTGGAGACCACATTTCATTAATTAATTCTTGAAATCTGTAGGTATTTGTCAAAAAGTACCACTACCTTTTCTCCCTTTCCTAAGACTAATAAACACAGTTTTGCACTTTAAAGTACCTATTAGAAAACTGGCATTACTCAGATCCAGTCCAACAATGTTTCACTCCGGGCCCCGTGCCATGTAGTCAAAATATACCTATCAATTTATCAGAAAACATTAAAGGAACCAATAGTTTTAACATAATTTAAAAATATAGTTTAACATGTTTTATAGTCTTAACATTGTAATAACTTCTATGTTCTTTTAAAGTTAATATGCTCTTGCAGGATTCATGACAGGCACTGGCAAAATTGCTTAACATCTTGTAACTCCAGATGTATGCAAAGTTTGAGTTCGAAAGAGCGATAATTCGGTACAAGTACTTACAATAATAAAACAACCCCATTATTCTTACTCCTGTTTGAAATGCTCCTCCAGTATGTTTCGAACATAACTGGTTTAGGTACTTTATTTACGTTTAATGTCGGCTCAGGTAGGTACCTGTTTTAAGTTCTTGCAAGTTGCATGATGTGTAAAAACTTAAAGGTTATATACTCACAGACTTTGGGGAGTGGTCGGCTAAGGGCCACTAAGTATTTTTATTCGTATTTTTTACCTTTATCCTCGTCGCCACTTGTAGTATCCTATGTTTACTGGGTTTTATCTATAATTCACTGGCTCTCATTCCACACCAAGCATCGTTTTACTTTCCTCTGTCTCAACCTGCGTGACCTGCGTCCGCGCCATTTCCTAATGACTCACAGATGTCATTTGTGACAGGTCCGAATACTTATGTGAGAGAGATAGTGTTTACATACCTATTATATAGATACGCTACAGGAAGAAAAGGCAAAAAAGAGAAATGAAATGAATATCATCTTAAGACATAAAATCTTCCGGGATCGCGGGATCGTCTCCGGGGTCGCGAGACCGTCTCCGAGGTCGCGGGACTGTCGTATCAGGTTACCGTGACCCTGGAACGTAAAAAAAGGAACACCGTAGATTTTAGTCTAAGAGTCTGACAGCCCGTCCCTTCCATGCCCTGAGCTCGGACTCATTTGATCATTTTACTACGTAAAAAAGGACATAACAACTCGACAGCAATCCTAGAAGGGTTAGACAAAGTTCTTCTTAATAGTACCTACACCTACATTTCGCCAATTATGTTATGAGCGGGGCCCCCTCTATGAGGGCCAAAGCCTGCCGGGGTCGCGGGACTTATTTCCATCACCGTGACCCCGGAACATAAAGGGCTATTGAAGGACACCGTGGATTTTAGTCAGTACAAGTCTGACAGTCCCTCCCGCCCTGCCCGGGGGCGTATTTCCAAAGGCTATATATTTCAGTCACAAGTCAGACTATAATCGATGAGTTTTTGTTTGTGCATATTTCTCAACAATACCTAATCTATCTCAGTAAAAAACTTGACTCAAATAGATTAGCTTTTTGTTTTGATATTTTCAAAGAAAATGCACGGACAAAATCTAGTACCATTATAGTCATGCACGAGTCAAATTCTAACCCCCTTATTAATAAACGTGGACTAAAGTTACAACCAGGATAATCCTCGGATTAACCATACATTTTATGAGGAGCCTATTTCCGTCGATCGAGAACAAAGCCTCCGTGTCTACTACTGAGAAAAATGTCTAATGGAAAAACCTAATAATCTTACCCTACCTAACCTAGGAATCGTACCCAGGACTGGCGGTTAAGTAAAGATTGAAATTCGATATAAATTCGTTCTGTAAGTATATCAAGATCATGTGGGATACACATGATCTTGATATACAGAATGAATTTTCCAACTGGGCTTGGAGGGCCAAATCCGAAACAATGAGTATATCGAAAAATATCGATTTTGATGAAAACTAAAACTGCCACTTTCCTCACGATGTTTAGAAATTACACAAAGCAAAGCGCCTGACTGGGTTCGAACCCACGACCTACAACTCGTAAGTCGGAGCCGATACCACTGAACCAATGTTCTTCTTCTATTTTGTGAAATGAAAATCAACTTTGTAAGAACAAAAAAATCAAACCCAAAGCTTTTCTGTTCAAAAGTCTATTTTTACAATGTACGGACGATAACTCCATTTTGTCGACACATCCCACACTCGTAAAGATAATGGTCACGTGTTTAAAGTGAGCGTAAAACGATACATAGTATTTTAGTGTCCATCGCTGGCTTCATTGCTGTTTGTTACTTTACTGCAAATGATGAGTCGCCAGTGAACGATGCGGGATGCGTTGTGGTTGCTAAAACAGCGGTGGACACTACGCAAGATTTTTTTTATAAAATTTCGCGAATGTTAAAGATTTTCAAAGAACCGCGAGCAGGATTTGAACCTGCGACCTCAATCAGGTATCCGACGCTCTTACTAACGTAGTCATCGAAGTCCTACTTAAAGCGTCGATTTCTTCAATACATTTCTAACTTCTTCGCTTGGCAGTGGGACCTTGGTAGCTCGGGACGTCATAAATACTTCAAGTGCGCCGTCAGAATAAATCTGAAACCTCGTGATAAGGCGTCTGATACTTTTACTCGCCCTTTGCATCTAGACACGCGAGAGCTTCTCTCTGACTTGGCTAGTTTTCATATACGAATTATTATTATAGCCTTCGCAAGTTCTAACCTGTTACTTGTCGGTTTTTATTTTATTATTCCGAAAATTTGGGTTGCTGGTAGAAACTAACCATTGAACATAATCGTATATGAGAACTAGGCAAGTCAAAAATTAGGCTATAATATGCTAAGATAGAAGAAGAAATATATTTTGTGCTGATAATTAAATTTCAGGACTAACCATTGAACTTGGCACCTATTTAGATTTCACTTCTTCTGTCGTTGAAGTCAACAACCAAAGGCATATATCATAATATTGAACTTGGCTCTCATTTTCGTCATATACGTCGTGCGATTGCTGCTCTGATGACTCAAGTGGATTCTACTTCGTGCAAAAATTATCTAATAAACTAAATTTAATAACAGTATTCATCAAAAACAGTTTAAAAATTTAAAACTTTCTGTGTGTGAAGGTGACCTCAACGATTTCGAGAACAAAAGAACTCATTAGTGACAAAGAATTTGCAAGTCATGTGTGAACATAAACTTTGAATACAACCAAGAATTTCGATTCAAATTTGTAAGTCTTCGTGGTCGAGTGGCGGAGAGAGTGCTTTTTGTCTCACCACTACCGAGTGCCTCTGGTTCGAATCTCACAAACCGCAATACTTTTTCTACATAATAATTAATACAATTTTGAAGAGAAGTTTGTTACTTGAAAATGACTGACAAATTAAGTACGCTTCGTTCACCGAGCAAGATAAAATTCCATTCCGACACTGAATTAAACATCGCTTCTAGTTCGGAAATGAGCGGCGAACAGAATGTGGCAACACGAAAACGCAAACAGCCGGATTCTGATTGGGTACAGGCGATTAACGAATTATCAGCAGAGTTTAAGAAAACCTTAAACGAGTGGCGCCGGGACATGGAATCTAGTATCACCAAAATATCTGACAATGTTATATTAGTGAAGAATGAACTCTCGTCACTCACTCAGATCACGTCAGACATCAAGAGCGAAATTAATTCACTTCAATCCGAGCAATTGCTGATAAAACAGCGAGTTTCTGGGTTGGATGTGAAATACGAAGGTATGGCAAGTCAAATTGATTCTCTCAAGGATTCCGTTCAATTTGTCAGTAATGACCAAATTGATATCTGCAAGAAGGTCAACCAGATTGAGCAAAAAATTAAGGAGTCTGTCAATTTGGCCCCAATTTTTTCGGAGCTTGTGACAAAAATAGACCATTTAGAACAAAGTGCTCGGAACAATAACATAGAAATATGTAATATTCCTGAACGGCGAAACGAAAATCTTCTATTATTAATGCAAACCATTGGGTCTGAGATCAAATACAACATCCAACAAAGTGACATTATTTCGATCCATCGCGTCCCACATGCGCATCAACAAAACAATAAGCCCAAGAACATCATAGTGAAATTTGCAACCCGCGTAATGCGCGATAACATACTCAGCGCCCATCGGTTATGCAGAGGGCTTACTACCGAGCAGCTCGGCATATCAGGAACATCACAACAAATATATATGCACGAACATCTAACTTTAAGAAACAAACATTTGTTTCGAGAGTGTCGTGAAGCTGCCAAGAAATATAATTACAAGTTTCTATGGGTCAAACATGGAACAATTCTTTTGCGCGAAAAGGAAGCTACTAAAGCTTTTGCCATTCGTAATTCGGAAGATATTGCTAAAATCAAGCCTGGCTATGCGGCAACAAATGATAAACAGTAAGCTGCATGCGTCTAACATCAATTTGTATATTATTTTTAGAAACGCACTTTATTTTACAAAATATCCTACGGTTTTATTTAAGTATATTTTCTGTACATCCTTAGATGCATGTTTATTGAATATCAACATAGTAAAAGCTAAATATAATAATTTTTTGCATTCCTTCACTTATTATAATGTCACGAAATGTATTGTCAGCTTTGTACAATTTATTGCTATGCATTTATGTCTAGGCGTTAACTTTAGTGTGATAGTTGGCATAATGAGTTTATTGCGAATAATTAAACATTGTAAATATACTTTTATATCTCGCTTGTTACTTTATGAATATACCCACAGATACTCAATGATTCCTGTTTTGTATTATAATAATTGTTTAAAAACATTGTATGTTATTCTCTGGCCTCATAAATTAACAACTAAAAAGCTTATCTGGTATATTATTTTGTGTATGTTTTTGTTACAATGATTGGAAATAACTACGTAATATATTATCAAAATTGCAGGGGAATCCGTACCAAACTGAATATTCTGTATATGAATATTCTTGCCAATTGCTACGATATAATTGTGCTAACTGAGACCTGGTTAACACCAGATATATTTAACAACGAGTTCATTGACGAACGTTATGTGGTTTATCGTTGCGATCGTGATCGTACAGCGACTAATAAGAAGGACGGGGGTGGTGTTCTGGTAGCTGTATTAAAGGAACTGCATCCAGAGAGGTTAACACAGCGCTCGCTTATGCATTTTAATATTGAACATGTCATTGTACAACTACCGAGTTCAACTAGAGGCAAGTATCAAACCATTGCGGCTGTGTATATACCACCAAATACATGTGAGAGCATATATGTTGATTATTTTGACCTATTGCAATCAGTGTTGGATGACGTTAGAACTGACAAGTTTTATTTAATAGGAGACTACAATATACCAGACATTGACTGGGTTGCCGGCTTAAACGCCACTTCACCGTCTAGTCTGATTGGCCAAGGCAACTCTCCAGTTTGTGGACAGTTGTGTTCGTTTATTTCGTATCTAAACGCTCGGCAATTTAACAACATAAAGAACCAAAACGGCAAAATACTAGACTTAGTTATTAGTAATGATGACTGCACCATTTCTACACCAGTAGATTGTCTGCTACAACTAGATATTCACCATCCTCCTTTCTGTATCATGGTTTCGCCGTGTCTATCATATAGTTCAATGAGACGTAAATCACTAAAAAAATTCAATTATTTTAAAGCTGACTATGGAAAAATTAATGACTACTTAAAAGATATAAATTGGAAGGAAACACTAAATCAACAAACGATCGACGAATCTCTTAATACGTTTTACAACATTATATTTCGAATTATTAAAAAGTGCGTACCTTTAACTACTTCCAGAACTTCTAAATTTCCTATTTGGTTCCCAAAGTCACTTATACATATTTACAAAAATAAAGCTAAAGCCTGGAATAGGTGGAAAACATATAACAATATTTCAGACTATGAGCAGTTTTCACTATACCGGTCTAGGTTCCAAGACGAATGCAAGAAGTGCTATAACAAATACATGAGTTCGGTCGAGGATGGTATCCAAAATAATGTAAAGCATTTTTGGACTTTTATAGCTAACAGAAAACGTTGTACGGGTATTCCTTCCGCAATGGTTTATAACAACCAGACTACTAGTGACCCGGAAAAAATTTGCAACTATTTCTCTGATTATTTTCACTCGGTTTTTGAGGCATCTTCCCAAAGTGGTAATTCACCAATGCACAGCGAATGTTCTGAGAGCTGCACTCTGTTGAATAACATTCAGTTCACTGTCGATGAAATTCGTGAGACCCTCAAGGCTTTGGACCCTTCAAAGGGACCGGGACCGGATGGTCTGCCGGTACAGTTCATAAAGAATACTGCTGATTGTCTTTGCATACCCTTGCATATTATTTTCAATTCGTCACTTTCGCAAGGGACATTTCCACATGCATGGAAACTGGCCAATATAACCCCTGTTTATAAATCAGGACCTAAAGAGGATGTTGAGAACTATCGTCCCATTTCAATATTGTCAACTTTGTCAAAGGTCTTTGAAAGACTAGTACACAATAAAGTATATCCAATTCTACACAATATTATAATTCCTCAGCAGCATGGTTTCGTTCAAAGAAGATCGACGACTACGAACCTAATTACCTTTGTAGACTATTTGTTTAATAACATGGACTCTCGTATCCAAGTAGACTCTATATACACTGATTTTAAGAAGGCCTTTGACAAGGTTGACCACGCGCTACTTTTGAATAAAATTGCGTTCAATGGCATACGCGGTGATCTTTTAAGATGGTTCTCGTCTTATATTTCAAATAGGACGCAGAGAGTTGTGATAAATGGATTTATTTCTAACACTTTGACAGTTACCTCTGGGGTTCCCCAGGGTTCCATATTAGGACCACTTTTATTCATTATTTTCATAAATGACATTAATACTTGTTTTCAAAACTCAAAAATATTGCTCTATGCAGATGATCTCAAAATTTATAGACCAGTTAAAAATTTACAAGACTGCCTCCTGCTGCAGCAAGACTTAGACAGGTTTTCTGAATACTGTTCGCACAATAAGCTCCAGCTAAGTATAACTAAGTGTTGCTGCATAAGTTTTACCAAAAACAAAAATGTTTTGACCCATTCTTACATCTTAAATAATGTGAACCTAACAAGAGTGGCATTAGTCCGGGATCTTGGAGTCTTGCTAGATGATAAACTACAACTTGAAGCTCATATTAGTAAAATAGTGAACAATGCCTTCAGGATGTATGGTTTTGTGATGAGGTCATCTACTGAATTTAAACGCCCATATACATATTTGTATCTTTATAAATCATTGATCAGGTCTCAGTTGGAGTACGCTGTTACGGTGTGGAATCCCTTCTATACTAAATATTCAGATGCGATTGAAAAGGTACAGCGTAAATTTTTGAAAGCCATGCTTTTTCGTTGTTTTCGTACCCAAGCATCTTACAGTGACCTTCTGGATAGGTTTAAGCTACTAAATTTAAAGGCCAGACGAACTTTTTTAGAGACAATGTTTTTATTTGACCTATGCAACCATTCATATGACTGTACTGATATTAGTAATAAGATCTGTTACTTAGTACCTAGAACTAGCATGAGCCGTGGAGTGCGTGCGAGACCACTCTTTGCTATAACATCAACTCGTACGAATGCTGGCTTGCGCGCACCCTTACGTCGCATTACTAATCAGTTTAATATTTTTTTTAACAATATTGATATCTTCGCTTTACATGCTAATAAATTCCGAAGCCTAATCCGCCAAAAAATTTTAGAAATGTAAACACAGCTATGTGTTTTTATCAACAATATCAACATAATGATGTTTTTTCTTTGTATTTGCATGCCTATTTAGCTTTAGTTATATATTTAAGCACATTTTTTACAATAATATTATTTATGTATTAATTGCAATCGCACTACTTAGGTGCATTAAAAATTACACTTTTCTTATAATCTGTGGAAAATGTCGTGGGTTATACACTTGCTCACTTTGTATGAATTGTTTTGTATATTATTGTAGTGTGTAACTGTTTATTTTCCTAAATAAATAAAATAAAATAAAATTTCACATTTATGTTTTTGATGGGATTATAGGATCACAAAATGAGTCAAACTTATGCGACTTTCCTAGTATTCTATAAGCCCGCTGTAGTAGGAGCCCGTGCTATGAACTCATAATGCTTTCTAGTCACTCGGATGCGCTCCCTGACGTAACTTAGTTGCGTTCGGACTATACCCTCTTAAACATGAACATTTGCGGTCAGTCTCGTCCTGCATGAGAATCAGAACATGATTTTGTACTACTTTGTTGTAAACTGTACAGCTCTAGCTTCAGAGAAAACTAACAAGTAACCGTGACCCTGGAGCGTAAATGGCTATTGAAAGAACACCGTGTATTTTAGTCAGTACGAGTCCGATAGTGTAGATTTTACTTTAAAAAAAATGGTAATATAATACATTTTGTACGATACCTATGATTTTTAAATAATATTGTAATGTGTAATGATACTTAAACCATCCAGGCATCGAACCCGCTTGCTAACACAACAACTCAACACTCTGTGCTGAACCGTGCTCTAAA
This sequence comes from Agrotis clavis, assembly GCA_954870645.1. Lineage (NCBI taxonomy): Eukaryota > Metazoa > Arthropoda > Insecta > Lepidoptera > Noctuidae > Agrotis > Agrotis clavis. The sequence continues at coordinate 7,682,393 of OX940925.1, forward strand.
ATGCCTTTAGTCAAATTCTCAATACACCTGAGAATAGACGGATTTAGGAGCAAACACCACGATTTATGTTATTCTGAGGATAAGTCTCAAAACGACTGATTTATGACTTTAGTAATAAATATAATGTCTTAAGTGACTGAAGAACAGTTACTTCGTTAAACTGACCAATCAATACAATAAAAATCAACGCCACTTTTCGAATTTTTTTTTCCTTACCCGAACCAAATTTTTAGGCTTTGTTCGGACTATTTAGTAGATGGTTTATTATGTAAAGTTTGCACAAAATCGGTCGAGCGGTTCTTCATTTATCGCATTTTACACAAAATTGAATTTGATTGCTGTTTGACTTCGTTCACCCGTGTGTAGTGTTCACAGCTGATTCCAACTTTCCCATCACATTTTGCAGACTTTGGACTGGCAATTCATCGAAATACTTACAAATAACTTATTTTATTGGCCATATTAATAGGCCAAAACAAAAATGCTCGAAAAAAATATTATTAATTTTGAAAACAAAAATGTTTTTTTTGGAATGTACTTGATTATTAATACCGAGTACGCACACGAAATTCTTGCAGTTAATTTTTTAACACCCTATATATGGCTATCTCAGTACGAGTATGGCACGATCCGTACACCATTAGATGCGTCCACACAGAGCGAGCAGCCTCTGGAGGCAGTTTCCTCGCGCGGCAAATGCAATATTGAAGAATAGACATTTGTTTCTATATTTTACTCTACATTACCGCAAAAATCTGAAACACGTACTCATTTTTCCAACTGGGCATGGACGTCTTAATTCGAAACTATGAGGAGTAGCGATATATACGCGATGTCGATTAGAATAGAATAGAATATACTTTAATGTACATCAAAATTTTAAAACTACTGCTTACAATATTGCTTAAACTATGGTTACAATGGCGGTCTTATCGCTAAGAGCGATTTCTTATTAGCGATTAGTTAGGATTAGGATGTCAATATAAATATGCTCTTGATATTTGGTCACCCCAGCCTCCCATGAATAAATGTATAAACGCGTAACGCCGACAGGGTTCCATCCGAGGCAGTTCCACAGAGCATAATATATTGAAATCGAGTATTGTACATTATGCATCACTCTAGATTATAATAATGTACCAGGAATTTGAGATACGACAACTACTTAGCTATAATATTATTGTATTTGAATACATAACAAGATCTTTGGGAACTATAATGTAGATTAATTAAAGAGTAGGGTCGTGCCAAGGGAATCGTATTTACTTACACTAGGGCCACGCAAGTTCGGTCATGCATGGTGTACTGGTCTCACCTTTGGGATGGATCCGCCAAATACCAACTAGATGCACTTGAGTCAATAGATAAACAGGCCAAGAGGCTAATCGGTAACGATGCTCTGGTCGACTCAAAGCTCCAGAGCCTTGAACATCGACGCCGTGTTGCCAGCCTGTCGGTTTTTTATCGGTTACATTTCGGAAAGTGTGCGATGGAACTGCATAACTTGATTCCGCCTGGCCCTTTCCATCATCGGACTACAAGACGTACGGCAATGCGCAATCGATATAATTGTGGACATCCCTCCGGTACGTACAAAGCGTTTTGCCAATGCCTTTATTGTACGCACAGCTAAGGAGTGGAATTCCCTGCCGTCTGTATTTCCTGACAGCTATAACCTTGGGGTCTTCAAGTCAAGAGTGAACAGGTTACTTCTAGGCAAGCGTGCTTCATCGTCGACCACATCTTCGCTTACCATCACGCGAGATAGTGGTCAGACACGAACCTATCTTTAGAAAAAAAAAACACTAACGGTAAAACGGTTAATACGAACATTTATAGACTATTATCGCGAAAATCAACGAGAAATACCGTTAGTGTGGCCCGTCTATCGGAAAAGTAAACTTTGCTCGTGGCTGCAGTATAATCAGCCTATAATGTTTCCACTGCTGGGACACAAACCTCCTCTCTGTGCGAGGGAGTGGACTGTAAACCAACACGTGGGCCTAATGTGGATTGGTAGATCACATATCTTCGATTTAGACATTTTGTTATGGGAAATTTCGTTTGGCCCTTCAATAATTATAGTTGACAGCTTTTTGAGGCGCGCGTATAACACGATGCGCCGTCGGCTTGAGCATGGTTCATGATTGGACGGCGAGTCACCTTTTACTCACCAGCCGCATGCCCGCTACAAAAAGTGTTCAAAGAGTGGCAGCTACGTACTCTAACCTAAAATTATTTCATGCAAACAACCAGCCGTTTGATGACTAGCAAACGCAGTGTGGCAATGCATACGTAATCAAATGCCTTCCATTAATCATACTATACGTGGGCCATCCATCACCACGCCGTTTCCACTATTGTCCATCGTCTAAACAATTTCAACCACTTTCATATTGTTATTGATATTGATGATTTTTCTCTCACGTCCCGATGTTTGATAAATTGATGTAGACATAACTCTTTTGGTCTGAAATATTGGTTGTCTTGATAAACAGTTTTGGAAGAAATGCGATTCGTGACGCATGAACGACGCCATTTGTTTCAATTGGGTTTGAATGATATTTTTTTATGTGGTAATAATTAGTGATTTAGTTTTGTTATCTTATTTTGTTGTTATTTTTTTTTCTTTCAAGGGAAATTGTCATAATATGTAAGCACTCTATGGTCTGGTGAAATAAAGTTACTCTATGATCAACTGTCTATTTTGATTATACGCTCCTTATACTTTTACATGTTTAATGGGGATGGCAACTGGGGAACTAATGGCGCTAGTATAGCTTGTTCCAAACATCGTCATTGGTTCAAATCTTATAGGTACTTCAGAATGGTGCTACTTCATTGGTCGGATTAGGACCTAGCTATGGTGGCGTCATCTACAATTAGCTTTGACCGGCCTTCCCCATTGAATGATCATAATTTATTATCGTGTAGCATCGCGCATCACTACACACCGATGCACAACACTACGCCCAGGCGCGAGCGGGGCGACAGCCGCGGCGCGGGGGCAGAGGAGGCGACGAGGCCCAGTCGGCCGGCGCCGGCGACAGAGCACCACGAAACTCGTTCAGAGCTGCACGCTACGTCTCCCTCACCGCGACCGCGCTATACTCACGCGTCAACGAGTTTGCATTGTATTCCACCGGTACGCGCTATTAAATCCAACCACCATTGTACAGTGCTAAATTATTAATTCTCATTTTCAATACAACCGTTACTAGTACCAAGTACCTAGCCGTTTTATTTCGACCATCACCAAAGTGGTGACCCGCGACGAGTAGTAGGCGAATAATAATAACCGACCACGCTACGTGTCACATAGCATCATGTCGAAGGAAGATTTTCAAGATTGCAACGCGGGCGCGCGCGCGGCTTCTGTCGACCGCGTCGCCGTGAAGCTGCCGCCATTTTGGCCCGACGATCCGGAGGTGTGGTTCTCACAAGTAGAAGCCCAATTCGAGACGTCTGGAATCACGACGGACAGCACGAAATTTAATTTGGTAATACAGCAACTCGAGCATAACTACGCCAAGGAGGTACGTGACATTATCCTGCATCCACCTTCTACCGGAAAATATAACAAGGTAAAAGCTGAATTAATTAAGCGACTATCCATGTCCCGAGATCAAGGCATTCAACAGGCACTTTATTCTGAGGAACTTGGAGATCGTAAGCCCTCTCAATTTTTACGAGCGCTACGATTGCTTGCCGGGACGGACGTGCAGGACGAATTTTTATTCAGTATTTGGTCGGGGCGCCTACCTACACAAGTCAAGGCGATTTTAGCCTCACAGAGGAGTTTGAATTTAGACGAAGCAGCCGACATGGCGGACAAAATTTGTGAAGTGATGTCGATAAACACGCAACATGTAGCCAGTACTAGTAAAAATAATGCCTCGTGCTCGAACTCAAATAATTTTGATGAAATTTTACAGAAAGTTGAAGAACGCGTCATGGCGTGCATACAAAATGGCGTCGTGCAACAATTAGCGAAACTGAGCATGGAGCCACGTGGTCGCGCACAACAAAGAAGTGGTAATACCAATCCTAGAAATAGATCTCAGAGCCGCCGCCGATCATATTCTCAGAGCCGGACGCCAGGTATGTGTTGGTATCATGATACTTTTGGTGGAAAAGCGCGCAAGTGCACCGCGCCATGCAATTTTAAAGCGGGAAACGCTCCCGACAGTCAATAGAAGCGGCGTCTGACTGTCTGCAATCCACCAGCCGCCTTTTTGTGTCTGACAGGAAAACCAATATCCAATTTTTAATAGACACTGGTTCGGATCTGTGCGTACTACCTAGAATATTTCTGAAATCGCACGCTAAGCCCACAGAATACCGTTTGGTGGCCGCAAACGGCACTGTCATAAGAACTTATGGATGTCTTAAGTTGCACCTGGACTTGGGCCTACGCCGAGACTTCGCCTGGAACTTCGTGGTTGCGGACGTGGATAAACCAATAATAGGCGCTGACTTTATGTCTTTCTATAGCTTACTCGTTGATTGCAGAAATAAGCGGTTACTGGATGGTGTCACTGACCTCTCTACACCTGGACAGCCAACAGCGGTTCAATGCCAGAGCATCAAGGCTATCTCCGGCACCACTGAATACCATGTGCTGCTCTCCCGGTACCCAAATTTAACTAAACCCGCTGGCATCCTAAAAGAGGTAAAACATTCAACCATTCATTATATCCACACCACGCCTGGACCGCCTGTCTTCTGTAGGCCACGTCGACTCGCACCCGACCGTTTGAAAATAGCTAAACAACAATTTGAAGAAATGATATCCGATGGTACCGCTCGTAGATCTGATTCACCCTGGGCTTCAGCGCTGCACCTGGCTCCGAAGAAAGACGGATGGAGACCCTGTGGCGACTACCGAGCGCTAAATGCTCGCACGATTCCTGATCGGTATCCCATCAGACACATAGAAGATTATTCCTCGATGTTAGATGGTACTTCTATTTATTCAACGCTTGATTTAGTCAAAGCTTATAACCAGATACCAGTTTTCCAAGATGACATTCAGAAAACTGCGATTACGACTCCTTTCGGCCTGTTTGAGTTCCCCTATATGTCGTTTGGGTTAAGGAACGCAGCCCAATCATTTCAACGTTTCCTCGATGAAGTGTTGCGAGGCCTAGACTTTTGCTTTTCCTATATTGATGACATTTTAGTGTTCTCCAGGAGCAAAGCGGAACACCTGGAACACCTGGAAAAACTATTTGAACGTCTCAACCAATATGGAATTCTTTTAAATGAAAGCAAGTGTTCTTTTGGTCAAGATGAGGTCACATTCCTCGGATACAGTGTGTCTGCCAAAGGTACACGTCCTCTGGACAATAAGATCAAAGCAATTCAGGATTTTCCGCTGCCAAAGACTGCCAAAGGTCTACGTCGCTTCCTGGGCATGTTAAATTTTTATAGGCGTTTCTTACCTCATGCCGCTGAAGCACAAGCGCCTCTGCACGATATGTTGTCTGGTCCACTCATCAAAGGCTCAACAGCCCTGACCTGGTCCAAGGAACAAGCCACTGCGTTCGGGAATTGTAAAACCCAGCTATGCAATGCAACCATGCTTTCTCATCCAGTCCATGATGCACCACTCGCTTTAACTACTGACGCCTCTAACACTGCAATAGGAGCTGTATTGCAGCAAGAAATCAACAATGAATGGCAACCACTCGCTTTCTTTTCACAAAAACTGTCTAAATCACAAATAAAGTACAGCGCTTATGACAGGGAGTTGCTCGCCATCTACGAAAGCGTAAAACACTTTAAACATATGCTTGAAGGCCGACACTTTGTCATTTTTACAGATCACAAGCCCATCACCTACGCATTTCAACAGAAGGACCGCAAGTGCAGTCCTCGCCAGTTCAACCATCTAGACTTCATCTCACAATTCACTACGGATATCCGGCACATCTCAGGTCAAGATAACCTGACTGCCGATACCCTCTCCAGAATTGAAGCCATCTCTACACTGGACCTGTCTACCCTGGTGCAAGCACAGAAAAAGGACCAGGAACTGAAGAACCTACTAGAAGGGAGTACTTCTTTAAACTTACGTCTGGTTCCAATCCCAGGTACGAATTTTGAGTTATTTTGTGATGTCACACAAACCAAGCCACGACCTTTCGTCCCAAGAGATCACCGAAGGGCCATTTTCGACCAACTACATGGTTTGAGCCATCCTGGGGCAGCCGCTACAACAAAACTAGTCACTGAGAGGTTTGTCTGGCCCTCCGTGCGGAAGGACTGCCGTACCTGGGTTCGAACCTGTGAAGATTGTCAGCGTAGCAAAGTTCAGCGTCATACATCTGCACCACTTGGACACTTTAACCTCACCGGCACTAGGTTTTCTCACATTCACATCGATCTAGTAGGACCTCTTCCACCTTCCAAAGGATTCAGATACTGTTTAACAGCAATTGATAGATACACCAGGTGGCCTGAAGTTACACCTCTAGAGAATATGACTGCTGATACTGTCGCGAAAGCTTTCTTCGAAACCTGGATCACTCGGTTTGGCTGTCCGGAAACCATAACAACTGATCAAGGGCGTCAATTCACTTCCCAGATCTTCAAGGCGCTGAGTGAGCTGTGTGGTGCTCAACTGCGGCACACGACGGCTTACCACCCACAAGCCAATGGCATGGTGGAAAGACTGCACCGAACATTGAAAGCTGCCATCATGTCACACAACACGGTTTGCTGGTCAGACGTGCTACCTACCATCTTACTTGGCATGAGAGCGTCATGGAAGGAAGACCTACAGTGCTCGGCTGCTGAACTAGTGTATGGTGAGACCTTGAGGATGCCTGGTGAGTTCTTCCACTCTAAACCTAACACCCGATCACCACCAGAAGATTTCATACACGACCTCAGACAACACATCTCTCGCATCAGACCTAAACCTGCATCAAGACATGGCACTAAGGCGATTTTTATTCATAAAGACCTAAATTATTATCGGCACGGTTGGCGGGCGCAGTAGCTAAGCGATCGACTGCTGTGCAGCTTGTCGCGGGTTCGATTCCCGCACGGAACAAATATTTGTATGATCTACAAGTAGTTATTCTAGGTCTGGGTGTTTGTGTATGTGAGTTTCTATGTTTGTAGACTCACCCACGATACAAGAGAAATTCATAGAGTGCGGCAACCTTTATTTCATAAAAAAAAACACTTCTCCGATTTTTTTTTTTGTTCGAGTTTCATTAAGTATACCGAAAACTATTGACTAACATCTTTTTTGCTATAATATGCATTATTTGACATATTTTTACATGATCGGAGTACATACCATTGGTCAAATGTGTTATTTTATCGAAATACATATATTTCGCCGATTTAGAAAGTAACTTTTTGCTTTTGACTGAAGCCTTTTCATTTGCCAAATGATTTATTTGCCATATTTTTACCACACCAAAACAACATTATTTTACATAGTGATCAAAATCATTTAAGTATAATAATTACATAACGAATTACTTTCGTGTTTACAACAATATTGATTTCCAATGGGTTGAGGAAAAACGTCAAAAACTGACTAATAACCTATTTATGTATCACATTATAACAGCATTGTCCTTAAACTATAGTAAACGTTACCAGAGAGTTGTCAACAATATAATGTGCATTCAGTGAAACAAAATGATTTTATTATTTGTCTTGTGTATAAAACTGTCTATTCTACATTTGTGTGTGTCAGATCTTGGATATCAATGTAGTTTTGATGATAGAGGTAATATTTTACAGTACTATATCTTGCCTTTTAAATACTTACTTGCCTTGCTGATTCATAATTCGTGATTCGTTCTGTTAGTTATAACTTATAAAGGCCTCAAGTCTGACATTACACCACCTTAGAGGGCCAAAGAAAACCTTAGAGGGTAAAAGCCAGGGTCGCGGGACTAACGAATGACCCTGGAACCAGAGTTGCCACCCGTCCCGATTTTTCCGGGACAGTCCCGATTTCGAAGACATTGTCCCGCGTCCCGACGGCCTATCGATTTTGTCCCGATTTTTTGACCAGAAGTTGAACGCATTATTTAGTATTGTATCTCGTGCTTTGAGCATAACTCCTTCAAATGCGTAGATATGTTGAGCGCGTATTTTCACTAATGACCATGAAATGGTCTAAGAAGCAATGGTCTAAGAAGAAGCAAAGGTTTTTTTGATATGTTATTTGAATAGTATTTATGACTTTAACATTAATTGTTAAAGTATGGTAGGCATAGTGATCATTGATACTGCATTGACTGTAACATCTATTAAATACCTATGTTCACAAATAAATAAATTGAAATTGAAATCAAATCGTTGCTCGGTAGATTTGATAAAAGCAAAATTGCTAATTTCTTTGAATATGCACATGTCTTGTTCAGACTTCATAAATAAATAGAAAAATAGCGCAAAACCTCTCGTGGGGTAACTCAGCCCATGTTAACTGAACAATGTTTGTTCTAAGACTTTTGGAAATTCACAAAAAAAAATTACTTTTTCATACAAAAAAAAATACACAAAATAAAGTTTCCTTTGACTGTCTCATGGGTAATTTTTTTTTCACCGAACTCCGAACGTCTCTTATGGATGCCCGATCGTCCCGTTTTTTTTTCCCCTAAAGGTGGCAACCCTGCCTGGAACCGTAAAAGGCTATTGAAGGACACCGTGGATTTTAGTCAGTGCAAGTCTGACAGTCCTGCAAGTGCAAGTCAGACTCATTTTAAGATTTTACCACAATAAAAAAAGTCTGTTACAATTACAATAGTGTCAGAATGGTCAATCATTAATTTCAATAATAATTGTTGATTTTGACCAGTTTGGTAATCTACTAAGTAGGTACTAATACAATGGGCGTTTTTCCATTAGCCGGCACGGCACCGGCAACGGCGACGGCGCCGGGCGCCGCCGCCGTGCCGGTGCCGGGGAAGCAAAAATTTATGAAATTATATGGCTCGCTTTTGCACTTACCGGGTAGTCCAGTCAACGAGGAATTTTTTGTATGAAGACTTTCGAAAAAATCCTCTGGCGCTGAAATTTGGCATATGATGAGAGTGGGTAGTACAGATTACAGATGCACAATAATCCAAAATTTTTTTAGCCGAGAAGTTCCGTTTTTTTTACCAAAACATGAAAATTGCTTATAACTCTCAGCGAAAAATTCCTCAGCCTCAAATTCTTTTTGTATTTGTTTAAATGTATTAGTTAGAATAGGGAAGTATAAAAATCCAACAAATTTTCGATTTCAGTGTCACTCCAAATTAATTTTTTACATAACGCGCTCTAACTTCTAGTGAAAAAGGGGATGTTTCATTTTCGGCCATCAGAAGTACATTATATCAAAAAAGAGGAAAAAATACCACAAATTCGGGAAAAATATTCTCTGGTGGATTTGAGCCTGATTTGTTGTGTACAAAAAAATAGTTTTTCAATTATTGCCATGTTTTATTCAACATGGCGTCTCGTTTGCTTGCATAATTCATTCGTTCTGAAATTATAACTCATCAAATTAATCTTAAGTAGAAAATAAAATAAAAAAAATTGTGTATTCTTGAAGTGTTTAAATAAACTATTATATTATACATATTTTTGAGTAAATATAATTAAGTACCACGATTTTATCGTTGAAAAAATCTTTTATTCGTGTTTCTGAACCCTCAAAATGACCGCTTGTTGATTGGCGTAAAAGACCAAAAGCCATGCCATAAAAATATTAATAAAAAAACGTTCTTGAAGTGTTAAAAATAAACTAATATTCTATTTTAGGTACATATTTTTGAGTAAACATAATTAAGTGTCATAGTTCTCATCATAAAAGACTATTTAGGAAGTTGGTTCTGATGAACAAAAACAAACAAAACAATTCTAGGTAATGTAAAATGTCATCTCTACAACCTGTCATGGCTGTCATAACTCTTAGGACAAACGTCAAACATTTTTTATTTTTATCTTGTACATAAAATCCATTTAATATTATGAAAAAAATGTTACCTTATTCTATTCAGGGGTAATTTTCCCAGCTTTGGTAAAATGTACATGTTGTGGCCGGAGCGCCATATAAAAATGAAACGTAGGAGACGTTTTTTATTCTCTGCCGATTTTTATTTTTTATGTGATTTCTTATCCTTAAATACAAAGGTTTGTTACGTAATCCAAAACTTTTTCCTATTTAAACAACATTATTTGATGTCAAATCAATCAAATAATGACGTTTGAAAATGAAAAAGGTAACAAATCTATCATTTAAACAAATACAAAAAGAATTTGAGGCTGAGGAATTTTTCACAGAGAGTTAAAATAAGCAATTTTCATATTTTTGTCATCTGGAAAAAAAAAAGTTGGATTATTGTACATCTGTAATCTGTATCACCTTCTTTCATCGTATGCCAAATTTCAGTGCCGGAGGAATTTTTCGGACCACATATGCCTCGTTGACTGGACTAGGGGCCGCCGATCCGACGTTCATACATTTTTTTGCTTCCCCGCACCGACACTACGCCAGCGCCGGGTGCACCGTGCCGGATAATGGAAAAACGCCCAATGGCTTCGTTATGACTGTCCAATGGTCAATCACTGACACTCTTTTGAAGGAAATGGCGTAGAATAACAATCTTGTACAAATGTTTTTTTGCTATTTACAAACTTGTCTACTAGGTACTTGCTTAAAACACCAAAAAATAATTAATGTTAAAATAAAATTATATTAATGTTTGACATGAATAAATGTTGAAATGTCATTAAACACAATTGTTTTACGAGACCATTGACCGACCAATGATCGATAATGAATAGCAGATCACAAACTTTAAACAATGAACGTAAACGTTTAGGACTTCAGGAGTAATATACAATACTTAATACCCAAGTCTGTAAAATTTTTAAATCCATTAAAGTCTGCTAAGCGATAGCGAACGAAACGAACGAAAACGCTCAGAATCTCAAATAAATTTTCAACTTTATGCTATAGGGTATAAAGTTGAAAATGTGTCAAAGACTACTGAGCGTTAATTGCGTTTATCGCTTGACTTACGACTTTTTACGACGACACATAAAGGCGCTCCCTCACCGGAAGCATTTGCGTGTAATGTAACATTATAGATTCGACTTTGAGCATTACATTACAATATTACCTTCCCGACTGACGAGCATTCGCGTACATTTAGTATAGATTTGATACAAGGTGCGCATTGTGATGCTCGATTGTCTTCCTTCACTGATGAAATGTTCGAATCTGTAACGTTACATTACAGGATGAATGAATGAATTAACAGAATGCTCGCGGTGAGGGAGCGCCTTAATGGAGTGCCTGCAATAGGATATCACGATGTGGGTTATTCAATTTTCAGGCTACGACTCCAAACGAAGATTCCGTGACGATTTCAGGCATGATGCTATGTACTTCGCTGTTAATAAAAACATTCGCTAATAAAAACATATTTTTCATATATTTCAGATACTTCAATGAACCCCAAGGTGTTCTTGATCGAAGAAAATAGCGCCTCTGTTTATCAAAAAACTTTAAACGAACTTTTTAAGACGTCTTGTCAAAACCATTATGAGATTAGCGTCGTCACTTTAGAAAAAGCTAATATAAATGAGTAAGTTAAATATTAAACTAAATACAAATCTAAAATATTTTTTGTCCCCTAATTAATCACATTTTTTGTACGCTATTGAATCTTGTATTCTTAAATTACAGGCGAATGATTATTAAGGGAGCTTGCCCATTACGTGATTCGTGCGATATGCAATTTCTACTAACCACTACTAACTAAAAATGAAAATCTTCCTTGCTACTACGACATAATGATGGAATTCGACTGACTTAAGTCGCCGTGGTGAGTGTTTTTTTTTTTCATCTGCCCGTAGAAAATCGCACGTTTTATGTCATATATCGTAGTGGTAAGGATGATTTTCATTTATACTTGGAATTGGTCGATTTGCGTCGCATCGCGTCATCGGCCAGCTCCCTAATCGCGAGCATTACTTACTCTGTTATCTGTAATGTAACAATATAATGTAGTGCTCCAAATCTAATTTGGATTTCTGAAGGCGGATGCAGACCGGCGCGGCGTTACGAGGCAAGGTGCTCGCAACGACTTATTTGGCGGCTTATAAATGCTCGCTGCACGACTGACGTACAGTACAGTCCGTAACTCCCGTCCATACCCACATTTATATAGGGTGACTGGTAATTAGTGTACGATACTTAAACACGTGATTGTGCTCATGATAACCAACAACACAGGTTTGTTCCCATAGTAAAAGTTGTTGGTTATCATGAGCACAATCACGTGTTTAAGTATCGTACACTAATTACCAGTTACCCTATATAGCCAACGCGCAATGTAATGCCTTATTAATTTACTAGCCTCACCGCGCATTTTTGTGTGTGCGCACAATCCCACCTACATTTAAATTAAAAGTAAAATATAATAATAATGTAATATTTTGTTTCCAGTAATATTATCCATTTTGCGGTTCCTGGTTATTACGACGGAAAATCATTGGGCAATTTCGTGTACGCTGGTAACATAACCAAAGATGATAATACAGTATGCACTAAGAGAGATAAAGGACAACCTGAATATGACTGTCACGAGTTTGCACATCTTGTTAGTCCATCAGCTCAATATATTGATGATGGTCAACTTTATACCTTGGTTCAGGAACTAAAATATGTTCCACCTCAAGAAAAGGATTATGATGATTCGGAATATGATTATGATTATACGGAACTGGATTATGATGATTTTATAATGTGGAGATACTTTCGAAATCGCGGAATCGTTCCTTTTCGAAGACGGTTTGAGAGACATCCACAAATCACCAAAACCGAGCCTCCAAAGCAACCCCCATGTAAACCTTTGCGTAAGGAATCCCCTAAAAACCTCACGAAAGTGCTTCTTTGCATTCGCGGGAATCAAAAAGAAGTTAATATAAAACCCTTAACACTGATACAAGTCCAAGAAAAAGATTGCTTTGAATATTTCAATAGCGAGAATTTACTTGCTGTGGTAACTCCTGGGCCATATAAGGCCCCCGACTCTTTAATTCCAACCATATTCTATGAAACAGCATATTTAACTTCAGAAGAAATGAATGCTTTTCCAAATTCAATTAATCTAGTGCCATGGCGTCTATTAAAGTATGGCTTTCTAAAGTTTATTCAAAAAGTTGGCTGGCAAAGAGTGGCGATAGTGTCTGACGACTCAGATTTTAGCTTAGCTTTTGAAAATGAACTGGTTACACTGTTTAGTAAGGAAAAAAAGATAATCCACACTGTGATCCGATGCGAAGATGCCAAATGTGAAATAAACAAGGTACATTTTTTTACATTTTTCTAACCTCATAAGTACGTCATATAAATGTGCAATTTACTGAAAGCGACGGAAACAGCGAAAGTGCTGCTGCGGTGTGACAGCGGTCATTCTTTTCGCAAAACTTTCATCTCCGACTACCGGCATGGCCGGTACCGGTTGTCCTACAGAGTGCAAGCCTCTACTGTCATCTACAGATTCTTTTTACCTTAAACTATTATTTGAATGTAACTTATTTAATATGTGAAAGCGTGTTTGTTGCGTTTTCATGCCTTCACCGTTTAACCGATTTTGACGTGTGTGTAGACTCAGAAATAAATGGGATTATCGGGCGATTTAGTCCGCGGGCAAAAGTACAGCCCATTGTTACCAGGAGAATATTGTTTATAGACGATTCATTGCCTAACTTGTACCATTGCGTCCGGCTTTTGGCCTCTGTCCGGCGGGAGTCTCTACCCCAGTAATACCTACAATCCCTTCCGCTCCATCTATCTGTCTGTGATTTCTGTTTCAATCGTATATTTTAAGGCGGTCCCTCACCGCGAGCATTCACCTGTAATGTAATGTTACAAATTCGAACGTTCGAAGACAATAGAGCATCAAATTGCGCACTTTTATGTTACATTACAGGTAAATGCTCTCGGTGAGCGAGCGCCTTTAGTGAGTAAATAGTTGAAGTGACATATCAATTAATTAAAAACACTTTCAGATAGCACAAGAAATAAAAAGAGCGTCAGCAAATATAGTTATAGCCAACGTTGAACAGAGTAATGCTATATACCTGATAAAATATACTTATCGTTGGATAACATGGCTATTCAAGGATATGCTGGAGGTTAACGAGGTAATAAACGTCTCAGTGGTATCGGCCCCGACTTACGAGTTGTACGTTGTGGGTTCGAACCCCGGCACACTACTTTGTGTAATTTATTTCATCACCACTGCTCTCAAAACGGTGAAGGAAAACATCGTGAGGAAACCAGTATGTCCTAGAACCAAAAGTTCGAAGACATGTGACATCTACCGACCTGCACTGGGCCCGCGTGGTAGATTATGCCCCATTCGATCTCACAGAGAGGAGAGAAGGCCTGTGTCCCAGTAGCTGTTACACAGCGAGCATTCGTGCAATGCGCTCGCAATGGTTTAAAAAACGTCTCGTGTCTCGCTGCGAATGTTACATTACAGCAGGTTACACCGGTTAACACATACAGAACACATTTATTATTTTATTTTAAAATTGATCAGATAAAAGAAATACATAATCATCACACAAATACATAATCATAAATTACAAAAATATCCTAACCTAAATTGCAAGCACACTTAGTCGCGCGCCGTTGTTCGACAGTTCTTGCCACTTCTTCTACGTAGGCGTTTACGACGCATTTGAAACGGCTAGCTTTAAGAAATTTCAAGTTACTGATATAATTAACTAAGAAAACCACATATACGCCACCATGATTTATGTTAATTTTAATTGTTTTTCTTTTTTCCTTCAGTACCTATTCGATAACCAAATCGCATTTGGGTTTGAAATGCGTATAGATACAAATAAAACAGCATGCAATGTGGAAGACAACATTTTGACTAGTCTGAGCAGTATTTCTCAGGCTTACAATAAAACAGCAGAATACGCCAGCCAATTAAATAAGCGCGAGTTTTACAGGTATTATTTTTCATTTTCTTTTATGGATGGCTTATTTACAGTAGCTCTTATAGTTAGCATAGCCCGTAGTAAGTAGATTGATTTGGGGTTAATAACGGGTATACGTCATTACTGCGAAGTTCGTTACCGCGATGTACGTTACAGCGAATGTTCATTACCGCGAAGTACGTTACAGCGAATGTTCATTACCGCGAAGTACGTTATCGCGAAAGTTCATTGTCGCGAAGTACGTTACAGCGAAAGTTCATTACTGCGAAGTACAGTATCGCGAAAGTTCATTATCGCGAAGTACGTTACAGCGAAAGTTCATTACTGCGAAGTACAGTATCGCGAAAGTTCTTTATTGCGATGTACGTTATCGCGAAAGTCCTTCACTGCGGAATACGTTGTAACGTACTTCGCAGTATTAATGAACTTTCGCTTAATGATTATTTCATTCTATCCAATTATAATTTATTTAACAGTACTTATAATTTTGTTTATTTTTTTATTAATCATGTCCAACAAAATAATACCAAAATAACCAGTATTAGCAATCAGCCTACATAGCGCACACCGAAAATGCAATCGTTGCAACAAAAAACTTTCGCTACAACGTATTTCGCAGTGAAGGACTTTCGCGATAACGTACATCAAAAAAAGAACTTTCGCGATACTGTACTTCGCAGTAATGAACTTTAGCGATAACGTACTTCGCGGTAATGAACATTCACTGTAACGTACATCGCGGTAACGAACTTCGCAGTATACCCGTTAATAACCTGAAACGTTTACATTAATATGGACATGCCTCCGGGGTTCCGCGATTTTAAGGTGATTGCTTCGATGTAGCCCGCGAAATTCAAATTTTTTTACGTTTTTTGCAATTTGCAGGCCAGTGACATGTTGTAACTTTATAAATATTTGTGTTGCGCAAATAACAAGTATAATTTTAAATATAAAAAATATCAAAAAACTCGCTCCATCAGCTCTCACATAGAAAAGGTGCATCGTAGTTAGATTTCGGAGATTTTAACATGATGCACCTTTTCTATGTGAGAGCTGATGAAGCGAGTTTTTTGATATTTTTTATATTTAAAATTATACTTGTTATTTGCGCAACACAAATATTTATAAAGTTACAACATGTCACTTGCCTGCAAATTGCAAAAAACGTAAAAAAAATTGAATTTCGCGGGCTGGTTGGAGCATCCCCCTTAAAGAGATGTTTTCCGAAATTTTGAAATGTTAGGAACGTGTTCATTTAATATGTGGAAAATTTCTTGTTATTACTTTGATTTTGTTTCATATGTACCATATTGATAAGTTTTCTTCATAATGTAAATCGTTTTTTTTTTTTCAAATAAAATAAAAACATGTAAGCTGGAGACAGGGTATTATAACTATCTTTATTTCAAGTTTCAGCCAAATCGGTTGTAAATCCCGTAAGTAATGAAAAGAAATCCCGGGAAAAAGGCTTATCCATGTTATGATTTCTATGTCAGTTGGTGATACAAGTTTAAAAGTCAATCTACGTACTCCGGGCTATTTAATGAGGCAAACAACGCCCAGCCATTTTTACAAGCCTACACAGTGATCACTTACTTTGTTTCTTCGTATTTTCTTGACTTTTAGCATAGCGTCTTTTAGCCACCGACTTACGAAAGAAAAGCAATTTTACACATTTTTGTGTTATATTAAAAGTCATTTTTTTTTTTCAAAAAGTTTTTTTTTTTTTTGCGGGAACAATCAAATTTCAATCAGATTTCAAAGCTTTTACCGCCGGCAAAATTTAGAAAAGGTTGCAAAAGTTGCAAAACGTACATTTTATATTTTTAACTACTTAACCTAGCAATTTAATTGTTTTTTTCAGACGCTTCGCTGATGAAGTTAGAAAAGCAACACCTGAAATTGCTGAAGCTACTATAATTGTACGAAAGATTTCTAAGAAAGGTTGGCCAGAAATATCAAGAATATCTGTCAAAGAAACTGGGGCTGAAATTATCGTATTTAAGGATCCATTTGCTCCAAATGTGAAGCCGTCTGATGGCACTGCGCATTGTTTGATTTCATCTAACGATTTCTACAAGCCTTGTAACGATCTACTGATAGTCGTTTTCATGTTAATACTGTTGACGTTCGTGGTCACACTTTCTTTAGTCATGTGTTTCTTTGATACCACATCGCCGTATAACGATCCAAGATATCAAAGCTTTTAGTTGTAGCTTTACATAATCTTCTTTTTAACAGTCGAAGGAAAGAAAAAAGTATCAATTTAATGTCTCTGTCTGAGGCTTCGTAGCTCCTAAGAAAATGGATCGATTTTGATGCAGTTTTAGTTTTTGAAAACTGTGACCGAGATAGTTCTTAACAAATATTTATGTAGATATATAAAAATTGATATAGGTATACAATTTTTTTATCCTTACAAAATATCAGGGTCGTCTAAATCTGTGCGTACATTTTATATGAAATCGATCACACGCATCGGTGTTCCAGGCACTGTAGACAAGTGGCAGGCAAGCAATAAATTTAACGCTGAACTTTCAACTCTATCCTCTAGAACATTAAGTTGAAAATCAATCAAAAACTACAGAGCGTTAACGACCGGAACGAACGAAAACGCTTTGTGATGTAGTTTCGGGCCACGCCCACGCCACGCCGTTGCGTCCCGGGCAGGCTCCTGTATACGTGTGAACCTGTTTAAACTAAAATTAATGGGTTATCAAACCTAAAAAAAAATATTAAAATTGTTTATATTAGACTATTATAAAGGCGAAAGTTTGTAAGTATGGATGTATGGATGTTTGTTACTCTTTCACGCAAAAACCACTGAACGGATTTGGTTAAAATTTGGTACACAGATAGTTTATAACCTGGATTAACACATAGGATAGTTTTTATCCCGATTTTATGTTCCCGTGGGATAATTTTTGAGTTGCAGCGGGTGAAGCCGCTGGCAACAGCTAGTATTAGATAAATTGTGAATTTATATAGATACCTATTTAGACTGCCCACTACAGAAAAGTTAAACAGCTGTTGAACACTTGTCTACAAAAACTGTCAACTCCAAAATGGCATTTGTAACGTTGATACAAGGATCGTTTTGGAGTTACATTTTATTTGGGCAAGACAGTGTTCAACAGATGTTTAACTTTATGTGGTACGAAGGTCGAAGTTATTAACTTTTAATTTATTCTTTTACTTTTACGATATTCTATAGTCATTAAGTTATATCTTTATTTTTCACGTGAGAATGTTGCCACACTCTAATATCAGATAAAGCCACATCTGGAAATCCCTCAGGCCTCTGTCATGGCTTTAAACTATTCTTTAGGTAAAAGTTTTCCTCACGAGATGTACCAAATAAAAGTCTTAGTTATTTAGCCGAGGTTTTTAATCAGTTCCTTAAGGTACCTGATGTCTTTATGGTCATGCAACGTATCATCGTCGTCATCTGGGGGTTGTGTTGTCCGCATCGCTTGTTCCGGTCCAGGCAACTCAAATATGAATCCACGAATCTGCAAAACATGAAGGCTTATTTTCATGCTGCAAGAATTTTCTTGCATGCGAATCGTGATCAATTAAATACATTGTTGTGAAACTTGTAGTTGAATACAAGTTTCACAACAATGTATTTACGCATTCAATTTCTTGCATCGTCTAAATGAGACTTTACTTTTTAACAAGGTTCGGAATTACCAAGACAGAACATGAACATCAAAACATTTTACCTAAACCTCCTTCATACAAGCAAAAAGTAGCGCCATCTATGATAAGTCATACGAACTACGTTGCCTAAACGTTGCTTAAACGGAACGTAACTATGTTCTGTGACGTAACCTGAGTTGTCTGAGCTGCTTTGGCCCGGAACTGACAGCTGGGGGCCAAAAATTTGGTGCCATTTTCGTTGTTTAGTTGGTCCTGTCCTTACGTCATAATAAGTCAATGACCAAGACAATGATTTTTTTTGTTGAATGGTAAATCCTTATGATCTCTCCTTTTTTTTAATAAGCCGCGGGCAAATCTATAGTAAAAACAAAAACTTGTTACCTTTTGATTGACAGCTCTTAAATTCTGCAGCAGTTTTAATGCAGACCTCTTTTCAGTTGGATGCGATATTTGATATAGTCGTATTGCCCTGTGAAACTAAACAAATACATGTTCTTTAAACAAAACGGTTAAATTGTAATAATAATAATAATAGTATTTATTTCAGGCATGTACCCATAACAACGACAATGACACGACACAACAATGACAATTACAACCTACTAAATATGGTCCTAACTCAAAAACACGACCCTAAATTCGCAGTGCGAATTGCGCAGTTTCACAAAAGAGTCCCTATGGTCACCTCCCAGGTTCCCAGATCAACTGCATACACTCCGTGTGTGTGTCCATCTTGCATAAAAGTATGATGCCACATTTGCACACAAGTAGCTTGAATTGGAAACACATTTATTTTTGTTTTACTTGCATAGTTCCCATCAATTGAGTAGGTTGACAGTTCATCTCAGCCGTACGACGTCCACTGCTGAACATAGGCCTCCCCTTTTGATTTCCACTTATACCGGTTGGAAGCGACCTGCATCCAGCGTCTTCCGGCGACCTTTATAAGGTCGTCTGTCCACCTTGCTGGTGGACGTCCTACGCTGCGCTTGCTAGTCCGTGGTCTCCACTCTAGTACTTTTCGACCCCATCGGCCATCTGGTTGACAGTTACTTTATACAAAATGTACAAGTTCAAACTAGGTACCTGCTTTCAATTTGTAGCTTGTATATAGATTTTTTCAAGTTGCATACAGTTTGCAACTTGTACACAAGTAACTTGTTTAATGGAAACACGCCTTTATTCTGCTCTATTTGATTTAAACTAATAATAAAAAACTGAAGAGTTTTTTGGTTGAACTTGCTAATCTCAAAAACTACTGGATGGAATTCAAAAAATCTTTTTGTGTTGGATAGCCCATTTATCGAGAAAGGCTATAGGCTATATACCATCACGCTACGGCCAATAGGAGCAGAGCAGCGTGGGGGAAATCGCGGGGAATAGCCAGTAAAATATTATTATTATAATTATTATCAGCCTATTTAATTGCCGTCCACTGCTGAACGGTAAGCCTCCCCCAAAGAGCGCCAACCCTCCCGGTCCTGGGCAGCCCGCATCTATCCGCTGCCAGCCACATTCTTCAAATCATCGACCCATCTTGTCGCAGGGCGTCCTGTACGTAGTGTACGTTTGCCCATTCGCGGTCTCCACTCTACCACTTGTCTTGAAGGTAGTATAAAATATACCGTACATGTATAACGCGTGTGAATAAAACCTTACTCGTTCTAGAAGACACCAGGTGTCTCGGTACTGCTGGAGGAAGACGAGAGGAGTGAGGACCGCGGCGTAGAAGCCTGCCTCCCGGTCCAGCATGTCCTCACTGTCCGACATACTGTAAATGGTGCCTCGGAACTTGTGCAGAAACGCTGTGTTCGCGTGATCCTTGTCGAAGCTGAAATCAAAGAAAAAATCCTGTAAATCTTTCAGCTGAATTGACTAACGTTTGAAGTTAATAAGCGTTGGCACCATCAATAAATTGCAAATCTATAATATTGTCCTTAATTTAGGGTTCTGGTATTGCCCAGTTACTGGGTTGTGGAGGTCCGATAGACAGTCGCTCCATGTAAAATACGGATATCCAGCTGCATCTGGTTCGATTGGAAGCCGAACCCAATACACCGTGGCTTTTTAGTCGTCTTACAACGGCATCCCATCAGTTCATGTATCCAATGACTACTACACGTGGTGATGGAATGATCTGCCCGACTATTGCGCTGGGACCTGGGTAAGTATACTGTACACCTTGATACGTAAACATTTTAAGTGGACTACTTATGTAAGACGACTAAAAAGTCGCGGTGTAGTTGGGAAAAGGCTAGGCTAGGCTATTTAGGGTACTGCGTAGTTGAGTAGTAGTACGCTATGGGCGAACGGTACGCAAATAGCGCATCGTACATGTTTTTTTTTATCGTGGTAAAGTCATCAAATGAGTCCTCCCCCCACCCAGGGCAGGGCGGGAGGGACTGTCAGACTGACAGACATAGCCTTTTATGTTCCGGGGTCACGGTAATTCGTTAGTCCCGAGACCCCGGCAGGTTTTGGCCCTCTATAGTCATAATGCTGACACTCTTTGAGGCGCGACTCTTCGACCTGGGCATGGTCCATGGTGGGACCGCGAGTCGCCCATTACTCGCCGCCCGCATGCCCGCGCCTACGGTGGCCGGAGATCGTCTGGCGACGTCCGTCGCCGTGGGCGTCTACCACTGCGGCTGGGTTGGAGGGAGGACGCTGTCCTCTCCCTCACGCGGCGCGCCTCCTCCTTCGCGAGCATGACTGCTTCGCTGCTTCGCAGAAGGAGGCGACCGTTTCCCGCTCCGTCTCGCCCCGCATGGTAACATGTTGGAGAAAAACTAGTGAAAAAGCGTGGTAAAGTCATTAAATGAGTCCGTCCGCACACCCAGGGCAGAGCGGGCGGGACTGTCAGACTCGTACTGACTAAAATCTTCGGTGTCCTTCAATAGCCCTTTACGTTCCGGGATCACGGTTGATATCACTTAGGTGAAATACTTCCGGGGTGATAAGAGGACATCAAAGTGCTACTTTGTTCATCCGGGTGACATCACCCAGCTATAAACCGGACGTTTATAAGGTAGGTAGGTAAAGTATGCAGTTTATGTTATGTTCGTCAGCGCTCTTGTCTCTTATCATTTCTACTTATAACACCGTTATCATAATACCTGATGCTCACATCTAATAGATAACGGCGTAGGTATCTATTTTCGTAGAATTCATATTATAATCCAAATAGTATCTATAACACAATTCGGGAAATACCCGAAACATAAAAGCGAAACAAACAACGAAAAAAATAACCTTGAACGAGTCAACGGCCGATTTAGACAGCACATGATAAATGTATAACAGAAGGTTTACTACATACAGAGTCTACATTATGACTAGTGGTTCTGATCACTAGTTAGTTAAACTATTATTTAAAATGATATACTTATGTTAAGAATGTTAAGCATAAAAAAACGTTGCGCCCCCTAAAAATAGGAATTTCTCCTGTATTATGGAGGGCGTTCATACCCAGATCCAGAGGCATCAGCTGTCGCCCTTCCGCACCCCCTTAGCCCCCGGGTCAAAAAAAAAGGTATAAGTAGGTACAACATTATTTTTAGTACTTATAATTATGCGAAACCTGAATATAGTTTGTTCAGAATCAGTAACTGATTCGATTCCTATAATTTTTACACCATGTTACATATTTTTTCAAAAATATTTTAATTAAATTTTATTACCAGTTAATTACAATACAATCACCGTACGGTTAGGTACCTATTGCCAAACTATTATCACGAGTGTATATCACAGGAGACGCGGTTTACGCGGGTGTACCGCGAAATGAGCATGTTTTTGAACGAACAACTAATATACAAGCGTATAACTTTGTGATTTTTTATGATACGGTTTTAAAATTTTGTACATAGATTCTTTACAAAAAAATATTGGTCAGGTGTATCGGGTTTCGCATAAACAAAAAATAATGTTGTAGGTATAGTATATAGTTTTTAGGGTTCTAAGGTAAAAACCCAAAGGGTTAAACTGGACCCTTTTAATAATAAGACTCCGCTGTCTATCCGTCTATCTGTCTATCTATCCATTCGTCTGTCACCAGGCTCTACCTCATGAACCGTGATAGTTGGACAGTTGACATTTTCACAGATGTATTTTTGTTGCCTTTAAATTTTCAATATAGCAGTTGTACTTACTACGGCAAAATCGCATAGAACCTTCTGACGATGTCTCTCGCTGATGGTCTAACAGCTGCACACGCCAACTCATTCTCCAGTTTCCTGTCCTGTGGGGAATGTCTAAATATCCAGCGTTCTTCTGGAAATTCTGTATCCAGGTCTAATTCGACGCATAAAGACGGCCACTAGAAAATACAAGTCATATTTTCGTTGATTATTTTACAACAGATTTTGCAGTGACCCTTATAATTGTTACAATAAGGTTTATAATACAGATAAAATAAATCTAGAAAGAATTTGGATGTGTGGCATAGAGCTGTAGATACATATTCACATTTTAAATAGGCTAGTATGAATGCCTATGTATGATGAAATTAAATACATCTGGCGCGTCACGACACGTAAGTATATTTTCACTGTGAATCTATATAATACTAGCTGACCCCGCAAACGTTGTTTTGCCATATAAATTAAAAAAAAAAAGATAGTAGCCGATTCTCAGACCTACTGAATATGCATATAAAATTTGGTAAAAATCGGTAGAGCCGTTTCGGAGGAGTACGGTAAATAACATTGTGACACGGAAATTTTATATATAAGATTATAGAGCGCTTATCTCAGAAACCAGTGGCCCAAATTTAGAAATTGTTTTTTTTGTTGGATAGCCCATATAACGGAGAAATCTATAGACTATATAACATCACGTTTCGACCAATAGGAGCAGAGCAGCAGGGCTGAAACTACGGGGTACAGCGAGTGTATGTTGTGGCGCGTCACGACACTTCAATGAAGTTGATGAAATTTCTCCAGTCTAAAGGCACATACCATAAAACTGAACCAAAACAAAACAAGACAAATATTGTGCGCCATCTCCGTCTTCTTCTATGATTCATGTTAGTTTGTGTTTCAGAGAAAACATTATAATTTATTATAGTAATTTAGTCCATGTTCACTACATGATATTATTTTGATGGAAACTGTCCAACTGACAAAGTGTATCAAAAAAGTTTGATGTAGTATCAAAACTTTTTGCTTCCGTCGTTGGAGGACCTCATTTAAAGTCACATGGACACGTATCAGCTATGCTATGCTATACTCTACAGGGTGTTTTTTTTTAAGATAGGTTCGCGTTTGACCACTATTTCGTCTGTTGGTAAGCGAAGATGTGGTCGACGATGAAGCACGCTTGCCTAGAAGTAACCTGTTCACTCTTGACTTGAAGACCCCAAGGTTATAGCTGTCGGGAAATACAGATTTCCACTCCTTATCTATGCGTACAATAAAGGTATTGACAAAACGCTTTGTACGTACCGGAGGGATATTCACCATTATCGATGGTGCATTGCCGTACGTCTTGTAGTCCGATGAAGGAAAGGGCCAGGCGGAATCAAGTTATGCAGTTCCATCGCACACTCTCCGAAATGTAACCGATAAAAAACCGACAGGCTGATTGATTTGTAAGTTGCGATGACAATTCGTCATATTGGCTATTTCGTCTCTATCCCTATTCAGTTGGGAAAGAGAAGAAAGCGAGCATGAGACGAGTTAATAAAAATGACACGATGCACAAGGTATTGACGGACAAGGTACCTAAGTACCTTGTCCGTTAATACCTTGTGTCGTATTTGTGAAAGTGACCTAGGGTTATAGACGAAAAACCGAATGACGAATTGTCATCGCAACCAATTTGTAATTGGATGCCTTCCTTGAAATTAGTGATTCTAAACCTTATTTGCAACAACGAATGCAATCTAACAACAACACTTAATGAAGGAGAGGTGGATTTTTTTCTAAAAATCTTTAAGTTTCGAAATCTGCACAACCAGTCAATTTTTGGACCCCAAGTTGTCGGGATTAAAATCGTTACAAATAAGATCTACTATCACCTTCACCCATTTCAAGGAATGCACCGAATTTCATTACGATATTCGATCATACGCATCGACCGCGTTTGGCTCTCATAGGCCCGCTCCAAGGTTGTATGAACTCTCAACCAATAAGAGCGCCAAACGCGGTCGATATCGATGATCGAGTATCGTAATGAAACTCATGGTATGGGTACTGTATTTGGATAACATTCTCTAACTTTGTGTGTCCGTTCACAAAATAAAACCAGACAATTATAAATATATATAAAGTGGAAGACAACGACAGCAGAATTGATAAAACTATTGTCTTTGTAACAATAGTACACGCACACACCCAAACATTATTTTTAGACTAATCGCTATTAAAATTGGCGCTGCGCAGTTGCCAGAGCAAAAATTGGCAACAAGGAGTAGATAATTTGGTAAAAACATGACATTTTAAATTCCCTGTTATTGTGCTGGCCGCAAGGTTCATTTTACCTTGTTTGACAATATTTTATATAAGTACATCATCATCACCTGCCCAGCCTTTCCATTTCCCAACTATGTTCCATTTAAACCAGGTGCCTGCCTACTATGGCTTCCACAACCCAGTAACAGGGTAATAAGACATCCCTAAGCAAGTGTCCGACTTTCGGACTTTAGACTAACGTAATGACTGTCAGAGATCTTCAAATTACAACTGCCTAGCTGGTACTAACGTTATGGTAGATGGTCACCGATCCACAAACCAACCTCAGCAAGCGCGGCTTGACCTTGAAGATCGACCTGTGTTACTAAATAGTAACACAGGTCCTTGTTGGTTGGTTGGTTGTTCCTTGTTAAATAACAAGAAACGATTTATTCCTGTTTCACTGAAAGATACCACTTAAATAGATGCCCAAATAATAGCAGTAAGGCAATACATTTAAAAATTGTGCAATAATTTTTGGGCATTCCGCTTTTCACTAACATTAAGCGACAACTATACTCATAAGAACATTGTTTGTTGCTTATAGGTATTAACAATCATTAAATTAAACCGAACGCTAAATAGAATAAAGTATAAAATAGGACTGGTATCACCGAACGCCTCTGAGGTTCAAGGATACATCAAAGCAATCAAGCTCGCGAATTCACGAACACGATACTGTAGTTTAGTCATCGGACATTGGCCGAACTGCGCGCGCGTCGCGCAGCGTTCGTATATCACAAGTGTGAGTGTGAGTGCACCAGATAATGCGAATTACTGACGACATGATAACGCGTCCAAATAAACATTTTAACCAGTGACTGTGCTGTGGACAAACAAAAATGGAAAACACTGACGATACATTCATTAAAAATGGACTAATGTTCATTTACGCGCGCCAAAATAAACCACATACAGAAAAAATTGCAAACATCGAGCAAATATTACACGATGGTGCTTATATCAACTTTCCCGATGCCAACGATAAAAACAACACTATTTTGCACATCGCAACGCAACGAGAAGAAAAAGATGTTGTGGAATTCCTCTTGAGAAAAGGCGCTCTTTTAATGAATAATTTGGAGAACAAAACACCATTACAAATAGCAAAAGAGAAGAACACAGAGGTCAGTAAAGAAATTCTGAATATTTTAAGTAAGAAAGGAAAACATTTACCACGTATCGACCTGTCCAGTTCAAGAAAGCTTCAAAAGGAGTTAAATTTGAATCGTGCAATATCACAAAACATTGATCCCGCCACTCCTAATGACGTGATGTACCCAAAAAGAAAAGGTACTTCAGGTGCAAGCGGCCAGTTCTACGAAACTAAACTTCTAAGCTTAGTTCTGCATCGAGCATTACACGATAAAGATATTGAAGAATGTTACTTGGCAGCCAACATAGATGACATTGGAGACTTCGATGACGTTTGTTTCCGGTTCAAAATGCAAGAAGATGGCCAGACAAAACATGTGATGTGTTTCACGCAAGCCAAACATCGAGAAGACCCCAACAAGAATAGACTTACTGTTAAAAGTCTGGAAGGTACCTCAGGACAGTTTAGTTTATTAAAATATTTTGATAGTTTCTTAAAAATTAAGCAAAAGTTTGTAAAAAAAAAGAACACTAAAATCGACCCTATGTTCGAAGGTAAGTTCGATGATATCGACTGTTATTTCATTTTGTATACGCCTCTGAACAATTATTTTAAACGAAAGCGTGAAGGTAACGAACCAATTTGTCCTAAATTGCATAATTTTATAAATACTGGGAAAAACAAGGATGACGTCTTTCAATTTGCTTATGAAATCGGTGAAATAAATACTTTAACAAAGTTTATGCAACAAGAGCGCATTAAGGCACTGGGAGAACATTTCTTAACCTCTATTTTGTCCGGTGATACTGGTAATACAAAGGAAAATAAAATTATGAATAATGAACTAATTAAAATCTATCATCCAGCCCTAGCTCAACATGTCATAAAACTTACAGGCAGTGACCCTAATTACGTCGAAGGAAAATTTCGTGAAGAATTTTTTGAAAGTGATGACGATCTTTTAATGACTTTAAAAGAAACTCTCTATAATTTTATAGTGATGAAACAAATTAAAAAAACAGGTCTTTCGAAAGAAGTAGTTATAGAGAAAGTCAAAGACATCGGAAATAACCCATGTGCTCAATCTATTAGCGCTTTGATAGGAGAGGTAATACTTTTTGATGGTAAAAGCAATAAGTTATACCTCGATGAGAAAAAAATATCCAATCAATTTAAAAAGGAGGATATACGTGAGATAAATAAATGTTTGCAAAGATGTCAGGTCGTACAACCAATCGTCAATGATGCTATTAATATATCGGGAAAAATAAAACTCAAGTCCCTAACATTTAAACTACCACGTATATTTGGCAACTCTGACTTTCCTTCAGACTCAAAAACGATTACGAAAGTTGACAAAGAAGACAGCAGAGAGTTTGTTGCTAAAAAATTTTATAAATTAATAAACGAAGCAAAAGAAGAGAAAATAAGAAGTGAAAAAAATGGAGAGGGAATTTGCGGAGAGGGAGTTTCAGTCGAAATTTGCATTTGTGATAAAAATGTTGGTCCTAAAAAAACACTAGAACTAAATCATCTCACTGATTGCACAAGAATCGGTGGCACTGTAGGAAATCTCCTGCGGTTTGATAAAGAAACTCAAACTTTTAAATTTAATACAAATGAAGAATCACTTGGAACAAATTCAAAATTCATGCTGAGAGAAATACAAAAACTAACACAAGATGATTTAACTCGTTATAAAATTAATGTCAAAATGTATAACTTTCCACGTACTTCTTTTGAAGTTATCGAAAATGATAAGAAACTCGCAGAAGAATTTTTAAACAAATTATGGTTTTACTCAAACCAAGCCAATGAAGAAGAAGTGGAAAGAATACTGAAAGAGGAAATCAATGATCACTATAACATAGATAAAAGTCAAAACCAGTTTTTGTTCCGAGTACATACCGATGCTATTTTTCTAAGATTTCATGACGATATAATAAAATGGTGGAAAACACAATCAAAGGCTCGTTACCTGACTAAAACTGATACAATTTTTGAAAAAGCTAAGAAAGGCATTATAGATAGTCCAGTATTAACGGTACTGAATGTCATGTTCATTAGATCGCTCAAGAAGTTAGACATCGAATATAATGCAGATGCAATTAATTTTGTAGAAGAATCTATGGAAAATAAAGGAATACTTAATATACTTTCAAAGGCGGTAACTTTAAGTGCTATTAAAGTCATGCAATTTGTCGAATCACAAAACAATTACACTTTTATAAATTTAGACTATGTACACATACTTCCAGATAACGACAAAAATAAATTGATGAATGAACTCACCGAAATAAAAGCTATCACTCTAGTTATCATTTGTGAAACACCGTTAGATGAGAAGCACCAAAATACGATTAACGAAATAATCAAAATTTATTCAGAAAGAATTATCGTAATCACAGATAAACCATTAAATGAAAGTATATATCAAAACAATGACTACATGGCTATTTCTGACGATAACATCAACTTGAATGATTTACATCCTGAGACACAAATGAAAGTTCTTAATGAATATAAAGTATGTTACCAGGGAAAGGAAGTGCTTTTAAGTGCAATAATAGACGATTGTTCAAAAACTCTTATACATGCAAAAATGTTGTGGTCCATTTTAAATAAAGAGAAAATAGAAATAGGACAATCACTCGACTCATTTAAATATGACGAAATAAAAGATTACTACGTTAATAGAAGTTTGCTTAGGGACGGCGAGGAATATGAAGTCAACACGTTGAATGACATTGACGATACAATAGTCCTTATAACATCTAAGCCTTGTATGGGTAAAACTATTCTTCTTACTCATTTATCCTTAGAAACTAAGAAAATTGATCCGAAACC
The DNA here is from genome assembly GCA_954870645.1 of Agrotis clavis. Classification (NCBI taxonomy): domain Eukaryota; kingdom Metazoa; phylum Arthropoda; class Insecta; order Lepidoptera; family Noctuidae; genus Agrotis; species Agrotis clavis. The sequence goes on from OX940925.1 coordinate 7,711,436, forward strand.
CTGGATTGTACGAATTAATATGTCAGCTCACACTAATGATTTTAAAGAGTGGAAATTAGATGTGACTCATGTTATGAGATTTCTTTGTAAAGCAGCCCTCAAAACAACAACAACAGATATCATTAAATCACTAAATTTTACCGAGAGCACAGATCAGACTGTTGATTTTACCAGACACGAATTGAAAGATGTTCCGTATGAATTGGATTGGTTCATTCATTTTTACAACCAAGGTGAAATCGTATTGCTATTTGATGGTTTTGACAGAGTTCACCCTCAGTTCACTAAGGAGGGAATCGAATTATTACTTGTACTGAAACAAGCCAAAAAAAGAATGTGGATAACAAGTAATTGCTATAGTGTCCATATCCTGGAACAGAAATTAGGAAATTCGTACGAGCTAAAGAGATTATCGACTCAAAAACATGAAAGCTTTCTGCAAAGATTCTGGAAAACGAATTTGAAGCTGGAAAAACTAAACCATCAGCAGTTTAATAATATAAGTATGTTTTTAAACTTCTTCATGAAACTGTTCAATTCCAAATCGAATGTCTGCGATGTAACTAATAGACCTGTGGTTCCTTTACTAAGTTTCTCGCTCCATGCCATATATATTTCGGCAGTCGAATACTTCAAAAATGAAATTAATAGCCTCTCACCAAAATTCCTTCGTGAAACATTAAAAAACAAATGGAGATTAAATCGTTATACGTCTGTAGATCGGTTCCTGCGACAAGATGAAGAGGAATCTTCAGAATTGGCAGGGACCCCTTTGCATTTGTATATAGCCGCAAATTACTTTAAACTACAGATAACAGATACATTCGAAATACGCCTTAATAAGGACGTAATCAAACATAAGGCAAAGGTGTACTTAAACGCAATATCAGCATACCAACTTTTCCTCAAAGACAATATTAAACATGTTTTTGAAATTGAAAAGAGAAGAAATATTGAGAAAGATCAAGACCAACTGCGTGAAGATTTTTTTCAAAACCATAAAAAAATGGCTTTATATACAATATGTATGGAGAATGATATACCAAAAGTACTTACTCCTCCTGAAATATCTGAAGTTAAAAGCATGCTAAACAAAATTGAATCAGGTGAAATAAAGTCTCATTTTATAGACTGTGTCGTCGATGGCATACCGCGATTCTACAATGTTTTATTTGCCGAATATTTTCTTGTTGAATTTACCTCGGAAAGTCTAAAACGTTTGTATCGCGAGGGAGATGTTACTAATTGTACTTTGGAGTCGATGTGGGATTTCATAGTGAACGGAATTCTTATCGCCTGCCCCCGAGGGGTAAGACACGCATTCGATTACAGATTAAAATATGATCCTGAGTTAACGGAACTAACTAGTAACGAAAAAACTGACAAGATTATATTTGAATTAATTTTAAAACAAAACAAGAAATCTGAGATAGCCGGTCGTGATGCTCAAACTTGTTTAAATATTGCCTTAAATGAAGGTTTAGTTAACATCACTAATATGTTACTGAGAAGTGCTCGCCGGTATGCAACGGATGAAAATGTAGATGGAATTTTGAGTATAATAAAATCTAGTTTATTTATCTCGGGAGTAGTAAAACCTTCCTCGAAAGAGAAGAGTGTCGAAGTGATGCGTTGCATTGACAATGTGAATGGTAAGGATTTGATAGAATTGATAAATTCTACGGAAATAGAAGGTGTGTCTCAAACACTTACTGTCTTATATGAAAATACAGTAATGGGGCAGGAACTACAAAAGACGATTAAGAAAGAAGTTTTTGAACCAATAAAGGAGCTTACTGAAAAAGTGGTAGAATTAAGTAAGGATAATAAAAATCTTACGACCTTGTTGGAAGTTTTACCGTACTACCTGCCTGAGGTAGTCGACTCACTATTTAACAAAAACAAAGACAAAAATAACCGCTTAAACGAAACTAGCACTGATAATGATAGTTCAGACTCTGATTTCGACTAAACTTTTTGAAAGGAATGACGCAATACTCGCACATAATGTGTTAAAAAACTGTTTTCACAAAACATATTATTTAATTGTTCTCCATCCGTGCGGAAAAAGAAATGGGGCGAATTTACAAAAATCAAAATTAAGAAAACAAAAACCTTTGGCTAATTTTCCCACATTTTTATACACTCACTTTTCTTTACATACTTTTTTTCGTGGGAATTAATTTTGTGGCAAATTTACAACAACCCCACCGGCGCAGTCAGGGCTCCAATAATATTACAATATTATTTTTATGTAAAAAATTATCTAAAGAATTTAGTTTTATGATGTGCGGTAAAAAGTAAAATAAAGGTTATTGAAAAAAACCAACAACCTCCTAAGAGGTCATTGTACTCAACATTATGAAAAACTTTTACTATGAGACACACTAGAAATCGCTAAATATATAATATAATCAGCTGTTCCATACATTTTGACGAGTTAAACAAACATAAATGTTTGGAATACCTTATGTAAATTAATTTTGAATAGGTTTATGAAAACTAATTAATTAATGTGCCTTACAAAATTGTTTAATTATAAAATATAGATACCTACTAACATAGATTTTAAAGTAATACTAACAGGTTATTGGTCAAATTTCATGTCAAATTTAAATAAATAATAAATATACCTGATTATTTTTTGCGATTTCAAGTGTGGTCCCAAAAATTTTTTTCATTATGTTGAGTACAATAACATCTTAAGAAATTGTCGGTGTGTTTCCAATAACCCTGTATAATTATTAAGACTGAGAAATGTGTCATAATAATAGCGTATCATGTTATTGAATTATTAATGGCTAATTTAATTAAAATGTAGGTATAATAAGGAATAATGTAAAAATACTTGCGTGTAGGTATAGACACGTAAGTATGTCAATTATAATGTGAATAGCGGCTATAGGTATAACTTTATTTAGTATATATTTTAAAAATAGAGCTTGTTTGTAGATAATTTAAGCTCCGTTCATCAGATTATGACGAAACTTTGTACTTATTTTTTTGCATTTAGGGCTTATTTAGGGTCACACCGAAACGCGACGCAACACGACGCGGTGGCGTGACGCTGACGCAACGCTACTGGTGTATATTTTCGTGTAGTAAATCATGTTGGGTTTTGTGTCATTCTATTGAAATGTACGCACAGCGGCGCGTCTCGATGTGAATTGGCCCTTACGCGAAGGTTACACTTACAATGTACAGACAAATACCAATCGGATATAATCCTTCAACCTTTGTGATTAAGTTGAAAATCTATTAGCAATGCGACAAATTGGAGTAGTTTTATGTGCTGGTCTCAGGCATAATAGCAAAAGAAATGTGCAAAGATGTAATAAGCTAGTCATTATTATAATAAATATTTGATTATTAAAACATGCCTATTAGCGCATGTAGTGTGATTCATATAATTAAGGGGAAATCCGAATTCACGAGAGATTTCGGGATTTTACAGTTATCGCAGTGTCAATGCGATCGAATGGTGCGTGCTGACCTGCTGAACAAATATTTGTATGATGTGATGATGGTACTAGTAGGTACGTAGCTAAAAAAATGGGAAAGCAGAAATGGCTCAATTAAAAACTAATTCGGATTTCTCCAGAATGTGCAATCTACTTACATACATTCAAATACAATTAGGTCCACATTCGCACATATTATCACATTACATACATAATTATTATCTATGCTAACTACCATGATCTCTGTTATTTAGACGGATTCATAATGATTTATAATTAAAATGTGTCATAATTTTGTCGATTGTACCTGCCACATAAAATAATTTATTTATTTAAGCTTCATGTACAAACAGTGGTACATAGGCGGACTTAAGAGCCCAGTGTAGGGAGCTCGCAATTGCAATTCGAGGCGAGCACAAAAATCGGACGAAACATTGCTATCTCTGTCTGACTTTTTGCAGCGCAGCGCGCAGCTGTATGCGTGCGTGTGTGTGTTTGTAACGAATCATTCATATTGACAGAAAACCATTTCATTGTACTAATTTTGTTCAACATTTGCTTTATTTTTGTTAACTAATTTGGGGAATCGTTAGTGAACGCACAAACCAACAATGCGTTTTTTGGAAATAACTCTACAATGGCTACATTAGAAGATTTTAGGACATTATCTAAAATCTAATAAAATAAACGTCCAGTAGGTATAACGTAGGTATTTATCTTGAGATTTATCTGTTGTAATCTAACTATTAGTAGGAATGAAAAAATATATATTTGGATAGTCCATATTGAGGAAGGCTTTAGGCTATGTAACATCACGCTATCACCAATAAGAGCAGAGCAGCAATGAGAAATTTTTCAAAATCGGGAACATAATTATTGTATTCCTTTTCGAAAGCTTCCGTTGCGTAAACCGTTAGTTACGTAAAAATTATGTACTTACTACGGAATTATTTCCTGATATAGATGAAAAGTTCTAAAATAAAGTCTGCGTGACCATAATGTTAGTTGATTTTCAGTCGTTGTTGACATTTGTATAGGAACCGCTATTTGATTAACACTGTTAGCGAACCAGCTAGTCTGGTGAATAAGCTGCTTGCCTCTCGTGCAATGGGTTTTAGGATCAAATCTTGGTAATTTGTTTCCTACTTTTTGTGATTTTTTATTTTGTTTTTATTATATCCTGTGAGAGTTTTCAATAATTCAAAATAATTTTATGCATACTTTTATTTCAATATAATTTGCAATTTTATTTTTTTCTAAAATTTTTCAGTAGGTTTTCTAGGATAATTCTGCACTGATTTAAATTGTAGGTAAGTACCTAGGTAAGTTGGATATTGGCAGGGTTGGAAAAAAAAAAGTTTTTTTTTCAAATTTATAAAACCAACAGTTCAAAATGTTTTAAACAAGTGTTTTTTATGTTTTTTTTTCAGTTTCTGGTTTTTTTTCAAATTAATTCCACCTTGTTTGTTGATGACTAAACGTATAAATCAATTATGTTTCATTTCTAGACTACATCTTTTCAAATTCTCCCTTTGTAATGAAATTTTTACGAAAAATGAGCAATGGAAAAAAAACAAGTGATGTTTTTTTTCTAATAATTTTATGCATTGTTTCATTACAATGCCAATAAAAGTTAAAAATATGACATAACAATGGCATTAGACTCAAAAGGTTTTATGTGAAATTATTTAGACTCCTGAATATTAATTTATTTTCATTTTACATGCATTCATCTGCCTTGAAAAGTAGTTGGAATGGGTAATAAAAAACACTGTTTAATTTCAAACTGTTTTAAACACTGTTTTAAACAGGTGTTTTAAAACAACTTGTTTTAATCATGCCAACCCTGGATATTGGATATTATTATTATTACTGCGATTTTTGCTTATGCTTATGCAAACAACTGAAACTTACTGACTAAAATCCACGGTGTCCTTTAATAGCCCTTTACCTTCCGGGGTCACGGTGATGAGATAAGTCCCGCGACCAAATACAGAAAACCTACCTTGAATTCTACGTACCTACCTATTTGATCGTACAGGCCGTACAGCGTAGGTAGCTTTTACTTCGTAATAAACAAGTAAATACAGGTACCTGTATTTACTTGTTTATTACGAAGTAAAAGCCTATGACCAAAAATGTATGGAAACTGGTGGCTTTTGTATCAGACTTAAAAAAAAGTTAAGTAGGTTCTCAGTTCGACCTGTATTATGTATGTTTGTTTGTACAATTACGAGTATGTATGACTATGTATGTTTGTTTGTTCGCGATTATCTCACATTTGGCTGAAGCGATTTTGATGTGGTTGTGGCCACCAGTTTCCATATTTTTTTGGTCATAGGCTTTTACTTCGTAATAAACAAGTAAATACAGGCACCTGTATTTACTTGTTTATTACGAAGTAAAAGCTACCGTCTACGCTGTACGGCCTGTACGATCAAATAGGTAGGTACTAGAGATGTTACGAATATTCGCATTCGCATTCGCATCATGCGGATATTCGCATATTTATAGACATTCGCATTCGCATTCGCAAAATTCATGCGAATATTTTGCGAATACGAAAGACTGAAAAAATACCAATATCTGGTACTCCTTCTTCCACACACTCCATTCATTCTTATCTTTTGTCGTCCTCTCCATTCATCTTTTGTTTAATCTGCCTTCATCTCGCCATTCATCAATATTAATGTTCATCAAATCAATCACAATAATTAATCATAAATATGACCATGCTAAGATAAACGTGTTTCTGTCTGTTTTTCTTTCACTGACGCCATTCTTAGAGCCACTCTTATAAAAGGTGAATTGTTCAATGGGGTGTAGATGGCTAAATCCGAAACTATGAGGAATATCGAAAAACATTGAAAGGAGTCTCGAGCCCGATTTTGACGGAAACTAAAAATGCATCATGGGATTTTAGCAGAATCAGTAATCCTGGCCAGGAATCAAACCATCTGGAGCAAGGATCAAATTCTGGAAGTAAAAATGCAGTTTTAGTTTTCGTCAAAATCGGCCACGAGACTCCTTTCATAGTTTTTCGACATTCCTTTTAGTTTCATAAGGCCAACCACGCCCAGTTAAAAAAATCACCCTGCATACTTTTTCCATTCTCGTTACAGACAGGAAGTAAAAAATTTAATAAAAATAAGTTAAAAAGTTACATTAAAAAGTGTTTATTTTTGTATTTTCTAAATTATCAAGTGTAATTGATTTAAAACTGAATATTCGCATTCGCATTCGCGAATATTGGAATTGAATATTCGCATCCGCATTCGCGTTCGCGAATGTCAAAAATCGGATATTCGCAACATCACTAGTAGGTACGTAGAATTCAAGGTAGGTTTTCTGTATTTGGTCGCGGGACTTATCTCATCACCGCCCGTGACCCCGGAAGGTAAAGGGCTATTAAAGGACACCGTGGATTTTAGTCAGTAAGTTTCAGTTGTTTGCATAAGCATAAGCAAAAATCGCAGTAATAATAATAATATCCAATATCCAACTTACCTAGGTACCTACAATTTAAATCAGTGCAGAATTATCCTAGAAAACTACTGAAAAATTTTAGAAAAAAATAAAATTGCAAATTATATTGAAATAAAAGTATGCATAAAATTATTTTGAATTATTATTGAAAACTCTCACAGGATATAATAAAAACAAAATAAAGAATTGTCAAAAAGTGAGAAACAAATTACCAAGATTTGATCCTGAAACCCATTGCACGAGAGGCAAGCGGCTTACTCACCAGACTAGCTGGTTCGCTAACAGTGAAAATCAAATAGGGGTTCTTATACAAATGTCAACAATGACTGAAAATCATATAACATTGCTAATCCCCCAAGGGGAATAGCGTAATTATAGATAAAAAATCCACGGTGTCCTTCAATAGCCCTTTCTGTTCCGGGGTCACGGTAAGGAAATAATCCCGCGACCCCGGCAGGCTTTGGCCCTCTGAGAGGGGGGCCCCGTCATTATGCTGGCGCTCTTTGAGGCGCGCGTGGGACACAACGCGCCGTCGACCCGGGCATGGTCCATGGTCGGGCAGCGAGTTGCCCTTTACTCGCTGCCCGCATGCCCGGATTATAGATACCCTATTAATTGAAGCGCAGTAAGGAATATTTAAGGAAAAATTGAATGAATAATATCCAACTCAAAACATTATATGTATAAAAAAAACTACAAAATTCAAAATTGCTTATCTCCCAGGGACAATAGCGTAATAATACATAGCCTATTAACAGAAGCATATTATTAGGAACCTTATAGGAAAGGAAACTTTGATCGACAACTTTACAGTAGTTTCGAAGATAGATCAAAACAGGAAAACATTACAAAAATCAAAAAAAAAGTTGATCTGGCATCAGAATTCAGAATCGATCCCGTATCTCGAAAAAAATACAAAAAGAAAAAAATATTCAATGTACAGGAATGACAGCTCTACGATTTTATTACAATGTTGTGAAAAGACAATTTCGCAAACAATAACGCACGCGTAGCACTTGCGTAGCACAGTCAAATACATAACTATGTAACATTGAAAACCCAAGACCAGTGCGCGCCACGAGCCACGAGTCTACGACACAACCTTACGAAAGTGTGAGTTTCTGCGATCACCAACTACAAGCGTACACGCACACAAACACAGTTAAGATTGATGCGACAGAGCATCTGTCGTTCAAGATTTGCGATAAATTTGTTTGTGTTCCGTAATACCAAAAATTATGAATGAAAAGTTGATGTTTTTCCATTTAAGTTTTGATAATCTACAACTAGACAATATAAGCTATGTTCCTATTAAAATTATATTAGGAACATTAATGTTTTTAATACAGAATAATTAAGCTGAAAACATGCTGTTAGCGGTGTTAAAATGTACGAAATGCAATTCGCTCGCATTTCGTAAATAGTAATTATTTTTTTTTTAAAGTTTAATAGGAACCTAGATAAATACCGTCTGTATCCGAATAACATAACTTTAAGTCGGTAAAATGTTCGTATCGCGAATGATTTTGGTATTACGTTTGTATGGAGAAATTTCTCTTCACCGAACCCTTAATGCCACAAGGCATTCTCTACCAGTAAACTTTTGGGTTAAATATTATGAGAGTATTGTGGTAGGGTACAAAAATAAAAATTACCGAAATAAATAATCATGCTAAATGCTACATGATAAGCTTAATAATGTGCACTTACACTTTTATTTGTATTCTAATTAATGCAATAATCAGAATAAGATGAATTTAACAAATAAATACATATTTCGATGGATTCGATTGCATGTAGCGGAGATGAGGATGTTGAGATGGATGTGTGGAGTGACAAGAATGGATAAAGTAAGGAATCAGTTTATAAGGGGAAGTTTGAAAGTGGCGCCTGTTACAGAAAAAATGATAGGGAATCGTCTGTCTTGGTATGGACATGTGATGAGGAGGGATGACAATGACACTCATGTGACTAAGAGAGTTATGAGTATGAATGTTGATGCATGGAGAGGAAGAGGAAGGCCAAATAAAAGATGGATGGATTGTATAAGGAATGATATGAAAGAAAAAGGAGTAAATGATACTGTGACGTCTGATAGGGGAGAATGGAAGAAAAAAACGTGTTGCGCCGACCACAAGTAAAATGGGATAAGGGAAGGAAGATGATTACTTAAGATTTATTTTTTTGAAAGTGTATTGAAAAACATCGTTTGATAAACGTGGGCATTTATTATTTCAGCTCTCTGCTGCATAACACACTCACCTACGACTCTAAAAAGCTTTCCCACTTGTGTCATTAAAGCAAATTGATTTGCAATGTTTAGTGGTCGATAATATCTTTTAAAATGTTATTATCTTATGTACTTTGTTTATTTAAAAGCGCAAATGGGTCGATCTCCAGAGGCATTTTTTTTCGTGTCGGGCTGAATAAACCCATTTTAAAATTGAAAAACGTTTTCAAAATATTTTTTTATATGCAGTTCAGTGTCTAATCTACCTGGTACAAGGCTAATATTATGAATAAGTTTATTTAAAATATTTTTAAAAAAATCTTAAACCCTAAAATCCTGATCGCTCTGGGTTGTCCTCACTCCCGATTGAATGAAAAAAATATTCTTTACTTTTTTAATGAGAAGCTACATATGAAACAACTTATTTAGATTACATAAGATATAGTTAATCTTCATTGTTATAAAATACTTGTAGTTTTATTATGAATACTTTTGCCACAATTTGAATTTAAACTCGTGTCCGGGCATTTTATCTCATCGCTCTGCGCTGAGGTAAAACATCGCGCTCATGCCTAGTTACGCGTTATAGACACTCTATTCCACTCTCGCTGGGTAGCACCAGCAGTGGTCTAACCGTTGAGGAGGATACCTTTGTGCCACGTATCCGCGAAGGTAAGTTCACGAAGGCAAGTTTATGATTACTCTGGATTTGGTTCTCGAATTTTATGATTGATATGGCACGTTATTCAAATTAAATATTAAGCTTGTAAATTTGTTTTTTATGTGAATTGGGTGATCTTTATGATGGTTTTTATGACACGTAATTATAAATTTCTACTGCTTTTAAATTCGGCTATATTCATGATTTTGTGACTTTTTCTGATCGATATGGCTGTGATTGCTCTGTCCAAAAAGACCAGAGCAATGATATTTTGCATTAATTGTACGTTATAAAACGATTTAACCATCTTAAAAAAAAGGAGATTCGCAGTTCGGCCTGTATGTGTGTATGAATGTTTGTCCGCGATTATCTCGCGTTTGGCTGAACCGATTTTGATGCGGTTTTCAGAAAAGTGTTAGTTTTATTCTGGGAACGGTTTTAATATAATTATAATTACACGAACCGTCTCGAACACAGACTTGATGACTTCCAGCCTCCCGAACAAGCCCGTTTCCGAAGAGGCTATAGTACCATAGACCACATCCATACGCTGCGGCAAGTTATACAGAAGACCGAAGAGTATAACTTGCCATTATGCTTAGCGTTTGTGGACTATGAGAAAGCCTTCGATTCGGTGGAAACATGGGCGGTAGTCACTCCAGCGATGCCGTATTGACTATCGGTACATCGAGGTGTTGAAGTGCTTGTATAATAACGCCACCATGTCGGTCCGAGTACAGGAGCAGAGCACGAAGGCGATTCCATTGAGAAGAGGCGTAAGACAGGGGGACGTTATCTCCCCGAAACTGTTTACTGCCGCAATGGAAGACGCCTTCAAGCTCCTGGAATGGCAAGGACTTGGCATCAACATCAACGGCGAATACATCACTCACCTTCGGTTTGCCGACGACATCGTAGTCATGGCAAAGTCGATGGAGGAACTCTGCATGATGCTCGATGGCCTCGACCGAGTTTCACAACGGGTGGGCTTGAAAATAAACATGGACAAGACGAAAATTATGTCAAATGCCAATGTTGTGCCCACCCCAGTCTCTTCGAGTACCGAGTTGGAAACTCGGTACTCGAAGTTGTTGACTCATATATCTACTTAGGACTGCAAGCAGTCCAGTTAGGTAGGTCCAACTTCGAGAAAGAGGTTAACCGCCAAATCCAACTCGGTTGGGCAGCGTTCGGGAAACTGCGCAATGTCTTTTAGTCCGACATACCTCAGTGCCTCAAGACGAAAGTCTTCAACCAATGTGTGTTACCAGTGATGAGTTACGGCACCGAAACGTGGTCTTTCACTATCGGTCTCACTCTCTTTGGTCTCACTCAAAGCTCAAAGTCGCTTAACGAGCTATGGAGAGGGCTATGCTAGGTGTTTCTCTACGTGATCGAATCCGAAATGAGGAGATCCGTAGACGAACTAAAGTCACCGATATAGCCCACCGGATTAGCAAGCTGAAGTGGGAATGGGCAGGCCATGTTGCTCGCAGAGCAACATGGCCGATGGGGTCGAAAAGTATTAGAGTGGAGACCACGGACTAGCAAGCGCAGCGTAGGACGTCCACCAGCAAGGTGGACAGACGACCTTATAAAGGTCGCCGGAAGACGCTGAATGCAGGTCGCTTCCAACCGGTATATGTGGAGATCAAAAGGGGAGGCCTATGTTCAGCAGTGGACGTCCTATGGCTGAGATGATGATGATGAACGGTTTTAATATATAAAACTAATGGATATCTTGTGACATTACCCACATACATCCATTTTTTTGCTGACTTGTATTGTAGATTTTCAAATAATAATAATAATAATAATAATAATATTCCTCAACTATCACACAACGCCATCTAGTCCCAAGCTAAGCAGAGCTTGTGTTATGGGTACTAGACAACTGATAAACATACTTATATATTTCTAAATACATACATACTATAGATAAATTACACCCAGACACAGAACAAATGATCGTGCTCATCACACAAACATTTGTCCTGGGTGGGAATCGAACCCACGACCTCCGGCATAGCAGTCAGGGTCACTAACCACTAGACCAACAGGCCAGTCGAAAGTCAAAGACACCGATTTAATTGAATATCTAAACTAAAAGGGAAAAACAAAAAAAAAGCTTTTTGAAAAAAAAAGGAACCGACTTGGAAACCAAACACAAAAAAGTATAAAATAACTTTTCTTTCGGAAGTCGGATGGCCATAGTCAGTGAAATAAAAAACAAAGCCACCGACTTCCGGAAGAAAAGGTATCACTTACATGTCATGGACCTAAAAAAAAAGGCGGACGGAACTTCACTAAGAAACAATTGAAGCACCCATAGTAAGTCAGTGCGCTAATGTGGACAAGCCAGCACGCACACATTCACACCATAGTAAGTCAGCCGTCGGCCATTACGCTTCGAACGACACTCGCGGTTTTATACGGTGTTATTTTGTCTAATAAAAATCAAAGTATGCCGTCATGTGTTGCAAAAAGTTGTCTAAACCATAGTAGTTCAATTAAAAAAGCCAGGGGATCACTTTTCATAGTTAAGCATGTCAATTTGAAGCTTATTTCTCGATTTTAAGTCAATAAATTTAATAAACATCTCGAAATCAATCGGTGTTGCAACTATTTCAAGGTTCAAATTATTTTAAAATTGGGAGATTTATATTTTATGTTACTATTTATCGTTATTGTATTCTTCTATATTTTTACAGATTTCCCACGGCAAATGATGCATGGAAAAATGATTGTATAAAAATAATAAGGGAGTGTAGACATGGAATAGGAATGTGGACGTGTAGGAATGGAACATAAAATAGCTTTAATTAAATATTTATAGCCGAAAAATACTTAAACATTCGTTTTCACCACATAAGTAAATTAGAAAGGATTTCTAGATGTGTCGATAGCAAAAGACAAGTCTACAAAAATTTGAATCACCAAAAGGGATTGTAATACTTTATTAACATTAAACGAGTTGTAAATATTTTAATATCCAATGTGCTTAAATTATTTTACCTTTATTTTAAAATAGGTATGCGTCACAAAAAAATTGTAATTAAACTTAAGTTCAAGGGAGATCTTAATTAAATATTGTTTAAAAATGGGTAATTTTTTCCTTCATCTGGCATCCCTATACACACGCACACATATTTACGCCGCCGCCATTGTGGTGCTTCAATCGTTTCTTAGTGAAGTTCCGTCCGCCTTTTTTTTTAGGTCCATGTTACATGTTATCTTGTTACACGTATACCAACTGAATATGACTAAAAACGCCAAAACTAATAATTTTTTATCAATATTCTTTTTTTTTTAAATTGGTTTGACCATTTATGATCGCTCTGGCACCAATTATGATTGCTCTGGTCGCGAAATTTTTTGAACTTAAATATTTCCATAACTGTTAGTGTAAATTGAAGGCCAAAAGTAAAAATATACTATTTGAATATCATACTTTTTAATGAGATACATAATTAACGTTAAATATCAATATCTGAAAAGCACCAGAGCGATCACACGAATACGCCCGTTTTGGAGATCCACCCAAATAAGCTTGAATATAATCCCAATATGGTGTATTCTCACTATGGACAAGGTCATCTTAATCTTAGTCAAAACGCATAATCTTTATTTTGCTTTAAGGCAATGTTAGTCGCTACATGTACCTAAGTATTGTTTTTTATACAATTTTGTAAAAATTATAGAGGCTTATTATTTAAATAAACTCCTATTAAAAATATATTATTGAATGTGTTTTTTTTTTCATGTCTCATTTAATTTATTCCCTCAATTAAATTATTTAATTCATCAACAACTTAATTATTTAATTCTTAGACATCATCATCAATCAGCGATTGAAGCCAAAAGCAACCCAATTTATTTTATTAAAAAATAAAATTATACTTGGCCTGGAAATCGAATCCTACCACAAGCTCAGCAGTCGCACTAAACTTGTTATTATTATCGAAAGACAAAGGCAATCAACCTCCATACAATTTCATTTTATAATCTTCATTACTTCAGAACATTATTATCCTTGGTTCTGTCACATTTTGGCACTAGTACAATGTCAAAACAAAATGTGGGATTCAGAACAGTTTTTACGAAACAGTTACAAATTACAGTGAAATGTGCTTAAAATGTTCGCTTTAGTGATTCCGGTCGTCCTTTTATGGGCCACGGTAAGTTAATGTAGACCTTAAGTTTAAGTAGGTACAGTATATTATAGAGACAAAGAACTTATTCATGCGTACGCGCCTGCCCTAGTCCTGGATGATGTGAGATGTGAGGTATGGAGCTTGTGACTAAATAATAACCCAATTTCTTCAAAGTTAGAGTGAACAGGCTTCTTCTGGGTAAGCTCGCTCGCATCGTCGACCTTGTCTTAGTCGCTCCTGACCTCGACTAAGGTCAAGAACCAGCCAATGGGTTGGCTCTAAATACACATTCTTTGTAAGTATGCGAATCCACAGGACTGACCACTCCGCACCTCGCTCCATTCCTGTGGACAGGCAACGTCAGACTAGACTGACTAAAAACTACACTGTCCCTTCATTACCCTTTGCGTTCCCGGACCTTTGCCGCCGTGCCTTTTTAGAACAGTCCCTCGGCTCTCGCTATAATTCTTAGGTGCACCTTTTGCCTCATTTAGTTCATTTCCTTTCCTATTTTGTTTTTTTTCGTACTTTTTTCCCTTCTTTTTTCTTACAAACTACCAACTTATAGGTATGTTTTAAAAGTTTCCTATCCTTAACCAAAGTAGGATAGTTTAATTTTCCGCTTCATAAAATAGGTGGATCCTATGATTTTGTGTTCGGAATATTTGTTACTATATTACAGAGTGAATTTTTCAACTGAGCGTTGATGGCTGTTTTCGAAACTATGAGGAATATAATCGAAAAACGTTAAGTTTCGAGCGAGGCCAATTTTGACGAAAACTAAAACTGCATCAATTGATGATTATACCACGATAAAAAAAAAACTTAAACGTTTACGTAACATATAATATTACAATATTTTTTCGAACTGAAATAGTAGTTTATGTAACTGGTACATAATGAGGGGTATTATACACGAGTGTGAGTTTAAAAAACGAGCGAAGCGAGTTTTTTAATAGTATCACACGAGTGGTATAATACCTAGTTATGTACAGTTTCATACACTACTTTATCTACTCTCATTGAACACGAACATATCAAATAAAAGATAAAAATTAATAAACACTAATATTCATCCAACGAAATACAAACGTCAAAATTCCAACATTCCCATTTAAAGCGCGCGCAGCCACAGATAAAAAATGAAATAGATGTATCTATGATCAGTAATCTGTATCATAATGAAAAAAAATTAAATTATAACATTGTTTTGTTAGAGAAACAGTGTTATAATTTAATTTTTTAATTTCATTACGATACTCTATGGTTTAAAGTATGTCATTATAAACTCGTTTTGAGTTTTGTATTTCGAATTTTACGATATGAGAGTAGATAAACAATTTTATGTATTCCGAGCACCTGTGCTTGTGTTAATGGATATTGAATTTTTTTTCCACAAAAACTGTTTCGTTATGTATTGAAATGGGCTATAAAGTTTAGATTTCATTTCTCTTGTTGTTATAAAATAGAATTATTAGAATCGAGGGTCTAAACTCCAACATACGCACAGTTTTTTTTTTAATTACTGGTAGTACCAAGTTTGTAAATGTCACTAGCTTTACCCCACGGTTTCACGTCCGCTGCTCGGCTCCTTTTGGTCGTAACTTGATGGCACATAGTCTAGAACCTTCCTCGTTAAATAGACTATACAGCACAAAAATATTTTTTTCTATTTGAAGTAGTAATTCCTGAGATTAGCACGTTCAACCAAACAAACAAACTCTTCAGCTTTTTATTATTAGTAAAGAGTATCTAATCCTTTCATTTTTACACTTTTCCTTGTACTTACATAATATATATATATATGAGAATGAAGCATACGTGGTTATAACGTAAAAATGTTTACAAGAATTGTATCTTACATAATACCTATTAAAGTTTCTTTGTTTGTTTTAACGCGCTTGTCTCTAGAATTGTCAGTCGGATTTGAAAAAATCCTTTTGCATTTGAAAGCCCTAAGCAATTTTAACATCACGCTAAGGGTCAGTTTACTCCGAGACGCAACGTGACGCTAACATACTTACTATGTATCTTTTCGTAAAGTTAGATTTTGAGGCGCTCTATTGAAATTAATGTGCACGCAGCGCCAGGTTTTCGATTTTAAACCCCTTCTACACGATCAAACCCGACCGCCGACAGAGGTGACCTTGGTCGCGTCAACAGTACCCAACCGTCTGGAACGCTGTCGGCCGACGACGGTCGGGTCTGACCGCGGACGCAGCCTATCGGGATGGATGAGCTCCCGACCAAGGTCATCCAAAGGTCGTTTGACTCCGCCCATATTTGGTCAGCCGACCAATGTCTACACGGTAGATTTTCACACCAACCGGACCAAGGTCACCTCTGTCGGGCGGTCGGGTTTGATCGTGTAGAAGGGGTTTTAGTAAGTAGGTACGAGCTACGAGTCTGCAAGTCCCTCCCGCTCTGCCCCGGGCCCGGTTCGATGATTTTACCATGCTAAAAAACAAAGACTCTAATTCCAGCCATACACGATCCAATTCATCGTCAAGTTTTGCGTCAAGCGCTTATAAGTTTCATAAAGAGAAACGACGGATGAAACAACAGGGCACAGCTTTTTTTTTAATGTGCAATAGGTTTGTTCTTGACCTCAGTCTAGGTCAGGAGTGACTAAGACAAGGTCGACGATGGAGCGAGCTTACCCAGAAGAAGCCAATTCCCTCTAACTTTGAAGAGATTGGGATGTATGTGTTCAGAAACACAGACGCAGGCAGAGAGTTCCACTCCTTCGCTGTTCGCATTATGAAAGACGTTTGGAAACGCTTAGTGTGAATTGGTGGTATGGCAATAAGGTGAGGATGGTAATTTGCCGTGCGTCTAGATGTGCGATGATAGAAGGAGGCTGGTGGCATGAGGTCGTGGAGCTCTTGGGCACACTCTCCGAAGTACAATCTGTAGAAGACCGAGAGGCAGGCAACGTTACGGCGATGAGTCAAGCTATGGAGCTTGGCATTCACCAATTTTACATCGCCAATGAGCCTCTTAGCTCTGCGTTCCACTGAGTCAATAGCGGCAAGTTGAAATAATTGTTCAGCTAGTTTGAAATCATTGTATTGTTTCAAAGAATTGCATTGCTTTAAGTCCTATATTTATTATAAAACTTGTGTCATATTAAAATATGTTTACCAAAAATAAAAACATTTTGAACCTAGCTCTCTGGTATGAGGAACAGGATAAAAGATACCAGCGGTCAGGCCTCCAGGGAAAAGAACCTCCTAACAATGCGTGCCATGTCCAGAAGAACTGCTTGCTGAATCAGGCCCTTGATCCAGCTGCTTAACGAGAGCCTCCTAAGATGTTGGTCAAGGCTCTTGGCAAGTGAGCCATGGCCGTGGCCCTGTGATGATTATAAAATACTTTTGTGGAACAATTTTTGTGTACAATACTATACCTAAGTCTATAATATGTCTATGAAACTTGACAAAGACCACGAATATTCACATCATTATTTTCAGGTATTTTACCTGTCCCGCTCTTGTATGATTCATGAACGTTCACGCTATACCTATACCTACCTATTTGTTTTTCGTAATTTTTCAAATATTTGTAAGTGTATAGAATGCTGTAATTTGGGGAAGACCCTGTTTCACAATAGCAGCAAACTTGTGTTATCTCAGTACGCCATTTTGGATTTATTATATGTAGGTACATTTGTAATGATAACGATAAATAGAGGTAGGTGTCTACCTACTAAATGAAAATTATTTTTATATTATTCTGTTGTTTTAAAGAAGCAATCTTCAAAGCTAAGTCGCGCTTACCATAAGATCCACTCATTACTCAACCACCCATTTCTTACCGAGTTTCCTTCGTGAAAAGCATGGTAAGTCTTTGGCACACCTTTGGTCCCGGCTGTCATTTGTAGTTCTTTGACGCCCGTACCAGATAGTCAGTGGCCCCAACCAGAAACTCTAATCCTTACTAAGGGGCACCTATCGTAGTACCCAGTCTTACCAAGTTGTATCGTAGTACCCAGTCTTACCGAGGGTTATCGTAGTACCCACTCTTACCAAAGGGTTTCGTAGTACCCAGTTTAACCAAGGGGTATCGTAGTACCCAGTCTTACCAAAGGGTTTCGTAGTACCCAGTTTAACCAAGGGGTATCGTAGTACCCAGTCTTACCAAGGGGTATTATAGAACCCAGTCTTACCAAGGGGTATTAGTACTACTACGTACCCGGTTTTATCTGGATTGTTTAAATCAGATAGGCAGTCGTTCTCTGTAAAGTACTGGTTGGTATTCAGCTGCATCTAATTAGACTGGAATCCGGGCTCAATGTAGTTAGGAAAAGGCTAGGTTGCTCTCAAAAACCGGCAAAGGAAAACATCGTGAGGAAACCGACATGTCGTAGAACCAAAAAATAGAAAGCATGTCACGTCTGCCAATCCGCACTGGGCCCGCGTGATGGATTTACAGTCCTTAATTCCTTCTAAAAGAAGAGAGGCCGGTGTCCCAGCTGTGGGAACAATGTAGACTACTTATGCTAGGGAAATTATGTATGAAACAGACGGAATTTCTAGAAAATCAGAAAGTTTAGAATAACTTGCCTGATTCCACAAGAAATATTAAAAGATTTCATTTTTTACGGCAACACAGAATATTTTCTAAACTCATTTATATAGTCATTCTACTTTTATTAGAAGGGCGAATTGAAAAAGTTTGTCCGAAATGTTTTACTTTTATGAGAAGTTGGGGGCTAAAAAGGCCACTTTACCAGACTTCTAACATGAATTACGATCTGTATTTATTACATTTAAGTGTTGGTGTTGCATACATTGTCAATGGAAAAATACTTCATTTTGTATGAAACACCTAATTTTTTCTTTGATCTTCCAGGTTTACTTTATTTATAAGTTGTTTATAACCATGAGTACTTTCAGCCCATTAAAGGTTGTTAATGTTTAACAAACAACCCTGTATAATCAATGGCTTGAGCAATGAAATTAATAGAATATTTGAGGAATTTTATCTCAATTTATATTAAGTGGCCTTTTTTGACCCCCATGTCTTTTCATTACATTTCGGTTATGCCTGTGTTAAATACAGAGAGTAGAAGTGTTAATAACTAACAAGAAATGAAATATCATTGGGTATCATAACATTTCCAAAGTCTTTCTTTTCTAAAGCCCCGTTTAAACGATTTAATAAATTGCATGCCAGTTGCATGGTCCATAAATGGTCAACCTAACCTTCCGGGAATTACAGGCATGATTAAAATGTTATATATCTTTATTTATTACAGTGCAAAGCCGAAGATTATATCTACGGCCCTTTAAATGGGACCAGACCGACCCTCTCCGGCATAGCAGCCTATAGGTCAGCTCTGACGCTGGACTGGCTTGCAGCCGAAGACCTGAGGCAGAGGGAACTGGCGTCGGCATTCGAGACGGAGCCTGCTCCTCCGTCCAGGGGTATCTCGACCGACTGCATTGGATACGCCCGGCCAGCTTCGGGGAAAGTTGCTCGACTTATGCTGGAACTTTTGAAGTAAATCTTAGCGTTTTAAGATTAGAATTATTAATGATCGAAGATCAAAATTAATCTAGATTTTGCCTGTGGATTTGCTTCCATTAATTTAGAATTTCGCCACGAGTACCTACTCCATGTCCATTTCTGTTTCACTCGATTTTTTTTTCCCTCTGTACTGTAGAAACTTCTGGTAGTTTTCGACCGGGTATGGTGTTCTTCATTTCCTATTTTCAGAAACTTGGAAGGCGACGACGGTACTATCGTGTCGGATCTGATCTCAGCTCTGGTTCGTACTAAGTTGCTGGTCGAAACTTCCATGCTGGACGCGGAACCAGACTTGGAATCCCTAGTCAAGACTCCAGGAGTGATGATGGGAGAACCGCACACGACGTTTCCAAGGATTCTGGCTATGTCATGGATGGCTGTTACTGATCCTGTGACCACCAAAAAATATGGGTGGTGTCCAATAAATAGGGTACGAGTTTTTTCTTTTCACCCCTTTTTATCGTGGTAAAATCATCAAATAAGTCCTCCCACCCATGGCGGGAAGGAGGGGACTGTCAGACTTGCACTGACTTAAATCCACGGTGATCTTAATAGCCCTTTACGTTCCATGGTCACGGTTATCTAATGAGACAGTCCCGCGACCTTTCTCAGTTTGCCATAAATTGACAATATTTCTTTGAAGCCACTAACCTAATCAAAAGGAACATAATTAAGGTAAGTACGGCAAACTTAATTATTGAATTAGAAGAACTGCAGCTACCTTTTTCTTAGATGTTGTTCGAGGCTCTCGGCAATCAAGCCATTGGCTGATACGACTGTAGAGTGTAGCTATCGGAACAGTGATCGCCGAATTCACATATCAACAACCCCGCGAGCCAAGTCAAGATACTTGATCTGTTCTGTACCCATACCATGAGTAGTCATTACGATACTCGACCATGGATATCGAGCGCGTTTGGCGCTCTCATTGGTTTAGAGTTCATACAACCTTGGAGCGGGCCAATGAGAGCGCCAAACGCGGTCGATATCGATGCTCTAGTGATGAAAGGTACCTTCATTTTCTGATTATTTTACAGATTAACAAATACTTGACAGTGAGCAAGCCAATAATGATAGCCAAACAGATGAGAGCTCTAGAGCCCGTCATAGCAAGAGCGCGCTTCATAATGGAGGGGTTCATACAACATGTGACTCCGCTCAATATGTACCAGAGGAAACTCGAACCGAGTGATATCACACCCTTACCGGAGGTAACGACAGTGGAAAGTGCTACTTACGGGTTGGAGTTTAAGGATCTTTAGTTTGCTAGTAGCGAAACTCCGTAGACGTGAAGTAGACAGGGTTATTTGTAAAAAATCAACAACTTTTCACGGGCTGAAAGTGCATTCGACAAAGTTGAATTATGACCCACCATAAGCTTATTTTCTTACAGACATTCAAATACAACTAGGTCCACATTCGCGTAACATACATATCCATGGTAACGACTTTGATCTTTGTCATTTTGACGGATTCAAACGATTTATTGTCAAAATGGGTCATGATTCAATTTTTTCGATTGTACTTATGGATAATATCAACAATTTTGACTATGAAACCAACCCTGAAAGATCATTAAATTACCTATATATAATCGAATATTTACATTTTTCTATTGAAAAGTATGAAACATTTTTGTTTTAAATTATGTTAATGTTTTACGGGTGCGTCTCATTTCATATAAAGTTATTTGATATATTTTTATTTCAATAACGTTCACGTGATATAATCAACGTGAGATATACCAACGGTTGATATAATTTCTTCACACATACTGTTTGTGTTATTCTAAAACTCATTTCATATAATTTTATTTGATATAACGTTTATTTAAGCGAAAATCATTACATTTAACGTTTGAAACATATAATTTAACTTTTAAACTATTTTCTTTGATGACTTTGGCTTATCCTTTGAATTTTGATTGTTTGCCTTCCTGATTGCTATTGTTATTAGAAAAATTAAGTATCCAAGAGCGAGAGAAGCGAGCTCGGGACTTGGGACTTCCCGACACGGACAGGTTAGGTTCGAAGTGGATCGCGGGGTCTCAAAGACCCCGCCATCCCCCTCGTGTTAGGTTACTTTAAACCTTGCACCCAGAAATAGGAGCCCCGCGAAGCGGGGCTCCGTCGAGACTGCATGACAGGTAGTAATCAGTTATTTGACCTAGGATCCAAGAGCGAGCGAAGCGAGCTCGGCACTTGGGGCACCCCGACACGGACAGGTTAGGTTCGAAGGGGATGGCGGGGTCTTTCAGACCCCGCCATCCCCTTCGTGTTAGGTTACTTTAAACCTTGCACCCAGAAATAGGAGCCCCGCGAAGCGGGGCTCCGTCGAGCCAGCAGTACAGGTAGTAATCAGTTATTATTTTGACCTAGGATCCAAGAGCGAGCGAAGCGAGCTCGGAACTTGGGGCACCCCGACACGGAGAGGTTAGGTTCGAAGGGGATGGCGGGGTCTGAAAGACCCCGCCATCCCCTTCGTGTTAGGTTACTTTAAACCCTGTACGCAGAAATAGGAGCCCCGCAAAACGGGGCTCCGTCAATCATTCATCGCAGGTGGTACTAGTAATACTTGGTACATCAGTGTTAGATTACTTGCCAGGAAGAAAAAAAAAATAGACCAAATAAGTTTTATGTCTTTTGAGTGTTATACAAAACGATTTTGTATTCATTGATTGTTATGCTTATAGAAATTAGTCATTATAAAATTATGTCAATCGTTTATTATATTAACAGATCGATATATCAAATAGAATTATATATTCAGTTGTTATCTCTTGTAAATTTTAGAGATTTTGTAGTTATATCATGTATTACTTACCCATGTTTTACTAATAAGCCTGTAGAGAACATGATAAAATTATCATTTTTTTTCATCATATTTAAATATAGCATGGAGAACCCCAAAAATCATCTTATTCTTGAATTTCGCCACGCTGGCAGAATAATAATTATTGTAGGTATGTGGTTGGGTAATCCCTATCCACAGCAACAAGCAATCCAGGCTTAAGGCAGTGGTCCGACCGGCGGCGAGAAAACGAGTAACTATTTTCTCTCTCAAGAAAATTCCATGTAAACGAAAGAGATGCATATATTAATAGTTGCTCTCTGACTGTTCACACTGCCGGCGACTCGCTTTACTAGTTTTGTCGCTGAGCGACGAGCTTTCAAAAATAAACTCGCTCAGCGATGCTCGCTCGGCTCGCTTGATCAGGTTTGCACAGGACTGAGCGACCGCGGGCGCTCGCACTCGCTTATAGCCCGGCGACAAAACTTTCGAAACTACACTCGCTTCCCGCTGATCGCTAACTCTTTTATAGTTCTAATCGTTACTCGTTCATCGTTGGCGGTCGGACCACTGCCTTAAGATCAACTAAAAGCTCCAGCTTAAAGATCGACTAGTGTAGCTGTTATTATTTATATTTAGCCACGAGCTTCTTTATACATATGATTAGTTACTTAATTGATACAGCAAGTATTTACTTCCATCGACGTCTCTTCGACAACACGACCTTCTAGTGGCTGAGCCACCAACTCCTGCGCAGCAGCTTGTCGCGAATTAGATCCCCGCACGGAATCAAAATTTATGTGACCAAGTTTTCGGGTTTAGGTGTTTGTGTATGTGAGTTTCTATGCTTAGTAAACGGACCTTCGTTAAAGGATAAAACCCTAGTTAGGGGCAAAGTATTTAAAACCGATAAACAGGTTTTTTCTTTAATCCTCATGTGTCAATGAAATTATTTTTCTTTCAGGCGACGTTTTCACCAACATCAGAAAGAACTGAAGTAAGAACAAAGGCCACGCGACCTACACGTACTCCGAACACTGTAAGTATAATAATATTAAGGCTGCAACAGCATTAAGCGGACGTGACTTAGGGCGCCTTCACATTACGTCGCAAGCAGTGCGGCAGCAGCGCGGCAGTCGCGCAATAGCAGCGGATGCCTTCTCATTACAACCGTACGTACGATTGCAACAATGGCTCGAAGTCGACTGACTGCTCTTTTTAGTATGGAATTAGCCGCCTGTGAACAGCGCGTCTGTCGCGCTGCTGCCGCACTACTTGCGACGTAATGTGAAGGCACTCTTACATACTTGATGGCACGTTTGGGGCAGTGGCTGAGCAATTGGACTGCTGCGCTGTGTCGCGGGTTCAATTCCCGCAGGCAACAAATATTAGTATGATCTGCAAGTAGTTGTTCCGGGTCTGGGCGAGTTGTTGCGGGTGAAGCCGGTTGCAACAGCTAGTTATTAATATTTCCTATGTTAATATTATTACCCTAACTTCCAGGTACGGCAAGTGCACCTGGCGCTAGCACAGACCGACCTACCGTCAATACCACCGATGATCGAATCTGAATCCCTGCCCATATATCGCGAGGAACCTACGAACACTGGGACACATCCGTGCAGCCTCCCACACTTAGTGATAGTAACAGTTTTGGTTGTTTTGTGAATAATACACGTGTTTTGAAGTATTAAACCTTTCTATTTAGACTTGGCAAGAAGACCGAAAGACGTATTGTATCGGCAATAAAATATCGCACCTGGCCTTTGAAAAGTAACGGCTAGTTTCGGCTTCAAGCAGTACTTACACTTTTTTATCGTGATTAAATCAAAAAACGAGTCTTTCTACCCCGGGCAGGGCGGGAGGGACTGTCAGACTCGTACTGACTAAAATCCACGGTGTCCTTCAATAGCCCTTTACGTTTCAGGGAAGGTTCAAACAATCTCGCGACCCCGGCAGGATTTGGTCCTCTAAGGGGGGGGGGTCAGATTGCTAACAACTCTGAGGTCGTCGACCCGGGCATGGTCCAAGATCGGTCAGCGAGTCACCCATTACTCGCCGTCCGCATACCTGCGCCTATGGTGGCCGGAAATCGTCTCGCGACGTCCGTAACCGTGGGCGTCTCTCGCAGCGGCTGGCGAGTGAGATAGGTAAAATCGTAGGACAAAACTTGTCCCCAATTTGGATTTATAATAAAAAAACAACGACTGTATCTAAAATATAATTTATTTGATTGGCATTTAAGATTACAACTTACATTCTAATTTTGGGATCTGCTCATACATACACATTTACTCGAGATAATTATAAACTCATGCAGCACCACATATTTTGCACTATGAGTTTTTTATTATTTTATAGCCATCATTTGACACTTAACTATATACTTTAGCTATATTTACTGTAAATTGATTTTTGACTGACAAAGAAAATAAAAGGTAGCAAAGAAATTGTGACAATGGAATTTGAAGTTTGTATTGTCTCAAATTGAGTTTGATGTTGCAAAACTTAGAGTTCCTGTTACCTCAACTGTTTGTGCTAAAATTGTCACGTTTTTTGTAACGAAATTCGAAGTCTATTGTCCTTTACATAAAGTCGGTTTCGTGATTTGCATTCGTCAAGCGGCCATACAAAAATCGAC
This sequence comes from Agrotis clavis, assembly GCA_954870645.1. NCBI lineage: Eukaryota > Metazoa > Arthropoda > Insecta > Lepidoptera > Noctuidae > Agrotis > Agrotis clavis. The sequence continues at coordinate 7,736,391 of OX940925.1, forward strand.
GACAAGCGGTCATACAAAAATATTTACAGAGTAATAGTCAGTTACAAAAATATTTACATGTCATAAATATATTGTACACAATAAAAGTAATTTATAAATATTACTTTACGAACATTTGATTCAGGCAAATAAATAGCTGTCATCATTTCAAACAATTGTTTTTCAAAAAAAAATGGATTTAATATCATATCACCCAGTTACTGGGTTGTGGAGGTCTGATAGGCAGTCGCTCCATGTAAAATACTGATATTCAGCTGCATCTGGTTTGACTGGAAGCCGACCCCAATATTTTGGAAAAGATTATGACTATTATCGATTTTCTTCTAACATTATTTAACTCAGGCTATTATTTATTGGTGCAATATAATATTACTAAAGTTTTTATAAGATTTCAATACCTCTGTTCTTATTAATATTGATTCTCCGATTCATACAAACATTATCTAATTAACATGTATACTTCCCTTCTATACGATTTTTTATTACAATATTATCTACACCTAGTTTTTATAACTAACATTATAAATCAGACTGTTTTATGTAGAGCAAAATAAATAAATAACTTCTAGGTAATTTAAACAATTTGTAGCTAGTGCATTTTAGTAGTGTTAAAAAGATAAATATTTTTTCTTTTTTTATAGAAAACTCCGCTCATATATTAAAAAAATAATAATTAGTTGTACTTTTAAAATTATAACAATTTTAAGGTCGCTCACCTTAAAAATGTGTTTACATTATATACAAAAAGTATAGAGATATCAAAACATGGGCGAAAGCGTTTAACGCAAGCCGAGCATCCAATGTGAACTAGGCATTACTAGCTACTTGACTAAATTTGTTTAAGAGCGTATATTCCGAAAGCTGGCAACGTCGCAAATGGTTGTCAAATATTAACAAGTTTTAATTAATTTAGCATTGTTACTGTATGAAAATAAGAAATATGGCTCTGTAGTGCACTAAAAAATTGATAAGGGAATGCAATAATTAATATCGTAACACCGAATACATAGTTTTAGATGTAGAAAAAGCATTTGGAAGCTTTCCAAATGTCTTTTATACACCGGAAACGGTTACAACATCAAATTCAGTGTTTTAATTGCATTCCTATATCATTTTTTTAGTGCACTACAGAGCGATATTTCTTGTTTTCATACAGAAAATTTGCCAAATTAATTAAAACTTGTAATTATTTGACAGCTTTTTGCGACGTTGCCAACTTTCAGAATATGCAGCCTTAACGGCTAGTCCACAGATCTTCAACAGTTTAACCTCATTGCTGTCAAAATAAAAATGAACACACAACAAGTCAAACTGATGAACTAAATAGACTACCTTTGACAAAAGAGCGATGTTTTTTTTTTTTAAATTCATGTGTAAAGATTACAGCATGATTTATATTGTCAGATATGAAAGAAATAAGGTTTTACTTGGGTATCATAGACAAGAGAGTTAGTCTATGGTAAGGCAGTCGTTTACATTCCGTTGTAGGCAGGCCCGCCGCCGCCCTCGGGTACCACCCAGTTGATATTCTGCGATGGATCCTTGATGTCGCATGTCTTACCTAGTAATAAAAAATATTGTTATTAGAGGGTGGGTCGCTATTTGCGTGATAACAGCGCCATGGACATGGAATACTAAGATCTGCCACTGGGAGGTTTCACGTAAAGCTCGGCTCAGATGGCGCTACCAGCGTATGTCATTTACTGTAAGAATAACTTGACATACACTACACCACAGTTAACATAACTACACACTCGAAGCTACATTTGAATGTTGTTAGTTGGCTAAAACTTGCAGTGAAACCCCCTATTGGCTTCGATAAACATTTACAGCAATCTGATAGGGGCCTTTCAGTACTAAAGACTGCCGAGGTCGCGGGACCCAAAATCAAATCATTTATTTCAAGTAGGTCAAATACGGCACTTTTTAATTTGTCAAGAGACTGTCTCAGGTAACCGTAACCCTGGAACGTGAAAGGCTATTGAAGGAACACCGTGGATGAAAACGTCAGTCCCACACGTTCCGCCCCGAAGACTCTATTGTTTTTTTTTTAAGTACAACGGGTTTGCTCTTGACCTCAGCCTAGGTCAGGAAAGGTCGACGATAGAGCGAGCTTACCCAGAAGAAGCCTGTTCACTTTAACTTTGAAGAAATTAGGGTTATGTGTTCGGAAACACAGACGCAGGCAGAGAGTTCCACTTCTTCGCTATCAGCATTATAAAAGACGTTTGGAAACGCTTAGTGCGAATAGATGATTACATTACGACAAAAAAAATACGTACAATGTGGCATTCAAAATAAATATGAATAAAAAAGTGTTAGAACACTTACAATGTATACAATTCTGAGCGTTGATCTGCAAACGTTGTCCATCACCAGTCTCCATCGGCACAAATTCGTATACACCTGTAATTAAAAACATCTTTTTTTAGGACGTCCATTAATTAATTGAGTCGTTTAGAGGGGAGGGGGCGGAATGGGAAGCGTTCGCCTCCTTCTGCTAGCGAAGGAGGAGGTGGAACGCATGAGAGAGAGGACAGCCTCCACCTATCACAACACAGCACGGGCATGCGGAGGAACCACATCCAGGACGGGACTCATTTCATGATTAATTTTACCACGATAAAAAAGAGGGAAGGGGGTCGAAAAATCACCAAACACCCTTAAGACTATTGTCTACCGAGCGCTCGTCCATACTAAAAGAGAAAACGTTTTCCTACCCCTAAATGTTATCCTATCTCAATGATTTTTTAGAATGCTTCTGACACTGTAAAAAACTAGGTTTATAGGTTTTCTTTTTTTCAAAATTTATAATAGTTTGAAAGTAACAGGCGCCTAAAAGTTACTATTTTTATGACAAAATCTTCATTGAAGTAAAACCTTTGTATTTTAAAAACAGAGAAGTTTTAGAAAAAAAGCAAAACCTACAAACCTAGAATATAATATGCTGAAACGATTAACACCAGAATCTAAGAGATTGGACGTGATTTAGTATGTGAAAAACGTTTTCTCCCGAGAGACAAATTTCATATAAAAAATACTCACAGTCAGTCGCAATCTGCAACGCTCTCTATCGCACGATCGGGGGTTTTTCAACGCGCGAGAGGGACAGCACGAGTTTTTCTAAATACCTATTTTTTGAAAAGGCAGCAACTATACAATCCTCTTAATAATCGTATAACTTACCAGCTGGGCAGAACCTCGCTTCAGGTCCATCATAGACTGCTAAGTTTTGTTTGACAGGAATCGTGTCATCCTTCAGGGTCAAGTGTGCTGGCTGATCCGCCTCGTGGTTGGTTCCTGAGAATGAGTATAGATACATTTTAATGACTATTATTGTCTAGTATTGATTTTACGTATCTATACTAATATTATAAAGAGGAAAGATTCGTATTTGTGTGTATGTTTGTAATGAATAATCTCAAAAACTACAGTGCTGATTTCAAACAGTTTTCATCATTAGAAAGCTACATTCACCCTGAGTAACATAGGCTATAAAATAATACCATGTCCACCCGTGCGAAGACGAGTCGGGCCGCAAGTATGTTATAAGATCAGAAAATAACTTGGTCGTAAATAAGTTTTTTTATTGATTGTGGTCATAATGTATGTCCATATTCCTAGTATGCTACATAAAATTGAGCCAAAAATATAAAGAAAAAATATCTCCTTCGTTCGATTCCTACGTAAAACAAGTGAACATGTCCAAAGAAAACATTAAACGTGTGTGTGGTGCTCACTGACACATTTTTTGCACAATAGGGAGTTTCACTGCAAGTTTTAGCCGTCAGTGACGCTACAAGCGCATAACGTAAACAATGTCAAGTGTAGCTTCGAGTGCGTAGTTATATTATCTGTGGTGTAGTGTATGTCCACTTAATCATACTGTAATTGACATCATGCGCTGGTAGCGCCATCTAAGCCGAGCTTTGCGTGAAACCTCCCATTAGTACACCATTGAAGAATAGAAATATTTCTCTATTTTTAACATTGGCATGCTTAAAACGGTAAAAATCTATGTTCTGTCATTTTATCTTTTCTTTCTTCGACAAAATCAGTTTATACGGTACCATGCTATGGGTGCTGTATAATCAAAAGAAAAAATAGACATTTTCAACTCACCAGTAAGAGCGACTGAAGACAGCAGATCGAAGGTGATGACTCCATCAGGCTTGGGGTACTCGATGGGCTGACACTCCTTAGCGGGCTTCAGCCGGGCGTGGTCGGCACCTGCAAGATCATAATAAGCTAATGAGGTATTTGACTGGAAAAATCTAATTTGTCCATCAGTACTCGTAAGATTATCAAATAGTAGATTGTATGACAAGGGAGCAAAATCATATTTTTACAAATATATTTTGCGCCCGAGTGATATCACTCTACTTTTCATCACCCACTATGAGAAAATAAAAAGCGCCTCATATTTTATTGAAATTGAAATTAAATATGTAGTATCTATAATAATATAACAACTAAAAACTTATATTTACATTAGAGACATTTTCGCAATTATGAAAATTTATTGTGACAGCTTTATTAGAAATAGAGATTGTTGTAGTTTTTTTTTTTTCTAGCTCATATTGAGGAAAATGTGACGGTGAATCTCGTTGTTTGGATGTAGATGGGCGCGGCGACAGTGGCATGGATGCACTTTTTTTTCCAGCCAGCGACGGCGTGACTATGTATGGGCCGTCGTACCAGCCAGTGTTTATTCAAACAATATTTGCGTTCGATTTCTTTGGCGCTGAACACTAAGATGTTCCAAATTCAAAAAGTGCGCGGCAATAGTAGATTACGCAACTAGGGAGTAAAGCATTGCCTTACGTCACGGGCGTATTGAATCCCGAAGCGACACTAAAGATTCTGGGGGTGAATTAATAATAATACATCTCTGGCTTGCCTTTATTGGCTGGTCAGAGTGAACACTGACGAGGAACAGATCTCCCACCTCTTTCTTGCCTTTACTGGCTGGCTAGAGTGGAGATTCGCAAGAGCAAACGTGCTCGGAGGAAGGAAGTATTTCAGTAAGTGTTTGTAGGGATCGACCATACTTCCGGGTTCCTGGTCGATTCTGAGAACCGTGGAATACCTCTCCACTCCTCAAGCACCTCAGGATATGTTACCCCCTTGTCGCTTTGTCACCTGGTGCAAGCGATATGTTTGGGGGTCCATTTGTTGAGTGTGCAAGTCACCCCCTGCCAACGTATCTATGTATATAAAACATTGATTAGGCAGGGGCCATAGTCTTTCGATAGATATTATATAACCAGTCCACCAAACCCACCAAACGCCATAACCCTGTCTTTTGTTTCCATATTCCGCAATAGTCCAACTCCAACCGGGGGTTGACCTTGGATATACTGGCATAGTGCATACAGGGTTAACCGCCGGTTGGAGCCTCATTTCATTTAAATTGCGTAAAGGGCCTCTGCAAGATGGCTTCGGCTCCTGGCATGCCCTCTAAAAGTCCGGGATCCCATGATGCCGAGATCTTAAAAGATATAGAGAATAATAATAATAATTCCCGAGTGAAACGAGGAAATTAAGATAAGAATCCTTAGTGTAGTGAGGGATTCAAGTTAGCCCAAGACAAGGCAGCTTTACTCCCGAGGAGCGTACTCTGCTTTTCACACCTACTGCGAGGAAATGAATTCGATTTTTGAAATTTGATGTGGTACGACAACCTTCGAACGTGAAGTTGGCACTACTGCAAGCGATCAGCTGTTGCGGTCACCGGCCGCCGCTGCTACAACTCCTTGGTAAAAGTTGTCATAGGTAATGATTTATTTGAGGTTCCAAATTCAAATCACATTATTCCCACGGGAATAATGAAATTCAGTACAATATTATTGCCCGGCTCGAACGGGGGGCAGCAATGACCTGCTTTATTCCTTGTTTGCATGACATATAATTTGACATTTACGAGCAAGTGGTGTGAAATAATAGATTACGCACCAAGGGAATAAAGCAGTGCCTTACGTCACGGGCGTATTGAATCCCGAAGCGACACTAAGGATTCTGGGGGTGAACCTCCGGAGCGCAGCGAGGAGGTTCAAGTGTTAATTCCCGAGTGAAACGAGGGAATTAAGCTAAGAATCCTTAGGGCTGGTTTTTCAATAGTCAGTTAACCGTTACCTGAGGAATAAAAATAATGGTATGACATATTTTCAATAGATAAGCTGTCAAACCGCCATTTTTATTCCTCAGTTAACGGTTATCTGACTATTGAAAAACCAGCCCTTAGTGTAGCGAGGGATTTAAGTTAGCCCAAGACAAAGGCAGCTTTATTCCTGAGGTGAGTACTCTGCTTTTCACACCACCTGCGAGGAAATAAATTCGAATTTTGAAATTTGATGTGGTACGACAACCTTCGAACGTGAGCATGCTGTGGTGCCCACCTCAGCAAGCGATCAGCTGTTGCAGTGGGGACTGCCGGGGGGCAGCCGCCGCTGCTTCAATTCCTTCGTTCAAAGTTTTCATACTATGTTTTGTTTGAGGTTCCAAATTCAAATCACATTATTCCCACGGGAATAATGAAATTCAGTACATATATTATTCCCGGCTCGAGCGGGAGGGTACAATGCCTTGCTTTACGGCCGGTTAGCAGACATATAATTCGACATTTACGAGCAGGTGGTGTGAAAAGTTATTTTCGGCGCACTTATAAAGAGGATTAACCACTCTGCACGACAACATTTTGACACATGACACATCAGCTGAGTCGACCGGGTGATTCGAAATTTGAGCTATTACACAAGATTTTTTGTCAACTTTCAGCATCCAATTTTTGATACAAAATATGTTACTACAGCTATTTCATGCGATAACTTTGTGAGCAATATCTCTAAGAACATGTTGAGGTCAATAAAACTGCCTCATTCTGTTGTAAAATGTGTGTAACATACAAAATGCTACACCGTTCCAAAAACTAGGTAATTTAGATGTGCAGAAAAATATGTACATAAACAAGCTTATCACATGATAATAATGGTTACACAGTGAAATAAATAAAATAACTTACTATTTACATTATTAGATTTGCTAGTGTTCATACATAATTTCATAAATAATAACGATCAAAGTCTGGATAAAAATTAGCAAAAACTATGTTGCAACATGACTCTTTTTAGTGCTGACCGTAAACCCAATGTTCACAAAACGATTAAAAACGTTCATTCAGCCTAATCGATACTCGCAACATAATCGAACATGGAAAAAAAGTAAAACAAGACATAGAACATGGACTGATTTATCCGCTTTGACTATAGAAAGCTCAGTCCATGCAATAAGTCTATGAAACTAAATCTGAATCATGTTATAATATTTCAAGTATTGTCGTTTACGCAATAATTTATTTTTTATGTTTTATATAGTAATAAATATCGGTGTTTCATTGGAGGCTAAACATGTGTGTCTTCTAAACTTAAATTCAATCATAAGGTTTTACCTATACCCATTTTGTGTTTTCGTTAATTAATTTAAATTTATCTTTTTACAACGGATCTAAAATACGTGAAAAGACAAACACCGGGTTCGGATCTAATGCTGAGAGATGGGAGTACTTCTAAATGATTCCTTGCAGTAATAAACAATTAGAATTTCCAACGGGGCGTGGATGGCTAAATTTTGAACTATGAGGAATAGCGAAAAATCCTGAAGGAAGTCTCGAAGTCGATTTGATAAAAATTAAACAACACCATAAAAATTAAATTTTTGAAATATAAATTCAGCAATCAAACTATCAATATTCTGTGAAGTAGTAACATGCGACAAACTTGAGGTATAAGGATTTTTTTTTAATAATTCGATTTTTTCGAGGGATGGAATCATATTCCATTAAATAAAATTTCGCTACATGTTCACAACATACTGTTCTCATTTCAAATTTTTATTATCACTTCGCGGTGCAAATACATTAAATAATTTTTTGAAATTCGAACTTTAAGTGAGTTTGCGCGAATTTTGATTTTGATCTGCTGTACAATGACTAAATTATTGTTTGTATATTAGTTCATATTTACCAAATTATCATTACTTCACCGAATTTGATCCTTAACAGCGACATCGAATAGTGTAAAAATATACCTAGCATTTTCTTTTTTTAATTCAAAAGCTCGATTTCTGACGTGTAATACTTGCATGACCAAACCAATCTCACGAAACAATTTTGTACAATAAAATAATTAATTTGGCTATCTTTCGAGAGGGAGAGGACAGCGTCCTCCCTCCGCCCCAACCGCAGTGGTAGACGCCCGCGGCGTCGGAAGTCGGCAGACGACGAGTTCCGGCCACCGTAGGCACGGGCATGCCACCATGCCCGACCATGGACCATGGACCATGCCCGGGTCGACAGCGCGTCGTGTTCCACACGCGATAATGACTTAGAGGGCCAAAGCCTGCCGGGGTCGCGGGAGTTATTTCATTACCGTGACCCCGGAACATAAAGGGCTATTGAAGGACACCGTGGATTTTAGTCAGTACAAGTCTGACAGTCCCTCCCGACTCCCGCCCTGCTCGGGGTGGGAGGACTCATTTGATGATTTTTATTACCACGATTACCACGATATTATTATAGATTACCACGATAAAAAACAAAAAACTTTTATTTGGTAAGAAACAAACTCATTTATAAAAAGCCTATCAAGATCCAAGGCATTCTATATTCATTCAACCTTAAAAATTATATTATTGTACAAAATAAAATGTACAGTAAAAATTAGCTAATAAATTAAAATGTTATTACATATTTTGAATAGCAAGTACCACAGCGAGCGCATTCCTAATTCAAAATTTTAGAATTAAATAATTGCCGCGCATTCAAGCATTTATAACTGACATTGTTCCTTTGTCTATTATTGTTTTTTGGGAATGACAATGTACGTAATATTATTATAAAAGCTTTAAACAATATTATAATAGATAATAATTGTATTCTAAGCTTAAAACAAATTTATTTTAATTTTTATTAATCGATTTCCTAGTTTCCTTATTTTTTTCACTCGAGTTGACAAAAAAATCAATTATGGAATCGATTAGAATACTCGCTTTCACACATCATTACGATTAAAAAAAATAAACATGGTTGTCGTTTACGAACACAAATTGAGTAGTGGTAATGAAAAATACGTGTTATTGGCCCTTTATTAGAGAATTACGCCAAGATCTGTACTTTTTTACGTTATTTATAACATTTGGCATGATATATATCTTAATAGTTATTGAGTATAAGCACGCGTATGTGATCAAAGTGAAAAATAAAAATGTAAACAAACAAAAGTGGCGCGAAAGTTCGAGTTCAGATATCAAATTCTTCATTACCACTGCTAATTTATGTTGAATGATGTATGAATTCGTTACAATACTAAATGAGAAGTTATTCATTCCTCCTATAATGATCCGTTGGATGTCCGAAAACCACGTTTTTTATGATTTTTAGCCCTACCCAGCACAGCCATCAAAATGGCGAAGATCGTATTTACACTTTTGGATTTTGTTACGGTAAATTAAGAAAATAAGCGCTAAATGTAGAAGTTTAAATTTCGTGAATAAATCAGATTTTTATTGAACATTCTTAATTAATGCGCACTCATAGGATTTTACGCAGGGAATATTATATTTTTTAAATTTATAATGAGGATGTCGTATGACTACAACGTCTGCCCCTTTTGGACCCACTATTGAGCCAGCGTAGGTTTACTTGTCGCGCCCATTTCGGGGGCGGTACCGAACTATACGGTTAAAGACTCATTACTGCCCGCTAAAAGTTTCCTATAGAAAACACCACTTTTGGGCGCACTTAAAGGCGAACCAAGTCGTCCTTTTCGAATAGGTGGGATGAAATAGTTATTTGTTATGCAAGGCTGCAAAGTTGATTTTTGGCGCGAGTACTTGAATTGAAAAATGAGCGAGCGAAGGATTCTAAGATTGAACCGCGAGAGAAACGAGCGGTTCAAATATAGAATCCTGAGCGATGCGAAGTTTTCAAAGGTACGAGACGCAGAAAAACTTTGCTGCCGAGTGCAACACACAACTTTTCACCTCACACAGCGAGGAAATGAAGTGGGGGCATTGACCTATACAGGGGGCGGCTCGCCTGGCAGTGTAGAAAACAATTGAATACAAGACGTGTTCGAATTTTAAACAACACTTTGTGCTCTAGAGCACAAAATAGAGTTTTGCGCTCAGATTTTGAATGAGAAATAGAATCTTTCCGAGCGTGTGAGGTGAAAAAATATTTGACACGTAGATATTTTCTCTTTTACTATCAAAACCATTAATGACGACGACACGACACTTAAAATTACCTATATTATGTCACAATTTTTACTTGCTTTTGACGTCAACGAATCTCAACTCTCAACTAACCTCAAGGACTACTGGTCGCGGGATTTTATTTCCTCACCGTGACCCCGGAACATAAAGGGCTATTGAAGGACACCGTGGATTTTAGTCAGTAAAAGTCTGACAGTCCCTCCCGCCCTGCCCGGGGTGGGAGGACTCATTTGATGATTTTGCCACGTTAAAAAAAAAAAAAAAAAAACCTCAAGGACTACTAGTCTTCGTCCCGACGACGGCCATGTTGGACGCCAAAAACGGCCTACGTCGCGTGTGTGACAAAAAAAACGGCAAAAAGAAAAATATCTATTGTAGCCCCCTTAAATATTGACTTCATTCTGTATTTAATATTTGTTGTTATAGCAGCAACATAAATACATCACCTGTGAAAATTTCAACAGTCTAACTATCACGAGTTACAGCCTGATCACAGACAGACGGACAGCGGATTCTTATAATATGGTCCCGTTATACCCTTTAGTTACCAAACCCAAAAAAAAACATTATTAACTGACCTCCATGGCTGAGTGTCCAGGGTTCCTTCCCGCGCACGAGCGTACTGAATGCGGTGTACGCCACGCCACCGTACAATCCCAGGGACGTGTGGAACGATGGCCGGCAGTTACGGACTTGCTGTAAAGACGATAATACGACTCATTAAATAAAAAAAAGAGCTCCAAACGCACAGTGATACCGGGCGGCACCGACTTACGAGGTTGTGAGTTCGAACCAAGCCAGGCCCATTTGCGTTATTTATTTCATTATTACTGTTCTCAAAACCCCAAAGAACGAAGGAAAACATCATGAGGAAACGGGCATGTCCTAGAAGGAAAAGTTCTAAAACATGTGACATCCAAGAACCGGCACTGGAACCGCGTGGTGGATTATTGCATTTATGGCCCACTCCCTGTCACAGAGAGGAAGACTGTGTCCCCGAAGTGGGAACATTTTAGGATGATAATAATCAAAATCAAAGCATTTCAACAGGCCAGTTACAGGCACTTTTGAATAGTCAAAGGACAAAAAAATAAGAATACTACAATAATATGGTGCTACAATCCAATCACAAGACATAATAACTGTGAAAGTACTGTAGCTGCTAATTTCAAACCATAAAGCTCTATCAAAAAGAACAGGCAAGAAACTCCAAAGACACTTATCTTCTTATTTTCAATAAGGAATTAATAACAAAACCTTTGTTGCATCATTCATCTCGATAATGTTACTTGCTACATCATTCTAACATTATGTGAGAATGATGTAGCAAGTTATAAGCATCCATAAAAAAATAAAAAATATGATGAAAATAAACTGTGGCCAGTCTTAACTGACACGCCCGTTCACGAACATGACACATGCATCAGCATCACTCAGCTCAACTATTTTGAAGGGAACTCAATGATCCGACACACGCGCCACCATCAGCTAGATATTTGAGTAAGCATGACATACTCTCAACCGCCAGGAAAATTCAACTGAATAAAAGACGAAGGTATTTACTGACTGATAGCTTTGTAACATATAAAAATAAGCTCTCACAGAATAACCTCAAATAATAAACGAATTTATCTGTAATAGCTAGTACGTAACATACCTTCAGTTCTTTATAAACGTAGGACTCTTTGAGTTTGTCCTCATACAGAGTCGGCACGACTCCCTTCTCGTGTGTCGCCTCTCCGGATATGATGAGATCCATCGCAGCCTCCGCCGCCAACATACCTGATAACAGTCACATTATTAAACATTTTTTTACGTTGTTTCGGAATACAATGATAAAAACGGGGCTGGCAATGTATTGTGCCATCGTTGAGTGTAAGGTTGCCATCCGTCCGAGTTTGCCTGGATTTGTCCTAGTTTAGAGGGCGTCCGGAGAGCGTCAGGGGGGGGGGGTTTCATTTGTAGTCCGGGTTTAAAAATTAAAGTCTTAGGCGACTCGCGACACACGCACACTTCACCGGACCCCAGCTTTCTCGATTGCAGTTGCCACGGTGCGCACTTCGCCTCATGTCCGGGTTCTGGACTCTGAAATTCGGGGTTTTTACACGTCTTGTCCTGGTTTCCAGATTTTGGAGATGGCAACCCTAGTTGCGTGTAGTACTGACCGCTCTTCATGGCGTTGTGCGTGCCCTTGATGCGCGGCACGTTGAGGAAGCCGGCGGAGTCTCCCGCCAGCACGCCGCCCGGGAACACGGGCCTAGTTGAGTGTAGTACTGACCGCTCTTCATGGCGTTGTGCGTGCCCTTGATGCGCGGCACGTTGAGGAAGCCGGCGGAGTCTCCCGCCAGCACGCCGCCCGGGAACACGGGCCTAGTTGAGTGTAGTACTGACCGCTCTTCATGGCGTTGTGCGTGCCTTGATGCGCGGCACGTTGAGGAAGCCGGCGGAGTCTCCCGCCAGCACGCCGCCCGGGAACACGGGCCTAGTTGAGTGTAGTACTGACCGCTCTTCATGGCGTTGTGCGTGCCCTTGATGCGCGGCACGTTGAGGAAGCCGGCGGAGTCTCCCGCCAGCACGCCGCCCGGGAACACGGGCCTAGTTGAGTGTAGTACTGACCGCTCTTCATGGCGTTGTGCGTGCCCTTGATGCGCGGCACGTTGAGGAAGCCGGCGGAGTCTCCCGCCAGCACGCCGCCCGGGAACACGGGCCTAGTTGAGTGTAGTACTGACCGCTCTTCATGGCGTTGTGCGTGCCCTTGATGCGCGGCACGTTGAGGAAGCCGGCGGAGTCTCCCGCCAGCACGCCGCCCGGGAACACGGGCCTAGTTGAGTGTAGTACTGACCGCTCTTCATGGCGTTGTGCGTGCCCTTGATGCGCGGCACGTTGAGGAAGCCGGCGGAGTCTCCCGCCAGCACGCCGCCCGGGAACACGGGCCTAGTTGAGTGTAGTACTGACCGCTCTTCATGGCGTTGTGCGTGCCCTTGATGCGCGGCACGTTGAGGAAGCCGGCGGAGTCTCCCGCCAGCACGCCGCCCGGGAACACGGGCCTAGTTGAGTGTAGTACTGACCGCTCTTCATGGCGTTGTGCGTGCCCTTGATGCGCGGCACGTTGAGGAAGCCGGCGGAGTCTCCCGCCAGCACGCCGCCCGGGAACACGGGCCTAGTTGAGTGTAGTACTGACCGCTCTTCATGGCGTTGTGCGTGCCCTTGATGCGCGGCACGTTGAGGAAGCCGGCGGAGTCTCCCGCCAGCACGCCGCCCGGGAACACGGGCCTAGTTGAGTGTAGTACTGACCGCTCTTCATGGCGTTGTGCGTGCCCTTGATGCGCGGCACGTTGAGGAAGCCGGCGGAGTCTCCCGCCAGCACGCCGCCCGGGAACACGGGCCTAGTTGAGTGTAGTACTGACCGCTCTTCATGGCGTTGTGCGTGCCCTTGATGCGCGGCACGTTGAGGAAGCCGGCGGAGTCTCCCGCCAGCACGCCGCCCGGGAACACGGGCCTAGTTGAGTGTAGTACTGACCGCTCTTCATGGCGTTGTGCGTGCCCTTGATGCGCGGCACGTTGAGGAAGCCGGCGGAGTCTCCCGCCAGCACGCCGCCCGGGAACACGGGCCTAGTTGAGTTTAGTACTGACCGCTCTTCATGGCGTTGTGCGTGCCCTTGATGCGCGGCACGTTGAGGAAGCCGGCGGAGTCTCCCGCCAGCACGCCGCCCGGGAACACGGGCCTAGTTGAGTGTAGTACTGACCGCTCTTCATGGCGTTGTGCGTGCCCTTGATGCGCGGCACGTTGAGGAAGCCGGCGGAGTCTCCCGCCAGCACGCCGCCCGGGAACACGGGCCTAGTTGAGTGTAGTACTGACCGCTCTTCATGGCGTTGTGCGTGCCCTTGATGCGCGGCACGTTGAGGAAGCCGGCGGAGTCTCCCGCCAGCACGCCGCCCGGGAACACGGGCCTAGTTGAGTGTAGTACTGACCGCTCTTCATGGCGTTGTGCGTGCCCTTGATGCGCGGCACGTTGAGGAAGCCGGCGGAGTCTCCCGCCAGCACGCCGCCCGGGAACACGGGCCTAGTTGAGTGTAGTACTGACCGCTCTTCATGGCGTTGTGCGTGCCCTTGATGCGCGGCACGTTGAGGAAGCCGGCGGAGTCTCCCGCCAGCACGCCGCCCGGGAACACGGGCCTAGTTGAGTGTAGTACTGACCGCTCTTCATGGCGTTGTGCGTGCCCTTGATGCGCGGCACGTTGAGGAAGCCGGCGGAGTCTCCCGCCAGCACGCCGCCCGGGAACACGGGCCTAGTTGAGTGTAGTACTGACCGCTCTTCATGGCGTTGTGCGTGCCCTTGATGCGCGGCACGTTGAGGAAGCCGGCGGAGTCTCCCGCCAGCACGCCGCCCGGGAACACGGGCCTAGTTGAGTGTAGTACTGACCGCTCTTCATGGCGTTGTGCGTGCCCTTGATGCGCGGCACGTTGAGGAAGCCGGCGGAGTCTCCCGCCAGCACGCCGCCCGGGAACACGGGCCTAGTTGAGTGTAGTACTGACCGCTCTTCATGGCGTTGTGCGTGCCCTTGATGCGCGGCACGTTGAGGAAGCCGGCGGAGTCTCCCGCCAGCACGCCGCCCGGGAACACGGGCCTAGTTGAGTGTAGTACTGACCGCTCTTCATGGCGTTGTGCGTGCCCTTGATGCGCGGCACGTTGAGGAAGCCGGCGGAGTCTCCCGCCAGCACGCCGCCCGGGAACACGGGCCTAGTTGAGTGTAGTACTGACCGCTCTTCATGGCGTTGTGCGTGCCCTTGATGCGCGGCACGTTGAGGAAGCCGGCGGAGTCTCCCGCCAGCACGCCGCCCGGGAACACGGGCCTAGTTGAGTGTAGTACTGACCGCTCTTCATGGCGTTGTGCGTGCCCTTGATGCGCGGCACGTTGAGGAAGCCGGCGGAGTCTCCCGCCAGCACGCCGCCCGGGAACACGGGCCTAGTTGAGTGTAGTACTGACCGCTCTTCATGGCGTTGTGCGTGCCCTTGATGCGCGGCACGTTGAGGAAGCCGGCGGAGTCTCCCGCCAGCACGCCGCCCGGGAACACGGGCCTAGTTGAGTGTAGTACTGACCGCTCTTCATGGCGTTGTGCGTGCCCTTGATGCGCGGCACGTTGAGGAAGCCGGCGGAGTCTCCCGCCAGCACGCCGCCCGGGAACACGGGCCTAGTTGAGTGTAGTACTGACCGCTCTTCATGGCGTTGTGCGTGCCCTTGATGCGCGGCACGTTGAGGAAGCCGGCGGAGTCTCCCGCCAGCACGCCGCCCGGGAACACGGGCCTAGTTGAGTGTAGTACTGACCGCTCTTCATGGCGTTGTGCGTGCCCTTGATGCGCGGCACGTTGAGGAAGCCGGCGGAGTCTCCCGCCAGCACGCCGCCCGGGAACACGGGCCTAGTTGAGTGTAGTACTGACCGCTCTTCATGGCGTTGTGCGTGCCCTTGATGCGCGGCACGTTGAGGAAGCCGGCGGAGTCTCCCGCCAGCACGCCGCCCGGGAACACGGGCCTAGTTGAGTGTAGTACTGACCGCTCTTCATGGCGTTGTGCGTGCCCTTGATGCGCGGCACGTTGAGGAAGCCGGCGGAGTCTCCCGCCAGCACGCCGCCCGGGAACACGGGCCTAGTTGAGTGTAGTACTGACCGCTCTTCATGGCGTTGTGCGTGCCCTTGATGCGCGGCACGTTGAGGAAGCCGGCGGAGTCTCCCGCCAGCACGCCGCCCGGGAACACGGGCCTAGTTGAGTGTAGTACTGACCGCTCTTCATGGCGTTGTGCGTGCCCTTGATGCGCGGCACGTTGAGGAAGCCGGCGGAGTCTCCCGCCAGCACGCCGCCCGGGAACACGGGCCTAGTTGAGTGTAGTACTGACCGCTCTTCATGGCGTTGTGCGTGCCCTTGATGCGCGGCACGTTGAGGAAGCCGGCGGAGTCTCCCGCCAGCACGCCGCCCGGGAACACGGGCCTAGTTGAGTGTAGTACTGACCGCTCTTCATGGCGTTGTGCGTGCCCTTGATGCGCGGCACGTTGAGGAAGCCGGCGGAGTCTCCCGCCAGCACGCCGCCCGGGAACACGGGCCTAGTTGAGTGTAGTACTGACCGCTCTTCATGGCGTTGTGCGTGCCCTTGATGCGCGGCACGTTGAGGAAGCCGGCGGAGTCTCCCGCCAGCACGCCGCCCGGGAACACGGGCCTAGTTGAGTGTAGTACTGACCGCTCTTCATGGCGTTGTGCGTGCCCTTGATGCGCGGCACGTTGAGGAAGCCGGCGGAGTCTCCCGCCAGCACGCCGCCCGGGAACACGGGCCTAGTTGAGTGTAGTACTGACCGCTCTTCATGGCGTTGTGCGTGCCTTGATGCGCGGCACGTTGAGGAAGCCGGCGGAGTCTCCCGCCAGCACGCCGCCCGGGAACACGGGCCTAGTTGAGTGTAGTACTGACCGCTCTTCATGGCGTTGTGCGTGCCCTTGATGCGCGGCACGTTGAGGAAGCCGGCGGAGTCTCCCGCCAGCACGCCGCCCGGGAACACGGGCCTAGTTGAGTGTAGTACTGACCGCTCTTCATGGCGTTGTGCGTGCCCTTGATGCGCGGCACGTTGAGGAAGCCGGCGGAGTCTCCCGCCAGCACGCCGCCCGGGAACACGGGCCTAGTTGAGTGTAGTACTGACCGCTCTTCATGGCGTTGTGCGTGCCCTTGATGCGCGGCACGTTGAGGAAGCCGGCGGAGTCTCCCGCCAGCACGCCGCCCGGGAACACGGGCCTAGTTGAGTGTAGTACTGACCGCTCTTCATGGCGTTGTGCGTGCCCTTGATGCGCGGCACGTTGAGGAAGCCGGCGGAGTCTCCCGCCAGCACGCCGCCCGGGAACACGGGCCTAGTTGAGTGTAGTACTGACCGCTCTTCATGGCGTTGTGCGTGCCCTTGATGCGCGGCACGTTGAGGAAGCCGGCGGAGTCTCCCGCCAGCACGCCGCCCGGGAACACGGGCCTAGTTGAGTGTAGTACTGACCGCTCTTCATGGCGTTGTGCGTGCCCTTGATGCGCGGCACGTTGAGGAAGCCGGCGGAGTCTCCCGCCAGCACGCCGCCCGGGAACACGGGCCTAGTTGAGTGTAGTACTGACCGCTCTTCATGGCGTTGTGCGTGCCCTTGATGCGCGGCACGTTGAGGAAGCCGGCGGAGTCTCCCGCCAGCACGCCGCCCGGGAACACGGGCCTAGTTGAGTGTAGTACTGACCGCTCTTCATGGCGTTGTGCGTGCCCTTGATGCGCGGCACGTTGAGGAAGCCGGCGGAGTCTCCCGCCAGCACGCCGCCCGGGAACACGGGCCTAGTTGAGTGTAGTACTGACCGCTCTTCATGGCGTTGTGCGTGCCCTTGATGCGCGGCACGTTGAGGAAGCCGGCGGAGTCTCCCGCCAGCACGCCGCCCGGGAACACGGGCCTAGTTGAGTGTAGTACTGACCGCTCTTCATGGCGTTGTGCGTGCCCTTGATGCGCGGCACGTTGAGGAAGCCGGCGGAGTCTCCCGCCAGCACGCCGCCCGGGAACACGGGCCTAGTTGAGTGTAGTACTGACCGCTCTTCATGGCGTTGTGCGTGCCCTTGATGCGCGGCACGTTGAGGAAGCCGGCGGAGTCTCCCGCCAGCACGCCGCCCGGGAACACGGGCCTAGTTGAGTGTAGTACTGACCGCTCTTCATGGCGTTGTGCGTGCCCTTGATGCGCGGCACGTTGAGGAAGCCGGCGGAGTCTCCCGCCAGCACGCCGCCCGGGAACACGGGCCTAGTTGAGTGTAGTACTGACCGCTCTTCATGGCGTTGTGCGTGCCCTTGATGCGCGGCACGTTGAGGAAGCCGGCGGAGTCTCCCGCCAGCACGCCGCCCGGGAACACGGGCCTAGTTGAGTGTAGTACTGACCGCTCTTCATGGCGTTGTGCGTGCCCTTGATGCGCGGCACGTTGAGGAAGCCGGCGGAGTCTCCCGCCAGCACGCCGCCCGGGAACACGGGCCTAGTTGAGTGTAGTACTGACCGCTCTTCATGGCGTTGTGCGTGCCCTTGATGCGCGGCACGTTGAGGAAGCCGGCGGAGTCTCCCGCCAGCACGCCGCCCGGGAACACGGGCCTAGTTGAGTGTAGTACTGACCGCTCTTCATGGCGTTGTGCGTGCCCTTGATGCGCGGCACGTTGAGGAAGCCGGCGGAGTCTCCCGCCAGCACGCCGCCCGGGAACACGGGCCTAGTTGAGTGTAGTACTGACCGCTCTTCATGGCGTTGTGCGTGCCCTTGATGCGCGGCACGTTGAGGAAGCCGGCGGAGTCTCCCGCCAGCACGCCGCCCGGGAACACGGGCCTAGTTGAGTGTAGTACTGACCGCTCTTCATGGCGTTGTGCGTGCCCTTGATGCGCGGCACGTTGAGGAAGCCGGCGGAGTCTCCCGCCAGCACGCCGCCCGGGAACACGGGCCTAGTTGAGTGTAGTACTGACCGCTCTTCATGGCGTTGTGCGTGCCCTTGATGCGCGGCACGTTGAGGAAGCCGGCGGAGTCTCCCGCCAGCACGCCGCCCGGGAACACGGGCCTAGTTGAGTGTAGTACTGACCGCTCTTCATGGCGTTGTGCGTGCCCTTGATGCGCGGCACGTTGAGGAAGCCGGCGGAGTCTCCCGCCAGCACGCCGCCCGGGAACACGGGCCTAGTTGAGTGTAGTACTGACCGCTCTTCATGGCGTTGTGCGTGCCCTTGATGCGCGGCACGTTGAGGAAGCCGGCGGAGTCTCCCGCCAGCACGCCGCCCGGGAACACGGGCGTGGGCAGGCACTGCCAGCCGCCCTCCACCAGCGCGCGCGCGCCGTACGCCACGCGGGCACCACCTGCACACAACATCATATCCTGCTCACTGCTGTATTAAGGCACGTGGTGTAGTGGTCACTACTAAGCATAAGATCCGAGCCCCATGTTGCCTACCATGACGTCACAAAGCGAGAATAGTTCCACTGAGAGAACGAGATAGCGATAGACGACTTGTGTAGGTCTGTCTCTTTCCCACAGTAGAACAACAGGTCGGAACATCGGTCACAGAGTCTGGATTTAAATGTTACTGATGACTATAAACTCGCCCCTATTACATGAGATTTAAACATTATATTTAACATACTATATTTTTTATAGATGTAGTATTTTTTTGTTTTCTATTTTTACCGACTTCAAAAAAAAGGAGGTTATCAATTCGACTCGTATGTATGTAATATTTCCAGAACTGCCCAGTTTTCGGATATGTTAGTCTATATGAGCGTCTCAAAAAATGTGCAAAATTTCATGTGTATGTACGAGTATGTATGTATGTATGTTTTTATGTTTGTGTTCGCATATCTCCGGAACTACCAGTCCGATTTAAGTAATTCTTTTACTAGGTATTATTCACTAGGTATTATTGTACTAGGTATTATTCAACTTAGGGAATACTCAAGTTTTATCAAAATCGGTTCAGTAGTTTATGAGATAGGGAATCTTTTGCCTACTTGGATCATAGATTATCAAAGTCGATTATATGTTTGTCCACGATTATCTCGCGTTTGTCTGAACCGATTTTCACGCAGTTTTCAGAAAAATGTTTATTACATTCTAGGGAAGGTTTCAATCTATCTATACATATAAAATCGTAGAAAAGCAGTGTTTGTGCACGCTAATCTTCGGAACTACGGTATTTGATTGTTTTTTTTTTTTTGTAAAGGTTTTAAGTGTGGCCAACACATAGGCTATAATTTATCTTGGAAACTTGAACACCTGATGCAGAACTGCAATAGATCAGCTAAAGCATAAGAGACACAAAAATAGCTCCATAGCAAAAATTGTTCCACGCGATGAACATTTTCTGCTGAGAGAATAAATTTGAAGATATGGAACACCTGATGTGGAACTCCAAGAGCCCAGCTACACTATTACATAATTATACAGTAATGACGTCTTAGCAAGAGTTGTTCATCCTGATGAGCACTCTCTGTTGTCGTATAAAAACTGAAGATATGGAACACCTGATGTGGAACTCCAAGAGCCCAGCTACACTATAATAAAAATATACAGGAATGACGTCTGAGCAAGAGTTGTTTAGTCTGATGGGCATTTCCTGTTGACTTACAAAAAAGAAAGATCTGGAACGTCTGGAATCGTCACGCGCATCCCGTTGTTTTCCCGTCCCCAGGCTCTTAGAATTTGACATCAGACGTTTCAGATCTTCGATTTTGACGACCCCGTTGCCGCTGACATAAGCAACAGGATCCGCGTGCGAAGTCGCGGGCAGAAGCTAGTATACAATAATAATGGATGGCTTGTGACGTTGCCCGCATAGCTCCGTTTTTGTTGCTCCCTTGGATATAAACTAAAGACGCCAATTATACGATTTTTTTTGTTGAATATCTGAACTAACTGAAAAGGGTAAAATAAAATCTTTTTAAAAAAACGAACCGACTTCAAAAAAAATACATAAAAGTGTAAAATAACTTTTTTTTCGGAAGTCGGTGGCAAAAGCCAATGACATAAAGATCAAAAGCCACCGACCGAAAGAAAAGTTATTTTACACTTTTTTGTATTTGTTTTTGAAGTCGGTACTTTTTTTTTTAGTTTTTATTTAAATATTTATACGCGTTTAACATATGCGTTGCATTATTCAAATTTAAATTATTCTATCAAAAATGTCAATTAAACTTTATAACTTACCTTCAAACATCGGCCTAATGTAGGGATGAGTCTTGAATTTCTGGAACTCTCTAAAGGGGCTGAGATAGGGGTTGGTGTAGTCCAGGCCCACCACGAAGCCCGTAGCCACGAGGGGTGCTTCGCCCTCGGCTACCTTCAGGTGGTAGATGAACGAGCCTCCGTACGTGTTCTTGTCTAACGGCCACCCAACTGTATGTTCTACTAAACCGGGTTTGTGGTTCTGGTAAAAATCAAAAAACAAATTTTTAGAAATTCATAAAAATGTGTATTGCTACATGAGATGTATTGTTCCATGAGATCACATTAGGCCTTAACAAAAACCGAGTGCTAACTAACTTTTTTTTTTAATATCGCAGCAGATTCTGATTAAGGGGCTTTTGGCCTCATACAGGACAATTTTTTTTTCTTTTTCTTTTTTTTTGTCATGATTTATGTGGTTGTTATGTCCTCTGTGAGGCCAATAATATCATTTCTTTTTAACCGACTTCAAAAAAAGGAGGAGGTTCTCAATTCGTCGGAATCTTTTTTTTTTTTTTATGTATGGTCCCCGATTTCTCGAAGACGCCTGGACCGATTTGGAAAATTTTTCTTTTGTTTGAAAGGGTATACTTTCCCATTGGTCCCATGATCATCAGGTTAGGATCTGATGATGGGATCCCAGGGAAATCGAGGGCAACCTTCAAATTTTATAGGCACATAGTACCATTTTCATATATTTTCTAAAGCTGTTCAAGTATTTGCATCTGATAATCATCATCTCAGGTGGATGACCTGATGATGGAAGGTACAACTCTTTAAGAGTAAGGAGTAGGCATCGATTGATTTACTTTGTGTTCGCATATCTCCGGAACAACAAGTCCGATTTAAGTAATTCTTTTTTTGTTGTACTAGGTATTATTTAACTTAGAGAATGCTGCAAGTTTCATCAAAATCGGTTCAGTAATTTTTGAGATATGGAATTTTATTATCATATTGTGTACATGAGCGATGTAATTACCGGTGCGAAGGATTACAAAATTCTAGTTCACATGTAAGAGAATAATGTTCTTGACAAGAATTAGGGTTGAATATTTAAACTAAAAAGAGTAAAATAAAAACTTTTTCAAAAAAAATGTAAAAACAACCACAAAAAAGTGAAAAATAATCTACAAAATAACAACCACAAAAAAGTGAAAAATAATCTACAAAATAACTTTTCTTTCGGAAGTCGGTGGCTAAAAGACAATGAATAGAAAAAAAAAACAAAGGCACCGACTTCCGAAAGAAAAGTTATTTTGTAGATTATTTTTCACTTTTTTGTGGTTGTTTTTGAAGGCGGTTACATTTTTTTTGTTTCTATATAGATGGCGAAACGTAGTTGCACGAAGATAAATTCTTAAAGAGTTCAATGTGTTACCCTTTATTATAACAACTACTTCTTGTAATTTTAAAGAACATTATTTTATGAGGGGCAAAAAACCCTAAATTTTTGTTACAAACACCAACAGTGGTACCACAAAAACTTTTAAATGTCTGTTGAACACCTTGTCTAAATAAAAACTTTTTCAAAAAAAAAATGTAAAATAACCTTCAAAACTTTTCTTTCGGAAGTCGGTGACTTGTTTTTATTAATTTCATTGTCTTTTTGCCACCGACTTCCGAAAGAAAAGTTTTGAAGGTTATTTTACCCTTTTTTTGTGGTCGTTTTTGAAGGCGGTTACATTTTTTTTTGAAAAAGTTTTTATTTTACTCTTTTTAGTTTAAATATTCAACCACAATTTTTGTCAAATACGAGTACATCATTTTCTTACATGAGCACTAGAATTTTGTAATCCGTAACACCGGTAATAACATCGTTAAAATCTCTTACATTCATAATTCCCTATCTCAAAAACTACTGAACCGATTTTGATGAAACTTGCAGTATTCCCTAAGTTAAACGATACCTAGTACAACAAAAAAAGAATTACTTAAATCGGACTTGTAGTTCCGGAGATATGCGAACACAAACATAATTTTCTTACTTGAGGAGTTGTACCTTCCATCATCAGCTCAGCTACATGAGATGATGATTACCATACGCAAATACTTAAATTACTTCATAAAATTTGCGAAAAACGATGTGTACGCCTATAAAATTCGAGGGTTGCCCTCGATTTCTCCAGGATACAATCATCAGATCCTGACATGGTGACAATGGGACCACTCCTGAAGTATCTCCTTTCGAACAAAAAAAGAATTTTTAAAATCGGTCCACAACTGGCGGAGTAATCAGGTAACAAACACACAAAAAAAAAAAAAAAAAAAAACATACCGTCGAATTGATAACCTCCTTCTTTTTGAAGTCGGTTAAAAATGTCAGATTATGACGTTGAAATAAGGGGGCCAATTCTCGGCTTTAGAGATGGTGTCGAACTCGACAAAAAATTCTAATGACGTCATTTTTTCGACAAATTTTAAAAGTTGCTATTCTGGGGATGTCGGATTCGACATTTGTCGAAGGCTAACGTTAGAATTCATGTCGAGTGCTTCTGAGCAGTAGAGATGTAATGTCGATTGTAGAGATACGTCATTTCTGAGTGAATTTGTTGAGTTTTGGATTGTACACTGTTTTCTTTTCTTTAGTTTTTAAATAAAATACGGCTTGGCATGTCATACCTACTGGAAATTCGATAAACTCTTGATTTTTGCATTGTGTTTTCTTGAAACGACGACCTTCGCGCAAATAACAAACACTGTAATTTGTGTACCCACGATTGGATTAGAAACCACTGAAAGATGGACGAGTTTATTAGCATTTTTATCACAATAACAATAGCATTTTTGTCTCGGAGTTGTTGGAAAGTGGCGAGCAACTGGCCAATACATGAATACACGGCGACAACAGCGCACTTATCCCGCCGTCGATATTTACGATTTGAGCGAAACAGAAGTCATTAAAATAATTCCCCTCCATGTTAAAACAAAAATCATGAAATGTAAAACAGCACAGCCCACTAATGAATTATAAACACAGAGTCCATGTAAACATATCAAAAGACGCAAATTCTGACACTGACCTGACAGACAATCAACTGTCAAACTGATTATTTTTACACAAAACGTTTCGTTTCATCCTTAAATAATTAGATTTAGTCAGCGTTTTAAAACAAAATCATTCATTAACCTATAGTTACCTAAAACGGAACGTGCGATTCTTCATAATGGTAACATTATCTTCACTCGACTCGACATTTTCGTGACATTTATTTCTATTTTGACTGAGAATACGGATTTCTGCTCAATTCGACATTTTTTGGTAGAGATAGAGATATTTTTAATAGACATAGAGATCGACTTACAATCTCGAACTCGAGAAAAATGGCGAAAATCGAGAATTGGCCTCAAGGTCCGTTTTGCAGTCACACTTTTTTTAGACAAGTGTTCAACAGGTGTTTAAGTTTTTGTAGTAAGGCTGCAAGGGTTTTGATTAATTATGTATTCGAACTTAATTATCAGTTATTTCCTTTTTTAACCGACTTCAAAAAAAGGAGGAGGTTCTCAATTCGGTCGGTATGTTTTTTTTTTTTATGTGTGTACATCGATTACTCCGAGGTTTCTAGTCCGATTAGTGTGATTCTTTTTTTGTTCGATGCAGTATACTTGCAGTGTGGTCCCATAAAAATTTTATCCAATTTGGTTCAGTACTTTTTATTTTGTGAGCATTTTTATTGATTTCGGCTACTTGGATGACATTACTTTTTGCGTGTTTGTTACGCGATTACTCCGCCAATTGTGGACCGAATTTCAAAATTCTTTTTTTTTTGTTGTACTAAGGATCGTTTACCTTAGCGAATACTGTAAGTTTCATCAAAATCTGTTCAGCAGTTTTTTAGGATAGGGAATTTTATTAGCATGTGTACATGAGCGATGTTAATACCGGTGCCACGGATTACAAAATTCTAGTGCACATGTAAGAAAATGATGTATTTGACAAGAATTTGGGTTAAATATTTAAACTAAAAAGAGTAAAATAAAAAATTGAAAAAAAAAAATTAACCGCCTTCTAAAACAACCACAAAAAAGGATAAAATAACCTACAAAATAACTTTTCTTTCGGAAGTCGGTGGCAAAAAGACAACGAAATAAAAAACAAAGCCACTGACTTCCGAAAGAAAAGTTATTTTGTATTTTTTTTTTAAGTTTTTTGTCAATTATTTAGGGTTAGGCTCGCGTGACCACTATCTCGCATGTTGGTAAGCAATGAGGTGGTAGACAGTGAAGTATGCTTGACTAGAAGTGACTTATTGACTCCAAGTTTATAGCTATAAACAAAAAAAGACAGAAAATACTAGACTAGAAATGTAATCTTACCTCTGGTTTAACTTCCCACAATTCTTTGAGTCCAATACCGTATGACTGAGGTTCACTGTTCTTCCTCAAGTCATACTTCTTTGAGATCATTTTTGTAAGGTGGCCGTGGCAACCTGTAAAAAAAGAAGATAAATTATTATTTTTTATGATTTTTTTTAACTTTGTCCCACCCTTGGAATTTCTACTGTATCATGGGTGCGTTTACAAACATAGAAACTTACATACACAAACACCCAAAGACGAAACAACTACATAAAGATCATACAATATTGGTTAAGGAAGAAACCGCGACACTCTGTCGCACGTTCTTATTATTTCCCAGAATTTGATCCTTGTTAGCAACACTATCAAATGGTAATACAGGGTGTGATTTTTTTTCCAAAATCAGCGGGTTCGATTCCTGGCTAGGATTATCGATTTTTCGAAAATCTAATGATGCAGTTTTAGTTTTCGTCAAAATCGGCCTAGTTTCGGATATAGCCAACCACGCCCAGTTGAAAAATTCACTATGTATATTACGTGACAAATATTTCCGTGCCTCTACCGCCCGAGTCGTATTTCTGGGACAGAGAATATTCACGATTTTTGTTTTGTTCGATTTATTTGCATCTCCATAGGAAGACAAATAGTTATTTCGATAGACAGGTACGTTTTATTGTACACAAAAGAGAGGAGCTTTTATTTCACCGATTCGTAGCCGCGCGCTAGGGGCACGGCCATTGATATTTAGCCAAGCGCTGAAAAGGTTCATTATTAGTCCCAATATGTGGCGCCATGTTTAAAACTTTACCTTCAGTAAAGATGGTGATTTTAGAGTGGAATTCCATGCCTCGCTCGAACATGTCCTTAGGACTGCCATCTTTAGCGATACCAACGTCTCCTGTGGCGACGCCCTTCAGGGAGCCGTCGTCACGGTATATCAGGTCGGCGCCTGCGCACCCCGGCCAGATCTATACAAAGAGATATTAATTCAGAAAATAAAATATTGAAGAGAAAGAAATAGTCTTAGTCATGGTCAAGTAACAAGTCTTCTGCGAAACCGTGAGGAAAATACTTAACTATTTTTTTTAAATTTTGTATTCTGTTTAACTAGTGTGAAAATTTGAGTTTTTTTTTTTAATCTTGTGGTAACTACTAATAAAGCTGATAAATTTGTTTGCTCAGTTGAACATGCTAATCTCAGGAAATACATATTGGATTAAATTGAAAAAAAAATTGTGTTGGTTAGTCGTAGTTATTTATCGAGACAAGTAAACAAAATGATATTGATACCTCGGCTCCAGCTGCCTCTGCCTGCTCCGAGAGCCACTTTACGAGGTGTCCCAGACGGACAACATAGTTTCCATGGTTGTAGTTAGGTAGGCCTGAGAAAATAAACAAAAATAATAGGGTATTTCACTGAAAAAAATCAGTCAATCAGATTATAAAAAATATTTGACAAATATTTTTTTCTTATGTTACACATAAACTAAAATTGAAAAAGATACGACACTTTTGAAATTGGCAATACATCACAAGCAAGTACAGTTTTTTTGTTACACTCGCTTGTGATGTTACGAGCATCAAGAGTGGGACTCTCGGATTTTGATGCGTTTTTATCTTTGTAAAATTAAACATTCATTGTTTTAACAAAAGAAAAGTATACGAGTATTAACTGACTGTTGGACTAATTAGATTTGGTATAATATTGATGTTGTCGACGTCGCTATAGTATCAACAGGTATCAGATGCGGTCTACTGATTCCAACTACGAGTGAAAATCAACCTTGCTACTAAGAAAATATGATGCAATTCGATTGACTTGACGTCATCGTGGCGATCGTGTTTTGTTTTTCATTTACCCGTAGATAACAACGTGTTTTATGTCATAATTATGTCGTAGTGGTAAGGTTGATTCTCCAGTTTCATCCTTATGTAGACTGAGACTCGGCCATTGTTGCACTCCTGTGTTCCTTCACAAGATTCACATTCGAGACAATTCGTTGTGTGAGTGTGGTCTTGATGATGGCACCCTTGAACATATATTTTTTTCATGTCCGTTGAATTCCCAATCCCTAGACCTGTATCATAAGCTTTCCAAAATTAAAACCCCTCTCCCTATTAATGTCAATTCTCTCCTGACTAACTTTTCTCCCAAACTTATCCAACTCCTATCAGATTTTTTTAATGAAAATGATATTAAATTGTAACCCGTTCCTTCATGTAAATATGTAGATAGACCATAATATAATTGGATAGTTGTTTGTAGATAGTGGTTTAATGATACTAACAAAAATAATTATTGTGTTGTCTTTCAGCTACTAACCCATCCTAACGCACACAACTACCGCTGAGTTAGAAATTCGACGGCTCAACGGGCCCAACATATTGCTCGGCTGTCATTACTCGACACTGGCATCCATAGTCGCCGACTGTTGCCAAAAGGGCGAAAAAAAAAAAAAAAAAAAGTTTGATTCTCACTTGTAGTTGAAAGCGCCATGGGTAAAGTCCCAAAGTTGGCGAATCTCAACGGCATAAAGACGAATTTTCAGTGTTCTATATAATAGGATAGTAGAACCATCAACCAACAAATCCAAGAAACAAATTCTCTAACGGTAAATCTATAAAGAAATAGATTTGCCACTTCAGAAAGTCCAATAAAGAAATCGGACAGATTAGGGATCTTGATGTGCTATTTATCTAATATCTTTAAACGAGCAATTCTTGTATATTTATTTATATATAATCAGGATCTCGGAAACGGCTCCAAGGATTTTCATGAAAGTTACAGATTAGGGGTTTTTCAGCTCAAGGAATATCGATATATCAAGGTCCCAGGTTCGAGAAAAGCTCGGTTCCCAAGATATAGACATTTTAAAAACCGAGCAAAGCTCGGTCAACCAGATATTTTATTATATTTCTAACCTGGAAACACAGGGATGGGTATCCTGCCACTTTTGGTGAGAAGACCAAACTTGTCAGAGGTAACCTCTGTGTTCATAGGCGCTCCCTTGTCCTTCCAGTCTGGGATCAACTCGTTCAGGGCAATCGGGTCCACGCAGGCACCAGACAATATATGGCCACCAGCCTCTGCAGCTTTTTCCAGAAGAGTCACCCGGACTTCCTGTGAATTGATGGAGCAAGTTTTAAATGGTGATCGTAGAGAAAATTGTAATTTGTTCCATTGAGAAAGTTTTTCAGTAATCCAACTTTAAATCAGTTGTAGACTTAAACAACTGATTTTGAAGAGCTGATGTTGCAGAGGTATTAATCACTTGGATATTCTAAATAGTTCCAAACGAGGGGCAAATTTCTCGTTTTGTGTTTTAATTATGAGCTCCTCACACAAAAATGTTAATTAAATTGAATATATTAGATAGGTTAACGATGAATGGTAAATGACAGATACTTACAGCTCCCTTTTCCTCCGCGATCTGGCGAGCTCTGATGGCTGCGGCCATGCCAGCAGGACCCCCTCCTATGATTAGGATGTCCGTCTCCTCCGCTACTCTCTCCATACTGATGTCTGCATGTAACAGATTAATAATAGGAAAGGGATATTAGGTTGTCAGGTCGACATCTGTATCACCTATGACTGCTTTTGTCAAGAGATCTTGTCCTATGGGCGTTCTAGACAAGAGCCCAGGGCCCTGCAGTCCTAAAGGGCTTTTCCCAAGAGTAGCATTGCAGTAATTATCAAATGTAGAAAACAAAACTTCTTTCAAGAGGGTTTATAACTTTTTTTTGCAGTGAAATAAAACCTAACTATATGAATATGCATAATACAAATGGCCTTCATAGTTCCAAAGCGCTCAAGGCCTATAATAGGTTAAAGATGGTCCTGCCTGGCTGTTGTAAAAGAGCCCTGTCACAATTTTACTGTACATAGAAGTATTCTCTATCCATTATAGTCAACTTAAAACTATAATTTTATTCTAAAAATCTTGTTTTCAAAGCGGAGAGTAGTGTTTACTGAAATCTAAGGGTTTTTTCCTACAATTAAACATTTATATCATGATGGAAACTTTATGGAATTGCTCTAACAAAAGTTGGCAGTGTATCAAGTTAGGAAATTAGCTGGTATTTGCTGCCCTTTTATCAATGCCAAATTGCTAGATCATTGATGCCAGATATGTGGGTGATAAGATAATGGATTTAAAACTAATGGGGGGGTTGTTGCCAATGTTGCCATGTGGACATTTGTTACTTTATTGGTTATAATTATTTTGGATTAAGTTGTTTATTGTACAAAAGTAGCGTTGGGTTGCTTGTCAACAAATAAAAAAGTTGCATGGGGTCCACCTACAATAATCAAGGTCAAACAATAATATAATAACTTCATTTAAGATATCATTTGTTTGTGTATTTGAAACATTTTTCTTTCATTTTATATCATTCCACTCAGCCGCGCGACTGTCAACTGTCAACACGCGATAAAGTGCTGTTGGTTATTTTAATGCTTTCAAGTGTAAAACTCTATAACAGTGTGTGAAAACGCAATAATAATGTACTCTTGTTAGTGATAAATAAGTGACATTGTTTGTAACAAAAAGTGTTAGTGATTTAAAAAGAAATAAGTGATCAAAATTAGGAAGTGACAATCGTTATTTTCTAAATTTCGCAACCTACCCCCAGTATTATTTACTTTTTCATGATTAATACTATTTGTCAATTGTCATGTCAATATGCCACCTGACATCTGGAAAGGTGTTGCTACTGTAAAATCTTAAATTCTACTATGAGTAGCGAAAATGGTATAATAATGAAGGGAGTGGAGAATCAGACTCCTAGTCAAGCCAACACAACTGATGAAGCACTCTCACCTAAGAAATCAGGGCGTGGCACCGCCTCCACAAGCAGCAAAAAGGCTATGACCCAACAAGTATTTCATCCATCTCTCTTTACCAGACAGAGATCCAACTCGCTCACTGAGCCTACTCCCAAACCAGGTAGTACAGTCACCGTTCCTATCATGCTTAGTCAAGGTGCACCACCAGTGAATCCAACTGTATCAAACTTCCAAAAGCCAACCACAGAAAAGCAGCCTCCTGCATGGCAACGTGCCCCGTCAATTAAAAAACGAAAGACTTGTGATTCACCCCCACCTGCCACAACTACGACAGGAAACAGGTTTGCCAGTTTACCTGTCGACCTGACAGAGGACGAAACAGACCAACCCAAGCCAACCAGTAAGCCGCCACCGATCGTACTCTATGGGATAGAAGATCTTAAAGAATTAACAAAACTGATTGAAACGGTCATAAGCCCAGGTGAATTTAAATACAGAATAGTCAATAAGAACAACATACGTGTTATGACAAACACAACAGAGTGCTACAAGAAAACCATTGATATCATAAGAGAAAATGGACTTATTGGGCACACCTTCACACCAAAAGACGCTAAATGCTACCGCTTTGTTATTAAAGACCTGCATCACACTACTCCTCATCAAGCTATAATGGAAGCGGTTGAAGCAACTAACAATGAAATTGTTGGCGAGATAATAAATGCTCGTTATGGCCCGGAGAAGAGACCCACCTCGACTTTCTTTGTGAATGTTAAACAAAGTATTCACAACCGTGAGGTGAAGCAGATCAAATATATTTTTAACCAAAAAGTTAAAATAGAAGACCCCCGCAAAGCTAAAAGCATAGTTCAGTGTCAGCGATGCCAACAGTATGGGCATTCTAAGAACAATTGCATGAGACCTCATAGATGTGTCAAATGCGGAGAAGGTCACAAAAGCTCAGAATGCTTAAAGAAAGATAGAACCACACCTGCCAAATGCGCACTATGCTCTTGCGACCACCCAGCCAACTATAAAGGTTGTGAGGTCTATAAGGAGATTTTAGCTAGAAAAAACAAAAGCCGAACCCCACGAGAAAGGATTCATACCCAAACCTTTCAGACCTTTCCAAACCCTTCGGCAGCTCCACTTACTTCATCCGGCCTCAACATACGGAACTCCTCACACGCGCATCAGTTATCGTATGCAGAAATAGCGTCTGGAAAAAAATCTCCAACTTTAGACCAATCACAAGCTAACTCACAACAAAATCATACTCTACAGCATATCCTTATTAAACAAAGCGAAAAGATGGACCTCTTAATTCAACAAATAGGCTCTTTAGTGAGTCTTATCACAAGCCTCGTCACTAAGCTTACAAAATGACTTATCTGTTCATAGCTGCCTGGAACATCAATGGAATGGCACCCAACACAAATGAACTGGAAGTATTTCTGAAAGAAAACAAAATTGATATTTGCTTGATATCAGAATCACACACAACAGCAAGAAGTGATATACATATAGCAGGTTACTGTGTATACCTTACCTCTCACCCGGACGGTCGAGCACATGGAGGCAGTGCTATTGTAATTAAAAACACAATAAGACACTGCTTATTAGAACCCTATGTGTCTGAGCATCTACAGTCCACGGCTATAAGAGTTGAAGATCGATCAGGTTCTATTAACATCTCTGCTGTATATTGCCCTCCCAAGCACAAAATCAATGAAACAATGTTTGCCGAGTTCTTTAAAACGCTGGGTAACAGTTTTATAGCAGGTGGTGACTGGAACGCCAAACATACGGATTGGGGTTCCAGACTCACAGTAACTAGGGGGCGTGAACTCAAAAAATGTATCGAATCAAACAAAATGTCAACACTGTCTACTGGAGAACCTACATACTGGCCTACGGATGTCAACAAAATCCCTGACCTCCTTGACTTTTTTGTCACAAAAAATGTATGCCACAATTTTATCCAGATAGAGTCCAGCCTAGATGGGTCGTCTGATCACACCCCGATCATACTAAGATTGAACAAAACGGCTGTAAAATTCAACCCAAATTATGACATACTCTACAACAGCAAAACCGATTGGGAAAACTTTAGAGAGTACCTGGAAGACAACATCAACCTAAACATACGCCTGAAATCCCCTGAAGACGTAGACGACGCTTGCTTGTACATCACCAATCTCATACAAGTTGCAGCTTGGATCAGCACCCCTGAGCTAAAAATCTCTGTACATAACTCACCTACTCCGATCGAAGTCCGAAATAAAATCGCCGAAAAGAGACGTCTACGTAGAATCTGGCAGTCATCACATAATGAATTGGACAAAACCCGTCTTAACCGTGCCATCAAGGAACTTAAAGACCTTCTTGCGCATAGTAAAAATGAAGCTTTACAACACAGGCTAGAGAGAATAACCCCTGAATCCAATGGAATATACTCTCTGTGGAAAGCAACTAAGAACTTACCTCAACCTCAACAATGCTTTCCACCTATTAGATCAGGCAATTCATGGGCTCGCTCTGATCAAGAAAAATCTGAAGCTTTCGCCTCTCACCTTGCCAATGTCTTCAAACCTAACGAATCTTCAGCCCCTGATGACCCTGCAATAGATGTTATTCTCAACCAGGACCTGCAACTTTGCGCCCCTCTCCGACCAGCATCACCACGCGAACTGTCTAGACTGATTTCTACGATGAACTCTAAAAAGGCACCCGGATTTGACCTGCTTACTCCGAAAATACTTAAGGAGTTGCCACGAAAGGGAATCGTCTTCCTCACAATCCTCATAAACGCCTCTCTCAGAACCTCTCATGTCCCTGCTCTCTGGAAAATATCACAAATCGTAATGATCCACAAGTCTGGAAAGCCGGCAAATGAAGCTTCATCCTACCGTCCCATTAGCCTTACGCCAGTATTATCTAAGCTATGGGAAAGGGTAGTCTTGAATAGGTTGAAATCAAGCCTACAAGAAAACCATGTTGTACCTGACCACCAATTCGGGTTCCGTGAGCACCATTCCACCGTAGAACAGGTCCACCGAGTCTACCGCACAATAAGGCTTAGCCTAGAAAAGCGGGAGTATTGTTCGGCAGCCTTCCTCGATGTCCAACAAGCTTTTGATAGAGTATGGCACAAGGGTCTACTATGCAAAATAAAGCTGCTCCTGCCCCATTCATATTACTTGCTAATGAAATCATACCTCTGTGATAGGCAATTTCAAGTAAAGTTAAGAGATGCAAGATCTTCTCTCTACAGGTGCCTAGCAGGTGTACCCCAGGGGTCTGTTCTGGGCCCAGTCTTGTATAACATCTTTACCAGCGACCTCCCACAATGCCCCGATGTTTTTGTAGCAACCTTTGCTGATGATGCCGCATTCCTGGCCTGTAGTCAAGATCCGAACACAGCGAGCAGGATATTGCAAAAACAACTTGACAAGACCCATGATTGGCTAAATAAATGGCGTATAAGGGCAAGTGCACCTAAATCGAAACACATTACTTTTGCACTCAGACATGGAAACTGCGCTCCAGTCAAATTGGGTCAGGACACTCTACCACAATCAACATGTGTTAAGTACCTAGGATTCTACTTGGATCGTAGATTGACATGGAAGGACCATCTAAAGAAAAAAAGAACAGAAATCAATTACCGCTTTAAGAACTTGCTCTGGTTACTAGGCAGACAATCTAAACTAACCCTCAGTAACAAACTTAGAGTCTATTGCTCCATCATAAAGCCAATATGGACGTATGGCATCCAGTTGTGGTCTTCTGCAAGCAAATCGAACATCTCAAGCATCCAAAGAAGTCAAAATGGAATCCTGAGGGTCCTAGCAGCAGCGCCTTGGTATGCGCGCAACACAGAAATTCATGAGCACCTGGAAATCCCAACAATCCAAGAAGAACTGGAACTCTACCTTGGCAAATATAAGGATAGATTGATTAATCATCCAAATCCCCTTACACAATCGCTATTGATCCCGAATAATATTGGGAGACTCAAGAAAGCCGATATTGTGCTGCCTGATTAAAAAGGATTTGGACATTGGTCTGAATCTTTTAAAAATAAAGCCTCTCTCCGCGTATCTGATCATAGTCAGGGCTGACTGATAGCAGATTATAAAACAAACAAAAAAAAAAAAAAAAAAAAAAAAAAAAAAATTTTATATCATTGTTAACAAGGTCTCTCAATGACGATAATTTTGTTGATTAATTTGAACTCGAGGTTATCACTTACCTTTCCATCGTGGATCCTTATCTCTGGGATGTATTGTGTAATGAGTCGTTATCTTTGGGTAAGCATCTGAATACAACCTCTTAGCGACCTTAGTTAGCCTCCCCACTGAAAATTTCAATAAAAAATGATTAATAACAGTACCAAAACAAACCAGGGTGAACTTTGAACTTTTATATTTAGCAGCTTTATTGCATAACATTGTGCACCTAAGTCTTTTAATGATGGTTTTCACTACATGTTTTCACAGAAATAATTAATGTATAGGTGCTATTTAACAATAATTACTCAAAAATATTTAAAACCAACTCACGAACAGCTGATATCAACGTCACATATAGTAACTTTTTTAGCTTAAAACTTTCAGTACATAACTATGTGTAAATTCAAAAACAATTATTTAATTTCATTTAATTCACAATTTATGCTATAAACATGGTGATTTTTATTTAAAAAGTATTTTATTTACCCTGACGAGACGAACTAACAAGTGCCGCCGCCATTTTTAAAAACAAACTACGCTCCAGTTCAGTGAGCAAAGTCCAACTTCTATGTTATATTCTTACAAGTTATAACTTTATGAGGTTTTATTCTAGACATATTACTAAAAATATTAATAATCAAAATCTACTTATTGTGTTAAATCAAATTTCAATTAATAAATAGAGCGATCTGTTACATTGTCTTATTTTACCAAAAATAATTATCTATGGCATATACGGAACGTAACATTTGGCGGGAACTTTAATTTTATCGTAACACAAGACAAGTTTGACGTGTTTTCTCCAAATATTCAAACGGTAAGTTTAATTAATATAAATGTTCACTGTGTTCTTTCTTTCTACAACACATTGTGTGACCAAGTGCACAACATTCCAATAATTAGTCTTTGCTAGTTATTTTTTGTGTGTAAAATTATCAAATGAGTCGTCTCGCGATGTATGAAGCGGAAGGGACTGTCAGTCTGAAACCCCTTCTACACGGTCAGACCTGACCGCCTGACAGAGGTGACCTTGGTCCGGTGTGCGACCAAATATGGGCGGAGTCAGTCGGGAGCGCAGCCGTCCCGACAGGCTGCGTCCGCGGTGGGACCCGACCGTCAGACGACAGCGTTCCAGACGGTGGGGTACTGTTGACACGACCAAGTTCACCTCTGTCAGGTGGTCAGGTCTGACCGTGTAGAAGGGGTTTAAGTCTTACGATTAAATTGTTATGTATGGAACGAATTAATTTTGATTTAATCGATTCATTTCGACCGGTAGGCGTGATGACGATGACTGCCACACTGCGTGTCACGATTTGGAATTTTGGACTCACGCACGTAACAAATTATATTTGTATGGAATGTACTAGTGATAATTCTGGGTCTAATTAATATTTGTACGAGTTTCAATGTTTGTTATCGCACCCAACTTACAGGAGAAATTTTATAAAATCGGTCTTACAATAAAACAAAAAACCCTTTTAGAAATTAATATCTTTATTAAGAAAGCTTAGATACTAGAAGCGTACACATAAGTTTGAATTGTATTACTTCACTGGTTTCATCTGCCACAGCCCGTCGTTGAGATAGTGGCAGTTCTCTATTCCTACGCCTTTATTCACTTTGGCTCTGAAAAAGAAAAAACGTAGATAATTCTAGTAAGTAATATATTAGGTATTTTGTTATAATTGTGGTCCTAGTAGTGGTAGACGGGCAACTACAATACTTTCAGTTATTATGTCTTGTGACTGGGACTGTGCCTCTATTATTTATTTGTTTTAAATATTTTGCCTTTTGATAATTTAAAAGAGCCTGTAATAATGTCCAGTGCCGGATTAAGACTACTTGAGGCTATAAGCAGACCATGACGATGGGCCTACCCTGTTTATTACTGTACTGTTGCCACACTTGCACTTAACTTGGGATATTATTTTTGTTTTTTACGTCCATTCATAAATGTGCCTTTCGTGTGCTAGCAAATATTTTTTCGGTCCGGTTTATGGTGCCCCCTAAGACCTGATGCCCTAATAAATCGAACTTAATCGAAAAAAATGCTTTAATTTTTATTATCAAGGATAAAACAAACAAAAAGAACATTATAAAGAACGTTGGATACTCCCAACTTCTTCCATATTCTGCAGGTAAGTTCATCAGAGACATACCTTTCTCCATAATTATTCTTAGTTGTTTGTTACATTACTGACACTGAGAGGCAATTTTTCAGTAAAATATAATGAAACTAATTGTTCACAGGAACCTTCGTTGCGTACGATAACCGATTCCATTATATTAGTCTAGCAGACTGGAAGCCTTTCGGTAATGTAGATATAGTCGACTTCTGTGGCCAAAACTACGACCAGCTGCTGTAGCCATGATCCCTAGTTGTCTTCGATCAGTGGATACAAAACGGGGCACAATCGACAAAACAAAAAAATAATATAGATCCGATCACTATTAAGACAGTAAGTATTATGTCGATTTAGTCGATCCGCCTGATTTTTTAATGGGGACAACATGAAGTGCCGGTCACAATCTGCTTAGGGATATATACCTGTGTTATATACTCATACTGAAAGACCTATCTTCCAAAATACTGATTAAAAAGAGAATAATTACATATCATCAGTAGACAGCGAAGTACATCCGACAGCCAGAGCATGTTCCTTTCCCTCAGCCATGACTGCCACCACCTGGCCCTTGTCCACGCTGCTCATACGGGCACCCGGTGACGTCAGACCGGGGCACATGATGTTGGCACCACTGAGCACGAAGCGGATAGCACCCTTGTCTACCTGCTGCATTGGTAGGAAGAATGGATCTGGAAAAAATTAGGAAGTTATATTATTAAGTGTTTTAAAGGGGTACCAAAAGACTAAAGCTTCGTACGAGTATTTATGGTTGACATTTGTTTAGCAATAAAGTTGAATTAACGCGTGTTGTTGAGTTGCTGTCAACATCGAGAACAATCAACAATAAATTAATGATGTGTGTGGACGTGTTTTTAGAAGATGATGATGATTTATAGAAGATGGGTGTAGAATCAATCCCATCCCATCCCTTTCCTTAATTTTAATATTCGACGTTTAAAAGTGCCTCACTGATGGCCTATTTAAAATAAATGATTTGACTTTGACTTTGTCTTTGACTTTGACTTTTTGCGACCGTTTTTAACCATAGCAATAGTGTGGCGCAATGGTAAACATGCAACTAAAGAATTTCTTCCTTGGGCAACATTTTAACAAAACCCTGATGAGTGGCGTGTGACTTAGATTGATTTCAACAAAGTTTCCAGCAAAATTTTTGAACTTCCACAAACGTTTACCATGAAAATCAAGCTTATAGCGGTTTTGTCAATGTAGATTTTACACATTAAGACCAAGGCCCTTATTCTAGAACAGTAGGTACCTACTGCATAAACTAAGGAGCAGGTTTTACTGATCTAATTGAGCTTTGAGAAAAGTTTAAATTAATTCCTTCTGTGACTTCATGTCGGCTATCAAACTAAGAGACATGGTCCTATTTTGGATAATCATAATGGTGTTGATTAAGGTTTGTATGAATCTCTTTAATATTGCCGAGATTACAGCGACAGATCTAGGTTTGATATCATTACATCTTTCAATCAGGCGCATATTAATGGAGCTTAATTAGGCAACCTGTGGCTTTATTGGGAAATCAAGTCCTTGGACCTTCGGACTTCGTTTTTCTCATTTACACTGGAATTTAGTTGTCAACTGAAGCCATGAAACCCTATCATTATCGGAAATACTGTGATTACATTACAACTTGATTGACGTTTGGTACCTATAATATGATATGATTCTCCTACCCTTGTCCAGAATTTATTTGGAGAATGCAAAATACAGCATTTGAGCGCAAAATTTTCCGGCCAACTCAGGCTTGTTCTTCTGAGGCTTTCAGTATACTTTACATTAAGATTGCTAACTTACACTTATGCAGGAGCTTCAGTGTGGGCATCCAGGGTCCCTCCCGTTGACGGAAGAACAGGAGCTCGCCAGCACTGTTCACCATTATCTCGATGTGGTCGTGACTGTAAATTTTAATGCACGATATTAAAATCCAAATTAAACGCAAAAAAAGTATATTTTTTATCGTTTGCTTTGATTTTGCTCTCCATGGTAAGACGAAGAATTAAAGAAATTAGATCATCTGATCATTTCAAGATATTGTCCTAATCATTTAATTTTGGAGTTGTCATAGCGTGGTTTCTTATTCAGTCATTTCATACATCTCTACGACTTAATCGTCATCTCAGTTATCCTTTTTTTAGCCAGCTTTTAAACCATTATGATCTTTAATCATTTCATCCATAGATTTTTCTTTAGTTTCTTCGGTTGATTTTTGAACTTTCTCCCATAGACATAAAGCTTACATACTCACAACCCTTCCAAAATATAAGTTGTTTTAATACATACCATTTGACAATCCTGAATGTGTCTTTCTTGGGAAGAACTTGGTCGATGTAGTTCTCCAAGTGTGGGTACAGCTCCAGCAGTCGGGCCCTGATGCCTTTCTGCACCGAAGACTTGAGCTGCTGAACGCCCGATATGCTTTCCTTCTCGTCGAATCTGGAAGGAGGGAGATGGAAGATTTAGAAAATATGATAAAGGCAGTTGAAAAAGGGAAGGACGAAAGAGGTATGTGTTATCATAACCAAGTAATTGTTATGGATAGGTAATAGTGGTATATTTTACAATGAGTACAATGAAAATACAACTATTATGTTTATTCTATTGTGTGGTAAATGTAGGCACTAAAAAAATATATTATTACGAAGTCCATTTAGCGACGTAATAGGTAATAATTGAACCTTGTATATTCAGCGACAGCAAGGGATTATCTTCTTAGCGCTCGTTAACAATTAAGTACAAACAGTCGTGTGCATGACCATACTATTAGGTGTTCTATGGCATGACTACGACCGATATAATTATTGTAACTATAGTAGCAAAGCGTTTAATGTAGGACATGCAAGGAAAGAATAGATTTGAAAAACATGAAACATTTATGTCGCTAACGATCCTGTCAATCATTTTTATAACTGAAAAGATTTCCAGATGGAGATTTTAATCTAATAGACAAGCTAAATCAGTTTTGATGAAGAATAATAATTAAATTATACAATATTCTTCATCAAAACAGATTGATTTAGAGCTATGTGCCTTGCCTTTTCGGATCAGGAATTAGCTCTTAAACAGGGCAATTTCTTTTTCTGGTTTTTATCGATCTCATCTTGAGAGGCTATAAACAAAATAATGAACAAATTCCCCAATGGCACAGACAATTGTTGCAACAAACAAAACCTAATATCAGGGAACTGAAGCCAAAAAACACGTGAAAAGCAATCACAAATTAATTTATGAAAAATTCATCTTTACAACCGCACCATTCTTGGTGCAAATTGTCACCATTACGGTTTTTAGGGTTCCGTATTTAAAGGGTAGGGGAAAGGTGTACGAGATGATCCGTTGAGGCAAGATGATCCTTTGATATTGCAACGAACCCAGTAGCGTCATCTAGTTGTTTTTAATTGTAAAACGTAGTCCCCGATATTCCCCCGCCTCAGTCAAAAGTAGTGGTGTCGAGAGTGACAATTAAATTTTTTGAGAAATAAAACAAATATTCCGTGACTTTGATCTAAGGTAAGGGAGAGTTGAAGTTTATATCTAATTTGTTCTAGGTACTTTATTACTAGGCTGTGGTATTAGTTAGCTTTGAATATTGCTCTAT
The DNA here is from genome assembly GCA_954870645.1 of Agrotis clavis. Classification (NCBI taxonomy): domain Eukaryota; kingdom Metazoa; phylum Arthropoda; class Insecta; order Lepidoptera; family Noctuidae; genus Agrotis; species Agrotis clavis. The sequence goes on from OX940925.1 coordinate 7,776,465, forward strand.
TTTGTTTTTTTAATAGCATGGTAACATTTGAAAGCACATAGTTTAAGTTATCGAACATTCAATAAAAAAGTTTATGTTGGGGCAAGATGATTATGTTACCGGTGTACAAGATGATCCCCACGGATCTTCTTGTACACCGGTAACAAACCTACTATTACGGGGATATTTTAACCATTTGTATGTTATTATGTTTAAGTTTATATATTTTTGGTTTAAGACTATGCCTCGTAATTATAAAAAAAAACTAAACGCGAATTGTGGTCGGAAGACTCCATGATCAAAGCACTGGACGCTGTTAAAAATGTCATGCCATATAGCACAGCAAGTAAACAGTTTGGGTTGCCTGTATTATCACTAAAAACGCGGGCTAAAGTCAAAAATAAGGTGGCTGTCAGTACAATCAAATATAGGTGAAAAAATAAACCCAGATTATGGTTTTATTTAGGTTATTCTCTTCCTGGATCCTGGGATCATCTTGCCCCTACCGCAAGGATCATCTTGGACACCGGGGTTTTAAAAATGTGTTTTTTTAATAGTAAAGCATCTAAAAAATTAAAATTTTGAGTATGCCAACAATAAGATAGATAAATTTACTATGTATAATTGTATATACGTATTTACATTCGCGCTAAGTAGAATATTATTTGATCTACAAGCAATCTCCCTTAAGGGAATCATCTCGTACACCTTTCCCCTACTTAAATCTCATGAACCATGATAGTTGGACAGTTGTAATTTCACTGATGATGATAGAGGTAAGTTTTTTGTTACCGCTATAAAAAAATATAAGAAAATAAACAGAATAAAATAAATATTTAAGGGGACTCCCATACAACCGAGATGATTTTTTCTTGTAGAAGTCGGCCAATTCGTAGCGAGCAGTTTCGTTGGCGTTGCAAGTATTACTGGGTCATTGCACTGGCCCAGTTTGGACATAACTGCTACCGCTTTCTTATGTGAACACGTGAGGGCAAAGTCCGCACTCGCAATGTGCTTATTTTATGAACATAATAAAAGTTACCGAGGTTATTTCGAAGAATCAGTTCAAAATGAAAAAATAGGTCTAGATAACTCCAGCACATCAACCTACCCGAATCTGTCTAATTAAAAAATAGCTAATTGAACATGAACCTTCTACTTTTGTGATAAAGTTGAAAATCTATTCCAGAAATAAATGACCTACGAAGCTACCACAATCTTTCATTTATCTGTACAACACTATTCATATAACTAGTCATTACAATACCTATCACAAACGGTATTCTCCACAATCTTTGAAAAAATATTGTTCAAATAAATCAATCTTGTATAAAAAATAAGTAAAAGAAAACTAAACAAGGAAAAACTTCGGAGGCTGAACTTTATCAGACATCTTTGGAATATAAATTAACTTATCACCCAATATTATAAATATACTCTCGTTTATTTGTTGCATAAAAAGCAGACTATACTGGCTAAGTATCAACATATTTTGAACAAACAATGTTCCTAATGTCTTTATTTTGAATTTCCTTACGCAAAAAATAATGATACATCTTCATAGACTGTTTTCCCATTCATTTGAGATAGATAGTTTATGGAAAGGTTGGAAAGAAGGGAAAGTGAAGGCGGTACTATTAATAGCTTACCCCTGGCTCAAGCGCTCGTGACCTTTCCCTTATGTAATGATTTGTTTGAGGGGTCTCAAGTTACCAAACTCATAATAATTTTATATATATCTTTCTCTTCTTTTTATTTTTAAAAAACCGGCCAAGTGCATGTCGGGCCACGCACAGTGTAGGGTTCCGTAGTTGCCCAACAAAATACTTATGCGAACTAACTAAACTGATTCGCTGAATTTAATTTTAAAAAGAAGAATTTTCAAAATCGGTCCAGGAGTCTTTGAGAAATCGGGGACAATACATAAAAAAAAAGATTACGACGAATTTAGAACCTCCTCCTTTTTTTGAAGTTATTTAAAAATAGTTGACGATAAAAACCTACCTATCCCCAAAAAACATACCTATAAAAGCTGTAAAAATAAAGTTGACAAACTTACATTTGCAGTTGAAAAGCATGTTCTCCGATACATTTTGTTTAAGAAAATATGATATCCAAGTACATTTTATAAGTTGGTGGACTATTACTCGTAAAGTTGTAAAGCCTACTCAGTCATGATAATTTTCTTTTAAATTTCGTTATGTATACTACTATTGTGAATTTTTTCACACCCCCAAACATAACCGTTTAGCTGGTAGAGGGGGGGGACACTCGAGTCGAGCAAAATTTAGCACTTTAAAGCTTAATATTTCACAAACGAATTTTTTTATCAAAAAATTGTTAATGGAAACTCACATTATTTTTTAAAGACCTATTTATTGATACCCCACACTAAGGGGTACGCGAGAAAGAAAAAAAACATCCCCACTTTACGTGTACAGGAGGTACCCTAAAAAAAATATTTTTCGAGATTTTATTTTACCACTTTTTCGGCACAACAAATCCGTATATTTACACCAAATTACAGCTCTCTAGTACTGTGCGTCTCTGAGCTAAACTGCGGACAGACGGACGGACGGACGGACGGACATAGCGAAACTATAAGGGTTCCTTGTTGACTACGGAACCCTAAAAACTTTGGCCTACACTAGAAGTTTCTCCTATACCGTGACCACAAATAGCAAGACCCGAAATAATGCCTAGTGGTTTACCATGACGTCGTAATAGTTAGGCTGTGGGAATGAGACAAAGCTATACAAGTCGTCTAGCACCATCTCGTTCACTGAGTGGAACTACTCACCCACCTGTTCCGGATGGTTTTGTCTATTTGTTCCATGCAGGAATCCAACCTGTAACACGCAGCAGTCATACATACACTCAGTCACTCCGCCAAAACCGTGCCATCCGTGCAATTAAACTAAAACTGTCATTGATAAATAAATAAAAATCTTTTATTACCTCGTTAGAACAAGAAATATTCGTTCTATTTTCATACCTTCGTTATACTAATCATTCTTTCCTTCCAAAATCGGTAAAATGCAACTTCAATTTGGCTCTCACTCAAAATCTATCCATCTATGTATAACGACTATTAGTTTGTGACTCCCCCTTCGTACACTAGGCGACGCAAGTCTCCGATACCTTACGACTTTGGTATTCATTGACGCGTACCTGTGTACGAACCTAGGATTTGTATTGCGATAATCACCTGGATACCGAAGTCGTAAGGTATCTGAAACTTGCGTCGCCTAGTGCACGAAGGTGCTTACACAAAAACTACTGAACGAATCTGGTGGGATAATTAACGAATTTCACGCGGACAACGCCGCAGCCATAAGTTAATTAGTGTTGAAATGTTATTAGAGTACAAAATGCCTCCAGCTGACTATGCCCAACCTCCTGAAATAAGAACGTGCATTTAATTAGAAACTCTTCCGACATTTACAAGCACTTAAATTTGATTGCGATTCAAGTAAAAAAACCTAGACTTTCACAAAGCGATTAATGAATACAAGAACGCATCATTCTGAGACGGTCTCAGGTATGTAATTTCACCTTACTGGGAAAGTAGGAATGCTTGTTTACATCAGAAGGAAATTAACGTTTTTGCTTGAAAATATTGGCGTCTTTTAGTGTGGGAAAAAGACAGAGCTTTATTGTAAGTCTTCTAGCGCCACCTCGTTTACACACTGGAATGACTGTCGCTTTAAGCCCCTTCTTACACAAGGCGACGCAAGTTTCCGATACCTTACGATTTCGATATCCAGGCGATCGCAATGCAAATCCATAGAGGTTCGTACACGGCACGAGTCGATGGATGCCAAAGTCGTACGATATCGGAGACTTACGTCGCCTTGTGTGTACGAAAGGGCTAAGACATCATTGTGTTCGAATGTTATTATTACAAGGACATCCAGGATTTTAGACGGAATACAAACATCTGTAAATTAGACAAATATTTGTCTCAATTCCCAATTTCCCACTCGCGTCTCCTTCAAAAGAATTCTCTCCATGGGGTTGTTGATCTATTTTCTATTCATTTCTATTCATGAACTTCGTCCCTATTCTGACAAGGGCATTCTTGTTTTTTCAGGTCTTCGCATGATAAACAACAATGGTCATTCATGGTATGGACATAGAATAAACAGTATGGACTAGAAAGCCCATCGTAAACCTATTTTTAAAACCCGTTTTCACTAACATAACCTAAACTCTTATAAAAAAAATCAGTTGGATTTTCGACGTTAGATTCAGTAGATAAAGTAGAAATTCCAGCAATACAATATTATTCAGTCAATTTAAGTGTCGTTTAATGAAACAGGCTTTAGTTGTTAGTTGGTTGACATTTATCGCATTAGTATAGCTTTAGAAGTTGCTAACTAGTGCAGCCATAGAAAGACAAAAGAAGGTCAAAGACCTCAGGGTGTGTCCCGGGGGGCGTCCGGATAAAGACGAACACAGTCAGGATCTTGGGTAGCGTGTCCGGCTAAATTAGACCTCTTCCGGCCGGCCTGTCCGGTTATAATTTTTCTATTTCTTTTTTAGTCATGATTTGCTTTCCACTCCGCCCGCCTCACCTTATTATCGGTAGTGCAAGCAAGCGCACTAGCACTAGCCGCATTCGTTTGCACCATTGCACGGCAAAGGGGACCTTGTTTAGTTGAACCAAAGATAATTATAATACTAGGTTGAACTGAACCTTGCCTTAGTTCTAAAAACATGGTTGTGTTATACTAGGACTAAAGAATTACCCACGATGCAGGAAGATATTCCTAGTGTGGGGCAACGTAAAAAACAAAATTAAAAAAAAGTTGTCCGGTCTTTTTGCTCAAATGTCCGGCTAAACTGAGTGGCCTGTCCGGCTTTTCGGTTTTAATACCTGGTAACCCTAGACCCAGGCGTCAGCTTTCATAGTAGGTACAACTTCTAGGTTATCTATGTAGGATATCGAATCAATACTTTTAATGAAAAAGCTGAACACAGTAACAAATCGTTATTGTAATGCTTTCTGAAACGGTCACGCGATAGAATAGTCTAGAATTCCAGATAGACGACCTAAATGACGCAGTGATGTGAAAACGTTGGTAGGTCAGAATTTGGTGCCAGATTGTGTCATAAGAAGCGTTTAGTGTACGAAGATCTCAAATATTTTGAGAAATCCTATTTATTATAGTCTGCCAGCATTGTTACAAAGTGGGATTCTCAAGTCTCAATCAAGAATTTCCCAGTAGCAGCCACGGAGTCTTTGTGCTCGGTTCTTGGCAATACGCTCACTGGGTCATCCCCTATTCATTCATCTAATGGACTATAAATATAATACGTAACTGACGAAATTACGGACTTATGCACACACACGCAGAAGGTACACCTTGTGTAACATTATGTAGGTACCTAACGCTATTTATTCAGCGTTCACAAGATTTTCCTATAAAAGCAAACTGAAGGATAATTGAGGCAGAGAATGGTTAAATCTTTTAAATAAATAGGTAACTAGGTAGGGTAAATACGCTAAATGTCGGCCCCCTTACGGTTTTTCTGTTTTGGGATCGGTCTAGAACCATCAATTTGCAACGAAAGGATAGCTTCCAGTGTGGTTTTGGATAGTTTGATAAACCTATTTTATGATTATGGGCATAAGGTTGGCATTTCTACTACAAGGAAAAAGTACTAAGGTTTAGATGCGTCGAGAACGAAAAAACCCTAAAGTCGGCCATTCACGGCCCATGGTCGGTCGCGTTTTTCCCAAATGTCGGCCGGGTAGAGGGTGTTTTAAATTAAGACAGACAAATATTATTAATATGATTTATTTTGGCAGGAGTCTCACTAAGTATACATTATTAATCGAATTTTGTTTAATAGTAGGTAAAGTATTTTTTTTTTAAATGCACTTAAATAATGTTAGGTAAAGTTGCGATCGTAACTACATAGGTAATGTTCTGTTTCCGTAAAGGCCCTTGATCTCCCTGCTCTGTCATTGTAGTACCTTAAATTAAAATCATTAATTCTAAATGCAGCTTTTTGTGACATGCAGGTTAATTAATGAATGAAAGATTCACGACCAACCATTTATATTTTTTAAGCTAATTATTATGGCTTTATTATGTAGCAAGTTCCAAAGAGCAATTTTTATCTTATATTCCCAAACCGTAATAAGCTATCATAAATGTTTCCAATTTTATCCTCCCACTTAAACGTAACTCTTAATATTATTAATAAATTAAATTGTACAATGAACATTTAATTTTGAGAATATAATAAAAAGCAATCAGCCTGTATAGTTGGGCTCGAATTCGAGGCTGGTCGACATTACGATCTTTAATATTTCTAAAGCCGGCCCCTATTTCATGTACACTATTTCTCGAGATTCAACTTCTATCACCCCGGCCGGTATTTGGCGATTAAACGTAAAATAGATTTATTTGCCTATATGCGTTGCAAATTCTCATAGTAATCCAATGGAATTAGTACAATTGGAATTTATAAAACAGACTGCATTTACTTTAAGTCGACCATGGCCGAGAATCCGGTTTTAAATTGGTAGTCTATTGGCGGCCTCCTATTTTTCTTTTAAAACAATACGTTAAACATTGAAAAAACTGTCTCAAAATATAGTAAAAAATACTAATTACTGATAATAAAGCTTAAAACAATAAAAAAGGAATGTTTTACCGTTCTAACTACCGTTCTACCGTGCGAAGAGTGAGTGTCGTAATCGGAAAGTAACGGTTTGTACATATAGAGTATGAACTAAGGTGGTAATTCGAGTGGCAAATTTGTCACTTCATTACGTTTTAAATGAACGCAAGCTGAAAATGTGCAGAGGGCCGAAGTTTGGGGGGGGGCCGACGTATGGCGTATTTACCCTACTAGTTATTTTCTTAAATAAATACCCTGTTTATCCGTTCGTTCAACAAATAATCTCTGAGGTACACAATTGCCTCTATTTACTTACACAAGAAGCAGTAGATATTTGTTGTATTCTGTGTGTTTTATTGTAGATAGTTCTACATTCTAAAAAATATAAGGGAAGACGGTTACAGGCCTGAAAATCCAATAATTCAATATCTTCATGACCCGATTACATGAGGAACGAGCCGGTTACAAGACGTAAAGAACTTATGGATAGATTGTGTGAAACATTTAAAAGGTCCTAGCCAATAGGAAGGTGATGTCTATGGAAGAAAAATGCCCTGATCCAAAATAATCTGGTAAAGTGGCACCTTAAGGTTAGAAGAAGTATCGTATTACCGAGGTAGTTGTGGAGGTCAGATAAGCAATCGCTTCAAGTAAAATATTCAACTGAATCCGGATTGTTGCCTAAAGTCGAGGCAGAGGCAGATGATGATTAGGGCAGAAGGAAGAGAGCGATAGACGATAATGCCAATTGCTACCCGCACTGCGTCCGATTAGTGGTTTATGTATGTAAGGCCCCTCGACTACGTCAACTTTTTGCGATAGGTACTCGCATTTGCAACACGCTACAAAAGCAATGCCAACGGTTAAGTCTTTGCAACGCGCTACAGCATCGCGGCTGTATCAATGCAAACGCGCGACCGCGACCGTGTCGGACGTTTTCGGACAGACAACGGAGAGAGGGTGCCGCGTGTGTGGAAAAGGAGTAACTGAATTGCGTTTGCATCGCGACAAAAGAGCGACTATGTCGCGTTTGCATAGCAAATTAGCAACTGAGGATCGTGGGGAAAAAGCTAGCGACTGCATCACGATTATCGAAACGAACGCGCGACGACGGTATCGTTACAAAAAGCCGTCGTGGGCGAGGGGCATAATAAAATACGATACCGAATATAATTTATGATTGTAACTCAAAGTGGTTTGTTAATAACAGGTGTTTTGCCTCATTTGGCTAATGCTAACACAACACTTGACCTATATGACCGTAAAGTATGAATGTTGCATAGAAAAACTGGAAAAACTACCGTCTGTCGAAAGCCAAACTCGCCTACATTTCCATTCAACACTTGAAGAATATTGAAGACCTTAAGTTGTAAGATATAAATACCATAATCCATTTCAAATGCATTAAGCGACTGTTTTTAAAGCGTTAGTCGATATTCATTGCAATGCTCACTATACTCTAGCTAGGAGATACTTATTTGTGTAAGTACAGTATGATTACGATACTAATTTTCTGTAACTATAAGTGTATTGCGAATGAGGGTTGTCCCCGTTGCCACAAAGTCCACTTATTCCTACCCTGATGATTGAATCATCATTCTACTGCCCTTGAAAATGTCTACTTCTTTCACGCTTCCCTATTTAGTAAGTATTTTTTATCTCGGCACCGGTTTTCTAATTATATCGTCCATCACACAATCCATCCATCGTTGCTTTGGCCCTGCTCTACTCTTATAGCCGTCTCCATTAAAATTCTTAATATTATTAGGTTTTATTTTATCCTGTCAATAACAATAACAAAACTCAGGACAAAACACTTGGTCAAATGCTCATAAATAACTCCAAGCAATCTTAATTTCACGTCGTATCTAATCTTTATTACTGAAAGAGAAATGTGACCTTTTGAATGAGAACTTGAAGCTGACGCGACAACCCTTGACTGCGGGTCTGCGGACGTCACGATATCATAAGAAAGGCTATACGAACAGAATGTCCATTTGAATCAAGACTATTATGTATGTATGCATACAATACAGTTTGTTGATAGGCAGCTAACGTGATCTTGGTCTAATGGTCGCTATGAGATCCTTGGTTCGATTTGCAGGTTGAAAAAAGGGTTATTAAGTTTCCATAATTAAGCTACGGAGTCTACGGACTGATTTATTGATGCTCAATTGATAACAATAGGTTTGATTATGCATTTGTGCCATTGCATACAAATCTGCGTTTAATTTATGTATGTTTATAACTGGTATATTACAGGCGTAGTAATTGTCTTGTAGCAGATTTCTTTTGCAATTGCACTACCCAGAGAAAATATTTATGTTGTACCTACACCTCCTAATCCTACAGTCATTTCACGGTTTCACCTTGGTCAGTGTAACCCAACATCACTGATTTTTGATGTTGTTGTGTATAAAATCGAATGTCCATATTATAATTAAAGTCTATCATTAGAGTGTATCCCATCAACAGATGTGATCGTCAGGCCACGCTGTACGTGTTCTGTTTTACCACAGAACTACAGCGCATTTTCAGAAAAATCAATTCTTACCGCAGGCAATTGTAATTCTGTCATTTCCACACTGCTGTATCGCTAGCCAATGGCAATGTCATCCTGTCACGTGCCTCACAGCTCACGTTTTAACAAACAAAGCTGTTTTTGACCGCGTTTAATACAACGTTTTGATTTCAATACATCGATGGTTTCCCTTCCTACACTCCACACTTAATAGAACCTGGTGCAGTAATGAACTGAGACCCGTTTACATTTTACAGTTACTACAACTCATGGTGATATTCTATAAATAAGACTACTACCTACCCACGATGTTTAAATAAACTCAGGTGGAATGGAACGTTCGTTTTGTAAACGGTAAACAAAAAGGTTTTGTATTTATTTAATAGCTAAGTCTATATCTGGCGCAATTAACCTTTGGACACAGAATAAATAATCTTTGGATAGAGTCGCGTGACCATTCGTTTTGAAACAATAACAAATAATTTTGTTTCGTTTCAACATTGCAAATAAGACAGAGAACCACCAAGTTACCACACGACACGACTCGACAGATAATTAATAATTTGTGGGGAAGAGACAAAATGCTTGCTTGTAAAGCTGTAAATATTGCGATGGCAACACGAAGTGGGCCAGGAACAAGTGATTAGTCATGATCGTGTGAGAGGAGACATAATTACATTTTTGGAAAGTTGACATATTTAATTTACACAGAAAGATAATATGACAATAGTATTCGATTTATATCCTTCAATACTACAATATCGTGTAGTACTCGCGACTGTAGGCCTGTAGCTTACTTAGCTAAAATCTTGGCTTAGCACCAAAGAGATTTAAATATAGTTTAATGTCTTTGCTTAGCACAAATGTTGGCCTTACTAGATACCCTTCTGCCGGACCCTCCTATTTTATAAATGAACTGATTGCAGAATGACATTGTGTTTGAGAGTAGTAGTACGAGACCACATCCTGCAATTTGTGGAAATAAGCGTGGTCACTACCGCAGTTTACGACGGTTTACCTATTGAATGGATTCCATGCTCAACTAAGCGTTGCTTACACGTCTAGGCGTTGAAAAAACAAATGGAGAAATGAGAAGAGCTTGTGGCGTTCAAAAAAAACTTATGATAACAATAAAATGTGATGATAAAAGCAAAAAAATACGTCCCTGTGTTTCCTGCACGCGTAGCATGACTGCATGACCAATTCTATTGTCTGTTTTTTTTTTAATCTCGCAGACTAAATTGACAAGTGAAAATTCAAAAACACTACGTCAGTTTGAAATTTGCATGTATCAATTTGGTCTCTTTAATTAAAAAATACACTATCTATTTTCTACCAAGATTGACAAAGTTGTTTCGTTGTTATTTCTACACAATGCAACCGTTTTTTTCACGAGTATAAGAATTGAAACATTTCTTTTACTACATTTAAAAATTCCTTGCATAAAACGGTAAAAATCTTTCTACATGCTGTCATTTTGTCTTTTCTTCCGTCGACAAAGCCCAGTAAGTTTCTACGGTGCCATGCTACGCGTGCTTATACTATAGCATTTTACTGTCTTCAAATCATGAGACAAAAGTTTACCTACTACCACGCAAACGTGTTCCATCATCGACCACTTTTTGTCAGTTATTTTTCTGATAGACCGTAATGAAATTAACTAATGAGAAATAGTGGGCAAACGCAAAGGAAGCAAATAAAGATTGTCGCGAGACTGAGATTGAGACGCCAGTTTTTAAATATAACAACATCAGTTAAGCTTAAATATTAACTTAGTTTGATAAATTACTTCAAAAGCTACACCGTCTCGTGTTTGTGATATTAAAACTATAAAAATAAACCTCTGATGTGTACCTATCTTACTGTTTACTAAACTAGTCGTTAGTTAGGCTCAGCGTCCACAATGCTGCTAAAAATTCATCACCTTACTGCCCTTTGCTTTTTTTTTTAAGCAGCTCTGCTATCATTTAATAGATGTGTTCTGAAAATGCCTAATTGTATAAGACACGGTTTCCATACAAGTCTCTTAGGCTGCTTTTCCACCAGAGATGCGCTATGTAGCTGTGCTGCGAGGATGTAAAAGCTGAGCTACGAAACTGTGTGACCGTTTCCACCGATGTTACGCTATGTAGCTGTGCGGTAAGATGTGCTATGGAGATGGGTAGCTGCGCTACGAAGATGCGCTGTCACAGGGTAGCTGCGCTACAAAGATGCGCCGCCACAAGGTAGCTGTGCTATGAAGATGCGTAGCTGCGCTACGAAGATGTGCTGTTACAAGGTAGCTGCGCTATGAAGATGCGCTGTCACAAGGTAGCTGCGCTATGAAGATGCGTAGCTGCGCTACGAAGATGTGCTGTCACAAGGTAGCTGCGCTATGAAGATGCGTAGCTGCGCTACGAAGATGTGCTGTCACAAGGTAGCTGCGCTACGAAGATGCGCTGTCACAAGGTAGCTGCGCTACGAAGATGCGCAGCTCGAGCTATGCGATGTATCAATTGTAGGGAAAACGAACCATAGCACGAATCCATAGCACGCAGCCATAGCACGCAGCCACAGCACGCAGCCATAGCATGCATCTTTTCATATTAAAAACACATCTTAGTTGAATCCGTTTCCACCAGTGCTGTGCTATGTAAACCAATGAATATGATTGGTGGATATCAAACGCATCCGCAGCAACGTAGCATAGCGCATCTCTGGTGGAAAAGCACCCTAACGCTGCGCAAGCTGCCACAGTGAAGTCACCAAACAGCATGATTTTAGGTGACATTTTAAGCAATTGTCGTCATGTTTCAACTACACAAAACTTGAATGTACAGACGCCAGCACATCAAGCTACCACAATCTGTCAGATTTCTTTAATAGAATTTCAACCTTATCACAAGAGTAGAAGGTTAATGTTTGATTGGTAAAATCTGACAGATTCGGGTAGGTTGACCTGCTGGCGTCTGTACATTAGCCTTTTATAATAAATATAATGACGCAGTAGTCGTGTGGCATCATGAACGGTAGGCTTTATTGAAACTACGCACGCTTTTTCCAAAGACGTCAGCAATGAGAGGCAAAGGGCTGCAATTTTGCTCGATAAGGTTATCACAGGCCAGTTCAATGATGATACAAAATAGATAACTCCTCATTACTTGATAGCACGACAACTCTTAGGATGATAGCAACGAAGGCAAATTTCTCCCTTCGTGCCCATCCTGCTGCCCAACTACTTTCACCTTCCAGGATTTGAACGAGGCAAATGACAGAGCTGTGCGGGTAGCCACGTATTGGTCGGATGCAATTTGAGTACATCGACACGCAAAAAAGAAGAAGCAACGAAGGAATCGAATTCCTAAAGATGAGATTACACCAGTGCAGTGTGCAGTGTGTGGCACAGATGTTCGCTGTGGTAGGTAGACTTGCTCAAGCAAACATGAACAAATTGTGCGCGAACATTCTGAATATAAATGTTCGTGCACACCTTGATATCTACATAAGTGAGCAGTGGACTCGTCATTATTTTAAGCGTGCATAAATTGCTAGATTTAGGTCATTTAGGGCAGTGAAAATGTTGGCACACAGCCTAGCCGGTGGACAAAGAGAGTACTAGACGCGAGTCTAGTACTCTCTTTGTGCACCGGCTAGCTTAGTACGCGCACTGCTAAAGTGCGCGAACAGATGTGCCGCACAGTATGTTAATATTTCGGTGGAATCGTACGATAAGATTTTAGGTTAGACAGGTAGTCTATGTCTAAAAATTAAAGTTACATCAAGTGGAGGATTACACTCCACACCTTCTCAAAGAAAGGAGACCCATGTCGCAACAGTGTGAACTTTATAGACTGATTATGATGTGGTTTACTTCGAAACAGCAGATAACTCAATAGGTAAAATGGCGTAGAGTTAAGTCGTATATTGTGGAGACCACAAATGTTTTTTTTTGTTAATATACTTTCGGCAGCACAATATCACATCAATTTTTACGTTTTTAAATAAACAAAAAAGTTGAATGAATTTCAGACAATGGGGATTGTCTTAATTTTTCAAACATTCGATTTTATTTTATTTTCTGCAAATTTAGAGCATTTTGAGAAACTAATTTGAATAATTTTTATGATTGGCTCAATAGTTTTTTTATTTTTAATATTATAATTTTTGAGGTAGCTGACGTCACCATTGACCAAAAAGTTGTGCCGTTGCCTCACCAGTGAATAATTTAAAAAACTGCCTGACAACACAACGTCACTTTCTCCTGATAGTAGACGTCAGTTAACATCCTTAGTCGGGGAGCCCAGGGAGGGAATTTTAATGTGACTCCAGCGCATCAGATTATCATAAAGGAGAAATCTTGCACCCTTTAATGTACCTGTACCAAGTATCAACCCTTCATATGGTCCCCACCATTGGTTGTGTGGGAGAACCCGCCAGATTAGTAAAAAAAAATCGATCCACAGAAATACTTGAGCGAGTCAGATTACGAAAAGGTAGATTAATTACGTTCAAAAAATTGTATATGATTATGTACATTGAAGATGGCGGACATTAAATCACGACCGATACTTGCGAACTAACAGGTAGTTCACCTTTTCTCCGCGAGTCTACCGACATCGCCCCATGGAAAACGTCAGATTATTAGTGAGTATGATTTTTACAGTGTTAGTTTCAATTAAAAAAAAAATGGAACGCCCTCGAGTATTTCAAGATTACGTTTTTTTACCAATAGAAATATGAATTATTACTTTGTGCCACATCCAAATCGTCAGACATTTTAATAAGACACTTTTTAAGGTCTACTTTACATACACAATATCTGACGCGCTTGATTAACTTTTTTTTGGATTTTCAACCGCTTGCCACGGACAGCCCCCTCGAGTTAATCGTCCGATTAATATGTATTGGTTATCAGAAATAGAAAAGCGCGTTTACACTGTAAATAGCTGACGCGCTCGAGTACTTCTGTGCAACTGTTTTTTTTACAGTTTTAAAACTGTTTACACGCCCTCCCCCCCACTAAAATAGAAAACTTGTCAGAAACTTTTTTCTTTTTAGAACATATTCTTTCAAATCCAATAGGTCGCCATGATGCTCGAGTAACTGCAAATTAGAATCCTCGCCTCCCCTACTATAAAAATACAATAAATTTTAGAAATCGGTTTTTATTTTTGTTTTTTAAAACGGAAAGTCGTCGACGAGGTGACATTATTGTTCGTTTTCCTGAGCAATACTTTGGCATTAACTTAATGAATATACAAAGGTATCTAAAGCTTTGATATCTTACTTACATCAAAATGATCTTCGCAACAGTAGGTACATTTTATAAACCTTGCAATATTACACGCCTACATCACGGCATCACTTTTCTCGCAAATCTTATAAAGAGATTATGAGGCATGTTGCAGAAATAATCATAAAATATATAAAAAACTAAACATTATTATTTGTTTACATTTTTGACATTTTTAATTTGACACTTGACAGATTGTTGAAAATACTTGCCACTTACTTTTTATTGTCTGAGGCAACGATACAAAACGGTACAGCCAATAATAACGTCACTTGAAGGGCAAGGAAGGTCAAGCGTATTTTATCAAAAATATCAATCAAATATGAACATTTTTCATTTTTGATTGGTTACTAATGATTAGTAACGCTATTCCTAGAAATGGTTTTTCAATTGCAACATATTGAAAAAAATGAACAATGCCCATTGTAAATAGTCCAGTCATTAAAGCCCAAACCCGAAAATAATTAGTAACTTGCTGAAATTTTAGGGGGTTCTTAAGGAAGGTAAAATAACATACCGGGTGATTTTGCAGCGTTCTGGGGTGTACGGAAAGGGTTGAAAAGGGGTGAAAAGGTGTTTTTTGCTAATAACATTGCCAAAAAAATTAGTAACACGCTGCAAATTTGGAATAAGGTTGTTCTTACGGTTTTGTAACGTGTATTAAATTTGCAGCGTTTTGCAACATACGGAACATTGTTTTTTTTTAAAAACAGTGCAATTAGTTAAAAACAGGGGTAAGAAAATTAGTAACACGCTGCAAATTTGGAATTAGGTTGTTCTTACCGGTTTGTAACGTGTATCAAATTTGCAGCGTTTTGCAACATACGGAACATTGTCTATTATTGAAATAACAATGAAATTATTTAATCACACGGGTGAAAAAAAATTGTAACTCGCTGTAAATTTGTAATTAAGTTGTTTTTACCGTTTCGTAACGTATATCGCACTGTTTTTTTAATAATAAACAATGTTCAATTTGTTGTAAAACGCTGCAAATTTGATATACCTTACGAAACGGCAAAAACAACTTAATTACAAATTTACAGCGAGTTACAATTTTTTTTCACCCGTGTGATTAAATAATTTCATTGTTTTTTTAATAATAGACAATCTTCCGTATGTTGCAAAACGCTGCAAATTTCATACACGTTACAAAACGGTAAGAACAACCTAATTCCAAATTTGCAGCGTGTTACTAATTTTCTTACCCCTGTTTTTAACTAATTGCACTGTTTTGAAAAAAAAACAATGTTCCGTATGTTGCAAAACGCTGCAAATTTAATACACGTTACAAAACCGTAAGAACAACCTTATTCCAAATTTGCAGCGTGTTACTAATTTTTTTGGCAATGTTATTAGCAAAAAACACCTTTTCACCCCTTTTCAACCCTTTCCGTACACCCCAGAACGCTGCAAAATCACCCGGTATCTTATTTTACCTTCCTTAAGAACCCCTTAAAATTTCAGCAAGTTACTAATTATTTTCGGGTTTAGGCTTTAATGACTGGACTAAAATTTGTAATATGCACAAGGACGAAGGCCCGGTCATACTTAACCGAACCGTTTACCTTTAAGGTTATTTTCTTTTACTTAGATGAAAAAATATAAGAAGCTAAGATATTCTATCATGATTGTGTTCTGAACTCTGCATTGTTACCTTTTCAACAGATGAAAAAGATATGTGATGAAAAGAATGCTCTTTTTCAACTTTTATTGGAATGCCAATACAAATATATTTCTAAAAGCATATTCTTTGCCAAAGATTCTTTCCTTGATTTGAAAGATTTTGAAGAATATTACAGTCATGACACACCACGCGCGGTTTCACCACTGCGCGTATTGGTCGACTGTGGTCGACTGTAATACCGGAAGATAAAAAAAAAAACAAAATTAATAAAAAGTAAGTAATGTCATAATAACAGCTCAAAAATTGAAATTAATTGTTTCTGCATTATCAATATTAATAGCATTGGCAATGAGAGTGTTACCCAATTATCACATTGATAATTTTAAATTCGCGACGCCCGAAGCAGATTCTATGCCGATAAAATTTTCAAATCACTCTGAAGCATAACTCAGACAAACGTTTCTCCGCTTATGACGACAAAAACTGTCACCGCAGAACGATTCGTCGACAAAGACATGGTTTGACATTATAATACTAGTAACTAAATCCGACATCAGGGGTACCCCGGTTAGTTAGGTTCCTTCAAACCCTGAACACAGAAATAGAAGCCCCGCGCAGCGGGGCTTCCATTTCTGTGTTCAGGGTATTAGTTAATTAAGTACTTGTATCAGTACTTTAGACTGTGGTACTATTATGTATTCTGTGGTATCTACGAGTGGTAGGTAGGTAGCGTATCTCTTCATATCGGCAATGCACTTACACAGACAGTCCCAATGCGGATGTCTCTCAACTTTTGACCTATTTATACGTGTACTGGTATCACTTCACGTGTAAGATAACAATGTCTGGTACCGACTATCGTTCCAATTTCAATCACAATATGATTATTCGAGAAATAGTGAGATTGGACTCGTATCGGACGTTATAAACAGTAAACTTCCTTAATTATGGAAAACAGAAGAGCTTAGCTGCACAATAGGTACTCATATCGAAATGGTAACCACACAACCTGCAGGGCTATTGGCTAACTTGATAGCCACTGACCAGAAGTTGTCCACTGAACTTGGATGGCTTGATACCTTATTATGGCTTATGAGGCTAAGGCCGAGACTCCACCAAAGCTGTGCGAGTCGAGACGTGTTTTGAACAACCAATAGAATTGCGTTGCGGAGTTGAGCTGTGTCAATAGCGCAATTCTATTGGTTGTTCGAAACACGTCTCGACTCGCACAGCTTTGGTGGAGTCTCGGCCTAAGTTGAGGAGTTGATTGCCTCAAGAGCGTTAGAATAGTTGATTTTAGGGAACATTTACATTTATCAGTTTCATTGCAAATGCAAAAGCCAATACGAAAACCTTTTGACAGCTATTTAATGATCACCACACAGACACCGAGATACGCAATAGCCCCGCTGGTGATACTAAAAGCAATGCCTGTGTAGATAAGTCAGTGGTAGAATTTCATTATCTAACTAAAATGTAGTAGAACCTCGATAATCCGGCCACTTTTAGGTACCACGTACTTGTTTACGTAGGCGTAGACGGTATTAGTGGTGGCTTTCATACAAGGCTTCGCTTGCCCTTGCAACACGATACGTTACGTTCATCTTCATATTATTATCACTCGGTTTCTAAGTCGTCGGATTCGATTTTGGATGTTCTTACGTTTTCCAAAGATTCTAACTATATTTTTATAACTTTAGCAATTAATATAAAGGATATAGGTATATCTTGGAAGCAAAGCAATTTTATTTATTTATTTATTTAACTTTATGCACATGTAACAAGACAGTACAAAGGCGGCATTAGTACGCAAGAGATAAATATATTCATACATACATAAACACATCAACTGATGTATTTTCCTATGGGTAGATAGAAATTACGTAGTCTGTGGTAAGTAGTGTTATGATACGAATGGAAGCACGATTCAACCGAAGCGAAATAGTGTGCAACACATTTGTTCGCGAACATTTTCACTGAACTAAGACTAGCAATGAGAGCGCACAAAATAACGAGTCCATTGCTGAAGTACTCACGTGTGCGCGCAGTAGTATCTAGGTGTGCGCGAACATTTTTAGAATGTACGAGCACAATTTGTACGTATTTGCTTGAGTGAGTCCACCAGAGCGAAGGCGAACATTTGTGCCGCACACCCCGCTGGAATCGCATCTTTACAGTGATGAACTTCAAGAAGCTTGTACAAATGTACAGTGGTCTCTCAATAGGTACGATCGACGTAACAGTGGTAAAGCCACACCAACTGCTACGTGCCGCTATCATTACCATACTCATTTTAAAACACCAGCCTCCGATTGCGAGTGCTACACACCTAACCTTGATAAGCACAATAACTAAGAAAGACAAAACAAGAATAAAAGACAGTCTATTAAAAATACGATAGACCTTGAACCACATACCTACATCGATCGGACACGACGCGACGCGAAGTACCGTTGTCACAGTCACATGTATGTACTTATTTGTGAAGCAGCACACGTTACAGAAGAACCACTTCATTCAACTTGTCATGGCATAATGAAGAACTAGAAGGATAAAAGTCTAATAACTTAAACTTAACTCCTTAAGAAAATGTTAATAAAGCAGATGTTAATGTTCCAAGCGCATTTTTACATTGACCTACTGCGAGCAGCTCCACATCAATCTAGTTAGCCTCTCTTGAGAGCCTAGCTTGTTCTCACAACAGTCATCATGTCATCCCTTTTCCATTCCATACTACTTAACCCCGAATTACAGCTGTATATACAATACTTGAATCAATTTTGAAGACAACAATCATAAAATCTCTGGAGTAGTAGCCGCGTAACAGCGTCTTCGATAAATCAACGTGTGGGTCTTCTCAACTCTCTTATGCTGTGCTATCTACGTAATCGCATTTCTCAGTGGGAGGCGACACGACGCACGACGCGGAAAAAGACATAATTCTTATCCACTTATAATATGCTCTGTTCGTTCGTTTCATATCTACTTCAGGAATTTCGCACTTATTCGTTTATTTGGGTCATAATTTCGCATTGTGTTGGCAACCGCACACCGTTCGTCGTAATGCTCGGCACAACAGGGCACAGGAAATTGCATTGCCATTGCAATCATACCAATTTTACTTAATTACCTACCTACTAGATATATTTTTTCCTTTAATTACTGCATTGCTGATATAAATCAGTTTTATCATGCAGCGTGGCATATCAAATAACTCAAGGGATTAAAATTGGAATCTACTGTGATTCATATCATGCATTTAATGACTCATCGACAGAACATTCTAGAAAGATTTTTGAGTTCCTATTCGAAAACTAGGCAGGATAGTATATTACCATACTTCATCGACTTTCAAAGATCAAATCTTTAACAAATAGACAATTTGTGGTTACATCTCAGCAGACTGGAGCCAAATAAGTTTAATTTACTGAACGTGAAAGACAGAATTGGGTCAGTGTGTTAGTGGTACACGATAATCTAATAATTCTTGGGTAATATCCATCTTTATTATTTGGTTACTTTACCGATAATGGACAAAGTGCCAAAGGGCTTGCCCGGTATGCCTAAGCCCTGTGGCTAATTAAGTGTGAAATCGGTAGAAAGGTGAAAAATGGAAATAGTGTTTAAAAAGGACGTTTAAGGGTACGGAGGTAATGAAGTCCAGTACAAGTCCCGACATAAATTGGGATAGATTTCTGTAAGGTAAAAATTCTATGACCATTCATTGAAGTTTGGAGACGCCAAGTTTGTTATAGCGCTGATGCTAACGGGCTGACATAATGCTGATGAGGTAGGTGTCATATTGAACTTTATTTAAGTAAATAAAAATTACTATGAAGATGAAGACGAATATAAGACGGTACGTACAAAGCGTTTTGACAATACTTTTATTGTGCGCACAGCTAAGGAGTGGTGTTCCCTGCCCGGAGTCTGTGTTTCGATAGCTAAACCTTGGGGCTTCAAGTTAAGAGTGAATAGGTTAATTCTAGGCAAGCGTGCTACACAGTCGCCGTCGGCCACATCATCGCTAACCATAACGCGAGATAGTGGCCTACGCGAAACTATCAAAAATGAAAAAAGAACACCATAGATAGAGCAATAGTACATACTCGTAAACTAAACATTTTCTTTCAATTTCGTTCACTTTTCCGACTAACAACAAGATTGAGATAATGTTTTGCAAAAAAAACATTTTGGACCTTCCCATCATTGTTATTACAGATAAAATGCCATTTTGCCTAAGTCCTTTAGATCCCTGGGACACAGGATCTCACTTCATATCCTTAATACCTTAGTCGGGTCATAATAAAATGTTTAGCATTTATTACTTTTCAGATCCTCTTAATCTTCACGTATTTTTGTAGATGGAAACTTCTCAACGAGGCCGACGGTTCTGACAAAGGTTGGATTTTAGAAAACAAATGCCACCTGAGGACTCTCGAATTTTTTCAGAACAAACAATGGTCAAGCTGAAAACAAACGGGCTGAATTGTGAAAACAATTGTGTGTTATTCTTCCATTTTGGGTAATTGTTGTGGTATTTTTTGGAAGATTAGAATTTTTTGTCCGGCTATTTGTATTCTTTGATTCAATTACTAACGAAGAACTCCCAAAGGTCCTTTTGAAACAAACCTTATAAATAGAATTTTTTAATAAAAGCCGTGTAAATGTAATGTACATAGAAATAATGTACTTACGTATTACGAGTACCTAACGTAGACACATAATATATGTAGGTATAAGTTAATATACATGTCGGCATGTCAACAATAATCTTGATAACGTAGTGACTAGTTTAATAAATACTAGTAGAATTCAGGTTTCAGTTTCGTAGTAATCATTAAAGCACTAGTTTTTTCTTCAAGGTTAATTACTGTTGTTAGTATGAAAGATTGGCGTTTTTTTAACGTTACTTGACTCACGGTAAAACAAGATGGCGGACCAGTTACACGTCTTCTACAAGAAATGAAAGTAGGAAAGGGTTGGTGAGTTATCGTGTCCGGAGAAGTGGTAATAATGAAGAGGATTCTTTTTCCAGAGGGTCTAGAAAAGAGGCTTTTACATTTGAAGCAGTACACGCCAGTTATTACCTAATAATCATCGTTATCGATCAAATATTATGAACTTTAAGCAGAAAAAAATAAGCGAGGTAAAAAATATAAGTATCAAATGGCGCGAACGCATTAGGATTCTATTGCTCTCAAAACCGGTTCTGCAGACATCAAATATCGGGGTATACTCGGGTGCATGCCCTAATTCAGCCCTAATCAGTTCCAATTCTAACTGTTTCAAGTAAATAATTCAAGTCATACTTGTTTACAGTGCAATCAAACCACAAGGAAGGCAAATACCGCTTCAAAATAATGTCGGTCTGTCGAGTGTTGAGTAACACCATTACAATAATTATACACGTGACAGCCAAGTCATGACGTCATACTAATTCAGACAAACCACAAAACAACTTCAAAGCACTCTAACTCAAAGCCTTAGAGTTCAAAATGTGAAAGAAAGACGGTAAAGGGTACGTTTGTACAGTACCCGTAACATGAGAAATGGGATCCACTTATTGTTGAAGGACTTTTGAATCTAGGTTAGAACTGAAAACACAAACAGTGATATTCTAATTAATACTTACATCGGGGGGCACGGCAGCGCCCCCGCCAAGTCGTAATTACTTTACTAGAATATCATTGAAACGGGTCCACCCTTTATAGCAGAACTTTTTACGTCATAATTTTATTTTGCATAGCAACGGATAGCATAAACCTCTTTTCGCAGAAAATCGTTTGGCATACACTCATTTACCATAACACCGAAACCCATAATTTTGTAAGTCAGAATCATCTTTAGGCATAAATTTCATTTCCATAATAATCAATAAGTATAACCATCATTTCGTAGAAAGTTCACAACCAGAATCATCTTTTGCATAATTGTGTGGGTTTTATTTCCCAGACAGTAAGATGATGCAGTAAGCATGCAGCAGGCATGGTGTCCATCAGCCCAGCAAGAAAATGTCTTTTACAAGGAATTGAGTTTTGCCATTAATTAGTGCGTAATAAGCTGTAAATGTGCGTCACATTAAAAAAATTGTGCGTGCCATGTTTTAGGAATAAATTCGAAAAAACGATTCCTGCTGGGATAACGTTTTTCCAGCAAGAAAATTTTGAACGAGTGACCGGAGCCAAAAAAAAAGTATATCGGCATGTAGCTTAAATTAGTGCATAAATGTGCGCTGAAAATAAAAATTGTGCGGCTTAAGGCTTCGTAGATATTTCATTTCCTGCTGGGCTGACGTTTTGCAAAATCTGTTTTTTTAGGAAACAATGATTGTGCGCCCGTAGAAATAACGCAAGTTCGTAGATCGTAATTTGTGCGTTATTTGTGAAATAATAGATTTTCAAAAACATCTACCGTTTCGAAGTAATCATAAATTTATGAAAAACCTAAAAATTATGTTATCGCTTAAATGAACAAACAAATAAACGTGCTGTTATCGGAATTCGGTTATGCTTGCTGTTTTTAACACCCACCAAAAGTTTAAAGGCAAAGAGCACACACGTTTTTGAATAATACCCCTTTAAGTTAAACTGAAAATGCTTAAGCTTTGATGCGAAAGTGCAAGAAATAGAACCAACCCAAGATAATTATTTATAGACCAAAAATTAGAGCGTTTAATTAAGTATACATTCCGTAAATTTCAGCTTCAAGCATCTCTTATTTTAGCAGATATAAATCAAGAACCAAAACTATTTCTACATAACTGGTTATCCGACCAAATGCGAATGACAGCAAAAAGGCGACGGTTTCATACATACCGACAACCTTCTTAAATTTTCTTACATACATTTTATGCCTGAGTACACTTAGGAATAAAAGTGTTAGGGTAATAGATAAAAGTTTTAGGGTACTAATATAGTATTTTTTATTTTATTTTGTTTGATATACATATTAAAAAAAAGGTGCGGTGCTGCGGATATTTTATTACTTAACGAAAATGAATAAACACGTATAGTTCGTTTTTTTTTGAGATATACTATTTAGGTATAAAAAGTTCTAATTCATTAAAGACTTTTATTTGGGAACAGTTTTTATCCTGTCACGCGTTTGAAACTTGACATGTGATACTTGTTTTCCTGAATTCGCAAACTGAGAAAACAGGTTGTTTTTTTTTTGCTCCACCCAGTGCCTGAGGAAGTGAGGATGTATTTGATTTTTTTTTATCAGAACAACATAAATTATGCAATTCATAAATATACAGGTTGAATTTTCAAACCTCCGATTGGCGGTGATTGTTTTTTTTTAAATTTCGGTATTGATCTACGCGTTTTTATGACTTAGAAATTATCTGAATATTATTAATTTATAAATGGAATACCATATATAAACATTATTATTTAAAATAGATATTAACTTTTATTTGTGTTCTAAATTCAAAAATATTTAAAAAAAATATTTTGCATATTAGTCTTTTTAGCGACTTTATACCTTTGCCCCTACTTCAACCTGGATGGCGAAAGCAAAGCGCAAAAAAAAGTAGAACCATAGCTTCTTTTAGTTCCTGACGAAATAATATTTCCCGCGTTCTAGACGCGGGAAATATAATTATTTCGTCAGTATATAACTATTTAATGCGTGAAAAATGTTTTTCTCTCCATTCTACTTCGTAAGAGATTTATGATTCTAAGTTATACTAAAAATATTGTTTTCATTATGCATTTTTATACGTATTCTCCGTATGACTTCAGGATAGACCTGTGCTTTTAGAAATTACAAAAGTCCACTCATTAAACCTATTTTGATTTTATTATCTTTTCATTTGAGAACAATATACCTACCTATGATTTTCAAGTACCTAACTTAATTTGATCAAAGCTCGTTTAATATTCGAATTCGAATTTAATTCGGAAAAAAAATCGAATCATTAACACGACAAACAAGAATAATAAAACTACTGCCAATAACGTGATGGACGCCACTGTACACACAATAGCTTCACATAGCACTGTTATTTATAGAAGGTCATCGGTATGTATGAAACAGTCGCCTTTTTGCTGTCATTCGCATTTGGTCGGATAACCAGTTATGTAGAAATAGTTTTGGTTCTTGATTTATATCTGCTAAAATAAGAGATGCTTGAAGCTGAAATTTACGGAATGTATACTTTATTAAACGCTCTAATTTTTGGTCTATAAATAATTATCTTGGGTTGGTTCTATTTCTTGCACTTTCGCATCAAAGCTTAAGCATTTTCAGTTTAACTTAAAGAGGTATTATTCAAAAACGTGTGTGCTCTTTGCCTATAAACTTTTGGTGGGTGTTAAAAACAGCAAGAAAAACCGAATTCCGTTAACAGTACGTTTATTGGTTTGTTCATTTAAGCGATAAGATTATTTTTAGGTTTTTCATAAATTTATGATTACTTCGAAACGGTAGATGTTTTTGAAAATCTATTATTTCACAAATAACGCACAAATTACGATCTACGAACTTGCGTTTTTTCTACGGGCGCACAATTATTGTTTCCTAAAAAACCAGATTTTGCAAAACGTCAGCCCAGCAGGAAATGAAATATCTACGAAGCCTTAAGCCGCACAATTTTTATTTTCAGCGCACATTTATGCACTAATTTAAGCTACATGCCGATATACTTTTTTTTTGGCTCCGGTCACTCGTTCAAAATTTTCTTGCTGGAAAAACGTTATCCCAGCAGGAATCGTTTTTTCGAATTTATTCCTAAAACATGGCACGCACAATTTTTTTAATGTGACGCACATTTACAGCTTATTACGCACTAATTAATGGCAAAACTCAATTCCTTGTAAAAGACATTTTCTTGCTGGGCTGATGCACACCAGGCATGGCTTCTGTCACGGCTCCGGCGCTGCGGGTCTCTGGCGGTCCCACGCGAGCTAATCGTCGCAGATGATTTTACGCCCACCACCGCAGCTTCGGCTTACTGGCCGGCAAGCCGGCCAGCCTCAGCCGCGGCGGTGTGCGTAAAAACCACCTGCTCCTCAGCTCACGGGCCGCCTCGCCCCTCCGCGCCTACGCGATTATAAATTACACTCTAGGGGTAGGGCAGACAAGACTACGTGAAGTCGGTTTTGCAGCGATTCATTTCTGTCACTAACTTTTGTAGCACACCATATTGATTTTATAAAACAATTTTTTTTATTTTTTATTATGACTATTAAATTATTTCTATTCTGAAATTCTGTGATCTTCGAAGTATACCAAGTCAAATTATTCCAAATAATCGGCGCTCTAAATGAAAATATGCAAAATTGTAACTCTGACAAAAGTAATTATGCCCAATACAATTCTGCCATCTTAAAAGTATCCCAATTTAAATTCGGACATAAAAACATTAGGCCAAAAAACAATTATATTAAAAAAAAATTATACCATAACAATGTTCGTTTAAAAAAGTTTCTGCCAAGTGAGTTCTGCCAAATAGGTTTCGGAGAAACAAGTTTCTGCCAGATAGAGGGCACCCCATTGAAACATTATTTATGTCTGTCTGTTGTAGACTTGTAGTTGTACCTAGTTGAAGAATGCTGAAGAATCTACTAATACAAATATTATAAAGCTGAAGAGTTTGTTTGTTTGTTTGGTTGAACGCGCTATTCTCAGAAACTACGGGTTCGAATTGAAAAAGTTGGATAGTCCATTTATCGAGGAAGGCTATGGGCTATAATTACATTACACTATTCACACTACGATCAATAGGGGCCGAGAAGCGGAGTTGAAAGCAAGGGAAAAAGCTAGTAGACCAACGAGAAGATTAAAAGTAACTGACATTGGTGACACTAGTATATTTCCATCCGAAGTGAAATTAACTTATTCGCAAGTATCTAAGTACTACGATTGGAAAATGGGATTAAGGGGGATGCTCCAACCAGCCCGCGAAATTCAAATTTTTTTACGTTTTTTGCAATTTGCAGGCCAGTGACATGTTGTAGCTTTATAAATATATGAGTTGCGGTAATAACAAGTATAATTTTAAATATAAAAATTATCAAAAAACTCGCTCCATCAGCTCTCACATAGAAAAGGTGCATCATGTTAAAATCTCCGAAATCTAACTACGATGCACCTTTTCTATGTGAGAGCTGATGGAGCGAAGTTTTTGATAATTTTTATATTTAAAATTATACTTGTAATTACCGCAACACATATATTTATAAAGTTACAACATGTCACTGGCCTGCAAATTGCAAAAAACGTAAAAAAAATTGAATTTCGCGGGCTACATCGAAGCAATCACCTTAAGGACAAATGAATTTATCAATAAAGCATTTTCTGATGGACTTGTGTCATTCTTAGACGTCAAGAAAACATTCCATTTAAATAAGCTGCTACGGTTTCACTCAAAATGAATTATATTATGTACTTCAAAAGAAAACCTTACACACTTCATTTTAAGATCAAATTCAATTGATTCAATAATCAAATTACCAGGATTAAGCTTTCCAAATGACATTTTAATGTTCAAAAATTCAATGGAGTTGTATATTTCTTGTGAACAAATAACGTCCGAAATGAGTAATTACCGCAATGACATTTAAATGTTTACCTCAACCAACAGAATAACAGAAATATTAATGAAAAGAAAACATTAGTTTTCAAAATATCTTATTCTAAAGGGCTATTGAAGGACACCGTGGATTTTAGTCAGTCTCGTACTAACTGGCAGTCCCTCCCGTCCTGCCCGGACTCTTTCGGTGATTTTACTACGATAATGAAGAAAAAAAAGATTCTATAATTTTTTTCACTTTAGAGCTACCCCTTGAGAGATGCAAAAGCGAGCGACGTGAATGGAATTCTCTTGCACACGGCCTCGGATACGTTAGCTTTTCTTTTGATCGTTCATTCAAAAATATACGATAGTTATTGACATACGCAGAAAATTAAGAAAATCAAAGGAGAAAGTAGGATAAAACGATAAATCCGAGTTCCAAAATTTAAAAACGCTCGCTCTCCTACAACACCTAACAGTAACACAAGTTTACATAAGACACCCCGTTTGTTTTTTGAAACACCTGAGTTATAATGTTTATGGAAACGCGGGCCCCCCAATGATTGCGGTGTCCTGGGCAAGCTAGTGCCATAGTGCGCAGTGGAAAAGACCTTGATTATCAACGATCGACTGTCAGACAGAACACGAACGTTAAGGGGCTAAGTCAGTACTTATACGGTTTTTATATTTTACTTTCTGTCGTACATGACTGGACTACAGATCTTACAACTTGGAATACAGTTAATAACTATATGATCTAAATTCTCACAAAGTTGAAAACACGATTCAATTAAATTTTCTCGATACAAAAAAAATGCAAAGTTCAGTCTATGTTTTTTATTTTTTGGACTTTGCGGCGTAACTACTATGAGTTATTGAAAGGATGTTGTTTTAAATTGTAGAAAATACTAGTATCTAAATTCTTTAAAGACAGTTTTTCAATTAATAACAATTTTAATTCATAAAAAGGCGTCAATATGTTTGGGCACATACGCCATTTTATTCTGAGCACACATTCACTATCGTCCTCTCATCTTTTGCCTTTTAAAAGTAGTGTCATCACTTTCGTTCCTTGACACATCAGTCAGCCAGCGTGGCTCTTACAGGCTAGACCTGTGACACTTTTTTTCAGATCGCGGCTGTCAGATTTTCGTAATAATAAAATTGGAAATGTATAAAATGATCGAGAAAATAAAAACGAATGATACGTAGGCTTATAGATTATTCAAAACTATGTTTCGATGTGTTCAATGGGACGTGATTAAACGGACATGACTGTAAATAAGTCACGTAAACTTTCATTTTTCAATAACACTTTATTTTCATTAATAAATGAAGTATTAAAATAAACTAAACATACTGAATATCATCGCAGGAAATTCCTGACGACCCCTACAGAGCAAACAAGGGAAATGTTTAGAATACGTATGATACTATACATTACGAATTGTTCCTATCAATATAATAAATTACTCACAGTGATAATTATATCAATGCTATCGTGATATCGTACTATTGTTGTCGGATGGTTCCTCTGTGTCCATCCTCCTTCCATCTAATCTTTATGCATCCAAATACCATTTCACATGAACTAATGATAAATGCACTGATTTGCAGTCAACAATTTGAGACAATATGTAACTGAAAACAACTTCTAATCGTATCAAACTGCGATATAGGATAAGAAACACTTCACTCTTATTATTATTTATTTAGTTTCGTCACAGATTTATAACAATTTCGAAGAAACAGGATTAAAATAAATTAAATGAAAACTGGTATTGTCAAAATTTTGAATACTTCAAAATTACATGTCAACTACATATAAGGCATAGCACCCACCACCCTGTTAAATATCGCCTATAGTATAATGCTGCGACTGCGATGAAAAATTTGTGGTCATTGCTGTCTCACCGCGTGTTCGGTACAAGTTGCTCTCGCACTAGTAATTGCTTTGGAGGCAAAAAAAAAATGATTAGCACTGGGCTCATTCTTTTGGAGCCGATAGATATCTCTCAAAGGTTTCATTTATCAGAAAAGTGATATTAAGACCTTGTCCCAAAAAAAATTGATATGATATTATAGAATGAAGATTCAATTATAAAGAAGTTACAGACAATAAAATTGTTGTACTACAATAATCTGTGTACCTGTACCTCATAATATACGAGTAAAAACTATTACGTCCCTTTTACGCGGCGCTAGTGTCTGTCATTATAACAAAATGCATCACACGCAACTAGCTTTCTGAACGGACGTTAATAAAAGAAGCGTGTGTTTGGGGCTTTTTTTAGTGTGGTAAAATAATCAAATGAGTCCTCCTACCCAGGGCAGGGCGGGTATATACTAAAATCTACGATGTCTTTCAATAGACCTTTACGTTCTGGGGTCACGGTATTCGTTAGTCCCGGGACCCTGGTAGGCCCTCTAAGGGGGAGCGACGTCATTATGCTCACATGCCTTTGCCCGTGCGCGCATGTGTTTGGGGCTTTAGATAATTGGGAATTGTCACTTTCGCAAAGTGTGCCAATTTTATTAATTTTCTACCAAATAGTAGTTTTTTTCGTTATCTCGGGACGTCAAAATCTGTGTCCAAGTGTTATAAAATAAATTTAAGACTGTGAATGATGAAAATATTTACAAAATATTTATCCACATCAATAAGTATTTCTATCATTTTGTTTTAGTAAATGTTTCAATATCTTTATATCAAAATATTTCTACTATACATGTATTTTGCGTAAAGGGAACACTAATTTATGAAATGTCGAAGTTGACGAAATGAAATACATAAAACTTTGGATTGCGTTAATTTCGCGATACTGGCGCCTGCTGGTGGCGGTGCGTGGCAACTTTTCCGACTCATCAAACGATGCTTTCGCTTTGCCATACGCCGTTAACAGAGCCTTTCTCTTTATAAAACATCATACTAATCTAAGAAGCCGCTACTAAAATGGACATGGAACATCTCCAAAGTTCAAGTGCCAGTTTCGTCACATCCAAATGATGATAGCCAACAGTACCAACCAACATGTCGTAAACAGATTTGGCACAAGCCACATAAGGCATACTATGTAAACGTTAAAACGGTGCCAAACACGAGACCGAGGTCTAAAGTGAAAGTCCATTACATAAGATGGTATAGTAGACGAATGAATTTGGGATTACACAATTATGTGAAGCCTTCGAGTGGTAATTGGAGCATCACAGGACATTTGGGCGTTTGAAAGGCTACACAACTATCTGACACTTGTATTTTAGTCAGTGATGCCAACTTAGCTACTTTATAGCTAGATCTAGCTATTATTCGGTGAACGACAGCTACAATTTTATAAAACTTGTAGCTAAATTTTTTAGCTACTTTTTCTAGCAACTTTTCATTTCAACATGAGGCTATCGAAATAGTCAAGTAGTGTCCCGAGTCGAAAGCCAAGATAATGCAACAGTGGCTCATACTACATGATTATAATTAAATGGCATTTTGAAGAAATAGTTCAGTTTTGGGTTGAAGTAAAAAAATTAGAAAATCTTCCGTTGACAAAATAATTATATCAAGATATAATAAGTACTCGTGCTTTAACTTGGTTTTCGCTGCCACATTCTAATGCAGAAGTAGAAAGGTTATTAACCCAAATGAATTTAGTTAAAAATAAGCAAAGAAACAGAATAAGTTTGATAACTTAGAAAGTCTGAACTCAATTCTCTGCTTTAGACTCCCTTAGAAAAAGTGTTAAATGCAGCTATAAATGTGTTTTGCCTAAAGACGTACTGCATAAAATGAGCACCGTTGAAAAATATTCGAAATCAATGAAAGATACTATAGTATCTCGATGTCTTCCTCTTTAATTGATTAATTTTTAATTATTATTTTTCATTAAATTGCGTATACAAGACTTGATTTAACTTCTTGTTGGAATTAATGAAAATAAAAATGATTATCAGAAATTGTCATTTTACTGTAACCTACATAATTATAACATTTAGCAACTTCTAGCAACTTTTTAGAGTAAAAAAAACTGGAAATCTAGCAACATTTTGAAAATATCTAGCTACTGGGTAAAGCTAGCAGTTGGCAACACTGATTTTAGTTAGTCGATAGCCGACTGCTATACTGCTCGGTTCTCATGATTGACGCGTGGCCATTATTGGGAGGTATTCCCATTTGAGCAACTATTTCCAGAGCAACATATAAGAGGAATTATTTATTCCCGATTGAGCACCTATCAAAATGTTGACTATTCCCACTGTTTTATTGTAAATATTGTGCGCAATAAAGAATAACTATAAATACTCGGTTTCAAAGTATCGATACCTATAAAAAGTACTTGGTATCGGAAGCAAGGTATCAAGTAAATACTTTCTCATATTTCATCCCTATTCAAGTTTCCATGCGTAGAGGCCATAGCCCCGTAAGATACCGCCTACAGTCTCATAATGAGACATCTTTTATACAATAGTAGAACAAAGCGAACCGAAACACGTGTAAAGCATATACGTGAGTTGCTAAGGAGCGTCGCCTTTTTACTAAACCTGTGGTTAAACAGATATTTTCTCGTACAAATCTTCAAAGACCTCGTAACAAGAAAGAAAAAACATTTATTTGATACAGACATTCACAATAACATATTTTGTACATTATTGTTTGTCCCACGACACAGAATACATATATTAGTCCACGGCTGCGCCAAATAGGCCCAGTCAGCGACTGATCAAGAGTTCTGACCGCCCTAGGCTAATCATGAGGACGCGCCCCCGCCAGGTTTGTTACGGACGGCCTAAAAAGTAGTAACTGAGTAGAGTAGTAGTGTGAACATTTTAACATGGTTTACTATAAGATACTACCTATAAAATTTTTCAGATCAATCTGCAAGCGAAACTAACGTTGTTTTTTAATCTGCATGACATTCAACCTTAGGGTGGCAAATCATTTTTTAAGCTGACTGTACATAAAGGCAAAGTACCTTACGTATTATAAGACCAAAATTATGACAAGTGACTGCAGGCTACCAAGTAGAAAACCAAATCTATGCCGTGTTTGGCCGCATGACTTGTACTTATTCGCTTAGTTTCTCTATACAACTTAGTTGTCATTGCCATTGACCATGAGCGTGGTCATCAAGGGTGTGAAGTTGCTTCGACTTGAATAATATTTTTTAAATATTAACTCCAGAGAAAAAATAAAACTTAAAAATATTTAAAAAAGGAGGAGAGACATCATCATATACACGATTTCAGCGCCCCCCCAATCCTCGCGCCCTAGGCTGCAGCCTAATTAGCCTAAGGGTTAATCAGGCCCTGGGCCCAGTTCAGCACAAATGCCAGACAACTAGTGCCTATGCTGATTTTCAACTAGACCTGGGCAGAAAAAGACAAAAAAAAAACATAATACAATGAATTGGGTATCTAATCAATCACTATGTTGGAAGCCATTTTGGAAGTATCGCGCCATAATTTCATCCCCTCTTGTTTTTGATTTATGAATTTTGATCTACAACGTTGTCGTTGCAGACATGTCCAGTAATTTATAATTATAATAGTCTGACAAACTCATAACCTTTATTATACTTATAGTACAGGATCCGGATATAGAACGACCTTCACCGATCGAGTAACCGGACGAAATGTGTTTTTTATGAATTAAAATATGTTCAAGAATATGACGGTGATGGGTTGCCTCATAAAATCCTGTCAAGGATATTTTTAATTAATTTTATAAAAGGTTATTTTTTTTCAATACCTTCACCGATAGAGTAACCAAAGAAAATTAACACCAATTGAAAGTCCGAAGTCTATAGAATATGCTAACGTAGGGTTGCCTACCTTTTTCTTGTCAAGGGTATAGGGTTGCCTAATTTGAACAGGTGATAAAAAAATGCTACCTTCACCGATCGAGTAACCAAATAAATTATATATCAAAATAAAGACATTTTTTTTACGAATACGATGGTATACGGTTGCCTATGAAAAACTTGTCAGAAATTAGGGTTGCCAAGCGTTGAAGTTTGAAAATTTTAGACGGTTGGAAGCACATGAGTAGATAAACGGACTAAGCTTCTTAAGAACGAGCAAAATTGTTACCTATTTTGGTAGGGTTGTCACAATAGGGTAGACAAATTAAACAAAAATATATTAAATAGCTTTATTATTCAGTATGATAGAATCGAATCAAATAATTTAATTCAACTAAGCCAATTACAGGCAATTTTGAATTGTCAAAAGACATTTTTAAAGGTGTTTGGTCACCAATATATTAGAGACCAAACACCTACCTTCAAGAAGGCGCGCGTTGTCAAATAGACCGCGCTTCGTACCACTTTTTATACCGCCCGTTCTTACCTTATAGTAGCCATACACCATCCTGCCTATCGTACGATCGCGGATCGATTTGACGCTTGTAATTGTTTCAAATTGGCAGTTCGTCCATATACACCATACACTATACTGCCTATCGTACGATCGATTTGACACAACTTCAAATCTGCAGCAGTGATGCCAACTCAGCAACTTTATAGCTAGATCTGGCTATTATTCGGTGACGACAGCTACAATTTTATAAAATTTGTGGCTAAACTTTTTAGCTACTTTTTCTAGCACCATTTCATTTGTATTTCCAAACAAGTACAGACCAGTACATAGGCAACGAAGGATGAATAACAGACCGAACAGACCGAATAATTTTCGACCTTATCGACATTTAAAATTTAGTTTGTTTTTCTCACATTCTCGTTAGCTAACATTGCTCCTTCATTAAAATCCGGTGTTTGCATATATGTCAATAAGGTCGAAAATCGGCTTGAAGGTCGGAAAACATTTGCTTAACGATAGCAAGTTAAAAAACAGGTGCAAGGGATTTTCGACCTTATCGACATTTAAAATTTAGTTTGTTTTTCTCACATTCTCGTTAGCTAACATTGCTCTTTCATTAAAATCCGGTGTTTGCATCAGTGTCAATAAGGTCGAAAATCGCTTGAAGGTCGGAAAACATTCGCTTAACGATAGCAAGTTAAAAAAAGTGGTGCAAGCAATTTTCGACCTTATCGACATTTAAAATTTAGTTTGTTTTTCTCACATTCTCATTCGTTAACATTGCTCCTTCATTAAAATCAGGTGTTTGCATAAATGTCAATAAGGTCGAAAATCGCTTGAACCTTTTTTTTACTTGCTATCGTGGTCCCTTGACACCTCTCAAGTTTTCAATCGTATTTTGGTTTATACTAGAACTAAAACTATTAAAGTTCATCATCATCATCATCAGCCGGAAGACGTCCACTGCTGAACATAGGCCTCCCCCTTAGACCGCCACGCCGAACGACAATTCGCCACTTGCATCCATCGGTTGCCCGCGACCCTCACGATGTCGTCGGTCCACCTAGTGGGAAGCCTGCCTACGCTGCGTTTTCCGGTCCGTGGTCGCCACTCGAGAACTTTTCTTCCCCATCGGTTGTCAGTAAACTATTAAAGTTACACAAGAACAAAAGTTTGATTTCACAAAAATTGCAATAACTTGAAAACTACTGGACCGATCTTCATGAAACAACTTGTGAATCTATTTTTGTAATGAAACACAGCCCTTTTAAATACTTTAATTGAAAAACATACATAAACAAAAAGTGAGTTTTCAAGTTACGTAATAATCTAAGTTTTAAACTTTTACAATTTTCCACTAAAAAACTTATCTAATTAGAAACTAATAAGAACGTACAAGATAATCTAATAAGAATCGAAAATATACACAACACAATCACTGGATTCTGATTAGAAAACACTTGTCTTAAAAAATCACCTTACAAATCACACTTGCACCCCTTGTCGTTGCGTGGGTCTCGTCGCCGACAGTCACCTTCATCATATGCCAAATTTCAGTTCCAGAGGAGGAATTTTTCGGACCACATATGCCTCGTTGACTGGACTATTGGAATGGGTATCTACGGTACTTTCACAGTTATTATTTCTTGTGACTGGGCACCATAACTATTTTTGTACTAACTTTATTTTATGTCTTTTGACAATTCGAAATTGCCTGTAATTGGCTTAGTTCAATTAAATTATTTGATTCGATTCTATCATACTGTATAATAAAGCTATTTAATATTTTTTTGTTTAATTTGTCTACCCTATTGTGACAACCCTACCAAAATAGGTAACAATTTTGCTCGTTCTTAAGAAGCTTAGTCCGTTTATCTACTCATGTGCTTCCAAACCGTCTAAAATTTTCAAACTTCAACGCTTGGCAACCCTAATTTCTGACAAGTTTTTCATAGGCAACCGTATACCATCGCATTCGTAAAAAAAATGTCTTTATTTTGATACATAATTTATTTGGTTACTCGATCGGTGAAGGTAGCATTTTTTTATCACCTGTTCAAATTAGGCAACCCTATAACCTTGACAAGAAAAAGGTAGGCAACCCTACGTTAGCATATTCTATAGACTTCGGACTTTCAATTGGTGTTAATTTTCTTTGGTTACTCTATCGGTGAAGGTATTGAAAAAAAATAACCTTTTAAAAAATTAATTAAAAATATCCTTGACAGGATTTTATGAGGCAACCCATCACCGTCACATTCTTCAACATATTTTAATTCATAATAAACACATTTCGTCCGGTTACTCGATCGGTGAAGGTCGTTCTATATACGTATCTTAGACTATTACAAACATTTGCAAATTATGTGGACATCTAGACGTCCTTCACGTAACTGATTATTCAGTAGTTTTTAATAACTTCCGTGCAGTTTAGAAGCCATGTAAATAAATAAAAACGACATAAAGCAAAATATTCATTCGTAATCGCATGCACATTTTTTAATCATGTAGGTACATTTGAAAACTACA
This sequence comes from Agrotis clavis, assembly GCA_954870645.1. NCBI lineage: Eukaryota > Metazoa > Arthropoda > Insecta > Lepidoptera > Noctuidae > Agrotis > Agrotis clavis. Next base: position 7,811,857 of record OX940925.1, read on the forward strand.
CTCACGAGGAAAAGTAAGGAATCACTTTCTCCGATTCCGCGCGATTTTGAAGAATAAGTACTTAATAAAAATGGTACCATTATAAAAGTTTAACTAGTGTACTTCTATGAAGACGAGAAAAATAACTAAGCAATTACTATGACTAACTAATGAATGACTGACAGTTTTACCCGACTACGGCAAAGTCAAAAGGAGGGTTATGATTGTGTGTCTGTACGAGTATAAAAGTATTACCTATATTCTACACAATCCGTCAGCTGTTGTGAAAACATTGACCTTATGGTATTTAACAACATGTCCTTCACGTCTACCATCAACGCGTCAAATCATCGCGTTCATGTAGAAATTAATCTTCTTCTTAACAACTGCCTACACATTAAACAACTACATATTTAACAAAGGGCTTTGTATCTTTTGTACCAGGTGCCATCCGCCATTTTGTTTTTTTTTCAAAACGGCGTACACGAATAAAACCTTCATAAATCGATAGATCACATCAATACAAACATAAAATGTAGCGGGCAAAATCTCGTAAAGCGTCACGTTTCCGAGTTATGAGCTGTCAAAGATGTACAAGAGGTGCCATAGTTTTTTATTTAGTTTTTAATTTTTTGATGTTTCTAGATGAATGATGAAAGATATTAGGTAATTAATTGGATGTAAGTTTTTGTCCGCTCATTAACCCAATGTTATTCCAACGGGAATAATCACTAAGTATGATATTACAAACATTTTCTAAACAAACTGAATGCTTTTTAGGTAGGTACAGGCAGGAAAAGAGTTAAGTATACAGGCAGCGAGTTTTTAACAGTTTTCCTATAAACTACTAGCTTCTGCCCGCGACTTCGTACGCGGATCCTTTTACCTGAATTTTCTTTGCTATAAACCTCACGGAGCCCGAGACCTTACCAACGAATCCAAAACTGTGGAAATAAGTTCGTGCGTTCTGGAGTTATAGCGTCAGGAAGGAAAACCCGACTTATTTTTATATAATAGATATGCATGCCATATGTTTAATGCAATTTTTGCTACCGCATGACGCAGGTCCTCACCGGACACGGAAGTTTCAGGAGGTACCTGTGTCGGATAGGGAGGGAAGAAACGCCTGGGTGTCACCACTGCGAGGATCACCCGGAGCTTACGGTACACTTGAAACACAAAAACCTCAACAGTAATTGGTCTGTGTTGCCAGTTTATGTGGTAAAAATGCATATCCCACCGCCCGGTCGGGCCCACCTGATTCAGGTGCCCGACGAGGCGGTCTGCAATGACTGCGGAATGCGGACTTCTGGATCAGGACCAGTTTCCCCGTCTTCCAACGAAGTGGGAACTGGCCCCTCTCCAAGCATACGCTAAAGAGCCCCCCCAGTCGACTGGAGCGTCGTAGACGTCGCCGTCGCTGTGGTCCGCGTTTGCGCCAGCTTCACCGCCAGATTCCGTCGGAGACGGAGCCATAAGCGGGGGAGTATGCTCTCCTCGCGATGGGAACAGGGCGCTCACCACGTCCTCCACGAACTGAGGCTGGAGACTCTGTGTCAGCGGGGGAGCCCAAGGGCGGAGCTTTTCTCGCACCCACTTGTAGGGGCGGCCCCATGGGTCCCCGTCCAGAGTCCCCAGCATCTCCTCGCGGGCCGATTCCTAGGCCCACCAGATCTCGTCGCGGAGGACGGTCTTCGCCGCCCTGTAGCCCTCGTAGAGCTCCGCCTCCACGGCCGCCGCATCCGGAGGTCGGCTGCGGAGCCTGCGGAATCTGGTGTACCGGCGTCGCGCGGCAACGCACGCTTCGCGCAGCGCTGCTAGCTCGCGCGACCACCAGTACAGCTGACGCCGGGCGCGTCCTTGCCGGACCCGGGACATGGCCATGTCGCAGATCTCCAACATGGCCTCCCGAAACCACTCAGCCTCGTCGTTTATGTCGGCAGGCCTGTCCGGTGGTGACACCCAAGCCTGCACGATCGAGGTTTCCAAGAATAGCTCCCGGTCCAGCTGCTTCAGCGCCCATCGCGGACACTTGGATTCCGTCCACTTGGGACCGGCGAGTCTGAGGTCTGGGCGGAGACGTCGAACCGGATATACTGGTGGTCGGAATAGGTCTCCACCTCCTCCACAACGCGCCAGTCGGTGACGCGCGGTAACAGGTCGGAGGTGGCGAACGTAATGTCCACCACCGACTCGCCCCGCATCCGCACGCACGTGGAGACAGAACCCCGACTCTCGATCACCAGGCCCTGTGCCCGGACCCAGTGCTCGAGCATCCTGCCCGCGCATAGTCCGTGGACCGGGAACCCCAAGCCGGACTTTTGGCATTGAAGTCCCCGAGGACGAGCGCGGGGAGGGAATCGAGGGTGACGACGACGTCTCCCAGCTCCGTTAGGGAGTCTTGGAACTCGGCGAGAGTTTGGTTCGGGGAGAAATAGACGCCTACAACGGCGATCTCCCCGTCTGCGGTGTTTGTCAGTTTTATTGTCTGTTTACGATTTTTGAAAGGTCCGTTCGATTTCTCTGGTCTTCCATCATCAGACCTTGATTAGAAATATTATCTGAAATATTTTCTTTCCATCAAAAAAAGATTCATCGAAATCGGTTCATAAACGACGAAGTTCTGCGGGAACAAACATAAAAAAACATAAACGGTCGAATTGAGTAACCTCCTTTTTTAGGAGTCGATTACAAAAGTGGGGACGTTTCACATAGATTCTTGTCATTATACAACGTGTAACGTTAAATGCGCAAAACCTCTCGTGGGGTAACTCTGCCCATGTTACTGAACAATTTTGTTCTAAGATTTTTGGAAAAAAAAAAAAAGAATGGTTTTTCATACAAAATGAGAAATTGATCGGGCCCATCAGTATGAAAAACCATTTTTTTTTTTTTAAGTCTTAGAACAAAAATTGTTCAGCAACATGGGCTGAGTTACCCCACGCGAGGTTTTGTGCATTTACCGTTACACGTTGTATAATATAATGTTGTTCAGTACGCATTGGAATTTGATCAAGATTTTGATTCAATTCTACTGCGCATTGCGTACACTTTGTGCCACGCTGTACATCATAAGTAACGTTTTTAAATGTAAAAATAATCTTAATATTATCCTTAATTTTTACTGTACTCGTATGACAACTAAACCTTCTCATGTCATTGTAAACCTTACTTTTTTTACAAATAAATATAATATATGTAATTATATATTATAATGTAATACTTGAGTTCATATTATGTGTGTGCGTATGTCCTGTTTGTCAATAAATCCCTTTTCTTTCTTTCAAATCACCTGAAGGTTGACTGGAAGTATGCACTCAGATGTTCAATCCACCAACTTTATTATTCCTTTTGGAATTATATTAGTAAGTTTATAAGAAGCGCAATATTCAGGCAATTATATTTAATTTTAATTGTATATGTATATAAAAATCAATGTTCCGGTTATTTAAAAACGAATCAAAACATTAAATAAAAAAAAAACTATGGCACCTCTTGTACATCTTTGACAGTTCATAACTCGGAAACTTGACGCTTTACGAGATTTTGCCTCTCTACATTTTATGTTTATATTGATGTGATCTATCGATTTATGAAAGTTTCATTGATGTACGCCGTTTTGAAAAAAAATCAAAATGGCGGATGGCACCTGGTACACGGCCCATACAAAAATGTTCAAACCCCTTTGACTTTCCAATCTAAGTTCCTATTTATTTGAACGTCTAAAAGGATCTTTCGAATTATGAACTTGTTTGTATAGCTGGTGGTCTCTAAGATGTCATAAAGCGAGAGTGGTTCCATTGTAGGAACAAGATGGCGCTAGACGACTTGTATACCTCTGTTTCTTTCCCACAGAGGAACTACTCTCTGGTAGGCCCATAGCTATACAAACAAGTTCATATACGTCAGGGACAACAACGATAAAATACTAGACTCCGAGTCCGCATGCACGATCTAAGGAACAAAAATTATTCTGCCAACTCGCTGAGGTACTACGTAAGCGAGGGGGACGGGGTACTGCGTTGTGATTGGCTAACTCAAGGTCTGTTCTGTCTCAACGTATGTTTACGGCTCACAGGATTGGTCGAAATGAGACGAATAATATAAGACTTTTTTGCCTAATGTGTTGACAGACATCGGTCGCCTGTTATTAGGAGTCTAGTATTATATCGTCGTTGGTCAGGGAAAAATGCCCGCAAATCTGTGGGCTCTTCCGCGATCTTGTTTAGGGGACTTCTGAAGGTCACATCCACACACATCATCACATCCTAGTTGAATGTTACTGACGTTTATGGTACCTAGTAGGTAGATAGCTGTCAGTTCACAATAGGGAAGGATGATGAAGTGCCTTTTGTATGAGAAATGGCAGCACAAATAGTCGCCAATCGTGTTATTGTAAGATCCGGGAATGGCGTTCAAGGCGAAAGGGAAGACTTAGTAGGCAAAAGGGTAAAGGTTATAAACAACATTATCAGTTTTTAAGGTTTTGTACCCAAAGGGTAAAACGGGATGCTATTACCTACTAAGAATCGTCGTCCGTCTGTCTGTCTGTCAACACTCAACAGGCACAGGAACCATGATAGTTAGACAGTTAGAATTTTCAAACAAGAACAAATACTAAACAACAGAATGGTAATCCGGTGGGGATCTCGTCGTGTGCGTGTAGGCGTGGGTAAGGGCTTTTTTTTTTTTTTTAGGTGGTAAAATCATCAAATGAGTCCTCCCGCCCTGGGTGGGGCGGAAGGGACTGTCAGACTCTTACTGACTAAAATCCACCCGTGTTCCTTCGGATGCTCTTTACGTTCCGGGGCCACGGTATCCTGGGTTAAGAAAAAACCCGCGACCCCAGCAGGCATTTGGCGCGAAACACGACGCGCCACCGACCCTGGCTTGGTCCTTGGTCGGACGGCGAGCTACCCATTACTCACCGTCCGCAAGCCCGCTCCGCCGCTGTGCCGTCTGCTATTCAGAGGGACACGCGTTGGGGCGTCCACCTGACACTCCTGACAGGCTATTCGCATACGGGTAAAGAGACCCCTTAGGCACACAGTGCCTAAGAAAGAGTTTTTGCCCGCATCCCAGGGTGCACCGGCCCGAAAAACTGGTCTTCCCCCCGGACGTATCCGAGAGGGAACTCCAGTCCACGGGCGAAGGGCTTGGGAGACATATTATTCTAGCATAGCAATAGGTATTGTAACAAAACTGCACTGGTAACTATCACCGTGAAAAACTGTTGGTACTGAAAATAACGTCCTCCGAGAACGTGGTTGCGTGCCTCCTCTCCTCAACTTACTTCTATGTACACCTCTCCGCAGCTCGGAGTTCGTTAAAAAGTTTATAGCAACGAGGTTGCGCCGACTTATATTTAATTGACCAGACAAAATGAACAGTAAATTCGCAAGCATGATGTATATCTCTGATTTTATATTAAATTTAAAATTTATTTAAATAAGAAGCAGCCAACATGCGACGTTATTATCTTCAAAACACAAATGCACACTGATGTATGCAGGAAACGTCTTCTGTTATCTTAAGAACGATATCCCCATTTGATAAGAATTTCCGTGTTACAACATTGTATGCATTTTTACTAATAAGTTAATAACAATAGAACAGTATACGTTGCTGTATCGATGAAGATATTATAGGTCTTTTATGGTCATTTATTTTTGGATCTATGGGGACAAAAACTGGTTAGAAAAGTGGGATTTACATATTGACTACTCTGAACTGGAGTCTACCCAAATGTGGTGCTACTTAATAAACGATAAGTAGCACATAGTTTACTATACCTACGTGTGATGTTCATTAACATGGACTGATCATTACAGGAAAAGATAAAGACGCCAAATTTTCCCCAATAGATTTTCAACTTTATACCCCAGAGCCTAAAATTGAAGAGCTTTTAAAAATCTAAGTCTAAGCGTTAGCGACTGAAAAGAACGAAAACGCTATGCAAGGCCCAGGGGGCACCCCAGGGTCTGACATAATTTAGATTGCCATCGACACGCTTAGATAAACTGAACTGCCAAACACTGCCGTTCAGAAACCTACAAGTATCTACTGTCATTCAAGATCAATTCACAATTCTGTGTTTACCTGATTAACATCCGTAACATAAACTTCATGTCTATTCTTCCTAATGATAATACCTGGTGCCCTACGACGACATCTTAAAGCGTGAGTTGTTAGGCTGTGGGAAAGAGACACAGCTATACAAATCGTCTAGCGCCATCTCGTTCCCTGAGCGGAACCATGACGCCATCCTCCTTATCTGTTATGTTATACAATAACAAATGAGCAGCTGCTGTAAGGTACAAATTCCTTACCAACGCCATTGTTTCAATTGCAATAATAACATCCTACTTTTGTAACAAGCTTCAATATTATGTGAATGAGGAAACCTAATTATTAATTTTATACATTACTCATTCTTATAATCAATCTTGTCACAGTTCTCCAGTGCTGGTGTCCTGCCGAAATATTTACTCTTAATAAAATTCGTGTCACTGTCCACTGTTGATGAACTAACTGAGGGTGGACATTGGGAATCATCAGTGGTTGATACAAGCAGAGGCGTCTCTAGCCCTTGTGGCGCCCGTGTGCAACCAGTACCCTGGCGCCCTCTAGTCTAGTAGGTGCGGGGTCAAACTGGAATACTAACAGTTATATTTTCAAACGGAAATTCGGATGCAAATGGTGCAATTTTAATGATGTCGGGAATCGAAAAGTTTTTTTAGGAAGGCAGGGGTTATAAGAATAAAACCTAAATTGCGGCACGTGTACACAAGCCTTTCAAAACGACTGCCGCACGTCCCAGGGAATTTTAATTTGAACTTTATAGCATTCTAATACAGCCGAGCTAGCTATGATTGTCGGCGTGTTGTCAAACGAAAAGCGCCTTTTGTAGCGATGCGACATTACGCTAATTTAATCTTTAATTATCTGTTTTAAGGCTGATTTCACGTTGAAACAAAAGTTATTGTGTAAATTTAAATAGAGTAGGAAAAGGAGTAGCCTTGCTTTGCCACCGCGCTCCCGGGCGCAGGGTCTTTGAGAGCGCCGGGATCGACGCATCTTTGGAGGTGTGGCATTAGAGGGCGCTCGGCGCCCCCTTAGACCCGCGGCGCCCGTGTGCACCGCACACCCTGCACTATAGGTAAAGACGCCTCTGGATACAAGGTGAATTTTTCAACTTAAATACTCGTATGACCGCGGAACGTGAAGGCCTATTGAAGAAACACCGTGGATTTTAGTTAGTCAGTACGAGTCTGACAGACCTCCCATCCAACCATAGGGGGGAGGACTCATAAGAAGATTTTATCAGGATAAAAAAGCTAGTCTAATTTAATTCTTGGTATAAAGACACCTATTTTGTAGTATGTGATTTCCATTGGTTTCTAGAACATTTTTTAAAGACTGGCATTCTGATAAAGAATATTGATAGCTCCGTTCTATCTGTTTTTAACGATTCTTATCGCATAGTAACGGACTTATCTTACATCGTTTCCTTATCAACAAGACCTACTTTATGTGTTGTTGATAGTAAATAAATACGTAGCATGAATCATTCATGAGAGTGGTAAATAAAACGATATTTTAATGTAGGACTAGGTACAATCCATTTCAACTGTAAGCTCTAATGCGAGAGCTACTACTAACTAAAGTTCATTTTCGCAATAAAAGGCTTTAACCGAAAAGTTAAACATCTGTTGAACATGAACACTTGTCTAAAAAAATTGTAACTTCAAAACGACCCTTATATTAACGTCAAAAGCCTTTTGCAGTCGACACTTTTATTAGACACTCGTCTAACCGATGTTTATTTTTTACAATTTAAACATCTGTTGAACTCTCGTCTTGTCTCGTAATGGTCCTACCACACCAACGACGTTTGGACGAACAGACGCCAGCAGGTCAACCTACCCCAACGACGATATAATACTCGTCGTTGTACCACACGCACAAGTTTCACCACAGTTTTGCCTGCGCAAGCATTCTTGTCGGAATAGTCGGCGTGGAAAAAACAATGTTTCGGTAGTTTGTAGTCGGGGTAAAACGTTTTAAAGGATTGTGGAACCTTTCCTCATTCACAATTTAACATCCTTCAATCAAATATTAAAGTTCCTACCTCTTTTATTTTAGTTACCATTGGCTTGCGCAACTAGAACTGTGGTGGGTGACGCTTGTGCGTGTAGTATAGGCCCATAAGACAGAACACTAACATGTTCGTAAAAACGTCCATCATCGCAGTAATTAACGGCATTTCCCGTTAGTATGGCCAAAGCATAAGCACGAAACACGAAACCAAGTGGCTATGATAAATCGAATAAAAAAATGTTATGTCACAGCATACAAGGTATAACACGTTTAAAAAAAAGGATTTAGGAATAATGTAGCATTCTACCAATCTATTTTTAGGCTCCGAGATATGGTGCAGAACAAAATATGAATATGGACGATTGATCGGGAGATCTGCAGTTTTTGGCTCTACCCGAAAAAACCATAATTATCATCATGTGTCTCAACATCGTCCATAGTTTGTTTCCTTAACTTTCCTTATATCCATTTTATTATTCTCGGACTCCCATTTCCTCCCCATAAAAGAAATAACAGGTTATAAAAGAAAGTAACAAGTACCTAGTAAAAATCTAACAAAAAAACTTCGCAGAAAAATGAACTGAAGTGGTTCCAAGGTCAAGGAAGGTCGTAACTCCGTGATGTCAGAACTTTTGGGAACGACTGCCCTACCCTGGGCACACAAAATATTTGTCGTAGTAAACAGAAAGACAAATCGATCGATACGAATACCTACTGGACGGGACTTACAGCATAGTCTGAAGTATTATTTTGAAGCTCAAGAGTTTGTACAATCCAGAGGCGTATTTACCGCCGTATCAGCCGTATCAATTATACGGGATACCAACTTTCAAGGGCCCCCGGCCCCTGACGTTTGGAATAAAAATAAAAACATAAAATGCTGCCATAAAGCTCCAAATTATCGAAGAAAAAGGCTATAATATGTAGTTGTTATAAATGAGCTACTCGTATGATCAGTCGATCAGCATTCTCAATATTCTAGCTCCCTTCAAAATTCTTTTAATCACATCAGTAATAGCATTAGTTACACGATTCAAGATGCTATTATCTTTATTCTGCAAAATTATACACTTAGATATGAAGGGCCCCAAACAAGTTTTGATACGATCCTCCTTCTGGCCTAGCTACGCACCCCTCCTCGCCCTATTTAAACTGAAATGTCATATTATACATATATACCGAAATCACACATTTACACGGTATTTTTACAATACATTAGAAATTTTACTATTCTTCGCGATATGCCAGTTTTACAACGCCAACGTAGCGATATGATCGTACGAGTTGGGCATAAAATTACGAACTACCCACATTACGAGTGGGTTTACGGCTTTTGTGCCTCCGTCTTCCGCACATTTCAGGTTGGCGTTCATTTCTCAATAATTACCTTTGGATAAGCTTATCGACTTCTAATGGCCCTTTCTTAAGCATCTGCACGTTAATGTCCCCAATTGCGTAGCACACTCATACTGATGACTTCTTTAGATTTTCAGATTCGAACAGAATATTATAATATTTTTAGTTTTATAGTTGTAATGACTGTCTTATCACTGTTAGCGGTATCTTCCAGACGACCTTTGGTCTAAATAGCCGAAATGTATGTACATAAAACATACTACGGGCAATAACTTATAACTTCCCAACTCCCATTGTCGGAACAAAGCTTGTATGAAAGATAAAAGAAAACACCGGGAAGGTTAAAAATTCGAACACTTTGAGCAGGACGGGCCACTATGTTTACTGCTTTATTTCAAAAGTCAAATAACCGAAAACTAATTCCCCGAAGTCATCACAACGAATCACAGAATCGCCGAAACATTTTTAGTATGATGATCGTTACATGACATAATTTCGAAGAGCCATTATATCGAGCGTCCGTTTTTGGTTTTGATGAAAAGCCATTGCAAGGATAATCCTTTCCTCGAATATCTATATTGGGTTGACTTGTCAGTAAGTCAAAAGGTATAAGTTCTATATACTCGTAAATTATTCAATCCTCAGGCTCAGTCAAAACGAAGGGCGATGAAAGAATTTTGAAAGAGAAAATCCTGCCCGCCTACACTGGCCAATATGTAAATGCATTTAATAATAACTCTCGATATTTTATGTAACGCCAACATGCTTATCATGCACGTGTTGATAACACTATGTTACTACAGTAATACCGATAGCGGAGCAGGAAAACGTGACAGATTTAATATTACATTGCCTTTTATTTTTCAAATTTTTGGAGGGTAGTCCGAATTTTACGTTACTGAAGCAGTAATGAATGATAGAAAGAAATATTGGCAGTGAATCATTATGTCTTTGGGTGAAAACTAAGATGTAGTCACTAATGGGGATTGTCTTAATTTTTCAAACATTCGATTATATTTTATTTTCTGCAGAGCATTTTGAGAAACTAATTTGAATATTTCAATGATTGGCTCAATAGTTTTTTTTTATTTTTAATATTTTAATTTTTGAGGTACCTAGGTGAAGTCGTCATTGGCACAAAAAGTTGTGCCGTTGCCTTACTAGAGCAAAATAATAAAAAAAAACTGTCAACACAACGTCATTTTCTCACTGTCTAAACGTCACTTACATCCCGCTAGGTTATTATTCACAGAACAAAATTACTCCTAGATGAACATACAAAGGAATCTAAGGCTTCTGAAATACTTACATCAAAGTGATCTTCGCAACAGTACATTGTATAAACCTTGCAATATTCCACGCCTGCATCACGACACCACTTTTCTCGCAAATCTTCTTTAATACGAACAAAAAATTTATTTGGATTATTATTAGTATTATTGTTGCGAGTTGTTTGGAGTTTGTGTAATATTGCCAATGCCGATTTTGACAGATTTAACCGAGATTATGAGGCAATTTGCAGTTACAATAAAAACTTACTCGTTTATATTTTTGACATTCACAGTTTGACACTTGAGAAAATAATACTTGCCACTTACTTTTTATTTTCTGAGGCAAAGATACAAAACTGTACGGCCAAAGGTGACGTCATTTGAAGGGCAAGGAAGGTCAAACGTATTTTATTAAAAATATCAATAAAATATGAATATTTTTCATTTTTAATTAGTCCATGATCAGTAACGCTATTCCTCGAAACGGTTTTTCAATTACAACATATTAAAAAAAATTAACAATGCCCATTATTTGGAAACGGAAAAATTTCAAATTATATTTGGAAAAAATAAGGAAATGTTTCATAAGATATGAAGGTACGTGACACGTCATTATGTTATTAGAATGGATGAAAAGGATAGTAAAAGATCAAACGAACAGTTTCTCTGGATCGATAACTAGTAAATATTATGTTATGCAGAAGAAAATAACTATTAAGTACTTAGTTTAATAACGTTTAACCATAATTGATTTATTTGTATACTAATTGATCACATAAAATTCGTTCGACCAATCAAATTGAAGATAGGTACCTATAATAATAATATATGATTCTTGAACATTTTCCGTCGTACCACAAAAAAACAACTGTCAATGAGAAACGCAATTTGACGGTGATATAAGGGTCGTTTTGCAGTGAAACTTCTTTTAGACAAGTGTTCAAAAGATGTTTAACATTTTTGTGGTAAAACGGAGTCTTTTAACATTTTATTTTTTTTCCTCTTACCTACTTGGCACGTAATACGAGCCTCAAGATTAATAACGCATACTTTTTGTTAAGGCCACTAATTAATCTTCCACAAGGCCAAACATTAGGCGGAACTGTTTATAAGAATAGCATATTATATGATAGAAAAAGGATAATTTCAAGGATATTTCATATAGAACGACGTAAAATATTGCTGTGACATTAGCATTTGGAAAAGTATTGATTTCCGCTCCAGGTGCAACTCCGAAGCTGACCACGATCCGCAGACATGAGGGACTAGAAAGAGAGAGTCCAACGCTTCGGAAAACACAGATATTAGGCATAAATTATAAGTGAACATTTACTAACGTTTTTCATGCGAATCCTACTTAGGGATAAGATAATAACAATGATATAATTATCGTTCAATAACGTTAATTAATTCTAAGTAGTTAAATTACTTATTACCATTGTGATAAAGACTGGATCACATGCACATATAGGTCAGTTTCCTGACCATATTTAAATAGCCAGTTTGCAATAGTACTATTATATATTCTGTGCCAGTAGGTAGTACGGAAAATTTACTAGATTACAGAGTTAACAGTCCACTGTAGGTATCTACGACAAATTGCGCAGCAAGATCCGGGCAGTAATTATATTGCGCAGTTAACATTGTTTTTAGAAATTAAGTTGATTTTTCGGATAGGCTGCAATAATTCCAGAACGCAATATAATATAGTTAAACCGCAATATAAATTTTAGACTAGTCAATATTTCTTCTGCTTCGTCCACCGCCCTGTGATACATTTAAAAGGACTTCATCAATTCCTTTAAAAAGGCGTAAATAGAAAGACACCAAGTAAGCCAAGCTTTGTCGATATTTACGAAATATAAAAACCATTATGTTTGCATGGCACTAAATTCTTTTAGGTTTTACAAGATGATTTATGTACCTATTACTTAGCTAATGGATACTATCGCTAAAATATTGCGAAAAACATAAGATAAGGAAGTACGTCACTGCCCCGCCCACATACGCCTGACCGTGCCTTGACACTGTTAGATATGCAAGGTCAACAAAATCTACATATTCGCAAACCCATATAGGTACGTATATATTATATAACCAATATAATTTACATATCCGGAGTTCCGGGCCTCAAAAAAGGACCGGTCCCGCGGTCCCGCCATTCCGTTGTGAGAATTTATCGACCTTACGTCCGGGCAACCATTAAAAGTTTCAAAAACAATTTGCCTCGTCCTTGCGAAGTTTTGAACTTGAGAAATCTCTTGTTGTCGCTGGCATTGAAAATATAAACGGCCAAGATGAATGGAGTCTTGTGATTTTTTGTTAAAAATACCAGCTGGTTTTATAAGTGAAATTTATGATGTGCTTAGCGAAGTCAGTCCTTTAAGCCTAACTAGGTAGTTGGAGCAACAAACTAAGCGTATGCCATGTATCCCGGAAAACTGGATCAGAGTAGATCCGAAGATCAAGTACAAGTTCATGGTATACGAGCCTCTCTAATACTTGCCGTATTAGAGAGGCTCGTGAAATGGCAGGCGTACCTAAACCTTCTACTCTTCATAACAACGCTTATGAACAACTGGGTGGTCTACAGGTTTAACATAGCTTGCTTTAACGCTGGGTGCCTAGGATACCTTTCTTCAGGCTAGATGAAGCGACGATTTTGCAGGGTAACTGGATGAGACTTTGCAGAGAATCCTATGGATTTCCCGTAGTATACTATACTGCTTTAGGCTGATGATGGTGATTATAGAAGACTACGTCTAAGAAAACACGGCTACCATCAAGTCATGACAAAATGCCGTTCTTTCTTGGGATATATTTTTGTATAATTCTCGGGCAACCGAATAGATTGTTACCCGATAAATGAGGACAGGATCTCGCCCGCGATCTTACTTGACCTATTTTTTTCTATAGACACGTAACACAACACTTGATACCCTTGGGAAGAAAGCTGACTTCCTATGATACGAGTACATACATAAATATTCCTATAAACGTCCATATTAACGGAATTTCCCGTTAGTGTGGCCCCAGTGTTAGAAAGACTGATGTCAGACTTATGAAAAAAGCAATAGGTGAATATTTTATGTGAAGTGTGCCAAAGAGCTATGGAGCACAGCATTCTGGGTGTGACAAGATTAGACAGAAAACTATGATGCGCTCTAAAGCCAGAATAATTGACATAGGTAAAAAGGCTGCCAGGGTCACTTAGGATTGGCCGGGTCACGTAAGCCGTAGGCATAGCAGCCGCTGGGAAAAAATATCCGCACAATGGGTGCTGTGGCGATGATGAAATGCAAAAGCAAGCGCAAAAGAGCACTTGAAAGTTATGGCGGAAAGCTTTTCAGTGTAACAGTAGTCTATCTAAATAAAAAAACAACGTGACACCTACTTCAGGAAACTAAAGAAATACAATCTGAGAATTTTGTTGATTCATTACTTGAGGTTGAGGAGACGTCTTCAAATCGACATGTTTCTTTTTTGTTTTCCAAAAACTCAGCTTTATCTATCACGTGTCCCTTAGCCTATTGACAAATATTTATCAAATTAGGTAAATCCTTATCAAAAACGTGACGCCTTATAAAAGTATTAAAATTATCAATCAATTTATTGTTTTACACTTGTTGGTGGCTTTACATTATTTCGAAATCATGTACGACAGCTCATAGACTAAAGCTTAAGATAATAAATATTTACATATCATCAATTATTATTAATATCATCGTAATAAGTCGTAGGCAAAAGCTTATAAAATCATCAAATAGATGGTCCTAGAAGATTGATATCAGTATTCATAAATAAATATCTCCCTACCTTCCTATATTTTTAATAAACACTTCTACAACCAATATTTAAAGTTGATGTTAGAATCAATGGGCGTATAAAATTAAGAAATGTGTAGAAAAGCCAAACACACTCATCAGCAGGGCTGTATTTTCCAACGGGCACCAGGGCCCTTGGTTATCCCTAAAAGCCCGCTCGCTCCGACAATCGTAGGTATCAGTAACTATTATCGACATTTTCGTATCTGGCAACCCTTTAAAACGAACACACTATATTCTACTTCATTTTATAAGTAGGTAAATAATGAAGTTGTTTTTCTTTTTGAGTGGCAGAAGATGTCCAAATTACAAAATAGAATCAAGTTCCATGATTTAAGGTTGTTTCAAAGGTTGATATAATTAGATAGAAACTTGGAAACCGTAAAAAAATGCATATTCTGAGCAAGCAAGTTTTAGTGCTGATCGGCGTGTTAGAGACATTAGCATACAAACTGGAGAACTGCTGCTAAGCCCTTTAAGCAGTTATCGACCGAAGAATACTAATTAGCCAATTACCTAACGTGTTCCCAATTACGAGCAAACGAATATTTTATGTAAAATGTTAAAGTAATTATTACCTCGAGAATATTATGAAAATTTTGTGTAGGCAAAAAGGCTTTCCATTTCCATAATTTTGTTTGCAAACTCTGACTGAATGAGGTCCTTCGAATATGATTAACGTTCGCGCCGACCGTCCTCAAGTTTTTAGGTTATGAAATTTTCGGGAACCAACTTGGTACATTTTTGCAGTAGGCATGTTGCCAGCATCAATAAATTGCAAATCTAATTAGTCGGACAGCTATAGTTTAAAAAAAATGGAATGCAATTAGGGTTGCCAGACGGTCGGGAATTGGCGGGATTCTCCCGAATTTTTGTATGTCCTCCCGACTTCCGACAAAGCAAATAATCTCCCGAAAAACAAGTTCGATAATTTTATTTATTTATTTATTTATTTATCCTTTATTTCGGGCAACTAAAGGCCCATAAAACACAATACACATATAAATATAAAACAATGATAAACTAATATATATTACAAACAATATACTTAAAAACTACTGCACACGAAGTGACGGCGGCGTCGTGCGTGTTACGCTGCGAGGTGTCGCGTAGCCGGCCTCGGAATCGCCGATACAGCACACCTTTCGGCCAAAACTCTTCCTTGAGGAAGGTCGCCAAATGTAGGGTCGGAACGCGCACCACAAACGAATTAAAATTAGTGTTATGGCGCGCCTCCAACTTCTCCACCCTCAAGTTCCAGTACCCGTAAATACTCGACGATTTCCTCAGTCTTCGTAGAGTGGTGTAAACGGGACACGTACAGCTGCGTCGACGGTACTGCAGGACGTAGCAGCATGTTAGGTCCTGCCAGCGCTGTCCCGCACTGGTTGCGATAAGTAGGCTTCTTCTTCTTTCTCTCCACCTTGATGAAGCCGTCCTCATCGCATGTGTGCTTCGGTGGTTCTTGCTGTTTGTGGTCCACCACAGCGCCTTTAGTCGCTTTCAATACTGAGCGACTCTGCTTACCCCTCTTGGAATTTTGAGTTCACTTTTTCGTCAAACGAAACAGAGCGAAAAAACTAGTGACCGACCGAAATTTCGGTTTCGGCCTTAGTTTCGGTTTCGTCCAACATATAGCCGAAAGTTTTATGGCTCAGTAGTAGAAGTTATAACATAGAAAAACAGCAATTTCTAAAAATCATCTAGATCATCAGTACCGTATGAGCACGCACTAGCACAGTACGCATTTCGCTAAATAAATAGATCGTCAACCTTTTTACGATTCTATTCAGTTGCGTTTATATTAAGTCGAATCTAATTATTTTGTTTGCGATGAAGTCGTGTGCTAATTGCAACAGTCAGTTTAACGATGGGGTGCAATGTTCCAGTTGCAATAAACTTCTGGATTTTTCTTGTGCAAGTGTGTCTGAAGTGACTTGGAGAAAACTGGGCGCTGATCGAAGAGCACAATGGAAATGTTCTGCGTGCAAATCGACGCCGACTTTGCCTTCACCGCAACCTGCCGCTTCACTGGATATCGTGCTAAGCGAGATTCGTGAAATGAAACAGCAACTGTTGAGTTTGCCAACATTAGTTAGCGACATAAAATCCATTAAAGATGAGTTGGCCGAGGTTAAGAAGAGCTGTGATTTCTCTAGTGGTAGACTCGATGACTTCGACGCTAGGCTTGTTGAGCTAGAAGATAAAGCCTCCGAGCTTGAAAAGCTTCAGGACACCGTTTCTTCACTTCAAGCAGAATTGGCTTCTACAAAGTTTGAGCTCTCTTCCAGTGACCTGCGTTCCCGGCTGAACAATGTGGAGATTAAGGGTGTACCTCTAAAGAAGGACGAAAATTTATTCACAATAGTGGACGCCATTTGCCGTAAAATAAATTACAGTTGTGCTAAAACCCAAATTAATTATGTTTCGAGGGTGCCTATACATAATTCCAACGAGAAACTGGTGATAGTGAGCTTCCTGAATAGATACGTAAAAGAAGACTTTATAGCAGCTGCGCGTGTTGTTAGGGATCTATCCACCTCAGACATAGGTTTCCAAGGATCACCACAACGTGTGTATGTCAACGACCATCTTAGTGTAGAATATAAAAAACTATTGAGTAAAACTAAAATTATAGCTAAAGAGAAACATTATGAATTTGTGTGGGTGAAACATGGTAAAATTCATGTGCGTAAGAACGGCAACTGCAAAACTTTTGTGGTACGAAAAGAATTGGATTTAAACAAGATAGTGTAATCAGTTTCTATTCTCACTATTTATTATATTTTTACTTTGTTACATTTAAAATGTGTCGAATCTTGCATGATACACATTATTTGATTTATTTCCGCAAAAGGTTTGCCACCTCTGTACCACTAATGATCCTCTATTGTGTTCATTGTCGCGCTATTTGTCTTAGAGTTGTAATAATTCACTATATATGTGTCTCGCTTACACCTACGCCCGTTATATATTGCTGCTTGCTTGCTCGCACACGTCGACCATCGGATGAGTTGTACAATTTAATTAAAGTAACTTATTTTTACCCACTTTTAGAACTTATATTTCTATGCGCAATTCCTATTCGTATTGAAGTAAATTCGCTGTTTTTACTATGGTTTAATGTTTTTGATGCTTATCCTATCATTGCTTGTGCTATTAGTAATGGCTAACAACAGTGATGAGTGTCTAACTGTGTTCTATCAGAACGTGCGGGGATTGCGAACAAAGACAGACTCGTTTTATCGACAGGTACTATTAAATTCGTACGATGTCATTGTTGAAGTGAAAACTTCTTTAGCGGCGTTGTACACTTTTTCTGTAATGGGTAAAAAATTTAAAACTCGCGTCAGGGTCACGTGACCGTCAGGGTCACGTGACCGTCAGGGTCACGTGACCCTGATCGAAAATGAGTAAGACGTCATTCAAATTAAAAATAAAACATAGTAACAAAAAAGTTTTCACTTCTACCGGCACTCCTGGAGTGCAACCTTTTTTTAACGGAGACGTGGTTAATGGATGGTGTGTTTAACTCGGAGTTGTTTGATGACCGCTACTTGGTGTGGCGTCGTGACCGGGACTACACGACGACCGGACAAACCAGGGGTGGTGGCGTTCTTATCGCGACGCGTAAGGAGTTATCTGTCACTCCGCAACCACTCCTGCACTCTACGGCGGATGTGTGGATCAATTTACGGCTCAAGAGGTTTAAGTCACGCGAACACGTAAATATATATATCTGCGCGGTTTACTTATGTAAACAAAACAGGGGCTTCTCGTTTTCGGAACAACTTCATAATTTCTTGTCCAAATTGAACCATACAACTTTAAATAGAACATCTGACGTATTTTTAGTTTTGGGTGACTTTAATATGAGTGGAATATCGTGGGCTATAACTAGAGATGTGCCGTTGCCGGCAATATTGCCCAAGGTGGGAATATAGGTGGAAATATTGCCGGCAATATTGCCGGGAGTGGAAATATTTGGGAATATTGCTTAATTTTAAGTCAAAGTGAGTGCGAAAACTATGTAACACACTCAAAATTAGCATTTACAGATCATGGTATACATTATATACAAATTTTTTTTTTTTTTTTGTAAAATTGCCAAAATTGCCGGCAATTTTGGCAATATTCCCGGTATTTTACCGGCAATATTGCCCATTGTTGCCGCACACGACTGTGAATATAAGAAATTACACATACATTTTAAGATAAGAATTGACGATCATTGTATATTGAATAAAAAGGCATAAATTCGAATAATTTATTTTAATGTTGTAGTTTAATTAGTCAACGAATGCTCAAAGCATAGAGGGAAATTCTAGAAACACATTTTTGTGTGCGTGTTTCGCTTACATCTCGGAAAACCATGCGTTCTAGCAGCATAGCGTGTGTCAACAAAATAAAAAACTAAATCAATTTTCCGTAAGTTTTACTCAGTAAGCATTTCAATATCTTGTAAGTTTTCGAGTTTTCATAGTTTTCGAGGTATCCGCTTTTGGAATTATACTAGGTACTTACAGACTAGGTAGGACTGTACTATAAAGGAGGAAATCCGCACCCATAAGAGATGCGAAAAAACTATCTTTGGAAACTTTAGTTCTTTTTTGTTGTAAACAATTTTCGTATAGGTAGGTATTAATTTTTGGTCAAGTGTGAGTTGCCCACAAAAATACACGGAGGAGTAGGTACTACAGGGAGAGCCTGAAAAGACTGCTGCTGCTTTCTGGATTTATGGCAATATTAAATAAGACTTTCCGAATGCAAAAAGGTAAATATGGTTTTTTGAAAACTATACAAGATATCGAAATGGTTACTAAATAAAACTTATAGGAAATTAATTCAGCCTTTGTTTTATTCATACAAACCATGCCGCTAGGAGGCATGGTTTCCGAGTTAAGTTAAAAAGTTAAGTGAAAAATCAAAAAATGGAACCTTTAAACCCCCCTCCCCCACAGCTCAAGGGCTAGTGGCGGGGACTTTTGATAATTATATTCACCTCCTAACTAGTTCAAACAAAGTAACGTAGTCCAAAATCGTGTTCCAAGAATTTCCCTCTATAACTGTTCGTTGAGTGGGCTACTATTTTTTCATGCAAAATCACATAGCAAAAACAACGAGTATAAGTACCTTTACAATATGGAAGTATAAATCTCTGTCAAAACTACAAATAATCAACAAAAATAACATTATTTTAATGCATTTGTTTCGGTAATTCTTACATAATCAGTAAATCACCGTTTAGAGTAACAACTTAGTAGTTTTTATAAGGCGGACTTAATGCCGCAACGTATTATCTACATAAACTGCACCTGCAGTAATAATAAAATATACTGGTGTTATTTGACTGGCAACTTTGGCAATATTGCCAAAGTTGCCGGCAATTTTGGTATTTTACCGGCAGTGGCAATATTGGGAATATTGCCGGCAGTGGGAATATTGCCATCAGGCACATCTCTAGCTATAACCAATAATCATTCGCTAGTCCCAGTAAACCCCGCGACTAGTGACGAATGCATGCTGGCGGACGAATTGTGTACGCTGGACTTTGGTCAGTATAACGGGGTCGTTAATAGGTATGGGAAACTGTTGGACTTGGTCCTTTCAAATAAGATAGCCTGTGTTAGTGAGTGTGCTGATCCTTTAGTACCTATTGATCCGTACCACCCGGCTTTGTTAATTAATATTGGTATCTTTGACCCGCCTACCCTCGATTGCGCCCCATGTTTGCGATATATGTACAGTAAAGGTGATTTTGAGTCAATAAACAAAGAGATTTCTGCCATTAACTGGGACCATGAGTTCTCAATAAGATCATTGGATGATTCAGTTGCGTTCTTAATAGACACTACCAAACAATTACAAAACAAATTTATACCGCAAAAGCCAGCACGTAATAAATCATATCCAATTTGGTACAGCACATCACTCATAAAAACAATTAAAGAAAAATATAAATTCCTAAAAAAATTCAAAATTTATGGTAACAAATCTGACGAGTTAACTTTTAAATATTTGCGTGAAAGAGTAAAGACTATGGAGGCTTCATGTTATAATTTTTTTCTTAATCAAACTGAGAACTCAATTAAAAACCAACCCAAACATTTTTGGTCCTATGTTAAAAATCGCTACAATTCCAACGCTATTCCTAATACATTAAATTATAATGATGAAATATTTCTTTCCGGTGACTCTATTTGTGAGGCCTTTTCTTCTTACTTCCTATCAACCTTCCTCGATTCCACTTCACCCAATTCTTCTAGTGCACCCTATGACCTTCATCGCGATAATGATGTTACGTCGTCCGATATTTGTCACATAGAAGTAAACGTCGATGTTGTGACTGGTCTACTTCGCAACTTAGATCCATCTAAAGGTGCCGGGCCTGACAATTTAACCTCTGTATTCCTTATTAAATGCGCACCTTCTATTGCTCTTCCTATCTCAATTTTGTTTACCAAGTCTTTGTCTCAAGGTTACGTCCCTAGAGTATGGAAATCTGCGTTTATCACACCCGTGCATAAGAAGGGCGCTAAGACTGAGATAATTAACTACAGACCGATATCTAAACTGTGCATCATAGCTAAAATATTTGAAAGGATTATCTATAACCAGTTATACCCTGCCCTTGCTAACTCGCTAAGCTCTTTTCAGCATGGGTTCTTAAAAGGACGGTCTACAACTTCGAACCTGATTTTGTTTAATGATTTTATCACTGAGGCCATGGATAATGGTAAACAGGTCGATGTGGTTTACACAGACTACAGTAAAGCATTTGATCGGATTGAGCACGTATCCCTAATAAAGAAGCTAAGACACATAGGCATCCGTGGAGACTTGCTAAGGTGGTTCTCTTCTTACATTGATAACAGGTCACAAGCAGTAGTAATCAATAACTATGTGTCTAGCTGGGTAAACGTACCCAGTGGAGTACCTCAAGGTTCGCTGCTTGGTCCTTTCTTGTTTGTGGTTTATGTGAACGACATCGATCAGTGCCTCCATTCATCCAAACTATTATGCTTTGCCGATGACATGAAAATCTTTGCCACTATTGCATCGCATGATGACATGCTTGCACTACAGGCTGATTTATGTCGGCTTGAAGAGTACTGTCGGGTTAATAAACTAGACCTCAATCCATCTAAGTGTTCTGTTATTACCTACACCAGGAAACGTGTGGTCTTGGCTACTTCCTATACTTTAGCGGGCGAAAACCTGCCTAGGTGCAGTACTATTCGTGACTTGGGCGTTTACCAAGATAGTAAACTAGTGTACGACTCACATATTGACGCCATTGTCAAAAAAGCATCTAAACTACTTGGTTTTATTATGCGACTTTCTAAGTGTTTCACAGAGGCCAAAACGCTCAAAATATTGTACTGCACTTATGTAAGGAGTCAGCTCGAGTATGCGTCTCAGATATGGAATCCACGGTATCACAAATATATAGACCGCATAGAAAATATACAAAAGCGCTTCATAAAATATCTTTGTTTTCACCAAAAGGTTCCATATAACTCAGCAGAATATCTTCAACTCTGTAGGAAATACCACCTTCTGCCACTAGTAGATAGACGTAATATCGCGGATTGTCTGTTTTTGTTCAAAATCTTCCACAATGATATTGATAGTCCGGAACTATTATCCAAATTTTGTTTTAATGTGCCTAGTAAAATCTTGCGCTTCAATCCTCCCATTTGTGTTCCTCATTCGTCGTCGAATTATAGACAGAATAGTTATATTGTGCGTGCAAGCAAAATGTTTAATGAAATATGCAAGCGACATGATTTAGATCCCTTCATAACCACTGTGAACTCAGCCAGAAGGTGTTTGAGCCTGGAATTTTTTAAATGAGAATAAGTTACCATAAGCAGTTCTCTTTCCACTTTTGTCTGTTTTTTTATGTTTTTGCTGGCAGGCAGATGTCTGCATTTTTCTCTTTTAATCTTTTTTAATTTTTAATGTTAAATCTTTAAGTTGTGTGCTGCTGTCTGTGCTCGCATCATACATATTTTTTACTATATTTCTATACGCGAGGACTCGTAATTGGCTGTCTGTTGCCTATAATTACCCCTTTTTGTTATGTTTTTGTTAGCTGTAAGTCCTCCATGTAATAAATAAATAAATAAATAAATAAATAAATAAATCTATTCATAAGTTTGCCGTATTTCATTACTTCCCTGAATTTGATCCTTATTAAAAACTCTATCGAATGGTGAAATAATACAGGCAGGTTGTGATTTTTTTTTCCAAAATTAGCGGGTTCCATTCCTGGTCAGGAATATTGATTTTTCTAAAATCCAATGACGCAGTTTTAGTTTTCGGAAAAATGCGCCCTGTATATTTGACACTTTCTTACGTGTTAAAAAATGGAAAAAAATAAACAATAAAGAGAAAACAAATATAAATGTTACGAAACCGAAACTTTAATAACGACGTTTGAGAGCAAGGCCGAAAGTGCGGTTTCGGTTTCGGCCTAAAAAATCAGTTTCGGTCGGACACTAGAAAAAACATTGCAATGCACTCCGTCTGAGTTGAGTCGTGTCTGTGTAGCGTTACGTCGTCATCTAAATCTAAGTTCAGTGAACCAAGTTAATATTATTAACTTTTTTTTTATTTTTCCCGACCAAGCCCTAAAATCCCGAAAAATCGGTTATTGATCCCGATAACAGGAAGAATCGATCTGGCAACCCTAAATGCAATGCATATTTAAACAAAGATATACCTAACGCATCATTCGAGAGTGGGGGCTCGTGAGTCGTGACTTCCAAAGCAAGTGAAACTACTACTTGCTTGTGATGTATTGGCAATTTTAAAAGTGTCGTATCATCCTCAATTTTGGTTTACATTACAAAAGAAAATATATATTATGTCGAATATTTCTTGATAATCTAACTGACTAATTAGATTTTTTTTAAAGTCAAAAACCCTATTTTCAGTATTGTCCGATGATATGGCGCTAATTGGATATGGGCATGTTCGTTACGGGAAAAGTGGCAGCTGTCAGGCCTGAGAAAGTAACAAGAGCAATGATATTATAATTGACCTAGAGCTTCGATCATTAATAACAACCGAAGACTTTTCAATGGTTTTTCCAGGGTCTGACTTTTACCCAAAGTAATACATGATCCCAACACACTTTTTTTTTAGCGTGGTAAAATCATCAAATGAGTCCTCCCACTCCATACTGTCAGACTCGTACTGACTAAAATCCACGGTGTCCTTGAATAGCCTTTACTCGCCGCCCGCATAATACGTTTTATATCTCCTACTAGTTAATTAAATGACACCATTGACCACTAACTTCATAAATAAAGGTAAATACCTATCGGATAAGGTTGAAAATCACGTGCCTTTGTCGCACCTGTACTTATCCTTCAGATTTACCAGTGCCAAGGACTTGAGTAATCGATAAAATGCTTTACAGCTCTAAAGAAGGTTTGTTGAAATAAAAATGTACCTAGACATTTTTAAAGAGCTATAAGCTCTAGCTCTAGCTAAGCGGTGGTTTTAAGTCAAACTACTCCGTCAGTCTCTTTCCGTCGACCCTGCTTAGGTAGATTTTTTTTTATTACACCTCGTTATGACATATTTTAATGAACATATTTTGGTGCACATTCGTAGGTATATTTGGTGGAACACAGGCAAAATTAGGTAAATGAAATGGGAATAAATTGAAGTACTTTTAAATACCATCCTTTTTAAAATATTTATTTTATTTTACTACTAGCACTATGCCCGCGACTTCGTCCGCGTGATTTTCGAACTTTGCCTTTGTGAATTTCTAGTCCCGGCCACCCTCTATAAGGGATACTGTTAGAAAAACTCAATCAATATTCAACAAAAATTCTATCAACCCGCAATATTCCGTCTTAGGTAACACATAGGCCCAAAAAATTTAAAACTCCTAACTATCAACCCCAATACAACCTTTTAGGGGTCGATTTTCGTATCATCCTCTCTTAATGAGAACCTGTATCCTAAATAGAACCCCCCTGCAATATTGAGTCCTCTAATTACAAATTCCAAAGACAACTAAGAGGTCGAATTTTGTAAAATTCCGTCTTAGTGAGAACCTAGGTCCTAAAACAACCCCCATGCTGAAACTCCTAGCATTTGTAGCAACAAAGTTTCATACAAACTGTCAACCCCATAAACAGCCCATAAGGGGTAGAATTTCAGAAAATAGTGCCTGTGGTGTGTATTTACGTCATAAAAGAACAACCTTGTAAAATTTAGTACTCCTAGCACTTGTAGAAACCAAGTTTCATACAAAATATCAACCCCTTGGGGTCTATTTTCAAAAATACCCGCAACTACGTCCAAAAACGATCCTCTATGCAAAATTTGACTCTTCAAACTATCAACCCCGAAAAACCCCCTTAGGGGTCGAAATTCGCAAATACCGTCTTAGCGAACATTTATGTATCAAAAAGAACCCCCTCGTAAAATTCGAGACGCCTAGCACTTGTAGGAACAAAGTTTCATACAAACTATCGAACACAAAAACAAACCCCTTTGGGGTCGAATTTCGCAAAATCCCGCCATGGTGAGCATCTAAGTCCTATAAACGAACCCGGTGCAAAATTTGAGGCTCCTCGCACTTGTAGTAACAAAGTTTCATACAAACTGTCAACCCCAAAAACAAATCCCTTAGAGGTCGAATTTCGCAAAATCCCGTCATGGTGAACATCTACGTCCTAAAAAGAAACCTCATACAAAATTTGGAATTCCTAGCACCTGTAGTAGCGAAGTTTCATACAAACTATCAACCCCAAAAACAACCCCTTAGGGGCCGAATTTCGCAAAATCCGTTCTTAGTGCTCACCTACGTGGTATAAGGAGGGCTTATGCCAAATTTCAAGTTTCTAGGCCCAGTGGTTTGGGCTGTGCGTTGTCAGATCAGTCAGTCAGTTTTGAATTTTATATACACTTCTCATCAAAAAAATCGAAACACTTTCGTTTTTATTGTTTTTGTCCTAATTTTTTACAAAAGAGAATTAATTCCATGAAAAAAAAACATTACCAGCTACACAGCTGGCAGTTTGGTCATTACAGTAAGAAGAAAAAAATCAAAATTCGAAATAATTTCATTTGTTTATCCTATAAATGAAATTAATCACTGTTTTGAGACAAATGTGTATTTAGGGTTGGAGTACGTTTCTCGTTTAAAAACTAAAAATTAGCGCTTGTCTTTAAACTTTCTGTTTCTTATTTCATTTACTGTGACTTTGGGACGTCTGAAAAAACTTTTTTTTCTAAAACATATGGATACTTCGCCCGCAGAAGCCGCCCAAGTGGTGGCATTGCTGGATTCTGGACTTAGTCAGCGTGTTGTGGCTGCAAGATTGCATCTAAGCTTATCATCTGTTCATAGAGTCTACAAACGCTATCGGGAGACTGGTTCGTTCACGCGCCGTTCAGGATCTGGCAGGAATCGGGTCACTTCTGAGCGAGATGATCGATTTATTGTAACAACTTCTTTACGAAATCGACGCCTTAACGCTTTTCAACTGCAGCAGCAGCTTCGCGTTGTACGAAGAGTAGCTGTAAGTGACTCTACAATAAGAAGAAGGTTGAAGGAACGCGGATTGGCACCGCATAAGCCAGCGAATGGGCCGAAATTAACTGCAGACCATCGAAGAGCGCGCCTTAACTTTGCACGCGAGCACCTAACTTGGTCATACCTTCAGTGGAGCAAAGTACTGTTTTCTGATGAGTGTAAAATTATGCTGTATGGTAACGACGGAAGGAACAAGGTCTACAGAAGAGATGGAGAACGCTTTGCACAATGCTGCATTGAAGAAAAGGTCAGCTATGGTGGCGGTTCGTGGACGGTTTGGGGAGGAATCAGCGCCGACGGTAAGACAGAACTTGCCTTTGTGTCTGGGCCACGGCTGCCTGCACTAAACTCTCATCGGTACATCGAACAGTGTCTTGAACCTCATGTGATGCCCTATGCACATTTTATTGGCAACGACTTCATATTCATGCACGACAATGCTAGAGCTCGCACCGCGGGCGTCGTACGAGATTATCTTACCGAAGTCGGTATCTCCATTATGGTATGGCCAGCAAGAAGCCCGGACATGAATCCCATTGAACATCTATGGGATGAATTAAAGAGACGAATTCGAGCAAGAGATCCAGCCCCAGAAACACTTAGCCAGCTGCAAAATGCAATCCAAGAGGAATGGGATAATATACCACAACATGTGATCGTGACTCTCATCCGATCGATGAAGAACCGTATGGAAGCAGTAATAAGAGCTCGCGGAGGGAATACAAGTTATTAAATAAACGTTTCTTACATTTTTTTTTCATTTACGCGTGTTGTTTTACCCATTTCCTTCATATTCCATACAGGGTATAAATTACTCATTATACAAAATACGAAACCTATGAAGACTTAATTTGAATTTAGAACATTAACATTAGGATTTAAAAACCTCATACTACTCACTATTAAATGACATTTTACATTTATTCCTAAATATACACATTTTTCTGATAATCCTTATCAAATCATAAACTGCGAGGTGTTTCGATTTTTTTGATGAGAAGTGTATATATAGATTTTTAGTTTTTGTTAGCATTTATCAGTCCAAATTAAATTGAAACATATAAGTTAAATATATTTTGGTAAACCATTTTTAAAATCCTTTAATTTGATACCCCACTTGATAGAGTGAGAGATTTAAAAAAAATATTTTTAGTTCGGAACCCTTTGCACGCGAGTTTGACTCGCACTTAGTTTTATGTACCCTGTGACACCCTCACGTTTAAGACGAATCTAACGACACCTCTCAAGTTAAAATCCATCAAGCCGTTTAGGCTGCAGAGCAACACAACGAAACATACATACATACTACATACATACATACACTCGAAAAACATAACCCTCCTGGCGCAGTCGCGTAAAAAATGCCAACAGATAATAATTATGTATTTACTATTTCGACCTTTTTATTAGCCAGGCTGATTTTTTAATAGCCAGAACTTTATTAACTTTTATCTGAGGAATAAAAATAGCGGTTTGACATATTTTCTATAGATAAGCTGTCAAACCGCCATTTTTCTTCCTCAGATAAAAGTTATCTGACTATTGAAAAATCAGCCCTAAGTACAATAAGCTCAGTGATTGATGGCATAATATATTATTATAACGTGGGCTTTCCGAAATCGATCGCTTCGACGCGACGCTTCGAGAATTATATTGAGCGGTTTTGAAAACTCAAAGGGCATTCAAGGTCGTGAAAACACCTGTTTGTTTCCTGAGTGAACAGTCACAGATTTTCTTAATAATGAAGGTATCGGTAGGCGTTGTATATGACTTCAGCACATAAAACTACCCCACTCTGTCAAAATATTCCCAAACGAATATGAACCTTCTAATCTTGTGATAAGTTGAACAAGAAATCTAGGAGATTGGAATAGATTGATGTGGTGGCTGTACACTTTTTTTTGTTTTGTTGGAAACGGATCACGGTATCGGTGGAAACAACTCGCCGTGATCTGTGGCGAATTCAATCTGATACCGGGATCCGTGGAGACAAACCCCACACAGCTACACATCAAGCTATGCAAAACTAGTATAAGCTGACCGTTCAATGTGCGGAAAGATCATATAAAGCGAGTCCAAGACAAACTGGTTTTGTATTGAAGTGTAGTCGTGTGTACGTACCCACCCACTTTTCAGGGTTCAATATTATTGTCATTATTTGTGTATCGTTACGTGTTTAGCGGTTACGATTAGGTACCATTACGAATGTGTGGTAATCGGTCAGTCGGTCAGTTCGTTGTTGATCAGACGAAATGGATTAGGAAATTCTTTCATACGCACGCAAACAATGCAAATCGAAAATTCGGTCGGATTGGGGTTGTGTCGGTAATGTGTTAGTTGTTAACGCCAGGGTTTCTGTGTTCCGCGGCACCCTGGTTTGCACAGCTGAGAGTACGGAGTCATGTCGAAAGACGCTCTTGTTGCCAATTTCTGTATTTCCAAGATTTAAGCTACGTACAATATCTACCAAAAAGAAGAAAACTGTCTCATTGAACTAGTTTGCCTGAGTCTTTTGCAGCCTTATTAATATTACCAGATTCTCAGAGTTCTGATTTGTTGGAAGTTTTCAACTAGGTATCAACTAGCTAGGGCGCCGAGACAAAATACTCAGGTACTTACTAAGAAGTAAGAACTAAATAAGTTAAGAACTTTGTGTTGCGCAATTAGGGTGTTAATCCTTCAATCCGTGCGACACAAGTACCTTTCGTTTGATTTGCGCGTTTTCCCACAAAATAACCTTACGAACGCCATCGTCACCTGCACCTGCTATGGCTGCTATCATATGTTCCTGAAGCCTCATTTAGACGATGCCAAGTATGCCTACTATGATCCTAAAGCCCCATTTAGACCATGCAAGTATGACTACATTGCGGACAATGGGGAAGGCAAGTGTCAAAGTTACAAGTGACAGTTTGGTCCCAAAAGAACTGTCAAATCAAAGGAATTTTCTGAAAAAATAAACGATTTATTGATGTAAAATGACTAGATGTTGTGTATTATGCTGTAAAAAAGATTATACCATAACTAAACAATCGAATACACTTTTCAAAATAATATCTACTTTTCTATTGGAGGTTAAGTACCAGTATTGCATCGCTCTATAAATCATGAATTGGTTCGTCTGGCGGAAGAAATATCAGCTGGAACGAGTTTTGTGATAGTTGTGGCGTTAAGAAATTAAATATATTGTGATATTTCTCGAATCTAAATAGAAAAAAGGGGTAACATTACTGACATAAAACATTATGATATTTTATCAAAATAGAAAGTCAGAAGCAGCATTATATTCTTGTTATAGAAGAGGACAGGTAAAACAAACCTAAACTCAAAAATTGAAACCTCAACTACAAGTAATTGTGGATTTATTACGGTAAAATCAAATGTATTGCCACACAATTAAATCACTTTTTTCCTCTTTTTTTTTAGCTCCTTTTTTTTTAGGTCCATGTTGTAGATGCACTGCGGCGTCTTAATTCTTCTTTTAGTATATGCACTTGCATTGACGAATAATTTCCCATATTTGTTTTGTGTTTAAACTCAATTTTTATAACAATAAATCTTGTTTGTTTTTTGTACAAGGTAGACAGTAATCTGACGTAGGGACCAACTATCGCAGCGCCATCTACGATTAGCTTTGAGTTGCCATCCCCATTACTATTTTGGTTCGCTATTCCCATTCGTGTTAAAGAAATCTATATTTTCTGAAATAATAATAATAATAAAAACAACCACACGTCCTGATTGAACATCTAATCACGTGGGGGGCGGACACACGACTGAAATATTACTGGCGTGGCTAACGTGGCTCTGGAAACCCATTTAACATGGAGACTAGGTCAAAGAAAGTACGTATAGGACCGCTACCCGAGGGCAATCGTCGGGGCACACCTGGGGCCGATGCTGGGTGTCTCAGCATACGATCCATCGGCGGTGGGGGACTGAGCAGGCGGGTTCTCCCCGATAAAAATACTACAGCCGAACTGACAGACAGACTAGACATTGACAGTAGAGCAGTTACATCCCCCGTCTTGGATGTTTCGCAGGCGGCGTCAGCTACTCAGCCTGCGACCACCAAAGCGGGAAAACCCAGAGTGCGCATGAAATGGACTGAAGATATGAACATATTCATCATGCGCACTTACTATTACATTACTAAACTTGAAGAGGACAAAACTATGTACTGCACACGATTACATGAACAATTCAAATTGCAATATCCAGATATTAATGTAACAGAACAGAGAGTTGCAGATCAAAGACGAGTCATTATAAGAAATAAACTTTTATCAGATGACATTTTAAATAGAATTAAGTACGAAATAGCAGAGCAACTTAAAAGAGAAGAAGAGGAAAGTATGACACAACACATTAACACTACACAAGAACTAGAACTAGACACAATATCAGGCACTGAATATTTTACTACAGAATCTATAATGAACACACAACACAGCAACGAACCTATTTCAGATAATTCCGAATTTATACAAATACAAAATAATGTTGAGTTTGACCCTTCTTTAATTGACACATTAAGTAACGAACTAGAAACAAACATGTTAAAATACAACGGAATGGACCCTGCAAGCAGACCACTATTGCCAAAATTAAGATCATCTCGTCAATTATCAAATATCATTAATATATTCAATCAAAAGATTATACCCCCCAAAATATCAACACTAGAAAACTTAAGCGATACACATTCATTAATATACTCCGTAGCTATCACAGTCGCAGCTCACTTTAAATTAAAAATAAATAAAGATAGAACTAGTAATAATAGAGATAATAGAACTAAAATAGACCCACCATGGAAACAAAGATTAGAATCAGATATAGAGCAACTAAGGAAAGACATCAATAGATTAACACAATATAAAAACGGTAACTCATCAAGAAAACTGGAACAAAAAGTAAGACAAATAATTAAAAATAATAAACGACACAGCTCGCATGGAAATATTAACAAAACAATAGAAGATCACTTAGACACGTTAAAACAAAAACTATTAGTAAAAAGCCATAGACTAAAAAGATACAAAAAAGCTAAAGAAAGAAAGGATAACAATAGATTATTTAAAACAAGCGAAAAACAATTTTATAGAAAACTTAAAGGTAGCGATACCACAACCATTAACGCTCCGTCTCAAGAGTCCTTAAAAGAATTCTGGCAAGGAATTTGGTCTGATAGCACTGATCACAATAAAGAAGCGGGATGGATACAGGAAGAAATTGATAGGTCCGAAACTATAGATGAAATGCCGTTCGATGATATAGATACACGTGAAATAAACACAATCATAAATAAAACGCATAATTGGAAAGCGGCAGGAATAGACGGTATACACAATTTTTGGATTAAACGACTTCATTCACTTCACAGTACGTTAGCAGAACAAATTAATGATATTTTGAAAGGCAACCAAAGCATACCAGATTTCCTAACTAAAGGAGATACATACATGATCCCCAAATCAAGTAGAACCCAGGATCCGTCACAATATAGACCAATCACATGCTTACCAACCTTATATAAAATAATAACGTCTTGTATCACAAATAAAATTATCAAACACACTGAGCAATACAATATCTTAACTGAAGAACAAAAAGGATGTAGACGTGGGCATATGGGCTGTAAAGAACAATTAATTATAGATTCCACTATTTTAAAATATGTACAGAGGACTAGGAAAAACTTATACATAGCATACATAGATTATAAAAAAGCATTTGACAGCGTTCCACACTCATGGTTAATTGAAGTATTAAATATCTATAAAATCAACCCAATTATTATAAATTTTCTCAAAAACACTATGAAGTCCTGGAGAACTACACTTAAATTACAAACCAAAAAAACAAGCGTATCTGTAGAAGACATAGCAATTAAAAAAGGTATTTTTCAAGGGGACTCATTAAGTCCTCTATGGTTTTGCCTAGCTCTGAATCCACTCTCGCGAGCATTAATTCACTCTAGATTAGGTTTTGATATTAAAGAAGGTAGATCAGTATTGCACCAAATAACACATCTGCTATATATGGATGATTTAAAGCTATATGCTAATAAAAACACAGATTTACACAGTTTATTGAACATAACATCAACATTTTCGAAAGATATAAGAATGGATTTTGGACTAGACAAATGCCGAAAATTAAATATAGAAAAAGGCAAGATTATAGAAGGGAATTACTCAACAGACACAAATGAAGTCATTGAAGCGATGAAAGATGAAGAACTTTACAAATATTTAGGATATAACCAAGCAAGACTATTAGAACATAGAACTATTAAAGATAAACTAAAAAGAGAATATTACAGTAGGATACATTCATTATGCAAAATGCACCTATCAAGTAAAAATTTGTTCAAATCTATTAATACTTACGCAATACCCATACTCACGTATTCTTTCGGTGTCATTAATTGGTCTAACACAGAACTACACACCCTTGAAGTCAAAACAAGAACCACACTAACACAACATAGGTATCATCATCCCAAATCAGCAATAGAGAGAGTTATTTTGTCCAGAAAAGAAGGTGGCAGGGGATTAATTGAAATATCACATCTTCATAAAAGACAAGTCATAAACCTTAAACAATTTTTCAATCGAAAGAAAAACGATAGTCAGTTACACAATACAATTACAGAAATAGATAAACAATACACACCATTAAATCTTAGCGAGGATAGCAATACTGACACAATAGATAAATCGAGGCATATAGAAGAGATCCATAGAAAGTGGAGGCAGAAAGAACTTCATGGAAGACATCCCAACGATCTACATCAAACACACATTGATAAAGAGGCTTCCAACAAGTGGCTGGAACTAAGCGAGCTATTTCCAGAAACAGAAGGGTTTATGTTAGCCATTCAAGACCAAGTCATTAATACTAAAAATTACCGTAAATACATTATAAGAGATAGTACAGTAAGGAATGATTTATGCAGAAAATGTCATAGTAAACCTGAAACAATACAGCACATAACAGGAGCTTGTAGCACACTTACACAAAACGACTACACCCACAGACATAACCAATTAGTTAACATTATACACCAAAAACTTGCAATTAAATATAATCTCATGAAGGACCCATACACACCATATTACAAATACTCACCTAAAGCTACTTTGGAAAATCAATTTTATAAAATATATTATGACAGAGCCATAATTACTGATTACACCATTTACAACAACAGACCGGACATAACACTTGTTGACAAAGAAAATAAACACACATATTTAATAGATATCGCCGTGCCTAACACTAATAATATCCAAAAAACAATATCAGAGAAAATTAGAAAATACACAGAATTACAAGAAGAAATAACCCGAGTTTGGAAAATGAATCGAGTCACCATAGTCCCAATAGTCATATCAACAACAGGTGTTATTCCAAAACAACTATTCAATAGTTTTAATGGGGTGCGTCTCATTTCTTATAAACTTATTTGATATATTTTCATTTCAATAACGTTCACATGATATAATCAACGTGAGATATACCAACGGTTGATATAATTTCTTTACACATAGTGTTTGTGTTACTCTAAAACTCATTTCATATAATTTTATTTGATATAACGTTTATTTAAGCGAAGATCATTACATATAACGTTTGAAACATATAATTTAACGTTTAAACATTTTATTTGATGACTTTGGCTTATCCCTTGAACTTTGATTGTTTGTCTTCACGATTGCTATTGTTATTAGAAAAAATTAGTATCCAAGAGCGAGCGAAGCGAGCTCGAGACTTGGGACACCCCGACACGGACAGGTTAGGTTCGAAGGGGATGGCGGGGTCTGAAAGACCCCGCCATCCCCTTCGTGTTAGGTTACTTTAAACCCTGTACGCAGAAATAGGAGCCCCGCGAAGCGGGGCTCCGTCCAACATTCATGGCAGGTGGTACTATTACTAGGCACATCAGTGTTAAATTACTTTCCAGGAAGAAAAAAAAATAGAGCAAATAAGTTTTATGTCTTTTGAGTGGTATACAAAACGAATTTATATTCATTGATTGTTATGCTTAAAGAAATTAGTCATAATAAAATTATGTCAATCGTTTATTATATTAACAGATCGTTATATCAAATAAAATTATATATTCAGTCGTTATCTCTTGTAAATTTTAGAGATTTTGTAGTTATATCATATATTACTTACCCGTTTTAATGTACTTATGCTATCTAAATACACATATTTAACATTACAAAAAGCCGCCATATTAAATACTTGCCGAATAGTTAGAAAATTTTTGCAATTAGACTTAGATAATAATAATTTTACTGCAATACAAAATAATTCGACTTTACAAACAGGTACTTAGAATTTCGCCTTGGCTAACACCCGTGAGATTCTATAAATACCAGGTATAAATAAACCTGAGAAAACGAAAGTTTAAAACCAAAATAATAATAATAATAATTTATTTCAGTTTCCCAATTCTACAATGTTTAATCTTAACATAGAGGTCTCCTTTTAAGTATAAAAAAAACACCTGTGCTAGGAGACCCCGCTCTTTTAAAACTAAAAATAATCATTATCAATGTAGGAGTATAGTAGGTAATTGACAAAATAAATTAATCCTAAGCCTTAAATTTAGAGTGTAGTAAAAATGTGTGTATGTGTGTGTGTGTGTGTGTGTGTGCGTGTGTGTGTGTGAGTGTGTGAGCGAGTGAGTGAGTGAGCGGGTTTACATTAATATAAGTTACTTTGTAAGAATGATTCGATGTCGTCATAACTCTTGCTTTTTAACCAGTCGATTAATAATTTCTTGCAGTCTTGAAAAGTTTTTGGGTAAATATTCAAAATCTTATTTAATTTGTTGTAGATAGAAGAGGATTGTCTGGCGAACTGCTTTTTCGCGTATGAGGTTTTAACCGAGATTTCTGGTGCAACAAGATATTTTCTTCGTTTTTTGATGTGGCCCGAATCATAAGGGAGGGTTTTATGTACTTTTAATGCAACATAAAGTACATATAATTTTCGGACTGTCAGAAGGTCACTTAATGTGTAAAGGTTTTCAGTTGAGAATCTAAATGGTTTAGAATACATTACTTTCAAGAGAGATCTTTGCGCTCTTTCCAGTTCAAGGAATTTGATTTTTGTGGCCCCACCCCAAATTGCTATACAATATACACTTCTCATCAAAAAAATCGAAACACTTTCGTTTTTATTGTTTTTGTCCTAATTTTTTACAAAAGAGAATTAATTCCATGAAAAAAAAACATTACTGTGTAGCTGGCAGTTTGGTCATTACAGTAAGAAGAAAAAAATCAAAATTCGAAATAATTTCATTTGTTTATCCTATAAATGAAATTAATCACTGTTTTGAGACAAATGTGTATTTAGGGTTGGAGTACGTTTCTCGTTTAAAAACTAAAAATTAGCGCTTGTCTTTAAACTTTCTGTTTCTTATTTCATTTACTGTGACTTTGGGACGTCTGAAAAAACTTTTTTTTCTAAAACATATGGATACTTCGCCCGCAGAAGCCGCCCAAGTGGTGGCATTGCTGGATTCTGGACTTAGTCAGCGTGTTGTGGCTGCAAGATTGCATCTAAGCTTATCATCTGTTCATAGAGTCTACAAACGCTATCGGGAGACTGGTTCGTTCACGCGCCGTTCAGGATCTGGCAGGAATCGGGTCACTTCTGAGCGAGATGATCGATTTATTGTAACAACTTCTTTACGAAATCGACGCCTTAACGCTTTTCAACTGCAGCAGCAGCTTCGCGTTGTACGAAGAGTAGCTGTAAGTGACTCTACAATAAGAAGAAGGTTGAAGGAACGCGGATTGGCACCGCATAAGCCAGCGAATGGGCCGAAATTAACTGCAGACCATCGAAGAGCGCGCCTTAACTTTGCACGCGAGCACCTAACTTGGTCATACCTTCAGTGGAGCAAAGTACTGTTTTCTGATGAGTGTAAAATTATGCTGTATGGTAACGACGGAAGGAACAAGGTCTACAGAAGAGATGGAGAACGCTTTGCACAATGCTGCATTGAAGAAAAGGTCAGCTATGGTGGCGGTTCGTGGACGGTTTGGGGAGGAATCAGCGCCGACGGTAAGACAGAACTTGCCTTTGTGTCTGGGCCACGGCTGCCTGCACTAAACTCTCATCGGTACATCGAACAGTGTCTTGAACCTCATGTGATGCCCTATGCACATTTTATTGGCAACGACTTCATATTCATGCACGACAATGCTAGAGCTCACACCGCGGGCGTCGTACGAGATTATCTTACCGAAGTCGGTATCTCCATTATGGTATGGCCAGCAAGAAGCCCGGACATGAATCCCATTGAACATCTATGGGATGAATTAAAGAGACGAATTCGAGCAAGAGATCCAGCCCCAGAAACACTTAGCCAGCTGCAAAATGCAATCCAAGAGGAATGGGATAATATACCACAACATGTGATCGTGACTCTCATCCGATCGATGAAGAACCGTATGGAAGCAGTAATAAGAGCTCGCGGAGGGAATACAAGTTATTAAATAAACGTTTCTTACATTTTTTTTTCATTTACGCGTGTTGTTTTACCCATTTCCTTCATATTCCATACAGGGTAAAAATTACTCATTATACAAAATACGAAACCTATGAAGACTTAATTTGAATTTAGAACATTAACATTAGGATTTAAAAACCTCATACTACTCACTATTAAATGACATTTTACATTTATTCCTAAATATACACATTTTTCTGATAATCCTTATCAAATCATAAACTGCGAGGTGTTTCGATTTTTTTGATGAGAAGTGTATTAAGACTGATTGGGCCAGTGAGACGTATATTTGATTTAATAAAGATTTGGAGATAACATGTCTTAGAGTTTTGAAAATCGAGATGAGTTTTCTAGTTCTTGACATAACCATGTCCACATGTAAATGCCAAGATAATCGTTGGTCTAGCATTATTCCCAAATATTTGATATTATTTACCTTACCTATTTTAATACAAGAACAATAATTAGTGCTAGTAGGATCATCACAGCAATGTATTCTAAGGTTATGATTAGGCCCAGGTTGACTGTTGTTATAATTAGTAAATGCTATGTATTTTGTTTTAGAGGTGTTGAGTGAAAGTAAAAAATAATTTAACCATTTTGCAACCTTTATGAGTCCCTTTTCAGCATATCTATGTACAAATTCCCATGTTTCACCAGTGAAAACAATGGCTGTGTCATCCGCATAGGAGAAGATACGCCCATTTTCGAGTTTCATTTCGCAGAGGCTGTTCAGGTATATTAAGAAAAGCGTAGGCCCAAGAACACTACCTTGCGGGACGCCAAAGCTCACTTTTTTCTTATCACTGACGTTATTTCCTATCTTGACACGTTGTTCTCTATTCTGAAGGTAATCTGATAGCAGAGCCAAAGGGACTCCTCTTACGCCTATATTTTCTAATCTACGCACAAGGATGGGAACAGAGACGGTGTCGAAAGCCTTTTTCAGATCGAGAAAAACAGTTACACACCTCTGGCCTGCATCCACGTTTCTAATAATATGAGAGGTTAGTCCTGAGACTGCATCTTCTGTCGACAGTCCTTGCCTAAATCCGTATTGACGGTCAGATATTATGTTATATTTGTTCACATAATTAATCAATCGAGTGTTTATTAGCTTTTCTATGACTTTCGAGATTGCAGATAACACTGAGATGGGCCTATAGTTGCTCACGTCGTCACTGTCACCACCCTTGTGCACTGGTGTAATGATGGCTTGTTTAAGTAGGGGTGGAAATATACCTTGCGTGAAACACAGATTAGCAAGATGTGCAATAATTGGCACCACTATGCCCTGAGCAGTTTTAAGAAATTTTGTGGATATATTATCTGATCCAGGAGCGCTCTCAGTTTTAAGACTCATCAATACACCTCGGACTTCCTGAGGATCAGTTTCTAGAAGCACAAAGGATGAGGCCTGAGAATCCGTCAAATAAGTCTCACGATCATATGATGTATTGAGGGAGATGATTTCTTCGGCCAAAGTCTTACCAATATTAGAGAAATAGTCATTGACGAAATTTACTGACTCTTGAGCGGTTGATTTTACATCTAATAGATTTAAGTTTTGGGTTTTTGATTGTTTGCGATATTATTGATAGCTTTCCAAGTTTTTTTAATGTCTCTATTCGCATTTTCTATTTGTTCCTTGTCATATTGTCTTTTAAGTTTTTTAATAAGGTTATTGCAGTAATTGCGATACCTCCTGTACGTTATTTTTAAAATATCGTTATTTGGGTCTAGGCGTAATTTTCTTTGCATATTGTTCCTGTTCTGAATACAGCGTAAAATTCCCTTAGTAATCCAGGGTTTGATTGTGCGGTTATTTCTCGAGATTAAGGTTGTTGTGGTGTTAAGTAAAAGGCAATGCCTGAGTTTGTCGATCAAAGATTCAGTAAGTGCAATAGGGTCATTAATTAATTTCAGTTCGGAAATATTGCTATCTTTTAGGGTTTCTATCGCTTTCTCAAAATCAACAACTGTTTTTGTTTTAGGAGATAATGCATGTGCTGTTTGGATGTCGGATAAATTCAGGAATATCATTGAATGGTCTGTTATGGTAGTATCTAGAACAACGACAGACGCAGTTTTTTTGTTTTTGTTTATTTTCAAGATGAAATGATCCAAGCAGTTTTTACCTCTGGTAGGAAGAGAATGTCCTGGTAATAATCCGTGCATAGCCAGCATGTTAAGGTAGCTATGTCGGTTCGCACGCTCATAAGTTTGTTCGTTGATCTTATAGATTAAATTTATATTTATATCTCCAGTTATTACAATATTTTTGCATAATTTTAGGGAGTTCAGGTGCTCATTAAGAGAAGTTATAAAGTTGTCAGCATTACCGATTGACGGAGAGCGATAGATACCCAGGATAGTAAGATTAGGCAAGTTTATTTGTAAGCATGACGCATTAGCCAATATTATTTCTTTCACCCTAACCTTGTGCGTGTTTTTTACATATGCTACTACGCCGTCGCAACGATTTAGGTGGTTGGTCGTGGAGAAGGACAGATAGTTATGAACATAGGGAATGGTTTTGTTTGCATCAAGTCTACATTAACTTAAAATGATTATGTCGGCATCAAACTTAAAGTTCGTTAAAGTAATTTGTAAATCGTTTATGTTACTGTAAATGCTTCTAATATTTTGTGAGACAATTGTAAAGTCTTGGTTTCGAACATTGATCTTTTTTGAAAATTCCTCAATTTGTAGTTGAGTCGATTGCGCCACAACTACATCGTCTATTTCTTGCATAAGTGTGTGAAGAATCTTAAAATAAACTTCCCGGATGTCAGTTCAACCCGGCGCATCTATTAAAGTTTGAATTTGAAGAGTTCTGTATTGTGGACGTTTAAAATGTTCATCTCAATCCGACAAGGTCTTTCAATTATGTGGCACATGGTTATTTTAATAATGACATGATCATCTGCCTAGCTTCCTCCTAAATATGTTGGAATTGGTTTCCAGATTAGGTCTAGCAGAGCAACGCTTCGAAATTTGGTAGTGGGGGCTTGTGACGTCATAACGCCTATAACAATAATTATACCGACGTTAGTATTTCTCATACCTAGTCTGTTTCAGTTTTCTTAAACCCCTTCTACACGATCAGACCCGACCACCCGACAGAGGTGACCTTGGTCCGGTGGGTGTGAAAATCTACCGTGTAGACGTTGGTCGGGCGACCAAATATGGGCGGAGTCAATCGACCTTTGGATGTCCTTGGTCGGGAGCGCATCCATCCCGACAGGCTTCGTCCGCGGTCCGACCCGACCGTCAGCCGACAGCGTTCCAGGCGGTCGGGTAGGTACTGTTGACGCGACCAATGTCACCTCTGTCAGCGGTCGGGTTTGATCGAGTAGAAAGGGTTCTACCAGTCAGCTAAATACCAGAAGGTACCTACAATCTACATTAAGTAGCTGTTTATCCGATCACTTCGTACACAACGCGACGCAAGTCTCCAATACCTGCCTTTGGTAGGTATTTGGTATCCATTGACGAGTACCTACCTTTGTAATTAAGATATTTTACCTACATAGGAATCATTTCTTACTAGCAGTCAAGTTGATGGATGGAGAGGAAAAGGAAGGCCAAAGAAAAGATGGATAGATTGTATACGAAATGATATGAATGAAAAAGGAGTAAATGATACTATGACGTCTGACAGGGGAGAATGGAAGAAAAAAACGTGTTGCGCCCACCCCAAGTAAAAAGGGATAAGGGGAGGAAGATGATGATGAGTGAAGTTAATCAGAAAATAGCAAGTTACGAATCGTCATGCATCTTTTTTCTGAACTCTAGCATAGAACACTTAATAGTACTACACTCTAGGTAGGTATGACACATTCAGAAACCCAGAAAATGCGAGCAAAGGCCATGCCCGTAGGCCGTAAACAAGGATCGCAATGCGCCAGATAAATCTTTTTTTTTTTCTCATTCATAAAATTGCTGGAATGTTGGCAACATTGGCAGCCCAGCCCTCACTATATTATGACGCAAGCTATCTTCCAACATATTATTATGTACCCAGCCATTACGTCATTACGGGCAGCAGTTATCTACCGTGACGTCACACGAAATCCGGAAGTCAGACAAGTTTCAGAAAGGATATCAAATTCAGAGCAAGACAATGCCTTCCATTCCAGTGGTTATTTAAAGTGTGGCTAAGTACCTACCTATATTATCTATGGGTAGGTACTTGAACAAGTTAAAATCAATGACGGAGGCATTTGAAAATTCAAAAAAAAAGCAGGTAGGTACATTTAAGTAGGTGGACCGTATGATTGGTATCGTGTCCCTGACACTGGTTTAATCTCAACCATGGATTATAAAGATAACACGAAAATTTGGTCGCTATTTTCATTATTTTGTCGACAAATCTCAGATTTTATCGGTTGCTAGTTCAAAGTTATAAGGGTGACGCGGACCGGACGTATTGGTGTGATACTAGTTTCTTTTTTATAAAAACTAGTGTTTGGATTTCATGTTTCGAAGCTTGTTCGAAGCTAAATAGGTAGGTATATATTTTTACCCGACTGCGCCAGGAGGGTTATGTTTTTCGAGTGTATGTATGTATATTTCTTTGTGTTGCTCTACAGCCTAAACGGCTTGATGGATTTTAACTTGAGGTGTCGTTAGATTCGTCTTAAACGTGAGTGTCACATAAAACTGGCCAAGTGCGAGTTGAACTCGTGTGCAAAGGGTTCCGAACTAAAAATATTTTTTTAAATCTCTCACATTCTATCAAGTGGGGTATCAAATTAAAGGATTTTAAAAATGGTTTACCAAAATATATATAAGTAACTTATATGTTTCAATTTAATTTGGACTGATAAATGCTAACAAAAACAAAATAGTAAAATAAAATTAATATTTAAAAAAACAAAAAACCCGACTGCGTAAAAAAACTAAAAAGAAAGAAACAAGCCTAGTAGTTTAGAATTCAATCAAACACACTCACAGTTGGGGCCCCTTGGCAAGATTTGATTGGTATAATTTGAATGGGCCCCGACTGTGAGTGTGAATGAGTGAATGAATTCTAAACTAGGTACTGGGCTTGTTTCTTTCTTTTTAGTTTTTTTACGCAGTCGGGTTTTTTGTTTTTTTAAATATTTATTTTTTTAATTATGTAAATAATTCAGAAGTTTAAGGGAGTGAGTTGTTGGGGTCACAGAAAAAAAACATAATTCGGTTTTATTTTAATTTTATTGCATAATTTTTAATCCCACCAAAACAAGTAATCAACAATGTCACAAAAACAGTAAAAGGATAATTTTGCAATTCAAGAAAAGTGGTTTTAACAAAATATAGGTAGTAAGAGATATTAACACCTTTTATTATCCCAAATTGAATATAGTGTGGTCTGTGAAGACTTTAGAAATGCTTATGAATAGAAACAATCGCAAAAAGAAAATACTGATTATAAAGCAATGTCATTTACAAGCCCCGACAGGGCGCCATTAATTGACACCACTTTAAATTAAAATTTTTGGTGCGAAAATATTGTCTTTTTCCTCAGTCCAATTCCGACTTAGATATGGCAAATATTGGATCTCGGAATTTCCGTTCAAAACAGGATCTTACATTGGGGCCACACTAACGGAAAATGCCGTCGCGATAATTGACGTTTAAACGAACATTGACTCATCGCGAAAATTAACGGGATAAGCCGTCAGTGTGGCTATAACGTCAAAAGAAAGCAGCATTACATCAATACTTATCTTTTATTTTATAATTATTATGTAAGACATTGTCTTTACAGTAGGTATCTTTACGAGATTTTTTCTATACCTATTATTCATCAACATTTCTACTTACATAATTTTAAGCTTTTCCATCCAACATATCAATATAAATGTACTTTTCAAGAGAGTTCAATTTGCAATATACATCACAAAATCTTTTATTACATTTTCTGTCTCATAAAATCTTTACACTTATGAATACTTACAACAATTTAGAATATACTTTGAATTAATTTATTCTGTAAACCTAATGCAGACCGCAGCTGAATGATAGTTTTTTGATGAATGTCCATTTTAAGGTATATTTAGTAAAAACAATCAGAAAATAAATTATTTTAACAATACAGAAACTATGATGGAATGTTAGACTGCAGTTACTTAAACTTACAAAAAAGACATACACTTACAAGTACACCATTAAAAAAACATTTTTAATTGTTAATTTCGTGAAATTACAATTTAAATCTTTCATTTATCATGATGTACTCATTTGTGCTAAATTGGTGTGGACAGTTCAGAAATCATGAGTGAATCGATACAGATACTAGTGATTATACAACACGTGCTTAAACCATGGAAAACGGAAAAATGTTTCTAAACTGCATCTAATGAAATGGATTAGGGTTTATAAAGACAAAGTGAGATTCTATGCATTATACAAGTCTTATTTGATCTGAAATTGCCCATAATGAATATTTGTGTAGAAGGAAGACAACAGGAACTGTTTAATAGAGAACTATTGTTATTAGCAGTCAAAGAAAACAATGTTCTTCATTCAGACACTCGGACAATGCAATTATTCACGATATGAGCATGAACAATATAGCATGTGTAGGTATGTGTTTCAGTGATCTAGTAATCTAGTATATATTTCGAATGCAAATTACTATTTTATCTTTTTCTTTTTTGACAAGTAAAACAAAGTATTAAGTAAATGTACATGGAAGAACAAGGAAGGACTTACATGTGGTCCATCTATGTCTAAGCTACTTAATATTTAGTGCAAAACTCAAGACATAGATAAGTAAACACAACATTAATTAAGTACACTATATCTTAACACAGCATGATAAAAGAAAATAATTGTTATTCATATTTTAAAAGAACTTTGTATATGGTGTGTCGCTT
The DNA here is from genome assembly GCA_954870645.1 of Agrotis clavis. Classification (NCBI taxonomy): domain Eukaryota; kingdom Metazoa; phylum Arthropoda; class Insecta; order Lepidoptera; family Noctuidae; genus Agrotis; species Agrotis clavis. The sequence goes on from OX940925.1 coordinate 7,855,362, forward strand.
TTTTATCAAGTGTGCAGTCCCTGGTGCAAACAGCATATCTAGAAATTACTAAAAACAATAAACACTAATCCTAATTTTAAAAATAAATAAACAAGTAACTATGACATAATGTTTATTATTTAGTAACCCCTTTTTACCCACAATGTGACCCCATTTTATTTTCAACCTCACTAATTATGAACAATACTATTATCTGAGTGTTGTTATCAGCATAATATTTCCATGTTGTTATAAAATTTACAAAAATTTGTAGTTCATATGTTTAAAAAATATACAGTGAAGCTATCGAACGTTTGTATCTCTACTTAAATTTATCTATGGTCTACTATCACATTTGGTAAAGGGAGGGGGCTAGAATGCGATTGATGATGGAGGCATAGAGCATTCCCCGACGGTCACACGGTATGATGCCAGTTCACTGATACCGTGGTAGTGCACAAATGCTGCTACAATCACAAGCACATGGAATATTTGGTGGGACTGGAACCAGATGTCACACTTCCCTGGGAACCAACGCTCTGGCACCCTCAGGGCATAGAACATAGCTCCTAATATGTACAACAAGCCCATCAGAACTAGCCAACCCAGTGACGCTTTACTCACTTGACTGAACCAGCCCTCGGTGATGCCATAGTGGATAGCAGGCACTATGCCTGACAGGCCAAATCCCATGAAAACTCCCGCTCGAAGAGGTCGCAAGCGAGGCTCAGAGAACCTATCCCAGAGTGACACTATTATAGACAGTATTCCTAAAACAATCACTACAGATAAGTAAATTATTTTCGGCCTGTAATGGCAGTAGAAACTATAGTACAGCCATGGAACAAATGAGCCCATAATAAGTAGGGCTATTCCACAGTAATCCAACTTAGAAAACAATTTCCCGACCATCTCCGAATGGCAGTAGAGGGTGTGGTAAGCAAATGAAAAACCAAGGCACACTATGGCACCGATAAAGAACACTCCAAATATCATTTTCTCTTGCATCTGTATCTCGATGGCGGGGCGCGTCAGGAAGTAGATCGCGACGCCGATGAAGGCCACGCATCCCAGCAGGTGAGTCCAGATGTTGCCCGTCTCCGTGTGGATGCGGAATATGGACGCGAAGCACGCGCTGAAAGAGGGCAGGGGAGGCCTGTGGCCCTTGTGAAGGTAGTCGTTGTCTTGCAGCCAGCGCGGCAGGTGGCGGAAGTGGCAGACGTTCCAGGACGCCTCCCATACCTTGCGCACGAACTCCTCGGCCTGCTCCGCCGCGTTGTGTGCCAGCGCTCCGAGATCGATCTCGTCCGAGAGCACGCCCGCTTTCAACACTTCCGCCATCTCGGCGTCAAGGAGATGCTGATCCTCAGGCGTAGACGGCAAAGGACATCCATCTTCTTCCTCTGCGAGCACTTCGTCGAGTTCATCCATATGGGAAGCCAAGCTCTCCGCCTCGGGATCCCATCTTTGGCGTCTCCGCAGCCCGTCCGAAGACGCGCTGCGGGACCCCGTGTCAGAATCAGATTCCCACATCGCCCAGTCAAAATTCAGTCGAACACATAAAAACGGCCACCATTAGTCGCCACGACCTTTGTTAGTCGCACTTGCACACGGACAGTTATTCGTTAGAAATCCAGTTACGTCATGGAAAATGTGCACTTCGTCCGAGATGGAATTACACCTTTTGTTTGGAATCGTTTGCAGCGAGAAATTGATAATTACATCAAATCCATCGTCGGATGATCACAATAATTTCAAGCGTCGAAATCGTCGAAAAATCGCTAGCGCACAGGACATTCAAATAAGAACAGCTGCACAGAACTGACTGAACTAATGAACGAACTTTCCGAGTCATTCAACCATTTTTAGCGAAACGAAATCTAGCTATCTCTTTTGCACATATGAGAATGTCGCACGTTTCGGACTTTCACAGCAAACGTCACAACTTTTGAAGTGATGGGTTCCAAATATGAGAAAAGGAAAACCGTATACATTATTTCTAGCTACACATTTTCAATCGATTTATTTTAGAAAGATACTACGGAATTTATAATCGAATATATATTTAAAATACTATATTTTTGTAGATCACTGTTTGTGGCCCATCGCGTAGTGCTATCGACACCAATTCAGGCGAGCGCATTAAAACGGTCAAGAAACGAAGAAAAATTTTAAACGGAGGATTATACGTGTAACAAGCGAATTTTGGTAAAATTCCTTGCTTCAATTGGACTCAGAAATGCCATCGAAGAATATGTTTCTATATTTTTATTGACCTACAGACAAAGAAATTAAATTCAACGGTTTCCGATGAATCGACTTAAAAGGATTACCGGTTAATGTATAGGATTCCCGAAATAGATAACGAACATCACTACTATATTCCATACTGAATCCTGATTGGCCGGCTAGATAGTTACGTCAATAATTCAACCATGTTGACATTACTGAATGTCGAATGGAATGAACTAAATTCTAACCTACATGAAAAAGAAAAACATTTCAGAGATCGTCCGTCACAAATCACACAAAATGTACAAGATAATCAAAGTTTTACTTACTTTTTAAACATGTTGTGGCTCGTATTTCCAAGAAATCTTCACTAACACACACTACCGGATTGACACTTAGAACTCTGTTCATGAACAGTTCATGTCGTTCATGAATGAACGACTTGTCATTTCTTAGTTCAACGTTCAATCAAAATAAAGCACGCGATTGGTGCTTTTTGCTATTGGCTACAATTTTGTTACGGTTTTCTTGTCTCGGTGTAAAACGATCGGATATAAAACTAAACTTGCTTTGCTTCTATGGCACTAGTTTTAACAGGGAAGTAATTCCACAACATTTTTACGGAACTGAATCTCTAAACTTTTAATATACGGTCATACCAGCAGTACGTCACCTGCTGTGACCTTGAATATATGTCCGTTTACCAAAAATAAGCATTATTTTTAGCAAAGGATTTTTGTTAATCTATTAACATTTTTTTCTTTACGGCTTACAATACACACTTGTTTGTATATATTTATGTAATTTATTTTTATCTCTGAAACAAAAGTGTATCGGATTGTTGGCGTTGGCGTTGTCGTCCTGTCAGTCAGATGCATGGATTTTTAAATATTAAGGGACCGAAGGCTTGTTACATTAAAACCGTGCCTTTTTTTAAGAGAGGCACACACACAAGACACAGCTTGGGATTTTTCTCCTTCTAGTATTGATAAGTGTTTACACAAAATAAAAATATTACCAACATTTACACAGTTATTGAGTTAAAGTTTGTTTTTAAATAATACTTGTACAATTATATTAAATTTTTTTAGCTTGTGATAGTTTTTATTTTCTGTAATGTATTGTAATTACTAAAATTTGTAAGTAAAATGAAAAAAAAGATCACAAAACTCCAATGATGTTTCCCCAAAAAATTAGGAGGTGTATTTAACGTTTAAAATGGCAACCCTATGATGTTGTCGTTTGTAGGATGACCAATATAAACTGGCTTCTGAGATTAATCGTTTTGAAAGAAAAAGTAATGTTAATTAACTTATTAGAGGAATAGTTTTATTTCGATTTATAGTGAGTATCTATAATATAATAAGATGTTTATGAAGGACTAGGCTAGCGGCAGCGGTTAATACTGCACAATACACGAATATAGAAGTCTTACTGAGTAGCGCAAACGCGTCCGTTTCCGAGCGCGCATGGCACTAGACTCTTAGATTATTGTGTACTTGGATGATGTTTTACCAGTATTACGTATTACGTACTTATTTGACAAGAATCTGGGTTGAATATTTGAACTAAAAACGGTAAAATAATAAGTTTTCAAAAAAAGAAGTAACCGCCTTCCTGTACACTGTAAATATGAATGTGACATTTTTCTTAACGTTTTTCTGTAGGTATTCAACTTCCATAAAGAAAACTTCATTATTCTTTATTGTGCACACATAAAATTAAAATAACATTTCACCCCCTTGCATACTCGGGCACCATTCTGCAATATTTGCTCTCGTTTTAGAAGCTGATGTTTTATAGTACAGTCAGCATCAAAAGTTGATGACCACATTTAGATTTTCAAAATCGCTATACACCGTATTATACATAAATTGCTCAACATGACAAGCGCCAGAAATTAATGATTATCATAAAAAGGCATTAGTAGGTGACCATCACTTTTCAAAAGTCGCTAAACTAAGTTATAGTAAAAAAAAGCTTAACATTCTTCGTCTCTAAAGTTTCTGAACTAATTTTTGTCAAAAAAGCATACCATTGTTTATCTCTTAAGTCCCTGAACAAAATGAAATGTTTTTGGGTTCAAATGCGTGTGTATTTTTTTTGGTAGGTTAGTAAGTAGACACATGCACATGTAAATCACAACCCTTTTATTCTATTTTTAACAAAATTAAATTAAATGGTTCGACAACAATAATTATTATTTGTTTTTATTATTAACTGTCATTTAATATCTAGACACGCGGTAGCGTGTCAAGCAAAGTTCAGGCGTGCAGCTCACAGTGTGTAATATCACACGAACCATTTGGAGCCACTTTAGAGCTCTTCATAATTCAAAAATCATTTCACCTAGACTTGTCAAATTTGGATCATATATTGAGACTAGCGAGATACATACGTGTTCCAAAATTTTATAAGCATATCTCAAACGGGTACTTAGATAATAACGTCGAAAAATAGTCATTTGTATGACTGACCTATAGATCAAAACTATAATCCAATTCCAGATGACCAAGAAAGTTCAAATTTGGCATGCAGATGGGTAATTAGATGTCAGAACTGGTATTTTTTTTATCATTTTCTCCATAAAAACTTAAAAACAGAACAGGGAATGGTCGTAAGACTTGCCTACAGCCAAAACCGCTAAACGTATATACTTGAATTTTGAACATTAGTCGCAGTCTACTTTGTAGGGGGTACTAAGACGGGTTTTTGCGGAAATCCTCCTGTAAGGGGGTGAAAACTTTTGTATGACAAATCTTATTCCTCAGGTTTATACATTTGAAACTTCTCATAAATATGAAAATAAGTACATCAAAAAGATTGGCGCTATTAGTTTAAAAAACTACCCTCCATTGGTGATCTAGACGATGATAAAATTTGTATGGGAAAATCATAACGCGCGGGCCGATTAATTAAATAATCAGTACTTATACATATACTTGATCAAAAATAAATTAACGAGTATTTTAGGATTTTTTCTTATATCACCCCCCAAGGTGGTGGAAAAGGATATTCCAGTTTTAAGGAAAGGATGTTAAGCTGCTAAACGTAGAAACTTGAATTTTGAATGGTGGTTGCAGTTTATTAGGTAAGTGATCATTAAGATTTCACGAAAATCCACCTCTAAGAGAGTGAAAACCTGTTTATGTGACATCTAATTCCTTGGGATTATAATTTTGAAACTTGCCATGAATACGGCAAGACAATTAAAAAAGATTAGCATTATTAGTTTTTTAAAACGTTTGTATGGGAAAATCATAACACGCAAGCGGATGAATTTGAAACTCAGTATACCTACAGAAACCAACCCGCACTGGGCCCGCGTGGTGGATTATGGCCCACTCCCTCTCACAGAGAGGAGGCCTGTGTCCCAGCAGTGGGAACATTATAGGCTGATGATGATACCTACAGAAATAAGATAAAATTGATCAAACACGTCTTTTTAGATTTTTAGAAAATCACTCCCCAAGTTAGTGAAAAGGGGTATTCAAGTTTTAAAGGAAGGATTTTATTGCATGATTCAATAAAAGTAAAACTTGACCTATATATTCTTTCAATCAATTAAAAGATGCGTATTAATCTGTTTTCGTTGTATATCTTATTCGTTTGGTTTAGAATCTAGAAACCATATATTATTTCTCTTTTAGTACAGGTTATTGTCATTAATTTTCCCTCAAAATGAAGTCAAAATAAGTAAATTAAGCCCTATTGGACTTAATTTTGACCCATCCACAACTCCTTCCTTTTGAAAACCTACAATCAACTGAGGTGACACGGTATGTTTTTAGATTTTCCGAAAGTATCCCACGAAAAAATTTCAATTGAAATTCACAGAGGAATAGACCTAAGTTCGGCGGAGCTCTAGTTTTATTAAATTTTTTCCCTTAGGCACACTAAAAACTTACTGCCTGTAACTGTAATTACACATGTAACAATCAGCACAGGCTACTTACTAATAATATTTATTTTAAAAAAGTAATTAAATCCCATCAAAAACATAAATGTGAAATTAGAGCCAAGTTCTAATTTCTCATTTATTTTCGTTTTTTAGAGCACTGCAGAGCCATAAAATAAAAAAAATGTGCTTGTCGCTTGAACACCCTCTTCTGATATACTATGAAAAAAAAACAAAATTATTTTGGAATGTTAAAAAGTGTGTTTAGTTTCGAAATTTACATCCATTGAAATTTCTTTTTACATGATTTAGTTTGGATAAGACAAGATTGGATTTATGTATAACTCGGAAGATTTTTTAGTTTGCAGTTCAGCTACTTTCGATAGTAGTTAGGTATAAGTTTACACGCTACGTATCCGAAACAAAGTAATGTTCAGTGACTTTTGTCATTTATGATGTTAAGCTAATTTTGGATGTTGCCGTGATTTCACTAGATAACTAAAACAAGCATTTTATAATTGTTCAGTGACTTTTGTTATTTATGATGTTAAGCTAATTTTGGATGTTGCCGTGATTTCACTAGATAACTAAAACAAGCATTTTATATTGTTCAGTGACTTTTGTAAAACTGAATGTTATGATATTTTCGGATATCATAACGATCAGAAATTTTTGGCAAAATGGTGTTCAGTGACTTTTAACATGTAGTGTTCAGTTAATTTTGAACTTTAATGATGTTCATTTAATACTGGTGCCTATCTTGTTGAGCGATTTATGGGTGATATAATGTACAGTAATTTTGAAAATCTGAATGTGGTCATCGACTTTTGATGCTGACTGTACCATTAAGTATTCTGTGGTCGTGGTTTTTGAAGGCGGTAACTTCTTTTTTTGAAAACTTTTTATTTTACCGTTTTTAGTTCAAATATTCAACCGAAATTCTTGTCAAATAAGTACGTAATCCGTAATACTGGTAAAAACATCATCCAAGTACACAATAATCTAAGAGTCTAGTGCCATGCGCGCTCGGAAACGGACGCGTTTGCGCTACTCAGTAAGACTTTTATATTCGCGTATTGTGCAGTATTAACCGCTGCCCGATTTTGTTTGCAATGGCTACAAAGCAGCTCATTGTCAACGAGCTCTTGGCATTCATCAAGCATGCCATCGATTACATGGACGAAGTCAGCATCTTGCAGATTTGCAAGTCCTCCTACAAAGAGGAAGAGGTATGCAGTGCCAAGTTGCTGCTGTTTCAAACACTCGACCAAGTCGGACAAATGCCATCTCGCCGGAGGGATGGTGGCGAGAAGAGTCTGCAGGATATCATCGACCTGATCAAGGGGACCGATCCGGATGACGTGCCGGATTTTGTGGCGAAGGAGCTGCACGAGCTACCTCCCGTCACTTTCGACCACGTCGACGTCACCAGGCTGCTGAAGGACATCACATCTCTGAAGGTGAGCCAGGCCGAGATGAAGTCCAAGTTGGAGTCATCAGAGAACATCATTGGTGAATTACGAGCCGAAGTGGCGTTGTTGCGCAACGCTATTCCGACAAGTGGGTCACCGGAAGGCTCCAACGTGAACACACGGCGCGAAGCACAAAATGCTTCAGTCTGCCAAAACGGGGAAATCAGAGTCGGTCAGTTTCGACCGCGACTAAAGACGCTGTAGTGGACCTCAAACAGCAGGGTCTACCGAAGGACACATGTGATGAGGACGGCTTCATCAAGGTGGAGAGAAAGAAGAGGAAGCCTTCTTATCGCAACCAGTGCGGGACAGCGCTTGTAGGACCCAACACGCTGCTACGTCCTGCAGTACCGACGACGCAGCTGTACGTGTCCCGTTTGTATCACGCTACAAAGGCTGAGGACATTGTGGAGTACCTGCGAATGAAGAACAACTGGACCTTGAGGGTGGAGAAGTTAAAGGCGCGCCATAACACTAATTTCAAGTCGTTCGTGTTGCGCGTTCCAACCCAGTATTTGACGACCTGCCTCATGGAAGATTTTTGGCCGAAAGGTGTGCTGAATCAGCGTTTTCGAGGCCGGCTACGCTACACCTCGCAGCGTAACACGACGCCGTCACTTCGTGTGCAATAGTTTTTAAGTTTATTGTTTTAAAATATGTATTAGTTTGTAGTTATTATTTTTATACATAGATATGTATTGTGTTTTTATGGGCTTTAGTTGCCTGAAATAAAGGATAAAATAAAAAATAAATAAATAAATAAGAAATGCTCATTCATCAAAAACGGTACAACCCAGTCGTAAAATATGAATATCAAGTACCAAGCATTGAAAAAAATACACTCGGATAGTTAAAATCTTGTCTGCCCATATCTAAATAGAAAAATACACATTTCGTAATACTAAAAGTACCTACTTTCTGTATCACTATAACAATAATATTATCCCCAAAATACTGTATCATGGACACACTATTAGAAAGAAACAGATCCACAAGCTGTGTGCCTTTCATTCGTTTCAAGGTCACCGATTTGGGATCGTTTTTCTAGAAGCACTAACTCCAGTACTTCCATGTTCAGATAGATGGAGGTACTGGAGTAAGTGCTTCTTACTAAACATCTTATAATACATAATTATAGATACTCACTATAAATCGAAATAAAACTATTCCTCTTATAAGTTAATTAACATTACTTTTTCTTTAAAAACCATTAATCTCAGAAGCCAGTTTATATTGGTCACCCTACAAACGACAACATCACAGGGTTGCCATTTCAAACGTTAAATACACCTCTTAATTTTTCGGGAAATATCATTGGAGTTTTGTGATCTTTTTTTTCTCATTACTTAAAAATTTACTTAAAAATATGAGTAACTAAAATACATTACAGAATATAAAAAAAAATCACAAGCTATAAAAAATGTAATATAATTGTACAAGTATGCATTTAAAAACTTTAACTCAATAACTATGTAAATGTTGGTAATGTTTTTATTTTGTGTAAACACTTATCAGTGCCAGAAGGAGAAAAACAACGACGATATAATACTAGACTACTCATTGCACGATCTAACGAACAAAACTATTCTGCCAACTCGCTGAGGTAATACGTAAGCGAGGGGGGCGGGGTACTGCGTTGTGATTGGCTAACTCAAGGTCTGTTCTGTCTCAACGTATGTTTACGGCTCACAGGATTGGTCGAAATGAGACGGTTATAAGACTTTTTTGCCTAATGTGTTGGCAGACATCGGTCGCTTGTTATTACGAGTCTAGTATTATATCGTCGTTGGAGAAAAATCCCAAGCTGTGTGCCTCTCTTTCTTAAAAAATAAGGCACGGTGTTAATGTTACAAACCTTCTATCCCTTAATATTTATAAATCCATGGTTAGATGTCAGATTGGGACTGGTTGCAAACGTCACTGTTAGTGTCAAGTTCAGTCGTGTTGATTTTTGGTTGAGAATTCGCACATGTGATTTTATTTGAGAGCAAACCCGAGCAAACGTTTCCAACTTTCCTATAACCAATACCTTAGGAGACAAAACCCAAGTATTTAAAAGGTTAAGTGTCAATACAATGGCTACATTATTAGAGGTTTTGGTCACAAGTGATTCCAATAACACACTATGGACCAATACAGTGTGGAACTCTCATACCGGCACCACCTTGATGACTTACAAAGGAGGTGGAACTGCAGAAAATAGAACTCTTTCATTCATTGGAAACGATTACTTAGCGGCGGTTGAGAAGACAAAACCATTATTGCACATATGGCCTGTTAACTCGTACCAAACAGTCCAAGGTATGCGTTTTGTTTTGCCAGGTAAGGCAACTGCCTTCGCTGTTTCACAAGATGGAAATTTCATGATAGCAGGTATAGAAGAAAAAATATATTTATGGCAAACGGCTTCTGGAAACCTCTTGACAATAATAAGCAAACATTACCAAAAAGTAGTCATGTTAAAATTTACTCCTGATGGACGGTATTTTGTATCAGCATCCGAGGATGGTATAGTCATGGTTTGGTCATTAGCCACTGTGTCTGCTCACCCTGAAGTTGAATTAGTGTCACAAACGTCTGCTGGCCAGCATGATCCAGTGTACATATTCTCCAACCACTCTCTACCAGTGACTGATTTGTGCATCAGTAAGACTGGAATGCATGGTCGCTTGTGTACTGTATCCAGTGATAGGACTTGCAAAATCTATGACTTATCCTCTGGAGAACTGTTACTGAATATTGTTTATGATGTTCCTCTTTCTGCCGTCACCTTGGATGTTTTGGAGTTAAATATATTTGTTGGAACAACTGAAGGAAAGATTCACCAATTTAGTCTGACCCAACCTCCAAGAGACAGAAATGTGTTAGTTAACACAGAGTTGAATTGTCCCACTTTCTCTTCACATACTAAAGCTGTGACCTGCCTCTCCGTTTCTTTGGATGGCGAGACCCTTATGTCTGGTTCAAATGATGAACAAGTGATACTCTGGCACATAGCAAGCAAACAGCCAGTAAGAATAATCAAACACAAAGGTCCTATAACAAATGCTTTCTTCACAATGAATTTCCCAGCAATTTACAAACAAGAATTCTCGCCCCGCATTATTCTACACAGTTTAGAGAGAACTTTAGAAAAAGATGCAGAGGAATTGACAGAAATGGATATTCTTATGAAAAATAAGATTAATTTCTGGCCCAAACCCCATGGAGAGATTGATGATATTATATCTTACAAAGAAAATGAGAATGAGTTTAAATCTAAAGAAGACGGGCTGTTGAGTGAGCTGAATAAATTGAAAGCAATAAACTCTAACCTGTATACTATGGCAATTCAGAAAACTTTGGATTCTATTCCTTTAGTTGCTAATACCCCTACTAAAAACAAGAAAAAGAAGAAGAAGAAGCAAAATAAATCTGTTGAATAAACATTTTTAAACTTATTGTTGTTTTATATACCTAAGATTACATAATATACCTACACAAGTGAGGGCATTTTTTAATTTTCTTACTGCATGTTTAAACATCAGTTTTTGGTTATTGTGCAATTTAAAGGGATTTTCTTATGATTTCACACCTAAATTACTAAACTGATTTTGATGAATTTTGGTACTAAGATAGATGGGATCAAACCATGAATGTCAAAATATTAGTCTTTCCACTATAATTATATAAAATCCCTGATTAGAAAATATGTGGCCTTTGTCCAGCAGTGGGATGAAGTAGGCTAACATAATTTTAAATTTTTCACATATTTTCTGATATAGTATCAGAAAATACCTATGTGAAAAATTTAAAATTATGTAAACTGATGTATGTAATACGTCTAATAATCAGGATGAGGTAGAGGAAAACCACATCCACATTCTCCAAAATAAATCATACTCTCTCTATTTTGGAAAGAAGAAGAAGGATTAAAACAAGAACACAAATAAGAATTTATGCAATTTATTTAAAAACCGTAATAAGTAAATAAATATTCAACTTCTTCCTGTTTCCGGTTTCAGTCTGGTTTCGGAACATCAAAATGCGAAATCGGTAGGTTTTCATGTAAAATCGGTATTGACTTACTGTAAAATCGGTAAAAAAATGAAAAGAATAAATGGGCATTTTTACTTTAAATGGCGCAGGCTGTTTTCGTGTTGTCCCATGAAAACAAATAATGATAGTTGAAAATATTTTGAAAGCTGCCATAAAAGCTTTATTTTAAACACAAGTAGAACTGTTATTCTATTCAATAAGTTTTTTTACGTATCAATAAATAAGGTATTATAAATTTTATAGTAATTTGAAGTTAAACAAAACCTTGATTTGAAGCTGTCCCAAGACCGGTTTTCCCGCATTAAATAGATATTTCAAAAGATTTTTGTTCCACTATAAGTCTTGCAATTTTTTAATTCAATTGTGTCATAGTTATTCTTACATTTAAACTAAGTATTAACAATAGCTATCATAGTAAAAGAGTAAGAAAATTAATTAAAATTATTGTCCCATAGATTTAACATTACAGGACAAGTCTACATAGTAACGTTCTTTTAGCTACTAATTTACCCATTTAGAATTTATTTTTTATTTTAATGGCAACCTCAAGCACAAAATCTACGAAAAAAATGCAGTCATATTGAATTTAGTCGCGACAGGGAGAATTGGTGGACGTATGTGTGCGCAACGAAAAATTGGTCCAAAAAATTTGTCTCGCTAAGTAACGTGTTTTTACATAAAACCATTTATCTGGTTGTTAATTATTTTGGAGCAGTAACACCTTAAAGTATATAGATGCCTTTTTTGTATGATTTAGAAGCTTTATAGTTATATTTTTTGAGTATTTCACATTTGTTTTGAAACTGAACTACTTGCGTAACGTCCTGTTCGTAACTGTTACTATAGGGCGGACAAAAACGTTACGAAAAATACAAGTAAAGCTTAGTGCACATTGCATTATGAGTACCTAGACGGTATTTAAAATTTGCAGGCCATCTGATTATAAATGATAAATTAGATCCTATTACCAGGTTGCACACACTTTAAATTTTAATGTAGGTTGTGAGCAGTTCTCATTATTGTCTTAGTCCGCATGATTCTCGGTTATATTATAATCAGTGTCATAGTGAGGACTACTCTTAACAATTCCGTATCGTAACATTTAATGTCTCTCTAGTAACGGTCCCAAATATTTTTCCTTGTTTTTCTTTACAGCAGCTGAATTATTAATAATTATTATGTACTATAGTAGGTTTTTAATAAATAAAAACATATTACAAATAATATCTTGTTAAAATTTTATTATTAGCTCATCATTTAAATAGTTAAAACTTAAAATGAAACAAACGTTTGGAAACTTTTGTTACTAAATGGATATTTTTTTTGAATTTTAACAAAATGTGGTTAATTAGTACATTCTTAAATATATTTCTTTTAATCTATTAAAAACGAGTAATAAATTAGTAGTCTATTTTTTTCAGGTCATCTAGTCAGTGAATTTTTATCAAGTTTTGATTTTTGTGACTATCAGGACAAAATTTTCCTTACTCACCTTGTAAAATAACGATTAATGTAATATATACGCATTTGTAAAAGGAACTTTTAGCTAATTCATATAATTAATAACATTATCTATTAAGAATCATCAATTTCAAACCCGAAAAGAAACCTAAATTTTTAAAAGTGGTTTTTAAAACCTGCGCCGTTTATAGTGAATTTGCCCAAATGTGAGAAAACCAGAGAGGGAGAGGCACTCATAGATATGGAGTATGGACTGAGCATTATCTGATAACATTAATTTGAAGATCACACGGGGCAAACAATAAATGTCACCTTTTTTGTGAAACTAACTTTTTAATGCCATCTGTTAGCTTTTTAGGGAATCATTCGATTACAAAAATCAGAATGGGGAAGGCAAGTGTCAAAGTGACAAGTGACAGTTTGGTCCCAAAAGAACTGCCAAATCAAAGGAATTTTCTGAAAAAAAAAACGATTTATTGATGTAAAATGACTAGATACTACTAGACTACCCGACAATGGGGAAGGCAAGTGTCAAAGTGAAAATGACAGTTTGGTCCCCAAAGAACTGTAAAATCAAAGGAATTTTCAGAAAAAAAAAACATTTATTGATGTAAAATGACTAGATGTTGTGTAATAAGCTGTAAAAATGATGGAATACACTTTTCAAAATAATATCTACTTTTCTTTTGGAGGTTATGTACCAGTATTGCATCGCTCGAAAATCGAAGAATTATCACCTGGAACGAGTTTTGTAATAGTTGTGGTGTTAAGAAATTAAATATATTGTGATATTTCTCGAATCTAAATAGAAAAAAAGGTTAAAATTACTGACTTAAAACATTATGATATTTTATCAAAATAGAAAGTCAAAAGCAGCATTATATTCTTGATAAAGGAGAGGACAGGTAAAACATACCTAAACTCAAAAATTGAAACCTCAACTACAAGTAATTGTGGATTTATTACGGTAAAATCAAATGTATAACCACTCAATTAAATCACTTTTTTTCTCTTGTAGATGCGCCGCGGCGTCTTAATTCTTCTTTTAGTATATAGTACTTGCATGGACGAATAATTTTCCATATTTGTTTTGTATTTATACTCAATTTTTATAACAAATAATCTTGTTTGTCTTTTTGTACAAGGTAGACGTGGGGACCAACTATCGCAGCGCCATCTACGATTAGCTTTGAGTTGCCATCCCCAACTATCAAGAAATAATGGGTAGCTGCTGTGACTGCCTTGAGAACAAAAAATGAATTATAACTAAGGAAAAGCTATATAATAAAGAAATATCGAGCCTTGCGAAGCCGAGACAGGCCGTTAGTTGAGTTTATTAATGAAATTCTATGATTATACCATAACTAAACAATATAACTAAACAATCGAATACACTTTTCAAAATAATATCTACTTTTCTATTGGAGGTTAAGTACCAGTATTGCATTGCTCCATAAATCATGAAATTGTTCGTCTGGCGGAAGAATTATCACCTGGAACGAGTTTTGTGATAGTTGTGGTGTTAAGAAATTAAATATATTGTGATATTTCTCGAATCTAAATAGAAAAAAGGGGTAAAATTACTGACTTAAAACGTTATGATATTTTATCAAAATAGAAAGTCAGAAGCAGCATTATATTCTTGTTATAGGAGAGGACAGGTAAAACATACCTAAACTCAAAAATTTAAACCTCAACTACAAGTAATTGTGGATTTATTACGGTAAAATCAAATGTATTACCACTCAATTAAATCACTTTTTTTCCTCTTGTCGATGCACCGCGGCGTCTTAATTCTTCTTTTAGTATATGTACTTGCATTGACGAATAATTTCCATATTTGTTTTATATTTATACTCAATTTTTATAACAATAAATCTTGTTTGTTTTTTGTACAAAGTAGACAGTAATCTGACGTAGGGACCAACTATCGCAGCGCCATCTACGATTAGCTTTGAGTTGCCATCCCCATTGGGTAAAATCATCGCAGTCAACTGTTTGTATTTGTTGTCCATGGCAAGAATCGGCTATGTCCGCGCGTCAAACGTTAAAAACGTCATTGTCATTTTGAAACTTTGTGTTGTCGAGTTTTTTCATAACCTAAAAAAGTCGTGTGAACACTGCATTGTTGCATAATGAATGAAAAATGTTAAATATAAATGTTTAATAATAATAATAATATTCCACAACTATCACACAACGCCATCTAGTCCCAAGCTAAGCAGAGCTTGTGTTATGGGTACTAGACAATACTGATAAACATACTAATATATAGGGTGATTGTTTATTAGCGGAGGATACTTATACACGTGATTGTTCTCATGATTACAAACAACTTTCCCAAAGAAACTTTTTTTGTAAACTCATTAGTTTTACTTTTATCACTATAAAACTTATAAAATTACGTGCGCGCGTGGATAAGTTCAAACTTCGCGCGGTTTGCGATCAGCTGTTAGCGGAGAGCCTTACGCCACCCCCCGCTCGCTCCGCGCCCTCTATCCCCCGCCCGCACCGCGCCCCGTGCCATGCAGTACATCAGTAGTAAAAAAACAGTTGCTCCGGGAAGCGTGTCGCATGCGCATTGTTTTGTTATTTTTTTGACGCCCCGCCCGCGCGCGATGTCGTACAACTACACCGCGAGTACAGTACTGGTGATTGGGAAGGGAGTAATGGTGTTATTTATAAAGAAAGGTGGATATTAGGTCGAAGGGGTCCAGCTGCTTGGCCACCGCGGGCTCGTGAAAAACCTAGTGTATTGTGATGGGCCAGTCAATACTTTCGATGAATTATAAGGATCGAAAAGTGTTTCGAAATAGTGAAAAGTGACACTAACACTGCGACGAGTGCAGGCTCACATTATAAAACGTGCGAATAAGTGCGTTCAAGCGCAAGGCGGATACATCCAACAATTAATGTGAGTTAAAACTTAGTTGATTAAAGTCATAATAGGTAAATAGTCAAGTTGATACCATTTTTTTAAACACTCCAGTCTTACGAAGTTAAAACAACGAGAGTAATAATAAAATTCCCAAGTTTTTCTTGTAGACTGCTACAGCTTGACATAAAAATGTAGAAAACCGGAAGTCGCCACTGTCTTCGCGCTACCAGCACTTTGAATGATTTATTTATTTTATTTTTTTTCACTTTTTACGTTAGTTTTATGGCACAATAATAAATCTAAGAAACCTGCGGTCTTTGTTTACATCAAATATCAAAGATTTTAAAACGCTGTCAGAAATAAAAATTTTAGTTCCGTTTCAGTCCGTTCTGGCCAAGCTGTAGTTCAAAGCCTAGATAAGTGTGATGGAAACTTAGAATAATTTGAATCATGCCCAGTCTTGAGTAGGTATCGAGTCAGTTAAAATGTAGTGGTATCTTTTAAGCCGTTTCTAAACATCCATCTTTTAAATAATAAAAACAAACGCAATTCCTGAAGTTAGTTTGTAAGTAGTGGTAGTTAGTTTGTAAGTGGAGTCTAAGTTAGAAAGATTATGTATTTTATGTGTTTATAAAGTAAAGTACCAAAATACTAGTCTTGGATATTACTTTATCGAAACATGTAGGCGCACCGCCTAAGTCATTGCCAACGCGGCGCGCGGGCGCGGGGCCCCACCGCTAACAGCTGATCGGGCGACGGTGCGCGCGCGTAGTTTGAACTTATCCACGCGCCCACGTAATTTTAAGAAAAAATGCTGTTTGATCATGACATGACTGTGTCTTTCTTATGAGAAAGATAATATCTATGGTAGAAATAGACGGTCAAAATTAATGATCCAATAAATGACTTCTCTCTTCCTAGATTTGTCAATAGAATAAGAATACGAAATAGTAATAAGTGGTAACCACCTAGATAGAATTATGGTCAATCTCTGTGGTTACAGCTTGGCGAAAAACAGTAGAAAACCGGAAGTCACCACTGTGCTATTCAATAAAGCAACCCGATGTGAACGTATAGCGTACCAAACTTTAGTCTTGATACTTTATTGTAAATAGTTTTCCTATAAAGCCGAAACATTTAAATAAACCTATAGGTTTAATGATTTTAATGATTTTATTTATTACTCATAAAGAACTCGGTTCACTTACAATGAGCTTAAATGACTAATTATAACTACTTATAGCTATTACAATGTTTTAATTTTGTACAGAGATCAAACGGCGTTAAAAGATTTTATCGTATACATGTTTTTTAAGTAATCTTTTAAAGATAGCAATCGATTGACTGTCCTTTATGTTATTTGGTAAATCGTTATATAGTTGTGCACCTTCATACGTAATACTTCTCTTACCGTAATTTGTTCTGTGTCTTTTTAGTTTAATTTTGTTTGTATTTCTTAGGCAATGATAGAAAGTTCTTTTAGTAAATTTTATTTCAGATTGAATTTGGCCAGTTAGTATTTTCCTCACTAGTATGCACATGGTGTAGGTGTAAGTCTGTCGCAGGTTAAATATTTGTGTTTCTGTGTATAATTGACGCGTATCAGTGAAACGGCTGTAATTAAACAATGATTTTATTACTTTATTTTGAGAAATTTGGAGGTCTTTTAAATTAGATTTCGCGGCACATCCCCATATTTCTATAAGATACTCTAAGTGGGACCTTACCAGAGAATTATATATGGTCATACGTACTGCATGAGGAATACAACCCGTGGCTCTTCTTAGAATTCCCGTAAGTGATGCTAATTTTGACTTGACGTAAGAAATGTGGCTTTTCCAGGAGAGTTTATCATCAAGTCGCAAACCTAAATATTTTTCCTGATGAGAACAATGGATTAAGACATTATTAATATGCAATGCAGGATACTGTGGGATTTTCTTATTTTTGGCTGTAAATAACATATAGGAGGTTTTACTGGCATTCACAGTCAGTAGATTACTCTGGCACCATATACTAAATTTATGTAAATCGTTTTGTGCTTCATTGACTATATCAGACAGATTTCGTCCGAAGTAAAAAAGACATGTATCGTCCGCGTATAAAGTAATATGGCCTGATAAACCTATTTTACTTATGTTATTCACATAAATCAGAAATAATAAAGCAAAAATCAATATCACCTATCTCATTCATTATTATTCTATAATAAGTCAAACTCACAAACTGTACCTATATGTCGATCGATCGACCGATGAAATTATTATTTTATATTATAAATTTTGACTGGCCTGTTGGTCTAGTGGTTAGTGACCCTGCTGCTATGCCGGAGGTCGTGGGTTCGATTCCCACCCAGGACAAATGTTTGCAGGGCCCCCGCTACCATATGTGCAATGTGTGCAATGCACACGGGCGCCATCCTTTAGGGGCGCCAAAGCCAAGGGCCCAGAAAAAAATGAAAAAAAAAAAACAAAAATAATTATTGTTAAAAGAAAAGTTGAGAACCTAACTAGGATTACTTTTAAGTACCTACTAAAGACTTCAAATATTTGATCTCACTTTTAGATTAAAACTCGAAGTCCGGAAACGTTAAACTTTTAGAGCTCACTGCGTTCTTCTATGAATAATTGCCTTGTCCTATTCCAAAAAGCTAAAAGTTTCGCGCTCGCTTCGCTCGCGCTTAAGCTAAGGTTGACATTCGCTTTTCATGACCTCGCTTTTGATAGCTCATTTTTCAATAGCAAATGCTTATGTTAGTTAATCTTGTATTGGTCTACAAAAAAATTAAATTTGTCTTCTCTAAGATGGTATGGAACTCTGGGTGTGAAGTTTGAGTAGCACTTGATGGTTTTTTTTTTGTGTTTAAGTTATGAAGCAGGGCACTGAATTTTAAAATACGCCACTGACCGCCATACAATCAAAAAAAAAAAGATAATTCAAAATGCCTTAAGGGGCGCCAAAATCCTTTTTTGCACACAGGCGCCAGTAGACCTTACGGGGGCCCTGAATGTTTGTGTGATGAGCACGATCATTTGTTCTGTGTCTGGCTGTAATTTATCTATAATATGTATGTTTTTAGAAATAAAAAAGTATTTTTATCAGTTGTCTAGTACCCATAACACAAGCTCTGCTTAGCTTGGGACTAGATGGCGTTGTGTGATAGTTGTGGAATATTATTATTATCTCTTTCTTTATTTGTATACTTATAAATTACATTTTTAAATATTTTTACAAAAAAGAAACAAAAAACATTTAAATATCCGGGTCCGGCCGGGCTAACGGTGGTCAGGGCTCTTGAGAGAGGAACCTCCTAACAATACGCGCCGTGTCCAGGAGTACTGCCTTCTGAATCAAGCGCTTGGTCCAGCTACCCAGCGAGAGCCTCCTCAGGCCTTGCTCGAGGCTCTTGGCAATTAAGCCATTGGCAGATACTATATTATTATTATTAAATAAATAAAAATATTAAAGGGGAATGCCCGTTATATAGTGTCCTAGGCCCACGATGGACATCAAATATTAGTCTTAAAATAGAATGTTTTTTTTTTTTAAACGTAAAACCTGTATTTTTATGGCAAAATTAATACATGTGGTATTTTTTCTTTAGTCTAATGTCCACTGAGGGCCTAGAATGTGCAATCCTCTTTTTGATACATTTCAATTTCTAATGATATAGATAATTAACATTGTTATCACCTTCTAATCACATTCAACAATAAAGTTATATAGAAATCGAATTTAAATTAACATAATAATATTGCAGATTACGACTAGTACGATAGTACCACTCAAGTATCAACATTAATCTGACGCGCTATACCAAAGTAATGTCAGACAAAATGTAAACATAACCTATGTGCTCGATGACTATTTTTCGAAATTTCACTTATTTCGCATGCAAGCTATTCAAAACAGAATGGGGTTCATTAATTAACACTTGATTCATTTAAAAATAACAAGACAAACAGTTACATTCCTGTCATATGTCAGCGGTTCTTTGGTAAACATCGTTGAGATCGGTAAGTTATCGTTTTGGGCACTTTTTATGCCAAACATCGCATAAAAACCTTATAAATAATCTCGCTACCAGCACTTTGTATGGTTTTATTTATTTTCTATCACTTATTACGTTAGTTTTATGGCACAATAATAAATTTATCAAATCTTTATTTACATCAAAATAAATGTCAAAGATTTTTGAACGTTGCCAGCAAACAAAAAAAATAGTTGCGGTACAAGACATTTTGGCCAATGGGCCAAGCTGTAATTTTGTTTTGCAGTAGCCTAGGAAAGGTCCATGCTCTTTGTCTATGTAAATACCGAAATATCGGTAGTTGTAGGAAAACTGTGACTTCAATTCTCATGATTAATTAAAATATTTCAAATAATATCTAAAAACATCGTTTTCAAAATATAAACAGGTTAAATTTTTTTAGTAAAACTTTTTATTTTGAGTTAATAACTATACAAATGAAAAATCAAAACAAAGGGCATCACTAGAAAGAAATCTGTCAAAACGTCAGATTCTTTGGCGGGAATTTGAACCGAACAGGCGCGGAGTTTTGAAAATTTTTCTTAAAATTGTAAAGTTTTTGTAAAAAAGTTGTAAATATTCGTTTAAAGTGGTTGTACATAACAAGTGTATTATATAGTGTTATAAGGAATGGAAGGTAACGAGGGCGGGGGCCATGATCCCCCGACCCCTAGCCTTAAAAGGTCCAGACCGGACAATATGGACAATAGTGGCGGCGGCGGTGAGGAAAACATTTACTTACCTTATATGAAACCAAACTATAAAAGACTATATCCTGAAAACTCATTATCTACGGAATTTAAGGTGTTCGTGGAGTCGACAAATAATGAGAGACTGGGAAACAAAAGCCCTATATATCTTAACCATATATTTACAACGGGCATCAAAGGCGTGATATCTTTAAGGTCAAACAAGTCAACATTTTTTCCATAGAAACTTCGTTGGGGTTTTACTCCACTATTTGACAAGGTACATCCAAAATTAAACATGGTATCGTTTTGTCTCATTATTAATTTTGTCTGTACGGAAGCAGAATTGTAAAATATGAAGCTATTAAAAAGTTACGAGCTTCTAAAGATTCGTTTTTTTGCTAATTTTAACACAACTTTAGGTGTAAATTAGAAGCTAAAGAAGCATCAAATTTCCAAAACGAAGTCCGTACCGACACAGCAAATTTATCGAAGGATTTAATAAATTTTATTTGAAATTAATTGGTGCAGTGGTTTTTTCATAAAACCCCAACTTCCAAAGGCTTTTTCGTATTTTTTTACGCGCGCCTTTTACTCTGATTGATCGTGCATCTCACTGAATAAGTTTTCCCCTGTTTTCTCCACGGGGGGATGACGCTCGCGCACACATGAACAATATGGGTCGATTTCAGGTGAAATATCATGGTTTTTGACCATGCCTGTCAGTGAGTTCGAGCTCGCGACTAGCGCCGCCTTAAGGCGAATAAATGCAAACAAGATCGTGGTGGTCTTTAAACAATTTAATACTGCTAATAATTTTATAAATAATACCACTTTCCTGCAGAAGAATAGTATGCGGGCGTTCATCCCCGCTGCCCATATTGAAAAAACGGGCGTAATTCGTTACGTGCCAACCAACATCTCAAACAAGGACTTGTATACAAAGCTGTCTTCAATATATGAAATAATCTCAATTAGAAGATTCACTAAAAAAGTAGGTCAAGAACGAGTCGCTTTACAGACTGTGAGCATAACATTCTTGTCAAACACATTGCCCGATAACGTTCATTATGATTTATTCTCGTACAGGGTTTTTGAATATATTCCTCCTCTACAACAATGTTTTAAATGCTTTAAATTCAATCACTCCGCCAAGATCTGCAACGCGAAGCAGCGCTGCAGTTGTTGTGCAGGAGAGCACTACTATAAGGAATGTGAAAAGCAGAATGAGCTCTGCTGCGTAAATTGCAGCGGCCCTCATCTGGCTGTTTCAAAAGCCTGTCCAGTAAAGATCCAAAAAATGGTAGACAAAAAGAGTAAAATAAGTTATACTAGTTATGCGACAACTGTAAGTAAAAATGACTTTCCTCCTCTTAAGAGCCCGCAACAAATTGTAAATAATAATAATAATGTAAATAAACTGAATACATATGTAAATAAGTCTCATAGTAGTAGTTCCTCTGTAAATAAACAGGCACCAACTAAAGCTGATGTAAAGGCGCAGTTGTTAGGCAGTAATGATTTAACGACGGCTATCGTGCGAACTATACTTGCCTTGGCAAATAGGGCTGATGACTCTCCAATCACTACAGCATCAATTAAGGAAATTTTATTTAAAAACTTGTCATAATGGACCATACACATTCACACAATTCACAATTACTAAGAATCGCTCATTTCAACATTCAAAGCATTAAAAACAAAAAGCCTTTACTAATAAAATTTCTAAAAGATCGTAATATTGATATCTGTCTATTAAATGAATCATGGCTTAAAGATAATCAAGTATGTAACATACCTGGATACAATATGCATAGTAAAAATTCACAAAATGGACATGGGGGCGTAGCTATTCTTATAAAACCATTTTTAAAATATAATTTATTACAAACAGCTTTCTATGAGGATGTTCAATCAATTGCGTTATCTTTAACTGTTGAAACTGGTAAAATTACTATTTTATGTGTATATTGCCCACCTAGAAGTGGTGCTAACCGAATTAATAAGTTAAAGAAACTAATAAACGACTTACCTGAACCCAGATTTGTAGCAGGCGATTTCAATGCTCACCACATAGCTTTCGGCTGCGTTTCCACTAAGCCACGTGGTCAGCGGTTGTTTGATATAATTGAAGAGTGTAACCTATGTATATTGAATGAAGGTAACTTTACAACGCTTAACAATCCCAATCATAATCCATCTGCTATTGATGTAAGTTTAACTAGCCCTTGTATTGCTCCTCTTTGTAAGTGGTCAGTACACGACGACAATATGAGTAGTTACCATTTTCCAACTATAACGGATATTACACTTTCAATAGACAGATATCAAATAAATCCACCAATTGACAAGTTTTTATACAACAAAGCAGACTGGATAAAGTTTAGGGAGTTATCCAGTAGTATGTTTAATGATTTGACTATAGATTATGAAAATCCTTTGAAATCCTATGATCAATTTTGTTCTCGACTTAATACACTTAAGCAAGAGTGTATACCCAAATTTACTAAAACTACAACTTTTCAAAGTAAGCCTCCAGCACCCTGGTGGAATGCTGAATGTGAACAGAGTGTCATCAACTCTTATGAGGCTCTAAAGTTCTATAGAGCTAATCCTAGCATGGAAAGTTATATTGAATATAAAAGGATTGATGCTATTAAAAAAAGGACTATAGCTAAAGAAAAACAAGATGGCTGGCGCAGACTATGCGACAACTTCAATAGAACCACTCCAACAAGTATTATCTGGAACTACATTAAATTGTTTAAAGGTATGCATAAAAATAATAACCGATCAAATAGTGATGAGTTCATCCCTTCATTTTTAGATAAGTTGTCAGAAGGCACTACGGTACTTTTAGATGACCTCGATGTTTACTATAATCTTAATAACGATGATGAGAAATCCAAGTTTCTGTTAGAGCCTTTTTCGAAAAATGAATTCCACTCAAGCCTTCAGTCACGGAAAAATACTAGTCCTGGTCTAGACGATTATCCCTACATACTAATAAAAAACTTAGATTCGGCAGTTCAAGATATTTTACTAGATATATTTAATGCATTATGGACAAAACAAATAATTCCTCAGTCGTGGAAAACTCAATGTGTCATCCCAGTCCTTAAACCAGATAAACCGCCAGATAGTGCAGACTCTTATCGTCCCATCTCCTTGTCTTCATGTATAGGTAAAATATTTGAGAACATTTTGAAATTCCGTCTTGATTGGTTTGTAGAAACTAACAGCATCATTCCAAATATCCAATATGGCTTCAGACGGGGTAGAAGCTGTGCTGATAGTTTCTTATCCCTCATTTCAGACCTGAAATATGCAAAAAATAGTAATGCTAGTGTTGCATGTGCTTTCTTGGATGTAAAAGGAGCATTTGATAATGTTCATCCTGGAATCTTAGTTAGAGTGTTAACTGGCTTAGGAGTACCTGGCCTACTTGCTAAGTGGGTACATGAATTTTTAACTGATCGGACATTATATGTGAAGCATAATAATATTTTACATGGCCCAAGATTGGTGTCCAAGGGCACTATGCAAGGTGCAATTTTGTCCCCATTATTATATAATTTATATACCAGTGAGATTTGTAAATATGTAAATACTGATTTTGTAAATATTTTACAATTTGCTGATGACCTTGTACTTTATTCTGTAAACAATGATGTTGATATAGCTATAAATAGAATTAACCAAGCTCTCGAGGAACTACATTCATATTACAATGACAAATTATCCCTACAAATTAATCCAACTAAAAGTAGTGCCATGATTTTCAGTAAGGACTTTCCTTCAAGCTCTATTATATTTAATGATGAAGTAATTCCTCTAGTTGAACATCACAAATTTTTGGGCATAGTAATTGAAAATAATTTATCTTTTGAAAAGCACATTAAATATGTCTTACAAAATTCAGCAAAAGGCCTTAATATTATGAGATGTCTTGCAGGAGTATCTTGGGGGGCTGACCCAAAGATACTTTCAGTTCTGTACAAATCCATAGTTAGAAGTCATTTTGACTATAGTTGTTTAGCTTACTTAGATAGTAGGTATGTAAATAGTTTAGATATTATTCAGAATAAGGCATTGAGAATAATTTCAGGAGCTATGTGCTCAACGCCCATAAGGGCAATGGAGGTTGAAACAAACACCATGCCTCTGGTATTGAGAAGGTTACTACTTGCAGAAAGACATAGTGTGAAGCTGTTAGCATCAAATAATCAAGATATAATTAAAAGAATAGTACCTTGTGACATAGATTGCAATGCTCCTCTGACTGGTGCTGATCTTCTCAGTGGCCAGTCTCCTAGATTGCCCCGCATCTTGCTGGAAATTAAGAAAAAGTACACTTCAATACACACTGTATCTCCATGGCCTTGTTATTCTCATTCTTATGATTGTTTATTTATTAATGTTCCTATATTTAAGGAGACTATCAATAACAATCAGGATATGTTAGAATTTTTAAGCAAAAATAGAGATTACTACAAACTTTATACTGATGGGAGTAAGGGTGAAAATCATGTCCGTAGTGCAGTGTATAATCCTCAAAATAAATTTTCTCAAAGCTTTATTCTGGATACTAATTGTAGTATATTTACTGCAGAGGCTTATGCAGTCTTAGAGGCACTCAAGATTATTACATTAGTTAAAAGCCATCAAAAGTTTCTTATTCTTACAGACTCTTTAAGTTTAATTAAAGCTTTGGAAAACTCTCGATTACACTTTAAAACTTCGTATATTATATATAAAATTAAGGAAATGTTACATAATTGTAAGAAAAAAGGCCTGGAAATTGCTTTTATGTAGATCCCTTCACATAAAGGAATAACAGGCAATGAAATTGCTGATAAGACTGCATTTGAAGGAATAAATCCGTTAGATGTATCATCTATTGTAAATATACCAATGACAGACTGTTATGCATCTATTAACATTGTATTAAAAAAGCTGTGGATAGAATTTTGGAAAAAGGATCAAGAAGTTAAGGGAAAGTGGTATGGAAGCATACAAGAAGACTTACCAGTTAAGCCATGGTATAACGAATTGAAGTCTGGAAGTCGTGAATTTATCACCACCATCAATCGCCTTCGTTTCGGCCACACTAAGACACCTGCACATTTAGCCAGACTTGGCATTGTTGAGGATAGCAGATGCATAAACTGCGGTAGATTTGGAAACTTAGAACATTTGATATTTTCGTGCCCCACATATTCTCTGGATCGGTTAATTTTGGCAAGTGAACTAAGTGAAAGTGAAGTGGTTATAACAAACGATCCCTCCCGCCGCCTCAAGATGATTTTAAAAAATGTTGACCTCTATAAACCAATTTATAAGTTCATCAAGAATTCATATGTAAATATTTGAGAAATGTGATTTGACTGTCAGTCATTGACATTGACATAAGGTGAAAAGTGAAGTGCTCGTGAACAGACAAACAAACTGATAAAGACTTGGCATAAAGGTCTTGTTACCAGGCCATAAAATGGGGATGGCAACTCAAAGCTAATCGTAGATGGCGCTGCGATAGTTGGTCCCCACGTCAGATTACTGTCTACCTTGTACAAAAAACAAACAAGATTTATTGTTATAAAAATTGAGTATAAATACAAAACAAATATGGAAAATTATTCGTCAATGCAAGTACATATACTAAAAGAAGAATTAAGACGCCGCGGTGCATCTACAAGAGGAAAAAAAGTGATTTAATTGAGTGGTAATACATTTGATTTTACCGTAATAAATCCACAATTACTTGTAGTTGAGGTTTCAATTTTTGAGTTTAGGTATGTTTTACCTGTCCTCTCCTATAACAAGAATACAATGCTTCTTCTGACTTTCAATTTTGATAAAATTTCATAATGTTTTAAGTCAGTAATTTTAACCCTTTTTTCTATTTAGATTCGAGAAACATCACAATATATTTAATTTCTTAACACCACAACTATCACAAAACTCGTTCCAGGTGATAATTCTTCCGCCAGACGAACCATTTCATGATTTATAGAGCGATGCAATACTGGTACTTAACCTCAAATAGAAAAGTAGATATTATTTTGAAAAGTGTATTCGATTGTTTAGTTATAGTATAATCATAGAATTTAATTAATAAACTCAACTAACGGCCTGTCTCGGCTTCGCAAGGCTGGATATTTGTTTATTATATAGCTTTTCCTTAGTGATAATACAATTTTTGTTCTCACAGCAGTCACAGCAGCTACCCATTATTTCTTGATAGTGTGAATTGTCGGAAATTTGTATGTTCCATCATTTTTACATCTTATTACAAAACATCTAGTCATTTTACATCAATAAATCGTTTTTTTTCAGAAAATTCCTTTGATTTGACAGTTCTTTTGGGACCAAACTGTCACCTGTCACTTTGACACTTGCCTTCCCCATTCCAAAAAAAAAAAAAAAAAAATGTCAAAACGTCATCCACCGTTCTCTCAACGCATTTCAATTTTCTGTTTCAAAAAACGCCCGAATTTATTTGATGTGATTCAAAACTTTGTAATACCAAAATTCGCTGAAAAAGCGCAATATTATCTGTTATAAAAGTTAAGAGTATGTTTTTATGACGAGTCTTGTCAATAAGGTGAGCCGCCTTAGATAATAGGATTGTTGTAAAAATAAACTATGCTCTGGCTGCGTTTTGCGTCACAAACAAAACAGTTAAATGTTTACGATTTTCAGGAGACGAAATGTCGAAAGCTGTGATTATACCGGAGTGTAATAAGGATATAGGGGGTATGAAAGAAGAGATATCACTGTCTCCGACTGAGAAAAGAGATGGTGCAATAGGTGGTCTATTCAGTAGGCTGTTGCGGCTGGATACTTTGAGTAAGAAGAGTAATACGCCCGAAAGTCCGACGTCTGTGGAGCCACCAATCACTTTTTACGGAGTTTACATACCCAGCGAAATTAAAAAAGGACCAGATGAAGGTATTTACTGTCAATATTATTCTATAAATATATAATGTTTGTAAAATTAGCCCAACAGTCAGTTAAAACATTCATCGAATACTAAATTTTCAGCTTCATTCTTCTCTTAAAATTGAGAGCTTTTTACTTACGATAAGAGCAGCTTTCTAAGCTTGAAATTTGAGTTCAAATCTTATTTAGAAAACTTTTGTTAGATGATATTGCACAACATTAAAACGCAATTTGAGTGAATATCAACCTTAGGAACAAAAACAAACATTGTTTTTGCATTTTAGGGTTAACTTAGCTTAAAATGGGACCCCATTATTAAGTTTTTAGAGCTGTAGTGTGCTTATTTTTAGACATTTTTAACATCAATGATCTGATTTTGATTACTCCAAACTCTTTGTGTATCAAACAGTTACTGAGTCATTATTCTGCTTTTTTGTATGAGCAAACCTTTGTTTTTATTTTTTAAATAAATTCTTGAAACTTAAATTTCTAAACAAAAGTTTAAGTCACCATTACATTTTTCTTTACACTTTAGTAAACCCTGTAAATTATTACATTTTTTTTTTTGTTTTGTTCATAAGGATGCTCAATAATAAATGCCAGATACTTGTTAATAATCAAACAATAATACATATTCAAAACATCACACCCGGAAGGCTGAGGCAGAGGTTTGGTACACCCTCATTTCACCAGTGTTCTTATAGGGGATTAGATGTTGGATATAAACAAAACTGCCAATTCCTCTCTTTATCATTCTTTTATTATGTGGTAAAATTGACATCAAATGACTCCTCCCACCCTGGGTGGGATAAAAGGGACTGTCAGGCCCGGAATCCACCAAAGCGGAGAGGAGAGGAGATGTATTTGAATAACCAATCAGATGTCCACATCTCCTCTCCGCTTAGCTTCAGTTGACTTGAGTTGACATCTGATTGTTTATTCAAACACATCTCCTCTCCTCTTCGCTTTGGTGGATTCCGGGCCTTAGACTCATACTGACTAAGATCCACTATGTTTCTTCAATAGCCCTTTACGTTCTAGGTCACGGTTTCATAATATGACAGTCCCAGTCACATTCGCACAGACGCCTTCAACTACATACATTATAAAATCTATCAATGGGATTTAATATAATAGTCTCAAGATGCTATGGGTCACTCAATCTTTTAAAATTTTGCAGACCCCCCACTGTCAAATCCTACTCTAGTTAATACCCACTCCATTATCTAAACCTTCTATTATTTACATTGTTTACCTTTTTCTTATCACATTGCTATCAGTAAGATAAGTTCATGTAGGTCAATACAGTTTTTGCAAACTTCCTAGTTTCAAATTATCTTTGCACACCACAAAAATTATTGTACTTATCTATTTACCTGGATTATTATGAAGGCTATGTGTCCTTTTGCACATAATTACACTTTATGGTGTTTTTGTTGAGTAAGTTTACACATTGCCTCACTCAGTGCCGTATTATCCATAAGGCACTTTAGGCCAGTGCCTAGGGGCCCACTTTGACCAGGGGCCCAGCACTCCCAATTAAAAAATAAAAAGGGGATTGTGCGGATTTATGAAACCACGGTAAAAGTGAAACATTTTTTCACATTATAAGGTGAAAGCCCCCATTGATGACACTATAAGGGCGTTTACGCACTACGTCCGATCCGAATCCGATCCGAACCCGTGAAAAAATTATTAACTTGTATAATTGACAAATTGTATAATGACATTAATTAGAATTCAGCAACTCAAGTGTGGGTATTATTGACAGGGCAAAATGGTATCATGGTCTACTTAATGACAAATTGTGTTGTTGTGGTATGAAAAAGGGAGAGCCCGAAACGACTTGTGCCTAGGGGCCCTGAGATGGTTAATCCGGCCCTGGCCTCACTATAAGAATTTCTCCTGTGTCATGAGTGTGTTTACTAACATCGAAATTCAAATACACAAACCCAGACCTGGAACTACACATAGTGACATAGGTCATACAAATATTTGTTCTGGTACACAAATATTTCGTCGAATCAAACACTCACTCACTGCGCCAATCTTGTCTTAGTTGACAACAGTTTGCTATTATCTGATGGCTAGTCTTAGCACTACTTAGCAGTATAATGTGGAGTCTAAACAAAGTACTGCAGCTCTGAGCCTCTACCATGAGTTTTCATTACGATACTCGATCAGACGCATCGACCGTGTTTGGCGCTCTCATTGGTTGAGAGTTCATACAACATTGGAGGGGGCCAATGAGAGCGCCAAACACGGTTGATATCGATGATCGAGTATCGTAATGACAACTCATGGTATGGGTACTGGTACACTTAGGGCAACCCAAGGAACAGGGGTAGTTTTTAGTCAGTATGAGTATGACAGTTCCTTCTGCTCAGCTCAAGTTGGGAGGACTCATTTGATGATTTTACACCCCAAAATAAAGGTGCTTACTAGTGTTACCAAAAAACTATGTTATTAATGTGAAATAGGATCCATGTGAAATACTGATATTCAGCTGCAACTATTTTTTTCGGATGGTGAAATGCCTGAAAATCCAATTCCCAATCAACAAATAGTTCAGTCAGTGGGTTGATAATCTAGTGACATCATAATTGGCTATTGCCATACAAAATCTATTGGGAATCGTATTTGGACAGCTCATAAAAAGATATTGTGTACCAACAGGTGTGTCCACTATTGATATTGCAAGTGTCATGTATTGTATTATTGCTTATAGCTTAGGCTATCAAGGTCGTGCAATTTTCTAGATGCCATAGAGCTACTGTAACGAAGTAATAAAACCTAAATTGCTTTATTCCTGAATTAAATTTAAATTATAGTGAGTTCTGCACTGCTTTTTTTAACTGACTTCAAAAAGGAGGAGGTTCTCAATTTGATGTTTTTTAGCATGGTAAAATTATCCAATGAGTCTTTCCACCCTTTGTGGGGCGGAAGAGACACATTCTGGTAATACTGATTAAAATCTAGTGTTCTTTCATCATCATCATCATCATCATCATCATCTTCCTGTCCTTATCACATTTTACTTCAGGTCGGCGCAACACGTTTTTTCTTCCATTCTTCCATATCAGAAATCACAGTATCATTTAGGTACTCCTTTTTCATTCATATCATTCCTTAGACAATCTATCCATCTTTTCTTTGGCCTTCCTCTTCCTCTCCATCCATCAACATTCATACTCATCACTCTCTTAGTCAAATGAGTCCTTCAATAGGCCTTATTTCAGGGTTACGATAACGTGTTAATGCCACGAGAGTTTTGTATTGTATTGCCTTGCTGTAAAATATAGTCTCAAAACACAATTTTACACTCTACAGTGTATTCAAACAGTGATCAAAATACCTTTTCATGTTGTTAATAGAAAAAAAAAAGAACGAGGGCCTACCATGAGTACATGACGTCTTACTAGAGTAGTTCCACTGTGGGAAAGTGACAGAGCTATACAAGTCGTTCAGCGCCATCTTGTTCCCACAGTGAAACTACTCTCGCTTTAAGACCTCATGTTAGGCCACCAGAGATCATAGTGCACCTGTCAATCAATTCATTCCTTTTATCAAGTCTTGATAATCAATTCTTATTTAAGGGCGCATAATCAGAAAGTTGGCAACGTCGCTAATAGCTGTCAAATAATAACAAGTTGTAATTAATTTGGCAATGTTACTGTATGGAAATAAGAAATATGGCTCTGTAGTGCACTAGAAAATTGATATAGAAATGCAATTAAAACTCTTAATTTGATGTTGCAACCGTTTCAGGTGTATAAAAGGCATTTGGAAAGTTTCCAAATGATTTTTTTACGTCTAAAACTACATATTCGGTGTTACGATATTAATTATTGCATTCCCTTATCAATTTTTTATTGCACTACAGAGCCATATTTCTTATTATCATTCAGTAAATTTCTAAAATTAATTAAATCTTGTAAATGTTTGACAGCCATTTGTGACGTTGCCAACTTTCAGAATAAGCGCTCTTAAATGTTAAATTAATGATATTATTTGAATGCATTCATTTAGATGTTTCATGAATCATAATGAATCTTTGTCTCCTTTTATGTAATCTGCAGACAAAGTGTAGGTAGCAAATCTGTCATGTCTACCAACTAAAAAATACAACAAAAACATTATTTTAGTAGCTTTGTTTGTCATTTAGAATCTGAATCATACATTTTCTTGAGATTTCTTGGGAATGTTCATGAAACTAAAATATTGCGAGAAAACTTGAATCTTATGAGCCTAGCCTTGCAATGTGTATTGAGCTGTTATAGGAATAGTATTGCTAATAAATTGAAGTATGAGATGCTATTTTCAATGTCCAGTTATACCAACATAACAGTTATACATTTTTTAGACATAGCATAACATTTTTTTAGCGTGGTAAAATCATCAAATGAGTTCTCCCCACCCAGGGCAGAGCGGGAGGGACTGTCAGACTCGTACTGCGTGTTCCTTCAATAGCCCTTTACGTTCTAGGTCACGGTTTCATAATAAGACAGTCCCAGTCGCATTTGCACAGACGCTTTCAACTACATACATTACAAAATCTATCAATGGGATTTAATATAATAGTCTCAAGATGCTATGGGTCATTCAATCTTTTAAAATTTTGCAGACCCCCCACTGTCAAATCCTACTCTAGTTAATACCCACTCCACTATCTAAACCTTCTATTATTTACATTGTTTACCCTTTTCTTATCACATTGCTATCAGTAAGATAAGTTAATGTAGGTCAATACATTTTTTGCCTAAAATCCACGGTGTCCTTCAATAGCCCTTTACGTTCCGGGGTCACGGTAATTCGTGAGTCGGACAGCGAGTCGCCCATTACTCGCCGCCCGCATGACCGTGCCTACGGTGGCCGGAGATCGTCTGCCGACGTCCAAACTTTCGTCCAAACTTTAGGAAAAAAAAAAAAAAATATTTTTCATACTGATGGGCTCGATCAATTTCTCATTTTTTATGAAAAAGCATTTTTTTTTTATTTTTTTTTTCCAAAAGTCTTAGAACAAACATTGTTCAGTAACATGGGCTGCGTTACCCCACGAGAGGTTTTGCGCTATTAACGTTACACGTATAATTATTTACTCATTGCTTTCTTCATTTCATGTGCTATCAGTCTCGTGTTAACCTTTTTATCGATCATGTCAATCACGTGATTCATTCGAAAGTAATATTATGTAATAACTCTAGTAAATAGCATAAATTTTCCTTCATCCGTCTAGTAAATATTTACAACTATTTTATTTATAAAGTACTTTCCTTTCTTGCCGTTTCGCTTGAAGGTTGAAAATTATGCCCATGAAAATATACCAACGAATCGGCATTAACTCCTCCCAAGATATCCCACTAATTTCTAACCGAGATAAAGCTACTGTTCCGCTAAACATGGAAATTAGTTCACTATGAGGCCTTGAAGAGCTAGTTTAGTGACTGACTCAGCGAATTATTCATAGCTTTGATTACCCCCCATTTGTACAGCCTATGATTGTATAAGTTTCCGTCTATCTGTGTCCCAAAAATCATCAAAATGGGTTCAGAGGTTTAGGCGTGAAAGCTTTATAATAAAAAAACTCACTTTACAAATAAAAAATATATATATTTTATAAATGACGATTGGTTCGCGTTTGACCATCATCTCGCCTGATGGCAATGATATTATAAAGAAAGATGTTCATACTGAATGGCGTTCAGATATCGTTGCGTTCTTAGTATAGTAGTTTAAAACTACGACAGCGATAGATAATGCGGAACGTATTAAGATAGAAAGAGATAGCAGATAGCAAAGAGCAACAATTGTCTTACTTTGTCCTCAACAATTTGTGCGTGCTAGTGCGATATCTACCTCTTCTATATATATAAAATTCAAAACTGACTGACTGATCTGACAACGCACAGCCCAAACCGCTGGGCCTAGAAACTTGAAATTTGGCATAAGCCCTCCTTATACCACGTAGGTGAGCACTAAGAACGGATTTTGCGAAATTCGGCCCCTAAGGGGTTGTTTTTGGGGTTGATAGTTTGTATGAAACTTCGCTACTACAGGTGCTAGGAATTCCAAATTTTGCATGGGGTGTCTTTTTAGAAAGTAGATGCTCACTATGACGGGATTTTGCGAAATTGGACCCCTAAGGGGTTTTTTTTTGGGGTTGATAGTTTGTATGAAACTTTTTTAGTATAAGTGCTAGGCGTCTCAAATCTTGCATGGTGGTACTTTTTAAGATGTAAATGCTCACCAAGGTGGAAATTTTGTGAAATACGACCCTTAAGGGGTTGTTTTTCGGGTTGATAGAACTGAGACTCAAATTTTTGGTTTATTCCACTTTGTTCACCTGGGTGATATCACCCGGGTGAACAAAGTGGACAACATTGGTGTCCTCAATTCACCTCGGAAAAATATCACCTGAGTGATATCACCCAGGTGAATTGCGGACACCAAAGTTGTCCACTTTGTTCACCTCGGAAAAATATCACCTGGGTGAACAAAGGCGACTTTTCTTCCGCAATGTAGTGGACTTTTATCACCTATGTAAAAAGCAACGGACAACTTAATATTTAAATTGTACTAGGAGAACAGGATTATGAAAAAGATGTTAGTGCCGGAATTCAATATGGAATCTGAACAAAAGTACTAGGAGAACAGGATCATGAAGAAGAAGTTCTTGTCCGGCTTGTCCCGCATTGTCTGCAATGGAATAGATTAACATTTTTCTTTGTTATGGGACACACACAAAACCAAAATGCAAGAATTTTGCTGAGCACACCAAAAGGCAACTCAGCATTTAAGTTTCAAGTACATACTAGGCGTGCATAAATTCAAGCTGGTATTTATTTTAACAGTTCCGTGTCTACATAGAAGATTTTTATCCCTAGTTAATCAATGCGAAAAACACCACCAAAATCAATAACCTTCCTTTTGAAAATTTTTAGCATAAAAGTCCACAACCTCGTAGGAGAAATAAACTACACTGAAAAAAAAAGAACTATAATTGTCTTCAGACAATTTTTTTTAATAGAAGACAACAGTTTTACATAGGTGATATAAGTCCACTACATCGCGTAAGAAAAGTCGCCTTTGTTCACCCAGGTGATATTTTTCCTAGGTGAACAAAGTGGACAACTTTGGTGTCCACAATTCACCTGGGTGATATCACTCAGGTGATATTTTTCCGAGGTGAATTGAGGAAACCAATGTTGTCCACTTTGTTCACCCAGGTGATATCACCCAGGTGAACAAAGTGGAATAAACCAAATTTTTACATAGGAGTTCTTTTTTGGACGTAAGTAATACCTAAGACGGGATTTTGCGAAATTCGATCCCTAAGAGGTTGTTTTTGGGGTTGACAGTTTGTATGAAACTCTGCCAATATAAGTGCGAGGAGCCTCAAACTTTGCACCGGCTTCCTATATAAGACTTAGATGGACACCATGGCGGGATTTTGCGAAATTCGACCCCAAAGGGGTTTGTTTTTGTGTTTGACAGTTTGTATGAAACTTTGTTACTACAAGTGCTAGGCGTCTCGAATTTTGCGAGGGGTTCTTTTTAAGACCTAAATGAATTCACTAAGACGGTTTTGCAAAATGTGACCCCTAAGGGGCTTTTTCGGGGTTGATAGTTTGGAGACTCAAATTTTGCATAGAGATTCTTTTTTGGACGTAGTTGCGGGTGTTTTGAGAAAATAGACCCCAAGGAGTTGAATTAGGGGTTGATATTTTGTATGAAACTTCGTTTCTACAAATGCTAGGAGTATTCAAGGTTGTTCTTTTATGACGTAAATGCACACCAAGGCACTATTTTCTGAAATTCTACCCCTAAGGGGATGTTTAAGGGGTTGACAGTTTGTATGAAACTTTGTTACTACAAATGCTAGGAGTTTCAGCATGGGGGTTGTTTTAGGACCTAGGTTCTTACTAAGGCGGAATTTTACAAAATTCGTCCCCTTAGGGGTTGTCTTTGGTGTTTGTAATTAGAGGACTCAACATTGCAGGGGGATTCTATTTAGGATACAGGTTCTCACTAAGAGAGGATGATACGATATTCGAGCCCTAAAAAATTGTATTGGGGTTGATAGTTAGGAGTCTTAAATTTTTAGGACGTAGGTGTTACCTAAGACGGAATATTGCGGGTTCATAGAATTATTGTTGAATATTGATTTAGTTTTTCCAACAGCATCCCATATAGAGGGTCGCCGGGACTAGAAATTCACAAAGGCAAAATTCGAAAATCACGCGGACGAAGTCGCGGGCGGAGTGCTGGTTTTATTTATAATATCATTGCCTGATGGTAAGCGAAGATGTGGTCGACGATGAAGTACGCTTGACTAGAAGTAACTCATTCACTCTTGACTTGAATTCCCCAACCTTATAGCTATTTAGGAACTAATATTGTATTTATAATTTTTTTTTGTTTTTTAGAAGCACTACACGTTTACAAGAACAAGTCCGAGGCACTGGAGCTGGTGCGAAGATACAAGTCTGCAAGATTCAAAGCGTTCAGGAATCGACAGGATGCCGTGTCGTTTGCGTTGCGGGGAGCTGAACCCACAGACACTACGGACGGGAATGACAGCTGTAAGTTATTGTTAAACAGACCTACCCTAATCTGTAAATTTTTCTAATCGAAAATGTACCGTTTTGTATTATGATACAGTTGAAAATCTATTAAGGTGCTCTAACCAGGAGCATTCGCGTGTAACGTAAAATTGCAGATTCGACTTTGAGCATCCATCATCATCATCCTATAATGTTCCCACTGCTGGGACACAGGCCGCCTCTCTGTGAGAAGGAGTGGGCCATAATACACCACGCGGGTCCAGTGCGGGTTGGTGGTTGTCACATGTCTTCGAATTTTTTGGTTCTAGGACATGCCGGTTTACTCACGATGTTTTCTTTCACCGTTTTGAGAGCAGTGGTGATGAAATAAATGATACAAAGTAATGCGCTTCCCTGGTTCCACCGGTATTGGGAACATGGTCCCAGCTACCGGCAGCAGGGCTCCAGAGAAAGGAACCTCCTAACAATGCGCGCCGTGTCCAGAAGAATTGCTTTCTGAACGGCTGCCTAACGAGAGCCTTCTTAGATGTTGGTCGAGGCTCTTGGCAATTAAGCCATGAGCAGACACGACTATCGGCACAATGATCACTGAATTGACATCCCACATATCGACAACCTCGTGAGCCAAATCAAGATACTTGATGAAATGAACATTTCTAATTATTGTGTAATAACGAACGTCATCCATTTTCCTATTTGGGTAGGCAGTAACTAGAAGACGCCATCTGTTGCGTTTCTCATATAATAAACTGATGGAAGATGGAAATTCAGCTTTATCGTCTAACGAATAAGTCTGGTTTTGTTTCAGAATGAGAGATTATATATTAATAGTTGTACTAGTCGTTAACTACACAATTATTGTTGCCCTTTGCCTGTTTCTGGGTCAATGATCACGGTCATTAACTGTCATGGCTGAGGCTGACATAGCTTAGCGTACATAATTAAAACGCTATCCTATAGCTATAAACATTATTTCTTTATTTTTATATGATTGTCAAAATAAGGAGTATTATGTAAGTTTGTAAGGAGGAGCTCAATAATTACAGCCGCACAGGCCAATCTTTCGGGTTAAGCCGCGCTTGCCGAAGTTGGTCTGTGGATGGGTGACCATCTGTCATATCGAATTTCTTCCGTGTCTCGGAAAGCACGTAAAGCGGTCCCGGCTGTTATTTGTAGATCTTTGACAGTCGTTACTGTTAGTCAGAAGCTCTAAAGTCTGACAACCAGTTTTACCATGGGGTATCGTATTGCCAAGTTACTGGGTTGTGAAGGTACGATAGGCAGTCGCTCCATGTAAAATACTGATATTCAGCTGCATCCGGTTTGGTTGGAAGCCGCCCGATGATGTATGTTTGTGAGTCTCTTTAGTCCGTAATATACAGTGTTTTTGTAAAAAGTTCATTTTGTTACTTGGCACTATTCAGCTTCATTCAATTTCATCAAACACAATAGAGTAGTACACTGCATAAATAAATTGAAAATCTGTTCCGTCCGTCAGTAAGAGTATTGAACGATAATGAACACTTTTTTTTTAATGCCATGAATATTGACAAAGAACAAGTGCTTCGAAATTCGGGAAATTCGGGGCTGGGGGCTTGTGACGTTACAACGACTATATAGTTACCCCGACCGAGTGACTTTTGTGATTTTTAGAATCGTTTTATCTTCTTCAGTTTTGATTTACGTAACAGAAAATCTACGGTTCAAATATTTTCTGAGAACCTATCTTTCGGACTATTTTTTTTTTTGAATAACCTATTTGCGTAGACATCTTGAATCTAAATTGCTACGACGACAAAGATTTAATTTTTATTTTCATACGCATTTAGAGAGACTCGAACAAAATTATCAAAAAATACAACAAACATCGAACTTACTTTGTTTTGTTAACGAATAAGTACGATAAAAACAAAATATATGTTTTAAAGAGCATTGGCCTTCTTATCGTAAGATAATATGGTTTTTTATTTCTACTTTTCTTCCTCTGTGTTATCAACTTATCACCTTGTTTAAATGTGTTTTAAATTGATTGGTAGTGATAGTTTGACCTACTTTTTTGAAAATGGACTCAAGCCCACACTTTGCCCTGTATTTTTTACACGTCACAAAAAGAAAACTGTTTTACCCCTATTTGAGTGTCAGTTTGTGGCATGTGGTAGATCCTAAGCTAACGGACCGATTTTGATGCGATGTTAATTGATTGAAAGCTGTTGTGATCGAGATGGTTTATACAAGAATTTATGAACATCTGTGTAGGTGTTTGGTGATCACAAGTACATATATTTCTTACTTGATTGACAAAAGACTAAAAAGTGGTGTTAATTTTATTGTGCTATCCGGGTTTACTCAATTATTTTCTTGTTGTAATGTGTCTCTCATTCAATTTGAGTCGTTGATATAATTATGTTTAAAGGACTAATTCTTTGATAAAATTCATCAAAAAAATATTATTACTACATGTCAACCGGGTACTAAATATTGTTTACTCTTTTTTTTTGGGGTGGCAAAATCATCAAATGAGTCCTCCCGCCCTGGGTGGGGCTGAAGGGACTGTCAGACTCTTACTGACTAAAATCCACTCGTGTTCCTTCGGATGCCCTTTACGTTCCGGCAGGCATTTGGCCCCATAAGGGGCCCCGTCGGTGACGCGTGAAACACGACGCACCACCGACCCGGGCTTGGTCCTTGGTCGGACGGCGAGCTTACCCATTACTCACCGTCCGCAAGCCCGCTCCGTCGCTGTGCCCTCTGCTATTCAGAAGGACACGCGTTGGAGCGTCCACCCGACAGGCTATTCGCATACGGGCAAAGAGACCCCTTAGGCACACAGTGCCCAAGGAAGAGTTTTTGCCCGCATCCCAGGGTGCACCGGCCCGAAAAACTGGACTTCCCCCCGGACGTATCCGAGAGGGAACTCCAGTCCACGCGCGCGTGGAGGTTTTCTGTCTTAGCACTCCAATATTGTTTACTCTAGCGAAACTTTTCAGTCATGCAGCTAATACTGGCAAAACAATATGTCTTATCTAGCCAAATATACTATTGTAAGAGGAAAAGTAATTGCTTTCTTGCCAAACTGCTTTACAGTCACACCGCAGTCTAAAATAACCTCTATTGTCTCACAAATAATGGCTATTTTATTCTGGAGTCGTTCATCATTTCCTGTTGAATGTCGGTTCTCGTAGATTTTGATGTCAATTTTCTCATGAGCTTGTTGTGGTTCTGAAATTAGATTGGGTGTATAAATAGTGGTCTTACGTATCGTAGGTGGCGTGATAGTGGGCTCGTCCATTCAAGGATACAATGTGTGATGGTATTATGTGTTGTAAAACACGTGTTGCTTCGATGAAATCACGTGTTTGTGGTCTCTGTGCTCTGTAGTCTTGAACGTCTTAAAATACAAGTCGTCTAGCGCCATCTCGTTCACTCACTGGAACAAGCCTGGTTTTAAGACGTTGTAATACCCCCCAGGTGGCGTACCATGACTTCTTAAAGTCAGTAGTTGCAGTGAGGGAACGAGGTGGCGCTAGACGACTTGTATAGCTCTGTCTCTTTCCTACACTGGAACTACGTACTCTGGCTTTAATGGTAGGCCACCTGAGGGACTTTTGTTACTTGTTTTGTACACGTTCAGTCGTTTGAATGTACACTTGTTTTGTTTTACCCTTTTTGGGTGGGTTCCCTTTTTTTCAAAAAGTTTTTTATTTTTCCCTTTTTAGTTGAGATAATCAACAAAAATCTTCATAAAATCGGCGTCTTTGAAAATCTACAATCCTATTAAGCAAAACGGATCTATGTGAGCAACTTCACAAGATATCCATTATTGTTATATACTAAAACCTTCCCCAAAATGTAACAAACACTTTTCTGAAAACTACATCAAAATCGGTTCAGCCAAACGCGAGTTAATTGCGGACGAACATGCATACGTCCCTGAAAATCTACGATCCAAGTAAGCAAAACGGATCCATGCGGGCAACATCACGGGATATCTATTAGTGTTATATACTAAAACCTTCTCCAGAATGTGATGAACACTTTCCTGAAAACTGCATCAAAATCCGTTCAGCCAAACGCGAGTTAATTGCGGACGAACATGCATACGTCCCTGAAAATCTACGATCCAAGTAAGCAAAACGGATCCATGCGGGCAACATCACGGGATATCTATTAGTGTTATATACTAAATATACTAAAACCTTCTCCAGAATGTAATGAACACTTTCCTGAAAACTGCATCAAAATCCGTCCAGCCAAACGCGACAGGGGGCCAATTCGCGATTTTCGCCATTTATCTCGAGTTCGAGATTGTAAGTCTATCTCTATGTCTATCAAAAATATCTCTATCTCTACCAAAAAATGTCGAATTTAGCAGAAATCCGTATTCTCAGTCAAAATAGAAATAAATTTCACGAAAATGTCGAGTCGAGTGAATATAATATTACCATTATGAAGAATCGCACGTTCCGTTTTAGGTAGCTATAAGTGAATGAATGATTTTGTTTTAAAACGCTGACTAAATCGAATTATTTAAGTATAAAACGAAACGTTTAGCGTAAAAATAATCGATTTGACAGTTGATTGTCTGTCAGTGTCAGAATTTGCGTCTTTTGTTATGTTTACAAGGACTCTGTGTTTATAAATCATTAGTGGGCTGTGCTTTTTACATTTCATGATTTTTATTTTAACATGGAGGGGAATTATTTTAATGACTTCTGTTTCGCTCAAATCGTAAATATCGACGGCGGGATAAGTGCGCTGTTGTCGCCGTGTATTGGCCAGTTGCTCGCCACTTTCCAATAATGCTAATAAACTCGTCCATCTTTCAGTGGTTTCAAGTCCAATCGTGGGTACACAAATTAGGTACAAAGTTGGTTATTTGCGCGAAGGTTGTTGTTTCAAGAAAACACAATAAAAAAATCAAGAGTATAAATCGAATTTCCAGTAAATATATGCCAAGCCGTATTTTATTTAAAGAAAATAAAACACAGTGTACAATCCAAAACTCAACGAATTCACTCAGAAATGACGTATCTCTACAATCGACATTACATCTCTACTGCTCAGAAGCACTCGAGATGAACTCTAACGTTAGCCTTCGACAAATGTCGAATTCGACAACCCCAAAATAGCAACTTTTAAAATTTGTCGAAAAAATGACGTCATTAGAAATTTTTGTCGAGTTCGACACCATCTCTAAAGCCGAGAATTGGCCCCCTGGTCGAACTGAGAACCTACTTTTTTTTTTGAAGTCGGTTAAAAAACGAGTAGTAAACATATAACAAAACATACAGACGAATTGAGAACCAACTCCTTTTGAAAGAAAATTAACGACGTATTTATTTTGACGTGAAGAATAGGTTTTTGTCTGGAGAAAAACCTGCTCTGATTCCAATAATAAAATCGAGCAGATGCAATCGCTAGAAACAGAGAAAACTCTCCTATTTGGTTCCTCAAAATTTTCAGGGCGTGTCAAGAATGAATCCATCTTTCCCACATTGTTTCTTAAAAAGCGATGCCAAACTTTGTACATCGCTAAAAATTTTCATATCAAGTTGATTGATGGGATCAGACCTATGTTTATCATTGGACTTTTACCATTAAATACGCAACACTAGAGTCTCGAATCGTTGCGTCACTACACCAGATGTGAATGCTCCCATTATTAAACATTGGACTTAAAGAACTTGCCTATTTATGCTCAGAACATTTGTCACGATGCCAGCTCAATGCTTTCAATCGTCACAGTAACCTAATTTCCTTCATCGAATGCACCGCCATTTTTGTGCGGGAAAAGAAAACGAATGACGTTTGTTTTTTTTTTATTTATGCTTCTTG
Organism: Agrotis clavis; assembly: GCA_954870645.1. Classification (NCBI taxonomy): domain Eukaryota; kingdom Metazoa; phylum Arthropoda; class Insecta; order Lepidoptera; family Noctuidae; genus Agrotis; species Agrotis clavis. The sequence goes on from OX940925.1 coordinate 7,897,380, forward strand.
GCTGCCGTCATTGTTTAAGATGCCTCTCGATTATACAGCCAGTATTAAAGTTAATTAATATGATATTTTGGGCGTATGTACGAGTATTATATAATATTTATTAATTATTAATTTTATTGAGGAAACTGTTCTAGTATATCATAAGTGAAAGAAAAGTACCTATAATAAAAAGGCCTCATTTGTTTCTTGCACATCTGGGTACAGAGATACACATTTAGGATAAAATGTTTTATGTCCACCCAGATTAGTGTGGGTCTGTATCCCCCAAGTTTTGAATATATTGGTATGAAGCTTGCCCTTGGTATGCCAAATTATTCAAACGCCTTTGGTCCAAATCCGTTCAGAAAGAAAAGAAAGGACAGAGCCTCTGAGCATTTATAAAGTATGAGACTTTGCCTGGTAACCATCTCTAGAGCGCCATATGCATATTATCTCTCAACCAAAATTCATCTAAAACGGTTCAGCGGTTAAGGATTGAAAGTGACACAAAAAAAACCTCTTTCATATTATTAAGTTTCGAGTAGGAAAAGTATGGATTTAGATTGTTAATAAAAGCATTCGCATAATTAAAAAAAACATGGAAGGTCTAAATAACACGTTTATGAACGTTTAAAGCGACAAATATTTGTGATTCGACCCACATCTTGACTCATTATCCAATTGAGTTCAAACACGAACACATTATGTGTTCGATAAGTCTTGGCCTGTGAGTCATCTTCACTGTATACAGTTCTTATTATAGTGTAGTAAGAGTGGGGCCACATTAGTGAGTCGTGTCGCATCGTAGCAACGGATAAACTCATTTTATGTCATAACTGCGCCGACGCAATGCAAGAGGGTACGCTAACCGTCGCAGTCGCAGCAAAGCGTCTCAGTTTAGCCTAGCAGTGGAACACAGTCCGTTGTCGCAACGCTGTCAACGCTGCGACGACGCAACGCACTTAGCCCCTTCGTACACAACTCAACGAAAGGCTCCCATACCTTACGACTTTGGTATCCATTTGCCTGTGTACGAACCTCTGTTGATTGATTTGTATTGCGATTGGGCCTGGATCCTAAACAAACGGGCTAATGGAACCTCACTCTTAGTAGCTATACGCTGTGTGAGGTGAGCGATGACAGCGCCTCTTAGTAATCACATTACAGGGGGCTTACCACGGAGTAGTTAGGCTGTGGGAAAGAGACAGCTATACAAGTCGTCTAGCGCCATCTCGTTCCCTGAGCTGAACCACTCACGTTTTAAGACTTCATGGTTGGCCATAAAAGATTGTGCCAATATCTTGCCTTATTAGATTGTTTGGTAAACATTTTCGTCTTATCTTTCATTAAGTTAATAAATCCTAAAAAAGTACTTAATAAATAGGTTTCCGTGCTAATTAAACGTTTTCACTCCGCGTGTGCGCCCATAGATTCACATCTCTGTCGCATCGCGCGTTGCAATCGATTTTATAGTCCCAAAGACAATAAAGCCTCTTGACTGCTCATACGGGCGACTCAGGCTCACGACACATCAATGAAATTGCACTTATATTAGATGAAAATATGACTGACCATTTTAGTTTTGACCAGTTAATGGATCTCACCACACGCGATTATTTTGATAACATTTTTAAATATTTCTGCTTAATATCAAATTAATTATGAGTTCTTGTTCAATTAAATGGTGTGGGAAATCGTCTAGAACATCCAGCTATAAAAAGGATGGCATAACTTTTCATCGGTAAGTAAAATATATTTATAATTTGATAATATTATGAATAATTGCAGGGCTCAAGCTAAACTGGTTGTTTACGTTTAAGGCACACAAAATGTACACCGCGTTGATGTCTTTTTGAAAAGTCCCTTACTCTCACTAGGTATTTTCAATAAGTGTGTCCCTTTCTATCGGTAGGCATAAATAGAAAGAGACAGATACATTGCTGTAGTGTTGTGACAACTTCGAAACTAAGTCTTTAAAATATTGTCGATAAAAATAACGATGTTCCCTAACTGTAAAAAAGTAACGTTACTTAATGTTTACATTTTAGATTTCCAAATATTCCAGAAGTGAAAGAAAAGTGGATCAATGCTGTCAACAAGGAAAATTGGTTTCCAAAAAAATATAGCGTTATTTGTTCAAGGCATTTCACGGAAGATTGCTTTGAAACCTTAAAGAACCGACGCCGTTTATTTAGTTCAGCAACACCGACTCTGTTTTTGTCTGTTTTGGTTTTATTTTACATAATATGTAGGTATTTCAGTTAAATTTTGTATGTTTTTAGAAAAAAAAAATAAGAAGTACCTACATGTAAAATAAAAGCTTTATAATTTACAGGCTTTACCAAATAAGACGGCTGATCTATATATACATGGTTCTAATTTACCCGGGCCTTCCCATCTAAATATCTCACAAGTAAGTTGATCTAATCTAACGATGTGATTCGTGATCCTAGGCCGCATTGTTACAATATTTAATGCCTGATGTATAATTTCAGGATTTAGTATCAATAAATAGGACAAACTTACGATCAAATACCCTCCCAGAAATGCAAATTTGATGATCATAACGTACCTGGAACTTCCTATGATAATGTCCTCGTTGTAAGCTAATTTTAAAATAATTGTCTCGTACAGGAGGATCGTCCAACCTAGTCGCAAAATTTTTACTTTTGATTTTTTTTTATGATTTTATTAACCTTGATTTAATTTTAGCATTAATTTAAATAAAGTTAAAACAGAGTTACGTAAGTGTTTTATTTGTACCCAGTTAACGCCCAAAAACTATAGTTAATAAAAAAAAAGAATAAGCAGACATCGTTATGTTCGATTTTATCGATATTAGGTATTGTAGCAAAACGGACTTGTGCATCACTATGTTTGGAACATTCGTCCTGACATTGTTGCATCGGCCAATCACAACCGCTGTTTTATCTTCGTCCCCCGACCCGCAGTGGTGAGTCGTGTGCCTAGGCGAAATCGGTCTATGAGCTCTCAAGTGGTTTAATTCTCTTTGTATAGTCCCCACCACAGAATTTGGACATAGTCTATTACTAGTTTGAGTAGGTATTGAATGGATAACCTACCTATTTTGTAGACTACTGAATACATATGTGTGACAATCGTTATTCAATGTTTATTGTCCAATTCTATTCTTTTTTATCAATACGGTATTGTATACATCCACATAATGTACAACAAAAACCTTTGGATTATTGTGCACACGGATATACATTAAGCTAAATATAACCAGTTTATCTGAGCCCCGCTTTGTATGATATTTATGAAATGACTGACTCGGTATAACTACTTGTAGATCATATAAATACATAAATACTTGTGCCGTACGGGAATCGAACATTAACAAATTGTATAAATAATATATGTTTTTCTTAGAAAATAAATTATGTGAATTCTAGTCTGATCAATTCTTTACTATAATTTTGAAAGATACAAAACATTACATCTTTAATAACAACAATTACATACATAGCCGTCATTACTTTCGCATTCAGTAAAACTACAGGCGTCACACGTATTAGTGGATCGAAACTCGAAAGTCGTCGCATTTGGGTCAATGTTCTCATTACTAATGTACGTGGTAACATTTTAACTATTGATTGTGACTTTGACACTTACTCGAAGTTAACTATTAGCACACTATTAGGTTGGAAGTTGGCGCACACAATATTAAAACTACAAGTGCTATGAGTCTTTAATTTTGCATGGAACCCCGATTTTTATATAGGACGTAGGTTTTCACTAATTAATACGGGATTTTGATAAATTCGATCCCTAACGGGTTGATGTTGGGGTTTGCATGTAACTTTTTTACTAAACGTGCTCTTAGGAGTCTAAAATTTTACATGGGTTATTTTAGGAGGTAGGTGCTCACTAATACGGGATTTTGCAAAATTCGACCCTTCGCCTGCTGTCTTATCAGATAACCGTGACCCTGGAATGTAAAGGGCTATTGAAGGAACACATTGGATTCTAGTCAGTAGGAGCCTGAGGGAGGGACTGCCTCCCTGTGCGGGAGGACTCATTTGATGATTTTAACTACGATAAAAAGGGTTGTTTTAGGGGTTGATATAGTTTGTATGAAACTTCGTTAGTGTCTCTTTTTGTTGGATATTTATTTAGATTTTCCTAAAGTATCTTAAGAAAAAAGGGTGGCCGGGAGTAGAAAATCACAGAAGAAAAGTTCGAAATTCGCGTGGAAGAAGTCGCAGGCGGTTGGCTAGTAAATATCATCAGCCTGCATTCGTCCACTGCTGGACATAGGCCTCTCCCAATGTGCGCCACTGAGCCCTGTCTTGAGCTTTCCTCATCCAGTCTCTGCCGGCCGCCTTTCGTAGGTCGTCACTCCACCTGGCCGGCGGGCGTCCCACACTACGTTTACCGAGTCGCGGTCTCCACTCAAGGACCCGTCTACCCCAGCGGTTGTCTGTCCTGCGAGAGATATGGCCAGCCCACTGCCACTTCAGCTTACTAATTCTTTCTGCTATGTCGGCAACTTTGGTACTCTGACGGATGACTTCGTTCCGGATTTTATCCATCAAAGTTACTCCGAGCATAGCTCGTTCCATAGCTCGCTGAGCGACTTTAAATTGGTGAACTAGTCTCACTGTGAGTGTCCAAGACTCGGCACCGTAGGTCATTACTGGTAGGACGCACGCATTAAAGACTTTAGTCTTTAGGCACTGTGGTATGGACGACGAGAAGACCTGACGAAGTTTACCGAATGCTGCCCAACCCAACCGAATCCTTCTGCTGGCTTCCCTCTCAAAGTTGTTTCTACCCAACCGAACTGTCTGTCCAAGGTAGACGTATTCTTGAACAACTTCAAGAGCTACACCATTTACTACGACTGGTCCCGGGATAGTGATGTCGTTAAACATGATTTTTGTTTTTTCCATGTTCATCCCGAGACCTATACGTTGAGAAGCATCAGTTAGGTCGTTCAGCATCCGTTCCAGCTCCTGCAGCGATTCCGCCATAAGGACTATGTCATCAGCGAATCGTAAATGCGAAATGTACTCGCCGTTTATATTTATGCCCTTTCCTTTCCAGTTCAGCGTCTTAAACACATCCTCCAAGGCATTGGTGAACAGTTTCGGGGATATAACATCCCCCTGTCTCACCCCCCTGCGCAGCGCGATATGTTTAGATTGCTGGTTTTGTACTTGGACACTCATAGTCGCGGCGTCATACAGACATTTCAGCACTTCGATGTAGCGCCAGTCCACTTGACATCGCTGCAGTGATTGTAGAACAGCCCAGGTTTCAACGGAGTCAAAAGCCTTTTCATAATCCACAAATGCTAAGCACAGGGGCTGGTTATACTCTTCGGACTTCTGTATAACCTGCCTCACTGTGTGGATGTGGTCTATGGTACTAAATCCCCCGCGAAACCCAGCCTGCTCCGGAGGCTGAAACTCGTCAAGTCTTCGTGCGAGACGATTTGTGATGACCCTCGAAAACAGCTTATAGACGTGGCTCAGGAGTGATATGGGACGATAGTTCTTCAATAGGGTTTTATCGCCCTTCTTGAAAAAGAGGATCACAACACTCCTGTTCCACGCCTTTGGAGTTCTCCCGGTGTCTAAAACAGAGTTGAATAACTTTTGGAGCTCCCGAAGTACGGGCTTTCCACCTGCTTTCAGGAGCTCCGAAGTGACTCCGTCTTCACCCGGGGCTTTTCCATTTTTAAGCTGCCTGAGGGCCACCTCAACCTCATCCAGGCTAATTTCCGGCAGTTCATCGGTGTGGTGGCGTGTCAGAGTGGCTCGGCTATCCTCTGAAGGAGTGACTTGTGGACCTCTACTGTCGTACAACTGGCCATAAAAGTCTTCTATCTCAGCTAGGATCTCCGGTTTTGAGGTTATGGTTTGACCATTAGGTGATCTAAGCTTGGTTAGATGCGAGCGTTTTAGCTGTTGGGCGAACACTTTAGCACCCCGATTTTCCTCTATTGCCTTTTCAATTCGGCGTGTATTAGTGGTTCGGAGGTCACGTCGCACCAACTTGCTAATTCTCTTATTGAGAGCTCGCTTCTCCGGCGGTGAAGCTTGTAGATCCCTTCTTCTGGTGTCCATAAGCCGGAGAGTCTCAGCCGAGAGATTAGACTTAGTGCCCGTACGTTGCAGTTGGAAAAACTTCGCACCCTCCTCTCTGAGGATTCCTACCACTTGCTGAAGAGCCCTGTCAACATCCTCAGTGATTTCCAAGCCGGCGAATCGATTTTGCAAAGCAAGTTGGAACGGTTCTGATCCCACAGCACATTGAAGTAGGTTTGGACGGAGCGTAGACTTCATCATTCGGCATCTCTCAAGCTTGTATTCGATATTTAGAGAGCCTCGAACAAGCCGGTGATCGCTACCGGTATTGAGCCTGTTGAGTACTGAGACGTCTCTAAATATATGCTTTTTGTCCGTAATGATGAAGTCAATCTCATTTTTCGTCACATTATCAGGGCTTTGCCATGTCCATTTCCTCTGGGGCGGTTTCTTATAGAAAGAGTTCATTAAGAACAGCCCCTCTTTCTCCAGGAAGTTGACGAGCATTTGCCCCCTGTGATTCCTGTTTCCGTAGCCGTGGGGACCAACTCTCGATTCGTTGTCGGTTTGTACTCCCACTTTGGCATTAAAGTCGCCCATGACAATGTTGTAGTGCGCTTTAGTGGTGTTATGCAGCGCTGAGGAGATGTCTTCGTACATATTTTCTACTTCCTCATCTGAGTGTGCCGAAGTTGGTGCGTATACTTGCACAACCTTGAGGTAATACCTTTCTGTTAACTTTAGTACTAGATACGCTACCCTAGTCGACACACTCGAGATCTCCACAACATTGTCAGCGATGACCCTATTGACCAGGAATCCAACTCCACCCTGTGATTGCTGATCGCCTTCTCGGTAATACATGATGTGGCCAGATTCCAAGGTTATGGTGTCCTCCCCCTCTCTTCGGACTTCACATAATCCCAGAATCTGCCATCGAATCCTATCCAGTTCCGAGCTAGTAAATAAATAAGTTTTAATTGCAATGTTGACTGGAACCTGTTCGTGTGTAACAAATACTCGTACCAATTATAGTCAGTCTAGGTAAGCTAATAATGCGGCTAACGGTCTACCAGCGTTATCAGGCGAACTGCTAATTAGCTGTATGTTATGTGTCTTGCAATACTGCCATGTGTAACTTGAATGACTGATCGCTTTCTTGTTTGGCTGTCTGCTAAGGGAAAGGGTTTTCATGAGAAATCCGGTGGTAAACACTTTCAAATCGATTTCAGTTCACGGTCAGAATTAAGGGGCCACTCGCGGAGTCGGCGGAGTGAAGTATAAGACAAGTTTAATATGCACCGCAACATTTTAAGTACTCTTATAGTTTTTATTTAATGTTTAATAAAATCATCACCAGCCTATAAATATCCCACTACTGGGACACAGGCCTCCTCTCTGTGAGAGGGAGTGGACCATAATCTACCACGCCGCCCCAGTGCGGGTTGGTAGATGTCATAAGTCTTCCAAGTTTTGGTTCTAGGACGGGCCGGTTTCCTTCACCGTTTTGAGAGTAGTGGTAATTAAATAAATTACACAAAGTAATTCGCCATGCTGGGTTCGAACCGATACCACTGGGCCACCATAGCTCTTCTTAATGAGAAATAAGCCGAAATTTTCGGCAAGAATTGCATTTGTGACCATTAGTCCAAAATGTTAATAAATATGTTTTTTATTTCAGCGGTAATGGGCGAGAAGCCGTACCCTTTCAAAGCACCATCACCACAAGACATGGTAGCGCTACGGAAGGCGATAGAAGCGGGTTTGTCCTGCACTGTGCGGGACCGAGTGTGGGACAACCCCAGGTTTCTGGTCAGCAGCGGTAACACTCCCGCCATCTTGCAGGTAAGAATAAATCTATACTTCTATACCTACTAATATTACAAAGCTAGAGGGTTTGTTTGGTTCAACGCGCTAATCTCAGGAACTAAAGATTTGAATTAAAATAATAATTATGTTTGTGTTAGATTATAGTCTATTTATCGAGGAAGGCTATAGGCTATTAACATCACGTTAAAACCATAGGCAACAACTAAAGAAAAAATAAAAAAACACAAAACAATTACGTTTGTTGTATGAAAGCCCCCTTAAATATTTATTTTATTCTGGTTTTTAGTATTTTTTGTTAAAGCAGCAACAGAAATACATCATCATGGTTCATGATTTACCTACAGCCTGACGACAGACAAGAAAGGCGGACAGCGGAGTGTTAGTAATAGGGTCACGTTTTACCCTTTGGGTATGGAACCCTAAGGGCGGTTTCGCACTATGTCCGATCCGAACCCGTGAAAATACGGTCCGTCGTAGCCGTAGAACTATTTCTATGGTAATTTACGCACTAGATCCGATCTCCGTCATCCGATTTCTTTCCGTCATTATAGAATCTCCATTTCGGATAAGATTTTTGACGGACCGAAGTAGCCATAGTATTATTTGTATGAACGCTCGCGCACTGCGTCCGAGTTGAATCCGAGCTGCGGACGAGCAGAGAGGCAGCGGGACGTGCGGGGTATGCGGCTAGGTGACGTGAAGCGTCAATTTTATTCCAAAAAATGGCTCCTAAATTGCTTGGATTTGTATCAGAGATGGGAGGACGTAAGCAATGTAAGCAATATCCGAATTCGGTCCGTGATTTCTAGACCAATTTTTTCACGAGTTCGGATCGTATTCGGATCAGACATAGTGCGGAACCGCCCTAAAAGGGCACTTCAATCTATACTAGATGCACGCGGCTTCGCTCGAGTTAATTTAGGAATTGCATTGAATTGAATAATATGGCGCTATCTATTATAATATAAACGTTATTGTTGTTCTTTTCAATTTCTTTAAAATTTCAAAGCAACTGCTATTGAACAATTAACAATTTAAATTAGTTTTGTAGTAAACATGGACTCGATGATAAAATTAGCATTCAATTGATGGCGTGGTTACCTGACATTGCTCATGACGTTCGTGTATAATGTACACTTCATGGTAATTAGATAAACAAGTTTTTATGTAGCTTGTTATGTACTATGGGCAAAGTATTTTTTTTTACGGGTAAAGTCATGAATGAGTCCTCCCACCCAGGGCAGGGCGGGAGGGACTGTTAGACTTGTTCTGACTAAAATCCACGGTGTTTTTTCAATAGTCCTTTACGTTCCAGGGTCACGACAGCTCGTTAGTCCCGCGACCGCTATGGAATAAGTTAGAATAAGTCTATACTAATATTATACGCTGAAGAGTTTGTTTGGTTGAACGAGCTAATCTCAGGAACTCCTAGTTCAAATAGAAAATATAATTTGCAATCATTTTTGTTGCATTTGGGGTTATTTGAGATCTTTTTAACCGACTTCAAAATCGATCGACTCAATTCGATCGGTACGTTTTTTTTTTTTCTTTTATTGTATGTTCATCGATTACTCAGAGGTTTCTAGTCCGATTAGTGTGATTATTTTTTTATTCGATGCAGTATACTTGCAGTGTGGTCCCATAAAAAATCCGAAAGAAAAGTTATTTTGTAGGTTATTTTACTCTTTTTTGTGGTTGTTTTTGAAGGCGGTTAAATATTTTTTTTTAAAGTTTTTTTTTCGCATTGATAAACTTACAGGGACATGTTATTCGGTGTTTCATTTTTCAAAGTAACGTATCACACTTATTTCAGACACCGGCTACTATTTTTATTGCATGTAGTGCGTCCCACTGTTGGGCAAAGGCCTTTCAGGAGCTCTTCCCTATGCCTCCTCAGAACAGTACAATTAAATTAATATTTTATCAAAAATTCTTATTTATTTTTAACCGACTTCCAAAAGGAGGAGGTTCTCAATTCGGATGTTTGTATTTTTTTTTTTTTTTTTATGTTTGTTCGGGCATAACTCCGTCGTTTAACAACCGATTTGAAAAATTCTTTTTTTGTTGGATAGGATATACTTCTGGAATGGTCCCATTAAAATTTTATCGAAATCGGACTAGCACTTTTTGAAAAATCAACATAAATCAACAATCAAAAAGTTTTCAACTTTGTCTACACCGATTACTCCGAGGTTTCTGGTCCGATTTCGTTGATTCTTTTTTTGTTCGATACAGTATATCTTCCATTTGGTCCCACAAAATTTTCATTAAGTTTGGTGCAGTAGTTTTTATTTTTAGTTTTTATGTCATGGGCGTTGTTATTTTCCGGTGCTACGGATAACAAAATTTTAGTGCACAGGTAAGAAAATTATGTATTTGACAATAATTTGGGTTAAATAGTGAAACTAAAAAGGATAAAATAAAAAACTTTTTCAAAAAAAAATGAAACCGACTTCAAAACAACCACAAAAAAAGTTCAAAATAACCTACAAAAAAACTTTTCTTTCGAAAGTCGGTGACAAAAAGTCAATGAAATAAAAAAGAAAGTCACCGACTTTCGAAAGAAAAGTTTTTTTGTAGGTTATTTTGAACTTTTTTTGTGGTTGTTTTGAAGTCGGTTTCATTTTTTTTTGAAAAAGTTTTTTATTTCCTATGACGTCAAATAGCCAATAGACAATATGGCGTTCCAGTGTTGTCATGTTGTCATATTATTAATCAACTGTAATTACCAATTAATAATTAGTAGCTATGATTTGTTGCCTATGCAGAATACCTACATTTGATCAATCTGCTTTCTTCTGTAAGTGAAACTTGTGGGAATTTGTTGTTTCTAGGGTTGAGGAAAACTATCCACTCGTGATACTGTTTTATACTATTACGAGGGTATAGGGTGAATCAAACTAAAGACAACAAATCACCACTTCACATTCTCCTATCTGCGATCTGACAAATATGTAAACGTCTATTTCTATTTTGTAACAGATTGTTTTATTCTAGTACACATATTTGTCTTCATAATGAAACTGACTTACATCTGTAACGTCTCCAAATAGGCCCAGTTGAAAACCAGCGTCAGGGACCCAGTGGCCTTGTTTTTCTACCAAATTGAGACTATTTGGCACAGCCGTGAGACACACAGTACCCTTTGTGTTCCTCTTTTTTTTTTGTATTTTTTGTGAGAACAATTTGTGCCTTGCCTGTGTCAAATAAACGTTTTTTTTTTCTCTTTCAAAATCATAACCCACCTTTTAGCATTATCATACTTGAGTACAAACAGTCATGGGTATTATATTTTATAAAATTACAGGAAGGTTCCAGGTACAACGCTTTACACATAGCAGCGAAAGCGGGCAACGCGGAGATCTGTAACTTGATATTGACGACGGTAGGCAACCCGATGTTCGTGCAGACGTTGTACGGCATGGACGCTGACCCCGAATCTTGTAAGGTAAGGAAAACTAATAATAATTACTGACACAGAATACTTAATAGTACTATGTGCAGAAGTGTCACTTCCCATAAACAAACAAATATAAAATCTATGCTCGAGAGAATAGAGTACATTTTAACAAAAAACGGGCGGCGGGAGGCAGCCGGCGGTGAAACCCGTCCACGGTGCGTCCGCGTGTGCGACCAGTTTCATACCTACACCGCGGAGTGCGCCAGGCATGGTAGCGGCGAAAAATAATGCACATCGTCCATTAGAAAGAGATCATCGGCTAGCTTTGGCTTCGTAGAGCGCTTACTTCATAGTAGACTTTGTATCTGTCATCTTTGACCTGGAGCATAGTTTGGAGAATGTGTTGCTAAGCGCAAATCTCGATAACAGTTGAACCGATTTCGCTAATTCTTTTTTTATAATATTCCTGGAGTACGAGGACGGTTCTTAAGGAGAGAAAATTTTAAAAAGTTGCTTGTAAAGTCTAAAAACAACTTTTCTATAGTCCCATACAAAAGATTAGTAAAACAATTGAGTGACTTTAAATAGGCGTTACGAAGTTTGCCGGGTCATCAAGTCTCAAATAAAAATGTTTTTTTGATTTTTCAGGAGTTCGCGGGCATACTAGTGGATCGGTACCTAAACACTCCGGACAAGGCCATCAACGAGACCCCGCTACACTTCGCGGCCAAGTTCGGTGCGGAGCACGTGGTGGACGTGCTGACATCCTTCCCGCAGTGCAACACCAGCGCCGTCAATAAGTACGGAGAGCAACCTACTGATGTGAGACATGCTTTTTTTATTAGATTCTGCACTTAGCTGCCTCTACGTAGGTAGATTAGTTTTTTTTTTTATTGCGATAAAATTATCATAAATGAGGGTGGAGCGGGCGGATTCTTAGTGACTAAAGGTAAGCGTCCATAGGTTGGCATCGTACGTATCGGACGCATCGCATCAAACGGATTTCTGTATCGGCAACGATCGGATTGCCGACGCGAGTATCAGCAATCGGATTGCCGATGCCACCTTCATTTGGATTTTTTTAGTGATCGTACGTTCGAAAAGTGTTTGTGAGAAAGGAAGAAAGCGATGCAGAAGTTGTTATTGCTTGTTTTTTAGCAGAAGAGGAATGCAAGAAAGAAAAAGAACAAATGATTCAGAAAGCGTGCGGGGCGCGGCCACTGATCGGCATTTTGTATGACGTCATCTGTACGCATCGCATGTAGGCATTGCCGATGAGCCGTCCGTACGATGCGGATCAGTGGATGCAGTTGTATGAGTTTTAATACAAAGCAAACTAAAATCCGTTACGTACGATACGTCCGATACGTGCGATGCGGACCTGTGGACGCTAACCTTAAAATCTACGGTGTTCCTTCAATAGCCCTTTACGATCCAGGGTCGCGGTTACTGGTTTTGACAGTCCCCGCGAGGCGATTGGCCCCGTCACATTGCTGTCAGAACTTTGAAGCGTGCTTGGAACACGACGGTCCATGATCGGACGGCGAGTCACTCATTACTCGTCGTCCACATGCTCGCGTTGGAGAAGTATCAATGGAGTTTCTTAGGTTTCGTTTTTATCTGTAGACACTTTCTCAGTTATTATGTCTTGTGTTTTCATTATTTAAGAAGGCCGTCGGTTATGTACTTCAAATAAATGCTTTGGTTTTAATTTCGTGGTGCAATGAAGACAGTTGAACTTACTCTCCGGTACCTATTTGGTTGCCGTTATCGATTGACTCATAGGGCATTGCATTTTTTTAAATTAATGTGATTTTATTTACGGTAAATCATATAAAATGTGTATTTTCCCAGATAATCTGCAAGCGAGCTCCTCAGTGCGAGGCGGGCGTGAGTCACCGCATCTCGGCCATGCTCCGCGAGCGGTACTACGTGCCCGTGCTGCACAGCGAGGACGGCAGCGCTGCACCCACCATCGGACAGGCGTTCACACCAGCGCTGCCACCGGTCACTATATATTTTTTTATTTAACAATAGGATTGATTTTGACCACTATGATGTGGTCGAGGGTGAAGCAAGCTTGCCTAGAAGTAACCTAGCCAGAATTTGATCCCTATTAACAACACTATCGAATGGTGTAAAAATACAGGATGTGATTTTTTTTCCAAAATCAGCGGGTTTGATTCCTGGCTAGGATTATTAATTTTTCTTAAATCCAATGTTGCAGTTTTAATTTTGGTCAAAATCGTCCTCGAGACTTCTTTCAAAGTTTTTCGATATTCTCATGGTTTCGGATATAGCCATCCACGTCCAGTTGAAAAAATCATTCTGTAAACGACTTCGAGTAGAAACAGACCACCACCAGTCGTCCACGCGTGCAGGAAATTGTAACACGTAAAATTTCACAGGAAATAAACAACGACCCTCTCAGTCCCCGCTACGAGATCCGCGCGTACGCAGGACCCATGGAGGCGCGCGCTGCCGAGCTGTTCAGACGACGGTGGAAGACCCCGCCGCGGGCCCCGCAGGCCCCCGCCCCCGCCCCCGCCCCGGGCCCCGCGGGCCCCCCGGGGCCCCTGCACATGCCTCACTTCCCGTCGGCCGCGCCTCCCTCCAGTCCTCGGCCGCAGCCTTTCAGGCTAAAGGAGATTACTAAAGGACTTGAGACTGTTGGCAGGTTAGTTGCACGGAATATATTTACGTCTAATACAAAAAAGCTTTGCCGAACACTTAACTCGGCTTGGCGCGACGTTAGCGTGGCGTGTCCTTGGCGTGCTTACTTACTGTAAAAATATATGTGAGTCGACACAAAAACATGCCACGCTAGCGCCGATGTTTAGCGCGACGTTCGTTGGTGCTATTTTCATAGTTAGTAAGCAAGCCACACTAGCGACGCGCCACGTTGAGCTCGCTGTTTGAGAAAACTTTAAGACTATTCAAGTGTTGTGGTATAATTCATTTCACCAAGAATTAATTATTTAGTGGGTATGCAATAAACTAAGCATCTATTTTTGTCAACACACTATTCATGTTGTTACTTTTGTTGTAATGTATCACTTTTAATGCTAAATTATCAAAAATATGAACTACCTACTTTATTAATAAAATGTTTTTTATTATTTTACAGAAACTTAGCAGAACAAATGAAAGTGGGCTGGAAGGAGTACTGGCCATTCTTAGACACGTTCACCGACCTCCGTACGCCTGAAGGCCTCATGTTACTAGAAAACTATTTAAAAAGCAAATACGAAAGTGCCTGTTCATTCGCATACAGTGACAGTTGCGCACAATCACATGTTCCCGACGACCTCTCACTGTCAAGAATAAGTCTGTCCATGTCCCAGCAAAGTCCCACGAAAGACTCGACTCTGAGCCCTATGTCAGAACTCTGTGTTGCCATGAAAACTTGTAAAATATCCAATGACAGACCTCCACATTGGAGGAAAACGGATGTAGTGAGACAGAGGCTTTGTAGGCAGCCGGGACCAAAGGTAGTGAATGGAGACGTGCCGGTAGTGAACCACACGGTCAGTCAACTGCTGTGCATCGAGAGGACGTGTCAGGTGTTCGCCAAGAGGATAGCAGACGCGCTCACATTCAGCCTCAACGCCGAACCAGAAGCGGCGGGCGACGCACTCAAATCCGAATCCAAACACCTACAACACACCATTTTCACTTACATGGACGACGAACGATTTCAGAGCATAAACTTCGCACTAATACACTCTAGACTAGCGCAACTCGTTGTTTATAAGTTAAAACAGCAAACGATCGATTTAGACGACGTCAATCATTTGTTGGAATTCTTAGTTAAACTTCGATGTCCGAACGATGACATATTTAGTTCGGATGATGAACGAAAACCGTCTTACAGAGGCGGGAATAGAGTTAAATTGACACATGTGATAGATGGCCATGTGAGGTGCTTAGCCAGTTTCATATGCGAAGAGTTGACGGAAGGAGAGATTCTCAAAGCCCCAGCCATGTCTGAGATAGAGTGCACAGAGCTATGGCAAAAGGCGTCCAAATGCAGGTGTGATTGGAAGATAGAAGTTTTCGAACGAAACAGTAAAAAGAATGCGTCTTTTAGGAAAAATAGATCTATTTTGTCGACTAGTCCGAAGAGTGAGAGTTTTATTAGAAGACTGACCTTTGATCATGATATTGGTGAGTGACACTTTTTTTAAGGTTTACTGATTTTTCCTTCTTTCGCACAGGGGCCATTTGGCGATGAAATATACCCTTTATTACTCTCTGATTATGTAAAATTTTAAACACATATTTCACCAGTTATGTTTTCAGTTTTACATTTACGCATGGTCTAGGCATCGAACCCAGGAATTCATTATCAGCAGCTCGCCTGCCAAGGTTGCGGGCCTTGGAACGTAAAGAGCAATTGAAGGAACACAGTCAATAGTCGAGTCTGACAGTCCGCTCCGCTCAGGGCGGGAGGACTCAGTGAATGTTTTTAACACAAAAAGAAATGTAAAGCTAAAGCCGGGAATCCGCTATGCAACAATTGACGCGCAATATGTTGCACAACAAGTTGCCCAACTACTTGAAAGTCAGCGCGGAACTTTTGTTGAACAACGTTGTCTGTCTACGCATCTACTACTTTACATCAGTCGTCCATAATGCTACGTTCACACGCTCGCGTTCAACTCTACATTCAACGTGCACATTCACATTCACGAGCGTGTAATGCTACGTTCACACGCGCGCCGTGCAGCCCGGCGGGCTGCCTGGCGGGCTGCGCGGCATGCAGCCGCGTGCGAGCGCGCGTGTAAACAGTCACCGGGCGCCCGCACATTCATCCTTGAACTTTGCCAAAAAACCGACACTTGTCCGATTCGCGGCATTCACGTTCACAGCCGCGTTCACGGGCTCGGGCGTACCGTTTACACGCTCGTGAATGTGAATGTGCACGTTGAATGTAGAGTTGAACGCGAGCGTGTGAACGTAGCATAAACGGTACGCCCGAGCTCGAGAACGCGCCTGTGAACGTGAATGCCGCGAATCGGGCAAGTGTCGGTTTTTTGGCAAAGTTCAAAGGATGAATGTGCGGGCGCCCGGTGACTGTTTACACGCGCGCTCGCACGCGGCTGCATGCCGCGCAGCCCGCCAGGCAGCCCGCCGGGCTGCACGGCGCGCGTGTGAACGTAGCATAACATGTCGCCAGAGGAACTTGTGTTGCGTCACGTCTCCACTCGACAACAATTAATGCTCAAGCCAAGCGTCATGTTTCGCGCCAGCTGGCGACATTGCGCCTTGTTGTGCAATGTTGCCGTACATGTTGAGATTCAACTGTCGCGCGTCAAATGTTGCCTGGTGGAAACTCGGCTTGTAAGTTATAATAACAATATGGCGACAGGTGACGGTAAGCTCCAGCACAGCGAGTCAGAAGGGCCCGTGAACGTGAACTCTCCGGGCGGAGACAGCGGCGCTACCTTGTATACCGTGGACACCGCCAAGTGCACAGTCGTGCACGCTGAGGTACGTGTACAAAAAATAATACTAGAAGAAAACAACCTCGTTTTTTAGAAGTTGGTTAAAAATATTAATTAATTCATCAGGCAAATAGGGCCCATAAGCACAATACATAAATTATAATAATCAATAAAAATAAACATAAAAAACTACAACATTTGTGTACTACTTTTTACCTAGGCATTTATTACAAGGCATTCAATTTTCTTTATTTATATTTTAGTTTACTCATTTATTAAAAAAAAAAAATGTAAAGGAACCATTGCATTATATTAAACTATTATATATACATAAAAAATAATTTGCTTACAAAGTTAATAATAAAATGATTTAAAAAAGAACTTATTGAATAATAAATAAATTGTACTTGTACTTATTTATAAATTCTCCGGCCGCGTAGTTTTTGTAAAAAGAAGTACGTACAAATCCACAAGAGTTTAGCAAGTTTAGAATGACTTTGCATACATGACGAAAACAATCGTTATTGCTATCCCTTGAAATGAATTTAAGATTAAAAAAGTATCGTACACCACACTGCCCGTTCCTGCTGTAACATCTGTTAGGAATGTGCGCCATAGAACCCCACAAAACATAACGAAAAACAAAATAAACATATTATTACTAGATATTGCTACATAGTTTATGAATCGAAGTACTTCCCCTACATAGATTCGTCGCATTTTTTTTATTAATGAAAATAAAAAGTAAAACGAAAACATGGCCAGAATCAAACCGAAGAATTTCGTTATGCCAACCCAAGACACGATAAATAATAGCATAAATGTATACGACTGTTGCTCGGATCCAGACACAACCCTATTGAAAAATAAATCCGGACTCACTTCATTCCACTGTCGAGATAGAACAACTTTTCCATATAATAAGTCCGTGTACCGCAGGATCCAGCACATTAGTAGTGCTTCCAGTAACATAAAAAATCATAGGGAAGATCTTTATAGAATAAACTTATTGTATAAACTAAACCTGCTACAGTCAGCTGTGTAAGAATCTTCTGGTCCATCCTCCTTGTTCTTGGCACCCATTTGTAAAGCAATAGTTGTAGTAATAAGCAAGCTGAAGACAGGTATATCCCTAAGATGCGTATGTTTCTCACTGCGTGTATTTTTTCGTCCATTTCGATATTATTCTTCTTGGTTCGCGTTCTAAATTCTTTATCTTTATCTTCGAAATGTATCTGCCTAGCCTTTTCCCAACTATATTGGGATCGGCTTCCAGTCGAACCAGATGCAGCTGAATATCAGTATTTTACATGGAGCTTGCCACTATTCTTGGGAACTTCTCGGCTGATTTCAATGAAATTTTGGGAGTGTACTAGTTTGAAGGATAGTTTTAGGCCCAAAAGTTGGCGCGATGGGAACGGCGTGTCACTTTTAATTATAGTTTGGGTAACTAACAAACACTTACTGATGCGAAGCAAATAAACTGATTGCTTTAAATACTTTGTAGATAAAAATTCTCAATAACTCTTCAATTGTTGAGTGTTGTGTTACAAGTACGTCTATAAATTATCTAGTGCCTATTAGGTATAAGAATGTTATTGCCAACAGTTGGAATACATTCCATCAGATTTTAAAGCATTATACACTTAACCTTCTATTGGTGACGTGCCGTCAATTTGGATATGTGTCGAACGACTGTTTCCCCTCACCCGCACTTCTCAGTAGCTGCATTTAGCTCAATTTGGCGTCCGATTTCACACAAATTGGTACTTGCAAACGCACAGATGATGAGATATAGGATACCCGACGTCAATTTGACGTCACATCACCAATAGTGTCCGTAATTTATACTACTATCAAGTTGTAGTTTTTCATTAAAAATTAATCCAAATGACGAAGATTACGAGTATTAACACTGAGATTTTAAAACAAAGTAGCAGTGATGAGTTAGAACAGAATCACTGAGTGGAATCTGATCGTAACACGAAAAGTGAGCAGAAAGTCCAGAACCTGACACGGACTCCGAGGATGAGTTTTTTAGTAATTTGAAAAGTGATAGGCTTTTGTTGCTCAATAAGTGCCGCAAAAAATTAAAAAAAAAAAACATCACATCTGTACAAGTAGTGCAAGAATCCTGCCTTTATTGCTTTAAAAAAAACCCACTCCTAACCAAAATTAATCTTTATTTTTTTTCCACTGTAGTAGTATCTTAAAACATTTTTTTTTGTTACTTATTAAAGTATCAATAAGAACTGAACGTTGGATTTCGTTTTGATTTATTTATTTAATTTTATCTTCATTGATTTCAATATCTACGAAAATGCAAGCTGAATATTAATACTAAGTTTGTGTGAATAATATACGTAAAATTTTCTATAGCAATAATATATAAAAAGTGTTTAATTTATAAAAGTAAGATATCTACTTGTAAATAAAGCCATTTGTTTCATTCCCATGCACTTAGTTGTCCTGAAATTCGGCTTTGCAGAAGTACGTCAAAATGACGGTACGTCACCAATACTGTTACTCAATCTGACGTCACCAGTAGAAGGTTAAACACCGCAAGAACTCATAGATGACACCATAATGTGAGATCATAAGCCCTCGATTTTTGACTGTAGGTCCCGAAGAAATATGATATCTTCCTTCACTGTTTAGAGTAGTGGTGATGAAATAAATACAGTGACTACATTCGGCCTTAATTAATAGTGTTAACGCACACGTTAACACCTCAACAACACACATGCACCATCAAGCAGAGGGGAGCGGGCGGCGTGGTAGCGCAGCGGCTCGACGACGGCGACGGCTCGCGCGCCCTCCACACATTCGCATCAATTTTAAATAATTCAATATTGACCATTGTAAAACCTGAATATAACCAAGAAATACAGTCCACTCTCTTTTATTACACCTGGGCCGCTCTAAATAGTGTTTGTTTGTTCTGTGTCTGGGTGTAATTTATCTATAATATGTATGTATTTAGAAATATATAACTATGTTTATCAGTTGTCTAGTACCCATATCACAAGCTCTGCTTAGCTTGGGACTAGATGGCGTTGTGTGTCGCAATTATTTTTTGTGTGAAAGTATTATACCTTTGCAGATGATCCCATAGTAATCAGGTCTGGACTTGATGACAGGATCATGGAGAAATCGAGGGAACTCTTCAATAAATGACAGCAAACCATTGGTGATTGCTGCTGTCGTATATCTAGACATTGTTTACGCAATTACACAAAAAAACATTAACCTGTACCCACAAAAAGGGTAAAATAAAAAACTTAGGAAAAAAACCGACTTCTTAAGAAAAACGTAAAAAGTGTAAAATAACTTTTATTGTAATGCTCAGCAGATATCTGATGACGAGTCTGTGGCATCTTGCAACTCTGAAGATGAGGAGTTTCTGACGGCGTCCGAGCATTCTGATAGAGAGGACGACGACATGGCGGAGGCAAGCGACAGGGCGAAGGCCGAGCCTTTTATATACGGGTGAGTTAAAATTACTATTTACTAGCTGTTGCAAGCGGTTTCACACGCTGCAACTCGAAAATTATCCCACGGGAATATCGGGATAAAAACTGCCAATGAGATGAACAGTTTTTTCTGCAGTCTGCCTGTGGGGAAGGCCGGTCAAAGCTAATTGTAGATGGCGCGACCATAGCTAAGTCCCAATCCGATCAATGAAGTAGTACTCTTTTGAAGTACCTATAAGATTTGAAGCAATGACGATGCTTGGAACTAGCTATACTAGCGCTATTCGTTTCCCAGTTGCCATCCCCATTGAGATTTTTTTTTTGTGGTAAAACCATCAAATGAGTCCTCCTCCTCCCACCCAGGGCAGGGCGGCAGGGACTGTCAGACTTGTACTGACTAAAATCCACGGTGTGTTCGGTAGCCCTTTGTGTACCGGAGTCGCGGTATACGTATGTCCCGCAATCCCGGCAGGAACATCCTCATTGAGTATAGCACATTTAAATTGAGAAATTTGGCCCGAAAAGCAAGGGTAGCTTCAAGAAAATTTCAATATTTGAACTATGAGTAATTTAGGGAATATACCAGTTCAATAGAATGAGTCGTTCATAAGCTACCAAAAAGCATCACTTTAGCGTCCTAAACATCGTGTAATTCTTACTACAACCAGTTTATGACGCAGAGGTGGAATATTTTGGAAACAAAAGTCCAATTACTCAAAATGGTAAGGATTGGGATAGGAGTTGCCATATTGAAATATTTGAAATCAGTCGACAATGATGTCTACTATAACCACCCGTATGATCTAGGTCGACTTATCAAGTAACCCTGTGTATAATAGTACATTATGCAACTAGTGAATAAAGAGCGGATTTAAAGCGAGGGCCTTATATATGAATCAAGAGCAAGCGAAGGATTTTAATGACTGAATCACGACCGCAGGGAGTGATTCATGATGATTGAATCACGAGCGAAGCGAGTGATTCAAGTATTTAAATCCTGAGCGACGCGAGTGATTCAGGCCCTCGATTTAAATCCGTTTTATTCACGAGTTACATACGATACTTTATACTATGACCACAAGAAAAATAATAATTAAGCGATAATAGATAGGTATTTAACGAAGAAAAAAAAAGACAAAGGTGCGTTAACAAACATCTAAATTCACATACACAAACACCCAGATCCGAAACAAATAACTGTAGATCATACGAAAGTTTGCTCCGTGCGGGAATCGAACCCACTGCACGCGACGAAGAAGTCCAATCGCTCGGTTACTAAGCCAACATATTGACATTAAACTCGGAACAATGATTTAAATTATTA
Organism: Agrotis clavis; assembly: GCA_954870645.1. Classification (NCBI taxonomy): domain Eukaryota; kingdom Metazoa; phylum Arthropoda; class Insecta; order Lepidoptera; family Noctuidae; genus Agrotis; species Agrotis clavis. The sequence goes on from OX940925.1 coordinate 7,918,889, forward strand.
AGAGTAACATTATCCTAACAACACGGGGGCTGACGGGGGTGGACCGCAGCAATGTGTTCTAAATTCAAACAACAAAACAGTGAGAAAAAGAGCTTTTTACTCACTGTTTTCAGTGAGAAAAAGTAACTTTTTAAAGTGGGAATGGTATAAATAAATGTATCCTCTCGTTTTCAGTGAGGAGCCCTCTAAGATGGATCGCTTGGTGTTCGACGCGCTGCATCAGTGTCAGATCTGTCCCGAGCAGTACCCGAACGTGTACCGCTGGCGACACAGCGTGGCCCTCTACCCGCCCGATCAGAGAGACAAGTAAGTACTAAGCATGGTCCTTTAGGTCTGATTTTACAATAGAAATTGATTTTTTTTTATCGTGGTAAAATTATCAAATGAGTCATCCCACCCAAAGCAGGCAGGAGGGACTATCAGACTTGTACTGACTAAAATCCGCGGTGTCCTTCAATTGCCCTTAACGTTTCACGTATTCGTTAGTCTCGCGACCACATTAGAAACTGTTGTAGAATGGGTAATATGTAAGAAGTTTCATTATTCTTAAATCAGTACCATTGTTTCAAAAAATAAAGACTTCAAACATTTTATGAAATCCGACTATGTATGAGGATTGAGGACGTCAGTAGGGCCATACATACGTCAGAGAACCACTTTACCATTACTGGGGAACGTAAAGGCAACCAGTAGAAGCAATGATGAGCTGAAAGTGAGACAATTTAGGTATTGGCAATGGAATTCCAGGGTACACAGGTTAGCTAATTTCATACTTGAAATAGTGCTGAAATATTGATAATAAACTAAGTAAATATCCCAAAATGTAGAGAAATAATAATGTGTTTAGTCTAATCATTATGTTAATATTTGTGTAGATGGCAGCCGGCACCGTGTGTGGAGGACAGCGTGTGTGTGAGCGTGTCGCTGTGCGGCAGCCCGGGGAATACCAACTTACTGAGCAGTGCGGCCAGCTCCGGCCTGTTTCCCACCAGCCCCGGCCTGCTTCCCTCCAGCTCCGGCCTACTTCCCACCAGCCCCGGCCTAACTCCCGCCAGCCCCGGCGCGTGGTCCAGTCCTTCATCCCGGGCGTCCCGCGCCGCAGCTCGTTGTTCCACTCCCAACCGTGAGCGAGACACCGCTCGTGCTCCTCCATTGCAGGTAATACGCTTTTTTTTTTACGTGGTAAAATCATCAAATGAGTCCTCCCACCCCGGGCAGGGCGGAATGGACTGTCAGACTCGTACTGACTAAAATCCACGGTGTCCTTCAATAGCCCTTTATGTTCCGGGGTCACGGTGATGGAATAAGTCCCGCGGCCACACTTTTTACTTATTTTGAAGTAGTGATAAATGCCTATCGCATACCCGAACCGTCCGCGGTCCAACGGCTGGATTATGTGGAGCTTGGTAATATGGGACTTTACCCATAACGCTATTCGTGCGATATGCAGTTTCTACTAACTAAAAATGAAAAATCGACCTTGCTACTAAGAAATAATGATACAATTCGATTGACTTGACGTATTTGACGACTTTCGATTGACTCGTTGTGGCGATCGTGTTTTGTTTTTCATTTACCCGTAGATAATAGTACATTATGCAACGAGTGAATAAAGAGCGGATTTAAAGCGAGGGCCTTATATATGAATCAAGAGCAAGCGAAGGATTTAATGACTGAATCACGACCGCAGGGAGTGATTCATGATGATTGAATCACGAGCGAAGCGAGTGATTCAAGTATTTAAATCCTGAGCGACGCGAGTGATTCAGGCCCTCGATTTAACCCTTAACCACCTAACATACGTCTCACAGACCCTGTTAGGTTTAAAATCGTGAATATTTTTGCGAGGGAGTGTCGTACCACCTTGTTCCTTCCTATACCTTTTCCCAGCGTCCCTCAATACTGTGCAACGGCTTGTAGGGGTTGGATGGTTGCGCGTTTGCCTCAGGTGAGCAAATAAATACAAGCTGGGGTCTGAGAGACGTATGTTAGGTGGTTACGTGATTATTGTAAATTGTGTATTTCTTTATTATTTTAGTTATAATAGTACATAGACAGTCCGTTATTAAGAGCTGGTTTTAAAAAGAATAAACATGACGATAATATACCAAACGACCAATATAGTGATGCGGAGAATGTTGATACAAACCACGTTCTGGAAGAAAGTTGCGCGTTTGATTCCGAATGCGAATGGCCAGATACAGTTCAACTAAACACTATCACACAATGACATTTCTTCACATAGTGTTGATCAAGTGGTTTTAACTGAGATTAATGTGCCGTTGGAGAAAATTCGGGCAAAAAGAAGTAAAGATATTTTATAATCGCTTTCGTTGGTCATCAGCCTCGACTTCTTCGCGATCGCAAACTTTATAACATAATATAGTGGAAGAAAGAGAAGGTATAAATACAACATACCGGAATGAGCTGAATGCATATGGCACGTCGTGAAAGTAATGTGAAATTTCACCGTAAGATACGTGTATACAACGTATCCTCCAGAACAACGTGAACCCTCTAGCAGTTGTCCCAGGCACCAGCAGTGCTGAAGAGCGATTGATAATTCGTAAAAACAGTAGGTACTACTTGCCAGTGTACTAAGAAACGCAAAAAAATACATGTGTTTCGAATGAAAACCGCAAATTCTTCTTGAATGCTCAAATAAGATGTGTTTTCGATGTCATGAAAAGATGTAAGTTTAGATTCTGCAATTTTGTTTAATTTATTATTTTAATGAGAATTTTTATTTTTTTCCATGTTCCTCGTTGATTTAATATTACAAAAAAAATAATAAGAATTTTCTGTTGCTGAAAATATTTTTTGTAGATCTCAACTTCCAAACGTATTAGTAAATAAGCCTAAAATAGGAGCTTGCAACAATGATTGGGTGTTAAAAATATAAAATGTTGAATTTCATGTGCCTTTTGTTTCTAATATTAGAGTTTAATAATGTTCAAAATAGATTTTTTACTAAAAACAATACCGTTCCTTAATATTTTTTACAATAGTGAATTATTTAACTCGGGGGTCCCACAGACGTATGTTAGGTGGTTGTGTGACAATAATATGTGCTAGGTAGTTAAGGGTTAAATCCGTTTTATTCACGAGTTACATACGATACTTTATACCATGACCACAAGAAAAATAATAATTAAGCGATAATAGATAGGTATTTAACGAAGAAAAAAAAGACAAAGGTGCGTTTACAAACATCTAAATTCACATACACAAACACCCAGATCCGAAACAAATAACTGTAGATCATACGAAAATTTGCTCCGTGTGGGAATCGAACCCACTGCACGCGACGAAGTAGTCCAATCGCTCGGTCACTGCGCCAACAAATTGACATTAAACTCGGAACAATGATTTAAATTATTAAGAGTAACATTATCCTAACAACACGGGGGCTGACGGGGGTGGACCGCAGCAATGTGTTCTAAATTCAAACAACAAAACAGTGAGTAAAAGAGCTTTTTACTCACTGTTTTCAGTGAGAAAAAGTAACTTTTTAAAGTGGGAATGGTATAAAGTGTGTTATGTCATATGTGCAGTGCGATGTGCGCTCGGATACGGACGTGTTCATTATAACGAATATTTAATTCTCGTGTTGCGCGGCTGTTGCCGCTGCCCGTTGCCGTCGCTATGACTTCACATCAACTCATAGCTAACGAGTTGTTGGCATTTATACAACATGCCATCGACACCATGGACGAGGTGAGCATCCTGCAGATCTGCAGATCAAATTTCAAGGAGGATGAGATAAGCAGTGGTAAAAGGCTGCTATTCCAAACACTTGGAAAACTCGACCAGATGCCGTCCCGCAGGAGAGATGGGACAGATAAGAGTATCCAGGACATCATCACCTTACTAAAGGTGACCGATCCAGACGACGTGCCTGCTTTCGTGGCGAAGGAGTTGCATCGGCTGCCCCCCGTCACGTTTGACCACGTTGACGTAACTAGGCTGTTAAGAGATATAACATCCCTGAAGACAAGCCTGGCCGAAGTACAGTCAAAATTGGAGGTGTCGGATCGCACCATAGGTGAACTACGTGCCGAGGTAGTGTTGTTACGCAACGCTGGTGTCGTAAGTAGGTCACCTGACCCCTCTAATGTGAACACGCGCCGTGGGGCGCTGAATACATCCATCAGCAGTTTTGAGTCGGCGAATTTGAATACATCGCCGACTGTCAATGTTGCGGACGATGCATTACGTTCCGCCACCGACCGTTCTTCAACTACGGTCGAGGTTACACGCGTTAGTACGTCAACCCCGAAACGTGCTTACGCTGCTATTACTGCCACCAACAAACCAGCTGCGCCTCAATCTAAGCAGCAAGGGGATAAGCAGAAACCTATCCAAAGGGATCTGCCTCAGCAGGGTCCAGTGAAAGACCAGTGTGACAAGGACGGTTTTGTCAAAGTTGAGAAGAAGAAGAGGAGAAAGCCCACTTGTCGGAACCAGTGCGGTACCGCACCGACCGGACCGAATCATCTGCTGCGTCCTGCAGTACCAGCGACGCTGCTGTACGTGTCCCGACTGCACTACACTACAAAGGTCGAGATGATTGTAGAGTATGTCCGCATCAAGACCAAACTTACCCTGAGGGTCGAGCAGTTGCAGTCTCGTCACAACGTGAACTTCAATTCTTTTGTGGTGAGGGTGCCGACTGAACATCTGTCGACTTTCACGAAAGAGGAATTTTGGCCGAGAGGTGTAGTGTTCCGGCGTTTCCGAGGCCGGATACCTGACACCGCGCGACACACGACGCCGACTGTTCGTGTGAATTAGTTTTATTTGCGTATTGTTTATGTATTGTATTATTGTATTAGTTAAGTCATATTGTATTGTATTATAGTATTTTATATGGGCCTTGAAGCCTGAATTAAATAAATAAATAATTATGTCATAGTGGTTAGGTTGATTTTCAATTGCAATCGCATCGCGTCATGGGTAAGCTCCCTAAAAAATATCGCCGTGAGCCTACCTTCGCCTTAATGGATGATTCGCGAAGGCTGCTACACAGACCATCAAGGGAGTCCACGTGCCTCAAAGCCGAACACACTGATGTACATCTCTCGCCTACTTTTCATCACCAAGGCGGAGAAAATCGAGGAATGAACGAATACAGTTGTTGCCTTGAAGATAGATCAGTTTTTCTTTTTTTTAATAAACGTTTTCCTTATGTTTGCCGTATATGATTACTTCCAAGAATTTGATCCTTATTAGCAACACAGCAACACTATCGAATGGTGTAATAATACAGCCGTTTTTTTTTTTCAAAACCAGCGGGTTTGATTCATGGCCAAGATGATTGAATTTTCTAAAATCAATTATGCAGTTTTAGTATACGTCAAAATCGGCCTCGACTCCTTTCAACGTTTTTCGATATTCCTCATAGTTTCGGATATAGCCATCCACGCCCGGATGAAAAATTTACCCTGTATATTTATGGGCCATTATAGCCTGAAATCATGAAACCTCTTTTTCAGGTGTCCACATGGTTGCGTGTGACAGGACCAAACTCCCCGCGCTCGGCGCTGGCCGTCAAGAACGCGAACCATAATGTAAGCTTCGGGTTTTGAGCATTTAGCTCAGTGGCGCCTCCTGCGGCATCAAGAGACACTACCGACGTACACAGACTATCAACATCTAACAAAAGAGATGAGTATACAGGCTAAATATCAGCTACTTTTAAAGCATAAAATACTGTACTCAATAGATTATTCGAAACTTGTCGCCACAATCAAGTTGAGCTAGTCCCACGCGGTGTTGGTTGCATTGAAACTAGGTGAATGACGTTCTTTGAGCTTTTTGGAAATAAATTTCAGAAAATGTGCTCTCCCTCTATTAAGTTTTAACAGTGAAAATATATTCTCCGGACACAAAAAGAATATTAGCAAAGAAAGATGAATGTTTTGCCTGTATACCCAACTCTTTAGTTATGACTGTCCGACATAATATCTTTGAAGGTTCCATAGGCAAAATTTTGAAGTCATAGGAATTAACAGGATCTATAGAAAAAAACGTTTTGAGTAAAATATTAATACATCGAATACTCGAACCTTCAAATTATGTCATAGTTGAACATGTGGCCTTTATCAATTTTTTATTATATGGATTCCGGTAATAATATACCCGCAAATATTTGTGGTTTACACTTAAAATCTCCCTCGATGTGAGAATTGAAAAAAATAAACACAAATACATAGGTGCAGCGCAGACGACTGACTATCCGTGACGCACTTTTTAGTCTGTGAAAATAGAACCTATGCAATTATATGCAGCAACGCACACGACGCGCAAAAAGTCCGGCGCACTTAAAATCCGTGTAATTCGGGCAGACCGCACCGCGCCGCGCCGCTCGGCGCAAAAAGTGTGTGAAAAAAATTGAACGTTTGCTTCAACGCGCGCTAACGCAGACAGCGCACAGTATCTACATATTCGGCAATCTGCATTTGCTAGGGGTGGACGTAACGCACGCGATCTATTATCATGGCGCCAGAGGTCGATGTAGCGATGTTAATTCAAGAAATACAAAGCAGACCAGCAATTTATGAATGTTTAGTATGGAACTGTCCCTTCAGTAATCTTTCCGAAAGTATAGGATGTACCCAAAATTCTCTATTTCTTCTTCTTTTTCTGTACTTCATGTACAAAATAATACTTCGCGATCTCTGCACGATTTCCATAGCATCTACGTCCCTACAGCTCTGCCGACAGAATGATCGAAGATGTGCGTCGTGGGCGTTGAGTCTGTGAAAAATCCGCGACTTTTTTGCGCGCCATGCAGACTTTTTGTGCGCCGCAGACTCGATCGCACAAAAAGTGTGCCATCTGCGCTGCACCATAGATTTCTGAAACGAAAATTATCGACGAGTGATCTGATTTACTGTTAAAATCACAGAAGACGCACTTGATAATAAACTTATTTTTGTGTTGGTTTTCGTTCCTGATATTTTCATTACATATATAAGTACACCGGTTTATTCCTGGGTAACAAAAATATGATGATAATAAGAGATGTATAATAATACTAAGAAATTAATGTTTCTTAAGTTCTAACAATTATAACAAAAACAAATAAAAAAGTTATTTACTAAATATTATAAGTTGACTTAGTAACAGCATAATTCCATATTTCCTATTTCAATTTCACTCTTTGACAATTGTAATGTAAATTAGTTTTTTTTCTTTTAATTATTGAATTTGATTCGATGATATTGGTTATTTTCATGATTATTTTTTAATTGGAGAATATATTTTGTTTATTTGGTGTCTTTAATAATGTGGATTGGCGCAGTACTGTACCTCCTAGTTTTAGTTATAATTATTCAATTTAAGAAATGCAACTTAATTTTTAATATAAATTTTATGTGACATAGTTATAGAGCGGATACTAATATAATTTCAGAGATGATCTTTTCTATAAATAAAATTTAAATGTATCGCACTAAATATTTTGTATCTAAATAAAAAATCTGGATGGACAACGTAATTATCTCACTTTTAATTAATACATAAATAAAACTAACATCACATTATATTTAGGTTAAGAAACCAACTGACATTACTTTAGTACATAGACTTCTACCGTCTTACTAAAAAATAGGTAAACATTGGTTGAACGCTTGTCGCAAAGTGCAACACTGCAAAACGACTTGAACAAGTATTCAACAGATGTTTTAATATTTTTGTTACTGTCTTACTACAAAAAATTTAAACATAAAACATGTCTAAAAATAGTGTAAAGCGGTATTTAATGCTGATCTAAGGGCAGACATGATTTAGCTGTATATATTTAAAACTCTTGAATATTGCTTGTTATAATTCGTTGTAGTAAGACTGAACATTTTCAAATCTCTCACACGTGCAGTGCGCGTTTATTTTGATATCGAACGAAACATGTCAACGAATTAATTATTGTATTATTTGTATATTATAACTGGGCTTAGTGTCCGCAACTGCGCGTTTTTGACGTTCTCTCTTTTGAATTGTTTAATTTTAAAACACTTATTGAATCCTCTCTGTCATTATTCAATATTATGACTTCTATTATGAATAGAACATTTTAGATAACTGACAAGGGTTTTCAATTAATTTGTTTCATTGGCAGCATTCTGACATTATTCTGTCTTATTAAATTAAGATGTTAAGTTTTCACATAATATTTACAGTTTCAATTGAAAATATTGTCAGAGAAGATGAAAAATTGAAAGGGGTTTGAACTTTTTTGTATGGGCCGTGTACCAGGTGCCATCCGCCATTTTGTTTTTTTTTTTCAAAACGGCGTACACGAATGAAACATTGATAAATCGATAGATCACATCAATACAAACATAAAATGTACCTAAGTAGCAAAACCTCGTAAACCGTCACGTTTCCGAGTTATGCTGTCAAACATCTACAAGTAGTGACATATTTTTTCTTATTTTTTTAATATTTTGATGTCAATTGATCAAAAAGGATACTTCCGCAATAAAAGTAATTGAATATTAGTTTTTCCACGCATTTTAAATGCTGAAATTGCGTTAAACGAAATAATCCTATCTAAAAGCATTTGAAATGCGTGAAAAACTAATATTCAATTACTTTTATGGTGGAAATAACAATTTTTAATCAATAAACATCAAAATATTAAAAAAGAAGAAAAAATGTGTCGCTAATTGTACATTTTTGACAGCTCATAACTCGGAAACGTGACGGTTTACGAGGTTTTGCCGCTTACATTTTATGTTTGTATTGATGTGATCTATCGATTTATCAATGTTTCATTCGTGTACGCCGTTTTGAAAAAAAATCAAAATGGCGGATAAGGAACTGGTACAAAAGGCACAAAGCCCTTTTTTTATGGAAACTTAAATTTTTTGTTTGATTGTGAACCTATGTATAAATATTCTATAGTTGCATTTGTTTATTGTGTCCTCTGTTTTAAGACAATAAAGTTGTTGCACTGCGTCGATTAGCATTTAATGTAGTTAGGCGACGTCGAACTCTTTGGATGCCAAAAGCTGTGAGTTGTTGATAATACGTCTACGAATGTTTGTACTTTTATATTTGAAAGATAGTTACGTGAAATTGATAAAAAAATTATGTTTTATATGATATTATTATAATGTTTTAATTCACATAGATGATAGATAAATAAATTATGACTGGTTCTTTTAACTGTTATGTTTTAATTTGCCACCTTTACACAATAAATAAGGGAAATTTTAACATTTAATCACTTGGATGCTTTGAATGGAAAAAAAATACGTCCTGCGCACCGGCTCGTAAGTAACAGGAGACAAGGTTATGATCAGTAGGACGTTTCATATGTCAGCAGGACGGGGAAAGACGCAATTTATACTTTTTATGTATATGCAGTCACAATGCACTTCCCTACGGCTCCCAGAAGTTGTCGTCTCCCGCCGTGTCTCCTCCATCCATGGCAGGCAGAGACAGCCGCGAGCGGTCGGTGTCCGAGTGGCTGATATAGTTGTCCTCGACGCTCGGGTAGTCTCCCTTATCGTACTCGCTGATAGGCACCTCGTCTTTGGACAGCTCTAGTCGCATCTGTATGTTATCAGCGTCTGCGTGGAATATAGCGTCAAGTACGTCGTTTCTGGTGAGATGTGCCGCCTGCTCGGGCGCAGGGCTGCGGGCTGAGTTTAGCGGGCTGCGGGCGGAGTGTGGCGGGCTGCGGGCGGAGTGTGGCGGGCTGCGGTTCGAGTGTAAAGGACTGCGACTCGCGTGCTGCGGACTGCGTTCCGAGTGTAATGAGATGGGGTCTACGTTCTGCGGGCTGCGCTCAGAGTGTAATGGGCTGCGGTCTACATTCTGCGGACTGCGATACGACTGTAATGGTCTGCGGTCTACTTTCTGCGGGCTGCGAACCGCGTGTATTGGGGTGCGGTCTACGGTCTGCGTGCTGCGCTCCGAGTGTAATGGACTACGAGCTGAGTGAAGCGGGCTGCGAGCCGAGTGTAGTGAACTGCGGTCTACGTTCTGCGGGCTGCGATTAACGGGCAGCGGGCTGTGCTCCGTGTGCTGTGGAGAGTCGGAAGGCCGCTTAGGGCTGACTATGATAGTCATTCGCGCGGAGAACACTTCGCTGGCGACCTCTCCGCCCGACACCGTCACATCGTGCGAGTTCACTGAACTCTGTACGACCAACAATAGCTCTTGCGATTGCGACTTAATACCGTTTAATTCTCTGATACTTTCAACTTCAACTCTCAGATCGTTCTCGTGAGCTGCATTCGCTGGAATGATTTGTTGGTTTTCCGTCGCAGAGGATTCACGGTTTGGTGTGGGATACAACTGACTGATGTTTTGTCTTAATATTTCTACTTCGGCTTGCTTGTTTTGTTTCCGCAGGTTGTTTCGGGCGGAGTCTTCGTATCCGAAGTCTGTCTTATTGACGCTGTTTACAGAGTGTTTGCTTCTCGTGTCGGTGTCATCTCGCCGGATCTGCCTGGCGGACGTGTACAGTTTCCTAAACTCAGTGAGTGGAGCCTCGAGGTAGTTCTCGGAGACGTCAATGTGCTCCATACAGTCTGCGCCGAAAGAGTCGGGAATAGGCTGTACCTTTTCAGAGACAGTGGGTTCGTTTCTAAACTGAGTGTCGGCGATGTCAAACTTGGTCGTGTAATCGCGCAAGTATTTATCAATGTCTGAATGCATGGTCATCTGTAAGTCCACGAAATTCGTTTCTATATAATTTCTGGTTGTTTCGTCGAGTTCGTGCGCTGAGTGACTTCGTGAGACGTCTGTTACATAAAAGTTTATTCATATTTATTTAAAGAACTATTCTGATATTTATGTTCTTGGTACTGACAAAACGTATAACATAATCTGTTTTTATGGAATCAAAATGGTATTTCACTGTACTTGATCTGAGATATACATACATACATAAACTCAGGCCTTCTTCCCATGGGGGTAGGCGGAAACTGCAGAGACCCACTAGCTACGTTCCTTACATCTCCTTTCCCCTCATCCACATTCATACATTTGGTCATACACGCACGCCGACTGCAAGTACTACGTACTCGGCCTTTCTGAAGATAATAATATAACACTATTTTTATATAACGTGTGAAACTTACCAAACGCCTTAGCGAGATTATCTCCGGGATCCCTGGCGGCATGTCTCTCAGTCTGCCGTCTCCGGAAGTCCCGGTAGGACTGGTCGACGGCCGCGGCTTCTATCTCCAACTTGCGCAGGCGCTGCTTGGCCTCCCGCAGGACGGAGGTAGGACTCATATCCCGCGTGTGGGACCCGTCCCGCGTGCTTTCTTTCCTAAGATGAAGGTGTAAGCGAACTTGCTGTACCCATACCATGAGTTGTCGTTACAATACTCGATCATCGATATCGACCGCGTTTGTCGCTCTCATTGGCCCGCTCCAAGGTTGTATGAACTCTCAACCAATGAGAGCGCCAAACAATGATATTCTAAAGAAAGATACGCCATGTTCATACTGAATGGCGTTCAGATATCGTTGCGTTCTTAGTATAGTAATTCAAAACTACGACAGCGATAGATAATGTGGAACGTATTAAGATAGAAAGAGATAGCAGATAGCAAAGAGCAACAATTGTCTTACTTTGTCCTCAACAATTTGTGCGTGCTAGTGCGATATCTACCTCTTTTTATTTATAATATCATTGGCGCCAAACGCGGTCGATGCATATGATCGTGTATCGTAATGACAACTCATGGTAGAGGCTCTGATGACGCGATGCGATGTAATTCGACCGATTTCCACTACAAGTGAAAATCATCCTTACCACTACGACATAAGACATAAAACGTGCGGTTAATCTACGGGCAGATGAAAACAAAACACGCTCGCCACAAGGACGTAAGTCAGTTGAATTGCATTATTATATCGTAGTAGCAAGGGATTTTGATTTTTAACTAGTAGAAATTGCAAATCGCACGATTTGCTTCATGAGCAAGCTCTCATAAGCAAAAATCGTGTACAAACTTAGATAAGTTATAGCTCGAGCCGTACAGTCACGAGCATACGCTTTACAAAAGTCACGAGCATACGAGCATACGCTTTACAAAATTCAAATGCAATTTACTCGTAAAATCCTGGTTTCCACTTTAGAATAAGACCTATTTCGTAATAGTATGGCTTCCAAAATAGAATTCTAATGAAAAGGCAAAAGTTTAACCAATATGGTAGCAGAACATCGCTTTTGAATACTGCTTAATGTATATGTTACGGCTAATACCCGAAGTGCGGTTACACCTAGGTTTAACCGGCTAAACCTAGGTGTAACCGACCACATGCGGTTAAACCTAGGTGTATCCTTCCTTCACAGGAGCAAGTCGAAGGAGCGCCGCTTCGCGGGGCTCCTACTTCTGCGTGATTTAAAAAAAAATAACAACGATGAGGATGGCGGGGTCTTTCAGACCCCGCCATCCTCTTCTAACCTAAACTGTCCGAGTCGGGGTGCCAGCAAGTCCCGAGGTTAGACCTAGTTCTAACCGGCTAAACCTAGTTCTAACCGAAGATAAGTAGGATACACCTAGGTTTAACCGCATGTGGTCGGTTACACCTAGGTTTAGCCGGTTAAACCTAGGTGTAACCGCACTTCGGGCTTTAACCGTAACAGGCGTAACATATATACATACTATTGCTCGTGACTGTACGATTGGCTTATTTGCGCCAGAGGCGTATAGAGTCAATATCTCCTGAGAAAACGAAACCCCTTGGTAAGACTGGTTGTCAAACTTTCGAGCTTCTCGCTAAAGTTACTTAGGTTATTTTGAATTGAAGATCGAGCCGTGTTACTGTCATTATTAACCGACTTCAAAAAAGGAGGAGGTTCTCAATTCCACGGTATGTTTTTTTTTGCCTCAAACTCATCAGAACGCTTACCTCCGTAAATTCTCCTTAGTGTCCTTGATCGCGGATGTGCTCTGCTCTTCATTCCGGTTCTCAGCGCCTGATGCCGCCTGTGAATGCTGCTGCAGTGGACCACTATCACAAAATAAAGGAACGATAAAAAAACGTGCTTTTATGAGGGAGAGGGTCTTTTAATGTGAATTATAATTTTAATTACGATAAAATTCGAAAAAATTATTCTATTACTTGTCATATTAAGAAATGGAATGGACTTTCGAATTCATCTCCCTTTTTAGATCCCCAATAGGACCGCCCATTGTGTCATCCTATTTATAAGATCAACTTTGTAAATACTTAAGGCCCAAGATGTGTTTTCAAGTTCTTGTGACGCAAAGTAAACGGAAATATATTTGGTGTTAATTTGAAAAAAAAAAATGGTTCCTTGTACACTAGAGGCGCTTTTTCAATGTTCCATACAGTAAACGCAGTAAATACTACAAGTACGCTGTAAATAAAATACAGAAATCCTTTGATAAGACCTCTGATATTTGTATGGTATGCATAATATAAGTGTGATCTATCTATACAGGGTGAATTTTTCAACTGGGCGTGGATGGCTGTTTCCGAAGCTAAGAAGAATATCAATTTCATAAAAATCTGCTATTTCCCAGATTTGATCCTTATTAGCAAACACTATCAAATGGTGTAATAATACAGGGTGTGATTTTTTTCCAAAGTCAGCGGGTTCGATTCCTGGCCAGGATTATTGATTTTTCTAAAATTCAATGATGCAGTTTTAGTTTTCGTCAAAATCGGCCTCGAGACTCCTTTCAACGTTTTTCGATATTCCTCATAGTTTCGGATATAGCAATCCACGCCCAGTTGGAAAATTCATCCTGTATAGCTCACGAAGGAGCGGGTATATCGCCTGCATGGTCGAACATACGCGAAGATTGTGAAGTTTGGTGTACGCTAATCCTAAAGAGGCTTCAACTTACCTCTCGGGCGGACAGGTGTCTGCAGGCGGCAGCGAGCAGGACGGCGCGGGCAGCGCCTGCCTGCTACTGACTGCACCTTCACAACATGAGCAGCATCATTGTATTTGAGTACAGAATGTAAAGTACCTCGATACTACGTTGAAAAGGAGGAATCAGAGGGTTCCGGTAGACTTTTGACGAGAGGATTTTGACGTTCGATCATCGTATATACAGGATCATTCTTTTAAACGAGTTCGCATATTACGAGTATAAGAGTCAGAAAAATTTTGATGCTCGGCGGATGCATCCCGCATAATATCAGAAATTATAATCCGACAACTTTTACAATTCCAAATGTGCATTCCGGCTAGCATCAAAGTGTACCTACAACCGTCAGATTTTTTCTTACAGTGTGCACATTTATATAATACAAAATGCGAGCGAGTGCCTTTGGACGAGGATCAAATTTTTTTCTGACAGAAATTGATAAGGAAAACCTTCTTTAGGGTAACCTTTAAGGGTGCTCCCACATCTATCGACGCGGAATCGGCTTTTTGCGTCGCCCTTTCTCTTTCTGTCGCTTAGAACTGCCATGCCTAGCAAATGGCAGTTCTAAGCGACAGAAAGAGAAAGGGCGACGGAAAAATCCGATTCCGCGTCGATAGATGTGTTAACAATTTTGGCATAATTTTTTTTTTTGGTCAAGTTTGAGTTGTCTACAAAAAAATAATATGGAAGGATTGATAGTTATAATATGGTAGGATTAGTAGGTATGGTTTAGGCGCAAAAAGCCCAAACCCAATTCGTAAAATGGCAACCTAGGCGCAAAAGGACATGTAATGGAAAATACTCTAAACGCCTAATTCTCAAAATAGCCAATTCTCTAAAAGCCAATTCGCAAAATGGCAAATGATCAAAACTTGATTTTTTTTCTACGTAATCATAGAAATCTAAGATTTTTTCTTTCTGTTTAACTAAGTTGTTTCATGTTTTGCGAAGAATTCATAGATTTATAAAAATTACACACCAAAATGTAAAAAAATCCATTTTGAGAGTTAGGCTTTTAGAGAATTTGCCTTTTGCGACTAGGTTGCCATTTTGCGAATTAGGATTTTTGCGCTTAAACCGTGGTTATGATATGGTAGAATTGGTAAGTATGTAGAACTTTTAGGTGTAATATGGTAGGTATTCACAGAATTAGTTAGATAATATATGGTAGGATTGATGTACATACCAGGTGCATGTCTTTCTCTGCCGGGCGTCGCAGCACGCTTGCTGACACCAGCCAGCGGTCGCGTTCGGCTCACTGCTGTAGGCCTGATGGTAACATACTATGTTAAGAAGGAACTGGACGAAACATCAGATCGTGATGGCTCAGAGATTAAGGCTGCGGTTCCACAGAGGCGGAACGTAGCAGAGCGGAGAGCGATGTCACTATGCTCGCATGCGGGCAGCGAGTAATGGGCGACTCGCTGTCCGACCATGGACCATGCCAAGATCGAAGGCACGTTGTTCCACGCGCGCCTCAAGGAGTGTCAGTATAATGACGGGGCCCCCCTTTAGAGGGCCAAAGCCTGCCGGGGTCGTGGGACTCACGAATTATCGTGACCCCGCAACGTAACGGGCTATTGAAGGACACCGTGGATTTTAGTCAGTACGGGTCTGACAGACCCTCCGCTCTGCCCTGGGTGGGTGGACTCATTTGATGATTTTACCACGCTAAAAAAATATCACAAGTGACGCACCTCCGGCTGTTCCCATGCCTGTCTCGCAGCACTCCTATGAAGGGCAGCGTGTCTCCAGGCACCAGGATGCGCGGCTGTGTGCCACTGAACATGTTCAGCTCCTCGCCCGCTCCCTTACGCCACCCCACGTTCAGAGTACTGGCACTTATGCTAGCGTTTAGACTGGGAATAGTAATAATAATAATATTCCACAACTATCACACAAAGCCATCTAGTCCCAAGCGAAGCAGAACTTGTGTTATGGGTACTAGACCACTGATAAACATACTTTTATATTTCTAAATATAAGTACATAAATATTATAGACAAATTACACCCAGACACAACAAATTATCGTGCTCATCACACAAACATTTTTCTCGGGTGGGAATCGAACCCACGACCTCCGGCATAGCAGTCAGGGTCACTAACCACTAGACCAACAGGCCTGTCAATGACCAATAGGCATGTTAGCAGCATCAATAAATGGGCGTTTTCACGCAAAGCTCGGCTCCGATGGCGCTACCAGCGCATGATGTCATTTACTGTATGAATAACTTGACATACACTACACCACAGATAATATAACTATAACTACACACTCGAAGCTACACTTGACGTTGTTTACGTTATGCGCTTGTAGCCCCACTGACGGCTAAAACTCTCAGTGAAACTCCCTATTGCTTAGTGTCAGTAAAACTTTTGAAAAATAATGGATAGGTACGTTTTTTTTTTGTTGAATTAATGCATATTTACTAAGATATTATCATCATCAGCCGGAAGACGTCCACTGCTGAACATAGGACTCCCCCTTAGACTGCCACGCCGAACGACAATTCGCCACTTGCATTATGATGGGATTATGGCAACCCCCCGCCCCCATTATGATTGACTAAGATTTAACGCGTCAAAATTCGAGCGGGGGTTATTACGTCAGGAGCAAGTGATAACTGTACTTGCTTGTGAGGTATTGGCAATTATTAGTGTCATTTCTTCGTCAATATTGGTTTACGGTAGGTACAAAAATACGGATAAAATATTTTTTGTTAATCTAACTGGCGCGGCGATCCAACGAAACAAACAAAAAATAAATATTAATTTGAGTTTGATTAATAGGTAGTTCTGTACTCACTTGTTCTGTCCGTGCGGGGGCGCTTCGGGCACCGTATGCGGGCGAGGTGCGGACTGTGTCTGCACGCGCTGCAATCAGACAACTTAATAATAATATGTATATCATTTCATCGATTATATCGATTCATGGATTTTATTAATAAACTAGCTGTTGCCAGCGGTTTCACCCGCTGCAACTCGAAAATTATCCCACGGGAACATAAAATCGGGATAAAAACTATCCTATGTGTTAATCCAGGTTATAAACTATCTGTATACCAAATTTTAGCCAAATCCGTTCAGTGGTTTTTGCGTGAAAGAGTAACAAACATCCATACATCCATACATCCATACTTACAAACTTTCGCCTTTATAATATTAGTAGGATAAAAACTAGCTGTTGCCAGCGGTTTCACCCGCTGCAACTTGAAAATTATCCCACGGGAACATTAAATCGGGATAAAAACTATCCTATGTGTTAATCCAGGTTATAAACTATCTGTATACCAAATTTTAGCCAAATCCGTTCAGTGGTTTTTGCGTGAAAGAGTAACAAACATCCATACATCCATACATCCATACATACAAACTTTCGCCTTTATAATATTAGTAGGATTTAAGAAGTGCAACACGGTTTTAATCCTCGGAAAGTTAGACTGAGGTATATCTTAAAGAAGGTCTACTAGTCACAAGCGCAACTAGGTGATGAAAGGGTCCTGGTTTTGCTCGGACTAAAGTGTTATGGGGAATTTACACGATCTATTTTTGGTCGATTTAGTCGTGCGACGTAAAACAACTGTTTAAATGGCAATTCTCCTAGTTTTTTAATACTTAATTTATGCAAGCGATGACGACGACGACGACTGTGACTTGCCGAACGGCTAAATTGACCGAAAAATTTAAATTAAATCTCCTAACTTTTATTTTTTTAAAGTGACAGAATTATCAAAATAAGTCCTCTCGCCCTGAGTGGATCGCAAAGAGACTGTCGGATTCGTACCGACTAAAATCCACGGTGTTCCTTGAACAGCCCCTATACATTCCAGCGACGAAGGGCTATGCAGACGAAGGGCGAAGGGCTATGCAGTACCACAGCCCCGGCACCAAGTAAATCATTAGTAGTGTTAGGGCAAAGAAGAAACACCAAAAAAAAAAAAAAAGATGGGTTGAGACATTTCCCAGCAGGGTCACAACAAAAAAGAAAGGGAACTTGTCCTCACCTGTCTAGCTAAAGCCTTGAGCATGTCATTTTCCTCCCTGAGTCGCTGTATAAGGTCACGGTCTCGCCCACGCTCGAGCTCCAATCCGAGCGCAGCCGCGTCTCCCGCCTCGCTCGAGTTAGACGACTGGCTACGATCGTGACTCCTTTCATGGTAGATCTCGTCTAAATTCGACTGATTAAGACCAACAAAAAATACATAAAATATAAGAAAATTACTGTCTCAAGACTTTTGTTTTATACAATTTTGAATGAAGGGTTTCTGCAGTCACCAGAACACTGAAATAATAATGATAATGTAACAAGATGCTATGCTGCCCTAATTTGTCTGTCTTTAATAGATTTTTAACTTTATCACAAACGCAGAAGGTTTATGTAGGCTAATTACTTATGTAGTGAAGATATTGTACTATGTTTTGATTAAACACGTAGGTATTTTTTATTTCCTCAAGGAATACTAAAGTGTTTTTTTAAACAGATTTTATCTATCACGCGCTTGTGACATGCGATAAAAAAAAATAATACCCTGTTTAAGATTCGAAAAATATGTCAGATTGGGGTAGGTTAGTGTGCTAATCTATAAATATAAGATTTTAGACTGACATGGTCACTATTACTAGTATCAGGAAATATCGGAAACTCAAAACAAATAATAAACATGGTAGGTATCCCGTTTTAGAACCTAATATTAGTAATCTCTAAATATACACATACCTGACTTAAATTAACATTTTTCTTCCTAAAATCATTGACAACTTGATTCATTTTAACGCGTTCGTCAGAGTCGTCACTTTTGTAAGGTTTTTCATTTCCCTGCGTGTTATTTAACGCTACATTTGATTGAGAAACCGGTTCGGCTACATCGGTGATCGTTCCTCTCTCGACGACGCACTTTACTGGCATTTGAAAAGTATCCAGATAATTTTTAAGTATTTCGAATTCATTTTTCAACAAATCAAAATGAGAATGAATTTGTTCCGTCTCAATTTTGTGTTTAATTACTTCGCTGGTTGAATCTTGAATAGTTTTCATGTTTAGATAAGTTTTTAGTGTTTTGAGTTCATTTTTCAGCAAATCGAAGTGAGAATGAATTTCGTCAATCTCCATTTTGTGTTTTTTATTTACTTCGCTTGTTGAATCTCGAATAGTTTTCAAGTTTTCGAGCTCTGAGCGTTCGCGGGTAATGTTTTCTCGCTCCTTCTTCATAGTTTCAAGGTGTGCCTCTAAGATTGCTAGTTCCTTTGTTATCTGTGCCCGCAACTCTTCACCACGTTTCTTTAGAATCTGTTCAGCTTCAGCTAGTTGGTTTTTCAGACTACTTTCCTGCGGTAAAAAAGTGGGTTTTACTTTAAATTAAAAATTAATGACTACGAGTATAAAGCTTTTGTTGATCGTTTGTCACTGGTTTAGGGCAAACCTGTACCTGCAGCCGCTCGGTGTGCGCGCGCACGTCGTGCACGTACCTGTACCTGCAACCGCTCGGTGTGCGCGCGCACGTCGTGAACGTACCTGTACCTGCAGCCGCTCGGTGTGCGCGCGCACGTCGTGAACGTACCTGTACCTGCAGCCGCTCGGTGTGCGCGCGCACGTCGTGAACGTACCTGTACCTGCAGCCGCTCGGTGTGCGCGCGCACGTCGTGAACGTACCTGTACCTGCAGCCGCTCGGTGTGCGCGCGCACGTCGTGAACGTACCTGTACCTGCAGCCGCTCGGTGTGCGCGCGCACGTCGTGAACGTACCTGTACCTGCAGCCGCTCGGTGTGCGCGCGCACGTCGTGAACGTACCTGTACCTGCAGCCGCTCGGTGTGCGCGCGCACGTCGTGAACGTACCTGTACCTGCAGCCGCTCGGTGTGCGCGCGCACGTCGTGCACGTACCTGTACCTGCAGCCGCTCGGTGTGCGCGCGCACATCGTGCATGGCGCGCGTCATGTGCTCGTGCTGGTCGCGCAGGGAGCGCGCCAGGCCCCACAGGAACTTCTTCTTTTGCTGCACGTTGCGCTCCAGTTCCTGCTCCCGCGCTTTGAACGATTCCTCCAACTGCAAGGTGAAACAAATTAAGAAAAAATGAAACAAACATTTTAAACAATCCCCAATAAATGAGCTGATCATCATCAAACGTACAAATCTTCTTAAATTAAAGCTATACGCTACAATTGGATTTTTGTGAGGAGCTACGATGCAACAGACAAATTAATATACAGATAGATTCGTTAAACTTAAAGCACCCCTCTTTTTACGAATAAGGTGTAAAAAAAAAATTAAATCTAAAAAACCAAACCCTTTGCCCAGCAGTGGGACATAAATGGCTAACTAAAAAAAAAAAAAAAAACCAAAAAAGAGAATGAAAACGGACCAAGTTTGCCCAAAGCCCAAACCCAGCAGTGGACTCACCTCATTTCGTTTCTGTTGCAGCTGCATGGCGTGCGTCGCTATCGATCGCTTCACCTTCTTTCCTTCCTCGACCATAACCATTTCCACTTCAGTCTCGTACACCGACTTCATTTGTTCAAACATCTGTCAAATAAATTGATTATTAAAAATTCCAGTCGAATGAAAATATTCCGTATTGACAGTACTTATAGTATCTTCGTAAAGGGGTTTGAACATTTTTGTATGGGGAGTGTACCATACCAGGCGCCATCCGTCACTTTAATTTTTTGGCAATCACGTACAATATGTACGGTCAGCCAAGAAAGTGGTGTACCAGTTTTGATTTAGTTTCCCGGTCATCGAAAATTACAACAAGGTTCGTTATAAAAAGATATTACTGAAAGAGACAACATTATCATGACGTAAACCTATGTATTTAGTATTCATACGTCATATGTCACATATAAGTACATGACATTTTAACCTTTAGTATAAATGAAAAGGACATTAGTTTCTACAAAGCAATTGAAATGTTTCCAAACAAAAGTAATAAAAACTATTTAAATAGACAACCGAATTCCATTTGAAAAAGAAAACTGACAATTGACATTTTGTCAAATATATGCAAAAAATCGATATATTTTCCGTTATTTTTCAATCAACTCCATATAAAATCATCTCAATGCCTGCCAACTTGACCATTGCCGAAAGAGCACAAATAATTGCCCAATTTAATGAGGGAAGCAGTATCAGTGCGATATCCCGGAATTTGAATATATCGAGGCGTTCTGTCCGCTTTTGGATTCGTCGTGAAGGAGAGGAGGGAAGTTTGTTGGATCACAGAAGAAGTGGTCGCCGGCCTGCACTCTCCAATAACGATAGAGAATTCATGAGACGGGAATATGAAATCAATGGTTTTAAGCCCACAAAACATTTTGCGGAGATGTTCGATGTGAGTGCCCAAACAATAAGGAATCATCTACATTACATGGGGTTGCACCACAGGCATTACGCCAAGAAAATATATTTGACGGATGCTCACAGACTTGCTCGTCTGAACTTCGCCAGAGAGCACTTAGAGTTTGATTGGTCTAATACAGTGTTTTGTGATGAAAAAACGTTTAAATCCAGTCAGCATGGACGTCTTCACCTTTGGCGATATAATTCAACACGGTATAAAGATGATCATGTAATTCCAAATAGAGAATCAGGTCGAATTTCCGTAAATATTTGGGGCTGGATGAGTGCGGATGGTGTAGGAGAATTGTGTTCTCTACCTCCTCGAGCGACGGCTGTAAATTATATCGACGTGCTTCAGAATGCAATGCTACCGACAGTCCGTAATGTTTACCCGGAGAACGAAGTGCCACAATTTGATTTTGTTCAAGATAATTGTTCAATTCATAATGCGAGGATCGTAAGAGCCTGGTTTCGTTCACACACTGACGTAAGGGTAATTCAGTGGCCCTCAAGATCGCCGGACCTCAACCCGATAGAAAATCTTTGGGGCCTTATGGTCCAACGATGGTCGCATCAAAATGAAAGAACCAAACAAGCTCTTATTAGTCACTGTAATTATATTTGGGAGGAAATGCGGGGAACCGATATTTGCTCACGGCTTGTTGGTTCAATGAGGTCTCGTCTTTTAGAGGTTATAGAGGCCAACGGCGGTTACACCCGTTTCTAATTTTTAAAAATTTTCAATATCTTCTAAATATTACTATGTTTTTGTTTGTTATAAGTATTTTAAAATTGATTGTAGAAATGTAATAAAAGGATAAATCTATTTTTAGCTTGTTTTTTATTGATATTGTAATTACAAGTTTACAGAAATTGTAGGTTTGTGGATTCGCCTTGTGCCTTTACAATTTTATGTAACTTGTTGATTACAATTCTGAATTTGTAGATACAATTTTGTCATCTAAATCTACAGCCCCCCGCCGTTGATTTTACGACGTCATTGGTTCCATCAAGTTCAAACTAAGAACAGCTGTCACGTTACAAACAGTAATAGTCGTTATCAATAATCAGATAAAGACAGCAATAGAAGTTGTCAGATCGCATCGATCTGCAAGCGAAACTAATCTTTATCACCTATGAATCTGCAAGCGATATTCAACCTTAGGGTGGTACACCACTTTCTTGGCCGACTGTACAAACATGTACAAGTAGCTATTTGTACATGTTTGACAGCTCATAACACGAAAACGTGACGTTTTACGAGCTTTTGCCTCCTACATTTTATGTTTGTATTGATATGATCTATCGATCTATGAATGTTTCAGACGTGGCTGCCAAAAAATTAAAATGAGGGATGGCACCTGGTACAAAAGGCCCAAAGCCATTTATTGTAAAATATTTGACCTGATTAGATTATAATCTAACTGGCGGAATAGTTACATTTCTTGGTATACAAGTCTATTAAAACATGTTTTTATTTTACAAATGAATGCTCCGTCAACTTTATTGGAGTAGACTACATGGATTGTACTCGTTAACTGTAAAGGGTTGATTACTCTAACGGTTACACAAAAATATAAATACTTGTACATCTATTTTCAGTAAAATTCAACTAAAAACTAAATTAATAACAATATACTCGTATTAATGTACGGTTGCAATTTCAATTCGCAGCCCTCGACAGTTGAAAATGAACAGCGGGTCTAAAACGGCCGCTTAGCAATATTCCTGATGATACACTTCGAGAATGAATAATAGATGAATAGGCAATGACATTGCGGAGTGAATCAATAGGAATATTGCTTAAAGTGGCCGTTTTAGACCCTCAGTGCATTTTTGTTAAATGGGCATAATACTATTATATTGGCTGATGACTCAAATAAAATAAACTAAAAAGGAAAAAAAGTAAAATATTTTAAAAACCTCTTCGATGAGGCTTTTCTCCACAATGCTGATATTTTTAACAACGGACTCCGAATGTACAGAACTAACGCTAGCACTCGCTTTATATTTATTAGAACTCTGAAAGAAAACCATTTTCAAAACATTTTTTACGTGTGACTAAATGTAAGCATGCAGGCGGCGAGTAATGGGCGACTCGCTGTACGACCATGGACCATGCCCAGGTCGAAGGCGCGTTGTGTTCCACGCGCGCCTCAAAGAGTGTCAGCATAATGACGGGGCCCCCCTTTAGAAGGCAAAAGCCTGCCGGGGTCGCGGGACTTACGAATTACCGTGACCCCGGAACGTCGGCTTTTGAAGGACAGTTGGAAGTGGATTTTAATCAGTACGACTCTGACAGTCTCGCTCTACCCTGGGTGGGAGGACTCATTTGATGATTTTACCACGATAAAAAAAAGTGTAAATAAATGTTTCTCGTTGAACTCCCGCTGTTCGGTTCCTATTAGTTGTAGCGTAATTTTATATAGCCTTTCTCGATAAACGTAATATCCAACAGAAATTGATTTTTCCTCAATTTGAATAGTTCCCGAGATTAGCGTGTTCAACCAAACAAAAAAAACCTTTTATAATAATATATTAGGTATAGATTTCACTCAAATAGAAGAGTTGGTGACATTTATTCTCTCACTAGAAGCTGATAATAATCATTTCCTTAATGAAACAATTTGCACACTTTCGAAACATGTTTCCGATTCAAGCTACTTGTATGCAAATGTGATATCATATTTGTATGCAAGACTTGTTTATTGACACCGATGAGCACCTGTTGTCGACGTTTTATAAGTGCCCTCATGGGCCTATGTGAAATAAAAATATTTGATTTTGATATTTTAGGTCCTAAATCTAAGTGCACAGAGTATACTTTCACTAAAACAAAAAGGCCAACATACCTTGGCTAAACATTTCTTTTTCTTCTTGTACCTGTCTTTGAGCTTATACAACTTATTCTGACACTTAGTACAATGAGCACAGTGACTACATTCAGGTAAGGTCACATTATTTTTTCCCCGAGTTTCTGTTTCTGCGCTGTCCAGAGATTTGGAACTTTCTAGAGGATCCACTGATCTACCTGTGTAAAAGATAAATCCATTCAGTGGCGGATTAACGTATAAGCACTACAAGCACGTGCTTGGGGCCCCTGTTCTCCAGGGGCCTCTATCCTCTGCTGGCGTTTCATTTTATATCTACATTTTATCGAGATTCATCTACATTTTCGAAATCACAAGGCGCGAGCGGTCCGGGAGTGACCCTTCATACACCCCCACAGGGCCCTGCCCCCTGCGCGTTTGCTCTGAATAAGGCAAGGAAAAAAATGTTTTAAGTTTTAAATTATACCATATACCATTTAAACTACACTTTCTATTTTGATGAACTTTCATTTTAAACTTTCTACCTTCCAAATTTAAGCAATAGAGGGCCTATACAGGCTCTGTGCTTAGGGCCTCGGAAACTCTTAATCCGCCACTGAATCCATTGATATCTTGATAATCCCAGTCTCACTGTGACTTTTGAAGTTTCAGAAGGCAATAATAATATCATCATCAGCTTTCTCCATGCTTAGAACATTGCAGTGAAAAAAAAACAACTTACTCTGTGGAGTTGCATTCTCCTTGTACATCGGCATACTTTTCAATATGCACAACAATAAAGGGTTCTGTGCTTCACTTTTATACATTTGTAGAATGTTAGACGCATGTTCTGAATCACACTGTAATCCTGGAATATTATAAGTTCAATTACCGACTTGGAAGTACCTATTTACTCCTGATTCAAAGACACCAAGATTGACCAAGAGTGACCCTGGAACATAAAGGGCAGTACGAATCTGACAATCCCTTCCACTCTACCCAGGGCGGGAGGACTCATTTGATAATTATACCTACCTATTAATAAAAAAACACAAAGGTTGTAGCTATCAGGATATACAGACTCCAGCAGGGAATTTTACTCCTTAATGAAACAAAGGAGAACGAAGGAGATGGCCACGAAGGAGATGGCGGGACGAACTGGATAGGTTCCTTCCGAACTGGAAAGAGGAAGCGCGGGCTCGCGAGAAGTGGAAGGAGTGGAGGGAGGCCTTTGCCCAGGAGTGGGACAGAACAGGCTAAATAAAAAAAAAAAAAAAATGAAACAAAGAACAAAAGAGGAGCTCGTGGCTAAATATTTACAGGCCGATCTTCCGGGTTAAGTCGCGCTTGCCGAGCCTGGTTTGTGGATGGGTGTCTTAGCGAGTTTCCTCCGTGCCTCGGAAAACACTTAAAGCCGTTGGTTCCGGCTGTAATTTGTAGATCTTTGACAGTCATTACTGTTAGTCAGAAGCTCTAAAGTCTGACAACTAGTCTTACCATGGGGTATCGTATTACCCGGTTACTGGGTTATGGAGGTCCGATAGGCAGTCGCTCCATGTAAAATACTGATATTCATCTGCATTCGGTTTGACTGGAAGTCGACTCCAATATAGTTGGGAAAAGGTTAGGCAGATAATGAATGATACAAAGAACAAAAAAAGTATTAGCAAAACACTTTAAATAAACTTCTTACCTAAATAATTTAGTATGGACCAAACTTCCTCTTCTTTAAACCTCATTTCTGAACAGTCCTCACCTACCTTACCCATCAAAGTCTTAGCGAACTTAAACACCATGTTAGCCAACGGTATCTCCGATATAAACACAGAGAAACTGTAGCTGAATTTCTGAAAAGGAAACATATGTAAGAAAACTTTAAAAATGATATAAAATATAATGTTGTAGAAAAGCAAACTGTATATGGGGTGACTGGTAATTAGTGTACGATACTTAAACACGTGATTGTGCTCATGATAACAAACAATTTTTATTATGGGAGCAAAGCCGAAATCGTGAAAAAAAAATCATCTGTTCAGTACATTTATGTTTGCCTAATGTACTGAACAGTTGATATTATTTTTTGCAAGAAAACCTGCTTACAAGTATTAAACACTTTCGAATTGGTTCACCCATCTATGAGCTACAGTACCACAGACAAATTATAACATGCCTCTTTTTGCTACTTATGTATAATTTGAAATAGGAATACTTTTTTAATTATTAAAGACTTAGGCCCATTTTGACAAACATCGTTTGTGTGTCCATCAACTCGTTTGAAGTTTTTGCATAAAAATACTAGCTTTTCCATATTTTCACTCCCACTGCTTGGCTCCTATTGCTCGTAGTATAATATTATAGACGAGGCCTTCCTCGATAAATGGACTATCTAACACAAAAAGTATTTTCCAATTTGAACCAGTAGTTCCCGAGATTAGCATGTTCAACCAAACAAAAACTCTTCAGCTTTATAACATTATCATTGATTATTGATAAAATTTCTTACCAAGCGCATAAGATATTCAGCTATTAACATATTTAATGCTTGATAGGTGAGGTCCAGACGTTGTGTGAAATTCTTCTGACAAGGCGGAGGCTCACCTTGAAATGAGAATTGAAATAATTTGGATTACTACAACATAGCAGTTTGGAAAAGCTGTAAATTTTGTATGACTTAAATCAGATCATGGCAGGAAGGCTTAAAAAACAGATCATTTTGATGTAGCTTGTGTAAAGAAATATTTTGAATACATTTATTTTTTAGTGTTATTTTACTTTAGATATTCCACATAAAAAAAGCTCAGCCTACAGGGACAAGCAAAGTTTCTATCAAGTTCTTGATAAAGACTGTGATTCGCTAAATTAAATATGCAACAGATGTTTAACAAAAAACATAAACAAAACAAATGCAGAATTGAAAACAGGGATGGGAGACGGCGATTTGTTCGTACACAAAAGAGACAGATAGAAACTAAGCATTTGATAATGCTTCAAATGTTGCGTTTCACATCACTGTATGACTGGAATGACATACGCCGGGAACAGAAAAGGATTTAGCAAGACTTTTTTCATTAATTTCTTACCTGTTTGTGCACTTTTTAGTACGTTAACGATATGCCCACGTAAGTATGCTCTCACATCGTTAAGTATACCATTCTTTTCAAACAATTCGTAGATGAATGATTGAAAAGAATCCGCAGAATCGGTGTTCTTCACATCTTCAGTTTCTGTTTTAAGCTTGGATTCGATCGTAATGCCACTTTCCATATTATCGTTTTAACGTTTTTATAATTACATCAATCAAAAAGTTCACCTACATTCTAATTTTATGCCAAATAAAATTGCATGCTTGTGTAATTTACAAATTCACTGGAAATTTCAAACTTCCCAAACATAGGTTTTTGACGTAAGTTGTTTTGTTGACATTTCCGGTTGAGAATGACGACAACGGACAAATGAATAATTTATTTAAACTCTTTCTAGCAAACTGTTCGTAAATGTAACTAAGGAATGTGAAATAAATCAAAATAAATATAAAAAATGTATGTATGAATATGTATTAACATTCTAGTAATGTTTGGTGATAATTTTCAGTAATGTAGGTACCAAATAGTAATTTTGACTACTTATTCATAAGTCCCTGTGGCGCAGAGGATAGCGCGTTGGACTTCTAATCCAAAGGTCGTGGGTTCGATCCCCACCAGGGATGGTACTTTCTTTTTGTAGTCTCTTTTCTGTGGATCTGTAGGAAGAAAGCCAATAATGTATATTTTTCCACGTTTTTAATTAAACACTCACTTTTCTTGTTTGTTTATTTGTTTTTTTAACTTAATCTTTTTTCTTCAATTTATTGCAGAGTATGATAATATAGATAAAGTGTTATTGAGATAAAATGTTATGTGAGAACTGAGAAGTGTTCACTTCTAAAACGTAAGACTTGAATGTTTTTTTCGAGACGAAATTTCTTGTTCTGATCAAAAATCTTTGGGTTAGGTTAGATAGGTTCGTTTGGGTTAGGTTGATGAGCTAAATGTGCTTTCATTCACAATGTGCAATAATCCATGGATTACTTTGATTTTCATAGACATTGAGAATGGACTAAGTAATAGACTTGCAGCCTGACAGTACCCTGCATGAAATTGTCCGCTGTCTAGAAAGGGAGAAAGTGATTACGCGGTGGCAAATAGACTCAAATAGTATTCATAATTCTCAAACTTTTCTGCGTATAGGTATTTGTTTTATAGCTGAATAAGCAGTGACGGATTAACCCTAAGGCAAATTAGGCAATTGCCTAGGGCATCAAGACTGAGGGGGGCACCAGAAGAAGCACCCAAAAAATCCGCCCTTAGGGCATCACGTCTCACTCTCAGACAACTTGATGCCCTTGGCAATCTATGGTGCCCCCCATGTCCAATGTAAACTAGTTTCTTCCTTTATTTATTTTAAAGTATTCATTGGTGATAAGGAACGTGTTATATAGAAGGAAAGAAAATAAGTTTATTTGGCAAGCCTTTAGGCACACAATTATAATAAAAATTACGAAGAAACAATGGAAAAGCAGAACACAAAAGTAGGTAACGTGTGCCTCACGGCTGTGCCAAATAGGCTTAGTTCAGCAAAGAGCCAGGCCACAGGGTGTCTGACGCTGGTTTTCAACTGAGTCTTATGAGACGTCAGAGATGTAAATGGGCAAAAGGGCACCATAGGCTTAGATTGCCTAGGGCATCAAGTTGTCTTAATCCGTCACTGTGAATAAGGAACCCTTAGTGCTAGGCTGAGATGAAAAGGGCTGTAAGATGAGAGTGACTACGCCTAAGAGCCTATGCACACCACGTTTTTTAACCGCGCAGGTGCAGCGCGTTTGACGTGATACCCACGCAATACGCACGCAACTCAGACGCAGCCTGAAACAAGTGACAACAAACTGCTCTGATGACAACGCGCCGTCAACGCGCGTTTCTAAAACGTGCTGCACCGGCGCGTTTAAAAAACGTGGTATGCATAGGCTCTAAGATGAATTGGTTCTAAAGACTACCGCACCGTCTATCTTGATGGTCTCATATAGTCCATAAGCCAAGTCTTAAAGTTATATAGATTTAGGTTTTTTCTTCTCTTCCTAGAATTGCTAGAATCTAGGGCACAGTCCTTTGATCTAGGTAATCTAAATATTATAAATTGGCTGCTTTGCCAATGGGGATGGCAACTCAAAGCTTATCGTAGATGGCGCTGCGATAGTTGGTCCCTACGTCAGATTACTGTCTACCTTGTACAAAAAACAAACAAGATTTATTGTTATAAAAATTGAGTATAAATACAAAAGCAATATGGAAAATTATTCGTCAGTGCAAGTGCATACACTAAAAGAAGAATTAAGACGCCGCGATGCATCTACAAGAGGAAAAAAAGTGATTTAATTCAGTGGTAATACATTTAATTTCACCGTAATAAATCCTCAATTTCTTGTAGTTGAGGTTTCAATTTTTGAGTTTAGGTATGTTTTACCTGTCCTCTCCTATAACAAGAATATAATGCTGCTTCTGACTTTCTATTTGGATAAAATATCATAATGTTTTAAGTCAGTAATTTTACCCCTTTTTTCTATTTAGATTCGAGAAACATCACATTATATTTAATTTCTTAACACCACAACTATCACAAAACTCGTTCCAGGTGATAATTCTTCCGCCAGATGAACCATTTCATGATTTATGGAGCGATGCAATACTGGTACTTAACCTCCAATAGAAAAGTAGATATTATTTTGAAAAGTTTATTCGATTGTTTAGCTATGGTATAATCATAGAATTTCATTAATAAACGCAACTAACGGCCTGTCCCGGCTTCGCAAGGCTGGATATTTGTATAATATATAGCTTTTCCTTAGTTATATTTCAATTTTTGTTCACAAGGCAGTCACAGCAGCTACCCATTATTTCTTGATAGTGTGAATTGTCGGAAATTTGTATGTTCCATCATTTTTACAGCATAATACACAACATCTAGTCATTTTACATCATTAAATCGTTTTTTTTTTTCAGAAAATTCCTTTGATTTGACAGTTCTTTTGGGACCAAACTGTCACTTGTCACTTTGACACTTGCCTTCCCCATTTATAATATTTAGATTCTGGCATCATAAATCCGCAAAAATAGCAAAAGATGAAGGAGTTTTAGGTCAACGCCACAGACTACTTAGAGATACTACGTATCAGACTGCCAACTTCAGAACAAAATTTTTCGGCTTAGTACGCCATTTTGTTTTAATGTCGTATGACGTTTCTTTTTTTTTTAATCACTTTTGCTCATAGGCAAAGGAATAATCGTATACAGCCTAAACGCCGTACTCGATATTGCTATACTACTGAAACTTTTCTGAAAATTAATTTCGGGAAAAAAATAAAATAAAACAAACAGTTACATATTAAAACATTTATTTTTTAATTTCCTTTTAAATTTTTCGAATGCTTGTTTTTGCATCGCAGGCAAATTACGAAAATCACTAAATAGAAGTCAGTAAAATTATCATAGTGCACCAGTTCATTATTGTAAACCTTTTGACTCAACATTATTTTTATGAGCTACAGTTATCACTGTACCGAAACACCTCACTGCACCTTTGGATGGGTAATTTAGTCTTTTTTTTGCGGCTGTATATTCTCGATGGTTAATCAATCGCCTCTTTCCAAAACAATGGTGAGGTGATTTTTCTACAACTGCTATTCTCAGGATTTTCACAGGTCTTCCATCTGCATAATGAGCTGGAAAAGAAGAAACACTATGTTTATTATAAAGAAACATTATGAACCTCGGAGTGGGTGGATGAGGGGGTGCTTTATGTAGGTAGTCACATAGAGTAAATCAGTTGAGTTTTATGAAAACATTATATTATTATGTAGTCAGTATAACATATTATTTTAGCATGTAACTGTACAATGAATTCTCTTAAAAATATCTATTTTATATACAGGAACAATGTACCTCTGCCTCCTGCCACGCTGGCGCTGTCAACATTTAGCACCCATATTAAATAACAATTTAGTATGCAAAACGTATATTTTTATACTAGCCATCACCAGCGGCTTCACCCGCGTTTATGTCGAAAATTAATTAACAGGAATTTAATCCTGGGATAAAAGGTATCCTATTATGTTAAAATAATCTGAGTAACAAACATACATCTATCTTCACAAACTTTGGTAGAAGTAAGATTAAGAAAGCAAAAAGTAATGAAAGCCGATGTGTTATCATAATATTTACCTTTTATACTGCCGAGTTTTTGTTCCACTCAAAATCTCATCTTCAGTACAGGAAAGGATAGGCACTGCCGAGACTTAGACGAGATTTAGACGTAATGAACTTTCTTTGAAGTGCTTTGACAAACAAAAAGCTTCGGAAGTTGTTCAGGTGATAACGATTGCAGTCTTGCAGATCATCACGGTTTAGTTTAGACACTTTAACCACACAGCGAGTCTTTTCTCATTACACGGGAAATAAAGCCAAATAGCGTCCTGTCGCGAAAATTTACAAACAGAGCACTCGTAATACATTTTACAAATAGCAAAAGTTATGGTATAGACACTGGGGATTTATTATTACAGAAAAAGCGGACAGGATAAACAATAAAGATCAATATTATCACCAGCAGTAATGTCAATTGTCAGACATACGTCATATGACGCAAAAACAAATGGCGGCCTACCAGCGTCTGCGACAGCCAATCACAGACGACCAGAAACGTCAGTCGACATTAAAACAATATGGCGCTACGTCGAGCGTTTCGTTGTATGAAGATTATCACCCGTGGTCAACGCCATCTACCCACCCTAAAGAACACTTATAATGTTTTGAAAACCAACATTATATTGTAATAATAACTCATTATCTCATTAATTCAATGATTAATTTTAAGTAAACGCAATTTAATTTATTTTATTTATTTAAAAAAATTGATTCTTGAGTATTTCGAAAAAAAAACAGTTTCGGAACGGAGTGGAAAAAGTCATGGTATAATAATATACTTCGATAATACACTTCGCCAGGTATGGCACTCCGAAACACAGTGGTCACGTGGGTGACACAAGCCTACGTCATCATCGCTATCTGCTGGTTCTCAAACTTTACAGTTTGGGGAAAGGATGGTGGGCAAAATACACCCAGCTCCGCCAGCCATATACTAAGTGTGACTTAAAACATCTACCAAAAACATGTATTTTTTAATATGACGGCATCAAAAATATCCCAGAGATTTAAACATAGGTACCTGAACTAAAAAAATATTTTATTATTATTTCGGCTTGCGGGTTTTTTTTAGCGTTGTAAAATCATCAAATGAGTCCTCCCACCCCGGGCAGGGCGGGAGGGACTGTCAGACTTGTACTGACTAAAATCCACGGTGTCCATTCAGTAGCCCTTTATGTTCCGGGGTCACGGTGATGGAATAAGTCCCGTGACCCCGGCAGGCTTTGGCTCTCTGAGAGGGGGCCCCGTCATTATGCTGACGCTCTTTGAGGCGCGCGTGGGACACAACGCGCCGTCGACCCGGGCATGGTCCATGGTCGGGCAGCGAGTTACCCTTTACTCGCTGCCCGCATGCCCGCGCCTACGGTGGCCGGAGATTCGGCTTGCGGGTAGTCGAGTTGTTATCGCCGCAGTCCTTTTGGGCACTTTTAGGTTACATCGTGGTGATTGTGCGCTCTTTTGTTACTTTACGATACTAAATAAATAATTACTGACTACACGCTTCGGATTTTGGTGTGCTTTGTGAATTGTTTTTTTTTTTTACTGGAATCATGTTTCATCCTAGCCGTGGAACAGTTCCTCTCGCGCCCAGCATTGGTCGCGGCCATGCTGCGGGGCGAGACGGAGTGGGAGGCGGTTGCCTCCTTCTGCGAAGCAGTCATGCTCGCGAAGGAGGCGGCGGGCCGCTTTAGAGAGAGGATACCGTCCTCCCTCTGCCCGAGACGCAGTGGTAGACGCCCACGGCGACGGATGTCGCGGGACGATCTCCGGCCACCGTAGGCGCGGGCATGCGGGCGGCGAGTAAAGAGCAACTCGCTGTCCGAACATGGACCATGCCCGGGTCGACGGTGCGTTGTGTTCCACGCGCGCCTCAAGGAGCCTCAGCATAATGACGGGCCCCCCCCTATAGAGGGCCACAGTCCTGCCGGGGTTGCGGGACATGCGTATACCGCGACTCTGGCGCACAAAGGGCTACCGAAGGACGCCGTGGATTTTAGTCAGTACAAGTCTGACAGTCCCTCCCGCCCTGCCAGGGGTGGGAGGACTCATTTGATGATTTTGCCACGTAAAAAAAAAAAAGCCGTGGAACAGTTTGTTTGATTTGTAATCGATCCGTATTACGTAGACGACGATTTACTATACCCAATCTACTGTTTAATCAAAACCCATGCCAACAGCCGCAAGATTGCAAGATTCATCTTAAATAATGTTGGATCACACCAAGTAAGTACATACATACCTATTATTATGTTATTATTAAACATGCACTTTAGCATTATAATTCGCGTAAAGTTCAAAAGTAGCTCCTTCTTCTTATCGTGTTTCAAGGCGCGGGCCCACCATGCTGTGCTCGGACAAGCGGCGCATTTTAGCTGCGTGTAATAAGTTTGACAACGTGGGTCTACGTTTCCACGGGAGTACACGAATATGACCCACGACTATGTATAGCGCCCACGGCACACCTAGAGGCTACGCATGTGTCACTGCAAAACTGCACTACGATAAGCGAACTGTCACATAGTCATGGGTCATATTCGTGTTCTCCAGTGGAAACGTAGACCCAAGTCGATAGCGTTGAGCTACGTTTGACGTTTTATATTACAATAAAAAAATATTTGTAAGTTATGTTTGTTTCATTAATACCTAGTATTGAAATATTAATAAATAGAGAACCCCAGGACAGAATTTGATGTCCATTGGCACCGAGGAACATGGATGTGATACCTACTAAATTAAAGTAGTAAAAGCTGTGGCGGATGTGGGTGTGCCGCCCATACATTTTTGCCCACTATCCTTTAACCTAATAAAACATTGACCTAATTATTACATGACTGCTAACTTTTGCACGTGGCTTCCATCCCCTGCCTCAGCGTAGTAGATTTTCAGTGACAAAAAGCATTATTTATCCATCCTAGGATAAAAGATGTTATCTTTTATATTTTTAAGAAACTTTTCGACGTTCACAAATAAAAATGTTTGAGTGCCGCTGGTTACACAGTCACTGAGCGAGACAGGCATACGCATAAAACAAGGATAGCGATACACGACAAAATGGCGACATGACAATGACACAGCCCGTTCCTGTGTTACCAGTAGTGTGTGGTTATAACTCCCTAAGCGCATTTATTACTTAAGCGAATACGATAAAACGCTGTGGTTTTATTTAACAATTCTGTTGGTATACGTATTGAATTGTTTCGTTTGCTATGCTAAATACAATTTAAATGTTTTATTTATTTGTTAAACAAAATAAAAGTTGAAAATGTTTCCTTATTTTCGTATTTTGTTGCAATTAAGTGGCAACTGGAAAGTGACGTCAACATGTGTCACTGCGGGAGTGTCAGACCTTGTTTTTTAGGGTTCCGTAGTCAACAAGGAACCCATAAAGTTTCGCCATGTCCGTCCGTCCGTCCGTCCGTCTGTCCGCAGTTTAGCTCAGAGACGCACAGTCCTAGAGAGCTGTAATTTGGTGTAAATATACGGATTTGTTGTGCCGAAAAAGTGGTAAAATAAAATCTCGTAAAATATTTTTTTTTAGGGTACCTCCTGTACACGTAAAGTGGGGATGTTTTTTTTTTTCTCGCGTACCCCTTAGTGTGGGGTATCATTAAATAGGTCTTTAAAAAATATTGATAGTTTCCATTAACAATTTTTTGATAAAAAAATTCGTTTGTGAAATATTAAGCTTTAAAGTGCTAAATTTTGCTCGACTCTAGTGTCCCCCCCCTCTACCAGCTAAACGGTTATGTTTGGGGGTGTGAAAAAATTCAAAATAGTAGTATATATAACGAAGTTTAAAAGAAAATTATCATGACTAAGTAGGCTTTACAACTTTACGAGTAATAGTCGACCAACTTATAAAATGTACTTGGATAACATATTTTCCTAAACAAAATGTATCGGAGAACATGCTCTTCAACTGCAAATGTAAGTTTGTCAACTTTATTTTTACAGCTTTAATAGGTATGTTTTTACGGTATGTTTTTTGGGGATAGGTAGGTTTTACCGTCAACTATTTTTAACTTACTTCAAAAAAAGGGGGAGGTTCTCAATTCGTCGTAATCTTTTTTTTTATGTATTTTCCCCGATTTCTCAAAGACCCTCCTGGACCGATTTTGAAAATTCTTCTTTTTAAAATTAAATTCAGCGAATCAGTTTAGTTAATTCGCATAAGTATTTTGATGGGCAACTACGGAACCCTACACTGTGCGTGGCCCGACACGCACTTGGCCGGTTTTTTTAGACTATGGAAAAAGTCAACAAAGTCATCAACACAACAGTCATCAATGATTGTCAATGAATGATCGATCAAATCAAAACCAGATTATTATTTATTGTTCTGTGATTCTGAGGTAAGAGGCCCTGAAGGAGGAAAATAATAAATAGGAGGCGAAGGAACGCAAAGAGTAGTATTTTTACTATAAAAAGTTATAATATTTAACAACAATCATGAGGCGTCGAGCAGGAGTGGGTGCCATACAAAAACAAAGGTTAGAACAAGAGAAATACAGGGAAAAAGGATCAGAGATCCAAGAAAATCAGTTCCAACAGATGTCCAAACAACTGGAAGTGTTCAGGGAGAACTTAGAAGAATTTGCGACTAAGCACAAGAGCGAGATCAAGAAGAACGCTCAGTTCAGAAAGCAGTTCCAGGAGATGTGCGCGGCTATCGGTGTTGATCCTTTAGCTTCTGGCAAAGGATTCTGGTCTGTGCTAGGTTGGTACTCTATTATTCTCTTTTTAAAATTTTTCTTTGATGCCTCGCTTGCACACCATGCTAAATGCCATAATAAAAATAAAGACTGACTAATAATAATTTTATCTAAATATGGAAATACAAGTTTGTTTTCAATTTAAACTATTTGCCCTATTTGACGAGACAGCTGAGTATGTGTCCACATATTTTGGGGGATCAAAGACTTATAACCTTGAATGTTACTGCAAGAATAAGTAAAGAAGCATGGAGTAAACTCACTAATAGTTATCTTAGAAGTGAAAAGCCCCTAAGACGACCCACTGATCAAATACTTCTGGAGGCGGACTGATAAACTTATTTTATGGGTAATTAAATGAGTGAGCCGCCAGACTTGTTTTGTAAGATTTTAATGGGCTAAAATCAGTCCAAGTCCATTCAATCTATCATTCTGTCCTTGCAACAACATCGTTAATGAATACTAGCTGTTGTGAGTGGCTTTACCCATATGTAACTGAATTATCCAACGGGAGTGTAATATTGGGATAAAACACATAAAACTATATTGAACTTACAATTAACATTTATAAAACTTAATTAACCTTTCAGGAATTGGTGATTTTTATTACGAAATAGGAGTTCAAATAGTAGAAGTTTGTTTGGCAACAAACTACAAAAACGGTGGGCTTATAACATTGGAGGAACTGCGGACAAGGCTCATTGCTGC
Source organism: Agrotis clavis (assembly GCA_954870645.1). Taxonomy (NCBI): domain Eukaryota; kingdom Metazoa; phylum Arthropoda; class Insecta; order Lepidoptera; family Noctuidae; genus Agrotis; species Agrotis clavis. The sequence continues at coordinate 7,955,565 of OX940925.1, forward strand.
CCGAGGAAGAGGCAAAGTTCACCAGGAAATCACAAATGAAGATCTACTGGTTGCCGTTAAGAAATTAAGAATATTCGGCAATGGGTGAGAGAATTTTGATGCTGTTTGTGCTTTCAACAACAGGGTCTTTAGTTTTAGTGCAGGGAAATAAAGAAAAGTGATAAAAAACATATAAAAAAAAAAATCCCTGCCGCATCTGTCTATTGTTCAAAAGCTACTGATTTTCATGGTGATTTCGCCAATCGATAGAGTGGTTTTGAGGTAGGTTTTACTAAATAATTTGTCAATTTTTTGTATCCAATAATATTCCCAGCCAAGTTGGTTGGTCATGACTAGTTTGTTTTATGTAATTTAATCCTTAAAGTTTTTATTTTTCTAAAGTTTTGCTTGATCCTCAATGGATTTATGTATATTGTTGTTGATTCAAAATGATATGCCATGTTTTTTTTTCTTTTCTTATCATGCAATCAGTCTTTTTTTTTTCAGGCCATTGTGTTTAGCGTTTGTGGACTATGAAAAAGCCTTCGATTCAATCGAAACCTGGGCAGTATTGCAGTCCCTCCAACGATGTCATATCGACTATAGGTATATCGAAGTGTTGAAGTGTTTGTATAGGAACGCCACCATGTCCATCCGACTTCAGGAAGAGAGCACGAAACCAATCCAATTGCAGAAAGGCGTGAGACAGGGAGACGTTATTTCTCCGAAACTGTTCACGAACGCGTTGGAGGACGTTTTCAAGCTCTTGGAATGGAACGGACTCGGCATCAACATCAATGGCGAATACATCACTCATCTTCGTTTTGCCGATGATATAGTCATCATGGCAGAATCGTTGGAGCACCTCAATGCTATGCTCAGCGACCTCAGTATCGTTTCCCAACGGGTCGGCCTTAAAATGAACATGGACAAGACGAAAGTCATGTCGAATGTCCATGTGGCACCCGTACCGGTTGTTGTTGGGAACGATACTCTCGAAGTTGTAGACCATTATACTTACCTTGGACAGATTGTTCAGTTAGGTAGGTGCAACTTCGAGAAAGAGGTCGCCCGAAGAATCCAACTCGGATGGGCAGCGTTTGGGAAGCTGCGTGATATCTTCTCATCGAGAATCCCACAGTGTCTCAAGACAAGGGTGTTTAACCAGTGTGTGTTGCCAGTGATGATTTATGGCTCTGAAACGTGGTCTCTGACTGCTGGCCTTTTAGAGAGATTGAGAGTCACTCAACGAGCAATGGAAAGAGCTATGCTCGGAGTTTCTTTGCGGGATAAAATCCGGAACATGGATATTCGGCGAAGAACCAGAGTCACCGACATAGCTCATAAAATTTGCAAGTTGAAGTGGCAATGGGCAGGCCACATCGCTCGTAGAACTGACAACCGATGGGGAAGAAAAGTTCTCGAGTGGCGACCACGGACCGGAAGGCGCAGCGTAGGCAGGCCTCCCACTAGGTGGACCGACGACATCGTGAGGGTCGCGGGCAACGGATGGATGCAAGTGGCGAATTGTCGTTCGGCGTGGCGGTCTAAGGGGGAGGCCTATGTTCAGCAGTGGACGTCTTCCGGCTGATGATGATGAATCAGTCTTAAGACTATGAGCAGATGGTTTGCCAGATTAATTCTCTTTGAGAGTCTCTTCCCCTATGGGATGGACTCGAACTAGGCTTTGGTAGTTCTCATTGTAGACTATCCAGGTTCATGATTTTGCGTCTCTTTAAGCGATTCAGTGTGTCAGGGATAGTGAGCTGGACTGCTAGTGGATTTGTATGATGCTGGAGACGCTTTTTGTATGCTTTTGCATGTGATTTTATTTCCTCTTTCACTGTGCTTAGCTTTAAGTGATGATGAACCTCTGAGTTCTTGATGAACCAGGGAGCATTAGCTATTTGTTTAATGATCGATTCTTCCGCTCTTTGGATTATGTTTATGTTGGAGTCGCAAGTAGAACCCCACAGCTCGATGCCATATGACCAGATAGGTTTGAGAACCGTCTCGTATATAAGCAGTTTGTTGTCCAGTGATAATTTGCTGTTTCTGCCGAGTAGCCAATACAACCCCCGATATCTTATGTTGAGCGCGTCTCTCTTGCATCTGATGTGGTCTCTCCAAGTCAACCTTCGGTCAAGGTGCATTCCCAGGTACTTGACACTGTTATGGTGCGGGAGCTGTTGTTCGCATAGCGCAACTGGTGGACAGTTTTCTCGTCTCAAGGTAAATGTAACATGGACCGATTTGGATGCACTAGCTTTAATCCTCCATTTTTTCATCCAGTCTTGGATCCTTGTGAGACCTTTTTGCAGTGTGTTAGAGGCGGCTGTCGGATCTACACTGGAGCTGAGTATTGCAGTGTCGTCTGCGAAGGTAGCCACTGTTACTCCAGTACTTTGTGGTAGATCTGCTGTGAAGATTGTGTACAGTAGAGGACCCAATACAGAACCCTGGGGCACCCCGGCCAGTATATCATGAAAACATGACGTGCTTTCACCTTCTCGTACCTGGAAAAGTCTTCCTGTCAGATAAGACTCCAACACTACGTTTACTACGTTTTGATTTTGTATAGCAAACCTCTCTGCCACACCGTATCGAAGGCCTGTTGTACGTCCAGGAAGGCAGCCGAGCAGTACTCCTTCTTTTCCAAGGATGTCCTTATGACCTGGCATACTCTGTGGATTTGCTCAACTGTCGCGTGTTCACGTCGAAATCCGAATTGGTGATCAAGGATTATGGATGTTTCAGTAATCGCATTCAGAAGTCTATTCAGCAGGATCTTTTCAATCAATTTAGATATTATTGGCAGCAAGCTTATAGGTCTATATGACGTGTATAGTAGGATAGTGACCAATTCTCATGACGCCGTTGAACAAGCAAGCGAGATATACTATGGCGATATGCCATGTAACAAATAGTTATTATTGAAGAGAAAATGATTTTCTTTAAATGGTTACAGGTTCACAGTAGTGCCTATCAGCAAAGGCAAATGGTTGGTTCAGTCGGTGCCTGGAGAACTAAACTTGGATCAAACACTAGTGCTGCAGAAAGCCAGTACCTTGGGCACTGCCTGGGTGTCACTTAGCATACTCACAGATGATTTACGGTAAGGTCTTTTGTTTCTTATTTCTTCAAGCATTACTAGCTGTTTCCAGCGGCTCCACCTGTTACGAAAATTATCCTGCAGGAACATAAAATCGGAATAAAAACTGTTAAATGTGTTAAATCCACGTTATAAACTATCATCATCAGCCTATAATGTTCCCACTGCTGGGACACCGGCATCCTCTCTGTTAGGCCGAGACTCCACCAAAGCTGTGCGAGTCGAGACGTGTTTTGAACAACCAATAGAATTGCGTTGCGGCACGGGTTGCGGAGTGGAGCTGTGTCAATAACGCTATTCTATTGGTTGTTCAAAACACGTCTCGACTCGCACAGCTTTGTTGGAGTCTCGGCCTTAGAGGGAGTGGGCCATAACCCACCACGCGGGCCCCAGTGCGGGTTGGTAGATGTCACATGTTTTCGGAGTTTTGGTTCTAGGACATGCTGCTTTCCTCACGATGTTTTCCTTCACCGTTTTGAGAGCAGTGGTGATGAAGTAAATTACACTAAGTAATGAGCCTGGCGGGGTTCGAACCCACGACCTACGACTCGGTAAGTCGGGGCTGATACTACTGGGCCCATAGTAAAAACTATCTGTGTTCCAAATTTTATCCAAATCCGTTCAGTAGTTTTTGCGTGAAAGAGTAGCAAACATCCATACATCCTCATGGATAGGATTGGATTAGTAGGAAGTAGGATAGGAAGGAAGTAGGACGGATTTTGATAGTACTGTTAACGCAGTGGCTGAGCTGCGTGTCGTGGGTTCGATTCCCTTTCGTTCCAGCTCTGGCTGTTTATGTATTTGAGTTTAATGTTTGGTAAGTTTGCACACATCTTTTTGTTTCAATGTTTTGCACTCACGAAACAAGAACAATAGCTCAGTATTTCTAAAGTCCTATGCAACTACACTCCACAATAAGGGATTCGTAAAAAAAAACATTTTCACTTGCAGAGTGCTCAAAATTATTTCTGTAGAGGTTTTTTTTTTTCTATTTTGTCTGCGACTAATTTTTATTTTCATGCACAACGAACATGGCGAAACTATAGCAGTTCTACTACAAAAAAGTTAAACATTTACCGAACACTTGTCCAAAAAAATGTAACTACAAAACAACATTTTGGCGTTGATATAAGGACCATTATGCAGTTACACTTTTTCAATTGTTGTAACTTCTTTTAGTAAAACTGCAACCGTCCTACTACAAAAACACAACATTGGTTGAACAGTTGTCTAAAAAATCCATTAGACAAGTGTTCAATAGATGTTTAACTTTTTTGTAGTGCGACGGTAAGGGTTTCTTGTAGACTATAGAACCCTAATAGTATTCATACTCTTACTGACTGTTATAATATCTTCTCCCTCTATTATTCCAGTTGGACCGAGACAAGGGCCCAGAATGCCTTGAATCATATGGTGAAGGAAGGACTCGCGTGGGTAGACTCCCAGGACAGCAAGGAAACACTATACTGGTTCCCAAGTATGTTCTCCGAGTGTGTGGCAGCGTGATTTTCGACTTTAAGCGTTATTGTCAAGTGATAAGAGTCATAATGTGATCTATATTTATGTTGGAAATATACACTTTGAACAAATGCTTGGATTTTCGTGACTTTAACAGAAACGAATAAGAAAAAAATCTGGAATATGATGGTGAGATCTACATCTGCCATATCTTTTCCCAACTATGTCAGGACGGTTGGCTGTCAGTCTAAGGGTCGATTTATTTTTTTATCTTAGAAGTAATTATGTGCGTTACGCTGTGGAGTTAAGGTAGAAATTGTTATGTTCAGTTTTAGAAATTCGCTTCGATGCGCTTCGACTCTGCGCTAGTATAAATCGACCCTAATTGGATGGATTCTTTCCAATAGCAGCATAACCAGCCAGTTAAGAGAGAACAAAATGAAAGTTTAAAATTTTCCTTAGAACAGTTTCCACTTTTTTTTAAATTTTTAATAAAAAAATATCCAGTTAAGTATGTTTTTGATACATTTTTAGAAATTATGCGTATGAGGTTACATGAAGTAATTAAGAAATTTCGAAAAATAAAGACTTCCAATTGTTTGTATGAAATTCCGTATGGGGTACACGCTTTTAACAAAGTAATATCCCTTAAAAATTAATAAAAAACTACATTGAGATAATATACATATAATTAATATTTATTAATATTGCACTGAGGTAGAACTCTTAAAACTACTAAGAAAATATTTTACAGAGTTAGCCATTTAGTCACAGATTACATCTTCTAGACTCTGCATACAAGGCAACCTTTCAACGCGTCACACGTTAGTGCATTTGCCTTTACTTAAGTTGAAGTTTGTTCATGATTCCCTCAGTTGCCCTCAGTATTGACCAGACACTAAAGTGGTGGAGAGGCTAATAGTTTCTAAAAATCTACTTTAGACTTGAGAATAAATACTTAATTGATAAATGATGTTCTACGTGGAGAGCACAAGGAGAAAGAAGGTATTGGCAAATGCAGTACCGCCCGCATACTCGCATAGGTTGCCTTGTATGCGAAATCTAGAGGTACTTGTATCTGTGCATTTAGTCAATAGGGATTTTTTTCGGTTTTATTTTATTGATTTTATTGGAATCGTTCGGCAAAGAAAACTACTTTGTGCTACACTCTACCGACCGTAAAAACGAATATTTTTATAACTAAACTGTAGATGTGTGCCTACGGGCCAGTTATTTGATCAGTAGTTAAGTAAACTATTTGTTAAAGTTAGTGCAGGAACTGCCAACAATCTATTTAGTGTCCATAGATAGAGAGAATGGACTGAGCAATACCTGTATGAAATTGACCAAACTCTAGAAAAAGAGAAAGCGAATACGCGGCCAATAGTATTCAAAGACACAATTACTATGTCTCTTTCTCCCTTACAGTTTCCTACCTACTTCTACTGGCTAAGGAAAGCTCAGTCCATACTCTATATCTATGGTCCTAGTATATGCTTAATGTTAGCTATTGCTATCTTCAGAAGATCCAATGTAGGGTAGTTTTAACTTTAAACGAAGATCTTTGTTCTCTTTTTGCATTTCATCAAGTTTCTTCTTCAGTTTCTCTGCCATTTCTAGGTAGGATTCCTTCCATCTGTGAATAATGTCATTTATTTTAGTTTGTATGTAGATCCCAATGGGCTATAGGTAAATTAAATTATCGAGTTCGCTCCATTCGCTGTTGTATTAGAATATGACAGTTCTCATAGAAACTTGGGGGGGCCCTGAGTATAGCGGGGCCCTGGACACTTACCAGAGTGCCCATTAGAAATTACGGCCCTGTAATTTGGTAAGACTGGTTACCAGACTTTCAAGCCACTGTCTTGTAACGACTGTCAAAGATAAACAAATTTCAGCTAGGACCAACTTTAGAAGGTATATTTTTGAATAAATTACTTTTTACTAAGCTCCATTTGATTTTCCAAATGTTTGTTCAGTTCTGCGACCTCCTCTTCTTTTGTCGTCACCATTCTGGAATATCAATAACCACATTATTTAATTTACTGGTAAAAGAAAGAGACAGATGGCCCTATACCTGTTTCGTCCTTTCTCTATACATATTGTGTAGACGAATAAACTTTATTCCGATCTCTGTAAGTACTTACTTCTGATTAAGTTCTGTTCTAGAAGCGAGCATAGTCTGTAGCTTGTTAACCATCTCGTGCGTCTCATCCAAAGACTTCTGTAGATGTTCCACTTGCAACCTGGAATAAGCATAAGAATTTGATTTATTTCTCAGAACAAATAATATTGTAGGTATAAATTATATGGTGCTTAATCCAATATATAGACTTATTTTGTGTGAGACTGCGGCCTGAAAAATCGAACCAGTCTTATCATGGGGTATCGTATTACCCAGTTACTGAGTTGTGGAGGTTCGATAGGCAGTTGCGCCATCTAAAATACTGATATCCAGCTGCATCTGGTTCGACTGGAAGCCGACCCCAATATAGTTGGGAAAAGGCTAGGTAAATGATGAGACTGGTGCCAGAAAAAGGCATAAAATGACTGTGTTATAGGTCCAAGCAATTTTACACTTGTTATTGAATGCGTTATCTTGCTTTTAGACTAGTGAAGACTTAAGGCCCATTTACACGATGCAAGATCTTGCATGCAAGTTTGATTACATTGCGGTGTCTGTTTGATCAACTGAATTCATTGGCTATTAATAATCCGCAATGTAGTCAAACTTGCATCGTCTAAATGCTTGCCTAATGGAGCTGTCAGAAAACTGACAGGGTACCTAGAAGCACTGTCTAAACAGAGTATCAGTAATCTAGAGAGCAACCGAAGGAACTGGGTGGTTTTTAGTCAGTAACAGTCTGACAGTCCCTTCCGGTTCAAGGACTACGGCCCTAGGAGGGGACTGTCAATTTGTAACCCCTTTGATTGTCCACCCCCAAAAAAAGTAGGGATCGAATTACAAGCAAGGGTCTAAGAATACGAATCATAAGTATCGATTTGGATTGTGATAAAATACTAATTTTGGCTGTTACTTGAGCTCATCGCATTGCGTCTTCAGGAGTTGCTCCTCCCAGTCTCTCCGCTTGGTTTCCCGAGCGTAGATGTCTTGCATTCTCTGCACGTCCGTCACGAGGCATTGTTTCTCGCAGACTAGTTGGATGTTACGTCTTTCTGAGGATACCTGAAGAAAAAAAGATTTTAGAAGTTTGGTTTTGAATTATTTTTGAAGTCCAGGATAGGTTTAAAAGGTGATAAATATGAGGGAAAAATAAATATTCTGAGGCGGTACGAAGATTGCCGGGTCAGCTAGTCAGAAATATTTATGAGAACGTACGTATAAAGCAAGAGTATGCGAAGCAAGCTCAGGGGGGGGGGGTATTACAACGTCTTTAAACTAGGCTTGTTTCGGCGAGTGAAAGTGACAGAGCTATACAAGTCGTCTAGCGCCATCTCGTTCACTTACTGGAACAAGCCTGGTTTTATGATGTTGTAATACCCCCCCAGGTGGCCTACCACGACGTCTTAAAGCCTGAGTAGTTCTAGTGAGGGAAAGAGACATAGCTATACAAGTCGTCTAGCGCCACCTCGTTCCCTCACTTTATTGATTCCTTGTAAGCTTATGCAGGGCACGTGCCCCGGCTACCCCGCCTGCCCCGCCTATGATCCGGCCCTAGCTGTGTATTTCTGTATTCTGGAAGGGAAGCAGTTACTCACAAGTTCTTGGAACATTGCTTCAAGTCTTTGTTCTGCTAACGCCAGCTTTGGGTCTACCGATTTCAGAGAATCCTTTTGCTGTTTCAAATAACTTTCATTGGCTGCCAGAAGTATTTTATTTTCTCTGAAAGTAATTAAATTATAATATTTATTTACATTATTTCTTGTCTAGGTATTTGGCATACCTAACACAATCCCACAGATGTTAGTATAGGTAGTGTTATTCCCCAAAGACTTAGTGCATGCGGTAGCGTCAAATCGAAACTACGGTATGTTTGTAGTAGATTTTCAACTTTATGTTTTGGTGGGTTCTCAGAGGCGGATAAAATTAACTCTAACGTTAGAGTATGTCTGACATCATGTAGGCTCCACATCAACACCCGAAAAATAAAAACAGCGCGTCTAAAAAGGCTAGTAACATCACAATATGCATTTCAATAAAATTCGCAAAATGGAATATTCTATTCTATTGCTCAAGCAATAGAGTACCTAGACAATTCATAAAGAAAATAAATATTGCAACTGGATTAAGGGCTTTTATTGGATCTACCTCTTTCTTGCATGTGCATATGCATGAGGGTGGGAGGGTTTCACTGCATCCTGCGTCTAAGCCTAGATTTTTGTCGCAGAATTAATACTAGATATTTTTCATAATATTTAATGTCATGGATTTCCGCAGATTACCACCTGGTTCTTAAAATCTACCTCATAGTCTTGTTCAGCAACAATCCCTTCTCCACTAACTCTGCATCCAAGTTCCTGATGTGGTGCAGCATGTCCGCTACTTTTTCATTGTACTTCTCTTTATCTTCATCCAACTCTTTTCTACACGACGTTTCTACGTCCCGTCTTATGGATGATAATGCATGTTTTAGTTGGGACACTTCTTCTGCAAAATATAAAATCATCATCATCACCAGCCTATAATGTTCCCACTGCTGGGACACAGGCCTCCTCTCTGTGAGAGGGAGTGGGCCACAATCCACCACGCGGGCCCAGTGCGGGTTTGTAGATGTCACTTGTCTTCTTCGAATTTGATGGTTATAGGACATGCTGGTAAAAAACATACTTATATTTCCTGACTGGCCCAGGGCAGAGAATAGCACCCTGTGGTACTCCTATATGTCTTGTTCCGCCTTTAACACATTGGAGGCCCTGGGCAATCCTTACTTTCTTACTAATAAATATTATAATTGAGATTTGGATGTTTGGAACTGGATGGATGGTTGCTTTAGTTGCAAATGATTTGATTTGATTCAGAACGGCTGAACTGAATCTTAATGTTTGCCTCAGAGATAATGTTAAGTCTGATTTAGCACATGAAATAATATCTTTTCTTTATCTTTTGGAAGCTCCTCTTCTCGTGTTAACAGGAACTCGGGGTCCCCAAGGATTGCGAGGCCCAATGTAGAGTACGGCCCTGGGTATTGTGGAACTTGGCTACACATAAAATAATTATTTTTGTAGTAACTTACTAGTTAACTCCTGTACGGTTTTGTAAGCCTCATTCTTCTGTTTTGATACTACATCATAGAGGTGCAATGCTTCTGCAACCTGAAAATACAATTCATCATCATCGGAAGACGCTCCACTGATGAACAAAGGCCTTTTGGGGGTTGCCATAATCACCACGCTTGGTGGTTCTAATTAGCTCAACAATATAGGCTAAATAAACTGGGTGAATTTGCCAATTGGGCATGGACCGTCAGACTTGACTGACTCAAAACGACCCTTATCTTACAGTTGCCCTTTGTGTTCCAGGGCCACGGCGGCCTTCTAAGACAGTCCCTGGCATAATAATTGGCAATTTGTCTCAAAAATTCCAATTTGTCCACCAGTTAGATTATCAAAAAATATTGACCCGTATTTTTTCTTTTGCTCACAGCTTTGTACAATTTTTTACTGTGTTCTGAACTTCTGAAATCACAAGTCTTCACTCTCAAGTTTAGATACGTTATTAAGTTTTAAATATTCATTGATTTAACAAAAGAAAAAATACGTGTGCATTATTTTTTAAAATTAATTGACGGATCAATAATTAGATTTGCAATTTAGGATGCTGTCTAAATAGCCAATAATGAGAGCTTTTTTTTAACGTGGTAAAATCATCAAATGAGTCCTCCCACCCAGGGCAGGACGGGAGGGATTGTCGGGATTATTAGAACCTTACTTTTGACTTGGCTTCTGCCTCTCTCTTGACTTTTTCCACACACTCTTTCTGACACGACGACAGCTGTTCCTTCAAATCTTGTGTATTCTTCTTCTCCACTGCCAAGTTTATTCTAAACTCTTCTAACGTCTTCGTGACGTCACTCAACTTCTCTTCTAACTCTTTGCCTCTCTCTTTGTATGTTGCTATCTCTTTTTCTCTACTTTTCAAGTCATTTTCTAGTATACTATGCTGTCTTTCTAAATCTTTATGCTTATTCTCTAGTTCGATGTAGTCCGTTAATGCTGTTTCTAGTTTTAATTCGAAATCTCTTCTTTCTTCTGTTGTACTCTGTGAAGTATCAAATTTTTTGTAAATTAGGATACTCATATTGTAAAGCTGAAGAGTTGTTTGGTTGAACGCGCCAATCTCAGGAATTTCTGATTAAAATTGAAAAAATATTTGTGTGTTGGACAGTACAGACGCCAGCAGGTCAACCTACCCGAATTTGCCATACCAATCGAATATTAACCTTCCACTATTGTGATAAGGTTTAAAATCTATAAAAAAAAATCTGACAGGTTGTGGTAGCTTGATGTGCTGGCGTCAGTACATTTATCCAGGAAACATTGCACTACGAGCAACAGGAGTCAGCAGGAGTGAAACAATGGCGAACACCTAATGTAGGTATTTTTAGCGTGTACGACGCGACGCCCAACGGCATTTCATACAAAAAAGTCCTTATTTTTCGATACCTGCTATGACTTATATTAACCGATTTCATATCCACAAGCAATCAGGATACAGTCATATTATGATCTAAGAAGTTATCAGGATATAGATAAGGGGCGTGCCATGCAGGGCAGAACTTCAGACTCCGAGACTGAACTGAGGAGTTTGTTTATGGAAATGCCCAATAAAGCTGAGTAAAACCCACCCTGCTCCTTCAATTGCCCTTTGCGTTCCAGGGCCACGGTAATCTCAATACAACCCCTATTCATCAATATACTTTCGTGAAGTCTTTACCAACAGAAAAATTACGATTTTTAAGTAAGGAAGGTAGAATAAGAAGAAAGTACCTGTTTTCCTCTATTGTCGTAACTCTGATATGTTTTCAGTTCAGTTTCCAGTGCGTCTATGGTTTTCTGTGATGTCTGCCAAAGTACATGTAGTGAGTCCCTTTCCTGAAAATTGTATTATAGGTAACCGAATAGTAAGATGTGGATTCAGCGATCATTGTGCAGATAGTCGTGTCGGCTAATGGCTTTCATTACCAAGAGCCTCGACCAACATCTAAGGAAGCTCTCGTTAGGCAGTTGAATCAAGGGCCTGATTCAGAGAGCAGTTCTTCTGGACACTTTACTTTTTTAGCGTGGTAAAATAATCAAATGAGTCCTCCCACCCCGGGCAGGGCGGGAGGGACTGTCAGACTCATACTGACTAAAATCCACGGTGTCATTCAATAGCCCTTTATGTTCCGGGGTCACGGTAATGAGATAAGTCCCGCGACCCCGGTCCTCTGGACACTATACGTTTGTTATGATCAATTCACACCGACGCGCGACGCTGCGAGCACATTATATTACCTATACAGGGCGACTCAAAATCAAACATAATTTTATACACAAAAATATACACATTTCCAGTGTCGTCGCGTTGAGTCGCGTCTCGTTATGAGCTGATCCTAAGGAGGTTCCTTACTCTGGAGCCAAGATTACAGGGGGTCTATTTAAAAAAAATATGCTGTGCCGACTCCAAGTAGAAAAAGGGCAGGACAATGATGTTGAGGTGGTAAAAATATCAAGGCGAGTGAGACGAGCGGAGCTGCGTGTAAAAGCTAGCTATAATTATCATAAGGGCATGCGGACGGCGAGTAATACTAATGGGCGACTCGTTGACTGATCATGGACCATGCCCGTGTTGAGGGCGCGTTGTGTTCCACGCGCGCCTCAAAGAGCGTCAGCATAATGACGGGGCCCCCTTAGAGGGCCAAAGCCTACCGTGGTGCCGGGACTAACGGTCTTCCGTGACCCCGGATCGTAAAGGGCTATATAAGGAAACCTTGAAATTTAGTCAGTACAAGTCTGACAGTCCCTCCTGCCCTGCCCTGGGTGGGAGGACTCATTTGATATTAAAAAAAAAAAAAAAAAATACAGTGGATCTATTGAAAAAAGTATGATGCACTGAATCTAAGTAGAATAGGATAAAGGCAGGACAATGATGATGTGGTAAAAATATCGAAGCAAGTGAGACGAACGAAGCTGCGTGCAAAAGCTAGCTATATCATAAACGGCGAAACCTTAGCAAGCAAAGAGACTTGTTTCTTCAGTTCCTCCAACTCTTTGCTGTTGTCCTGGTTATGGCTGTTCGCTCTGGCAACATCCAGCTTCTCTTTTAGCAGCATCCCCACTTGCTGGGACAACTTCTGATTGTCAGAGATCAACGACCTTATTTCTTCTTCCACTACTGTTTGGTTTTGCTGTGAATTTAAATTAGGAATAAAAAAAGACTACTGGCAGAATAGCTGTAAACAAGCCAAAGAAAAAAAAAGTCTGCCACTTAAAAGCGTGTGGTTTTCAACTCTAGGTTACGGTCAGTAAGTTGAAGATTGACCAGCACAATTTTGTGAAGGCTTCGTTATTCTCGAGAGGCCAGTATGGTTACCACAAGTACGTAGATAAATAAATGCTCTGAATTGCGTTGCTGGGGACAACACGTGAGACGGTGAGACGTGTGACTTGTTGATTTGGGTGGATTTGATAAGTAATAAGAGCATTATCTCTCAGTGTGGTCGTTTGATGATCGTTTTTCTTGGGTACTTAAGCTAAGATCGAGATCTTTGTCTTTGGGATATCTGTGTCGTGAAGTGAACAAGCAAGGAATAAATTACAAACCCTGTAAAAATCGACTTCAGATTGAAGAGCTTCCAAAGTAGTATTTTCCATAATATCTGTGATTATATTTGTGTTAGAAGTAATATGGGCAATATAATAAACATTTAGAAGACTTATCACTTGTACATACTTAATAACAACTTCATAAATTATATTAAAACTTAATAATCCGAGGATAACTTTCGCGATCCACTTTTTGTTTACATTTCGCGCCCCAGGAACGTCATCATTGGTTGCTAGGCAACAGGATTGCTACGTTCGGAAATACACAGGGAGGAATTTATGTTACGAATTAACATCTCTGTTCTGTAGTGCCCAAAGATTATACTATGCTAAATAATAAATGAAATCGGTTTAAAATTTTATTAATGTTCGAATTCATTAACATTCTTTCTGTTGTCAAAATTAAAATATTAAAAATATAACTATTTTCTGAACGAAATTTTGTTTTTGGCATTGTCAAATTTTGACATCCGCGAAAATCGAAATTGCGTGAAATTGCGTTTCGCGGAGTATTGGGTTTTCCTCGCGGAATTGCAATGTTTTTTTTAAAGTTTAGTTTGAGTTAAATTAAAATAATCTATTAATCATGACAAGGTTTGTGTTGATTAATTAACCTGGTTAACATAGACATAAAGCTTTGCGGTTTTATCTCAAATAATTTAATAGCAACAAATACTCAAGGTCTGTCCATGTTTTGATCCCAATTTTTAATGATTCCAGTGCCAACACCTGCTTATATTTCGATATTAATGAAAGACAGTGGCCTCTGGTGTATGCTGATAACTATAATGTATCGTTCATGGGTTTGGAAAAGTTACATGTTTTTGATGCTAAGAAATGGGGCAACATAGTAAAGGTACAGAAAGCTTAATAATTATTGTAACTTACTGTGATAAAATACGAATGTCTTAGATCAAAGAATAAGTAAAATAAGTAGATCACTAATAAAATTGCCTATTGATATCAATTAATGGACAAAATTTGTTTGAATTAGGTAAATCATAAAATAGCATTTTTCTCTATCCACAGCACTTGAAGGATGCAAAATTCATAACGGATGAACATTTAGTAAAGCCAATAGAAGCACAAAAGAGTGATTTAGAAGTTGTTCACACCAAGAAATATCTGAGATCATTAAAAGTGAGTAGGTACTTATAATATTTAAGTTTACAATATTTTAATTTTATTACTAGCTTTTGCCTGAGATTTACATAGGTTAGGTTATAAATTATCCCACAGGTTCAAAGTGGGAATAAAAATAAGCATCTTATTTCAAAGGCGATAGATTCAATTCATTTGATTGGTTGAAACTAGTTTCAAGTAAGGCCTGAGTCTTTAGGGACTTTCCGTAATACAGGCCTTAATGCATGATCTTTTCTTTCCTAGTTTGCTGTGTCCGACAGTTTGCTGTAATAAACAATGAGCCAATTAACAATAATAAATCCTACTAATATTATAAATGCGAAAGTTTGTGAGGATGTATGTATGTGTATGTAGGTATGTTTGTTACTCTTTCACGCAAAAACCACTGAACGGATTTGGCAAAAAGTTGGTACACAGATAGTTTATAACCTGGATTAACACATAGGATAGTTTTTATCCCGATTTTTTGTTCCCGTGGGATAATTTTTGAGTTGTAGCGGGTGAAGCCGCTGGCAACAGCTAGTATTTGATAAACAATCAGCCAATATTAGTTATTTATCAGTTAGTATAATTATGTTAGTTACAAGTTAATGCTGAACTGATAAAAGGATTTTATATTGTGGATAGTAACTATGATCTTGTGTACAATAATTACTGAACACAGTGTGTGGGCAAAGATGCGAGGTTGTAAAACATAAATGATTCTGAGCTATAATTTGTAAAAATAATTCAATTTCCAGTGGAGTGCCAGAGTAGCAGTAATAGCAGAAGTCCCCGTACTAGCACTAGTGCCAAACATGCTGGTCCAGTATGCATATTTGAGGCCTATGAGGTGAGTACTACGTCCGCTACGAAGACAGAGATTGGGAAATGCCAAGAACCCTTTTCAACAAGAGCTCTTAGGGTTACTACCCGCGCGAGCATGCGGACGGTGAGTAATGGGTGACTCGCCGTCCGATCATGGACCATGTCTAGGGGGGGTATTACAACGTCTTAAAACCAGGCTTGTTCCGGCGAGTGAAAGTGACAGAGCTATACAAGTCGTCTAGCGCCATCTCGTTCACTCACTGGAACAAGCCTGGTTTTAAGACGTTGTAATACCCCCCCAGGTCGATGGCGCGTCGTGTTTCATGCGCGCCTCAAAGAGCTGTCAGCAATCTGATGGGAATGAGAGCCAAAGCCTGCCAGGGTCGCGGGACTGTATCATCAGGTAACCTTGACCCTGGAATGTTGAGGGCTATTGAAAGATGGCTGTGGATTTTTTCAGTACAAAGTTGACTGTTCCTCTCGCCCCACCCTGGGTAGGAGGACTCATTTGATGATTTTACAAATACTACGATAAAAAAAAAGGGTTTACTACCCAGGATTTCTCACACCCAGCAGTTCACATAACGCCACCTGTAATCGCCTAAGGGAAAAGCAGAAGTACACCTTTTAGTACCCACATATTATCACGTTTTATATTTCTTAATTCTAACATACTAGTCCAGCCTATTTGCACCATCTGGGCTCAAATCCAGGCTCCATGACTGAAACTGAAAAATCTGAAAGAAAAACCCAATAACACTGCCCAATTCGGGAATCGAAACCAGGACCACATGATCAGCAGTTGTAGGTACTTGTGGTCATTGGACCATAGCAGCTTGCCATGTATCAGTTTAGAGGTTTAGACGTGATGTGATAGCGTAGCAAACAAACAAACATACAAGCACGCGGTTTGACCGTTTGATGGCACGGTTCGTACAATGGCTGAGCGATTGACTACTGCGCTTCGACTCTCGGGTTCAATGCCCGCACGGAACATATATATTTCTATGATCTGCAAGTAGTTTTTCGGTGTTACGTTAAAGGGCTTCACACACAACAGCTATAATATACATTAATGTACATTACATCCCAGGATGTATAGCTTTAAATTACCTTAATGTATCACACACACAACAGGTAATGTAATGTATCTTTCCCTACATTTCATAACATCCTTTTCGAAGAGAGATATACGGAAATGTATTGAGATGTATTAAGATGTATCGAAATATAAATGTATATTTTCGTATCGCTCAGTACCTTCGATTCGAAGATGTAAAAATATACATATATATAAAAATATACATATAGCTGCAGTGTGTGGTCTCCTGACGATTTCTATGGAAAGATGTAATGAGATGTATCATGCTATAATGTACATCTTTACATTATAGCTGCTGTGTGTGAAGCCCTTAAGGGTCAATACATACCAAGACGCGACTTTGCGCGCACATTTCAATAGAGCGATTAAAAATCTAAGTTTTTGTCGTCGCGTCGTATCTTATTTCGGTGTGAACTGACCCTAAACAGACAAAAACAAACAAACTCACTTTCTTTCTTTCTTTCGCTATTTCTTTCTTTAATCAGTTTCTGATATTCAATTTCAGACATCAAACGGGTGGCTCAGTTCTGGCAGGGAAGTTGGCGCTAGATCGCGGCTGGGCCATTAACGTGGGTGGCGGGTTCCACCACTGCCGGAGCGACAAGGGCGCAGGGTTCTGTCCCTACGCTGATATAACCCTGCTCATACGGTTCCTCGTTCTACATCAGATGATACAAAATGCTATGATTGTGGATTTGGATGCTCATCAGGTAATAACTTCACGCCTGTAACCCCTGATAGGTTAGGCAGACCCAATGGGACTGGCTAAACAGGTAACTACAAAGGATTAAAATTAAGATTGAAAAAATGAATGGCTATTGAAGGAAAACTATGGATTTTAGTCATTACAAGTCTGACAGTCTCATCCGCTTCACCCAGGATCGGAGGACACTTTTTTTTTTTTATGTGGTAATATCATCAAATGAGTCCTCCCACCCCGGGCAGGGCGGGAGAGACTGTCAGATTCGTACTGACTAAAATCCACGGTGTCCTTCAATAGCACTTTATGTTCCGGGATAAGTCCCGTGGCAAGCCTGCCACGGGACTTATCCCGGAACTTGCCCTTCTTTGAACCTTGGCCCTCTAGAGAGAGGGGGCCCCGTCATCATGCTGACACTCTTTGAAGCGCGCGTGGAACAAAACGCGTCGTCGACCCATGGGAGGACACATTTGATGATTTTAGTACGCAAAAAAAACTGATGCTATACTAATTGTCTAAAAAACATTTTTCCGAAAACCGCATGAAAATCGGTTTAGACAAACGCGAGATAATCGTGAACAAAAAAAAAATCTACGATCGATCCAAGTAGGCAAAAAATTCCCTATCTCAAAAACTACTGAACCGATTTTGATGAAACTTGCAGTATTCCCTAAGTTGAACAATACCTAGTACAACAAAAAATAATTACTTAAATCTGACTTGCAGTTCCGGAGATATGCGAACACAAACATACATACACTTTTGAAATTTGGCACATTTGTTCAGACGCTGACCAACATATGCGAAAACTGGGCAGTTCTGGAAATATTACATACATACGAGTCGAATTGATAACCTCCTTTTTTTTGAAGTCGGTAAAAAACTGTCGAAGTGATTAATTTCAAGTTGATATAAGGGTCGTTATGCAGTTACACTTTTTTTAGACAAGCATTCAGCAGATGTTAATCTTTTTTGTGGTGAAAAGTGGCTACTGCAAGCCTCGCTCATTTTTTTCAGATTCTCTTGCTTGTACAGAAACTTTATGAAATTCCAGGGCAACGGTTACGCACATGATTTCATGGACGTTCCAGAAGTATACATAATGGATATGTACAACAAGAACATATACCCCAAAGATAGGGATGCCAAGCGAGCCATACGGAAGAAGGTGGAACTGGGGAACAAAGTCGAGGACATGGAGTATATGCTTAAGTTGAGGCTGTAAGTTTTGACATCTTTTTGTAATTTATTCTGATGTCTATTTGGAAAATATACGTATAGTTCAAGTGGTACATACATAGCTATAAGTATCTGCCTACTAAAATTAATTATGTACTTGTGCTTGCTCTGAAATAAATAATAATTCAATTAAATTGGCCACGACTTCGAGTTGTAGGTTTTGGGTTCGAACCAGGCCAGGCGCATTGCTTTGTCTAATTTATTTCATCACCACTGTCCACTGTTCTCAAAAGGGTGAAGGAAAACATCGTGAGGAAACCGGGATACCGGAAACCAAAAAAATGGAACCAAAAAATCGAAGAAATGTGAAATCTGCCAATCTGCACCCGGCCCGCGTCGACCCTAAATCTCAGCAGTGGGACTATTTTTTGGCTGATGATGATGATATAAATATCTTGTGTCACTGTGCTTGTAGTTGCATTCCTCCGAATCGGCTTGACTGATTTTAATGATAATTATTTTATGTACTTACCTATAGTTGGTAAGTATGATTTTTTTTTACGTGGTAAAATCATCAAATGAGTCCTCCCACCCCGGGTAGGGCGGGAGGGACTGTCAGACTTTTACTGACTAAAATTCACGGTGCCCTTCAATAGCCCTTTACGTTCCGGGGTCACGGTGATGAGATAAGTCCAGCGACCAATGGTAGGTATGATAACAGGTTGTGTAATATTAGGGCGTTCCGTACCCAAAGGGTAAATGGGACGCTAGTACCACCTAGTACCAAGACTTCAATGTCTGTCTATCACCAGGCATTCATGAACCGTGATAGTTAGTTGAAATTTTCACAAATTATGTATTTCTATTGCCGCTATAACAACAAATACTTAAAAACAAAATAAAATAAATATTTAAGGGGCCTCCCATAAAATAGACTTTTTTATAGATAGACTGAACCCTTCATAGAGGTATTTGGCTGGCCAATGTTCATGCTAAATCGAAAATTGGAACATTATTAATAGTAATTATTTTTTTCAGGAATTTAAAAGAAGCCCTTAGGGAATTCAAGCCAGACATTGTGGTGTACAATGCTGGGACAGATATACTGGACTCCGATCCACTTGGAAATATGAGGATCAGTGAATTTGTAAGTATAATTTTGATACAAGCATGTTATAGTGGATCTTACCTCCAATGACCCCGCCCTGCATCCCGGTTTATTGCACTTTACCCCTTATGTTATGGTTCTCCAGTTACATCTAATGACCACCTAGCAATATTCTAGCGAATTTCCAGCAACATCATTAGCATTTTTTCTAAAGTTCGTAATATGGACACATACAAGCAGAATTGCTTCTCATAAACATAGACGTTAGATAATTTATTTGGTAATGTAAACGAATTAAACAGTTTAATTGACATTTGGCTATGAAAGGTTCAGTCCAAGCAAGTATTTGTTCAGTTACAAGCAATTCAAGCAGCATTGCTTGAATATGTATTGTGTGCGTGTGACCATTTTAAGTTTTTTTTTAAGAATTGCTGATGATGTTGCTAGAAATTCATGAAGTGAATCATAACGAATATTGCTGAGTACACGCTTGTGACATGAAGTTAAAAAAATATGTTAATTTCACGCTTGCTTCATTTAAATAAGACTTGTACAGTTTCGACAACGTCGTGAAAAAGTTTACCACAGCGCTCGATAGATGGCGCTGTACGTTCAGCGTTAATTTCTGAATCGCGGTGTTGAGATTCTCCGCGAGTGAATGACTACCCCGGAGCAGGCCTGGCTCACTCCGCAGTGTAGGTATAAAACTGCAAGCATTCGCGGGATCCACTTCGGAGTGGACATTTAGTCGGTTGCCGCGCGCCGCCCACTACGCACGCGCTTACATAAATATTATTTAAGTTTGGTGTTTGGTTGAAAGTACGCACGAGTTAAAAAAAAAATATGATGAGGAAAAAAAAATACTGCATAACTTTTGGTTGTTTAAATAATGACAGTGATAGGAGCCTCACGTTTCACACACTACCGCGTGATTTCGAAAGGTAAGAAAAAAAGTGAATATTTATCTATGTAGTACATAGGTATTTAATAATGATCAAAAAATTGTCTACCTGCTTGTGGCGTGCTTATTAATGTCATTTAAGTACCGGCTAGTAATCATGATCAGTTAAGCATGATTAGGTAGGTTACAAATTTGGCCTACAAGACGACCAAGATAAATAAAATAGACGATTATCAAACCTGACATCACTCTCACTCACCTAAGCTGAATACGGGTAGGTCGAATTATGATCGGTAGAAAGTAGGAAGATGTTTACGTTATTGTTTAGACACGTTCAAACTCAGATAATGGCTACACTACGCATTCAAGGTCACCGATCGTAATTCTCTTCGCGACTTTTTTACCTACTTACCTACAAAGACACGCAACACGGCGCCTGTGACAATGAAATGAATGAAATGAAAATGATAAGGACTAGTTACCTATTTTGCCGTAAACGATAACAATCGATCTTTAAAGTTATGACTACAGCTTGGCCAGAACGGATTGAAACGGAACTAATCTTTTTGTTTCTGACAACGTTTTAAAATTTTTGATATTTGATGTAAACAAAGACCGCAGGTTTGTTAGATTTATTATTGTGCCACAAAACTAACTTATCAAGAGAAAAAAAAATTCATTACAGCTTGGCCAGAACATCTCTTAAATACATATTTTATATCATAAACGTGTTTTAGTCATTTGATACATAAACTGGGCTGCCGTTGTAAGGCGACTAAAAAGTCACGGTGTATACCTATATTATTCCTCACGTAAGGTGCCGTAGGTACCTACTGTTAACATTCTGTGCTACCAATCGATATGAATATGAAGTAATCGATGACGAAACAGAAAAAGATATAGGCTGATGATAAAAACAAAATTCCTTGAGGGACTTAAGGAGGTAATGAGGAGTGATATATATTTATGTTAATTCATAATGTAATTAAACAATGCATAAAATACGTATTCCTACCTAACTGTGCCCAAACTCGCGAGTCGCAACCCTATTGAGCTTGACCGACAGTAACCTTTTAATGTCGTTGGCGTCAGATAAACTAAAATGAACTCTCGCGCGTCACTATTCAGTTCATTTTTGCTTGCGCACGGGAAGTTTAGGCTATTATAAAAGTTGGTGAGTGATGCGGGTGCAAGTAAAAATGGACTCTATTCTTTCGTGCATAGATTTTACATTTGTTTGTTTTCTTTTTGGGAGTTATCCTTCTGTGCCTTTAGGTACTATTATATATTCTGTGCCCGGAGTAACAATTTCATGTTATCGCTTCTCGGCCTTTTGGCTAAGATCAAAGTGTAGTATCTGTTCTTTTCAGCTTAATATCTGAAAGTTCCCTCACTGAGGGACCAGTATATTAAACTGATTTTTGTAAGCTGACGGGATGTTCGGGGCTCGCTCCACTCCCGTCGCGGGTCGGCCCGGCATTGCAGTGCCGCCGGGATCGGCCCACATAATACTCTTGACAATGGGGAAGGCAAGTGTCAAAGTGACAAGTGACAGTTTGGTCCCAAAAGAACTGTCAAATCAAAGGAATTTTCTGCAAAAAAACGATTTATTGATGTAAAATGGCTAGATGTTGTGTAATAAGCTGTAAAAATGATGGAACATACAAATTTCCGTCCATTCACACTATCAAGAAATAATGGGTAGCTGCTGTGACTGCCTTGAGAACAAAAATTGAATTATAACTAAGGAAAAGCTATATAATATAAAAATTTTACCTTCGAATAAAATTTGTATTATGTTTCCTAAGACGTCCGAAGTCCATTATGAGAGAGTACACCGTTTCGTTCCGCGAACAGCCGCTAGATGTCGTCACTTTCCGCCTCGTAATCGCGCCACTAGCGACCCCAAACGTCAAACCTGTGAACTACCTTCAAAAACCGCATACAAGCCGCCATGATGAAGTTTTAGATCATTGTTCGGCTCATAATGATGCAAAGGTAGGTATGCACCAGGAAGACCTTACCTGGACTTCGGACGTCTTAGGAAACATAATACAAATTTTATTCGAAGGTAAAATTTTTATATTATGTGTTCCGTTTGACGTCCGAAGTCCATTATGAGAGACGTGTTTGTTATCTCCTGGTGGATTGTATGAATGAAAAGCAACAATGTGAATTATAATTTTGATAATATTCATATAAACAGGTTTTATATGAAACAAATTCTAGCTATCAAATTGTTGGCAGTATATAGAATTATTAAATAAAAACATAAGGATACTTGCAATCTGTGCAATATCTTTAATAGTAATTTGAATCATGTCATGAAAACATTGGTTGGTTAATCAATTGGGGACTTGAAATAAAGATAACGAAAGCACCGAGGACATTTCGTTACTTGATCTGATTTCTTTATGATAACATTTTCTGAAAATTGATTTATGCCTCCAGTTTACTTTAGATAAAATATCATTTAAAGGATATTTTTCTAATCAATTTAATGATGAGACAGCCGATCTAAACTACCTGGAGGGGCCTGTATTTCAACACCAGATAGAATATACGTTTTATGCAACCACCGATTATAGTTGGAGTTGCTGCTCTAACAGGAACTCTAATAGTTATTATGAACAAATTTATTAATGAGCCCCGCCTGTCCATTGATAGATTTTTAACCGTGCGGAGCCAAAATAATAAAATAGTCGCCGTTCGCTTAGACACTTCATTATAAACTATTAATGCAAGGGGTATTATCCTGTAAACAAGTTATCAATACCCTGGCGTACCATGTGGGTACCTTAGGCAAAGGCTTGGCAATTGAAATTGCTTTCAAAATGTGATTTACAGTGTGACTAGAAGAAATTCTAAGGATGGCGTCTCATTTTGAGGCGCATTATGGCAGCACGGTCGATGTCTCGCTGCAACATGCTGACCACGACCACTCTGTCAAGAGTGAACCGACGAAGAAGAAGAAATTTTAATATTTGAAGTAGTTTCACAAATAGATGCAATAACGGACTCATGCACGAGAATGGTTCTGTAAGCTAACTTTTGATCTAGATCTATATAGATATGCTAGATATTTTGCAATATCTGCTGGATTTGGCGTACGAAAATGTACATTAATTTTGCTACACCACAAAGACCACTTACCCCAAATAGGCGTGTAAGTTTAAGGGTCAAAGTTCGCCAGCAAGATAAAAGATCTTTCTCTTGTGGAGACCCATTTCTAGTCATGGCGTCCCAGCCGAAATGAGCCAGGCTTCCAATTTCAGATCGTTGACATGAGCTTGTGATAAGCCGGTCACCGTGGCTATCAAGGTCTTTAGGTCTCTGATCTTCTTGGGCCGTGGCATGGTTCGACTCCTCAGGTCTGGTTACCAAAAACGGTTTATTCCACTTGGGTGCTACTATAATGTACCGCCCTAATACTGAGTTTAAGTGGTACAGAACTCGTGGAAGCAGCGCCGGTGGTGGGAACACCCATGCTAGGTCGTATTGCCAGTATCTGCTAAACGCGTCGTGATAGCAGGCGTTGGAGTCTGAGGAATCTAGAGAAACGTTAGTTGTCACCACGTGTGTGGTTTGGATGCCAACAAATCTATGTCCGGTTTTCCCCAAGTCTGAAATATTTTCGAAGTTGCTGCCACCCGTAGGTGCCACTCGCTGCCGACGCGATTTCGCGACAGGTGGTCGGCTTCGATGTTGTACACCCCTGGTAGGTGGTGCGGGATCAGTACAACACCAAGGTCGTCCTTCAGAATCAGCAATTCCGTGGCAACTCCATCAATCGGCGTGATCTTGTGCCGCCTTTCTTGTACGAGAATGTACGAGACCACTGTTTTGTTGTCGGTCTGGAGAGTTATGCTGGAGTCTCGGAGGGCTCTGGATTTCTGGGACAACAGAGCAATCACATCATACCTACATCTCCTTGAGATTGCAATGCCATTTTTTCTGGTGGGCACCTTGTATCTTGTTGTTGTTGACTAGTGCACCCTATGAAACGTCGGAAGCGTCCGTGATGACAAAGTGTGTATGGCACATTTGTGTGAATCGCTGTCTTTTGACTTACATTTTCCATCCACCACTCTAATTCCTTGCGAATGTCTTGTGTCAATTGTACTGCTCCGAGAGGATTTTGACGCAGTACTTTTATGTGACACTGCAGCGCACGGCAATGCATCCTTCCCCGGTGGGTGATGAAGGACACAAGGTTGAGAAGCCCTAAGAGGCGTTGCGCCTGCTTCAGGGTCCAACTGCCCGCTGCGAGTCTGGTCGAGAGGTTCTGTTGAATTTTTCTCACCTTGTCTGGTGGCAGGGACATGCGGTTTGTTTGTGTGTCCCAATCGATACCGAGATATTCGATCGACCTCGTTGGTCTGTTGATCGAATTCTCGTAATTTACACACCAGCCCAGACTCGACAGGAAGCGTACAGCTATGTTTAGATGCGTGCTGAGTACTTCCTTGTTCTGATGGACTAGTAATAATAATAATATTCCACAACTATCACACAACGCCATCTAGTCCCAAGCTAAGCAGAGCTTGTGTTATGGATACTAGACAACTGATAACTAGTAAATAAACGTCGAGAAAAACGCCAAAGCGCAGACCTTTTTTGCGAAGGTATTCTGCCGTCCAGTTTGTTATAGTCGCAAGCATTCTGGGAGCGGCAGCCAAGCCAAATGGTAGACATGTCATCTGCAGAAGTTGACCCCCGTAACTGGTACGCAAGAAGCGTCTGTGTTCTGTGCGTACTATGAGGTGATTATAGGCCTGGCTGAGGTCTAACTTCACCATCCAATCACCTTGTTGAAGAGACGAAGGCATTTGTTGATGGTGGAAAAGATGGAAATGTTTTGGCTCGATGTACAAATTTAGTGCATTTAAGTTGAAAATTACTCAATTTTTGCCATTTCTCCATTGCTCTTTGTAATTATAAAAAGAGGGCAAATGAAATATGTGGTCAAAGGAGCAGGCTCTAACACTCGTTCTTGAACCATTTTCCGAATTCCTAATGTCATTTCTTCCGAAACAAGGGTTTGAAATTTTGGCAGGTTGCCTAAAGGTACAATTAAGGGCGGTGCCTGATTGAAGGGGATACGAGCTCCCGATATCATTTTTACAATAGTCTTTGTAGGGTTGAAACTATTCCAAATTTCTATGTTATGCTGAAGACAGCCGCCCCAAAAACTGGGTCGCCTCCTGATGTTATCTTTTCTCCCCCCTCCCCTCTTTTATGAAAAAAAAAAAATCGTCAATTTGTTTGTCTTTTTTAATATTAGGTACGCTTCGATTTGTTTTGTCGCGAACGAAGTGTTCTCTTGAAAAGAGGTCGAAGGATCTAAGATATCGGGCGACTTGGTCCCGCACTATTAATTTGTTTTTCTAATTTATCTACAGAATCTACACCCCCAATTTTTAGTAGGTAGTTGGATAAATTTTTAGGATTGAATATTATTCGATCGAGGGTGGAATTTTTTTCTATGTTCGCGTATGTATTTGCTTTTTACGTTTTTTAATAACGATCGGCGGCGTGTCTCTATAACTTCAGCTCGTATACCGCCATTTGAAGAATGTCATGTGATATCGTTCTATGAATCAGCACCAAACAATTCTTCGAGTTTATTAAAGAGGGTAGTTGTTTTATACACCCCCAATCTTGTGTCAGTTGTACTGCTCCGGGAGGAATTTGACGCAGTACTTTTATGTGACACTGCAGCGCACGGCAATGCATCCTTCCCCGGTGGGTGATGAAGGACACAAGGTTGAGAAGCCCTAAGAGGCATTGCGCCTGCTTTAGGGTCCAACTGCCCGCTGCGAGTAAGATAATTGAGCGTTGGAACTAGCAGACCAATCAACAAGGTTTTGTAATGCCGAGTTCACATCCTCATTTTGCGCTAAAAATGCATTTGGGTAGCTGTCGATGTTGAGGGTAGCGCGGCGCCAAAATAATTTGCGTGGCGGGTAGGTTTTGTGCTAATGGAGCACTATTTGCCATGATGCAATTCGATAAAACATTATTGACATGACTCACCAATTGTTGGGATAGTAGATCAAACCTGCGATCCAGTTCGGAGTCTAGCGAAAAAGGGCGCCCGCGTGACCGTGGGGGCTGTTTGCGCGGTGCTGAACCACCCCCTCGCTCTCCGATGACACCGTGTCACTTCCTTTTGATGACGATGAAGAACTCCAACTCCGCGTCCTTTTCCTCGAAGTTTCCTCTGGCACGATAGTTTCACCGTCCATTTTGTTTTAAAAATAAACTCAACTCACGAGACGGAACGTTAATTTTAAATTTTATTAAAATCTAAAACACTAATATAATGAACTTTTTACTTTAATCTCAAAAGTTCTAAAACTAAAAAATATCGTTAATTCGAAACGATTTAACAATCTAGTGGAGCTGCGCACAGTTCGAAAAACGACGCAACAATGATCTAAAACTTCATCATGGCGGCTTGTATGCGGTTTTTGAAGGTAGTTCACAGGTTTGACGTTTGGGGTCGCTAGTGGCGCGATTACGAGGCGGAAAGTGACGACATCTAGCGGCTGTTCGCGGAACGAAACGGTGTACTCTCTCATAATGGACTTCGGACGTCAAACGGAACACATAATAAACAAATATCCAGGCTTGCGAAGCCGGGACAGGCCGTTAGTTGAGTTTATTAATGAAATTCTATGACTATACCATAACTAAACAATCGAATACACTTTTCAAAATAATATATAGGAGGTACTACCTACTTTTCTATTGGAGGTTAAGTACCAGTATTGCATCGCTCTATAAATCATGAAATGGTTCGTCAGGCGGAAGAATTATCACCTGGAACGAGTTTTGTGATAGTTGTGGTGTTAAGAAATTAAATATATTGTGATATTTCTCAAATCTAAATTGAAAAAAGGGGTAAAATTACTGACTTGAAACATTATGATATTTCATCAAAATAGAGAGTCAGAAGCAGCATTATATATTCTTGTTATAGGAGAGGACAGGTAAAACATACCTAAACTCAAAAATTGAAACCTCAACTAAAAGTAATTGTAGATTTATTACGGTAAAATCAAATTTATTACCACTCAATTAAATCACTTTTTTTCCTCTTGTAGATGCACCGCGGCGTCTTAATTCTTCTTTTAGTATATGCACTTGCATTGACGAATAATGTTCCATATTTGTTTTGTATTTATACTCAATTTTTATAACAATAAATCTTGTTTGTTTTTTGTACAAGGTAGACAGTAATCTGACGTGGGGACCAACTATCGCAGCGCCATCTACGATTAGCTTTGAGTTGCCATCCCCATTGGTAAGGGGCTGCCTCCACGAGCGAGAGAATCGCGACGAGTCCGCCCTTATATCGTCGGATAATCTCCACGAACGAGCGATAATTCCGCCGCGTATCGTCGCGAGTCGTTACGGTATCGCGGCGATTCCGCGGCGACTCGTAACGGTATCGCCGCGTTTCCTTGACGTCACGTTGCCAAAGGTGCCAGACGAGAGCGAAATATGTAGTGTCTCAGTCGATAATATAATTCTTTATTATGGATATAGTGTTGTGGGGTGCTTCTGCGAGTACGCTAGTGAATATGCAGTTATTGTTATTGTTAAGAATGGACGCGCCCGCCGCGCGCTCGTCGCGAGAGCGCCGCGAGCGCGCGGCGGTCGCGTTGCTAGTCGCGGCGGGCTAGCGACGATGTAATGACGTTTTGCGCGCTCGTTGCCACTCGTCGCATCGCGGCGATTATATCGCCGTGTGGAGACGGTTCCATAGAGAGTGTATAGGAAAACGTGGCACGGCGATAATATCGCCGCGATTCTCTCGCTCGTGGAGACAGCCCCTTAGACTAGGTACGTAGGTGCCTAATATTCCTGAGGGATCCCTATGTAAGGGATAATCTAACCAGCCCATCCATACTGAGTTATAATAGAAAGACTAAAAAACATGACAAATGTGCGTTCAACCAAGCAGACTTCAGCTTTATAATATTTGTCAAGTGTGAATTGTCCTGGTCGCGGGATTATTTCTTTACCGTGACCGCGGAACAGAAAGGGCTATTGAAGGACACCGTGGATTTTAGTCAGTAGAAGTCTGACAGTCCCTCCCGCCCTGCCCGGGGTGGGAGGACTCATTTGATGATTTTACCACGCTAAAAAAAAAAAAGAAAAAAAGTGTGTATTGTCCTTAGCACAATTTTCAACTTTATCACAATTATTAATTTATTAAAAAATGACTTAAATAATAGACTATAGATAAAATTTTGTCCGTTTTCAGGGAGTAGTAAAGAGGGACCAGTTCGTATTTGAAATGTGCAAGGAGAACAACATTCCTATTGTAATGCTGACCAGCGGTGGGTATTTGAGGAAAACAGCCAGGATCATTGCAGATTCCATCATGAACTTGCATCGCAAAGGACTTATTTCTGGCTAAGTGTATTACGAACCACGATAATCGAAGTGATTTTATTGATCTTAATATAGAACTGTGTATTTTTGTTGATTACTTGACTGTACCAATTAATTGGCTCGAGCTCGTGGCTAAATAATTACAGCCACAAAGACCGATCTTTCAAGACAAGCTGCGCTTGCCGAGGTTGGTCTGTAGATGGGTGACCATTTGTAATAGCAAGTTTCCTCCGTGCGTCGAAAATCACGTAAAGCAGTTGGTACCCGATGTCATTTGTTTGTAGATCTTTGATAGTCGACGTTACTGTTAGAAGTTCTAAAGTCTGACAACCAGTCTTACCATGGGGTATCGTATTACCCAGTTACTGGGTTGTGGAGGTCTGATAGGCAGTCGCTCCATGTAAACTACGGATATTCAGCTGCATCTGGTTCGACTGGAAGCCGTCCGGCCGATAGTTGAGAAAATGCAGGCAGATGATGACTGTACCAATCATCAGTTGGAGCACGGATCACTACTCACGGTTAGGTCCCATGCTCCACCTAGTTGCAAAAAATAGTTGGAGCACGGGATAATTATGTGGTTGCACATATACATATCAGCACCGTACACGCCATATTATATGACATTATTTATGACGTCATCGAGAGCAGTGCTGTGGTGGCCCAGTGGTATCGGCCAGACTTAAGAGTTGTATAGGGTCGTGGGTTCGAATCCAGTCAGCCGCATTACTTATTGTAATTTATTTCATCAACACAACTCTCAAAACGGTGAAGCAAAAAACCGTGAGTAGTAATTGAGTGCGTTAATGGGGAAGCAGTTCAAGTGAATTTTTTTAAAGATTTTAAATGGAGCAATTATTTAACTTCCATAGATAATAGGTTTTTAGGGGTCTTCCTGCCGGGTGGCTTGTCACCGGTGTATAGGTCGCGGACCCCTATTTGAGTACTGCCTCGTCGAGCTGTGGTAGGTTGTGGGGGCACAGAATTAAACACTCTGCTTGTAGGTTATACGTAGCCACGTTTATTCCTCAGAGCCCCGTTGAGACAACCTTCCGCTCGGAGCAGTGCGCAGTAACTGCCCCGCCGTTCATTCGTCCCGCTCACATACATTTATGCTTACCTAGCGTTCTGCCTTCCACGTTTACATTGTGTCCCTACAGGTTATTACTGGTGATATGATACCATTGGTAGGGCTGGTTAACAGAATGATGGTAGCACAGGTAACGTTTTTGTGGATGAGAGATGTAGTGAATGAAGAAAATATGTTGTTTTCAAATTTGTTTAAATGAAATAAGGTCGAATTTTTAATACTGGGCAACGTCTAGTTATAATAAATCTATTTGAATGTATAAAATCATAATTTTTAGTAAAATTTTCTTATAGGAAAATTCTAATAAAATGAAATGCATGTATTCAATTTTGTAGATACTTCTACATAGTTTCCAAAACTATAAAATAAACAAATGTTCTCAAAAATTACATAAAATATTATATTTGAATATAAAGGCTCTCACACACTATTCCGGCGGCATTCCTGGCGGCAGCGGCAGGTGTGCTCCGCGGGTCCATATTGGCTCACCTAAAGTTGTTTACCCGAAATTGTTCTTCCTAACGATTTGTAATCCGAATGATCACTCTTCCTACAATTTTTCATCCTAAAGTTTTTATTCATACTTTTTGTAGTGCTACCGGCGATGTTCATAACACTTATTTTTCCGAAAATTGTTATCAATAATATCGTTATTGTAAATATATTGAAACTCCTACTATTTTTTATCATAAAGTTTTTATCCTTAAACATGATTGCGATGATATTTTTATTTAGTCATTTTACTGGATTTAGTCAAACTGAATCCAGTAAAATGTCGAGAAAAGTCGACGGAGCACCGCTTCGCGGTGCTCCTACTTCTGGGTGGTTTAAAAAAAATAACCACGAAGGGGATGGCGGGGTCTTTCAGACCCCGCCATCCCCTTCTAACCTAACCTGTCCGAGTCGGGGTGCCCCCAGTCGTTTTTGGTCAGAGTGTCGTGTTGGGGTCACTATGAAAAAAATACTGGCGACAAATTTCGAGGTTGCGCTCGCCGGCCGCTGCCGCGGCTGCTCGCTTTGCTCGCTCGACTCGCGAGTAGCTGGTCACAGTTCTAACCTAACATAAAGTATGGATATCTTTTCAGGTATACACCGCTTTAAATACAATTAAAGAAGACGCTTTAACTAATAAAAACAAAAAACCAATTCATATAATTAGTGAGTGCGAAGCAAGCACTTCCTCAAATAAACGTGCTAATATGCCAAAAAAATAAATCTAAACAAAAAAGATGACTTTGAATAATAGTGTAAAAGAAGGTTATGTTGAGAAAATATAGGAAAACAAATAATAGTATAATAGATGTTTATTGCTACCGACATTATGAAGTCGAATGATTCGGAATTATGAACATTAGTGACAGTGCAATTAGGAGTTGTGATCATTAGGATTAAAAATGTTAGGAATACAATTTTCGGGTTTCCGATGATCGGAGTTTAAATTTTAGGTGAACTTTGGCGCGCCCGTGCTCCGCAATACCCCGACGGCTATTAAACAAGGAGCCGACAATGGGATAGCAGACCTGAGCGGCAATAATGTCGCCGGCATAGTGTGTAGTAGGCATAAAAGAGCATAAGGATATTTAATTTCATAATGGGCTAGTTCACTGAAAAAATATCAATAGTATGTCAGTTAAATTATGAAAAAGAATTGACTCGTATTTTTTCTTATCAGCGAAAATTCAGTCGGGGCGTTTCCAGAGTTAATAGATTTACAGTTGATTGATGGTGGCAATCAGCCTATTATAACACTATTTTATTAGTTATAGAATTAAATTATATGACGTGGATAATGTATTTAAAGCCCCACGTCAATGATCTCAACTTTGTGCCAACGATTATTTAAGCAAATTAAATTTGCGACATGTTAACGCAAGGCGCTCCTTCTCCGGGACCAATCAGCGAGAGACACGAAACGAACATTATCGGCCATCACTGACTGCTTGAAGAAGTCAGTATCGACTGCTTCAAGCGATAGCATAACAAAACGACACAGTCTTCTCTGTCTTCTAAGCACACACTTATTAATGATGTGTGATCCGACCATTTTCCCATTTTCTTGAGATCGTCGCAAATCGTTTTTTTTCTTCCATTCTCCCCTATCAGCGGTCACAGTATCATTTACTCCTTTTTCATTCATATCATTCCTTAGACAATCCTTCCTTCTTTTTTTTGGCCTTCCTCTTCCTCTCCATCCTTTAACATTCATACTCATCACTCTCTTAGTCACATGAGTGTACCGATCCGACCGATTTCAGTTAAGGCGATTGCTTCAGCTAAGCTGTAGTTTTAGTTCGTGTGCTTTCATGTGGCGTATGAAGATCTTCTTTATAAAGGCCTATCCGCACACAACAGTGCCGACACGTGCCGATCAGTACCGTATCGATCAGTGTCAGTGAAATATGATATTGTACCATACAACATTTTGTACGACGCTATCCGTACTGATCAGTGACAGTGCCGTTCAGTGATGTTCGTTCACTCGTATACATAATTATATGAATAGCACGTCACGGAACGGTACGGTACGGAACGTGTCGGCACTGTTGTGTGCGGATAGGCCTTAAAGATCCTCGCACATTGCGATAAAGATACACAAACACATATGGAACCGCTCGAGTGGTCGACCTGCTTCAGAAACAGTTTGCAATGGCAGCTTTAAGCAACTGAATTTGACGGAGCAGTCTGTGTATGTTGATTACTGGCCGACTGCTCCGGCAGTCTGTGTATGTTGATGACTGGCCAATTTCTCGAACAGTCAGTGTATGGGCAGCAATTCAGTGCTGTAATTATACAACGGGACACTGTTCTGGTGAAGGAGCGCCTTAAGAATTATTTAATTCTTGTACCATACTTCAGTATGAATGAATGTAATGTGATCAAAAGATTTTATATTTACGGTTGTAGCTTGGAGTTTTTTTTTCCAAATAAATAATTATTTTCGTCCTAACATTGTTCTTTTAATTTCTGTGTATTGAGAAAAACGGGGTGAATAGGGACAACATTTTTGAATAGAATTTTAACTTGAATTATATCTGCCGCCAAGCGGAAACTAGTATTTACCTTTTATGTTAAGGTTATCTACTCAGAAAATTTAAGAAAAGAAATGAAACAATAAATAGGTAATAAAAAGGAAAGTTTAATTAATAACAGACCTAGAAATAAATAAATAAACAGCATTTTTGCAAAACAATTTGAAAAAGACTTCTAATTATGCACACTTACTAGATTTTAAGCTGTGCTAATACCTACATTGTGCCTACATTAAAGTGCGTCCAAGTCCTTTTCTATGCATTTCCAGCAAAAATGTGATTTTAATAAAGAATACCTTTTCAACTGGCTTAATATTTGAATGTGTATAGGAATCTACAGTGCCGAGGTAGATTTCAAGTCCAGGTAGAAAAAGACATTTTACCCATATTTATGGTCACGTGCGCCGTGCTAATGCCAAAAATGCTCCACTGTGGGGTCAAATGTACCACAATGGTGCCAAATGTTTCACAATCGGGTCAAATGTGCGCCGAAAATGTGATTTAACACACATCAATATAGCCTGAATTAGCAAAAGATTTATCCAACCTAATCTAATCAACCAAAATCGTGAACACAATATCTGGTATAGTGTTCCAGTACCCCATTTTCTTCGTGGGGTCCACTGGAACCCCATTTTATCTGGTGGTGGTGTTGAACTGCGAATAGTAAAGATCGGTTGGGGTATTGTTGTAGACCACTTCTTTGTAGTATTTCGCTTTCTCCTTCTGCTGTAAGGCCAAGAGTTGGTTTTCGTCCATCAGTTGGCGGGCGATTTCTCTGCAGACGAAAAAAAAAACAGGTTTGTAAGTATATAATTATCACGGAAAACGTAAATGGGAAAGGTAGTCGGAACCCATTGCAAGTGTTGGAGAAAATTAGGCTAACAATGTCCTCCTGACTAAAATTTTATTCAAGTACAAAAATAATAATTTTGCAAAAAATACTGGCATGGTCCTTGACTAGACCTAACTTTAAGGTCTAGCAGGTACTTACTTTCTCTTTCTGGTATCAGCGATGTCCTGTCGTGCTACTTCACGCTGGATGGACTTGGCTAGAGCCTGCCATTCAGCTTCCATCTTGTCTAGTGCGTCGCGTTTTGCCTGAAAAATAAGGTAAGTAAACATGAATTCCACTATTATGAATTCATTCTTTTGAATGTAAGTAAATCCTATTTTTCAATAGAATTTTAATTGCTCCTTTTCTAAATTTTTATTCACTTTTTCTTAATCTTGGTAAAACCGCCAGGCCCTAGGCAAACATTTCTGGATGGACCTTAGAATAACTGCAGACATTCGGCATTTATAAGACTGGTTGGCAGACATTCGACTAAAACAACTATTACTTTTCATACTTTTAGAAATCGTTACGGATGGATGTATTAAATGAGTCTTAAGCTCTTAACAATTTTAACGAAGCCATACCTACATACGACCTAGACCCCAGAGCAGTGGTGGTTCAGTGGTATCGGTCTCGAGTCGAGACCGATACCACTGAACCACCACTGTGGTGATGAAATAAATTACACGAAGTAATGCGCCTGGCTGGGTTTGAACCCACGACCTACAACTCTTAAGTCGAGATATAGCGGGATTCTTCAAAAAAACAACATTCCCCTATTTAAAAAACGTATAATTTTCTAAATTGTAATAATAATAAAAAATAACAGGTAGCGATGCGATTGTGCCTGGTTATCCAAAGTATCAAGTTTTGAATAATAAAACAAATTGGTTGCACACAAAAAAAACTCAGTTATTATGCAATTATGTCAGATTAAGCAACGAAAGTATGAATTAATAGTTATTTAATTGATTAAGGAAAAACCAAAATCTTGAAATTTAGAGGTAAAATAATTAAGCTCGACTTAAGAGTTGTAGGTCGTGGGTTCAAACACAGCCAGGCGCATTACTTTGTGTAATTTATTTCATAACCACTGCTCTCAAAACGGTGAAGGAAAACATCGTGAGGCATGTCTTAGAACCAAAATTTCGAAGACATGTGACATCTACCAACCCGCACTGGGCCCGCGTGGTGGATTATGGCCCACTCCCTCTCACTGAGAGGAGGCCTGTGTCCCAGCAGTGGGAACATTTATAGGCTGATGATAATACCTACATACGACCTTACCTCAGCTTAAAATTAGGTAGTTATTCTTTTAGTTCAAGATAAAATACTTATGACTAAAAAAAGATACCTTAGCGGCAGCCATTTGTTCTTTCTGCGCGGCGTAGAACTTCTTGAGCTCTTCCTGATTCATTCCCTTGTACATGAAGCCGATCGCTCTTGAATTGTATAAAAATAAATAGATTAATGTTATAAGTCGTGGCGTCCAAATAATACCAGAATACCGCCAAATAGAAGCTTATAAGTCGTGGCGTCCAAATAATGCCAGATTAGAATACCGTCATAATTTGAAAACTTTTCCGCAAGTCTCTAATCTAAACGATCTGCTATAAGATATGCCTACATCTAATCCTGATCATGGATTCACCTAACAAATGGTTTTCACCTCACCCGCTCGGAAAGATTCTATTTCTCATTCAAAATCTGAGCGCAAAACTCCATTTTGTGCTCTAGAGCACAAAGTGTTGTTTAAAATTCGAACACGTCTTGTATTCAATTGTTTTCTACACTGCCAGGCGAGCCGCCCCCTGTATAGGTCAATGCCCCCACTTCATTTCCTCGCTGTGTGAGGTGAAAAGTTGTGTGTTGCACTCGGCAGCAAAGTTTTTCTGCGTCTCGTACCTTTGAAAACTTCGCATCGCTCAGGATTCTATATTTGAACCGCTCGTTTCTCTCGCGGTTCAATCTTAGAATCCTTCGCTCGCTCAGTTTTCAATTCAAGTACTCGCGCCAAAAATCAACTTTGCAGCCTTGCATAACAAATAACTATTATCACCCACCTATAAATAATTTGGATAGTGCTCGTATGAGTTGAAAATCGGCATTTCCATGAAACGAACCAATCTCATATAGATTGTTTTTGGATTTCGTCGACAAAAAATCTTTTTCACCTCACACGCTCGGAAAGATTCTATTTCTCATTCAAAATCTGAGCGCAAAACTCCATTTTGTGATTTAGAGCACAAAGTGTTGTTCAAAATTCGAACACGTCTTGTATTCAATTATTTTCTACACTGACAGGTGAGCCGCCCCCAAAAATCAACTTTGCAGCCTTGCTTAACAAATAACTATTTTATTTATTATGCAAGGCTGCAAAGTTGATTTTTGGCGCGAGTACTTGAATTGAAAACTGAGCGAGCGAAGGATTCTAAGATTGAACCGCGAGAGAAACGAGCGGTTCAAATATAGAATCCTGAGCGATGCGAAGTTTTCAAAGGTACGAGATGCAGAAAAACTTTGCTGCCGAGTGCAACACACAACTTTTCACCTCACACAGCGAGGAAATGCAGTGGGGGCGGCTCGCCTACCAGTGTAGAAAACAATTGAATAAAGCGTGTTCGAATTTTGAACAACACTTTGTGCTCTAGAGCACAAAATGGAGTTTTGTGCTCAGATTTTGAATGAGAAATAGAATCTTTTCGAGCGCGTGAGGTGAAAATGAAATACCTACCTACCCGGGAAAGATAGCTTCAGATTTCCCAGAACGAAAATATACTAGACGGACTTTGGGCCTCGCAAAACAGTGAGACAGTATAAGCGTCAGACTTTTTCTGAGCGAAAACCTTCAAAAGTCTACCGGTCTTTGCGGATAAGACGGGAGTGAGGGATTTCTACTTCACTAAAACCACTCCGGAGTTCGCCATTAAGTACATGAGACGACGCCTCATATTCTCTTAAAAGACCTGTCCGAGGCCTTCTCCGTGCAATACCTGTTAGGGTACAACCCTGTGAACTAGGGCATATCCGTAGGGAATATACTACCTGTTCTTCCCGAGCGCGCTCTTGGCGACGTCAGGGTTTTCAGTGAGCATGTCCGACGTCAGGTTGTTGTACATCTCCGCTGTATTGTCTGCCTCTTCCTGATGCTTCAGTATTTGTTCGAGCTGCTTCTTTTCAGCGGCCTAGTTACAAATATATGGTTCACGGTATTATTTTTCTTGTAGGCAATGAAGAGGAGGAATTTGAAAGACTGTTCAAGTTCCTTGCTTTTTTAGAAAGAGTGAACTTACGCGTATCCGAAAACTCTATTTGAATTTACACCATGTCGCAGAAAGCGTTTAGAAGCATCTGCAGGTTTATGGAAATTCGACGTATGTAGTAGGTGTTTAAAAACGTTTCGAGTTCTATAATTTTATTGACAAATGAGGGCGAAACCACTCCTTGAAATGCAGTTCCTGCCAGGTCGTAAATCTTGCATTATCATAAAAAGTTCACATTTATAAGGGCTTCGTGTTTTTCACTTCTTTGTCTCTATCATCATCTGCTTAGGCTTTTTCTAATTATTTCTTGAATCGTCTTCCAGTCCTCTGTTAAAGAGATTACCTCTTTCTTTGACTGGTTCTTTCTAATGGTTGCTAATGATAGTACATTTTTTCATTAGTGCAATGGAGTTGATTTTAAATTGTAAAGTCTTACCAACGCTTCGTTGTACTTGAGGTTGGCCTGCCCGAGTCTGTAACGACACTCTCGTTCCAACTTATCCAGTTCACCCGCGCGCTCATCTCGAGCTTTGATGGCCATCTGTGAAATAGATAAATAGTAAAAGGTTAGTGAATTAGAAGTACGAACTATGTTGTTTATACCATCATCAGCCTATAATGTTCTCACTGCTGGGACGTAGGCCTCCTCTCCGGGAGAGGGAGCTGGGCTATAATCCAACAAGCGAGCCCAGTGCGGGTTGGTAGATGTCACATGTCTTCGAATTTTTGGTTCTAGGACATGCCGGTTTCCTCAAAATGTTGTCCTTCGCCGTTATGAGAGTAGTGGTGATGAAATAAATTACTCAAAGGAATGCGCCTGGCTGGGATAATAAAAGTAGAACATACAATCTACAACTCGTAACTCGGGACTGATACGACTGGGCCACCACTGCTTTTACCACCATTGGTTTTACACCATAATTGCGACAAACAAGCATACGGCCCTCCTGATGGAAAGGGGTCAGTGCAGCCTATGGGCCCTGCAGAAACTTATGAACATTATTGAAGAGACCCAAGATCAAAATATTCTAGGACTTTAATAAATTTCTAGAAGGTACCATGTAAGCGGCCTCTGCCTTCTTCCTCTCCTCTTCGGCCGCCTGCCGCTCCTGAACCTGCTGCTCCAGCCAGGAGTTCTTCTGCGCTGCCATCATTTTCTTACGCTCTTCATACTCCAAGTCTTCGCCTTCGAACCTGTTTACATTAAGATATTATTTTGCTTGCCACCGGTGTGCGGCACAAATGTTCGCTCTGGTCGACACGCGAATACGAACAAAAACGACACCTGCAGGGCTATTGGCTAACTTGATTGTCACTGACCAGCAGTTGTCAACTGAACTTGCATGGCTTGACACCTCTATATTTTATGACTATGAGGCTAAGTTGAGGAGTGCCTCAAGAGCGTTAGCTGATTTTAGGTAACATTTACATTTATCAGTTTCATTGCAAATGCAAACTTGAGCAGTGGAATCGTTATTTCTGCGCACACAGCTAAGCTGAGCAATTGGACTGCAGCGCTGCGTGTCGCGGGTTCGATTCCCGCACGGAGCAAATATTTATACGATCTACAAGTAGTTGTTCCGGGTTTGTGCGTTTGTGTATGTGAGTTTATATGTTTGTAAACGCACCCGCGACACAGGAGAAATTCCAAGTGTGGGGCAACGTTTTTTTTAAAACATAAGTTACGGGCAACCTTGCCGGTGGACTGGACAGAGAGACTAATCGCGATACCCAGTTTATTACGCGCACTGTAGAAATGCGCGAAAAAATGTGCCGCACACTATTTGGTATCGTGGAATCATACATTGTAGAGTCACGATAATTCACGATATAGAGACTGCTGCTTATTGGCCTTGTTGCGCATTTGCCTAGAGTCCCGTGATTTTGGGACGGCACGGTAAGCATAATGGCTGAGCGATCGACAGCTGCGCTGTGGCTCGCGAGATCGATTCTCGCATGGAGTAATTTTATTTGAATGGTCTACAATACTCAATAGTCAAAGTCACGGTGTCAAAATCTTCAGAGAGCTGGTAGTTTATAGTAGGCTTACTTCTGTGCGCTGGACAAACCGACTGGATTGTCATCGCCGGCTCTCGGAGGCAGCTGCTTCTTCAGAACCTCAGGGTCGTTGAGATCGTACTCCCTTCGGTCTTCGAATCGCTGGAACCGCTGGCGAAACGAGTCGATCTCTACGCCGATGCGACGACGCTCCTGTTACAGAATTGGTATTTATTGGTATATAAATCATGTAATGTGGACCATTTGGAATTGGTTCAAAAAACCGGTTTTAAACGCCCAAATGGTCGGTTCAACATTGCGCGGGGAATGTTATAGTACATTACTGCCGCGGCCTATAATGGCTACTTTGCTGGTCGCACTGATGATGGCCGACAGCGCAGCGTAGCGCAGCTCCAGGCCGACACAGCGCGGTCAGCATGCAGCACTGGATGGACGAGCTGAGATAAAGGCCGAGGCCGTAGGCCGAGGCCTTTACAGCGAGGACAGCAAGGGCTGCAATGATGGCCAAGCTGGAAGGCCTAGAGCGTAGCTAGGCTAGCTCGAGGCAATCATAGCGTGACCAGCGAAGCAGACATAGTGGGCCAAGGCTTGTATAGTGCTTTACTCAAAAATGCAAGTACCTAACCTACATAAAACCAGCAAGTGATTTAAATAAAATATATATTAATTAACTAGAAATTTAATTAAAATAACAATTATGAAAAATACAGTTACTAAAATTCAACACCGACTTTCCCGGTTCCATATTACTTACTAATAGTTTGCGATAATTGTAATGCGATGCTGCTATATTTTCTTCATTTATAACTTCATTTACTTAAAGCAAAAAAGTCACTAAATAAAAATAAAAAATTCGCTGAACCGCGCTTTTGTTCCTTCTTTGTAATTTTTTTTTAAATATGGAATACAATCTTTTTGTGCCTACCTCTTTATATACAAACAGCTGTGTTTTAAATAAAATCTTTTTGCATTTGTTTTTTTAAAACGTTGAAACGTCAAAATAGCGGCCGGCAATGTTTTGCCGGCCTGTTAGAGCGGCCAGCAAAAACATTGCTGGCCGCTCCTTGAAACAGACCGGCAAAGTCTACTTTGCTCAAACAAGGTTGTCAAAATAATGACCACATTACATGCATTTTTGAGTAAAAACTAATATTCTACGAGTAAATGCGAAATTGTTTTTGTTTGTTGTACTTTCACGTCAAATTCACTGAACCGATTTTAACGAATTTTGGTAAGAATTAAAAGGAACATTGGAAACGGTTTACCATGAAACTTAAGCCGTCTTACAACAAAAAAAATTAAACATCAGTTGAAAACTTGTCCAAAAAAACTGTTAACTGCAAAAGGGCATTTGACGTTGATAAAAGGGTCGTTTTGCAGTTAAACTTTTTATAGACAAGTGTTTAACAGGTGTTTAACTTTTTGATGTAAGACTTTTTGAAGGGTTTTCTTACCTCTCTTTCCCTCGCTTCCAGCACCACAGCCAGGTTGCTGTCTTTGATCATCTGCGCAGCGAACGCCAGGTCCTTCCGCTCCTGCTCGGACCGCTCAGCTCGCTTCTCGGCCACCTGACGCTCTAAGAAAGGGAGATCCACCTGGAAAAGTCTTTGGACATAAGTTGTGTGAATTTGAGAAAGTTTTATCTTCTTTTTCTTGGTTGGAGAAGTCAACAAATGAGTTGATGGGTGTATTTGGTGGTGTGATTGTGGAGACAGACAGACACATCTGAATCTCATGTGGAGCGGGTCACCCAATCATTCCGGCAGCAAACATCGTTCTTTTCCTGCTAGAAACAGTAACACTGGTAAGTAATATAATAATAATATTCCACAACTATCACACAACGCCATCTAGTCCCAAGCTAAGCAGAGCTTGTGTTATGGGTACTAGACAACTGATAAACATACTTATATATTTCTAAATACATCGCTTTTTCCCGACTGCTCAACTGTAACTGCACAACTACGAACAGTTGAGCAGTTGGGATCCCAACTGCTGTAATTGAAGTTAAAGTTAAACTTGCAAGCCTTGTAGTAATAATAATATAATAATAATAATATTCCACAACTATCACACAACGCCATCTAGTCCCAAGCTAAGCAGAGCTTGTGTTATGGGTACTAGACAACTGATAAACATACTTATATATTTCTAAATACATACATATTATAGATAAATTACACCCAGACACAGAACAAATGATCGTGCTCATCACACAAACATTTGCCCTGGGTGGGAATCGAACCCACGACCTCCAGCATAGCAGTCAGGGTCACTAACCACTAGACCAACAGGCCAGTCATAATATAAGTAAATAAAACAATTCAATGTAGTGCTGCTAATAAAATTGGATGTTTACGTTTGCTGATCGTATTTGAATATTTTTTTGAAATGTGGCTGTTAGTGGAGCTATCGACTGCTGAGCAGTGTGTCGCGGGTTGGTTCGATCCCCGTACGGTACAAATATTTTGTTTGATCTACAAGTAGTTGGTCTGGGTGTCTGTGAGTTTTTGGGTTTATAAACGCTCCCACGATACAGGGAGTAATTCCAAGTGTGGGGGCAACGTTTTATAAAAAAAAAAAACAAAGTGGCTGTTTCCCATGGTTTCACTGCAACTCGGCTCCTTTTGGTCGTAGCGTGATGTTACATTCGTATAGCTTAAGTATAGCCTTCCCGATAAATCGACTCCAACAGTGATTAACGCGTTCAGCCAAATAAACTCTACAGCTTTATAATATAAAATTGAATATAATTTTTAAATTATGTTTTGCTAGATCATCACGTCTGTCGACCTTAAATGGTTAAGTAGAGGTAGATTTCCATTGCTATTACTAAGAAATTCCCTAAGGAAAAAATCCAAAAACATTGGCGCCCAACTTGGGGCACGAAAACAGAACAGGCTTTGCAGCCGCGCTTGTAACCACTAGTCAATCGAGACTTACCCCAATTTTCCTGTTCCTCGCATTGAAGATCCTGGACCTCCTCTCAAGCTCACATTGCCTCCTCCTCTCTCTATTCTGAGCCTCCTTCCGGTCCTGTTCATTGGCTATCTGTAATTTCATCATTTTTATAACTTTCGAACGTCAAAATACTCTAAAAACTTGAACACAAAAACTAAAATAGAAAATTTCGCGGCAGCGAGGTAACAAAGTCTGTTGCTATGGTAACCGCTTGCTTCTTTTTTATTGAAATGGCATCTGGGTGACATTGATTTAACAACGTTGTTTTTTGGAAATATGGAGTTTTCATTATTGCTTGCCTATCCTATTCCAACAGCGACATCAGTACTTGCATCGGTATAGTAAGGCTGCGGTTCCACTGAGGCGGAGTGAAGCGGTGCGGAGTAGAGCTGTGCCGCCATTCACCAATCACACTTTGAAGCGGTGTGGATAAGAGATGCTGATTTCAAGCCATGTGATTGGTGAGTCGCGGCACAGCTCTGCTCCGCTCCGCCTCAGTGGAACCACAGCCGTAGGGTCGCCTTCTAGTAAATTTTGGATACTTTCTTTTTCTATCGTGGTATAATCATCAACAACATCAACTGACAGACTTGTACTGGCTAAAATCTATGGTGATCCTTCAATGGCCCAGGGTCGCGGTTAACTGATGAGACAGTTCCGCGACCCTGGCAGAATTTTGGATACTTAAATTAAAAAATGTATAAGGTCAAGCAAAATTCAACCTAATTGTAATGTAATATCTGTAGAAATAGTTGTGATAGGTTCCTATAGTTTCGTGATACTTAAAGTTACACAGTTAACGGTAACTTTACTTCAGTTATAAGATAGCTATCTCGGGTACTGCATTGAATATTTCTGCTCCCTTATCTTGTTAAGGATATCCGACATTTAATAATGTTTTTTATAAATATAAGTAATAGCTTTTGAAAGGAGAGATTTATCTTTTCTCTCTAGTTTAGAGATATGTTCAATACTTCTGTAAATTCAGATGCGAATTAAAACAAATTGAAATATCTGTGTGCAGTAAAAGGAATATTATAATCATAGTTAGACTCTAATAAGAAGTTAGTAGTAACCCAGCAATTTGTTTATGTTTTAAAATATATTTTTAAACTTCACCTACCAAAATCTACCATTTTCAAAATTATGTCATGGTAGAATTTTATTTATTCAGCTAGCAACACAGACTGCGGGCAACGTGAGGTGTACGTCGCAATTGTCGGCCGGCCCACTCGCCGAACAGCGTAGATTAGAATTCACCCACAGTGCACGACACACCGCTATCGGACGAGGTCGTAACGCGTTCGCGGATAAAACACCGTATTACATGCGCGTACTATAACGTATTTACACACGTATTTTTTTAGTGTAACAAAAAAGATATAAATTAAAGTGCTGTGCTTTTGAATCATTTTTTTACTGTGTTATGTGACGGAAGTTATGACAAGTGTTTTGAAGAAAGCTAGAGGCACTAAAGGTAAATCCGAATCCATGCAAGAGGATCTGCCTTCAAGATGGGGGGAAGTCTCCCGCGAAAACAATTCGGAGGACGTCGCTAAATTGATAAAATGTATCGATGATAACATTATTGGAAAAGAAAATTCGTTTTGTGGACCTTTCGGCAGGAGAAAAGGTAAGATTTAATAAATATTTTCTTTTTCTAGAGAAACGTTACGTTCAAAAGTAAAATACTTATCTACCAATGAAGATTTGTCTGATTTGTTTTTATCTCTTTCTTTGTTGCGCCTATGCCAACGGTTTTGGAAATCGCTTACGTCATTTGATTGTGTCAATAAGAATTTTAAAATTTAATTGCGCGCAAATATTTTTGAAATTGCTTTTCCGAATGTCGCGTGAT
Organism: Agrotis clavis; assembly: GCA_954870645.1. Classification (NCBI taxonomy): domain Eukaryota; kingdom Metazoa; phylum Arthropoda; class Insecta; order Lepidoptera; family Noctuidae; genus Agrotis; species Agrotis clavis. The sequence goes on from OX940925.1 coordinate 7,999,284, forward strand.
TTTTAATGTTGGAATTAGCATTCGTTATTTCAAGATGCTAAAACGATGCCAATGTGCCTTGTTCCTTGCTATACAAGGTCTATAAATAGAAAAAACATATGTTGTTAGTAATAGCCGACAGCTCGTAAAACTGCTGTTTCAATGATCAAGGTTATAATAATCATAACATCATGGAGATAATGAGAAATATGTGCACCAAATTGTTCACAAAAATCGGGCTACCGTTTTGCAGGACATCTTTTGAATCTTTCTGCCTCTCATAGAATAAACAAAGTCCTATCTGAAGTTCATTTAGGACTTCTGAGAAATCCGGAAAAGAAGGTAGTTCAAAATTCTGTATTTTTGAAGTGAAAACTTCTTTAGCGGCGTTGTACACTTTTTCTGTAATGGGTAAAAAATTTAAAACTCGCGTCAGGGTCACGTGACCCTGATCGAAAATGAGTAAGACGTCATTCAAATTAGTTAATTTCATATCTGTACTACTCCAGTTTTAAAATAAAACATAGTAACAAAAAAGTTTTCACTTCTACCGGCACTCCTGGAGTGCAACCTTTTTTTTTCTTCATATTTTATGTATCTTTTCTTCATATACAGGGTGTAATCGAAATCATGGGCAATATTTTAATCTAAGGTTCTACTCACGATTGCATTATGGCTAATAAATCGCAAATCAAAAATATTATTAATGTAATTATGGACACCTTTAAAAATGTAGTATGTCGCATAGCAAAGGCTTATTAATGGAAATAAGCACTAAAAGTAATAAACAATAAATCATAAACCCCAATAATATTACGCGAAGATACTTGCATTAATAATGCATTAATAATGTTTTTGAGTTCCGTAAAACGATTAGTATCGTTAGTAATGCCCAAGTTTAAAACATTGCTCATTAATAAAATTTCACCCTGTACATAATATGCATCTTCTTTCGTAAAAGGTCTATGAATAGAGCAGAAAACACCTCTAATTCAGCTCTTCCTGATTTCATAGCTTACGTCTGTTATTTTATTTCACATTTTCATTAGATCATGTAAATCTTGATGCCTTGTAAATAACTTTCACAATAGCTGTAACGAATTGATTGTTCGTTTCAAATAGTATTGATAGATAGGTATTTAAACAACTAAAAATAAATCCATATTTTATGGAAAATACTCAAAAGACAGCCAAATATTATATTAGTTAGATGAAATATTCGGCTCTCCTAAGAGTTATTTGAGGATATGCCTCAAATAAAAATACTTTTTTGATCTCCCGATTTTATTTGGGGACTTACAATCGAAAAACCTTTAGGCATAGGATATGTATCTGGGTATGTATAATCGGAAAACTCTTCAATTCAAAATTTAAATAAGTATACAATTCCCCTGCATGCTAATAAACAGACTATTCGTATGCTAACGCGGTTTGCAATACCGGGTTAAGGTCGCCAAATGTTTTTGCCCGATTGTGCTTTTTTGGTACTTTGTCTTCTGCTTTTGGACTTCTGGAGTTTATTGAAGTACATAGTTACAAGCAGGTGACAGTTGCTTTGAAAGCATTTCGTCTTTCTACGAAGACTTTCAATAGGATTGACAGAAGCTCTTTCTTCGGGGTCTTGGCACTCAGGACAGCCTAACGAATTTAATATTAAGTCCTGCAATCAATTTCTCAATTAAATACCTAATTAATATGCAATTTATTATATAAGTAATGGTCACACGTGCACGTGCCCGCGCATATTAATTATAGAGTGAAATTACTTATGGCATGTTGGATGTGGGCGCCAAAATTTTGCTATTGTCTATTACCAATATTAACTTGGCACAATCAATAACAGGCTATCAATACTTGTCAGTCGAAAATACATGATAGAAGACGTCAGTTAATAGACTGTTTATCGGTGTTTGTTTGGAACGGGAGGAAGAAGCTTAATTCGTTTTTTCCAAACGTTCAATAACTAGGAATTTCTCCTGTGTCGTGAGAGCTATAATCCAACACCTAGAACCATTATTAAACATAATTATTATAAAAAACAAGAAAATTTATACTAGAGAGATCTTCATGAGGAAACAGTATAAGATTTAATGTAATTACATAATGTAGTATAAAATTTTTTTATGCTCAGAAATTACGACCGTGTATTGAGTTAATTTATTTAAGGAATTTGAGACCCATTACAAAATTGTTTTCTTTTTTCCATCAATCTTATCCGTAATTTACTCGACAGTCTCATATTAAAAGACTGTTATTATAACTTTTTTCCTCGTAAAATGTGGAAGAAAACACTCCAGTGAAAGGAGTTCACCCAAAACCGGTTTTGGAGGTCATTTAAAGAGATGGTATTAAAAACCGGGACCTTTTGCGCTCCTACTGGAATTCGTGCACATTTTTACGATGCTGTTACTTATTTAATGGACACTTACGTAGAGTTTACAGCTGTATCAAATTCTCCTGTTATCAGTTAGAGATTATTAATGTCTTAAGGTCATATTGATAAGGAACAAGCAGTCTGGAAACAGGCCGAATGAAATACGTGGAAGTCTCGAGCCACGATAATTCAGCCTATAATGTGCCCACTGCTGAGACATGGCCTCCTCTCTTTGAGAAGGAATGGGAAGGAGTCCACCACGCGGGTGCTTTGAGGGTTGGTCGTGTTTTAATAAATCTCAGGTGTAATAAATGCAGAGGAATTTATTATAAGCGCGTGAGTTTTCATGAGACGTCGATTGGCAATTTTGTCTACCTAGCATAGCAAAAATGTTGAAGGCACTTAAGATTTTTATACAAATGTGTAACTAGCTTCTTTAAATTCTACAGCTTCACCCGCGTATTTCTAACTGGCCTATTAACGTAAGTGCAGCAGCCACAAGCAGTAACAAGTACACGAATGAAGAAACAAACATGAATTTGGGAAAATTTCTTCTACAAATTGAATAAAAAAGATGCTCAAAAAGAGTGGGTAGTTAGTAGTAGTTTAGGTGTTATCTCACTAGATTTTTCTAAAGTCATAGACCAGAGTATTTATTTGTTTCTAATTTCTATCAACGTGGCAAGTTGCCACGTTGATAGAAATTAGAACTGGCAACCCCTTAACATATTGGCACTAGTGTTACACTTCTGGGATAAAGAAAAACGTTTAAAAAATCCTTTAAAAACTGGGTAATTTAAAAAAAAAAAGATAAATAACAGCATACCTATTTCAGTTCACGTTTTTGTATTGCAACAAATGCATATGCATTGAGATTGAAATTAAACAGTGTACAAAGTCTATAAATGCGAATAATTTATATTTTATTGTTGATTAAGTGAATGGGATGTCAGTGTCATGTTACTGACAAATACAGAAATGCATATATTGGACTAATTGAATGCTATGTGAGTGCGGAAGTGGGTGCAACGATAGTCACGTGTATTCATACGTTAGTCATTTGTCACTGCGCTGAGTACGATTCGCTTATTCATTATTATATGCACTGTTCATCTTTGCATAATAATATAAATACGATTTGCGGTCAATAATATTATGTTTGATAAAATCTTATTGTATATTTTTTAATTCTTATTCAACAAATAACAACATAATGTTGGCCTTTTAAAGTTATATCTATTAATCACTAATCATCTCTTACTAACTACGAACTCATCAAAAATTTTATTAGATGTTGATTTTAATAAATAAGTTTTCAAGACGATTCCATCATTCTTTTCACAGCAACACAAGAAACCCACAACAGTGGCAATAATCAGTAAAGCACCGACATAATGAAACATATGAAAAAAGAGACCTTGGCGGGGGCACTGCCGTGCCCCCAGATCGTATCAATACACTAACCCGACGTGGTTTCACCCTAACTGCTCGGCTTCTATTGGACGTAGCGTGAAGATGTATGCCTTCCACAATAAATAATTAAACAGGCTATCCAACGCAATAAGAATTTTTCAATTCAAACCAGCAGTTCCTGAGATTAGCGCTTTCAACCAAACAAAGTCGTCAGCTTTATAATATATTTTTTTATACAGTGATATTAGTACCTATGAGTACCTACCTAGATACTGTGACGTGAAGCGTATGGTTCGTATCAATAAAAACGAATATTAGTAAATAATTAAAATATATTTTTGCCAACTTAGATGCGCATTTTTCACAATATTGTTTTCCTGGAATGAACTCTACAATTCTTCGACTTATTTTTAATATTTCGATAATCATTATTTTGAGCGGCTTGATTCAGCCGTGCTTACAAAAAGTCTTTGAGGTTAGTTCTCACAGTAAAGCCACTACATTACCTAGGTAATAATATTATAAGCTGCTGACCTATCTATACCTGTATGCTCTGGTACAAATAAATCACGATATGAATGACAATGTTTTAATCATCTCGAACCATAAATCAAAGCCCTTGTCTTTTGTTATAAGGACAAATCGCACTCAGAATGCGATGAGCACACATTTGCGACACACAACACTTGAAGACGGGATTAGCATGAAAATTAAGAGCGTCTACGTGCCAGATTTCACTGTCAGCAAGCATTTGATAAAGGGACACATTAAAACTTGTTATTAATAAGAATATTAAAAAAAAAATGTTTATTGTTTAATTTAGTAGGTAGGTACCTACTCAGATTACTGGATTTTTGGAATGCCCTATATTATTATACCAAAACGGGCGTTTGACAGTTCATAGTTTCAGTGATGGGTCCAATTTTATCTTTCACTTCTGCTAAACCCAGAAATAATAAGCGTGAAAATATGGTGTTATATTTTTTCTTTTTCATTGTCAAAATTGTTTGACATGATGGACACTAACTGGTGTATTCACCCCATGCGTTCTTTTTTCAAAATCTCTTTTTTTTTAATGTTGCAATGTTTTGAATGTACAATTCCAATAGTAGTTTTTTTAGCAGGTGCAGGTAAAACTTAATTTTATGGTGTGGGTGTGTGTATGTGAGTTTCTATGTTTGTGAATGCACCCACGACACAGGATAAATTCCTAGTGTGGGGCAGTTTAGAAAAGAAAAAATAGAAACAAGAAATAATCATAAATTGCAAGAGCGCTGTAATTTTTTCCAAAGACTAAAGTGATTTAAGCTGCCTACAAATCACAATTCCTTATCGTTCATTTCGTATGACATAACTTTATTTTGGTATTAAATGTTCAAGTGCAGGTTTATTGATTAGTGTGCTGATAATATTATCAGTGGCTTACCCACTTAAGTAAGAAAATCATTGGTGTGGCAAGTCTACGTCATGACGTACTATGCTATTCAATTAGGAAGGCAGGTTTGCTGACGCCATTTTGTGACGTCATGCACGCTTTCACGTCACGCTTTTAGACTCACAAATTATCATAATATGAAAAGAACTCTAACAAGATAATAAAGATAATGTACACTATTAAAGGGCTTGCATATGCAAGCCTTCAAGATTTGTTAGGAAGACTGCGTATTTCTCACAAAAATAGCTTACTGCTGAAAACATACAATAGTATTATGTTGTCAGCCGATTGCCGTCCACTGCTGAACGTACGCCTCCCCCAAAGAGCGCCAGCCCTCCCGGTCCTGGGCAGTCCGCATCCATCTGCTGCCCTGCCAGCCACATTCTTCAAATCATTGATCCATCTTGCAGCAGGGCGTCCTACATTACGTTTGCCCATTCGTGGTCTCCACTCTAGCACATGTTTTCTCCACCATGTATACACCATCATCTGCCTAGCCCAAAGAGAATTAAACCACTTGAGAGCTCACAGACCGATTTCGCCTAGGCACACGACTCACCACTGCGGGTCGGGGGACGAAGAAAAAACAGCGGTTGTGATTGGCCGATGCAACAATGTCAGGACGAATGTTCCAAACATAGTGATGCACAAGTCAGTTTTGCTACAATACCTAATATCGATAAAATCGATATTAGGTATTGTAGCAAAACTTGTTTCTATTTTTTCTTTTCTAAACTGCCCCACACTAGGAATTTATCCTGTGTCGTGGGTGCATTCACAAACATAGAAACTCACATACACACACCCACACCATAAAATTAAGTTTTACCTGCACCTGCTAAAAAAACTACTATTGGAATTGTACATTCAAAACATTGCAACATTTAAAAAAAAGAGATTTTGAAAAAAGAACGCATGGGGTGAATACACCAGTTAGTGTCCATCATGTCAAACAATTTTGACAATGAAAAAGAAAAAATATAACACCATATTTTCACGCTTATTATTTCTGGGTTTAGCAGAAGTGAAAGATAAAATTGGACCCATCACTGAAACTATGAACTGTCAAACGCCCGTTTTGGTATAATAATATAGGGCATTCCAAAAATCCAGTAATCTGAGTAGGTACCTACCTACTAAATTAAACAATAAACATTTTTTTTTTAATATTCTTATTAATAACAAGTTTTAATGTGTCCCTTTATCAAATGCTTGCTGACAGTGAAATCTGGCACGTAGACGCTCTTAATTTTCATGCTAATCCCGTCTTCAAGTGTTGTGTGTCGCAAATGTGTGCTCATCGCATTCTGAGTGCGATTTGTCCTTATAACAAAAGACAAGGGCTTTGATTTATGGTTCGAGATGATTAAAACATTGTCATTCATATCGTGATTTATTTGTACCAGAGCATACAGGTATAGATAGGTCAGCAGCTTATAATATTATTACCTAGGTAATGTAGTGGCTTTACTGTGAGAACTAACCTCAAAGACTTTTTGTAAGCACGGCTGAATCAAGCCGCTCAAAATAATGATTATCGAAATATTAAAAATAAGTCGAAGAATTGTAGAGTTCATTCCAGGAAAACAATATTGTGAAAAATGCGCATCTAAGTTGGCAAAAATATATTTTAATTATTTACTAATATTCGTTTTTATTGATACGAACCATACGCTTCACGTCACAGTATCTAGGTAGGTACTCATAGGTACTAATATCACTGTATAAAAAAATATATTATAAAGCTGACGACTTTGTTTGGTTGAAAGCGCTAATCTCAGGAACTGCTGGTTTGAATTGAAAAATTCTTATTGCGTTGGATAGCCTGTTTAATTATTTATTGTGGAAGGCATACATCTTCACGCTACCCCTCTTTGAGGAGTGGCTGGAGAGACGTCACGGCGTCCTGACCTATCGGATGACGCAGGTCCTCACCGGACACGGAAGTTTCGGGAGGTTCCTGTGTCTGATAGGGAAGGAGGAAACGCCCGGGTGCCACCACTGCGAAGATCGCCCGGAGGACACAGTAGAGCATACGGTGCAAGACTGCCCCGCTTGGGCAGAGCACCGACGTGTCCTCACGGCGGCGATAGGCGGAGACCTCTCGCGCCCGGCATTGGTCGCAGCCATGCTGCGGGGCGAGACGGAGTGGGAAGCGGTCGCCTCCTTCTGCGAAGCAGTAATGCTCGTGAAGGAGGAGGCGGGCCGCGAGAGAGAGAGGACAGCGTCCTCCCTCCGCCCCAACCGCAGTGGTAGGCCCCCGCGGCGTCGGACGTCAGCAGACGATCTCCGGCCACCGTAGGCGCGGGCATGCGGGCAGCGAGTAAAGGGCAACTCGCTGCCCGACCATGGACCATGCCCGGGTCGACGGCGCGTTGTGTCCCACGCGCGCCTCAAAGAGCGTCAGCATAATGACGGGGCCCCCTCTCAGAGGGCCAAAGCCTGCCGGGGTCGCGGGATTGTTTCATTACCGTGACCCCGGAACATAACAGGCTACTGAAGGACACCGTGGATTTTAGTCAGTAGAAGTCTGACAGTCCCTCCCGCCCTGCCCGGGGTTGGAGGACTCATTTGATGATTTTGCCACGTAAAAAAAAAAAAAAAAAAAAACGTCCAATAGAAGCCGAGCAGTTAGGGTGAAACCACGTCGGGTTAGTGTATTGATACGATCTGGGGGCACGGCAGTGCCCCCGCCAAGGTCTCTTTTTTCATATGTTTCATTATGTCGGTGCTTTACTGATTATTGCCACTGTTGTGGGTTTCTTGTGTTGCTGTGAAAAGAATGATGGAATCGTCTTGAAAACTTATTTATTAAAATCAACATCTAATAAAATTTTTGATGAGTTCGTAGTTAGTAAGAGATGATTAGTGATTAATAGATATAACTTTAAAAGGCCAACATTATGTTGTTATTTGTTGAATAAGAATTAAAAAATATACAATAAGATTTTATCAAACATAATATTATTGACCGCAAATCGTATTTATATTATTATGCAAAGATGAACAGTGCATATAATAATGAATAAGCGAATCGTACTCAGCGCAGTGACAAATGACTAACGTATGAATATACGTGACTATCGTTGCACCCACTTCCGCACTCACATAGCATTCAATTAGTCCAATATATGCATTTCTGTATTTGTCAGTAACATGACACTGACATCCCATTCACTTAATCAACAATAAAATATAAATTATTCGCATTTATAGACTTTGTACACTGTTTAATTTCAATCTCAATGCATATGCATTTGTTGCAATACAAAAACGTGAACTGAAATAGGTATGCTGTTATTTATCTTTTTTTTTTTAAATTACCCAGTTTTTAAAGGATTTTTTAAACGTTTTTCTTTATCCCAGAAGTGTAACACTAGTGCCAATATGTTAAGGGGTTGCCAGTTCTAATTTCTATCAACGTGGCAACTTGCCACGTTGATAGAAATTAGAAACAAATAAATACTCTGGTCTATGACTTTAGAAAAATCTAGTGAGATAACACCTAAACTACTACTAACTACCCACTCTTTTTGAGCATCTTTTTTATTCAATTTGTAGAAGAAATTTTCCCAAATTCATGTTTGTTTCTTCATTCGTGTACTTGTTACTGCTTGTGGCTGCTGCACTTACGTTAATAGGCCAGTTAGAAATACGCGGGTGAAGCTGTAGAATTTAAAGAAGCTAGTTACACATTTGTATAAAAATCTTAAGTGCCTTCAACATTTTTGCTATGCTAGGTAGACAAAATTGCCAATCGACGTCTCATGAAAACTCACGCGCTTATAATAAATTCCTCTGCATTTATTACACCTGAGATTTATTAAAACACGACCAACCCTCAAAGCACCCGCGTGGTGGACTCCTTCCCATTCCTTCTCAAAGAGAGGAGGCCATGTCTCAGCAGTGGGCACATTATAGGCTGAATTATCGTGGCTCGAGACTTCCACGTATTTCATTCGGCCTGTTTCCAGACTGCTTGTTCCTTATCAATATGACCTTAAGACATTAATAATCTCTAACTGATAACAGGAGAATTTGATACAGCTGTAAACTCTACGTAAGTGTCCATTAAATAAGTAACAGCATCGTAAAAATGTGCACGAATTCCAGTAGGAGCGCAAAAGGTCCCGGTTTTTAATACCATCTCTTTAAATGACCTCCAAAACCGGTTTTGGGTGAACTCCTTTCACTGGAGTGTTTTCTTCCACATTTTACGAGGAAAAAAGTTATAATAACAGTCTTTTAATATGAGACTGTCGAGTAAATTACGGATAAGATTGATGGAAAAAAGAAAACAATTTTGTAATGGGTCTCAAATTCCTTAAATAAATTAACTCAATACACGGTCGTAATTTCTGAGCATAAAAAAATTTTATACTACATTATGTAATTACATTAAATCTTATACTGTTTCCTCATGAAGATCTCTCTAGTATAAATTTTCTTGTTTTTTATAATAATTATGTTTAATAATGGTTCTAGGTGTTGGATTATAGCTCTCACGACACAGGAGAAATTCCTAGTTATTGAACGTTTGGAAAAAACGAATTAAGCTTCTTCCTCCCGTTCCAAACAAACACCGATAAACAGTCTATTAACTGACGTCTTCTATCATGTATTTTCGACTGACAAGTATTGATAGCCTGTTATTGATTGTGCCAAGTTAATATTGGTAATAGACAATAGCAAAATTTTGGCGCCCACATCCAACATGCCATAAGTAATTTCACTCTATAATTAATATGCGCGGGCACGTGCACGTGTGACCATTACTTATATAATAAATTGCATATTAATTAGGTATTTAATTGAGAAATTGATTGCAGGACTTAATATTAAATTCGTTAGGCTGTCCTGAGTGCCAAGACCCCGAAGAAAGAGCTTCTGTCAATCCTATTGAAAGTCTTCGTAGAAAGACGAAATGCTTTCAAAGCAACTGTCACCTGCTTGTAACTATGTACTTCAATAAACTCCAGAAGTCCAAAAGCAGAAGACAAAGTACCAAAAAAGCACAATCGGGCAAAAACATTTGGCGACCTTAACCCGGTATTGCAAACCGCGTTAGCATACGAATAGTCTGTTTATTAGCATGCAGGGGAATTGTATACTTATTTAAATTTTGAATTGAAGAGTTTTCCGATTATACATACCCAGATACATATCCTATGCCTAAAGGTTTTTCGATTGTAAGTCCCCAAATAAAATCGGGAGATCAAAAAAGTATTTTTATTTGAGGCATATCCTCAAATAACTCTTAGGAGAGCCGAATATTTCATGCCTGCCCTGCCAGCCACATTCTTCAAATCATTGATCCATCTTGCAGCAGGGCGTCCTACATTACGTTTGCCCATTCGTGGTCTCCACTCTAGCACATGTTTTCTCCACCATGTATACACCATCATCTGCCTAGCCCAAAGAGAATTAAACCACTTGAGAGCTCACAGACCGATTTCGCCTAGGCACACGACTCACCACTGCGGGTCGGGGGACGAAGAAAAAACAGCGGTTGTGATTGGCCGATGCAACAATGTCAGGACGAATGTTCCAAACATAGTGATGCACAAGTCAGTTTTGCTACAATACCTAATATCGATAAAATCGAACACAACGATGTCTGCTTATTCTTTTTTTTTTGAAGTGAAAACTTCTTTAGCGGCGTTGTACACTTTTTCTGTAATGGGTAAAAAATTTAAAACTCGCGTCAGGGTCACGTGACCAAAACTCGCGTCAGGGTCACGTGACCCTGATCGAAAATGAGTAAGACGTCATTCAAATTAAAAATAAAACATAGTAACAAAAAAGTTTTCACTTCTACCGGCACTCCTGGAGTGCAACCTTTTTTTTTAACTATAGTGATTGGGCGTTAACTGGGTGCAAATAAAACACTTACGTAACTCTGTTTTAACTTTATTTAAATTAATGCTAAAATTAAATCAAGGTTAATAAAGTCGTAAAAAAAATCAAAAGAAAAAAATTTGCGCCTAGGTTGTGAGATACACACATCAAAAGTGTCTAGGGATCAAGCATTTTTATGCGGATTTCTTGAGATTGAGATGTGGCTTTGTAATAAATTTATGATTTTATAAATTTATATGGATCCTTTTTGGTGCATTTCATAATTTGAATCAGGAACTGTAAATCAAATTCGAGTAAAAGATGAAAATCAGCTGTCAATATTTTCCCTATAAAAACATACAACGCATTGAAGACATTATTAGTGCTACTGTTTCCCTACTACTGATTAAAACCAACGTTATTATGGAGCGGCGACGTCATTTAAGCAGGGAAGAAATGCCCAGAGCCGTGGGAATGATAGAAGCTGGTTCCCGGCAACGTACTGTGGCTTTAGCTCTGAATACAAGTCAGAGTGTTATCAGTCGACTTTGGACACGTTACCGAAGCACTGGTACCGTGGCTGAGCGCCATGGAGGACGGTATCGCTGCACCACACGGAGACAAGACCGATACATTCAAATCTTAACTCGAAGAGCTCCAACAATAACCGCCATGATGTTAGCCGTGAGGCTTCATCACTCTTCAGGGAACTTAATTAGCGACCAAACAGTCAGAAACCGCTTGCATGAAGTGAACCTTCATTCCCGAAGACCGCTACGGGTACCACCTATAGCAATGCACAATCGTAGGATTCGATATCAATGGGCTCTTGAACACAGAAATTGGGCAGAAGAACAATGGCGTTTCGTGTGCTTTTCTGATGAGTCTCGTTTTGGTATGAGACCGGATACAAGACGTATACGACACTGGAGAACCCCTGGACGCCAACAGCGATTAAAATCCTGCCAGGAAGTCCATCCTTATAGTGGTGGAACCATCATGGTATGGGCGGGTATTTGGATCGGCGGAAGAACTGAGTTGATTTGGATCAGAGGCAACCTCAACGCTCAAATTTATGCTGAGACGATTGTATCAGACGTCATCGTTCCTCTACAAGTGCAAATCGGTCCCTTATTTCAGTTAATGCATGATAATGCACGACCGCACACCGCAAGAGTTGTAAGACAGACTCTCGCCGCAGCTAACATCAATGTCCTGCCCTGGCCTGCTCAGTCGCCAGACTTGAACCCGATTGAGCATGCATGGGATATGCTACAGAGAAGAGCTCTGCCGAATATGGAGGGTATCCAGTCGCAAGAAGACCTTTTTTTGTTGTTGCAACGAACATGGGCGGCCATTCCACAGCGTGATTTGGATGAACTCATTTTGAGTATGCTAAACCAATGTTCTTGTGTTGTTAGTGTTCGCGGTAGAAACACGGATTATTAATTGTTTAAGTTACCCAATAAAATTTTAAAGAAAACTGTTATTTCAGTCTTTTTTTCGAACTTTAATGTTAGTGGTTCAAATGTCAAAAATCCCTTTATTAGGAAAATGGCAAATTTCTTTATGAATGCAAAGGTGACTTGGTTTATCGTTACTGTGACAAACGATAACACTTTATTTGATGAATCCTTAAAGAACATTTTAATTAATATCAATCAGGAGAAAAGTTATTGCAAAAATATATGTTGATCCCTAGACACTTTTGATGTGTGTATTTAGATGGGAAGGCCCGGGTAAATTTTCTAATTTACCCGGGCCTTCCCATCTAAATATCTCATGGTTCTCCATGTATACATAGATCAGCCGTCTTATTTGGTAAAGCCTGTAAATTATAAAGTTTTTATTTTACATGTAGGTACTTCTTCTTATTTTTTCTAAAAAAAAATACAAAATTTAACTAAAATACGTATATGTTAAGTAAAACAAACCAAAACAGGCAAAAACAGAGCCGGTGTTGCTGAACTAAATAAACGGCGTCGGTTCTTTTAAGGTTTCAAAGCAATCTTCCGTGAAATGCCTTGAACAAACAACGCTATATTTTTTTGAAAACCAATTTTCCTTGTTAACAGCATTGATACACTTTTCTTTCACTTCTGGAATATTTGGAAATCTAAAATGTAAACATTAAGTAACGTTACTTTTTTAGTTAGGGCGTGGCCCCATGTCTCCGGCGCGGCGCCGTGCCGAGCTACGGTGCCGAGCTACGGCGCCGCCCGCCGGCGAGCGGCGCGGCGCCGTGCCGAGCCACGGCGCCGCCCGCCGGCGGGCGGCGCGGCGCCGTGCCGCGCTACGGCGTCGTGTACCGGCACGTACCTTATGTTCAGCAAGTGTATCCAAAGATAAAAATTACAGTTTTGATTTGATATGGACCGCGAAAGGCGTATCCTGGTCCTGTTGCTAGTGTATACATATGTATGTATGTAGTCATACGTATGCCTACATCAAAAAAAAAAATTCTATGATAAGAATAAATAAGTTAAAATAATTTCTTTTATTTCTTACCTTACGGTGCGTACAGACTATGTAACATAACATGTTATATAACTGTAATTTTTATCTTTGGATACACTTGCTGAACATAGGGTACGTGCCGGTACACGACGCCGAAGCGCGGTGCGGCGCCGTGGCTCGGCACGGCGCCGCGCCGCTCGCCGGCGGGCGGCGCCGTAGCCCGCCACCGCGCCGCGCCGCTCGCCGGCGGGCGGCGCCGTAGTCCGGCACCGCGCCGCGCCGCTCGCCGGCGGGCGGCGCCGTAGCTCGGCACGGCGCCGCGCCGCGCCGGAGACATGGGGCCAGGCCCTTAGGGAACATCGTTATTTTTATCGACAATATTATAAAGACTTAGTTTCGAAGTTGTCACAACACTACAGCAATGCATCTGTCTCTTTCTATTTATGCCTACAGATAGAAAGGGACACACTTATTGAAAATACCTAGTGAGAGTAAGGGACTTTTCATAAAGACATCAACGCGGTGTACATTTTGTGTGCCTTAAACGTAAACAACCAGTTTAGCTTGAGCTCTGCAATTATTCATAATATTATCAAATTATAAATATATTTTACTTACCGATGAAAAGTTATGCCATCCTTTTTATAGCTGGATGTTCTAGACGAAATCCACATCATTTAATTGAACAAGAACTCATAATTAATTTGATAAAGCAGAAATATTTAAAATGTTATTAAAATAATCGCGTGTGGAGAGATCCATTAACTGGTCAAAACTAAAATGGTCAGTCATATTTTCATCTAATATAAGTGCAATTTCACTGATGTGTCGTGAGCCTGAGTCGCCCGTATGAGCAGTCAAGAGGCTTTATTGTCATTGGCCTAGCCCAACTACGTTGGGATCGGCTTCCAATCGAACCAGGTGCAGCTGAAAATCAGTATTTTACATGTAGCGACTGCCTATCGGACCTCCACAAACGAGTAACTGGGTAAGATACCCCATGGTAAGACTGGTTGTCAGACTTTAGAGCTTCTGAGTAACAGTAACGACTTTCAAAGATCTACAAATGACAGCCGGGACCAACGGTTTTAGTGCTTTCCGAGGCATGGAGGAAACTCGCTATGACAGATGGTCACCCATCCACAGACCATCCCATCCCATCCACGTATTAATACACCATAAATATAAATCATTGCTCTGTTTCTAATATTATCTGAAAATGTTCGTTCTTCACATCTAAATGTCTAGATTGTCATTAATTAGCAATTTATTGTCGGCGTGACACTTTCTGTAAATAAAATGGTTACGTTAGTTGGCAACACTGACATAGCCATAAATCTTTGGAATGTGATTCAAATTATTGCGTCGGCGATTGCGTCAAATTAACAGTAGAGTCAGCGCCACCACCAAGTCCTGCGGAAAATTCGTGGTACTTACTACATATTTTTAATGCAATTTGATAGAATGACAAAGACACTAGCGCCACGTGAAAAGAACTTCAGCCGTGGCGCGGACTCTAGGGACCTTCTCCATGAAGCGATCCGATGCAAAACGACCGATTCCAACTACAAGTGAAAATCATTCTTGGCACTATGACATAATGACATAAAACGTACGGTTTTTTACGGGTAGATGGAAAACAAAACACGATCGCCACGACGACGTCAAGTCAATCGAATTGCATCTTTATATCGTAGTAACAAGGACGATTTTCATTTTTAGTTAGTAGAAATTGCAAATCGCAATTTTTTTTCCTATATTTTATTATCTCTTTGAATGAAAATATTTTCTCAGCTCAATGATTCAGGAATTTCATAAAACTGGTTAAAAATGCTTGGTTATAAACGAATAGATAATTAATATTATCAAGACCGCACTAGAAAAATAGCATTACCTAATCTAAATAAACATATTATTTAACTTAACCATACAATGTAATCAATGATTATGTAAAAACAACAATATTTAATCAATTAAAATACTGTATGTCTGGTTTGGAGAACGTAAACAATTATTACAACATTACTACAACTAATCTAATTAATTGAAGCGTGTTATTGTCAGGTGAAATAATTTTTGAAACGTATTTCTTCACCATTATTGCTACGATTTATATTTACAACGGTGAAGGAAAACATAGTGAAGAAACCGGTATCATTTATCAAAGACCCAAAAAAATTAAGACATGTGATATCTACTGACCCGCACTGAACCTGCAAGTGCATTAAAGATTTCTCCCTCTTACAGAAAGGATGCCTTTTTTCTCAGCATTGGGAACAATTAGGCCCTTCGTACACAAGGCGACTCAAGTTCCCGATACCTAACGACTTCGGTATCCAAGCGGCTATCGCAATACAAACCCATAGAGGTTCGAATACAAGCACGCGTCATTGAATACCAAAATCGTAAGGTATCGGAGACTTGCGTCGCCTAGTGTACGAAGGGGCTTAGAACATTGTGATCTTTAATTATAGAGTGAATCGGTTACTTCTAGGCAAACGTGCTTCAACTTCAACGTCGACCACAAATCATTGCTTGCTGTCAAGCGAGATGGCGGTCAAACGCGAGAGAAGAAATAAAGTAGTAGTTTTAATAATAAATTTAGATCTTAAGGGGGATGCTCCAACCAGCCCGCGAAATTCAAATTTTTTTACGTTTTTTGCAATTTGCAGGCCAGTGACATGTTGTAACTTTATAAATATTTGTGTTGCGCAAATAACAAGTATAATTTTAAATATAAAAAATATCAAAAAACTCGCTCCATCAGCTCTCACATAGAAAAGGTGCATCATGTTAAAATCTCCGAAATCTAACTACGATGCACCTTTTCTATGTGAGAGCTGATGGAGCGAGTTTTTTGATATTTTTTATATTTAAAATTATACTTGTTATTTGCGCAACACAAATATTTATAAAGTTACAACATGTCACTGGCCTGCAAATTGCAAAAAACGTAAAAAAATTTGAATTTCGCGGGCTACATCGAAGCAATCACCTTAAAGTCACTAACTATATTCCAAGTTCTTAGATCGTTAGTCCAATAATGTACGACAGAAAGTTAAAAAAAAACCGTATAAATACTGACGTTTACCCATGATCAAATAAAATGTGTTTAATTGTATGTAAAATACAAAGATGTACAGTTTTATGTTCCTTCATTTTTTATACACTATCTATTAATATTACTTAAACTGCTATTATAGTTATAGTTTTAAACGTGTTAGAACTACCTACTAAACTAGAAGAACCAGTTTTTGTCAACAACTTCTTAAAATATGCCTGACAAAAACGTGTTTGGGATGACCATTTATATGTATAATCATGTATTCCACTTTTTATTCCGCCTAAATAAAAGTTTATAACATTTAAAACATTAGAGACATTTAAAAGCATATACGAAGCATATAATTAAGCTTGTAATTACCAAAGAATTATGTAGATTGTAGATGTCTAATATCACATAGGTACATACAAATAAAAAAATACACAATGACATGTATTTTTAGTACATGCACCAATATTTTCGTCATACAGCTAATTTTTTTTTCTTATAGCAAACACAGAATACTTAATAGTACTACGCAAGCTTTATTGACAGGGTAAAAATGCAAACTCCGTACCTGCGCTACTATGCGAGGCCCCCTTTAGAGGGCCAAAGCCAGCGGGGGTCGCGGGTCTGTCCCGTCAGGTAACCGTGGCCCTGGAACGTAAAAAGCTATTGAAGGATCACCGTGGATTTTAGTAAGAACGAGTCTGACAGTCCCTCCCGAATCGCTCTGGGCGGGGGGACTCATTTGATGATTGTACCATGATAAAAAAATAATTATTTAAAAATTCGGCCACCTTTTATACTTCAATCAATAAACTGTGTTCTACTCGGCCAGTGTTACCAACGATTAAATTATGACACTTCCTAGCAAAACTTACAAGCGAATAATATAGGTAACTAGTTCTCATAGTGTACAAACAGGGCGCGTAGCAAGGTCAGAGCAGACAGATAAGGCCGCTAGAGCGATACGTACTGGGTTATATTATATATGAACATGACTAGTTTTAGAAACCCTGAACCTGTGGCAATAAAGCTTTACTTACCTATTTACCTGTGGCATTGGTTATTGGAATTACCAAACTTCATTTATATTTAACTAGCTGGTGCCAGCGGCTTCACCCGCTACAACTTGAAAATTTTCCCACGGGAACATAAAATCGGGATAAAAACTATCCTATGTGTTAATCCAGGTTATAAACTATCTGTGTACCAAATTTTAGTCAAATCCGTTCAGTGGTTTTTGCGTGAAAGTGTAACAAACATACCTACATACATCCACACAAACATTCGCATTTATAATACTCGTATTAAATTAATTTGTAGGATTTTATTTTAGCATCTTGGTAAATCACCTTGAATTTTTCGAGTGTATCTTTTATTGAAAAGATCGAAGACAGAGCACTGCGGCTGCCGTGTCCTCAGCATTGGTTAGGGTTGAACTACATCTGGCAGCACGGAATCGCCTTTTTCCGTCGCCCCTTCTCTTTCTGTCGCTTAGAACTGCCACTTGCTAGACCGAAACAGAAAGCATAATGCGATAGCACGCGGCGGAATCCTCGAGGCGGCCGCGTGCTATCGCATTGTCTCGGTCTAGCAAATGGCAGTTCTAAGCGACAGAAAGAGAAAGGGCGACGGAAAAAGGCGATTCCGTGCTGCCAGATGTGGTTCAGCCCATAAGGCTATTACTACAGGGCGAGACGAAGGAGGAGGTGGAATACGTGAGGTAAAGGACAGCCTCCACTTCACGACCTAGCCGCAGGAAACGCCCACTGCATTTCCGGTCTCTGTAGGCCTGGCTTTGCGGATGGCGAGTAATGGGTGATTCGACTCGCCGTCCGATCATAGACCATGCCTGGGTTCATGGCGTGTCATGTTACAAGTGCAACCTCAAAGAGCTGTCTGATGAGGCCCCGAATGTCCCCATAAAAGGTCAATCGCCCGCCACGACCGTATCGTTAAAATAAATAAAAAAATACGGAAAAATAAAAAAGAACCTATTGTCTTTGGAAGAAAATTTCTCACTCAGTTATTCATATAATTTCATGAGGTTTTTTCTTCTAATATACTTACAAGTTGTTCTGTTTCCACAACAGACAGCACATCCATAATTGATTGAAAACCGGTCGAAGCGAAGGTCGGTTTGCACGTACAGTACTATTACAATATTTACGAGAAACGGATCAATGCTGATCAAACAAATTATGAAAATGGTAAAGCGTAAAGGTTGTCCTATGTCACGAATTTGGATAACTTTTTTGGGACTTGCGCAAATTAGGTTAGTTTTTTTTTGGATGGTAAAATCTTCAAATGAGTCCTCCGACACTGGGTGGAGCGATATCAAACTCTTACTGACTAAAATTCAGTCAGGCTGTGGGAAAGAGATGGCGCTAGACGACTTGTATAGCTGTCTCTTTCCCACAGCCTAAACTGGATCGCGTAAGAGCTCGTGGTAAGGCTCCTGTTCGTCTCCAAGCGCATAAGCTAGTAATTGATAAAGGGCTAAGCAGAATACACTTCTACACATCATCATTAGGCTGATAGCCTAAAATGTTCCCACAGCTGGGACACAGGCCTCCTCTCTGGGAGAGGGATTGGGCCATAAACCACCACGCGGGCCCAGTGCGTGTTGGTAGATGTCACATGCCTTCGAATTTTTGGTTCTAGGACATGCCGGTTTCCTCACGATGTTTTCCTTCACCGTTTTGAGAGCAGTGGTGATGAAATAAATTACACAAAAATGCGCCTGGCGGGGTTTGCACCCACGACCTACAACTCGTAAGTCGGGACCGATACCACTGGGCCACCACTTCTACACATATCGTATTTGTCAAAATACATTTTTTAAAACCATCCAATGTTATTAGTTAAAACTGTGGGTAATAATATTATTGTCTATGCTTAACCTCATATAATAATAGGTTAACTCGATACCTACATACAGGAAGCTGCTCTATACATAATTAAAGCAAACAGGGAAAATGAACTGTTTACAATAGTCGTTGCAAAAGCCATCTATGTATTTTTATCAAATGCCAACTGTGGTCCGTAGTACCAAATTAATTCTCTCTTCAGCCAATTCGCGTCCACTGCTGAACTTACGCCTTCCTCAAAGAACGCCAACATTCTAGTTTTGGGCAGTACGCATCCATCCACTGCCCGACATCTTCTCCAAATCATCGATCCACTGTTTCGCAGGGCGTCCCAAACTACGTTTGCCCATATGCGGTCTCCACTCTAACACATAATATCTGCTTCATCGCCCGTCTGTGCGTCTGTAGACATGGCCGGCCCATTTCCAGTTCAGCATGCTAATACTAAACGCAAAGGGCTTGTACGAGTATTTGGTTACTATCTGTTCTCCGCTGCTTGGCACTTTTGGTCAAAGTGTACTTTTATATGTATAGCTCTTCCTCAATGAATAGACTATCCAACACAAGATTTTCCAATCCGAAATCTAGTTCCTGAAATTAGCGTGATCAAACAAACTCTTCGGCTTTATAAAATTAGTATAGAAGTATAGTTTTAATTTAGATGATGGCTTTTAATAGCTGAACTAGTAGGTAACTCCACATTTCCTAGAATCAATTCCATAGTAATTACTCCCACCGGTCATTGCTCTTACCAATTATTTTTTGATGTTGCGTGACTGACGGATATATTTTTGATAGGACACTGATGAGTATTAATAGCAGGCTCGTCAGTCATCAGATATGTGGGTGTAGATACAATGGTGATCTTAATATTGTTCGTTCATGTTTCAAACATTAGGACATGGTCTTCTGTTGATTTGTTAATTGTCAGGAGGTTTATCGTTGAACCCTGTTGTATCTTCTTTGTTATTGTGAATTCGTTCATCAAGCATGGTGATTTTAACATTGAAAGTCCATGTTTCAATCATCAGAGCATTGTCTTCTGTTAATTTGTTAATTGTCAGGAGATCCAGATCCATCGTTGAACTCTGTTTTATCTACTTTGTCATCGTGAATCCCATCCGTGGTTTGATCTAGTTTAAATTCTCTTTGTCCTGCCCTTGACTCATGTATATTTGTCCACTATTTCCCCTCGCCTATGAAAGCGATAATGTATGAACGTTTGCTTAGAAATACCTATTCACTCTTAACTTAGAGACCCCAAAGTTATTACTTTCAGGAAACAAAGACTCCTGCAAGGAACTCTACTCCTTATCTGTGCGCAAAATGAAAGTATTCGCAAGTAGTTTTGTTCGTAAGAGTAGGATTTCCACTATGTACTGCTGGCGCATTGCCGTACGTCTTGTAGTCCATTGTTGGGAAGGGACAGGTGGAATCAAATTGTGCAGTTTTATTTCACGCTCCCTGAAATGTGACCGGTAAATAAACCGACAAGCTGGCAACTCGAAATTGCTTTTTCCAAAATGTTCACACGATGAAATTAGCTTCGTTTCATTGTAAATCGAACTTAATGTTTACAAAACTGGTTCTTGTTTGTCACTATGGCCTAATCTGTTGCCCTTTAACAAATAATTTTAGTAGTTTGCATTGGCCTTTAAGATTTAAGACCATGAGTCCATGGTCAATGTCAATAATCATGGTTAGAAAACGAGTCTGCAACAAGACACACGCCTACAGTGAACGTATTAGGGCGCTGATAAACTTATGCATTCACTTGTAATGAGCGTTCGAAAAACAAACGAGAGCGTTTTAGCGAGCATTGTAAAGAGCGTTCTGCGAGCTTTTATGTTCATAATGGGGTTCTCGTATTGTTGTGGGGGCACCACGGCTCTAGAACGAAATAGTTATTTGTTATGCAAGGCTGCAAAGTTGATTTTTGGCGCGAGTACTTGAATTGAAAACTGAGCGAGCGAAGGATTCTAAGATTGAACCGCGAGAGAAACGAGCGGTTCAAATATAGAAACCTGAGCGATGCGAAGTTTTCAAAGGTACGAGACGCAGAAAAACTTTGCTGCCGAGTGCAACACACAACTTTTCACCTCACACAGCGAGGAAATGTAGTGGGGGCGGCTCGCCTGACAGTGTAGAAAACAATTGAATACAAGACGTGTTCGAATTTTAAACAACACTTTGTGGTCTAGAGCACAAAATAGAGTTTTGCGCTCAGATTTTGAATGAGAAATGTAATCTTTCCGAGCGGGTGAGGTGAAATAGTTATTTGTTATGCAAGGCTGCAAAGTTGATTTTTGGCGCGAGTATTTGAATTGAAAACTGAGCGAGCGAAGGATTCTAAGATTGAACCGCGAGAGAAACGAGCGGTTCAAATATAGAATCCTGAGCGATGCGAAGTTTTCAAAGGTACGAGACGCAGAAAAACTTTGCTGCCGAGTGCAACACACAACTTTTCACCTCACTAAGCGAGGAAATGCAGTGGGGGCGGCTCGCCTGCCAGAGTAGAAAAGTAGAAAACAATTGAATACAAGACGTGTTCGAATTTTAAACAACACTTTGTGCTCTAGAGCACAAATTGGAGTTTTGCGCTCAGATTTTGAATGAGAAATAGAATCTTTCCGAGCGGGTGAGGTGAAAAGATAATTTTGATGATAGATACGATAATGTACTCGTAGATTTCAACTGTTTTTTTTTTTCATTTTTGTTTTTTGTGTGCACATTGTTGGCTAGTCAAATAAACGTTTTTTCTTTCTTTCTTTCAAAGAACAAATTGAAGGAACAGGGTAGTTTTGAGGCGATCAAGTCATCAGAATATTATGTATCTCAAAAAAAAAATCGCATTGCGCCAAATCAATTACATCCTGTATAATTAACCGGTACATAGACATCAAATAAGGTGACGATAATTATATAAGGTAATCAAAGATTAATATCAGTACCCGATCGTTATACCCAAGGTCGTTGACCTCACCTCCCGGCGGCGGGCGGTCTGGCTAAACGGAGGGTCTACATCTATACATATAATATATCTATATGATATTGTACGTTTGTGTTCCTAGTAAAAAGTACGTGGAAGCTATCGATTGGTTTAATATGGAGTTCATAAACTGTACTTGTCATTATAAAGCTGAGAGTTTATTTATTTGATTGAATCTGAGGAACTACTGGTTCGAATTGAAAAATTGTTTTGGTGTTGGATAATCCATTTATCGAGGAAGGATATAGGGTATATAACTTCACGCTACGACTACTAGCAGCCGAGCAGCGGGGTTAAAACCACGGGAAAGAGCTAGTCTAAACTACATTTACAGTATGTAATAAATAAAATGATTCCAGAGTACAACTGACAACAGTGTCTACAAATCAGTAACAAAAACGCGCAATCAGTCACTGTTTTGGTGATAAATGGCAGTTTTTTATCAAGAGAGTCCACGAGGCGTTGGATAAACAAAAAATATAACAAGTAACTGCTTGGCCACAAATCTATAGACGCGCGTATAACAAAACCGACTGCAGAGTAAACAATTGAAAGATTGAAGAAACAAGCGAAACTCGCGCAAGTTGCATCTAGCGAGGTCGTGAACGGGTAATGAATTTCGAGCAAGATACAAAGTATATTAGTTATCAAAAACGCGCAATCAGTCACTGTTTTGGTGATAAATGGCAGTTTTTTATCAAGAGAGTCCACGAGGCGTTGGATAAACAAAAAATATAACAAGTAACTGCTTGGCCACAAATCTATAGACGCGCGTATAACAAAACCGACTGCAGAGTAAACAATTGAAAGATTGAAGAAACAAGCGAAACTCGCGCAAGTTGCATCTAGCGAGGTCGTGAACGGGTAATGAATTTCGAGCAAGATACAAAGTATATTAGTTATCATAGGAAAGGTAAACAATGGTTATCATATCTTGGTAGTGTGATGTAATGTTTTAAACGGATTTGAAGTAAATTTTTGATAGTGTAAGCTAAGAGGAGATAAGGGTACAGCTATGAGAAGAATTACTATAAAGAAATATATAAAAGACAGCAATGATGTTGAGTTAAATAAACAGAGCTAAGAAAAAGGAAGATTCCATGAGAAAGTACATGCTAGATCAGTGGTTATTAAACACGAAGGACCACCACAAAATTTCTTTCTTACCATGGACCAAGCTATGCAGATGACGTATTTCGGAAAATATGCAAAACATTCCGAGATAGGTAGAGATCGCGTTGTATCGCTTCCTCTTATAAATTGTCTCCTATTAATTAAGATATGGCTTAACGGACCACTTAGTATGTTTTCAGGGACCACCAGTGGGTCGCGTATGACCGGTTAAGAACCATTTTTCCAAAGTAATTATGAATACTAGCTGTAGGCATCAAAGACATTGCTACGGCTTCAAAACATTCAAAATTTATTGTCATCTAGGCCACACGTCCAAAAACCTTTCAAGAATAAATTAATCATCTCCTGTACTTTCATCACAACCGCAACTAATTTATCAAAACTGACAAATAACGGTTTCCTCTGACGTGTCCATAACACGTTCATTTAATAAGTTCAGCAACATTAGGCGTCAAGCTGTCTGTACATTCATTAGTATAAATAAAAGCCGTTTTTTGCCAACTGCTAAAAAACTGTAAGTAATTAATGCTGACATGTTGTGGATGTATTGTATGTCAGGTCGACTGTGAGGTTGACGAACTACCAACTGTCAGAAAACAAACAAAAAATAGTAGTTCCAGTAAGAGACACGAGTGGCTTTGGCTATTCGCTGGGAGCGAAGTACTAGGTGGAGTATCATAATCGATTGCAGCGCTCATGGCATGGTGGCAAAAAGTAGAAATAATGCAGGCTCTGTCACTGCGTACATTGAGCTTACTTAAGAACTTCACTTTTATGCAGGAATCGTCTTGGGATTTCAATGTGTAGCTATAGTCTACAAAAAAGCTACTAAAGGCTATCTGGAAGATATCATTGTAAAAAAGACCGCCATTATAAAATCCATAGTGATATTCTAAAACATTATTTTATCAGTCTTATCTACTTATGCTTTTCTGATGTGAGATTCAATCGAAATTGTTAGCTTAGACATTTAACCCATATTAAGTATTTTATAATTATTATGTGCCTCTCTTATCCTTATTTGTAGAAACATCTTAAACTAAGATGTATTCCCTAGAGTTCTTAGGAGTTCAAACAGCTGCAGTCTTAGAATTTACAGTATTTTATTAATATTTGATTCTCCTCGTGATTTGGTACAGGCGCCAGCAGGTTAACCGACCCGAATCTGACAAATTTTACCAATCGAATATTAATCTTCCACTGTTGTGATAGGGTTGAAAATCTATTAAAGAAATTTGCCAGATACAGAGGTAGGTTGATGTGCTGGCGTCTGTACAACCATCTACGTGAGTAAATCATAGACAATAGTGAATCTTCTGTCATTTCCTATTCAACGTTACCCACTACTCCACTAATTCGGTTCAATTGTCAGGTTGATGCCCTGTTTTCATATCCTGTTGGTAACGATCGTGGTGAAGGGCAGAGGCGCGCCGATCATGTCGATGTGTTGGAAATTTATCTGTGGTTGTATGCTCCTTCACATCTCCTTCCTTGTATTGTAGTTGGTTGGTATTACTGTCAGGTGCAACAGTAGGAAAATGAGGTTTAATGAGGATTTATTGTGGAGGTTTGTTTCCCAATTCCGGTTAGTGGTGATCAATGGTTCATTGAGATCGCTCATTGTGTTGAAATTAAGGATGTTAAGAATCTAGTTGCAAAATAAATCGCCGAAACTCTAAAGTTTGATATCTACGGTGGAAAATTAAATGCCAATGGAAATTCTTATTTCGAAGCAACAACAACAGTTGCATCATCTAAATTATGTTTATAGATTAACTTTCAATTTCGCTTAAATTTATCCATAGCCTGATAATTAAAATTCCGAAACTTTGCCAAAGTAAACAGATTACATTAGAATATTAAATACCTGCTTGGTCTGGTGAGTTTATGGGCAAAGGGCACATAAATAACCAACAGCAACATTTCCAAAGTTTGAAAGGTTGACCCTTACGAACTTTGGACTCGGTACCCTGTCTGAACCTTTGATAGGAATCGATATTTTCCCAAAAACTATAAGAGTAAACGAATAAAGTAAAAATTCAATTACTGGGGAATACCAACCGCTGTGAATACATGTAGCAATCACCGCGTTGTTCCCTATTTTTAAACATTTCACTGTCGGTCATAAAATCAAGTAAAAATAGGAAATGACGTGTTTCTGTAATAGAATACTGTAAGGAATATGAATCTTCAGTATTTCTTATAAAAACTACAAGTTCGTTCGTCAACCTCTTAGCCCACTTAACTATGTCAGCCGGTAATTAGCACTTTGAGATAAAATCTTTAATTTCTGAAGATTTCTTGTGAAGTTGCTTGAGGAAAATAGTGGAATTGAGGAAAATGGTGCATAATATTAAGGTCATATTTAATTTCTTTTTTAAATTTGTTTTCATCTTGAAAACTATTCTAGTTCCTAGTATTGTCCCAACTTTGTATAATGACGGTCTTTGCTTAATTTTTTAATATTTTGTGACTAGTATTTTTAGAAGAGGTTTTATTTTGTTGACTGAAATGAAACAAATAATAGGTTTCCGTTGTTATTCTTCCTGAACTTGTTTGCTCTACAAGCAAAGTCGACGCAAATAAACCTGGTACTAAAAATTCAGTAAAACTCAATGCGAGCGATTTAAATAAATATGAAAATGGAGAAGAAAACTAGGTTACAGATAAGAATTCTAATCAAAGAGATACTGTTATTTGTACCGTACCTACTTAAAGAAACATGGGTGAATCGTCCCCACCATTTGCAATGATAATAATTCATATTTATGATGTGTTTTCTTTGGGCATGTTCCAAATACCGGTCCTATAAAATATGGGAATTTCGAAGACGAGAAATAGACACAAGAAATTTCTCCTAAGATTACTATTTCAATTCAAACGAGCACATTCTTTAGCAACATCGAACTGCACTTGGTTTGGCAAAACATCCCTTTTAATTCACGAGAATTTTATCTACCAAATCTCAATATCCAAACAATTCATTCCACAAGTACAATATCTTTTTGAACGTTCTTTTATTCAACCGTTTCGCTTTTTTCTTTCATATCTAAACATTCCTCTTTCAACAGGAATTTGATTAAAAATAAAATGTATTTAATCAAACCGCCAACTTACAGCAGTGTTAGTGGGTTCAGTACTCGTAGCTTTATCCTTTAAATAAAATGTCAAGGGTATAACAGTACCTAGATTGAAAGCTTCATATATATTTTTTAATTTAGGCTTGGCTGCAAAATAGGTAGATAAGCTGATATTACAAATGGTGCTAGCAGCTATTTCATTGTCAACCTTTCTGTCATCCGTATAGGGCTACATTGTTCTACGACAAGCAGGTTTACTTGTTAATCTATACTTATTAGTATTTCTTTGTTTAGTTGAACGGTCTAATCTCAGGAACTACTGGTTTTAATTGTATTAATTTTATTTTTATGTTGGTTAGTTCATTTTATCGAGGAAGGCTATAAGTAATAACGATACAAAAGTGAGTCTTTCTGTTGTTAAAAGCTTCTGTTAAAGTCACCAATCTGGTATTCTGGTTTAACTGTAGTACTATGTCTCCTTAATAGCATGTTAAATATTTGTATGGAGTATAATTTTCAGATGAAATAATATTATTTTTCAGGTCAGCTAGTGTGTTTTGAAATGTTTCAGTGTTTGCTTTTTGTAACCTACATTTTGGATTGGCACGCTCGTGAAACTTGGAATGTTTTTATTTTGTGCGGATTACGTGGATGCGCGTAGTAGGTGGCTCGTATTTGTTTCTTATAATAAAAATGTTAATCTTATGATAAGTTCGGGTTTATTTGAGTGTTTCGGGAATATTTCGACAGATGAAGCTAGCATTACGAAACAGACGCAATTTCTATGTTGTTGTATACTATATGTTAGATTTTTCCGATTAAGATCCTATAGAGCCAAATTATAATAAAAAGTCTACCTACCAAGGAAAATGCCAGTTTTGTAAATGCACGGATTCGAGAACATAGCCACTATTTTAAAATACAGCCGTAGAACCTTGGAAACAACTCCAAACTCTGTTGTCTTCTACTCTTGTCCTACAGTTACACTATTTACCTATTGGATATTAATGGCGACTGCGCTGTATCAAGACTGTGTTTATAGAGAATTGCACACCTGGTGGAGAATCGCCGTCGACCTGCAAAATATAGCCGGCAGAAACTGGATGAAGAAAGCTCAAGATTGGGGCTTAGTGGCGCGCATTGGGAGAGGCCTATGTCCAGCAGTGGACGACTGTAAGCTGAGGCCTTACCATGAGCTGTTAACGCGATCCAGTTTAGGCCGTGGGAAAGAGACAGAGCTATACAAGTCGTCTAGCGCCATCTCTTTCTAACAACCTAAACTGGATCGCGTTGCAATATTATTGATGCAAACTTCAGTTGTTGATATAATTCTAACAGGAAGTAAATTGAAGGGCATTCCGATATAAATACGAGATGATAAGAAGCTTGATTGATCATTCCCTTCGCACTTCACGATGCTATCAAACCAGGAAAACGTTTAAGTACTGGTTCAGTAAACTGTCCGGATAAACTCTAGATTATAATTATTATAAAACTATTTCCTGCGCCGCAGGTTTAGACCAGAAAAAAAGCGTTTTCTTATTTCTTCAACAACCGTCAACTGAAGTGAAAAAGATTTTCGATGGCTAATGTCACCTTTTTTTAATTCATGTTACGGTTTTTTAAGCTATTGCATAGCTTCTATCGCGGGCCTTGAGCGCGGGGACCGAATCCAGAAATTCCGTATCGAAAAAACCTCACGTTCATTTAATTTAATTTAATTATTAATTTAATTAAATTATTAATTTATTAAATTAATTATTAATTATTAAAATTAATTAATTATTAATTTATTAATATAATAATAATAAAATAATAAAACCATAATAATAATAATAATTTTTTTTTAAGTTTTTTTTCTTTTTAGTTTTATAGAATATTTAAAAATGTAAATAATATGGAAATAATATGAATAAAGAAAAAAAAATAATAATAATTTGTAATTTTTTTTTAAAGAAATATTTAAAAATGTAATAGTATGTATGAACAATGAATAAACGACATAAAACCCACATGTATTGTAAAATAATAAAAATATTTTAAACAATATTAACTTTTTTTATTTATTTAATAATAGACAAATTTGTTTTCTTATCGGTCACCACGCTCAAAAAGTATAACTTGAATTAATATCAAAGAAAAAGCAATACTGCATGAATAAAATAAATAAATAAAATTATAATTGCATATCTAAGTTGATACAAAATGCTATGCAATAGCTTTACCGCGGCAGTCCCCGAGTGCCACACGTCTTTTTTTTTCGATATTTCTAATAAACTGTCACTTCGTATTGGCCCTCGATCGTTCAGAGAATCATCTACCTAACGTTATGACGAGATTTTTGTATATTGCTGGGATTAAAATGCGATCGGAAGTTTTTCCAGAAAGAAAATTTAAAAGACTGATCAAGTCACCTGATTTATTATTTCGAAAAATCCTGATATTTTTTTGAATTTTTGTATCTGAGAAAAGCTCTAAAATCCTGAGGTTTCTGGACAAATTCTGAGATACGGTAACCTTACCAATTAGTCCTGAGACAGGATCAGACAGGATCTGTCCTAATTGGGTGTATGTTTCCAAGGACATACACGTAATCATAAAACCATTTCTAGCTATTGTCATCTTACAAGAAACATGCCACCAAGATTTACACTATACCACCGCAAAAAGCAGTATCTTCTGTGCCAAATACAGACGCGCGCATTAAAATTCAATGCGCATCCGATTGAAGTCCAGTGCGGCAGGAAATGACCACTCCAATGATGACAGGCGCGTCAAAAACACTTAAAACTCTAGTACTTTCTTGCATCATACATAAAACGTGTGTACATCGATTACCCTACTTCCCGAGTTTCGATACAGACTGACTGTCACCCCGGAACAACGGTTAGACGTTTGGCGCAAACAGTTCGTGTACAATCACGAACAGAATTTTAAGTAGCAACTTTAAAAATGGATTATATCGCTATGGTGTCTTCTCTTTTCCATATTTTTTTTGAATTTTAGATTAAGCCCAGAAAGCCAGATTCGCCAGAGCACACATTCACCCAGAACTGGGCTATCAGTTTGTAACCTTCAGGATCGCAGTGCATATACAGTATGAAAAGACGACGACGAAAGGTACGCGGACACGATGGTCCAAGTTTACAAAATCTTGGACCATTTTCAAAATTGGTTATTGACTGAAAAAATGAAGGAATTCCATTGGGCATCCACCGAAATGGCATCTGAGCTAATGGCACCTTGACTATTCCACATACGGCTCCTATCAAAATTTTTCTCAGGTGCCAGTGCCCAATGGGGATTAGTTAGTTGGATTATTAAAAAATATCTGTACGTAATCCAAAAGTACGGAGGTACGACGCTTCTAAAATTCGCTCAATTTCAGGTTTTGATGCGTTATATTTTGCATAGTAAAATATTGTTTGATTTAAAGTAAAAAAAACGTGTCCATTATTTTCCAAAATTCTAAGGACAGATTAGATCTACAATTTATTGATGCTGTCAACAGCCTACATGCCTTTTTCTCAAACTTGGGATAAATAAACTGAGTATCATATTAGTGGCCGTGATTGTACGAAGCGAATGGTGTAACTTGTAAACAATTGTGACCTATTTCCCCAACAGTCGTACCTATGTAGTTCTGAGAATGTATTGAAATGAGCACTTGTATTGTAATGTGATCAGTATTTTTGTTGTTTTTCCTTAATGCTAATCTGTTTATTCTGAAGAATCAACTGTTGATCTATAATCTGTGGTCTGACCGATTTGTAATTTCGCATTCACATACAAAGAAATACCTGAAGAGAAACAAAAGTATGCTTTTATTAAGTCTTCGTTTGCGTTTAAGTCGAAAATCATCCCACAGGAATGTAATATCGGGATAAAAGGGATCCTATGGGCTATTCCAGGGGTACTATTTAATAGTTTATTGTCCAGAAAAAACAAGATTGGCTTCAAAATTACTAAGTCAGCCACAATCAATTCAATGATTGATCAGCAAAATGTACAAAAAATGGGCCCAGCCAAGGCGTAGTCGATGGAGCCTCGCGACGCAGGGCTCCTATTTCTGTCTGCAAGACTGCAAGTTTTTAAGGAACCTAACCAAACCGAACCTCAGGGTGCTCCCAAAACTAAAAATATTTCGGAGTTGTAATATTGTGGCTCGGTTTATTATTCCCATTATTCCAGAAACATCTAGATCCGGAACAAACATCCATCCATCCAAAGTTTATTGAGATATTTGTGGGTAGACTGACGTGTTCAGAAAATTTATTTTGCACATTAAGTCAATAAGTTATTGGCGTTGCTGACATCTTATGAAATTCTTAGGAAGAACTTTTGGCAACACAACCATTAAGGCACAATAATTATATCATTCTGCGTATTCCTATTGTTTTAGACTTCTCAGTCTTCAACGAACAGACTTACGAGTTGTGGTGGGCATGCTCACCGGTCATTGCCCACTCAACAAACATCTGTTTACCATAAACGCGACAGACAGCCCGTTGTGCAGGGGCTGCCTGAACGCGGATGAAACGGCAACACACGTAATCCTGGAATGCCAACACCCTCGGTGTTGCTAACCAACGGGCACAAAACCTTGGCAACCCAAGGTCGCTCCAAGAAGCCTGTGAACGTCCCAGGAGACTTCTGAGCTTCTGGAAGGAGCTGGGTTGGCTCATATAGTCAACCGTCCCACCTCACGCATAACGGACCAACTACGAGTCCAAATGCGGAAAAGGGAGCCCCTAACAATACAACAATACAATACAAATATTCCTATTGTTTTTGCCAAGTGCTACGTTAGTTTTCCGCGACCTATGCTAACGTTAAAGACTGCATTTGTGACTTTTTGACGGCCGTTTTCGTTATTATGTAATTCAGAAATAAGTTTATGAGCACTTGCAATATATTTATCATTGTTTAAGTGCAAAACAGAGTTATAAATATGAATGTTAAAATAACTATAAGGAAAGAGCTTACTGTAGTTGTATGAGATTTAGCGGAGAATTGTACTCAACGGTGGGTCAATAGAGTACGTTTTAAAAAAGAAGAAAATGTTACTGCTTTTGTGGAAAATACAGCAGAAGACACGCAGTGCAGTTCTCTTTAAAAAAACCCTTGCGCGCTCACGCCACCCTAATTTTTTTTCGTGGTAACTAAAAACGTGAAAACTCCTGCTAGGTCCTCGAATAAATTTTAATTCATGTTACGGTTTTTTAAGCTATTGCATAGCTTCTATCGCGGGCCTTGAGCGCGGGGACCGAATCCAGAAATTCCGTATCGAAAAAACCTCACGTTCATTTAATTTAATTTAATTATTAATTTAATTAAATTATTAATTTATTAAATTAATTATTAATTATTAAAATTAATTAATTATTAATTTATTAATATAATAATAATAAAATAATAAAACCATAATAATAATAATAATTTTTTTTTAAGTTTTTTTTCTTTTTAGTTTTATAGAATATTTAAAAATGTAAATAATATGGAAATAATATGAATAAAGAAAAAAAAATAATAATAATTTGTAATTTTTTTTTAAAGAAATATTTAAAAATGTAATAGTATGTATGAACAATGAATAAACGACATAAAACCCACATGTATTGTAAAATAATAAAAATATTTTAAACAATATTAACTTTTTTTATTTATTTAATAATAGACAAATTTGTTTTCTTATCGGTCACCACGCTCAAAAAGTATAACTTGAATTAATATCAAAGAAAAAGCAATACTGCATGAATAAAATAAATAAATAAAATTATAATTGCATATCTAAGTTGATACAAAATGCTATGCAATAGCTTTACCGCGGCAGTCCCCGAGTGCCACACGTCTTTTTTTTTCGATATTTCTAATAAACTGTCACTTCGTATTGGCCCTCGATCGTTCAGAGAATCATCTACCTAACGTTATGACGAGATTTTTGTATATTGCTGGGATTAAAATGCGATCGGAAGTTTTTCCAGAAAGAAAATTTAAAAGACTGATCAAGTCACCTGATTTATTATTTCGAAAAATCCTGATATTTTTTTGAATTTTTGTATCTGAGAAAAGCTCTAAAATCCTGAGGTTTCTGGACAAATTCTGAGATACGGTAACCTTACCAATTAGTCCTGAGACAGGATCAGACAGGATCTGTCCTAATTGGGTGTATGTTTCCAAGGACATACACGTAATCATAAAACCATTTCTAGCTATTGTCATCTTACAAGAAACATGCCACCAAGATTTACACTATACCACCGCAAAAAGCAGTATCTTCTGTGCCAAATACAGACGCGCGCATTAAAATTCAATGCGCATCCGATTGAAGTCCAGTGCGGCAGGAAATGACCACTCCAATGATGACAGGCGCGTCAAAAACACTTAAAACTCTAGTACTTTCTTGCATCATACATAAAACGTGTGTACATCGATTACCCTACTTCCCGAGTTTCGATACAGACTGACTGTCACCCCGGAACAACGGTTAGACGTTTGGCGCAAACAGTTCGTGTACAATCACGAACAGAATTTTAAGTAGCAACTTTAAAAATGGATTATATCGCTATGGTGTCTTCTCTTTTCCATATTTTTTTTGAATTTTAGATTAAGCCCAGAAAGCCAGATTCGCCAGAGCACACATTCACCCAGAACTGGGCTATCAGTTTGTAACCTTCAGGATCGCAGTGCATATACAGTATGAAAAGACGACGACGAAAGGTACGCGGACACGATGGTCCAAGTTTACAAAATCTTGGACCATTTTCAAAATTGGTTATTGACTGAAAAAATGAAGGAATTCCATTGGGCATCCACCGAAATGGCATCTGAGCTAATGGCACCTTGACTATTCCACATACGGCTCCTATCAAAATTTTTCTCAGGTGCCAGTGCCCAATGGGGATTAGTTAGTTGGATTATTAAAAAATATCTGTACGTAATCCAAAAGTACGGAGGTACGACGCTTCTAAAATTCGCTCAATTTCAGGTTTTGATGCGTTATATTTTGCATAGTAAAATATTGTTTGATTTAAAGTAAAAAAAACGTGTCCATTATTTTCCAAAATTCTAAGGACAGATTAGATCTACAATTTATTGATGCTGTCAACAGCCTACATGCCTTTTTCTCAAACTTGGGATAAATAAACTGAGTATCATATTAGTGGCCGTGATTGTACGAAGCGAATGGTGTAACTTGTAAACAATTGTGACCTATTTCCCCAACAGTCGTACCTATGTAGTTCTGAGAATGTATTGAAATGAGCACTTGTATTGTAATGTGATCAGTATTTTTGTTGTTTTTCCTTAATGCTAATCTGTTTATTCTGAAGAATCAACTGTTGATCTATAATCTGTGGTCTGACCGATTTGTAATTTCGCATTCACATACAAAGAAATACCTGAAGAGAAACAAAAGTATGCTTTTATTAAGTCTTCGTTTGCGTTTAAGTCGAAAATCATCCCACAGGAATGTAATATCGGGATAAAAGGGATCCTATGGGCTATTCCAGGGGTACTATTTAATAGTTTATTGTCCAGAAAAAACAAGATTGGCTTCAAAATTACTAAGTCAGCCACAATCAATTCAATGATTGATCAGCAAAATGTACAAAAAATGGGCCCAGCCAAGGCGTAGTCGATGGAGCCTCGCGACGCAGGGCTCCTATTTCTGTCTGCAAGACTGCAAGTTTTTAAGGAACCTAACCAAACCGAACCTCAGGGTGCTCCCAAAACTAAAAATATTTCGGAGTTGTAATATTGTGGCTCGGTTTATTATTCCCATTATTCCAGAAACATCTAGATCCGGAACAAACATCCATCCATCCAAAGTTTATTGAGATATTTGTGGGTAGACTGACGTGTTCAGAAAATTTATTTTGCACATTAAGTCAATAAGTTATTGGCGTTGCTGACATCTTATGAAATTCTTAGGAAGAACTTTTGGCAACACAACCATTAAGGCACAATAATTATATCATTCTGCGTATTCCTATTGTTTTAGACTTCTCAGTCTTCAACGAACAGACTTACGAGTTGTGGTGGGCATGCTCACCGGTCATTGCCCACTCAACAAACATCTGTTTACCATAAACGCGACAGACAGCCCGTTGTGCAGGGGCTGCCTGAACGCGGATGAAACGGCAACACACGTAATCCTGGAATGCCAACACCCTCGGTGTTGCTAACCAACGGGCACAAAACCTTGGCAACCCAAGGTCGCTCCAAGAAGCCTGTGAACGTCCCAGGAGACTTCTGAGCTTCTGGAAGGAGCTGGGTTGGCTCATATAGTCAACCGTCCCACCTCACGCATAACGGACCAACTACGAGTCCAAATGCGGAAAAGGGAGCCCCTAACAATACAACAATACAATACAAATATTCCTATTGTTTTTGCCAAGTGCTACGTTAGTTTTCCGCGACCTATGCTAACGTTAAAGACTGCATTTGTGACTTTTTGACGGCCGTTTTCGTTATTATGTAATTCAGAAATAAGTTTATGAGCACTTGCAATATATTTATCATTGTTTAAGTGCAAAACAGAGTTATAAATATGAATGTTAAAATAACTATAAGGAAAGAGCTTACTGTAGTTGTATGAGATTTAGCGGAGAATTGTACTCAACGGTGGGTCAATAGAGTACGTTTTAAAAAAGAAGAAAATGTTACTGCTTTTGTGGAAAATACAGCAGAAGACACGCAGTGCAGTTCTCTTTAAAAAAACCCTTGCGCGCTCACGCCACCCTAATTTTTTTTCGTGGTAACTAAAAACGTGAAAACTCCTGCTAGGTCCTCGAATAAAGTAAAAGAACGTTCTCGAAACCAAGAAATAAATAATATTATCAATAATAATACCTGATACAGAAAGATTCGAGGCTACAATATAGGTATTCTTAAGTCGGCATCCATCAATTACAGCAATCTAAAATGCACATTTAAAGTGTTCTAGTAACCGCTTGTAATGCAAAAGGAAATAGTTTATCTGTATTTTAATTGACTGCTGACCGGGGTTATCAACTTTTCTTAGATTAAATCTATATTTTATATTTCAAAGCTGAACAGTTTGTTTGGTTGAAAGCGCATATCTCAGGAACTACTACTCCGAAGTAAAAAAATGTTTTTGTTTTGGATAGTCCATTTATCGAGAAAGATCATGATGGTACGACCGATAGGAGAGAATAGAGAATACAGGGTAATAGACAAGATGGCTGAAAAAATCGAATTCGTATTATGTTTTCAAAGTACAGGGCCGACTTATTAATTCAGTTTAGATGCTGAAGTGGCAGATTAAACCTTTTTCATGAATTCAAAATCATACCCTAAATTGGTGACGTAGGTACGTAAATCTGCTCTATAGTTTTTGGGTTTATTACGCTCAAACATAGCCGTATCTGGGACCTTCTTTTAAAACATGTTGTCAAAATCATCAGAGGCCTTATCCCGAGCTCTTAACGCGATCCAGTTTAGGCTGTGGGAAAAAGACAGAGCTATACAAATCGTGTAGCGCCATCTCTTCCCACAGCCTAAAGACTCACGCTTTAAGAGTTCATGGTAGGCCACCACCAGGCAGGCAGTTTGGACAACTGGGAGCGATCTGTCCTTTTGTTCCCCATTAGATTTTCTTTTAATGATAGGACAGGCCTGTTGGTCTAGTGGTTAGTGACCCTGACTGCTATGCCGGAGGTCGTGGGTTCGATTCCCATCCAGGATAATTAATGTTTGTGTGATGAGCACGATCATTTGTTCTGTGTCTGGGTGTAATTTATCTATAATATGTATGTATTTAGAAATTTATAAGTATGTTTATCAGTTGTCTAGTACCCATAACACAAACTCTGCTTAGCTTGGGACTAGATGGCGTTGTGTGATAGTTGTGGAATATTATTATTTTAGTAGAGTATGAAAGCGTCAGTAATTGATTTTGTACTTAGATTGCAGAATGTCTAGATTCCTAGTAGTCCACTGAGAGTTGAAGGCAAAACGAGGAAAAAAAATCTGGGCATTTTATAATCTAAGCTTTTGTAGATTTTACATTAGATTGGCAGCCCTGCCGTTGACAGATGATCGTAGCTCTTGCATGTCGGCTTTACAAAGCGATTCTGTCGTATTGCGGAAGGTGAAGCAGAATTGCTGATGAAGGTACGCCGTCAAGGTCTTGTAACGTCTGATGAAATACTCTGCCGACTCCGACCTGTCTTAGGAAGCGATGGAACGTTTCATGATTCATGTAATTGCTAAGGTGGAAATAACATTTGTAAATAATAATATGATTCATCTTTACATAGTTTAAATCAAACATTGATTGAAGAGGAAGTCCTCGTGTATTATCTTAAGTTTGCTTCTAATCTTTTCAAGCCCAAAATACTGAATTGATCATCCTGAATTTTTGCGTATATTGTCAGGTATAGAGACGGACATAGCAACACAGCATAAGGAAAAAAGGGACCTGAGATTAGCTCGTTAAACCAAACAAACACTTTTAGCTTTAAAAAAATAGTACAGATTGATGACTAAGTACACTAAAGTGGGGAAAAATATTGGCGTGAATTGCGTGTAACTGTGTTTGTTTCCAAAAATTTTAAAGTGTTAATTTATTTGAGGTACAGAGAATTCATGAGTCTATTACTTAGTTGTAGATTTCTGAGAAGTGACCAGTTTCCGTCCATTGAAAGGAAATTTTTTATCACGGCCAACCTAATTACAGTTGATATAGTTTCATTAAAATATGATTTACTTGGGTTGGTTTACTTGGGAACAATTTGTTACCGAACAAATATTTCTGTATTTTACAACAATATTTCAATGACAAAGAAAATTAGATTTTAAAGGAAAGATTAATATAAAGAAGGAGGAGGTGAAGGAGGAAGAAGCGAAGGAGGAGGAGGCGAAGGAGAATGACTCTTCTCTGCCTATTTCACAACAAATGCCAAAAGAGAAACAAGACAAGAAGAAAATGAACCTTTTCATGTACCTACAAGTAATTGGAAAAGTTCACACACAGGTCGACGTTTGGTTATTGTGTGAAACTGCTTTAAAATGTTAAACAAACTTTGAGAGGTCTCTCGCGAGTTTGCGCTACAAGTTATTATGAAAACATTTTTCATTGTAACCTAAATAGCTGTATAAACAGAAAACAGGCCGTTCGTAGAAGTGTTCAAGTAATGTTTTTATTATACAATCGTTACAGTTCTTTCAGTTCTTTGGCAAGGTGAATTCCGCAGCACACATATTTTTATACTTACTATGTATCTAGACACGCGGGAGCGTGGCCAGCCAAAGCAAGGCGCGCTCACAATGTGTAATATTACACGAACCATTTGGAGGCACTTTTTAGCCCCTCATAACTCAAAAACTATTTAACCTAGACTTGTCAAATTTGGCACATATATTGAGACTGGCGAGATAGATATGTGTTCCAAATTTTATAAACATATCTCAAACGGTTATTTAGTTATTAACGACCAAAAATCGTCATTTTTATGACTGACCTATAGATCAAAACTATATCCCAGTTCCAGATGACCTAGAAAGTTCAAATTTGGCATGCAGATAGGTAATTACGTGAATACAAAGGAAAAAATCAGAAACTGGTAATTTTTTATCATTTTACTATAATTTTCACTTAACTTATAATTAGTGCCTGTAAATCTCTACATGTGGATTTTAAGATCTTTACGTGAATATTTATCGAGTTGAATACCACCCTTGATTTTTTTAATGCAAATATTCCTTTTTTGTACTTAAATATAAGAATTATAGTAGGTTTTCGTATTTATTACGCGTAACTAACTGTATTCAAATACCAGTAGCGCCATCTATTATCATATTCCGGAACTCCTGCACCATACACGAAATCAATGAACGATTGATTTATTCAACAGAACATAGATGGCGTTACTCAATTAGTGCCGAAACTCTATTTGTGTAATGTAGATTTTTATGATCTTTACGTGAATATAGTTAAACACCACTCTAATTTTTTAAATTCAAATATTCCCAATTTTGTACTTATAATTAAGAGTATAGTTGATTTTCGTATTTATTACGCGTAACTAACCGTATTCTACAAACACTAGTGCCACCTTTTATCATTTTCAGAAACTCACTGCACCACGCACTAAATCAATGAAGACTGCATTGCTAGATGGCATTGCTTAATTAGTGCCTACTCTATTTGTGAAATGTGGATTTTATGATCTTTACGTGAATATATAACGAGTTAACAACCACCCTAATTTTTTAAAATCCATGTGTTCTCGTCTTTGTACTTATTATTAAGAATAGTTGATTTTCGTATTTATTACACGTAAGTAACCGTATTCCATAACACCTAGCACCCGCTAGATGGCGTTGTGCAATTACGTCACGATCCTGAATCGCGGTGTTAACATGGGCAGGCGATTAGTATAAGGTTTAGTGAACATGAATTTTTAGTTGATATTATTAATGCGACTTGTTGGTATTAAATCCTTGTCCGAAAAAACCGAACTTCCCTTCTTGCCGGCAACGAACGGTGTCCCGTGTCTAGTCTAGCATCCCCTATAGTTATTAACTGGCATTTATTATTATTTATTGTTTCAAATTTTCAATATTTAGCGATCAATAGTGTAAGATCATTATTTATGTCATTTTATGTACAAAAAGTAATGATATCCCATCAAAACATAAATGTGAAATGAGAGCCAAAGCCAAGAACAATAGTTTGATATTATGCCTTGGTTGTTGACTTCAACGAAAAAAGAAGTGAAATCTAAATGGGTACCAAGTTCAATGGTCAGTTCTGAAATTTATTTAAAACAACATAAACAATATTTCTTTTTATAAGTAAGGATCATACATTGTAGCCTAATTTCTTGCTTGGCTAGTTCTCATATACGAATTGTTCGATGGTTAGTACTATCAGCAAGCCAAATTTTCGGAATAATAAAATAAAACTGAGAAATATAATTCGTATTTTATGAGAAATAGCCAAGTCAGAAATTAGGCTACAATGTATGACTATAAAAAGAAATACAGTTTATGTTGTTTTAAATAAATTTCAGAACTGACCATTGAACTTGGTACCCATTTAGATTTCACTTCTTTTTTCGTTGAAGTCAACAACCAAGGCATAATATCAAACTATTGTTCTTGGCTGTGGCTCTCATTTCACATTTATGTTTTGATGGGATTTTAGTTTGTCATAAACTATCTAAAAAGAAAGCCTCTGCCTAGCCTTTTCTAAACTATATAGACAGCTTCCAGTCGAACCAGATGCAGCTGAATATCAGCATTTTACATGGAGCGACTGCCTATCGGACCTCCACAACCAGTAGGTACCAGAACCATCTGACAACCAGTCTTACCATGGGGATACCCCATGGTAAGACTGGTTGTCAGACTTTAGAGCTTCTGACTAATAGTGTCAAAGATCTACAAATGACAGCAGACACCAACAGCTTTACGTGCCTTCCGAGGCGCGGAGGAAACTCGACAGGTGGTCACCCATCCACAGACCAACCTCGGCAAGCGCAGCTTAACCCGAATAATCGGGCTGTAATTAGCTGTTTCTAAAATTTTAAGGTACTAAATTCATTTGATGCAATTTGACGTAACGACATATGCAATAGAGCCACCTCAAAAGGACTTTAGCCACCCTCCGCAAAGATTTTGACATTAGTTACTTTCGTTCATTATCCTCAGGTACCTATTATGTTTTTTCTGTTACACCCAGTGACTGTGTGCAAAGTGCAGCGGAATTTTTTACTATTTAATTGAAAACACTTATAATCTCTTGAGTTTAAAGTGTTGTGGCTATGGGGAAATCCCTATTATTAGATATCCTTTTATTTTCTTATTTTACTCATTACCGTGGTTGTGTGTGGAAAAATTGTGGGAAGGATTTATTTAGATTCTTAGGTATATGTATGAAGAGTATTTATTGCAATTTACCTTATGCAGAGGTTATTTAGTAAATTGTGCAATTGCCATTATTAAGTAATTTCACAACTATTACGTAGGTATGGAACTTTTTGCAAGTCTTAAGGTTACGTTTTCTATTTAGTCAGCGAATTAACTAATTCGATCTACGTATGTTCTTTTTGGTTTGTTTTTGTTTATATGTGATAGTAATCTAACTTAAAGAAATATGTATTATAAATTAAATAATAATTAATTTTACCTTATTATCGCAACAATTAATTTTGTATTCTTTGCTGCAGGTAATTTATCATCAATATTTACAACTGTCCACACTGCTATTTTTGATACTAATGTAAGTAGCTAACTGTAAATGTATAATGCCATTAATTAAATTAACTTTTATCAGGTATCGTATTAAGTTTAACTTACATACAACATTCGCATTCCGCAGTCGAGTAAAAACCAACAGACCGATTTTTTTCTGTTTTTTTTTTTTTATATGTTAGTGACCACATTAAAAAAAAGTGAGTGCATTTAAAAGTTACAGAAATTACAAAAGTCAAGTTATTAGTTTAGTGAAGTAATTATAAGTAGGTAATAGAAATAAACCAGTCACCTATTTGCCCAAATTGTTCTGAGAGTGATTTCGAAAAGCGAAAAGTGGAATAATGTCAGATTTTATTTGCCCGCTTTAATTCTGTTTGAAAAGTGTCTGACAGATGCTGTCAGATTATTTAACATTAATTTATAACCTAACGTCAAAATACTAATGTCCTGGAAGATGCAATTTTGTATTATCTTCCTTTTTTCTTTAAAAAAAATTGCCCCACACTAGGATTTTCTCCTGGGTCGTGGGTGCGTTTACAAACATAGAAAAACGCATTCATAAACTCACATACAAAAACAAAAATTAGCATAGACTAATCATCTACCTAGCCTTTTCCCAACTATTGGGGTCGGCTTCCAGTCGAACCAGATGCAGCTGAATATCAGTATTTTGGAGATAAATGGAGCGACTGCCTGTCGGACCTCCACAACCCAGTAACTGAGTAAATACGATGCCCCATGGTAAAACTAGTTGTCAGACTTTAGAGCTTCTGACTAAACAGTAATGACTGTCAAAGATCTACAAATGACAGCCGGGACCAACGGCTTTTCGTGCTATCCGAGGCACGGAGGTAACTCGCTATGACAGATGGTCACCCATCCACAGACCAACCTCGGCAAGCGCGGCTTAACCCGGCAAATCGGCCCGTGCGGCTGTAATTATTTAGCCACGAGCTCCTCCTAGCTAAACTTAATACAAATATTTTTATTTCTCTCTTTCTAGAGTATGATCAATTTTAGGCAGCTATTGCTCAGTCCAACCTTTAAGTCTATGGTATTACTACTACCATACTATATAGTATATACACAACCTTACATCTTATAACACTTATAACCAAGTACATAAGCACCCACACATAATACGTAATCCTACGCGATTACCTCGGGGCTTCGGATGAGGCGTGATCGGTCAATGTCTACCTACTTAGAGAACCTAGCAGATCGACGACGGGCAAAAAAATTACAAAATAAATGTTTATTTTTTTATCAGGTTGTAGGTGTCAATTATGTTGGACAGAACTGAAGGAATTAGTCTGTACCTGTCAGTTGTACTTTTGTCAACCTATCAGTTGTACTTTTGTCAACCTATCATACCTGATAGGCTAAAAGTACAACTGATTAACTTAAAAGTATAACTGATAGATTAACAAAAGTATAACTACTGTTGTTAATCTATCAGTTGTACTTTTGTCAACCTATCAGTTATACTTTTGTCAATCTATCAGTTGTACACACAGCTACACATCAAGCTATACAAATCCAATTTATCTTGATGTGTAGCTGTGTGTACTTTTGTCAATCTATCAGTTGTAATTTTGTCAATCTATTCGTTGTAATTTTGTCAACTTATCAGATGTATCAGTTATCTTATTTGTTATCTAAGTTACCAATCTATCAGTTATCTAATTTGTTCTTTATATCACTATTTATCCTTCACTATCACTTTTATTCTTTTAGCATCATTCAAATAGGTATCTCTATGGATCATCATCAGCCTCTCCTATACTAATTCAAGTTGGAATGTTTTAATAATTAGGTTTTGCATTATGATCAAGATTTCAAAATCGAAGCTAAAGCGTATTAGACTATTTGTAAATCACAGTCATGTAATCTAAAATCTATTACCACATTTGCGTTCATTTTATTATAGATATGAAACCGAAAAGCAGCTGTTATATCCCAATATTTCATAGAATTTCCAATTTATATTCAGTTGGCTGCTCTCCAATTGACGTTCATAGAAGCGAGTAATTAGAGTTCATATTAGCGTGTATTGCTTATTGATAATGTTGATCGTGAAGATTAGTGGTGCATTGTTGTTGTGATGTGTTCTGATCAACATGTTGATTTTCGTTTAGGTGTTGATGCTATAAATAGGGGAAGTAAGCACAAGACGGGTAGCCCTCCTATATTATTAGAATTTATTTTACTAACGTAAAAAGATAATGAATAACCAAGTACTACGAATAAAACACAAAAAAATCAGAAAAGACCGGTGCGAAATTATTTATACCAAACTTATAAAGAATGTACATGCATTTCCCCCTGATAAAAGTATTTATCTGAATGATATGCATATCTTATCTCAGATTAAAAGAGGCGATTGATAAAAATAGAATGAACTTGAGTACGTTTGGTCTCAAGATCCTTTCTAATGTTGCCAGTTGCAGTTGCAATGTTGCATTTATGGCAATGAGATATTTTAAGAAAGCATACGACTTAAAGATATCCATAGTCAACAATATTTTTTTTGTTTATTGTCATTATTTTGTCAATAATCATAATAATGATTGCATTGTTATGAATTCGTTTCTGTTAACGAATCTATTTTATTATGATTCAGATTGATTTATTTGTGTAATATCTTTGTGTACTTACTTTTTTATTACAGGCGTATTTAGTTTTGTAGTGTAATCGTACTAAAATACTTAATCGTAATTCAAAACAAAATTATTCGAGAATTTGTATCAATAATTAAAAGATTGATATAAAACCGACTTTAGTATGAAACATAGGTACGTGAAACAAAAGAATATAGAGACCAGCTATCTACAAGTAACATAATATATCCGTAAAAACTAGAAATTATTACAAAATAGGATATTTAGGATACACGAACCGGAGCTTTAGATGTTAATGTTTAGAGATACCCCAAAATAATCCAATCTGACACTATTTATCAAGATAAAACTTATTGAAGTTGTTAGATACGTTAAAGCTGACAATGATAATAACATTCCTATTCAAGAATGTCATATCTTCAGCATAAATAATCAAAATAAAGACGTCTCTGATAGCTAAGACAGTGGAGACGAACCAGATATGGCCAAGCCTCGGGTACTAGTTCTCAATTGATTGGTAAGCGATTTATAATGACTCCTTACTGGGAATCTATTGCTTTAGTAAGGTGTATACTTGGAGTGAGGTGCACACTTGATATTACACGCCTGGATTTCTGTTAAACATTTGAAAAGTTCAGTTTGAGGACCACGTAACTGAATAATTACCGCAATTCAAAGTGTTGACCGCCGTAGACTAACAATAAACACTTAATGAGGGAGAGATGGAAAATAGTATCACCCATTTCAAGGAATGCACCCAATTACAAATCACTCTGTAGATATTAAGTCGTTGTTCTCGGCTATCATTTAAAGATCCTTGACAATTTATACAGGAACAAAAACTAACTGACTTAAGGCTGGTACTAATTGAGATGTGGAGTTGCTCCATGTAAAATACGGTTTTTCACCTGAATCCAGTAAACCTGAAAGCCAAGGCAGTACAGGTGGGAATAAGTTTAAGGCAGATGACGATGGTGATAAAGAAATGTAAAACAGTCGATCTATTTAAAATACTGGTATTC
Organism: Agrotis clavis; assembly: GCA_954870645.1. Lineage (NCBI taxonomy): Eukaryota > Metazoa > Arthropoda > Insecta > Lepidoptera > Noctuidae > Agrotis > Agrotis clavis. The sequence continues at coordinate 8,043,771 of OX940925.1, forward strand.
AGATGCAACCTGTTAGATTGGAAGCCAATCATCGAACTTTAAAGCAGATTAGACGTACAAAGCAGAGAAGGTTAATAGAGTCAAAGATAGCAATATCAAGTTTAAAATCAATCTAAAAAGACTTAACAAAATTAAATAAAAGAACATCGAAAGTCAAAGCGCAAGTTATAATCCCATAACTGGATTATGTAATCCAGTCCAGTATGTGCCGTCACGAATGTTCGTGACGGCACAAACTTTTCTTTCTAAGGTTTTGACGGGTTTCGTACATTTAACTTTGTTGGCGACTTTATTTTCTTTCCTCTGGTTACTTTTATGATTGTATCAGATTTTTTGACGATAGGAGATGAGTCAGTAGCGTGTGTAGATTCCAATTTAGTTTTTTTTTTAATTGTCTCTATCTGCCCGATTATTTCATTTTTGATTGGAATATCATTTAATCTTAAGGTAGATAGAATAATTAGTTCTTATTTAATGTAACCTATCCTCAAAATATAAATACTGTCAAACCGGTGACACGAAAAATAAATAAGAAGCCATCACCTAATTCAAGATTGAAATATTCTTAATTTATCTGAACATCTTTTTGGGCTTTATCCTTGTATTCTATTTCTATTTGTCACCATTTCAGTCAGTAGTTTCCTTTTTAGCTATATAAACTATAATTCCTTTGATCAGTCGTTATGCTATATTCAATGAGCATGTTAAATCCTCCATTCAATACAGAGATTCTCTTCGAACTCTTAAATCAACATTACAGTCTATTACAACATTATTATCCACTGAATCAACCTCTTCTTTATGAAACATTGCTCGGTTCTTATCATCCTTGTACAAACATTTGCCATCAATTTACGTGTACCAGTGCAAACAAGGGTGACGTCTGTTGTCTCAGTAGGATAAATTTGGACATGTCTCATTAACACCATTTCGCACGATGTATTTCGGACATCGAGGGAAGATTTTTAGGGATATAAATGCGCAGAATGATGTGTTGGTCGGATTTGAAGCTGAATTGTGTTATATGCATCATATGGAGTATTAATAATCTCTGAACCTTGCGAAATTCATCGTGCTCAACTGGATTGATGATCGTCATTATGTTAATAATACACAGATGGATACAATCCTTGTTATTTTAAGCGTCCATTTTGAATGATACAAGAGCCAAAATATGTAGTCTTGTGATCGATGTGGGATCATACTTGCAACATTTAGGAAATAAATACTGGCAAAGGAAACGATTCTTCCTTTAGTTCATTCCAATGTTATCTTACGATTTCTCGATACAGTAAAATTTTGTTTAAAGTATGATCGAGTAGAGAAGTTTTTAACCTCTTTAAAATTGCTACAACAATCTTCATGCCAGTTCAACAGGTGTATACTTGGTGTATAACATTGTAAGTGTTCAAGTAAGTGTCATTGTAAGTGAAGACCGAGTTACTCAGACCGTAGCTAAAATAGTTAAACCTCGAGCTCTCAAATAATTCTTACTTTGTGGTTACTCATCTACTCAGACGGTGTTACAAATTGTTCAAGTGAGCCAAGGACTTAGTTCGCGAAAACTTGCCTATTGAATATAATTGCGAACAGGGTCTGTTGATTACGACTTTGGTATATTTGCAAAGATGTTGGCGTCAGTTTAATTTTCTAGACTAAGACAAAATTGTTCAATCACATTCAGATCAAGATTGAATCTTTGAGTAAGTAATTTGTAACAGATGTTTTGGAAATTATTCGATAAGATCGAGTGAACGATTGATTGCGTTCTGCTTAAGTCCACGTTAGATTTTAAGTAATCATTATAAAACAATAATTATTACTTAAAAAGTAACGAGGACTAATATCAAAATTGTCAAGGTTATCAAAACTAATAATCGCGAGCAGAAGTAGTTTTAGATAGACATAAGTTAAAGAATGCTCTTTCAAGACCACCTTTGGATGGTTTTGATGTACTAGTCTATCGGCATGACTAACGTGTCCAAGGCAAGACTTTAAAACCAAGCTGAAGTAAACAATGCGATAAATAATTTTCCAATCACGTTTCAACCAATAAACCGTGAACATGTAAATTTTCAATGCGTAATGCTAGCGCAATAGACGATAACATAATACAGCGTATAGTATACGTCGTATTTACTTCACCACACTTTTATTCAGTATACAAAAACGGTGGCTAAGCAAGTTAAAATAAGATTTAAAACCGTTTCATGTTTCTCATGGTAGTTTATGTAAATTCTGTACGTTTTTCAGATTTATGTAGATAACCGAAGAGTAATATTACTCAATTATTATTATCAAAAGTGGTTAAGAAATAACGACATCGGCTATACATATGCGCGTGCGTTGAAACGTGTACAGTTATATGAGATTTACAATTCTGTTTACTACGAGTATCCTACAACGAGTGATTGTATTGACGAAGAGTATCAGGTTCTGTGACAATGGGGTTGTGTTCATTCACACGTGTTAAACCATGGATTCTTTGACTAAAACCGGTCGCGTGGTTTCCGTGTTTTCTCAGAAGACATCGCGTGATCCGATTTCTTATACACTCGTTTTGTTCATAACGTCCTTGAACGCAATAAAGAATCAGTTCATCTGTCAACGCTTGGGTACTGTTACGGAGTGGGTCGGAAAATGGTTTTTAAAAAAAACTATTTTAATTTGCTAAGAGAAAGATATAATTAGAATTGATACACGTGTTATGAATTGTTATGCCCGACGGAAGTCAAATCCAAACTGAGTAAAAATAATTAGAATCGTTTATGAAAATAACTACGGTTTCCTATTGCATTGACGTCAATGCAATGGGAAACTCAGCATTTTTAATTTATATTTTAAACAATAGTTATTTCGATATAACAACCCCCCCGTTAAGATCGATCATCACATCTCAAAGTGATGAGAGATGTCAGGATTGATATATGCTAAATTGGATTTTCGTCGAACATTATAACAGATAAAAGAAACAAATGTTTATAGTAAAACTAAAACACCAAAATAACTATTGATAGAAAAGTTACTCTAAAATTATAATTATTAGCTACATTTTAACATTATTCAAGATACAAGGAAGTTGAGATTAGAGTTAACAATAAAAGTACTAAGACATTATTAATAGAGCAATTATTAAAATCTAGACAAGGATAACAATAATAATATAGAAAGAAAGAAAAACTATGACTTAAATAACTAACCATGTGCATTCGTTACAATTTAGTTATCGTGAGTTTTGCCAAACAGAATATTCCTTTTAATAGGACTTGGCGTCACCCGTAAGTCTTCTACAGACTCTGACTCATCCTTATTGATGGGTGTTACCGTATCACCATGAAATACAGTTTGAGAGGTGGGAACCGATTTATTTTTTGTATTATGACATTGGTTAAATATTTGAATGCAACATGGGGCGTTAGTTGAACAAAAGAACTTACGGCTCTTATATATAACATATAACAGAGTTAACATAGAGATACACAGGCTTAAAGACAAATAGTGAGTGCTATAAGTTTGAAAATGAGATGGGTTTTCTATCTTATTAATTTCATCTTCAAAAGAGTTCAAGTGGATACTGGCTTGTAGCAAAGAATCGAGATTGTCTAAGTTATTTAATTTTGAGTAAGGTAATCGTTGTAAAGTTTTATTCAACTTAGATCGTTCACAACAATCATCTTCTAAGATGTTGAAATTTGATATCATATTAGTTACATTTCCAATAACTGTTTCGCCAACAGCGGCGAATTGCAACGTCTTGTAAAAAGCTTTACAGTTCCTGGGCAAGGTCAAGATACCAGTACCAAACAAAATAACATCAGAGTTTATGTCTCCATCATTACAAGTTACATGACACTTGCCAGGTTCGGATTGTACAAAAATCCAGCGGTTTAAAGTTAACTTATGAAATAGGTCAATCGAACCATGAATAAGTTTCGTTACACATATGTCAGGAACTTTGCTAATCACGTCACTTAAGAGAATCGTTTCACACGTAGGGTTGGCAATCACTGAAAAAACATTAGTTAACACACACACATAACACTTATCACTTATTAATTTGCACTTGTCTATGTCTGCTATAAGTGAATAAAACATGCGATCAGCTGTAATCGCTACATATGAGCTAGTTGGCTCGATAAGAACGTAGGTATCTGGTTTCGACATATCGTAGGGAACAGGTAGGGGAATGATCCGATACAGGTCATAAACTTGTGGTAACACGAGAGGGATCTTGACGACAATAATGACTTTATTTAAATGGAAAAAGCACGCAAGTTGTGAAATGTCAATTAGGTTATGTATATTTTGTAGTGTTAAAGGAACAGGAAGTTCATAGTGGCTAGGAAGGTTATTCCTATGCTTATCCAACTCACTATACAGTTGGTGCGGACTGAGTACAGTAGGATGCAAAACGTTGAGCTTCGCGAAAAGAATTGCATTGTTAATATCTTCTATATCAAAAGACAAGGTCATTATAATGGCCTCTAAAGAATTTAATAAGGAACTTAATTCAGATTTAATTTCTAGTTTATTGCTACTATTCATAACCGTTTCTAATATTTTATGAATTGTTTCAATGTTCTTTAATATGTGGTTTTCGTTTTCGTTGACCTTAGACATCGTGTTGTTGAAATATGATATGGTCGATTTAATTACATGAATGTTATCTTTCATGAGATGAGCAAGACGTTTTTCATCCGTCTGTACTTCTTCTATGGCTTTCGAAAATCTCACCGCGTCTTCAGAATCTAAAGTGCCAAAAATAGTTTTCAGCAGAGAGCCACCAAGGTCCATGAGACCTCTTTTAAAACGCATATTGGGTTTTTCGTCAACCAATAAGTAGGATAAAGAAGAGAATTTGCTAACGTTAAGAATATGGCGATTTTTTAAAGCGGATAACGAATTAATACAGTCAGACTGTATTTTAGAAGAAGTCAACGAGTTGCAGAATACATTGAGTTTTTCGAATAAAAATTCGACCTTATCTAAATTAGGTTGCACATGACTTATATCTACGTATGCTATAACATTCCAATCACTATTGGTGAACTTAATATCTAAGAGCTTATCAAAGTAGAGCCCAGGACTGCTGACGATAGAGGAAACATATTCGCATGTGATCGGCGATGGCAGCGTCGATAGACACAGGAACACGAAGTAGTCGATACGCATTTTCTGGCACTGGATCAGCACGATTACTGGAGCAGGAGTACAGCGGCGCGATAAGTCGCGGCCAGCAGCAACAGGAACGTCAGGAACAGCGGGGTGGCGGCGCACGACACCCGAGCGTGATCAACGCTTACACGTGGCAGCACCACGCGGCAACACCGCGTGTCAGGGCGGCAAGGGCAATCACCAGCTCTTTGCGGCGATATCAAGATGACAGAGCTCGCGTATGTTGAGCTCCTGGAGATGGAAGCTTCGAGAATTCTGGACGACCGGCAGGCTTACGCAAGATACTCGTAAGGCTTACTGTCGCGATTCGTCTTAGGAGATGGCACTGAGTTTGTCGAGGTGTGATTTCACTTAGCGAAAATAAGGACACCCCGGAGATGGATTGACTCGTCGGCAGCGTGAAGTTCGTACACGATCACTTTACAGTTTTCAGGATAACCACGACCCGTTATGGAATACCAGCGGAACGGTTACGACGATATCAACACTGGTATCCCACTTCTGACACCACTGTTACGGAGTGGGTCGGAAAATGGTTTTTAAAAAAAACTATTTTAATTTGCTAAGAGAAAGATATAATTAGAATTGATACACGTGTTATGAATTGTTATGCCCGACGGAAGTCAAATCCAAACTGAGTAAAAATAATTAGAATCGTTTATGAAAATAACTACGGTTTCCTATTGCATTGACGTCAATGCAATGGGAAACTCAGCATTTTTAATTTATATTTTAAACAATAGTTATTTCGATATAACAGTACCGTCCCGCTCTAATTCATTTCAAAACACATTTTTCACGAACATTTTACATGCAAGTATTTAGTCTCATCTTTCAAAATGTCATTGTGTACATTGAAGATTGTGAGCTGACCTATATTAAACTTTCCGCTGGGTTGACATGATTCATACTCCGTCCTCGTGTTTTTAAGACCACAGGCCACAAGTTCGACATTACATACATCCAGTTTGTTCCACGAACTGTCAATAATGTTGCGATCATAGCTGGCCGTATAAAATGTTAACGGTATCAGTATGGGAGTACCGCAAGGTATCCGCCTGGGACCCTTCATGTTTACACTTCAAGGTATCGAGTGACGTGTGGCGTAGTAACCTAAGGAATGCATAACAGAAAACTAGTGAAATACAACGCCTCATGCCTCTGTTTACGCGGAACGCCGTGTTACATCAACATTATGAGCCGACACGTGGGCTTCGAACGTGAATGACCGGCCATTTTAGGCGTCGTGTTACCTCGTTTTGTATATACAACAGAAGGTGGTGCCACTACCTCATAATTACCTACCAATTTGCATCAATCCTGCCATTAGATTACACTTTTGAGTGTTTTCAAAAGCGGTTTGTGGTTATTCTTAGGCAAACGGTACTTCAACAATATTTATGACCTACCTCAAATGCTTTGAAGAATTCTCATTTGTTTCTGCCTATGTTACTGTTTATTACCACAGGTTTTATGGCTTGGCAGGTACTAATGTTAATATTATTGGCATTTATCAAGGTTAAAAACAATAGGTTGGCATCTTTTCAGAATTTGAAGTGTTGAAAAGTTTACTGTTTGCTTCGGTTTGTTTACAGTTGAGTTAACTAATTTCCTTGAAATAATACCTTTGTATATAATCTGCTTAACACCCGTGTCTTGTTTTGATGGACTAACGTTAGGTACTGTATTGTTTATAACACCATTTCTTACACAATTGTGCAACTTACTCAAAGTGATTACTACGGTTTTGTGAATTATTTGTATTGCATGTTATATTTTAGTATCATTATTAATTCATTTTTTGTTTGTATATTTTTGTAATTGCAATATGAAAAGTGTCTTTATGAAACAGTCTGCCACGTTAATAAAAATATTGTTTCTACTTCATCTGAGATTTTGTTTGTCAGACTAATATTTGTGACTGGCCAATATCGTGAGTGTTTCATTGTGAGTCGGAATGACTTTACAATTGCTATGACAATATACACTGTCGCTTTTATCCGTGATTTCGTCTTTCTTTCCTGTACTCTTGATAATTGTTGGATCAATATTGAAGTTGACTTTGTTGAGGGTTTGGATAACGGATCCACTACGGTTAGGTATTCGTCATAAATTGCTCTAAGACATAGTATCCGTTGAAAACATCTTTATTGATATGAGAAATATGATTCTGGCGATATGTAAGTAGGTATAATAACTACTACAGATAGATTACAGGTAGGTATAATAATTACAACAGGTAGATTTCATAACTAACACAGGCGGATTACAGGCTGTTAATGATATTGTATCGTTATCTTAAATCTCTGAAATGAGGCTGTTAATGTCCACACTAACGCAATGCAATCTGTTATTCTGAGAAGTATATGTTTTTGTTGTAAATCGTGTTAATCCGGCAATAAAAGATAGGATCACGAATTATGAGTATATTAGTATGACATTCGAGATATTTTTTGACAAGATTTTAATTTCAATTGAAGTAAACTAATAGAGACCTGTTGCAGTTATTTAAACACTAAAAATATCTCTATCATCGCTTAAATCAGCCCTTAAACAGTTAACACGCAATTTGGTACTCTAATGATGCATTTTTCTCAAAAAGAAAATATTACATCAGAATTAAACAATTTAACTTCGAAAAAATCAATTTAAATTTTAAAAATCTTATACAATGAGCAACTAGACCACCCACAAAGCAAAGAATAAAGCATGAAGCGCTGCATTTATTTGCTCCATAAATTAATCGTCCAACCAATTTGGGAAACCGGAAAATCACCCGAGCGTGTTGTGGCGCCAGATGGACGCCTGCCAGCCTTTCACTGGGAATCAGCGTAACTTTGTGACTGTTCACGATACAGGAATGATAACTTTACTCATAATAACAAAAGGAACAATACAAACGATAATGATAATGATGAAGAAGAATTTTAAAAAAAATATTGTAAAAACAATGAAAAACGAAAAGAATGAAAGTATGAAGAACCATGTAATGCCTTTCATTAAGAATCGGTGGAACTTTGTTCTGACGATGTGTGAATGTTGTCTTGATATTTGTGTAATTAACAATGGACGCTGCTGCAGTTGATGATGAAGAAGAATTTGGTCATTTTTGTGATGAAATTACCTACAGGTATAGAATATGGTTAGGTATAATCTTTCATTGTGAACGTAGCTGATTAGGTGTTTGTGTATGTCAGTTTCTATGTTTAGTTTTTTAACGTTTAAGCAGTCTTTTTACTAGACGACAATAAAAGAGACAATGTAGATGAGAATGAAAAAGATGATAAAGATGTTTTGTACAAAAACGGACGTGATAAAATAGTTTAATATTGATGTGGGGCCATAACGTGTTGAAGACATCGCGTAAGAGGAATATTAAGGGAAGAAGAACCAAAAGGATGGTCTTATATTATCTCTGTTATTTTGCTAAAACTTTACAAGGCAACACAAAACCGATGTAAAGAATACGAAGACATTCATAATGCTAGTGCGACAGTAGAAGTTTTGTACGAAGAAAGACGTAATAAATTCTTAGTTATACACAAATGTATTGATATGCAAAATACTTATTTGTTACCGGATGAACTTTGAACGCTCGTGGAAAGTATTGCTACGTACCGATCTGTTTGAATAAAAGTAAATACGAAAGTTAACAAAACGCCTGAAATAGATATTTTTGTTGCAAATGGACAACATGGACATTCACTTTTTTATTTCTCTTCCTTTTCTCGCACGCTATCGTCTACACTTCTTTCTTATTTCTCTTTTATCCTAGGGCCACCACACTAACAGGAAATGCATAACTCTCTAGTACTTTCTGCAATAAATATAGATAAGTCACCTGTATTTTAGCACAATCTAGACTAGATTGTAGAATACTAAAATGATTGATCGATATTTGGCAATGCTCTGTGACACGAACGTTAAGACCGAAGAATAGTAATAGACCGGAAGCCAGACCAAAATATCGTTAGTGATTTCTTCTCAAGCCATAATTAGTAGACTACATAAGGGAGTCGGATCATAAAGATTTGTGGAAGTCAGCTGCTGTTCCGTTGGTGGGATAAGCAGCAATAGCCGTTCAAACACGTAGAAAAAATAATATTTTTTTGTCATTTCCTCTCAACTGAAACCTGGTTTATATTGAAGATTACCTTATATCACGAAGAATAAAACCAATCAGCTGTCTGTAACATGGTGGAATACACGTCTGCTGGTCACTCGAACATGTAATTTTTTATATTATTTTCAGTGATTTCCTCTCGACTCAAATTTTACCTGATGAAAGTTTACATGAAGATATGGATAAAAGCAAACGTCAGCTGGCTGTATCTCGGTGGAAAGATCGTAAAATAAAATATGAAGAAACAAATATTTTATTAAATCTGAATAACTAAACGTAATTTATTTGCAATATCAAAACGGACATAAGGGAAACGAGTGTCTGTCATAATGACACATAGAAGAAGCCATAAAAAAATATTATTTGGAAAAAAAACTTGTGTCATCCCTAATGTCTAATCTTGTCAAATCATTCTGCTGTCATAAGGTTTCAAATCAATATTAAATGATTTTGTTGTTGTATTTCGTTATTTTGTTCAAGTTATGGAACTGTTCTTACTGGAGTGAATAAGTAATTGACACCCTGATCAAGAAGGTCCGTTAACCGGTTCAACAGAATCAGAAGGATTCTCGCACGATCTTCAATGATGAGACAAGGCTCTCGCTTGGAGATTACGTGAAGAGCTTCTCGATCCGGCTTGCATTATGAAGAAATTCCTATCTTTGAGGTCCGAACTAGATATCCATTGATATATGTTTCATAACAACATGTTTATTTTGTATTTTTAATTGTTTTATATGTAATGTAAATGAAAAATGTAAATGACAATAATATCAAACAATGAATCAAGCAATGATTGGGGGTTTTTTTTATAGAAAAGCTTTTTATTTCTTATACTTTTCACTAATTGAGAAAATAAATCAATAGACCCATTTATACGTTTTTTCAAGAGTTCATTATGATTGTTTTGCATATTCGTGCAAAGAATGGGCAGAGAACCTTAGGCCCATCGCATACGGCGTATTCTAAACGCGCAGAAGACGCGCGTTTCAGGAACGCGCCTCTTCGGCGCCGTAGACGCTGATTTGTTATTGCGTTTGGATTGATGATTCAAGCGCGCGTATAAAGAAGCGGAGTAGAGGAGAGAGTCTTATATGTAAGAGTTATTAAGTAATCGTTCAGACATAACCGCGCGGTTAGTCACCCGCCAGAAAATAGAATCGCGCTGCTCCCGCGCGTTTCTATTACTATGGAGTCTTTACTTTGCGTTCAGTTGCGTGGCGGATACCGCGCGGTTAGCACATCACAGCTCGTGAGTTTGGCACGGTTCGTTTCGACACTGAACTGTTTATTGATGAAGTGGAAAAGAGAAATGCAATATTGGATATTCAGTGTGAGGATTACTCAAATAAAACTATCATAACCAAGCTTGGCAAGAGTTAGTGGAGATATTTGGAAATTGTGAAAATACGTTGGAAACTTGGTTGGTTACTTAATATTGGATGCACCCATTTGCATTGCATACCGCATTTTTCTTATCGTTTTTTTAAGGAGCAAAAACCACAGTAAATCGATTTTTCGCTGACCTCCTTTTTCAAACGGACGTTATCCCTGTACGATAATCACATATAACCGCCGGAGTCTGATTGCATAACAATTTTGCGGTTTCGAACCGCGCGATTCATGAACGCGCGGTTTCCGCAAGTCTGTACTAGCCCTTAGTCCTGCTTGTACAATAATTTTCAAAGTATCAGCTGAGGACCTTTCCACCGAGATACAGCCAGCTGACGTCTGTTTTTAGCCATATCTTCATGTCAACTTTCATCAGGCAAAATTTGGGTTGAGAGGAAATCACTGAAAATAAAATAAAAAATTACATGTTCGAGTGACCAGCTGACGTGTATTCCACCATGGTACCGTCGGCTGATTGGTTTTATTCTTCGTGATACAAGGTAATCTTCAATATAAACCAGGTTTCAATTGAGAGGAAATGACTAAAAAAATATATTTTTTCTACGTGTTTGAACGGCGATTGCTGCTTATCCCACCAACGGAATCGCAGCTGACTTCCACGAATGTTCATGATACGACTCCCTCATGTAGTCTGCTAATTATCGCTTGAGAGGAAATTGGTCACGGACATCTGTTACGGGCTCCCGCTCTATAAGGCGCAAGTAAGCCGTGGTAACAATGCCAGTATAAGTTGACCTCTTATTCTATTGACATGCCTTACTTTGTGAGCTCAAGGTCTTGGAATGGTATTAGCGTTCTTCTGTACATCAATTTATTATACTGTAGGAACAGTGCGTGTCTTATTATTATTTGTCGATGAATATACTAAAATATTGAAGCAAAATTGTTCTGACCTAGTTCTATTTCTGTTAGATCTATAGGACTTCGTTATATAAAAATGTTGGCTGGAATCTTAGCATCTTTAAGTGGAGGTAGCATAGTTTCTATGTTTAGTGCAGTCATAATGTGCTACACTTCTTTCTGAGCTGGGATTTCTATGATCCATAATCTTAATCTAAAGTCTGCCCTCATCTCGCAGTCATAGGCCTCTCCCAGGCGACGCGACCTCACCTGGTCTTCCGCCTTCTGCATCCCAGACTCTTCTAAAGTCAGCATCTGCCTCGCTTGCCGATACACGGTCTCCACTTCAGGATTCGTCTTCTCCACTGAGTTTCGACTTCAGTTTCAGCCTGATCTTACCCACTGTTAAATATAGTCCTATCTTTCACCCTGTCATCCCGGTAACCCGGTCTGCTCCAAAACAATTATATCATTGTAGAAAAAAATCTGGAGCATCAAGCTTTTTACGTATTCAGCGAATCGTAACCATGTCACTAACAAGAGAAGTTTCTACAACTTATAAAACATCAATGTATTATGTACGAACTAAAAACCGTTTTCCACTTTATTTATTGTCAGGTTTGAAATAAAAACAGACGCGGCATACTAACGAATGATATATTGTCCACTATTTTTAATGTAACGGCGTATATCTTGCAAGTTTCCTGTAGTATATTCTTCAATGTATTTTAGATCTGTCGGTTTTAAATCGAATGATGTAAATTGACCGTAAAAACCCGCATGAGAATCGTCTCATCCTGTATTTCATGCTGCGGTCGAATTGGTCTCGCATTTGGACATACTCCAGATTTTATGTCAAGCTTTTAGATAATGTTGGAATTAGTGCAAAGTTGTCGCGGACATGGAGACACATTATAAACAAATTAAACATGAGATTTTGTGTTAACTTTTGTAGGAGAGAAAATGAGACCAGGTTAAAGAAATAATTGGGCTCACAAAATAAATACAGATGGTGACTTTGAAAAACATAGTCATAATCAAATGAACAATCCTAGAAATGAAGAAGATAAGTTTTTAATTCCTTATCGCACTAATAAGATTAAACAAAGCAATAAAGTAATCGTGGAACAAGTTACAAAGGGAATTGTGAGAGTATCTGAAGGATTTTCATTCATTAAAAGGTTAATAATTTACTTTTCCTTAATTAAAAGACCAACTTTTTCAATAAATAACATAGTCCTTTGAAATTGTACAAAAGCTTTCGTTCCTTTGTTACTTTGAGGAAGCTGATCTTGACACATTCATTCTGCTCATATTTTTAAAGGACTTTTGTAGAAATTACATTAAGATAAAGTATATTTATGTTCCTTTTTATTATCACCTTTATTATGGATTTTGATTATAATGACTGGCTAAATATTTTGTTTAGTTATTGCTTGCAAATCAGATTGATTTGCCCTTTTGCATTGAATTGCTATCATTTAAGCCCAAGGTTCGGATTCAGATAAAGTTTTTATTTGTAGGCACAATATCAGGGCCGGACTTATCTTCACAAATATTGCAAAGGTTAGATATGACAAGCAAATAACTCTACATTCGACCTTCAGTCCACAATAACAAGGCACAACAAAACACGAAATCCGATTCCAAAATTCTTAGTACATACTTACAAAATGGTTACTTTCCGTAAATATTGATGCTTGAAAGAGTAAACATCGGAATTGCAGTATTAATTAACTCACAACTGCGTAATTTGTAGTATGAAGTCCCGAACAAATAGCATTGCGTTGCAGAAAGTGATTCCTGCATGAAGGGACGGTTGCCAGGGGCGATAGAGATGGAGGTATAGAAGAGCAAGGGATGGATAGAAAACAAGAGTGACCCTGACCGTATTCGGAGCCTACTCCCGGGTGAATATTGATCGAATGAGGGACAAAGGATAACGCTCCTTACGCAAGCCAAACAAAAACCAGTCCGAAGGTTATTTATATATTATAATGAAAGACCTAATAAAAGATGACGTTTATGAGAACTAAGAATAGACATTTTTATCTGGGACGGGAGAGAACGCCTTTCAGATTTTGTTGCATGAATGGATGAGTCAGAACCAGCCAGATTTTAGGTTTTAGGGCACTGAACTTGACACCTCAAAGAGCTGAACTTTAAGGTCTAGAGTTGAATGGACTGACATTGAACTGGTGTTTTGTGATGTGCTGTGAGCTTTTGTCTTGTTTGAATAACATTTTGTTTTACTGTAGGTCCTTTCATTGAAGTGATTTTGCATAGTATGCTTCCTTGTCGCATACTTATGCAGAAGTGGTCTATGCCAAATATGATTCATCATCTGCCTAGCCTTTTCCCAACTATATTGGGGTCGGCTTCCAGTCGAAGTATTTTACAATAAGCGACTGCCTATCGGACTTCCATAACTCAGTAACTGGCCAATACGATACCTCATGGTAAGACTGGTTGTCAGACTTATGAGCTTCTGACTAACAGTAACGACTGTCAAAGAGCTACAAATGACGCGGAGGAAACTCGCTATGACAGGTGGTTACCCAAATACCCATCGACAGACCAACCTCGGCAAGCACAGCTTAACTCAGAAGATCGACCGAGCTCCTCTGCTTAAAAATATGATTAACGTCTTATTATTATCATACCTATTCTTTAGTTACAGATATTGAAGTGCATAGTATTATATTCAAGTTCTTAACAAAATGTGGAGTGTTTTATTTATCTAAGTACAAAAGTAATATTGATTCTATTCTAAATCGTCTCTTGTTGGATTACGAGGATTACTTTACGTCATATTAGTCTTATCTCTAAAATAATCCTTATCCGCAGAGCATACAGTTCAGTTTTCCTTTTCAAGCTCTATGTAATCCTTTGTTTTTTTTTTCCTTAGCTGTTTATAGATGTCAAATAAAGATTGGAGTCAAGTTTTCGTTTAAGAAGGTTGTGTGTCGCCCACTCAAACGCCTACTAAAGTTTGTTTTTTAATCTCGTAGACCAAATTGACAAATGATAATGTCAAAACTGACATAAATTCTATTGAAATTCGTGTCAGTTCGCCATTTGCACCTGTCAATTCAGTCTACGAGATTAAAAAACGACGTATACGAAATCTAAAAAAAGTTTGGTACTAAAAGCAGTATTTATGGTAAATAATGATTTATGTGTTCAAAATATGTACATGGAAATGTTCCATAACCTGATTTTATATCCGGTGTATTTTACGATAATGTTTTAAATGACTTTTATGTGTGTGTTGTTTTACGTGCTAACAGAGTCAGTATTTATAGCATTAGGTCTTACAGTCAGGACATCAGGACGAATAATAATTTTGTGTAAGCTTGTGTATGAACATTCCCTCTTATGTCACTCCACTAGGCATGCGGGCAGCGAGTAAAGGGCAACTCGCTGCCCGACCAAGGACCATGCCCGGGTCGACGGCGCGTTGTGTCCCACGCGCGCCTCAAAGAGCGTCAGCATAATGACGGGGCCCCCCTCTCAGAGGGCCAAAGCCTGCCGGGGTCGCGGGATTATTCCCTTACCGTAACCCCGGAACGTAACAGGCTATGAAGGACACCGTGGATTTTAGTCAGTAGAAGTCTGACAGTCCCTCCCGCCCTGCCCGGGGTTGGAGGACTCATTTGATGATTTTACCACGCTAAAAAAAAAAAAAAAAAAATGTCACTCCACTAACGGGAAATGCCGTTAAATATCGCGATAATGAATTTTAAATCGCGATATATTTTTAATTATATTTAATTTAGTCTAGCTAGGCTAGCACCAGTATCAGAAATGATACAATGGTCTATTGACTTAAGTATTATGCGACCACAATGTCAATGACTTTCATCTGTCTACAGTCGCTTAAGAATTACGTTTAGCATTAAATTTTTCAGTTGCATGTTGTTGTAATAAATACTTAATTGGGGTTTGAAGATTTGTGGCATACCTACCGCCGCCATTTTGTTTTTTTTTCAATTTCGCGGCCAGCTATGAAACCTTTATAAATCGTTAGCTGACATTAATGCCAACAAAAAATATTATGACAACAACCCGCGTAAAGTTTCCGGTTTCCGAGATAATAACCGTGAAAGTTAATCACGTGACATTTACAATTCTAAGCTAGTGTATGTGTTCGAATGTATCAAGATGTTAAAAATGTATCAAGATGTTAAAATCAACTCGCCTCATCCGCCTGCATCATTGTAGGTTTCTCGCTCGCACCTTTGAAATGTATGATGTATTATATTTTATTGATAAATATAACCATGGCATGTCACCTTTACTTTTTGCAATTTTCGTAGGGATGGTTAGATTTTGCCACATTTTTAAATATCGAATAATCGAATTTTCTTGTTTGTACCTGAAGCCATAACTTAGCCGTTACATTGTATCCCTATCATCAACAATTATGACCACTACAGACTTGGATTGGCTTGTACCGGAAGTGTATTTACTTCGCGTGTAAAAAAAGGAGATATTTTGATTTCTTTTAATGAGTCCGCGCTCGAATATTCTCGCAGTCAGAGGTAATACAAACAGTAAAAAATGTCTAATTGTGCCGTATTGAGTTGTAGAAACAATACACAAGAAGTGGGACGACTATGACGAAGTTTGTATACTAAATTACAGTTGTATCATCAAAATATCTATGCAAAAAATGAAACGCTCGTCTCGATACAAATTAAAGAACATATTGCTTCTATCCAGATATATTGCTGTGATGGCCACAGTAAGCAGAAACATCATGAGGCATATCATCATCATAACAGCCGTAGAAAGTCCAAGGATTTTCCATTGGATGGTTATTGCCATACTCGCCACGCTTGGCAGGCGGGTTGGCGAGCACATTTATTTCAGCTTATTAGTCTTCCAACGCTGCTGCCCATTGAAAGAGTTTTAAGCTGAGGGGCTATGGATCTTACATTTTGCCCTATCCCTCGACCGACTTTTACGGTCTGCCGGAAGAGAAGCAGCTGGCACATTCTACGTTTTTCTTTTTCTCCCAGACCATCATCTCATCTATCAATTACTAAAATATTTTATAAAAATATATTAAGCCTTTGTTATTCCGAATTAATGTGGTCAACTTTAACACTTTATATCTCAGAAACCGGAAACTTTACGAGGGTTAGTGTCATAATATTTTTTGTTGTTATTGATGTCAGCTATCGATTTATAAAGGTTTCATGGCTGGCCGCGATTTTGAAAAAAAATCAAAATGGCGGCAGTAGGTATGCCACGCTCCATAGTAAAATCTTCAAACCCCTTTAAAATAAACCTCATTTATTTCAGGCAATCTGTCTTGATGATACAAAAAATTTACGAAATCAAAAATTTAAAGTTTTCACAATTAGTAGGTACAAATGACACATTAAACAAAAAATTAGGATTCAAGAATTAATATCGCTGTTAGTTATTAATGTCATTTTAATGTAATCACATGCAAGTGTCAGAAAAGCGTGAGTGATCTATCTATACATATAATAAAACTGTAGAAAAGTAATTTTTGTACATTAAAAAAAAACTCAAAAAATAAAGCCAGGTTATTAAAGGACAACCAATAGAACCCATTTCTAGCATTTTTAGAATTTTTGTCTGTTTGTCTGTATGTCTGTTTGTATGTTTATTTGTTCGGGCATCACTTAAAATGTACGAAAGCTTTGTAGATAACTTTAATACACAACGACTGACCGTACCTTGAAGTAACGTTTAGTTTTTGTTTCATCGGAATCGGTTCAGTCTATCAAAAGATATTTGAATTTAAAGTGTTCTAGAAGTAATATTACGGTCAGTTCACACCGAGACGCGTAGGTCAGTAGCGCGATCTAGCTTCGAATGGAAAAACTACTTATTTCAATTTCAACGCACGGCAGATGGCGTCTTAAGAAAACCTGGAAACGAGGTGTTATTGAAGTAACATTTAAGTACGGTATTTTGTTTTATCGTAATCAATTCAATTGAGAGCAGTGGCAGTGGTATTGGTCCCGACTTACGAGTTGTAGGTCGTGGGTTCGAACCCCGCCAGGCGCATTACTTTGCGTAATTTATTTCATCACCACTGCTCTCAAAACGGTGAAGGAAAACATCGTGAGGAAACCGGCATGGGCCCGCGTGGTGGATTATGGCCCACTCCCTCTAACAGAGAGGAGGCCTGTGTCCCAGCAGTGGGAACATTATAGGCTGATGATGATGATGAATCATTTCACCCGAAATTAATTAAAGCGATTTAAAGGAATCGAACATAATGGAATCCCAGGTAGCAAGTGACGTCGGCGACTAAAAAATGACGACATTCTTAGGTCAATTTAGGGTCACCACAGTTACGTCATTATTGTACGTCATACTTACGTACTATTATAGTACTGTACTGTACGTACTGTATAGGTCATAAATGATACCTCCTAACAACGTCATTTTACAGTCTGTCCCTTATTAGTCTAAATCTGCCCTCAGGTTGACGACTGTTGTATGACATATCTGGTCCTAAAGTGACCCAAAGAGCTAAAGATTGGTTAAACAACAGTTTATGGAATGCATCTGACTGACATAATTCCACGAGTGAAGTCGACCACCAACATAGCGAATATTATGGGCAAATACTAATCATTATAACAAGGATTTGTATAGCCGGTACATTAGTCCAGTCAACGAGGATTTTTTTGTATGAAGACTTTCGAAAAATTCCTCCGGCGCTGAAATTTGGCATATGATGAGAGTAGGTGATACAGATTACAGATGCACAAAAATCCAAAAAAATTTTAGCCTAGAAGTTCCGTTTTTTTATCTTAACATGAAAATTGCTTATAACTCTCTGTGAAAAATTCCTCAGCCTCAAATTCTTTTTGTATTTGTTTAAATGTATTAGTTAGAATAGGAAAGTATAAAAATCCAACAAAATTTCGATTTCAGTGTCACTCCAAATTAACTTTTTACATAACGCGCTCTAACTTCTAGTGAAAAATTGCTCAACCGATTTTTATTTTTTTATGTGATTTCTTATCCTTAAATACGTAGGTTTTGTTACGTAATCCAAAACTTTTTCCTTTTTAAACAACATTATTTGATGTCAAATCAATCAAATAATGACGTTTGAAAATGAAAAAGGTAACAAAACTATGTATTTAAGGATAAGATAACACATAAAAATATAAAAATCGGCAAAGCAATTGGTTACTAGAAGTTACAGCGAGAACGGAATCACAGCGATCAATATTTATTTAAAGTTTCGAAAAATAGTACCGCCTAGCTCGATAGATGGCGTTGTAGTCGAAATAGAAGTCGCTATGGTTTCGTTACCGCCGATAGTATAAGGTCTGAAGAATTAATTTTGTTTTGTTGAAAAGTTATTGAGAGCAATGCATCGGTACAGTGAATAGAAGTGTCAAGGTTACCAGTGTTAACAGTGTTCCAATAACAGCCCACTCCAAAGAGACCTGCGGATTTATACATGGTTTTGCACGTCATTGGCTGCCCTAATATGTACGGCCCAGTAACGTCCCTATGAATTCAGTATATGATGTCGCTCCAACGTCAGTGGCTGCCCTAATACGTACGGCCCAGTAACGTCCCTATAAATTCAGTATATGACGTCTCTGTAACGTCTGTAAACTGACGTCTTGAGGCTGCGACAAATTGACGACATCTGATGGGACCCCCCGACGTCAAGACATGACGTCTCTCACGTCGAGCAGTACCGTAAACTGACGACATAATGACGTAAAAATGCTACCTGGGATGGAATGCACTGGACTGGACTGGAATGGAATGGACTGGACTGGACTGGAATGGAATGGAGTGGAGAAATGGACCGGAATGGAATGGAATGAAATGGAATGGAGTGGAGTGGAGTGGAGTGGAGTAGAGTAGAGTAGAGTGGAGTGGAGTGGAGTGGAGTAGAGTAGAGTAGAGTGGAGTGGAGTGGAGTGGAGTGGAGTGGAGTGGAGTGGAGTGGAGTGGAGTGGAGTGGAGTGGAGTGGAGTGGAGGAATGGAATGGAATGGAATGGAGTGGAGTGGAGTGTAGTGGACTGAAAAGGAGTGGAGTTGACTGGAGTGAACTAACCTGGAGTGGAGTGGAGTGGAGCGGGTGGAGTTGAGTAGAGAGGGAGAAGTAGTGTAGAGCGGGTGGAGTGGAGTGGAGCGGGTGGAGTGGTGTGGAGCGGGTAGAGTGGAGTGGAGCGGGTGGAGGGGAGTGGAGCGGGTGGAGTGGAGTGGAGTGGAGCGGGTGGAGTGAAGTGGAGCGGGTGGAGTGGAGTGGAGCGGGTGGAGTGGAGTGGAGCGGGTGGAGTGGAGGGGAGCGGGTGGAGTGGAGTGGAGCGGGTGGAGTGGAGGGGAGCGGTTGGAGTGGAGTGGAGTGGAGTGGGAGGAGTGGAGTGGAGAGGGTAGAGTGGAGTGGAGCGGGTGGAGTGGAGTGGAGCGGGTGGAGTGGAGTGGAGCGGGTGGAGTGGAGTGGAGCGGGTGGAGTGGAGTGGAGCGGGTGGAGTGGAGTGGAGCGGGTGGAGTGGAGTGGAGCGGGTGGAGTGGAGTGGAGCGGGTGGAGTGGAGTGGAGCGGGTGGAGTGGAGTGGAGCGGGTGGAGTGGAGTGGAGCGGGTGGAGTGGAGTGGAGCGGTTGGAGTGGAGTGGAGCCGGTGGAGTGGTGGGGAGCGGGTGGAGTGGAGTGGACAAGTTTATAAAATTGTTCCAGCAACCTTTTCAAAATCTAAATCTTACCTACATAATAATATAAGCTGAGCCCAAATCCTTATTTTTTGTTAATCTTTTTGTATGTCCGTTGTAGGTAAGTAGTACATGTTTCTTTGACAAAAAATCTAAGAATTTTATTTGTTTTGGAGTTTTAACTCTTTTTGTCGCTTTACGTTCACGCGCGCTGAAATTGGATTTAGAGTAGGTTCCATCAATTTTTTTCCATACCAACATTAATTTAATTCATTAAACAATATCGAATTCAAATCGATATACAAACTACTCTAATCCAATAGCAATTGAATGGTACTGCCTTTGAACAACAGAGGGCGTTTATTACAAACACGTTAAATATTCTTGAATTCGAAATACAGGGTTTATATATGAAAAACGTGGCGATAATTAAACGCTTCGCACTAAAAAATTCAATGTTAAATTCCGACATCCACGCGAACGAAGTCGCGGGCACAGCTAGTGTCACAATATGGCGCTAGTACAGCTTCACCCCTATTTTAGCCGCATTTACAGTATAGTACCTACTTATACATATTATATCTACTTTTAACTCCGTATTCCGAGTCATTCAAACAATCTCTCGTGCCAATTAGTTACAAATTTTCCGCTAATTAAATACCTTCGTTTATTCACGATGTGCATTCAATGAAGTCTGACGTCCATTAATTTGATCGCACACTACACAATGAAGGCGTTGCAATGTTTTCCGAAGTAAAATTGTTTGGTGCAACATGTCTGCATTCCGATTTAAAAACAAATCAACTTTGGATATGTAAAAAGGATTAATTGTCTGAATGTTTCAGTCAGCTTCGTGGTTATGTCTTGCAAATAGTTTTTTTTTTAAATAGCCGTCCGAATAGAGAACCTCTTCTTTTTTGAAGTCAGTTAAAAAACCAAATGTTCGACTCGGTAAAACTGAAAAAAAAAATCGTAGTTGTCATAGCTTTGAGAGAAAATTTCACGTTATTTTTGTTAAATCCACTAGCAGTTTCCCCTTTCCCGGTTTTACCCCGCTGCTCGTCTCTTATTGGTCGTATCGAGATGATATATATCCCTTAACCTTCCTCGATAAATGGACTATCCAACACAAACATATTTTTTCAATTCGACCTAGTAGTTCCTGAGATTAGCGCGTTCAACCGAACAAACTAAACGAAGTATTAAGCTTTTCAATTTTATTTTTATTTTTTCGGTCGCGGCACTTACCGAATTACCGTGACCCTGGATCGCAAAGGGCTATTGAAGGACATCGTGGATTTTAGTCAGTACGAGTCTGACAGTCCCTCCCGCTCTGATCTGGGTTGGAGGACTCATTTGATGATTTTACCACGATAATTTTTTTTTTTCAATTTTTCAATGTGGTACAAAATCTCAACGCACATAAATACAGAATCTTCGTTGGTTGCAGCTTCTGAATTCATCTCACGTAATCACTCGCGGCAGGCTCTTAGAGTAGTTACAGCTTGGCTGTGCCCGCCTGCAATCTACTCCAGCTTGAAAATCTATTCTGAAGGGATTATCCTACCTTTCTTAAGCCTTTTGAAATTTATTTTCCACTGTTTCATTTATAGCAGTGATGGTGTTATTAGAGCAGTGGTGTGGTGGCCCAGTGGAATTGTAGGTTATGGGTTCGAACCCAGCCAGACGCATTACTTTGTGTAATTTATTTCATCACCACTGCTTTCAAAATGGTTATAGATAAACGTCGTGAGGAAACTGGCATGTCCTAGAACCAAAAATTCGAAAACATGTGACATCTACCAACCGCTCTGGGCCCGCGTGGTAGATTATTGCCCACTCCCCCTCTCACAGAGAGGAGGCTTCTTTCCCAGCAGTGGGAACATTTATTAGGCTGTTGATGGTGATGATGTTGATTTATCATATACAGATTGGTTTATTGTGACACTCTATTTATTATTTTGTTTCTTTTTTAGGGTTCCGTACTCAAAGGGTAAAACGGGACCCTATGGCAAGACAAGACTCCTCTGTCCATCTGTGCTGTATCTTATGAACCGTGATATTAAGACAGTTGAAATTTTCACAGGTGGTGTATTTCTATTGCCGATATGACAAAAAATATTCAAAAAACACAATAAAACGAATATTTACGTAAGCTCACGTAAAATAAACGTGTTTTTTGCCGTTTTTATAGATACCAAACCTTCTTTCTTTTCTTTTTCATAATTATCAGGCTACCTCATGAAAAAAATTATAAAATTTGGGAAAACGTAGATCAATTTCAACTTAAAAACTTGGTGTTTATTATGAACATTTGGTCATCACAGCGTATCGACCCCGCTATCTAAATTAAACGAGTTGATAAAAAACGAGTTTGTTTTCATTTCCATTCACATTTGATACAATTAATTTGTTTATTCAACGTTTGTAGGTCTCGGTTATTATCTTGTTACGTAAAGTTTGATAGTCCTAATCTTCTTAATTAGTTTTGATAGCAGTTGATAACAGTGTTATAATTGAGAAAGATGAGATCATCCTTAAATTCGTCTTGCAAATTTTGTTGTCATTGATTCTGATTCTAAGATATTACCTATTTAGTGCGTGCTTATGACTTATCTATGGTCGGAATACATTGATTACATAAAAAAAGGGTTTTTATATATCAATGTCGGAATAAAATTGATTCTAAATTCAAATCTTGATCTGCGTTCTTTTAAAGGGCTCACATACAAGAATAGTGAATTTGTTGGCGTTTTTGTACGGAACCCTTCGTGCGCGTGTCAGACTCACATTTAGCCGATTTTTTTTGTGTTGGGTTTACTCATGACTCTAGGGCTTTAGCCAAAGCTCATGCTTTTCGATTAACTATCAAAATTAAAATTCATGCCAATTCAACATGTGAGCTAATCAGTTCAAGGTTTATAATCCCATTCACAAGTGTCGATTTCTATGGAAACTTCCTACATTTACATTGAATTACAAATAACAGCTCTTCTGTTTGAACACTGATTAACGTCACTATAAATACGATACGACCGTGTGGCCCTCATGAGGTGTTTTTTTTTCTAAATAAAAATAACGTGGATTTTCGGAGAAGGCTATTTACCGTCTGGATTGAACTACATGCCTTGTAATAATTAATTTATCAATTGAGTTTGGGAATGTCAAAGAGATTAGCATTGCCTTTGATTCGTTTAGACGATTTTTGACACTTCATGTAGGTATATGTATTTATAGGTATGTATTTATATTCCTAGAGCTATAGTACGACTGTATTTGAAACAATTAAAACAATATTTTGGAATTTGATAGTCCTATTAATGTTACACACATCAAAAAAAGTTTGTGATAGCATAAGTCGACTTTTTTCTTAAATTGAACTTTGTCGAGGAAAATTCTTTGTTGTGTGTTTACTTTAGATAGAAATATCTAAACGTAATAATACCGTGGAAAAAAAGATTTCCATTTTTCAAAGTGATTTTAAAATTTTTTATTTAGGCGGTGGGTGACTCATGAAACCAAACTAAAAGAGAATCTGATTGGCAGAGCTAGTATTTAACTTCAAAAGACGTAATTTTCATTCAAAACAGTCCAACAGAATGTTCAATTCGTACCTAATTTTGTTGATGTTGAAATCAATTCGACGTCATAACGTGGGCGTTGAAAACACAAGTCATTGCCATGGCAAATTATGAATGTGTTACGAAGATAGTCATATTTTATGTAATTTTACAACATAATATTTTATGCAACCAGTGTTCAGTCTGTTGCTTTTATTTGTTTACATAAAGTAAACAAATAAAAGCAACAGAGGATTTTCAAAAGTTCAAACGTTCTTTTTTCGAGTGGAACGAGCGGCCATTGTTGCCATAGACAACAAAGCAGTCAAGAGTGTGTGAGACACGTGTTTCGCATAAAATGTCGCGTTCCAAGGTTATCGCAAATAGTAAAGAACATCTTCTGACTTGTGCCCGGAACAACACTAACAATCGAAATTCAAATTTGAGGTATTTTTTGTGCCAGTAATATTATCTAATTATTACTTAAAAGGTCGCCGGAAGACGCTGGATGCAGGTCGCTTCCAACCGGTATCTGTGGAGATCAAAAGGGGGGGCCTATGTTCAGCAGTGGACGTCCTATGGCTGAGATGATGATGATGATGATTACTTAAAAGTGTCACTCAAAGACAAAATATTAAAATAGAGACCATCATTCATTGATACTATTAAAATCGTTTTTTTTTAAATTCTAACTATCATGAAAGGCCGTCCCAATTATACCTAGCCTTGGTAAAAAAATAAATAAGATTATATTCGAAATTAGTCCGAGGTATGAAATACTTGTAGTAGTGTTCTCTCGCTACGCTAATTTCTTCATATATTATGGATAGAACTTCACTAGGTAAGTTCGTTTATTCCTTATATTATTGATTATTTTACGTTAGAGATTATTACGTTTAGTACTTACCGAACTTAAGGCCAGGTAATCAGGAATCGACCTATTTTTGATTCAACAATAAACAATCAAATATTCTTTTTTTCGATCCGAAAAAAATATATGTTGTAGTTCAATGAACTATCTAAATTAATTTGCAGTTGTAAACGCGATATTTATAACTTGCCTTGATCAAAAAAAATCGCGAAAATAGAGATTTTTTTAACGTTTTTTCAGTGGTACTTGAAGTAGACCATGCTTTTGGTCCTAAAAACATATCAATAGATAGGTAATGATGTTTGTTAGAGGAATTTCCGGTTACTTTTTTTCTAAATATTTCTGTTTTTTTTTACCCTTAACTATATAACGACGTGCCCTACGTGCATTGCTTCAGTCGCCCGCGAGGCGTGTCCGAGGTAGGACCTGTGTCGCTTTTGCTGGCTCGCGCCATTCCCCCCGCTAGTGATCGATATAATATACGTAATATCATTTATTTCTGAGTTTTAACCATTTAGTGTAATTTTGTAGCCACGTTAACAGGAAAGCATAAAACGCAACGGTTACATTACAGACACAGTGCAGGCGGCATCAAAGTATATTTCTGTCACTGTCGTGTGACAGAGACACCATGATATCTTCGATGTTTCTCTCTTATGGTATCTTTGTCTCTATCTAATCTGCCACATAAACTATACAACACTGCTCTAACAAGTCATACACGAAGTTTTTGGTACTAGGCGATCATAGATATGAAAGAGTTTCTTTGACATTAGCGTAAGTAAACAAACATTTATTTTCACGAAGTTCCTTCAATCATTTTTAAGGGCATTTTTGACAATCTTACCAGGCAAACATATTACGCAAGATATCATAACGGCGGTGTTTCAAACTATTTTAGACTTTCAAAACATAAGGGGCAATTTACACTGTCCTAAACTCAGGCTCCGATATTCAGGACGTCCATAATTCAGGAAAGTGTAATTGCATTTACTAAATCGTGTCCTAATTAGGATGCTACTCGTCCTGAGTAGCATCCTAATTAGGACACGATTTAGTACATGCTTTGGCGACTAAGTTTCTTACTCTAAATCATATTCTGAATATCGGATCCTGAATTCAGGACAAGTTATGGCCCCTTATAAATTGTCACGGCCGGCGCGCATCGCTTCACTTCAGTCAGTAAGGCTGCGATTCCACCAGAGATGTGCGATGGAAATGTGTCGTGCGAGGATGTTTAGCTGTGCTGTAAAAGGTGTGGTTGTTTCCACCAAAGCTGTGCATGAAAATGTGCCTATGAGGATGTGTAGCGTAGCTGTGAAATGTGGCGACGAGGGTGCGGTGTAGTGGGAGTGAAGACACAACACATCCCTCGCAACATATCTCACTTACACATCCCTCGCAACACATCCCTCGTACATATCTCTCGTACACATCCTTCGCAACACATCCCTCTCAAACATCCCTCGAACAAATCCCTCGCTTGTTTTGTATGCGCAAAAATCTAGCTCCGCTCAGCCGTTTTCACCAGAGCTGTGCTGACCGAAGCGAGGTAAATGAAGCTATTCTATTGGTTCTTTACAAACACATCCCTAGCTACGCATCCTCGCACATCTCTGGTGGAAACGCAGCCTTATAGTTTGTTATGAGAGTCGTAAAATTTGCATGCATTTGTCCCGATAGTACCAGGATTACATAAAATGTGAAAGATAAAGCTTCGTCCTCTGCTGTATTTTATCAGAACCAATGAAAAATCATGACATAGTTTATGAACAGCTATTTTAAATGTCTACTCAGCGGACCGCGTAGCCGAACGGAAGAACGCTGGGACTGGTAAGCTACGAGGTTCGGGTTCGATCCTTACTTGATATGATATTCTTTTTGCATTACATAAAGATTTGTTATTTGTTTTTTATTTATTTTTTTCTAATAATATGTTACTTTTACTTTTAGTGCACAAGTAACTTGTGCTTTAACTTGGATACACTATTTTTTATTAAATAAATTGAAGAGAGATGAATTTTAAACATGTTTCAAAGAATTTCTCGAAATAAAAATGCATGAAGGTATGCAATAATATGCCCGCGTGTCGATATCTCCTTGAGACGCTTTGTATTGCGCATTTTTCAAAAGTAAAAAGTTTTTAAATTCCAGCTATGCTTAAAAACTGATAGAATGTCACTAACCAGCAAAAGTACTAGGCTAGTATAAGATCAAGGTGGTATGTCTTGCACTCTGACGCCACGTGACACGCAGCGCGGGGATAAGGTAACTCTAAATGGCCTGCCAAAGTACTAGGCTAGAATAAGCTCAAGGTGGTACGTTTTCCAACGGGGTCAGCGAAGTTCATTTGAAAAGCGCTGTGATGCCACGTGACAGGAGGGGGGGAAATCACTCTAAATGCCTGCTGCGCTCTAAGATATGCGCCCCTTAATAATCTATATACTCTTCTACATAATAAGTTCTATTTGGTTTGCAAATTCCTGAAAGACAATGTAACAGTTTTTAATTTTATATAGGTGACTCATCCATGAACTTTGATTGTGAGACAGAGAATACAAAGTGGGTAATGACGTGACGTTACGCATTATTCAGACATTAATTTATATAAATTATATGTCTTTTAATATTGAATGTACCCATGTATTACTTAACAGCTGTATAAGTATAATTAACAATTGGCAACTATTTATTTAAAAACGCATTAAAATATGCTGTCGTTAAACTTTTCCTTGCCTTCCATACATATAAATAAATCGATTGATACATGAAATGACGGAGCATCACTTGAATGAATGTCTGGAAGTCTGGACTGCGCCTCTTATTTTCACATTTATGAAAGTTTTTTTTTAATCTACAGTAATAGGTAAAAAAATACCGGAATCAGTGCGCAGCTGACGGGCTCTAGTTAATAAACAGTAAAATGAATTACGAATTTGACAGGAAGATTGATAATTTTCATCTCATTCCAGCTACATAGTAAAAGGAAAATAATGTCAAGAATGTTGATAAATTATTCAAAGATTTTTTGTGAAATTGGAACTCAAATTAGGAGAACATTGTTCTAAAGATTCGGTATTTGAAATATTTACAATTCTGATAAAATTGAGACGAAGAATTTCTAAACACATTTCAATTCATTTATGCTTTCTGTTGAAAACATTCGCCTAGTCGAAATATTCAAATTACGGTCACGACGACAATAATACATAAATTATGCTTATTTTATACATAATCGGTTAACAATTTGTCCTCAAAATATACGTAAATAAATATAAAAACATCTTCTATGTTCGTCATGGTTTAAGAGATTTAGATAAGTATGGACGGTTCGAAGAAGACAATAAAAAT
This sequence comes from Agrotis clavis, assembly GCA_954870645.1. Classification (NCBI taxonomy): domain Eukaryota; kingdom Metazoa; phylum Arthropoda; class Insecta; order Lepidoptera; family Noctuidae; genus Agrotis; species Agrotis clavis. The sequence continues at coordinate 8,071,776 of OX940925.1, forward strand.
AAAGACGCAATATAGGTATGGTTTTGTAAATATTTTTTTGAATTCTTATTCTTTTGAAGGCTTCATAAAATGCTTCTTGTTGAAGGCTTCATAAAATGCTTCTTGTCTTTTTAATTTTGTATGTTCGCCGAAAATATATATTATATTGATTTCAAATAATCGTGTAGCGAATATCTTTTAGTTTATGGGAGTATCTTTCTGCCTTCTATTCGGAGATTATTTACAAAAATATAATTTTGTAATTTGTAATTCAAATGTGTAATTTTGGAATGTTTTTAATAAGTAGTTTTAATATCACAAATACCACGCTTAGTTTCTTCCAAGCGTGTCAAAACCACGTTGTTTTCATTCAAGGTCAAGTTTCCCGCCATTCCGACTTACATCTTCGAGGAGGCGATGAAGCATATATTTTATTATTTTTAAACAGCTCAACAAGTGTTGTGTTATGCCTCGACACGTGTGCCAGATATACAATCAATAGAATGATGTCATCGTGAAGTGTTTTGTTGTGATTCCACGAGGGTTAATGTCACTCCAGACTGTATACCTCAATACCTTTGCCTCGAAGTTTGATTTACTTTTTGGTACAGTACATAGAAACCAAAAAAAAACTAGCATAAAGGCCCTGAAGCCATGACAGAAACATTCCAAAAAATAAAACAAAATTTGGATTATGACGCGATCGCAAGTATCCTAACTGATAAAATTTAAAAAACGAGTTTTAGAAGAATTTTAAAAGAAGTGATGTGTTCAAACCAATAATGAAAGCACGTGCTATACCGCGTGTTAAATATTTTGACGACTCTTAAAACAATACACCTACAGAATGTTTCAGCTGGCCACGATATTACGTAAAAGAAACCATTGTTAATATCGTTTGAAAAAGTCAAAACTATGTTCCTATCTACCTATAGATTTTAAATAAAAACAAAATAGGTAATGTTCTTGATATAGAGCAGTGGTGGCCCAGTGGTATCGGTACCGACTTACGAGTTGTCGGTCGTGGGTTCGAACTAGCGATGGGTCGTTGACGGTTTTTCCGTCAACGAAACGTTAACGTTGATTCACGTTTGTCAACTAGTTGATCAACTAGTTAAATTCGTCAACGAGTTGAACGACTTAACGTGTTCGTCTCGTTGACGAATTTAACTGTCAACTTGCAACGTATACGTAATTTTTATTAATGTACAAACTAACATATAAAATTGTGTGAAATCAAAGTTATTATTTCAATTTTTCATAGAGTTCGCCATACCTTTGCGTCTTAAATAATAGTACATTTCAAATAATACATTGGGATTAGGTATCTGTATCTGTGGTAAACGTATGTAAACAAATTGCACCAAATTACTATTCTTAAAATAAATATTTCGAAAATCAACTCTTTCAACCGCTCGCAAAGTCTCAATCTATGACGTTAAAAATAACGAACCAAAAAACTCAACGTTGAAATCAACGTAATTTTGTAAATTGCTCAGCTCGTTGCGCGAATCAACGAGACGAACGCAACGAGTTCAACTCGTTCGTCTCGTTGAATTAACGAGAACGCAAATCGTTAATTCAACGAGACGAACGAGTTGAACTCGTTGCGTTCGTCTCGTTGAATTAACTCATAAACGCCGTTGACGAATTCAACTAGTTGATTCATATACAGTTAACGTTAATACGTTGAAAGGAGATCAACGGTTGATTCAACTAGTTCGTTGATTCAACGCTCATCCCTAGTTCGAATCCCGCCAGGCGCATTACTTTGTGTAATTTATTTCATCACCACTGCTATCAAAACGGTGAAGGAAAACATCGTGAGGAAACCGGCATGTCCTAGACACAAAAATTCGAAAACATGTGACATCCACCAATCCGCACTGGGCCCGCGTGGTGGATTTATGGCCCACTCCCTCTCACAGAGGAGAGGCCTGTGTCCCAGCAGTGGGAACATTATAGGCTGACGATGATGATGATTTTCTTGATTGGTGGACAAACGGACCTAACTCTGCTATTTAATATTTTTATGCGGAATACATTTCTAGGATCCACGGCTGGGCAAAGGGCTCCCCATTTTGATTACCTACCAAATACTATTTTACCGAGGTCTATTCAACAAATATTAATTAACTAAGCTCAGTAGCTCTATATAAAACACAGATAGGTACAGTCACGAGCAATAATAATATGTATACACTAAGCAGTATTCAAAAGCGATTTTCTGCTACCATATTGATTGATCTTTTGCCTTTTCATTAGACTTCTATTTTGGAAGCCATACTGTTACGAACAACGTTAGAACTGAAATGGAACTGGGCCGGCCATGTAGCAAGATACACCGACCAGAGGTGGACTCTCAAGTGTACCAAATGGACCGGCCCACAAGGAAAGAGAAAAGTGGGTAGACCACAAAAACGATGGGTGGATGACATAATATCGGTAGCGGGGAAAAACTGGACCAGAATAGCGCAGGACAGGGAAAAATGGAAGAAATTGGAGGAGGCCTATACCCTATCAAGGGGTTCCTATAACAATAAATAAATCAAAGAATCTAGGTAATAAGTATAAAACTAACATTAGTGTGAATTACTAACAAAATAAGTATTGTGCAAATCGTTCTTTTTTTTTTTTGTAAGGCTTATAGGAAATAATAAAGGCTTTTTTATTTTTATTTATTATTTTATTACTGTTACGAAATAGGTATTATTTCAAAGTGGAAACCAGTATTTCACGAGTAATTTGCGTTTGAATTTTGTTAAGTGTATACATGTTATTGCTCGTGACTGTACGTGAATCACCTAAATTATTTAGATATATTTTTCTTGTAATAAAAGTCACGCTACGTTTAGTTAAGCTACTATACTTACCTACTTAACAAAAAAAACTTTATAATTTCCCAATTACATAACAATCACCGTAAATACAACTTCTACATGTACAAACACTCTCTGTGTTTATTCTAATAGCGATCAAGGTCGATCATTCTCGTTTTATTTTGGTCTTGGATCGCGAAACGTCACGATCGCACCGGTTGCGTTCAAAATATAGTCTTTTAAATTACGCTTCGTTAGCGGCGCGTGCTAAAGTCGCATTCAGTTTATCGGGCTACTTGAATTTATTGGATATTTAAATATAAAACTAAACCTAAGGACCTGCTAAAATTAGGTATACAATATTTTATTTAAATGGAAGGTCGTTTAAGTAACTTGTTTTTTTATTTTTATTATTTTTTGATTTGAGAATTTGAAGTTCATACGACCTCTGCTTCAGAAGTAAATCATTACACCAAAAAAAAAGACATTAAATGAAGGTTTCCAGTAACTGGAAAGAATTTTGAATTCAAAATTGTTAGATTATAAGTTTTGAATTTGAAGTTGCAAATAATTGACATAAAATGCTTAATATTTAAAAATCGAGTTACTCTACTGTATCATGCGTGACGTTCCAGCTATCGTTACTTACCTACATTTGATAATCTTGATAAAAAGTCGAATTTAGCCATCTAATATCGACAGAATATTATCAAATATAATTTGGATAAGATAAAACTGATGTTGGATGCTCTATCTATTACGTGCTAAGAAACGTGAGCCAAGGGTTATGGAATAGAGATATGAGTAGATAGATAGAAATTACAATTTTGATTAATTTTAATTGTTTTTTTACTTAGGGCTGGTTTTTCAATAGTCAGATAACCGCTTACGGCGCCGCTAACTGAGGAATAAAAATGGCGGTTTGACAGCTTATCTATGGAAAATATGTCATAACGTTATTTTTATTCCTCAGGTAACGGTTAACTGACTATTGAAAAACCAGCCCTTAGACATTTGATTTTTTTTACCTAGCTTGAAAAGTTTAAAAAATCTTTGAAACCTGATTAATAGAATTGTGATTTATTTTCATAAAGCTCATGTTTTTTTTTATTTGCATTTAATCACGAACGAAATAACACAGTAATTAATTAATCAATGAAACAATCAAACTGCAGGCTTTATTATGGTTTATAATGGTCGAACGAGATTAAATATTTAATTAACGTATCAATTAGGAAGACATTATAAAAACACATTATTATTAAACACACAAGACATTATAATCACAAGGGTTCTGTATCTTTTCGTAACCGGTCCCTAAAAGCACTAAAAGGCTGTTTATGGATCACCGTGGATTATAGTCAGTAGGTAAGGTAAGTACAAGTTTGACAGTCCCTCACTCCCTCCCGAGTCCCGACCCGCCCTGGTTAGGAGTAGGTAATCACTAGATGATATTACCACTATAAAAAAACCTTTTAATCACAGTAAACACGTAAAAACCCATGACTTTTTTAAATGACCGTAATTCTATTTGTTCTCATTGAAATAGCCAATAATTATACATATTATGTATTAACACGTTTAACAAGTACATAATTATATGTATGTAAAGACATAGTTGAGTAAATCCAAACTAATATTATAAATGCGAAAGTAACTCTGTCTGTCTGTCTGTTACGCTTTCCCGCTTAAACCTCTCAACCGATTTTGATGAAATTTGGCACAGACAATCTTTAGACCCTGAGAAAGAACATCAAAACACCACGCGGGCGAAGCCGCGGGCGGAAGCTAGTAATGTAATATTTCTTACCACAAATTGAGTAAAACAGCTCATATTTGCCTACGAGTATGTATTTGCCGCGCCCATGTACTCTGCTTCACCTAAGCTGTTATCTACACATAAACATTGACTTTGTGTATGAATGTGTAGCTTATATAACTAAAGTTTAACAAAGAAATATTTATAAAGAGTATATTGATAAGAATTACTTTGTTTACATATGGATTTTTTTGTATTTGTTAAGGGTTTAAGAGCTTGTATGCTGAACAGCATTTCATAAAAAATTTCAATTCATTATTTTACGAAATTACTGAAGCAATTTGAATGAATACTCTACTTCTGACGCTAAGCAATTTGAATGAATACTCTACTTCTGACGCTAAGCAATTTGAATGAATACTCTACTTCTGACGCTAAGCGGTATACATAAGTTTAAAAAAAGAATAGAAATCGTTTTTGAAATGTCTTTTCAAATCAAATATAAAATTTACAAGTTCCGTAAGTTAAGTAAAACTTGACGTTTCACTTTGATCAAAGTGACAGAGCGATCGACTATTGCGCTGCGTGTCGCAGGTTCGATTCCCGCACGGAGTAAATATTTGTATGACCTACAAGTAGTTGTTCCGGGTCTGGCTGTTTGTGTATGTTAGATTCCATGTTTGTAAACGCACCCACGAAACAGTAACGTCTTATAGGTAGTTTAATTAAATCTTTTAAAACTATAATTAGAGTAAAATGATTTAACTTTCATTTCAATTTAGTTCTAAAATTGCTAAGCAAGTAAAGCATTTTAACTGAAACTTTAACTAACTACTGATCAAACAACTGGCCCTTAATCAGCAGAAATCTAACAAACCTAGAAACAGGCACGTTTCTAAAAAACATCGCCACAAACCTTTATTTGCGAAAAGTCTGCCAACTGCCACACAGCCGTATGCAAAACAGTTTGTTTATCGTGATAACTGCACTATCTAATCTTGGCAAACACTTGAGACGTCTCATTCTAATCAAACTGGATACGTTGCAAGTGGGTGGCATGGAAGCGATGCATCGCTTTGAGTGGGTGGACAGATTATGTTCTGTGGGAATGTTCGAGGCACGTGTACGATGGCATGGTTCTGTTTTCAAGCCGTTATGAGAGATAGCATTGTTTCTTATTGTTATCGAATAAAGCCACGGATACACTAGGGGACAAATGAAGCAACATGTTGCGGAACATGTTTCTCAACAACTACGTGGAATGTGCCGACTTACATGTCGCGGAACATTTTGTCGAGCAACATGTTGCGGAACATATTCCGCAACATGTTGCTCCATTTGTCCCCTAGTGTATCCGTGGCTTTAGTGCTGCGTACATAGTAATTATATCGAGTGTGTTGAAACGTAGAAGAAAGAGAAGGTGGTTAACACTAAAGCCATGTTAAGAGGCACGTTGCGTACGCGACTACACTTGGTGACAAATGGCGCGACACTGACGCGGGACACGTGCGCTCGCTCTCGAGGCGGGAGCAAGCAACATGCCCCGCATCACGTAAAATGTTTCGGGTCATGTTGCGGCACACTATGCAACGTTTCAGCGTCACGTATATTGAGTGTTGCGCGTCGTGTTTCGGGACAAAATGTTCCCTAGTGTATCCCAGGCTTTATTCATACCGAATCGCGACGTCTCGCGCTCATTTAAATAGAGCTATTCAAAATCTTTTAGGTACGGAACTCTAAAACCTATCAGTGGCGTAGCGGGGCCGTATTAGGAGGGGGGCAAGGCGCACCTGCGGGGCCCTTTTCTTTTAGGACGAAAAATATGTCTTGTTTCTGTTGCTCACCCGAGGCCGTTGTTGTAAGGTGACTTGGTTCCGACAAGTCATCTATGTCAAATGTGATTGTCAGCGACATCACCTTTGCGTAGCCACTTTGACTCTTTCCATCTGCCTAACCTTTTCCCAACTATATTGGGGTCGGCTTCCAATCGAATCAGATGCAGCTGAATATCAGTATTTTACATGGAGCGACTGCCTATCGGATCTCCACAACCCAGTAAGGGTAAAACGATATCTCTTTGACTCTTTCAGTTACAAAATAAAGGTGTAACAACAAGGAAACTCGCGCGAGCAGTGGAGGCGCTAAACCTAAATCAACTTTGCGATGCCTTTTAGGCTTTTTCAATTCCCACTTATCAAACACCACAAGTATACATAATATTATATGTGGGTCATAGTAATGTCTTAGTAGAAGTTAAGTTGTTCTGCTATACTAACTGTTAACAAACTTGAGATGGCAGTTGTCAAAAATGTTTGAATTTTCTTTGGGCCTAAGGCCCCATTCAAGTCCGCTTCGCCCCTGCCTAGCTACGCCACTGGACCTACTACACGTACAGGCAATAATCAACACAGATCAATACACACTTACGATCCCGCTCTTCGTTTTTCCTCTACACGTGGAATCGTCCTCCATTTTCCTTTGAGCACATCAATTAGCGTCCATGTTTGTTTCTGACGGTATGCTAACAAACCTCGTGTTTATTGGTTAATGTTCAAGTGTGAAATACTCGTGATAATTGACTTTGTTAATCATCTTTTCCTGGCCTTCCGTTTGAACAAAGTTGTTTGATTGCGAATGTAGATGCTTGTATTAGGGGAACAGTGAAAACACACACTTAAGGCAAACTTAACACAATACTAACGTAGCGCAAGCGCCATTATGATGACATTTGTTAATGGCCGCTTGCAAATAACGTCTTGTTGGCGCTTGCGCTATGTTAGTATTGTGTTAAGTTTGCCTTAAGTGTGTGTTTACCCATCATACCCCGTCTCCCCGTCTTTTTCACGCAAGTTAAGAAAGTCTTCTTTAAATTTCAGATTTAAATCAATTTTATTAATTAGTTACCGGAACATCACAAATCACGCGCCTGACAACTAATCTTCGTATTAGCAGTGTAAATACACAGATTAAATATTATTTGCTTACATGTTCAGCCTTAATGCCTTTGCCAGGTACATGCGAAAGACACACGTGTTTCCTGTATAATGTTTTAGAAATAAATGTGGAACACATAATGGCCATTTGTTTTAATTTTGCAATTGTAATTCTAATTTGTCACGTTGTTTTTGTAGTAATGGATTCACTAATTGCGTGCTTCGGTTTTTGTATTACCTGGTCTGAATTTATTGTATTTGTAACTTTGCTATTATATCTTTATTACAGTTTAAAGTTTCAAATTATGGGTAACTAAACTAAAGCTAATTCTTAGTTTCATTACTGAGGAAAAGAATGCGACTATTTATGGCAGGTTTTTTTTTTGTTAACGGAAATGTATGTAATCCGTCTATGTATATATTCCTAGGAAATGTATGGAATTCGTAAAACCGCCAGGGAATGTGTGACACTTAAACAATCCGAAACCCTGACGTCTACTTTCAAAGGCACCAACAACTTTTGGGCACCCCGAGGTTCAGTTTGGTTATAAGTTTCCTATAAACCTTGCACGCGGAAATAGGTGCCCCGCTCAACGGGGCTTCTATTCCTCCTCCTTTGGAATTGTATACAATTCTTGATTTGGCTCACGAGGTTGACGATATGTGGGATGTGGACTCAGCGATCATTGTGCCAATAGTCGTGTCAGCCCATGACTTAATTGTCAAGAGCCTCGACCAACACCTGAGGAAGCTCTCGCTGGGCAGCTGGATGAAATGCCTGATTCAGAAGGCAGTTAGGAGGTTCCTCTCTCAAGAGCCATGCTCACCGGCAGCCCGTGCCCTTTTCCCAGTGCTGGTGGACTGCTATTTTTCATATTTTTTGTAAACATATATATTAAATGTAGGTAACGAATAAAATAACCGTTAAATAACCTCCTTTTTTTGAAGTCGGTTAAAAATGAATAAAGATTATAGGGCAGTGCAAATAACTAATACATTTATACATAAAATAAGATCTATAATTCAGCTGCAGTGGCATTGAGGAGCAGGTTACTGCATTTTAATGCCAATAACTGTACAGGGAAGTCAAAGACGGCAGTAATTATAACTGAAGCAATAAACCATAGACAACATACATACCTAGAGATGTAGAGTGGACTTAGGGTTGCCAACTTTTATTAGAAGAAATAGAGTATTTCTGATTTCAAAGGAGGTAAATAAAGAGTACGGACTTCCAAAAAAGAGTATTATTTATTCAATATTTCTAAAAAGGTATTTTTTCGTATTTTTCGCAGTACCTACATTACTATTTTTCATAGTTTTTGAAAGAATTGTATGACTCCAAACTTTCTAACTCTAAAATTGGGTATTGCGGATACGGTAAATGTGAATGGTCGACTTTTTTGTTTATGATAATGGGTTTGCGTAATATTACATGACTGGCACTAGTATAGTAAACATTGTGTAAAAAAGAGTATTTTAGCATACTCTATTAGTATTATAGATTATAGAGTACTCCTACATGATATAGAGTACAATACTCTATTTTAGAGTACGGTTGGCAACCCTAAGTGGACTTGCAAAGGTAAATTGTCGGAAGAGGTTAAACACTTTTTATTGATCATAGAGCACATTGTGGGATTCGTCTATTTTTGTTGTCAAGGTAACTGTGACCCTGAGGCAAAAAATTGAAAGGGCTATAAATTGAAAGAACAGGTTGGAGCTAATTTCTTGCTTTACGGGCCTGTCTCATCAGGTGACTGTGACCCAGGAACGTAAAGGGCTATTGAAGGATCTACGTGGATTTACGTCAGTACAAGTCTTACAGTCTCCCCCGTTCTGTCCTGGGTTGATTTATTAATTGATTATTTTATCACCATCAAAATGATCTGTGGGATGACAATAACATTATGTATATTATGTTATGGATGTAATTACAAAAAAATCAGCGTATTCACTATACTTTTACATTGCTCAATGTGGATGGCATTGGCAAGTGGGGAACTTATAATGGCGCTAGTACCTATAGATTGTTCCAAACATACATCGTTCGTCATTGGTTCAAATCTTATGGGTAGGTACTTCAAAATAGTACAACCTCATTGGTCGGATTAGGACTTAGTTATGGTCGCGCCATCTACAATTAGCTTTGACCGGCCTTCCCCATTGTGTCAGCGTCTCGTTTCAAGCATGATTCCAAAAACATTTATTTTTCGAAATGTACTGAGAGTTGAGACTGTAAACGAGGCAATTACAATTATTTAAATACAAGTTGGGTTCGTTAGTTTTGACTCAAAAGAGGCAAATGTTTACACTGCATGCAAATTAAATGGCGCCTCTCTGCTCTTGTATTTGACGCCCGCCAGACCTTGGGAGTGTTGCCACAGAATTTATTTTATTTAACTACAGTGTAAAATTTTATGGCCCATAGAATCGTATATTCAATTGAAATGGCCCCGGTTTTTGTCTATTTATCATAAACGTTAGGTATTTTCATACACCTGTGTCAAAGTTATTTTTAACAGCTTTTTTTGGTGGCTAGGTTTGTTAAAGCATTTTAGTATCGTTTAAGTCGCCTCTTTTTAATTAAATGTAATGGAAAATACAAATAGCATACAGCAACTAAGGGCGCGTTCCTGGATCATTAGTTATAGTATCAATTTGTTAAATCCTGTACATGTTTTAAACATTATAGTTTTACAAGATGAATGGGAATAAACTACTGATTAAACAACTCTGCCTTAGTTGCTGCAGGTCTAAAACGGCCACTTCGCAATATTCCTAATGATTTTCTTCGTGAATGAGTAATAGAAGAATAGCCAATGTCGGTTGCTGGAAATTCACGAAGTGAATAATTTGGTATAATTTGCAAAGAGGCCGTTTCGGACCCGCTGGTAAGTACCTAGCAAAACTTTACTACGCTTCGTAACTACCTACAATAAAATCAAATAAAATGGCTGCCATTAATCTTGTATGCAAAACTAACGCATGACATGCCACGTGACCGATAGTAATGGCAAAGATTAATAAACGTCATTTATATTACATGTCCTTCAGTATAGCAGTGTATCAATAGCTAAGCACTATTGCTATCACTGTCACACAGCTTCTTACTACTAGTGCAAGATAGAGACGTCGACACGATTGCAATTTCCGAAGGACTGAGCAGAGGTTTGGCCAAAAAAATTCGGGAAAGCAACTCAGCCACGAATATTACATATTTATAACTCGCACCATTTTTGGACACAAACCCTTGTTTTTTACGTTTTGAAATCATCAAATGTGTCTTCGCCCACCCAGGGCAGGACGGGACGGACTGTCAGACTTATACTGACTTAAATCAACGGTGTCATTCAATACCTGATAAGACAGACAGTCGACCCGGACATGGTCCATGATCGGACAGCGAGTCGCCCATTACTCGCCGAGTCAATGAGTCTGATAGAGATGAGGATATAAGCCCGAGCACGTGAACAACAACGTTGTTTTTGCAGTATTATCAGTAGCACATGGTTGCGTTTCGTTGTGCAGTTTTGTCGCAGAGGTTACGTAATGCATTGCTGAATAGTTACTAGTATTCACGTAATATCTAGGTGCTTTTGTTGTGAAGGGATCAGCAGTATTTTATAAGATTTAACAGGTATTTCGAGGACATCTGTTGATACAAATCAAAAAGAAAATCTTGACCATGTCACACACACTTTCCTAATTTTCCGTAGTTTTTTTTCGTAGGCAGTTTTATAAAAATGGGATAAGTAATTTTGAACAACAAAATCTTTAAAGTTTTTATGAAATGCATTTCTCTGAAGACGTCGAAGAAATCTTCAAAGCTAGAAATATGGCAATCTCTTCCGTTTTCGCACTTGAATGCACATACAGTTTCCTTTGTGTACATTTTCAGTTCCTTACTTCGTTCTTAAAGATTTTCCAACGTGCACTAGTGATACAAAAACAGGAGCATCTTCGATGCTCGTTCTGTCTTGTGCCACTTTCCAAAAAAAACTAGGCAAATCTTTTCCTCAACCAACCATGACAGATGTTTTTTTTTATGTAAATCTAAATTGTTATAAAATGATAATGCCAGCGGCTTTCCCCGCTACAACTAGAAAATTATCCCACGGGAACATAAAATCGAGATAAAAACTACTTATCTGTTAATCCAATTCAACTATCGGTTAATCCTATCTGTTAATCCAGGTTATAAACAGAACTATCTGTGTACCAAATTTTATACACATCTTTTCAGTAGTTTTTGCGTGAAAGAGTAACAAACATCCATTCATCCTAATAGACGCTCACGGTTAACCTAACAGGGTTTGCGTTTACTTGATCGAAGTCAAGGCTCAGTAGCAAAATGTCCCTTTCGCAGAAGGTCATTGGATGTTGGGCTAGTGCGGAACATTTTAGCAAACCCTAGAACGGAGGTCACGAAAAGGTTGTGTGGTCTGGTTAGGACCACATAGTCTATGGGATTATGATTCTCCTTTATTTAATATGTAGTATTAAGTTAAGTATAAGGTATGATGGGGTTGACATATCCGTGTGGATAAAAACCCCCAAAAATAATAAAAAAAAAGAACTCCAAACATTATTTAAGACATCAACTATAGGTAACAGAAAGAACATTTAAATGGGTCTTTAGGGAATGCCTTCTAATGTAAATAGACAATTGATAAAGTGCTAGTGAATGCAGGAGAAGGTTAACAAATACCAGACGCGTGTAACTTCCGTTATCAATGAAAATTTTCCGTCATAAACCTTATTGTATCAACTCTTGATAGTTGGTCTGTGCTTACATAAGTGGATCTATCGACTTTCAATGGTATAGAGGTGACATCTGTTTACTAACATAAAGGGGAAAGTCTAAACTAAATGGATTCGATAAAATTGACTGACGTAGGTATAGTTTTGACGTTACATTTGAAAATATCAACGCTTTCCACTGGGATTCTCTTTGTAGATTTGATTAATCTATAGTCCTTGGACTAATATCAGGTGCTCTGGTTGGGACTCTTCGTGCAAATGTAGGCGAGGGATGTAATCTGCGTGCGGGGCGTGGGTGAGGGATATTGAAGGCTTGGTCATCACAGCTATAGCTCGTTTTGTAATAGAATTACACATGTAACTACTTTTGGAAATAACGTCCGCCGAGTGCGTGGTAGTGTGCCCTTGTTCCCCTTTCTTCTCTGTCAAAGTGACGTTCTAACTAAGATACACAGTCAAAACATATCCGTAATTTATGCCAATTTATCCCTCAACCCGTCAAAAACAAGTCAACATTATACGTAGATGTTGGCAGATTTTAAGCAAGAGTTTATTCTAAATACTGTCGTATTTTGTCCAAAGGTAAGAGGGTGTATAATCGTGGGACTGTTCAACAGGTAACCGAGGCCCTGGAACGAAAAGGGTTATTGAAGGAACACGGCGGATTTTAGTCAGTACGAGTCTGACAATCCCCCTCCCTCCACCTAGGGAGGACTCATTTGATCAATTAATCTACTAGACATCATCTCAGCCATAGGACGTCCACTGCTGAACATAGGTCTCCCCTTTAGATTTCCACATAATATACCGGTTGGAAACGACCTGCATCCAGCGTCTTCCGGCGACCTTTATATCTTAGACATACATCTATTTTATTACTTTAGAAGAGTCTTTTGACTACCAAACTAGGCAAGGAATGCCTCTTGTTAATGATTTTACCACGCTAAAAAAGAGTAAGTGGTCTAAAGAAGATAGCCAAAAAAGGCCGGGTTGCTATTAAGCTGATCATCACCTGGCTAGCCTTTTCCCAACTATATTGTGGTCGGCTTCCAGTCGAACCAGATGCACCTGAATATCAGTATTTTACATAACAGCCTATCGGACCTCCACAACCTAATAACTGGGTAATATGATACCCCATGGTAAGACTGCTTGTCAGACTTTTAGGTTGAAGGCAGGCTAGGAGGAAAGCTGATATAATGAAAAAAATACTATATCTAGGAACATTGAGTCGGTAGTTACTTAGGTACTTGCATGCATATCACAGATCTGCGCTAATCAAGCCTTCATGCGTAACTATGAAGGTTACACAATCTAACTTTATCGTAATAAATTGCATTGCGTGCTAAAAGCCTATAATTATAGTTGAATATAAATTATATTCTTATAAGTTGAACAAAATCACAATCCTTAAAAGATGCGTTAAAACTTTCTTAGGAAACTTTTTTGGTGTCAAAAATATACCTAATTTTTTTTTGGTCACGTTTGGGTTTTCCTCAAAAATTAGCGAAGTGGGCCAAATCATGTACATACATATGGGTAATTTTAGAAAGAAAAATAGGACGGCGGAAGCTTTTCAAAGGAGAATGCTCACTTGCTCAGGCTTCATGGAAAAAAAACAACTCCGGGAAATAATAAAAAGTAATAAAATGATAATAGGTTATGATCGTGATTCTAACTGGGAATAGCCCTGTATAAATATACTAATCGTATAATATGTATATCTAAGAATAATAAAACGGTAATAGATAGCCAGTAAGAGCACTTCATCAATAATTTAATAAACAAGTCGAGTTATTGAGAAAAACGATTGATAATCTATAGAAAACAATGGCCACGTGAGATCGCAATGTTTTTGTTATGCACGTTATTAACATAGAGTTGCGTTTGTGTACCGATATACGTGTAATCAATTATCGGGAAACTGATTGGCTGTGTATCGAAACTAATTTGTTGATTGTGAATAAAATTCTTTGATAAGATCTGAATGCTTCCGAGTAATCATACTTCAATATTTCTCAAAATAATGGCGGCGCGGAACTAAATTAAAAGGGCGTTGCGGCTCTAAAGTAGTTTGTGGCTTAATACTAACCCAAATGTCCATTTAAGGGTTACCATGAAGTACTTACAAGCTGTGTTTCGAAATAAAGAATTATTTGATTTGATAAAACACAAAGGGTATCAGAAGGAACGGGTAGTTTCTAGTCAGTTAAATACAGTCCTTTTCCACCTTGAGTAGTCATTTGTTGATTTTCCGCCATATAAAATAGAAAACGATTGAAATGCTTTACCGATCGTCTGATAGCCTTTCCCAACTTGTGGTATGGTTCGGTTTTCAATCGAATCGGATGCGTCTGAGCACAAGTTTTACAGACGACAAGATATATGGCCTATGGTAAAATTATAGCATTAAAATGGTTTGAAAACAATGCTCCACTAACTCATGATAATCTAACAAAAGAACCAAATAAGACAGTCATCGTGACATTTTTATTTTGTAAAGTCTGGTTTAGAATGAATAATAATTTTATCTTCACAATCTTAAATTATCTAATCATAATCACTGAGTGACGAAAAAGTTTCCTTTGTGCTATTGTCGTCTATGATTCATTTTCATTCATATTCTAATTGTTTCTTCAGAATAGAATTTTGGTTTACTGATTCATAGTTGACTTTAATTTTCAAACAATGACACCAGAATAAGCAAGCTGAAGTGGCAATGGTCTGGCCATAAGTATGGCAGATGTATAGCATGGCGATGACCGTTGGGGTAGACTTGTTCTCGAGTGGAGACCGCGAATCGGCAAACGTAAGGTGGAACGCCCTCAGGCAATGTGGAGCAACGAAATTCGCGAGGTGGCCGGTAACAGCTGGATGAGAGTAGCCGGTGATGAGTGAAATAATGGAGAGACCTATGTCCTATGTCCAGCAGTGGACTGCTACAGGCTGACGATGATAGTGATGATACCTGGTGGTTGTCCTTTATTTCAAGGATCAAAACGTGCCTTCTTTAGCTCGGGTGAGAAACAGAGAGATGGTGACCAGTTGACCACTGACCTTCTGGGGCCTTCTTTCAAAAATATAGAAAAAAACAACTTTGTTTACTTAACAAAAAGGCACATCTACAAATAAAAGGCTTTTTATTTCCGTCTATTCCCATTTGTCCCCACTGGCTTTGTCACCACTGTGGGGACAATCGGGAATTTTATATAGACGTTTATTTCCCCTTAACGGTGGAATTTAAATTAGCACTGTGCAACTCACTATTTTCTTATGTGACGTCAAATAAACAATCTCCGCCATTGTTCTCAATTTAAATTCTTTACAACTTCAATTGTTTTTATTCCATTCCTATTGTTTTTAACCGCGTGTTTAACGTAGGTATTTTCCTCAAAACATCGTGTTTATCTTCGTGTAATTGAAAACAGACCAGTAAATGGGTCGCGATAACGCACTAGTGTTATAATATTATGTGTTATTATAATATTGATTATTATTATTATTTAATTATTCGTTTGCATTGACCAGTGTCTGGCGTTGGCCTAATAATACAGTTATCTTTACTGTCTGTTATGTGATATTACGGTTGGTTTAATTTGGCTCGTGTAGAGTTTTCGCCCTTAATTGAAGGAAAATAGAATAGACATTTTTCTTTAAAAGAATACTGACGACAAGCTTAGATAAATTGAAAGAAAACTTGTCTCTACTCTACCTACGAACGAGTTTGATGAAAGTTGCGGAATAATCTTTTATTTAATTTTGCTGAGGATTTTTTTGGCACTTGAATGACTTGTGGGCCTAGAAAGGCCACTAGCAGAATCATAGGATAATTGTCATAGATTGACAATTTATAGTATTAGCTGTATTTGCGACAATTTTACGAATTAAATGGCAATTCATAAAATTATGATTCTACTGAAGTTGCCTTTTATAAATTGCTAGAATTTACAGGTTGCTGTGTTGGTATAGTATGATAAAAAAGCTAAATCTGTATTTTATCCATTTTTGTACATTTTTACAACAATGACAACAGTAAACATTACATAAAAAAATCATTAGCAACAATCAATTTAATTAATGAACTTAAAACATCCTTTAGTTACTAAGTGTACTTTATTAAACATTATACGTTGAAAATATAATTTGAAGTGGAACTTATATCAACTAAATGAATTAAAATTCACTGGTGGCTATAATCGATCGTATCTACAACGGAGTAATGTCTTTGTTGGCTATGTTAGGCTGTTTGACATTGGCCATACAGGGTCGATGAACCCAATTTTGGCTCAACGGGCGACTTTGGAACATGGAATTTCTCAAGAAGATTTTAAAGCAAGGCATTTTCATAATAATATTGCTGTGTACATTTTAGGGTTTTGTTTAAAAAGAGGAAACGGATTTAGCTTAGATATCATTATTTTATGATATTTACAGTTGAATTTTTCCTTAAGTATACTAATCTTGACGGTGAGCTGCCCCGTGCCGGCGGCCAAAAAGATTGGGGAGGGCCGAAGGCTCTTGGTCGGCTGGGTGTCCGCGCAGGTGAAACTGCTGGAACCCAGGCCTCTGAGGTGCTTCCGCTGCCAAGTGGGTAACCACACGGCATGCAAGTGCACCTCAGTCAGAGGTGGACCGCAGCGGCGACTGCTTCCGCTGCGGTCGGCCCGGTCATAAGGCCGGCTCTTGTAACGCCCCGCCGCACTGTTTCCTATGTGCGGCGGCTGGCAAGCCGGCCGATCACCGGGCAGGGGGCAAGTCCTGCGCCCCGCCCGCCAAGACCAAGAGCAGAGGTAGGCCCTCTGCCACCGCCGTCCCCGCTACTGCCGCCGCCGCCGCAGCTCCTGCTGCCGCCGCCGCCGCCGCCGCCACCGCCGCCGCCGCCGCCGTCGCCGCCGCCGCCGCCGTGGCCACGCCCTCGCAGGGGGCCCTGGAGGAGGCCGCAATGGATTCAGATTAATGTCTCCATTGCGCTTCCTCCAGGCGAACATCAACCACTGCGCCGCTGCTCAGGATCTTTTGCTCCAGAGCATGGCGCAGTGGTTGATCAACGTCGCCGTGGTCGCCGAGCCGTACTTTGTCCTGCCCAGGAATGACTGGGTAGCGGACCTGGACGGCTCGGTGACCCTAATTTCGTCGGCCGCCGCCGGTACCCCGCCCCTCGATCGTGTCGAGAGAGGGCACGGGATTGTCGCAGCCCGGTTCGGGGAGATCGCCGTGGTAGGCGTTTACTTCTCCCCGAACCGATCTATCGCCGAGTTCCAAGACTCCCTAGAGGAGCTGGGAGACGTCGTCGTCGCCCTCGGTTCCCTCCCCGCGCTCGTCCTGGGGGACTTCAATGCCAAAAGTCCGGCTTGGGGTTCCCGGAACACGGACTATTCGCGGGGCAGGAGGCTCGAGCGCTGGGCCCGTGCGCATGGCCTGGTGATCGAGAACCGGGGTTCCGTCCCCACGTGCGTGCGGTACACGGGCGAGTCGGTGGTGGACCTTACGTTCGCCACCCCCGGCCTGTCACCGCGCGTCACTGGCTGGCGCGTTGTGGAGGAGGTGGAGACCTATTCCGACCACCGGTATATCCGGTTCGACGTCTCCACCCAGACCTCAGACGCGCCGGTCTCAAGTGGACGGAACCTAAGTGGTCCGCGATGGGCGCTGAAGCAGCTGGACCGGGAGCTATTCCTGGAAGCCTCGATCGTGCAGGCCTGGGTGTCACCACCGGACAGGCCTGCCGACATAGACGACGAGGCTGAGTGGTTCCGGGAGGCCATGTCGGAGATCTGTGACGTGGCCATGCCCCGGGTCCGGCAAGGACGCGCCCGGCGTCAGCTGTACTGGTGGTCAAGCGAGTTAGCAGCGCTGCGCGAAGCGTGCGTTGCTGCGCGCCGCCGGTACACCAGATTCCGCAGGCGGCGCACCCGACCTCCGGATGCGGCGGCTGCGGAGGCGGAGCTGTACGAGGGCTACAGGGCAGCGAAGACCGCCCTCCGCGACGCGATCTGGCGGGCCAAGGAATTGGCCCGCGAGGAGATGCTGGGGACTCTGGACGGGGACCCATGGGGCCGCCCCTACAAGTGGGTGCGAGATAAGCTCCGCCCCTGGGCTCCCCCGTTGACGCAGAGTCTCCGGCCTCAGTTCGTGGAGGACGTGGTGAGCGCCCTGTTCCCTTCGCGAGGGGAGGAGTATGCTCCCCCGCCCATGGCTCCGTCTCCGACGGAATCTGAGGAGGAAGCTGACGCAAACGCGGACCACAGCGACGACGACGTCTACGACGCTCCAGAGGTGACCGAGGTAGACCTGAGAGTGGCGGTACAACGGCTCAAAGCCAAAAATACCGCCCCAGGACCCGACGGCCTGCCAGGAAAAGCCTGGGTCCTGGCCTTCGGGACTCTCGGGCCTCGACTGGGGGGGCTCTTAAGCGCGTGCCTGGAGAGGGGCCGGTTCCCGCTTCGTTGGAAGACGGGGAAACTGGTCCTCATCCAGAAGCCCGGGCGCCCTGCGGACTCTCCGTCCGCATTCCGGCCCATCGTGCTGCTCGACGAGGTGGGCAAGCTCTTTGAGAGAGTAATTGCAGACCGCCTCGTCGGGCACCTGAATTGGGTGGGCCCGGACCTGTCGGAGAGCCAGTTTGGCTTCCGCAGGGGGCGCTCGACGGTGGACGCCATCATGCGCTTGAGAGCCCTCACGACGGGGGATGCAGTGGCCCGGGGCAGGGTCGTCTTGGCGGTGTCTCTGGACATCACCAATGCCTTCAACACCCTGCCCTGGAGTTGCATCAGGGAGGCACTCCGGTATCACCGGGTGCCGACCTACCTCCGTCGAATAGTCGAGGACTACCTGACGGACAGAGCCGTCATCTACCCCGGTCACCGGGGAGAGTGGAACCGGCGAGAGATGTCGTGCGGTGTTCCACAGGGTTCGGTCCTGGGACCGCCCCTGTGGAACATCGGATACAACTGGGTGCTGCGCAGCGACCTCCCTGACGGCGTCAGCGTAATTTGTTACGCTGACGACACGCTCGTCCTGGCACAGGGAGAGTCGCACCAGGCGGCGGCCGACGTGGCGACGGAAGCGGTCGCGACAGTCGTCGACAGGATCCGGCGGTTGGGACTCGACGTGGCGCTGCACAAGACGGAGGCCATGTGTTTTTATGGCCGCCGTAACGCGCCACAGTCGAGTTACAGCATTACGGTGGAAGGAGTTCCTATCGGCGTCGAGAGGACGATGAAGTACCTGGGACTCGTCCTCGACAGCCGGTGGAACTTCAGGGAGCATTTCCTGAGTTTGGCCCCAAAGCTGAACCGTGCAGCGGGCGCCCTCAGGCGACTCCTGCCCAATCTCAGCGGGCCAAACGCTTCCTGCCGTAGGCTGTACGCCGGCGTCGTGCGGTCCATGGCCCTCTACGGGGCCCCTGTGTGGGCTCTGAGCATCCGGACGCGACCACAGAAGCTGGTCGCATGCCAGAGGGTCATGGCTATCCGGATGATCCGGGGATACCGCACGATTGCCGGCGAATCGGCCAACCTCCTTGCCGGATTGCTGCCCTGGGATCTGGAGGCGACTGCCCTCCAGCGCGTCTATGAGTGGCGCGTGGAGGCGCAGCGCCGGGGCGTGACCCCGCTGCCTCGTGAAGTCGAGGCGCGGCGAGAAGACCTCCGGCGCGATCTCAGGGCAGTATGGAAGGAACGACTGTCGCGACCGAAGGCCGGGCACGCCGCAATTGCGGCGGTAAGACCCCTCTTTGAGGAGTGGCTGGAGAGAAGTCACGGCGTCCTGACCTACCGCTTGACGCAGGTCCTCACCGGACACGGAAGTTTCGGGAGGTACCTGTGTCTGATGCGAAAGGAGGAGACGCCTGGGTGTCACCACTGCGAAGATCGCCCGGAGGACACGGTGGAGCATACGGTGCAAGACTGCCCAGCTTGGGCAGAGCACCGACGTGTCCTCACGGCTGCGATAGGCGGAGACCTCTCGCGCCCAGCATTGGTCGCGGCCATGCTGCGGGGCGAGACGGAGTGGGAAGCGGTCGCCTCCTTCTGCGAGGCAGTAATGCTCGTGAAGGAGGAGGCGGGCCGCGAGCGAGAGAGGACAGAGTCCTCCCTCCGCCCCATCCGCGGTAGTAGACGCCCACGGCGACGGACGTCGCTAGATGATCTCCGGCCACCGTAGGCGGGGGCATGCGGGCAGCGAGTAAAGGGCAACTCGCTGCCCGACCAAGGACCATGCCCGGGTCGACGGCGCGTTGTGTCCCACGCGCGCCTCAAAGAGCGTCAGCATAATGACGGGGCCCCCCTCTCAGAGGGCCAAAGCCTGCCGGGGTCGCGGGATTATTTCCTTACCGTGACCCTGGAACAGAAAGGGCTATTGAAGGACACCGTGGATTTTAGTCAGTAAAAGTCTGACAGTCCCTCCCGCCCTGCCCGGGGTTGGAGGACTCATTTGATGATTTTACCACGCTAAAAAAAAAAAAAAAAAAAAGTATACTAATCTAATTTAATATTATAAATGCGAAATTATATGAGGATGGATGGATGTTTGTTATTTTTTCATGCAAATAAGTGCTGCACGGGTTTTAATGTAATTTGACAGTATAACAATCCCGTGGAATAATTTTTGATAAACACGCGGGCGAAGCCGCCGGAATGTTGTAGTTTATGATTTTGGTAATGAATTGTTACTTATTGACAAAAAAATCATTTCAACAAGATTTGGAAATAATAACAGGACTGAAAAATTCATTAGGTATCGGAAAACTGTCAATCTCCTTTTAATATCTCGAGCCCTGAATGACAGATTTTCAAATGATTTAATTCTTGAACAGTGTAGATTTAATTAAAACTTTCACAGCTCTATCATTTATCATGTTTTATGTTAATGCACATTCTTAATTATATTTTGCACGCTAAAATTAATTACAGCCATTGTAATTAATTTTAGCGCTCCGAAGTGTTATTAGTCTATCTTTTATAATTTGTACTCGTAACTAAATTACATGCGTGTTGTGAATTACCAAGACGGTGGTCAAATCGATCGCAGCTATGCTTCATTCAAAAAGCACGTGTTTTCTCTCGTTTATCGATGCAAAGCAATTCAGATTTTCTATTTACATATATAATTATATGTTAGTAGTAATACATCAAGTGTTGAGATTAATTGTATGGGTACTGATTTCAATACATAATCCTATGATAATGTGACTGTTCTGCATACAGATTGATGTTAACAACATTAATGGTCCCATTGAGTAGTTTTCCTAACTGCAGTTGAGAATAAAATTACGTCGTAAGCAAATTGTTTTATTAAGCTGTGACATGTAAACGTGAGATCCATGCTAGTATTTTTTTTAAAGAATTTTTTGTTGTTCAGTGGGTCCGTTTACGAACATTTAAATCAGATATACAAACAACCAGATAAATATTGAATATTAGTAAATATTAATATTATTAATTTAAGTTTTTATATGTAGTATGTACGAGTATACCTATATGTATAGGTATTTTTTTAAATAATTAATTAATAATCTTGTAATAGTTAATAAAAACAACCAGACGGTCAATAGAAGTCGCAAAATGGCAACCGAGTCACAAATCCTCGAAATACCAAATTCTCTTAATACCTAATTCTCAAAAAACCTGACTCTCAAAATGGCAAATTCTTTAGAAGCCTATTCTCAAAAAAGCAATAAGAAGAATAAATAAAGAAATTCTGCTCTTCGATCTAAGCTGTTTCCGTGTCATGCGAAAAAATCTTTTTCCACGAGTTAAACTAAGCAACTGCATACAATTATTCATTTAGATCATCTGCTATTTTGAAAATTAGGCATTGTTGTAAAGAATGACATAATTAATAATAATTATATTAAAAACCTTAGACTATGATCCGTGTTTAGAGATACTTTTTCATACCTTCCTAATTAAATGCCTTCTTCTCTTTGTCCATCAGTTGTCTACTGCGACTACAATGGGTCTGGTCGAGCACTGCAATGGGTGGAGGACTACATAGCGAGAGCTGTGCTACCAACACATGCTACAAAATGCACTGGACTCACATATACTTCGGGACAGAGCGAGCTTTACAGGTAAACTATCTAGTATAATAATGATCGTTTGTTTTATATTTTTAGAACATAAATTACAATTACATCATTTACCATTTTGCCATACAATGTGGCACTGGCAATGACGGCACGGTCGTATTGTATTGTATTGTATTGTATAACGGGCTGGTATCCGCAACTCCACGTTATATGCGCGTATTTTGCGTGCGGGTGGGAAAGAAATCATTCGATCCACCCCAGCTCGCCGAGGAAAGCCAGCAGCGCCTTCGTGTTGCCGACGATCTCGCGGAGAGTACCTGGGTTACCGAAGTACTTTGCCCTGTATGAAGCAATCTCAGGGCAGTTTAGGAGCACATGGGCTGCTGTCTCGTCCTCCGCCATACAGGCTCTGCACAGGGGGCTGTCTGTGATACCTAGGACAAAGAGGTGTTTATTAAAGGAGCCGTGTCCCGTGAGGGCGGCTGTCATTGTTCGTAGTTGCTGTTGACGGCACGGTTAGCGCAGTGGCTAAGCGATTGAACTATAGCTATACCCTTATCACGAGTTTTTACTCTTTTACTTTAAAGCGTCTTTCCAGTATTTACAGCGTTTCTTGTATGAAAATATGGAACAGCGCCTCTGGTGTGCGAAGAAGGAACTAATTTTTTCCTTGAAAATTGTAAATTTATAATAGTTTGAAAGTTACAGGCGCCTAAGAGTTACTTTTGAAAAAAGGAAAACCTATAAACCTAGTTTTTTACTGTGTCAGAAGCATTCTAAAATATCATTGAGATAGGATAACATTGGGTAGGAAAACGTTTTCTCTTTTAGTATGGACGAGCGCTCGGTAGACGATCCTCTTAATTAAGTCAATTTTTTTATTAATATTCAGTAAACACCCTATAAACATTCACAGCCTTACTACAAAAACTTAAACATCTGTTGAACACTTGTCTAAAAAAGTGTGACTGCGAAACGGACCTTATAGAGCGGGAGCCAGGCCAAAATATCGTTAGTGATTTCTTCTCAAGCCATAATTAGTAGACTACATAAGGGAGTCATATCATAAAGATTCGTGGAAGTCAGCTGCTGTTCCGTTGGTGGGATAAGCAGCAATCGCCGTTCAAATACGTATTAATATTTTTTTTTAGTCATTTCCTCCCAACTGAAACCTGGTTTATATTGAAGATTACCTTGTATCACGAAGAATAAAACCAATCAGCCGACGGTGCCATGGTGGAATACACGTCAGCTGGTCACTCGAACATGTAATTTTTTATTTTATTTTCAGTGATTTCCTCTAAACCCAAATTTAACCTGATGAAAGTTTACATGTAGTTATGGCTAAAAACAGAAGTCAGCCGGCTGTATCTCGGTGGAAAGATCGTCAGCTGATACTTTGAAAATTACAAACAGGACTAAGGCTCTCAGCCTAAACATGCATTTAGTTCAAAGTTTTCAATTCCTCCCAACAGAAAACTTGTTTATATTGAAGCTTACTCAATATCACGATGAAAGAAAAAAAACAGCTAATGTTTACAGGCCGTTATGGATCAAAATCTGCAGCTTAATAAGAATAACTCTGTATACAGACTAGTTATTCTTATTAAGTTTTTTTTTTGTCCCAAATAAATAAATAAATAAAATAAAATTAAGCTGCAGGGACATAATATATGTGACCCCGTAAGAGATACGAAAAAACTTAGTTATGAGACTTTAGCTCTTTTTTCATGATAAAAATTTTGGCATTTTTATTTTTTTTGGTCACGTGTGAATTGTCCACTAAAATGAATTCGCTAGAAACAATATTTGGATTATACAAAATATGCAATACCTTAAAAACCACTTAACCGAGTTTCATGAAACAAAGTTCGTTCGTTAGTTCCTTACAAACACATTCCTCGCTACACACCCTCGCACATCTCTGGTGGAAGACGCAGCCTTATTTCGACCTAGCTTAAGTCCGCGGCATTGCCCACGTAAAGTTCAATAGTTTTTCCACAGAGATGTCATACCGGGATAAAAATAGTCAAATCACCAATATACGATTTTCTTACTGCATGCATGTTGAGTAGCTTTTTAAACAGCTGAAAATATGCACAAGTCTCCTACGCAAGACACAGCAATACGTGAGTCAGACGCCAAACTCGTCGACAGTCGTGTCTCCGCTCAACGAAGACAAAACAGGTGTCAGCCTCATTGTTCCTCGTCTATTGTCTAGCTGTTCACAATAACCAGTGTACAGGTGGAACGTGGAAAGATACAGAGGTATTTGTTCTGTTTATTGAAAGATGCGGTAAATTAATGTCTTTGTGGGGAATTCTTTATGGTCGTTTATCATGTCAGCCGTAGAGACTAGATTTCGACATACTTTCGATACCGACTAACTGTAACTACGAACATTATCGAAACTGCAAAACTTTTTGTCTCATTGCAAAAATTTAAAATCCTTATAATTATAGGTTGCTATCAGATGAACAAAGAGAAAAAACATCTCAAGTTTTGCATCGAACAAAATTGAAAATACTTGACAACTATTCATGGTTAAAATAAAACTTTGAATTGCTCTCCTGTAAAATACCTGATTTGCAGTTTTGATATCGTGGGAAGTCACAGTCGAATCATGGTTTAGGATCACCTTCACCTAATTCTCCACCTGGATGAAGTTGTGAAGCATCTTTTTGCTTCACAACTTCATCCAGGTCTCTTGACTACACTACACACTGGCTTTGGGGTAAGACAATCCAACCAGAGACCTTATCACAAGATTTCTGTATTTTATTTACAGCTTGAAGCTTGTGCTCTAGTGTACGACTGAGGAACTCATTTATTCCATCAAATTAAAGTCCTGGTTCCTGTTTATTTTAATCTAGGGGCCAGTCCCGGCTTCGCACGGGTGGACATGATATACAATTATACATATTTGATAGCTTACTCAGGGTGAATGTAGCTTCCTAATAGTGAAAAAAAAAATGAAATCGGCAGTGTTTTTGAGTTTATTTATTACAAACAAACACACGCAAAAATACGTATCTTTCCTCTTTATAATATTACTAGCTGTGCCCGCGACTTCGTTCGCACTTCGCATGGATGTCGGAATTTAACAATGTATGTTTTAGTGCGAAGAATCATATCGTTTTCATATAAACCCTATATTTAGAATTTATTTAGATTTTTCAAGAATATTTGACGTGTTTTTAATACACGCCCTCTGTCGTTCAAAGGCAGTACTATTCAATTGCTACTGGATTAGAGCACCCATTCCATCTCATTCCATCCCACTCTATCCCACTCCATCCCACACCATCCCATTCCATCCCACTCTATCCCACTCCATCCCACTCCATACCACTCCATCCCACTCCATCCCATTCCAACCCACTCCATCCCACTCCATACCACTGCATCCCATACCATCCCACTCCGTCCCACTCCACCCCACTCCAACCAACTCCATCCCACTCCATCCCACTCCATCCCACGCCATCCTTCTCCATCCCACTCCATCCCACTCAATCCCACTCCATCCCCTTCCATCCCATTCTAGTGTGAGTCTAATAAAAACCTTTTCTTTCTTTCCATTCCACCCCATTCCATCCAATTCCATTCCATTCCACTCTACTCTACTCTACTCCAAACCACTCCACTCCAGTCCACACCATATTTGAATAAGTATGTGGTTTTTCTGTTCCAAGCTAGATCGTGCTACTGAACTGAGCGTCTCGGTGTAAACTGACCGTAATTTTACTTCTGGAACACTTTAAATTCAAATATCTTTTGATAGACTGATCCGATTTCAATGAAACAAAAACTAAATTATACTTCAAGTTACGGTCAGTCATTGTGTATTAAAGTTATATACATAGCTTTCGTACATTTTACGTGATGCCCGCACAAATAAACATACAAACAGACAAACAGACATACAGACAAACAGACAAAAATTCTAAAAATGCTAGGAATGGGTTCTATTGGTTGTCCTTTAGCACGCTGGCTATATTTTTTGAGTTTTTTTTTTAATGTACAAAAAATTTTTTTCTACAGTTTTATTATATGTATAGATTAAGAAGAATCGCACTGTAATTTTTCTTTCAATTCACAGATCAGAATCTAAGTCAATAATCCGGAGTCTGGTGGGTGCCTGTCCTGAAGATGTGGCAGTGGTGGGAGCGACCCTCGTGCGGTTCCTCCGGGCACTCCGGCCAGACCAGGTGGTACTGTTCGTGTCCTCCCGGGAGACGGAGAGGCAAATCGCACCCTGGAGGGAGTATGATACTACGGTAAGCAGAACAGTTATCTTGCCTATACATATATTTTATTTTAAATCTTGTATTAGCTTTTTCATCCACTTATACTGCGCTGATTCTAATGAAAGGATGGATACTCTTGAAGTTACTGTGAAAATACAAAAAAAAAAGAAACAAAAAAAGTGTTGATTTTTGGTTTTAATTTTTTTGTGTTAGTACCATAACGTAAAATCTGTAAAATAAATACACGTTTAAAATAAAATATCTTAAAAAAGAAACCTTTAATAAAAGTCTAGGTGTCACGAAGACACTAATGAAAAAGGAACGTCGAGGGACATTGCTAGAATTTAATTATAATTTCAACAAAATAACACGACAATAAATTATTTTAGCCAAAAAGCCACTAGGTTCAATATTAATTTGTGAAAGGAGAGAAATTTTAATTGGACCATGTTAGAACAATACACCTCTAGAATTTTATCAAAGTTTAAACTCGTTGGACAATAAAACAATGATGATTGGTCTGGACGTTATTTGCAAAGTTTTTGGAAAATTAATTAAAATGGCCGACATTGACCATAAAAATTATACCTACCTTTTTTGAAGGGTCTAAAAAGGTCACTAGGGTTGGACAATTAGTAGATTGATCTACGTCCATGTTGATCTACTAGTTTAGTAGTCTAGTATAGTATGTTATAGTTAGTCATACTAGGAATTTCTCCTGTAATGCATAATTGCCGAACTGTTATGTTTGTAAACGCATCCAGCGTTTACAAACATAACAGTTCGGCAATTATGTCGCCGCGAAACTATGCGAAGCAGTACGTGACTACGATGCTCTATTTGGATTTTGGTGTTATAGTTTGAGATTAGTTGCGCAAAAAAAAGGGATTTATTGACATCACTTGTTGAGTAACGTTCTGCGCTCAAGGATAAGACAAATATACCAAATTATTCAAGACGACAAGCAACGCCTAAAATTACGACCCGTGCTTTTTACGACACGATAACGTCTGTACAACTCGTCAACATGGCGCGCCACGGCAACGCGCTGTTTCACGTTGACGACGCTGAAAAAACGCGCGCTTAGCTCGATTACCACTGACTCACTGACAGAATTGTTCTCCCAGATGGTGAAGGGGGAGGTGGGTATATTTTGACAGATTCGTAAACAAATGACTCTCGTGAGTATGGGAAAAATCCCAAACCTCCCCTTTTTGCCCCCCCTCCCCCCCCTCCCCATCGTATCTCGGAAAATAAGAGACCTGAGTTTTGTTTTTTTACGGATTCGTATAGAGGAGGCTCGGAAAAGTAAAAACCATTTTTCAAAGTTCCCCCCCTTGCCCCCCCTTCTCCCCCCCTTAGGCGGATCTCGGAAGTTGACAGATTTGCAACATTTTTTTTTTCAGATTCATATCAAGGGGCCAAGAGTTGGACCAAATCGTTTTTCAAAACTCCCCCCTCTCCCCCTCTTCACCCCTCCCCCCATCGTATCTCGGAAACTAAGAGACCCGTGTTTTGTTTTTTCACGGATTCGTACTAGATATGAGCGCCGCGCCGGCGCGCCGCCGCCGCTGTGATTTCCCTCGCGCCGCCGCCGCCGTCCCCAGGCGCCGGCGCGCCGAACCCGAGCAGGCGGCAACGTTCAGTATAATCTAACACGCTGACCAAACCAAACGCACGATAATAAATGCTGGCAAAATGGCGGCACTAGACGTAGACGTTTATAAAACACCCTTTTTGAAGAACTACAGGTCAATCTCACTTCTGAGCCGTGTATACAAGCTGTTCTCAAGAGTCATTACGATCCGTCTCGAAAGCAGGTTTGATGACTTCCAGCTTCCCGAACAAGCCGGATTCCGAAAAGGTTTTAGTACAATAGACCACATACACACGCGCCGCCAGATTATACCGAAGACAGAGGAGTATAATCGGCCATTATGTTTAGCGTTTGACTATAGGTATATCGAAGACTTAAAGTGTTTGTATAGAAACGCCACCATGTCCATCCGACTTCAGGAAGCGAGCACGAAACCAATCCAATTGCAGAAAGGCGTGAGACAGGGAGACGTTATTCCTCCGAAACTGTTCACGAAAGCGAGCGTTTGGGAAGCTACGCGATATCTTCTCATCGAGGATCCCACAGTGTCACAAGACAAGGGTGTTTAACACATGGATTTTCGGCGAAGAACCAGAGTTACCGACATAATCATCTGCCTAGCCTTTTCCCAACTATATTGGGGTTGGCTTTCAGTCAAACCAGATTCAGCTGGGTATCAGTATTTTACATGGAGCGACTGCCTGTCCGACTTCCACTACCCAGTAACTGGGCAATATGATACCCCATGGTAAGACTGGTTGTCAGACTTTAGAGCTTCTGACTAACAGTAACGACTGTCAAAGATCTACAAATGATAGCCAGGACCAACGGCTTTACGTGCTTTCCGAGGCACGGAGAAAACTCGCTATGACAGATGGTCACCCATCCACAGACCAACCTCGGCAAGCGCAGCTTAACCCGGTAGATCGGCCTGTGCAGCTGTATTTATTTAGCTACGAGCTCCTCACCAACCAGAGTCACCAACATAGTTCATAAAATTTGCAAGTTGAAGTGGCAATGGGCAGGCCACATCGCTCGTAGATCTGACTACCGATGGGGAAGAAAAGTTCTCGAGTGGCGACCACGGACCGGAAGACGCAGCGTAGGCAGGCCTCCCACTATGTGGACCGACGACATCGTGAGGGTCGCGGGTAACCGATGGGTGCAAGTGGCAAATTGTCGTTCGGCGTGGCGGTCTAAGGGGGAGGCCTATGTTCAGCAGTGGACGTCTTCCGGCTGATGATGAAGCACCTTGAGTTTCAGATGTAAAGATACTGTCCTTTTTGATTATTTAATAGTTTTTATTTTATAATAACGTAATTTATGCGGTTTCATGTTTCCCAATTCCCTGTTGGTTTACAGATAACTTACTAAATAACACACTATTTTAATTTTTATTTGATTAATTTTTCTCTTTTTTTAGTTTATCTTGCCAATTAAATTTGTCTCGTCAAAATTATAATAAAATATCTTTATTATTGTTTTATTTCTTCTCTAAAATTAAAAAAGTTAATTAATAAAAGTCACCGCGCCGCCGACGCCGCCGCCGCCGACTTCAAAAAGTCGGCGCGCCGCCGCCGACAAATTAACCATCGGCGCTCATATCTAATTCGTACAGAGGAGGTCCGGAAAAGTAAAATTCATTTTTCAAAGTATAATAAAATGTACCTACTGTTGCGAAGATCATTTTGATGTAAGTAAGATATCAAAGCTTTAGATACCTTTGTATATTCATTAAGTTAATGCTAAAGTATTGATCAGGAAAACGAACAATAATGTCACCTCGTCGACGACTTTCCGTTTTAAAAAACAAAAATAAAAACCGATTTCAAAAATTTATTGTATTTTTATAGTAGGGGAGGCGAGGATTCTAATTTGCAGTTACTCGAGCATCATGGCGACCTATTGGATTTGAAAGAATATGTTCTAAAAAGAAAAAAGTTTCTGACAAGTTTTCTATTTTAGTGGGGGGGAGGGCGTGTAAACAGTTTTAAAACTGTAAAAAAAAACAGTTGTACAGAAGTACTCGAGCGCGTCAGCTATTTACAGTGTAAACGCGCTTTTCTATTTCTGATAACCAATACATATTAATCGGACGATTAACTCGAGGGGGCTGTCCGTGGCAAGCGGTTGAAAATCCAAAAAAAAAGTTAATCAAGCGCGTCAGATATTCAAAGTGTATGTAAAGTAGACCTTAAAAAGTGTCGTATTAAAATGTCTGACGATTTGGATGTGGCACAAAGTAATAATTCATATTTCTATTGGTAAAAAAAACGTAATCTTGAAATACTCGAGCGCGTTCCATTTTTTTTTAATTGAAACTAACACTGTAAAAATCATACTCACTAATAATCTGACGTTTTCCATGGGGCGATGTCGGTAGACTCGCGGAGAAAAGGTGAACTACCTGTTAGTTCGCAAGTATCGGTCGTGATTTAATGTCCGCCATCTTCAATGTACATAATCATATACAATTTTTTGAACGTAATAAATCTACCTTTTCGTAATCTGACTCGCTCAAGTATTTCTGTGGATCGATTTTTTTTTACTAATCTGGCGGGTTCTCCCACACAACCAATGGTGGGGACCATATGAAGGGTTGATACTTGGTACAGGTACATTAAAGGGTGCAAGATTTCTCCTTTATGATAATCTGATGCGCTGGAGTCACATTAAAATTCCCTCCCTGGGCTCCCCGACTAAGGATGTTAACTGACGTCTACTATCAGGAGAAAGTGACGTTGTGTTGTCAGGCAGTTTTTTAAATTATTCACTGGTGAGGCAACGGCACAACTTTTTGGTCAATGGTGACGTCAGCTACCTCAAAAATTAAAATATTAAAAATAAAAAAAATATTGAGCCAATCATAAAAATATTCAAATTAGTTTCTCAAAATGCTCTAAATTTGCAGAAAATAAAATAAAATCGAATGTGTGAAAAATTAAGACAATCCCCATTGGAAGACATGTGACATCTATCAACAGCACTGGGCCCGCGTGGTGGACAGTCCTTCTCACAGAGAGGAGGCCTGTCAATAATGGGAACATTTTATGAGAATAATGATGAATTACTGATGAACATAATTTAAAATGTCACTTGCGGGATATCTTCCGTGATTATTTATTATTTTGAGTTCCCGATATTTCAACGCTGTTGCAAAGCGCCATGATCGCGGGATGACATGAAT
Organism: Agrotis clavis; assembly: GCA_954870645.1. NCBI lineage: Eukaryota > Metazoa > Arthropoda > Insecta > Lepidoptera > Noctuidae > Agrotis > Agrotis clavis. The sequence continues at coordinate 8,103,094 of OX940925.1, forward strand.
GAATAATCACGGAAGATATCCCGTAAGTGACATTTTAAATTGTGAAACAAACCGTGATAGCATAAAACAGTGTTTAATGATGAACATGTTTTTCGTTAAACAATACAAGGTATCAATCAAAGCAGCGTGCAGCTATTGCGGGCGGGCGCCGGTTTCCACTTGTGGGCAATTGAAAATATATTGGGACTGGGACTTAGTGACCGACCGAAATTTCGGTTTCGGTTTCGGTTTCGGCCGGTTTCGGCCAAAATATCTAGTTTCGGCCTTAGTTTCGGTTTCGGCCAAAATATAGCCGAAACTTTCGGCCCCGCCGAAACTCAAGTGTTCCTGCATTTTCGTGCGTCGTTCGGTAAAATTCGTAGCTAACACGTACTTGCTCGCCGGCGGGGCCCCGGCTCAGTTTGCCACCGTCCGTTTAATCGTGAGACGAGGTTATGTTTTTGAGTTTACTGCCAAGAGTACCTAAGTCTTGTATATTCATGTCATAATAAAAAATGTTTGTTACGTACGTTAATGATTAAAAACTTATCAATCGTCAAGGCGATTAGAATTAGGATTAGGCGGTATTCGAAACATAATTAAGTTAACGGTTTCTTTTTTGAAATAATGCAATTTTTTTAGTCTAATGTCTCAGTTATTTCGTATTGCTAAATTAATATAGTGCGATTGTTGAGACTTCAAATCTAGTGAAACATTGGAAACAATGATTTTTTTATAATTTCGAATAGATTATGGACTCAGTAGAAGTTAAATAACATAGAAACATAGCAATTCTTAAGATCATCTATCTATCTATTAGTGATGTTGCGAATATTCGCATTCGCAAATATTCGCAAGTTTTTTGATATTCGCATTCGCATTCGCATCCGCATAAATCGATGCGAATGTTTGCGAATATTTTTGAAACACTATTTTTTAATTTAATACTATGATTTGAATATGGAAATTGCATGTAACGGAATAGTCTTGAAGTAGACACCTAAATTGAACTATTTCTGTTAGTCCGGTTGTATTAAAATATTAACAGAATCGCAACAAAAATGACAAAATTCCTTTTTATCGTGATAAAATCATCAATTGAGTCCTATCACCCAGTTATATTAAAAATCTACTACATAATTTTGAATATAATGAGAATAAAGAGAAAAAAAAAAAGAAAAAAAAATGTTATTATAAGTCGTGATAATCGTGACATTCATTCAACTATTATGAACTTGGCCAATGTTCAGTTTAAATATTATGTCTGACATGAAATGTCAAACCTATCTATCATTTTACGTGCGTTTTAAAAGTCAATATTCGCATTCGCATTCGCGAATATTGAAATTGAACATTCGCATCCGCATTCGCATTCGCGAATGTCAAAAATCAGACATTCGCAACATCACTACTATCTATCTATCCATAAGTTTGCCGTATTTCATTATTACCCAGAATTTGATCCTTACTATTAACACTATCAAATGGTGTAATAATACAGGTTGTGATTTTTTTTTCAAAATTAGCGGGTTCGATTTTTGGCTACGATTATTGATTTTTCTAAAATCCAATGATACAGATTTAGATTTCGGCAAAATCGGTCTCGAGACACTATTCAACGTTTTTCGATATTCCTCATAGTTAAAAATATAGCCGTCCAAGCCCAGTTGAAAAATTCGCTCTGTGTACACACTTTTGACACTTTTTCTTGTGTCAATAGGTAAATGTAAAATAAAAAAAAAAAAAAACAAAAAAAAAAACAGAAAAAAATCGAAATGTTAAAAGTTTTAAAAAGTTTCGGTTTCGGTTTCGGTTTCGGCCTAAACTGAGAGCAAGGCCGAAGGTTCGGTTTCGGTTTCGGTTTCGGCTGAAAAATCAGTTTCGGTCGGACACTACTGGGACTGGGCTAGGCACGTTTGCCTCACGTGCCAAATTAATTGCAGCCTGATGCAACTTACTCGTTCTTGAAAATTTATTCTTTGATCAACTCAACCCGATCGCTTCTCGATCCGTGGCTTCACTTGACCATATGATTTATTTTCTGTGTTTTGCTTTGATAACTGGACCCAAATTCGATATTTTAATTTAATTCCAAAGTTTAGTAGCGTAATGTTTATAATTATAGTGTATAGTGTTGCTTACGATATCGTCGCGTCCAACCAAATAAACTCTTGACAAATATCGGACATTTCCACTCGTAGACATCAAAACGTGACATACGGCCAATGAAGTCAACCAGAGTGCATAATAACAATCAGTAAGGAGTGCATATCAGCTGCAACTAAACGCATTACAACCAGTAAGGCCGAATTCCGATAACGCGCCCTTGAGTTACGTAACGAAACGTATTTTATAGTTTTTGCATACAATGAAAATATACGGCCGTCTATGGGCGCCGCCGCCATAACGTTATAAATAACGCTTGCAACGGTTATTTTATTGGTTACTTTATTTGTTTGTTCGTTACGTACTGCGTAGTTCTCTTATGCAACGTTATTGCATACAATATTTTCAATGACACGACTGTTATTGAGATTGTTTGGCAGGCATTAATGTTGTTGCAGTATTGTGTGTATTCAGAACACTTTTTTTATTGCGGTTAAATCATCAAATGAGTCTCCTAGCGGAGCGGGAGGTACTGTCAGACTTATACTGACTAAAATCTCCGGTGATCCGTCAATAGCCCTTTACGTTCTATTGTCACGATAACCTGATGAGATAGTCCCGCGACCCCGGCAAGCATTTTCGGTATATGGATTAAGAAATGAGTTTGTAATGTTTAACGATTCATAGAAGATTTTTTCAGATATTCAATACTTACTAGTTAGTTACCATTCTTATTAGACAAGACCTCATTAGAGCTGGAATAAATCTAGTGTTGGCAAAGCAAAAAGATTAAATTAGTAAAGTACTTGGTGTTCTGTAATTACCAACTATTTTTAGGGACAAAGGGGTTGAGTTTATGGATAGGTAACTTACTAGAACAGTCTCACTTTAGAATCTAGACAGCGGGAAACTTTGGATTACAAATGTAAAAGATTAACTAAAACGCGCACGGAGAAACTAATCACCCGTATGTTGTATAGTATGCAAAATGCATAAACACATCGTCGAGCTATGCTTGATTGGCAAATTCCTTTATTTTATCAACAACAAAAGTACTTATAATTTACGTTGCACACGTGATATGTTTTTGCGTCGTTTGTTACTGCCCTTGTATTATTTCTCTAGCATTTGAGGCTAGAAAGCTAAGCAAGTAGTTACAAGGTCTATTCTTGATTCTTGAAAGGTCAATTTGTGATTGCATTAGAAAACTAGGTATTGTTCTCTTTTTTTTTTGTTAACTCAGCCTTTAGCAGTCCACTACTGGACATAGGCCATCAGTCCCAGGCTACGCCACATCACCCTGTCCTCTGCCTCTCGCATCCAGTCTGTCCCAGCCACATTCTTAAGGTTGTTGGTCTTCTCTTAGTAATATTTAACTTAAAACTGGGTTATTTTGTATTTTTTCATACGTTGCTCCAGACTAGTAATTTCTTCTAGGTCATGGGTGTATTTACAAATATTTAAACTCATATACACATTAGCCGGACCCGGGACACCTAACAGTAGGTCTAACAAATATTTTTTCCGTGTTATATGTGGGAATCGGGCTCGCAATATGCGCAGTAAAGCAGTCGATTGTTTAGCCACTTTGTCAACCGTGACAAAGGTACGTTTCTTTCGGTTTCCATGATATTATGATTAATACGTTTACAATGGATTTGGCCAACTTTTCCTAAAAATGAAACATGTTTTTTTGCTTTTTCTTTTGCCAGCAATCTCACCTGTAGGTATAAAGATCCGATCAGTTTTTCTTGTATCGAAAGCGACGTTACTATCGCAAACTCCTACCTACACAAATTCCTCTAGGTACCTATATTCACTTGTGACCTTTAAACCGTGTGTGGGAGTGTGGGTACATCATATTGTCGATCCCATTTCATCCCTGGATGTAGGTAGTTTATCTACGGATCAACCTTTGCTTTTACTTTTATGACGTTTCATATCTGGATTTCATTTATATTCTTTGTCGGTTGTACGATCTTATCATACGAATATTTTGTAAGAAACACTTGCACTATGTTGCCTGGTATATTTTTGAAGTCATTCAGCTTTTCTAGTATTTTTGTGACGATGTTTAGTTTCTTTCATCATCATCTAATCGGCCGAAGGACGTCCTCTTCTGAACATAGGTTTCCCCTATAGAGTTGCTTCAGCTCAGTTTGCTCCGGCGCAATCTTCATGAGATCATTGGTCCACCTTGTGGGTGGACGTCGCACACTGAGCTTGCCGGTACGTGATCTCTATTGAAGAACCTTGCGGCCCCATTAGTCGTCTAATTTCTTAATTTTTTTCGAAAGATTCTTCCGAGTTCTTCTAGAGTTTTTCTGTTTTTCTAGTATTTGCTACTCCTCCGATGTCATTGTCATGTGCGTAGCCCCTTCCTATTTCCTCTTCTATGTCGTTACTCAGAGTAACTTTATTAAGAAAAGTAGTAACAATATCATCCCCTGATTGGTTCTTCATGCTTATTATCTTCTTCGGTATGTGTCCGTCGTATCCAGGAAGTTATTTGACGATTTTTATTTGAACGTCAAAACGTCGTTCAAGCATCAAAATAAATTAGGGGTCTTGTTTATTTATAAAATGCAGACGTCTCTCTTTTTAATTGACTTCCTGTTTTCGTTCTTGAAAAAATATTTTTCCGATCAATTGACGTGCGTTTTCAATATTAAAATCGTTGTTTTTACAACCTTGTTACCGTCATCGACCTTTGATTCTATGATTATTTTAGTACCTAAGCTTGATTAATTTTGCAATTTCTTTACGAATTATGTTATTATAGACAATCTGTTCTCGTAAAACATTTTAATTCGTTTCTTGTTAACGTACAATAAAATCTTCTATAATATTTATAGTCCTCCCACAAGCGTCTGGTTTAACGTCTGTTTTGCATACAACTGTCCAATATAGACAAATGACTAACTTCGCTAACATTATTATTAAATAAAAGTCGTAAAAGTTTATCTCCATGTTATATGGTTGCAATTATTTTATATTTTAATAATCAGGAGTCGTAAGACTTTGATGATTATTAATGACACATTTGTGCCAATGCTGGTCAGGTTTACTGACATATTGTTTGCCAACGTGATCGTGTTATTACTGACTATATAGTTGATTTTATTATCATCATCGTACAATGTTTACATAGCAATGTTTCGATAGTTTAGTGCCTCTGCTGTTTACTGCCATAGTTCACTTGGCATTGTGTTAATTTCCACTGTTTTCAGGTCATAGGTCATCACCTCAAATTCTAACGTAGCTATGGCCTACGTTAGAATTTGAGGTCTAAAATCGCCACTTTAGCAACGTAGCTAACAAAATTGCGATAAATTCGTAAAGTGGAATATTCTATTCGTTTGCTGAACCAATAGAGTACATAATTGATATAGAACAATTTGCAATATTGCAATAGAACAACGTTCTCAAAGTGGCGGGTTTAGAACGAATAAAACTAAGTCTTCATTCTTTGTTCAAAAGTCAATAGAGTTCTTTCTCCGACAGTTTTGCTTTTTGAATTTAATGATGGTTAAGGTTTAACCAAAGATCATGAACTTCAGCTGGTACCGTCAGCTTCAGACAAAGTAACCCCTTTGGTAGTGTCATCACTACTGACTTTTCTCTAAAGACTCCCGTACCTTATTATCAGCCTGAACTGTCCCACTGTTGGGCAAAGGCCTCTCTCCATTCCTTCCAACGTTCGTGACTTTGCGCCACCTCTTTCCAATTCTTAAGGAAGACATCCAGCTCGTCCCGCCATCTCCTTCGCGGTCTACCGCGGCCTCGCGTCGCTGTTTCAGGGCACCAATCATGAGCTTTGCGTGCCCACATCTCGCTCGGCATGCGGCAGACATGTCCTGCCCAGTCCCATTTAAGTTGGGCAGCCTTTTGAGCCACGTCAATGATTTGTGTTTTGGAGCGCAGTGTAGTGTTTCGAACGTGATCTGTTAATTTAACACCTAGGATACTGCGCTCCATTCCACGTTGGCAAACCTTGAGTTTGGACTTTTGGATGTTTGTCAAAGACCAAGTCTGTGCACCGTAGGTCAGGATAGGGAGAATACACATGTCCATCAACTTCTGCTTCAGAGACAGGGGCAGAGTGCCCTTGAAAAGCTCCTTCATCGACCAGTAACTCTTCCAGGCATTTTCTTTTCGTCGTGCGATGTCTTTATCTTGTCTTGCCTGGAAAGAGATTACTTGGCCCAAGTAGATGTAATCTTCGACATATTGTATATTCTCCCCGCCTACAAATATGTTCCTTTTGGAGCTGTTGGTCATAGGCTTGGTCTTTGACATGTTCACCTTGAGTCCAACCTCAAGGCTTGCATTGCTAAGGTCTTGTAGCATATCTTCGAGTCCTGCGGCTGTGGGAGAGAACAGTACAATATCATCAGCGAAACGTAAATTAGTTAATCTGGTTTCACCGATGAAAATTCCCTTATCTTCCCATTTGGCTTTCAGTGTCTGTACCTTATATACAGATTTTTACAATGGGTTTTTGTGAAACGAAAACAGTTATAGAAAATATCTGCTAAAATTACTGTCGACTGCATGGTGATAGAATATCGATTTTGAAACGTCTATTAGGTTTTCCAAAAGCAAAAATATTGTTGGAGGACGGCAATAGACAGACAATAAAAGTCTAGGCAAACATGTAGGTACACCACATTCTACGACAACGATATTTCTTCAATTTAAAATTGAATTTCTTTTGTAAGCGTTCTTAATACGAGTACAGTACAACTATTCAAAGAAATAAGTTTCAAAGGAAAATCTGGCTTCTGAAGCTCTTACAAAATACTCAGAATTCGGGAAAGTTGTTTTGTAATTTGTTTGCTACACAATTATATTTTCTTTTACTGTTATTTCAAAGGACTTTGTATTTTGCTAAAATGATATTTTTACATTTGTTTTATCCAAATGATAGATAATAAAAGGGGTGCGTTTAAGACATACCTAAATACCTGTGTCTACCTCCATGTAGTTTGATTTACATATTTCGAATGGAAGGATAAATTCCCGACATTTTTTTAAAGTTTTAAGTTAAGTTTGTTTGTTTAAGTTAAGTTTGCCTTGTCAAGCCATCAAACCAACGCACTTTTTTGTTACTTATACTTAACCAGATATATCAACAGTCACCATACCAAATACCATGTTATATACTAAACTAGCGGCCCGTCCCGGCTTCGCACGGGATTTTAGCCTATGTTACTCAGGGTGCACAAAAAATGTGATAAATGAAGAACCGTTGGACCGATTTTGTGCAAACTTCACATAAACCATCTACTAAATGATCCGCACAAAGCCTAAACATATGGTTTGGATAAGTGAGCCCGTTCTTGAGTTATAAAATTACAACGAAAAGTGGCATTGATTTTTATAAATATATACTCGTATATTTTATTTTGATTTGATCTCTTTTCTTAAAAATGCACATTGCAAATCCCAACAATAGCCTGGAAACCCGTTAGCATCAATATTATGGTTCCCTAGGTCATTTCCTGATCTATCACCCTTCCTTCCTCATTTCATTCATAACATACAAACACTGTAACACTGGCATTTAAAAGTTAACAATGTTGTTTTACAAAGTGTTCCCGTGTTTACCCTTGAGGGATTACCTAATTAAAGGTGTTTGCAGATGTAATACTTTTGGGAGCAGTGATCTAGATTTTTTTAAATTCTCGTTATAGGTAGGTAGCTCTGTTCCTGCATGGGTGACCATCTGTCATAGCGAGTTTTCTCCGTGCCTCGGAAAGCACGTAAAGCCGTTGGTCTCGGCTGTCATTTGTAGATCTTTGACAGTCATTACTGTTAGTCAGAAGCTCTAAAGTCTGACAACCAGTCTTACCATGGAGTATCGTATTACCCAGTTACTGGGTTGTGGAGGTCCGATAGGCAGTCGCTCCACGTAAAATACTGATATACAGCTGCATCTGGTTCGACTGGAAGCCGACCCCAATATAGTTGAGAAAAGGCAGGCAGATGATGAGGTAGCTCTGTTCCAATGCTTCTTTTTTTCTATAGTTTTTTTTTTTTTTTTAATCTTCAAATGGTGTTCCCACACTACTTGGACTGGAAGGGACTGTCAGACTCGTCCTGACTAAAATTCACCCTGCTCCTTCATTTGCCCTTTACGTTTCAGGGTCACGGTTACCTGTTTGGATATTCCCAAGTCCTAGTGGTAGATCTTGGCTGAGAGTGTGGCAGATCAATGTGGCGTATGATTTTGAAGCTTTGCTTAGTTTAGAACGTCAGATTGGCCGAGAGTAAGTGGTCACGCCGAATGTGGCGTATGATTTTGAAGCTTTATTTAGATCGTCTGAATTTTATCGATCGCGCTATTAATTCGATAATTTCAGCGATTGTCTCTGTTCGACGATGTCTCGTATTTTTTCGTTTTGGTGTTCTATCGCAATACTGTTCGTCTAATAATTAGTTAAACCCCTTAGAAAGCTTTATAAACACGATTGATTGCAAATCACCGATGATGCTAGTTAGTATTTTAACTAATTGTGTTTTTTCTATTAATGGTCAAAGTTATTGTATAAATTAAATGTTTTCATGTACCTAAATGTAAAAACATTTAAAGATATAAACAATAGTAGCCCACCGGTATCGGGAACAGGGTCCGAGTTACGGCGGTCAGGGCTTTAGAGAAAGGAATCTTCAAATGAGCGCTGTGAGAAGAACTGCTTTCTGAATCACAGGCCTTACCACGCGATCCAGTTTAGGCTGTGTGAAAGAGACAGAGCTATACAATTCGTTTAGCGCCATCTCTTTTCCACAGCCTAAAGACTCACGCTTTAATAGTTCATGGTAGGCCACCTGGCCACTGATCTGACTGTCTAACGAAAGCTTCCTTAGACATTAGTACTTTTAAGCTTTTGCATAGCTTTTATCGCAGGCTATGAGCGTGGCGCGGCGCAGCGGCCGAATCAAGAAATTGCAAAACCTAACGAAAATACCTGACACCCTATGGCCGAGACTCCACCAAAGCTGTGCGAGTCGAGACGTGTTTTGAACAACCAATAGAATTGCGTTGCGGCACGGGTTGCGGAGTGGAGCTGTGTCAATAACGCAATTCTATTGGTTGTTCAAAACACTCGACTCGCACAGCTTTGGTGGAGTCTCGGCCTAACATGGTCTAACGTCGTCGTTTCAGTTCGGGAGATTTCGGCAAACATAAAAATATCCGTCATACCGCGTCATACAGACAATTTACTTTTTCTTACTGATTCTAAACGGCCAGCTACAAAAGGAGTTTTCACAATGAAAGCTACTAAAATTCTCGTACAACAAAGAAGTTCTTTATTACAGTAGTGCACCCACACACATTTTAAATAAATAAAATTCTCGTTAAATATACGCGGTAGGCGATTTTTTCTTAAAAAAAAAAAAAAAATAGCAAAAGCGTCACCGGCAGTCTCTGAGTGCCACATGTATTTTTTATTATTTGTGTTATAAATAGTATTGTGTTTGTCAAAGCCCTTACTTCAGTGATGAAATGACGTCACTTCATGGTCATGGGGGATCGCGGCGCAATATATGGCGTGTATACTGCTCCTTAACGCACCTTGTTTACTGTTGAACCCAGCAATGACATCATACTGTGTGTACTGTCGCATATTTGGTCCAATTCTGGGACGTGTCAGGAATTTATGTTTGTGCGTAGTTTTTTAAGTATGTTTCCTGTTTTTATAAGCAGTGAATTGTAAGTGTGGGATAGGTCAACACTCGCCATAATGGTGAATACATCCCGGGTGGACGGCGCGTCGAGTTCCACGCGCGCATCAAAGAGCTCTCAGCATTATAACGCTGACGGTGCCCTTCTCAAAGGGCCAAAGCCTGCTGGGGTCGCGGGACTGTCTTGTCGGGAAACCGTGGCCTCGGGACGTAAAGGGCTATTGAAGGACACTCTGGATTTAAGTCAGTACGAGTCTGACAGTACCTCTCGTCCTGCCCTGGGTTTATTTGAGTATTTGATGATTTTACCACGATTAAAAAATAGTAACTTATGTACTCGTAATTCAGCCGAAGGTTGTCTGGAAGATTAGAGAAAAGACCGTTGTATTACCCATCCAATTAGCAATTGTTAAAGATCCATGTAACAATGTTCTATCTTACCTTTATGTCAGATGACAGTATGTTTTCTAAAGATAACTTTCCACAAAGTTAAAGTTCTTCGAAGAAAAGAAAGATCCATGTAACAATGTTCTATATTAACTTTATGTCAGATGACAGTATTTTTTCTAAAGATAACTTTTCACAAAGTTAAAATTCTTCGAAGAAAAGTAACTAAGATTGAGATTTGAGACGCTCCAACTTGGCGCTTCATTGAAATTCTGAACGCGTCTGTAGCTAACTGGTAAAGCTGTTGCGTTGTTATAACAATTAAGTTCAGGTTGAAGATTGTTCTAAAGGGCCAATTCATACCGAGACGCGATGCTACGCGTTGAAATCTGCGACTCAAAATCTAAGCCCCTTCGTACAGTAGGCGACTCATGTCTCCGATACCTTACGACTTTGGTATCCATTGACGCGTACGCAATAGTCACCTGGATACCCAAGTCCTAAGGTACCGAAACCTTGCTTCACCTAGTGTACGAAGGGGCTAACTCTATTTACTAACCGGATACATATTTCCTCTCTCCTCTAGTCCTCTAGGCCTCTAGTCTGCTAATTTTTTTTTAGAACAAATTTGGTATTCCGCAAAAACTTGTATAAGCTCAATAGAGTCGTAATGGAATCGTAGTGTAATTGTAATTGACTCCTTGTTGAACAGTTATAAGTATTGCCATTAGAGAGTAGAATACCGATAAAGTCCACAATCGATTTACAATTGTAACACGATTGAAGAGCAGACTAGCAAATATTCTGATAGCAGTTCAATGGAATGACACTGGAAAACCATTGGTCTTAAATTAGTAGCAGAATACCAAATGTAGTTAAAACTGCTACTGAGATCCAATTGATATTTAATTGAGTCATTAATAAATTAGCAGAATTGGGGCCCAGGTGTCGCTGTCGTCGCGTCACGTCGCGTCGCATCTCGGTGTGAACGGACCTTAATTGAAACTTTGAGAGTAATTTCTCTGATGTTCAAGATTTATAAAATTCATGCCAGCAAATTGATACTGTTCGTTGATGGATTGTATGTCTGTCTAAAACAGGTTTGTTCAAATCCTGTCAGGCATTTTCCTCAAAAAACTGGTCTGGGTGTAGTCCTGTTTTTGTTGCACGATACTTTAAGTATATGTGTAACGTCTCTTCTAAATACCTACTGTGGTAACGATTTTATGTTATGTAATGCAAGTGAAACAGAATTGGTGCAATCTTTATTATATTACTTATAACTACCAAGGTGAGATGTTATTCTAAGCGGGTAGAGCTTAATAATGTTGGCATAATTATTGATTTTTTAAATTTCTGCCTGCAGGGTGAAAAAACCAAAGAGGTGTTACTCCAAGGCTACCTAAGTTTTTTACTCAAATTTCGGCGAATAACTCTGATACCTGTGACTGTTGTATTTTTTGTGTGTCTAAGTGTGCTCCACGACCAAAAAAAAATGGTGGGTGACCGTTATGGCACAACAAGAGTTTCAAAAATGACAGTACACGTGGAATTTCCATACATACCTTTAGGTGATCTGCATGATTTAATGCTTTTTTTTTCACATGCAGTCCATTGCCTTTTCTTTTTATGTTTTTTTATCACCTACGCCTTCTTTAACAATCATCTAATATTGCCACTGAATTATTTCCTTCAAAGATTTTGTTTTCAGGATTTTTAACAATTAAAAGCTCTTTACTTTTAAACTTAAGTCGTTTCCGGTTAAACGCTCTGTTTTGTTACAAGATAACTGACGGTTATGGCTCAAGTAATGTGCCCTTATTTGTAATTCTATTTTGTTTGAGACATTAAAATAATGTTCTTGCGCCTTTACCTTTTCAAATTATCTCCTTCACCTTACTTAAAGGTAAATAATAACCAAAGTTTCATTAAAAACAAAAGGGAATCGGTTATTACTGTTTGGCAGAAAATGGTCGAAAAATGACGTCCATCCTACGCAGTTCCTTATATCGTCAGCCAATTGTATCTTCATTATTGGGCCAATCACTTTCAATGCTTTGCTCATATACACCCTCGATGCTCAGCTCCTAATGGTCTTAGTCTTATATTCTATAGCCTATACCACTCCTGGATAAATAGACTATGCTTACAACACCAAAATAATCTTTCAATTCGAAGTAGTTTCTGGGATAAGCGCGTTCAAACAAACAAACTCTTCAGCTTTATAATACTAGTTTAGATATTCTCTTTTGTTTCCTTTTAAGTTGTTCAAACTCCTCCTTCTGCTCAAGTTTAGACATAATAGTCCATGTCACTTACATAATAAGGCATCAAATTGTGTGCATCTGACGTTTATAAAGGTATTGTACTCGTGTAGGTTCTATTAATGCTTCCACTTAACTTCTATACTTAGTCTATGATTTGTTTATGGGTACTGACTACATGTCAATCAAACTGTCTAATAGCATTCTAGCAAAAGTTCTTGGTAGCCAAAAAAGAAAAAAAGAAACAACAAAGTTTCAAATGATAGAATCTGTTATTCCACAAAAAGTTGCTATTTTTCTTTTATATGCTGCTTGGATTTTTCAAAAGGTCTAGTCGACAAAGTTCTACAATTTTCTTTTTATTCTAATTAGGTACGTGATTTTGGGAAATTCGTCTAAAGAAACAATGAATTATAACAGGAGAATAAATAACCTACATTTTGTATTCGTCGGGCAGGTAACGCAAAGCACAGAGTAAGGGATTTCATTTTTACTTTTTAGATTTGTTTTCATTTCAATCGCTGTAAGGTGAAGTTAAGGACAAATTTCGTCAATATTTTATTCACGGGACTTTTTGACCTAGTTATGTTTAGGGTTCCGTACCCGAAGGGTAAAACGGGTCCCTATTACTCCTCTCGAATCCGCTCGACTCCGTTGTCCGTCCGTCTATCTGTCTTTCCGTCTGTCATGACATCACCAAGCTATATCTCAGTGCTAGACAGTTGAAATATTCACAGATGATGTCACACAAATAAAGATATTCTATTTTTAGGGTTCCGTAGTCAACAAGGAACCCTTATAGTTTCGCCATGTCCGTCCGTCCGTCCGTCCGTCTGTCCGCAGTTTAGCTCAGAGACGCACAGTACTAGAGAGCTGTAATTTGGTGTAAATATACGGATTTGTTGTGCCGAAAAAGTGGTAAAATAAAATCTCTTAAAATATTTTTTTTTAGGGTACCTCCTGTACACGTAAAGAGGGGATGTTTTTTTTTTTTCTCGCGTACCCCTTAGTGTGGGGTATCATTAAATAGGTCTTTAAAAAATATTGATAGTTTCCATTAACAATTTTTTTATAAAAAAATTCGTTTGTGAAATATTAAGCTTTAAAGTGCTAAATTTTGCTCGACTCGAGTGTCCCCCCCTCTACCAGCTAAACGGTTATGTTTGGGGGTGTAAAAAAATCACAATAGTAGTATATATAACGAAGTTTAAAAGAAAATTATCATGACTAAGTAGGCTTTACAACTTTACGAGTAATAGTCGACCAACTTATAAAATGTACTTGGATAACATATTTTCCTAAACAAAATGTATCGGAGAACATGCTCTTCAACTGCAAATGTAAGTTTGTCAACTTTATTTTTACAGCTGTAATAGGTATGTTTTTACGGTATGTTTTTTGGGGATAGGTAGGTTTTTATCGTTAACTATTTTTAACTTACTTCAAAAAAAGGGGGAAGTTCTAAATTCGTCGTAATCTTTTTTTAATGTATTTTCCCCGATTTCTCAAAGACTCCTGGACCGATTTTGAAAATTCTTCTCTTTAAAATTAAATTCAGCGAATCAGTTTAGTTAATTCGCATAAGTATTTTGATGGGCAACTACGGAACCCTACACTGTGCGTGGCCCGACACGCACTTGGCCGGTTTTATTCTATTTAATTCTGTTGCCGCTCTAACAACAAAATTAAATATTAACAAAAAAACAGAACAAAATAAATATATAGGGCCCTACATATTTATTTTGTTCTGTTTTTTTAACAGATACGATTTACTTACTTTTTTTTTGCCATTTTTATCGATAATGGTGCAAAACCGTGTGTGCGCGAGTCTGACTCGCACTTGGCCGTTTTTTTATTCTTCAAAACACTTGTAATTGTGTTAACAACCCTATGAAAAGTTAACAAGCGCTTAAGAATTTTCGTAGTTAAAAATTTAACCTCAAACATATTTGTAGTAGACCGCATTTTTTAATTTGGAGGTTGAGCTAGGTAATTGTTTAGAACATGCATGATTAAATTCATGGCTCATACTTCACCCCCACCAAACGGATTTTCTTATCGTGGAAAAATCATCATAATAATATGAGTCCTCCCACCCAGGGCAGGACGGGAGGGACTGGCTGACTTATACTGACTAAAATCCACGTTATATTTCAATAGCCCTTCACGTTATGTAGCCCTCTACGTTATCTGATGAGACCGTCTCTTAGGGTTGCCAACATTTTTTTGTCAGAATATAGTATTTTTTTGAAAAAGTCAAAAAAAAAATAGTACGCTTCAAAAAAATATAGTATTTTAGTAGGGAAGAATAAAAAATAGACTAAAGTTATATTTTTACTTATTTATTTTTTATAAAAACTTTTTTTTTTGCACTTCTTCCATTTTTAAAGACGTGTTTGAAAATTGCAGGAAGTTTTTTTATTTTACTAATTTTAGTAGGTAATGAAATAGAAAAGCAAAATATAAACATTGAGCAATTGTACGGAAATATAGTATTTTCGCGTACTATATATACTTCTTCAACAGTATATGTATAGTACGGAGACCCTAAATATAGTACAATACTATATAATTATAGTACGGTTGGCAACCCAACCGTCCCTTGACCCCGACAGGGTCAAACAGAGGTGAAGTGGAGTATGCATTAATTAGCACAAGCATTATCAGCCTTTAAATAATAATATTCCCACTGCTGGGACAAATACTTCTTCTTACAGAGAAGCCAGTGATCGTCCACGCTTGCTCAGTGCTGGTTAGTATTTGCAGTGATTGCAGTAAACATTATTATTACAGACGCCTTATCATGAATTTCCCGTTTTTGTGAAGTACAGTAAACTGGAACTTTGACATTAATTTCAAGAAAAATAAAAAGTTCTTTCTTCGTACACTAGAAGCGCTCTGCTCGTTTTCCATACAATAAACGCAGTAAATACTTCAAGTACGCTTTTTTTTTTTTTTTTTTTTTTTTTTTTTAGCGTGGTAAAATCATCAAATGAGTCCTCCAACCCCGGGCAGGGCGGGAGGGACTGTCAGACTTCTACTGACTAAAATCCACGGTGTCCTTCAGTAGCCTGTTACGTTCCGGGGTCACGGTAAGGAAATAAACCCGCGACCCCGGCAGGCTTTGGCCCTCTGAGAGGGGGGCCCCGTCATTATGCTGACGCTCTTTGCGGCGCGCGTGGGACACAACGCGCCGTCGACCCGGGCATGGTCCTTGGTCGGGCAGCGAGTTGCCCTTTACTCGCTGCCCGCATGCCCGCGCCTACGGTGGCCGGAGATCATCTGCTGACGTCCGACGCCGCGGGCGCCTACCACTGCGGTTGGGGCGGAGGGAGGACGCTGTCCTCTCTCGCTCGCGGCCCGCCTCCTCCTTCACGACCGCTTCCCACTCCGTCTCGCCCCGCAGCATGGCCGCAACCAATGCCGGGCGCGAGAGGTCTCCGCCTATCGCCGCCGTGAGGACACGTCGGTGCACCGCCCAAGCTGGGCAGTCTTGCACCGTATGCTCTACTGTGTCCTCCGGGCGATCTTCGCAGTGGTGGCACCCGGGCGTTTCCTCCTTCCCTATCAGGCACAGGTACCTCCCGAAACTTCCGTGTCCGGTGAGGACCTGCGTCATCCGATAGGTCAGGACGCCGTGACGTCTCTCCAGCCACTCCTCAAAGAGGGGTCTTCATGGGGGTAGCCAGCCATGTGCACAGGGTGGGGCAAAATTCTAGATATGTGCTCAGGGTGGGGCAAAATTCTAGATTTTTTTTTGTGTCGTCTGACGATTGTCGAGTGTGAGGTTTCTTACTGATATTTAAGTAGGTATTGTATTAGGTAAGCACCTACATTATTTAATTTTGTTTAAAATACACCTAACAAGTCGGAGTCAGGGTGGGGCAAGCACCCCACCCTGCCCCACCGTGGCTACGCCCATGGGTCTTACCGCCGCAATTGCGGCGTGCCCGACTTCAAGTACGCTGTAAATAAAATACCGAAATTTGTGATCGAGCTACTGTTGCTGAAAATCACCCAAGAAACAGACTTGAGATTCTAGCTGAGTATTCCGATAAACATGGACTCACAATTCTATACATTTCCAGATGTAGATTTAATTTATTAAATTTGGTATGAGGGAAGCTAAAAATAGAACCAATCAAACCCTTAGGGTCGATTCACATCGAGACGCGACGCTGCGAGCACATTTCAATAGAGCTATTCAAAATCGAAGTTGTCTTACTACACGATAAGATACACATTAACACCGATACGCCAGACGCAGCTCGACTCTGCGCGCACTTCAATAGCTGCTCAAAATCCAACATTTTACTACACGAAAAGATACACATTTCGAACTTCGCGTCGCGTCTCAGTGTGAACTGGCCCTTATTGTACTCGCACAAAGACAAATCACGCTCTATTGGGACTATTGGTTTTGAAGCCCTAAATTATCGTTCAGTCCTTGGCTTGGAAATTGAGGAGAAGCTCGCAATTACTTTAAGGTTATATTACCTACGTTTGATGTAGTAATAGGGTAGTTTCCAGGGTCAAAATAATTACATTCTATTTAGTCCGTATTTTAGATTATAAAAAAATATTGGACACGTATTTTTTCTTTTTTCGATTAAACAAAAAATAACAAAGATAATAGCCTATTTAAGTTACCTGTGACGTCACTCTGCGCGAAAAATGCCACGCATCGTGACGTCACACGTAACTTTAATAGGCTATATCTTTGTCATTTTTGGACAAAAAAGACACCATATCCAACTATAGGCCTATTGCGATTCTCTCCACCCTTGCCAAGATATTTGAGTCGATAGTGTGCCCTCACATTCAACGTCATTTCAGACTTTATCTGAGTGACCACCAACATGGATTTGTTGCCTCTAGGTCCACTGCCACAAACTTGTTGTTCTTTTCGGAGTCCCTCATTGAAACCGTTGATGCAAATAAACAATTTGACGTGCTATACACTGACTTTAGCAAGGCATTCGATAAAATCTCACACTCCATACTACTTCATAAACTGTCAATATACGGTATTACTGGGCCTTTGCTAGACTGGCTGAAATCTTACCTATTGAATAGGGAATTTTATGTTGTGGTGAACGGTTTTAGATCTGCCGACAATTATCGTATGACTTCCGGAGCGCCGCAGGGTGCACATCTTGCTTCTCTATTGTTTAATATATTCATCAATGACCTTCCTAGCTGCTTTTACTTCTCAGAGTGCTTCCTGTACGCCGATGATCTAAAGTTTGCCAGAGCAATAGATTCATCTAGTGACATCGCGCTCTTACAAGATGATTTAAATAGAGTTGTCGAATGGTGTGAAAATAACAAAATGGAACTAAATTTAAAAAAATGTTACCATCTGTCGTTTTCTAGGAAGGCTCATCCTATAGAAGCAGAGTACCAAATAGACAACACCAAAATACAACGAGTTGATAACATCACAGATCTGGGAGTACTCTTCGATAAAAAAATTACTTTTATCCCTCATATCGAGAACATTATTAAAAAAGCCTCCAAAATGTTGGGTTTAGTACAAAGAAACACGAAAAGTTTTAAACATGTTAGCACTAAAATAATGTTATATAATAGTCTCGTACGAAGCGTCTTAGAGTACTGCAGTGTTGTATGGCGACCACACTACGCAACGCATAAGTTACTCCTAGAAAGGGTGCAAAAGCGGTTTCTATGGCATCTCGCTTTTTCGAAAGGAAAAAGCAAACAGCTGCCATCCTACAACACTCGCTTGAAATTCTTCAAGATAAACTCATTATCAACTAGAAGAGATGTCATTGATGCCCTGTTTTTATTTAAACTGCTCAGAAACAAAGTGGACTGCCCTAACTTACTAAGTCTTATAAAGTTTCGTGCCCCATCCCGATATCCACGAAACCCCATCACTCCACTACACCCTCCTCTACGTAGAACGGTTCTGGGTTCAAACTCTCCGATTCCACGTCTGAGTAAGGCACTTAACAGCTATAGTGATCTTATAGATATACACCATGATAAATTTAGTAAATTCCATAAAGTAATTAGGGACCACTACTCCAGTATAAATTGAAGCCTACTTATTGATAAATAATCTTATGTATAAGTTAAATAAAATTATAACTTTAAAATTTAATTGAATGTGTAATATTGAATTTGGAATTAAGGTATTACTATTATTATTATAATTAATCAAGTTGTGGTATATTTAATTTAATTTAATATAATCTAATCTAATTTATTTTTGAATTTAATTTATTTTTATTATTAATTCCGTAGTTTTATTTTAAACTAATGTTGAATTAATATTATGTAATCTTAATATATGATTTTATTGTAAATATTATAGGTAAAAAGCAAATATTTTAGTATCTCTTGTTATGTAATAATTATGTGTAAAACCAAATATGTACATGTGGTGTTAGTCAGTAAGTGATTGTTACACTTATAAATGAAAACATAATGTAATTGATAAAGATGTGTGTAAACAATTGTTGACTAACCAAATAAATAAATAAATAATTTACAAATAAAAAAATACGTGTCCCTTATTTTTGAATAATCTAAAAGACGGACTAATTACATTTTTTTAGGCAACTAGCCTATTAGGACCTCGAAAGACTGACTGCTCTTACCAAATGATATTGTGTAATAATTTATTGTACAGGTAGTAATATTATAAAAGATTAATTTACACTTTAAAAGGTAAAAGCCGGCTCTTGGGTCACGGGAAGCCTCAACAAGTCGTTAAGATAATTCTTTAGAGGCTGCTGGCACTCGGATCCCACGGTCTTTAAGTTTTAACCCCAAACGGCTCAAACAGGTACAAATTGTACAAGTCAGATAGGTAGTCATTCTAAGTAAAAAATACTGGTATTCTGCTATCTGTTATACTGGAAGCCAAACCCAACAAAGTTTGGATAATTGACAAACTCCCGAAATTAATATTAAATCGTAATCCAAATACATGATCCGTTTTTTTCACATCTTATGATTGGACATATAAGAATCAATTCGATCGTTGATTGGTTCAAAGATTCGGTATCAAGATTGCGCTAAAGACAAATTATTTATTTTCGTAAATATTTAAATAACCGTCTACTATGTTTCCATTCAGCTTTAAATCAATCAATAAGCTGTTTAATTCATTGTTTAGAATATATTCCTCGTATATTACAGACAACAAGACATCTTTATGTATCGTGTCCAATAAATTGCTTATTTCGCCAATAATTTTCAAAGTTACTAATATTATTATCCTGCTAGAAAGCTAGCACTGTTGTCTTCATTTACATAGTGTTTAAATTTTAATGCCTGATTGCTTTATTGCTACACCTATCTTGTCTGGTCTTGAGTTGCGAACTAAACTTGAATTATTTTGATTTTTTTCTTTTGATTCAGCGTCCCAAGAAACCTTATTTTTGGACAAACTTATCTTTTGATTCAACTTCCTTTTACATTGTTGCAGGTCATAAAAATCCCAGAAACAAAAGAAGGCTACATAGACTTGAACAACTTGGAACAGAGGCTTCAGCAGCACTCCAATTCTGGCAAAAGAATGATCGGATTCTTCCCAGCAGCGTCTAAGTTAACAGGAGTCTTAGCTGATGATGTAGCCACAACCCTGCTCCTTCACCAGTATGGAGCTTGGTCCTTCTGGGACTATACACTAGTGGCACCATCTTCTGCAGTAGACATGAATCCTACCTTCCCAGGAGTTGATGAAGAGATGGTGAAGAAAGATGCCTTGTTTTTTAACTGTGAGAAGTTTGTTGGAGGAGTCCAGGGTCCCAGTGTTGTGATTGTTAAGAAGAATGTGTTTATTGATACTCCGATTTATTCTGATGATGTTGAGGTGAGTAAAGATAATGATTATATCTCGGATATAAGTTTAGAAATACCAGTATTCACCAGTATCCATTTAGACCATAAGCATATGATGAGATAAAGGAAATTACAGTAGGTACAAATACAACTGCTTTTGAAGATTATTATGAAAAGAAAAATGACGATAGTACTAATAAAAGAAACAGTAAACTGTATATTATAAAGGTTTTAATTCTATAAAACGAGGTACATGTATCCGAGCTCAGGTTTCTCAAAGACCTCAGGTAATGCAAGGTGAACACAGGAATGAAATTGAAAGGCTTAAATATGGATGAGTTCATGATGAAAACTATCTTGGCTAGCATGTCTGTACGTACCTCGCGAAGAATTTTCATTGAATATTAAATCTTTTTCAACATGCTTAGGAACTTTTGCTACTTATTTGCAATTCTTTTTGTCTTCTAGTGAATTTGTGAAATCATTATGTTCAACTGTTTTTCTTGTATTTTCTTTTGCTACTGTATTATTGTTAGCTACGGTTTAATTAATGCCTACATGTTTATTGTTATTTTCACTTATAAGTTGACGATTAATAATAAATGATTCAGCTTCTTAAATAATATTATAATTATATATGTATATTTCAACTGCGTGAGTTTTTTCGTTTTTTTTGTCTTGATAAGTAGTGTTCAGGCAAATTGTGGATGTAACTTTAGTTGATATTAGACCTTATTTATATTAAGATTTGGTTTCTTTTACAGTTATTGAGCGAAAGAAAAATTGAAGAGTTGAAATGTACGGAGGGTGTCAGAGCAGCCTTGGTGATGCAATTAAGGGATGCCGTGGGACTTCAGACCATCGTTGAGAGGCAGGACAATATTAGCAAGTAAGTTTTAAATCTGTAATTTACAAGCTTTATGCCAAAATGTAAAACTTAAGAACCAACAGGGTAAAAAATGTTTTTAATAAAGCCTTTGCGCTGTCTGGCAGTGAATTTAAGATAATTCGAATACATTGTAGTTTTTTTATGTAGATAAAAAATCAGCCAAATGAACCGTTAAGCATGATCAAATAGTTGAAACAACTTTAGTCTCAAGAAACGTAACATTATCTCCAAGCAAGTCTGTTTTTATAACTATTATTTAGGTAGCAAAAAATTATAAGTAAATAATTTACAGTTACACTGCCGTATTAGGTATAACAGTAACCGCAATTACGTGTATTGATATTTTATCTTAGAACATAGTTATTATTTGTTGGATCGTCTTTGCATATTAATTTCAATCTTAATTTCAGTACTTTTAATTTTTTATCCGTCTTTTGATTAAACGGTAAAATCTCAGCTGTTGCTTCCTCAATATTATTTTATTTTTATTATGGTCTGCGTTATTAGAACCACTCTTCCTTTATCTGCTGTGACTATCTGACTATCGGGACATTTCTGTACAAATATCATCTGCGTACGCTTTTCCAACTATGCTGGGGTGTCCAGTCCAACCAAATGTAGCTGAATACCATTATGATATTGAGCGATTTCCTATCTGATCTCCACAACCTACTTATTTGTGTAATATGATAGGTAATACTGGTCGTTAAATACCCAGACTACTGTCAAAGATAAACAAACGACAAGAATTTATTAAATCTTTTGTCTTTTTGCCCGCATTTTTCACAAACAATATAGGTGAAGCCTGCCTGCTCATTCTTACATCATATTGTTTCTAAAAATAGAATGATTTCCACGCCAAGGAGGTTTCTTGAAGCATTGAAGCACACTCGGTAATCTAAGCACGTGGTACTTCATAACAAGTTCATTTCGCTTCGGTAACTCGCTTCGCTAACTCACTGGCGAACTTGCTTTATCGACAGTGATCAAAGAGTTTCTGATTAGGTTATATGGTCTAGCCTTAATAGTATAATAAATGCCAAAGCTTTGCACAATGAAAGGACTTTTACGCAAAAAAAACTACTACTGTACAAATTTTGTTTGAAATCAGTAGCAAAACTACTACCGTGGTACCACAAAAACTTTTAAACGTCTGTTGAACACTTGTCTGAAAAAATGTCAGATTATGACGTTGAAATAAGGTCCGTTTTGCAGTCACACTTTTTTTAGACAAGTGTTCAACAGATGTTTAAGTTTTTGTAGTAAGGCTGCTATTGTTTAAAAAATACGTATGCCAAGCAAAAGGCAGCAAGACAAGAAAGCAGGAAAGCATAATTTGCGTTTGAAAGTAGGCGTTCAAAATGGCCGTTGGTGTGTGGTCGTTTTTGTGACATAATTCCAAAAAACTTCACTGCTAACTACGTCGGCAGAGAGCAAAATTGTTTTTACATTTTAAAATTCCAATTTAAAAACTCTAACGAACCTGTCCCAAATAGCGTAGTAGGAAGGGTAGTATAAAAGTGCCAAACATAGTTTCTCCGAAAACTTTGCTGCAAAAGCTTTGCGGACAACACGAATATTTTAAATTCAATTTTTGCAATGTCATACCGCACTTACGGTCGCCATGTTTATTTTTACGTTTTTGTAACGTAGAGAAACAAGGCAAGGGAAAATTACTGTGCAGCCAGGTTCATAGTGTCAACTCAGATAGAATTTTGTTTACGCAGACAGACGTGAACAGAGGATTATTTATTACACAGATTTATGTATACTGCAGTCTCAGTTTACATTAGTTAATGTTTAAAAGGAATATTTGCGAAGGAGATCCATTTTGCAGAGATGTTAGATTTTATATTTTATATATGAGCGTACCTTTGGGAAATTTATTTCGTATAGCGAAGTTTCGAAACAACCATCGATTCTTTTGATATATTATTTTGAAATTGACTTGGTTTTAACTCGTAGACTTTTTAAGTGCTAAAATATTTATGATAATTGTGATAGGTCTTAATTAAATTCTTTTTCTATCTGTGGAAAGGTATTTTGAGACTTAAATTAAACGGCTTGAGATATAGACCTCGTTAAATGAGAGATGTGGTCGAGAACTTGTAGAATTTTAAGTGGATACAGCAAATTTATTACCAACAGATACCATACAGGAATATAATATTAATTAACGCATTCCCAGGACAACCTAGAAGTAATAGAGCACAAGATTTATTACATATTATGCGACAAACAGGCAATAAACAATGCATCAATAAAATGAAACCGCGTTCTTGAGTTCTTTGAGTGGCATTTATTATAAAGTAAAACTATTTGGATCTGACTTGAGGGAGGGTCGCTGTGTATTCTAATACATTCGTCTATAGTTCATCTGACTGGTTCTTTAAAAGGGGGATGGTCCCCTACTAGATAGCCAGACGACTGAGCAAAGGCTGACGCCCGCCGCTCCGTCGGATGCAAGCCCCTACATTTTCTCTAAGTATGAATTTTATGAATGTATGTAGATGATACACGTGTAGACGTTTGTCGAGTTTTCGAAATTATAGAGAGTATTTTCTGTAAATCATTTGTCAATCACTAAGATTTCGAGCGAATTAATTACTGGTTTACTAAATGCATTTGTTAGTACACTGTTAGCTAGATTATGAAAATCAATAACGTAACGAACAAAAATTCTTGAGTCTCGTAAAAGTTTAATATAAGTATCCAGAACTCAAGCCGTACCTTTATAAGAATCTTCAAGTTTATTGTTATAACTAGAATCTTCCTTCGTCTTCTCCCTTTTCTGTATAAAGTTTTATTGTTTACTTCAGACGATTATCGATAAATTCGTGGGTTCATAGCCCCTGGGACAAAGGACAGAGACTCGTGCGTACAATAGCGTTGGCCACAATTAGTACCTTGTCTAAGTTTATCTGTACCTTCGTTACAACTTCAACTGTGTCTGTCCCAAGTTGACAGTCCTTTTATCTTCAAACTCGATTAACTATTTAAGGGACTTCGATAGTTCTATCTTTACTTTGATCAGAATTTGTCAAAGGTTTGGGTGGCTTCAGTAACGAGCTTGAAATAACAAATCTTTAGGTAATTCTTGTAATGTAGTTGAGGTAACGACTAGTCCAACAATAATATAATGCAAAAAAATGGCGTTCAATATTCAGGTTTCGTAGTTTAGTGTAAACTAAGCGCCGGATGTAATATGAACGATTTGTCAGCGATACGATTAGTCATGAATTATTTATTAACTTATTTATTTTTATTGCAAAAATCAAAACTGTTTTCGTGGCTTGTATCCAAACTTCACGCTTCGGGACAACAAACTGCACACGGTTTAGTCAAGTGTTTTTGCGTGTTTATTACAATGACATTATTTAAATTACTTTTATTATAATAGGAAAACTTAATTGAAACTTCGCAATGTGGCCGGTAGCAGCTGGATGAGAGCAGCCGATGAACGAGTCAGTTATCTCGGGATAAAAATGATAGATTTCTAAATACAATGACACCGTAGTTTTTCTTTTCTTAGTCAAAGCACGTGATGCTTCAACATTCATCTTTGTGAGTAATCATAATTCCATAGTCGCTCTGGCGACTAACAATGCTATTCAAAAAGTACCTAATGGAGTTTTCTTTTACATCTTTACCACAAAGCGACCCGTAGATCAGCTCATAAATACCTATTTCTCCATACATTGTGCCAATGTTCTTTGTATGCATCATAACTTTATCATTTTATAGGGTTGTTTGTTTGTCCACCTGTATACATTTACATATAATTACCTATATTGATGGCGTTCTTATTCAAATCATTGTTTCAACGGATGATTTAGAAGTATTATCTTGTGGTTTACGTAGTGTTAGTTAGGCGCCATTGACGGATTTAGTTTCACGCTTTCAAGGTTCTTTAAATATGATTTCTGAATAGTAAATCATTTCCGCGAAATATTTTTTGACTATTCTCAGAGGTTGATGATTTTAATGTGTAGAACATTAACATGGACCACCATGATCAAAAACTAGTTTCTAAAGTCTTTCCGTTTATAACTGGTCCGTTTTAGTTAGCAAGTTTAATATATTTATATTTTCTATTACAATCATCCCTCAACACTTCCAACGGTTGCGCATATATGACTCTCTTTATTTGTTCCACTCTCACACCACCACTGTCGAAAGTTTGCAGCTCACTAGCAGTAAGTTAATCAGTATAAACCAAATGTTATATAATTTCTCCAGTAGCTATTTCATGTGCGGAAGGCGCCAAGTCTCAAGTTCACGACTCAACGGCTCGTGCGTCATCCATGAAAGCCGCTGACAGACTATAACTCTATTTATGATGTTTCACATAAGTTCTGAAGCTGGGAATTCCGTGGAAGTTTGTTTTATAATTTCGGTACTTTTGTGAAGTTTAATACAAAGGAAAACATTCGTCATACGTTTGAGAGTAAAGAAGAATGAATCATTGAAGAAAGAAGCACAAAGTATCGGTTTTACAAGACTTGACGACAGAGTTGAAATTTTGTAATACTCGTAATGTCGGTTTCCTATCTTATCTCGATCTATAGTCTGATGCCAAATCTGTTTTAACTCCAAGGGCTTCTGATATGTTGGCAACTTCCAGTTCGGGAAATAAAGAGCCTCAAATATCCCTGTTTTAGTACTCTCCATGCCAAGCATCTTGTAATTCCCACGGGACAGACAATTTTGAAGACAAATAGACATGATTGCAACCGTCTGGTTTGGCACTATTCCCGTTACAAGCCGATCTAGCTGCGTTACCGCAGTTTTTATTACGCTGCGGTTTCCGTGACAGGGATATACATCGCAAATTATATCGGTAATGTTTTACCATCATGCGTTGTTGCTGAAAGAGAAAAAATATGAGCTATGAAAATATTAAAATGACTTTTCTTTTCATTAGAATTTTCTCAACTGAAGGAATCTCTTGCAAAGCATTTACTATCTACTTGAAAACAAGGAAAATGGATTTAGTAAACATAAGTGTTAGACTTTACACAGAAAATGATATTTGATCTTCGAAACATAAAATAGTATTGGACCCAAAGTAGCTCCTTGTGGAAAACTTTTCTAAAGCTATTATGATAAAAAGTAATACACATCCCTGATGACGTAAGTAGCTGATATGCCAACAATAATGTTCTGTTCATTATCAAACATTCGCGATTGTATTAGTTGAAACACATACAATATTGAAACTATATTTTATTGGTATTTCTTTTGAAGTCTCTAGTGCTTGATGAATGCGAATGCTTGTTTTAAAACAATAGTGTGATATTCATAAAAAAATTATCCGTTAAGATATGTATTGTTTTGTCTGCGATATTTTACACGAAGACAAGGCATTCCTATTCATCCGCATTGAATAGAAATAAACATTTTTTTCTCAACAACAATTAATTCAATTTAAGTTGTATAAAACAACGTTACTGTTATAAATGGTTTATAGGAGAATTTTACATTATGTCTCAGTTATATAGTAACTGTTCTAAGTATATTTTTTTGTATTTGGCACGTCTAGTTTCCATTTGTTCTACCATTTGATATTTTGTAATGTGACGTCTTTAATTCTGATACTATTAAACTTAAAAGACATTCTGATTTATTTAGGTAGGTAAAGTAAATAATAAAAGCTGATAAAAGAAACTCGGAAAACATTCGATATACAAGCCTGCACAAGACAATGCTTTTTAAGCACGAAATATTTATGTAAACATACGATTACAAAGAATCTTCAGATTTTTATAAAACCCACATGTAAAAAGATTTTAAATAAACATTTCCCGTTGGGAAGACTCATTGAATGAATGTAGACAATGTTGGCGCAGAGTCGTCTTGCCAAATGATTTGTTTGCAGTACTAGTCGGTGTCGTTTTTTTTCAGCGTTTGGCGCCTTCTCAATTTCGTATGACCCATTCGTCTTTAGGTGTTGCGGTTTATCGATTATTTAGAAGAATGACATTATCTTGTAAAATACATAAAGAACGTGAATGTTTTGTTATTATTCATATTTCTGATACTATGCCTCTTTGTGGCTGATAATGAAATTTTATAAATTATAGCTGGTATCACAGAATAGTATCCAAATGATTAAATCTAAACTAAACCGTTCAAAAAATCTGCGTCCGTAAAAAATAAAAACGTACAAGCCATAATTCTACATAAAACTAAAACACAAAATAAGGCTGCTAAGAGTTTCTCAAAGAAGTCTATCGACGAATATGTGAACGCATAAA
This sequence comes from Agrotis clavis, assembly GCA_954870645.1. NCBI lineage: Eukaryota > Metazoa > Arthropoda > Insecta > Lepidoptera > Noctuidae > Agrotis > Agrotis clavis. The sequence goes on from OX940925.1 coordinate 8,130,480, forward strand.
CAGAATTTCTCACAAAATTCCTCTTCCCGAGTGCATCGAAGGAAGCGTGGCCGGATGACCAAATACTTCGCTTCCTAACTCAACATTGTATGCTTTCCGATGGGAAGCACCAATTGACTGAACACTTATCGATAATTTACCCAACCCCGTTCTGAGAACCCATCAAATACTTCGGTAGAATGATTAGTGGCTATTATTATTATAACCCCCTACTGGTGTAATTTGGACATAGTATTAGAAAAATCGATGCCTGAATGCCTATTTGTATCAGTTAAAATAGTTTCTGATGTTTTCTATTAATTGGGCTGAGTGGCGAGAATGTCTTTTTGTTTTTGCCAATATAAAATTAAGAACTAGCATTGATTTATTGTTATCTGTGATCTCAAAAGCATTTTCCTCTTTAAACCAAGTGCTTTGTCCAAATTAATCTATTCCGCTCACGGCTAAAACTAATGATGACAAACCCACAGCATTATGCATACTAAGACTAACACTAGCCCATATCCAAGGAAAATCAAACAAAATTATATAAAAACAACATAATTGCGCAAGGCTATCGTCTCCAATTCGCATTTCCGCAAATGTCCACGTCCGAGCGTGACTCGAGCATCGAATCCGGGTCATTGCAGCGCTGCCCTCGAAAGACGGTAAATGGGTCAGAGGAACTGGACGACTGAAATAGAACAAGTTGCTATGTCGCGTGCGTCCGTGTTCAATGTACATATCGTTAATGGAAAGGAGAGATGACTTTTTAGTTCGTTTATTTACTATGGTTCAATGAGAATTTGCAATGGCATAGAAATTTGATAAGGGGATTTAAAGATGGGCATCGTAGTGAGTGTTTTTAAGTCTAAACCAAATAGGAGAGTCAAAAGTTAAACTGTAGTTAGGGTGTTATGTCAATTGTAGTACCAAAAGATAACTTTTAATGTTGTTATCCAAAGCTTTTATACTGAACAGATGTTAAAAAAAAAAACCTAATAATTAAACCTTTATACACACACAACACACGAACAAAGTTAAAGAAAATTATTACTTCCAACTACACGTGGCAACATGGCATAGCTAGAACAGTTCAAATTTACGTAGAGTATCAATTTGTATAACAGCTAATCTGCATGACGAGATGACAGTACCCACAATTTCATTAACCACCCACAGACCATCCAATACGCTCAAGTTCACGAACATTTCGTCCAGTACACCCATAAAAATTTACCCAAGGATAGGTTGGCTATTGTCATACTCGTAACTTTGCATTATTACCACCTTTGATCTTAACTACGTCATTTCTATATTTAACTACGCATTTTATTTCTTCTTTCCTGAACAGTTCCGGTCTGATTTTATTTTTATTGTTAAGGATAGTAGTGTTGCATTTATTTGTAGAAGTTTAACTAGTCTCATTTTGAAGTCTGTTGTTAGTCTAGTTACTTCCGGTATCCGGATTAGTAATCGAACGAGGTATTACTAAATCACCTTGATTACCCATTTTGGGATATTTAATGTTTAATCTTTTACAAAGTATCAAGGATTATAGTGCTTAGCATCCATTGTTCTTAATTATGTACTTGTTTTAGTTTCGCTTATTTACTTTCCATTGAATGAAATTGTCAGTTTCATATGAAGTTTCCGAATTTCGGGACTGAGTCTCAATAGCATGTTAGTTAAAGACAAATCTTCATCTGGATCTAGGTTCTTCTCCTCTTCATCACCATTCAAAGCCCTATACTACCCACCACTAGGTATAGAACTTAAGTCCCTTTTTACTTCAACCAATCATTTCAAAAGTCATGTAAATCAAACCTTAAATGTAAGTCAATAAATTAGAAAATTCAGCAACAACTAATCTGTCATATTTGCGACCTTGTCTACATCTGGATGACTTCTTAAAGGTCACCCTCCAGTTGCATGACGTAATCACACGGTACACTTTAGGGTCATTTTACTGAGAAATCTAACAATGTCATCTTTGTTCCTTGATACTCAGTACACGTGCATGATTGATAAGATCGTTCTGCAAAAACTTAGCTTAGGTATGCTTAGGTTGTGTAGGTCATGCGTCGGTCTCATGTTGAGTGGAACTAGATAATTGTATCGTTTTCTAATCATTGTGATCACGAGAGTTTCCTGCTTTGTGGAAATGATTCGGACTTACCATTAAACTAGTATAAGACGTGGTCTAGTTTTACTAACCCTGCTCATCACGTATGATTTCTCATCTCTATTGATCGTTCAGTTATTAAGGCTTAATCAAGTAACCGGAAGATTTACTTTCGCATTTATAATATTTATATTATGTGGATGATATCATCATTCGATGTCATTGCATTAGCATCCTCCCTATTGTGTCATGTTTCCCTAATCGGTACGACATTTGTGTATAGTATAGTGCTGCTGACAAACAATTTGGAATCCGATGGGTAGACCCTTTGTGCAGCCGAGCGGGTAATTATGTCCTTATTAAGGCTAACATTTTGCTGTAATGGTTAAAGTTCAGTAGTGTCCCAGAATCCAATGAATATTATGCTGATTAGTTTCTACTATTTAGACAATTTCAATTATTCGAAGACATGTGACATCTGCCAAACCGCATGGGCCCGCATGGTGGAGTACAGTCCACTTCCTCTCACAGAGAGGAGGCCTGTGTCCCAGCAGTGGGAACATTTTAGGCTGACAATACTATGCTTTGAAAATTGTAGCAATTATAGTATTTCTGAACGCCCTGAAACTTTACATAAAGATGGATAGGTCTTATCCTTGCTGATTTATTGTTTTCTCGCTCATTGGTGAAAAAAGCAATTCATAAGTATATTTTCACACAAAAGTCATCGTACTATGAGAGCCAATATTTCACAATCACATTTTTTGAAATGTCAATAGGTACACGTTATTTTTGCCGTGGAATACCCACTGAAATATCTCGTTCAATGACTTTGAATGTAACACGGTCACGGCAGATATCGAATTTTACGATGACATCGTAATTCCGCATATCAAAGAGATAATAACTGTGACAATAAAAATAAATGTAGATTTTATGATTCACGGCTATTTTCCCGGTTATCTTATAAAACTCATTATAAAACTGTATGTTTTTGGGACGTAGACGCGTAAATTCTAGTTTATAATAAGTCCAATGCCATAAAGAATGTCCCATTGGAGGACGGTGAACCATATTGTATAACACGGTGGCTTTCAGACTGTTTTGATAGACAAAATGTGTGTTTTTTCGTTTTCTGGGATGCGAAGTATGCTTTGTTTATGATTACACCTACGTTATAATCTTCATAATATTATCATAGAATAAACTAGACATCAAAAGTTCAATATCATCTTATTTTTCTCGCATTATTTTCGTAATACGAATACATGCAAGCTCTTAGAAAACAGTGCAAATAAAGTTTTCTATCACAATGATGCGAATATTTTCTGATAGTGATATTTTTACTTCATTTGTATGTTTGATCAAAATTCTTGTCTTTTCATCATCATCATCATCAGCCAGGAGACGTTAACTGCTGAACACACAGCTCCCCCTTAGACCACACGCTGAAAGACAATCCGCCATTTGCATCCATCGGTTCCTCGCGACTCACACAATGTCGTCTGTTCACGATGGAAATGTGTATGTTGTTGGGCTGTCAAAATGGATAAGCATTTTGCACAGGCCAACACATTATAATATTCAATAGGTATATCTTCAAGTAGTCTAGTCCCATTGTTTTAATTATCATAGTTTACGGTGTTTTATCATAGTAAGTGCAAAGTCCAGTCCATAAGGAAAACAGAAAACATGCATTTAAAACATTTATTTATGTACAAACAGAACATATGCACAGGAAATGACATACAGATAAATTAACACAAAGGAACTCAGTACTGCCACGGTATATGGTACTGCTCATTTCATTAAGATGTCTCCTCCTGCAGACGTGAGACAGCAAATAAGAAGCGTTGACCCAGTAAAAACATATTATAATATACCTACATAAAACCACTGCTGTGACCACTGCAGCGGCGAACGACAATTAGGCATTTGCATTTATCGGTTGCCTGCAACCACGATGTCGTCGGTCCGCCTAGTGGGAGGCCTACGCTGCGTCTTACGGATTACGGTCCGCGGTCGCCCGCCATTTGAGAATTTTTCTTCCCCATCGGTTATCAGTTCTACAAGCGATGTGGTCTGCCCATTGCCAGTTCAACTTGCAGATAAAATCTGTGTCGGTGACTCTGGTTCTTCGGTAAAAATCCTTGTTCCGGATTTTATACCGCAAAGAAACTCCGAGCATAGCTCTTTCCATTGCTCGTTGAGTGACTTTTAGTCTCTCTAAAAGGCCAGCAATCAACATGTTCCTCATGTTTCCGCTGTTACGGCCATAATCCGCATTTATGCAGGCTTAAATATTTCAAGAATATCACATTTTCGTTTACTTCATGTCGTATTTATTTACATTTCATATTGCCGGATGTAGAAGTGATAAATGTGCAGTTAATATAATAAAATTATGGGGGCCGTATTTTATAGGTTCAATGTCAAAAACAGCATCTTTAACACCCAAGTGAGGAACTCAGAACTTATCGTAGAATAAATTCGTGGATAAATAAAGAACTCTTAGAACTGTTTAAGCACATTTCTCCGGCAAAGCGTATTTGAAGGAACAGAGTCGATTTTTGTCAGTAAACAGTGGCAGTCCCTTCCGCTTTGGCGAGGGGATCATTTGTTGATTTTACCAACTCAAAAAAAACACGTTCGACGTTTTGATTATGCACTACTATAGTCTAATATCTTTAAACGAGCAATTCTTGTATATTTATATATAATCAGGATCTCGGAAACGGCTCCAAGGATTTTCATGAAAGTTACAGATTAGGGGTTTTTCGGCTCAAGGAATCGATTTATCAAGGTCCCAGGTTCGAGAAAAGATCGGTTCCCAAGATAAAGACATTTTAAAAACCGAGCGAAGCTCGGTCAACCAGATATTAATTGTATTATGACGATTTGAGCGAGAGTTTTTATTATTAAAAACGTTGGGCATAAACCCAATGTTTTTAATAGGTAATAAAAACTCTAAGGCGGATAGTGTTTTTGGATAACCAAAAACACTATCCGCCTTACCACAACGTGAAATGTCGTTTTAACGTTGGCAGTGTTTTTTGTCAAGAGTTCAACAGAATGATGCTTGTCTTTCTTGTGGTAAGACGGTATAAGCCTGAAAATATTACACATTTTACTGAGACTTGCTTCATTTTTGTGCCTTTACCTTTTATATTTTGTACCATTGTGACACCAATGCCAAACATGTCGTAACTCACTTGTAACTGGAAGCGCGTACAATTGTTTGTCTGTCTGTCTGTTTGTCCAGGTACATGTTTAACTCATACGGCGCCTGCGCACGCTCGTTACCATTTATTCTATAACTTCTCATCTGCAACTGTTTTGTTACGATTCATGGAAAAAAACGTGGAGGGATTGAATTATTTGTCCAACAGTGATCTTCTGAAATACATTGTTTTGGCTCCACTTCTACCCTTGCTGTTTAATTCTTTCAAATGAAAGCAAACGTTAAACGTAATGATTTAAAAGAAAACATGGCTTGGAAACTTAACCAAACATACATTATTCAAAGTAAGATTGCAAGTAAATAAATTCACCCTCTCTCGTCATCCGACATAATGATTTATCTTATAGCTTAAGTACAGACATCAACATCAATCTACCTCAATCTGTCAAATTTCTTTAATAGCTTTTCAACCTTATCACAATAGTGGAAGGTTAATATTCGATTGGCAAAATTTGTCAGATTCTGGTAGGTTGTCTAGCTGGCGTTTGTACAAACAAATACAGATCAAGCTATGCAAAACCAGTATAAGCTAACCGTGTATTGTGCAAAAAGATCATGTAATGCGAGGCCTAAGATAAACGGGTTGTTGTAAGTTGGCCACAAAGTTAATTTGCCACAGTTTTGTAAAGTTCATACATTAAAAGTAAATTGGTCACATGCATAAAAATCATATGTAAATTCGTCATAGGTAGGTAATTGTAAATTTGCCACAATTCCACATTTGACATGATTTCTGCTAATAGTAGCGATAGCAAGCAAAGTTATTGGTTTTAGAGCTCGAATTTAAATATTCGCACTCCTGAACACACTGTAAAGGAGACCCAAGTATTCACTTTTAATAGAAAATCGAGCATGCATCATTTGAAAATTTCTTGAACTTAATAACGAACCGAGCCAAGCATCGAGCCATACATCGCTACGAGCATTTTCATGATCTTTTCTAGCGAACGTTCTAGTCAATTATTTTTCAAAAAACATGCTTCACGAAGATGTGAGACTTAACGGTCGTGTGTGCTACATAGCTTATAGCTTTTATTAGAAACAGAAAATACTTTTTCAATCTATTTTTTATTATGAAAAATAAATAACGTAGTTATTCCACTTATTCGTTATTGCCCCTGGTCTAGGGTATCGAACCGGGAAATCCCGGTCCCGAAAATCCCGGGATTTCCCGGTTCTTGAAGTATATTTTAAAACCCGGGACATGCGACTGAGAACCGGGAAATTCGGGATTTTCGGGACTCAGAAAAACAGTATAAATAATTTGTTTAAACTTGTTAATTCTTTTATAGAACAAAATAATCAAATTGGATGTAAGGTATTTATTCACTTCGTCGTTATATAAGGCATAACATGTTCAGATACAGGTGTGGTTGACAGAGAAGAAAAGTTAATAGTAGTACTGGTTATATCTCGAAAGCCTTTGACAGGGTCTCGAGACAAAAAGCTTCCTTGCTTTTGGTATCCCAGTTGATTTTTGTAGCTGGATATCAGACTTTCTTAGTGAACGATCAATCAGAGTTGTCGTTGATGACTGATCCTTTGAGCTTTTGGTTATTGACTCTGGAGTTCAACAGTTATCTGTTTTCTTTGCAACTCTTATTTTGCTGCACATTTCTTACTCACTTCAGCCTGGTATTGTTGGATAGGTAGATAACAGTACTGTTTCAGTGACATACTTACCCACTGCAAAATCCAGTGGGGATAAAGTTCAAAATCAAAGTATAAAAGTAAAAATCGAAACTACATCTTTTATGCGTTCGAACACGTTGGAGGACGTTTTCAAGCTCTTGGAATGGAACGGACTTGGCATCAATATCAATGGCGAATACATCACTCACCTTCGTTTTGCCGATGATATAGTCTTCATGGCACTATCGTTGGAGCACCTCAATGCTATGCTCAGCGACCTTAGTATCGTTTCCCAACGGGTTGGCCTTAAAATGAACATGGACAAAACGAAAGTCATGTCGAATGTCCATGTGGCACCCGTACCGGTTGTTGTTGGGAATGATACTCTCGAAGTTGTAGACCATTATACTTACCTTGGACAAATTGTTCAGTTAGGTAGGTCCAACTTCGAGAAAGAGGTCGCCCGAAGAATCCAACTCGGATGGGCAGCGTTTGGCAAGGGTGTTTAACCAGTGTGTGTTGCCAGTGATCACATATGGCTCTGAAACGTGGTCTTTGACTGCTGGCCTTTTAGAAAGACTAAGAGTCACTCAACGAGCAATGGAAAGAGCTATGCTCGGAGTTTCTTTGCGGGATAAAATCCGGAACATGGATATTCGGCGAAGAACCAGAGTCACCGACATAGCTCATAAAATTTGCAAGTTGAAGTGGCAATGGGCAGGCCACATCGCTCGTAGAACTGACAACCGATGGGAAAGAAAAGTTCTTGAGTGGCGACCACGGACCGGAAAGCGAAGCGTAGGCAGGCCTCCCACTAGGTGGACCGACGACATCGTGAGGGTCGCGGGTAGCCGATGGATGCAAGTGGCGAATTGTCGTTCGGCGTGGCGGTCTAAGGGGGAGGCATGATGACGATGATGACATCTTTTATAGAGTAATTAGGACCAACTCCTATTTTTACCCGACTACGGCAAAGCCAAAAGGAGGGTTATGATTCCTGTTTCTGTAACTGATTACCTTGAGCTTCTTGGCATGGAGCTGACATTCAGTGTCAACTTTAACATGGGCATCCTAAATAGAGTGAAGCGATACCTTAGGTGATTGCGTCGTAGTAGCCCGCGAAATTCAAATTTTCTTATGTTTTTTCTTACGGAGTATTGCAGCAACCTTACTCAACCTAATCATTGGGATTGCTCAGATAAATACAACTTACTGCACTAGACCCAGTGGAACGCAGAGCTTCTTAGACTAATTGGCAACGTGAAACTGGTGGATGGTTACTCTACAGCTTAGCTCATCTCATCGGCGCAAGCTTACCCTCTTTTCGTTTTTTTTTTATTGGGTTCGCTCGTGGCTAAGATGAGACCCAAAATAAGTCGAACTCATGAATTCTACAACCTCTTTCCACCAGCCTACTTGCATTACATCTAATGTCCAGTTGGACATCTAGATGAACTGCAAGTTCCATCCATTTAAATTATTATAGTTAGTACAGTTAGAGTGAATAGATTTGCCACCTCTGAATAATTAAGAGGCTAGAGCAAACCCATGTCAATGAAGCCGACGAATAAGTTGGTTGTACGATTTTAATCAGAATAAATACTATGTCCTAAAGTTATCTTATTATTTTCATTGTTTTCTAATGCCATGGAAAAAATGCATTTTTGTCCCGAAAGTCCCGAAAATCCCGGGATTTCCCGGTTCCTTGAACGCCTGTCCCGAAAATCCCGGGTCTTCCAACAAGGACCGGTTCTCGATTCCCTACCCTGGTCCACCCGCTTGGTTCACCTAGGCAACTAGGTGTACCACGGCAAATTGTTTTTCACATTCAAGAAGATTCATAGGAACCAGTTGCACCTTATGTTTTTATTAGGGGCAACTGGGCCATGGGAGTAATGGGTAGCTTGCCGTCCGTACAAAATTCCAGCTACAATCTTAGAAACTGAAAGAATGCTACTAATCAGAAAAAGTACCAGGCTTACATACGTTCAAGGTGGTATGTTTTTAAACACCTGCACCTGACCGTTCTTGTACTTTTGATAGCCTATTCAAAATGATTAAAACAATAACCATATAAAAAATACCACCTTGAACTCATGCCAGCCTAGTACTTTTAATGTTTATGTAGGTATGTCTTATTCAAATGGTCCTCCATTACTATCCAGGAACCAGTCCTTACCTTCAAATATAAAGATTGCAACATTTTTATACTGACTTCACAATTTAATATCACTATTTTTCTTTCGTAATACTACGATAAAACATAATGGGCATTCAGGTCAACCACGGGCAAAAATAATTTCCCGTGGTGCACCTAGGTGAACCAAGCGGGTGGACCACGGGCAATAAACGCACTTATTGTTTGATTTTTCTGCTATCCGTACGTAAGAAAGCATCGTGGCGAATTTACAATAAGAAAAATTATTATTTTGAAAATATTCTAAACAAAATAGAATCGTGGCAAACTTACACATACTTTTTTTCGTGGCGAATTAACTTTGTGGCAAACTTACAACAACCCAGATAAACTGGGTTTGTATAGCTTGTGTAGTCGTGTGTACATCAAGGGGCTTAGGATTGAGCAAGCGGTGACGTCATCGAATGTTTGTATGGTGTAGGTTTCACTGCCATTAACATGACATTGTATGATCGAGTGGTATTGCCATCAACAATTAAGTACATGTGTTTTGACGGATCATGGCAAGTAGGTACTACATTGCGTAAAATACTCAAAAACAAATCAATATTGTTGGGTATGCTGTCATCGTGTCAGTTGTATTGATTTGGAAAAGTATCTGCCATTATTGATGGGAACATTATCGTGTTATCCACTTACTGGGTTTCGGAGTTCAAATAGGCAGTCACTCCATGTGTAATACTGATATTCAGCTAACCTGTGACCTCTGGATTCAGTAAATCCGACGCTCTTACCAACTCAGCCACCGAAGTCCCACCGCACAAGCGTCTGTGACCTCCTCTTCTGAATTCAGTGCATCCGTCGCTCTTACCAACCGTGCTACCAAAGTCCCAATTAGTGTTGAATCTTGGGCATGCGGACAGCGAGTAAAAGGCAACTCGCTGTCCGACCATGGACCATGCCCGGGTCGACGGCGCGTCGTGTTCCACGCGTGCCTCAAAGAGCGTCAGCAAAAATGACGGGGCCCCCTCTCAGAGGGCCAAAGCCTGCCGGGGTCGCGGGATTTTGTTTCCTCACCGTGACCCCGGAACATAAAGGGCTATTGAAGGACACCGTGGATTTTAGTCAGTACAAGTCTGACAGTCCCTCCCGCCCTGCCCGGGGTGGGAGGACTCATTTGATGAATTTACCACGCTAAAAAAAAAAGTGTTGAATCTTTCAATCTTAGATAAGCTTGCAATCCATTCCTAACGTCTTACGGTGAGGTCGCAGGTTCAAATCCTGTTCACGGTTAGTTTTCTTTTTACAGATAATCATCAATAAAAAAATGCGTATAATTTTTAAAAAATATAAACTTACTCGACTTTGGTGTCCTTAAACTCTAGTTTGACCAGTTTGACCATGCCTGACCTAATATTGTTTACAGGCAAACATATGTTTTACATCCGTATTTTCTTTTTACAGATTATCATTAAAAAAATGCGTTTAATTTTAAAAAATATAAACTTACTCGACTTTGGTGTCCTTAAACTCTAGTTTGACCAGTTTGACCATGCCTGACCTAATATTGTTTACAGGCAAACATTATGTTTTACATCCGTACTATGTATGACCTCTCACTTTTAAAATAAACGCTTTATTTTATGTTACAAAACAAACTGCGTTACAACATTCTGTAGCAGAACCGACAAAAATAAATATTTAGCAATAAATATTAAAATAAAATGTGAAAATCTTCCGTGTTGGTCAAGAAATATATATTTTATGCGCGTGAGTGTATCAGCTGATATTATAACGGAACATGTAGGCGGCGTCTGGGAGAGCAGAAATATTTATGAGTTTTGTCAAAACTTTGGACACTTTTCGAAAATTAAAGTAGCCGTCAACTTCTATAATAGTAACTCAAAGATATACTAGGATTTTACACACTTGAGTGACGTTGCGCTTGCGTCGGTGTCATTGATAAAAATTAATGCAAATTAAAAAAAAAAATTGTCAGTATTCGTTTCAATTTGTGTCACACGCCAAACACCCCGTGTGCACGTAGATTTTCATCGTATCTAGGTACTTATCATTTAACTCGGTGATAATGTGAAAACAATTTTTTTTTTATAAACGAAATTGCTACTTTATCATGAACAAATAAATGTAAGAAGAATGCCTTATAGCTAAGGTAAATGGTTGTAAAAATAACATAAATTCTAATTTACCACAGACATTTTAAAAGAAAACACAAAACAACTACAGCTCATCATAATATAAAAGTACTGTATTACCGGGTGCCGACAAGGCTAGGTTAACTTCGCCCGAAATGCTGGTAACAAGCTATAATGTACCTAAATGGTCGCGCCTCTATAAAGTTGGCTCAGCGTACCTTTGCTTGATAGACCCCGGAACCGAGCTAGGGTTGCCAATTTAAAAACTGTTGAAAAATGTGGCAGGAAAACGGGCTTCACCGACGGCCACATGAACGCAAATAAAACACTTTGGACAAGTCACGAAGGAAAATATTGTGATGAATTAATAAGTATAGACCTTGAACAGTTAAATGAGCAAGCGTCTTGCTGCGGTGAGATTTAGAAAGATCATCTTAGGAGAATCAACATAATACTAATACTGTTCCCTGAAGATTCGGCTTTGGCAATCTTCGGCCATAAAATAAAATTCACATTCGGGCAAAATGGGCCAAAATTAAACGAACTGTTACTAATGCATGATAGTGCGACAAAAGAGGTCCTTCACTCGGATACTACAAGTTATCTAAAATCTTAATTAATAGTTCTTATTCAATTAAACAAAGTCAATTAAGAATGTTTATTACGCAAAGAGAAATACTGATAAAGATCCATTGAGCAATCAGAACTGCTCTGCCGCGTAATGAAACCACAAACTTTTCATTAAGTCTTAACAATGAAAATGACCTACAACAAACACAAAACGACAAGGAAGTTGCCCAGTCCGATAATTAGAAACATAAAATTCTCACAAACCACCACCAGGGGTGTTTAAAGTTGCGAGGCCAAAGACAACCCTATCCCGGTAGGATCGTAAATGCTAAGTTTATTGGCTCGCACAAGGCCATCTGCAATGTACTGTTTCATTGGTGAAGGCGATGTGGGCCAATTGTTTACGTTAAAGTGAAATACTGTTGTGTTTTCTTCCCGGACTTTGAATGGAGATAATTTAGGATTGTGGTCAGGAAGGTGGGTGACTGATGCATGGTGGAAACAAAGTTTTCTAAAACATAGGTAGTACTTTGAGCATTTCTGATGTTGTAAAGATTTTCAAAATCAGAAAAGTTACATGTTAGACCCGCATTACTACATTATGGGGACATATTAGTAGGTTGATCATCGCAGCATAATTCTTTGGAACCTGATTTGAAACATAAAACTTTAGAAGGAACGGACAACCGGGAAGACGAACATAACCTTCAAATAAAATTGTACCTCTGAAAGTCAATAAAGGGTCAATTTCTAATTTCTAGTTGAACTAGTATAAAAATTAGCTATACGATAAGGCCCTTTTCATATTTCCTAAAGTTAAAATTCTTAACTAAAATATGACAATATTTTATATTGCAATCCTGCATCCATCATTCATCACTAGAGATGGGTTTATGTCCTTGAAAAATTGGTTGCATTGAATAAACACCCGAAAAACGCCGAATAAATGCCATTTTCTAATCAAAGTTATTCGTTTTTGTCCCAAGTAACCAGGCATTTTTTGGGCGTAAACTCATTTATGCCGAATATGGCCAAGTTTATGGCTATTTTGTTCATAAAAGTTTTTGCCGTTGATCCATCTCTACCCATCACTCATAGTCTTTTTGATATGCAATGGATAAACTTATTTAAAATGTGTTGAAGCATACATAATGCCCTACTTTCAGCACGATTTGAATACAAATGTAGTGTAAGTAACGCGGGTGCGTCAACTAGTCCTTTGTCCAACGACGTCATCTGTTCCGCACAAATTCAATAAAGCAATCTCTTGACAATCTCCAACTTCAAGCATTTATTCAAGAAAATGTTACTTGACATTTATTTTAAGCTTACGTAAAAGGAAAAGTCTGGAAAGAATGAACAGTGTATTAAAATTCTCGATGGAAACGGTGACAGAGAAGATTCAAATTTTTAGAAATCAGACTAGAAATGAAACTCAGGACTTAAGAAAATATTCTGAAATGATGAAAAAGATACCACCGATCGAAAATGAAATAAGTAGATTGTATACTCTAGAAAAATTTGAACATGCAGTGACCAAAATCAATAAAAGAGACAGTCCAGTTAGCGACCCCAACAAAGTTGCCAAAAAGCTAGCAGATGATGATATCAATAGTACAATATTATTAAAGACTGATACTTCAAATAATATTGTTATCTATGACCTAAAATATCACGAATACTCTTTAAGTGAAGAGCTAGGGGCTTAAAGTTTCGCCATTAAGCGTTTGGCAACATTCCAAATAGTACGTGAATATGGCAGTCTTGGGATCCGTACCCAGTCGAATATCCCATCCGAAGATAGTTTTATGTCTTCACCGACCTCAATTTCTTGGTTAAAAATGTTCTTTTTGGGCTAAGTACATTGCTGTTCAAGATTTCAATAGTTTATGAACGCATTTTATGAAAATTCGATGATATTGAACGGTAATAATTTATTTTAAGATTTCTCTATCCACGATATGATCAAATGTCTATTTTGTATTATTTTAAAACATTCGAAAATTAAATTTTTCTTTACATTTCGTCAGTTACGTTTGTCCCATGTAGGGATGAGACAATTGCCATCAGTCAAGCACAGTTTTGAACTCCGAAGCAGAAAATGAGCTGATAAAAATCCCAATAAAGCGTTGTCCGACTCTCAGCAGTCGCTTGCGAAAAGCGAGTAAGCTGGACATTTCTTTCTATCTTTCCTTCCTTTGTCATAATTCTACTATGATTCATTTGCTTTATCACATCTGTCGTCACAGTTAACTAACAAAGATCCAGTGTCACGATCATTAGTTCTATTATAGGATGTGTCCTACTTACAAACAGTTCCATGTACTGTCCCACATAATTTGGCAACTGAATTGATTGTCAAATTGTCCATAAAACAACCCATCTGTACCATTCTCGTGTTACTTTCTTTACTTTTTGAAAGGACATCATAAAATGGACAAATTGTCTTTCATTTGACCTACTGGTTTAGTTCAGATTTGAAGCACGATTTATTGTTGAATCGTAAAGAAAACGGGTTAGCGAAAATTACGTCATTTGTGCTTTGCATATTGGCAAATGTACGCGGTATAAAAAAAGACCAAAAGCCATTTAAATATACGAAGTGATAAATGAGACAATGCGAATGAAATCGCTAGCTAACTAGTTGCTGTAAAATGGGCTGACAGAGACTTCGACCGACTGACGGACTGCAAATAGTCTCTAATTATATCAATCTAAGCATAACACTATTATCATACATGTTAACTCTGATGGTTTAATTAATAAAGCACCATATGCACCTAAATTTTTAGTCAAACTTAGCAAGTATAATTTATGTCAATTTACTTGTGTAATCTTTTCCACAAGATTTCTTCTGGTTGCCTCTTCGCCACATTGTTTATATCATCCAAAATGAAAACATCGAAATTTAAAACAAAATACACACAAACAATAGATAAAAACCTCTCCTTGGCAACACCACACGCGTTATCATCCGTCCATTTTGAATACAAATCGAGGTGATAGTTCGCGCAGTTCAAGGCTGATTCTAAATATAGTGCATCAACAATGAGCTGTATTCATTCGAGTCAGGTTAGTCTTGTCGGTGTACTTCCGTCTACCGTCGATTGAGCATCGATAAAGTTGATATCAGTACCTATTTCCTTCTCAGTGACGTCATTGTCTTTCTGTGTTTTAAATAGTTCCTAACTAACATCTGCGCCGCAAGCTTACACATCATTATCATCTGCCTAGCCTTTTCCCAATTATGTTGGGGCAGCTGAATATCATTACTATTAAATGGAAAACTGAATCATTACTGAATATACAATTTATTTAATAAAATATAATTATCATCTTGCAACTTGAATTTGCCGGTATTGTCCAATCACACCGCGCTGACAGACGTCATCCTGACTTCTCTCTGCCCGCTCCTCTAGGGATGTACCACGCTGCGTAGGGTTGGGATTCCAGTTACGGATTTTCGTTTATCAGTTCGGCCTTCCTGACTCTCCGGCGTCCTCGACGGAATTGCCCTCGAATGAACACGAAAACCCGTGAAACCTGCAAACAATCATGCACACAGAAACGGCTCAAAGCCCGCAGGCAATGCGTAGTAGTAGTAACCCTCATTACACGACCCATCTTAATCAGCAAAATAATAAAAAAAAGATGGGTCAAGCAATGCCGGTCACTGACTGCAACAGCAAGCAAGCCCCGTAGGCAATGCAACCAGCCCCATAGGCAATGCAACCAGCCCCATAGGCAACGCAACCAGACCCATAGGCAATGCAACCAGCCCCGTAGGCAATGCAACCAGCCCCATAGGCAATGCAACCAGCCCCATAAGCAATGCAACCAGTCCCGTAGGCAATGCAACCAGCCCCGTAGGCAATGCAACCAGCCCCATAGGCAATGCAACCAGCCCCATAAGGCAATGCAACCAGCCCCATAGGCAATGCAACCAGACCCATAGGCAATGCAACCAGCCCCGTAGGCAATGCAACCAGCCCCGTAGGCAATGCAACCAGCCCCGTAGGCAATGCAACCAGCCCCATAGGCAATGCAACCAGCCCCATAGGCAATGCAACCAGACCCATAGGCAATGCAACCAGCCCCGTAGGCAATGCAACCAGCCCCATAGGCAATGCAACCAGCCCCATAGGCAATGCAACCAGTCCCGTAGGCAATGCGACCAGCCCCGTAGGCAATGCAACCAGCCCCATAGGCAATGCAACCAGCCCCATAAGGCAACGCAACCAGCCCCATAGGCAATGCAACCAGACCCATAGGCAATGCAACCAGCCCCGTAGGCAATGCAACCAGCCCCGTAGGCAATGCAACCAGCCCCGTAGGCAATGCAACCAGCCCCATAGGCAATGCAACCAGCCCCGTAGGCAATGCAACCAGCCCCGTAGGCAATGCAACCAGCCCCATAGGCAATGCAACCAGCCCCATAGGCAATGCAACCAGCCCCGTAGGCAATGCAACCAGCCCCGTAGGCAATGCAACCAGCCCCATAGGCAATGCAACCAGCCCCATAGGCAATGCAACCAGCCCCTTAGGCAATGCAACCAGCCCCATAGGCAATGCAACCAGCCCCATAGGCATTGCAACCAGCCCCATAGGCAATGCAACCAGCCCCATAGGCAATGCAACCAGCCCCGTAGGCAATGCAACCAGACCCCTTTGTACTGCAACCAGCCCCGAAGGCAATGCAATTAAACCCGTGTGTACTGCAACCAGCCCCGAAGGCAATGCAACCAGGCCCGTAGGCAATGCAACCAGCCTCGTAGGCAATGCAACCAGACCCCTGTGTACTGCAACCAGCCCCGTAGGCAATGCAACCAGCCGGTAGGCAATGCAACCAACCCCGTGTGTAATGCAACCAGCCCCGAAGGCAATGCAATCAGCCCCGTAGGCAAAGCAACCAAAACCATGTGTATTGCAACCAGCCCCGAAGGCAATGCAATCAGCCCCTTAGGCAAAATTTGGTCAATAATTTATTCATTTCTCACCTGAGGAACTTATTTCTCTTCAGTACCATTCGTTCCATCGCAGCCAATAATGTTTCCACAACATTTAAAATTCCGTTCATAGCAGATGTCACCTCATACCTGTCAGTAGGCAATACTGGTGTGACCTTCTTAAGTCTTGCATATCACGGTACTAGTTTACCACTCACACCTAATTTCATAATTGGCCACTCCACCATAATCCATAACCAGAGCTCTCTGCGTCTATTGCCAAAACGCACTTTCATAAAAGAAGCAACTTTCTCAATTCCATTAGTTACCCCTTGGCGCAACTCTGCCACATTCAACTCTACACACACTGGACCTTGAAAATCACCAGCCAACCGTGGACAAAAGCCACACGCAACAGCTATTAATGCTCAGTTGAATATGTAGAAGATAGGCATCCCATCATTCGCGTTCCTCTCCCATATGACAACGCAACCAACCAGGTTGTTTACCTGTCAATCTCACTGAATTGACACCCAATACAGTTCGTAACATACTTCTCAATAAAAATATTCATAATTTTAGGAAATTTGTTTAACCCATTCTACTCCGAGATGACCATTACCGTCATATTATAGGCTTTCATAATTTATGCCAAATGGCAGCTTTTAGCAAGGCAAGGTTAATCCCCGCTTTGGTAATTCTATACAACCGGTCATTGTCATTAACCATCATCATCTGTCTAGCCTTTACCCATCTATATCGGTGTCGGCTGCAAGTTGAACCAGGTGCAGCTGAACATTAGTATTTTATATGGAGCAACCGCAAATCGGACCTCCACAACCCAGCAACCGAGTAATACGATACCCCATGGTAACACTGATTGTCAGACTTTTAGAGCTTCTGACTAATAGTAACGATCGTCAAAGATCTTCAAATGACAGCCGGGACCAACGGCCCCAGGCCCCGGCGCGCTCTAGAAGGCACAGAGAAAACTCGATATGACAGCTGATGGTCACCCAACCACAGACCAACCTTGGCAAGCACTGCTTAACCCAAAAGCTTCTAAAACGGACATTATATATCTTGTAATATAATATACTCGTGTAATTAAATAACCCATGCTTCTTTTTTGTGTTTGTCGTCAAGCTCCTTGAGTAGTGAGTCGAGCTACACGACAACTAACAAATGCTTTCACCGACTGGTCAGATCCACTCAAATCTGTGTGGCTCCTTCTACAAAAGACCATCTCAGGCACTGACCTACATGATCCTTGTATGACTACCAATATAATGTCTGGACTAAGAGACAGTGACCTCTGAGTTTGCTTCAGTTGCCTCCCCCCAGAGCAGTCAGGTACGAAACACCGGCCTCATCTAGTTTGTAAAAAAGACGACGTGTGAAAGTGTTGAAATTAACCTACTTGCAAAAATAAATGTTTTCATTTCATCATCATAATCATCATCATCATTATTTTATTTATTGTTGCTTGTTGGCATCAACTTCCAACTTCAGATTTAACGTCAATGCTTGAATTCCTTCAACACCCTTATAAAAATGTCAATAATTTATTTTTCTTCAATTACCTCAACACTAGAAGCAAACATCTACAATAATCTACATGTTGCTTCGATATGCCTGGCCCATGTTCAACTTCGAAATAATACTCTTAAAGTTCAAGCCACCACCCAGATAAACGAGGTGACAAATCCCTCTTAGACCAAGCCAAACGAAATGCAGAACAGTCCGTTACCAAAGTGTATTTCATTCCTGTCACATTTACTTTTAAAACCACAGCCAGTGCTTATTGAATATGCTACAACTTCCAGCAGACTATCTGATTGACGTAGCAATAGCATTCCAGCTTTGGAAGAATCAGTATAAACTTGGGTTTCTCAATACATCGTAAGTACCGGATTAGTAGTTAAGCCTTTAAATTATAATATGTACTGCATCATCCTGTTTCTGACCTCTTCAGTCTTTTATCAATTCAATTACAGGAAGAGCTATAACAACGAACCCCTTTATAAAATTTCTAAAGTAGCTCGCCAAATCAAGAAATTGGTAAATCATTGTACAATCGACAAATTTGAATAATGCTCAATATCCACAATAAGCTTATTTCTTAAACACATTCAAATACAATCAGGTCCAGATTCGATTAAACATTAATATACATGGTAATGACCTTAATCTTTATTATTTTGACGGATTCAAACGATCTGTAGTCACGATTCCATTTTGTCGATTATACATTGCATGGTGTTGCAAACTTTTTCACAGCAGTGAACAGGTGACGGGCGTAATTCACTGGCGGAAGTTTCATAGCCTATATTATATTCAACACATCCAGTAAGGAATGTATATTTATTCCTTCTTAACTTTTACTAGAATTGGCCATCATCTCAAGGACTTTGATTTATTTCTCCATTACGGTAGTCTCATGGCTCAAGTTCAGAACTTTTACTATATTGGTCCCACCTTGAGTTTCTACTTCTTATCCTATATTATATTAATCTCACACCTAGGAACATCATAGAGTTCATCAGACTTCACTTAGAAGTCCTGTTACAATGGAAGCCATCATTTTAATACTAGGCAATTACTACATTAGTTTGGAGATGTAATCGGATTTTCCCTAACTGAGCGCTCAGATCCGATATTTTAAAACACAACTCATTATCATAACGTTAAGATGGATGAAAGTTTCCACAACAAGTATATAATGGTAATTCAGTAATGTAGTAATGGATGTCCTATTACTCGTAACACATCAAACTTGTGTATATTGTCAGGCACCACATAAAAAATGGGTGTATCTTTCTGTACCATCAACATTTAAAAGTGCATTAATTACATTATTATTATTATAAGTCAATGAATCACCATAGCCCAAAAGATCAACGTGTCATCAATTACAATAATAAGTTCAATATTACTAAAGGCTTCCCTCATTATTGCATGAACTTCCAAAATCAATAAAAGGCTTTAACATTTATCCCATTAATTTCTATGAATTTGTACTATTTTCATCCGAAAAATCAGAGCAGACAATAATATGTACCTTTTAAACCACACGTGAAACGCTTTGGTTTGTCTAGCTTTTCCTAATTATTGTTAAATTGCTGCACTAAAGCTGTTGATGCCTTAACATTTGTCAGATACTTTAATAAAGAAACAGGATCATGACATCCTGCAGATATTATTCCTACCAATTTACCACCTAAAGTACCAATGATGGCTCACAGAAGCCATCAGTTCATCTGACATTCCGCAAAACATCCTTATACCCAATTTTCATAATAAAATTTAATGTTTTTTTTATACCTCATTTACGAAATCTCTAATTTGACTTAATTTTTATTTTTTGTTCATTCCCAGCTCATATCATTATGAAAGCTGTCTCAATAACCAACCTATAGCATACCCGCGTAGGTCAGATGTACAATAAATTACAAATTAATGTTCTCTCGTCTTAACCACACGTGAGAGCCATGCAATGTTCAACAAACTCCGGCAACATGTCATTTCGCATCACATAACGAACCATAGAGGTTCTACTGGTGCTGACTTCGACCAAAGATGTTGACATAGAAACTAGTTGGTAATTGTCTATGGTACTAGACAATTATTATTATTGGTATACTCAGAAGCATGAATATTTTGTGTTTGTCTGAGCTCCCTAATAGCCCCTCTAATGCTTCTCTAATCTGCAGTCCTCTCCAGTCGTTTTATGTATTTCTTCCTTTTACTACAATGCTCTTTCTCCAATTCCTCAGAAGCAGAACTACTAGTTGAGTAGTACTTCTTATCGTAAAGTCACATTTATATTGGGAAAAGAATATGCAATATTCTAAGCCACAGTAATTACACAAACAAAATTATTAAACAATAGCCAACATAGTAGCCCATAACTGACACAGCAATTGCTTTTTTAAAATAAAAACGTTGCCCTTTACTGGAACCTCTCCTGTATCGTGAGTGCGTTCACAAACACAGAAACTCACATACACAAATACCCAGACCCGGAACAACGACTTGCAAATCATAATAAATATTTGCTCCGTGCGGGGATCGAACCCGCAACACGCCGCGCAGCAGTCGATCGCTCAGCCATTGCGCCAGCCGTGCCATCGAATTAAATTTTATGTTCACATTTAAATTACACGAGAACAACCCATACCATAATATTTTGATTAGTGCATCATCTTTTCAAGTCGGATTCAGTTAGGTAAATCGGAACAAGCTCACCAAGTTTCCATGAGTGTCCCACATAAATTGTTACGTCGATCAAAATTCGGAATAATCTATAAGCTTCTCGAAGGTTCCACAAGGTTCTCGACAATTCAACTGTTAAATGGATCCAGCTCGTAATCTCTCTCTCTGTAGACGGTCCTTCGTGTCTGAGGATCGTGATCAGCTTCGGAGTTGCATCTGGAGCGGATGATCTGCCTCCACCGGTTTCTGTCCAGCGCATCCTTTACAACCGAGTGGAATTTAGAGGATGATGACTTCACTTGATCCGTCCATCGAGTTGTTGAACGACCGCCCGATCGTTTGTCTTCGGTGTTTCCAACCACAATCAATTTTTCCAAACTCTCATCGCCTCTCCGCACCAGGTTTCCGAAATAGGAAAGAATACGAATACTATCACGTAAATACCATCAGATCGCACCACGAAAAACCAAAACCAGAAAAAAAGATGTTCTTTTGTTATTTTTCACATTCAAAATTTTCGCACAACAATTTTATGTTTCATGACCAAATAAGCACGCAAGTATTTATGCCACTTCTGATCTATTAAATGGAAAACTGAATCATTACTGAATATACAATTTATTTAATAAAATATAATTATCATCTTGCAACTTGTTAGCAAATTAAGTTAGATATAAATTGCTTATTAGCCTATTTAGGCTAGATTGTAATATAATAACTAAGTGAAAAAAAAAAAAAAAAAAAAATCTTGCAACTTGAATTTGCCGGTATTGTCCAATCACACCGCGCTGACAGACGTCATCCTGACTTCTCTCTGCCCGCTCCTCTAGGGATGTACCACGCTGCGTAGGGTTGGGATTCCAGTTACGGATTTTCGTTTATCATTACTTTACATGGAACGAATGCCTATCTGACTTCCACAATCCAGTAACTGGGTAATACGATAACCCTTGGTAAAACTGGTTGTCAGACTTTTGAGCATCTGACTATGATAATCGACCGTCAAAGATCTGCAAATAACAGCCGGGAGCAACGGCTCAACGTGCGTTCCGAGACACGGAGGAAACATAGCTACGAGTATGATAAATGGTCATCCATCCACAGACCAACCTCGGTAAGAAGATCGATCTATGAGGTTGTATGTAGTCTTGTTTTCTGTTGTTTCCTCACTACGTTCGAGCGCCAAACCCCTTCTCGGGGCTAAATAAGTTACTTTCACCCCTAGGATAACAGTTTACATGTAGAAGTGATTTATCTGAAGATAGTTCGGAGGATCAGTTGAAGGATTTTCAAATGAAAGCAAAACTTCGAAGCCTAAAATATTCTTGATAGTCTTCAAATTCAAAAGTCAGCTGGAACATACTAATGGGGATGGCAACTCAAAGCTAATCGTAGATGGCGCTGCGATAGTTGGTCCCTACGTCAGATTACTGTCTACCTTGTACAAAAAACAAACAAGATTTATTGTTATAAAAACTGAGTGTAAATACAAAACAAATATGGAAAATTATTCGTCAATGCAAGTGCATATACTAAAAGAAGAATTAAGACGCCGCGGTGCATCTACAAGAGGAAAAAAAGTGATTTATTTGAGTGGTAATACATTTGATTTTACCGTAATAAATCCACAATTACTTGTAGTTGAGGTTTCAATTTTTGAGTTTAGGTATGTTTTGCCTGTCCTCTCCTTTAACAAGAATATAATGATGCTTCTGACTTTCTATTTTGATAAAATATCATAATGTTTTAAGTCAGTAATTTTACCCCTTTTTTCTATTTAAATTCGAGAAATATCACAAATATTTAATTTCTTAACACCACAACTATCACAAAACTCGTTCCAGGTGATAATTCTTCCGCCAGACGAACCATTTCATGATTTATGGAGCGATGCAATACTGGTACTTAACCTCCAACAGAAAAGTAGATATTATTTTGAAAAGTGTATTAGATTGTTTAGTTATGGTATAAAGCTGCGAACAAATTATCGGACGCGTCCGTCAGCCGCGGCTGAGGGACGCGGCTTATTCATTATCTAGCCAGAACATTTAATACTACACTGTGCAAACTGTCGGTCGTAAGACGCGGACGTGACCTTGAGCGTTCGGACGTCCGAACGGAATCTGGCCTTCTGTCGTCCGAACTACCGTGCACACTGTTAAGCCGCGTCCCTCAGCCGCGGCTGACGGACGCGTCAGATAATATATTATGTTCGCAGCTTAATCATAGAATTTCATTAATAAACTCAACTAACGGCCTGTCTCGGCTTCGCAAGGCTGGATATTTGTTTATTATATAGCTTTTCCTTAGTTATAATTAAATTTTCGTTCTCAAGGCAGTCACAGCAGCTACCCATTATTTCTTTATAGTGTGAATTGTCGGAAATTCCTTAATTTTTTACAGCTTATTACACACCATCTAGTCATTTTACATCAATAAATCGTTTTTTTTTCAGAAAATTCCTTTGATTTGACAGTTCTTTTGGGACCAAACTGTCACTTGTCACTTTGACACTTGCCTTCCCCATTTCAAAATAAATTAAATCAACAGACACATTCTAGTATTTAGAACAAGAAAATAGGTAGGTATCTGTATAGATAGAGCAAACTTATCCGTACGCAAGTCGTAAAAATGAGTGGGTCAGTGGCTTTGACATGTAAACATGTTGTATTATGTCTTTAGCTTAGTTCCGGATATGGCAAGGTTGATTAAGTTACTGACAGAGAACAAATAATAAAATGTCAACATTCAGAAATTAGTACAGTAGAGGAATATGGAACACAGTTACACAGTATAAGGCAAAATTTGAAAGATGATCGGTTCAATGATTTAGCGCGACTGCATAATGTAAGAAAAATTCTGATGCTCGCCGTATGCATTCCATATACTATCAGAAATGATCCGGCAACTTTTATAATACACAATGTATGCGTCTGAGCTGCATCAGAAGCGGACGATACATCAGAAATTTTCTGATAGAAATGACAATGGGCAAAAGCGGTCCAAGATCCTCCACTTATGACACTTATGCGAAATGAAAGAACATAGTTGTGACATCATTCTGGCAAAAGATTATCGAAATCTGTCCTGGGGTTCTTTTTTTATTTCCGTTTAAAAGTGACTACCTAATCTAACCTAACCCAACTTTTTTCATTCAGCTGTAAATGATGCCCGACGCATACTGAACCATCTGGGAAGGCGGTTGACTTATGTGTGACTTGGACCCACTAAAATACCAACCAGACCTTAAATAGCTAACCTAACCTAACTTTTTTTGTTCAGCTAAAATGATGCCCGACGTATACTGAACCATCTGAGAAGGCGGTTGGCTTATGTGTGACTTGGACCCACTAAAAATACCAATGAGACCTTAAATAGCTAACCTAACCTAACTTCTTTTGTTCAGCTACAAATGATGCCCTACGCACAGCGAACCATCTGGGAAAGACGGTTGGCTTATGTGTGACTTGGACCCACTAAAAATACTAACGAGACCTTAAATAGCTAACCTAACCTAACTTCTTTTGTTCAACTAAAAATGATGCCCGACGCACACTAAACTATCTGGGAATGCGGTTGGCTTATGTTTCACTTACACCCACTAAAAATACCAACGAGACATTAATTAGCTATTTAAAAAGCTAACCTAACCTAACTTTTTTTGTTCAGCTTCAGCAGACCTTAAGGTCTCGTTGGTATTTTAGTGGGTCCAAGTCACACATAAGCCAACCGCCTTCCCAGATAGTTCAGTATACGTCGGGCATCATGTTTAGCTGAACAAAAAAAGTTAGGTTAGATTAGCTATTTATTTATGGTCTCATTGGTATTTTTAGTGGGTCCAAGTCACACATAGCCAACCCTCTTCCCAGATGGTTCACTGTGCGTCGGGCATCATTTTTAGCTGAACAAAAAAAGTTAGGTTAGGTTAGCTATTTAAGGTCTCATTGCGGTATTTTTTGTCGGTGTAAGTCAAACATAAGCCAACCGCCTTCCCAGATGGTTCAGTATGCGTCGGGCGTCATTTACAGCTGAATGATAAAAGTTAGGTAAGGTTAGCTATTTAAGGTTTTGTTGGTATTTTTAGTGAGTCCAAGTCACACATAAGCTAACCGCCTTCCGAGATGGTTCAGTATATGTCGGGCATCATTTTTAGCTGAACAAAAAAAGTTAGGTTAGGTTAGCTATTTAAGGTTTGTTTGGTATTTTTAGTGGGTCCAAGTCACACATAAGCTAACCGCCTTCCCAGATGGTTTAGTATGCGATGGGCATCATTTTTAGCTGTCAAAAAAAGTTAGGTTAGGTTAGCTATTTAAGGTTTTGTTGGTATTTTTAGTGGGTCGAAATCACACATAAGCCAACCGCCTTCCCAGATGGTTCAATATACGTCGGGCATCATTTTTAGCTGAACAGAAAAAGTTAGGTTAGTTTAGGTAATTAAGGTCTGGTTGGTATTTTTAGTGGGTCCAAGTCACACATAAGCCAACCGTCTTCCCAGATGGTTCACTGTGCGTCAGGCATCATTTTTTGCTGAACAGAAAAAGTTAGGTTAGGTTAGCTATTTAAGGTCTCATTGGTATTTTCAGTCGGTGTAAGTCAAACATAAGCCAACCGCCTTCCCAGATGGTTCAGTATGCGTCGGGCGTCATTTACAGCTGAATGATAAAAGTTAGGTTAGGTTAGCTATTTAAGGTTTTGTTGGTATTTTTAGTGAGTCCAAGTCACACATAAGCTAACCGCCTTCCGAGATGGTTCAGTATATGTCGGGCATCATTTTTAGCTGAACAAAAAAAGTTAGGTTAGGTTAGCTATTTAAGGTTTGTTTGGTATTTTTAGTGGGTCCAAGTCACACATAAGCTAACCGCCTTCCCAGATGGTTTAGTATACGATGGGCATCATTTTTAGCTGTCAAAAAAAGTTAGGTTAGGTTAGCTATTTAAGGTTTTGTTGGTATTTTTAGTAGGTCGAAATCACACATAAGCCAACCGCCTTCCCAGATGGTTCAATATACGTCGGGCATCATTTTTAGCTGAACAGAAAAAGTTAGGTTAGATTAGGTAATTAAGGTCTGGTTGGTATTTTTAGTGGGTCCAAGTCACACATAAGCCAACCGTCTTCCCAGATGGTTCACTGTGCGTCAGGCATCATTTTTTGCTGAACAGAAAAAGTTAGGTTAGGTTAGCTATTTAAGGTCTCATTGGTATTTTCAGTCGGTGTAAGTCAAACATAAGCCAACCGCCTTCCCAGATGGTTCAGTATGCGTCGGGCATCATTTTTAGCTGAATGAAAAAAGTTAGGTTAGGTTAGCTATTTAAGGTCTTGTTGGTATTTTTAGTGGGTCTATGGCACGCATAAGCTAACCGCCTTCCCAGATGGTTCAATATGCGTCGGGCATCATTTACAGCTTAACAAAACAAGTTAGGTTAGGTTAGGTTAGCTATTTATTTATGGTCTCATTGGTATTTTTAGTGGGTCCAAGTCACACATAGCCAACCCTCTTCCCAGATGGTTCACTGTGCGTCGGGCATCATTTTTAGCTGAACAAAAAAAGTTAGGTTAGGTTAGCTATTTAAGGTCTCATTGGTATTTTCAGTCGGTGTAAGTCAAACATAAGCCAACCGCCTTCCCAGATGGTTCAGTATGCGTCGGGCATCATTTTAGCTGAATGAAAAAAGTTAGGTTAGGTTAGCTATTTAAGGTCTTGTTGGTATTTTTAGTGGGTCTATGGCACGCATAAGCTAACCGCCTTCCCAGATGGTTCAATATGCGTCGGGCATCATTTACAGCTTAACAAAACAAGTTAGGTTAGGTTAGTATTCACTTAAATGGACATATAAAAAGAACTCCCGGACGGATTTTGATAATCTCTTGCCAGAATGATGTCACAACCATATTCTTTCATTTCCCATAAGTGTCATCAGTGGAGGATCTTGGACCAAGTTCCATACATTTTTGCCCATTGTCCTTTCTTCTAGAATGCGGTCGCTCATAGACGTGAAAAAGTAACAAACTTAATTTTGATTAGGATCAAATACTACATACAGCAAGCATCCCCCTTCATTTGTCATAAAACCGACATGTATACAGTTAAATCTACTACAGTTGCTGTATTGATTTCTACCTTTTATTGCTGCAGTCCCAATGTAGCCTTGGCATGGCAATTTAAGTGTTAATTGGTGGCTTATGCAGATATAATTAACGTATAGCTTGTTCAAATGATTTCTACTTGATAATCGATGGTTGAAAGGAACTTATGTTGTAACATAAATAGATAGAATATAATAGAATACACGTTATTCAGCACACCATAAAAATTACAAAGTAGATCATATAAATAAAGTGACACAATTGGCGGTTTTATACAATGATATTATAAATAAAAAGAGGTAGATATCGCACTAGCGCGCACAAAATGTTGAGGAGAATGTAACACAATTGTAGCACCCTTGATTTAGTCGGATTACAACAGCGAGCGAGGTAAAGTGAGTGCGCGGCGTAACAAAAACGCTAAGTTGTGTCTTCAGAAAGTGCAGAAACTATGGTGCCAAGAAAAATAAGAGTTGTGGAGTGACATACCGTATGCAAGTCTATTAAAAATATATCAATTTTGTATTTTTTTTACGAGTTATTCCTCATTTTCAAATACATTTCGTATTATTGACGTAATGGTTCGAAAAGGATAGATAATAGGATGGCAATCTGCTGCGTGACAGAGACAAATAGCATCCGTCATAAGTCGGGTCATAGATTATTCAAACAGAAGCGAAATGGTAGGCACAATTAAAGCGTTGCGCTTTAATTTTTTTATGATTAATGTTATATAGAATGAGGTTAGTTATAGTTACAAATTTATAGTTTTTTTTTTTTTTTTTTTTACTAGACAACTGATAAACATACTTATATATTTCTAAATACATACATATTATAGATAAAATATATAGTTATAGTTATAAAGTTATAGTCATAAATAGAATTCAATTTTATTTAAAACATCATTCATTACCAACTCAGTACCAATATAAGAAATCTACTTATTCTCACAGGCGCTTGTGTTGAAGTATTTATTAATTATTAAAATCCTACACATTTATTTCATTTTTATGAAAGTCGCCAATGTAACTAACAGCTATTACGTATTCGACTAAACTATAAATATAAATAAACTGTCTTCAGAAATTTGATACAAATATTTGACAGTATTTAAAATATAATATACATATATATTGTAAAAAGATAAATTTTCCTTCGCAGTACTTAGTAGCTGTACATTGGTAATCGGCATAAAAATAATAAATAATTATACCAAGCGCGCACCCCACGCGCTTGCCTATTTGTTATATTCAATGTCTCTTCTGTGGTGAATCGACAAACTCTATGATACTCTAGTGTAGTGTGGACTATACTTCAAGCGCAACACACTAAAACTAGCTATCTCTTTCTATCTTAAACGTTCCATATTATCTATCGCTGTCGTAGTTTTAAATTACTGTATACATTTAAGTTAGTACTTATAATAACAACGCAACGAAATCTGAACGCCATTTAGTATGAACATGGCGTATCTTTCTTTATAATATCATTGGTTTTATAGCAAACACTGATCTTTTCAAGACAGCATTTGAATAGATTCGAAGAAGAGGGAGAAACAATACTGTGGGTAGTCTGTGTTGTTCAATTTACATAAATTTTTATTTATCTATTCGCTGCTGCCCGAGTGCTGGTCAAAGGCCTTCCGAGAGCTCTTGTCTTGTTTGGTATTTAAATAATGTAGTATATAAAAATAATGTATTTGCCCGCCGGGTTTGGACGGGATGATAGTTGCGAACAAGGTCCCTGTGGTCGCAGAACAAGACCCCTGTGGTCGCAGAACTGTATAAACAAGTAACTGCGACCCTGGAACGTAAAGGGCTATTGGGACACCGTGGATTTTAGTCAGTACGAGTCTGACAGTCCTATTCTGTTCTGCTCTACCCTGCGGCGATAATTTAATGATACATTTCGAAAATTACGTTTGATATACCTACATTGAGTCTTTGTGTTCAGTTCTCAGAATCAAATAGTGGACTTATGAATAAATTAAATAGTACAGAATGAGTGATGATGGCATTACGCAGATAATTGTATTGTCTTGATTTATGGCGTGTTATTGTCACGTTTCTATATCATGTGCATTCTAGGTAAGTATCTTAGTAAATAAATCCTGGTCAGATGCATGAATACGAAGTAAGATACCTAAAGTACCACTACTTGCTCCGGCTTCGCACGGGTGGAGAATGTTCTGCAATCTACAATTTCGTTATTTGAGACAACAACAAACGCCTTGTTGAGATGTATTTACAAAGACATCTTACGTAAACAGAAATAATTGTGACTTATTAGGACAAAAGTCTGTATGTAATAATAATAATAATATTCCACAACTATCACACAACGCCATCTAGTCCCAAGCTAAGCAGAGCTTGTGTTATGGGTACTAGACAACTGATAAACATACTTATATATTTCTAAATACATACATATTATAGATAAATTACACCCAGACACAGAACAAATGATTGTGCTCATCACACAAACATTTGTCCTGGGTGGGAATCGAACCCACGACCTACGGCATAGCAGTCAGGGTCACTAACCACTAGACCAACAGGCCAGTCAAACGAATACCAGCCAGTAATACGCCAGTAATAGGCCAGTAATACGAATACGATTGAAATAGATATCTAGCCACGCGAGAGCGTGGCCAGCCAAGTAATATCGTATTTATTCGGCTTCATCGTATTCTTAGTGAATTGGTAGCAAGCACTACCGTCTTTTCTGAAGCACTTCACCCATAAGATCAGTGTAAGTCTTCCTAGGGCGTCCCCTCCCAGCCTTACCACTCACTCTGTCTTATAAATTCCGGATTACAATCATGATATAAATGTAGAATTGTATATTTACTCTGAATTTCTTTTGTTTCAGGCAAGTTATCTCCCACATCAAGAACATACCTGAGCTAATTCTTCTGGGGAACGTGTCTCCAACTGTGAGGAGGCTTCCCATCTTCTCCCTGATGGTCAAGCATCCTCGAGGGACCTTCCTGCATCACAACTTCATCTGTGCGGTCCTAAACGATGTCTTCGGCATCCAAGCTAGAGGTGGATTGTCCAGCAACCTGAACTATGGGTCTGATATCCTTGGAATTGATGACCAGCTTCTGAGAGAATATGAGAAACTATTGGATATTGAAGCGTAAGTAGATTTTGATAAATATAATAATATGGCGCCAACAGAAATAGCTCAAGGCATAAATGATTGTGAGAATTGTTTTTTATGGTTAGCAAATTTTATGTGAACCTACTTCTGATGAAACTGGCGAAAGTTCCATCATTATCTGTCTAGCCTTTTCCAACTCCGTCAGCTCTTATAGCATGGATCTGAATTTTAAATGAAGCGATCGTTAAACTAATAAAGGTTCAAATAGTAATCTTTATTTAGCACCAAACAGTCGTTGGTATTTCTCCAACTAATTCGTTTATTATCAAACGGAATGATAAAACATTTCGAGCGTCGACCGTATTTTTAGCAGCACAAACATTTCGGCTCTGTGCGTTTATATTACAAATCTGTTAATTGTATTTCAAGGCCGAATAATTTGCCCGCTCATAATATATCAACACGTTGTAATTGATCAATGGACTTAATTTTACAGGCAAAAAGAAGTTGCTCGCGTTAGGAAAATGAGTGATGTAAAAGCACCAGAAGTACCCATCTACAATGAGCACTTAAGACCAGGGTTCTGCAGAGTGTCCTTGCCTTTCTTCACGTCAGATGCTGAACTGGCATTCGTTCTAGAAGCCTTGAAGATGGTCGCGACGGAAGGCTGGAAGATTCTGCCACAGTACGTGGTAAACCCTGAAACTGGTCAGTGGAGGCACCACACCTGTGCAGTGCTCAGAGACAGGAAGTCATTGCACTCGGTGAGGTTCAATGAAGGGAAGATGACTGCACACGAGAGAAGAGTTTCTGGTCAGTTTACACTTTTATTTAGACACGTATGTCTAAACATTATGACGTCAATGAATCCGTTCTTTTAATGGATTTGTTTGTTCATTACAGGTCCGGGTATATTCCCGCAAACGTACACCGAGACTCTACAAACAGCGAGAAATCTTTTCAACAGAGCTAGAAAACTGGCAATGAAATGCTCAACAGCTGAGCCAGAAGTCAGTTTCAACCCACGCATAGACTATCTCAGATGGTTTATGCTTCCCAAAGAAGCCCACGACCTTCTTATCGGTCGATCGGGCAATGTCAAACATATTGTGCCATTTGACCCGTCAGGGTACACGGGAGCGAGAAAGAGCCTAAATCTGAATGCAAGATCTGCCATTACTTCGTCTCCTATTTTGGGATCTTCGCCAAGACATTTCAGTCTTTCAGCCATAGACGATTGCCATATATTTAGACTGAAACAGAAACAAAAGTTGTATGCGAGAGAATCAAGTCTAAGGGAAACACACAAAGAAGAATCGGAGACGCCACACCCAGTACAATTTGCTGTTGGAGAATCTGTGTCACCGTTACGTTTGATTCCTCAGAACAGACAGCCGCTGCTTGTCAGGTCCAGATGTTATAGTCTTGGTTCTGACAGTCCTCCAGCCGCACTTAGCGCACAAACAAAACTAAATCTGGGCTTAAAAGAGACCAGCCCGAATAATGTTATAGACAAAACAGGCTTCTGTAATTGTGGGAGTCAAACAGACTTGCAGTCATTAGACGACCCAATGATCTCACCCGGAAAGAAGTTCTCCTACAGCACACAGAGCAGCACGTCAGCATCTGACTGCAGCCAAGTAGGCAGAACATCACCAACAACTTCATTAAACTCTCAAACCTCAGAGGATATCCAGGCTTATGTCAAAGAAATGACCAGGGAAATAGCAACAGAAATAAAGTCGGAGATCCGTGAAGTCATATCCAAAGTAGACGATATCTTAGAGAATTCAGATTCGCTCGAACAATCGAATCTTAGTATGAACTCAATTAATTCTAGTCAGAGTGATAAGAATTCCGTATCAGTCATAGACGTAGCTGAGTACCTGATGGGCATGTCGAGAGAGATGGCTTCAGAAGTCAAACATGAAATTCGGGAGATGGTCAATCAAGTAGATGAGATGATTTCTCCAGATTACACTGGTTCTTGTTCCCGCAAAAGTTCTCCGCCACAGACTGGTAGACAAAGAATCGGTTCGGGTCCAGAATTAGGATTGGACCTCAAAAAGGCGCCGGCCAGTTTAAGGAAGTGTCCTACTAGTCCCGTGTTACCTCATTATGATGAAGATGACAGTCGTTACTGCAAGCGGTCTCCAACGACGAATTCGCCGAAGTCAGCACACGGTACTCCTTCACACGAGGCTTCAGGACCGAACAGCATCTCATTCAATTCCAGTGAGACTTCAACACCTGACACGATCATCCAGGTGGTCACAACCCAAAATTCTCCAATCCTTCCAAAATCTTTGAGTTCGAATAAATTGTCTGATGATGAAGCGAGTTGTACTGACGCCGCATGTAGACACTGTAGTATTAAAAAAAACTGGTGCCAAAACCCCTCAGTGAGCTCCCAAGATAGCGGTATCAACATGTCTTTCACGGAAACTGACGCATTTTTAGAATTCGGTAAGTTTATATTTTTTTGTATGATGAACAAGATGTAAAGTTCCTCCTTGTCCATTCAAAGACGGCTCCTGGTCGGACGGGACGCATAAAAACTAAAATCCTTTCTTTCTATCTACAACTGACAATTTCACAATTTAATAACAATGTCACAATTTTTCCAAATCATCCCAGACACAATCAGTCTAATAAGAGGTGTCAATAAATTGTTCACGTTTATTCGTGTCGTCGACTCCGAATGTTTCAATGTCAATAGATGTTAATTGATGAAGATAGTCATCGTTACAGGTCCCTAGCGGTTTATGACTAGTTTTGTGACAAACACGGAAGTCGAAATCATGATACACCTATAATAACTTATAAAGCTAAGAGTGTGTTCGGCTGAAAGCGCTAATCTTAGAAATTGAAAAATTCTTAGAATTGAAAAAATCTTTTAGTGTTGTATAATGTATAGTCCATTTATCGAGGAAGGCTATAGCCTATATAACATCAAACTACGACCAATAAAAGTCAAGCAGAGGGAGTGAAACGACGGAGAACACCTAGCATTTAATAATTTTACATTTGTCAATCAATTCTTCCAGATCCATCAACCAAAACCAGAAAATGCCTGGGCAGACTACGAATATGCCAGAAGCTTGAAAAGAGCGAGGTTCCAGACATCATTGAAGGTGTTCCAGTCTGCTCCGGAGACCATGTGAGGCAGAGCAAGCGGTACGACACCACGGACCAAGGCAGAGTCGTGTTCGTAGAAGACCCTGAGAGAGAGATTAAGTAAGTGAGATATAGACAGCATTAAACTGAATAATCCTAGTTGTTTGACACAAAATCATGGGTATAATATATATAAAGTGGTATTCTGAAAAGATTACGAGCTGTCTTCGCCCTAGTGATGTCATACAATTCGAAACCTAAAAAAAACGGTGTTTTTTATGTAAATCATCGCAGATTTTGAACGACACAATAAGTCCATCCGCTCTATGGTAACCATGTAGGTACATAATAATACCGATTATACTCCTTTCACTTCATCCACGTTCATTCCTTTTGTCATACACGCGATCAATAGCTATTTACTCATTAGTTTAAAATGGACTCACATACTGCTCATTAAAATGGCGTCATTTTTTTTAATGGATAGTAATAAAAATGGCGCCTTTTACCGCTTCCTGGTATTTTAATTCTACCGTCGGTAATAAAAGAAAACAAAGGTGGTGACAGAGGAAACCATTTTCCACGTTATGGTTTTCATTAACATAAAAATAAACTCATACTCCATTGCAAGTCAAGAACTTACTTCTAGGCAAGCGTGCTTCACCGCCGACCACATCTTCGCTTACCGTCAGGCGAGGTAGTGGTCAAACGCGAACCTGTAACGCCGGCTCCACACGTTGGCCGTGTTTGCCGAACAGAAGGAGACGGCGCAATACCAGAAAGCAAGACGCAAATAATTCTATCTCGTTTCTTAGTATAGCGCCGTCTCCCTCTGTTCGGCCAACACAGCCAACGTGTGGAACCGGCGTAATAAACACTGATTTTGTCCGGGCGCTAGCTTCTTTACCGGAATGAAATTGAAGTCAATCACTTCAAAGTTGTCATAAGATTTGTCTGAAGAATCACTCATATTAGCCTAAATAGTTATTGTATTCTAAAATAGGAACAGGTTACCTACAGAAACAACTAAACAAAGGTCAGAAAAATAGGTACTGTCAGAAAAATTCAGAAATTTTGAACAGCTTGCTTTTGAAATACAAATAAAAGTAGCTGATTCAATAATACATCCATCAGAATTTTTCATTCATTGTGCTGTATCTAATACAAAATCTATGCAACGAGTGCTTTCCGGCGAACATCAGAATGTTTCTGACAGTCTTACAGTATGCGGTCGTACTTAAGATCTTTAAAATTAGACGAACTCATAAAATTAAAGCATGGATTCTATTTCAACTAATTTAATTGCATTTCCCCGGACGGCAGTTAGAAGGTCATTAACCATTTGCTAGAACCAACGGCGACTTGGCAAGATTTTAATGAGGTTTAAATCCAAACCAAAATGGCTACGATGGCCACGGGTAAACTTTTGGCAATCAATCAAAGCATGTCTCGCTAGCATCTCATATTCCACTGACTAAAACAATCTTTCATTCTGACACCCAGTTGTTACTTTAAAGAAGAATGCTCAAAAAAAACCCAGAGTCGATTAAAATAATTTATGAACAACAAAATAGACCTACGAAAAATAGAAAGACGCCTAGAAATACGCTATTCGTTCCGCATAAAACCATAACCAAACAGGCCAGCAGCATATATACAGGATGAAAATTTTTCAACTGGGCGTGGATGGCTATATCCGAAACTATGAGGAATATCAAAAAACGTTGAAAGGAATCTCGAGCCTCATTTTAAAGAAAACTAGAACTGCATCATTGGATTTAGAAAAATCAATAATCCTGGCCAGGAATCGAACCCGCTAATTTTGGAAAAAAAACACACCCTGTATTATTACACCATTCGATAGTGTTGCTAATAAGGATCAAATTCTGGGAAGTAATCATATACGGCAAACTTAAGGAAATAGCTGATTTGAAACATTATTTATATAGTTGACTTGAAACATTATAAAAAATTGTAACTTATCAGTTACATTTTTTTTTTACTTGGTGATGGTCTAATCGAAAACTATTATTGGATTTGGGTTATAGCATGTAGATGTATACTCTACCTTGCCACACATAAGTCGTTTTAATCGATTCTGGGTTTTTGCTCCATATATTTTTGAGCATTCCTCTTTGGCCATATTAAAATTCCAGAGTAAAAAAAGATGTCTTGGCTAGAAAACAGAAACTGTTTTCTTTTAATTGATGTGTTTTCATTTCGTACGTTTTTGGGACTTTTTATCTTCAAATTACACTTTTACTGTACATAATCTCATGCTTTGGCAACAACAAATCAATCTCGTTCTGTTGACGCCATTGTCTCTATTAGATTGATTCCAAATTCAAATCATCACGCGCCATTTTGTTTCTAACTTAGATCGTAATTAAGTCAATGCATTTTATTCGTGTATAGTGTCTTTTTTACAATTTCATCATCAAATCACGTCAAATAGGTCTAGTGTTTCATCACCTAACTCCATTAAAGTTCTCACTTATACTTTCTAATACAACAGCATAAAAAGACAGTCTTGAGAAAATGTTGCCATCATCATCCAAATAGCGATTTAGTGTTTATACTGCGAAGAGTGCTTATGGTTAAGGGACTAACAGACTTACGTGCTTTTCTTTCACCGGTAGTACCTGGGGGCGTATAACGACGTCATAAAGCGAGAGTTTTGCCGTGGGATAGAGACAGAGCTATACAAGTTGTCTAGCGCCATCTCGTTCTCATAGTGGCACTAGTCTCGCTTTAAGACATCAGGCCCTATAGACAAATGAAGATGAAAGTAGACGATAATAGTTATCGCTCAGCAGTCACTAATACATTTTCAATTTTATACACTAGCTCATAAAGTTGAAAATCTATTAAAGACTGCTGAGCGATAACGAATGAAACAAACGAAAACGATCTGTAAACTCCAATAGATTTTCAACTCTACGCGCTGGGGTATAAATTTGAAAATGTATTAGTGACTGCTGAGCGATAACGATTGTCGTCTGCTGTCGTGTGCTGTTTGGCTAAAGGGCCTGGGTATACAACCAGATCTTCCACTGAATGTGGTTCAGACGGTTTAGGTACAGGCGTCTAACTAACTTCCAATTTGACCTCGTCTTCGTTCGATTCCGGAGTTTTCCACAAAAAACAGCGTTACAACTGAGTATGCTGCTTTACCCAGAGGTTCCACTATTTCCGTGGATGATACTCTGAAAGTAGTAAATGCTATGCCAAAGTTGTACGTCTTCCATCCCAAAACTTCTCTAATCTGCATCATTCAACTAACAAAATCTTTCACTACCATACTAAATCCGGTCTCCTCCAATTGTTCTAGGGCCACAACGACAGTGGTCGACTCAAAGCGCCGCAGTCGCTCATCTAACGCGTCCTCCAGCTGTTCAGATAGAAGCTCTCGCTCCAGCGGTTATGGAACCGACCAGAGAACCCATGATGAGAGGTTCTATGATAGGAGGTTAGTTGATAACTTGAGTACTATAGTCTAATTTAACTGATGTTTTCGGCTCCTACCCTTTCCCCTCTTCAAGTTTTATAAAAATCGATCCAACGGTTTAGACGTCACATCGGAACAAAGAAACTCTCTTTCGTATTTAGAATCTTAGTCGTAAACCATAAATTATGTTGCTACATAATTATGACTCACTTTCTTAGGAGAACACATCATACCAGGAAGTCTGAAGCGACTACTTTAGGAACTGCAGAAGAACAAAATAGTTTCTGTTCAGGATAGAATCTTCTCTAAAATTGCCGTTTTTGGACGACAATCACCAAAATGTGAACCGCATGAAAATCTTGAACCAAATCTTAGTTCTTCTATGAAGTTTATTCTACAATTGCAACTCAAAGGATTGGCAGCATTTCATCAAGACCATTCATCATCTTCACGTAGTAGTTTGAGACTTCATATCTTACTTTCCTATAAGGTGCTTCAGCAAAGAGCATTCACTTGTAATATGAGCATTGTTACGAATGTAACATTACAGAAAAAACTAACAACATCGTTTTAGCGAAAATTCTAACGAACGTTTTGGCCAGCTTTTTGCCGAGACGATTGAAACTCTGACACATGAAGAAAAAAAATTTGACGACCATCTGGCTAGAGCGTTCGTTACACAGATTGTGAACATGTCCGTAGCGATGTTTGGCTCTTACTTCGCTCTCTTCGTTGTTCAGTTCGACAAAATAAAAAACGTCAAATGCTAGATGTTCTGTTACAAGTGAATACTTACTCAAGTTTATCAGCTCCTTACTAACGTTCGATTTTCCGCAGTGAGTCAGAATGCCGCACCTTCAAGCCTCACTGGGAGGATGAAAGGGAGGAACATGAGGACAGCAGTGCCTGCAGTGACGCGTCACTCACAGACCTCACCCTGGATGATGATAGCAACTGGCACTGCCCGCCCAGGGCTGTGTGGAAACCTACTGTTGAGGTACGTCCGTACGTACAATATTGGACGTTGAAAGTTGGTAACAGGATATTTCAGTAACAACAGTAGAAAGACCAAGGTTTCCATGGCGATCTGCTAATAAATCTTGAGAGTTTATTACATAGTTCACCAAAATAATACTAAAATTAATTTAAACTGGACAAAAGATTCCAAAAACCAATCATTGGGTTTTTTTCTTTCACTAATGATCATTTTGCTGTCTTCAGTAATTTTTCTTACGTAGTTCTGAAGCCCTGACACGAATTCTTCGTATTTGACCCTAATTCTACGTAAATTGCATAGAAAATTAAAAACGCCTAGTGTATAAACGAACTTTATGCATCACGGCACGTCAGTTCGCACTTAATAAAACATGTAATCTCATGATACGGCCGAAGTTTTCGTCAAGTATATTCCGTCGTTTCCTGATCAATGAGTTTCGTTCCCAGGCCATCCACGAGTTCAACATGATCCGCCCTGGAGATAAGGTGCTGATCTGTCTCTCAGGGAGCAGCAGCTCCATTGCACTGCTGCATACCCTGCATCAATATCAGTTCTATTGCAGGGCTAAAGGCACACACTTCAGTATTGGTAAGTCTTCACCAATTGAAACACATTTCAGAAACATTCAGGGACTTTGTTGATGTTTGTGAGACAAGTTGCCCAGTGGGGGTTGGTAGATGTCGCATGTCTTTGAATTTTTTTTAGTTCAAGGACATGTCGGCTGGTTTCCTCACGATTGTTTCATTTACCGTTTTGAGACCAGTGGCGATGAAATAAAATACACATAATAATTATGCGTTTTACTAGGTTCGAACGACTGTTCAAGATTTCTGAACTAATTCTGTTACTAATTATTAATTATTATTTATTTCTTCTTCAGGTGCACTATTTGTACACGAATCACATTCACAAGTAGACCCGCTGCATCTGATGGCCTATTGCAGAACACTTGGCGTCAAGTTCATTTATGAGGACAAGTTTGAAGAGGAAGAGCCTGAACGTAAGTGATGCCTTTTTCTTTAGCGTGCTAAAATTATGAAATGACTCCTCCCATCCAAGGCAGGGCAGGACTGTCGGACTTGTACTGACTAACATCCACGGTGTCCTTCAAAAGGCCTTTAGGTTCCGGAGTCACGGTAACTCGTTAGTCCCGTGAACCCGGGTAAGTGATACCTGCTTTAAGATGTTTGAAATACTCAATGTCCATCATGCTATCAGCCTTTTTTTATCGTCGAATGAGAAAATCATCAAATGAGTCCTCCCACCTATGCGTTTCAGAGCCATGATGTCCTTTTAAGACAGTACTCATCTCCTTATCCTTTTCCCAACTATATTGGGGTCGACATCCAGTCGAACCAGATGCAGCTGAATATCAGTATTTTACATGGAGCGACTGCCTATCGGACCTCCACAACCTAGTAACTGGGTAATGCGATACCCCATGGAGACTGGTTGTCAGGCTTTTTTGACCTTCTGACTAATAAAAATGACTGTCAAAGATTTACAAATGACAGCTGGAACCAACGGCTTTACGTAGTTTCCGAGGCACGGATAACTCGCTATGACAGATGGTTTTTTTTAAGACAGTACTGCGACCCCAAATTTCTAGTGTTGGGCAACATTTTTAAAGAAAGCTCCACCTCGTCATCAATGAGAAACGTCAACGTTTTTTACACCTTTCGAATCTCATCAATTTTCTTCCACAGATACCATCTCCACCCCCTGGAGCCTTGCTGCCGAAGCCACTCGCTGGTCGTGTCGTAGCACCCGCAAGCGCGCCATCACCACAGCCGTAGCACACGGCTACGGCGTAGCGGCGCTGGCGCAGCACCTCGACCGAGCTGCTACGGCGTTCGTAGCGGCTGCCATGCATGCTGGAACCCTGAGGACTTTGAAACCACATTATACTCTGCGGTAAGTGTCATTTTTCCATGAGTTTTAAAAATCACCTCTAGTCACTCGTCAAAATAAACAATACAAAACGATGTATCCTTGTGTCTCCTGGGGGGGTATTACAACGTCTTAAAACAGGCTTGTTCCTGCGAGTGAAAGTGACAGAGCTATACAAGTCGTCTAGCGCGTTGTAATACACCCCCTGGACATTGTTTTCTTCAAAACTCCGTTATAAGGTTGTGTGTTTTCAACATTAAACTTAGCCCCTTCATACACAACGCGACGCAAGTCTCCGATACCTAGGCCCAGCGCACACCCGTGGAGGCGCGGCGGAGCGCATTTGAAGACAACAATTTAATATAAACCCTAACTACCTTAGCATACGGTCGCAAATGAATAAATCGCATGCGGCGTTCGGAGCGCCTCCAAGCTACCACAAGAGCATGCGCTTGAGCACGCCATGATGCTCTGCGCTCCGCCGCGCCCCTCTGCTCCGCGCGCGGCTTGCTCGGTCAAATGCCTCGAGAGTTTTAACTAGTTCGGTCGTGTGTTGAGCGAGATTATGGACGATGAAGAAAAGTTAATTAACTTAGTGCAAACATGTATGTTGTATGGAGTAGCTCCGCCGCGCCTCCACCGGTGTGCGCTGGGCTTTACGACTTTGGTGGCCGATGACGCATGCCTGAGTATGAACCTCTGTGGATTTGTATTGCAATAGTCGCCTTGATACCAAAGTCGTAAGGTATCAGAGACTTGCGTCGTCGCCTTGTGTACGATCTTAATTCAAGGAACTTTTTGATTTGGATTATAAATAGAAATAATTCTATTTTTCTTTGTTTAGATTTTTAGTTTGTTAAAGACTGAACGTTAGTGTTTTTCACTCAGCAAGATAACGTTCTCTCACAATAATAATTGGTAATAAAGAGTATCTATCTCTTTTGTTCCAGTGATCACGAGATCCGTATCATCCGGCCGTTCATCTACGTGCGCGAGCGCGCCCTGGCCGCGTTCTCGTGCGCGCGCTCGCTGCCGGACTTCCGCGTGCCCTGTGACGTCACACTGTCCCCGCCCGACAGCCCCGGACATAGTGATGACAGCGAGGATCAAAGGTAACAATCAATATTATGGAGTCGCTGGACTGAATGTAATGTATCAGGTATACCGTGGCTCTGGAACGTACAGGGCTATTGAAGGATCACCATGGATTTGAGTCAGCACAAGCCTGACAGTCCCTCCCGTCCAAAAAAAAAAAATCTTATGATCCGAATTGGATGAAAGTACTACATAATTTCCTTTTATGAAGTGTGAACCACATTTTACCATATTACGTACCGCCTATTTTTTCTACTTGCTTCAATTTTAAGGTACTTAATTAATTCAGGCACACTGAAAACTTGGCCAATACTTCTTCAATTGTCCCTAAACACAGAAATGAAGAGAAATTATGGCGTCTTAAAACCAGCCGGGATCGCGGGACTCACGAATTACCGTGATCCCGGAACGTAAAGGGCTATTGAAGGACACCGTGGATTTTATTCAGTACGAGTCTGACAGTCCCTCTCGCTCTGCCCTGGGTGTCTACATTCTGTAGACAGTTATATCGACCAAGGGTAATTCGATGAACCGTACGGGACTCGGTGGCCGGACTCTTTTGAAGATTTTACAAAAAAAATCGGAGTATTTAATAGACAGATACAACTACTACTATTTTAACTAGTCCTTGCAAATCCCACCGTATATTTCACTCAAACTTCATTTCCTTTGCAGCAAAGACAATATCCTGGACCGTACAGTTTCTGAAGCCTGCAGCTCCTCAGAGAAGCGACCAGCCGCACCTTCCCGCGAGGACCTGCAGGACAAGTCCCTGGCTGCCTCCCTGGTGGAGCCCATGGAGAGTGCTCGCGACCTGCTGGTCAGCCAGGAGCGACTGTACCCATACCTCTTCACCAGCCTCAAGAGTGCATTACGACCTCTTTTTAATGGCAGGTTAGTTTTTATTGTAAAAAAAAGGATCCAGCGATAAACGATAACGCTCTGTAGTCTTTAATGGATTTTCAACTTTATGTTGTTGAGAAATAAAGTTGATAATCTATTTAAGATTAAAAAAAAATTGCGTCACGAATTTTAATTTTCTACTTTTGTAATAGATGTCGCCAACGATGGAATAAAGTATTTGACTAGTGGGTTTGATTTGCGGTAGCTTGGTTGGTAAAAGCTCGGTCTAGTCTAGTGTACTAAATCAAAAGGTAGAAAGGTTCAAATCCTGCTCGTAGTAAAAATAGTCTTTTCACAAAAAAGCTTTAAAAAAAAGAGATCCTAGATTTAAGAACCCCACCTTTTTTTACAGAGACCTGAGCAAAGACCAAAAGGAACACCGCCATAGGAAGAAGTCAGTCATCCAGATGAGGAACGGGGCACCTGTATACGAGTCTGATGAGGACAGTGAAGAAGAACTGCTGCCCTAGATGACGGCCGCCTGTCACAGCTGCCTGCCTCCCATGCCAGGATGCCAGCTATTGTAAATAATAATAATATAATAGGAAATATGTGCCAGATGCCCGAATATTGATGCCAACTAACCAAGCCAGGGCAATGAATGCCAGACGCTTGTAGATGCAATTTCTTTCCACGAAATAAAAAACAAATGCAATTCGAATTGAAGAAGCTTCCAAGGATGAACTCTTTGATAGATTTTACGTCTGACATCGAAATTATGTCGACAAGAATAAAGGATATAATTGTACCACAAAATCAGAGGTTGCACATACGCTTGCTGAACAACACTACACATTTAATTTAATAAAGAGAACGCAGCTGTGGGTAGGCAGTCACCATAGAGTGAGAACTGGCTGTTAAATTTTTGCTGGCCAACATGGTCCATGCTGGGTCGCCATAGGCGGCCACCATGAGTGTTGCCAGCCGTAAAATAGATGTGTTCGTGGTGTAGTAGTAAGCCAACCTTAAAGGTGGATATAATTCACCTCGAATGAATGTTGTATTATGCCAATTGGCGATGTTTCTGTAGTGTGTGTTAGAAGTCGGCTCGTGATTTCTCAGTGATCGTTTTACTTGTGATCAATTATGTTATTATGTGCGGTGGCGTAATAGTGGCTCTTTAGTAAAAGAGTAAAAATGTTAAGTCTCCAAAAAGTGAAATAAGTATAGATTTTTAGAAACTATACTGAAACAAAATATTCTCTGAAGGGCTTGTTAGAGAGCCTATGAATGTGTTAAAGGAGACGATTTTGTTATAATTAGAGTCACTAAAATTCCACCGTATTATTATTGTAGCTTGTAAGTTTTAAAGTGAGTGTAAACTTTGAGTTGACGTTAGATTCAGGGTTGCCATGTTGATAATATTTTGTTACTCATAAATATGGTACGATTTTTTTATTCGAATGTTTAACTGTGGAATTGAAAACAAAGTGCATTTGTTATAGTCTGTTATTGTAATATTAAGAAATATATTTTTCAATGTTGTTGTATGAATTGAAATTGTATGAGACGAAGCTATATTGTATAACGAGGTCTATTTATTCAGTTGATTGAAGAGAGTTTAATAAATATATCCAAGTGTTTATTAAATACTGATTTTATTTTAGGTACGTGTTATGTACTAAATAAGGTACCTAAAACTATTTTGTGGAACGTAGATATAAAGATATAATATTAGATTTAATTATACAAGTTTACAAAGTAGCAAGTATCAAAGCTGTTATTTGTACAAACTTCGTAGTTGTAGTTTATTACGCTTTTTATAAAGATATTAATTTGCTTATCGCGACACTGTTGCCCGTATTTGTTAATTTTTATTACGAAATGTTCTAACATTTTTCTACAACGAGTGTGAATGAATTATTTTTGTGGTTACATCAACAATCACTTTCTACGCATTACCCTCTTTTTTGCTTCATAGTCGGGTAAGAAGGAATATGGCTGCTGATGTTTGACTGAATTTTGAAAGAGAACTCATTTTATATGTTATTTTCATTAAGTTTTTCTTATGATTTTGCATTGTTAAGCGACTACTTACCTATTTAGATATTTTGTATTGCTATTGTATGCAACTATAGGGTGTAAGAGTGATTCCTAATTATTTGGGATACAAATATAAATAAGTGTGAATTATTATAATCTTGAAACAACAAGTCCCATTAATTGCTTCCATGATATAATTATTGTATTCATATACATATTGTCGTATGAAATAAAAATATGTTTTAATGAAACTTCGTCTTTATTTTGACAGTCCTTTATAGCCGGGACATACTATGGGCATTTCCTGTTTCGTATAAACCCGATAACCAACGGCATTTTCCGTGACTGGGAAAATTAAACGTCGTTTGACAGAAGTAATTCGAGTAGAGACAGAATGTTTATTAG
Organism: Agrotis clavis; assembly: GCA_954870645.1. Classification (NCBI taxonomy): domain Eukaryota; kingdom Metazoa; phylum Arthropoda; class Insecta; order Lepidoptera; family Noctuidae; genus Agrotis; species Agrotis clavis. Next base: position 8,174,511 of record OX940925.1, read on the forward strand.
TACCTAGAGAGTAGAGTAGGGGGTCTATAAAGGCCTCTTTATCAGAATTATAATATGTAGATATGTATAAAAAGATCGTAAAATGGAATGTTGTGATTACGTTCCCATGCTATGACATAATTTTGATACAAGGTATTCTATCCCGGTGAAAGTTAAAACCTTTGTGTTAATCCAGGTTATGAGCTATTTGTGTTCCAGATTTCATTTCGAACGTTTAGCCACTATTGTGTAATTGAGTTTCAAAAACGGCTAACTAATTTTTAAAGATTTTTACATAATATAAAAAAATAATCTTGGTAAAATTATTACAGATCCTCCCGCACTGGTTGGAACGCAAGGGACTGTCACACTCGTTTTAACTAAAATTCACGATGTTCCTTCAATAGCCCTTTACGTTCCAGGGTCATTAAGTGTTTAGACAGGCCCGCGACACCGGCAGGCTTTGACCCAGGCTCTATGCCGCGTCAGATGCTGACAGCTCTTTGAGGTACGAGTGGAATACGACACTCTGTCGACCCGGGTATGGTCCTTAATCGGACGGCGAGTCACCAGGGTGTCAAAGGGTAGGAGGGTAAAATAAAATACAACAATTTTTCCTTACTCATTTACTAGATACACTACACAGATTCTTGGTGTGTGTGTGTGCGTGCCCACATCTCTTACGGAACTAATGAGTATTACAAGTACTAAGGAATTAATCTCTTCACTGAGACAAAGCTAAATATTATTAATTTAAACACTGAATGTGACAATCATTATATACTACACTTAATAATACATAAGCAGAGACGAATATAATCTAACCTAAATAAGCTATAATCATTGTAATACTATTCATTTCTTATATACTAATTTCATTTCATGACGACACAATATTACTCCTCGATAGTTATATTTTAGATACAATTAAAGACAGCTACATTATATAATTGTAATGTGTTACACGGCTATTTAATCTACGATATAATAGAGGTTATATAATTTTTAAAATAGAGCATCATTTGGGAAAAGGGTGTTTAGAATTTGAAGGTTGATTTTTACTTTTTTCCGCCTCCCTGGCAACATGGCTTGCCGCCTGTGGAAGAAAAACGCATGTTAATAGATACATTACATTGACAAAATCGCAATAGTTATGATGGCTTCTACTGATTATGCCGACGAAATCTTTACCGTGCGAGTATGCTGTCATAATGTGAACACTTTCTTTAAAACCGCACAATGCGTGGAAACCGTGCTGAGGACCTAGACAAGTGACAAACGATAAACGATAACGCTCTGTAGTCTTTAATACATTTACAACTCTATTCTCTATTTGATAAAGCTGAAAATCTATCAAATCAGTTTTAATGAGTTATTTCACATCATCATCAATTAATCTCACCACTGCTCTCAAAACGGTGAAGGAAAACATCGCGAGGAAACCGGCATGTCCTAGAACCAAAAATTCGAAGACATGTGACATCTACCAACCCGCACTGGGCCCGCGTGGTGGATTATGGCCCACTCCCTCAGAGCGTTTTACTTCGTTCGCCTAGTAAGTCTATGATAGACTTTCAACTTTAAACAATGAAGAATAAAGTTGAAAATCCATTGAAGACTACAGAACGTTTCCGTTTGCCATTTGTTTAGATTGCACTCTTCTCCGCTTTACATTAGTTAATAATAATAAAAAAATTAAGTTTATTTACCAAAAAAGTTACAAATAAACATATCAATACAAATGTTGCAAAACTAATATACAGGAATTTATACAACATTATTTTTTGTTTATGCGAAACCCGATACACCTGTCCAATATTTTTGTGTAAAGAATCTATGTACAAAATTTGAAAACCGTATCATAAAAAATCACAAAGTTATAAGCTTGTATATTACCTGGTTGTCCGTACAAAAACATGCTCATTTCGCGGTACACCCACGTAAACCGCGTCTACTGTGTTATACACTCCTGATAATATGTAGTTTGGCAATAGGTACCTAACCATACGGTGATTGTATTGTAATTAACTGGTAATAACATTTAATTAAAATATTTTTGAAAAAAATATAACATGGTATAAAAATTATTGGAACCGAATCAGTTACTGATTCTGAACAAACTATATTCAGGTTTCGCAACTAAAAATAAAGTTGTATAACCCTACCTCTTAAACTAGAATGAACACCTGTATTATAAGAGACAGTGCTCCACCGAGCAGTTCCTTATACATAGTTTGATACAATAATAGGTGGGAGATTACATATTTCTGCACTTGTTAACAACAAATAAGTTTAAAGTTGTACTGACCAGAGGGTTTGCCATCTCCGCAAGCACAGTTGGGGCCGCAGGTGCAGTTGGCACCGCACGCAGCCGCCCCGCCACCACACGTATCTGCAATCACATCAACATTTTATAATGATACCATCACCTGAGAGATTCAGCTGAGTCTCTGACTCTCTATGTGAGAGACTGTGAGGTCTGGTGGCCTACCAATGACGTCTCAAAGCGTGAGTTAGTTCCGCTCAGGAAATGAGATGGCGCTAGACGACTTGTATAGCTCTGTCTCTTTCCCACAGCCTAACTATTCACGTTTTAAGACGTCATGCATGGTAGGCCACCACTGCTTATTAGTGCTCCTCTCATGTTTCTATTGTAGGATGAATGGAAAGGTGTAAAACGCCCGTGACTTTAGGACATTTTTAAATGTTCCCTGTTAACTTTTGAGACCTATATTTAAAATAAAGGAGGAAAACAAGAAAAAGTATTGATTGGACTCACATATGACAAAATAAAATCCTACGTATTCTGAATAGGCATCTTGAAAAAATCTAAGTAAAAGTACTAAAATTCATTATAGGTAACTACATAATGCAAAAACATTTAGGTAAGTAACACATCACAGACGTCGTCATTTTCCCAAAAATAGTTACCCTTTTTTTCATTAGACAGCTTTACGACAGCAACGCACGGTTTCCAAAGATTGATAAATAAATTGGCAGAATAAAATCGCGATCCAATTTTCCAAATCTGTGATTCCAATCTATAGGTTTAGGTTTAAAGAACTTTATTCTCAAAAAAAGACAGGTTAAAATTTCCATTATGGACCGTTGATTTATGGAAGGGTGAGGGTGGGGGGAGGGGAGGGGGGGAAAGGGCTGCCCCCCTGCACCATCCCCACATCTCGGAGCCCCATTGTTATGGAGATATCCATGCTTGAAGTTTTAGGTTAGAATGAATTTTGAGGCTATGTTTTCTTAATATTTTGGACAATATAAACCTGATTTATTGAAGGAAAGAGTCGTGGGGAGCCAGGTCGACGGAGCCCCGCTGCGCGGGGCTCCTACTTCTGGGTGGTTTATAAAAAAATAACCACGAAGGGGATAGCGGGGTCTATTCGCTCGCTTCGCTCGCTCACACGACCCCGCCATCCCCTTCTAACCTAACCTGTCCGAGTCGGGGTGCCCCAAGTCCCGAGCTCGCTTCGCTCGCTCTTGTACTCAATAAAACACCAAAGTATTAACATTTTGACAAACGATGACTGACAGACAAAAAAAGACGCTCTAAAACAAAATAGCGTCGCTATACGTTTCGTTCCACCTAATGTAAACACAAAAATTCGTTAATTTGTGTGTAAAAAGTTAATGTAATTGCATAGTACAAAAATTATTGTGTTTTATTAGTATATAGTTTAAATTAGTATATCGTACATAAAATTATATCTAAGTAAAACGTGACATAAATTTAATAAGATACACCTCGAAGTCGTCACCAGAACGTGAAATGTCAACTTTGACATCTAAAATGACAAAAATAGAGTGCTATTTTCCAATTTGTATGGAAACTTTAAACAAATTAATCTCGTAAACTGTGAACGTCCGAAACTTGAAAATTTGTAAAAAGCTTTCTATTTATGAGTACTATCTACAAAAAAAATATGAACTTCGAAATCAACGGTCCATAATGGATAGTTTAGCCAAAAGACACAAAAAACGTCACTTACTTGAGAACAATATTATCTTAAGTTGAACTAAGTTAATACATCACCACAACAATCACAACTCAATTTTAACACCCACATTCATACAATGCATTCAGTGTTGACGAAAGGTGCTATTTTCAACCAAATATTGTGCTAACTGAGTCTTAAATGCATTAAATGTCTATATCTATCTATAAACTATCCAATTATGATTGTCTAGTGTTTTAACCTCCTTGTTAGCGAAGTAATTAAAGAAAACTATAACAAGCCGAGCTTTCTAGTGTTAATTCAACTCAGAAATGAAACAAGATTATCAAGATATTCTTCGATTTAATCCTTACAGCAGAAAATAATAATTATCAACGCTCTGTTCGACGGTTATATTCAAAGTGACGTGCAAAAACTTGGACACAGTTGAACTGTCACTCTTCCACAAACAATCTTTGCAAAGATCACAACTCTATACAGCCAAAAATAATATTATTTAAATTAGTCGATTACTACTTCAGTGACGGGTATCTGTCAGTGTTACCAGCCGAAAAATACGACACTGTGTACGAGTCTTTTTGGCACCTGACAGATAACTGTCACTGTTACAAAATATAATAACAATTACATTCCCTTCAATTAGAATATAAAGCTGTAGTCTTACACTAGTCAACTTTTAAATATATTGGAGTTTTAGAATAGATTTTGGTGTCATTGTTATTTTGTATCATATAATTCATTGATACCTATATAGTGAAAAATTGCGACCCGCCCGGCTCCGCACGGGTGTAATCTCTAAAATATTATGCATTTTGTATACCTACATTATTTTAAACCTTCCTCTTGAATCTCTGCATCAAAATCCGTTGCGTAGTTTTATAGATCTAAGCAAGCATACCTACTCGTACATATGGACAGACAGCGGTAAGCGACTTTGTTTTATACTATGTAGAAAAGTCGAGCGAGCCTACGTTATTCGCATAAATGTGTAGCTTCTCACCTTGTCGATAGTAAGTAATACGGCTTTGATTTCGGCTTCAACTTCGACTTTGAGACAACAGACCTCGGCAAAAGTTAGGTACCTAAATATTTAATTTTGGTGACCCATCCAAAGACAGACCTAGACAAACGATCATTCATTGCTCACTCACCCGAATAGCTATTTGATTTGACCATTTCTGTTACACCTGCGTCCAGAAAGAAAATCATTCCTACAGAAACGATAGGAAAATAATACTCGTATATTATTATCATAACGAATGATATTAAGTAGATAGTAATTTATATATTAGATACAAATCTAATAAGTAGTTACTTATTACATGATAATTTTGTTCTTTTTTCAAATTTTCGAAAATACTTGTCGTAAATGTCTTTCGTAAATAACTTACAAACTTACGTTTTTTTTTATGGGCAACTTATAGGTACAGTTAGGTACATCAAACGTTCAAACTTCAAATTCCAATTAAAAGGTCGCACAAAAAAGTTACAAAGAGTAACTAAGTTAGTACGTTCAACTTTAGATAGGTAGGTACCTCCATACCTCGCATTCGTGGGAACTAGTCTACAATTTTATCTATACAATTGAATAAACTTTCTATACCGACTTACCTAGTATCGATTTTCAACTTTAAGTGTTAAAGAATAAAGTTGAAAATCTACGAAAGACCACAGAGCGTTTTCGTACCTATATCGTTTGCGACTTGTCTAGGGGGGCAAGCTATGGAACTGATAAATCTCTTGGTCTAACGAATCTAATTAAAATTCCTGTTAGTTATAAGCTGGGTTAGGTAAGAAATTGTAGGTAAATGGTAAAGTGTAACACTATTTAAGTGCCTAATCAAAGTAAAGTCGCGAAAGGTGGCGTTGTATGTACAGACGCCAGCAGGTCAACCTACCGGAATCTGTAAAATTTTAGCAATCGAACATTAACCTTCCACTATTGTGATTAAGTTGGAAATCTATTAAAGAAATTTGACAGATTGAGGTAGGTTGATGTGCTATGGCGCCTGTACCTTAAAATTACATTACCTTTTTTTAGGGGGGACTCTTTTTTATCATGAAATGAGTCTTAGGTGGAACGGGATGGATTGTCAGATTCGTACTGACTTTTTTTTAAATTGTATTTTTAAGTATTAAATACCTATGTATTAACTTAAAAAAAATGCATAGCCATTTGTCGGCAGAAGACTGAAATCCACGGTGTTGCTTCAATAGGGTTTACGTTCCAGGGTTGTGGTTAGATGTTCGGACAATCGTGCGACCCCGGCAAGCGTCGTATATTCGTAACTTATGAGATTTTTTTTTTCTAAATCGATGGATATCACAATAGCAATGATAACAATTTCTCTTATGCCTCCAATATTGACAAAATCATTATAAGCTGTCTCGATTCTGGGCTTTCGAAAGCTCGGCTGATTATAATAATTAAATTTACTAATTAAACTTCATTGTAATATATTGTAATAGCATGAATAATTTGAATTTTACAATAACAAACATGTTAATCTTACAGCCCGATTCACAAATCATCACACTTCAGGTACTCATTAGCTCATTAAAACCTCAATTGACTACGAAACAAAAAAAAAAACAAATCACCTAGATCACCAACCCTACCATCTCAAATTACATCCAATTTAGAAACCACAGACAAACTGCGTCATTCGCAAACCCGTCCTAATGAAACGGGCCGGCAAAACAAAAACAAAATAAAAGCACGTGGTAAAAATAAGAAAAATTAAAAATAGAACACAGAAAAGAACAGTTTTAAAAATGTTCCAGAGACTAAAAAAAAGAGAAAGAATATTCTGTCTTACCTTTGCAAGAGTCACAGGGTGCAGGCATCTCGATGCTTGTCTAAGCTAGACTAAGCTAGCCAGGGATGTGAGCAGTAGGGTGCGCGCGCACTGGCTACGTCCACAGCCAACGGCAGCTCGACGGGTCAATAACTGAGCGCCTTGAGTGGGGATCGCATCGTTTTGTAGTACAAGAGATAGTGCACTGATTGAGAACGTTATCGAGTCTTATTGAATGATTGATGTAGAGGTTGGAAATTGATTGATTGCTTTTGTGATTGTTTGTGTTTCTGTGGAACTGAGATGCTACTGTTTTTGGAGGAGATAAGATTATTTCTCACTGGAATTAAAGATGAGTAAATTGATTGCAGGAACTCAGGCCCTCGGTTATGTTTAGTAGCTTTTTATTATCTCTGGCAATACCCTACATATTCCTTTAATTAAAAATGTTGAATAACTTCTAAAAGCTAACCGCAACATAAGAACTATCATCATAACACGATAAAAATAGAGTAATAATTTTATACAGCCTTAGTTTTCCTGTACCAATAATATTTTGGAGGATCATTGTAGTCCATAGGTTGTTCATTATAAAAAAAATTACTACAGGCTGTGCTACAGTTCCAAGTTTCAACGCAAAAATTTGAAAAAAAAGTCGAAAAGATATTATTTTCTCCCGATTGCAGACTAAAAACTAAAATTGAGAGAACAAATTATGTTCATTTCCACTAACGGTTTTTCTAATAACTTTTCGAACAGTTCTTCAAACGAGCATTTGAATTTCAAACAGTTCTAAAAACATCAATCAAAATGAAAAAAAGAACGCCACCCGGTCTCCTGTCCTAAAATAAGATAGTTATTGAAGTCATGGCGTGCCCGCAGGTATATCGTATAGCTACAATAAATGATCGGCTCGTAAACAAAAACAGGCCGGCCCGCCGTCGGACCGGTTCGTTCACGATTGTATCTGTAGCAAGCTTTCATATACGAACTTTGGAAGTTTTGCAATGAGAGTCGCAAGAAATGATTGGTATGTTTGGGAGTGAAAAGTGTATGATCAAATTCTGACGGGAAAGTAAAATCGCAATCAATTGGCAAAAAAATTGATCAATCATCAACTTTTTTTAGGTCAGGGGTCGTGGCATATACCTTCGTATCTATTCTCTAAAAATGAATAATAAGAAATTGTATTTTTGTTTTTGTTCTTTAAACCCGATTTTTTGAACCAGGACAAAAGTTGATCGTAGCGCCCCCTCTCCAGCCTTTCAAATCACTTGTCAAAAATGTATTACTAGGCCAGATCAATGGAGCTAACCCGCTACACGCTGCGCAGGAGTCGATCATTCAACCACTGCACCAAGCATGACTTAAAAAATTCACTTTCTTTCCCATAATACATTAATTACTCAATGTAATGGATTTAATTTAAACCCAAATGCTATTGGACTTAAATTATTAAGCTTCCGGGTTAAGCCGCGCTTGCCGAGGTTGTTCTGTGGATAGTTGACCATCTTTCATAGTTTCCTCCGTGCCTCGAAAAGCACGTAAAGCCGTTGGTCCCAGCTGTCATTTGTAGGTCTTTGACAGTCGTTAATGTTAGTCAGAAGCTCATAAAGTCTGACAATCAGTCTTACCATGAGGTATCGTATTACCCATTTACTGGGTTGTGGAGGTCCGATAGGCCGTCGCTCTATGTAAAATACTGATATTCAGCTGCATCTCGTTCGACTAGAAGCCGACCCCAATCAATATATAGTTGGGAAAAGGCTAGGCAGGCAAGCTTAAATTCAAAATTCGCCGTATTAAATTTAATTTTAGGTTCCCCTTAAATAATTCTTATTTTTTAGTATTTTTTCTGTTTTTTTCTCAGTATTTCTTGATAAAGCGACAGCAGAAATACATCACCTGTGAACAACTGTCTAACTATCATGGTACATGAGTTACAGTCTGGTGGCAGACGGACAGCAGTCTAAATAAGATCTCGTTTTACTCTTTAGCAATGTTGCTAATAGAATTGCGACAAAATTGTTCGTTACCATAATATCTAGGTACTCTAGTTCTAGAGCGCAGACAGACTGACACTCAGTAATACGGTACTACTAATATGGACCATTGGACCCGTTTTACCCTTTGGGTACGGTAACTTTAAAAATAAGAAATTATTTAAACTTTAAATTAGGTTAATCTTTTCTGCTAGACGCAATTAAAACCAAGTTCAAGTCATGCATATAAGTTACGGTGCCATAAATTCCTTTTTGTAAGCTTTATGTGCAACTAGTAGCATTTGCTCTCGGCTTCGCTGAGGACACTTAACTTGCTACATCGTTCTCACATAATGTACCATCTCAAAATGAATGATGTAACAAAGGTTTTGTAATGATTTTGGGGATCTAAAGAGAGTGTCCATGGAGTTTCTTGCCTGTTCTTCTCCATAGAGATCTACTTCTTGGAATGGGCATCTATGGTACTTTCACAGTTGTTATGTCTTGTGACTGGGACTGTAGCACCATAACTTTGTAGTATTTAATTATATTTTTTATGTCTTTGACAATTCAAAAGTGCTTGTAACTGGTCTACTTGAAATAAATGATTTTGATTTGATTTGCTTGCGTTAATTTAGAATTTGACAATAAAACATTGGCGCTATCTAGTATATTTTTGTTTTCCTCGGAAATAGTTTGTACGGAACCAATATTTTTATGACCTACAAGTAGTTGCTCCTTGTCTGAGTGTTTGTGTATGTATGTTTAAATGTTTTGTAAACGCACCCACGACAATGAAGAAATTAATAATGTGGGGCAACGATTCATAAAATACCGTACTTTCTTTTCGGGATGAAAAGCCCAATGTTTAAACTCCAAATTACACACAAAATTTCAGGATTATCGTTTCATTAATTTGGCGTGAAAAGGCAACAAACAAACTTAATTTCTCATATTAATATTAGTTATGATAACTATAGTATAGTAAAGTGTCTCCTAATCTTGTCTAGACTTTAGAGATTTGGCGCAGTGACGATAATTTGCCAAAAACTGCAGACGACTTCTTGGCGCATTGCGAGACTTTGCTAAAAGTTATGCGCAGTATTTAAGAAGCTACTTTTTCTGTGTGTAACTTAAAAGTGACGCCAATTAAGTACAAAATAATGGGGCAAATTCTTTAAATGTGAAACATTAGAGAAATTTATACTTACCTAATTAAAACTTAACCACTCCACAAAACAGCTGTCATATTTCAACAGACTTTATTTATATAGGGCTTCTACTTAAGGTAGTTTTACTTTAAATCATTCATACTATGGCATTAAAAACCAACTTTACGGTTTGTAAAAGTAGATACCTATAGGTCCGTGCCTATAACAAATCATTGTTTATCTAACTAATTCTCTATACATCGCAGTGGCTATAAAGAAAAAAATCATTTGCAAACAACTTTGTATCTTCTGCTAATATTGTCACCACCTGCACTGTCTGGATCGAAAACTGAGAGTTATTCAAACTGAAGCGGATGCCGCCATTTAAGGACCCATTATTTACGTTTATGTATAAACATATATGTATAAAAAATATATGTATGTATACATACATATAAAATAACATTGTAACAAGCCAAAGTCTGTAGCAACACTAATAATAAAGAGGAAAGATTTGTAATTTTTGAGTATGTTTGCTTGTGATGAATAAACTCAAAAACTACTGAGCCGATTTCAATTTTTTTTTCACCATTAGGAAGCTACATTCACCCTGAGTAACATAGGCTATATAGCATGTCCACGCGTGAGAAGCCGGGACGGGCCGCTAGTATCTTATAAAGCTGAAGAGTCTGTTTGGTTGTGGGATAGTCCATTTATTGAGGAAGGCTTTAGGCTATAAAACATCACGCTGCGACCAATAGGGACCGAGCAGCGCGAGTGAAAACACGGGAAACAGTTAGTTAAGGATATTGAAGAAAACATAAATTTATTAGGGGAAAAGAAGCCTAAACAACAATTTCTGGAGTTCTGTCTATCTGTTTGTATGTTTGTACGCGCATCACGCAATAACTACTGGACCGAATTCAATGAAGTTTTCACCTAAGTATTGCTAGAGGCCTAACTTGAAATAAAGGAACCATTTTATACAAAAACAAAATGCCAAAAAAATCATGAACCCCCTTTTATTCAATTTTTTAGTACTTATTAGTTGTTATAGTGGCAACACAATAGAATAGAATAGATTTTTATTTTGCAAACATGGGTGGTAGAAATACATAATTTGTGAAAATTTCAGGTCGAACTATCACGGTAATGAGAAACAGCCTAGTGATAGACTGACAGTCAAACAGACAGACAGACAGACGGACAGCGGATTTTTAGTAATAGAGTCCCATTTTACCCTTTGGGTATGGAACCCTAAAAATATAGCTAATTGACTCTAAATTCCACGCGTATGAAGTCGCGAGTGGAAACTAGTTTTAGAAATAAAATTAAAAACACTTTTTCCCGTGAGAAACGAACCGCCATTAGAAATATTCTGCAGTAGTTTTTGCATCATTATTCGTCTGGACCCTTCGAGCCTTCGCATTTAACATAATTTGTTACTTTTTATCACCTAATCTGGGCTATTCCAAAAATATTTTTAAGAACCCTGTTTTGGTCGTTAGTCGTAACATGCAATATAATTAAGGCCACGTTTCCATTAAACAAGTTACCAGATTTTGCCTGAAAACTCACTGTTTACTTAAAAATCGCGATATTCATTATATAAGTATTTTTTTGAAAATGATTGGAAGTTTTGCCCGAATAAAAAAAATACAAACAAAACCAAAGAAAATATGAAAAGTAATCAACATTTAGGTATATTCCAAATCAAAACAATGATATTGAAACAAAGAAACTAAAAACCACAAAAGAAATAACAAACATTCATTGACTCTACCAATTCGACAAAAAACACAAAATTATAAGAAAACTGAGTCATTTCATCAACAAAACATCTAATAGGAGTTAGATAGACAAGATCTACATTTAAACAAAGATCTGCGGTTTGGCGGAACGACACGAAGTCTCCCGAAGTCGACGACCTGCGCGCACGCAGTGATTCACTCGTTTTATAGCGAGTATCAAACTCTTAATGGTTTATTTTGCAATGGTGTGCCTTTTATTTTGTTGTTGAACTAATTTGGGTCCAGTTTTGAAACAGGTTTTTTTATTTCATTGTAGTGATTTTCAATTCGGGATTTTTGTTCTGGAGGCTGCTTTAAGAAATAATAAATGTGGCTCTTTCAATAATATTTGTTTACATGTACAGTCAACAAAAGAGTTAAGTAGTAATGTTTTCCCGTTTGCTACATGCTGTATTTATAAATGCTTTGGCTGAATGTTATCATGCAACCAAAGAGTTTGGTTTGCAGCTTAAAGCTTTTAACACAATCTTGAAAAACAGCTTTTGAAAGTGCAGTCTTGGGTCTAAAAAGGCCAATTTGCGCAATATTCCTAAATTCCTAATGATTCACTTCTCATTGTCATTGGCTATACTTCTATTGATATTATTTACGAAGTGTACCTATCATAAGTTTTAATGATAAGTGACCGTATTATAGATCTGCTGTATAACCTAACTTAGCAGTCTTGCTGACCGTACATTGTAGTACACAGTTAATAACACTGTAAGGCCCTTCGTACAACGCAAGTCTCCGATAGCTTACGACTTTGGTACCTATCCATTGACGCGTGGCTGTGTACGAACCTCCATGGATTTGTATTGAGATAGTCGCCCGGTTACCGAAGTTGTAAGGTATGGGAGATTTGCGTCGCGTTATGTACTAAGGGGCTTAGTTATAACATTTCTCGGGAGAAAGCTAGGAAGCGTCGTGTCTTATGCGCAAGCGCTGATTACTCGCTAACTGTTAATTGTGGCTAAAGTGGTCGCGCCGATGTTATCTACATACAGTTTTGTGTCATGGATTAACTAAACATGGCTACAGAAGGTATTTCCCGCCCCATTCGATTTTTATTTTACTGCTTCCTCGGTTGGAAGAAGACAAGAGGTATCAAGCATAATGGTGGCCACCGACTTAAAGAACTACTTATACTTGTGGGCATTGAGGGAGACTTCTTTAGCTGGAGCCCCACACCAGCTCAACATGTAGGTTTCACCTGGCTGTGTTCATCGTAGGTGGTGAGGGGAGGTTCTGAAAAGACTGCTGCTGCTTTCTGGATCTTTGGCGATATCAAATACAATTTTCCAAATGCAAAAAAGGAAAAATGATTTTTCCCAATATTACAGACCTTCAAGAGCAGATATCTCAAAAACTAAACAAGACATGGAAATATTTGTTGAATAAAACTTAAGGGGAAATTATTCAGCTTTTATTTTTTTCACACATGTTATGCCACTAAGACGCATGTTTTCCGAGATATAGCGAAAAACCAAAACATGGTACCTACCTTCAACCCTCCCCTCCCCCACAGCTTAAGGGCTAGGGACGGGGGACTGTTGATATGTTCGCCTCCTAACTAGTCGAAACAAAGTTGCGCAGTTTTTCCCTCTATAACTGTTCGTTGACTGGGCTAATAAACAATTAAACACTACCGACATCCAGGTACCAAAGAGTTTCTTGTTCCGTTTTTTTTAAATTAATAAACTATGTACAAGTTTCATAAGCGCTCCATTTTTTAAATTATACGTTTACTTTTTTTTTCTTGATATATTACGAATGACTGGTTATTTCTACATATTTTTTGTGAAGCAGTAGTAAGTACTATGTTGCCTTTATTTATTTATTACAAAAAAAGATGGTCGAAGGCCCGGTGATGAAATGTTATCGACAGGTGTTTCGTTTAATGAATGGGTATGAGATGTATTTCTGTCTGTAGCTATATGCTAGTACCAAAGTTATCACAAAAAAGTAGTCAGAGAACGCTGTGTCACACTTACGAGTTGTAAGTCGTGGATTCGAACCCCGCCAGGCACATTACTTTCTGTTATTTATTTCATCACCACTGTTCTCAAAACGGTGAAGGAATACATCGTGAAGAAACCGGTACGTCCTAGAACCGAAAATTCGAAGACGTGTGACAATCTACAAACACACACTGGGCCCGCGTGATGGATTTGGGAACATTATAGGCTGATGGCGAAAATGTACTGGTGGCCTACCACGGCGTCTTAAAGCGAGAATAATTCCAGTGTGGGAAAGAGATGCCATGATTAGGGAATCGAGAACCGGTCCTTGTTGGAAGACCCGCGATTTTCGGGACAGGCGTCTAAGGAACCGGGAAATCCCGGGATTTTTGGGACTTTCGGGACAAAAATGCATTTCTTCCATGGCATTAGAAAACAATGAAAATAATAAGATAACTTTAGGGTACAGTATTTATTCTGATTAAAATCATACAACCAACTTATTCGTCGACCTCATGGACATGGGTTTGCTCTAGCCTCTTTTCTATTCAGAGGTATATCTATTCACTCTAACTGTACTAACCATAGTAATTTAAATGGATGGAAACTTGCAGTTCATCTAGATGTCCAATACTGGACATTAGATGTAATGCAAGTAGGCCGGTGGAAAGACGTTGTAGAATTCATGAGTTCGACCTATTTTAGGTCTCATCTTAGCCACGAGCGAACCCAATAAAAAAAACGAAAAGAGGGTAAGCTTGCGTCGATGAGATGAGCTAAGCTGTAGAGTAACCATCCACCAGTTTCACGTTGCCAATTAGTCTAAGGAGCTCTGCGTTCCACTGGGTCTAGTGCAGTAAGTTGTATTTATCTGAGCCATCCCAATGATTAAGTTGAGTAAGGTTGCTGCAATACTCCGTAAGAAAAAACATAAGAAGATTTAAATTTCTTTGGCTACTACGACGCAATCACCTTATGCAGAAATGGGCTTGCACATAGGCTATCCAGGTGTAAGGTATCGCTTCACTCTATTTAGGATGCCCACGTCAAAGTTGACACTGGATGTCAGCTCCATGCCCAGAAGCTCAAGGTCATCTCAATGAACTTCATCCCCACTGGATTTTGCAGTGGGCAAGTATGTCACTGAAACAGTACTGTTATCTACCTATCCAACAATCCCAGGCTGAAGTGGGTAAGAAATGTGCAGCAAAATAAGAGTTGCAAAGAAAACAGATAACTGTTGAACTCCAGAGTCAATAACCAAAAGCTCAAAGGATCAGTCATCAACGACAACTCTGATTGATTGTTCACTAAGAAAGTCTGATATCCAGCTACAAAAATCAACTGGGATACCAAAAGCAAGGAAGCTTTTTGTCTCGAGACCCTGTCAAAGGCTTTCGAGATATAACCAGTACTACATTATCAACTTTTCTTCTCTGTCAACCACAATTGTATCTGAACATGTTATTCCGTATATAACGACGAAGTGAATAAATACCTTACATCCAATTTGATTCTTTTGTTCTATAAAAGAATTAACAAGCTTAAATAAATTATTTATACTGTTTTTCTGAGTCCCGAAAATCCCGAATTTCCCGGTTCTCAGTCGCATGTCCCGGGTTTTAATATATACTTCAAGAACCGGGAAATCCCGGGATTTTCAGGACCGGGATTTCCCGGTTCGATACCCTAGCCATGATAGACTTGAGTATTCATTTGTAACAGAATATCTAGCACTGTTTTTGATTTTGTCGAACTACAGGGTTACTATGACGGGTGATTGCGTCGATGTAGCCCGCGAAATTCAAATTTTCTTGTGTTTTTTGCAATTTGCAGGCCAGTGCTAGGTTGTAAGTTGATTAAAATATTATTCGCGGCTGTAAGACGTATGTAGTAACAGAATTATAATCAACAAAATCATCAATACAACCCTCCAAGTTAGGTACCCCTCCAAAGGCGTAGGAACAAAAAAAAAGCAGGTAAAGTCATTCCTACAGCTTTATGAACTTAGAGCGTTGTATTGATGATTTTGTTGATTATAATTCTGTAACTACATACGTCTTACAGCCGCGAATAATATTTTAATCAACATACAATCTAGCACTGGCCTGCAAATTGTAAAAAAACGTAAGAAAATTTGAATTTCGCTGGCTGGTTGGAGCATTCACCTTAAAGCAGAAGTAATTCTAGTGTTGGAAAGAGACAGAGCTATTCAAGTCGTCTAGCGCCGCGTCGTTCCGTCGTTATAGGCCACTTGGATTGAACACCTGCTGAAAATGCAGATCAAATAATTATATAGAAATCATAACTTTTTTTATCGGGCCTGTATCCAGCGGGTCTAAAACGGCTTCTTAAGCAATTCTTCTAATATTAGTAACATATTAGAAGAATTGCTTAGGAAGCCGTTTTGGCAATGTGTCTTCAATGTGTCCTTGTTACTAGGACAAGCAGACCGCTGTTCATATCTACGGGTCTTTAATGTTGTGATGTTTCGTTAAATTGTCCCTAACTGGCAACCTACCTGAATCTGTCAAATTTTGCCAATCACACGTGAACCGTCTTGTTTGGTGATAAAGTTGAAAATTTATTACACACCTACTATGTATGCAGTTGGTCGTGGGTTCGAGTCACGAGTCCCGCTCCGTTGCACAAAGTACAAGAGGGTCTTATAACTACTATTTATTAATTGAACCACTTGAATGGGGCAGTGGCCGGGACGATGGCGATGATAACTTGATGTTCTACTGCATCGAAACATTACTTGGTCGTTTTTGTCTGTGGTTTCAACTTGCGTCTTCTTGGAACTACTTACCGGATAAGGAGTGTATCTTGTGGTTAATAGAAAATGCTCTATTAATACTTACGCATAAATAGTAGAAGTTTTCAGAAAAAAAAATACGGATAGGTTGCTAGGAAGAAACAATAAGGAACCAAAAACTTTTAACTTTTTAATATACAAGATATTCGTAAAAACTAAAGTAATATTGAAAAAGAAAATTATGAAAGTTTCACCCTAATTAGCCCACAGGCATTCAAAACATTTAAAATTGGATAAGACCAAAACCAGTAGGTAATGCTATTCTGTAACGTCTATGGAGGGGTCTCTTTAACGAAGTCAGCGCCAATCCAAATCATTCATTCTCCAATCATTTTTATAAGAAAATAGTCGCGGATTCTCAACGAGACACCGAGTTCGAATTTCAAACGTGATGCCTATGCAAAGATTTTTTAAAAATTAATTCATCCAGAATCTGCAATGATTTACTTTAAAAATTAGTTCGATTGTGCACTATATCACTTTACCGAATAGCATTGATACATACGATAACAATACATAGCCTTCGTAATCGTAACTATTACAGTTCAATGCCAAATTCAAGATACAGTATTCACAACAAAAATACCAAAAAAAAATATAAATCTACTCAAAGTTCTCCGCAAAAAGTTCGTATAGAAGAAAAAAAAACCGGCCAAGTGCGTGTCGGGCCACGCACAGTGTAGGGTTCCGTAGTTGCCCATCAAAATACTTATGCGAACTAACTAAACTGATTCGCTGAATTTAATTTTAAAAAGAAGAATTTTCAAAATCGGTCCAGGAGTCTTCGAGAAATCGGGCAAAATACATTTTAAAAAAAAGATAACGACGAATTTAGAACCTCCTCCTTTTTTTGAAGTTAGTTAAAAATAGTTGACGATAAAAACCTACCTATCCCCAAAAAACATACCGTAAAACATACCTATTAGAGCTGTAAAAATAAAGTTGACAAACTTACATTTGCAGTTGAATAACATGTTCTCCGATACATTTTGTTTAAGAAAAATATTATCCAAGTACATTTTATAAGTTGGTCGACTATTACTCGTAAAGTTGTAAAGCCTACTAAGTCATGACAATTTTCTTTTAAACTTCGTTATATATACTACTATTGTGAATTTTTTCACACCCCCACACATAACCGTTTAGCTGGTAGAGGGGGGGGACACTCGAGTCGAGCAAAATTTAGCACTTTAAAGCTTAATATTTCACAAACCAATTTTTTTATTAAAAAATTGTTAATGGAAACTGTCAATATTTTTTAAAGACCTATTTAATGATACCCCACACTATGGGGTACGCGAGAAAAAAAAATAACATCCCCACTTTACGTGTACAGGAGATACCCTAAAAAAAAATATTTTACGAGATTTTATTTTACCACTTTTTCGGCACAACAAATCCATATATTTACACCAAATTACAGCTCTCTAGTACTGTGCGTCTCTGAGCTAAACTGCGGACAGACGGACGGACGGACGGACGGACGGACGGACGGACGGACATGGCGAAACTATAAGGGTTCCTTGTTGACTACGGAACCCTAAAAAACATTTACGTGTTCTGTGGTATATAATCTACGATCTCTTTGCGCCAAAATCGCATTTGTCACAAAAAACATCTACTGTCGAGTGTTAATTTCAGATCAGTGAACTTTGCTAGCGGCACTAATTAAAGAGGTAAAAAGTTAAGAATAGGTTTAAGTATAAACATACCTACCTAGGTATTCTCTAAAAATGAATTGAAAATTGAAATTGAATTTTTGTTTTTGTTCTTTAAACCCGATTTTTTGAATCAGGGCAAAACTTGATGGTGGCGCCCCCTCTCCAGCCTTTCAAATCAATTATCGAAAATGTAAGTACTACTCATCATCATCATCATCTCAGCCGTAGGACGTCCACTGCTGAACATAGGCCTCCCCTTTAGATCTCCACAGATACCGGTTGGAAGCGACCTGCATCCAGCGTCTTCCGGCGACCTTTATAAGGTCGTCTGTCCACCTTGCTGGTGGACGTCCTAGGCTGCGCTTGCTAGTCCGTGGTCTCCACTCTAGGACTTTTCGACCTCATCGGCCATCTACTCTGCGAGCAATATGACCTCACATAGTACCTACTACTAGGCCAGATCAATGAATCTAACCCGCTACACGCTGCGCAGGAGTCGATCATTCAACCACTGCACTAAGCACGACTTAATTTTTTTTCTTTCTTTCCCATAAATTAATTACTCAATGTAATAGATGCTATTGGACTTAAATTCTTAATCTTCCGGGTTAAGCCGCGCTTGCCGAGTTTGGTTTGTGGATGGGTGACCATCTGTCATAGCGAGTTTCCTCCGTGCCTCAGAAAGCACGTAAAGCCGTTGGTCCCGGCTGTCATTTGTAGATCTTTAACAGTCGTTACTGTTAGTCAGAAGTTCTAAAATCTGACAACCAGTCTAACCATGGAGTATCGTATTACTTACCCAGTTAGTACTGGGTTGAGGAGGTCCGATGGGCAGTCGCTCCATTTAAAATACTGATATTCAGCTGCATGGTTCGACTGGAAGCCGACCCCAATCAATATATAGTTGGGAAAAGGCTAGGCAGGCAAGCTTAAATTCAAAATTCGCCGTATTCAATTTAATTTTAGGTACGTCAACACCTCAGAAAAATAAACCATTTTGATGTTGTTGAACTACGTCGTCAAAGTAATTGTTAGTATGACTCAGTGTCATAAAGAGTTCAAGTAGAAATTAATATACCTGTGACTTTTACCAACCCGCACTAAAACCCGCGTGGTGGATTATGGCCCACTCCCTCTCATAGAGACAAGACCCCAACAGTAGGAACATTATAGGTTTGATTATGATGATGAAATGTTCAAATGTCTGATCAACATTATAGATTAGTAAAGCTGTTGTTTTTTATTATTTTGCGAGATTCTTGCGATCTCTCCTGATGGTAAGCGATGTGGTAAACTTCTTCTCCACTCATGACTTTTGAGACCCCGGAGTTGTACTTGTAGCTATTGGAAAATAAAAATTCCGACATCGGGAATTCCACTCCTCAGCTGTGCACAGGCACACAATAAAAGTATCGCATGTCGCTTTGTATGTATCGAAAGCGCATTGTCGTACATCTTGAAATCCGAGAAAGATCGGCCGATATTTGAAGTATTGTCGTTAATTTATCAGAAATTGTCATAATACAAATCATAAAATTCAACAATCTGAGACAACAACACCGCTGTAAAAAACAAACAAGATAACAAATTAACAACAAACAAACATAAACAAAAAACAATTTATTGAATACTTTGCATGCTCAGTAGTTCCGAATGAATAAATAAACAAATAAATACTTAGCCTAGAAATAAATACAGTGCGAATAAAAAACAAAAGTTAGTCAGACTTGGCATGTGATGAAGACAATCTAGATTTAGACAGACGTCTCAGGATAGAGTAGCAAACCCAGAAGATTATATAGATATTTGAATCTGTAGTTACTATCAAGTACGTAGCTATAAGTGCGACAATGATCCCTATGGCATTGAACATAAGTTTCATGGGTTTTTCGTAAGAATTTTCTTTCTTGATCTTGCATGGACAGTCACTTGGGCAGCCCAGAGCTTGTGGCTCTTGTTTAGTCGTTGGAGGCAAGTTTTGTTTGGTTTTCGGGGTCATTATTTGCTTGATTTGGTGATTTGGCAGGAATTCTGTAAGAAAAAGGAGTTTAGTAGTTGATTAGGAAAAGCTGTGGCTTAATGGCTAGCATGAGGAAAATGCGACCCTAATTCATTGGGATTTAAAATTGGGGGGATAATAAGGATCTACTGTAAATGAAGAGGTTATACCTCTTAAATTGATGTTTTACTTCGGATCGAACAATCAAAATTAAAAACGCCTACATTTATTTGAGTTCCATACTTTATGTCACTTTGCTTTTAAATCTGGAAAAGGCGCCAAAAGAATATATCGTGCGCACCACGAATAATGAGTTTTTTACTATAACGTTTCTCAAAAGATTAGTTATAGATGTAGAGAAATGTGCATAAATATCGTAACCATAACCAGTAAGAAACTGATTTCAAACAAAATATTATTCAAATGACACCTACCTTCCACAATTTGGGTGATCGTCTGAGTCGCCATAACTGCAATCCACAGCTTCCTGGATAAGAATGATATGAAAATATAATTGATTCTCCTAAATATAGGTGCACTGCCCACAAACAAGGTTGCTTGGGCAACAGGAAAAGCCTTGCTGATTCTTCCTCGATGTTCAGTACGTGTAGTCGTGCGGAACCCTCCAATTGATGGGCTGTTTCTTTTCTATTTTTTATTTGATAGCGGAAGAAAAATATATATTGTTAAAGACCTGCTCCATTGGCTGAGTTTGATGGTCGAATGGAGAGAACAGAAAATGATCTGGAAGTTGGTGAATGTTTAAGTTTAAAATATGGAACTTTTGCAAGGTGAGATTAATGGTTCACTCATACAGGGAGACGCATTTGATAAATTGCTTAAAAACTTGTTGTATGATGAACTCCTTTTAAAAACATTGTCTCACGCTAGAGCAGAGCCAGACCCCGAAACAAGTATTTGTAAGCCATACAAAGATTTGTTCCATGAGAGAATCAAACCCGAGACACGTAGCGCAGTAGCAAATCGCTCAGCCACTGCGCCATTGCCATGCAAGTGGCGCCTGCGCCACACTGCCCTCCGTTCCTACAAAATATGTTGCATCGCTTGAAATAAATGAATATAATCTATACACTTGGTAGTATTTCAGTAATTTGTAGCTTAGGTACTATGTGCCGGCGATAATGGTTGTCCTAAAATGTAGTTTAAAAACACAAAACTAGAATTAAACATGAACAATTGATGCAGTTAACATGAACAATGAATTACGAGAATTTGTCTTTAAACGTGATTTCTAGAGTATTTCCAAAAATAAACAAGTGATTATCAATTGGCGTCTATTACAGAAAAAAGGAAAGGGATTCGTCTATCTTGGTATGGTATGGACATGTGATAAGAAAGGATGATACTCATGTGACTAAGAGAGTGATGAGTTCATACTCATGTTGATGGATGGAGAGGAAGAGGAAGGCCAAAGAAAAGGATGGTCTATGGAATTATATGAAAGAAAAAGAAGTAAATGATGCTGTGACGTCTGATAGAGGAGAATGGAAGAAAAAGACGTGTTGCGCTGACTCCGGGTAAAACGGGATAACCGGATAAGGACAGGAAGAAGAAGAAACAAGTTCTTATAGAACATTATTTTTTGTTTATGCGAAATCTGAACCACCTGTCCAATATTTTTGTGTAATGAATCTATGTACAAAATTTTAAAACCGTATCATAAAAAATCACAAAGGTATAAGCTTGTATATTACCTGGTTGTCCGTTCAAAAACATGCTCTTTTCGCGGTACACCCGCGTCAACCGCGTCTACTGTGTTATACACTCGTGATAATAGTTTGGCAATAGGTACCTAACCGTACAGTGATTGTATTGTAAACTGGTATTATAATTTAATTAAAATATTTTTGAAAAAAAAATAAAACATCGTGTAAAAATTATTGGAATCGAATCAGTTACTGATTCTGAACAAACTATATTCAGGTTTCGCTATACTAAAAATAATGTTGTAGAATTTTACATCCTATCCTGCCCTCCTAACTATCCTAATTTATTTTAAATGCGAAAGTAGAGTAGTTTTGTTAAAACTATATACCATGACGGGCAGGTAGAATATCTACCTAAATGATCTGTTATTTTTAATGCCTATTAAAATGTAACTAGAACATACTATCAAATCCACATGACTCAAAAACATTTCCTTCAATATTTTTAAAATTTTGAGAGCGCCTTGCTAAATGTAAATCCCACTCAATGTTCCTGCCTTAGCAATTTTTCAACTCTTTATAGCTAAATTTCAAAGGTATAAAGATTTCGAGAAACCTCAGGGACCGTATTGCTAAATAAAATATGCGTATCTTTAAGGATGTTTGGGTTAGTTTAATCCCGCTAGTCCTTAGCCAGTTCTGCATTTCACTGTTTAGTTATTATTAACACCTTAAAATATGAAGAAGCTCTTGGAATACTAGGCCGTTTCCATCATTCACTTTTTGAGGCCAAACCTATTCGAAAAAAGATGATTACAATGAATTACTTTCTTTTGGAAAAATATCTTATTCAAACATTTTACCACAGTACCACATAAATTGTAGCGAAACTGAAATTGAATTTTTACACCTAAAATACTGACACTAGATGCTCATACCAAAATTTCATTTTTAAATTCTATATATTTCTTTTTTTTCTTCAGCAACACTCCTCGATTATATCGTCCAATTTCAGTAATATAATAGCTATCGGTTTTTCGTCAGCCTTGCTCCAGATATTGACACTTTTTGCGATGATCGTGCGGTATAAAACATGGCGAGATCTAGGATCGTGCATAGTTTGTTGTAAAACTGCAACTACAATCAACAACATGCCTTCTCCCTGTGAACCGTGCAAAGGTAAGAGATTTTCAGTACTTTTATTTTTAATGTTCATCATCATCTTCATCAGATTCATCGCTTATAATGTTTCTGCTAGTTGTGACCTCTTTTCTAAGTCTGTAGCGACTGTAGCTATCTTTATTATTTCAGTTTCGTCTTTTTTATATGAGTTCAGTTTGTTCCTGACTCTAGTCTTTAACCTATGGGACCTAGACAAAGTCTACAATGGAGTGAGCTTACCCAGAAGAAGCCTGTTCATTCTAATTTTGAAGAGATTCTCTTGATCTCCAAATAAGAAAAATCCTCTTGATGTTTTGACCTAACAGTGACTCAATGAGACCCAAAAATCTCTTTTGTATTGCGAAATGCACCATCACTTGCTACAATTCTTTCCTACTTATGTTTTTGCTTCGTACACTAAACGTGTCTTATCTCTGTCACTTGGTTTAGAAGACCAAAGATCGGCGTCATCCTCATCATCCTATAGCCGTCTGCTGCTAGACATAGGCCTCCAAATGCACGCCAAATCACTCGATCACCGACAACTCTCATTCACCGGTTACTGACCACCTTATGAAGGTCGTCGCTCTAACTTGCCTGACAGCGTCTCATCATACATTTGCCGATTCGCTGTTTCCACTCGAGAACACGTCTCGGTCATCATTCCTACTACTGATACGACCGGCCCATTGCCACTTCAGCTTGCTTATTCTGCGGGCTATGCCGATCACAGAATCACCAAAAACTCATTTGATACAAAGTCTGCTTCCACCAATCATGGTTCAGTTCTGGTTAATGTTTCATGCATACAAATATACGTACAGTACCTACCTGTGTTTAGTGGGTATTTATTTTCCTTATATGAAGGTCTTTCAAACACTTTATAAAGAGGAACCAAGTCTTTTTAAACGTTAGATATTTATTTATTTTCCTTTTGAGTAGTGCTCTACAAAGTGATAAACGGGTTTCTTCAAATTGTTGATTTTTTTACGAAAAGCAATGAAACACTGTTTCAAACATTTTCGAAGCGATCAGGAAACTCGGTCAAATTGAAATAAAAGGTAATAAAAACATATTTTTTCATAATTAGATTTCACAAGAAGAAAAGTGACCAGAGAAATATAGCACTAACTATACAAATATTAGTGTAGTTTTATTATCGTCAATAACAAACTTTTTAACCAGTAACATACTAATTAATTTCAGAGTCCTGCAAGGGTGGCGCTTGCGCAGACAACTGTGCATGCAAGGAAAAAGGCTGTGACGACTGCACGTCTAAAGGTAAAACTATTGATAATAGAGATGTTAGATTTACCGACAAAGGAAACGGGAAGACGGCTTTTGTTCGTGATAAGTAATTTAAGTTGCTTAGACACAGTAAAGACATTGTGTTTGATAAAAG
Organism: Agrotis clavis; assembly: GCA_954870645.1. NCBI lineage: Eukaryota > Metazoa > Arthropoda > Insecta > Lepidoptera > Noctuidae > Agrotis > Agrotis clavis. The sequence goes on from OX940925.1 coordinate 8,198,848, forward strand.
GAAAACCTTACCAAAAGCTTACCAGATATAGTGTTTATGCGACTTGTGAAGGTCAGGACAAAGATAGTAGAAATTGTCTTTAAAATTTACATAATTTACATACAGTAGGATACAGTAACAATAAGCGGCACAAAAAAATACATCTTTGCCTATGTGTAACGTTGAATCACTCTTTCTTCTTAGAATCTTTAACATAATTACTTCTTCTTTTATACTTCGTTCAAAGGCTGATTAATCATCATTTTCTTCTTTTCAGGTGGTTGCTGCTAAAACCATAACTTCACCATGGACAGAGACAGGCGCGGTCGCCGCCCCTCCCTCTTCACCCGCGCCAGTAACTTCCTTGAGACCTGTTTCCCCATCACCTTCAGCATAGGTCTCTTTGTCACACTCGTGTGCTTCTACTGTCTCATATAAATGTTCTGTTGAAGTTATTTCTTTGTTTTCTTTGTTATGAACTTTATTTTTAAGTGTTTTACCTATGATATTGGATGTATAAACCTGGAATTTCGAAAGGTGCTGATAGACTCGAGCATTCACTGTTCTTAATTTTGTGTAACTGAACAAGGAACAGAGCCAAGCATAGATCGAGCCACACATCGCTGCGAATACTTTCACGAACTAGTCGACAGTCGTCAAAAATGTATTCTTCACGAAGATGTCAGACTGCAAAAAACTTGACAGAATCCTAGTTAGAATGCTCGCTAAAACGGTCTCGTTTGTTTTTCTGTAATGTAACATTCTCCATAATGTTCATCTCATTGCAAGTTTATTAGCACCTCAAAGGTTTACGGTTATACCTAGTAGGTATTTTATATCTGAAATGTCGCTTCGTATTTCAGATTTAATAATAGTACCAAAAAATATATAAGTAGTTGCAGTTCCTGAAAGATATTAGCTGTATTCACATTCGGGACAGGATAGAAGTGTCTCGTCTCGTATGTACGAGTATGTGGGCTTAATCTATACATATAATAAATTTGTAGAAAAGTGGTGTCTGTACAATGGAAATATATAAAAAAAAAGTAGCAGGGGTTGTTATTATATCGATGCCGAACCCGAAAATGTAGTTAATTTCTTTTTGTCTGTTTGTCTGTTTGTCTGTTTGTCTGTTTGTCTGTGTGTTTGTGCACGCTAATCTTCGGAACTACTGGACGGATTTGAATATTTTTTTTTTGTTGTATAGGTATTAAGTCCCGTTAACATATAGGCTATAATTTATCTTGGAAACTTGAACACCTGATGCAGAACCGCAACAGACCTGCTTAACTATAAGAGATACAGAAATGGTGCCATAGCAAAAATTGTTCCACGTGATGAGCATTTTCTGCTGAGAGAATAAATTTGAAGATCCTGGACACCTGATGTGGAACACCAAGAGCCCAGCTACACTATGACATATACAGGAACGACGTCTTAGCAAGAGTTGTTCAGCCTGATAAGCACTCTGTGCCAACGTATAAAAATTGAAGATCTGGAACACCTGATGTGAAACTTCAAGAGCCCAGCTACACTGTAACATAAACAGTAAAGACGTCTTAGCAAGAGTTGTTCAGCCTGATGAGCACTCTCTGTTGACGTATAAAAATTAAAGAACTGGAACACCTGATGTGGAACTCCAAGTGCCTAGCTACAGTATAACATATACAGTAAAGACGTCTTAGCAAGAGTTGTTGAGCCTGATGAGCAACCTCTGTTGTCGTATAAAAATTGAAGATCTGGTACGCCTGATGTGGTACTCCAACAGCCCAGCTACTTTATAACACATATAGGAATGACGTCTTAGCAAGAGTTGTCCAGCCTAATGAGCACTCTCTGTTGACGTATAAAAATTGAGATCTGGAACACCTGATGTGGAACTCCAAGAGCCTAGATACACTATAACATAAACAGTAAAGACGTCTTAGCAAGAGTTGTTCAGCCTGATGAGCACTCTCTATTGACGTATTAAAATTGAAGATCTGGAACACCTGATGTGGAACTCCAAGAGCCCAGCTACACTATACTTAATATACATACATAGGAATGACGTCTTAGCAAGAGTAATTGTTTAGTCTGATGGTCATTTCCTGTTGACTTACAAAAATGAAAGATCTGGAACGTCTGGAATCGTCTCGCGCATCCCGTTGTTTTCCCGTCCCCAGGCTCTTAGAATTCGACGTTTCAGATCTTCGATTTTGACGACCCCGTCGTCGCTGGCATAAGCAACAGGATCCGCGATTAATCTATTAATTATTTTATTATTTTTTCGTATCCCATTCAGCAAACCCTTTCGTTTAATACCCATATCATGGAGGTGCATTTCAAATAGTCAATCCGCCATCATGGATGTCCGCCATGATGGATTTGACACGTGACTATTTTTTTCATATTCCTGACAGCAAACCTTTTCATTTGATACCCATATCATGAGGGTGCATTTCAAATAGCCTGTCCGCCATCTTGAGGAGTCCGCCATATTGGATTTGTTATGACGTTTCTTAGCTAGTCATGTATTGTCATCAGAACTCAGAGCGTGTGCAAAATTTCAGCCTGCTAGCTTATCAGGAAGTGCCTCAAAATTGAGTTGCAAAAGTCCAACCGGAACGACAAACAAACAAATAAACAAACAAACAAACAAATAAATAAACAAACAAGAAAAGTGAGTTTATAAAAACGTGGGAAAAATGGGTCGATATTTCGGTCGATTTGCCGTGCAGTGAAAATAGACCGAAAACATCCGACATTTCTTGTTGCCACAGACACCAAATCGGTTTCCGTTAAGTGTGAATAGCTTCACACTTAAATGCTCTGTCACTGGAACATCCGATTATTATGCGGATCCGACACCCGACAAATGAGAAGTGAGAACCCGCTCTTAGGCTAGCTCACTCACTGTTGACTTATCACCCAGTCTATTCCTCTGCTCATCATTACCAGCGCACTCTCGTATAGGGTTGCCATCTCTAAAATTTGGAAACCAAGACAAGACGCTTGAAATTCCCGGATTTTAGAGTCCAGAACCCCGACATGACTCGAAGCGCGCACCGTGGCAACTGCGTCGGGAGGGGTAGGGGGTCGGTGAAATGTGCGTGTGTGGCGGGTGACCCAAGACTTTAAATTTTTAAACCCGAACTATATATGAAGCCTCCCGGACGCTCCCCAGATGCCCTCTAAACTAGGACAAATCTGGGGAAATCCGGACGGATGGCAATCCTACTCTCATATATCTTCAACTTCATAGCACACGACGGGGAAACAAAGGGTGAAGCAAAAGTCACCATCAATGAGCGGCTAGCCTAACTAGCATAAATCTGTGAGTGTGTTTGACCATTTACAGGATATTTATCAGATCTTAATTTAACGACTGTTTCTTGAGCCTTTGATTACAAGATGTTTTGTTAGGATAACCATGATTTATTAGTTTTTCTGAGACGGTAGCACAAATAAAAAACGAAAAAACGCATCTTTGAATTGAGAATATAAGTAGACGTGTACTTTAGAACCTTTTTAGGTGGTAAAATTATATATCGAATTATATATAATTTTACGGTCCTAAGTATGAGTTCTCTCGCCATGTGTAGAGCAGCAGGAGCTCTCAGATTCGTACTGACAGTGACATCCTTAAGTACCTTAGCCCTGCAGATGATGAGATAACAATGTGAACCACGTCGAAGAGTTTAAGGAGGTTACCACGCGCGACTAGTTGAGGGCTCGGAATTCTTTTGAGCATTTTGGTCCATTTTTACCAGAAGCATAATAAGTACCACTAAATATAGGATATAGGAACCGCCCCTAAGATGACCCATTGACCGGAAGTTTAATTGATTTTGTTAGATAATATTATGGGTAAAACGAGCTTTTTTATTTTTTCCCACGTTTTTATATTATAAACTCACTTTTCTTGTTTGTTTATTTGTTTGTTTGTTTGTCGTTCCGGTTGGACTTTTGCAACTCAATTTTGAGGTACTTTCCGATAAGCTAGAAGGCTGAAATTTTGCACACGCTCTGAATTCTGATGACAATACATGACTAGCTAACAAACGTCATAACAAATCCAATATGGCGGCCTCCCCAAGATGGCGGACTGACTGTTTGAAACTCACCCCCACGATATGGGTATCAAATGAAAGGGTTTGCTGTCAGAAATACAAAAAAAGTAGTCACGTGACTTAAATCCAATATGGCGGACGTCCAAGATGGCAGACAGGCTATTTGAAATGCACCCCTATGATATGGATATCAAATGAAAGGGTTTGCTGTCAGGAATACAAAAAAAGTAGTCACGTGACTTTAATCCAATATGGCGGACGTCCAAGATGGCAGACTGGCTGTTTGAAATCCACCCCCATGATATGGGTATCAAATGAAAGGGTTTGCTGTCAGGAATAAGAAAAAAATTGTCATGAGACTTAAATCCAATATGGCGGACGTCCAAGATGGCGGAAAGGCTTTGAGGCACTTCCCGATAAACTAGCAGGCTAAAATTTTCAGTGTAGCTTCAAACCCGATGAACAAAGATAAAAATAATAAAATAATTAATAGATTTTAAAAAATCTAAAAACCCACGTTTTTAAATATCCTAAAAATAAGAAAATAACCCTACGGAGTTGAGAGAGGGGCCACTCAAAACGTGGGGGCTTGTATAGCTCTGTCTCTTTCCCACAGCCTAAACTGGATCGCGTTCAGAACTCGTAGTAAGGCCTCTGACGTCACATGTCCATTGCACACTCTCGGATTTTGATGCGTTACATCTTTGTAAATAAATATGCATTGATCCAATAAAGGAAAAAATACGTACTAATACGTATACGTACGTCCATTTCTTTTTAAATTATTAAGTATTGCTTTATTAAATTACCTACGAGTAGGTAGAGTAAGGGGGGAGAATGGCTATAATATACTTGCCGCCCCCAATTGTCAACCTCTCCTGCACGCGGCGCTCCCTGCTAGATAACGGACGAGGCTCTGGCGACCGAGCAAAGGCGGTATAACCTTACGCCCAGCCGGGCAACCGGCTGGAAGAGGGATCAGCGACCTTGGGGACCAAATACCCCCAAAAATGTCTGGTGCAGAAGGCAACGGGAAACCACTGCACTATTTTCCCAAGAAAACCACAATGAAAAGTTCACCTACGAAGAATGCGTTGTTATGCGATCCGACTGACCCTCGGCGCCATCGCGATTCCGGGTCGCATGGTGTGAAGTATGTTACCGGCCACTTCACTGTGGACCACCAGACGGGGAGTGGAAGCAATGTCATTGGTCAAGGTACAGGATCACAAAAAACCCCATTACGAAAACAGCTGCGCGTGGGGACTTGGAATGTAAGAGGGCTGCTACAAGTAGGAAAAGTGGATATAGTTGAGCGGGAGATGGCGAAAAACAGAATAGATATACTGGGGCTTGGTGAGACGCATCGTAAAGGAAGCGGTCATTTTGTTACAGACAATGGCAACGTCATGTATTTTTCAGGCGGAGATAACAGCGAAAATGGAGTTGCTTTCATAATACCTAAAACACTACGGAACAACGTCAAAGGATATCAGACTCCTAATGACCGAATGATCGCAATAAAACTGGATGCTAGCCCTGTACCCATCAACATCATACAAGTATATGCGCCCACCTCTCTATCTAAGGAGGAAGTCTCGGATGAGTTTTATGCCAATTTGGATAAGCTGCTACACACTATACCATCCAGGGAAATTACGGTTGTGCTGGGAGATTGGAACGCCAAGGTGGGTGATACCAATGGAAGCTCGCTGAAGGGCACGCTGGTTGGCAAATGGGGCCTCGGTAAACAGAATGACAGGGGTGAAAAATTTCTTCAATACTGTATTGAAAATCAGCTCTCTGTAATGAACACCTGGTTTGAACAGCATCCGAGAAGATTATACACGTGGACATCGCCATCAGGCCATAGAAACCAGATTGACTACATCACGATCAAGTCCAGATGGCGGTCGTCTGTCATTAACGCCAAGACACTTCCTGGTGCCGACTGTGGCAGTGACCATGAGCTGCTCATTGCTGACTTCAGATTGCGCTTGAAGAAAATCCGTCCAAAAATTCCGAAAACTGTCACACTGAATGGTCCGGCTTTAATCCACTTCCACAGCACAATTGACTCAAAGATCAAGTCCATGAAATGTGAACCATTTGACTCTAGCGAAGCAGACTGGAGTAACCTGAAAAGGGAGATTCTGCTCACGGCAAAAGAGAGTATGGCACTTCACAAAACTGTCAATAAAAAAGAAGAATGGATAGGCCGACAGTCGTGGGATCTGATCGAAGAGAGACGAGAGCTAAAAAGCGCTGGTTTAAGTTCTCCCAGCGATCGCGAACGTTACAACCTATTACACAAGGAGGTGCAAAAATCTACACGGAGGGACCGAGACATGTTCATCAACGGATTGTGCGATGAGATTGAAGGACATGCTGATAAATGCCAGGCGAAGGATCTTTTTATGAAAATCAAGCAGCTTACCGGAACCTTCAAACCGAAAAGTTGGATAGTGGATGACAGTAAAGGGAACACTTTAACAGAACTAGAACATGTTCTAGAAAGATGGAGAAGTTACTGTTATGAACTGTATCGGGATGAAAAGGGACAACTAACGGAACGAAGATGGGATGAACACCCGGAAGAGCCCCCCATTTTGCTTTCTGAAGTGCAAGATGCCATTCAGAAGCTTAAACACAAAGCGATTGGCCCTGATGGAGTGTCGGCTGCAATGCTTCAACACCTAGGCGCAGACGGTACTAAGTTCATACATCAGATATGCAACAAGATCTGGAAAACTGGCCAATGGCCAGAAGACTGGACCGAATCTGCAGTCGTACCACTTCACAAAAAAGGATCCACTAGAAAATGTGAAAACTATCGCACGCTGTCTCTGATGTCTCACGCTAGTAAAATCATGCTCCGTATCATGAACACCAGGCTATCAGCATTTACAGACCACCAGATACCCAATGAGCAATCAGGCTTTGTCGCTGGAAAAGGAACTAGGGAACAAATATTGAACGTACGCCTGCTCATTGAGAAATGCAGAGAGTTCAACAAACCGTTGGTCTTGTGCTTCATTGATTACGCCAAAGCATTTGACTGCGTGCAGTGGAGTACTATGTTTGATGTGCTTGTGGAGATGGGTGTCCCCTTGCACCTCATTTTCCTGGTGCAGAATCTATACCTTGACGGCACTAGCTTTGTGAAACTGGAAGACCATCAGTCGAAGTCCTTTCACACTGAACGAGGCGTGCGCCAGGGCTGTATTCTTTCGCCTAAATTATTCAACCTGTACGGCGAACACATAATGAGAAAAGCGCTTGAGGACTGGGACGGAGGCGTATCAGTAGGTGGCCTACGCATCACTAACCTCAGATATGCTGATGACACGACTATAGTTGCATCGAGTGAAGTAGAGATGGCAACTCTGCTGAAGAAAATAGAAGGTGAGAGCGCCAAACTCGGTCTTAAGATCAACCATTCGAAAACCAAGATCATGGTGGTGGACCGAGCGCAACTTCTGCCAAAAACCGATGCACTCAACGGCTACGAAAAAGTCAGTCAATTTGTGTACCTGGGGTCTATGATCACAAATGAGGGCAGCTGTACAGATGAAATACGCCGAAGGGCCGGGATGGCCAAAAGCGCTATGGCGAATCTGGACAAAATCTGGAAGAACCGCGGTATTCGCCGGAAAACCAAAGTGCGACTCGTTCGTGCCTTGGTATTTTCTAATTTCCTGTACGGCGCAGAAACCTGGTGCTGCAAGAGCAACGATAGCAAAAAGATCGATGCTTTCGAAATGTGGTGTTGGAGAAGGTTGCTCAGAATTCCGTGGACCGCTATGAGAACCAACGAGTCCATACTGCAAGAGCTTAACATCACGACGAGGCTCTCAGCAATCTGCCACCAAAAGGCCCTTCGCTTCTTCGGACATATCATGCGGTCTCCTAAGCATAGTCTGGAGAAGCACATCATAGTGGGTCAGATGGAGGGAAGACGAGCCAGGGGCAGAGCACCCTCAAGATGGACGGATGCCATCAGAAAAACTTTGGGGCCGGACATCCAGACGGCAGTCCACAGCTGCAACAACCGCAGCGAATGGAGAGCTCGCTGTTGTGGTCGCGATCCTCAGCATTGAGGGACCGAGGAAGAAGAAGAAGAAGACGAGTAGGTATATAATGCGAAAGTCAGATACAGATGCAACAAGAGGTAGTAAAGGTGAATATATAAATCCAAAAGTATTTTTAAGCCATACGTTTATTGAATTTACAATCAAAAAGATAATTTTATACAGCCAAAATAATTAATGTAACGCCTTCAGGTACACGTTGGACCGTTGGTTAACAGCAACCTCCTGAAAAAACACCAAAACATGCCTTTAAAAAATTTGAAAGAAAATTAAATAAAAAGAGAAAACTTTAAAAAGCTGAAGAATTTGTTTGTTTGGTCGAACGCGCTAATTAGGAACTAAGTAGTTACTGATGCGAATTGAAGAACCATTAGCACATATTCCATTAGTTCTTAGTTAAGAGTAGTAATTTTGTTCATTGAGAAAAAGTGAAACATAAAAGTGTTCATGGAGTATTGGAGTTTCTTGCTCGTTCTTCTCCATAGAGATCTACTCTTTGGAATAGTCTACATCTTTCACAATCATTATGTCTTGTGACTGGGACTGTAGCACCATATTTTGGTCCTATTTTTATTTTTTGTCTTTTTACAATTCAAAAATGCCTGTAACTGGCCAGTACTTGAAATAATTGAAATATTACCAGAAGAGGAGCAGTCAGAGCAATTGGTCTCGCAGTTCTTGTCTTTGCAGCAATCAGCATCTTTGCATGAGTCTAAACAGACAAAATAAATCTTATAAGAAAAGGCGGAAACGTAGTAAATAATAGAAAAAACACGGGCGCTTTAAATAAAAAGAAAATTATTAATGAAGAAGGAAGTAAACAGCAAAAAATCTTGTATATTGGGACAAGATCAGAAAAAATAATCACTGAGAATTGATTAAGCTCTAAATTCAAACATGCATTAGAAAAAATCAAATTGTTCAAACATTTTCACTTTTGTGCTGAAGCAACAAACGATTTTCTTCTTTGTTATTTTCTTTTTAAAAAAAGTTAAACGCTAGGAATTTCTCCTGTATCGTAGGTGCGTTTACAAACACAGAAACTCACATACACAAAAACCCAGATTTGATTGCAGATCATACAAATATTTGCTCCATGCGGGGATAAGAATAATGACTACATTTTTACCTTTGCAGGGTTCCGAAGGAGCAGGCATTTTGGTTGGGTTACTTATCTGGTTGTTCGTCTGAAGAATTTGAAAGACTTAGGTTGAATATACTTCTGTGACAACCGGTACAGGTTTATATACCAAACTTTTGTTAAAACAGTCTAAAGAAGCGCGGTAAAAACAGTGAACAATAGCGAGGTTGTGGAGACCTCGATGATTTTTTCCACAATAGAGGTTATGTTCGATGACGCTGTTTAGGCGTCAACACAAGACGTTTGCTGGACCATAGACTGTATGAGGCAATTACTTTCTTTTTAAGTGGTCTACAAACGTCCCTAAAATCAGAGGTGATATCGGGGAAGTGGTGGGGGAGCGCCCTAGATCGTTCCCTAAATCGTATCGTGTGTAGGCAAATCGCATTTTAACCATTTTGAAAATGCGCCACTTATCAGTTTGTATGAAATAAGTAAAGTCAGGTTTCCGAATCGGAATTCCACATTAGGAAAACGAATACGGAAAACGAGTTTATACGGCTAGCCTAGGAATTCTGATGATCGTCGGATGCACCCCGCAGGCCCGCAATACTATCAGAATTTTTAATATAAAACACTGCCTTCCGGCGACCCTATTATTATTAGTAGTAGTATTAGTATTCATTTCAATATTTTGTATTATTTCTTACCAAATGTTTGCGCATTGTAATGGACAGCTATTAGACTCGTTACGCCTCATTACATCTTCTTTGTTGATCCATCAATGTCAGGGCAGTTTTTACTTGAGACTTTTTTTTATAATTTGCCTGCGACATAGATGCATTTTGTTTCATTATCACGATTTTAGTGTCAGCTGTTGGTCCAGTTTATGTTAAATATATTGTTTTATTTACTAAAATGAGAATTTTAATTGGCCGAACGGGTAAGTTTTTGTTTTCCTTGCCCTTTTTCACGTTTAGTTTGCTAATTAGATGATATGAGACGTGGGTTTTAATGCAAATAAACGTATTTGTCTTTATTTTCTTTCTAACTACTGGAATATTAATTTTGTTTATGTAAAACTGACATTTACTTCCTTTCAGATTTAAAGCCTCAATCTCCATGGAGTGTTGACTGCGTACCAGGCTGCGATTGTCACGACATCTATATTGATCGTGAGTATCAAACGTGTCCCATTTTGTCTCTCATGCATGTCCCATTTAATAATGATTGTTACTACCTACTAAAGTACGATTATTAATTCCAGTCAGTAAAATAACATTTGTACATGAATTAAATGTACTATATTTCTTTGTATCAGTGACCAGTTACTCTGTCATTTTACTGACTGGAATTAATAACACAAGGGAACAAAATAAACTTTTTTTTTTGCTGCATGGAATTTTATGCCTGTTTTTTACTAATTTGAGGTCGCTGATTTCAAATCTACTTTCAGTTTTTTTCTAGCAGCTCTAGTTTTTGAGATACAGCTATCAGTCATATTTTAGTACTAATCACATTTAAATTTCAATTCTACCGAGCTGTTCTTTAAAACAATTTTTTGTTTAACAATGTCAAAGTCGACAAAGATCTGGTAGAACGATCCCAACTACTTTTGTAACATCTGTGGTGAATATACATTAAAAAATCGTGGACTAAGTGTGTCGGGTTTCATAAAACAGATGTTTTGTGTTTACTTTGGATTCCCTTTGGGCATCCGTGACAAGTACTGGGTATCTCCTTGGGCAAGTAAAAGATGTGTGGAGTCTTTCAGATTATGGGGGAATAAGAAAAGATCCCATTGTGTGTATCAAACACCAATGATGTGGCATTAACTTTCCAATCATCAAGATGATTGCTATTCTGGTGTGGTTGATATAAACAGGATTTACAAAAGAAACCGTCCGAAACGGTTTTATCCTAATTTGGTATCTGTTACTCGACCAGCCTTGTACTCCGTCAATGCTCCAGTTTCCCAAGCTTCTTCATCTATACAAAATAATCCCGTATTAGAAGAAAAAAAAAAGCTTCTTCAAGTTATGATAGTGTTAAACGATTTTAACCCAGATATTTCTGCTGACCCCCAGCCCCTTAATCAGGAAGACCCCAGTGCGTAGGTCAGAACCCTTGGTCTTTCTATAAAAGCATTGTAGAGCCTTTGGGAAAAATAACAAAAAAGTTGTTGGGAAACAATTAGGTTGAAGCTATGTGGAGCATAATTAACTGATGTTGTCACACTTCTAGCAGCTTGGTTGTGATATGAGCATCAAGGTACACTTCCTCCAAAGCCATTTAGACCGTTTCCCTGAAAATCATGGTGAATTGAGTGAAGAACAAGAGGAACGGTCCCATCGAAGACATTCGGGCTATGGAGGCACTTTACCAGGGTCACTGGAATGCTCCAAGATGGCGGATTATTGCTGGAGCTTCAAAAACAGCCCTCGTGAACCAAGTCAAGCAAGAAAATCTTTTAAAAGATTTTTTTTTATAAGTTGTGGTTGATTTTCTAAGGGTTTTCTTCAGAAAAAATCGATTTTTCTTAAAAACGCGTTTTAATGATATCTCAAAAACTAAAGCTGATACAAACAATCTGACTTCCAGATCTGTAATCAGCACCCCGAGAAAGTATAATATTAGTCATAATATTTCATGCAACAAAAATGCTGTTCCCTTGTGTAATCGTTTTTTACTGAAAAGGGTACAATAATTACGAGTACTTTCGATTTTGCCCACGCAGTACGCACAAAGTTATTTTGCAAGCACTCTGCTTCTAACATCTGTCAAAGATATACAAATGACAGCCGGGACCAACAGTTTTATTTTGTCCCATGGATTTTGTTTGCCATAGACATATGATTTTTTTTTGACATACACCTGGTTTTGTTATTGGCATATACCTATTTCACAGAGTACTTTTATTAATAGGGCATAGAGATCTAACTTCACGGGTTTTTCGAGCAATGGACAACAGCGACATCTAGTGTTCACCGACGAAAACTTTTCTGTATATAGTTTATAAATATAGGTATATACAAAGCTTGCTCATTCCTTTTAGTGTTTTGATTGACTATTAATAACTATATGCCTACATTAGTAAAAAATAAAACAAATTTGTTAAGTAATTATATGTATTTCATCAACTATGAAGCCTTTTACAGTGTTTTTACAGTAATTTCTAGCCATTACTTGATATTTATCGGTGTCACTGATAGTATCTTGCTTTCCAGTAAGAATTTTACTAGCATGGAAATAACACACGGATACACTACTTTAGAATAGCACCAAAAGCAGAAAATGCAGGAAAATAACGAACCGCACCAAACGAGAATCAAATTTTTTCAGCAAAGTGCAATGTGACACTGACATTTTATTGACGTATTGAAAAGATATCGCACCTTCGGTGCAACAAAGTCACTAATAGCCAAAACTGCAAAATCGACCTAAGTATGCCAAATTGTTTCTAAATCATGCCTTTACTTGGGGCAATAAAGACATCCGCGAAAGTATCTCGAAACTACACTAGATGGCAGAAGTGCCTTTGTGGTTATTGGCGGTTTTTCCATGCGTTTTGGGCCGACACCGTTTCATTGTAAGTAGTGCCCCCTCGCCCGCGACCTTCTATTCTATTCTATTTTTCCCAAATGGCAAGTCAAGACGATGTCGACTATTCTGCCAGTGTCAAGAGCGACTTGGAGAAACAAGTGTGCATGATTAGAACTAGAAAAACAAAATAACAATAAAAAAGACAAAAAAAAAAACTGGATCCTCGATTGATATAGTCGAACACAACGTAGATCTTGTTGGGTTAGTACAGGACTGAAACAAACAAAAAGATAAAATAAATATATACATTATATTGTTAGTACATAAAAAATAACATATACCACAGCCAGACATGACAGGTTAAAGTTTAATGTTGTTGTGGCGGATGAAGATCATCAGCGCCAGGAGCAGTTCAGGGGAGGGATAAGTCAATAGAGAAGGGAAATTAGTTGGGAGAGGGATCTTGAATTCGTGGAGACGGCTATATAAATCCAAAGGAGGAAGGTTGTTTCTACATTCAAAGAAAATGTGGTCCAGAGTGCCTTCGTCCAAACCGCACTCGCAGAGAGAGGAGTCACGAACACGAATTTTGTGTAGGAAAACAGGGGTGCAACAAAAACCTAGTCGGATACGACAGAGAACCGAGATAACCGTTTTGGAGACTTTTTTATAAGGAAAGAACCAAGGTTTAGGTTTTATAACTGGTTGGACTGCATAATAAAACCTTCCTTTTTGTCTTCCAGAAATGTTCCATTCCTCTTGCCATGCAGATTTAAGTCTGTCTTTAGGTAGGTTAAGCAGGTCATAGCCCTGATGGGTATTGTGGGTGAGATCAGCTAACGCTGATGAACAGGCATCTTTAGCCAAAGCATCAGCGCACTCATTTCCCTTGATGCCGCAATGACCAGGTATCCAAACTAACTGAACCTCTTTTTGATTGCTCGTACATGAAAATAAAGACTTTTTAATTTTTAATATTAAAGAGCTGTGCGATTTACTTTTGAAGGGGTTCTGAACTAGGGCCTGCAGACAGCTAAGAGAGTCTGTGAAAATAACTGCTTTGTCAATGTTATGGTGTGACTCTATAAAGAGGCAAGCCTCTAATAAAGCCACACACTCGCCTGTAAACACAGAAGACTCCTTAGGGCACCTATATTGCAAAATAATTCTGGAGTTTTGATAATAAACTGCAGCACCAGTGTAGTCGATATCACTAAGTTTTGAAGCATCAGTGAAAAACCTTTGGAAACCAGTCCATCGTTCTCCCACCACCGCGTTGAATTTCGAATTCGCCGAAGGGGAGTTTTTGAAGATGCCGATGTCAAAAAGGATATTCGGAATAAAGGATAGGACATCATAGGAGAAGCTAAAGAGGGGTAATGTGGAGTACTGGTCTATGGGGCTTTCTAAATTTTGAATTTGGCGGAATTCTTTAATAATGAGGGGGAGTTCTTTATTTTTCCAATAGCTTGAGTCTCTGCATAGCGCATCAAGCTCAATCAATCTTTCTAAAAGGGGGTGCGAGGTTCTAGGTGTTACCCTAGCCAGAAAACGAGAAGCTAAATACTGCCGTCTCAAAGCCAGGGGAGGCTCAGCACATTCGACCTGCAACGCGTTAATGGGAGAAGACTTCATGCAACCAGTGATGATCCGAAGGCACTTTGACTGAACCCTGTCTAACCCAGCCAAGGCACCCTTGTTGCAAGGGACTAAATGGAACGTTCCATAATCTAAAATACTGCGAATTAAGGCGTTATACACCAATTTCATTGTATAGGGGTGGGCACCCCACCAGACACCCGCAAGAACCTTTAAAATCGAAACTACTCTTTCACATTTTTTGATCAATAAATTTATATGCTGAGTACCTTTTAATTTTGAGTCAAGGAAAACGCCTAAGAATTTAACATAATTTACTAAGGGGATAACATGGCCTGAAATATCCACTGATATTTGTGGGATCAGTCTTTTGCGGGAGAAAATTACTGCCAAACTTTTTGGTGCTGATAATGTCAGGCCGTGATTTAAAAGCCATTGATTTAAAGAGTCCAGAGAGAGGCAAAGAGATGACGCCGCGTCTATAATTGAGGGATTTGTCACATAAAGAACTAGGTCATCTGCATACTGTAGAATATGACAGTTACTATTCAGGCAGGACCCAATATCTGCAGTGTACAAGTTATAAAGAAGGGGACTGAGGACGAACCCTTGTGGGAGTCCCTTCCATGACTGCCTTTTCTCAAAATGTTCTCCCTGGACTCTCAGAACCAAAGAACGTGACTTGAGCAGTCCACATATGAATTCTATTATCTTAACCGGAAGTCTCAGCTGATGCAGTTTCTGCCTGAGTACGGGAAGAAGAACGTTATCATATGCGGAGGAGATGTCGAGGAAAGCGGCAACAACGGATTCGTTCTTTGAAAACGCTAGACGGATATCCGTGACTAAAACGCCAACGCTATCCATTGTGCCGAGACCCTTCCTAAACCCAAATTGATAGTTCGGCAGTAAATTTCGTGATTCGACTGCCCATTCCAGTCGGTTTTTTATAAGGTGTTCCATTAGTTTTACCAAGACTGAGGACAGAGCGATTGGTCTAAAGCCATTCGGGTCATCGACGTGTTTGCCTGGCTTCAATAAGGGAATGATGATTTGGAGTTTCCATTGATCTGGAACCCATCCATGATTGAAACAAAAATTAATGATATTCAGGAAGTACAATTTAGCTTTCTCTCCAGAATGAACAATAAAAGAGTATGGCACTCCATCAGTTCCGGGGGCTGAGTCCCGAACATGCCTGAGCACCACATTCAGTTCTTCCAAAGTAAATGGCACATCTAATGGGTCCTGTGAAGTAATTTGCATGGGCATATTGAATAATTCAGATGAGTGAGGTACGTATTGGGGAGCAATTCTGTCAAAAAAAAGTTCAGCTGTTTCCCTGGTCATTGGTGAGGAGATTGAAGGTGAGCACCCTCGTCTGTACCTATTAATCTTTTTCCAGACCAATGATGCTGGAGTAGCAGGAGATAAGGAAGTACAGAAGTTAACCCAACCCATGCGTTTCTTTTTACGGAGGAGACGTTTTGTTTTAGCATTAATTTGCAAATATGTGAGGAGATTCTCAGTACTCATATCTCTATTATAACGTTTCTCTGCGTCTTTCCTTTCTTTGATTGCAGAAGTGCACTCTGGATCCCACCAAGGAGGGGAGGGAATCTTGTTGCGGGCACTATTCTTTACAGGGAAGCAGGCATCCGCACTGGAGGTTATAGCTGTAACAAATTCCTCGCAACAGATCTTGGCATGGTGGTGACCAGTATGATTTAGAAATACTGAATTTAAATTTGGAATTACATCAATCTTGTCCTCCAATAGTGAAGCAAACCTATCCCAATCTGGTTTGGACAAATTATACTTCAGGAGTGGGGGAGAAGTTTTTTCTAAATATGTCTTATTGACTAAGGATATAACAATAGGGTAATGGTCACTACCATGCGACAGGGACGTACATTCCCAATTGGTTGACAACGCCAACTCAACCGAGCAGAATGTTAAGTCAACACAACTTTTTTGTTGACCGGGAGAGGATCTGCGTGTTGGGCAACCATTATTGAGGATGCATAGGTCCAGATCGTCCAAGATATCAACCAAAGCCACACCAAAGGCATCACAGCGCTCAGATCCCCATCTATAATGGTGACAATTGAAGTCACCCATAACCAGAATTAGTCCATCAACATTGGAGAGTGTGTTTCTCAAAAGAGTTAAGAATTCATGTTTAGGGTGAGCTATGTAAACTGAAAACACTGTGATACCTTCGACCCTTCCTGCTACAATACTCATATCGCCTGTGAGCGAAGGTAAGGGGAACGGAGAAAGAGGTACCCGATTGTTGACTAGGAGAGCCGATCCTCCATAGCCATCAGATCTGTCACATCTGAGAATATTAAAATGTGGCATACGGAAGCTGAGGCTTGGGGTAAGCCAAGTCTCAGCTATAGAACAAGCCAGTGGCTTGTACTTATTTAATAGGAATATGAGGTCGTGCTTTTTATGCCACACGCTCCTCACATTCCACTGAAGGAAGGTTTGGCGAGACGCCATTTTTAATATTTAAAAGTAAAGAAACAATTTGGTCGGCAACGTTGGACGGTAAATGGTTGTTAGAAGTAGAAGAAATAATAATGGGAATGAGATTAATCAGTAAGTCAATAATAGAAGAACTATTATTGGAAGAAACATTATTTTGAAGAGAACAGCCATTGGGCTGTGTGGGTTGGGGAGAACTAACTATCTGATGGTGAGCAGCTTTATCATAGGATGGGGAAAGGGGGGCATGTGTCTTGGGTTTTAGAGTCACTGTTTTACGATAGGACTGAGAAATTGGAGTTTTTGCTGCGGTGGCATAGTTGCGGGAGACTGATGGAATAGCCTTGTTAGCCTCAGCATAAGGGATGTTTTTTTCCGCCATGACAGTTTTGATTGCCCTCTGCCTGCCATACTCAGGGCATGACTTGCTATTTGCATAGTGATTACCCGAGCATAGCACACAGAAAGCCTCACCCTCAGAAATGCTGCAACCATCACCTGGGTGATCGTGGCCACATTTACTGCAGCGAGGTCTAGACCGGCATACGTTAGCTACGTGACCAAATCTACAACATTTGCGGCATTGGATTGTCGGGTATATGTATTGCTCGACAGGGAGAGATGTATAGCAACAGTAAACCCGTTTAGGCAGGACTTGTCCATCAAAGGTCAGGACACATGTTTCGGTCGGCTTCCACTCATTCGTACCGTCTTTTTGTACTTTCCTATTAATACGTCGTATTTTGAGTATACGCCCACAACCTGAGGGCACAGTTAAGTAGGTCAGAGCTTCTTCTTCTGAAATACCAGCGGGAACACCTGTTACAACGCCCATTCTGGTTATATTAAATGTTGGAATTGCTGCTGAGTACCCATGTTTAGACAACAGGTTGTTAACTAGGAAAGAGTTTGCATCCTGAGGGGAAGCAAACTCTACTGAGACACGGTTTCTGCCAACTTTGGTAACACCGCCGCGAACAACGTTCGCTACGTTATTGACAAGTAGTAATTTCCCAAAGATAACCGGGTGAAGGGTGGTGCCAGCGTTTGGTTGGTTCTCTATGCGAGAAACGTGCACAACATAAGGAGCTTTATCTAAAACTGAATATTTGGAACGTCCAATTTGACTTTTCAGTTGTTTGGCAGGGAGGGACAGTGATAAAATGTCTTCGTCTCCGAGACGTTTGCGGGGATTTTGGGGTGTTGAAACATCCATTTGTGTCACACTGCATACTACATCCACGAATTGAGATAGCGGGTTCGGGGACAGAGGAGTTGGTGTAACTGGAATATCTGGAGGGACAGGATCCGGGGGCTTGTTTTTATCCATCGTGGATAACGAGATTAATTATTAACTTAAAGCTAGACAAACACAGTACAAACCTGTTGACAAACACAAGGACAACACACTCAGACAAAAACAAGACAAAGAAGAGTCAACAATCACTCGAAATCACTTAAAATACACAGAAAAATCCTAAACACACGTGTCTACCAAGAACTCGTCTGTCAGAATCAAACAGAATCCTAGTAATCACCCGCGACCTTATATTGAGGTCTTTTTTCGCTCAAAATCTTGGAGCAACAAAGTCATAAAACATAACAGTCATACAAAAAAAAAATACAAAATAGTTTATTGTCTCAATAAGATAATTTTACATGAGTCGTGTTTGGAGCCCACCTTTAGCCAAACAATTCCTGTATTAGAGGACTCCGCTCTTTCATACAATTATTATTGTTACATTATAAACTACATACATGGAATGCGGTGTAATGTGCGTGATGTGATGAGATGGGTGATATGTGGGGTGTGTGGTGAGGTATGTATGGGGTGTGAGGTGTGAGTTGGAGTGTTTAGTGTGTATTGTGATGTGGATTAAGTCATAAAACTAAATAACTTCTGGTGCAACAAAGACACAGTTCAGGACATTTTTTTTTTTGTTATGTCTTTTATTAGGATTTCTTTGGCAATTAAATACAAGATTTTTACGTATAACTATAGCCAACTAAAAAACAATTAATTAAATGTAAAGATTTCAAACCTTCTTTAGATAGTTATCCAGAACCGAGGAAAAACATGCAAAAAAAATTTAAAAGTCTTCTCCTGTAAATTTCAAAATGAGCTGTTACGTCTTTGTTGCACCAAAGGTGCGAATGTGTGAAAATTAAAGTTACCAGTAGGTAGCCCAAATAATTATAGAATTCTATTAATAATTTGGGAAAATATCGAAATAGAAAAACATATTATATAAATATTGAAAAACGACACAATTAAAAAGATAATTAAACATTAAACTAGGAACGTAATAAAATACATGATAAATAATAGTATTTTTGGTATAGCGACATCTCTATAGAACAGATCGAAACTCTCGTATTATAATACTACTAAATTAAAAAATACATCTCTAAGAAGATGTATAAGTTACATTTGGTACTCCACAATTTTTTAGTATAATGATCTAAGTCGTGCCAGGCTTTTAGTTAGAAGATTGATGACCCTGACCTATTTCTTGATATGAAAAAACGACTCGAAATTCTGGTAAGTATTTGTTATTGACTCGAACTTCGGATAATTATTGACTGAAGACTGAGGATAATCTAATTGAATACCTACCTAGTTTTTTTTTTAAGTTGCCTCTTACCAGGAATTTATCCTGTTTCGTGTATTTCTTTTTTACGTTTTTCCTTTTCAGATTCGTGTATGAAGTAAAGACTCCGACTGAATGAAAACGAAAATAGATTCGTTATTTCTGCATCTAAATTAACTTATGTGTATCGATTAGATAAGTTATAGTGTGAAATGAATGGAGAAATAAATAGTACAAATTATGGTTATGATACTTTTATTTTATTGTAACATTGATAATAAAGAAAGTATGGATGTAAAATTGAAAAAAAAAAAAACAGTAGACATTCAATGAAAACCATTACAAAAAAAAACACATTTTAGGAAATTCATGAAAAAAAGGTAGGTACATTACATTGAAATAGGCATTATGTAAATGGAAGTAGGTAAGTACCTAACTGTATGTATGAATATGCATCATCATCATCATCAGCCTATAATGTTCCCACTGCTGGGACACAGGCCTCCTCTCTGTGAGAGGGAGTGGGCCATAATCCACCACGCGGGCCCAGTGCGGATTGGTGGATGTCACATGTCTTCGAATTTTTGGTTCTAGGACATGCCGGTTTCCTCACGATGTTTTCCTTCACCGTTTTGAGAGCAGTGGTGATGAAATAAATTACACAAAGTAATGCGCCAGGCGGGGTTCGAACCCACGACCTACAACTCGGAAGTCGGGACCGATACCACTGGGCCACCACTGCTCCCGATACCACTGGGCCACCACTGCACACTGTATGAATATGCAATTAACTCAAATTAAATTTATTTCGCATTTCAATTAGTATTATGTGTTTAGTCAGATGTTTTCAATTATGATGTATTTATTCATTTTAATTAAAAACAAGACGAAATAAAGTCACCGTGACTTCGATCAAGTGCATTTTCGGCATAATTTTTGAATTTCGAACGTCACGTTCCAATTATGAAATTTTCGCTTCGGTATCCATAGACTAAAAATGAATGTCGTTTTTTTATGTTTTTTTTTTTTACTTGAGTTAATTCTAGGTTTTAGTTTTTAGCTGTTTTAGCAGTGTCTGTGGTGGTGGTAGCTCGCTTGCACGTGCAGCTGCAAGAAGCATCGCACTTGCAAGATGTGCAGCACTGGCTCGTCGTGCATTTACAATCTGGAAAAGAAAAAAAAGTTCATCACAAAATTCCCCTTATTATTATAATAGTTAAACTAATTATACGCAGCTTTGTCCTCTAGATTAGCATAAGAGATTACATGTAGTAGACATACGGTGTCGCCATCTGCACTGTGTTTGAGAGTTTTTTTTTTTTTTTTTTTTTTCGTCCGACAACCCCAGCCAGCGAACTTCATTACACATTCAGTGCTTCGCCATAACGCACACTTTCTGTAAAAAATATAATTTTGTGTCGTGCAAGCGTTTCGTTCTAACCATGATTAAACGTTCTCGAATAGTGGAAGAGAATTACGAAGATATTGCAAATAAATTCAAAAAGTTAGAGCGTAAAATAATGCGTGCTCGACGCAGAGATCGACATAGGTCAACAGGACGGCGATTATCGTCAGACTCATCTTCGACTTCTTCAAGTTCTACATCATCGCGCTCACGTTCAAGGTCAAGATCACCAAGGTGCGGTACAGCGGCGCCGCCGCAGCCCGAGCGTCTATGCATAGAAGGTAAAAAATTACATCTACCCACATGTTCAAAAAATTAATATTGCGGGTAACCTGAGGGGTTATTACTTATTAACGCTTTACGAACATATTCTCTCGTATAAACTAGTGCTGCGGGCAATCTATGGGATTGTCACTTCGCTAATATGTGATTATTGAACCAGGGTCAAACATGACGAGTGCAATGCGGGCATTTTTTGGGAATGTCACTTTGCTATATTATATGGTACTGCGAGCAGTCTGTGGGACTGTTACTTTACTATTATACTACCTACCTAAATTCGGTAGCCACGTTTAGTGGGATAATGAAAGCAATGCGGGCATTTTTTGGGAATGTCACTTTGCGATATGGTACTGCGAGCAGTCTGTGGGACTGTTACTTTACTATTATACTACCTACCTAAATTCGGTAGCCACGTTTAGTGGGATAATGAAAGCAATGCGGGCATTTTTTGGGAATGTCACTTTGCGATATTATATGGTACTGCGAGCAGTCTGTGGGACTGTTACTTTACTATTATACTCTACCTACCTAAATTCGGTAGCCACGTTTAGTGGGATAATGAAAGCAATGCGGGCATTTTTTGGGAATGTCACTTTGCGATATTATATGGTACTGCGAGCAGTCTGTGGGACTGTTACTTTACTATTATACTACCTACCAAAATTCGGTAGCCACGTTTAGTGGGATAATGAAAGCAATGCGGGCATTTTTTGGGAATGTCACTTTGCGATATTATATGGTACTGCGAGCAGTCTGTGGGACTGTTACTTTACTATTATACTACCTACCTAAATTCGGTAGCCACGTTTAATGTCACTTTGCGATATTTTATAGTACTGCGAGCAGTCTGTGGGACTGTTACTTTACTATCAAACCACTTACCTAAAACCTAGCAGGGTAATGCGGCCAGCTTATGGGGCTGTCACGCTATCTAAAATATATACCTAAAATGGTTCAATGTCCATTTCAGACATGCCTACAACAACGGCAGGCGCCGTCACCAATCCGCAAAGTAACGCAGAACCTCAGCCGTCCACCAGCGCTGCAGTGCCACTGCCGGTGTCTACGCCACCATTGCAAGCAGATGCGTCATCTGCAGCATTGGAGCTGGACGACGTGCTCATGGAAATATTAGGGGAGGACCCACCTAGGACTAAGACGTATGGTATAAATATTCAATCTGATCTTGCGATACGCCTGCAGCACATAGCCACTACAGGCTTATCTCAGGAAGAGCGCACGGAACTCTTGGAAAAATATTTGCCTCCAGCAAATTGTACTTCAATTGATGCCCCCGTTCTCAATCCTGAGGTCAAAGCTGCTACCTCAGAGACTGTCTACAAAAGAGACAAGGGCATCGAACTCAAACAAAGACAAACTTCCTCCTCGACATCATGTTTAGCTAAAGCGCTCATACGGCGTTAATTAAACTACTCATGGACGCTATCAAACCTTTGTGTGATAGGCAATATTCAGACTCTGTCACGCACAGGAGCTTTGTTCTGTACAATCTGAAAAAAGACCTAAAAGATCAGCTGCAAGCTACAAAAATAGACAAAGTCTGGAGCTGACCTAAAATTTACCCCGTATCCGCCGAACAAAAAACCGGTGAAGAATAAAAATAAACCACATCAGAGTTTAAACGGGCGTGGTCCTCCCCTGAATCACAGGCCGAGGTGGAACCAGAGGACGAAGGAGCCTGCATTCAAGAGCGCAGCAGCCGCCGATAGACTCGGAAAAATACGCCGGTAGGCTAGTAGTAGTAGCAGGAGTCACTTTTGACGGGTGATAAAAACATCCTATCATGGATTGATGATTGATGGGTATTAAATTCCATTTTCAAGGCCTGTGAACCAGACCATTATCCCTACAAAAAGATTCTACTCCGTCTCTGAGAAAGCTCAATTTGAAAGAACAATTGAAAATCTGCTTAGTATAGGAGCCATCGCAGAATGTAAAGCCTACGCCGAGCAATTTATTCTTGTCCCCTACATTTTTAGTTCCAAAATCAAACGGCAAATCAAGATTTATATTAAATCTAAAGGCACTAAATAAGTTCGTTGATAATTTTAAAAAGTACCTTCGGTTTGAATTTGGAAATAGACTGTATGAATTTAAGGTCTTGCCCTTTGGACGGAATACTGCTCCTTTCGTTTTCACGAAGATCATGAAACCAGTGATCGGTTTTCTTAGATCTTGCGGACATTTATCAACTATTTATTTAGATGATAATTTACTTATCTCAAATTCTTTCGATTCATGCCTGAACCTGATAAAAATTGAAATTAATAAATTTCTATTTTTAGATCGTTGTAAAGTCAGGGAATTCGCAAGGTTAGTGGGTTTGCTAACCTCTGCATGCCCAGCCGTTAAATACGGCTGGCTCTATACCACAGAACACATATTACCCCTCAATACCAAGGAACTTGAGCGTTGTAAATTTCTGAACATAAAAGACAATGTCAACTATGACAACTAAAAGATTATTATTCCACAATCTGTCATGCCAGACCTCAAATGCCTCAAATGGTGGCAATGAAAAGTCCAATTATTAAAATAAAAACAAGTTTATTTTAGTAATCTATAGTGATGCCTCAACTACGGGATGGGGGGGCAGCCTGTGGGGATGAGCGTGCGAGCGGATTGTGGACCTATAGTGAAAAGTCACGACATATAAAATTATTTAGAAATCCTAGCTGCCTTTTTAGCCTTACCAAGTCGTATCACGACTGCGAAATACTATTACGGATTGATAATACCACCGCTATTTCATACATCAACCGTATGGGAGGTGTTCAATTTCCTCACCTCACGAGTATTACTAGAGAACTGTGGCAGTGGTGTGAGGAACGTAATATAGTAGTATTTGCGTCTTATTAGCTCGATAGATAACCATATCGCCGATGCAGAATCGCGACGTGTCCACCCGGGTATAGAGCGGGAATTGTCACATTCCGCATTTCATAAGATCGTACGAAATTATGGTATTCCAGAAATAGACTTATTTGCCAGTAGAGTCAATAAAAAATGCTTAAAATACGCATCTTGGCACAAAGACCCTGATGCGTATGTATGCGATGCATTCACTATCTCATGGTCTGATATGTATTTCTACTGTTTCCCCCCAATAGCTATCATACTAAAGACATTAAGAAAAATTGTCAATGATAAGGCTAAGAGCATTATGATAGTACCGATGTGGCCCATGCAGCCGTGGTACCCATTATTTAACAGTTTACTCATAACTGAACCTCTCATATTCCATTCAAGTAAAAACTTAATTATTTCTCATTCCAGCAATTGGAAGGTGTATTAGAAAATTACCCTGGTTGCCGGAATATTATCAGGATGCCATTTCTGAAAAGAAATGTGCCACCAGATTCTATACCTCTCATGACAGCCTCACTGTCGGAGAACTCACTGAAGCAATGTGATTCATGCCTCAAAAAATGGTTCGAATTCTGTAAAATAAACAATGTTGATTTATGTTTGGCCTCGGTTCCAAATGTCATAAATTTCCTAACAGTATTGTACAGCTCAGGTGCTCATTATGGAACATTAAATAGTTGTAGATCAGCTCTCGCCCTGATTCTTGACTAAGAATTATGTAAAGATGACTGTATTAAACGGTTGTTCAAAGGAATTTTTAGATTGCAACCTCCACTACCTAAGTATAACATTACTTGGGACACTTTAGTCCTTAACTTTTTAGCTAACTGGTACCCAAACGAGACACTTAAGTTAGAGAAAATATCTAAGAAATTAATAACTTTGCTTGCACTGGCAACCGCACATAGAGTCCAGACATTTTCTAAAATTAATATTAAAAATGTAGAAGTATTTAATAACGAAATTCGAATTAAAATCCCAAACTTAATAAAAACGTCCCGTCTAGGATCATCACAACCAATATTAATACTGCCTTTTTTCTGGGAACGGTCAGAAATATGCCCTGCTCTTGCATTGCAATCTTAAATTTCACTAACAAGATCTATAAGAAGTGATAACCTCTGTAAATCTAAAGAAACCGCATAATTCTATCACTCTGCAAACACTGAGCAGATGGATAAAATCTACTTTAGGTAGTAGTGGAATTGATGTGACCATATTTACTGCACATAGCACTAGACACGCCTCTACTTCTAAGGCACATCAATTTGGAGTAAGCTTGGACGTAATCCGAAAAACAGCAGGCTGGAGCGATAATTCTAAAAACATTTGGTAAATTTTATAATAAGATTATATCTAATGTGAGTGATGATTATTTTGCTAGAAATATTTTGTTAAATACTGATTGATGATTACAAATTAATTTTTTTATGAATGATGAGCTGAAAGTAACTAAATTTAGCTTTTTGTGTTGAAGGAAATAAATGATCCTTATTTGTTTTCTACAAAACTGTGTTTAACTTTTGTTGATATTTTCATATGAAACTCTCAACATCTACATGTAATCTCTTATGCTAATCTAGAGGACAAAGCTGAGTATAATTAGTGATTAAACGAACTTACCAAGTGAAGTTCGATCATAATTATACGAAGGCTTTGTCCGAATAGATTAGCATCCCACCCTCCCAACTCCCCAGATTCAACATTCAAATATCAACCGGGTGCTCTGAAGTAAATGAAGTTCGCTGGCTGGGGTTGTCGGACGAAAAAAAAAAAAAAAAAAAAAACTCTCAAACACAGTGCAGATGGCGACACCGTATGTCTACTACATGTAATCTCTTATGCTAATCTATTCGGACAAAGCCTTCGTATAATTATGATCGAACTTCACTTGGTAAGTTCGTTTAATCACTAATTGTTTTTTAAATACTATATATACATTTTCAACAATTTAAAAAAATGAGCGGTCATATCATAAAATCTTATTTTAAAGTGGTGAAAAATCGCTAAAATACAATCTACACACAATCCCACTTTGTGTGGAGTTGAAGGCTGGAAGAAAATGTCAGAATAAATATTTAAAAAAAAAACATGATCCGGAGTATTGAAAACCTCCTCCTTTTTCCGAAGTCGGTTAATAATCACCCTGGCCCTATAGACAAACAGCAGACGACAGCTGAAGGCTGTAGGCGACAATCCTTATCGCTCAGCACTTCAGCAGTCACTAATACATTTTCAACTTATACCCCAGCGCGTAAAGTTGAAAATCTATTGGAGTTTACAGATCGTTTTAGGTTATTTCGTTCGTTATCGCTCAGTAGTCTTTAATAGATTTTCAACTTTATGCGATAGTGTATAAAGTTGAAAATGTATGACTGCCGAGCGATAACGATTGTCGTCTGCTGTCGCCTGCTGTTTGTCTATAGATAGGGCCTGTTCCTTCAGTTGCTCCTTGCTACACAGTGTTGCGACCTCAAGGTACGCGCCTATATTTGTTTCCAATTCAACAGACGCGCAGTTACGTAAGAACATTAGGACGTAACTAATTTACATTACATTATTATATATTTAATGTACTGCCTCATTAACTTCCAGTTTTAAAACTTAACTACATTTAATTATGTTCGATTTAGCTACGTTTATTTGTTTCTTTAGCTGATTAGTTACACTACTGAGTTAGGTATTTAAACAAGGTTTATTTTCCAACTGGAAGTGGATGGTAAAATCCGAAATAATGACGAATGGTGAAAAATACTGAAAGAAGTCTCGAGTCAGATTTTTTTTTGCAAGACTGATTGTTAGACATCCGAGCTTCTGACTAACGACTGTCAAAGATCTACAGATGACAGACGAGACCAAAGGCTGAGTCCGCGCCATGACTAAAATCCCTTTGACATACAATAAAGTGACTTTGACTTTGACGAGTTATTCCGTTCTGATCTCCACACAGACACATACCGTCTTACCACAAGAAAGATTAACATCTGTTGAACACTTGTCTAAAAAACCTGTCAATGTCAAAACGACATTTCACGTTGATATAAGGGTTGTTTTGCAGCTTTACACTTTTTTTAGACAAGCGTTCAACAGATGTTTATCTTTTTGTGGTAGGCAGGCGGCAACCTAAGTTTTACCCTATGTATCAGTTTTAGTAAATTAAGTATTTTCTATTCCGATCTGATCCTCCTTAAAAGATTATAATAAATTCATTTTATAGTTTTATTCTGATCGGATACTCTGAGACGCAGCGCTTGTGGCGATGTCATTACATGAAAAGTACTGTCCACGCCACCACTGCGGAAAATTCAAGTTACTACATTTTTTTTTAATAAAAAAGACCTGAGTCGTGGCGCGGATTGTACCACGAATTTAGCAGGTAGAAGCAGTTATTTAGCAGGTAGAATCCGCACTGCTGAAACCGCAGGGCTTCAGCAGTGCGGATTCTACCTGCTTTAATGAAATACTAATAAATGTATGCTCATGATTAAAGCTAATAATGATTTAAGTGTCTAATCATTTGAATACGAGTGAATCCAAGGTTATAAGTGTTTCTAAACGAACTGAACTTACGGATAACTGATATGTAACATCAGAAATATGAGGGACATTGAAATGATTGTTGTGAATCACAATTTTTGTTGTTTGTTATGAACTGTGACTAATCTAGTGTTTATCTTTTGTTTGTTTTTTGTGGTGCACATATTATCAGCGAATTTTCTTTTTAATAAATAGATTAATAGTTCAGGAAGATTAAAATCTAGACTGTTTTTTGTGGTAGACCTATATTGTTTATATAATTGTACCTATTTAGCTTACTAAGACTAAGTAACAATCAATAACATAGTTGCTCAACTTGCTCACAAAATAAATAATAATATTTCTGTCTGACTGTACCGTAAGCCTTTAAAACATTCTTTATTATATCTATGACCCTCACAGTTTGACATATTTGTATGCATGGGTTAAAAAAAAACCCTATTTAGAGCAATAATTAGGACTTAATCACATAAGCATTAAGGTGCTATTTAATGCCAAGTATGTATGCAAAATTATTTTGCAACGTGACAACGTCAGTAGAAACGAGTACCTTATTATTTTTATGACACAGTATCTTATCTCAATGTCGAAAAAGACAACAAATAGATTCCTTGATACCTACTTACTCAGTATTTCAGTTTGTGTATTAATTAATTACACACTAGCCCAGCCAACGAACAGGTATAGAGGGAAAGTAGTTGTTTTAAATATACACTTATCCATCTTTTACACTGTAAAACATAGATAAGTGTATATCTAAAACAACATGTTTTTCATTAGGTACTCGTATACTGTAATATACGAGTAGGTACCTAATGAAAAACATAGATACACACTCAAAAAAAGTTTGCGAATGCATTCAAAAATCGAAATCTTTTTTATGGGTTGTTGTATAGGTATTCGCCACAAAAATAAATCAGCACGAAAAAAAGTATTGACCCTGTACAGTCACGAGCAATAACATGTAAAGACTTAACAAAATTCAAACGCAATTTACTCATAAAATACTGGTTTTCACTTTGAAATAAGACCTATTTCGTAATAGTATGGCTTCCAAAATATAGTTCTAGGTAATAAAAAGTGAAAAGTTCAATCAATATGGTAGCAGAACATCGCTTTTGAATACTTCTTAGTGTATACATACTATTGCTCGTGACTGTACTCCTAGTACCTACTTTTTACCCGACTGCGCCAGGAGGGTTATATTTTTCGAGTGTATGTATGTATTTATGTATGTATGTATGTATGTTTCTGTGTGTTGCTCTGCAGCCTAAACGGCTTGATGGATTTTAACTTGAGAGGTGTCGTTAGATTCGTCTTAAACGTGAGAGTATCACTGGGTACATAAAACTGGCCAAGTGCGAGTCGAACTAGTGTGCAAAGGGTTCCGAACTAAAAATATTTTTTTAAAGTCTCTCACATTCTATCAAGTGGGGTATCAAATTAAAGGATTTTAAAAATGGTTTACCAAAATATATATAACTTATATGTTTCAATTGACTGGCCTGTTGGTCTAGTGGTTAGTGACCCTGACTGCTATGCCGGAGGTCGTGGGTTCGATTCCCACCCAGGACAAATGTTTGTGTGATGTTCTGTGTCTGGGTGTAATTTATCTATAATATGTATGTATTTAGAAATATATATATGTATGTTTATCAGTTGTCTAGTACCCATAACACAAGCTCTGCTTAGCTTGGGACTAGATGGCGTTGTGTGATAGTTGTGGAATATTATTATTATTATTAATTTAATTTGGACTGATAAATGCTAACAAAAACTAAAAATAGTAAAATAAAATAAATATTTAAAAAAACAAAAAAACCCGACTGCGTAAAAAAATTAAAAAGAAAGAAAGAAGCCCAGTAGTTTAGAATTCACTCATTTCCACTCACAGTCGGGGCTCCTTGGGAAGATTTGATTGGTATAATTTGAATGGGCCCCGACTGTGAGTGTGAATGAGTGAATTCTAAACTACTGGGCTTGTTTCTTTCTTTTTAGGGTTCCGTAGTCAACAAGGAACCCTTATAGTTTCGCCATGTCCGTCCGTCCGTCCGTCCGTCCGTCCGTCTGTCCGCAGTTTAGCTCAGAGACGCACAGTACTAGAGAGCTGTAATTTGGTTTAAATATACGGATTTGTTGTGCCGAAAAAGTGGTAAAATAAAATCTCGTAAAATATTTTTTTTTAGGGTACCTCCTGTACAAGTAAAGTGAGGATGTTTTTTTTTTTTCTCGCGTACCCCTTAGTGTGGGGTATCATTAAATAGGTCTTTAAAAAATATTGATAGTTTCCATTAACAATTTTTTGATAAAAAAATTCGTTTTGAAATATGAAGCTTTAAAGTGCTAAATTTTGCTCGACTCGAGTGTCCCCCCCCTCTACCAGCTAAACGGTTATGTTTGGGGGTGTGAAAAAATTCACAATAGTAGTATATATAACGAAGTTTAAAAGAAAATTGTCATGACTAAGTAGGCTTTACAACTTTACGAGTAATAGTCGACCAACTTATAAAATGTACTTGGATAACATATTTTCTTAAACAAAATGTATCGGAGAACATCTTATTCAACTGCAAATGTAAGTTTGTCAACTTTATTTTTACAGCTTTATTATGTATGTTTTTACGGTATGTTTTTTGGGGATAGGTAGGTTTTTATCGTCAACTATTTTTAACTAACTTCAAAAAAAGGAGGAGGTTCTAAATTCGTCGTAATCTTTTTTTTAATGTATTTTCCCCGATTTCTCAAAGACTCCTGGACCGATTTTGAAAATTCTTCTTTTTAAAATTAAATTCAGTGAATCAGTTTAGTTAGTTCGCATAAGTATTTTGATGAGCAACTACGGAACCCTACACTGTGCGTGGCCCGACACGCACTTGGCCGGTTTTTTTTAATTTTTTTAGGCAGTCGGGTTTTTTGTTTTTTTAAATATTTATTTTATTGTTCCTATGATTTCTTCTTCTTTTAGATTCTTTAAAAAAAAAATAGATTTAGATATAAAAAATAAAACAGTTCAATTGATTTTTTTTCCAAATTTATCAGCTCGGGACACCGTACAGGACTAGTAATCACAAACTTTTTTGATATGTAGCCCAGTCAACGAATGCTCAAAACAAGGAGAGAAAATCTTGGAACACAATTTTTGAATTTGTAACTTTGGTAGGACTAGTAAGAAGCGAAAACTATAGAAGATATCGGAATGCTTAGTAAATGAAACTCAAGGGAAATTCATTCAGCTTTTAGTTTGTTCATACTTGCTATGCCGCTAGGACGCATGGTTTCCGAGATACCTTTAAGTGAAAAACCAAAAAAAGGTACCCCCCCTCCCCCACAGCTCAAGGGCTAGGGGCAGGGACTTTTGATACCTATGTTCACCTCCTAACTAGTCCAAACAAAGTTACCAAGTCAAAAATTGTGTTCCAAGACTTTCTCTCCTTGTTTTGAGCATTCGTTGACTGGGCTACACATCAAAAAAGTTTATGATTACTAGCATGAGCTGATACATTTTATGGAAAATCAATTGAACTGTTTTATTTTTTTATACTTAATCTAAATCTATTTTTTAAATAAAGAATCTTAATACTTTACTCAAAAATAAATTAACCGCCTTCAAAAACAACCACAAAAACCGGCCAAGTGCGTGTCGGGCCACGCACAGTGTAGGGTTCCGTAGTTGCCCATCAAAATACTTATGCGAATTAACTAAACTGATTCGCTGAAATTAATTTTAAAGAGAAGAATTTTCAAAATCGGTCCAGGAGTCTTTGAGAAATCGGGGAAAATACATAAAAAAAAAGATTACGACGAATTTAGAACCTCCCCCTTTTTTGAAGTAAGTTAAAAATAGTTGACGATAAAAACCTACCTATCCCCAAAAAACATACCGTAAAAACATACCTATTACAGCTGTAAAAATAAAGTTGACAAACTTACATTTGCAGTTGAAGAGCTTGTTCTCCGATACATTTTGTTTAGGAAAATATGTTATCCAAGTACATTTTATAAGTTGGTCGACTATTACTCGTAAAGTTGTAAAGCCTACTTAGTCATGATAATTTTCTTTTAAACTTCGTTATCTATACTACTATTGTGAATTTTTTCACACCCCCAAACATAACCGTTTAGCTGGTAGAGGGGGGGGACACTCGAGTCGAGCAAAATTTAGCACTTTAAAGCTTAATATTTCACAAACGAATTTTTTTATCAAAAAATTGTTAATGGAAACTATCAATATTTTTTAAAGACCTATTTAATGATACCCCACACTAAGGGGTACGCGAGAAAAAAAAAAAACATCCCCTCTTTACGTGTACAGGAGGTACCCTAAAAAAAAATATTTTACGAGATTTTATTTTACCACTTTTTCGGCACAACAAATCCGTATATTTACACCAAATTACAGCTCTCTAGTACTGTGCGTCTCTGAGCTAAACTGCGGACAGACGGACGGACGGACGGACGGACGGACGGACGGACATGGCGAAACTATAAGGGTTCCTTGTTACGGAACCCTAAAAAAGGGTAAAATAACCTACAAAATAACTTTTATTTCGGAGGTCGGTGGCTTTGTTTTTTTATTTCGTTGTCTTTTTTGCCATCGACTTCCGAAAGAAAATTTATTATCCAAGTAGCCGAAATTAATAAAAATACTCACAAAATAAAAAGCACTGAACCAAATTGGATGAATTTTTTATGGGACCAAACTGCAAGTATACTGCATCGAACAAAAAAAGAATCACACTAATCGGACTAGAAACCTCGGAGTAATCGATGTACATACATAAAAAAAAACCGACCGAATTGAGAACCTCCTCCTTTTTTTTAAGTCTGTTAAAAACATATTGTTTTAGATATACACTTATCTGTTTTCGCAGTAGGTCACACTACTTCTTTTACTTGAAAACTTTACCTACCTAACGAAAAAAAAAACATAAATAAATAATAGACGAAAATAACTACAAAAAAAAGAAAATGAAAAATCTAATCAGTGTCCAACTGAATTTGCGAAAAAAAAAAGAAAAACACTCACTGTCACCGCAACCTCCGCAAGGCATCTTGAAGTCAAAATGTAAGAAAAAAAGTATAAATTCAAAATTCAAATTTGTTCTAGAATGGAACGCGTCGTGTTGGCGGGAACGTTGCAGCAGTAATGCGCTTTTAAGCCAGTTGTGGCGATTGTTATCGATATTTTCGAGACGAGTTGTTCGGAAATGCCAATGCGAGCAATTTGTTTATTTTCTTTTAGATTCTTCACTAATGTTGGGAATTAGGCAGAACGGGGGCCGATGGATTGTTCTTTTTGTTTCGGAGTTGGCAGGGTTTAATGGGTTACAAATAAAAAAACAAAATGATATATAATCAGCTACACTGTTTTCGGAACCGTAAATAACTATGATTAGGCAAGTTTTTAACTCGTCCTTTCAAAATTCATTTGCGTAAAAGGTCAAATGAATTTTGAGGTTTGTGTGTTTTGTTGTAATTAACTAAAAAAAAATTTGTGGTTAATTGAAAGCATCCCTTATTACCTCCTTCATCAAAAAAATTGGTTCTGTTGACTTCAGTTTTATACCCATAGGTTCTCTAGACTAGAGACATCCGGCTCGAAGGACCATGTCAAATTTTGTATTTCTTTTAGGTTTTGACTGGAATGTTGAGAGAGGTTTGTGAAATAAAAAGACGTGACTTGCGTATGGAGTCAGTCAGATTGCTATTATTTTGAGAACTGACAGTTCTTTTAGGAGATCATCTAATTGACACTAACTTATGTGCGGGTGTACCGCCCTCGCCGCAAAATGAGCATATTTTTTTAAAGACAACTAGGTAACAACTTTGTCACTTTTCATGATACAGCTTTGATATTTTGTATATTTTCTACATTTCTTCTTTATAATAAAATAATATGTTGTATACAGAACCAAAAACAATTTATATCAGTACAACATTTCGGAACGCATTCACTGTAATAATTAACACCTATTATTGTACTACCAACACATACAAAAACAAAATTACTTCGCTATGACTCCATTTCATTGCCATCTACACACTCCATGTTCTTTCTAACCTCTTTGCTCAGTACGCAATGGACAGGGTTCTTAGAGAAAGAAACTTTAAATTAGATGATTTTAAGGTGAAATTGCAAGTATAGGGCCGTGTGCCTGATTTGTTTTGCACTCGGCCTAACAAAGGACTCTTGTCTTTAGTACTCTATTAGTACTCGAGGCTGATATGGACTACAATGTGTATTTCTAGAAAGTACTATGTAATTACCTATAGAGGTAGGTCTCTGTTGAGTTATTTCTGATTGATCGTGGTCAGGGTTTATAAACAAGATGAGTTTAGTAGGTAGGGGAAAGGTGTACGAGATGATCCGTTGAGGGAAGATGATCCTTTGATATTGCAAGGAACCCAGTAGCGTCATCTAGTTGTTTTTAATGGTAAAACGTAGTCCCCGATATTCCCCCGCCTCATTCAAAAGTAGTGGTGTCGAGAGTGACAATTAAATTTATTGAGAAAAAAAACAAATATTCCGTGACTTTGATCTAAGGTAAGGGTGAGTTGAAGTTTATATCTAATTTGTTCTAGGTACTTTATTACTAGGCTGTGGTATTAGTTAGCTTTGAAAATTGCTCTATTTTGTTTTTTTAATAGCATGGTAACAGTTGAAAGCACATAGTTTAAGTTATCGAACATTGAATAAAAAAGTTTATGTTGGGGCAAGATGATTATGTTACCGGTGTACAAGATGATCCCCACGGATCTTCTTGTAAACCGGTAACATACCTACTATTACGGGGATATTTTTAACCTTTGTATGTTATTATGTTTAAGTTCATATATTTTTGGTATGCCTCGTAATTATAAAAAAAACTAAACGCGGATTGTGGTCAGAACACTCCATGATCAAAGCACTGGATGCTGTTAAAAATGGCATGTCATATAGCACAGTTTGGATTGCCTGTATTATCACTAAAAACGCGGGCTAAAGTCAAAAATAAGGTGGCTGTCAGTACAATCAAATATATAGGTGAAAAAATAAACCGAGATTATGGTTTTATGTGGGTTATTCTCTTCCTGGATCCTGGGATCATCTTGGACACCGGGGTGTACAAGATGATCCTTTGACAACGTTTTAAAAATGTGTTTTTTTAATAGTAAAGCATCTAAAAAATTAAAATTTTGAGTATGCCAACAATAAGATAAATAAATTTACTATGTATATACGTATTTACATTTGCGCTAAGTAGGATATCTTTTAATCTACAAGCAATCTCCCTTAAGGGAATCATCTCGTACACCTTTCCCCTACTATGCGCTTCAATTATGAAGGAGAGTTTGCAGACACCATATTGTGACGTCATGCATGCTTTTCTAACACTACAAGTGTTTAAAAATCGAAGAACGTTTACAAAATAAAAATAATTATTACTGAAAATTAATTTACCTACACAAAGTATTTTTTTTTTTAAACTCTAATACTGGTTTAATTACTGGTTACAAACCTAATGCGATAGCATAGACTACTTAAATAACATTACATCACTAACATAATTAAAGTATTTTTATTGCAAAACGAAATATTCAAATGACAGTTGGCATTAAGGAGGTCATTGACGTGTTCACACACAACGTGGTTGCATAGTACATTAGTGGGCCAATAAGACGCCTCATCACAAAGTTTTTGCATTTTATTTACAGCGTTCTTGAAGTATTAAAAATTACAAAGCGCCTCTAGTATATGAACGAGCAACAAATTTTTTCCAACAAATTAACGTCAATAAAAAGTAAAAAGTCATGCCAGGGCCTTTGCACGTTAAGCCCCC
Organism: Agrotis clavis; assembly: GCA_954870645.1. Taxonomy (NCBI): domain Eukaryota; kingdom Metazoa; phylum Arthropoda; class Insecta; order Lepidoptera; family Noctuidae; genus Agrotis; species Agrotis clavis. The sequence goes on from OX940925.1 coordinate 8,234,210, forward strand.
CTATGTCCACTTAAAAAGCTTTTTTAAAATTATACAAGTCCTTTCTTTAGTATTGTGTCGTGTCGTTGAGCTCCTTGTGTTATGAGTCGAGCTCCACGATAACTGACAAAATGCTTGCACTGACTAGACAGGTCCACTCGAATTTGTGTGGTTCTTTCTTCAAAAGACCATTTCAGACATTGACCTGCATGGTCCTAGTATAACTGGTCCTGATATAACTGATCTACATTTATAATGTCTGGACTTTAAAAGAGGCTGTAACCTCTGAGTTTGTTTCAGCTCTTTCTTCTCAGAGTAGTCAGGTACGAAACACCGGCCCTCCTAGTTTTATGAAAAAGACTTGTACCTAAAAGTGTTGATATAACCTACTTGCATAAATAAACATCATTTCATTTCAAATAAATCCTTCAAAAAGTCCTTTTTACAGTTTTACTGGACTTTGAGGTACCTAAGTTAGCTCCTAGCAGAATCATTATGTCAGCTTTTTCCGTGGCTGCGTTTGCGCCTGATATTGTTAATTGAAACCACAGTTATGTGAATCGCATGCACAAATATCAAGGCACTTAGCTTAGATGATTTTTTAAATATTTTGATCACTAATACATATAGCTATGGTTTGAAAGTACTGGTGGCCCAGTGGTATCAGCCCCGAGTTACGAGTCGTAGGTCGTGGGTTCGAACCCAGGCTGGCGCATTACTTTGTGTAATTTATTTCATCACCACTGCTCTCAAAATGGTGAAGGAAAACATCGTGAGGAAACCGGCATGTCCTAGAAACAAAAATTCGAAGACATGTGACATCTACCAATCCACACAGGTTTCGCGTGGTGAATACCCACTCCCTCTCCCAGAGAGGAGGCGTGTGTCCCAGCAGTGGGAACATTATAGGCTGATGATGATATGCTATGGGTTGAAGGATAAAATTACGAATTTAGTTATCCGGAAAAGAACCGGAGTAACCAATATAGCAGATTACGCAAATTGAAGTGGCATTGGGCTGGCCATGTTTGTCCAATGATTGATCTATGGTAGAGCAGACGAGTTCAGCAGGGCTATTGGCTAACTTGATACTAGTCACTGACCAGCAGTTGTCAACTGAACTTGGCACCTGTATATTTTATCGACTGTTATGCTAATCTAAGTTAGTCACTACTACTAGTCTAGACTATACTGACTGTTATTCTAAGTTTTTAAGTAGTGCCTCAAGAGCGAAAATTAGAATAGTTGATTTTAGGGAACATTTACATTTATCAGTTTCATTGCAAATGCAAAAGCCAATACGAAATTTCCCTTTTGACAGCTGGTCACCAGAGCAAGTGATCATCATTTGAACTGTCAACAGAGATACGCAATAGCCCCGCAGGGTGGAGAACGCGTATCGTCAATTAAGCGGTGTGTGGGACGCTCTCCAGCTAAATGGACCGACGACGGAAGAAGAAAGAAAGTGGCTGGGACAGACTGGATGCGGTAGGTAATGGACAGGGTCATATGGCAGCCTGGGAGAGGCCTATGTGTGGACTGCGATAGGCTGAGTTGATATGACATTGAGGGAAGTGGAAACTACGTATTTTCCTACTCTACTTTTCTAATTTATTTCGTCCAAGACAGTTATATTCATTCTCCGTAACATGTCGAGCTTCATTGTCTCGGCTCTTTTCTGGTGATTGATTCTGGCTTTCCGGCGTTGCAGTGGTTTCGGATTTAGTGCGGTGGAGTAGTCCCAAAAATAAGTACCCACAACTTAATACCTAAGTAACTACATTGCTTCGTATCATAGGTATCTTAAGTGAATCTATAAATAATAAAGCAACATTTTATACAATCTTTAATAAATCATACCTACAATAACCACGCTGCTATTGAAATCGTAAACCTATCAAGTTCATTTATTGAACATTTCTTAGGAAATACTAAGACAATACCTACACAATATCCGGTATGACGCAGCCCCATTTCCGTAAAGGAAGTTCTGCTGAAAAATAACTGAAAATATGAATCACCACGCCCAGTAGGCGAACGGTGAATAAGTGCGGTAAATAGCGAGAAAACAAAATGTTATCTGTCGATAAAACAAGCATATACGATAACTTAGTACGTACCTACGTTGATTTATTGAACACTTTGATAAAGATATAGAAACACAACCTAAAGTCAATTCATCAGGAGTTTTCTGTTTTAATTCCCTATAATTTGGGCCACAGTAACGTTAAATGCTTAAAGTTATCTTACGTAAAAATTATCGCGTTAAAGGACGTTTATTCGCACATTTAAAGACTTTCATCGCGAAAATCAACCGAATATGCCGTTAGTGTGGCTTGTTAAACCTAATGCAACTAATAACCCAAAAGAACTTTCAAATTAATTTATGGGTCACAACACACGCGTCAACCTAACGTGAGCACGCATAACCTAAGCGGATCAGCAGCTCCGATAATACGTTGCCTCGGCTACAGCTAAGCGACGTCGACGCTGCGCTTAAATTACGGCTCTTCAACTGCTGGTTGGCCGCGGGGGAAGTAAAAAAGGTAAGGGTAGACGAAGAGAGATGCAAGCAAGGCGACGGACAGACGTAAGCGCGGGGACGATGAGGTTGACCACGCGCCAAACCGCAGATCGAATCGTATACGTTACGATTCCGATTAATCTGCTTATCAGTAGCGAGTTTCATACAAAGAATACTAAACGGCTCCAGGAGATACGGTTACGATCCATTTCCGAATTGATATGTATGCTGTGATCCTTAAGAGGATCGTCTACCGAGCGCTCGTCCATACTAAAAGAGAAAACGTTTTCCTACCCCTAAATGTTATCCTATCTCAATGATTTTTTAGAATACTCCCTACACAGTAAAAAACTAGGTTTATAGGTTTTCTTTTTTTCAAAGTTTATAATAGTTTGAAAGTTACAGGCGCCTAAGAGTTACTTTTGAAAAAAAGAAAACCTATAAACCTAGTTTTTACTGTGTCAGAAGCATTCTAAAAAATCATTGAGATAGGATAACATTTAGGGGTAGGAAAACGTTTTAGTATGGACGAGCGCTCGGGAGACGATCTGTAATAATTTTGGCGATTGAAAAAGAGTGTCCACGGAGTTTCTTGCTCATTCTTCTCCATAGAGATCTACCCTTTGGAATAAGCACCTACGGTACTTTCACAGTTTTTATGTCTTGTAACTGGGACTGTAGCACCATAACTATTTGTGTACTAGTTTTATTTTATGTCTCTTGAAAATTCAAAAGTGCCTGTAATGGCCTAATTGAAATAAACGCTTTGATTTTGATTTTGATCCTCTTAAGTAGGTCGGTTAAATTTAAAAAAAAAACCACACGAATATTATAAATGCAAAAGTAACTCTGTCATCTGTCTGTCTCGCTTTCCTGCTAAAACTACTGAACCGAATGAAATAGGTCCACTAATAGTTTAGAGCCTGAGAAGACGTAGGCTTTTATTGCGGAAAAGGGGGTTTTATGGGCATGAACAACCTTTCGGCCCCCTGGACGAAAGGTACATAAATATTAGTAATTTTTAAAGCTAGACGTCACGCGCATCCCGTTGTTTTCCGTCCCCGGGCTCTTAGAATTCGACATCAGACGTTTCAGATCTTCGATTTTGACGTCCCCGTTGTCGCTGGCATATGAGCAACAGGATCCGCGTACGAAGTCGCTGGCAGAATGCTATTCATTTAATGAAATAAAAATAATTTATTTATACATAATAAACTTTACATAATACGCGGCATATTTCGGCGGTTCGGCGGTTGAGGTCTTAGGTCATTGATAAGTCTAATTTAAAATAGACATCTTCATTAATTACATAAAAGTACTCATTAAGATTACAAGTGATGTTGTGTGCCCAACAAATTGCTTGGTGAACTACTTTTTCTGTGTATTAGTTTTTTTTTTAAAGTTCATTAAAACTAGATCATTATTTTCATGTTTATTGAAGACATACGAATATTTTTAATCATTCAGATATCGGACCAGTCACAAAATATAATTGGGTATGTATAAAGCAAAGTCAGTGTTAAAAACGACCGGTAAAGTTCATAAATTAATCTAACCAATTTAACTTGTTAACGAATTATCCAAAAACTTATTTCAAGAAAATAAAATATAAAAGCTTCAAAGGTGATAAGAACACATTTAATTTGTCTCAAATTATCACCATACAGCAAAGCCCTACATACGAGGGCTCCGATTAGGACAAAGAATTTGGCACACCTAACGTTCCTATTTGCTATCTTATCATATCTCTTAAAGATAATACCATATCATCGGGCACACAATGTTCCAGCACTCTAGTCGACCAGCACAATAGCGAGCCACCTGTCGTCGTTAAAACTGATAAAAAATAATGTGATGAACATTTAGAAAGTGTGAAAATGGGTGTTAAAGTTTTAGCTTTAATAGCACTCTTAGTTGTTAGTGTTTATGGACAAGATAGTAATATAGAAAACAACATCACGAACGATGTTGTTAAGGACAATATCATAAGTGATGACGCGCCAGTCTTCGACACAGAGCAAATCGAAGTTAAACAAGATGAGATTGACGAACAGAATCCAGTGGAGGTTTTGAGTGCTACGGAGGGACTGCAAGTGAGGAGTGGGAAGTACCAGCTAAGTGATGGGCTAGTGGGAGAAGAATCGCTGGCTTTGGATGCTGTCAATTTTAACACCGATAATGAGCAGAGTGAAAGACAGCTGCTGGTTCCGGGCAGCACTCAAGTGACGAACAACGAATACGGTAAGTTGATAAATAGTAATTAATTTATTGTATTTCAAGGCATTACTAACAAAATAGAGACTATAATGGTTAAAGACAGAATTATAATCTATAGCGAAGCAAATTAAGGTATCAAAGGTTGTAAAGCAACTATAACCTAAGATAATCATGACCTCGCTGTCTACTGATACTAAATCAATGGTGTAGTTGGTGTGTTTGCTCAAACGTTGGCACACATAGTTTTCATAGATGACACAGAAGGGACGAACGACAAACATTGGCAAATGTTTGGCAATGTTTTAGAGATGAGATAAGAGATTTGGAACTAGGTACGTAAATAGAACTTTATTGTTCTTGTTTTCGTTCCCAAATGACTAAGCATACAAAGTATACAGTAGGTACCAGGATTTTAGGGCTTCCCAAAACGTTTATGGCGTGTAATCTCCTAGATGTTTTTAGTATGATTCACATGACACAAGATGAGTAACCGTTAATCATAAAGTACATAAATCTTGAATGACGTCATTCCATTCAGTTTATAATTATACAAAGGCTGCGTGAGACTAGATAATTGAGGATGCAATGAACTACCCTGATCCCATAAAGTATGGTACAAACTCAATCAAGTAATGACGAGGTTATCTGAATAGCATTAAAGAAGAAGAACGGTTTAGTAAACGTGATATTTTATAAAACAAACATAAGAAAATACTTATAAAAGAACATCAACGTATATTACTCATTAAATACAATCAAAGAAATGATGTAGTTATCTTTGATAAGGGCCGCACCTTACATGGTATTATTCGACAAATTGTAACAGCAATGCATCACTTTTGCGAAAAGTTAAATGAGGATACTTTTGAAATATGGCAGGTTATACCAATTAAGTACAGAACTGTAGATAAGGGCTACGCATTTTATCAGAAGATAAAAAAGGCGGTCAAGTGCGGTTGGTTGTTTGCTCTAGGGCCCCGTGTTAAACCGTCTGAAGTACTTTTCGATAGAATAAATGAATAATAGGGAATACGAATAATATAAATGAGGCTCGTGTAAAAATATTTTTTCGTAAATGCGTCATGCTTAAAACTGCATATTAGGAGTCCCCATCAGGTAGTCAAGTGCCAAAACATGTTGCTTCCCCTAATAGAACATCCAAAGGATCTCAAACGGCTACTTTAAGCAATATTCTTAATGATTCACTTCGTACATTTCCAACACCCTCATTGGCTATTCGTTCATGAAGTGAATCATTTAGAATGTTTTTAAGTTGCCGTTTTAGACCCGCAGATTCAAAACACGTATATTTTCCCGAAACCAGATATTTAACCATCTTGTATTTTCGTGACCTTCGTCTTCTCCATAGATATTTACGCTTTGGTATGGTCAATTTTAGCCATATCACGGTTATGCTATGCGCCTTGTTGTTCAGACTGTAATTTCATCTTTTTGTTTTTGCCTTACTTAAATGCTTTAAAAAAATTGTCTTTTCACCATCATCACCTGCTAAGTCTTTTGCCAATTAAGTCGGAGTCGGCTTCAAATCTACTTAATTATTTTACATGGAATGATTGTCTTTCTGATCTCCACAATTCAGTTACTGTCACAGTACAGTCACAAAACAGAGAACTCCAATCATCAAAGTTTTTCATTGTCATTGTTGTTACTCCTCATGACTTTCAATTTTCATTCACGGTTGGCGCAGCGTGAGCAATCAACTGCTGCGCTAAAATATTTGTATGATCTGCAAGTATTTGTTCTGGGTCTGGGTGTTTGTGTATGTGAGTTTCTATGTTTGTAAACCATGATACAGGAGAAATTCCTAGTGTGGGGCAACGTTATTTTTTTAAACTCTTTTATATTCAGTCCACATGTCGTTGGTTTTGTCCAACTCGACCGAAGATGCCTTTTTTGCATAGTAAAATCATCAGATGTCTCTTCCCGCCCTGAATGGAGCGGAAGGGACTGTCAGACTCGTACTCACTAAAATCTATCGTGATTCTTCAAATTCCCACCCACGATACCTTCAGGTATGGCTCAAAACACCGGTTAATTTGACAATTTGACCGATATCTGATTTCATACATGCTTAAACATTTTTGAGTTCTATGTGACAATCCGAGAGTCAGTTTCATAACCTACAATTAGTTTAAAATGATTTCATCGCTGTGTTGTCAGAGGATTACGTTTTTGGGTCACATGTAGCGTGCTTGGAAACAGAGTCAATGTTCAACAACGTTGCTTGTACCATTTAGATGCTGCTTCTGTAGCAAAAATGCATGCTTATTTCTATTTATACAAGTTGTTCTCCGCGGCTTCACCGGGCTCCTGGGCTTCTATTGAACGTAGCGTAATGTTGCCATCACCTTCATGTGTTCTTGTTTTCCTCGATAAGTATACAATCCAACACAATAATTATTATGTTTTCAATTCAAACCCGAGTTTACCGCTTTCAAACTATAAACAAACCCTTCAGCTTTATAACATTAGCATAGCTGATTTTACTCGATTTCTTTGGAAATGGTCGGTGCTTTGTTTTTAATAAACTGACTTCTGTCCGTGGTTTCATTCGCGTTGATTTTGAATTTGACATCAATTCTGACCGTTAAGGCGCCATTTATTATCGTATCGTTATTGTTTGTGCGGTTTAGGCATTTATTTATTTTTTATTTATTTATTTAATGGCCTATCTACAATTGTTACACTATTATAGCAAACAAGACAAGCAAACATACCAGCCAAGTGCACAATATTAGGCGATAGACACAGCATGCAAAAACATAATAAGTATAAGAACAATATAATGAATAGAAATTACGCTTCTCATAACACAGCCTTAGCTTAGGATAATCTCTGGTAGTACAATGATAAATTGATTAATTAATTACATAATTTGGTGGACTTGGTGCTTGAAGTTTTGTAGTGAAGTACAAGTTATATCAATTGTTTCGTCACAATTATTCAAAAGGATGATGCAATTTTTGGTCCCACCCTCCAATAGCAACATGTAATACGTCATTGGATAGGTATTTTTAAGCTGAACAAAAAATATTATGGCACCAAGTCTGAAATATTAGTCCGTTCTGAGATATGTTTGATTTAATATGGCAGTTTAAGATATAAATAAATAATGTGTTTTTCGTAACATATTACATTTTGGTGCAGAGGAGGAGGAGGAGAAGCTCGGTTCTAAATAATGATAGCCGCACAGGTCCATCTTCCATGTCAAGCCGCGCTTGCCGAGGTCGGTTTATGGATGGGTGACCATTGTATCTATCCGAGTTTTCTCCGTGCCAAAGCACATAAAAGCCTTTGATTACGGCTGTCATTTTTAGATCTTTGACAGTCGTTACCTACCATAGAAGCTCGCTTTGCCGTTAACCACCTCCACTACGGAGATGGTTAACGGCAGGTTGAAGAGCGATTTTAAGCTGTTACTCCAAATACGAGTATATTTCAACAATGCGTCAATGTCTTGTCGCATTCAGTCACTACACATAAGAGCTAGAAGGTTTTTTTTACATGGTTAAATCATACAAGAGCTAGTAGGTACAGTTACTAAGGTAGTTACTATTTCACACCAACTATGGTATTCAAAGCTATTGTACCTGCAAGACCCGACGTTGTTCTGAAGGCACCTGTGCGCATCATTTGTGTCAATACTTTGGTACCTAGGGTCAGATGCCATACCGTATGCCATGGGATCTAGATGCGAAAGCCTTCCAGCACTATAACTCGCGTGTGGCGTAGCGGAGGCACAATGCCGGGACGGATCTCCGCTACCTCTGACAAGTCGAAGCGCTGCGGGAAGAGCTCCGGTGGAATCTCATGGGGTACGGAGGGTACGACTGTCGCAACCGAGGTTTGGCAACGCCGCAACCGCGGCGATAAAACCCTTCTTTTAGGAGTGTCAGACGCAGGTCCACACTGGATGTTTCGGGAAGTTCCTGTGTCGATTTGTGCGGTAAGAAATAGGTATGCATGGGTGTAACTATTGCGAAAATCGCCCGGAGGTGCACACGATCGACCCTACAATGAAGGTATGAATTGACTGGCCTGTTGGTCTAGTGGTTAGTGACCCTGACTGCTATGCCGGAGGTCGTGGGTTCGATTCCCACCCAGGACAAATGTTTGTGTGATGAGCACGATCATTTGTTCTGTGTCTGGGTGTAATTTATCTATAATATGTATGTATTTAGAAATATATAAGTATGTTTATCAGTTGTCTAGTACCCATAACACAAGCTCTGCTTAGTTTGGGACTAGATGGCGTTGTGTGATAGTTGTGGAATATTATTATATTATTATTATTATTATTATGCATAGCTTGGGCGGGGCACCACTGCGGACAGACGCAACCGTTTATTAAGAAGTAATCACCTCCTCCTCCTCCTAAGCAGTGATGCTAGCGAAGGAGGAGGCGGAATACGTGAAGGAGAGGACAGCCTCCATCTCGCGACACAACCGCTGTGGGAGACACCTACGGTACTGGAAGTCGAGGGCATGCAGACGGCGAGTAAAGGTTGACTCGCCGTCATGGACCATGCGCGTCGTGCTCCACGCGAGCTTCAAAGAGTTGTCAGCAATCTGACGGGAATCAAACGCCTGCCGAGGTCGCGAGACTGTCTAAACGGGTAACTGTGACCCTAGAACGTAAAGAGCTATTGAAGGGACACCGTGGATTTCAGTCAGTGCGTGTCTGGCAGTTCCTTCTGCTCCACACTGGGCAGGAGGACTCATTTGTAAATGTAATCTTTTACATTTACAAATGAGTCCTCCTGCCCAGTGTCGCCAGGCCCCCCTTAGACGGCCTAAGCCTGCCGGTTTCGCGAGACTAACGAGTAACCGTGGCCTCGGAACGTAAAGGGCTATTGAAGGACACCGTGGATTTTAGTTAGTCCATATCTGACAGTCCCCCCCGCCCTGCCCCGAGAGGGAGCACTCATTCGATGATTATACCATGAAAAAAAACATTCTACCTCTTATGTGTAGAGACTGAATGTGAAAAGACATTGACGCATTGTTGAAATATATCTTAAAATCGCTCTTCAACCTGCCGTTAACCACCTTCGTAGTAGAAGGGCTTTTAAGTGCTTTCTGAGGCACGGAGAAAACTCGGATAGATGGTGACCCATCCATAAACCGACCTCGGCAAGCGCGGCTTGACATGGAAGATGGACCTGTGCGGCTGTCATTATTTAGAACCGAGCTTCCCCTCCTCCTCCTCTGCACCAAAATGTAATATGTTACGAAAAAAACATTATTAGGTTAAATCTTAAAGTGCCATATTAAATCAAACATATCTCAAAACGGACTAATATTTCGGACTTGGTGCCACAATATTTTCTGTTCAGCGTAAAAATACCTATCCAATGACGTATTACATGTTGCTATTGGAGGGTGGTACCAGATTTCATAGAAGCCCTGGCATCATCCTTTTACATAGTCTTGGAACTGGGGAATTAGACCCTGAAACAGTTTTGCGGAATGGGGGACGTAACATTTTGATTGGGTGACGCGGATATTTACAGGGAAGGTTTAAATTAAACTGACGTAACAACTGGGGGCAATCTATTTTACTGTGGAGAATTTTGAACAGGAAGATTAAATCGATATTATCTCTACGTTTTTCGAGAGAGGTCATGCCAAACTTTTGAAGACGTTTAGAGTAGCTGGGAACTTTTTTAGAAAGGCATGAAAAGGCAACAAACCAAATTACTAAAATTATGTTATGTCGGGCGCACAGCTAAGGAGTGAAATCCCCTGGTAGAATCTTATAACTTCCTGGTAGCTGCAACCTTGGGGTTTTTAAGTCAAGAGTGCTTAAGTTACTTCTAAGCAAGCGTGCTTGCTTCATCGTCGACATCTTCGCTTACCATCAGGCGAGATATTGATCAAACATGAGCCTAACGATAAATGAATGGGTCGACGGCGCGTTGTGTCCCACGCGCGCCTCAAAGAGCGTCAGCATAATGAAGCCTGCCGGGGTCGCGGGATTATTTCCTTACCGTGACCCCGGAACATAAAGGGCTACTGAAGGACACCATGGATTTTAGTCAGTAGAAGTCTGACAGTCCCTCCCGCCCTGCCCGGGGTGGGAGGACTCATTTGATGATTTTACGCACGTTAAAAAAAAAAAGGAAACGATAAATGAAAATAAATAAAGAAATTTTAGATATAACGAGTGACTATGAAACGGAAAATCGTGGTTTATCTAACTCAAACAAACAAGCTACTTAAATAAGTATCTTGATATCTATTCGTGTAAATTATAATGAGTCAGGCTGAATGAATGATATAGTACATATTTTTATTTGAAACTAAAGCAATTAAGTCATTAAGTAGTTATTTCCGGTTGGAAACTCGGAAAACAAACATACACACATCAAAAGTGTCTAGGGATCAACATATATTTTTGCAATAACTTTTCTCCTGATTGATATTAATTAAAATGTTCTTTAAGGATCCATCAAATAAAGTGTTATCGTTTGTCACAGTAACGATAAACCAAGTCACATTTGCATTCATAAAGAAATCTGCCATTTTCCTAATAAAGGGATTTTTGACATTTGAACCACTAACATTAAAGTTCGAAAAAAAGACTGAAATAACAGTTTTCTTTAAAATTTTATTGGGTAACATAAACAATTAATAATCCGTGTTTCTACCGCGAACACTAACAACACAAGAACATCGGTTTGGCATACCTACTCAAAATGAGTTCATCCAAATCACGCTGTGGAATGGCCGCCCATGTTCGTTGCAACAACAAAAAAAGGTCTTCTTGCGACTGGATACCCTCCATATTAGGCAGAGCTCTTCTCTGTAGCATATCCCATGCATGCTCAATCGGGTTCAAGTCTGGCGACTGAGCAGGCCAGGGCAGGACATTGATGTTAGCTGCGGCGAGAGTCTGTCTTACAACTCTTGCGGTGTGCGGTCGTGCATTATCATGCATTAACTGAAATAAGGGACCGATTTGCACTTGTAGAGGAACGATGACGTCTGATACAATCGTCTCAGCATAAATTTGAGCGTTGAGGTTGCCTCTGATCCAAATCAACTCAGTTCTTCCGCCGATCCAAATACCCGCCCATACCATGATGGTTCCACCACTATAAGGATGGACTTCCTGGCAGGATTTTAATCGCTGTTGGCGTCCAGGGGTTCTCCAGTATCGTATACGTCTTGTATCCGGTCTCATACCAAAACGAGACTCATCAGAAAAGCACACGAAACGCCATTGTTCTTCTGCCCAATTTCTGTGTTCAAGAGCCCATTGATATCGAATCCTACGATTGTGCATTGCTATAGGTGGTACCCGTAGCGGTCTTCGGGAATGAAGGTTCACTTCATGCAAGCGGTTTCTGACTGTTTGGTCGCTAATTAAGTTCCCTGAAGAGTGATGAAGCCTCACGGCTAACATCATGGCGGTTATTGTTGGAGCTCTTCGAGTTAAGATTTGAATGTATCGGTCTTGTCTCCGTGTGGTGCAGCGATACCGTCCTCCATGGCGCTCAGCCACGGTACCAGTGCTTCGGTAACGTGTCCAAAGTCGACTGATAACACTCTGACTTGTATTCAGAGCTAAAGCCACAGTACGTTGCCGGGAACCAGCTTCTATCATTCCCACGGCTCTGAGCATTTCTTCCCTGCTTAAATGACGTCGCCGCTCCATAATAACGTTGGTTTTAATCAGTAGTAGGGAAACAGTAGCACTAATAATGTCTTGAATGCGTTGTATGTTTTTATAGGGAAAATATTGACAGCTGATTTTCATCTTTTACTCGAATTTGATTTACAGTTCCTGATTCAAATTATGAAATGCACCAAAAAGGATCCATATAAATTTATAAAATCATAAATTTATTACAAAGCCACATCTCAATCTCAAGAAATCCGCATAAAAATGCTTGATCCCTAGACACTTTTGATGTGTGTATGTATGGTTGTTTCTATTTGAACCACAGCTTATTTCGTATTTTAGTAGCGACTGCCTGTCGGACCTCCACAACCCAGTTACTGAGTGTGACTGGTTGTCAGACTTTTGGGCATCTATAGCCCGGTTTCTACCGCGGAAGGGTATTATAACTTGCAGGAAATATACGGAACGGAATGGACTGCTTTTCAATGAACTTAGCGTTTTCACCAGGAATTTTATTACAAGCTCATTTTATTCCTTTCACAGGCTGAGTCATCTTCTCTCGACTCTTGGTTGGTGGAAATGTTAGCAGTTTTCTATTCCTACGCGTTTTTCAACTCAAATCTTTAGTTATTTTAAAGCTCAGCTATTGTTTAAAGCAGTATTGCTTGGCTATTAATTGATATGATAATTTTAAACGAGCATTTCATTTTGGGAAAGACGGAACCACGTTTTGCTTTCAATTTTCTCTGTAGATCTGGGTGAAATTTTGTATTTATAGGTTTGCTTTTCATGTCTATCTGATGGTCTTAATTGAAAAACTGATTTTATACACAAGTGCCAAGATTACAAACAGTCCTGGCTAATCGAAGTTTCACAAGGTATGATATTACAGGGCTACATCAAAAGCAATCGAATGCTAAAAAAACTTCGAAATTAGAACCTCCTTTTTTAAGTCAAGTAAAAAATAATTGATATTGCCGATTAAACCAGAACTATAGAGATTGCAGTTCACAAACAGAATGATGCATAAAAACCTGTTTACAGAAAGTTGTGAAACAAAGAGGCGTTGCAAGGTGCTAAAATGACATCAGCGCGTGTTCTAGGAATGGTTTGTCCGATATAAACTGATAGCTTATCATTATCGAAGCCTAACGTCGATAGTACCACGAATACTTGATGGAACAATTCTCAAATTATATAGATAAATCAATTTTGTTTTAATATGGAAATTGAATTTATAGACATAATTTAACATTCAGTAGTTCATATTGTATCATTCATAAGATGAATCATGAAACTCTTGATCAGTTTTGACGCACATTCCTTGAAAATTTCGCAAGTTATTACCAAACCTAGATATAGGCCGCACCCAAAAGTCGATAGCAAAAAGACTAACCCTGGTTGTCGTGGGACAATCCCACGACATTATTCCCAAACCAACTTCTAAAAGCTAGAATGAAACAGTAGCTGATCATGCCACGAAATTAATACAACCTTTACATTATAATGCACCGAATAGGGAATCTATACATTCTTTACATTACATTATTCATTGATCACGAAATCTCAGAAAGTGCTAGGAGTTACACTTTATCCATGGGGTTCTTTTAAGGACGTAGGTGTTCACTGGACGGGATTTTGCGAAATTCGACTACTAAGGGGTTGTTTTTTGGGTTGATAGTTTGTATGAAACTTCGTTACCTACTACAAGTGCTGGAAGTATAAAATTTTTGTTGAGTATTTATTTATATTTTCCAAACGTATCTCATAAAGCGGGTGCAGGACGGGAGTAGAAATTCACAGAGGAAAAGTTCAAAATTCTCGGAGGCGGAGTGCTGGTAGTGGAATTATGGAATGTAGTTTTCAATGTCTCGTCTATAATCTTCCAGCTCACATCGATGGCCGAGTCCTCCCCGACACGAGCTACCAGAACAATGGGCAGCCCTACGTCATCACCGCCGCCAGACTCGCGCAGATCAGAGGCAACTTCATGTACTGGTTCTATGACCAGGGAGGTAATGAGGGCATCGGAGACTACCAGCGAGACATCCACACCTCCACTCCTCAGATCCACAAGAACTTCAACTTTCAGTTGCCGTTCTTTGGATTCAGGTTTAATTATACCAGGGTAAGTAGGTGATTCAGGTTTAATTATACCAGGATATGTAGATTTGCGTGATTATTTCAATAAGGCCCACTTGCACGAACCCGAGTTGTCTTTTAAACTCAGAGTTAGTTGCTAACACGAGGTTAAATTGACAATATTGTATGACAAACTGTCAATTTAGCCTTGTGTTAGCAACTAACTCTGAGTTAAAAGATAGCTCGGGTTCGTGCAAGCGGGCCTGAGTGGTTTTAACAATGATTCTGAAACATAACTCTGACAAACGGTAAACCAACGAAAAAATTCACGTGTTTCATACATTGTCAACGGAAAATTATTAGTGTGATGTTTCACACAAAATTTAATAATTTTGTTCCTGTTTTTTTTTTCTATCTTTCTGGGTTGGTTTCATAGTAAAAGCTGTTGTTTATTATCATAAATATTTTCAGCCCATGAAAGGTTGTTAATGTTACACAATAAACCCTATTAATATTTTAAGTACATGCTATCCTTCCAATGCTGAGTATAGATCGCTTCCAAATTTTTAGGTACTGATGGTTTTGTGGCTGTCCAGTTTCTTCTGGTTCCACTTTAATAAGATCGTTTGGCTACTTAGTTGTTATTTGTTCATCTTTGCTATAATTTATAAGTTCTTAAAGCATGTCATCATCACTTGCCTAAACATTCATTACGATCTTCTTAGCTGTCAGTGTTCTCAAATTAGCCTTGTCTAGCTTTTTTCTTCTTAAGTATTTTTATCAATTAAATAAATCCCACAATGATATGACATGAAAGAAAAAGGAGTAAATGATACGGTGACATCCGATATGGAAGAATAAAACGTGTTGCGCCAACCACAAGTAAAATGAGATATATAAGGACAAGAAGATGATGAATGTTAAATCCCACAAAAGAAAGACTGTTAAGATTTTGATCTGAGTTCAAGGACTCAGGATAAACCACAATACTAAAAAATCACCCATCACGACACACCTTAATCAAAGATTCCGTTGATTGGATAATTTGTTTGTGTTTTAATTTGATTCTTCTATCTCCAGCTCTCAATGAACGGCTACATCTACTTCAGTGATCCCCCGGACCACTACACGTACCCTCTGTCCTTCCCTACGAGGGACTGGCCGGATATCAACGATCCTTCCTTCATCGGTATCTTCTTCAGCAAGTGCCGTATCGGTAGTCAACGTCCAGAAGACCCTGATCAAAGGAGACCCGGAATTTACTTTAGAATGGACAGAGATTTGCAGGTAAATTAGTATGGGTTTTTTTATCTATTTGAATGTAACAATATCACCCATTTATACTTATAAGTTCGTTATTTAAATCTCCAATTTCATTTTATAGTATAAGAAGTTCAAAAATTGTGTTCTAAGATATAACAAAAACCCTGCACATCCATGGTAACTTTGACTTTTACAGTAATTTTATTTCATGACAATGATTTTCGTAGTTAGTGTGTTACTACATACTGACAAGCAGTCACTTGCATCTATTTAAATAGCTAAACAAATTATTCTAGAATAAAATTTGAAGTCGTACTTCTCAGTCATACGAGCTAGTTTATCAACCATTCTACTAAATTGTGTCTCAGTTTGAACAGTATTAAGTTTTATTTCGTACAAGTGTCTTTACTTAATACAAAATCAACTTCATTTTCCTCTAGACCCGCACAGACCAACTTGGAGTTGAAATGAGGGAGCGTGTGACCTGGGACATCCGTCAGGGTGTCATCGGTTCCGAGACCTTCTTCCCGAAGCATGCGATTACCATCACTTGGAAGAACATGTCCTTCGCTGGTGGAATTGACAACTCGCTTTTCATTGTAAGTTTGCTAAAGATAGTAACATTAATCTTTAGGATTATAAGCACTGACAAAGTGCTTAAAAAAAAAGTCACTAAGGATCTATTTTTATCCCTAAAAAATAATAACCAAATCATACAATTATGGGAGAAAAATCTACTTCGTATGCTAACTGAACCTTTCTAGAGCCAGAGTACAATAAACAACGTGTAATCATTAAAAATCTTACTAGCTTTAAAATTACAAGCGTACAGTGTCATAAATCTTTGACAGCATTAAAAGCTTATGGTATTTTGACTCATTCCCAAACTACTCTGCAAAGAATTTCATATTCTTAAACTCTTCTAACTATTTTTACTACAGAAACTAATAAATGCTACTATTACAGACGAACACTTTCCAAATGGTGCTGGCGACTGATGAAGTGTTCACGTACGCGATCTTCAACTATTTGGAGATCAACTGGAGTTCGCACACTGAAGCTGGTGGTGATACCACCACTGGCGAAGGTGGTGTGCCGGCTTACGTAAGTACCTTTGTCAGCAGTAGGTAGGTACTCTAGACCTTCAGCCAGTTTCTTCATCAACAGATAATTATTTAACCAAAGTATTAACTTTCAAGAAAGTTGCAGGTTTACTAAAAGCCAATAGATTTGAGATCTAAGAATTTAGAATTCGTAACATCAACAATCTTTTTACAGATTGGTTTCAACGCTGGCAACGGAACTCAAAGCTATGAATATAAGCCGTATTCACAAGCGTCTGTACTTCGAGATCTCACGGGCAGAGGGTGGGCCAACGGCTTCCCAGGACGACACATATTCAGAATAGACGAAAAAATACTCATGGGGACGTGTAACAAAGATATTGGTAAGTTTTTAAGTAACGAAAGAAATATGAAGTTCCGAATTAAAAATAGACACAATTTTAGAACGAGACATAAGGAAGAGTCACAAAGATATCACGAAGGAAACATTTTAACAATCCACAATGGTTCCATATTGATTTTAACCGAATGCTTTGCATCTTGTATTCCATACAGCATTATACTGATATTCTTTTACAGATCAAAATTAATGTTAACATATAACGACACCTAAGTGAAAACATCTGATTGAAGTTTCACAAAGTTAATCTTCTAAAACACATCCCCTTTTTCCCCACCAGATGGAGCGAATCTCCCTTTAATGTTTGCTCCAGAGAGCGGTAACATGTTGGGAGGTACTATCGTCAACATCACCGGTCCTTGCTTCAACCCTAACGACAGGATCACCTGCAGATTTGATACAGAGTCCGTCATAGGAGCCGTAGTGGATGTCAACAGGGCTATCTGTGTGCAGCCCAGGTTTTGGCATAACGGGTATGCGAGGTTCGAGATCGCTATTAACAATGAACCCTATAAGTGGAAGGGAAAGTATTTTGTTGGTAAGTCAGTTTTTTGTTTTGTGAAATCATGCATTATGCATATTAAAACAAATATTATCTTTGTCGACCACCATTTTGTTCCTTTTAATATTTTTCAGCCTTATAAAATATCAGGTTCAAAATATTTAGGTTTGTTCAAGGGTCACACATTGCGATGATTATAATATGACACGTCTCTACAATTCAGTAAAACTCTTTTTTAACGATCTCGTGCTATCCTCAGAAACACCCGCGACAGCAACGGAGAAGATCTTCTTCACCGACAACTCAGTTCACGAAAGGTATCCGCCAGAAATCAGAATAACTTGGGATCGCTTTAACTTGACCACCAACCTCAACGTCCAACTGCAGATCAGCTTGTGGGGATACAAGGAGGTCACGATCCGACCACAACTGGAATACATTGACATTATTGAAATGGGAGTTGCTAATACAGGAGAATATGTGATCAATCCACAAAACTTTAGGAACAGAGATAACTTCTTGCACAACGATATGCAGTTCGGATTCTTGCAGATCAACCTTACAACACCTGAAGTGTTTAAAAACGTACCGATATCGCCGTAAGTTGTTTTTTTTATACTTTAACTATGTAATTCATGCAAACGACTATATAAATTCAATATTTCATAGAAACATGTGTTCAATGCGAAATGACAAATTGAAGATGTTTTGTGATCTATCTAGATGATATTCTTTTCTCACTTTATGGTTACTGACTTTTTTCGTTCCTTCACAGAGTTCTTTGGAGTCGTCCAATCCCCTTGGGTTGGTACTTCGCCCCACAATGGGAGAAGCTACACGGTCAGCGCTGGCCGAACGCCCTTTGCAACAACTGGCTTCGAACTGATCGTTTCCTGAAGAACTTTGCCTCTCAAGTGTGGGTGTGTCCTTGCACGCTGGAACATGCGTTGTTGGATAAGGGTCGGTTCATGCCAGATGTGGCTTGTGACAAAGACACGAATCCTACCTGTAGGTACCATTGGGGCAGTGTACACTGTGTTAGGAGTGGAGCACCAAGGTAATAATTCTTAAGAATCCTAATCGTTACTGTAAATAAAATAATTTATTTATTCTTGGCAATATTCATCATAATATTCTTATTTGACAGCCCCGAAGGCTCAGGCCAGCAGTGCTGCTACGACAAGAACGGTTTTCTGATGCTTTCTTATGATCAGATGTGGGGATCCCGACCCTTGAGGTCCCACGATTTCGGATTCACTCCTTACAACGAGGCCAATAAGGTAAGATCCTTCAAGTAACGCTGTTTATTCTGGCAGTTTCAAGGAACAAATGAAGCAATACTGCACTGACGAAAATATTTTCGTAGTGGAAACTTTTGATGTACTCTGTGAATTGTTGCTTTTGCAATCCCATTGAACGTTGTACTCTAACTTTATTGGTTTAAGTAGAAGATTTGGAAAATAATTGTATGTTTGTATTCTTTAGGTTCCATCGCTGTCCCATTGGTTCCACGACATGATTCCTTTCTACCAATGCTGCATGTGGCAAGAAGAACAGGCTGTTGGCTGTGAAACATTCAGGTTTGTTAGAACTCTTCCTAATCTTTAGAGTTAATTTTGTTCTATCAGTTCTGTTTTTCATTCACGTGAAGTTTAATATCCTAGACCGATTTCTATTCTCAATGTTCTCTCAAAATCACCCTTTCTTAAAAACATTCTCCTCTAAAAACAGCTGTTTTGCACACAACAAAGTTTGATACTGCGCCGATTTTCGACATCTAATACATAAATCTGCTTATTTTAACAAATAGGTTTGAGCGTCGTCCTTCGCAAGACTGCGTGGCTTACCAATCGCCTGGTGTCGCAGGAATATTCGGAGATCCACACATCGTTACCTTCGACGATCTGCAGTACACCTTTAACGGAAAAGGTAAGATTTTAGCTCATCTAACGATAGGCACAGTGGCTGAACTACTGCACTCAGTAGCTCAGGCACTGCCACAATATACGGAGCAGCACTCTACTGCGTATATTGTACCATTGTATCACATATTTGAGTGACCTGTTTCGGGTCTATGTGTATCTTGTGAGTTTTAGTATTTGTTTATGCACCCACGACACAGGAGAAATCCCTCGAGGAAAGAAACAATTAATATACATCAACTTAGCATCTATCTATAACAAATTACCTCCGTAGGTGAATACGTGTTGGTGAGAGTGGACCATCCGCAGTTGAAGCTGGACGTTCAGGGCAGGTTCGAACAAGTGTCGCGCAACATCTACGGAAGAGTCAACGCGACACATCTCACGTCTGTCGTCGCTGCTTCCAATAACTCTGTGCCAGTTGAGGTAAGACATCATAAGATTTTTTCTTCTTCTTAAAGCACCAATTTCAAAAATAGATTCCGGTGTTACAAGCCAATACTTTTTATTCTTTTTAATATCGTTGAAACAACGGTACCTGCGTAAGAAGAGATTGACACAGAGAAGAGATGACACTCTTTTGTCAAAAACTAAGCGTGGTATTTACAACGGTGTTGTTCCTGGCTAATGTTAATTCAAGAGAAAGGATTAAAGGAGGACCAAACATTACCCCTTGAGAAACCCGCCCTTTTGAATTTTTTGTAGTGAACAAAAGGTTCATAAACGTGATATTGGATATTACTGACGGGAAAATTATACTTAAACCCATGCTTGTTTATGAATTTATTATCATCCATATCGTCTTGATCGAGCGGGTCGACTTCGCATATATTACTCAAGTTTTCAAATGTAAATTGTTTAAATCTTCTTCAGGTTCGTTTACGACCGCAGCACGCTCAATGGAGATACAGACTGGACGTGTTCGCTGACAACAAGAGAGTTTACTTCGACAGGCCCGCCCTCAGGGTTCAATACTTCCCAGGTAACATACCAACAGATTAGGTTTTCTTCCAGGACATCATTGTAAAAAATTGTTCGTGGTCGTGAAATCCGACGTTTAAAGTGAAGAAGTCTTTCTGTTGATTTAGAAATTAAAATATTTTTTATTCCACTATCCCCGAAAACAAAATTTTCAAAACTATAAATACTTCTACAGGTCCCAGTCAATCTTTTTCAAAGACTTCTGTTGTTTGCTAATAAAAATGTTCTTTCCGTTTCGAAAATTTTAGTTTTGAGAGTTGTATTTTTCTGCCATTTTTTCTTTTATAACTCGCTATTCTGTCATCATTCCAACTGATTTGGGGTCAGCTTCACATGTCTTCTTCCAATAGTCGTCATGTTATCATCCCCCAGTTCATTAATCATTTTGTTTTTCCCCTATACTTCTAACTAACCTTACAATGAATTATATTCAACTAGGAGTGACAGTATACCAGCCAATGTACCTGCTGAATCAGTCAGAGATCGTGATCATGTTCTCGTCGGGAGCCGGAATAGAGGTGGTGGAGAACAGAGGCTTCATGTCTGCGAGGGTCTACCTGCCTTGGAATTATATGGTGAGTCACTATATCATTAATCATTAAAGGAGAGATGTTAAAGGACTATAACAGGGGTCACCAATTAGTTTCAGTCGGGATCGGACGATAGCCGTCGGCAAAAACATTTAAGAGAAAAAAATGTAAAAGAGATGTAATAATGCACACACTTTTATTCAGTTCTCTTCACGAAATCTTACGGATGTTTTGTTTTAAGACTGTGTTTTCTTGGAATCGATTATACGATCATACTCTGTAGAGCAAGTTGCTGTGTTCTCGCGGTACACACAAAGTGGGTCGGCGGTCTGGATGCAGATCGCCAGCGACCCCTGGACTATAATGTTAGTCAGCTAAAAGCCAAATTAGAGAAGTTCTAGTCACTTTTGTGTCACGTGTTCTGGAGTGGAGACCGTGAATTGGCAAACGTAAAGTGGGATGCCCTCGTGCAAGGTGGAGCGACGACCTTCGTAATAAAGAAACATGGATGAGAGTAGCCGGTGATCGAGTGAAATGGCGTGCGATTGGAGAGGCCTATGTCCAGCAGTGGACTGCTATACGCTGATGATGATGATAATGAGTCGCTTTTAAAACTAGCTAACATTCATAACATCGCATTAACCCTAGTGTCAGAGCAAAACGTTGTCTTCTTCTATTGTCTCCTGCCAACGCTTGGTCTTGTTCTAATGACTGTTTTCTTTAATAGAACCAAACGAGAGGTCTATTTGGAAATTGGTCATTGGATGTGAACGACGACTTTACCCGGCCGGACGGAACGCGAGCGAACGTGGATCTCAATAACTTCCAGACTGCGCACAGGGACTTCGCACAGTACTGTAAGTTATATCTAAACACGAATATTTTCATGTTGCAAGCTGCAGAAATGGAGCAGCCACATTAGCTTTAAATCCGATGATACTTGTGTTAATGTTACCTCTTACCTATATCGTGTATCTGGGTCTTCAGATTATTTCAGGACTTAAAATATGATCTGCAGTTCAAGAAAATTTGCAATTATTGGTATAAATTCTATTGTTTAAATGTTTATAAATCACACTTTGAAGATCAGTGGTGGCCCTGTAGTAACGGCCCCGACTTACGAGTTGTATGTCATGGATTTGTCATCTACTATAACCACACAGGGCCCGCGTGGTGGATTATGGCTCCCACAGAGATCACAGGGCCAGATCACAGGCCATAGACCACAGGATCACAAGGACAGAGGACACAGATGCCTGTAGTGTCTCAGCAGTGGGAACATTATAGGATGACAATGAACCGCACTTTCCAACATGCAAAATGTAATGGTGGCTAAATCTTTTTTCCATATTTAGGGCAACTAACCGATCGAGAACAACGAGACATAGGCGTAGCAATGTTCTACCGGGAGTACGGCAGAACAGCTGCGTACTACAACGACAATCAGTTCGTGCCGAACTTCATACGAGAGCCAGCCGACTTCCTCCCGGCCAACAGGTCCCAGGACGTGGCCAGGGCCATCGAGATCTGCCAGGACTCGTACCAATGTCGGTACGATTACGGCATGACCCTCAATAGAGATATGGCTGAGTTTACCAAGAATTATTTGGCTTCGATTGTGAGTACTTTTTATTGTCTTCTTACCGTCATACCACAAAAACTTAAACATCTGTTGAACACTTGTCTAAAAAAGTGTAACTGCAAAACGACACTTATATCAACGTCGAACGCGATTTTGCAGTTTACAAATGTTCAACAGATGTTTAAGTTATTTGTTTCAGTAATTATTTTCGGTGCTAGTCTCAAGAAATATTTTATTGTTCTACTCGTAAGTATGTATTTCAGGCCTTAGAAAAATTTCCTAATGTGATTGTCCTTTATGGAACAGGAAGAAATTTTTAGACGGCTTCTTCATATTATTATGTAATTATCTAAATACAAAGTCTCTACCAAGGCGTATGGTCTTTCACACAACGTTTATTTTTGATCAATTCATATACGCAATAATCTCATTAAAAATGTGTGCAGTATAGCGAGTATTAAGTGCAAACCTAGCCATCAAAAAATACTTTCGTTTTGAGCTCTGCAAACGATTGGATATAAAGCCAAATGATTCATCCTCATTCATGATTCAAAGCCTTGATTGTCAACCTGTCATACATAAAGACAAAATTAATGATTTCCCACACTTGGAATATAGAAATACGACGTGTATTCATACAACTACTGTACTATGATTAGGTACACGAATAAACAGAGTTGTGTATAAAACTGCCAATTAAAAGTTATGCACGGCCTTAATGCCGTGCGTTGCGTAGACATCTAGAAATTATTTACTCAAATTATTTCCCCTACAGCATGTCGTTATCCCGAAATAACCAAAAAACAATCTACGTATACACTCGCGAGCAAAAGCATGGAATCACTTGGAATTGATTCGGGCTAGCTCCATAAATAACGGCGTGATTTGATTGAATTTAGTATCATTTTAACAAGCAGTTAAACCTTTAAAATGGTACCTTTTTATTATTTTTAACTAGTGATTAAGTACTCTCAAGTGAGTGTAGTTTCTATGCTCATGATCTTGGGCTTAAGTTTTCGACCACATCATCAATCAATTCATTGAACTACAGTGATTTCAGCCATATTTTGCCTTATGTCCTATTAAATTATATGATTTGACTACATTATTATTATGCTAAATTCAACCGGACTTCCATCCCAAGATGACAGCTTAATCTTGGCTCCAAATTTATTGGAGAAATCTTTAATCTATTCCACCCCATACTTTTCGCAGCCTAGTCTTGGACATTCGCGTGCAGTCGGATGCGTCTAGCCATTCCATTGTTCTGTTAATTATAATGAATCTGTCAAGGTCCCTCATAGGACATACCATGGCAGAGTCACACACTTTAGTCAGTGACGATACTCCATTCATAATTCTTGTATTGAAGGAATTATTTCTAGTTGGTTTAGAATTTTTTTCGTATGGCTTTTGCCATTGAGTTTTGATACGTCAGTGCGGTTTTAAAACAGGATATTTATTGATTTTTATGTAGGTATTATTAATGTAGAATATAACATTATCATTGATATGTACCTAAGTTGTGGCAGAAACTGTTTTAGTGATTTTTTAAATATTTTTATTTAAACAAAAATTTCCACGCAGATTTTTATAGAAAGAAAAGTTCTATTGCGGGCAGGGCTTGAACTTGCAACCTTCCGATTCAGTACACCGAACGCTTTACCTCTAAGCCACCGTAGTCTTGTCCTGCTAGCTCAAATCTATCAATCCCTTGATAGCAGCTTACGAAAAAAAAAGAATGTCACGTGTTTGAAACTGTTTCCTCTATCATACTACTGCACATGATAACCCCGCTTCATCTCTCTCAGACTCCTTCTTCATGACCCCAACTGATGCAACAGAAGTTGGTGCCATAATTGCTAACCTCAATAATGATTCCGCTCCTGGCTGGGACGGAATTTCAAATCGCATACTTAAGCTAGCACAGCATTACCTAGCCAGTCCCATCGCACACTTATGCAACCTCAGTATGTCGTCGGGAATAGTTCCAGCCCGACTGAAAATAGCAAATATTTGTCCAATCCACAAAGCTGGTGACGCATCAGTTCCATCAAATTATAGACCAATATCTCTTCTCACGTCACTGTCTAAAATATTAGAAAAATTGGTGAACAAGAGGCTGTTGACGTACCTAGAAAAGAAACAACTGTTATCGGCCAACCAGTACGGTTTTCGTAATGGCAGGTCAACGGAGGACGCGGTAGGTAACTTAGTGGAGCACCTTATTGATAGCCTTGGCAATGGAAAACGTTGTCTGGGCGTTTTTCTTGACCTCGCCAAGGCCTTCGATACCGTATCATGGCCTATACTCTTAAAGAAAATGGAACGGGCGGGTGTCAGGGGCATTGCCTTAAATTGGTTCAGCTCATATCTTTCTGAACGCAAACAGAAAATTTACCTGGGAGACTACCAAAGCTCTTTTGAGAATATGGCATGTGGCGTGCCTCAAGGTAGTGTCCTTGGCCCCACTATGTTTCTCATGTACGTTAACGGTCTCTGCTCACTCAATCTAGATAACGCACAAATTTTCTGTTACGCTGATGACACAGCCATAATTTTCCACGGTAACTTCTGGGAAGAGTCCTATGCTGCCGCGGAGGCTGGAATGAGGATAGTTGCAAATTGGCTACAACATAACCTTCTCACCCTTAATGTAACAAAAACTAAAACATTGAATTTTTCTGTAAGTAAAAAAACAACTGCCCCTAAACATCTTTCACTTAAATTCCATCAATGTCATCTCAGCTCAGGATGCCACTGTCCTTTTTTCGAACAGGTTGAATGCATTAAATATTTGGGTGTGTTCATCGATGCACACTTGGTGTGGAGAAAACAAATAGACTCAGTGAGTGGCCGTGTTCGTAAACTGATATACATTTTTAAAAAACTTAGACGTATAACAGACCTGAACACACTTAAAATGACATATTTTGCCCTGTGCCAGTCAGTAGTTACCTATTGCATAATAGTATGGGGCCTCGCTGGTAAAACCCATCTTATTAATGTCGAACGTGCACAAAGAGCTCTTTTAAAAGTCACGTACCAGTTGCAAATAAGACACCCAACAGACCTACTATACCGAAAGACTGCTCTACTGACGGTGCGTCAACTGTACATACTGGCGGTAATAATGAAGTTCCATAAATCCGCAGTTGCCGCAGCCGTGGTTGACCAGCGCTCACGGAGAAAACCAAAGTGGAACAGAGCCTTTTATAAACTAAAATTTGGTGACAAAGCATTCTCTCGAATTGGGCCAATTCTATATGAAAAGGCCAATAGACTACTAAAAATTCTCCCAATGACTAAATTTGGTTGCAAAAAGTGTGTTATGAATTGGTTGTTGGATTTCAATTATATTGAAACAGAGAAGCTAGTGACCGTTTCTTAATACATACACAAACACGCTCTACGGCGTGCACCCACAAAAATCACATTCTCTTATACATACATACACACACTTATACACTTACACACATATACACTCACACATATTCACATTCACATACACACACTCACACAAATACACACGTTAGTTACTCCCTGACTAATTTATTTATTTACCTGTAAGTGTAATCATCCCTGACGAAAGAGACTGGATCCTGCAACACAGGGTATCCTAGTGCGGGATCCAGTGTCCCACACCCTATTGTAACAATTTTTGAGTAAATAAATAATATTTGTATTTGTATTTGTATTTGTATTATACAAATGCTGAATGTTTTCTTTACAGACGAACATAAAGGAGACGAATGCGCGACGAGTCATAAGTTGTGGTATCTTGGAGACACCGCGATTCGGAAGAAAGAGTAACTTCTTCTTCACGCCAGGGACGAGGGTGAGTACTCTTTGTAGGATACTTTTAGAAATGATGCAACAATGAGACTCCTAGCACGAAGTTCCATATAAATTATCAACCCCAAAAACAATCCTTTGGAGGTTGAATTTTACAAAATCATGACTAAAAACGAACCCCCACACAAGTAGACGACGACAAGAAGACGCGGACTCCTAGCACTTGTAGTTTCTGAGATTTCGTGATAAGTGAGTGATACAACCGATTATGCCTGTAATCCTTATAAGATAAGGCGCTCCATCACCGCGAGCATTCACCTGTAATGTAACGTTACAGCTTCGAACATTACATCAGTGACGGAACACAATCGAGCATCACAATGCGCACCTTGTATCAAATCTATACTAAATGTACGCGAATGCTCGTCAGTCAGGGAGGTAGTATTGTAATGTATTGCTCAAAGTCTACTTTACTCGCGAATGCTCTCGGTGAGGGAGCGCTTTTTAAGATCTATAAAATTAGTTGTTCCGGGCTAGGTGTTTAAATATAAATTTGTAAACACACCCACGATACAGTAGAAATTCCTAGTGACACAAATCTTAAACTTAAAAAAAAACGTTACTGGCAAATTATAGAAGAAAAACACGAAAACACTTTGCCTAATCTAGAAACCGAACACAAAACATACACATTAAAGAATCAACGAATCAGTCCATCTAGATAGAAAACATCAAGGTAACGAAATAAAACTAGGTTAAGGGCTAAATAAACCATCGTGTGTCGTCAGAATGACGTGAATACAAATTGTCACCCACGGTTCACTTACAAAACCGCTATTAGTCATTGGAAACATTGGTATTTGTAATATATTAATTTCCTTATGTATCATCTATTGTTTTTTTGCACTAGCTCATACTGCGACGTTTTCTGTTAGATCGGTATTATTTATTAATTTATTTACACCCAAAAATTCAAAACAGTTTTAAAGTCTGAAAACCAGACTTACCATGGGATATCGTATTACCCAGTTACTGGGTTGTGGAGGTTCGACAGGCAGTCGCTCCATGTAAAATACTGATATCCAGTTGCATCTGGTTCGACTTGAAGCCGACCCCAATATATTGGGAAAAGGCTAGGCAGATGATGATTTTCATAGGGATATCAGGAAAAAACAGGCATTTTGGTCTAGTGGTTAGTGACCCTGACTGCTATGCCGGAGGTCGTGGGTTCGATTCCCACCCAGGACAAATGTTTGTGTGATGAGCACGATCATTTGTTCTGTGTCTGGGTGGAATTTATCTATAGTATGTATGTATTTAGAAATATAGAAGTATGTTTATAAGTTGTCTAGTACCCATAACACAAGCTCTGCTTAGCTTGGGACTAGATGGCGTTGTGTGATAGTTGTGGAATATTATTATTATTATTATTCTCATTTATTCATCATTTTACATACGTTTTACATTTTTAAATATGATTAAAAAATATAATATATTAAAAACATTTAAAAATATAAAAAATAAAAATTATTATTATAAATGTTACTTGCTTACTCACTCACCATAAGGTACCTAAGTACTTACAGTTACAAAGACAAACAAATATTCTATTCCTGAACATTATTGCTCATGGTATTTACAATAATAATGTCCATTGACAGGTCAACTTCGAGTGTAACCAGGATTTCATTTTAATTGGCGACAAGCGTCGCGTGTGTGAGGACAACGGAAGGTGGAACCTACCGGATTATGGATACACAGAGTGTCTGCGTAAGTATTTTGGACTTTATTGTTTACGATATTACTGCTTTTATTGATTGTTCAGTGGTATTTGAAGAGCTCGACTTTTTCGGAATGAAAGACAAAGTGAACTATGAAATTTGTCTGACTGGGTTAACTAGATCCAAACAGACACTCAAATCAATTCACGTGTGATTTAATGTTAAATTCAATAGAATTTCAAATACCGATGACATTCCAATTGTATTTTCCCACGTTTTTAAAGATTAGATGTATTTTTAAATTAAATGTTAGAGACAATCTAATTCATAAATTCAAACGATGTCAAATGAAGAGTATGAATCACTTATTTTATGTATTCAAATCAGCAATCAGTGCAATGATAAAACATTTTATAATATCCAGGTAACCAAGAGTACTCTCAACGAGCACTGTTTCTGACGTGGGGCGTCATTCTGGCAGTTATTCTACCGTTAGGCCTGTTGATCTGCCTCCTCTGGTTCTGGTGCTGGTACAAACCCAGGTCCGAAGGCAAAGAAGGCTTCCGATTCGAAGACATACCGCGCTCCAAATCAGCCTCCAGACTTAACCTAAGATCAGCATCGATGGGAAACCTCACGGATACTATGAAATCGTCCACTTTATCTGATAGGAAACCTAAATTACCAGATACTCCTACTGAGGAGACCCCAATTACTACATCCGCTCCTATCACCAGGGCTGCCCCCCCTCCCCCGCCTTTGCCCACAGATGGTGACAGTTCAGGTATAGGATACCCAGATTCAGGCAAAAGCGACTCCAATAAATCTGATAAGTCAACTCCTAAAAAGCGTAGGGCTTACGACAAGACGTACAGAACTCACGAACCAATCCCGAACGCTCCCGATGTCGAATTCCCAGAGAAATTATGGGATTTATCCGAAGAGGATTTACTTTCTATAACCTCTCCTTCCGATACTGAATCCAACCGAGATTCAACTCTAACCCGACCTGCCAAAGATATAGAATACTTGAGCAGACCACGTCAAGTGGGCCGTAGAGCTTTGCCCAGTGACTCGGGATATTCGACGAAAGATTCCGAAGACCCGTACTCTCCTAAGTACGAAGGTCAATACAGCCCTATTCCGTCCGCCTACTCCCCAACGTATTCAGAGATATATTCCCCACCAATCAGTCCAACTTCTGACAATAGTCCTAGGAACACATTCGACAACCCTGGACTACCAGACCCTCCTAAGAGTGCTCCCGCGGGTGCTATACAAACGTTTACTATGCCACAGCAAAAGGGGAAATCCATGGAGACTCTTATAGACCCACCTAATATGGAAGTACCTACAATGAGCCCTCGCTCCACCATGGTCTGAAACACTTAGGTACTATAGTAAGAAACAGGGTGAACATTAATTCACTGCCCAATAAAGAATGACATTTTCAGGAGTAGCTTAAGATTTAGATAGTTTACCATAAGTGGCACATTATTCTAGTATTTTGCACTATTAGTTTCTAGTGGACTTTCGTGAGTTTCCCATCGTTGTTGAATGTTTGTAAATGTTATTAATTTTAAATAAATTTTATTTTTAAACTTACTTTTGGAGTCACATGAAGAGGAAATTTCTGTTCCCATTTCGGTAGAATAACTTTCAAAATGATGTTGTTTTTAGGTAAGAAAGCAAGGAATAACGTTATAGTTGATGATGATGAATAGAAATTTTCTCTGAATTGTGATGAGTTATTATTTTTCTCCTTCCTAATGTCTATGGTTATTGCTTGCTTTCTTATCTTGTGTACATAAAAAACCAGGTCATATGAACAGGTATGTTTATCGTTTATTTTTTATTTGCATTAGTTTTATCTTTTAGGGCTTTGATAACTTATCTCGGTATGTTGATAAATTGCATTATAAGGGACGCCTTTTTTGTTTTTCGTTGGGACGTTAAATAGCTGATTAGATATCTGTCCTAGTTATCCGATAAAATTTTCATTTGAGGTAAAAATATTCGCGTATTAATATGAGCATATACTTATTGTTAATCAAAAATGATCTTAGTACTCGAACGTGAGATTACTTTTACAAAATGATGACCATTAAACATTATATCGTCGGCTAAGAGTGTAAACCTGCTAACTCACTTTTACCCAATTTTACAGGAGACAGACAAAACTTAATAAATTTGAATTTTACAATTTTAGGTTAAAACCAAAAATACAGTTGGTGTATTTTTGGATATTCTACATTACTAGAAACTAATAAAATAGTAAAATTTGGTTTTTAATAAGTTATTAGTGTTTTTGTGACTTAGCTGGTTTTTTTTGGTAGCAAATGTTTAATTTTGTGGACATAGCAGGTTTTTCGAAAGATATCCAGAGTAAAATAAATTTAATTGTTTAGTTAATTTTACTTTATTTGCAAAACATAACTATATTATAATTTACTATATTAATATTATATATAAACTATAAATAAAAACTGATTGTTAATATGTACAAAAAAAGGTTTCTTTTTATATAAATTCAAAGGGCGTCAAAGAATACGTCCACATCGCTGCAATGGGAACAGTGCCGAGAACGCTGGCCACATTGCCACGTTGTATGGCAATGCTGATTCGTTGGCATAGGAATAGGCCAGCCCTCTGGTCACCTGAAGAGTCGACTAATAGCCTGGCGATATCCTTAAAAACGTGAGCACTCGGACCCAATGGCCCTAGAGTTTTAACCCTTAATGGCTCAAACACATAGCTACTAGCTAAACCAATGTATTTGCGCCGCTTGGAGTTTTCAGCACCTGCATCAGCAGCGCCAACATTACACGCTGTACTAGGAAGATGGGATGACGCAAGGGTGTCGACACATGTTGCATCCCACACCACACCACACCTACTCAGCTTCCATGGCATTATGGTCATACCATTTGGTCTGTTCCCATCGTCGCGTGCCAAGCCTCTGGGTTCTAAGACGGCTGGCACCCCGGCGGTGCCAAGAGCACGACGGATTATGTCGTTTAAGCTTGAATGTCGTGCTAACCGACCGGCACTCCTGCTACAGAAATGGCCACGGTGTCCGAGGCAGTCAACTATTTCACCACATTGACAGCGTTGTGTCCCCACAAGGAGCGCCCAAACACAAGTAGCGACCCAGATGGTTGTGTCACCCAGCATAGTACCTGTGTTGGGGACGCTAGCGCCTGAAGCCAAAGGCCCAACTACCACTCACCCACAGCCAGCAGGCGGGCACGCTCCGCAGTATTGGTGGACGTATTAATGAGATTATTCCGGTCAACTTGCTCAGCGACTTATCCCACTGTCTCTGGGAAAACGGGTTCACGGGCCGATCCGTATCTGAGCAAGCCACTTTTGGCTTGTTCAGATACGGATTACGGCTTTGGCATCTTTGCATCGTTAAACACGGAAAAACTATTAGCACCCTCACTACATAACGGGCGCCAAACCTGCTCTCGGGACTAAATAAGTAACTTTCACCCCTTGAATAAAAATGTACTATTGTAATTTATTACGATAAGTACACAGTTTACAGCAGTGCAGTGGTGGCCCAGTGGTATCGGTCCCGACTTACGAGTTGTAGGTCGTGGGTTTGAACCCCGCCAGGCGCATTACTTTGTGTAATTTATTTCATTACCACTGCTCTCAAAATGAAGGAAAACATCGTGAGGAAACCGGCATGTCCTAGAACCAAAAATTCGAAGACATGTGACATCTGCCAACCCGCACTGGGCCCGCGTGGTGGATTACGGCCAACTTTTTTAGAGGATAACAAGTGGATAACCCAAAAAAAAACTTATTTATTGAATACTAGACGTAAAACGAAAATTGAATAGTAATAATAAAGGCTTGCCTCTACTATATTCCAATCAAGAAACCTTGAAAAAATCGAGTTAATTGACCGAAAACTAAATTTTTATTGCACGGAAAGTTGTCACGCCGAAAACTCAATACAAAATGGCGTCAATCATGGAGTTAGCCGCGCAATTTGAATTAAGTGTATGTGGCTGTTTTACGCATCACACTTTTTTTCCGATTTTACGTTGAGAATGTGTGTAGCTGCTTTTACAGACTGTGTGGCTTAACTTTCTCTTACAGACTGCATCAAAATGTCATTTTTGGTCAAAAGTGGAGTTAGCAGGTTTACACTCTTAGCCGACGATATTTACAAACGAATTTTGAACTATGTAGTATCTACTGAGTTGTGGAGGTCAGATAACATGACGCTCCATCTAAAATACCTTCAAAAGCATCTAGTTACATTGGAAGTAGGTAATCTTATCTTAACAGATGAAAGTGTGCCAATTCAACCAAGTTTGCAAAGCAATAATGGCCAGAAATCGAACGAAACAGTCTGGAATGAAAAGGACGAGGCCACCAGCAGTGCTTCTTTTTAAACACAATTCTTGTGAAAGCACGGTCGCAGCGCTTACGCCAGGCTGCTGGGACTAGAGTTTGCCATTCACTAAGCTACTGACAGCGACATTGGCGCTCACCAAAGGCGCTGCACGACCGGATGATCTCAAAGCCGTCTCGTCGTAGGGCACAGCGTATTCCAGCGATGATTTCTTATAGAGAATAGCTTAGCAGTCATCCAATCTTCCAAAAATTGCCGAAATTATTCAAAAAGCACCAAAACTCATCTATTCCTCTAAACAGGCAAGCAGGAGTATTCCTCCCGAACCTTGGGCGCCACGTGGGGCATCATCAGCGCAGTCATGGTGCCCATCATCATCGTGCTCGTCTGCATCGGATGGAGGCTGCTCCTGCGCAGAAAGAAAGAAGAAAAGGAGGAGAGGGACTTCTTGACTATCAAGTATATCACTCCCGTCGTTTCACATTCCCGTCGCACTATTTATTTTGTTCTGAACGTTGTAAAATTGATTTACATCCGTAACGTCTTCAAAAAAGCCCAGTTGAAAACCAGCGTCAGGTATCTAGTGGCCTGGCTAACCTGGCTGTTTGCTGAACTGAGCCTATTTGGCACAACCGTGAGACACACATTAAGTTTACGAGAAATAGTCGACCAACTTATAAAACGTACTTGGATAACATATTTTCCTAAACAAAATGTATCGGAAAACATGTTCTTCAACTGCAAATGTAAGTTTGTCAACTTAGCTCCGGCGCGATCTCAGGGCAGTTTGGAGAGAACGACTATCGCAACCGAGGTATGGGCTAGCCGCAATCGCGGCTGTAAGACCCCTCTTTGAGGAGTGGCTGGATAGGTCCCACGGCGTCCTCACCTACCGCATGACACAGGTCCTCACCGGACATGGCAGCTTCGGGAGGTACCTGTGCATGATAAAAAAGGAGGAAACGCCCGGGTGTCACCACTGCGAGGATCGCCCGGAGGACACGGTGGAGCATACGGTGCAGGACTGCCCAGCTTGGGCGGAGCACCGCCGTGTCCTCACTGCGGCGATAGGCGGAGACCTCTCGCGCCCGGCTTTGGTTGCGGCCATGCTGCGGGGCGAGACGGAGTGGGAGGCGGTCGCCTCCTTCTGCGAAGCAGTCATGCTCGCGAAGGAGGAGGCGGGCCGCTTGAGGGAGAGGATACCGTCCTCCCTCCGCCCGAGACGCAGTGGTAGACGCCTACGGCGACGGATGTCGCGGGACGATCTCCGGCCACCGTAGGCGCGGGCATGCGGGCGGCGAGTAAAGGGCAACTCGCTGCCCGACCATGGACCATGCCCGGGTCGACGGCGCGTTGTGTCCCACGCGCGCCTCAAGGAGCGTCAGCATAGTGACGGGGCCCCCCTATAGAGGGCCACAGTCCTGCCGGGGTTGCGGGACATACGTATACCGCGACTCCGGCACACAAAGGGCTACCGAAGGACACCGTGGATTTTAGTCAGTACAAGTGTGCCTTGCATGTGTCGAATACTTAAACGTATTTTCCTTCTTTCTTTCTTTTGTCTTTGTGCCTTGGAAAGCACTAAGCTCAAGCCTGTCATTTTGGATTAAGTTTGGAAAGTCATACGAGTAAGAAAACTGACAATCAGTCTTACTAAGAGGACGGTGTTACAGTACTCAATAACTGGGTTGTGAATGTTAAATAGGCAGTCGCTCCATATAAAATTTTATATGGAGCGATGATATTCACAGCTACAATTATTTAGTCAGGAACCCCAACATGATTGGGAAAAGTCTGAACTAAAAGTCACTAATTAATAATATCATTAATCCTTTCCAGACCCTTGGACCCCGACGAGTCTTTCAGAATCAACTCCGACGATGAGAGCATACCCTACAAGAAGGATACCACGGAAGATTCTCCGGAACCAACAGAGCCGGTAAAAGTGGAAGACAACGTAGAGACATCGGAATCACCAGATCAATACCCGTATGGGAACTCTTACGACCAGCAAGCACAGGGTAGATCACAAGCCCGACCCTATGCTGGCGAGACAGAAATCAATTAGGTTATGGATTCAAAGATGGCGGCGGTGACGGAAAGCCATAGACAATGCCAAAAGATGAAATGTCAAACTTTATGGGGGCAAAAGAACCAGCGAATAATGACAGCGGAATAATGTTGCCGCGCTATGGTTGATTGAAAATTAATTATAAATAGATTTATTTAGGGTAGGCATGCATTTGTAAGTTTTATATTATTTACGTAATAGTAGATTTATTTTATGTACAAAATAGTGTTAACTGTTATTCCAAACTACAATCAAGTTATAATACAAAATCCGACAAAAAATAACTTAACTCCATTATTTTAAAAAAAAACACATCTTATACCTTACTTCAAAGACTTTGGTTTTGGTTGGTATGTTGTAAACCACTAATTAAAATTAGACTATTGTTAAAACCAATAGGTATTTGGAATCCATGAATAATCCCACCATTGAAATATTTTAGATATATTTAGATGCTTATAATTTTATTCCTGTTTGTTTAGTGTTACATGACAACAATGAATATAAATAAATATAATTAAGTTGTACACTTATATAATTTTAGTTTTTTGTTTTCATTCAGTGCCATTTTTTAAAACCTTTCCTTTTTTGTTACTTATTAAACATTTGATTACTATACATTTAATTGCATTTTGTAACGTCTCTTCATTAGATTGATTAAAAAATACCTCGTAAATAGTGTTTATTATTTACCAATCCCTCTAAATAATACTGGTTGCGATGACAACTCGTCTTATTAGCTATTTCGTCTCTATCCCTCTCACGTCACATTCACTAACACGTCCCCTTGTGCATCTGGTCATTTTTTATTAACTCGTCTCATGCTCTATTTCGTCTCTTTCCCAACTCGATAATAAATATGCCCACCACACTGGTGAAGCCACGGGCAGAAACTTGTTTGTGATAAAGATGAAATCTAAGTTCGACAGGATGTTGGAGTAGATTGATGTGCTGGCGTCTGTACATTTGCGTCGGACAAATTAGGAAAGAGACGAAATAGAGCATGAGAAGAGTTAATAAAAAGGACCAGATGCACAAGGTGACGTATTAGGAATAGAAACGAAATAGCTAATGAGACGAGTTGTAATCGCAACCATAATAGGTACTATAGGCATAAAACGAACTCCTTGTTCATTTTGTGTACCTATTTTTCATGCATGGCAACGCAAGACCACGTTGCCATGGTAACGTGAGTCAAACATAAACATGTCCCACTGTCATCCTAGATGCAGTAGTTTGTAAATGCGTCGTATTCTTCTTGCTTCGTTATTGTTAGAATAAGAAAAATGGATCTCAAATTAATGGACAAACTGCGCTTACTTAAAATAGACACAGAGTTGCGTTCACAAATCAAAATGAAACCGATGAGCAGGTACTATTTTATCACCGGAACAAACCCAGGTGAGCAGTTCTACGTCTTTGCGTCTACAGCCGCATGGCTCATCAGGAAAACTGGTAAAGAATTCGAACAACCCAACGAAGAGGATGATCCAAATAGTATTATTGCTACTATACTTGATATCTTAAGAGAAAAAGAGATAGTCGTCGATTTCTCTTCTCACAAACTGAAACAAGGCTACGGCGAACAAGTCTGCTTCATACTGAACGCTTTAGCTGACGAAGCGTTGAAGGCACAACAGTTTGAATGGCAACAGCCAGTTGTTGACATCTCAGAGCCTGAAGAAGCTGCGGATGACGTAGATCAAGTTGAAGATGAAACTGAAATACTACTAGACAAAGTTGAGGAAGAAATGGCGATTTACTCGGGAGAATCCGAAGAAGAATTTGATGTCGAAGAAAAAGAACCGAACTTGGTCAAAAAAGTACACGATTGGGAAGCATGGAAGCTAGAATTAGAAAGAGTAGCGCCTGCTTTGAGATTAAAAATCTCAGCTGATGGCAGAGATTGGAGAGCAAGACATTCCCAAATGAGAACTTACAGAGATGAATTATTTGAAAGATACAAAACAACTGGTTCTCAACTAAACAAGTTACATGGAAATATAAGCTCTGTTATGGATAAGATATCAGCTCGAGAGAACATACTGAACGAACAGTTTGCGCCACTGGTTCAAGAGTACGGCGCGTTACTCGACGAGTTAAGCAAAGTTAACAATGAATACAAAGATGTGAGTGTAGGATTAACAGAGAGACAAGAAGTCCTAAACGAATTAACATCTAAAGTGGAGAACATAAAGCAGAGAACAGAATCTAAAGGTTCTTCAATGAACGACAATTCTCCATTAGTAACAGCAAAGAAAGCCGTCACGAATTTGAAGAAGGACATACAAGATATGGATTTCCAAATTGTTGTCTTGCTCTGGTTGCTAACGACTAAAGAGAATCCTAATAGCAACAATTTGTTTACCAATGCGGAATCTAAGATGGTTGGTATTGAAACTTATTAACCTTCTTTACAATACTAAAGGAGAAACCGCACTTGCCAACGCGATCGGCTTGGGTTAGAAAAATGAAATTTAAACTCCATGAAATAAGATCGAAAAGGGCGTTATCCGTTATCTCTTTCTCGTCTTCCTCTGCTTTTCTTTCCTCGCTTTGAAGTGTAATGTATAAGCCGGAGCATTGAAGAAAGGATTCTAAAATGGCGGCTTGTACTTGCGTTGACAGATAGTACAGTCAGCATATAAGATTTCAAATTAAAGTTTTTTTGAAATTGAAAACAAAAAAAAACAAGACTGGATCAAAATAATTCTCAAACTTAATCTAACAATAAAACAAAATTCAACAACAATAATCAACAGGTAACAACGGAAAAATAACAGAAAATTATAAAAAATATTCCTAAAAATGACACTGAGCGCGTCAAGACACATCAAGACTATTTTTTTTCTGCTTACGCTACACGCGGGAGTGAGTATAGACGGCACTAGAGTGCGAGCGAGAAGACACGATAAGCGCCGCCATTTTAGAATCCTTTCTTCATTGACCCAGGTTATATCTATCTACATAGTTTAAATAAAACAACAACATTCCTTGGTATATTTTTTTTATTCTTGCAATATTCAAATATTACGTAAAAATATTTAACTCTTAATACAATAATTAGCCAATGTATCGCCTTGGCTATACGTACAACGTTGAGAGTATTTAAATAACCTAATTTTATAAAATACTCAAAAATAATACAATCTTTGGCGAAAAACCTTGGGATCTTTATGTCAAGAGTGAATAGGTCACTTTTAGGCAAGCGTGCTTCATTGTCGACCACATTTTTATTTGCCATCTGCCCCCTTATCCAAGTCGCAAACGATAATCGTAAACGCTCGGTACTCCCCAATAGATTTTCAACTTTATACCCCAGAGCCTAAAGTTGAAAATCTATTAAAGATTTTTAAGCGTTAGCGACTGGAAAGAACGAAAATGATATGCAATCTTTAATAGATCTTCAACTTTATATCCAAGGACATAAAAGTTGAAAATCTATTAAAGCCTACTCAGCGTTTGCGTTTATGGTTTGTTATATGGCCGCAGGCCCAGGCGAGATAGTGGTCAAGGTCAAACTAGTGGTATTTAAATAAAATTAACTTATTTTTTATAAAAGGTAACTTACATGCTTATAATTATTAAAATGATATAAGCAGCATCTGCGAGCTGTTGCATTTTCAACTTTAGGCAATGATTAATGAGTCTCATATCCAACAGGACTTTCAATGAAAATTACAACAATTGATCGTCCCACTGTTGTTGTTTAGAGGCCTATTAATTAATTCGTAGTAACTTACCTATAATAAATTAGCATTTTGATTGTATAATTTCATAACTATGTGATAGCATTTTGTAAATAAAAAACAGTTTTTTGCATGTCTCAAATTAAAATGTGTCGAAAATTATATAACTACTAAAATAATTAAGTAGCTCCGTATAGTAAAACACATTTTGTTCTTATACATGAACATTCAAAATAAATATCTAACAACATAAAATTGCGTACTTACGCTATACAAGTCTATGTGCAAGGAATTACCTGTTTCCACATTGTTCAGTTAGTATTTAATAGAAATGTTAGACAGAGGTTTAATTACCAAATACTCAATATGGCACAAACAATAATGGGTCTACCACACAAGCTTTACCACAGTTTTGCCTGCGCAAACTTCTCGTTTCTTCACAGTTTTACCAACCGCACGAACGGTGTTCCGTGTACAAACAGGCTTGCGCAGGCAAAACTGTGGTGAAGGTTGTGCGTGTGGTAGGAACATAAGACCGCTATTGTGAAATTGCTTACTGTGATGTTGCGCATATTTTGTTATAAAAGCTCCAAATATTTCCTGTTCTCAGTTAAAACGCGAAGTAAGCAAATAATTCCTTAATAACGTGCAATAAATATTTGAGTATTGAGTAACGTGAAATCTTTTTTAAGGTTCCGTAGGAAACAAGGAACCCTGTTTCGTCATGTGCGTTCGGCTGTCTGTCTGTCCGAAACTTAGCTCAGAGACGCTTAGTACTAGTAAGCTGTAATTTGTAATATAAAATCTTGTAGAATATGTTTTAGGGTACCTCTTGTACAAGTAAAGTGGGGATGTTTATTTTCACCTCACACGCTCGTCGGAACGTGTTTTCAAAATTCGAACACGTCTTCTATTCATTTTTTTTTCTTCGTCCGTTAAGACAGGCAAAGAGTACTGGCGCCAAAAAACAAGTTTGCAACCTTGCATTACATAAATAACTATTTTTTTCTCGCTTACCACATAGAAATAAGAATTAATATCTTTAAAAAACACAGAGGGTTTGTGTAATTTAAAAGTAATTTTTCGATTAAGGGACCCGTTAGTGAAAATATAAGCTTTAAAGTGTTATTAGTAAATAGGCTTACGTGTCCCTACCCCTCTACCAGCTAAACGATTGTATTAAATAACTAAATAATATAACTTCGAGTCTTCCATCAATCATACAGTGCAATCACGTGCAAAATAACGTATTTCATAAGTTTTGTTACATATTTGAGGAAATCTTAATGATAATGCAAATGTCATAAGTTAATTAATCGTTAACAAGAGCATGTACACCGAACACTTAGTGCTTATTTTTCGAAATGAAACCGATTTCATAACTTCAATACGGGTCCATATTGGCTCACCTAAAGTTGTTTACCCGAAATTGTTCTTCCTAACGATTTGTAATCCGAATGATCACTCTTCCTAAAATTTTTCATCCTAAAGTTTTTATTCATACTTTTTGTAGTGCTACCGGCGATTTTCATAACACTCATGTTTCCGAAAATTGTTATCAATAATATCGTTATTGTAAATATATTTAAACTCCTACTATTTTTTATCATAATGTTTTTATCCCTAAACATTATTACGATAATATTTTTAGTTAGCCAGAAAAGTTGACGGAGCACCGCTTCGCGGTGCTCCTACTTCTGGGTGGTTTAAAAAAAAAATAACCACGAAGGGGATGGCGGGGTCTGAAAGACCCCGCCAACCCCTTCTAACCTAACCTGTCCGAGTCGAGGTGCCCCCAGTCGTTTGGTCAGAGTGTCGTCTTGGGGGCACTATGAAAAAATGCCAACAAAATGAAACAAAATAAAAAGAAATCTAAACAAAAAAAGATATGACTTTGAATAATAGTGTAAAAAAAAGAAGGTTATGTTGAGAAAATATAGGAAAACAAATAATAGTATAATAGATGTTTATTGCTACTGACATTATGAAGTCGAATGATTCGGAATAATGAAAATTAGTGACAGAGCAATGGGGATTGTCTTAATTTTTCAAACATTCGATTTTATTTTATTTTCTGCAAATTTAGAGCATTTTGAGAAACTAATTTGAATATTTTTATGATTGGCTCAATAGTTTTTTTATTTTTAATATTTTAATTTTTGAGGTAGCTGACGTCACCATTGACCAAAAAGTTGTGCCGTTGCCTCACCAGTGAATAATTTAAAAAACTGCCTGACAACACAACGTCACTTTCTCCTGATAGTAGACGTCAGTTAACATCCTTAGTCGGGGAGCCCATGGAGGGAATTTTAATGTGACTCCAGCGCATCAGATTATCATAAAGGAGAAATCTTGCACCCTTTAATGTACCTGTACCAAGTATCAACCCTTCATATGGTCCCCACCATTGGTTGTGTGGGAGAACCCGCCAGATTAGTAAGAAAAAATCGATCCACAGAAATACTTGAGCGAGTCAGATTACGAAAAGGTAGATTAATTACGTTCAAAAAATTGTATATGATTATGTACATTGAAGATGGCGGACATTAAATCACGACCGATACTTGCGAACTAACAGGTAGTTCACCTTTTCTCCGCGAGTCTACCGACATCGCCCCATGGAAAACGTCAGATTATTAGTGAGTATGATTTTTACAGTGTTAGTTTCAATTAAAAAAAAATGGATTGCGCTCGAGTATTTCAAGATTACGTTTTTTTTACCAATAGAAATATGAATTATTACTTTGTGCCACATCCAAATCGTCAGACATTTTAATACGACACTTTTTAAGATCTACTTTACATACACTTTGAATATCTGACGCGCTTGATTAACTTTTTTTTTGGATTTTCAACCGCTTGCCACGGACAGCCCCCTCGAGTTAATCGTCCGATTAATATGTATTGGTTATCAGAAATAGAAAAG
Organism: Agrotis clavis; assembly: GCA_954870645.1. NCBI lineage: Eukaryota > Metazoa > Arthropoda > Insecta > Lepidoptera > Noctuidae > Agrotis > Agrotis clavis. The sequence goes on from OX940925.1 coordinate 8,275,478, forward strand.
CGCGTTTACACTGTAAATAGCTGACGCGCTCGAGTACTTCTGTACAACGTTTTTTTTTACAGTTTTAAAACTGTTTACACGCCCTCCTCCCCACTAAAATAGAAAACTTGTCAGAAACTTTTTTCTTTTTAGAACATATTCTTTCAAATCTAATAGGTCGCCATGATGCTCGAGTAACTGCAAATTAGAATCCTCGCCTCCCCTACTATAAAAATACAATAAATTTTTGAAATCGGTTTTTATTTTTTAAAACGTAAAGTCGTCGACGAGGTGACATTATTGTTCGTTTTCCTGAGCAATACTTTAGCATTAACTTAATGAATATACAAAGGTATCTAAAGCTTTGATATCTTACTTACATCAAAATGATCTTCGCAACAGTAGGTACATTTTATAAACCTTGCAATATTACACGCCTACATCACGGCATCACTTTTCTCGCAAATCTTATAAAGAGATTATGTTGAGGATGTTGCAGAAATAATCATAAAATATATAAAAAACTAAACTTAATATTTGTTTACATTTTTGACATTTTTAATTTGACACTTGACAGATTGTTGAAAATACTTGCCACTTACTTTTTATTGTCTGAGGCAACGATACAAAACGGTACAGCCAATAATAACGTCACTTGAAGGGCAAGGAAGGTCAAGCGTATTTTATCAAAAATATCAATCAAATATGAACATTTTTCATTTTTGATTGGTTACTAATGATTAGTAACGATATTCCTAGAAATGGTTTTTCAATTACAACATATTGAAAAAAATGAACAATGCCCATTAGGAGTTGTGATTATTAGGATTAAAAATGTTAGGAATACAATTTTCGGGCTTCCAATGATCGGCGTTTAAATTTTAGGTGAACTTTGGCGCGCCCCTTCAATACACATAAGGATACAAAGGTGTAAAAAGTTAGTAAAACACATTTTAAATGTGCATTTAAAGGTAAGCGTCCACAGACCCGCATCGCACGTATCGGACGTATCGTAAGTAACGGATTTAGTTTGCCTCGTATTAAAACTCATACAACAGCGTCCATTGATCCGCATCGTACGGACGGCTCATCGGCAATGCCTACATGCGATGCGTACCGATGACGTCATACCGAATGCCGATCAGTGGACGCGCCCCGCACGCTTACTGAACCATTTGTTCTTTTTTTTCTTACATTACTCTTCTGCTAATAAACAAGCAATAACAACTTCTGCATCGCTTTCTTCCTTTCTCACAAACACTTTCCGAACGTACGATCACTAAAAAAATTCAAAAGAAGATGGCATCGGCAATCCGATTGCTGATACTCGCGCCGGCAATCCGATCGCTGCCGATACAGTGGACGCAGTCTAATTAATCCGTTTGATGCGATGCGTCCGATATGTACGATGCGGACCTGTGGACGCTTACCTTTAATCGGATCAAAGGGAGATGCCACAACAGTGTTGCTGCTACGCTGCATTGTCGCAATGCAGTCTCTCCCACACGAGCGATGTGTCAACGCAACTCTCTCCGACGTCGCACGATAGATAGGCTGTTCCAATACTTGTGCGTTGCGTAGGTATGCGTTGCGATGACGTCCGACATTTTAACGCATCCTGTGGCATGCCACATCATCATACAAGAACGACATGTCGTTCAGATTTATATTTAGATCGACGGAGCGTCACTGCTCAGGCGACGCAGCGGCATTTGAATAAATAAGGTCTCCATTCATATTACGAAATTCGGCGTACAAGCTCTTTACAATTCCATTAAATTCGTATATGAGATCAGTAAAGGATCTTAAATCCGTACAGGTTTACGTTTTTGAAAGAGGTGGCAAATTATTTGTTAAAGTTTATTATCAAGTATATGCACGGACGTCGGATTAAATTAGCTAACAAAACGCCGCAGACGTGACAGCAAAAAAATAATTTTGGGAGATCACCGACCATTGCGGATGGGGACCACTGCGGGATTATCATAGGCCATTTTAACGGTTTCGTGACAAAAGGGGTAAAACGGAACCCTATTTCCGCCGTTCGTCAATCCGTCCGTCTGTATCTCATGAACCGTGAGAGACAATTGACATTTTCACAGATGATGTATTTCTGTTGCCGCTACTATAAGGGTGCGTCCACATCTGACGAATGCGCCGCAAATGCGCAGCTCGCGCACCGTTTGCGAGCTGCACGCGTGCAGATCGCGCGCCGCGCGCGCGCCTTTTGGCGTACCAAACCATTGCTGTTACTGCGCGCGTGCAGCTCGCGCGCCGCTCGCAAACCGCGTACGAGCTGCGCATTCGCGGCGCATTCGCCAGATGTGGACGCACCCTCAAGAAAAACAGAAGTGTTAAAAAAAGTTTCTAATTCTAAAAAGGTTCTGTTTTGTTCCTTTGTTTGTTGTTTGCACGTTTCTGTGAAAATGAATAAATCCTTTTTTTTTCTTTCTTCTTTCTTTCTTACACTTACACAGAATAAAATACCGTTTTTATAGATAATGGTCACTTGGCCGATATTTTTTTCTTATATGTATCAAGTTTAGATATGGATAAATCGTCTGCGGATTTATGTTAACTATTCCAACCTTAAATAATAAGTATAACGTTCAAACCAATATAATAAACAATACAATACAAAAGGAATGTAAAAATCAGACAAATTCACTGGATTTTAATTATAATTAATGTGTTCGTGTAAAAAACCAACGCGTCTACTTTGCGGTATTTCCTGAAAAACCGAAAAACATTCGGTTGTCATTAAAAAACATATTATTATTATAAGGCTAAAATTTAAATGCGCATCAATAATTCTTTTTGTATACCAAATATACTGAACGTGCACCAAATCTAAAACTCGCTTTAGCAAGATTTCAGGGACACCCCGAAGTTCGGTTTGGTTAGGTTCCTTTAAACCTTGTACCGTAAAATGCTGCAACTTTGCACGGATTTTGACGTTTTTCTTTGATAAATCTTTAATCGTTAAGAAAGTCGTATGTTTTTTCAATTACTGTCCAATATTGGACTTTAAGCTATAGGAATACAATTGCTACTAGTAGAAAAAACACCTACAAAGCACCAAAAAATTGCTTTGAAAACGTAGGCAAAGTTGAGGTAAAAACTACAACATTGCCTGTCATAATATCTTTTTAAATGAATAGGTATTTTGGTAACGGATTTGACACCCATATTGCCATGAAGTTCTTTTCCACGTCAGACTTCACTGAATCTTGAATAGCACAAGATTTTTTTTTTTACAATGCTAGGCAAAGTTGTGCAGGTTTCTCTAAAACTCCCATACAAAAGTGAGTTCAGTGTAGGGCTGCCCCAAAGGAAATGTAAAAATTTTTCTTAATATTCAAATACATTTTTAAGAAATCAAATTGTTGTACTTAAATTTTCTAATAACATTTTTTCATAGGAAAACAAATAAATGTAGGTAGGTAATAACATTTAAAAAAAAAATGTTGGTACCTATTACGTATAACAAAATCTGTCGAACAATATGATAACATACTATAAATGACAATCGACAAATAAAATTACATCCGACATCCTTAATTTCTGATGATGATAAATAAAGAAACAATAGTTCTAGCTTCTATAAAACGCTCTTAGATGAATTACAAAAAAAAATTACACAAGCAAAACCACGGTCGATTAAAGAGTTTGTTGAAAAAATTAAAAGTGGCAGCCCTAACCCTAGATAATGTTGGGTAAAAAGTTGCGAAAATCTGACACAACTTTGCCGACCATGATTTAACGGTTTAAATTAAGATATAATACAGAAAAAACAGTTTAAATACATAAAAGAGCATATTTTCTTTGCTATATAACATATTACGCTAGAAAATAAAGCATAAATATTCACAAAATGAAATTTTCCTGAGAGCCGGTAAAAAGTGAGTATCCGCAGTGACTATGAAACTGACACTGACAGTTTGTTAACTAAGATTTGGAGTGACGTATGATCGAATGTTGCCATACAGATTGCCGACTTGCTTTTAGTAATACCATAGACAATAAAAAACATTTCGCAGCGCGAATAATTTAACTTTTTTGAATTTAGGCAATGTTGAGCTATAAAGGCAATGTTACAGCAGTTTACGGTACACAGAAATAGAAGCCCCGCTTCGCGGGGATATTTGGTGGAACACAGGCAAAATTAGGTAAATGAAATGGGAATAAATTGAAGTACTGTTAAATACCATCCTTATTATAATATTTCATAAGTTTTTTAACTGGCTCCTAACACTATCATAAGAATTTAAATAAGGGAATTTAATATACAATTAATCTAATACAAATAATGACATGCACTGGTATATACATTGGTGCAGTTCATGCATATCTACGTGGTGTCACCTTATTTAAAGCCGGGCCATACTAACGACATTTTCCGTTGATTTTCTATATAGTCTTTAAACGTGCCTCTAAAAGTTCATTAACGCGATAATTAACGGCATTTCCCGTTAATGTGGCCCTAGTGTTTAAGAGGCCTTTATGTACAAGCAATAAAATGAATAATCCGACACGGAGTCGCGAAAGATTCTTCACTGTCATTGCGTGAACATAAATTCTTTCTGATCAATCATTCTGTAACGTTCACTCGATTTCAAATTTCGAATTCTCAACGAGACACCGTTCGAATTTCGAACGTAGTGTTTAGCAGATAGATTCTGCGTTTAAAACAAATGAGTTCGTTCGAAATTCGAAATCGAGTAACCGTTATAGAATAGCACTACAGCATTTTGGGCAGCATTTATTAACAAAAATATAAAATAAAATTGTTCTGAATAAAAAAATAATACATTTAAAACGTAATTCACAACACTTTAACAACAAAAAAGTCTTGCCTATAAAATTGATGACTTTTCATTTACAAATATTTACAATTGACTATTGTTTTTCTTCAAATCAGACAACAATAATGGCTGTTTACTTCAGTTTCATATTTGAATTGAAGAACTTAATTATAATTATGTGGATGTTGTTTGTTGGCTAAAGTTGTTATGGAAATAAAATTAACATTAGTTAACTAATCTTAGCTTTAGCCGCAACGCTTTGGCTAATAAGTTTTAATTTACAGCACTGAGGCCTTACCACTAGCTCTTAACGTGCCTCGAGAAGTCGAGGCGCGGCGGGAGGAGCTCCGGCGCGATCAAAATCAAAAATCAATCAAAATCAAAGCATTTATTTCATGTAGGCCAGTTACAGGCACTTATGAATTGTCATAGACAAATAAAAATGTAATTAGACATTAAAAAGTTATGGTGCTACAGTCCCAGTCACAAGACATAAAAACTGTGAAAGTACCGTAGGTGCTCATTCCAAGGAGTAGATCTCTATGGAGAAGAATGAGCAAGAAACTCCATGGACACTCTTTTTCAATCGCCAAAATTATTACAGATCTTTTGTTACATCATTCATCATCAGATGGTACATTATGTGAGAACGATGTGGCAAGTTATTAGTGTCCATAGAAAATATAAAAAATATAAAAAAGACAATTCAAAAATAAAGTTATCAATAATTAAAATAGACCGTGGCAGCTAAGGGATGACCAGTCCCAACTGACAGCGCCCGTTCACGAACATGACGCATATATCAGCACCATTCAGCTCAACCATTTTGAAGGGAACTAAATGATCCGACACACGCGCCACTATCAGCGAGACATTTGAGTGAGCATGACATACTCTCAACCGCCAGGGTCATTCAAGTCAATAAGAGACGTAGGTACTCAGTGAATGATAGCTCCGAGGTACATAGTACTCACACAATGCTGGCTATGAAACTATATAATACTAGGAAGATTGAGTCTATACAATGCAAATCCAGTTGTACAATCTTCAGCAGCTCCAACAAGAATATTAAAAAAACGCTATCAATATTTTATCCTACACTGTCAGGTGGACCAGGACCAGCATGGAGCCAAGCATTATTATCAGCTATATAATCGCCTAGTTTATAATAAGCCCGCTTACATAGTGTGCGTTTAATACATGATTTAAATTTAGTCTCATTCAATTCAAGAACATTTTGTGGTATTTTATTATAGCACTTTAAACAGCCTACCCCATGAAAGAATAGTCCACTTTGGCGAGTCTGAAGCCCGGCTGAACTAACTGATCCCTATTTCTAGTGTGATAGTTGTGTCTGTCACCTCTCTTACTAAAAAGATGCAGATTTTTCCTAACGTACATTATATTTTCATAGATGTATTGACAAGGTACTGTCATAATGTTAATTTCCTTAAACAGTTCTCTGAGAGAATCGCGTCTACGGAGATTGTATATGGCCCTGATGGCTCTCTTTTGCAGAATGAAAATAGATTCGATGTCGGCAGCCCGTCCCCACAATAAAATGCCATAAGACATGATACTGTGAAAGTAACTAAAATAGACAATTCTAGCAGTATCTACATCGGTAAATTGACGGATTTTTCGAACAGCGTATGCTGCTGAACTTAGCCGCCCCGCAAGAGTTGTTAAATGGGGACTCCATTGTAGCCGTGCATCAAGCGTAATCCCCAGGAAAACTGTTTTATCGACAAATTCAAGTTTCTCTTGATTCAATACTATATCATAATTTGTGGTTTTAACATTTGGTAAAGCAAATCTTATACATTTGGTCTTTTTTCCGTTTAATACTAAGTTGTTTGCAGTAAACCAATCGTGGACCTGACGTAAAGCATTATTTACGTTATCTACATTTTGGGCCCGTCTATTTATCTTAAAAATTAGGGAAGTGTCATCAGCAAATAACACCATATTATTGTGAGGTTGATTTTTGAATAAATAGGGTAGATCATTGATATATACAAGAAAGAGAAAAGGACCCAATATTGAGCCTTGCGGAACCCCCATTTTTACCTTTAAACCTTCCGAATTCACACCATTTATCTGAACTTGCTGCTGTCTATCACACAAATAAGATTTTAACAAACTAATTGCAAGTTTACCTAGACCGTAATGCTCAAGTTTAAAAAGCAAAGTATCGTGATTTACGCAATCAAATGCCTTGGAGAGGTCACAGAATATTCCTATGGCGTCTTGTGCCTCTTCCCATGCAGTAAATATGTGCTTCAATAGGGTGACACCGGCGTCAGTTGTACAACGTCCCTTGGTGAAACCATACTGTTGATCATGTAAAATTTTATTGGTGTTAAAGTGGTTAAGCATCTGATCAAGCATTACCTTTTCAAAAACCTTACTAAAAACGGGCAACACGGATACAGGTCTGTAATTATTAGTGTCTTTAGTGTCTCCGGATTTAAATAGAGGTATGACTTTACTGAATTTCATTAAGTCCGGAAAAACTCCTTGGTCTACACACAAATTAAAAATTAAAGCCAAGTATGGTGCTATAGTCTCTACTATGGATGTACAAACTTTGATTGACATTCCCCAAAGATCTACTGTTAGCTTAATTTTGATTTGCCGAAAAGCTTTAATAACCGTCATGGGGTTTATGTGCTTAAATACAAATTCAGCCGAGCAGCCAGACACGTTTGCCTTTAATAAAGCAATTGCGATATCGGGAGAGGAGTTTAGAGCCTCCGTCTCCCGATATCTCCGATCTCAGGGCAGTATGGAGGGGACGACTGTCGCGACCGACGGCCGGGCACGCCGCAATTGCGGCGGTAAGACCCCTCTTTGAGGAGTGGCTGGAGAGAAGTCATGGCGTCCTTACTTTCCGCCTGACGCAGGTCCTCACCGGGCACGGATGCTTCGGGAGGTACCTGTGTCTAATGCGGAAGGAGGAAACGCCTGGGTGTCACCACTGCGAAGATCGCCCGGAGGACACGGTGGAGCATACGGTGCAGGACTGCCCAGCTTGGGCGGAGCACCGACGTGTCCTCACGGCTGCGATAGGCGGAGACCTCTCGCGCCCGGCATTGGTTGCGGCCATGCTGCGGGGCGAGACGGAGTGGGAGGCGGTCGCCTCCTTCTGCGAAGCAGTAATGCTCGCGAAGGAGGAGGCGGGCCGCGCGCGAGAGAGGACAGTGTCCTCCCTCCGCCCCACCCGCGGTGGTGCACGCCCGCGGCGACGGACGTCGCAAGACGATCTCCGGCCACCGTAGGCGCGGGCATGCGGGCAGCGAGTAAAGGGCAACTCGCTGCCCGACCATGGACCATGCCCGGGTCGACGGCGCGTTGTGTCCCACGCGCGCCTCAAAGAGCGTCATCATAATGACGGGGCCCCCCTCTCAGAGGGCCAAAGCCTGCCGGGGTCGCGGGATTATTTCCTTACCGTGACCCCGGAACATAACAGGCTACTGAAGGACACCGTGGATTTTAGTCAGTAGAAGTCTGTCAGCCCCTCCCGCCCTGCCCGGGGCTGGAGGACTCATTTGATGATTTTGCCACGTAAAAAAAAAAAAAAAAAAGCTCTTAACGTGATCCAGTTGAGGCTGTGGGAAAGAGACAGAGCTATACAAGTCGTCTAGCGCCATCACTTTCCCACAACATAAAGACATACGCTTTAAGAGTTCATGGTATGCCACCTGTTTTTGTCTTCGTATATTCATAATAGACAATTTCATATATCGTATGTATTAAGGACGCGTTTGCAATTGACACAAAATTATGCCTTTTTTCGGTACATTTTCTGACTAAACTGAATCAAATCGAATAAAACTAATAACGAATACAAACAGATTGGTTCTTTATCTTCCCATGATAGAGACGTTTTTCTTGAAAATGATAGATTTAAATACTTTAAAAACGATCTGCCGTTGCCATGTTTACCATATCGTGTTGTGTTTAGGTACATTTTTTGTTCTACAAATAACATATTTTAACATTCCTAAAACTATTGAAAGTAGGCAAATATAGTCTATTTTAAGTCTTAGAGAATATTTCTTTATTTTTCATTCAGAAATACACCAAAAATAATTCCGCAAAACAGGAAGATATTGACAAATTTTCGTCAGAAATTATATTTTTTATCTATCAATATTTAATGGGTATTTAATTAGAAAGTACTGAATAACTAAGGTTACTATGTTACCTTGCATCAAAAAAATAATTAGTTCATTTAAAAGTAAAATAATAGTGTAAACAATTATTTTATTGCAATGACAAAATTCAATATAAAACAAAGACCAGTTTGTTCTTTGATTTAGACGGCGCGAGGCGCCTATTGAGGGAGGACGTATCGCTCGCAACCATTTTGACATTAGTCACGTAATCATTAAAATTAAAAATACTCGCCACCATTCATGACCTTTAGACGCGGCGCTAGTATCTTCGTCATAACATCAAATTGCATTTGAAAAATGTAGTAACTCGAATTTTCCGTAGGTCATGAATGGTGGCCAGCAGGGCTAGCATGCGCAAGTCGACAAAATTTTGTCGACACATTATCTCGTGCTGAGACGACTTATGTCTGTTTGTCGATGGGAGGGGCTAACATGCGCAACATTATCTCGTCCTGAGACGACATAATGTCTGTTTGTCGATGGGAGCTAACATGGTGACACTTATATGTCGTGTCGTTCTGACATAGAACTCATGTCGTTCTGTCAAACCTGTTTTTGTCGTCATGCGCGCTATATTTAGTCGAATTTTGACATTTTCCTATGACAAGTTTCTCGTCGATGGTTTTCGAAGACGAGAAATCGCGACAACAGTGACTAAAAACTGAAAACAGTGTTCTGTAAACTTTTAAGTATAATGGCGGTGCCGTACTACAATTATCATTTATCTGTGTATGAGGAGAGGGAAGCATGAAAAATACAGAGGAAGGTGATTCGCGACGTCTGCAACCCATTTGACCTAAGGGATAACGAGTTCCAGTCCCTTTGGCGAATTACAAAGCCTATGGCTATTTATGTTATAGATAAGCTCCAAGCCGATTACATTTACAGTTATTTACAGTTCAATTTGTAACTATCAATCTATCTCTTTCAATTAATAAGGGCACTATTATTGTACAGTACCTACGTACACACACGACAAGTAAACTTTCGTTCGTATTACGAATAATGTTTCGCAGCAATTTCAGAACTTTGTACTTTATGAATAGTCAACATTCAATCTTGATTTATGGTTGGCATAGTGTTTATTTTGTACATTACATTTAGGACATTTCATCGAGATAATTTAATGTTACATAGTATTATGATTACATAACTTAGAACTTTGAAAAATCCATTATTTACACGGTTTGTTTTGTAAATCAATTACAACATTCATCATCATCATCATCAGCCTATATTGTTCCCACTGCTGGGACACGAGCCTTCACTCTGTGAGAGGGAGTGGGCCATAGATATATTATAGAAGGAGATATGGCGTGGAGTTCAAAATGTATAGAAAACCGGTGAAGCCACAACTGCCCCACCATAAAGATAATATTACGCATGTAGTATATCAAAACAATACTACGAACAAGTGCACACACGCGCCGTCGAAAACTCTGTCATTTAAATATAAACCTTATTCTTTAAACCACAGCGTACTTTTTCCGTGTAATTTACTCACACTAAAACAATTATCATTGTGTGTCGTCGGGACACGGGGGCGGACTCGACAGTGTTTGACTAAATCGAAGAGTTCACGATAAATATATCGATAAATTATAAAGGTTTGGAAATAAAATTAATAAAAAACGATATGAAACCGTTTTTATTATCTTTATTGTATAGATTACTATTAATTTAGTCCATAGATTACTAAACTAAACATTAATTAATTTACTTAACCATCTTCGGTTTCGCATTTATTTAATACTCTGTAAAATAATAAAAAAATGTAAAAATCCATGAACCACATCGGCCTTCCAGCCTTATTACAAGATAAAAAATTCAAAAAAAAAAAATAGCAATTAGCAGTCGACTTTCTTGTCGATAGACTTTGTCGGATTTCTAAGAGCACGTCACTAGCCAGCGGCCGTACCATGCGACATTACGGCTGATTGAGGTATCGTTATGTCAGTTTTACATTGCTTGTTCAGTCACTATGTGATGCAATGATGTGGTTGTAAAAGAGCAATGTATTTATTGCAAAAATAATACCGTCGGAGTAATGTAGGAAAACAAAAGTACAGTAGTACAAGTCAGATATATTTTACTGCTTGTTGTTTTTCGTGATTTTTAAGACAAATATTGTAAAATACTTGTAATTACATGTGAAACCCGATGCCATAACTTCTAAAATATTTGTTTTGGTTTCTATTTTTGCACAAAAGCACCGAACAAGACGGCATAATCGTTTTTTTCACGAATGCGGTTGACAACAGACTAACTCGCGGTGACGGCCATTTTTTCACTTTCTGAGCGTACCGCTCAGAACCACATGGTAGCGGACACGTCCCCTTGCCACTTCTCCTGTTTTTAATATTTCTGTGGGCCCAGTGCGGATTGGTGGATGTCACATGTCTTCGAATTTTTGGTTCTAGGACATGCCGGTTTCCTCACGATGTTTTTCTTCACCGTTTTGAGAGCAGTGGTGATGAAATAAATTACACAAAGTAATGCGCCTGGCGGGGTTCGAACCCACGACCTACAACTCGTTAGTCGGGACCGATACCACTGGGCCACCACTGCTCTGGGCCATCATTGAATAGGTGATAATAAACTAAATTATGCATCTCCGCCATCTGTAACGGGATTTTGATCTAATACTTACAATTTCTTTGATGCCAAAGCCATCTAACAATTATTTCAAATTCGAAAATATTTAGCACGAGCGAACCACAGGGGGTGCGTTTAAATCTTCCGTCGATGTTTCGCCGGAAAAAAATTAAACTAGCGAGGATTCGCTGAATTGAGTCATAAGTTTATGTCAATGTTAGTTGTCAAATTCAATTGACAGCTCAGTTTATTGAACAAATAATCATTTTGCCGGTTTAATATAAATCCATAATCCACAAATAATATTCACTCTCTAAAATAAAAATAATATTCGTTTTTACGGCGCGAATCGAGCAAAACAACAAAACTTAATGTCAATCTGACAGCAGGATAAAATTTTGCGAGGTAACTTAACTAATACGGTTTGTTTTCATGAAATGGTAATATCGGTTATCTCGCGTCGTGAAGGCGAAGTCACGACGAGATATCTTCTCGTGGTGCGCATGTTATGAAAAGTGACAAACGAATCGAGAACGACAAAATAAGAGATAATGTCGCCTTGCGCATGCTAGCCCTGCAGGAATTTTCCAAATCGCAAAGAGTACAGCGTTACCAACCTTTCTTGATACAAATTAATATTTTGAATTATTTTAATTCTGATCTGATTGTAATGTAAATTTATCAATGTGTTGAATGCGGATATAACTGTATCTTATCCTATACTATTAAACGCGCATAAAAATAAATATATTTTACGGTTCTCGAAAATGACTCCGACGATTACGATGAAATTTGGAATAAGTATAAAGATTTATTGGGACGAAAAATCAATTTAGGTAAATATTCCATGTCTGGAAAAAATTGTTATTTCCGTATTTACACCCATAAAGATTTACACGAATGATTTATCTATACTCAGGGGGTAATCTCCGGAACTAATGAACCGATTTTAAAAATTGTCTCACTTGTCAACATCATCATCATCATCATCTCAGCCGTAGGACGTCCACTGCTGAACATAGGCCTCCCCTTTTGATTTCCACTTATACCGGTTGGAAGCGACCTGCATCCAGCGTCTTCCGGCGACCTTTATAAGGTCGTCTGTCCACCTTGCTGGTGGACGTCCTACGCTGCGCTTGCTAGTCCGTGGTCTCCACTCTAGTACTTTTCGACCCCATCGGCCATCTGCTCTGCGAGCAATATGGCCTGCCCATTGCCACTTCAGCTTGCTAATCCGGTGGGCTATATCGGTGACTTTAGTTCGTCAACGGATCTCCTCATTTCGGATTCGATCACGTAGAGAAACACCGAGCATAGCCCTTTCCATAGCTCGTTGAGCGACTTTGAGCTTTGAGATGAGGCCAATAGTGAAAGACCACGTTTCGGTGCCGTAACTCATCACTGGTAACACACATTGGTTGAAGACTTTCGTCTTGAGGCACTGAGGTATGTCGGACGAAAAGACATTGCGCAGTTTCCCGAACGCTGCCCAACCGAGTTGGATTCGGCGGTTGACCTCTTTCTCGAAGTTGGACCTACCTAACTGGACTACTTGTCCTAAGTAGATATATGAGTCAACAACTTCGAGTACCGAGTTTCCAACAGAGACTGGGGTGGGCACAACATTGGCATTTGAAATAATTTTCGTCTTGTCCATGTTCATTTTCAAGCCCACCCGTTGTGAAACTCGGTCGAGGCCATCGAGCATCATGCTGAGTTCCTCCATCGACTTTGCCATGACTACGATGTCGTCGGCAAACCGAAGGTGAGTGATGCATTCGCCGTTGATGTTGATGCCAAGTCCTTGCCATTCCAGGAGCTTGAAGGCGTCTTCCATTGCGGCAGTAAACAATTTCGGGGAGATAACGTCCCCTTGTCTTACGCCTCTTCTCAATGGAATCGCCTTCGTGCTCTACTCCTGTACTCGGACCGACATGGTGGCGTTATTATACAAGCACTTCAACACCTCGATGTACCGATAGTCAATACGGCATCGCTGGAGTGACTCAAGTACCGCCCATGTTTCCACCGAATCGAAGGCTTTCTCATAGTCCACAAACGCTAAGCATAATGGCAAGCTATACTCTTCGGTCTTCTGTATAACTTGCCGCAGCGTATGGATGTGGTCTATGGTACTATAGCCTCTTCGGAAACCGGCTTGTTCGGGAGGCTGGAAGTCATCAAGTCTGTGTTCGAGACGGTTCGTGATAACCCTTGAAAAATGATCTCGACCATGCCCCAATTCGACTTGATTTATGTTTCTAGAGACATCTTATATAAATACTAGCTTCTGCCCGCGGTTTCACTCGCGTCAAATTAGGCGTTGGGCCCTATGGCCCCGTCCGCATTAGTTCCCTTAAGGAGCGCCTGGAACACGACGCGCCATGACTCGGGCCTAGACCTTGGTCAGACGGCGAGCTACCCATTGCTCCCCGTCCACAAGCGACTGGAATATGCCCTGCAATTTCCAACGCCCAGGGTGTCTGCAGCGGTGGGTGGGAAAGAGGTAGAGGATGTCCATTCCCTCACACGTTCAGACTCTTCCCCATTCCCTTGCCTGCCGCCGAATCCCTCCCGAAACAACCGTGCCCGGGAGGACTTGCACCAGGTTGAAGGTGAGGACGCCGTAGCGCCTCTCCAACCACTCTTCGAAGAGGGATCTTACCGCCGCAATCATGACATGCCCTGTCCAGCCCGTCATTATTTTGATGTGGTAGTATTTTGATACTGTGATATCTCCTAAGATATTCATTCAAATGAAATGAAGTCAAGGGCAATTTTGTTCAAACTCAAATGCTTCTAATGAATAATGTGGATAAGGATCAATATCATGTTAAAAAATTGTTGTATCACTTAGAGGTATGAAAAATAAATAGTCGTTCTCAGACCTATTCCATATGCCTATAAAATTTCATGAAATCGGTCAAGCCGTTTCGGAAGAATATGGTTACTAAAGCCGGGTCCAGACTGGTGTAGCCCGAATCTTACGATTACGTGTAATCTGCATGAAAATTGTGGACGGCACACGAACTCAAAGCAAATTGAGAACGCGAATACTGCGTGCGCCTTTGTGTTCGCGCAAAAACCGACAGCCGATGGATCAGCCGCGAGCGTTACATGTAATGCTGGCAGTGCCGTCCACACCTAGAATTCGCGTTACATTACACGGTGGCTTCGCGTTACATTACACCAGTCTGGACCCGGCTTTACACTGTGATGGCGGCTCCACATTAGTGCCGTAAACCCCCGTGACCAGGCGCGAACGACAATGTGGATGGTTTTCGCGGGGTTCACGCGCGTTCCTGCCTGTTCCCCGATCAGTGTCGGTATTGTGCCGAGAATTCACGGATTCAGTATCTAGTTATAAGTAGATATATGGCTACGCTACGCCACATACTAATAGACGGCACGGCGGCGTCGAATACACAAGTGTGAATCTAACTGTCTTTGCATCAACACCTCTGTAGGCTTCATATACAACAGATAGATAAGTACCAAAATTTCTGCCAAGCTGCTGAATAAATTACCAAAAGGGCCAAAGCCTGCCCGGGATTGCGAGACTAACGAGTAATCATGGCCACGATGGTCCGTAATTTTTACTGTTCCACCTCAAAAAGATAGAACCGGGTGGATTTGGCTCCTTTTTCCGGAGAAACTCACGCCTTGGTCTTAGCAGCATTGATCCTGACTAGATTGGCGGCTCGGCATCGGCAAGTTCAACCGCTGAACCGGCCATGGTTCGTCTGATATTTCTAAATAGGTCAAATATCCAACTGCGGCAAGAACGCAGTATTTTACAAATACATAACGTATTATCCATTCGTTACCTACTGAGAAAATAAACTAGTGTCTAGAAGCCACGGGATATCACTCTGTTTAAATTTTCGTAAAAAACATTGCAAATGCTCTTGTAGTTTTCTTTCTGGTATACGAGGCATAGATGTTTCGTTAGTGTTTTGTTTTTATTCGTGGGGCAAATTGACAGAAACTGTGTTCTTTCATAATGTAAATACGTCCTTAACAGATAAATAAACCGAAACTGATTTAAAATTGGAATAACTCAATAAAAAAATAATCTTATTTTCTAATAATATCATAAACTTAAAAAAGGTAATTACGCTATTGGAACTTTTTGGGAAATATTTAATGAAATCTACTAAAATAAAGTACCATAGACAGAGTATTACATAGACAATCTAATAAATAACAATTCGATTTTAGAATCTACGTGAATATCTCACTCGTCTTCATATGGTACAATCGATAAAGTTGAATTATGACCCAGCATAAGCTTATTTTCTTACAGAGATTCAAATACAATTAGGTCCACATTTGCGTAAACATATCCATGGTAACGACTTTGATCTTAGTCACTTTGACGGATTCAAAAGATTTATTGTCAAAATGGGTCATGATTCAACTTTGTCGATTGTACCTAAGCTAATTTGCTTGTCGAATGGAAAACGCTCTGTGTGCTAAGTGCGACTTTTTTTTAAGTTGACGCGTTAGTAACGTACCACGTTCGGCGCTCTTATTGGTCCGCTCCAAGGTCGTGAGAAATCTCAACCAATGAGAGGGAAAAACGCGTGTAAACGTTACTATCGCGTCAACGTAAGAAAACTCGCACTAAGCACACTTTAATCTTTTATAGACATTCGACTTTATTAGTTAGAACATTTAGTTGAAAATCTATACAACGTGTAACGTTAATAGCGCAAAACCTCTCGTGGGGTAACTCAGCCTATGTTACTGAACAATGTTTGTCATAAAACTATTGGAAAAAAAAAAATTCATACTGATGGGCTCAATCAATTTCTCATTTTGTATGAAAAATCTTTTTTTTTTTCCAACTTTTATTACATACATTGTTCAGTAACATGGGACTGAGTTACCCCACGAGAGGTTTTGCGCTATTAACATTACACGTTGTATAAGACTACAACACGAACGAAGGAAAACGCTCTGTAATCTTTAATTGATTTTCAACTTTGTGCCTCAGGTCATAAAGTTGTAAATCTATTAGAAACTACTAAGCGTTTTCATTGCCCTCTGCTCAGAAAGATCGTTCTACATCTTATTCCAGGGGGGATATTACAACGTCTTAAAACCAGGCTTATTCCGGCGAGTGAAAGTGACAGAGCTATACAAGTCGTCTAGCGCCATCTCGTTCACTCACTGGAACTACTCCGGCTTTAAGACGTCATGGTAGGCCACCTGATCTTTGCTTTTGGGCTAGATTTAACCACAAAGTAAATTGATAGTAAATAAAATAAAAAAACTGAAATCGTAAAAAAATAGCTTCCCAGTACATTTTGTGCTCCTAAAATCGTCGAAAAAAAAAAAAACTTAGCTTGTAATTTGTATGCATGCAATACTGTGTCTACGGATTACTACGCTATAAAGGCTATTTTACAACAGTCAATTTACCTCCTGTTCTCCCGCCTGATTGAATATTATACTCTTTGCTTGCGCCAGGTATACTGGGTCGGGTTTCGATGGCTCCTCGAACGTTACGTTATATTTCCTCTTGAGGTCCTCCATAAACTCTTGCTTCAATAAGGCTAGGCAACTGGAATATGGATAAAAAGTTTTGTTAATATATTAGGAAAGTGACTTTTGATCTGGAGCGATGTGACTTAGTAGAGTTTTTTTACTATGAATGCGTGCTATGGGTCGACTTCCTTACTATCGATACATCGCATAGCTACTTTGCGACGGCACATCTTCATAGCACATCTTGCTCGTACCGCTATATAGCGCTACATAGCACATCTCTAGTGGAAAGGCACCCTCAGATTTCTGACAGATTTGCAGACAGATTGACAGACCCGGGCATGGTCCATGATCGGACGGCAACTCACCCAGTCTTCGATCAGTGTACCAGTACTCACATGCGGTAGTGCGGGTCTGCACGGAAGGCGGTGATGTCCTGCGAGGGCGCGTGCGGCGTGTGCAGCACGAACGCTCCCGGCAGCACCACGCAGCGGTAGCCCTGCGCGCGGAGCTCCACGCTGTGGGACACCTGAGGGACGGAACTACATCGTTCACGGCACAGGGCCTGTAGCCAAACGGCAAGCGACAATCGTTAACGTTCAGCAGTCGCTAATACATTTTCAACTTTATACCCCATCGCATAAAGTTGAAAATCTAGTAAAGATGCTGTGCGATAGCGAACGGAACAAACGAAAACGATCTATAATATTTGATAGATTTTCAACTATATGCAATGGGGTATAAAGTTGAAAATGTATTAGCGACTGCTGAACGTTGGCGAATGTCGCTTGCCATTTGGCTATGAGCTATGGGCCCAGTTGAGCAGTGGCTGTGCAAGCGACTGCTACGCAACGGGTCGCGGGTTTGATATACGCACGGAACAAATATTTGTATGTACAATCGACTTGGAATTATGACCCACCATAAGCTTATTTTCTTACAAACTTTGATATACAATTAGGACCATATTCGCGTAAATATACATAATACATCGTTAACGCGAATGGACCTTGATCTTTATTATTTCGACGATATCGATTGGTCAAGTAATTATTGCAGATCTGTGTGTTTATGTATGTGTGTTTCTATGTTTGTAAACACACCCAGAATACAGGAGATATTCCTAGTAGGGACAATAAGCAAATAGCCAAGTAGGCACGTTGAAGACACTTTTAGATTATAAAAAAACAGTAAAAAAAAATGAAACAGTTTACAAGGGCTAAATCACCACAAAGTACTGGCACAAAAATTTTACGTATGTGACATGAAACGACTCTAAGGGACTTCAACCTTACCACTATGACATAAGACATAAAACACGTTGTTATCTATGGGTAGATGAAAAACAAAACACGATGGCCATGACAACGTGAAGTCAATCGAATTGCCTCTTTATTTCTTAGTGTTAAGGTTGATTTTCACTTGTAGTTGGAATTCGTTCGAATCGCGTCGCATTGCGTCCATCGCGCCATGAGTAAAGTCCCTAATTGAAGAAGACTGTCATAGTAAAATGGCAACACCTTATTGACAATACATGACTAGCTAAGAAACGTCATAACAAATCCAATATGGCCGCCTCCCCAAGATGGCGGACGGGCTGTTTGAAATCCACCCCCATGATATGGACCGGGTATCAAATGAAAGGGTTTGCTGTCAGAAATCCTTAAGATAATCAATTTAAAAAGAAAAGAGACGAGAAAGACTCGAAGCAGATTATAATAGAAATAATTACCTTGTTCCAGCCAAAACCAGAGAATCTCGTGTCGTATTTAGGCACAGACCTGTGTACCACTAAATACGGCTCGTAGTCTGACTGCCATTCAACCTGAAATATTGATAGGAAAATAAGAATTATAATTTGAAACTTCCAATTTTTTATACGCATTTACAGTTCACACCGAGACACGACGCGGGGCGACGTGACACAACGATACTTCAAATGTGTATCTTTTCGTGTAGTCAATAAAGTTAGATTTTGAGTCGCTCTAAAAATGTAGCGCGGCGCTGCGCTGCGTTGCGAAAGGTGTATCTTTTCGTGTAGGAAATAGAGTTAGATTTTGAGTAGCTCTATTGAAATGTGCGCGCAGCGTCACGTCTCAGCCGGTTCACGACTTTTGTCGAAGCGTGTGCGAAGCGATGGAATAAGACATTAGTTACTTTGTAAGTTAGAGAATTCGTCACAGGCGACGCTCATGGCGTTGTATTAAACATTTCTATACATTTGATGTTACCGCTCGCCGCCCCGACCTAAGTCATCGCTTCAGCGCAACGACGATATAATACTAGACTCCGCATGCACGATCTAAGGAACAAAAATTATTCTGTCAACTCGCTGAGGTACTACGTAAGCGAGGGGGACGGGGTACTGCGTTGTGATTGGCTAACTCAAGGTCTGTTCTGTCTCAACGTATGTTTACGGCTCACAGGATTGGTCGAAATGAGACGAATAATTATAAGACTTTTTTGCCTAATGTGTTGACAGACATCGGTCGCCTGTTATTAGGAGTCTAGTATTATATCGTCGTTGCTTCAGCGGCAAGGACGTAAGCAGGCCGTAACGACTACGTCATTGTATAGCTTTTTCATAGAAAGAAAAACATTTAGAGAGCAGGACTTGGCCTTATCAACTAGGTGTTGGTGTAGTGGTTTGACGCTTCTACAATGGATGGCTCCAACGTCAGCATACGAAGTTTCAAGAGGAATGAAAAATTCCACCTTGTCGAGCATGACTGCGATTACCTAGTTGGTGAGGCGTCTGGCTAGTGGAGCTTTGGTGGTATCGGCCCCAACTTACGAGTTGTAGGTCGTGGGTTAGAACCCAACCAGCCGTATTAGTTTGTGTAATTGATTTCATCACCACTGACTGTGACATCTACCAACTCGCACTGGGTCTGCGTGGTGGATTATGGGCCACTCCCTCTCAGGGCCTGGCCCCATGTCTCCGGCGCGGCGCCGTGCGCCGTGCGGCGGCGCGGCGCCGTGCGCCGTGCGGCGGCGCGGCGCCGTGCGCCGTGCGGCGGCGCGGCGCCGTGCGCCGTGCGGCGGCGCGGCGCCGGGCTACGGCGCCGCCCGCCGGCGAGCGGACTATGTAACATAACATGTTATATAACTGTAATTTTTATCTTTGGATACACTTGCTGAACATAAGGTACGTGCCGGTACACGACGCCGTAGCGCGGCACGGCGCCGCGCCGCTCTCCGGCGGGCGGCGCCGTAGCTCGGCACGGCGCCGCGCCGGAGACATGGGGCCACGCCCTCACAGAGTGGAGGCCTGAGTCACAGCAGTAGGAACATTTATATGCTTATGATAATAATGAGGCATCTGGCGTATTGAATCAGAAAGTCACAGGTTCAGGTACTCTCAGCCACTACCGAGTGTCACGTACCTCGTACGGCGCGGACGCGGTCGCCCAGCGCGTGTAGTTAGTCGCGCGGTGTCCGCGCGGCCACTAGCGTGTGTCACGTACCTCGTACGGCGCGGACGCGGTCGCCCAGCGCGTGTAGTTAGTCGCGCGGTGTCCGCGCGGCCACTAGCGTGTGTCACGTACCTCGTACGGCGCGGACGCGGTCGCCCAGCGCGTGTAGTTAGTCGCGCGGTGTCCGCGCGGCCACTAGCGTGTGTCACGTACCTCGTACGGCGCGGACGCGGTCGCCCAGCGCGTGTAGTTAGTCGCGCGGTGTCCGCGCGGCCACTCGCGTGTATCACGTACCTCGTACGGCGCGGAC
Source organism: Agrotis clavis (assembly GCA_954870645.1). Lineage (NCBI taxonomy): Eukaryota > Metazoa > Arthropoda > Insecta > Lepidoptera > Noctuidae > Agrotis > Agrotis clavis. The sequence continues at coordinate 8,296,257 of OX940925.1, forward strand.
GCGGTCGCCCAGCGCGTGTAGTTAGTCGCGCGGTGTCCGCGCGGCCACTCGCGTGTATCACGTACCTCGTACGGCGCGGACGCGGTCGCCCAGCGCGTGTAGTTAGTCGCGCGGTGTCCGCGCGGCCACTCGCGTGTATCACGTACCTCGTACGGCGCGGACGCGGTCGCCCAGCGCGTGTAGTTAGTCGCGCGGTGTCCGCGCGGCCACTCGCGTGTATCACGTACCTCGTACGGCGCGGACGCGGTCGCCCAGCGCGTGTAGTTAGTCGCGCGGTGTCCGCGCGGCCACTAGCGTGTGTCACGTACCTCGTACGGCGCGGACGCGGTCGCCCAGCGCGTGTAGTTAGTCGCGCGGTGTCCGCGCGGCCACTCGCGTGTATCACGTACCTCGTACGGCGCGGACGCGGTCGCCCAGCGCGTGTAGTTAGTCGCGCGGTGTCCGCGCGGCCACTCGCGTGTATCACGTACCTCGTACGGCGCGGACGCGGTCGCCCAGCGCGTGTAGTTAGTCGCGCGGTGTCCGCGCGGCCACTCGCGTGTATCACGTACCTCGTACGGCGCGGACGCGGTCGCCCAGCGCGTGTAGTTAGTCGCGCGGTGTCCGCGCGGCCACTCGCGTGTATCACGTACCTCGTACGGCGCGGACGCGGTCGCCCAGCGCGTGTAGTTAGTCGCGCGGTGTCCGCGCGGCCACTCGCGCGCTCTGAAGGGCTGCACGTCGCCCGGCTGGCCGCGCGCCGAGTGTGCCAGGCGCGCTAGGAGAGCGGCCTTACTGCGCGGCACTGACGTACGGTAGCGAGTTGTTTCGAACGCTGCTACCACTAGGCACTGTATTTCAAATAGAACAGGTTTTAACAGTTTTATAGCAGTTACAGTAAGTGGCCGCAAGCTTAAGACTTCTACTTCTTTTGCCCTGCGATAACTTAAGACTTTTGAAATGCATAATTTCAAAGAAGATACGGGCAACGTAATGTTTCGAATACATTCCTTTGAAAGATAATTCAGTTTTTTTCGTTCAAAATGTTCCTTAAGATTGCCGTTTATCATTACTTTCCAGAATTAGATCCTCAAGAGCGACACTATCGAACGATGTAATAATAAATCGTGTTTTTTTTTACAAAATCAACTTTTTGATTTTGATTTTACTATTTTATTTTCCATCACAATATTGGTCTCAAGACTCCTTTCAGTTATTTCCGCTATTCCTTATAGTTTCAGATTTATCCATAAAAACACTCGAAAATTTCACCCAGTTACTATGTGCATAAATGATACTGACCTTTTTCTGTGGATAAGGATTGACGAGCTGTATGGCGGTCCTCAGATGATCGTACAAACCCGCCATTGGCACGAAGTCGACGTCCATCAGGAACACATACGGCGTGTTCACATTCTCTAACGCAACGTTACGTAGGTAGTTCACTGGGTAATGCACCTGTAAAAACCTCATCCTGTAGTTCTTTCATGTCATCTAGAGAGAAAGAGATGGAGCTATCTTTCATCTCATCGAGATAGAAAAAGATGGAGGTATCTTTCATGTCATCGAGAAAGAGATGGAGGTATCTTTCATGTCATCGAGAAAGAGATGGAGCTATCTTTTATGCCATCGAGAGAGAAAGAGATGGAGCTATCTTTCATGTCATCGAGACAGAAAGAGATGGAGATATCTTTCATGACATCGAGAGAGAAAGAGATGGAGCTATCTTTCATGTCATCGAGAGAAAAAGAGATGGAGCTATCGTTTATGCCAACGAGAGAGAAAGAGATGGAGGTATCTTTCATGTCAAAGACAGAGAAAGAGATGGAGCTGTCTTTCATGTCATCGAGAGAGAAGGAGATGGAGCTATCTTTCATGTCATGGAGAGAGAAAGAGATGGAGCTATCTTTCATGTCATCGAGAGAGAAAGAGATGGAGCTATCTTTTATGCCATAGAGAGAGAAAGAGATGGAGCTATCTTTTATGCCATCGAGAGAGAAAGAGATGGAGCTATCTTTCATGTCATCGAGAGAGAAAGAGATGGAGCTATCTTTCATGTCATCGAGAGAGAAAGAGATGGAGCTATCTTTTATGCCATAGAGAGAGAAAGAGATGGAGCTATATTTTATGCCATCGAGAGAGAAAGAGATGGAGCTATCTTTCATGTCATCGAGAGAGAAAGAGATGGAGGTATCTGTCATGTCATCGAGAGAGAAAGAGATGGAGCTATCGCTTATGCCAACGAGAGAGAAAGAGATGGAGGTATCTTTCATGGCATCGAGAGAGAAAGAGATGGAGGTATCTTTCATGTCATCGATAAAGAAAGAGATGGAGCTATATACGATATATAGCACCATATCTTTCATTCCTTTTCAAGTATCACGTAGAAAAATATAATAGGTAAAGCTTGTAACAGTATTGAGCTTACCTTATCATGTTTGAAAACCAGATGATATCCAATATTCTTCCTATCTCTAAGAGTATCGGACCAGTCTCCGATGAAACTCCACAGTCTTGTCACTTCACAGTCTGATAAATATATGGCAACACTGAGTGGACCTGTCAAAATAAATGATCAGTTTAAAAAATATCTCATTGCTCTGTTTGCAGACATGTGCTAGAGTGGAGACCGTGCCTGCCGGGGTCGCGGGACTTACGAATTACCGTAATCCCGGAATGTAAAGGGCTATTGAAGGACACCGTGGATTTTAGTCAGTACAAGTCTCACAGTCCCTTCTGCCCTGCTTTGGGTGGGAGGATTCATCACCATCATCATCATCATCATCAGCCTATAATGTTCCCACAGCTGGGACACAGGCCTCCTCTCTGTGAGAGGGAGTGGGCCATGATCCACCACGCGGGCCCAGTGCGGGTTGGCAGATGTCACATGTCTTCGAATTGTTTGGGTCTAGAACATGCCGGTTTCCTCACGATGTTTTCCTTCACTGTTTTGAGAGCAGTGGTGATGAAATAAATTACACAAAGTAATGGGCCTGGCTGGGTTCGAACCCACAACCTACAACTCGTAAGTCGGGACCGATACCACTGGGCCACCACTGCTCTGCGAGGACTCATTTAATGATGTTACCACATTAAAAAATAAGGTAATAGCTATTTTGCTAGTTTCCTATCAGAAGCTTACCTTCCCAGTAGTTGACGAGTCTCTCGAGGAACTGCAGACGGTCCATGGACAGCTGCAGCGCGAGGGTCACGTCGAAGCTGTCCACGTCCACGTGGCTGTAGTCCATGTAGTACAGATGTGTTCGCAGCTTCAACTTCTGGGCGGCGCGGAAGCTGACGCATAAGTCTGAGTGGTTTATCTGAAGATAAGATACTAAAGTTGTATAGAAGAAGACATACGGCAAAGGGTTTAGGCGCGGAAAGTCTAATTCGCAGAATGGCAAAATGGCCAATTCTCCAAAAGCATGATTCTCTTAATAGTCAATTATCGAAATGGAAAATTTTCTACAATTATTGGGAGTATAATTCTTGTAAATATATGTTTTTTTTTTCTCATGACAAGAAATAACTTAGTCAAAACGAAGAGAAGAAATATTTCATTTTTAAGAAAATACTCCCACTTGAATCCCTCCTACTAACCACTAGAATTTCACTTCCAGATTTTGACTATTTGCCATTTTGAGAATTTAGCTTCCAAAAACGGCCGTTTTGTATCGCGGCGGGTCAACGATTAGCCAGATCGTCATTGCGACACGTTCTAAAGTATGACGTCTCACAGCCTGGTTGTGAGAATGACAGGATATCCAATTCGCTAAAAAAACATTTCACGCGTCCAGGTAGTAGGACATAGGAGCCCCGCTGCGCGGGGTTCCTATTTCACCCTTCAAGGTATATAGGAACCAAACCAAACCGAACTTCGGGATGCCCAAAAGTTAGGTCAGCTATTTTAGGAGACGGCTAGCCGTAATGTAAAACGGCGATTAAGTGAGTCCAATTCGCACTTGGCAGGTTTTAATACTTACTTTCATAGCATTAAAGTGCTCTATAAAGGAGCACCGATGTAGTTTCTCCCGCAGCAGGTATCCATCGAAGTTCACATACGACTGATGTATATCGCGGAAGAAACTCGAGTCCCGAGTGTTTATGTGATGTTTTTGAGGGGAATTCCAATGTATTACCTAGAATTTACAATCATGTTAAACTCTTCTGTGTACAATCAGGGTAATTCTCGGTAACGGGTGTGAAACGTTACTTAGTCAAGTGAAATACCGAATAACAGGTCCCCGTAAGTTTACTAATACGAAACACTTCATAGCGAATGCACATCATCATCAGCCTATAAATATTCCCACTGCTGGGACACGGGCCTTCTGTGGGAGGGAGTGGGCCATAATCTACCGCAGGGCCCGTGTGGGTTGGTAGATGTCACATGTCTTAGAATTTATAATGAAACATGCTTCAAAAACTTCCGCCTTGGCCATGTGACCTCAAATACCAATAAAAAAAAAGTTATAAACACACCAGTATTGTCAGAAACTGCAAGATAAAACAAACTTTTATCATGCCGGGTACAGACTTACGCAATGTAACATGAAATGTAACACGCAATGAAAGAATTTGCCGTCCACATTGTCGCAACGTATCATGCAATGTAACAGAATTCCCATAGTGTGGACGCCTTGCGCGCACGAACCGCGCACACTACGCGCGCGAACAGAGCATTACAACTCGTGCTCGCTGCGATCCGCCATTTGTCGGTTTTTTCGCCGAACACAAAGGGGTGCGTAGTGTGCACGGAGCGTCAGTGTGGTGACGGGTTGTGTGTGTCTGCGGACGCCTTGTTCTCGACAGATTAATAATAATAATAATAATAATCCACAACTATCACACAACGCCATCTAGTCCCAAGCTAAGCAGAGCTTGTGTTATGGGTACTAGACAACTGATAAACATACTTATATATTTCTAAATACATACATATTATAGATAAATTACACCCAGACACAGAACAAATGATCGTGCTCATCACACAAACATTTGTCATGGGTGGGAATCGAACCCACGACCTCCGGCATAGCAGTCAGGGTCACTGACCACTAGACCAACAGGCCAGTCGCAGCCAGATTGGGCTATGTTCGCCGCGCGCATGCTGGGAACAGATGCGAGCACGTACATGCTCGGTTCGTGCGCCCCACGTGCGCGCCATGCGTCCACTCTTATGAAATGCTCCTTTCATGTTACATTGCATGCTACGTTTCACAAATCTGTACGCGGCATTACATTTGGAGACGCCTGGGGAACATAAATCTTAATAGATCTGTAGACTGTTGTTTTTTTGAAGTTTGGTTTCAAACCTTCACCACCAAGACGTTCTGTATGTGGTTGTGATCATCAGCATTAAAGGAATGAAGAAGAATAATATTACAAACTAATCTACATACCTTAACATTATTTCTATCTTCTCCATAGCAATTCTTAGCCAGAGTCTGCGTAGACATCTGTACATTGTACTGGCAACTCATATTATACACATAGCGCGGCTGGCTCTTTATAATAGCATTGATCACATCCTGATCTGCAAGTGTAGTCTGTTTCAACCTGCCTATATTACTCTGGACAGCATCATGCCATAATCTGGTCCAGTCTGTAGTTGTCCGGATCTTTTTGAGGTCTAGCAACATTACTCCTGTGTTGTAACCTCTGCCGAGGGCTGGCCAGCGCTTGGCCTTGTTTAGATACCAACTGCTTTCGTTTTCAACAAGACCTATGAACTGTCAGGATTTTTGTTAGAAAAATTAATATTATTTATCAAATTTAGAGTTTTTTTCTTATCGTTAAATAATTATTTTACAAAAGAGGCAAATATAATTCTAAGGTAAATTAACTCATTTATTTTAATAAGGCTCTTCGTACAAAACCCGACACAACTCCCCGACACCTTACGACTTTGGTATCCATTGAAGCGTGCCTGTGTAAGCACCTTTGTGGATTTGTAATGCGATGATCGCCTGGATACCAAAGTCGTAAGGTATCGGAGAATTTCGTCGCGATGTACGAAGGGACTAACTCCTCTCAAAAGCAGTTTTAAAGATTAATATTAAAGCAAAGAAAAAATAGAATTTTTCCCATTTGGCCCGTTGACAATACAGAGCCAGCGGGCCAGATGAAACCATACCCTTTTCACATTTATCTTTCTTACAATACTATTTAATATGCAAGTTTGTGAGGATAGATGGATGTTTGGTACACAAATAGTTTAAAGTATAACCGGATTAACATTAGGATGGAGATTGATTGATTCCCAGAGGATAATTCATAATCATAAGCTAGTAATCTTTAGCATAAATATTTGAAGCAATATTACCTGATCATCCGTCATATTCCTAAACAAAGCCCACAGTTCAGCAACATCACACAGGAAAGTCAAATCAGAGTCCAGCACAATAGCTTGACTCAGCGTGTCCGGCAGGATGTCAGGAAACAACAGCTTGACTAGAGCATAGATCCCGGAGTAGTGACTGTTTGGTATCCACCGCACTTGTGTCAGGTACTCTTCAGCATTGTAGCATGTATACTTTACTGGAAATTGAAGATTTTATCTTTATCATAGTTTTATACATTTATAAAACTATGATAAAGATAAAAAAAACAACAAGGCCATTGCCTTGTTGCTTTTCGCCCCTTTTTTCATGTGAATGTTTGTTATAAGTACTATTAATGCCATATTTTGGTGACAATTATTACTTAGTAGATTTTGCCAGCAGCTTAGCGGGCTCTTTTAACGGTTGACAGACTGACAGATAGACGGGCAACAGAGTCTGACTAATAGGGCCCCGTTTACCTAACCAATTTGGGTAGGGAACCCTAAAAATCGCAACATTTTGCAATAGTACTTTCTGCCCAACCTAGAGATCTCATTCCGGACCCAACGTTACACAGTTGCACTTGCCAACACGAGACCAACGCGAACATGGTTATTATGCTTGATCCTTTCTAGCGACACTATCACATAGTATAGTAGTAGTAGTAGTAGGATGTTGTTTTTTTTTTTAAAATCATTGGTTTCGATTCCTAGCAAGAATTATTGATTTTTCAAAAATCTAAATAGTGCTGTTTTAGTTATTGCATCAACTCCTTTTAGTATTTTTGGCTTTTCCTCATAGTTACTATTTTAGCCATCCACACCCAGTTGTAAATTTTTTCCTGTATATTATTATGTATATGCTACTCACCATCAGGTAAATCCCAAGTATCAAACAGTTTGTTAATTGTTTTATGAGAACTGCTATCTACGACAAAGTGGAAGTGGATGGGGTTCTGACGGTGGTGCAGCAGAGACTTCAGCATGGGAGTGATCTGGCGGGTGCACTTCCCCATGCAGACTAGTGCTATGTGCACTGTCTCACAGAGAGTACCCACTGCATCTGGTATCTGCGGAGTAGAATGGAAGGAGAATAAAAATTTTGAAGACCCAATTTTTTACAATACTATTTTAATAAATTAATAGATATATTGGCACGGTTGGAGCAGTGACTGAGCAATCAACTGCTGAGTAGCATGTTTTGGGTTTGATCCCCATAAGGAACTAATATGTTTAATTTCAATATTGTATTTGTGTATGCAAGTTTCTAAGTTTTTAAATGCACCCATGATACTGGAAAAGCTACAAGTGTGGGGCAACTTTACAATTATTTTCAAAATTCTAATTGATGAAGTCTATACATGCTGTCCCCATGGCTATTGTAGGAAAGTCAAATAAATAAAAAAATTTAAACTTTTGTCAATAATTAAATGTCTCTTTTGTGAAAGTTTTAAACCCTGGTATGTAATTGTAATTGTATTTATGACTGTAATGCATCTTGCATTAAAGTCATAAAAATTGAGTCGAACCGGAATAAGTCCAACCGGAACGACAAACAAACAAGAAAAATGAGTGTGTAAAAACATGGGAGAAATACAAATTCACTTAGAAAACCTTAGGGCGCTCCCTCACCGCGAGCATTCTCCTGTAATGTAATGTTACAGATTCGAACATTCGAAGACAACAGAGCATCAAATTGCGCACTTTGATGTTACATTACAGGTGAATGCTCACAGTGAGGGAGTGCCTTTAAGTAAATATAGGTAACTTTTAATAAATCCATTCAAATAAAATAAATCTATTCAACTCACCACAGGAACTTCATAATTAGACACAGAATCAACGGACATTTGTTTCATAACATTCTGTGATATTCTCAACTGAGTCTTGAATACCTTGTTCTGTGTTTCTAGGACACTGATCCTTGATAGTAACCACCAATAGTAGACAATGGACATTGCTATACCTATGCCAAACGGAACACCCAGCCATGGCCGGAAAAACACGCAATACAACAGATTCCTTATCTTCATGATTGAGCTAGTTCATTTCAGTTTCATTTTGATTTGGAAATGGTGATTTTTACCTGGAATTTTTTATCAAATTTATTATAAATCACCTCGTTCACGTTATGAACCAAAAATTCGAAGACATGTGACATCCACCAACCGGCACCGGGCCCATGTGGTGGATTATGGCCCACTCCTTTTCTCAAAGAGGAGGCCTGTGTCCCAGCAGTGGGAACATTTATAGGCTGATGGTGATGACATTATAAATACAAAAACAATACACCTTAATAAGTGTGTACAACTTAATAAACTCACTCGCAATGAAGCATTCTACCCAACCTGTGATTAGAGTATCACAGCTGATTTAAAAAACTGCTAGGTGTTAAGAATATAGTAACACATTAATGCTGTGAGACTGCAACAGGGTAGATACCTACTGTAATTTTTTTTCTAATATTGATCACAAAGGCAAGTTATCGATTGACCATCCTTAGTCGTACAACCTTCATTTATATGAATTAATTTAACTTAATATCATTGACCAATTACTCTGTACTTACTTTTTATTATTTACACAGTTTCTATGCATAATGAATGAGAGGAAAACATGGTTTTAGTGCAGTTATTGTGTTTTACGTCTTTGCAGGTGTTAAAAGATCATGTTTACTTGTTGAGAATTACGTATTTTTAGTATTCAATTGTTTATTTACACCACTAATTTAGAAAAGGTCATCAGATTTCGATTTCCTGAAACACCGTGTACGAAATGTCACTGCGACGATTGACTGTGTGTGCGACATTTGTTTGATTGACAGTTGGAGTAATTTGACATTGACAATTGACAATGTCAATGTTTTTTAGTCTGTGACATTGGGTACGGCATGGATACAGAAATATTAGGGATCGAAAGCTTGTAACATTAAAACCGTGCCTTATTGAAGTGAAAACTTCTTTAGCGGCGTTGTACACTTTTTCTGTAATGGGTAAAAAATTTAAAACTCGCGTCAGGGTCACGTGACCGTCAGGGTCACGTGACCGTCAGGGTCACGTGACCCTGATCGAAAATGAGTAAGACGTCATTCAAATTAAAAATAAAACATAGTAACAAAAAAGTTTTCACTTCTACCGGCACTCCTGGAGTGCAACCTTTTTTTTTTAAGAAAGAGAGGCACACAGCTCTGGATTTTTCTCCTTCTGGCATTGATAAATGTTTACACAAAATAAAAACATTACCAACATTTACATAGTTATTGAGTTAAAGGTTTTTGAAGTGAAAACTTCTTTAGCGGCGTTGTACACTTTTTCTGTAATGGGTAAAAAATTTAAAACTCGCGTCAGGGTCACGTGACCCTGATCGAAAATGAGTAAGACGTCATTCAAATTAGTTAATTTCATATCTGTACTACTCCAGTTTTAAAATAAAACATAGTAACAAAAAAGTTTTCACTTCTACCGGCACTCCTGGAGTGCAACCTTTTTTTTTTTTAAATGCATACGTCTTGTACAATTATATTACCATTTTTTATATATTAAATAATGCCCCCGAAATACCTGAAATACTACTTATCTTTATCGTAGAGTAGTTTTTAGGGTTCCGTAGTCAACAAGGAACCCTTATAGTTTCGCCATGTCCGTCCGTCCGTCCGTCTGTCCGCAGTTTAGCTCAGAGACGCACAGTACTAGAGAGCTGTAATTTGGTGTAAATATACGGATTTGTTGTGCCGAAAAAGTGGTAAAATAAAATCTCGTAAAATATTTTTGAAGTGAAAACTTCTTTAGCGGCGTTGTACACTTTTTCTGTAATGGGTAAAAAATTTAAAACTCGCGTCAGGGTCACGTGACCGTCAGGGTCACGTGACCCTGATCGAAAATGAGTAAGACGTCATTCAAATTAAAAATAAAACATAGTAACAAAAAAGTTTTCACTTCTACCGGCACTCCTGGAGTGCAACCTTTTTTTTTAGGGTACCTCCTGTACACGTAAAGTGGGGATGTTTTTTTTTTCTCGCGTACCCCTTAGTGTGGGGTATCATTAAATAGGTCTTTAAAAAATATTGATAGTTTCCATTAACAATTTTTTGATAAAAAAATTCGTTTGTGAAATATTAAGCTTTAAAGTGCTAAATTTTGCTCGACTCGAGTGTCCCCCCCCTCTACCAGCTAAACGGTTATCTTTGGGGGTGTGAAAAAATTCACAATAGTAGTATATATAACGAAGTTTAAAAGAAAATTATCATGACTAAGTAGGCTTTACAACTTTACGTGTAATAGTCGACCAACTTATAAAATGTACTTGGATAACATATTTTCTTAAACAAAATGTATCGGAGAACATCTTCTTCAACTGCAAATGTAAGTTTGTCAACTTTATTTTTACAGCTTTAATAGGTATGTTTTTTAGGGATAGGTAGGTTTTTATCGTCAACTATTTTTAACTAACTTCAAAAAAAGGAGGAGGTTCTAAATTCATCATAATCTTTTTTTTTAATGTATTTTCTCCGATTTCTCAGACTCCTGGACCGATTTTGAAAATTCTTCTTTTTAAAATTAAATTCAGCGAATCAGTTTAGTTAGTTCGCATAAGTATTTTGATGGGCAATTAACTACGGAACCCTACACTGTGCGTGGCCCGACACGCACTTGGCCGGTTTTAATTGTACTTTTGGGAGATCTAGATGCAATAATAAATGCTTACATAACATTTTTTTTTCTTTTTTTAGCGTGGCAAAATCATCAAATGAGTCCTCCCACCCAGGGCAGGGTGGAAGGGATTGTCAGTACTTGTGCTGACTAAAATCCACGGTGTCCTTCATTAGCCCTTTACATTCCAGGGTCACGGTAATGGAATAAGTCCCGCGATCCCTTCAGGCTTTGGCCCTTAAGGGGGGGCCCGTCATCTTGCTGACGCTCTTTGAGGGGTATCCCTTTTCGTCACCTAAAACTGTTTGTCCGAAAATCATTATCCATAACACGTTTGCTACAAAATTCATTAACCATAATGATCAAAAGTTCTAAATATTGTTTTACATAATTATCTTCACTTCTAAAGCTGTTCTGGCATAATATCGAGTATCATAATAATTGAATCTCCTAATTTTGTATGAAATAAAGTCATATGTCCTAATCATTGAATTACATAATGTGTATTATTCCGAATGTTCAATTAGGTATAGTAAAACTGATATTTCATTAAATTGTTTAAAAACTGAAGATCTTGGGATCCAAGAGCGAGCGAAGCGAGCTCGGGACTTGTGGGCACCCCGACACGGACAGGTTAGGTTCGAAGGGTTAGGTTACTTTAAACCTTGCACGCAGAAATAGGAGCCCCGCGAAGCGGGGCTCCGTCGATATTCCTTATTGGGTGGTAATCAGTAACAAAACAAACTTTAGGACTTATGTATTTTATGGCAATCGGTTTTATGTATTTTGTATATTATTGATTGTTATATTTATGACAAACGAATTTAGGACATAGGTACAGTATTTAGGAATTTCAATGTTATGGCATTTGAAATTATGTGGTATTAAGTTCGGGCAAGTTATCATTCGGACAAATGATGATTAGGACAAAAAAATTTATGTCACATTAGATTTTGTTTAAAAAAGTTAGGTAACACAATAGAGAACCTCTTTGAGGCGCGCGTTGTGTTCCACCCGTAATGGGCGACTCGCTGTCCGACCGTGGACCATTCCATAGTCTGACAGCGAGTCGCCCATTACTCGCCGCCCGCCCCTAAGGTGGCCGGAGATCGTCTTCCGACGTCCGGCGCCGTGGGCGTCTACCACTGCGGCTGGGGCGGAGGGAGGACACTGTTCTCTCTCTCTCACGGCCCGCCTCCTCCTTCGCGAGCATAACTGCTTCGCCAGAAGGAGGCGACCGCTTCCCACTCCGTCTCGTTCCGCAGCATGGCCGCGACCAATACCAGGCGCGAGAGGTCTCCGCCTATCGCTGCCGTGAGGACACGGCGGTTCTCTGCCCAAGCGGGGCAGTCCTGCACCGTATGCTCCACCGTTTCCTCCGGGCCATAGAATATATTATAGTACTACGTCCGGGCGATCTTCGCAGTGGTGACACCCAGGCGTTTCTTCCCTCCCTATCCGATCCCTACCCGAAACTTCCGTGTCCGGTGAGGACCTGCGTCATGCGATAGGTCAGGACGCCGTGACGTCTCTCCAGCCACTCCTCAAAGAGGGGTCTTACCGCCGCGATTGCGGCGTGCCCGAACCTCGGTTGCAACAGTCGTTCCCTCCATACTGCCCTGAGATCGCGCCGGATGTTTACTTATCTTCAATTTTTTTGAACTTGTGCTATAAATGACATTCGTAGAAAGATAGGTAGGTATATGTACATTAATAATAAATAGGGTCATTCTTTTAAATTGGCCAAAAGGGAGAAATCCGAATCCATTATGAAATACGGGAAAACTTTCATATGAACCTTTAGCTCTTTTTTGATCTTGACAATTTTGCCGTTTTTATTTTTTTGGTCAAGTGTGAGTTGTTCACAGAAATGAGTGAAATTGGCCAAAATTTTTAATGCCTTTCGATTCTGTTTCATGTAAGGATCATTTCATTGCACAGGAAGAAAAAAATCGGGAAGGCGGAAGTAGGTCAAATTTTGCAAAATATTTTTTCATACTTACATAATGTCCCATTTTTTCGCACTGTAGCCCGATCCACCTCTCCTATACCGCGAATTCTAACGATGCTCAACGCCCTCGTGGAGACCATCCCTGGATTGGAATTGTTTGCTGATTAATGGAAGATGATAATGTTAGAATGTCTGCGATTCTGTGAGGAGACAGAATGAAAGGATCATTAAATTTCATTTAGTATTAATGGCATTTTGTAGCTGTACTAAATGTATTATATAAATACCTAAATACAAATTGTATGAATGAATTATGATGTTATTTAATTAAGTGTCGTTCAAGGATCTTTTCATTTTATGGGAAGAAAAATGTCTGGGCAGCAGAAATGGGCCAAATCTAATGAAATATTATTAATACTTACTACTAATTAAGCTTTATGCTGTTAGAAGAAACATTACGTACTTTTAAATAAATTAGTGATACAGTGTTAAATTATCATTAGAAATTATTTTGGAGATTTGGTCAACGGTATCTACTTAGGTAAGTTCTTAATATTATTATCAAAAAATCTGTCAAAATTTAGTTTTTTTTTTTCAAAAGTCGTCCAAGGCCTCGATTCCATTTAACAATACCTATGTTGGATTGACGATACGATCAAAGTCGCAAAAAAAACTGGAGAACGGAAAAGAATGCAAGATAAAAGACGCAGCTGACAAAACTAATTCCGGGCTGAACTCAAATGATGAAGTCACAGTCATAAGAGAGGAAGAAAACTCAATAATGGTCATGGAAGTTTACAAAACACCAGATAATGTTATTGTTATGTTTATATAATTAAATTCGGAACGACCACGTTGTATTTATCGGCACATAAGGCCGAATGACTAATCTCCCGTGACACACGGCCAAATATTACGTCAAGGAATTCTAGGTACCAATCAATTATATTGTTTTTTGAGGTTTTAAGTTATTTTCGTGTTTTAACGTGAAGATTCAGTTTTCATATCGTCATCGGGTTTTTCCACCATGATCGTGAAATATTCAAGGTGTACCTTTGACCTGGTTTAAATCACAGGATTCACAGGAGTTCGTTTGTATGTTGGGCACAAGAAATGTGAGTCGGTAACTAGCTTCTTACTAGTTTGTTACCTATTTAAAAGACGTCTTTAATCATTAATTTTCCTAAATTTTATCACAGTTAAAGCTTCATATAAATCACGATTTGCTCTGTGCACTTTTGCACGTACCTGGCCAAAGCTTTCGACTTAGATTCGAGACCAGTGCTGACCAAAAAACTATTGCGTTTAGGATCTTATACGTTTAAACTACGGTTTACATTATTCCTTTTGACAAGCAAGCAAAAAGAAGTGAAAGTCGTAGGCCCATAAAATGATGTATGAGATCTCCTTGAATTAAACTCCAGCGTTTTTCAAGGGAGAGCCTTGGGTCCAAAACTATTTATGCCTTAGCTTGCCTCAGCACCAATTTCTTATTCTCAGATGTACATACGTCCCACTTGGGTGGCTTGCCGCCCGCGAGAGCAGTGTGTGCTATGACATGTCATGTCATCAAGACACCCGCGATCACCTTGTAACACTGGAACCGTTTATTTTTAACAAGTTGTTAAGGAAAACTAATTACTCCTGATGCTCCTACCATTTGATATGGTGACCAAAACAAAAACATTTCTCTTCTACATGATACAATTTCTGAAACGAACGTAGGTACAGGTTTACATTAAATGATGGTTTAACTCCTGGACAAATTATTATTTCCGTAGGAATACGCCTATATTAATTTTAGGTGGGTATCAACATCTGCACTGGATGTAACCGACAGTATTAAGCAGGAAGAATGTATAGATTAGATACAAGAGCCACTGCCAATGTCATTGAATGCCAAAGTTTATTTGTTTCGTTATTATCGTCTCCTACTTTATGAAACTCTTGCCAAACTTGAATACCTGCTGTTCTGCGTTTTAAAGGATACTCACCGTGCATAATAAAGTCTTGTTTTAATCGTATTGTGTCGGGATCCATAAGATTTAGTTGGTCAGATTCTGACTGATTCAGCTCATTAGTAACTGATTCATTTGTTTAATCGTCGATTTTCCTTTAGTATTAATGCAAAATAAAAAGCCTCAATAAAGACCGGCTTTATCTCGTGTTACTGGCACGATAAAATTAGAAACGTTGCCCGCCATCGCGGTTTAGTCGCGAGCAAGCGTTCGCCGCGAGCGGATGTCTATGCTACTGAAAATTACAGAAAAACAACTTTTAAATATACCATTTTGTTTGTGAAAAGTGACGATACTGTATGAATATTGTGTGGATGCCATATTAATTGGTGTATGTGCTTCGAGTGAAAATTTTAATTCAAAAGACGGATTTATCTTCGGATGCTTTCGGTTGTAATGTGATTTTGTTTTTCGGAATAATTAAAGGTGAGTTTTTGTTTTTTGTTTTCATGTAATTTATTATATTTTTTTAAATTAAAAAATATCGCTTTCCTCGCCCCTAAAGAATTACCAACCTGTTGCATGTACAAATTGAACAAAGTTCAGGATAGTCCACAAGGCGACTTGAGACAGTTGAAACCAACTTTGAAGAAAGAAATACTTCTGGAGAAACAGAAGAATGTCTACACCCTAAAACTGCAGCTTTTTCTCCACTCAAACTTGTATGACACCGCACGTGACCGAAAAACTTTCTCATCGTCTGGGGCACCGATACAAAACTTTTAAAGATTACAATCTTGTTTTATAGCTTTGACTCCAACTGTACCTACATACGGAATAGTACAATCAAGTACAGTCACATACTGAAGAGACAGTTCAAAAGTTGAAAGCAATCTAATCCGGAAAGTCTGCTAATCATTCCAAGAAAGTTGCAATCATTAGGTCACCTGAGAGAAACTAGTTTGATTTTCACATACGTTATGAGTGCATTAAGTGCACAATGCACTCCATAAAAACGAGGTTTTACTAATACAGGCAAAATGCTAGAGGCTAGAAGTAGTCAAGTAGGCATTTAAGGAGTTTTTGCGCACGTAAGTTGAGTTTTTGCGAAACGCGAGAAATGGCCACGTTTTTACTCACACGTTGACTAAAGACCTACTTTGTAAAGATGTGACGATATGCAAAGTAAAGAATAAAGTTTTTGGAACACAGACATTCTGCTTTGTAACCGCTCAGAGGATTCTTTTGAAGTCTGTTGCTACTTTTACAATTTGATAGCAAGGTTAGACGTTCAATAATTTGAAAGTCTTAGAATGCTAATCATATCACGAACTAGACCTCTTACATGAAATGTATTTTGATCTACTCTTTGAAATAAATTGTTGTCTAGCACTTATTTCTTCTTTGCTATTGAATGTTTCAATGTCATCATCATCAGCCTATAATGTTCCCACTGCTGGGACACAGGCCTCCTCTCTTGTGAGAGGGAGTGGGCCATAATCCACCACGCGGGCCCAGTGCGGGTTGGCAGATGTCACATGTCTTCGAATTTTTGGTTCTAGGACATGCCGGTTTCCTCACGATTTTCCTCACGTCATTTTATGTTATTATATGTACTTATTTTGTTATATTGTCATCTAACTCTTGCAGATTTCCGTTTACATTTCGTTCTTTCTTTCTCTCGTTATCAGTTTCAATTGCCACGCCAAAAACATTACTAAAAGGTAATTACCTCAAACTTGTTCGTAAATGTAATCACCGTTTTCAATTCATTATCATCTTCATTTGAAGGCAAAAGAGATTATTAATGCAACATGCTTGATTAGGCACTTAATACATTGATATAACGCGAGTATATAGGTATACCATCGATAAAACAATAACTAGGTAGATTGAAACACGTTACCGTATCGGAATTTGTACTGATAAGTCGTGATAGCTGATTGCTAGTCGTTAAGCAATCAATTTCTGCGTCTCTTGCAATGTTATCGCTGAATTTGTAAGTGGACATGTTCGGAATTGCGATTTATATACAACTAGCGACCCGCCCCGGCTCCGCACGGGTGCAATCTTTATAATATTATTAAAATTGCGACTATAATTTGAGATTTAAACTATCCTATCTCTCAAGTTGGATCGAACTGCACATGGTGTGCGAATTTTATTATAATCGGTTAAGTGGTTTAGGAGTCCATTGAGGACAAACATTGTGACACGAGATTTATATACATATATTAAGATTTTCTTTTGTTTTACTATCTCAATAGCTGCATGTTTGTTCTCGAATAGTGGAACGGTTACCACAGTCACAGTCGTCGGAAGCCCGAAAGCCTGGCAACCAGTCTTGCAAGTGGTATCGTGCTTACCAGTAGTTACTGACCTTCAAAACTCAGTTGGGTTTTGAAGGTCAAACAAGCAGTCGCTCCATGTGAAATACTGGTATTCAGCTGTATCCGGTTAGACTGGAATCCAGACCCAATATAGTTGAGAGATGATCCTTGGTCTACCTTGGACTTTTTTTACCATTTGTCCAGATCAGTCAAGCACTATGATTATCATTACAGTTAAGTCACAGACGGTTTAAAACGGCCACTTTAAGTAGTACTGCTAATGATTCACTTTGTGCATTTCCAGCAACATCATTGGCTATATTTCATTCAAGAAGTAAATCATTTGGAATATTGCTAAGGGAGCGTTTTAGACCCACAGCTTACGCCAGAACCTAATATTTTTGTATCATAAAACATATCAGCAATATTTATTCGTTTCACACTAAAAGTGAATTGAGTTTACGTTTCGTATATAAATATTCGGGAACAGCTGTCTATAGCTATACATAAACACGTAAATTTTGGCATGTATGCCAGATGTTTTTCCCTTCGCGTCGTAAATACGAGATGAAGGAAAAGGGTAACCGCTCATGTAGGTTCAGTCTTATCAACAAAAGTAATGTTTCTACAACCTCAATCATTAAAATTGAATTTTGTGTTGTGTAGTGTTTTGTTTTCTTCTATGCTTGTCAAGTACTGACTGGACAAGTCCATTCATATCTGTCTGATTTTTTCCAAGACTATCTCTTGATCGGTCAATGGTCTCGTATTAGAATTTTGTTTATTATTTTAAATTCTTAAATACCAAAACATCTGTACGAGATCCATCCATTTCTTTCAATAGGTTGTAAGTAGGGAATCGAGAACCGGTCCTTGTCGGAAGACCCGGGATTTTCGGGACACGTCTTGAAGGAACCTTCGGGACAAAATAGTTATTTGTTATGCAAGGCTGCAAAGTTGATTTTTGGCGCGAGTACTTGAATTGAAAACTGAGCGAGCGAAGGTTTCTAAGACTGAACCGCGAGAGAAACGAGCGGTTCAAATATAGAATCCTGAGCGATGCGAAGTTTTCAAAAGTACGAGACGCAGAAAAACTTTGCTGCCGAGTGCAACACACATCTTTTCACCTCACACAGCGAGGAAATGTAGTGGGGGCGGCTCGCCTGTCAGTGTAGAAAAGTAGAAAACAATTGAATACAAGACGTGTTCGAATTTTAAACAACACTTTGTGCTCTAGAGCACAAAATGGAGTTTTGCGCTCAGATTTTGAATGAGAAATAGAATCTTTCCGAGCGGGTGAGGTGAAATTTTCACCTCACCCGCTCGGAGATTCTCTAGAGCACAAAGTGTTGTTTAAAAATCGAACACGTCTTTTATTCAATTATTTTCTACACTGGCAGGTGAGCCGCCCCCACTGCATGTCAGTGCACCGGGTTGTTGCAACCTATTTTTTTTCTGAACATTAGTGTTAAGTAGTAGATGTCGTAAGTTTGAGTTTTTAACATTCGAGAAAATCGTCTCGAACCGCCTGTAAATCTGTCTCTGTCTCCAACATTCACAATGGAATCCAATGAATTTGAGCAATTTTCCGCAAAATTACGTAATACTCGTAATAACACACAAGTGACAAAAACAAGTATTAATGTTCCAAAAAAACATTTAACTTTCAATATTAACAATTTTAGTAATTTTACTTTTAATTTACTTATATATAATATATACTTATATAGTAAATTGTTTAAGCTATTTCTCTTACACCTACCATTTCCTCGCTGTGTGAGGTGAAAAGTTGTGTGTTGCACTCGGCAGCAAAGTTTTTCTGCGTCTCGTACTTTTGAAAACTTCGCATCGCTCAGGATTCTATATTTGAACCGCTCGTTTCTCTCGCGGTTCAATCTTAGAATCCTTCGCTCTCTCAGTTTTCAATTCAAGTACTCGCGCACAAAAATCAACTTTGCAGCCTTGCATAACAAATAACTATTTCCATAGCATTAGAAAAAATGAAAAGAATAAGATTACTTTAGGGCATAGTATTTATTCTGATTAAAATCATACAACCAACTTAAATCGTCGGCCTCATAAATAAACGAGTCCCATTTTTACACGATTGTCTAAAAGGAGTGTTTTAATTTTCAATTTTTATTGCACATGGGTTTGCTCTTGCCTCTTTTCTATATCAGAGGTGGCAAATCTGTTCACTCTAACTGTACTAACTATAATAATTTAAATGGATGGTAACTCGCAGTTCATGTAGATGTCTAATAATGTACATTTTTAGATGCAATGCAAGTAGGCCGGTGGAAAGAGGTTGTGGAATTCGTGAGCTCGACCTATATTAGGTCTCATCTTAGCCACGAGCGAACTCAATATAAATATAAAAAGGAAAATAGGGCAACCTTGCGTCGATGAGATGAGCTAAGCTGTAGAGTTACCATCCACCAGTTTCACGTTGCCAATTAGTCTAAGAAGCTCTGCGTTCCACTGAGTCAAGTGCAGTAAGTTGGTATTTATCTGAGCCATCCCAATGATTAAGTTGAGTTAGGTTGCTGCAATACTCCGCAAAAAACACAAGAAAATTTGAATTTCGCGGGCTACTACGACGCAATAACCTTAAGGCGCTCCCTAACCGCGAGCATTCACCTGTAATGTAACGTTACAGATTCGAGCATTTCATCGGCGAGAGAGAACAATCGAGCATCACAATGCGCACCTTGTATCAAATCTATATAACGGAGAGTCGTTATCAGAGGGGTCGGGATATCGGAAATAATCCTCATAAAATCTTCGTTAACACTTTTAATTACTTGCTAACACACTCCGAATACAAAATAATCAAGGATGCCCGAGATATAGTTCGATTAAAACTTAGGAACACGGGAAGTTTAACATGGCGGAGCAACCAAGATGTCTACCCAGCTTGCCGGACCGATTCAAAGTCCCTTTGACCCCACACAGGTTAGCCAACATCTGTCAACGTCACTACCTGTCAACGTCGAATAGCTGATTAAACTTCCGATCGACATTTTGACTCGACTATTCGCTCGGTGTTGCCATTGCTCCCCACGCTAACCTTCCCCAAGTCTATTCATCAATAACTTTAGTTCCCAAGCATTATCCGTCAAATTTAACTACATAGTTCCTTCAATGAGAGATAGATGGCGTTATTCTAAATTAACAATAATCAATTGAGATTCTAAATTGTGTTTGTTTTGATTCCACTGCAACGATAATAGATGGCGTTGTTTTAAATTGTTGTGCTTCTGTGTTGATGCTCCGACATATACTAAATGTACGCGAATGCTCGTCAGTCATGGAAGTAGTACTGTAATGTAATGCTCAAAGTCGAATCTATAATGTTACATTACACGCGAATACTCCCGGTCAGGGAGCGCCTTTATGCACAAATGGGCTTGCACAAAAGCTATCCAGTTGTAAGGTATCACTTCACTCTATTTAGAATGCCCATGTCGAAGTTGACCCTGGATGTCAGCTCCATGCCCAGAAGCTCGAGCTAATCAGTTACAGAAACAATGTACCAGGAAAAATAGGAGTTGCTCAAAATTACTCCCTAAAGGATGTAGTTTTGACTTGCTCTTACTTGGTGGCGCTATAAGAGACAAGTTTCTAGTTCGCTCACTACTGATACTAAGGATCAAATCTGTTCGCTCTAACATGGTCTCTCTGAAGCAATGAACTTCATATCAAGTTTTCTTCTCTGTCAATCACACCTGTATCGGAACATAATTATCATCCCGTATAAAAAGACGAAGTCAATAAATACCTTACATCCAATTTGATTATTTTGTTCCATAAAAGAAATGACAAGTTTAAAAGGATTTTTTAAACTGTTTTTCTGAGTCCCGAAAATCCCGAAATTCCCGGTTCTCGTTCGGATGTCCCGGGTCTTAAAATATACTGCAGGAACCGGGAAATCCCGGAATTTTCGGGACCGGGATTTCCCGGTTCGATACCCTAGTTGTAAGTGGTTGACCCTAGGAAAGTCATAATCAATTCAATCAATCAATTATGAAATCAATGATAGACCATTCTGACACTTTTGTAATAGCAAACTTTAGGCTTTAGACCTCAAGTAATCATAGCTGGGCCCGGTTTATTCCACTTTGTTCACCTGGGTGAACAAAGTGGACCACTTGGTGTCCTCAATTAACCTCGGAAAAATATCACCTGAGTGGTATCACCCAGGTGAATTGTGGACACCAAAGTTGTCCACATTGTTCACCTCGGAAAAATATCTGGGTGAACAAAGGCGACTTTTCTTACGCGATTTAGTGGACTTTGGTGTCCGCAATTCACCTGGGTGATATCACTCAGGTGATATTTTTCCGAGGTGAATTGAGGACACCAATGTTGTCCACTTTGTTCACCCAGGTGATATCACCCAGGTGAAAAAAGTGGAATAAACCAGCTGGGCTACGATTACTATTCCATTGTAGTAACCATATTTTTTTATCTGGAATCTGAATCAAATATTATTTATTAAAAACTAAAGATACATTATATTAAGTTCAAAATACAACCTTCTTTTCTTTTTATTAATTAAGTTTATTTATTGCTTATATATACCCAAATGGCTTTCAATATTCAAACAACGATCAAATGCAGGAAATGATGGCCATACAACGTAGACCACACAGAGAACAAACAAAAAGTCCCATACACATGCAGCAAATACCATTTACATTATGAAAATGAGAAATGATCTGAATCCTAGGACATATTCCAGCATAAGGTTGCTGCTTCAATCGGTAGTGCTCGATTTAACGGCAAGCTTCCGGGGTCGCGGGACTTATCTCATTACCGTGACCCCGGAACATAAAGGGCTATTGAAGGGCATCGTGGATTTTAGTCAGTACGAGTCTGACAGTCCTTGCCCTGGGAGGGAGTACTCATTTGATGATTTTACCACGTAAAAAGAAGCTGACCTAAGTTGTTATTCTTTAAGGATACCTACAGCTATGTGCCAGCCTGCTCCAGTATCGAAATTACAGTTTGTCTTTAATAGTTTCTTAACTTTCATCATCATCATCAGCCGGAAGACGTCCATTGCTGAACATAGGCCTCCCCCTTAGACCGCCACGCCGAACGACAATTCGCCACTTGCATCCATCGGTTGCCCGCGACCCTCACGATGTCGTCGGTCCACCTAGTGGGAGACCTGCCTACGCTGCGTCTTCCGGTCCGTGGTCGCCACTCGAGAACTTTTCTTCCCCATCGGTTGTCAGTTCTACGAGCGATGTGGCCTGCCCATTGCCACTTCAACTTGCAAATTTTATGAGCTATGTCGGTGACTCTGGTTCTTCGCCGAATATCCATGTTCCGGATTTTATCCCGCAAAGAAACTCCGAGCATAGCTCTTTCCTTAACTTCCTTTCTTAGCTTTACGACTCTAGAATCTAGAGCATGGAAGTAGACGAGCTCGTCAACAATGAATTAGCTAGCAGAGCTGAAGTTACTGATAAACATGGTCACCTGTCATTAGTTGATATGTCAAAGAAGAGGATGACTTGACTGCTGAGATAACGAACAATAAGAGAAAAGAAAAAGACAAGAAAAAATGCTGCACTGACCTTTAGGTACTATTATATATTCTGTGACTGACCCCAAAATTAATTGGAATTATAGCGGAGAATTTTTTACGAAAGATTATTATGAATTACTAATATTTGATTTTGAAATGGATTTTAAATAGGAAGATATGCAAAAAAAAATAGAAAGAGGAATAACAAGAAGGTGAAATAAAATAACAAGACAGGATGAACAATCGTGTTCCGCCGACCTCAAGATCTGACAAAAGCGGGAAGATGGCAATGATGATGATCATAATTTGATAATACATCTGGCTGTATCATCCCTAACTTAGGGCACATTCCATCATATTTATTGTTAAACAGAAACAAAAGATGATCGAAAGACGCACGAAACGACTATTGTTAAAGTTATTCTTTAAAACAATAGCTTAGGATTCTATTAGAAACTGCGATGTTAGGTAGGTATTAGTAATCTTTCATTAGCTAAGAATAAAATTGTGCCGGCAGATGATCTCCGGCCACCGCAGGCGCGGGCATGCGGGCAGCGAGTAAAGGGCAACTCGCTGCCTGACCATGGTCCATGCCCGGGTCGACGGCGACGGCGCGTTGTGTTCCACGCGCGCCTCAAGGAGTGTCAGCATCATGACGGGGCCCCCCTCTAGAGGCCCAAAGCCTGCCGGGGTCGCGGGACTTATATCTCATTACCGTGACCCCGCAATGTAAAGGGCTATTGAAGGACGCCGTGGATTTTAGTCAGTACAAGTCTGACAGTCCCTCCCGCCCTGCCCGGGGTGTGAGGACTCATTTGATGATTTTACCACGATAAAAAAAAAGCTAAGAATTGTGTGGACCATAGGTACGAGTATTGCATTCTCGTCCACTTATGAAAATTGAGTAAACGAACAAAAACAGAATAAGTTTTTTCTGACACTCTTTATCCTGTGATTTCTGACAAAAAAGGAATGGCAGAAATAACATAGGGAGTAGGGACAATGACAAGAAGATGATGAAATACCTCATCTCTACAAGTTTAAGATGGATTATTAAGTATGTATTATAATTTATTTATACTTCGGTCTATCAGTTCTGCCTCAACATTTTTTTGGAGCAGCAGTTCTCTTGTCAACATTGAGGAGATTGGGTGCTACTTAACTGGGCAATCCTGAATGTAAATCCTTTAGCCTGGAGCTTAGGTACTCCTTGTAGGATACGAGTCTTAGCTTAATATGTCGCTGGGGGATAAGATAGTAAGGGAAAGTCTGAATCTGAATGATTTTAGAAAACTACAGGCTCAGCATCGAGGACTGGCTCAAACAAGAGACAAGTGACGGGGGTGCCTAAAAATATTTGACTCTTACGCCTTATTACTATTACTCTTCACTATCCATATTTGGGGTCTGCACAGCTTGTCCGCTACATTAACTCTCTCCTGCACATAATATGAACTTATTTCGGGATCATCCATAAAAATCAACAATTTGGAATGAGCCATTACAGCACTTTTTCAAAATTTTATCAAAGCATTTTATGGACTATTTTTCAAATTATTATGCCTTGTGACTGTAAGCTTCATTTTTTTTCTTTCTCTAAAATCCAATTGAAATAAATGCTTTGAGTTACGTACTTTTTTATTATTCGGTTCAGCTTTCTAGCCATATCAATCTTCAAAAAATTCATTCATCGTTTTTTTTATATTTTGGAATGACGCTCCAAACTTGTACCTATTTGAAATATAATTTCCTGTCCAGCTTTATCCTTATTTTAATTTTAATAATTATAATGAATTGTTAATTCATGTTCAACCAGGTTGCCAGGTATATTCTGCGGTTACAAATAAACACGACTAAGCAAAAACTATTTTTATACGTTATAGGTACTAGAAAACGACCGCAACGTACTCCTAGGTATCGGTTTTCACATGTTATATGATCTTTTGCTACCTCAGAACACAGCTGGTCAGGAGTTTTGTCCCTATGTACTATATTTATACTTAAATCTACCTAAAAAAAGCTTCAAATCCGAGTTTTATTCGTAAGGTTGTGTCAGTGTATCATTGCCAATTTCGTCAAAGTTGTCAGTAGGGTAACATCGCGTCATCGCAACTTTAATGCCTATAGCACACCTCCGCTGCGAAACTCAAAGGGCGAAACCGTAATAGTTTCGCTGTGAGTTGTGAGTTCTTTGGCGGCGAAACAGGAGCGAAATTCCCTGCTCTAACGTACAAAACTGACTATGATGTTGTCTCTTTCTAACACGATTTCGCTCATTTGCTCAGGCGCCGTCTACATCTCCGCCCGTTGACCGCTATTTTGGAGCGGTTCCGCGTGTGACTCGGACGCGTCTGTCTGTAGCAATCGACTATTTATGAGAGCGAAATAGGAAAGATGGATTTGGAATTTACGGAAAAACTTATACAAGCAGTGAGAAATAGACCAGTTTTGTACTTACTAAATCACCCTGACTGAAGTAAGAATAAAAACGGTTTTCATGTGACTGTGACTCCTTACTTAATCTATTTTCTCCCAACTTCTTTCTTTTTTTATTAATATCATGCACGACATGCACCCCAGTACTACGCCTTTTTAAAGTTGTTGACCACAGTAAGATTAGTTCCTCTTCTGACTCCGAAAGCGACGACATTTTATTCCGATTGTTATTTCTCAACTGTTCTAGTTTTAGGTTTCGCTAATAGTTTCGCGTAAGTGAAGTACTGTTGTATAGCGAAACTCGCGCAGCGGTTTCGCAGTTGTTGTTTCGCAGCGGAGGTGTGCTACAGGCATCAATGAGTGACAATGACAAAACCAACCTTACTTTTTGAATACCGCCCTTTCCTTTGCCAAGACAGGTTTCAAAAATAAATCTTACCGAATTAGATGATTCAGAAATAAATAAGTTAATGATATTTGAAATCGGCAAAAGTTGACTGGTGAATGAAATGAAAAGATCTTTCAAAAGTGTTCAACGAAATCATCATGAAGAAAAATATCTCAGTCAAGTCTAATAATGTTTTCGAAGTAATAGTAAGAGAGTGATGAGTATGAATGTTGATGGATGGAGAGGAAGAGGAAGGCCAAAGAAAAGTTGGATGGATTGTCTAAGAAATTAATGAACGGAAAAGGAGTACATGTCACTGTGACGTCTGATAGGGGAGAAAGGAAGAAACAAACGTGTTGCGCCGACCACAAGAATGGTTTATGGGCAGAAAGATGATATTTAAAAAGAACTAATTCCTACCTATGCTGTACCACTGCAAGTATATGTATCCGATCCCGGGAAATTGTTAACTGCCAAGAATCTAATTTTCCACGCCTGTCCATCCCCTACCGCTCATCACTTGTCAGAACATTTTCATCATAGCAGAAAAATAACTGATGTGTCTATAAACTCCCGAGACAACAAAGGAAATATGATTGAAAAAACAATAATGCTCAAAAATCTACGTTATTTTCCCTTTATCTCGATCCTCGAGGCGCCATTTATTTCAATCTCATTGTTTACTAACAAAACAGCACTGTCCGTGTTCTTACCATTGAAATACTCGTAAAAGTTTTATAAACAAACAGAATTCATTGTTGGTTTTTCCTTCCGAAAAATATTTATTTTATGGAGCACTGAAGGTCTTTTGTAATGTTGCCGTACTTAATATCTTCTACAACGAAAATATGACTGGTGTAACTACCAAGATACTCGTAATGCGGCTTTTATTTTTTATTATTTAACGATAGGTTCGAGTTTGACCACTCTATCTCGCCTGATAGTAAGCGATGGGTGGTCGACGGTGAAGCACGCTTGCCTAGAAGTAACCTGTTCACTCTTGACTTGAAGACCTCAAAACTATAGCTACCAGGAAACACAGACCCCGACACGGCAGAGAAACCAAACAATGGATTTGTGGATCCCGATATACGTTAAATTCTCATGTCTATTACTTTTCCTCCCAAATGCCTCAGTATTAGAACACTACAGTCATATACAAATCTTACATTCAAAGTCTCCTACTAACCCAGATCCACCAATTGACATACAATAACAAAACAGCAAAGATATGCGAGTATCAATTTAGCTCAAAAAAGACTTTCAGTGATAACAGTGAATGCACTTCGACGCTTGATTGATAACTCCTTTGAAAGCCGAAAGGAAGAAGTTGTTGTTTAAGTTAACGAAATAATTCTTAACGAATGTCATATGAACGAGAAGATACAAAGTGATAGTGTAAATGGTATGGGAATGGCAGAGGATCGAATTAAATGCCAAGCAAATGAAGAGACAGCCCAGGTGTCGATACTTTCTACGTTTTACCACAGAACACTTAATAGTACTACGGTTTTACCGATACTTTTATTCTGCACGCAGCTAGGGAGTGGAATACCCTGCTAGGGTCTGTGTTTCGTTAGCTTTAACCTTCAAGTCCAGTGCGGATTGGTGGA
This sequence comes from Agrotis clavis, assembly GCA_954870645.1. Taxonomy (NCBI): domain Eukaryota; kingdom Metazoa; phylum Arthropoda; class Insecta; order Lepidoptera; family Noctuidae; genus Agrotis; species Agrotis clavis. Next base: position 8,323,422 of record OX940925.1, read on the forward strand.
TGTTACATGTCTTCGAATTTTTGGTTCTAGGACATGCCGGTTTCCTCACGATGTTTTCCTTCACCGTTTTGAGAGCAGTGGTGATGAAATAAATTACACAAAGTAATGTGCCAGGCGGGGTTCGAACCCACGACCTACAACTCGTAAGTCGGGACCGATACCACTGGGCCACCACTGCTCTCCCACTCCCTCTCACAGAGAGGAGGCCTGTGTCCCAACAGTGGGAACATTATAGGCTGATGATGATGAACCTTCAAGTCAAGAGTGAATAAGTTACTTCTAGGCAAGTGTGCTTGACCGTCGACCACATCATCTCTTACCATCAGGCGAGATGATGGTCAAGCGCGAACCTACCATTAAATAAAAAAAGGTGTGAATAAAAAAAAATGTGATGATAATAAAGAGCAAACAAGTTTTAAACTAATAAAAATCAACATTCAACAAAACTGAAGTTTCTAGGCCACCATTGCACTTTTATAACGCATTCGAATGACTCATAATTTTCTCTAAACGGTAACTTGCTAGTTTATTGATTAGTTCCACTTAACATAGATATATAATTTTACCCACCGGTTAGTATGAATGTGTGATTTTTTGCAACGTCTCGTCGGGTCGGAAATAGCCCGTCTGGCTGGCATGGCCTCGCGTGGCCCGACTCACTCATACCGCACTACGTTGCACATTGCTACCTAGATTTTACCTAATTATATTTGTAGGGAGTACCATCTTGATAGTAAGACCTTGAAACTCTTTTGTCTCCTGTGTCACCCTCATCACTTATATTATCAGTGTTAGACTAAAATCTAGTTCGTTCTTTGTCTTTTTTGCTTTATTGATTAGCTTTTGAGTCAGACTTTGTGCTTACGTTCAAAATTCTCTTCAAGTGCTACTTTAGCATCCTTTAAAAAACGAAACCTATTGATCATCGGGGCATGCTTTTACTGTTTACAGCCCGCGAAATTCATTTTTTTTTACGTTTTTTGCAATTTGCAGGCCAGTGACATGTTGTAACTTTATAAATATTTGTGTTGCGCAAATAACAAGTATAATTTTAAATATAAAAAATATCAAAAAACTCGCTCCATCAGCTCTCACATAGAAAAGGTGCATCATGTTAAAATCTCCGAAATCTAACTACGATGCACCTTTTCTATGTGAGAGCTGATGGAGCGAGTTTTTTGATATTTTTTATATTTAAAATTATACTTGTTATTTGCGCAACACAAATATTTATAAAGTTACAACATGTCACTGGCCTGCAAATTGCAAAAAACGTAAAAAAAATTGAATTTCGCGGGCTACATCGAAGCAATCACCTTAAAAAAATGTTCCTACCTACATTGGTGTACTTCAACTTCTAATTAATCAGCTCAGCTTGTTTCACTCTCTTTAATTTCTTGTATCTATCTGCCGAGTTGATCCGTCTTAATGGTTTATTAAAGATGGAGGTGTCAGATGGTAGGTGAAATCATTGTGTGATGTTTTTGCGGATATGCGAGTGAAAGTGGCAGAGATTATCTGATCCACGAACTATAATGTCAACTGAGTGATCAATGCATCCAACTTCGTATTGGGGAAACCCGTTCAATTCATACAGTTGCTCATCTTATATTACGGCTTCGCTTGCTGTTTCTGATACCGATTCTCAAGGTACATTTTTTAAGTGATTGATATCTTTCGGTACTGTTTACATAGTTAAATTCGTTTTAATTCGTATGATTCTCTAAAATTCCAATACTTCTTACTTATTTACGTTTGCTGTAATCTTTGTTATTTCACTGTATGAGAAAAGATTTCCAACCATATTTTGTATTACTTTACGTATGCTTATGTTGTAGATGACTCATGTCAAGAAACGTCTTTATTATACATGTTTTCTACGTTTATTAATCTATCAGGTGTCTATATCTCTGATTCAGCATCTTCTTTTCCTTATCCACATTTATTGTGAGTTGACGAAGAGCCTGCATCTTCCAAAAATGTGAATTGATCTTGAATAAAATCATCCCTTGTAATTGTTAGATCTGCCGTTCTATCATGAGATCTTCAACTTGCTCAATTATGTCTCCTGTTCAACTTCTGACTGTAAGTTTTCTCGATCTTTTAAGCCGTACCGTCATCAAACGAGCCATAAGCGTGTGCGCAATATTCCGTTGTACCAAACATGGTATCTGACCATATCAGGCAGTCTATTGTTGTGAACGTTGGCTAAATACCTATCGCTCACTGTCCTTGCGATGAGAAGGATGTTGTGGTCACATTTGGGTCTAAAAGACATGTGTTTACTTTGTTTTTTTTTTCTGATTTTAGCATATCTGTAATTTGTCTCCTAATAATGTATTTGGACTTGTGTAAATTAGTTTTGTAAGTATTGAATATCTTCATCAGAATTCACGGGGTTGTTCGGTAGGTTTTCCTTCTTTCTTATCGCTGATAGTATCGTATGGCCCTTTCTCCAAGTTCTCTAGTTGATTACTATAGGAAAGATCATCGGAAATGCTGATGAAAAAAAATTGTCTAATCTTTTCAATCTGTCTGACATTGAATTTTAATTAAATGTTATTCTTCAAACAAATGAGTGTCCCTTTTAACCCGTTCATATTGTTTCAGACTTCCGCTGACAATTAAATCTTTATTCAAATTCTTGGCAAGCGTTTCATACAAATTAACTATTTTGATCAACTTTATAATGATCTCACGACTCAACAAACATTCTTTATATACTTCACACGCACACATTAACGTTCAGGGTTTAAAACATCCTGCGTTCTCGGTTTTCCACTTTTCACAGTTAAACCAATATCATAAAGAATTTGACGATCCTCGCTTGATTGTTTAACCTCCAGACTTCAAATATTTGTTGTTTTCACGTCTGCTTTTTGTAAGTATTAAAGGAAAAAAAAACGTTGGCAAGTGATGAATCGCTTTACACCTATCGTCTGCAGTACCTACGCAACGTGTTTTCTTCATTATTTTAACCAAATGAGGTTTTATTACAATAATTAAATTCTGTGTATCGTACGACATTTCTGTGGTCGTGGGCACATATGTGTAACGTGTTCCGTGTAAGCCTTTTATCAGAAACAAGTTTGGAAAGTTAATTCCGGTCGACGAACCCATGAGCATTCTCCTATCGGTGTGTCGCGTCGAAATGGCGGGCCTTGCTCCTCGACCGTTTGAAATTAATTTTCAAAGAAGTTGCATGACAAAAACGTGATATGTAGTATCACGTGTTTGTCATGCAACCTCGTTTTTATCATTATTTATTTTTTAGCGACCTGCAGGCTGCAGCCGCTTCGCACTGGTGCAATTTGTCGCCCTTGACTGTTTTACAAACTTATCCTGGCAATTAGAAACACAACTAAAAAAGTATAGCCTATAAAATTAGAAAATTAGTACTTACAGCCGTTTTTGAGTTTTACCTACGCTTAGCAACAGCATTTAGCCATTATTATATTTATGAAGGAAAATTCATTAGTTTTGAATTTGTACATAGGTAGGTATATAGGTGATGTTGCGAATGTCTAATTTTTGACATTCTCGAATGCGAATGCGGATGCGAATATTCAATATTCGCGAATATTGACTTTTCAATAAAACGCATGCAAAATGATAGATGGTTTGACATTTCATGTCAGACATATTTAAACCGAACATTGGCCAAGTCCATATAGTTGAATGAATGTCACGAGTGTCACGACTTATAAAAATAATTATTTTTTTTTTGTTTTTCTCTTTATTCTCATAAATGCTAAATTATGTAGTAGATTTTAAATGTAACTGGGTGAAAGGACTCATTTGATGATTTTATCACGAAAACAGGAATTTTGTCATTTTTGTTGCGACTTTGTTAATATTTTAATACAACCGGACTAACAGAAATAGTTCAATTTAGTTGTCTACTTCAAGACTATTCCGTTAAATGCAGTTTCCATATTCAAATCATAGATAGAAGTAAATTAAAAAATAGTGTTTAAAAAATATTCGCAAACATTCGCACCGATTTATGCGAATATCAAAAAACTTGCGAATAGCGCCAATTTCTTGGTGGGTACCAAGAAACAGCATGCATGTAGCAACGTCACAGAATATAATAATAATAATATTTACTTATGTACGTTTAAAGACGCTCTACGCACGCATAGCATGCCACAGAATAAACAATAGAAAACTGGATATAAACATGGAAGTTGTGACGTATGTAAAGATGGTTGAAGCACGAAGCTAGAGTTGGCAATAGATTGCCAATTTTTTGTAATTTTTTTTATTTTTTATCGTCATAAACTTGGTTTTATTGAAGCTAGACCATTTATTACTGCGTTTGCTTTATTTACTGCTTAACAAGTAAATAGGGATACTTTGTTTAAAAAATAATGTAGAAACAAAACGATTTGGTAACAACTCAATTACCGATTAAAATATGCCTTAACATTATTTCAAATATGTAGACTCTACACGTTGTTGCAACAATATTAATAATAGCCATCCATATAAATAATTAATGGCCCTTGTTATTAAAAATCACAACACACTCTCTACAGATGAAAATTAATTAATGTCTCGTGCTCCGGACAATTGGCCGATTCCCCTTACAATGGCGTCCATACGAGACGCATTCCATGTACGATGCCAATTGATTCATCGACGTATGTATCTCACAAGACGATCTTCAATCAATTCAGTCAGCCATTGTCACTTCCTTATTCAAATGGCCCGTGCTTAAGCATAAAATTGAAAAAAAAAGTTTTCTAGTCTGTGGTTCTAAATTTCAAATTAATGTGACGTTTGACAATTGTAGTGATGTGCTATTGTGTTATGAAGTTTTGTAAATTTCAGAACAATTCAGTGAAAAAAATGTAAATTGTAGTTAAAATTAAAAGAAGACATGAAAAGTACATACCTAAAAAAACCTTAATTACACCGCAGAAGCTAATTTATCTGAAAGTTAAATAGTGCATTCAACGATATTCTTTAATTAAGTATTGTTCTTTAAAGATAAACAATATTTATTACGCAGAAAAAATAAAAAGATTGAGCAGTAAACGAGTTCTGAAATTCCAGACTAATAGTGTATAAAAAAAGAACGAAGTGTTCCAAATTTGAATAATTCGTGGAAGTCAATACAACAGCATTTTCTCAATTATAGTTTCCGTTACTGTTAATTTTTTTTTAGTTTTTTTTTTTATTTAAAAAATGAGTCCAATAGCCACGTTCAGAAAAACTAACAGGCAAATGTAAGTACAGAAATTGAAAAAAACATAATTAAGGCTGATTGATACTAAATGTTGCGGTTGTGGAGGTCCGACAGGCAGTCGCTCCATGTAAAATACTGATATACAGCTGAATCTGGTTTAACTGGAAGCCGACCCCAATATTGTTGGGAAAAGCTAGGCAGATGATGATACTAAATGTTGATCCAGTAGCTGGATTTAACATCACTGGATTGGATAAAACTTTTTTCAAAAAAAATTAAACCGCCTTCAAAAACAACCACAAAAAGGGTAAAATAACCTACAAAATAACTTTTCTTTCGGAAGTCGGTGGCTTTGTTTTTCTATTTCGTCTTTTTGCCACCGACTTCCGAAAGAAAAGTTATTTTGTAGGTTATTTTACCCTTTTTTGTGGTTGTTTTTGAAGGCGGTTAATTTTTTTTTTGAAAAACGTTTTTTATTTTATTCTTTTTAGTTTAAATATTCAACCCAAATTCTTGTCAAATAGGTACATCATTTTCTTACATGTGCTCTAGAATTTTGTAATCCGTGGCACCGGTATTAACATCGCTCATGTACCTACCTACATTATACTAATAAAATTCCCTATCTCAAAAACTGCTGAACAGATTTTGATGAAACTTGCCGTATTCCCTAAAGTGAACGATCCCCAGTACAAAAAAAAGAATTTTGAAAATCGGTCCACAATTGGCGGAGTAATCGCGTAACAAACACGCAAAAAGTAAAGATCATCATGTCATCCAAGTAGCCGAAATTAATAAAAATGCTCACAAAATAAAAAGTACTGAACCAAATTGGATGAAATTTTTATGGGACCACACTGCAAGTATACTGCATCGAACAAAAAAATGACACAAAGAATCACACTAATCGGACTAGAAACCTCGGAGTAATCGATGTATGTACATACATAAAAAAAAAAACATACCGACCGAATTGAGAACCTCATCCTTTTTTTGAAGTCGGTTAAAATAGGAACGTGCTCCATCCTGATTAAGCACTTGATTTACTGCCCGCTGTAATGGATTGTCAATAAACCAGTGACAATCCAGCGATGCATGCAGCGCGTTTACATTGATCGAGCTACTGGATTAATTATCGTCCCTACAAAAAGTCGCTAAAGTAACGTAAATTAGTGTTTCCAAAGATTTCATGACATACTGCGTAATATTTGAATTTAGAATCATCAAAACTAAGAAAGTACATTTAGAGTCCGTGCCACCACTCATGAACTTTTTTTTAGCATGGTAAAATCATATAATGAGTCCTATCATCCAGGACAGAGCAGGAGGGACTGTCAGACTAGTACTGACTAAAATTCACGGTGTCCTTCAATAGCCCTTTACGTTCCGGGGTCACGGTAATTCGTGTCCCGCGACCACCATTCACGACCTGGGGCAAAATTGGAGGACACTTTGATAATGCAATTTGATGTAATGACATAGACACCGCCCGCGCCGCGTCTATTAAAAATTGTCGATGTCAGTCTCCTATAGTGTTCATATCACGCACGTTTATTCTTTTTTTTTTACAGTGACCTCTTGTCATTTACTAGATAGTAGGTAGTTTAGATATTAATTCTTCCCGTGAACCGACACACGTAGGTATATATTTTATAATGGTGATGATTATTTCAACAACCGTTTATATTAAACCTATGTATAATTTTAGTAGGTACATATGATTGAATTGGTTGTATAACATAGCCCAAAAGAATTTCACCTTGAGTTGCGAAAGCTGTGCAGAATCGTTTTATGACCTGACCAATGGGTACACGACAATTATCTTTATTTTTAAAGTAACAAGACTTTTATTCGCGTAAAAATATATCGTGTAATGTAGGTACAACTTGGGTTTTCAGTGGTACGCAAACAAAACGATCGATAGTTGGTATGAAATCAATTAATTTAAGAATTTACATTTAGTGAGGATATTGTCAAGTCAAAAATAGCTAACAATTTGTAGATAATTCGAACAAAGTTTTGCACGCATTCACACACGAGCCATTATAAGATAAATCCATTTTTTGATCGTATGTCAAAGAAATAAAGCAGGAAGTAGAAAAAAAAAACAAGCCCGTTGATTAAAAAAACGGACTATCTATTACCACAGGTAATGAAAAGATAGTGCCCGCCAACAGTCTTGCCAGATTAAAAAACAAGAAAGACAAAAAATACGAAACATCGATCGAAAGAAAAAACAATGAAATTGATATCAAGGTAGTAATCTTCTGTTATAGTCCGTTATCATTAAAGATAAATTAAGGTTTAAATGTAATAAAAATAGTGAATCAGTCTGGGTAAAACATCCAATTATACTTATTTATCAATATATAAATAAATCAACAGATTATAAAGTGCCTAATTAATGGAAATAAATTGTAAATTAAAATAGTCTATGAAATATTTTTTTTTTAACCGACTTCTTATTAAATAAGTCTAGCTGACCCACCGAACTTCGTACCGCCATATTTTTATTTCTTCAGAAAATTTTATTTTTCTTATAAAAATATACATAATGTACAGGGTGGAATTTTGTAATGCCACCTGGAGGGAAAGTACTCTTAATACTGCAGATAGAAAATTAATTTAAATGAAAGGAAAACCAGAAAATCTGAAGGTACAAATTCAATGAGTCAAGTTCAAGCTCTTTAACTAAATTAATTTAAGATTTCCTGGTTTTCCTTTCATTTAATTTATCATGTTTGTAGAGAGATTTCATCCTTATAATTGACCCTAATGATCGATGCAATAAAAGTACAGGGTATATATTTTTTTCTGATTTTAGCCGGTTCGATTCCCGGGTGTGGGAGAAGAGAATTTTCGAAAATCTTTGAATGCAGTTTGGTTTCTATTCAAAAATGAAGGAATGTTTCCTTTGAGTAAAATTTTCTATCTGCAGTATTAAGAGTACTTTCCCTCTAGGTGGCATTACAAAATTCCACCCTGTATATGTACAGACGCCAGCAGGTCAACCTACCCGAATCTGTCAGATTTTATCAATCAAACATTAACCTTCTAATCTTGTGATAAGGTTGAAATTCTATTAAATAAATCTGACAGATTGTGGTAGCTTGATGTGCTGGCGTCTGTACAACCATTGTCCTGACAATAATGTAATAGTTTGTTACTTCTAGTGAAAATCTAAATTATTGCTGTACGTGTTTAAAACTTTGAAGCATTTAAAAACAATTTAACCTGATTATTTAAAATAAACATGCAGTCAAGCATAAATCAAGCGGAGTGTGCAAAACCTTATCTGACCAATCGGCCTCCTTTCCTCACGGGGAATATGTTTTAATCTGACTAATTAGGCAACACTTACATACAAGCCAAAATTAACCCTAACAACTACACAACTGAAGCTATTTTCGTAAAACTTAAAACTATAATGTTTACTTTTGTCGGTCCATCTCCGAAGCGGGTTTAGTTTTTAAAACGTTTAATGATTATTTAATTGAGAAATGTACATAAGTAAGTTGTATGGAGCGTGCAATGAGTATTTGTGAATGTCCTGCAGACCTGCTAAGACTCTAAGACCCAACTGATTATTTATATACCTAGGTAGGTACCTAAATTTATGTACAGACGCCAGCACATCAAGCTAAGGTCAATGTGGGCAAATCCGTCATACTTTTTTGAAAGTTGACTTTGGTTAACCATATCTGGTACACTTACTACTTTAATATAAATTGGATGGTTGTAAGCGATACTAAATTTCGTTGTCTTGTATTCACATTCATATTAAATAACAAAACAGCCCTCCACAAGTAACTAGCAAGGTTTTTTTAAAAGTCGGTCGTTAGACGGATTTTCCCGACGATTGGGGGCAAAACCGTCTAGTAGCAAATTTGCCTCGAGTTATGCCGTTTTATCAAGATATGCAATTCGTATACAACTAAATGCAGATGATGAAGAAAAATGTCTTGTAACATCATAAAAATAAGGTTTAATTTACGTTATACTCCCAAAAATCTTTTTTGGGGGCTAATCCAGCCTATTTTTATAATCAGAGACTTTAAACCTTTCTAAAGAGTTTTAAAACTAAATATTTTTACTTATCAGTTTAATTTTTCAGGTACATTGAAACAATCATAAGTATCATAACTTATTATGACAATAGTATTTATGGTATTAACTTAAATAAACAGGGTTATTTTTCATAAATTCGGTTAGGTAAGGTTAGTTGATAGATTGTTCTGCTTTACATCTGGGAAGCTTCTACCTTACTAAGGCGAAAACCATATTTTTCCATTGTACGGGAACGCAAAGGTCAACTGTCAGAACGCTTTGAATTGTAGTCAGTACGAGTCTGACAGTCACTGGCTCGGGTAAATATAGTAATATGAGTATTATATTATTATACTCACCCGAGCCAGGGCTCTGTAGTATTAACTAACTTCTGTCTGAGCTAGTCTATACTACAGAAGTTTGCTACGGTGAGTGAAAATTGACAAAGTGACGTCACACCCGATCGGGTTTTGTTCGGGAACTGTCGGCGTGTTTTTGGTTCGAGGTACAAATAATTATTTTGAATTTAACATAAAATTCTTAAAATTCTTAATTAGACTAAAAATAAGAAGGATGAAAAAGGTTGACGACATCTGCAATGGGGTAATTCCGGTATATGACGATTTAGCCCCTTCAAACCCAGGTAGCATTTTTACGTCATTATGTCGTCAGTTTACGGTACTGCTCGACGTGAGAGACGTCATGTCTTGACGTCGGGGGGTCCCATCAGATGTCGTCAATTTGTCACAGCCTCAAGACGTCAGTTTACAGACGTTACAGAGACGTCATATACTGAATTTATAGGGACGTTACTGGGCCGTACGTATTAGGGCAGCCACTGACGTTGGAGTGACATCATATACTGAATTCATAGGGACGTTACTGGGCCGTACATATTAGGGCAGCCAAGGACGTGCAAAACCATGTGTAAATCCGCAGGTCTCTTTGGAGTGGGTTGTTATTGGAACACTGTTAACACTGGTAAACTTGACACTTCTATTCACTTTACCGATGCATTGCTCTCAATAACTTCTCAACAAAACATAATTAATTCTTCAGACCTTATACTATCGGCGGTAACGAAACCATAGCGACTTCTATTTCGACTACAACGCCATCTATCGAGCTAGGCGGTACTATTTTTCGAAACTTTAAATAAATATTGATCGCTGTGATTCCGTTCTCGCTGTAACTTCTAGTAACTAATTGCTCTGCCGATTTTTATATTTTTATGTGTTATCTTATCCTTCGATAATCGGCTTCCTTTAATAATCGGCTGAGCAATTTTTCACTAGAAGTTAGAGCGCGTTATGTAAAAAGTTAATTTGGAGTGACACTGAAATCGAAATTTTGTTGGATTTTTATACTTCCCTATTCTAACTAATACATTTAAACAAATACAAAAAGAATTTGAGGCTGAGGAATTTTTCACAGAGAGTTATAAGCAATTTTCATGTTTTGATAAAAAAAAACGGAACTTCTAGGCTAAAATTTTTTTGGATTATTGTGCATCTGTAATCTGTATCACCTACTCTCATCATATGCCAAATTTCAGCGCCGGAGGAATTTTTCGAAAGTCTTCATACAAAAAAAATCCTCGTTGACTGGACTAATGTACCGGCTATACAAATCCTTGTTATAATGATTAGTATTTGCCCATAATATTCACTATGTTGGTGGTCGACTTCACTCGTGGAACTATGTCAGTCAGATGCATTCCATAAACTGTTCTTTAACCAATCTTTAGCTCTTTGGGTCACTTTAGGACCAGATATGTCATACAACAGTCGTCAACCTGAGGGCAGATTTAGACTAATAAGGGACAGACTGTAAAATGACGTTGTTAGGAGGTATCATTTATGACCTATACAGTACGTACAGTACAGTACTATAATAGTACGTAAGTATGACGTACAATAATGACGTAACTGTGGTGACCCTAAACTGACTTAAGAATGTCGTCATTTTTTAGTCGCCGACGTCACTTGCTACCTGGGAAATTAGACGGATTTTCCCACTTGAACATTTTGAAGTTACGTATTTTTTTAAACCTATATTTTTATATCTACTGGTTTTTATTCAAAACAAATAGAAAAATCCGTTGAAACACTTATTAAACTACATGTTATGCATACTCAGAAAGTCGTAACTTGTCAAATTGAATATTTACCTTAAAAGAAACGGCGGCACTCAATACTTGAGTTTCGAGTTCGTAGCACTACTTAATTTCAAATGCATTTTTTGACAATTGTAGACAACCTTGCTCCATCTATGAATCATAGTTAGAACTAAAAAATGATCCTGTTTTATCGACCGAATCAGTAACCGCGTAACTATTGTGGAATGAATAGTAAACGCATGTGTACGGAATAGCCCCGTAGACGGATTTGCCCACATTGACCTTACCACAATCTGTCAGATTTCTTCAATAGAATTTCAACCTTATCACACGAGTAGAAGGTTAATGTTTGATTGGTAAAATCTGACAGATTCGGGTAGGTTGACCTGCTGGCGTCTGTACTATGCGTTTCAACTAAGAATAAAACTTTTACAACAAAAAAAAAATGAAAATATCAGACAAAGAGTGAGCACCGCCATTATACTCATGTCTCGTGGAAAATTCGTGGCACCCCACTTTTTCAATGCAATTTGATGTAAGTAATGATAAAGAGACCAGCGCCGCGTTAAAATAACGGGTGCGTCTCATTTCATATAAAGTTATTTGATATATTTTCATTTCAATAACGTTCACATGATATAATCAACGTGAGATATACCAACAGTTGATATAATTTCTTTACACATAATGTTTGTGTTACTCTAAAACTCATTTCACATAATTTTATTTGATATAACGTTTATTTAAGCGAAAATCACTACATTTAACGTTTGAAACATATCATTTAACGTTTAAACTATTTTCTTTGATGACTTCGGCTTATCCTTTGAGCTTTGATGGTTTGCCTTCACTATTGCTATTGTTATTAGAAAAATTTAGTATCCAAGAGCGAGCGAAGCGAGCTCGGGACCTGGGACACCCCGACACGGACAGGTTAGGTTCGAAGGGGATGGCGGGGTCTGAAAGACCCCGCCATCCCCTTCGTGTTAGGTTACTTTAAACCTTGCACCCAGAAATAGGAGCCCCGCGAAGCGGGGCTCCGTCGAGCCAGCATGACAGGTAGTAATCAGTTATTTGACCTAGGATGCAAGAGCGAGCGAAGCGAGCTCGGGACTTGGGGCACCCCGACACGGACAGGTTAGGTTCGAAAAGGATGGCGGGGTCTGAAAGACCCCGCCATCCCCTTCGTTTTAGGTTACTTTAAACCCTGTACGCAGAAATAGGAGCCCCGCGAAGCGGGGCTCCGTCGTACATTCATGGCAGGTGGTACTATTACTAGGTACATCAGTGTTAGATTACTAGCCAGGAAGAAAAAAAAATAGACGAAATAAGTTTTATGTCTTTTGAGTGGTATACAAAACGAATTTATATTCATTGATTGTTATGCTTATAGAAATTAGTCATTATAAAATTATGTCAATCGTTTAATATATAAACAGATCGTTATATCAAATAAAATTATATATTCAGTTGTTATCTCTTGTAAATTTTAGAGATTTTGTAGTTATATCATATATTACTTACCCTAAAATAACTTAAGTAATTAGTTTCATTATTAGTTCTAATTTGACTATAACTCATGTCATTGACAAGTTAATGTTTTTTTTACTTTGACAGATCGTACAATTCTGCACTATGGCTCTTTTAAACTCCAACAGGAATAAAGAAGTAGATTCGTCATATCCCGATTGTGTGTGACACAGACTTCCTGTAACAATGCATGACACTTGTTTGATAATTACCTATTTGATTAAAAAAAACACCTAGAGCATACTCGTAACTACACTAATAGCCTAAGCCATAATGTAACAAAAACATTTTCTACAAGCATCCAATTAGATCATCATGTAAATATTAATTTCAGGAATATTAATCACAAACACAACGTAACCAACTGCTGCTAGTGCAACGAAAGCCAGCTGCTTTTAAAATAACTTTATCTCTACCACATTCGAAATTAAATCCTCAATACAAAGACGAGTCAACCAAATTTTAATTAATCACTGAGTCTTCCACGCAAATAGGTCAGAACACCAAAAATCCCTCGTAACAACAACCTTGCTCCATTTAAAAAAAGAATGTTTGATTTTTCTTTTTCAATGTTTTTTACGCCCCAATGAGCTTGTTTATGATCAGAATACTGGCTGATTGTAAAATATGTTTGACCGTGTTATCATTACAAAATTAAAATAATTCGCTATTGTGTAGTGTTTTTTTTTTTTAATTCACGTTTCAGATAGCGAGATAAAAGAGATTGTGCGTAAATAAAAGACTTCAAGTTCATTTAACAAACAACAGCTGTCTGTTCTGGAATATTCCCCGTTAATTCAGTTTTGAAAGCGAAAACCTGTTTCCTTCAGTTATTTGTCCCAGAAGTCACGTAACAAAGGAGGATTCAGAAATATTTTCAGTCGACATACTACGGAGCTCGCCATTTTTATCTATCCCAAAAGACATTTTGTAAGTTTTGAACTGAATAAATCGTAATTTTGTCGTACCTCGGGCACCATTTTTTGGGAAAATAAAAATACCTTTTGAAGGAACTGGATAAGTGGAAAAAGGCCAGTGGAACACCGACCGATCTTTATTACAAAAATTTCGTCACAATGACGCTCGAAAGAAGATCAACTCCAAAGTTTCCATTCATTTTCGACAAAATTACAATCTATCAACTTACGACAAAAATACTCAAACAATTGTCATATTTGCCAACACTGACATGACAAAACAGAGCAATCGTTTCGAAATTCGAACAGTGTGATTTAAAATATGAAATACGTTTGTGTCCGTGCGATCGACACGATATAATAATGGGCCACAAATGTTAGTTCGTAAATAGACGACCCAAATCCCGATGCACGACTGGACTGCAGAATGTAGTCATCTGTTCCACGATACGAAATAGACAAATTGTCACTGTGGTCTATTTATCGTGCATATTGTCGTGGCAATGCGTTTTTTTTTTAATTTAGATCATAGACAAAAAAGTATAAGAACTCTTTGATTGAGAACATTCGTTCATCTCTGGGTAAGAATATTTTGATGAACGTTCAAAACTAAAATGAATCTGATAAATAACAATCCAGTCTGACCTTCTTCGTTATCCATGGTTTGAAGGCAAGGAATTAGAAAGGAAAGTAGTAGCTATGTTGAGGAGGCGATCTGGTCACATCCCATCAAATAAATTTTAATTTTTAATGGACAAAAGTTCCTCATCAAACTCTGTTCTCTGTGAGGTTATGGAAGATATTTACCATCCTACTGATGGAATGTGACCGGAACGTACCTACTTACACGAAAGATTTAATGTGATTGGGAAGGAAAGCGAAGTGGGATCCTAGCTCCCCTTTGTCCATTGTTTATATTATGTAAAAAAATAAAACAAGGTTTTAAAAATTGGCATTCTATTGTTGCCACGCTACGCTCAATACACTTTTAGATCATTTTGGCAATTAGCCGGAATAACTAATCTAAGAAAATAATTCCTGTGTACATACTAAAACTCTAAAAATAAAATAACAAAACAAGTCCAAAATACTCGTAAATATTCGTAAAAAGCTGTTCTGTTCAGTTTCAAAAGTTCACGGTCGGCATTTGTTTTTACGCGACTGATAAAAAAAGGAATGTTATGTTTTCAGGGTTCAGTTAAGTATGTCTGTTATTTATAATTTAGTAGAATTAAGTCTAACTGCTGAAGTTTTTATCCGATTTCAATGTTTTTGGTAAAGTATTTTTTTAAACTGTTAATACGTGTTAATCCTTGAGTTATGTCGGGGAACTTAGTTTTATTAAACTTCCCGACAAAAATTTTGGTTTTCAGTTTTTCTGTTTCGGACTTGTTTTCAATGTTAAGATAAAAATAACGCAATACCCATGTCGTAGGTATTTTTTTTTAAGTACAATCATTTTCTATGTGTATTTAGCCTAGGTACTTAAGTAAGTACATAACTAATTTTGCCATAGGTTGGCATATTAAGGCGGCGCTAGTCGCGAGCTCGAACTCACTGGCAGGCATGGTCAAAAACCATGATATTTCACCGGAAATCGAGCCATATTGTACATGTGTGCGCGAGCGTCATCCCCCCGAGGAGAAAACAGGGGAAAACATTATTCAGTGAGATGCACGATCATTCAGAGTAAAAGGCGCGCTTAAAAAAATACGAAAAAGCCTTTGGAAGAAGGGGTTTTATGAAACGTTTTGGAAATTTGATGCTTCTTTAGCTTCTAATTTACACCTAAAGTTGTGTTAAAATTAGCAAAAAAAACGAATCTTTAGAAGCTCGTAACTTAGCTTCTTTACTTACTTTACTTTAGCTCGTTACTTTAATAGCTTCATATTTTACAATTCTGCTTCCGTACAGACAAAATTAATAATGAGACAAAACGATACCATGTTTAATTTTGGATGTACCTTGTCAAATAGTGGAGAAAACCCCAACGAAGTTTCTATGGAAAAAATGTTGACTTGTTTGACCTTAATGTCTAAATTGCTCGTTGAACTTAAATAAATGTGACGTTTGTTTCAGTACCATCCTTAATTTGCATTAATTAGGACTGCACACATTTCCAGCGTATAGTAGTCGGTACAAATGTTTCATCTGAATGAAATACATAAATATTTTTATCATTTTTGTTTCAGATCATCAGAAATGATCCACGTGGACGAAACGGATCCGGTCGGAGGTAAGTTTTTATATGCGCTTTTCCACAAATTACGGATTTAAATTTCAAACGTACCTAGAATGAAGTCAGAGATTTGTTCTTTTTTGTTTCCTTTTATTTTTGTAATGTCAATCTCGTTTTGAGTTTCTGTATCTTATTTTATTCTATCTTAATTTTGACAAATAAATACCGATATAAATGTCACATTGTAAAGTCATGCACGCTTTTCTAACAATTGCACGCTCTTAAATAAACAATAATCAAATGAAATAACAATACTTATCAAGGCAATAACGATACCAAGCGAGTAAATATAATTGAAAATTCATTATCATCAAGCATTTTTTGCTCAATATTATAATTTTCAAGTAACAGTTGACACATAAAGGTCAGTGACTTTTTCACCATATCGTGGGCGCTGATTTAGGTACTCATAAATTTAAAAATTCGAACCTCCCGCAGATAAGTAATAAAAATTACTACGTGTAAATAAAATAAGTCAGTGTAAAATAAAAATTCTATATCGACATTAATTACTCTTAGCGCTTAATGTACATTCCATTAATTCCTGAAATGTAGGTTAAATCTAATGTTAATTATCGTTACGAGGTAGTTAGCTTTACATACTGTGAAATAAAAATAAAGTAAACAAACAGCGATATTTGGCAGGCGTATGGAATCCGTCTTTATTTTCGACTGGGCCGAATATTTGGAATCGTATGCTTGATGACACTATAGTCGTCAAATCAAATCAAATCAAATCAAATCAAATAAATTTATTTGTGCACACAGGTCTTAGTATGTTGTTCATAAATATTTACATGTATCTCTGCGTCCTGCCACACAATTAGTGGCATACAAATTTTGCATTAAACTGGTATTTTAAAAGAACATGCATATTACGAAGTTTTATAAATTGTCAAGAAACATAAATAATAATAAAAAGAATATTAACAGTTTTTAACAATAATAATTTAGTAAAATAGCCATTAATAATACCCAAACAGTCAAACATAATAGTCAAATGATAAAAAAAAATCATTATAAAAACAAACATTCAACAATAATAATAAATTCCATTCAAAATAATTCATAATAATACAATTTATTCACATTAATCCTATATCATATCTATAAATCCATAATAATAAAAACCAAAATCATATTACTATTTTATCCTCTAAAAATTCTGTCACACTATAATAAGCTTTTTGGGCTAGAAATTTCTTTAATTGATTTTTTAAAGCGTTCTTATTCAAATCCTTCCACTTTTTCGGCAACTTGTTAAAGATAATCGGAGCCATACATATGATACTCTTACGCATAAGTGCAGTTTTAGCTCTGTGTGAGCTAAGTTTGCTGTTATCTCGTCGGTTACGCGAGACTATGTCTTCCAAACGAGGAAACAGCAATGGATTTGATAGCACAAACATTGTGACCTCTAAAATGTACATACAGGGCAGTGTGAGTAGTTGGTACTTTTGGAAATATGGTTTGCAACTATCTGTTGTCTGCAGTTTAAACATAGACCTAACACATCTTTTTTGGGCCTTAAATGCTAAATCCTTATCTGTGGAGTTTCCCCAAAAGATAATGCCGTATCTTAGTTGTGATGCCGCCAAACCGTGATAGGCCGTTATCAATACTTCTGTATTAACAATCGACGACAGAGAAAATAATGCATAGGCAGATTTACATATTTTCTTGCACAGAATCTCAATATGTGCTTTCCAGTTAAGTCTAGCGTCAATCGTCAGTCCAAGAAACTTTGTCGTGTTAACGTTTTCAATTATTTTATTATTATATATCAAATTAAAATTTTGTTTTGTTGGACGTTGTTTAAAATCCATAATCTTAGTTTTGTCTAAATTTATCTTTAAATTATTGCATTCTAACCATTGTATTATTTTATTTAAGGAGTTATTAATGTCAAGGTAATATTGATTTATGTCATTATTGTCACAGGAAATTGTTACTGTACTGTCATCAGCGAAAAGTGTCATGGGATATGGTATAGCCCCTGGCAAATCGTTTATGTATAAATTAAAGAGTGGGGGTCCAAGTACACTTCCTTGTGGTACACCATAAACAATATTGCGTTCCTCTGAAAGGTAGATTTCTTCCCGTTTAGTAACTGTATTCACTCTCGAAGTTTCTGTTCTTTGTTTTCTGTTACTCAGGTATGATTTAAATAAACTCAGAACATTGCCCCTAATTCCATACGCGTCCAGCTTCTTTATTAATATATCGTGTTGGACATAATCAAACGCCTGCGTCATGTCACAGAAGATGGCACACACAGGCGTTCTGGTGTCTACATTTATCATAACCGTATGAAGAAAGTCGTAAATTGCCATATTTATGGATTTATTTTTACGAAATCCTTTTTGTTCATCACACAATATGCCATGTTTCTCCAGATACTTATGCAGTTCGGTAGAAAAATATTTTTCAAAAATCTTGGATGTTATTGGGATAAGTGAAATAGGCCTATAATTCTCAATACTCTCTCTATCATCTTTTTTTAACAAAGGCTTTACGATGGCCATTTTCAAGGCATCCGGAAACGTACCTTCAGAAATACAAAGGTTTATTATAAAACTTAAATGCTTACAAATTTCAAGTGCAACGGCTTTCAGTACTTTAGTCGATATACCGTCATATCCAACGCTGCTCGTATTCCTCAAGGACAGTATTATTTTATAAATGTCATGTTGGTAATACACGTGAACGACTAGACACGTGGAGACAATGCTGTCATTTTGGTGACGGTTATTGCGGCTATACAGCTATGCGACGAAAATTACAAGAAAGATTCAATGACGCCTTAAGGCCTATCAGCACACAACTGACAGTGCCGACACGTTCCGTACCGTACCGCTCCGTGACGTGCTATTCATATAATATTATGTATACGACGACGTAGATCCGTACTGATCAGTGACAGTGCCGTTCAGTGATGCTGATGTTCGTTCACTCGTATATATGAATATCACGTCACGGTACGGTACGGCACTGTTGTGTGCGGATATAGGCCTTTATTGTGAAGTCATCATCACCTTCCTACCCATAAGCCATTTTACTTGTAGTTGGCGCAACACGTTTTATTCTTCCATTCTCCCCTATCACACGTCACAGTATCATTTACTCCTTTTTCTTTCATATAGTTCCTTAGACAATCCATCCATCTCTCTCTTATTTACATGATTCTAATAAATAGCATGCTCCTAAATAAACAATTACCGCCTGTGTTAATAGCATTAGCAAGGTACATGATAAGGATAATTAATAATATTCAAAATAACTTGCACGAAGTATTTTTTTGCTAACCTTATTTGTCACAATATGGTGTTCTTTGTAAATTTGCATAGATTATTTATGCTATTTTCCTTCTTCCTGTATTGTTAATTCTATTATTTTAATATGAATTGGGTCAACTCTTGTCTTATTATTAATTGTTCTATCATCCGTGGTAATTAATGCCGAAACCTACCGTTTTTTTGGATCGTTTGGCTTGGTTTTGTAAATGAAAGAAATCTATGTCCTGAAATAAGAAAATATCTAGTTGGTATTAGTTATTAAATATCTAGTGCGCTATCAACAAGTAATTAAATACTTATAATAACATAATAACGACATGACGCGTAAACTGTGTTACATTACATCAATTACATGAATACAAATTAAATCAAAATCTCTCAGTAACAAAGCTTTCAGACAAAACAAAACACAACAATTTACCTAGAAATGCAGCCTTTATTAGAGCAATTAGAGCTAAACATTCAAGAACTTCGGTCGCAAGAATGTCAGGAATTCCGTTTCGGATATGACGGTATCCAACGACAAAGTTATGCCGGGATCAATAGGCCTTAAGCAATGCACTATGCATTGCACAAAACAACGTCCAACTTCCCTAGGTATCCACTTATCCAGACATAGTACAGTCATCATCAAAAGTAGATGATCAAAATCAGAAATTCAATAATAATGAACGGAGTTCGCGTCAGAACTGTGTGACGTCTAAATGATTCAAAAGTTTGTGATTGTAATTTACCAAACATTTACTGTTTACTAGTTCATCTAGGCACACAGTTCTGACGCCAACTCCATTCATTAGTATTGAATTTCTGATTTTGACCATCTACTTTTGCTGTTGACTGTACATACCACAGGTTTTAATCATAAAGCATTCTTTGCATGACGCACACATCCTGTAGATGAAGTTTTTTTTTTGTTACTTGAAAAGGCAATGTGGTCTGCTAGGGTCAGTTCACATCGATGATGATGAGATGTGTCGTGACGACATGACAGTACTGGAAATGTGCAATTGTGTATTTTGTTACATAGTAAATAAAGTTAGATTTTGAGTCGGTCTATTGACATGTGCGTCGCGTTTCGTTGTGAATTGACCTCAAGTGCGAGTCACAGGCGCACGAAGGAAAACGGCAAAAAAAATCATAGATATCTGTTGTAAGGGAGCCCTTAAATGTTATTATTATTCTGTTTTTTACTATTTGTTGTTGTTTTAACGGCAATTTCAACTGTCTAACTATCACGGTTCATGAGATACCTACAGCCTAGTGAAGTGACAGACGGATAGACAGACAGACAGACAAAAAAGTCTCAGTAATAGTAATATGGTCAAGTTGTACCTTTTGGGAACGGAACCCTGTTTATTTTTATTCATCAACATTGATTTACAGAACACAATTGATTTAATATTCAATTTCATTTTTCCTTAAACAATACACAATAAGTACACCTAATCGTACTAAAATAAGTGAAATAAATACAACTTAACGCGGCCACACATGGCGGAAATAATTTATGAATAGGCTCACAATTTTAAAGGTGTTTAATTAAATAATATAGTAATAAAATTTAATTTCAAATTAAATTATAAACAGCCATTTAAAATAACGAGAACAAAGTACGGCCTTCATCAATAAATTGATTCCCCAGTAACGTACTTATGTGCGTCGACGACCAAGTGCGTCCAAAGGGCTAACCACATTGCGACGCTGACTGTACTTAATATGCATTTCAAAAACAACTGTCAAACAGATTTGTCCTACTTTATTAAAATATAACTGTATCGATATCGCTATTAATAATTTTAAAACAATGCCAGCTACTAGGCAGATACTAAATCTTTTTAATAGCAGCAGAATTCGAGATTCGATATAATTTACAACTGGCTGAAAGCTAGACAGTTCTTATAACGGTATTGGTTTAAAAATAGCGATATTTTTGTTACCTTTTCTCATTTAAAACTTTAACAGGTCTGTGGAATGGCAACACAATATTTATAGAAACTATACACGTCAGGCAAAATTGTAAAATGTTTTTTCAAGTCGAATGAGTTGTTTCTGAGACTAGAGCGCGTTCAACTAAAAAGCTTTTCAACTTTACAATAATGTAGATACAGGGTGGAACATAGAAGTTAAAAAAAAATGTTTAGTTCCCTGTCTGAATTCACCGGGAAGGTCAATTCTCATCGAGACGCGACGCGCACATTTCAAAAGAGGAACTCCACGAAAAGATAGCCCCTACGTACACAAGGTGACGCAAATCTCCGATACCTTACGACTTTGGTATCCAGTGTCACGTGCCTATTTACGAACGTCTATGGATTTGTATTGCGATAGTCACCTGGATACCAAAGTCGTAAGGTATCGGAGACTTGCGTCGCCTAGTGTACGAATGCGGGCTAAGGGTGCTCCCACATCTATCGACGCGAAATCGGCTTTTTCCGTCGCCCTTTCTCTTTCTGTCGCTTAGAACTGCCATTTGCTAGACCGGCATAGATGTCGCGTCGCGTCGCGTCATGTCTCGTTGTAAACTGACACTGAGTCAAACAAAAAATAATAACGAAATCATACCGTGTTAATAGTATTTGAGATGGTTTCAATCAAGCGGGTAATAACAAACAATTATAGGTACAGGAAGTCGTGCCGATCGGTAGCCAAATCCAACCGGGATGATGTTAGGCAGAAGGTCGATCTTTACCAGCGGCGCCTGCGCAGCCATTCATAACTATTTTATTTTTAAATTTGTTAAACTACGCAATAGGTATATTATGTTGTTTTTATTGTCATTGCCTGTCTCGAATAAACGTGACGATGGATACGGGAGAAAAATAAGTGGCCCATCCACTGACTGGGCCATAGAAGGCCAAACGCCTGTCGGATTATCTTAACAGGTAACTGTGGCCCTGGAACGTGAAGGGCTATTGAAGTAACACCGTGCAGATTTTAGTCAGTACGAGTTCGAGAATGCCTTCCTCTACATCCAGGGTGGGAGCACTCATTTTGATGATTTGAAAAACGACATAAGCATAGCTGTCCGACCATGGACCATGCCCGGGTCGCCGGCGCGTTGTGTTCCACGCGCGCCTCAAAGAGTGTCAGCATGATAAAAAGAAAGTATCGTTTTGTATTATTAGAACATAACCAAGTTGGTAATTTAAATTAGAGTATTTCCATCTCCATCTTCTATTTCCACGAGCCATAAATAATCCAAAATTAGGAAACCACAAAAAATTAAAACCAGCCGTTTTTTTCACTACGACCAAAAACAATTTCATTTATGGCAAAGCCATAAAACATCAGGTTCATTTATGGTAGCCATTAACTTAAACAGAACTGTTTTTTATTTACTTACTTAAACAACTTGCCTGTACCCCAATACATTTTCAACTTTAAACTAGAACACAAAGTCAAAAATGCACTTATGATTCGCTGCGTCCTTACACTAGGGCCACACTAACAGGAAATAAGTACCTACCTTTGATTATAGCGTTAATTGACGTTTATACATACATTTAAAGACTATTAAAAAAAAAAGGATCGGTAAATGCCGTGGCCGTAAACAGAAAAGCATCGTTTTGGAGTTATGTAATTGAGATCGGTAGTATAGTACCCCATAAGTCTACGCAATTCATTGCATAAAGTTCAATAAATAAATATCCAATGTAGATCTGCCTATATAAAATCGATGACTAATCAACAGCTTGCTTTAAAGGTGGATGAACGCGTCAGAGGCGTCTGCGGTGCGTTCACCCCGACTGTCCAACGTACTAAGGTTGAACTATATTAGTACTATTGTGTGCCCACTATTAATATTATTACAGGGGCGAATTGGGGTGGGTGCTACGAGTGCATAAAAAAACGGGGCCGAATTTTTTTTGTATTATAATTTCGGAAATATAGAGTAAGTACAATATATTATTAAATAAAATTTAATAATATCATTAGCAATATGTATAATATTAAGTGAATCTGATCTAATACATATAAATGCAAAGTTTAGATTAGATGAATGGTTGGATTTTTGTATAAATGAAAGATATGTATGATTCATGAGAGAATAAAAAGTAAGCAAATTCGACAACTACAAAATTCTAATTACAATATTAAAGTTGAAACAAACAAAATTAAACTTGTTAATTGGCATCAAAACTATAAATTAACCAGCCTCCAAAACTTTATTAAATAACAAAATTAACATACGAAATTAGGCTGATTACCATTGAAAATTAACCAAACAAGCAAATTAGTTTTGCCCGGTACAAAAATATGTAAACAAGGTACAACAAAAACTTTGAACACATGTTCGACTAAACAATAGACGGACGCTCCAAAAATCGCAATGTCGTGCTCCACACGCGTTTTTTACGTCTTGACTTGCTGCCAAAACGATGCATGACGCATTTGTGGGTGCACTGATAACATTTATATTTTTTACTGTCGCTATAGAACTATCGAGAAAATTTAAGCATTAATTAATCTGAAGTGCTGAAGACAGCTTTTTTGCCAATGGAACCTTTGACATGATTAAGTAATTTTCCTATCTAGCATCTTATCTACAGAGTGAAGTCACTACAATATTTACGTTAGCGTAAACTTTACTTGCAACAACGATAAAGCCTCTACCGTCAGCCTCGAGAAGTGCTCGAACCCCGTTTCTCCATATAAAATATACTTAGACGTGACTGCCATAGTAACAGTAGAAGCTTAGGCTAAGCATACAGATTGACTCGTAGGATGGCTACAAAGACACACACCTGTGTTGGATTTAACTGGATATTATCTGGCTACACACCTAGGTCCGTAAGTCAATCGCGATGAGATTAACTTTGTTCTTTTATTCTATATGGTGCATTTATATCTGTTTATCAGGCTAATTATTGATACGCAATATCCAAACATCCGCAAGAAATAAAGATAATTGTTGCTATATACAGCAAAAAATATAGAAAATTAATATACTCCTCAAAACAAAATAAGGGCCACTTAATAAATTGCACTTTAAACTTATTCTGGGTACATAATAAATAGTAAATGTCTTGTTATGGTTTCTTTCAAGCATTAATATTGTTTCTACTGCATAATTGGAAATTCATAACTTTTTTTATTAGATATTTGAGATTACTTAGAATTTAATGCTTGGTGTTTTTTAATTTTCAATCTTCTAACGTAGTTTTCTTCGACTAATACGGCAAGCAGGCTATAATGATCTTTCAATCTCATAATGTCATGTATTCAGAGACATATGGACGCAAAAACAGCCACTTGGGGTGTCACCTTAATCCAGGGGGCCCATACCCAGAAGAGGTAGGTTTAATGGTGGAATATTCCCAATGATTGGTTCAAAACGCTTGAAACTGGTCTCAAAAGACGGGTAATATCACCAGACGCCGTGATCAAACAAGAAAGTAAGTAAGTAAAACCCCTGTTTCAAGACCAGACAAGTTTCTTTAACCGCGCAAATAGAGCAAAATCGACTGCCCAGACCATACAAACTCCATTGCATCGACCTATAGGCACCCCTATAATTAACTAGACTATTTTTAATCGACTCCATGAAGACTAGCAATACTCAAGGAGATGCTTAGATCACCTCCAGTTAACTGCAGCATATGGTGCAAATTGTTAAACATTGGCAAAGGAGAAAATTATTGAACTGTTTTTACTGGGCTTCAGTACTTCTTATTGATGACAGCTGGGTTATTTTTTTTAATAAGGACTGATTTATTAGAGCCTAGAGAAGATCTTAACAACAGGTTTCAGAACCTTGCACTCTTGAAACAGACTGTTTCGGGGAGCTCTGAATTATGCTCTGGGGCGGTTTTCTCTATCACGCAAAACTGAGCTCGCTCTTCTTAATGAGGGTGCTGTAACTACTCAAAATTGCATAGAAAATGTGTTGCAACTCCATATTATTCCATTTGCACAACAAGGAGTCCCTGAGTTCATCTTGAAGCAGGATAATGGTTGAGCGAACACGACGCGACTGACAGTGCACACATTCGCTGACGCTCGAATTACGATGATACAGTGGTCACTCATAATTTTTACCTGAATTTTATTGAGCATTTATGAGATGAGTTAAAGATGAGTGAAAAATAAAGTAAAATTCCCATCAAAACTCAGCTGGATCTCATAAATTTTCTGAAAACTTGTTGGTAGAGGATCCCAAAGGAAAATGTTCGAAAAACACCCAATTAAACACCGGATTAACTAATCCAGACCATTCCACCTCCAATAAAATAACACAGAATTAAAAACAGAAGCTATAAAGAACACTTTGGAACATAGAAGCCGTTATTTCTTCGATTTTTTTATGTTTCATGTAACTTGATACATTCCTGCAATTCCTCACTTTTCATTCAAATTCGTTTATTTTAACGATTTATTGGGATACAAACTTAATTTTTGTGTATTTCCATCTAAAATCGTTAATAATAATAAGATAAAGTCGTAATAATTAATAACATTTAAATATTGTTTAATAAATCGATAAAAATCAGGTGGCCCTTATTTTGTTTTGAGTAGTATACTTAAACTTTTTTATAAGAACTACTCTAGAAAAAAAGAAAGAATTCACATTATGTAGAAGGAAATATGGAAGTGACAACAGTGTCATGGGTAACTCAAAATATACCCGGACAGGGTACACTTTGAGTTACCGATGACGTGTTCTAACAAGATGTAGATAAATAAGTAATGGAGGTCATTAGAGCACGCGAAACAAACTAGAATGCTACTGCTTCTAGTGTTGATAACTGATAACTAATCTGGTTTTCTGCAGATGATACGATAAATTTTACTAAAGCAAGTAGTTCTCACGTGTTGATAGTGCAAATTAGTAAATTTAAGGTGCAATGAATACATTGGAATATTCAACCATTTCTGATTTTAGAGTGATGGGTTATAGGTCAACAAAAATCAACTACAATAAGAATTGAAAATCAACAATAACGTTGATAAAATAAAAATATGTATCTTGACTAAATGATGTAGGTTTCAGGCCTAGGTCAGGGGTAGTTATAATATAACTACCCAAAATGTTTAGCCTGTGTGTGTGTGTGATAATAGTCATATTATGACTATTATCACAACGTTTACTTAATAAAATGGTCGTAGGGCTTGCCTCCATATTAAGACAGTATTATTTCTTTACTCGGCCCC
Source organism: Agrotis clavis (assembly GCA_954870645.1). Taxonomy (NCBI): domain Eukaryota; kingdom Metazoa; phylum Arthropoda; class Insecta; order Lepidoptera; family Noctuidae; genus Agrotis; species Agrotis clavis. The sequence continues at coordinate 8,349,916 of OX940925.1, forward strand.
GGAATCATCCTTGAGGAACTCCAACGGGTTTGCCATTCAACCGCACCACTCTCTCTTAAAGTACGAAAGATTTTTAACGTTGAATTATATTTATTTTGCAGAGATCGAGCCTCCTTTCCCGTGTCGCGATGTCTCAATCAAAAGAAGTACAGATGTCAATGAATTTTACGAAATGCTCTCTGAAATCGGCAGGTGAGTTTATCAAATGTTACTCAGACTACAATAAGTGTTTGTTGAACACAAAAGTGTTTGCACAATGATTAACGCGATAAGCTATCGCAATTGTATTTTTTGGACATGTCAATTTATACATAGTTAGTAGAAAGTATACAAAATCAACAAAGATTCTTTACAGTATGTGGGTTGTTCAGTTGTTGACTTAGACACTGATCCAACTTGGTTATCGACTGCTTGTCATTGATTTTTAAGTAGGTAGCATGCTAATAGATTATCATAATTCAGCAATGTAAACTACAGTTTGATTTTGATGGTTTAAATGCGTAAATAGACTAATATGATTTAAACATTTAAATGACCAAATTGTCCTTCCCTTAAACCAGATACCGTATGACGTCTTAGGCCGAGACTCCACCAAAGCTGTGCAAGTCGAGACGTGTTTTGAACAACCAATAGAATTGCGTTGCGGAGTGGAGCTGTGTCAATAACGCAATTCTATTGGTTGTTCAAAATACGTCTCGACTCCGCACAGCTCGACACAGCTTTGGTGGAGTCTCGGCCTTAAAGTGGAGTGGTTCCGCTCAGGGAACGGGATAGCGCTAGACGACTTGTATAACTCTATTTCTTTCCCACAGCATAAACGTCCGAAAATTATGATGCTAATAAGATTAATAGAATAAGGTAAGTATAACTGGTAGGCCAGTTATACTTACCTTATTCTATTAATCTTATTAGCATCATAATTTTCGGACGTTCTCCACGAAACACTAAAATAAATACCTTGTAATAAACTTTAAACATGGCACATTCACGCGAAGACAATGCCAGTACCACACGTAACCATCTTATAATTAGATCCCACTAAATTTAATGTCAGAATCGATAGTCCAAACGCTTACACATAAAAGTTCCCTCGGTTCCTTCATTACATGATTCATAAAATAACAGGTGGAAGCAATAATTGAACTGAAGCTATATACACGTTTTATATATCTATATACATGTTTTCGTTTGCCACTAAATTAATCTTACCATTGTAATGGCTTCCTTCATCAAAAGACGTTTACGTAATTCATTTTCTTAGATCAACATTCGAATCTATTAAAGGCACTTTGTCGAGAATGTTCTCTTTCATAAATCTTTGGGATGCCTTTGTATTCTTACTGACATTCAAGCAAATCTGATTGGATTCAATGTCAAGCTTTGGATTCATAGGAATATTCTATAGAATTGAATAATATGACTGATGTGCTTTATTATTCTTATCTCAATGTCATTCTGAGTTAGTTTTAAGATTCTCGCCAAATGAACTGAATGGCACTTACGAACTCCTTTGATCTTTAAATTCAAGAGATTTATTACCTGTATTTCATACTTCTTGCAAACTAGTACTCATTACAGCTTATATTTTCTTTCCAGGGGCAAATTTGGAACAGTGTACCTCTGCCGAGAGAGAAGTACTGGGCTGGAGCTGGCAGCCAAACTGGTGTCCGTTAGCCGAAGAGATGAAAGACGGAACGTAGAACGTGAGGTCGATGTGATGAGAAGGCTGCGACACCCAAGGCTAATACAGCTGTATGATGCCTACGAATGGGGAAAATACATGTGTGTGGTGCTCGAACTGTAAGTACATACCAATCTATTTGAAAGTACTGCCGGTATGATAAGTAATGAATGGTGGAAATGTTATTATTACTACACTTCAACTAGTCCTTTGATTACATGAATTAAATTGCACTTTACATGATAAGAACGTTAATGTGAATGGTAGAAATTGAAACGAAGTATGGGATATGCGTTGATTGAAGATTTGAAATAGCGTTTATTCCGTCTCCGATAATAATGTCTTGCGTGCGGCATCTCATTAAATCATAGATGAGCGGATGTGAAATTTTATACAAATTATTCCCATAATATTCTAATTAGTTGTAACAGCTGTCATTTGATCATTTCGAAAGTCAACAATGCCAAGAAATCTACCCACGGCAGTCCATATAGCGTGGGACATACCAGATGCGTGTTCATCTAATTTTATTCAACGACTTTTCTTTTATATGTATAAATAATACTGCGCGGATAGTTAAATAATCATAGCATCACAACTTGCGGAAAAACTGGTAGAGCTGCCGACGATTCTGAAGCTTCCGTCATACCTACTAGAATTATTTGTATCGTCTGCTAGCTTCGCACAGGAATTTATTTTTGTAGTTATTTATCATACACACGATGTAGGTGGTAGCAATTCGCTTGTACTAACATACTCGCTGCATTTCGAATTTGCCAGTTCATTCAAACGGTAGCTTCGTTGAGTCATGCTTGCAAAAGCTGGACAATATCAGGTTATGTTTGACTCCACATATGTGGGTTAAGGACGCCCGTAATTTTAACGTGCCGGAATTCTAGGCTATTTGTTTCCATTTATCATTTCACTAAATGATCTTATGTTTGCTTTTACTTCCTACTTATTCATACAATGTCTTATTTTTTTTCTACCTGACAGTTTTTAGATGAATGGAAGCATCTGTTAGCGCTGAAATCATCTTTGTTTTAACATCTCTTCATCCCATTAATTTAAAACACACGCATAAAATTTGAACTCAGAAAACCCCGTTGGCAGAATTCAATAGTGACGCGATTGGTACGCAAACTTTTTCTGAAGATTTTATAAATAACTTAAATTATACATCATTATCTTTGTTATCATTATCTTTGTTATAGCTCTTGCTGTCATCACTTTTAATTAGAAGCTATTTCGCTACCACGAACATTCCTTCCTGTACTTGACGAAGTTTCCACCGAACTATAAATAGTAATTATGAATAATCCAGGTGTAATTAGGTCGGTCGTTGACAGCCAGAAGATGCTGACAGGTGCTACAACGCCCGTAACCCATTAATTATGGAATTTTCGCTTTTATACCGTGACATCATCATCATAGTAAATAGTTTGATGTGTACTCATCTGGATAATACGTCTGTTTTATTTATCTTATATAAAATTAGAACGCGGATGTTTGTCATAATTCTATTATGATGGTGTTTTAATTAGGTCTGTTATGCTTATGACTAAGAAAATTGTTGCTTAATTGGTTACATTAGTCAAGCAGTCCCTCATTAGATGCAAATTGGCATTCCCAAAATGACTTCCACCACCCACAGATAAATTAAGGAACGTAGTCTATTGAAATTATTAGTTTTTTTTTAAGTTTAGCGTGTATTTGTTATAGGATGTAATTTTTTTAGATGCCAAGACAGCTCAGTGTGAAGTTAACCAGAAACTTGAATTTAACTTTACATTGAACCCGCTTAGATCACAAGTGTCACAACCCTTAGCCACACAACGCGTCTCCGCGACTAATATTAATTTGTCGGAAATTATACGATATAAGTTTTTAAACTGACATGGTCACTATTATAAATGTTAGTGTTTAAAACGGGATATTTACCATGTTTAATAATAAACATGGTAAATATCCCGTTTTAAACACTAACATTTGGAAATTATACGATCTGCAGTCTGCACCCCTTTTTCCAAGATGACAGCCAACTTGATATCTAAAAATTGAAATTGCGTCTTTTGACATATGCAACCCCGAAAGCAACTTTTAGATAAGTCTATCGAAAAGTTGCATTACAGAGAGAGGGGTTACCGATTATATCAAAAGACGCAATTATTCAACAGGAAAACATATGTCAAAAATACTTTCATTTGCAAATACATTTAGGTGCAAAACTTTTTGCACAGACACACGTAAATCAGATCAGTAACATGTCAAAAAGGTGAAAGTCAGACAAGTGATGAGTCATAAGAAACTGTGTACTATTGGAAAGTAACACAAATTTACAGTTAAACAAACATGAGGTGGTTTTCTTATCGGTTCTGCGGTAAGCCGCGATGAGTTCGAGAATCACACGGTACAGTCATAGGTTGTGCCAACTTTGTTTTAATTTGGAGGAACCCAAATATGGATCGTTGCGGTTGGAAAACACGATTAGGTAGACATAATTCCTTTCAATTATTGACGGTGGGTAACGCACGATTGTCCTGGGTTATTGTTGTTTAAATATATCTATTGTTTCTAAAATTACTTTAAACATTATGCATACGAAGCCAGCAACCCTTATCGCTTTGGATGCTTAGCATGAGGTACTGAGTGTAATTCCCAGGTCGGGCACTGTTACTGGGTTTATCCACCGGGCCTTAAAATAGCCACATTTGAATTTTTGCCCGGTTGAAAACAATAGGTTATTCGCCCCATGCATGAGACTTAAATATAACTCGCTTTGTTTTGGTACCTATACAAACAACAATTAGGTTTACCTCTGCTGACAAATAACCCTTCGATAGTTACAGGCGTGATGTTATGCTAACGTTATACCTAATTATAACCAAGAAAAAATTGCATCCACCCAAACAACCCTGAATACGGCCCTGTGTAGAAAAAACAAAACTTAATATGAGTAAAAGGCCCCACTATCTTCCACTTCAAGCCAGAATTCTGAATGAATCTATCTTGAATACCGTCTTTGTCTTCCTCCGTGACGCATATCCTGATATAAAAGCGCGCCAAAGTGTAACCCGTAAATGGCGGCGGCCAGTCCACAGATACAGAATGAGTCGTGGCGTCAAACAACGTCAGAACTTACGGCGCATAGTTGGCGCTCGGCCACGCGACGCCATTCGATCAAAGTTGACAGGGCTGCTAGTTCTCATCGCTAATTTCTTTGATTAGTATTTATAAGTTGGCTTTCTTGTTTTAGAAGAGAAAGTACGGCTTTACAAGGGTTTTTTTGACACCTGTATGACATTGACAGGAGCTGTTGTTGGTAAACATTGGTTACAAAATGTTGTAATTTTTTTTTTTGTTTACGTTTTTGTGGTGTTCTTCTTATTATCAATACTAACATGTTGCCAATTTTACTAACTTAATTCAAAACCTGAGCTACATAACACAAATGATTATGATTCAAAAATCATTGTTTTTTTTTTTTATTTCCACCCATCCCTAACTAAGACATCAAGTAAATCTGCCAATCGGTCGTCGTACTCTAATGTTGACATGTCTATTACATTCCTTACGCTACCTAAATCCTCCCGTCTCTTCAGATGTTCTGCCAAATGTCTATCTTCACATTAAACATGTGTGACTATTCACAATGTATAGACTCCTTAATTACATAATTTCCTTTTTGGCCACACAAAGATATAAATTTTATTTTTAAAAGTTGGCAACCCTGTGCCAAGTGGATGCGTTCACTGAAAATGATTAACAATGAGACGACGCGAAGCTTAAATAACTTTTTTTATTTTATTTTTATTTAAATCTTGTGACTTTTGGCTGACTCCTTATAAAACTATTACGTTCACGCCAAGGATTTTTTTCGTCTAAAAATATTTTTCTCTGAATCACTATAAGCTTGAGACACTTTTTCGGTATTGGCTTATTGTCCACACGTATCTTGCTTTTTATTTTTAGCCTTGAAAACTCAACTTTACCAAATGGGCATAACACTAATTTTCAATTTTTTTACGCCATTTTGTCTTTGAAAAGAACTCTTACTCTAAAAAACGAAATAAAGAGGCCTTGAAGAACTGAGAAAGTTACATGAACAGTGAAATGTCCCTATTATTTTAAACTAGCGACCAGCCCCGGCTTCGCACGGGTATAATATAATATATTTATACATTTACATCTTCCTCTTGAATCACTCTGTCTATTAATGGCATTAAAATCCGTTGGGAAGTTTAAAAGATATAAGCGTTCAGACATGGCAAGTTCCTCTGATTTTTACTATGTAAAAATCCATCCTTACATGAGAAAGTATCCTATCTTAGTCTCGACAAGAGCATCATAAAACTACAATTAATGTAAACACCGATATTGATGTTACGACATTGATTGATCATCGTATAGAGCCGTTAACTTTGTTTATAACTGCCATGCATTAGGTGCCTTCTAATGACGTACGGCAAAAACGGACCTCCATACAATATTGTCTATTTATCCGGCAACTCTTAAACTGTTTACATATCGGAGCTATCCAAACAAACTACGCTTCTTCTTACGTCAACATTTACGAAGTTAGACATAAATTCGAACACCTTTACTCAAATAGTGACGTATCCGAGAAAAAAATGGCGGCCAGAATCAGCTGTTGACGTTCCTCCCCATTCAAGCATTCTAATTTTAAAATGTGTAGATGACGTTAGCTGTAGAGAAGTAATCATAACGTATTGGAAAACGGAAAAATCCGTCGTTGATGCCTATAAAACTCACAGACCACAGATAGTCGAGTCAGGGTCGAAGCAAGAAAAGAACGTTAGTAGCATCTCAGGAATTTGCGTATTTTTAGATGTAGTTATGGGTCAAGGAAAGAATTTTGCCAGTATCGTCGGGTGGGCAGATTAACACGTCCTTTACGAGGTTCTCAACTAAAGTTACTTTAAATCTTGCGAGATAAGCAAAGATGTTCGAAAAAGTCTATAAAATACTTCTTTACAACTCGGTACGAAGAGCAGTACAAAATTTTTGGGCATAATATCTGCCATTCGTTTATTTTGGCATCAGACAACATTCCTTCGCACAGTCTGAATAATTTGGAATGAAAAGCACTTGTGCAAATCACAAGCGGATCGTATCACGTAAATAATAATTAAAGTCGGTGTCAAATAAATTTATTTCGACATGTTAACAGCTTTCCGGACGATCCTATTGGCCAGATTATTTAATGTATTATAAATTATTTAATTTTCTTCGACTTTTTCCGGTGAGACCAAAAGGATAATCGATTATAAAATTACTAGCTTTGATTAAACAATGAATATTGAAGATTTTGGACATCTGGATGACTGAAGTTTCAATAAATAACTACCCATTACTTTTGGAAAAAAAAAACGCAATAGGATCTAAAATCAAAATACAGCCGAGGGCCTTTATCACTTTAAAAACGATGAATTTAGATTTACATTCCTCCCGAAGCTTTCTAGTGTTTCTGAACGGGAGCATAAGTGACGGAACGGAACGAACTCCCCAGTGCGGCACAACACTATCATATCATCCCTGAGAGATTTGAAATAGTCATTCAAATCTCTCCCTTAGGGTTAGGTAGTGATCAATGATCGAAGTGCAAAACAATCAAAACCTTATTTCTGGAGAACTAGGATCTAAATCAAAAGCTCTAAATAGCCAAGCATCCATTAAAGTCTCCATAGTATTTACGTTGGCTCCATTCAGATCCACGTGCACTCTAGCGCAGTTTAGTTCTCAATTATTTAGCTATTTGTATCATTTTGTTTGAAACCTGTCTGTCCATTGGTCGTAATAAACGGCTGGGCCATTTGTAACTGAACTGCGCAAATGGAAGTATAGGTGCACATTTCTGGGTACCTACAAATAGGGTTCAAAATAGACCGGAATAATTACTACGTTTTATAAAAACAAAGTCCTCCGCCTCATCTGTCGATCTGTTCGCGATAAACTCAAAATCGAAGGCACCGATTTTGATGCTGTTTTCACCAATGTATAGAGTGGTGTTCGAGGAAGGTTTTATAGGTAGGCATATGAGTTGGTCCCGAGCGAAGCCGAGGCGGGTCGCTCGTTAAATAAATGTACAGAGGCTAAAACATTAATTCACTTCGTTTGTGATAAAGTTAAAAATCTTTTCAACTAAGAATAGGATGAACTTGGCGCCATATTGCGACTTCATGCACGCTTTTCTAATACATCACACGCTTTAAAAAATTTCACTGAGATTCTAAAGACCTTAACAAATGAATTCCTTCGCTTTACATTTGATATTGTTGCTCAGTCAATACAATATTTCCATTGACGCCCACGTCAAGAGACCGTGCGTTCTATTTTTAGATGATGCTATTGCACGATTTATGAACAAAAGATCTAGCATTCCTAACCTAAACGGTGTGCTCACTAGAAATAAATAAAATTATTTATTTGTCTGTCTCAGACGCTCTAACCTAACTCTAACATCTTTTATTTTTCCTGGTAAAATCATCAAATGAGTCTTCTTGCCCTGGGTGGAGTGATGAATGCATGACTCGTACTGACTAAAATCCTTCAATAGACCGTTACGTTCCAGGGTCACGACCCACGGTTACCTGTTTAAACAGTCCCGCGATCCCAGCAGGCTTTGGCCCTCCACTGGGACCCTATCAGATTAGTGTCTGCGCACGTGGAACACGACGCGCCTTCGACCCGAAACTGTAACATTTATGACGATTTTATCATTTTGATTGTGTCTGCGATGAGAGCGCTTCCTAGTGACCAAATTATTCCGGGACTCACAAGATCCATCAATTGTTGCTAACTAAATATTTTGATAAACATTGTTTCTTTAATCTGAGTACAGGAGCGTTTTCGTTTATCGTTTGCCACTTGTCTATGAAAGCAGGGTGGATTTTAGTCGGTACGTCTCACTCTCCCTTCCACACCACCCAGAGCGGGCCAATGACACATTCATTTGAAAATTAAAAGGTCTTGTCTCAGTATGCGTTCAGCCTAAGCCTCGTCACGTGTCATAGACACTGGACTGAGCACCCCTGACTAACGCGACCGATGGAATGTTTGTACAGCTTGAATTTATGAAGATCCGGGCGTTGAATTGAACGTTTAACTATTGTCTTACGTTTCCAACTTTCCATTACGCACATGTTTCACACAATATGGAAGAAACGTTGTCCATTTAGGCCGACCGCATACATCAGTTTTCCTGATCAGGAATCCTGATCCGTTTTTCGAAACTTGTATGGGAAGTTATACAAATGTGTGTGACATGCACACACATTTGTATGAATTCACTGTGTACGTATAGAAAACGGATCAGGATTCCTGATCAGGAAAACTGATGTATGCGGCCGGCCTTAGTCATACAGACAAGAGTTTGACAAATCTCCGTTTTTCTCATAGATTTAGAAGGATGGACTGTGCCTTCCCTAGCCAAATCACAGATAATGACTCGTCTAGAAAGACAGGTAAACAATTGTTTGCTTAGACTGAACAGCAAATAATTGTCTTCCTCTCTTACTAGAGAGTAGGTCAGTTTTAGGCAGCTATTGCTCAGTCCATCCTTTACTTACTATGTTTTTCTAAATGCTTGCCGAGACGACTGTTCAGGATTTGGGTAATTGGCACGTTTCGCCGTGTGAGCGATAACAGTGCCTCCTACTGACATTATTTCGGTACTTAATATCTGTCAATCCTACCACTAGACGTTTTAATAAACATTTTTAGGCTTATTTTTCAAAAATTTCAAAAATTAAATGAAACATAAAAACTTAAAAAGGTTGTGGTGCATTATACTGGACACACGTCACTCCCGAGAGTTCCAATTTATTTCACATCTCGGCCACATCGAGCGCTGCGATCCATTCAGGGTTGGAAAAAAAACAGTTTTTTTTAAATTATATAAAACAAACAGTTCAAAATGTTTTAAACAAGTGTTTTTTTTTGTTTTTTTTAGTTTAGGGCATTATTTCAAATTAATTCGACTATGTTTCTTTTCTAGGCTAGATCTTTACCTATAAACTCGCCCTAATAAATTAAATGTTTACAAAAAAACGATCAATAGATAACATTTATTTGTATGTTGCGTAATCAAACGCTTCACATTCACCCGGTAGGTATGTTCTAATGTTGATTTTATATTGGGCGATACGGAGGGACTTTCCTAGCGGGACAGGCGGCGCGCCTCCTATTCGTTCGTAGAATAGTTCATTGTTCATAAGGTATATCCCCGCGCCACGGTGCGGGGCTTTACCTTATGAACAATGGACTGAGAAACACCGATCTACTTTTAAGTCTAAAAAATAGGGGAATTACCAAATTTCTTTCGACAGCCGACATTAGGGATCGAAGTTTACGTTTTTTATTTATGACTAATGTTGTTTATTAATTAAAATTGTTACAATTTTAATTGTTTTGAAATTATTATGATAATGTTTCAAAAATAGGTGCTATCTTGTCCCATACAAATCCTGGTACTTAGATATTTGTTTGATTGAATGAAATACCTACATAACATAAAAATAATGTGGCGGCATGTTTGAGTTTATATGTTTGTAAACGCACCCACGACTCAGCAGAAATTCCTAGTGGCAACGTTTTATAAAAAAAAAAATGATTAAGTCAATTACAATGCCATTGAAAGTTCAAAAATATAACAGCAATAGAGACTCGATTGGTTTTATGTTGAACTATTCAGACTCAAATACTTATTATTTTATTTTCATTTTATATTCAGTTATTGCGACATGAAAAGTAGTTTTAAAACATGTTTTTTTTCGTACTGTTTTAAACAATGTTTTAAACTTGTTTTAATCTTTGTTTTTAAACATGTAATAAAAAACACTGTTTAATTTCAAACTGTTTTAAACACTGTTTTAAACATGTGTTTTCAAACAACTTGTTTTAATCATGCCAACCCTGGATCCATTTGACAGTCCCCGCCAACGAGTTCGCACATTGCAATGGCGTGCGATTGAAGAGGCCTATGTCCAGTAGTGGACTGTTAGCCGATGATGATGATAGCTATAGACCAATGGACTTTTGATCCTGGTAGAACATTACAGTGACATTATTTAAATAGCCCAGTCGGGCGGAGCCACGGGCAAATGAAGGCTAGATTAATTTATAAAACAAACAGACTACCCACGTCCTCTCATTATGTTTCTGTTTTACATAATATTTTTAATGCTGCAGAAGGCAAAGGTGACTCGTAAATATTGCATTAAATGATTTACTAGTGCCATTGCAGTAGCATTGTTCATTGTTGAACTGTATTGCGAACGTACTGGACGTTATTCTGAAACTAACATGAATTTTAAATATTTGGAACGAAGCCTTGTTCAATTCAGTTTTTATGACCTACGGCTGCGTCCACGACTTGAGGCAATACGACTTGCTTCGAACCGAACTTCCGACACAAAAACATTGCAAATAAAAATAAAGATTATTATTATTATTATAGTTCGGTCAACATTATTAACAACCACAATAGCTTCTGAGCTATAAAACATTGACCCCTAAAAAGTCGATAAGGCGAGGAACCAAAATTGCATTATAAAAACATAGAACAGGACTTGAGTGAAAATGCGCCACAGCAGAGCCGTTTGAACGCTTAAAAAGCCATTGAGTTTTATCGCTAGATTCGCGTTTACGGCTATATGTTGTTTAGGTAAACAAAACAAACTAGGTAACGGAAGATACAAATGTGACTACACGGTGCACGGTTTTAGGTCTTTAGCAGTTCATGTAAGATCCTTTCTAAAGTTTGTTCAACTTTTTTAAACATCTCCAAAATTTGTTAATGAAACTAAACAGGATGTTTATGTTCAGAGAATAGGATAACTGTTGTCTGTCCGCTCGCTGTTATAAGTACCTATAAGGTTTTAAAAAACAAGAACTTTTTGAACGATTCTTAAAATATAAAAAAAATATATTTAAAGCATCGTGTCTCTTTTAAAAGCTCGCACAAAGCCGTACAGTCATCGCTAAAATAAAGAACAGTTAGCCGCCTTTAAACTCCGCAACTCATTTCTAAAGAACTATTAACATTCGTGCACGTGAATATTAAGGACGTCGAAATAGCGTCGTGACGATCCAAACGGAACTTCGAAACACCATTTTAAAGTAAAAAAGTTAACGGCCAAAGGAAGATTATAGACTGGTTTTTGGCCCCGGAATGCGGTTTCAAGAATGCATTAAGGCAGCTTAGGGCGATTTAATGGTCATTCTGGATTTGGAGTTCGAAATGCCGAGGGTTTCTGTGATATCTCCCAAAAAGAGATAATGCTCTTTGCTCGGGTTGGTGACCGTAGAAAGCCTACAGTGGTCGCATTCTTAGCTCCTTCGTACACAAGGCGACGTAAGTATCCGATACCTTACGACTTTAAACGTAACAAAGCAAGAGTCTGCCCGGTGACACCATATAGAACAACACTTGCTAGGCGGCAGTTCTATGTTTTTAGTAACATCATTTACAACGCAGTAAACCGCTTAAACAATGTGTATGCACTAACATTAAATAAATGCAAGAAAGTAGTAAGTGTCTGGCTTCAACGATTGGACTATACGGAAACTGAGAAAGTTATTGATTTGTAGTTTATTATGTTTATAACCTAAACACCTTTCACACAACATATCTCTCACACTTTCACACTACACATTACTCACTAACACACAATTCTCATTACTCACACCTACACAATTCATATGCCTTTTGCTATGCACAATATTGTATTACCTATGTCAAAAATGTTAGAACTTACTTGGTTACTTACCGTTATTTTTTTAAATTCTCTTTAATCTCTATTTTTGGTGTCTGTTTCTTTATTGAGTTTATCACTTATGTACCTACTTAAATTGAATTTTTTTTTTTATTGTTGTCAAAAGTCAGGGCGGAAGGCGTTGTCGACTGTGACACAGTTTATACTAGTACAGTCGGCTTCGTGACCTCTTATGACCATAATCTACAAATTCATAAACTTTGCATATTTGTTATAGCTTAAGAGAAACTTGTACAATGAGTTGATAATAAACTATTATTACTATTATTATTATTACTATTATTACTTTGGTATCCAGGTAACTGTCGCAATACAAATCCATAGAGGTTCGTGCAAAGCAACGCTTCAATGGATGCCAAAGTCGTAAGGTACCGGAGACTTGCGTACGCAGGGGCTTAGTCTTGCTGGTTAGATGTATACCGTGTTAAATGTGATATTGTCGGATCGAAAATATCACGTTTAATGCTCTTCGGGAACATATAACTTCGTTTTTAAAGCATCGATAAACACGAAATAAACGGCCTGACATCAACCTTCAACACCTCTATTTAAGTTTATTTTGGCGCCAACTCACACGTCCATGCTTATTTCGATCATCTTATTTTTTTGGCAACCTTACCCAAACCACGCTCCGAACGTGCAATTTGTAGTTTTTCTATATATAAAAAACGTATTTTCTGGTGTTACGTCTGTTTTATGAGGCAATTTTGGTGATTTGCGTAGGTATTGGTTATTTGTTTATTTTTTCGTTGCTATAACAAAATAAATAGTTTGTTTTGACTGCACGTAACTTTAAGGAGGAACCTGATTATAAATATTTGCTTCGTGACTCAGACATAGCTGGAATTCTAAAGCTTAGCAACCGGCCATTCTTGTCTTGTGATAACGAATGCACTTTAGTATTGATAGTGCATACGTATTAGCTTCCTTTTATGTAGAACCAAGCTTCAATGTACATTCCAAGAACTCCCTTAGTTCTGATTTGGAAGACCCGTCTTTGAATGGCTTGAATAACGCGGAAGGCGGAAAACTCGGTTGTGTCGGCAAATTGGGCTAGATCCAGACATGACTCAGACTAGACTGGATGAGTAATGGATCTTCGTTAGAAGACTATCCCAGGAAGAACAATCGATTTACCCACTGCGAACTCGTAGCGCTGATTCAAGCTATATTGGTCTTGAATTTCTTATCATTATAAGTGTATATAGATCCTGCCTGAGCAAATAAATAATCCTCTCAAATTTTTCTACTACTTGTTGTGCTTGGGGCTGGCTGGGTTCTTGTAATAAGACAACTTCTTGAGATGAATTCGGATTATAATTTATTGAGAGCTTTACACGATGGCGTCCGTTACATCGTAGCTTAGGTGATCAAGGAAGACCATAGACAATACATTTTTTATTCTTAAAACTAATGTGCCATAGACTAAATATACAACATGCCCTTTTTTCTTTTAAAAGGTTTGATGTGACATTTATAAAATTATTATGACATTGACATTTATAAAATTATGACATTGACAATTTGACACTTATCAATAACCTTAAACTGATGAATAAAGCTAAGATAAATAAAATTATAATAATACAATATATTTTAACATTATACAATATTAATACACAATTTCAAATTTATAAATCTAATTTCTGTCTCTTTTTTATCAATCTACCTCTCGAGCTATACTCAGCTTGCGACATTTCTTTTTTAACTTGTTTACAATCTTTCTTTTCTAAATTAACAGAGGTATGAGGTAAGTTTTCAAGCATAGGACTAGTAATAGGACTTTGAGAATTATATGATGATTCATTTGTATCCAATAAAACCTGGTCGTCATATTCATTATAATCATGTATACTATCAGGTGACGTTATTTCTTCGACATTTACAAATACTGGAGATCTTGCCTCCGTAACTGACTGAGACGAATGATCTGACTCTACTGACAAAAAGGAATCAGAATCATTATTTTCTTTGGTAATAGACTTTGACAAAGGATTTGACTCTGAATGAGTGAAAATAAATATACAATTATCTTCCTCTTTTTCTTTTATTTTGGACTTTTGAAGAAATGTTTCTGACTTCGACTTGTCTGTTTTATTTGGAATTGGAAAATTATTTTGATTCATAGTCTGTCTAGTGTCCTTGAATTTGACTTTTTTATTATTTGACTTATTATTGCTTGATTTATAATCTATCCGAATATGTTGACTATTTCTTCTGTAATTTGTACCATAACAATCTTTAACAATAAATGATCTAGGAAAGTCTGTCTTTGAAACAATAGTACCTTTAGTCCATATGATATCTTTTGGATTTTTCTTAAAGTAAATTTGTTGGTTATTATAAAATGTTGGATATGTTTTACAATTTTTGTTATAATATAATTTTGTTTTATTTAAATTACTGTGTTTCTTTACTTTGTGTTCTGAAAATTTTACAATTTTAGGTCTTAAATTACTTACTATATTAGGTAATTTAGTTCTTAAATTTCTTGACATTAGTAACTGAGCAGGTGAAGCAATATTTCCTCTAGGACTATTTCTATAATGAAGTAATCCTATGAAGGGATCAGACCCTGATTCATCACATTTTCTTAATATGTTTTTCACAATTTTTACAGAAACTTCAGCGAGTCCGTTTGACCTAGATAAATGTGGACTTGACACAATATGTTCAACATTCCAATCAAGAAGAAATTTTTTAAATTCCAACGAGTTGTAAGGGGGACCTCCATCACTTAGAAGTTGTAATGGGATACCATGTCTAGCAAAAATAGATTTTAAGTGTGTTATGACATTCAAAGTTCTACTGTCTTTGTTTAAATTTGCTATTTCTATGTAATTGGAATAAAAATCTACAACAAGTAAATATTTTTTGCCTTTATATTCAAACAAATCAGTGGCTAGTTTTTGCCAAGGAAATAGTGGTTGTTCATGAGATAACATTGACTCTTTAGTTTTATTTGAAGAATAAATACTGCAAGTTTCACATTGTCTTACTTTATTTTCTATGTCCTGGTTGATGTTAGGCCAATAAACTACTCCTCTAGCTAAACTTTTTGTTTTTTCTATACCCAAATGACCTTCGTGAAGGATATTCAAAATTTCAGACCTCATAGACTTAGGTATTATGACAGAGTTGTTTTTGAAAAGTAAATTATTAATCATATGAATTTCTTCCTTAATATTCCAATAAGGTGATACTAAATTGTCACAATGTTCTTTGCATTTAGGCCATCCTATTTTATAATATTCTTTAAGTTTTTGTGATATTAAATCATGATTTGTGTGATGTAAAATCTTATCCAGTTTTTCTTTTGTGATAGCTAAGTTAGAAGTTAATAAGTTAATATGAATTTCGACTTCGTTGTCTAAATCGTCCAGGCTAACTAATTCTTGATTTTGGTTAGTGTCCTTGATGGGAGCACGTGACAAAGTATCTGAAATGTACATTTCTGTTCCTTTGGTATAAGAAACAATTAAGTGATAAGCTTGTAAGGCTATCATCATACGTTGTAATCTTGTAGGGACTTCTGACAAAGGTTTTTTGAATAAAGTGACCAAAGGTTTATGATCTGTTTCGACTTGAACAGGTTTACCGTATATGTATTGGTGAAACTTATTGCAACCAAATACAATGGCATAAAGCTCTTTTTCTATTTGTGCATAGTTTATTTGACTTTTATTTAGTGATTTTGAGGCATATGCTATAGGATTTTTACCATGTAATATTACAGCGCCTACTGCATTTTTTGATGAATCAACAGACAATCTAATAGGTTTCTTGATGTCATAATGAACAAGAATGGGTGACTGACATATTAATGATTTTAATTTTTTAAATTGTTGTTCATGTTGATCTAACCATTGCCAAGTATTTTGCTTTTTTAGCAAGTCTCTCAAAATAGTGGTTTCTTCAGCTAAGTTATGAATGTAGGAACCTAAATAATTAATCATTCCAAGAAATCTTTGGAGTTCTTTAACATTTGTTGGACTAGACATATTAGAAATTGCTTCGACTTTAGATTGGTCGGGTGACACTCCATTTTTGTTAAAAATATGACCAACATAGCGTATTTCCTCCATACCAAATTGACATTTAGACTTATTAAATTTTAAATTTACTTCAGATGCACGTTTGAACAGTAATTCAAGCCTTTCGTTGTGCTCTTTTTCATTCGACCCATAGACAAGAATGTCATCGACAAATATTATTATTCCTGGTAAGTCTCCAAACAATTGATTCATGGTTCTGTGGAATATTTCTCCACTGGAATTAATGCCATACGGTAATCTAAGGAATTTATATCTACCGTAGGGTGTATTAAAAGTGCATAAGTCACTACTTTCTGAATCTAAACAAATAGTCCAATATCCTGAACTAGCATCCAGTTTTGAAAAAATAGAAGCTCCGGCTACTTTAGATCTAAGGTCATCAAATGTAGGATATGGATAGTAAGGTCTCTTTATAGCTTCATTTAAGTTTCTTGGATCCAGGCAAATCCTCAACTTACCATTAGGTTTTTCTACTAGGACTATAGAATTTACCCATTTTGTTGGCTTTTCAACCTTTTCAATGACTTTTTGTTGTTCCATACTCTTTAGTTCCTCCTTTAGGCGATTTTCTAAAGAATAGGGAATTTTACGTACTGGACAAACTTTTGGTGTAACACTGTGATCAATGTCTAAATGAGCCTTGTAAGGTAAACAACCTAAACCTTCAAATGTACTAGCGTACTTTGACACAATATTTTGTACTGACCTGTTGCTATGTCTGTCTTCAATCTTGAATATTCTTTTTACAATACCAAGTTTTTCACATGTTTTCCACCCAATTATTGGTATGCATTCACAATCTACCACAGTAAAGTATAATCTTGCTGAAACTCCATTTTCAAATGAGCAATTTAAGATGCAAGTACCTAAATTTGGCACTACTTCTCCTGAAAAAGTATATATTTTATTATTTGTTCTTATTACCTTAATATTTTCCTGAGTATTAGACCTAATTCTTTCAAGAGTATGCTTTGATATGACATTTGTGTCAGCTCCTGTATCTATTTGACATTTGACTTTGAAATTTTGAAAATAAACATTAATTTGCCAGTCTCCTGTACTGTTAAAATTTTTATTAATGGAACGTATGACAAATTGATTTTCTTGTGGATGTGATAATAACTGAATTGTACTTACTCTATGATTATTATTACCAGAATTATTATTATTTTCTGAATTTTTGAAGAAACAAAATTTTGCAAAGTGGTTTTTCTTCTTACAATTGTTGCAAGTCTTGCCTTCTGCTGGACATTTGTATTTGTGTACTTGACCACACCTCCTGCATACATTGTTGTCTGGTGTTTTTAGTCTTTGGCTGAAGTTATTTCTGCTTGACGATGATGATCTGTTCCTGTAGTGATGATTATTTTTGTTGTACCTGGTCTGTGAACGGCTTCTGTTACTTGTCTTGATTGCTTGCACTGTTTCTTTGTTTTCAGTTTTGCACATGAGTTTTGTTGACCTTTCTTGAGACAGTTCGAGACTTTTTGCAATTTTCATGGCATTTTCAATTGTCAAATTTTCTTCTTGAAGAAGTCTTTCCTTTATATGTGTATTTTGTATACCAATGACGAGCATATCCTTTATAAGAGAATCCCTTAGTGCTGCAAATTCACATGCGGTCGATAGGTTAGTGAGAACTGTGAGGTATTCTTCCAAAGTTTCGTCTTGCTTCTGTAGTCTCGTGAAGAAATTATATCTTTCAACTGTTAAGTTGGTGTGCGGACTGAATTTGTCATCAAATTTTTTCAAAATAATTTCTACGCTCGTTTGTGTCCTGTCGATGTTGAAACTATTGAATATTTCAAGCGCGTCATCACCAATCGTGTTCAGTAAAATTGCTGTCTGTTTAGCAATTGGACATTTGCTGATTTCGTTAGCATCCATGAATATTTCGAAACGTTGCTTCCATTGCCTCCATTTCTCGGCAGCATTGTCGCCATTTTCTATCTTTAGCGGCCTTATGTTCGCAATGAAGATTTTGTCAGACATTTTGAATAATTATAAATTTCTCACCTTTTGAGACCAATTCTGACACCATGTTGTGCTTGGGGCTGGCTGGGTTCTTGTAATAAGACAACTTCTTGAGATGAATTCGGATTATAATTTATTGAGAGCTTTACACGATGGCGTCCGTTACATCGTAGCTTAGGTGATCAAGGAAGACCATAGACAATACATTTTTTATTCTTAAAACTAATGTGCCATAGACTAAATATACAACACTACTGTCAAAAGGAACTACTAGTAAATCAATCCAATCCACCTGCTTTTTGAACCCCTTCTTCCCATCTTTGTCAAATCCAGACAGCCATGCTCTTCATCTAGTGATGATATAAACCACCTAATTTGTGACCGTTTAACGAGTCTGCGATGTTCAACTTGCCATAATATAGATAATTCTGACGGAGACTTCAACCTTACCCCTTCTTCCAAAGCTGTGTTGCCCCAATGTAACTCAGTCATTTCAGGGAGGGTAGATCAATGGTGACATTTACCAAGCAGCAATGTATCTTAATAAATTGCTCGTTTGAATTGTACACAACATTTTAATTTATTAGTTTTACAAATTTTTACTTTATATTGCCCAAATGAATACAAAAAAATGACAAATAATCGTCAGTATATTCGGGAGTTTTGTTCTTTGTGAAGCACGTAAAATAGGAGTGTGAACTGTGCCAACGGTGCCCAGGACCACAATGGGCCAGGCCAGGACATTAATGTCGTCTGCTCAGGCCTTTATGATTTAAAATTCAGTTAGCAATTTTGATGACTTCTTCATTTTAACTTCGTTTTGTTTGAACTGCTGCGTTTGAATTGTTTGTTCTTAGTCGAAACTACCAATTGTGATATTGCCTATAGGTATATTTTATTGACCGCTAAATCCCCCATAATTATGTCCCTTCCCAAACATATCTAGTTTTAGCAATAAAAGTCACCTGTTCTTAATATCTTCTCTATTATTTCCAGTATAACTGGTGGAGAGCTCTTCGAGCGCGTCATAGATGAGGACTTCGTGCTGACGGAGCGAGCATGCACGGTGTTCATGCGTCAGATATGCGAGGGCATCGAGTTTGTGCACCGGCAGAACATTCTGCATCTGGACATGAAGGTACGTTCATTGCCTCTGACCTTGAACAAGACATCTTCAGGCTTTGCCTAAAATTATACAGCAATGCGATTCAGAAGGTTCCTGTGCAGGCTCTGCCAGTACGAGCCCTGTTGTCTGCCTATTATTTGCATGAAACTTCAACAGTTCAACATCACAAACTTAAATATAAGTTTTTAGAAGCAATAGTGCAAAAACATACGAAACATCAAATCAGCCCAGCATGTGGTATTTGGACTACTTATTAGTTTTTGTTAACGCTGAAACATTAGATTTGAATTTTGATAAATCAGTTGGAACCGATGAAATCTATTTCAATGATTTATTACCTTTATTTTGTAAGTACTAGAATTTACTCACACCGGAGAGTTAAGGATAGGACACATAGGTATCCATATGAATTAGGCAAGATTCCACAAATAATCTTATTTTCACGGAGAACGACACTCACAATTATTCAAGGAAGTAAATAAATAATAACTCTTCATTAATAGTATGTAAGAGCTAAAAATAAAACCACTTACCGGGTCGTTTAAACGTGATCTTCTTTACGTTTAAAATCTGACGTATCGGAATAATTGTACCTAGGTATTTGTTCGGAGAAGTGTTTTTTCTATTCGTATGACTAAGGTCTGAAATAGCACAATGATGTCATTGTGCTCAGGATCTTGCGATATTTCGTCATTTGGAGACACTAATAGAAATTCAGTGCACATTCGTGTATTTTTGTCTAGCATTCATGACTAGTGCCGAACTGCCGATTCGTCAGAAACAACGTAGAATCTTCCCAGACAGAAAAATATCTCTAAAGAAACGCTAAAAATTGACGGTTTCCTGAAAACAACTTCAACCAGAGAAAAATTGAAGTGATTACTGTAAATTCCCACGATTTAGAGTCTTGAGAAAATGCGAAATCGCGTCACCCTTGACTCCAACAATAAATACAGACGTAATTTCGCTTAATAAAAGAAAACGACGTAATTCCGCAAATAATAAAGTAAATAAAGAAAAGATTACATTGTTCAGCTGTTGCGGTCCCGCCATCTTGGTCCGCGTCCAACTAATAAATCAAAATGGCGGAAAAAAGCGCGCGAGTTTTATGATAACCGGCCAGTTCGAAGTTTATTTGAAGATGTCGTTTTTGAATTTCGAATGCGTATTTCTGTCATCTGTCGGAAATGTTGCAGAAATATCGTCTTTTTTTTTTCAATCCGATAGTGTTTGACTTGCATTCGATGATTATTTTATGCTATATTTAGTTTGAAGTGCCTTGTTTACATACTGTAGATTTGTGTGTTGAAATGGTTGGCACTTGTTAATAATTAATATTGATATAGGTAAACCTATATTCTGACTTACGTAGGAATATGAATTATTATAGTACCTATTAATCTTTCTATTTTGAGACTGATGTCAGGATTGATTCAGGATTAGGACAATTAAAGGTAGTAACTATTTACTTATTAAAGTCATGTGTACAGACGCCAGCACATCAACATTCACACCAATCTGTCAAATTCCGATCGAACATAAACATTGTTCCATGGACATTTTTTTTTATTGTGGTAGCTTGACGTGGCGTCAGTACAAGAAAAAAAAAACATTGCACAACGGATTTAATGCCTTAAACACACTACTGCGAACTAAAACGCACCTAATGAAGAAGTCGCCTGGGGTAAAATGAGAGCTCAATTCAGACCTGCGGTAATACAACCGTATTACAACGTCTTTAAACCAGGCTTGTTCCGGCGAGTGAAAGTGACAGAGCTATACAAGTCGTCTAGCGCCATCTCGTTCACTCACTGGAGCAAGTCTAGTTTTAAGACGTTGTAATACCCCCTAGTGGCCTACCATGACATCTTAAAGCGAGATTAATTTCAGTGTGGGAACGAGGTGGCGCTAGACGACTTGTATAGCTCTCTCTTTCCCAAACAGGAATTACTCTCGCTTTGTAACTGTTCCCGGCGAAATCTCTGCCAGCTAAGCAAAAATAATCCCTAACAACACAGTATTAATTCTTCTTTTCCTTTGCAGCCAGAAAACATCCTGTGCCTAACAAAACAAGGCAACCGCATCAAGATCATAGACTTCGGTCTGGCCAGGTTCTACGACCCAGAGAAGAAACTCCAAGTCTTGTTCGGCACTCCCGAATTCGTGGCCCCAGAAGTTGTGAACTTCGATCAGATTGGCTACGGAACTGATATGTGGTCTGTGGGAGTCATATGTTATGTGCTGTAAGTATTTTAAGGTATTATAGTGGATAGATATTTTTAAGGAACGAAAAATTCAGCTGCGAGCAGGGTTCGAACCTGCGTCTTCTGGATAGGTACTCCAGACGTCATATAACTAATTAGGCCATCGCAACCAATACTTTCGAAGCTGAATTTCTCATTCCCTTGTTTTTTTTTGAACGTTGTTACCTATTTTATATGGAGTACCTATCCAGAAGACGCAGGTTCGAACCCTGATCGCAGCTGAATTTTTCGTTTCTTAAAAATAACTTTGCGAAGACGCGACGCAGGCGTTAATGCGTATAAATGTATAACTTTATAGTGGATAATTATTCTAGTCGTGCACAAAAATATGTCTTTAGATTTCCTTTCAACAATTTCTTAGATCAATAGTCTGTTCACGGAAACCTAGAGTCTGAGGTTTGCGATGTACCTAGGAGGTAAAAAGAATTCTTTGAAGATACAATGGAACACGTAACTGCATGTAACAGTTTATCGTCGGAGAATTCTTTTAAAGCTCAGTAAAAACTGAAGTCTAAATTGACTAGTTTCATGTCAAACAAAAAACCTACAACAACTTTCAAAATTCCGGTCACAACCAAATAAGCATCATTTACAAATCTACCATCTCTTTCCAGCCTTTCAGGATTATCACCGTTCATGGGCGAGACAGACATAGAAACGATGGCTAACGTCACCGTCGCTAAATACGACTTCGACGACGAAGCTTTCACGGAGATCTCCGACGATGCTAAGGACTTTATTCAGAAGCTCCTCGTTAAGGACAAAGAGTAAGTGTCTTGCCTGATTACCTAGTATTTGTTGTGATATTTAGGGCTTCATGCCCGTTAGAGCCTGAACATCTTGCAAAAGAACGTTGTAAAACTCCTTCAAATTATTTTCAATCCTGTAAAGTCCTGACTTCAATTTGTTACATCTCAAGTAATTTTTGCAAAATGTTTGGGCCCTTTAAGTAAGCCTGTACAAATTATAAAGTTTCAATAAGAACCTTAGTTCAAAATGCGTGTCAAAAAACCTTTTTTCTTTGAAACAATATCTTAAAAATCCTCGCAACCTTTCAATTCCGGTATGATCTTTTTTCGCGGATTTTCTAAAGCTGTGTACATACCAGCCTGACGATAAAGAACCCTTGTTACTCGTTTTTCCAACACTAGAAACTAACACTTCATAAAACATTGCACGATGTAGAAATAATGATCTAACTTTTACAATAATACTCTAACTGTACATACTAGTTAAGTAGATGTAGATTAGATTGTATGTGTAGCCCACTATAACTCTCCTTCAAAATTTGGCCCAAATTTTGGCACAAACTCTCCAATCTTGCAGATTAACCTATTAACCCTTCCCTCCTTCCTCTTATGCACGCATTTCCTCTTGCACCCCATTTTGATGTAGCTGGGCCCTACCAACCACTTGTCTATGTCCCGTAGAGCTAGAGACGCCACCCTCTTAACTGTGTCGGTGTTGGGCGCTAGTAACAAGGGTCTTTGTCGCAGGTCGCGGCCGGGCGCCACCGAGTGCCTTCGACATGCGTGGCTGCAGCGCCGGCCACCGCCCCCGCACCTCCCGCCACACGCACCGCCACCCGTCCGCCCTGAGCTCAAGAACCCTCTTGACGTAGCCAAGGACAACCTGAGACTCTTCGTCGAGCGCTGGAGCGAGCACCCCAACTCACCATACGTATTCGACAACCAAGCACACGAAATCACCAGCCTCGCGAACGGAAACTGTGAGCGATCTTCAATTGGAGGATGTTCGCCTTCTCCCAGAAGCTCCCTCAGCAGCTCTCCTGATGTAGTTTTCGACGAAGACGACCTAGATCCACCCCCGCTAAGAGAACACAGCTTCCTATCCGCTCCAAAATACAACCCCGTGGAAAGGCGAGCCTCCGACAGCACCTGCTTCTTACATAAGAAACAAGACGTCCTCGTCAGGAAAAACTTAGCGGAAGAAATAAAGAAACTATCCGACCACTTATACATGCTCTCCACAATGAACACTGATCTCGCTAACAACAACAGCATGAAAGAATTAGACAAAAACATTACGGAAACTAAGTCGACCAAAGAAGAGAAACTACCGAATGGTTTCATAAAGGAAACGAGGCACACGAAGCTAATAACGAACGGCGACGCATCAGGAAAAGAGAAGAGATCACTATTCACTTCAAAGTCAACGACTAAAATATCATCAGCATTCTTAACAGAGAGAGAACCAGAGAAACCGATGACGAGTAAAATGCCGTGGGTGAAATCAAACAGATCGAAACGAGTGTCGACAACGAGTCGAGATGTGCCAGACCAACCCGTAGACGTTCGGAACAGTTTCTTCCAAGAATTCGACAGACGAAGGGAGAAGATAGACAAACTAGTGAATGGATCAGAGAACGGTAGACAGATGCCTTATAGAAGAGGAGATGAGAACAACGCGCATCGGACGAAAGACCTTCTTTTACACCTTCTAGAAAAATGGGGAGAATCTGAGGAAGTGGAGGCAGAAAGATCGGCTGGAGGAACTTCAAATGGAGGTAGACACCAGTCGATATCCCTTGAATGGTCGCCCTCCAACCAGTTAGGCCAGAGCTCCATGTCCAGTCTCCACGCATTCTTCCGAAGACAGACTTCAGATGAAAAGACGCAAAGGAAGAAAGTGACTAGTAATGTAGCGAAATGACTCCCGTTGTAAGAAAAAGTGCCATGACACTATGTTACCAAAGTACGGTATGAGATTAGTTAATGTTCTAATAGCCTAGCGCATATACACGAGTTTGACTCGGCACATCACGGATTTTAAGTAAGTATACAGGGTTTTTTGCGTATTTTTTTTACCAGTTCTACCGCAAGGTTGGTATTATGTCCCAAAGGGAAAATTGGGACATTCGTACCGTAGGATGTTTAAATGCAGATGGCGGTACAAGTTTTTAAATTCCACGAAACTTTTTTTTGGAATTGAATTGAAGTACGTACTTAGGTTTTTTTTAAGTTTTTTATTTTATTTTTTATTTATATTATAAGAACTTTCGTTTATATGCGCTAAGTCTTAAAAAGGCAGTTGAAATGACAATAATAAAAATCTAGTCTTCAAAATTTTACAAGCAGATTTAGATTCAAGACTGAGAACGAATTATATCAACATTATTGAACACTTATTGGTAATTTTTTAAAACATTTTTTTTTGTATATAAATAAGACATGTTTTGAAAAGTAGAGGTACCTATAACTTAAATTATGATTGTTCCTTATATGTACTTATGTATAACTTAAATGTAATTAATTGTTATTACGATACGTATGTTGTTAAAATATAAGGCTTTATTTAAATCTTTTGTTTTATTATCGCTGACCAAACAAATAAATCTTAACAGACACTAACAGCGTCTCGTAATTTCACCTCCTTGGAGATAGAAATCGTGCACCGTTTGGCCATAGATAAAATATGTCGCTCAATGCAATTTCTTTTTCTCTATGAAAACGACAAACCCGAGGCCCTAGCATGAATTCTAGGTACATACTTATTTGACTGTAGGTACTTCGTACTCAAAGTATCTATATACCTACGACGAAAATTGTATGGAAAATGAAACGGCGCCTATGGTGTGGCAAGGCGAGATAGCGTTCAATAAAAGAAATTACCACTTTAAAATATCATATTATAGGGTAGTTTCCAGGGTCAAAATAATTACATTCTATTTAGTCCGTATTTTAGATTATAAAAAAATATTGGACACGTATTTTTTCTTTTTTCGATTAAACAAAAAAGAACAAAGATAATAGCCTATTTAAGTTACCTGTGACGTCACTCTGCGCGAAAAATGCCACGCATCGTGACGTCACACGTAACTTTAATAGGCTATATCTTTGTCATTTTTGGTCTAATTTACAAATAAAAAAATACGTGTCCCTTATTTTTGAATAATCTAAAAGACGGACTAATTAAATTTTTTTAGGCAACTAGCCTATTACAATCAACTTTTCCACAGCGATCGACTATCAGCATCGTCGACTCTGACTCATCCGTGGCTGATTCAATCAGCTCTTTGCACAGAGCTCCACGTTACCAAGTCCAAACTCAAGAGATATGTCATCAAAAAACGCTGGGCAAAGGCCGTATCAGCCGTCATAGCCCTCAAGAGAATGGGAGCCAAATTCGAAGACCATCATGAGGAAAAAGTGGAGAAGAAAAACGGAGAAAATTGATTGGAGTAGTTTTCTTTAGTTAGAAGTTTATTGGGCAGTGTTGTAAATTCATCAGTTAGGATTCTTTGATGTCTCAGTTTAGTTTATTTTGGGGAAAATTGGGCCCACAATGAGTTACGCTACGGTACGCAGGGTATTTTGTACCACAATCCTCGGTACGTCAGTTATTTTTTTTTTTTCAGAAAAAAATATTCGCTTGCTTACTCACTCAGAGTATTATCTTAGTTCTTGGGCTCGCTAGTCCCTTTTTGTCCAGTTGACTGAATCTCTTGAGGCTAGCTAGATTGAGAATTCCAAATTCAATATCTGTTGTTAAACAAAATGCGTTTCAATTAAGAATAGGATGACGTTACCGCCATATTGGTACATAAAGTCAATATGGCGCCAAGGTAATTATTTTCTTAGTTGTAATGCACTTACTTATTTTGAAAAAGCGTCTGAGGCTAAATTAAAAATATGCAATGACTGGATTAGATTTTAAATTATATTCAACAACACTGCCCAATCCTTGGCTAAATAATGTTTAGATTTATTTAGAGATTAAGACAGTTTGTTAAACGCACATAATTCGCAAAGAAAACGCACAGAAGCATATCTAACATAGGCTTAATTGGTTATAACATTTTTCATATACTTAGGTTATTGATTGACAACGCAATCAAATTCTATAGAACGTTGTTCTTGCCTGTATTCCGTTTTATACCCTTAGTTTTTCTTCAAAACAAGCCTCATAGGGGGTATTGTCAGTGCCGGATTAGCCATATAGCAGGAGGCAGCAAATGCTACGGGCCCTGCGCCTTAGGGGGCCCCGCGCCTGTGCCCAAAAAAAAATCACAAATATGTAATACACCTTGGCTATTCTTAAAGTGAGCGTCACTGCTAACGCCTCGTTACAGTCGTCTCTTCAAGACTGGATACGCTTTGTATAAATCATTACATGGCTACATCGAAGCAATGTAATCCACATTGAGGCATTTCGTATTGAGAGTTTTGCTCCAAAACCTCCAGCGGCCGCCCTCAGGCTACTCCTGCCCAATTTCAGTGAGCCAAACGCCTCATGCAAGGAGGCTATACGCCAGCGTCGTGCGGTCCCTAGCCCTCTACGGGGCCCCCGTGTGGTCCCTGATTAGCATTCGGACGCGACCACTAAAGCTGGTCGCATGCCAGGGGGTCATGGCTATCCGGATGATCTGGGGATATCGCACGATCGCCAGCGAATCGGCCAACCTCCTAGCCGGATTGCTGCCCTGGGATCTGGAGGTGACTGCCTTCCATCGCGTCTATGAGTGGCGCGTGGAGGCGCAGCGCCGGGGTGTATCTCCGCTGCTTCTAGAAGTGAAGGCACGCCGGGAAGAGCTGAAGGGCGATCTCAGGGCAGTATGGAGGGAACGACTGTCGCAACCCAGGTCCGGGCACGCCACAATCGCGGCGGTAAGACCCCTTTTTGAAGAGTGATTGGATAGGCGTCACGACGTCCTTACCTACCGCATAATGTTTCGGAAGGTACCTGTGTCTGATAAGGGGGAGGAAACGCCTGGGTGTCACCACTGCAAGGATCGCCCAGAGGACACGGTGGAGCATACAGTGCAGGACTGCCCCGCTTGGAAAGCACCGCCGTGTCCTCACGGCGGCGATAAGCGTAGACCTCTCGCGCCCGGCATTGATCGAGGCCATGCTTCGGGGCGAGACGGAGTGGGAAGCGGTAGCCTCCTTCTGCGAAGCAGTCGTGCTCGCGAGGTAAAAGGCGGGCCGCATGAGGGAGAGGACAGCATCCTCCCTTCACCCCAGCTGCAGTGACGGACGTCGGCAGACGATCTCTGGCGGTCACCGTAGGCGCGGGCACGTGGGTGGCGAGTAATGGGCGACTCGCTGTCCGACCATGGACCAAGGGTCGACGGCATGTTGTGTTCCACGCGCACCTCAAAGAGTGTCAGCATGATGACGGGGCCCCCCCTCTCGAGGGCCAAACGTACGGGGGTCGCGAGACTTATCTCATTACCGTGACCCCAGAACGTAAAGGGCTATTGAAGGACACCGTGGATTTACCGCTAAAAAAAGAGGCAATGTAACTCTAGGGCCCCATGGCTACATTTGCTACGGGCCCCGCACCGGCTTTATCCGGCACTGGGTATTGTACTTATAAATGCGGCTTAACCCTAAGAGCCTATGCACACCACGTTTTTAAAACGCGCCGTCGACGCGCGTTTGTAGCGATACAGGCATTTTCCGCATTTTCACTAGATATATCGCCCAACATTCACACGGTATGTCCACGGTAATATTATTATACCTACAGTACTCCGACTTCGTAGAAACGGACGAAACGCGAGCTATGCCTACGCGCCTCGATGTTGGGGCGCGCTCGGGGCGCAGACAGTCACGACTGTACCGCAGTGACGAACGGACGGTGTGTTGTTTTTTTAACAATAACCGCGCGATTTTTTCACTACAAATCAGTTCAAGTACATTTATTTAATATGACGAGTAGTAAATATTATGCTGTTTTTGGTTGCATAATTTTTAAATAAGCTTTATATTAGAATGCGGATTTATTATATTTTAAAATTTAATAATAAAGAATTTCGTACGACTCAGTCGAGGTGCAAATATTTTTCGGTCGCAAAATAAGCCCGAATTGTTTTTCAAACAAAAACATGGTTTTTTAAATTAAATCTACCAATCAATAACCCCCGATAACTAGCGCAGTCGGGTAAAAAACAACACGCATTTTTATTGAACACTTCCTATCCAATAAACAAAGTATTTTATTTGTTTATATAAAAAAAGTATACCTATTTACGACCACAAAACTAAATAGAAACAAAGTAGGCAAATGTAATTAAAATGCTGGAGACGAGAGAGCTAACGCATGTTTACGTACCGCGCGGCTGTAGGCATTTATTTCTATCATGCGGCCGAGTTCCACTACTGTAAGATAATTATACTGTGGTATGTCTCTGGAACTTTGTGGGACAATGTCGCTCGACATTTCCTTTGTTCACATTGGCCAGTTTCTATTAGAGTCAACTTACGGCAAATAGCGCGACCCGTAAATATCCCGCGCGAAATATCGGTCGACATCGCGCGGGACACGTGAATTTCGTATCGAGTGACAGAGTCGCGGAACAAATGTCCAGTGAAAATAAGGCTTTAATTAAATAAATCTAGATTCAAAGCGCATCGTAGCGTCTTGACAATGGGGAAGGCCGATCAAAGCTAATTGTAGATGGCGCCACAATAGCTAGGTCCTAATCCGACCAATGAGGTAGTAGGTACTATTTTGAAGTACGTATAAGATTTGAACCAATGACGATGATGGGAACTAGCTATGCTGGTGCCATTAGTTCCCCAGTTGCCATCCCCATTGGGGTCGCAGGACTGTCTCGGGGTTCACGGGACTGCCTAAACAACTCACCGTGGCCCTAGAACGTAAAGGGCTATAGAAGAACACCGTGTACTTAAGTCAGTACCTACATACTGTCTAACAGCCCTTTCCACTCCACCCAAGGCGAGAAACTCAGTTGATGATTTGATGATCAAGTCTTTTTGTAAAAGTTATTCTTATTGGTGTGTAGCCAAAATTACCCCGTAGAGGTTTCTTTTTAGAAAAACTAATGTCGTTAATATATCTGTTGATTTTTTGTTTTTTCATAAATAACCACTTGTTGAGTCGCTAGAGTTCAATGTTGTTTTAGAGATATGTAAATATGAAATAAATAATATTCATAATAAGTAGCCTATTCAAAATACGACATTTTCGTGCCGGTGGGTACTTCAGGATAGCCAATTATTTACACACTTTCGTCTAATAAGTTTGACATAAAATATTATTTAGAACACATGGCTATTATAAATTAAAATTACTTTTTAGTCAAAATTCAGTATTAAGTCATGATTTTGAAACACCTGTACTTAGGTACTTAATATTTAATAACTTGCCCCACAGTATAATAGGGTAGGGTCTCATTATTACTTATGGCAAAGCTTACCTTACCTTTGACAGTTTGGCCCCAAATTGTCTCAGAATCATTTCTCTGGTACAACGAAAAAATATGGTACATTCGTGCCTAATTAGGTACTTATGTTTTTAA
Organism: Agrotis clavis; assembly: GCA_954870645.1. NCBI lineage: Eukaryota > Metazoa > Arthropoda > Insecta > Lepidoptera > Noctuidae > Agrotis > Agrotis clavis. The sequence goes on from OX940925.1 coordinate 8,380,099, forward strand.
AGCTATTATAGGCAGAAAAACTTTGGTTTTACATGACTAAAATGGTGCCAAAATATTTACTAACTAGTAACACTAGGTGTAATGCAGTGCCTATAATAAAATAATACTTAAATATAATCTAATAATCTCATTAAGATCTGTATATCAGGAGTATTCTATACACTTTAAAGTGTAATAAAATAATTATTTATAAGTAAATAATGATGAAGAGTCCCGTCGCAGGCAAAGATGGAAAAATAATGGCTCATTTACACCGATTTTTACCCGAAACTGAAGATCTCAAATAGAGGCAAAAACTTTCTTCATGTAAATGAGCTTTAGCTAATCCTAGTTGTACTCATAGACATAGAGAATAGACTAAGCGTTCCATTCGAGTACAAGAAATACAGGCAGAAAGGTGTGAGAGAGACAATCGATCTCGAGGGTGACAATGTCTTTTTCTGTCATTGGCTCTTTCTGTCTTACAGGAGAGAGATAATTATGGGCAGCTGAATAGCTTTCTCTCTTTCTAGAGAGCCCATTCTCTATGTCTATGGTTCTATTAAGATCATAGAGTTGGCCTTTGCCAAGCAGTGGGATTTCACGGGCTAAAAATAAATAAAAAATACATTTAGATAGGTGAATAATGAAAGACATTAACTTCTAACATTAGATATAAGTTTTGTGCTAATTTAATTCAAAATTAATTGCAATCATCTCATTTTAAAATTAGATCTACCTATTGGTTGTCATCGCCATTTTTTCTCACCATAATTATTTATTATAAGGAAGATTTATCATTAAAATTATTGAGAAACTATGGATTGTTTAGTCGTATTATATTGCATTTAATTTTCAGAGTAAATGACTGTTATTAAAGACATTGGATTGTAAACAAAATTTTTGAAGAGTAATAAATCTTGTTGCATCAAAAGCGTTTTTTTTCTATCCATGACCATAATGTGACCCGAGTAGCGTGATGTGCAACTAAGAGCAGTCACTTCCGGGGTTGCGGGACTAACGAATTACCGTGCCCCCGGAACGTAAAGGGCTATTGAAGGACATCATGAATTTTAGTCAGTACAAGTCTGACAGTCCTTCCTGCCCTGCCCTGAGTTGGAGGACTCATTTGATAATTATACCACGATAAAAAAAAAGACCTGTCACTCAACATAATATTTTTTTCACAACACCTGCTCGTAAATGTCAAATTATGTCTGATAACCGGCCGTAAAGCAAGGCATTGTTCCCTCCCGCTTGAGCCGGGAATAATATATATACTGAATTTCATTATTCCCGTGGGAATATAATGTGATTTGAATTTGGAACCTCAAACAAAACATAGTATGAAAACTTTGAACGAAGGAATTGAAGCAGCGGCGGCTGCCCCCCGGCAGTCCCCACTGCAACAGCTGATCGCTTGCTGAGGTGGGCACCACAGCATGCTCACGTTCGAAGGTTGTCGTACCACATCAAATTTCAAAATTCGAATTTATTTCCTCGCAGGTGGTGTGAAAAGCAGAGTACTCACCTCAGGAATAAAGCTGCTTTTGTCTTGGGCTAACTTAAATCCCTCGCTACACTAAGTATTCTTAAGCCGGCCATTGACGATCAGTCCAAACATAAAACTGCGGCATAAAACTAGGGCGTCACTCCAAAATTTGACCGTCAATGGCGAATCGTCACTCCAGAGTTTTAACTGACGACTCGCCACGGAAATTTTCCGTGACTACCATAAATCCAAGCGGCGCGTCGCGCCAAACCGACCGTCAATGCGCGATCTTCGTTCCAAGGCTTCAGTTCGCACGAATGTGTGGAATGAGTGGCAGTCAATCTCTCATGAGGGCTTCTCCTAATATGCTGGATACTAATATCCTGTTTAGCAATATTTAAGGAGTTACAAGTTTCAAAAGCTTGAAATATGTAGTTTCGTCCATCCTAAGTAGTTTCTGCAGTCACTTGGTTCTAGTGATAACTCATTCAACAAATGAATTGATTCCTTTTTCTAAGCTATTCTTTCATTTCCTTACCGTGACCCCGGAACATAAAGGGCTATTGAAGAACACCGGACTAAAACTAAAAAAAAAGCTATTCTTTCATCCATTGCTTTCTTTCACGTTTCTCGGTAAGTATATGGCAACAAATAGTAGCCACATTTAGAATTAATGTTTCTTCTTCAGAATCAGAATTCTTTTTTTTTTGACACAAATATAATGTAGTGCACTTTTCGTCAGCTTTGCCCGGCGGCCGATCGAAAAATGAAGAGCCGGAGTGACGCCAGTGAATGAGCAAATCTAAATGGAGTAAAACCATTTGGAGTGACGCCCTAGTTTTATGCCGCAGTTTTACGTTTGGACTGATCGTCAATGGCGGGCTTTAAGCCGGCCATTGACGATCAGTCCAAACATAAAACATTTTTCGATCGGCCGCCGGGCAAAGCTGACGAAAAGTGAACTAGGTACTTATATTTGTGTCAAAAAAAATGAATTTTGATTCTGAAGAAGAAACATTAATTCTAACTGTGGGTACTATTTATTTTGTTGCCATATACTCACCGAGAAACGTGAAAGAAAGCAATGTATGAAAGAATGGCTTAGAAAAAGGAATCAATTTACTCAAGTCAATTTGTTGAATGAGTTATCACTAGAAACAAGTGACTGGAGATTTCAAGCTTTTGAAACTTGTAACTCCATATCTATCTATCTATCTATCTAATATCTATAAACGAGCAATTCTTGTATATTTATTTATATATAATCAGGATCTCGGAAACGGCTCCAAGGATTTTCATGAAAGTTACAGATTAGGGGTTTTTCGGCTCAAGGAATCGATTTATCAAGGTCCCAGGTTCGAGGAAAGCTCGGTTCCCAAGATATAGACATTTTAAAAACCGCGTTTTAAGAAGCGCCATCTATAACGCCATGACTGATGAGGGCCAAAAACAAAAAACCGAGCGAAGCTCGGTCAACCAGATATTATTGCTAAACAGGCTACTAATATGAGAGAAGCTATTAGCCCTCATGCGAGATTGACTGCCACTCATTCCACACATTCGAGCGAACTGAAGCCTTGGATTGACGATCGCGCTTTGACGGTCAGTTTGGCGCGACGCGCCGCTTGGATTTATGGTAGTCACGGAAAATTTCCGTGGCGAGTCGTCAGTTAAAACTCTGGAGTGATGATTCGCCATTGACGGTCAAATTTTGGAGTGACGCCCTAGTTTTATGCCGCAGTTTTATGTTTGGACTGATCGTCAATGGCCGGCTTTAGTGTCGCTTTGGGATTCAATACGCCCGTAACGTAAGGCACTGCTTTATTCCCTTGGTGCGTAATCTACTATTATTTCCCAGTCGAATGCTATGAAGATTATGGGAACACTGGCTAAATGGTGAGAAATATGTAGTTCCTAGCGGCTGGCTAATCTTCATAGATGTCTGGGTTTGTGACTTCGGCATAATCAGCGAAGTTTAATCCACTGAGTCAGCTGCTGGCACTAATAGGCCACACTTATGGAAAATACTGTCGATTGTCGCGTTAATGGACGTTTGTACAAACATTTAGTGGCTATTAAGGCGCGGCCCCACCGCGGTGCACGGTGAGGCTCACAAGGCACACAAGTTTTAAGCTTCGCTTTGTAAGAAAATGTATGTGGTGGTGTCCACTGCAACCCACGGAGGCTACCCACGAATTGACGTCATCAATACACGCGTGGCTTGCTCGAATAGGCGGTTATATAGCTCAACGCTGTCAACATGGGTTTACGTTTCCACTGGAGTAAACGAATGTTATTTTGGCCAAAAGGGAGAAATCCGAATCCATAAGAGATACAGGAAAACTTTCTTAGGAACCTTTAGCTGGGGTGCTATGACAGGAAACCTCCACGTGCGCCCGTGGACTGGAGTTCCCTTTCGGATACGTCCGGGGGGAAGACCAGTTTTTCGGGCCGGTGCACCCTGGGATGCGGGCAAAAACTCTTCCTTAGGCACTGTGTGCCTAAGGAAATAGCCTGTCGTGTGGACGCTCCAACGCGTGTCCCTCTGATCAGCAGAGGGCACAGCGGCGGAGCGGGCTTGTGGACGGTGAGTAATGGGTAGCTCGCCGTCCGACCAAGGAACAAGCCCGGGTCGGTGGCGCGTCGTGTTTCGCGTCAAATGCCTGCTGGGGTCGCGGGTTTTTTCTTAACCCAGGATACCGTGGCCCCGGAACGTAAAGGGCATCCGAAGGAACACGGGTGGATTTTAGTAAGAGTCTGACAGTCCCTTCCGCCCCACCCAGGGCGGGAGGACTCATTTGATGATTTTACCACCTAAAAAAAAAAAAAAAAAGGAACCTTTAGCTCTTTTTTGATGTGGCATTTTTTATTTTTTGGTCAAGTGTGAGTTGTCCACAGAAACGAAGATCCACGTCGTCAACTAAATTAATACACATGACACAGCTAAAATGCGCCGCGTGCCCGTACACAGCATGCGCCGCGGTGGGGCCGCGCCTACAGGAAATGCGGTAGTGTGACCCAACGACCAGTATGGTCGTTGGTGTGATCAGACTAGTGTAGTGGTGCACTTCTTTTGGGGCGTGGCCAGTCAGAATAAAAGTTGTTCTACACGATGCAAACCGACCGCCGACAGGTGACCTTCCACCAACGCAATCTTGTTTCTAACCGACTTCAAAAAGGAGGAGGTTGTGTTACGGACGTGTATAGGGTTTCTTCGTGCGCCAACTGGTTAACTCTTCTATTGTAACGTTCAAAGGACTACTATTTAGATTATAAGTCTGGTGAACTGACATTAACTTCAAAATCAAAATAAAACAAACAATAACTTTTTATACTTTTTTTTATTTTTAAAAACACGCAATGATATCGCACTTCCGGGTCCACAGCAATGCAATACCACACCGTGGTACCAAAGATGGTATTAACGGTAAGATTTCTGGTAGCGTGCGCGTGCGCCTGGACCACCGAACTTCTTGGGCTCGCAGCGACGAGGGTCGGCGACCAGCAAACTCCTATCGTATTGGACGAGGATATCCTTGATTTCCTTCTTTGATGCTTCGTCTACATCTGTAATGAGAAAATATCACTTAAGAAATCTACTCTCTAAATTTTTTTAAGGATTTACAACTCAATTACTGAGATGTAAAGCTGAGAACATATTATCGGACGCGTCCGTCAGCCGCGGCTGAGGGAGGCGGCTTAGCAGTGTGGACGGTAGTTCGGACGACGTCTTCGGATGCACGTAAACATCCAGCCCGCCAGATTCTGTTCGGACGTCCGAACGCTCCAGGTCACGTCCGCGTCTTATTACGACCGACAGTTTGCACAGGGTAGTATTAAATATACTGGATAGATAATGAATAAGCCGCGTCACACAGCCGCGGCTGACGGGCGCGTCCGATAATTTGTTCGCTTAAGCTGCGAACAAATTATCGGACGCGTCGGATCTTTTTATATGGCAAGAATTTTGGCAGTAAAGTGAATTTATCAAATTCTGTTTTGCGATATTGAGATTTAACACAAACACTTTTAAGACTCAATATGTCAAAGCGGGACTATGTAGTAATAAATAAATGTTGTGTACATTTCAAACTAGCAAGTTATTGACAATCATTGCTGCTTGGTAAATGTCACCATTGATCTACCCTCCCTGAAATGACTGAGTTACATTGGGGCAACACAGCTTTGGAAGAAGGGGTGAGGTCGAAGTCTCCTACAGAAACACCTAGCAATGACATTCATGGGCATAGCCTGGAGTAGGTAGATTGATTTTATGTACTTGTATCACGAACTGTCATAGAAATCATAACATGGATAAGCCTTTTTCCCGAGATTTCATTTCAGTTGTTACGGGATTGAATTGAAATGCACGCGGGCGAAGACGCGGGCAACAACGAGCGTCTGCATCCTACATGTTCCTAACAATTTTAAAATTCCGGAAAAATCTCTTTTAAATCCTGGAATCCCGGAGGGATATCCATATTAATATAAATGCTTCAGGTTATTGACCCCAAATCAATCTACCTACTCCGAGCTTTGTTCTGAGACATAGTGACTTTTTAGGTAGTAATTCATCAAAAGAGACTTCCTGCCCTGGGTGGAGCAGGACAGACAATGAATAAATTCCACCATGGTCCTTCAATTGCCCTTTACGTTCCATGGACACGGTTACCTGTTTGGACAGTCCTGCAACCCTGGCAGGTTCATATACAAATGCTGGAGTGAACTTTTCAATTTAATTTTTTCTATAAAATATACTGACATTGTGATAAGGCTATACATAGAGAAAAACTGATGACATAATATGCAGCTTACAATGTTCGTAAGAGACTTCGATTCAGAAAATAATACTAGAAGTAATTTTTTTGTTACTTACATTTCTGGTAGAAAGCGATGAGTGCCTTTGAGATGGCTTGTCTGATAGCATACACCTGGGCAACGTGACCACCACCCTTAACGGTTACTCTGATGTCGACACCGGAGAATTTCTCCTGTAAAAGTAAAACATTTTGTTAGAACTACATGAAATTGTTGAATTTATGATTTTTGGAAGGAAATTATGATCAGATTGGATCTTTACTACACATCCAAAGATGCTCAGGTTCGGAATAAGAGTAATCATCATTTAGAACTTGTTTTTGAAAAGGATGTAATCAAACATTTTTACTCACTCACAAGAAATTGAAGTAAGTTCCAAAAATTGCAACACAAAACAAAAATACATTATTTTAATAGATTGCAAATTGTTCCCTTTTTCTTTGAATTTTCTTTTTCTATTGATTACATGTTTCATACTTTCGTAGAAATAGTGAAAATTTTTATTATAAAACTAGCTGACCCGGCAAACTTCGTACCGCCTCAGAAACAATAAAAAAAAACCCTTTAGACCTACCCTGGACTACAACAAACATTTTAAAACCAAAATCAGCTCAATCGGCCCAGCCGTTCTCGAGTTTTAATCAGACTAACGAACAACAATTCATTTTTATTTATATAGATAATTGGGTAATAATACCCATACAAAATTTTAGCTGACAAATAAACATTTTGGCCAGGCAGTTATAGGAGAAAAATCAGTAATAAATTGAGAAAATGAGACTGGTAAGAACTAGTGTTTTGTACAATTCATTTTCATAACAAAAACTGTGGCAGAAAGTCACAACTGCTATCTTTAGCAGCTAAATTATGTCATGTAAAACAAGTCGAAGTGAAAAGAAAATCATAATAAAAACCAGATATTTTAATAACTGTCATTTTTAGATAATGAATGTGGTGACAAGGCTTGTTATTTGTACAGACAACAGCTGGTCAACCTACACCAATCTGTCAAATTTTACTAATTGAACTTGCCTTCCAATATTGTGATTAAAGAAATTTAACAGATATATAGGAAAGTTGATGTGCTGGCTGGCGTCTGTACTAGAAGTTTGATAAAATAGTATACATGAAGTCTCCCGAAAAATAAATAAAGAATAATACTGACCTTGCCGAGTAGTAGGATGGGCTCCTGCAGTTTGTACTGCAGCAGACGGGGCTCCACCAGGTCGAGTGGGCGACCGTTTACGCGCAACACACCGTGTCCGCGTTTGCAATAAGCCACAGCCGTGGCGGTTTTCTAAAAACATACAAATTGCATTACAAATCGGAATAAATCAAGATTAAATATTCAAAGTTATTTTTTTATTTAAATGTGAATGTTCCGATCCCAAGTACTGTATTTGTCAAGTGCTTCCTGAAAGATACAATTATTTAGACTGAAAAAGAAATTTGAGGTTATGTTGCATACAAAATATAAAATAACAGTTGCATCAAGGCGACTAGAGTCAGAGGACTAATCAATACAAATGATATGTTCGGATCTGTAAAAATGATCACAGAAGAATCCAAATTGGGCTTCTTGGGAACGTCAAGCCAACGGAAACACTGAAGCATCCAACATGGGTTGGCCCCCATACAAGATACCGCTTTGATCGGCGTGTGAGTTTATATTTTCAATTGTTTCACCACTAATCTCATACTGCACACTGATAACGGGTTAAAAATATGGACTAAATATCTAAAATAATCACTTAGAAATCGGCACAAACACGTGGAAGGAACAAACAACTAACCTTACGGCCGAATACTTGGACGGCCTGGATAGGTTCACGTCGCGCCTGAAACACAGGTAAGCAGAAATCGAATGAGAATCAAATCAATTTGTAAGGTTGGGTAAAGAAAATACTAGTAAAATAAAATAATTACAGAGCGCAAATCGTCACGCACCTCTTGCGGGGCAGCCATTTTGACAGAGAAAGACTGAATGAATGAACGATTGACAAAACAGAAGTTAACTCTATGGTTGAACGAATGATTGCAAAAACCGGAACTCACCAAAATAAAACAACGGGTATTCTCGTCGGTTGTACTGAATACTACAGTACTGTCATCTATTGGCTAATAGCAAAACTAAAAAAAAATGTTAAAATACTTGTAACTAGATGGCGCTTTCAAAAATTCTTTTAGTATGCCTTTTAGTAACTAGATGGCGTTCTATTTCTTACTTCAAATATTTGCCACAAGGTGGCACTAAAACGTAAACATTTTCTCATTACACGTTCACGGTGGGTGAGTCAACTAGCCAATCCATCACGCATAGCGAAGCGGCGCGCCAAGCTTGTTTTGTATTCGTCGAACGTAATTGCTGAGGTGGAGTCGTGCGGAATGCGCGACAGTAGTGCACGATCACGAAAATGTGCCGCGAAAAACGCTAAGTTGCGAACATTCCCGCGCTAGTGCATTAAAACTTGAAACAAAACAGTGTGAATTGAGAGAAATTTTGTGAATATTGTTTTGTATAAGTAATGAACAGTTTGTGTATTATTTGAACTGGATTTATTGTGATTTACTTTTTGAAAATTTGGAGGTAAGTTTCTAAATTTTTTTGTAGGTAAATATGAATTACATAGATAACTACTCACGTGTGATTTATTTATCATAAAAATATGTAGGTATGTAATATGTAGGTAGTCGTAAGTTACTGAAACTTTTGTAAGTAATAATAACATAATAATAATTATGATTATTATTAACTTGACTTGTGTGTACAGTAATAATAAAATTATTATTATTACTGTACACACAAGTCAAGTACCAGTGGAGACTTAAAAACTTTTTATCGTCAACTTTTTGTTGACTTGGTGCGTCATAAAAAACAAAATGAATCATTCAAGAATGTAAGCCGCAAGTATATGCAGGCAACTAACGAAGTAGAAATATCCAGGAAAAATTGAAAAATGGGAATTTATGCCAAGTTATTCATTGAATGAGTGGTAAAACCAGTGGCGTACCTACCTAGTAAGATAGGAAGTTTTGCAAGTAAATAGGTGCTTACAATAATGTAAACATCTGCCTATAAAACTGCTTGTAAAATGGATGTGTATTATTCAATAAACAGTTTAAAGTGTGCATTTTTTATATTATACATGATAACATGACCAACTGCCAAGGCATCAACTGCTAACCGAAATTCCATCGACCTAAATCAAAAACATCTACAATCGAACCTTTAAAGGAACGCGGTGTCTCCGCGCGCTTCTTTATCACCACTGAACCTATGGAGACTAACATTTTAAGCCGTGTGTGTGGCACATCCATGTTTTAGAACTAGGAAAAGACTTTTATATTTATCAACATTATGTTATGAATATTTCATCCTGAAAATAATTTTTAGTATCATTACAGTTACAGATGTCTATCGTTCAGTTTATCAGACAAGTGACGTTTGACGTTTCTTATACTCAAATACAAGATAATACCAATACATATTGATTTCACTACACGCTATGCTAGTACGTTATCGTATTTTGAATCTAATCTTCCACTGGCTTCCAGTAGTTCTGTTGAATCAAATAAGTAGGTATCTAATTATTGTAAAAATATCGGTCAATTCGTGTTTTATGTGATTCATTTTTGATCACAAAGATTAAGCTCGTATAAGTTCCGCAAAAAAGTTTCTTTCTTTCCCAATGAGATTCTAATAAATTCATTCCTAATTTTTGTCAATTTGGACCTTTAGACCAGACTGAATATGGAGATTATTCTTGATGAAACAATCACATTCCAATTAGAATAACGCCTTGCTCTAATCCTGAGTGATTTTGTTAGGCTCTAATTGGCGTAGCTAGGCGGGGGCCAAGCGGACCCTAGCCCCTTGGCGTCGCACCTGAAGGGGCTTCGCGTTCGGAGGAAAAGAAGAAGGATTTTGACAACGGTGATCACCAGTATTCACCAGTCAGTAAAGCAGTGCACCTTCACTTCTACAATCTGTGCTTCTACCAAGAAATTAACATGATCTACAATTACATATAATAATATACTTTTCGGTCTCTGATGGTGCTGTATCCAATTTTCTAGAAATTTTATCGGACGATCACACTCTTCTTTCAATTGCTTTTTGTGTACCAGGGCTGCGGTGATCTCTTGAGACATGGACAGACATTTGTCTTTATTGGTAATATTATAAAATTGTACGGGCATTCTTGCCCACATGCACGGAGTCACAAACGAAAGCTTTTAGTTTCATTATTAACATCTAATTTGCATGTATTAAGCGCTGTTAACACGTCCATGTCTCAATTAGTGCCCCTATCCACTTACGTAACAAAACCAGTCCAGTAGATACCATAAACAATAATTTCCATAGTTTCATAATAATTTTTAATATACTTGTCAATATAAATTTAAAATAACGACGAGTTAACATTCGAATAGTCGGTGCTGCATCGTCAAATTTTCTCATTTTGAAAGTTGTAATAAATGAGAAGATTTATTGACTTCCGTATTTCAAATGCTACGATTTATGAGAAGATTATCTAAGCACAATACGATCTTGTCTCATTATTTATTGCCAGTTCCGTTTACCTGTACTGTACTGTAAGTTTATCTGTACAAATAATAAAAAATATATCGTTAAAGGATGTTGCAACACTATGTGCATATTGCTTAGATAAGGTTTCTCTCTTCATTTTTAATTATCCGAAACTAAAGAATATTATATGCATGAACACCGATTGTTGCCATATAATAGAACCCTCAATAAAAGTTGTTTGGCACACTTGACTATAAAAAACAAGAGTCTGAATTACATAGGTTCGTCCAGAAAAACTTCTAAATTGTAATAAAAATAGTGCGTTAATTTACAGTACCTACCTAGCTTTTTTTTATCGTGGTAAAATCATCAAATGAGTCCTCCCACCCTGGGCAGGGCGGGAGGGACTGTCAGACTTGTACTGACTAAAATCCACGGTGTCCTTCAATAGCCCTTTATGTTCCGGGGTCACGGTAAGGAAATAACTCCCCCGACCACAGTACCTAGCTTACGAAATTGAATATTCACTAGTTTACGAATAACACTGAGAACACTCCTCGTGGTAGATTTGGTATTTAAATTGGAAATTACACATGCGAGAAAAATCAAAATCAATATACAAATCGATATACAAACTTCCCCGCTTATTTTGTAACTTTCATATCTCTTGGTGCACCTCTAAAATAAAACATAGAAATTGTCTATGACAATGTAACTTTTTTTAATGTCGTTCGGAAGTAAGTCGCGGTGTTTATCGGACAACCGTTGTATGACCGCGAACATGTCTCCTATATGTCAATACTGTGGCGCTGCTTCCTGTGGATCGCACACTTCACGTAATACGGTCATGGATAATCCATTTTAGGTTCAAATGGGCTGGAGAAATGTGTCGACAATATACGTATTAAGAAACTATGGGAGTTGGTTTGGAACACTTCAATGGTGGGTCATGAATCTTAATGTTGATCAGATGCACCTTGCACTCATTGAAAAAAAAAAGAATACTTACTATCCATTACTCTTTGGCTAAATGTATGAGTAAGTTTGAATGTTTTCACGCCAGAACGGCTGAATGAATTTTGGAATTGCCACATTGCAGGTAGTCTGTTAAATGGATTTACACAGAGGAGAGCTTTTAAAGTTTTAAACTGATATGGGACAGGCAGAAATTACATGCAATAGTTACAAAATGTAAATTCAACAATATCATATTTTGTTCTGTAGAAATAGACGACCCATATTTTACTCCGATATTGTTGAATCATACCAATGGCTATTTTTATACCTAGTACTTAGGTACTAACTATTTCAATATAGTAGTTTTTTAAATTATAGCTACTTATTATTTCATCATAATTTTGAACAATGGCCAATGTTTTAAACGAGTAATTAAAAGTAGAAAGTATTTATAAAAACTTAAAGAAGTAAATAATTAAAATAAAGTTATAATAGAACCAAAGCTTAGTTATGATCTAAGGTTCTCAGAAGACAATAGCATACTAATAATAGTTAAAATATAAGGAAAATTTGTTAATAATAACATGTTATTGTCTGTTTACTTCGTTTTACACATTCCAACCTAATGATTTAATTAAATAAGCTTTATAAATTAGATACTAACGTTGTATATTTAATGTTACAATAAAATACTCGTACTATGAAAACTTACAATCGCTGGAATTCACATTAAACGTTAAACTTGTAAGTTTAAACCAGTTTTGGTTTAAATACATTCGAGGCACGTTTACTACCCATCTTTTCCCTGAAAGTAGTAAAACCACGACTTTTTCAGGAAGTAAACAAACGATTAAATTAATCATTAAACTATCAATCGGCTAAGATTTATTATTTCAGTTGAAGGAAGGAAATACCTACAATCAAGTGAGGTAACATTAACAATGAATTTTACTGAAACTTTGATTTTCCATTTACTCATGGAGATTTATTGTGTATGTATTGTTACATTTATTACTTACCTATTCATTTTTTTATTCATTTTATATTTTTACAAAAACGTCAAAAAAGTACAACTTAGTCTACCAGTATCGTGTACAGGGTCCAGGCTACTGGTGGTCAGGGCTCTTGAGAGAGGAACCTCCTAACAGTACGAGCCGTGTCCAGAAGTACTGCCTTCTAAATCAAGCGCTTGAACCAGCTGCCAAGTTAGTGAGAGCCTCCTCAATGTTGGTCGAGGCTCTTGGCCGACATGACTATCGGCACAATTACTGCTGTATTCACGTCCCACATTATAAAAGTTATTATTATCTGTTTTAAGACTCAATTTCCTATACTTATTGATAGCAATCATCAAAAACATTACATCTTATAAATAGACCACCAGCAGTAGTAATAAAATAAATAGATAAAATCTGTACTAACGATATTAAAGACCTAAGTCTAGATAAACGTGCATCACGTTCAACTGTCGGTCCTATCGATAAATAAATACGGTTTAAAATGAAATAAATATCAGTGCAATAGCTTGCATTGCAGTACGAAGTACTAGGGCTTCATATAATATAGTTAGTAGATTTAGATTAGCAATGCACGCCACACGCAACGGGAGCCGGGAAGCCGTACTTACTACTTGGTACTGCAGATTTTTCGCAGAATATGTTTATAGCTTATTGTTTCTGTAATTCAATTAAGTATAATCTATGGTTTGTTTTTCATTTAATGTTTGGTGGATAGCTTTAGAAAATTATGAAGGCAGACGACTTTCCTTCGCCAAAATCCGCCTCCGACTTAGCTTATCACAAAAAAAAAAATCTCCCGTTTCTCAAACACCCTATTTTAAGGGTTGATGGAAAACAAATTCGACGAAATGAAAATTTCTATAGAATCTTCAAGGACAGTTTTTTTTTTGTTCTCAAACTTAGAAATAGTTGGTCAACAAAACCGTAGCGAAGCCAGCAAAGCTCAGTGCACCTCTTTTTTCTGAAATATTTACTGAAAACTCTACCGTAGTCTATGGCTTAAACATTTATTTGCTTTGGAATATCAAATAATGAGTCCTCCCACCCGCTCTGGGCGGAAGCGAACTGCCTAAAAATCACCCCGTGTCTTCAATTGCCGTTAGCGATTCCGGGCTGTGGAGTGTGGAACCCTGTTGAAAAACAGACCCGCTTATCCTGACAGGCGTTTGGCCCGAAATCTTGAGGTGCGTGAGGAAAACAATGCGCCGGCGCATTGGGACGACGGCGAGCTATCCATATTTTCTCTCAACAATTTCCCTTTTTAAAATACGACCACATGATCGATATCCAGGCCGCCACAGGTTCTAGTTCATAATCAGATAAGATATAAATATTTTGGGAAAATGCAAAAGTATTTTAGGCCATGTTTGCTATTGATAATGAATGTTTACTCGCGACAGACGTATCAATCGAAAGAATTCTGTTATTGAAATCAAATATTTACTCAAATTATTTATTTTTTCGATAAATGATTGCTTCGTGAAGTGGACTTTTTCTATAGAACGGCATTCAAGAATTACTTTTGAAACATAATAAATTAGTAATAATCTCCATAAAAAACTTTATTACTATTTATTTCTTTATTATTATGAAGAAACTGACTGGCTGTTTGACTGATCAATGAACACACAGCTGAAACAGCTGGGTCTAAAAATAAGTAATTTTTTACAAAAGTTTCTCAAATAACGGTAAGAATTAAAAATTTTAGGAAATTCATCCTCTAAAAAAAATAAAAAATGGAATAAATGTTTACTTTTATGATTTTTTTTTATCTACCAAATTAATGAAACACGTATCTCGTTAGTTTTCCCAACCCCAACAGGGTAATGTTGAAAACCATAGGGGAAAATACGGTATTCCCGCAGACGATGTCACAAGCAGAGTGTAGTATGTACTTCTAAAACTGTTGTTTAGTGCCACTAAAACTAAAGGTATACTTGACATTGCCAGTGTCAGACACTTTATCTCTTAGATCTTTTTCATAAACAAACAAAGTTACCTAATTTTAATAGAATTCAGAGCACTCATCGAATGCTTTCAAACATAATCCAAAGAATTCTAGTTATTTAAATCATCGAACAGTCAAGTTCAATGTCGGTTAACCAAGTAAATAGTAATGAGAGTTTAAAATGCCGCCAAGAAAATATTGGAGACATTGTTGCAAGCTTAGAAGAGTCTACTTGTCTATGGGCTGTTAATGTGGTGTCTATGGGTTAAGAACAGATAAGCAAAGGTAAAGAAATGGACAGTCGTAAAATTTTTAAAAGCTTTGGCGGTCAAAGAATTTTGTAGAAGGAATTTTGGGACTGGGGCAATGTTATTTGAAAGGGAAAAAAAACTTTGGTTCGGATTAATGTGAGATTAGTTTATTATTAGGTTTAGTTTAAACTTAAGTGCTGAGATGAGTAATAATTCATCCTGTTCCTATAATCTATGAATGAGCTTTTTATGGTGTAAGCACTTTGTCAGTCTACACTAACCGCTCAAGATGAGTTTTTTCTCTTGTAAGCTTTCTTTTATATTTACTATAAAAAATATGGGCCCTTAAGTATATAACATACTAATTAACTTATCATCAAACTTTTATGAGAAAAGATGATGTCTGAAATAATGAAAAAACAGAAAATCCAGTAAAATAATAATGTTTGTAATTCTATTTTCTACCTGTCCATATTCTTCGATAGTTAGATAGTTTCCTGAGTAATTAAAATCTTATCCATTTCCTTTAAAAAAAGAATACAAAGATTTTAAAAAAAATCCTCCATTGATTCTAGAGTTAATTTCGAATATCAGACTTATTTACGGCGATATTTTAGGCTATTATTATATTATGCAGATGGGTTCGAAAACAGGTTCCTCGCAGTTCCTCCGAGGCGAGAATCTTATAAAAACATGTTATGATGTTACATAACATACAATATAAAATATATTATCTTATTTATGCGTAAAACTTTGGTTCTATAAGAAACTCTGTGTCATGTCTGTTTTTGGTCTCATAATATTCCTCTCTTGATTACAATTTTTCATGTTTCAATCCGCTATGGTCGTCCGTAACAATACGGAGAACTTCTCCACCACAAAATTCTTCTTTCTCTTTACGAACTTCTCTCGTCGTGGAGAAGTCATTAAAGATATTGTAATTGGAAGTTTAAATGAATAATTTTGAACGTATTACTGCAAAAGGACTGATAAATACTGGCATGAAATAACAGTTTATTATTTAGGTAACAGTTACTTATACTAGCTTTCTTTGTCATAATGTAAACGGCTAATCAGATTTAGACTAAACTTGGCACACAGGTAGAATGTAATTTTGGTACGGAAAAGGTAATAAAAAAAAGTAAAACTTTGCTCAAATCGTGACTAGCCGACTAGAAATATTTAAATAAGCAAGCGAAACCTACGTATTCTGCTTGTATATTATATCAGTATCTGTTTATGAGATGAAATCAAGAGTATCCGGAAGTAGTTCATTTAAAATGAATTCTTATTATGCCTAGTTTATTGCTATGTCATATAGGGACTGGTTTATGATCCGTTTCATTTTGCATAATTTAAATTATAAATAAACAAGATGATAAAATTAAGAAGATATAATATTGCTTACGATATTTTACGTAACTTTATTGATAAAAATTTGTATATATAACTATTTTATCGACTTGGAATCTTAGAGGTATTTTTAATGGACCTGTTACTGAAATACTTACTTGCATTAAATTATGGGTAATTTTTATAACTTAATAAGTTTTGAAAATCAGTTTCATTTCAAGAAAACATTTAAGTATAGGTAAATAAATAATAACTGCGAAGAAGTCAATGAAAATTATGTCATTTTTTTTAAATTTTATAGACGTTATAATAATAACTCGACGAAAACCTTTCGAGGCTCTCCTTAGGGGGTTGAATCAAGGGCCAGGGTGTCTACTCTGAAATTACACTACCGATTGTTCGGGGGGTCCATATTGGCTCACCTAAAGTTGTTTACCCGAAATTGTTCTTCCTAACGATTTGTAATCCGAATGATCACTCTTCCTAAAATTTTTCATCCTAAAGTTTTTATTCATACTTTTTGTAGTGCTACCGGCGATGTTCATAACACTCATTTTTCCGAAAATTGTTATCAATAATATCGTTATTGTAAATATATTGAAACTCCTACTTTTTTTTTTCATAACGTTTTTATCCCTAAACATTATTACGGTGATATTTTTATTTTTTCATTTTACTGGATTTATTCAAACTAAATCCAGTAAAATGACGACAATTTAGTCAAACTAAATAAAGTAAAATGTCGAGAAAATTCGACGGAGCACCGCTTCGCGGTGCTCCTACTTCTGAGTGGTTTAAAAAAAAATAACCACGAAGGGGATGGCGGGGTCTTTCAGACCCCGCCATCCCCTTCTAACCTAACCTGTCCGAGTCGGGGTGCCCCCAGTCGTTTTTGGTCAGAGTGTCGTGTTGGGGTCACTATAATATAAATAAAATAAATCTAAACAAAAAAGATATGACTTTGAATAATAGTGTAAAAGAAGGTTATGTTGAGAAAATATAGGAAGACAAATAATAGTATAATAGATGTTTATTGCTACCAACATTATGAAGTCGATTGATTCGGAATTACGAATATTAGTGACAGTGCAATTAGGAGTTGTGATCATTAGGATTAAAAATGTTAGGAATACAATTTTCGGGTTTCCGATGATCGGAGTTTAAATTTTAGGTGAACTTTGGCGCGCCCTTGTTCGGGACCGACCGACGCACGACCGAAGTTCGCATTGTTGTCCTACTACGAAAACAGTTCGGTGTAGCTAGTCTTAACCCTAACCACCGGTAGCTTGGACCCTGCTCCCACGCCGCGCGGACTACTTTTTTATATTTTTAAATGTTTTTTTTTTTTGTTTTTATAAAGTTCTTATTTAGAAATGTAATAATATGTTATGTGAACGATCAACGAATAAACGAGATAATAATGATATTGAGTTGGAACAGAGAGGAGGCCTGTGTCCCAGTAATGGAAACATTTTTATATGATGATGATAAAGATACAGGTCCAAGCTATTTCTTTTTCAAGATACACTAAGGCGTTTAAAAAACGATTTATCAAGAAAAAAAACATCATGACCACTATCTAAATCGCTACAAACAAAAACTCTTCTGACTCCTCACAATACAACCTAATAATATTTTATCACTTTATTCCCTATTCCATATAAGTCCTCACCCGGTGTCGAACCGGCGATCTCCTAGCCGATACATAAACAATTGGCCAACAAGCCGCAGTTCGCACCATATTCGTGTTCATGACTTATTAAACGAGATGTTTTGCTTGACTCTACACTATAAATTAAATCTGATAAGTAAGCGAAGGAGCTATGTATGAAGAATTGTGATATTTTATAGCTGGGACATGTTAAAAAAAAATTGCAGTAGTTCAGTTTAAAATAACAACGTGTCGAAAAGGAATCTAAGTAGGTACACTAATATTACAAAGAGCTGAAGAGTGTGTTTGGTTGAACGCGCTAATCTCGAGAACTGCTGGTTCGAAGTGAAACAATATTTTTGTGTTGGATAGTCCATTTAACGAGGAAGGTAATGAAATTGTTTGATTTACGATTTTGGTTAAGCCTTTGACACTCTATAAGCTTGTCCAAAAAACAATTTACGACATTTCTAAAAAAACAGGCAGATGAAATCTATCAAACCGTGCTGAGCCTGCATGGTGGCCTGTGTCCCAGGCATAAAAAACATTATAAGACGATAATACTGACCTTTTGCCTAATGCCCCCGGCTAGAGGCCTTATATAGCCTCTCCGTCCACAAGGCGACGCAAGTCTTTAACTTTGGTATCCATTGACATGTGCCTGTTTACGAACCTCTATGGATTCATATTGCGATAGTCGCCTGGATACCAAAGTCTGAGATCGAAGACTTGAGTCGCCTTGTGGACGAAAGGGCTTCTTATAGTCATTTAAGGCATCCGCAGGACCTCACAACCTCCTCTAGGTTGACTTGCGAGATGCCACTCCTAAAAAATAAAAACCTTTTGCCTAATGTCTCGTAAAGTTAATCTTCTGATCATATAACCTGTTACAGGAGCTGTAACTTCCATTGGTAATCCGAGTGATATTACATTTCGCCGAGCGTCTGTGTTAGTTACACGTAAGCAGTTGTGTGTGGCCACTAAACTGAATGTCGCTGGACTTATCGATGACGCTCATCCGGTCGAGATAGTACACAACACCACCTAATGAGATACTTAGATGTTTAGTAATAATGACTAATAGTAGTTTTTATGTCGTTATAGATCTTAGAGTAGAACCTATGAGCATGTGAAGAATAAATGAAATAATAAAGAAGGAACACCGTGGATTTTAATCAGTACGAATCTGACAGTAATTTGCTCCACACAAGGCAATTTCACCACGCTAAAAAAATACCACGAATACCTACTGAGTGCCTCAACTAAGCTTTGGTTTTCAGCGCCCCAAAAATTTCGATTTATTCTATTCGTTTTAATTTTAAATGTTAAATGTTATTTTGACTTCAGGTGAAATTATGCTCCCTATCAACTTCAAATGCTTTGAACACTAAGTTCCGGCAAGCTTAGACCTGGCAGACCTTTTGATCCATTATCAGAGGCATCTTGGTTATTATTTAGCGTTGGTCCCATCCGGGTACTCGATGAGGTAGGTTTAGTGTTTCAGAAGGGCATATTTTAGGGGTCTGCCAAGTACTTCCGGCAAGGTGCGCAATGGCAGACCCACTTTTTTTTACATAACTAATCAATGGTTAACTGCTGCCAGCACTTTCATTCGGGTGTCTTATGACGTAATTTTTACTAAAAAATTACGTCAAAAAATCTCGGTTATTTCTATGACCCGGCAGGATCGGCTCTGGCAGACCTGATTTTTTTTACGTGTTTAGGTGTCGGTTAACGATCTATACATAGCCTATTGGGGTAGCCGATAAGGTAGGTATTTTTGCAGCCGGCTCTCGCACTATTCGTGGTTTCGAAGTTTCCAAAGTTTCGGGTCACATTCTAAAAAATAGGTAGTAGATAAATGCTGAAAAACAAATTGGCATCAAAAATAGAAGCACCAGTTGAAACAACAATTTATTTGAATTAAGAAATGGGTTACAATGGTGGAAAAAAGGAAGAATGGAAACGGAAAATCGAATATTTGATAATATTTCTGAACATTCAGCAGACATAGAATTAAGTAAAAAATAAATGGGGTTACCATAACGAATGCTACTAAGTATGTAAAGACTATCCGAGAACTGGGCATAATTGGAATAGTTTCTAATGGACATACATAATATTTTAATCTCTCAAACTTGTTCCACATCCAAAAATACCAGTTCAAACTCACAATAGAACCAATCCACTGTGTAACAAGTTAACCAGAAAAGCATAGACAAATATGAATACATAATGGCGTCGGGTATTGTCGGTTATTGTCACAGGCCTGTCACTGAGTCAGGCAAGTAACGACATAACTGGACACGCCCATTACGACTTTACATACAATCAACTGAATTAAAATAATCATTTTAACGACGGTGTACAGTGAAAATATTACTGAGTAGGTATTTTGTGATTATGAAATGTTAAGCCATAGACAAAATGGCAATTAGTTTCAAAGCGTTTCGTATCCGAAATGCGTCCTCCCACCCAGGGCAGGGCAGGACTGACTAAAATCCACGGTCCTTCATTAGGCCTTTACGTTCCGGGGTCACTAGTCCCGCAACCGGAGGTAGATCGTTAGTCCCGCGACCCACCCTAGGTAATATATGCGTCTACCTAAGATATGAAAAAATCTTTGATAGCATCGCCGGTCGTAGCGATATATTATGATAGTTTTTGGATGTTAAAATCACTTAAAAGTTGAAATAGGAACTGAATTATTAGAAAAGACCTATTAGATAATTATAATTTGCCTTTGTATTGTATAGAAAGGAGATAAATAAACAAGGAAAAAAACTTAAATAAACGATGTACTCGATTTGCAGATTATGTATTACATAAAGCTTTGTATTTGCAAGTTAATTACGTAACTGTTTACTTTTGCCAATTGGGTTTAATTTGATCAATTACCTATCTGCTTTTACGTACGCACATCTCGTCATGGCTTCTCCTTATCTTACGAGGTTCTATCTTATATACATTAACTGAGCTGGTTTTTTGATTATTCATAATCACTATTAATTAGCACCTAAATGTCTTCTTATCTTAACTATGAAAACCCCTCGAAAATCGATACAAGTCGAGAGCCAAGGGAAACGTGAAAGTTGGTCTATTGTGCAACAGTTGTTGTTACCAACAGAGAGGATTCTTTCGACGTAATATGTTTCCAAGAACAATTAGTTGAGCTGTAATTACAAGTAACTATTACACGAATCAGGTCAATACGCTGTACAAATAAATTGAACGCACCGTCTCCACATTTTCTGTGGTAAATCATCGTGAAATATGCCGAACATTCGTCCGTGCTTGCCGCGCCACCATTACAACCAAGCTAATGGCGGTAATAGCTCGTGAACGGTACACTGCACACTTGATCATCTAAATCGATGTATTAGCGGTTAACATCAACGGCATTACTGAGGTTTATTGATATTATCGGCATTTATCTTTACACCAATTTCCTACAATTGCCGTGAAAATGATAAATACAAATTGCTTATTCCGAATTGGGAACAGATACTGTAAACTATTAACAAATTATGTGGGTTTATGAATCAATTTAATTAGAGCTTTAGACTTCTCTGAAGATACGGTACTTCTCACCATAAATAGAACCACGTAATAACAGTTAGTAATCGTAAGAAAAATAAGTTCTCATAGCACAAATCATGGAGAGCGTTCTCATTTCTTGCTGATGTCGCTGATACAAATAATGACAACCAATCAGTCAGATGTCAGACTCCCAAGGATAAAGACATCCCGACATCCCATAAATCATGAAATGTTTGTCCCGATCCATAATCAAAGGCTATTAATTTCACGACAAGATTATTGCAAAACATGAAAACAGAACTTTCTACGTACATTGTCATGTTGCTGTTATTATTGGACATTGAGTACTTCTGAATTATCATTTAATTGGTTTAAATTGATTTTTTTACTGAACATTCCGTAAAAGGAGGTGCTGCAGGTAGTCGTTATAAATCCATCGTTTTGGAAAAATTGTTAACATTGTCTCAAAGCATTCACTCTTTTCTTGACTACCGACAAATATTTATGGTCAAAGTTATCGTTTTTTCAACTTTTTATCTCTAGCGTAATCTTACTTTTTAGTAGTAACCTCACCTCGTCTTGAATCATAGAGTAACCGAGTGAGATCACTCCGGAACGAAACCTAACGCTAGGAATTCTTGGTGATTCAACAACTAATCCCTTTCATTTCCTTCACAGGTCCGACGAGAGACGTGATATCTTTTCCCGCGAAAGTGCGTCTGCTAAAGGTAAGCATTGAGATCAATCTTAATATCTTAGATTAGCGCCTGACTCTGACTTCGTACAGGAAGCACTTTTAAAATAAAGTGAACAAAAAAGAAACAGTTGAGGTTTTGAGTGAGTTTATCCATCACAAACAAATAAAAAAAAAACATATTTCTCTTTTTAATATTAGTTAGAAAAAGTAAATAATACATAGATCTACAAACGGAACTTAATTTTAACAAAAGCCATCTTAAAAATCAGAACTAACCAAACTTACGTAACATAGGAGAAACAATCAGAGAATTTGAATAGAAAATGATTCGCCAGAAATCTTTAATATGTATGTAGGTTAATTACAAAACTTGCCATCATTTGAAAAACATGAATTCATTACATAATTATTATTATAAGGCGTTTTCAATAGACTTTAGTCAGAAGCTGAAAGCAGCACCATCGGCAACCAACGCTTAATAAAATTATTGTTCGTAATTATTCACGCTAGAGAATTACTCAATAAAATAAGATACGTGTTTTAGCCGATTTCTACGCTTTCTTCAACATTTTTGCAATAAACTATACACTAGTTAAAAGTAGGTTATGAGGAATTGTTGACTTGTTCGTTTATTTGTTTAGTGGGCTATGAATAACTTTTATAAATGGCACAATCTAACTCACGATATAGTTTAATTATTTTTTTTAAGTAAGATTTTCTTAGTATTGGAGAATTAAAAGCATAGGCCGTCTTCTGGCATATTTGAATCGAAGCTAAAATTAAATATCGAAAAAATACAGTTTACAGATACAGAATCAGTTAATTCATTTGAAAATGGAACAGTTTACTTTCTGGCGCCAGTAAATATTTTTTAAATTAGTTTTTCTTTTTTAACACCTAGGCATTTAAGATCACCCATTCATGATGGAGTCATTACTTTTATTAAAACAGTAGTGAGCTTTTTTTTGTCTATTGGACGTGGGAATCTCTGTCCGGTTCTCTGATGCGTCATTAGAAAGTGATAAAATATATATTTTAAGTACAGCAAGTGAAACCTTACGTAATGCATTTGGTTATGAGATTTCTAATAAAGTGCTTTCTTTGCTTATGGAAGGAAAAGTCGCGGTTTTTCTTCGTTAACGATTTGCATAGGGTCTGTGGAAATGTAAACGTAAACGGGTTTGGTTGCGTTCGTGTGAATCGACTTTAGATAATTTATTGAACAGATGCTTGTAGAATGCTGTAGTAAAGTGTATAGAATACTCATTTCCTACGTTTTTTAAAGTTAAAAAAAAAAACAACGGAAAAGTAATCACCTAATCTAATAAAGTTCATAATGTAACAGCTTGCGTGCACTGCCTGGCACAATAAACTAATATTTTCGTATAGTAAAAAAATGAATTTGCCTCGGTAACACAAAATTGTGCTGTGAGTAGCTCTAATTTACCATAAGAAACTAGTATTCGTGATTCATAATAATTGTGTAGCAATTTAAATAAGTATCATTTTAATGGAATAACACAGCAATTCAGCAACTCGTTTTCCTGATCGATTCCATATTTGCGAAAATAACCTTTATTACCTTATGATAAGAAAGTATGGCAGTTACATGCTTTCCTGTGAAATTGTAAATGTAAAAACAAATTACGTTTAAGTGGTGAATTAATAATTGATATAGGAATTCCGAGAAAGAACGCCCGTAGAGCCTAGAGCCAGACTATATCCCATAAATAATATAACTATTACCAACAATGTAACGTAGTACTTGTCTTTATTTTTCAGTATCTGACAGTGCACAGTCTAAATAATACAAGTAGCACATAACACAACACTCAAATCATTTATTTGTTTAATTCTAACTAAAAATCTACTCGTCTATCCGAGATAAATGAATCTGTAAAAAAAATTTAACCGCCTTCAAAAACAACCACAAAAAAGGGTAAAATAACCTACAAAATGACTTTTCTTTCGGAAGTCGGTGGCTTTGTTTTTTTATTTCGTTGTCTTTTTTGCCACCGACTTCCTAAAGAATAGTTATTTGTTATGCAAGGCTGCAAAGTTGATTTTTGGCGCGAGTACTTGAATTGAAAACTGAGCGAGCGAAGGATTCTAAGATTGAACCGCGAGAGAAACGAGCGGTTCAAATATAGAATCCTGAGCGATGCGAAGTTTTCAAAGGTACGAGACGCAGAAAAACTTTGCTGCCGAGTGCAACACACAACTTTTCACCTCACACAGCGAGGAAATGCAGTGGGGGCGGCTCGCCTGCCAGTGTAGAAAAGAAGAAAACAATTGAATACAAGACGTGTTCGAATTTTAAACAACACTTTGTGCTCTAGAGCACAAAATGGAGTTTTGCGCTCAGATTTTGAATGAGAAATAGAATCTTTCCGAGCGGGTGAGGTGAAAAAGTTATTTTGTAGGTTATTTTACCCTTTTTTGTGGTTGTTTTTGAAGGCAGTTAATTTTTTTTTTGAAAAAAGTTTTTATTTTACTCTTTTTAGTTTAATATTCAACCCAAATTCTTGTCAAATACATCATTTTCTTACATGTGCACTAGAATTTTGTAATCCGTGGCACCGGTATTAACATCGCTCATGTACACATGCTAATAAAATTCCCTATCTCAAAAACTGCTAAACTTTTGATGAAACTTGCAGTATTCCCTAAGGTGAACGATCCCCAGAACAACAAAAAAAGAATTTTGAAAATCGGTCCACAATTGGCGGAGTACCTAATCGTGTTACGAACACGCAAAAAGGAATGTCATCCAAGTAGCCGAAATCAATAAAAATGCTGACAAAATAAAAAGTACTGAACCAAATCGGATGAAATTTTTATGGGACCGCACTGCAAGTATTACTGCATCGAACAAAAAAAGAATCACACTAATCGGAATAGCAACCTCGGAGTAATTGATGTACATCAGGACATCAGTATATCATCTTACAGTACATACATAAAAAAAAAACATACCGACCGAATTGAAAACCTCCTCCTTTTTTTGGAGTCGGTTAAAAAACAAAGGAATCATAGAACATTTAGATTCCTAGTTTCTATATTCTAGCCCACCTTATCAGTAAAAGCGTAATTTCTATTACATTTTTAGCAATCAGCATAAATTTTATTTAATGTATCGTTTGATTTGATTTTAATCCCGTTCCAAGCCGGATGTTTGGAACGGGACGGCGACGGACGTCGCAAGACGATCTCCGGCCACCGTAGGCGCGGGCATGCGGGCAGCGAGTAAAGGGCAACTCGCTGCCCGACCATGGACCATGCCCGGGTCGACGGCGCGTTGTGTCCCACGCGCGCCTCAAAGAGCGTCATCATAATGACGGGGCCCCCCTCTCAGAGGGCCAAAGCCTGCCGGGGTTGCGGGATTATTTCCTTACCGTGACCCCGGAACATAACAGGCTACTGAAGGACACCGTGGATTTTAGTCAGTAGAAGTCTGACAGTCCCTCCCGCCCTGCCCGGGGTGGGAGGGACGTTTGGCTTTGGACATTGGAATATTCTTGATAAATGAAGGATTATTATCAATCACTAGGCTAAAGCATAAATGGAATGACCATTAATTTAAATATTATCTATAAAGTAGGTACCTACGTAACATTCCATTCTATTTTTGATTGCTTTTTTAAATAAGTTATTTACTTCTCTGGCTGAAAAGATATTCTTAAAATGAATGATGAATTGATGATAGAAGGACGCATGTCCTATTTAATATTATGATCAAACTTTTATACATATTATATTTTTATTAGAATTTTTAGGTAATCATTATACTTACAACTCTTACAAGTGGCTTTATATAAATCTTCACTTTTTGTCGTTGGGTTACATACTCGTATTATGGGAGTTCAAACTGGTTTACTTAATTTTAAATCGACATTGAACTTAGTACAAGGTTATGAACGAAAAAATGTTGATAAAAACAAATTACTGGTTTTGAAGAATAGGAATTAAAAATCTTGAAGTAATAAACATAATTATAATTAATTTTTAATTGCGTACCTACGTTTATAATGGAGACACAAGACATTTTATCTTTTCAAATTAAATATAATTATCTGCTCTATCTGTATATTATTTCAACCATAGAAGTTCCATTCATAAAAACAAAAACTATTTATTCTATCAATAAACACTACTATAGTATGTACCATTTAACATGGCAATAGAGGTCATTCACACCCTCCTACCAAGTTTTTCATCACTAAGCGATAATGACACTTATTGTTACCTAAAACTACTAATAAGCGATAGTTGCTTCTATCGCTACAGTATCGTGGTACCAGCCTGCTTGACATACAGGGGTTGTGAATCTTGTGTTGCTCTAATTCAAAATTATGTTTATATTTTTGTTCTAGAAATCAAATTGTGTGCTTATAAATTTACGCGTGACGTAAAAAATGTTCCACTGTGTGTGACGGATTTAAGGGGATTGGTCAGTAAAAATACGGTTTTTATTTTTTACTTTTCTTCGTACATATCTGGACTACAGATCTTACAACTTGGAATATAGTTATTGACTATATGATCTAAATTCTCACAAAGTTGAAAACACGATTCAATGAAATTTTCTCGATACAAAAAAAATGCAAAGTTCGGTCTGTGTTTTTTATTTTTTGAACTTTATGGAATAACTACTATGAGTTATTGAAAGGATGTTGTTTTAAATTGTAGAAAATACTAGTATCTACATTCTGTAAAGACATTTTTTCAATTAATAACAATTTTAATTCATAAAAAGACGTCAATATGTTTGGGGACATACGCCGTTTTATTCTGAGCACACATTCACTATCGTCCTCTCATCTTTTGCCTTTTAAAAGTAGTGTCATCACTTTCGTTCCTTGACGAATCAGTCAGCCAGCGTGGCTCTTACAGGTTAGACCTGCGACACTTTTTGTCAGACCGCGGCTGTCAGATTTTCGTAATAATAAAATTGGAAATGGATAAAAAGATCGAGAAAATAAAAACGAATGATACGTAGGCTTATAGATTATTCAAAACTATGTTTCGCTGTGTTCAATGGGACGTGATTAAACGGACATGACTGTAAATAAGTCACGTAAACTTTCTATTTTAAAGAACACATTATTTTCATTAATAATTCAAGAATAAAATAAACCAAACTTACTGAAAATCATCGCAGGAAATTCCTGACGACCCCTACAGAGCAAACAAGGCAAATGTTAGAATACGTATGATTCTATACATTACGAATTGTTCCTATCAATATAATAAATTACTCACAGTGATATTATATCAATGCTATCGTGATATCGTACTATTGTTGTCGGATGGTTCCTCTGTGTCCATCCTCCTCCCATAATAATAATAATAATAATAATAACTTTATTGACAGCCAAAGTACATTACAACAGTCTTAAGATCTAATAACAACACAATTTGGCAGCGAGAAATATACAATATGTGAGTCTGCTGACTCCCAAGCTAGAATACTCTGTGTTATGGGAGTCAGTGTTCCTCTATACAGCAGTGGGTTGCTTAAATATTATTATAATGTTAAAGTTGATGCCTGCTCCTGTGTAAAGTCAATCTACAAAGGTTGAATAATAAAAGAGAGAAAAATAATAATCGAAAGTGATATTACGTACGTATTGTTAAGGGAGAGTATGTGCTTGTGTATAGTGTGTGAGTGCTTGTGTAGGTATAGTGTGTAAGTGCTCGTGTATAATGTGGGTGTGTGTGTGTGTCATTAGTGTAAGTATATGTGTTTTTAAGTCTTTAGTGTAGATGGGAATAGTTGTGGTAGAATCTGTTACTTCAGTATCAGTTTCTCGGTCATATCATAGTCCAAGCTTAGAAGCCAATCCTGCAGTTTCTTTTTGAGAGAGAATTTTGTGAGAGATACTATATGCACTTGATCGTCAATTTTGTTGTATAAGAATGAACTTAAATGTGGGTAGTGACGGGTAGCAAACGCGGTTCGAGTGGGACTTACACGACAGGGCTTAATTCTTGTTCTTCTTAATGAATTTGCTACGGTGTTTGGTACAACAGTTGGATGTCGACGCAGGGTCGTGAGATACACAAAGAGCTGCCTTACAGTAAGCACTTTGCATTCAGCATACAAGTCTACTGTTGGGAATCTGAAGGGTTTGGACATCATCACCTTTAAGACGGATCTCTGAGCCCTCTCAAGTTTAATAAGGGATGACTTGTCAGCACCACCCCATATAGGCAGGCAGTATGAGATGATGGACTTGCAGAGGGAGTCGTATACCAGTGTCAAGGTGACATGATCAGCGGAGGTGCGAAGTCGTTTCATCACAAATATAAGTTTACGAACTCGGCCACAAACGTTATCAATATGTGCGTGCCAATTTAATCCGTCGTCAATTGTTACACCAAGGTATTTAATAGTATCGGATCTAGTTATTGTTATACACGAACATCTTTCCGCGCTTTGACATGTATGGGCAGAAATCGTAAATGTTTGAGGAGGTTTGTAGGATTTCTTTAGAGAAAAAGTAAGATACTTTGTTTTTTCTATGTTAAGAGTTAAGAGATTACTATTTAACCATAGCATGACAATTTTTAAGGCAATTTCCGCATTTTGTTTTGTTTCAGCCCAAGTTTTGCCATCTATTAGTAATGCAGTATCATCCGCGTAGGATACTACTTTGCAGTTAGGGATTGTGATGTTACACAGTTCATTTATATAGATTTTGAATAGGGTAGGCCCAAGTACGCTTCCCTGCGGTATTCCAAAATGAGACAATTTTTGCTTATCGCTAATGATATTACTTATGGTAACCATCTGGGACCGGTTTTCTAAATAACTTTTTAGAAGAGAGAGACTGACACCACGAACACCCAGATTTTCAAGTTTAGATGTAAGAATTTTATGGGAGACGGTGTCAAAGGCCTTAGAGAGGTCCAAAAAGATTCCTAGGCATTTTATTTTAGAGTCTAAATTGTGAACAATGGTACTGGTGAAACATTCTACAGCGTCCTCAGTAGAGACGCCAGGGCTAAAGCCAAATTGATACTGAGAGATTAATTTAAATTGGTTTAGATAATTATTCAGACGGTTATTTATTATCCTCTCCAAGACCTTTGACATCGCCGACAAAACAGATATGGGCCTATAATTGCCCATAGCATCTTTTGCTCCCGATTTATATATCGGATAAACTAGTGCTGTTTTAAAAGACTCTGGGAAAGTGCCCGTAGTTAGGGATAGGTTGAAAATGTGAGTAAGTGGTCGCGCCAATACCTCAATGCAATTCTTTAAAATATTCGCAGAGATGCCGTCCCAACCAACAGCACAGTTAGACCGTAAATTTAAAACGAGAGATTTGGTCTCAGCTTCGTCGATGGGTAGCATAACAATTAATGTGTTTAATGGAGGGGGCTCGATTGAAGACATCCTATTAAAGGTATGGTTTGTGTCTGGTTGGATTAGTTCTGCTAAATTTTTACCAACATTAGCAAAGTAGTTGTTGATAGCATTGAGGGAATTTTTGTTATTTGTGCCAATGTTGAGGAGGTCCATAGAAGGCAGATGCTTCTTTTGCGCGTCAGTGATTTTCTTTATGACATTCCATGTGCTTTTAGGGTTACCTTTAGCCGCTTGGAATTCGAGTTTTTCATATTCCTTTTTTACCTTACGCAAGAGATCATTACAAAAGTTTCTGTATCTTTTAAAGCTAATATTAAGAACAAAATTATCAGGACTAGATGCCGCTTTCTTATGGAGACTATCTCTATGACGGATGCATCTTAAGAGACCTGGTGTGATCCACGGTTTTAACGTAATTTGCTTTTGACGGACTTTTACTATTCTAGAGTGGTTACTAATAACTGATTTAATCATCGCCGCAAGAGCATCCGCTGCAGAATCAACATTATCGCTGTTTAAAATTGAAGAAAAATCGAGATTATTGACATCATTCACAATTGCTTTATGATCTGAAAGGGTGATGTTGTGCGCTAGTGGTTTATTACGGGAAATCATATTTAAACATGCTATGACAGGAATATGATCTGTAATGTTTGTCTCTAGTTTAATAATAGTTGGTTTATTAACACATTTAAGTAACACATGGTCAAGACAACTATCTAGTCTCGTAGGACTATGATAGGCAGGGATGAGTCCATGAGATGATATTAGATTTAAGTAGCTGTCCTTATCTTGATTATAATTTACAGGCGAGATGTTGATATTTATGTCTCCTATTACAACGACATTCCGAGAAGATTTATATGTTAACAAAATATCATTTAAACCGCCCAAAAAGTTATCAAGTTTCAAGAAGGAGGGGGATCTGTACAATGCTATAACTGTGACTTTATTGTCCAATGTCAGAACCAAACAGTTAGCATCTGTAAATGGTGGCTCGGTTACCTGATGGTGTAAGTCTTGGCGAACATATATAACCACTCCATCATTCTGATTAAAATTATGAGTGGTGTTATAAAGTGAGTAGCCGTCTAACTGTGGTAAGTGTACAGTTTTATTAAGCCAACATTCTGAAAGCACAATTACGTCATATTTTAGTTCTGTGGTTGCCAACATTAATACAAACGCATCAAGATTCTTGGTTATGCTGCGGATATTTTGATGTATTATTTTTAGCGATTTGTTATTTGAAGTAAAACAGTCAAGACATCTTGATGGCAGGCATGTATGAACCTCAGCAGGTGTAAGGGAGTCCAGTTCAGATACGATTGTATTTGTAGTATTAGCCATTGGTTATGTCGTTGTGTATGCAAAAGATGAGGTTAATAGTGATTAAGTAAACCTGAAGGGTAAACAAGGGTGAAAGAAATCTATGACTTGTGTTGCTAGGGTATGATAACTGAAACCATATACGCTGGGTAACAGGAGAAGTTAGTGAGGATATAATGTGTGTATGTGTAGTCTTCATTGTAGTATTGTGTAAGTTGTTTGTATTAAGGTGAGGAAATATATGATTTTGTGTGATGAGTGAGAAGAAGGTTACTGAGATTTTATAATTAATATACCAAATATACCAATTATACATAACTATAGAGTTCGCAAACCTGTTTGTTATGTGATTAAACATTTTAAGAAATAGTTTGAGGTAATTAGGCATGCAGAGCAGTTGATACATGAGCAGTTGGTACAGGAGCAGTTGGCACACTGTGGAGACTTTCTTGACATAAAATCCGAAAAAGCTGACTGCCAGGTTCTTTGCGCAAGTATATCCTTCCATTTATGACCCAGCAATACTTGTAACCGTTGTTTGTGGCAAATTGTTTGGTATGATAAAAAAGTCTTTTAATGGAGGGGGGTAAGTACTCCGCAACGAAGACAGGCTCAGGCTTGCCCGGGATGCCCAGCAGATTTGTATTCAGTTTGTCTTTGCGGTCCTTATTTTTATTGAAATTTTTCACAGAAGACAAAAACGTATCCTTTTTGTTTACAGAGGTGAATTCAATAACCATGTGCTTATTAGGACCGGCCTTGGTAGGTAAGCGGTAGGTGTCACGTATATCTGCAGAGCAAACAGGGGCTCCGACAGCTTTGCCAATATTACACACGGTAGAAATTAGATCCTCGTAGTTCTCTTTATCTGAATCCGGTAAATTTCTAATCTCCAAGGTGGAAGGTCTTGAGGCGAGCTCGAAGTCCTTTAGTTTATTCTCCAAGTTATGTATATACTCTCTGTCCTTGTCTCTCATTTTTTCCAATTTCTCAATCCTTAACTTCATATCTTCATACATCAGGTTAGAAAACTCCATACTTTTTTGAATTTCGAGATTAGCCTTTTGTATATCCTTGTTTTGTTCCTTTAGTTCCCTAATATCCGTCATCAGAGATTGCAACATGTCCTTCAGCTCATCGTAGTCACTGTTTGGGGAGCCAAAATGGTCAGGTTTTTGACGTTTAGCACGTAGGGAAGAGCTGCGTAGTTGAAATTCTGATGGTGGTGTTGTTAAATCCGGGTTAGAAGCTGCTTTCGACATTTTAATTTTCTGAGTTAGTTGTCGTTTAGATGTGATAAATAATAAATAGCAAGCGTAGGCGTAAACACTATAAAGCGGCGGGTTTCGTAGCTGATAGGCGACGCGCGCGTAGCTCACGTAGCAGACAGTGCACCAGCGCGAGTGTAGCGGGAGGCGTAGCACAGGTGTCGACGTCACACGCGCCGCACGTAGGCAGTAAGTTCGACCGCGGTGTAGCAAGTCACCGTGGCGAGTCGCTCAAGCGCCGGATCCGCACGCACGACACTCCGGGTTCAAATCCGCACTATGTCGTTGCAAAGCCACGATTTATAATTTAGTATGAAACTGGTCAAAGTAGTCCCATCTCACTTGCACTCCCCCCGAGGGGAAATAAACCAATTTAAGTTCTTAAGGTGCGACAAGGAATTGAGTTTAACACTGTCAACCAATCACAGTTTAAGAATTAAAAATACTGATTAAAAATTTGTAACGAGTTCAGGTAACAACCGCACTCCGCCACCGCGCACGGAGGAATGAATAACCCATGTAATCTTTATGCATCTAAATACCATTTCACATGAACTAATGATAATTGCACTGATTTGCAGTCAACAATTTGAGACAATATGTTACTGAAAACAACTTCTAATCGTATCAAACTGCGATATAGGATAAGAAGCACTTCACTTTTATTATTTTTTATTTAGTTTCGTCACAGATTTATAACAATTTCGAAGAAACAGGATTAAAGTAAATTAAATGAAAACTACTGTTGTCATTTTGAATACTTCAAAATTACTTGTCAACTACAAATAAGGCATAGCACCCACCACCCTGTTAAATATCGCCTATAGTATAATGCTGCGACTACGATGAAAAATCAGTGGTCATTGCTGTCTCACCGCGTGTTCGGTACAAGTGGCTTCTCGCTCTATTTATTGCTTTGGAGTCAAAAAAGATCAGTACTGGGCTCATGCTTTTGGAGTCGATAGATAATATATCTAAGGGTTTCATTTATCAGAAAAGTGATAATATTACAACCTTGTCCCAAAAAAAAAATACTGTGGATAAGATATTATAGAATGAAGATTACTTTAATTATAAAGAGGTTACTGACAATTGTTGTACTGTACCTGTATCTCATATGAGTAAAAAACCACTAAATCCACGCCGCGGCTCGACTAATGTTCATTTTACGCGGCGCTAGTGTCTGTCATTACATCAAAATGCATCAAAAATTAGTACCAACACCAGGTGGTGGAGGACAGGGTGTTAAGCACCCTTAGCTTTCCACTCTCATAATAAAGATATAAAGATATCACGCAACCAGCTTTGTGAAAGGACGTTAATAAAAGGAGCGTGTGTTTGGGGCTTTTTCTAGCGTGGTAAAATATCAAATGAGTCCTCCTACCCAGGGTAGGGCGGGAGGGACTGTCAGACTCGTAATACTTACTAAAATCTACAATGTCGTTCAATAGCTCTTTACGTTCTGGGGTCACGGTATTCTAAAGAATACTGAAAACAACACAACTCACATGCCTATGCCCGTGCGCGCGTGTGTTTGGGGCTTAATAGATAATTGGGTATTGTCACTTTCGCAAGGTATGCCAATTTTATTAATTTTCTACCAAATAGTAGTTTTTTTCGTTATCTCGGGACGTCAAAATCTGTGTCAAAGTGTCATAAAATAAATTTAAGACTGTGAATGATAAAAATATTTACAATATATTTATCGATATCAATAAGTATTTCTATCATTTTGTTTTAGTAAATGTTTCGATATCCTTATATAAAAATATTTCTATTATAGTAATACATGTATTTTGCGTAAAGGGAACACTTTATGAAATGTCGAAGTTGACGAAATGAAATACATAAAACTTTGGATTGCGTTAATTTCGCGATACTGGCGCCTGCTGGTGGCGGTGCGTGGCAACTTTTTCGACTCATCAAACGACGCTTTCGCTTTGACACGCGGCCTTAATGGATGTAGTGATAGGTAACGGCCCTTTTCCCGTCATATGTATTTTCGTCCGCGCGCGGATCATAGTAGATTTTCAAAGTCGATTGTATGTTTGTTCACGATTATCTCGCGTTTGTCTGAACCGATTTTCATGCGGTTTACGGAAAAATGTTTATTACAGTCTAGGGAAGGTTTTAATATACTATAATATTGGATGTCTTGGGACGTTGCCCGCATGGATCCGTTTTTGTTGCTCGCTTGGATATAAATTTCTAAAGTTGCCGATTATACGAAGATTTTGTTGAATGTCTGAACTAAAAAGGGTAAAATATTTTTTTTTAAAGTACCGACTTCAAAAACATATACAAAAAAGTGTAAAATTATTTTCTTTCGGAAGTCGGTGGTCAATGACATAAAAATCAACTTCCGAAAGAAAAGTTATTTTACACTTTTTTGTATTTGTTTTTGAAGTCGGTATTTTTTTTTAAGTTTTTATTAATACTAAGGGTACAACGGCGGTCTTATCGCTAATAGCGATATCTTCCAGACAATTATGATGGACTTGAAGAACTTTAAAAAAAAATGAGGGTAGACAGTGATGCACATCAAATAATAGATAACCGATAATATAAATACAATACACACAAACATTAATAATAAAATAAAATACACATACATACATAAATATAAATATGTATTATTAGATAGAAAGGAAATGATTATAAAGACTAAGCTTTTAAAAGAAACCAGTGACTTGGCTTGTCTTACTGATACAAGCAATGCATTCCACAAACGACAGCCTGGACTGTGAAAGAATCATCATAAAAAAATGTGGAATGCGCAGGCATCAAAAGAATCAAATGTATATAATTATGTATTTACAACGTGTAACGTTAATAGCGCAAAACCTCTCGTGGAGTAATTCAGCCCATGTTACTGAACAATGTTTGTTCAAAAACTTTTGGAAAAAATATTTTTCATACTGATGGGCTCGATCATTTTCTCGTTTTGTATGAAAAATAATTTTATTTTTTCCAAAAGTTTTAGTAATTGCCGATTTATCAAAATCATCAACTTTTTGGAGAACGTTTGGTCTAGGTACTCCTTTTACCTTCAGGCTGCGTTATTTTATGAGTATTTCTGTATTCACGTAATACCCGATATATCGATCTCTCACTCACCCCACATATTTCTGACGTGCGTTTGACAAGATCATGGTTAGTTAAATATTTATCTACGAGCTTTGTGTTTTGGACATATTTAAAAATGTTAATAATCATAAGACATTCTCCGCTGGTGAGAATCGTCTTCTGTCTTTTTGCTGGCGGCGATTTGAACGGTATCGATTCCGAACCTTCTTGAGGTTGGAATATGTTTGGACGACGACGGCATTTACTGGTTTCACCAGTAGATGTTCCAGCTTCTGGTTCCATGCTTCTTTACAAGCAACAAATGAAGTAACAATAACAACTCAGAACACAAAAACAAAACTGTAACAAACTCAACAACGATAACAATAAAAGCAAAGAAATTATAGCACAGACCCAAAGAGATTTAAAAAAACCTATAGAGCGGCCATTTGGAAAATTGTCATACAAAATTATTGATGTGTGTCAGTAGCACAATCTAGCGTTGCATAGCAACGCGACTACTAGACTGAGCGACTTTTTAACTAGTGGTAAAAAGTTTTGGATCACAACTTTCTTCGTGATGTCCCGTCTATTGCTCGTATTTAGTTTAATGTCTTTGCACAGACCGAACGCAAGCGAACTTCCACACGGAATGTTAAATCTAAATGGCGGCTGCTGCCGGGGGTGCTGCACCCCTGACGCGATGACTTCGTAAAACAAAAACGACTTAAGATCAAAATTAGCATTTTCTGTGATGAAATAGTTTTTGTAATTTAGTTTAGGAAAAATAAGGTGTTTTTACCATCCTGATATCAAAATAATATTAATATACTTGTCGCAGAACGAGCACAGAAGCACAATAATTTAGAATAACGCCATCTATTATCATGCTGCGGAATCAAAACAGAAACAATTTGGTATCTCTATTCATTATTGTTAATTTAGAATAACGCCATCTATTATCATGCTGCGGAATCAAAACAAACACAATTTGGTATCTCTTTTCATTATTGTTAATTTAGAATAACGCCATCTATTATCGTCGGCCTGGAATCAAAACCGATACGCATTTTAGAATCTCTATTGATTATTGTGAATTTAGAATAACGCCATCTATCTCTCATTGGAGTAACTATTAAGTTAGAATTGACAGATTGTTTAGGAGCGTCAAATTAGTGATAATTTGGAGATGGTTAGCATGGGGAGCAAATGGCAACACCGAGCGAATAGTCGAGTCAAATGTCGATTCGGAAGTTTAATCAGCTATTCGAAGTTGACAGGTAGTGACGTTGACAGATGTTGGCTAACCTGTGTGGGGTAGGCCACTTGGGCGGACAGTTTGGTGAAGTGAACACTTTGAATCGGTCCGGCAAGCTGGGTAGACATATTGGTTGCTCCGCCATGTTAAACTTCTCGCGTTCCTAAGTTTTTAATCGAGCGATATCTCGGACATCCTTGACTATTTTGTATTCAGTGTGTGTTAGCAAGTAATTAAAAGTGTTAACGAAGATTTTCTGAATGTTATTTCCGATATCCCAACCCCTCTGATAACGATCCTCCGTTATCAGAAGTGGGATTGGACCACGACGACCCACGTGTTGGAAATAAAGACTATAGTGATGAAAAATGGATGTGTTTGTTGGAACCGCAATTTTCTGACACTGATTCAAGCCGTGAAAACACCTACTACGTCACCACATGGTTTTCGTTTACCGAATTTCGATCCTGAGAAAAAAAATGTGGATGCACGTGCTTGAGTGACGACTACAGTGATGTGCTTTCGTACCAAGATCAACATGGCGCCCCGCTTATGGTCGCTATAAGCCGCGCCTTGAAGGGAGGAGCTTCTTTCTGCCTGGCTGCCTACCGTATCGTTTCCTGGTATGACGTGGACTGATTTTAAGCGACTTTTTATTGCAAGACACGTGGCCAGCTACAACAAGAGCTGCAAGCGTTTCTTTTGTGAAGAAAAAGCGAAGTGTTGTGAAACCTCTGAAGTGTTTTACCTGCTGCAAGCCGGGTCATGAATCCATGCACTGCTACCGCATAGACGTGAAACAGGATATTCGAGCTACGCCGAAGCACCACAACCACAGCGATGGCAACGAGAGGGGTCCATCGACAATTGCGAAGCCTCATGCATCCGGGATCACCTGCTTCAACTGCCACGGCGACATGAGAGGAGCGGCGCCGACTCCGGGGCGTCGAAGCCTGTTAATGAGGAGAGGATTGACCTGTGCCTCCTGAGCGCGTCGACTGGGATTATCCGGTGAGCAATTTTCATTTTGTTTACGACTCTGGTGCCTTGTGTTCTTTATTAAAGTCTGTAGCCTATAGATTTTCGACTTTGATGGAGATCTGTGACATTAGTATTGAGATTTGTTTTCATGTGTTGCCTGATTGTAGCGGGCACTTGATGGATTGTGGAGAATGCCTGAGGGTCAAGTACCATTTGAAGTAAAGGCTTTGAGTTGGATGATAAGTTTGGAATCTTAGGTCGGCTGGTCAGACCGTACCAGTAGCTGTTTCGTAGCCGTAGTCCGTATCTTATTGACATCCCGGTGGTGTCCATAGATGTGCGGTGTGCGGGTGGCACTGGCGGAGGTCGTGTATTGTACGTTCGTGATGAACGGTGTGAAACAAACAGAGGTTTGTTGGTGGGGCTAGTGTTAGCCAAAGGCCACGAATTTGATTCCTGCTTTTTAATGATCAGTTTCTTGCATTGTAATGGTACAAATTGCAAAGGTACTTGGTTGCTCTAGGATTCTCGGTCAGTCTTAATTGTGTTATGTTTAGTGTTTGAACTTAAACTTTACTTGGCTATTGCTGGTTAAGCGGTAGTGATGTTATCGCTGGTTAAGCGGTAGTGGCGTGATCGCTGGTTAAGCGGATTACGTTGGCTTTCGCTGGTTAAGCGTTAGCTGTGTTGACTATCGCTGGTTAAGCGTTAGTAGTGTAATCGCTGGTTAAGCGGATTACATGGGCTTTCGCTGGTTAAGCGTTGGCTGTTTTATCGCTGGTTAAGCGAGTTGAGTTGACTATCGCTGGTTAAGCGTTAGTGGTGTAATCGCTGATTAAGCGGATTACGTGGGCTTTCGCTGGTTAAGCGTTAGCTGTTGAATCGCTGGTTAAGCGAGTTGTGTTGGCTATCGCTGGTTAAGCGTTAGTAGTGTAATCGCTGGTTAAGCGGATTACGTGGGCTTTCGCTGGTTAAGCGTTAGCTGTTAAATCGCTGGTTAAGCGTGTTATGATGTGTGCTTTCGCTGGTTAAGAGTTAGCTGTAAAATCGCTGGTTAAGCGTGTAATGATGTAGACTTTCGCTGGTTAAGCGTTAGCTGTTGAATCACTGGTTAAGGGTGTTACGTGTGCTTTCGCTGGTTAAGCGTTAGAGGGTTAATATCAATGGGTAAGCGTTATTATTATCACTGGTTAAGTGATAGGATTTGTTACGCTGGTTAAGCGCTACAATGTTAAGTACCTACTGGTTAAGTACTTCAGTGACTAGGTAAGTAGTGATGGATGGTGCTGGTTAAGTGCTGTGGATATGTTTGGTAGAGTCATAATGCTTTCTTAATTTTGTGCCAATTTCTATTATGTGCCTTATTCTTTCATTTTAGTTTGTTTTGTTTTGGTTTGGCAGTAGTCAACTTAACATTTAAAGTATCTAGCATAGTAAGAGTTTTCTTATAATCTGTAACGTTATAGGAAAAATAAGGTAGCATGTTGAACAAACCTTCTTAAAATTATTTTGATAAAGGCTCGAAATGATTATCTTGATGGTGTTGTGTTTGTAACCGGATGGAGGTTACGTTTTGAAGACCGGATGGAGGTCGATAGATTTCATGCTTATGACCGGATGGAGGTTATAATGTGTGATGATGAAGACCAGATGGAGGTCAGAGTACGAGCACTGCAATACTTTAATGAGTTTCCTATTATTTGAATGAGTATGGGTGTTGTTCGACATGTCAGCTTTTAGAGAAAGAGTTCCTTGTGATTTTTATTAGACCCTGTAATTATTTTGATGAGAGTATCTTTTCCATTTGGGTCAGGAATGGCCGAACGGTTAGAATGATTACTGTTCGAGATTTTTTCTCATTCCAGGTTCCTCAGGATGTGATGTCTCACACGAGGACGAATGTCTCACACGAGGACGTGTGAATTGTCAGAATGGCCGTGTCGCAGAACGAGCACAGAAGCACAATAATTTAGAATAACGCCATCTATTATCATGCTGCGGAATCAAAACAGAAACAATTTGGTATCTCTATTCATTATTGTTAATTTAGAATAACGCCATCTATTATCATGCTGCGGAATCAAAACAAACACAATTTGGTATCTCTTTTCATTATTGTTAATTTAGAATAACGCCATCTATTATCGTCGGCCTGGAATCAAAACCGATACGCATTTTAGAATCTCTATTGATTATTGTGAATTTAGAATAACGCCATCTATCTCTCATTGGAGTAACTATTAAGTTAGAATTGACAGATTGTTTAGGAGCGTCAAATTAGTGATAATTTGGAGATGGTTAGCATGGGGAGCAAATGGCAACACCGAGCGAATAGTCGAGTCAAATGTCGATTCGGAAGTTTAATCAGCTATTCGAAGTTGACAGGTAGTGACGTTGACAGATGTTGGCTAACCTGTGTGGGGTAGGCCACTTGGGCGGACAGTTTGGTGAAGTGAACACTTTGAATCGGTCCGGCAAGCTGGGTAGACATATTGGTTGCTCCGCCATGTTAAACTTCTCGCGTTCCTAAGTTTTTAATCGAGCGATATCTCGGACATCCTTGACTATTTTGTATTCAGTGTGTGTTAGCAAGTAATTAAAAGTGTTAACGAAGATTTTCTGAATGTTATTTCCGATATCCCAACCCCTCTGATAACGATCCTCCGTTATACTTATATCCATACAATATGCACTAATTTTATATTTACTCAGTATTGTATTATAGGTTAATGCAAAATTATATGATGCATAATAATATATTTACTTTTGTTAAATTGTCTCAGTGTGATAAACTTGTGTAAAAACGAAAATACAATATTATAAAAAAAATATTTCGTAGGGTACGTTTGCTAGATTTTCTATTATTTTGGGTTGTGCATTGTTTTGTTTTTGTGGTCATTTTTTATGTATTATGAGACTCAAGCGATGTCAGTTT
Organism: Agrotis clavis; assembly: GCA_954870645.1. NCBI lineage: Eukaryota > Metazoa > Arthropoda > Insecta > Lepidoptera > Noctuidae > Agrotis > Agrotis clavis. The sequence continues at coordinate 8,420,550 of OX940925.1, forward strand.
TGCGACTGTTTGCGACAGATTTGTACGGGTGAAGAGGAAGTATCGCTAATATTGAGATATCGGGATGAAAGTCGGAGCAATGACCGCTATTGCCGTGTTAAATGGCACATACTATATGCAAACTACATATTCCATAATTAAAAATACAGTGACACGCAATCTTTAAAAAAAAAACCTACACATCTTCATTCATAAAACTCTACCTACATGGCCACTATTGAATCTACTAATCAACACTACTACGCGAACTATTCTATTTTCAAATCTTCGATTCAATTCTCAATCAAGTATTGCCAGCCAGTGACTCAGGATGTTACCTGGTGAACTTGAGTTCTGAGATAAGTCTGTTCTCGGAACAATTCTGACATTCTCGACCACCTTACTTATGAATGGGCTGCGTCATCAATGACTCATGGTTACAACTTTTACGTTCACCGTTTTTTGGAGCGTAAGTATTTGAGACTGAAACTTGTTCCTGTCATAAAAGGTAGGTATAATTTTTAAAATACAAGTTATTGAGAATAAAATTGATCATCGTCAACAGGTTTCCCCACAACTGTGCAGTTCGTAACTTTTATCGAAAGAGAATCTGAAGTCCGAAAAGGTTTTTCATTTTTCTTTTTCACTATTATGAAATCGAATTGTTCTAAAATTATACTTTTTTGCTCTACGCTATGTATCATTAATGTAAGGAAAATGTTTTAGCATTTCAAAAGTTCCGCTAATACAAAAGTGCGTTCTAAAACATAAATGAAAGCAGTTTCAAAATGAAGGAACAGACTTCATTACAACACCAAGGATGTCTTCAAAAACCAATTTCCCTACAGCAACCTGTAATAATATACTTTTTAATTAAGTAAATACATTATCAGGTCCCCGTTATACTTCAAATTGAATAAGTTCTCATTTAAATGCTAAATTAACCGGATGAGATACAATCTGTCACAATAGCTGAATCTCATTGAAATCTGTGCCATTGTGTGGCATACTGGCATAAAATTATTGTGCTGGTATGGCACTGACGTTTTATGACGTTAGTGGGGCAATAGGGATGGGTGGCAGACTGGCAGTGTCATAGACACGTCACTGGGTTAGTCTACTTTGTTGGCCCCAAACTGCGAAAAATTCTGCTTTGTGTGATTTTATGGTGCTTAGTAGTAGTGTCCTTTATTTAGTTTGGGCCAAAGCCTGCCGGGGTCGCGGGATTATTTCCTTACCGTGACCCTGGAACAGAAAGGGCTATTGAAGGACACCGTGGATTTTAGTCAGTAGAAGTCTGACAGTCCCTCCCGCCCTGCCCGGGGTTGGAGGACTCATTTGATGATTTTACCACGCTAAAAAAAAAAAAAAAAAAAAAAAAAAAAGTTAATGTAGCAATAATTTTCGGATATATTATGCTTCTTTTAATTTTATATAGATGACATTTAAATGAGTGCATTAATAAAAAAAAGAATACAGAGAAAAAGATCAAGAGACAGAAGTACCAATTTTACAAAATATCTAGATTAAGACTTACGTTTAGCTGACGAAGACACATTATTGGATCATTAAAGGAGAGGCTTAGAAAGATTGAAATTAAAAAATAGCTCTCTTAAATAATTGAAGATTTTGTAGCATTTGAAGTTAAAAGAAACAGCGCTAAATACCCCAGCAAATAAAAAAAGAGATCCGTAGCTACTCGCCTCATCACAGTTCTTCGATGCATAGCAAAAAACATTAGTAGGTTAACATAAAAAACAAAAGAACATCTAATGGAAGAAAAAACAAACAATAACAACATTCCCGATAGTTTTTTTAGTCTCTAATATATAAATAATGATAGTATGATCACCGGAGGTGAGAAAATATTGCCAATTGGATATCAATTCGTAAGAAAGTTAATACATTATTCCATTAGTTCTACATTCATAGCTTTAAACCTGCATTTATTTATAGCTTTATTGATGACCCTAAATCTTTGGTGTTTGTTTTTTAATTGCCTGACAGTGTACAGATAATGACTCCGTAAAATTAGTCTTAATGATCTTTGCTTTTTTAACCGCTGTTCTCTAAGCTTGTAATGGCCCTACAGCGAAACGGGGTGAATGCACTGTGTTACCAAACTTAAAACCTTGTTTCTTCTTTCTTGAAGTCGTAAAATGTTTGTGTCACTGACTTGCTCGGGTAATGCTCTAACCGTAGTAAGTGTTTAATTTTGAAAAGATCTTTTTTTAACCTATACTGAACCACTGCTAGGCCATATTTCACCCACATAAGCTGCCACTCTTCCCTATGTGCAGCTTTCTCCGGCCAATCTTTCCCAAGAAGGAGAAGATCTTAATGAGAAAAAAGATAATTGAAACTTATATTACAGACGACAACGTGACGAAAACTTATATTACATTATCTTCCATAACAATAAGGGAATAGGGAAACATCCCTACTCTCGTTTTCCATCACTTCTGCATGTTTCGGAACAAAAATTTCGTCGAAATTATTTGTTTCACACCCCTTTTCTTCTTGAACGTGATTCCTCGCTCTCATTGACTGTACTTAACTGCAGTAAGCAAGCTTAGTCATACAAAATATGATAGAATACTAAGCCAAGTTTTTAAAAACAAATTCTTCAATCCAACATCCAAAAAAATCTCAACAAAAGAACTACAAATGCCCGGTTTCTGGTGTCACCAGTTATGCTCTCAATAACTGTTGCTTCAACAAAGTTATTGGTCAGTTAAACGTAGTTTAACTCTCGCTGGGTTTCTGATGACACACGGACCGATATCATAACTATGAGACCAATAGCCAGTTCCATAATGTACCACTAGATGGGTCTGTTTAATAAATAGAGTTTTTAATGGATTTTATTAGTGTAATTCCAGGCTAAAACAAGTATTATGTATAAAATACTTTACAAGAGTAAAAAAAGGCCTTTGCCCAGCATTGGGACACACTATTTTCAATAAAAAAGGAAAATACCGGTGACAAAATGAAAAGGAAAGTAAGGAACATATACCTACCTTTTTTTTTTTTTTTTTTAGGTGGTAAAATCATCAAATGAGTTCTCCCGCCCTGGGTGGGGCGGAAGGGACTGTCAGACTCTTACTGACTAAAATCCACCCGTGTTCCTTCCTATACCCTTTACGTTCCGGGGCCACGGTAACCTGGGTTAAGAAAAAACCCGCGACCCCAGCAGGCATTTGGCGCGAAACACGACGCGCCACCGACCCGGGCTTGGTCCTTGGTCGGACGGCGAGCTACCCATAACTCACCGTCCGCAAGCCCGCTCCACCGCTGTGCCCTCTGCTAATCAGAGGGACACGCGTTGGAGCGTCCACACGACAGGCTATTCGCATACGGGCAAAGAGACCCCTTAGGCACACAGTGCCTAAGGAAGAGTTTTTGCCCGCATCCCAGGGTGCACCGGCCCGAAAAACTGGTCTTCCCCCCGGACGTATCCGAGAGGGAACTCCAGTCCACGGGCGCACGTGGAGGTTTCCTGTCATAGCACCCCAACATACCTACCTTACCTACAACTGAAAACGGAACGCAATGTAATTATTTGCCATGTTGATTTGAAACAGTTCACCCATCATCATGGTGCTTGCAACAATGCTGAAATATGGTTTAATCAAAACAAGTAATAAACATGGTTATTAATTCTATTTATAGCGCTAGTAATCATGCTAGTTAAAAAACTCAGGTATACCTACAGTGTTTTTTTCATTTTGAGGCATTGTTTGCGTGGACAAATAACTGCCAATAACAGTAAAAATAATAAATAGAAAGAAACGAGCTTTATTTACATACCACTATGATTCAATTTTGTTTAAACTAAATATCATAAATACTGGTATTGATTCCAGATGTCTGACCACCCTTTGTAAAGAAAAGGTCAGAACAAAAAAATTCAACGTCGTATTATAGTTGTGGAACCGATAAACGGCAAAGATTGGTCGGTCAAGTTGATCTTAGTTTATGTAGAGTTCAACTTACATTGCGGTGTTCAGAAACCCATTTTTGTAGTTTATCGAACCAACAGCGCTATTGAATAGATAAACTGTCGACAAAAGGACACCAGAAACCGGGCAAAAGCAACACAAAAATCGTTAGACCTCATTAAAAAGGCGCTAGATTTAGCATAAGGTGGTCATGTGTTGTATAGTTGTCACTTTGTCACGTTGGTAACCTCAATATGTCATGACAATTTCATGCCACCGACTTGGGCTGTCACGACTGCGTGTCGCGTGTGCGTTGCATAATTGAAGAACTTGCTCCAACCAGATATTGTAAGGCATCTGACAGCATTTCTTTACTTTCATGTGACAACCTTAGCTGCAGGTTTCAGCCCTTAGGAGGAAACAGAAAGAAAGTCCAGTCATTCGTAAAGGATTCATAGTATAGTAACATACTATGGATCCTAATGAGTTGGGTTTAGTTTGGTGTACCTTTTTGAAGAGAATGTGATTAGGTAGTTGTTTTACAGTGTCCATAGTTAATGAGACAGCTACGCTGTACAAGCACTTTAGTTGATTTGTTGACTTATCTCTCTTTTAGGATCTCCAACGTTCTCCTGCCCTTAGATGGCTCTTCGTTGATATTGTAGAACTAGGACGGTACTCCCACTGGTGTTAATTTCTTTCCATTGCAAATGAATCCACCTGCAAACCATCACCAGCATTACCGAGTCTCCTCACACGTCCCAATACTCGATAACATTATCTTTATTCATCACTCGATTAAGGCTCTCAACTCACGATCAACTCGACTCCGCCATAGCTTCGCAAAAACCATCTACCTCTCTATCCATGGATTTCTTACTTACATAACTCGCGAAATATTCACTCATGGCTCGGTATTGTTCAATTGTGTGTCCATATTACATAATAGTATGGTATACATCGGTGATTGAACTAATAGACTTATTCGATAATCGTTCAGGTAACTTCGGATCACGCAATGGACAAGTATTATAGAAATTCTATCACGATAAGGATAATCATCGTGTTTTGTCTTTATTTGCATATCTGAAACTGATTTGCGTGATTAGATTGTGAATGTTAGTTGTCTAGTCTACCTACTTTTTAATTGGGTAAGTGGTAAAACGATAGCTATGATTGATTTTTAGGGTTCCGTAGTTAACAATTGCAGCTTTTTCTAATGACTTTTTAGATAAATGTTACTCATTAGAAACTTACGGGTTTACTTACGTAAACTCTGGAACTTACGGGGCCTCCTCGGGGGTTCCCCAGGGTGCACATGTTGGTCCCATCTTATTTAATATTTTCGCAAACGATATCCCGCACTGCCTAAGATTCTCCGAATGTTATATGTATGCAGATGACCTCAAGTTCTCCAGAATAATAGAATCTAGGAACGATAGTACTTTACTTCAGAGGGATGTAGACTCGTTGGTCCAATGGTGTAATGACAACGAAATGACCCTAAACGTTAAAAAGTGCTACCACGTGAAATACACCCGGAAAAAGAAATTAACTAGTAGTGTATATCATGTGGGCAATTGCGCAATCCAAGAAGTTGATCAAGTGAGAGACTTAGGAGTAATTTTTGACAACACCTTGACGTTCGTACCTCATGTCGAAAACGTAATTAAAAAAGCTTCAAGAATGCTGGGATTTGTCATAAGAAATGTTGTTGGTTTCAAGCGTAGTAAAACCAAGATCTTATTATACAATTGTATCGTCCGAAGTATCATGGAATACTGCAGTACAATCTGGAGACCTCACTATTCCTCGCACACCCTTAGACTAGAGCGAATACAGAAGAGATTTCTCTGGCACCTAGCTTATACTAGCGGAATTGCAAAAAAGATACGGTCTTATGATGCTCGCCTATCTCATTTTAAGATGGTTTCATTGGAGAAACGTAGAAGGATCAGCGATTCTATCTTCATGAATAAGCTACTACGGAGCAAAATAGACTGTCCCCAATTGCTATCTAAGTTTCAGTTTCGGGCTCCTGCTAGACTCCCTCGTGCTCCGATTACTCCCTTGCATCCTCCACTCCGCCGAACAGTGCTTGGCGCTAACTCGATTGTTCCTCGGCTTTGTAAATTAATAAATAAATATAGCGACCTTATTGATGTCCATTTCGATTCGTATTCCAGGTTCCATAGAATAATTACTGAAGATGTTTATGTTTAATAGTTTCTCAACCTTATTGTATCTCTGCTAGTTTTGTTTTTATCTATTTTCTTGTTATTATTTATATAGTTCCGCAATTTTGATATTATTTTTAAATTGTTATGTTTAAATAATTATAATTATAAGGTATGTAGTGTTTTTATAGCATAGTGATTGCGGCACAGCTACTTATTAAGTTATGGGGCATGCGGTGCTAGCCTGTAAGAAATTGTTACATTAGCTAAGTTTATGATTGATCTTTATTTAAAATATTTACAATGTAAACAATTGTTGGTTGGCCAATAAAGGAAAATAAAATAAAATTAGACTGGACTGGAGATTTGATCAGCAGATTTAACACTCAGTACTCTGAAACTCAGTAGATCTCTAGAAATAATAGAATGAACTATTTTCAAGTTCTAAGCAGATCTCAAGTTTTGCGACCCAAACTGAGAGCTCTATAAAATAGCACCCTTGAAAATCTAACCACTAATGACTAGAACTAAACAGTAAACCATAAATAAAGGTACTTCCTCGTACACTGTCTAAGTACTAGAGAAACAATACAAGCAAGTTGTAACGTAACGCGGTGGCGAATGGCGACCATCCTCATACTACGTGATCCGACTCCACACTGACTCATTCCCGATTCTAAAATGGCCGACTGTCTTTTTCCGATTGTGTTTTGTTTTAGAATTTTACTGTTATTGGAATGATTTTTGAGTGGAAGTTGAAGTTTTAAAATTGGAAGGTTTCAAAGCTGTTCCGAAAGATTTGAGGAACTCTTGGGTTCAAATTGTTGTTTCTGTTCTTCCCACATATTTTTTTTTATGTTTTGTAAACACGTCATGGTTTTTTCTCAAGTAAACACACATCATAGTGTTATTCTTCAAGTTATTAGTAGGTAGGTAATTTTATTGTTTTTCTTCCCGTATTAGGAAAACCCTAAAAGTTGAAGAAACCCTTAACCTACCTATTTGGAACGATTAAGTTTCAGTCAACTTCTTTAATTCTTATTGAAGGTACAAAACCTTTTTAGTACTTACGATCCTTGATTCAGTTGCTCGCAGGCTGATAAAACTTTTTGACGAACACAACACGTATCATAATCGCCATGTTCCTGCCCTTGTACAGACACCAGCAGGTTAACCCCTGTTCGATTGGTAAAATTTGACAGATTGAGGTAAGGTGATGTGCTGGCGTCTGTACTATGTTACTTGGCGTTTTTTTCTTTATTTTCTCCTTTTTTTATTCCCACAATCCGTACATATTTAATTTGGTCTTCGACTCCCTCTCAACCATCAAACAACTTAGGTAACTATTAAAATGCGTCTCAAACAACGTCTAAAGTTAAACTACGAAGGCTAAAAACTTCCACTTTATTCCAGCCAATCGGCTAGGGGTCAATCTACTACTATTTTAAGAAGTGACACTAAACTAATGACAGTTCCTTTGTGTTGCTAACAAAATGGCGTCACAGATGGTCTGGTGTCACGGCTAGCTTACTCTGGCCAATCAAACGGCTAATTGACTATAGTTCTTAAAGGAATTCAATTGTAGGTTGTTTACTTGTATTTAGACGATTTAGTTATTTTTCCTACTTTTTTCTTTTTGGTTTTTAAGTCGGAAGGGCCATATTGGTAGCTATCCTCGACATCCCGACATATTATTTTTTCAGTACAATTTCACACTGTTGACAGTTCCTTAAAGGTATGTTAAGATCAAAAACTAATTAAAATCATAGCATTTATTTCAATTCAAGTAGTTCACTGTTCAAGTGAAGTTTTGTATGTTAGCATTTCACATTTCTTTTTTTAAACGTTGTTTTTTTAACCATTAGGTACTCTATGCTTTTAGGGTTCCGTAAATCCGAATGAAAAAACGGACTCTTTATAAGATCATTCGTGTGTCCGTCTGTAAGCCCTTTTATTTTTAAGTGACACTTTTGATGTGCTACGTCAGTAGTTTTCCTAGAGTTACAAATTAATTGTAGAAGGTAGTTTTTTGGCCATATTGCTTGTTTACAAGGAAAATTCTAAGGTGTTTATGTAATATTGTCATTCCAACCCAAGTTGAGTTGTAAATGTGATTTGTGTTGCTAATAATAATATGTATGAATAGCTATGATATTATATTATTAAATGATTCATTCCTTTGTCACTTGAACCGCTGGTAGAATATAAACTATTTACGATGATTACATAATAATATGGAGGACCAACTGACCCAGGCTTAGTAATCCGTAAGATATGTTCTTTGACTTTATTTAATCTGTATTTCCAACAATTTCCTCAATGACTAGCTTTTCACCGTGGTTTGGGTGACCAGCTGCTCGGTTTGTGGTCGTATCGTGAAGAATATAGCCTATTGCATTATAAAAAATAGTACTGAACACAAAAAACATTTTTTTCTATACGAACCAGTAGTTCCTGAGATTAGCGCGTACAACCAAAAAAACAAACTCCACGGCTTAAAACTTAATAATAATATTTATATAGAAAAATGACCATCATTATACACACATAAACTCCTTCTTTTTCCAATGAAAGTTGACCGAAACCACAGAGCGTTACTTACTATTATACGAAGTATTTTCCTCATCCGTATTCTTTAAATGAATTTAATTACGTATGGTAACCTTAACATTTTAGATACTTAAAAGCACTAATGAAGGATAACTTAAATCTTTACCCATTTACGAACATTCAAGATAAAGCGAGATCTACTCAGCATTTTCTATAGACGTCAATGAGTCTAGCGTTCTATTCATTGCTTAGATTAGTCATTGAATCATTAGTTAAATATGTATTTAATCTAAATATCTATCTAATTATATACCGTAACTACAATGTTTAAGACATTTGTAGGTAATAAATCTTTAAAAACACCTTTTGTAACTAAAAGTCACTTGTTGTGTCACTTTGACAAAGTACTTGGATGTCCCGTATTTCAAAGGTTGTCCCGTATTTCAAGCAGAAATTTTTAACTGTCCCGTACTTAATTGTAAAAATTTAAAATTCTTAAATTATTAACTCTTAATTTGAAACAATTGGTAATCAGATCACAATCACGGAATGACGAATGAAATCTCATAACTTCGTAAATTATAATTTGTATATCATCATCGTGTGATTCATATCGTTGGGTTGGTCCTCGCATATCCATAGTGCATGCCAATACCTACTTGACACATAAGAACCTTTGTATGGACCAAGGAGGACTCTTAGCATAAATCAAGTCTTCTTGGAACCAAGATTTCAACAATGGAAAATGAATTTATATGGAGTGTAAGATATCTAGAGGTTGGATGACATGGAGATGACTAAGTATCTACTCCAAAGGGCGTTGGTTTGATCTAAGTATATGCTGAATATGCCAAAAGACCTTAATTGCACAAGGGTACCTATCCTATACAAAAAAATATATACGGAACCATTCATAATAAACTGATGTAATAGGAATTGATTGAAAAAAGAATATTAATTCAATATTGGCAGCCAAGGATTGACTATAAAAAGAACTTATTCTTTTTTCAAATTCGTTCAAGTAATGACATTCCGCGAATTCAAAATTGGAAGCTTCTAGCTCCTAACTACTTCTAACAAGCGAGGCAGCTCCCAGCGTCAATTCCTAAGATAAATTACCTAGGTTTAATTTAAAACGCTTATTACACAACCCGATATGAAGGGCCCTGCATCCAGGGTGGGCGTGTACCCTAGTTAGTGCGACGCTTATTACTAACTCCCTAAGTCTTATTACACCACTCTTAGTTAGGGTTAGGGTCCCTCAAAATTGGGTGGTCTAATAAGGCCTTTAGTTGGGTTTAAGCATAAATACTAGCCAGTTAGTATTCATTCCTCGTCGACAGCATGGCGAGCATTGAGCAGGTGATCTTTACCACACTCCACTTGCCGCATTCCTTGCGATATGAATCGATTTAATTACTATTGTGTTACTTGCTCACTCGGTTTTGCTACTCGATCATTAAAGTAAGTAAGTAAGTAAGTAAAAGTAAGTAAGTAAATTCTTATAATCGTTATTAGTGCTAGTAAGCCAGCTGAGGAAAACTGTGTTCTGGGAATTTACATTTCCATGTTTTGTGATACACCGTGTCCCTCATTTATTTATTGGTGATGATTCATTAACCTTTGCTAAATGCTTACTGCAACAAAATGATATATATTTTTGATATAATTCAATCTCTTAAGATCTATTCAGAAAAAACATGGATTTAAACAATATCGCTGAAATAATTTATGTGAAAAAAATAACCAATTATATTTAAATCTTTTTCCCAAAAAAATGTGTTGTTTTACAAACTGTAGAAGTAAATTCAGAAAAACGGTTTTCAATACCAACTCGATAAAACATACGATATGCGTATTTGATTATGAAATGTCAATCAACTTGAGATAGGAATGGTAATAATCGCATCTGCTACGCGCCGTTACAACTTTTAATGATTAGATAAAATGAGATGTTTGTTATCGATGTGATGAGAATCAGTTTTGTAAGAAAGTGTTTTATTCTTTGTTTGGGCCTATCAATTTATCTATAAAAACATAATAAACTGAACAAGGTTACAAACATTTGAACGCCATTTCCATTTGTCATGCATTCAAATTTTGAATTTCGAAATTCTTAGTCATTTTTTACTCTCGTCTTTTTTTCTTCTTTTTCTATAAATGCGGCCATTTAAATAATGCCAAATAATGTTGGAAACCCAAATTCTTATGAATACGCTCAATTTTTATCTGTTGGCAACAATTGTATGCTAGTGAAGGCAAACACAGATGTTTCTGGCTGGTAAAACATTCTTGAAACATTTACTCGTTACTATCGAACATTCTTTAGACATTCTTCTGAGAAATTATTTTTTTTTGGTTATTATTATGTCAAAACCTACGTGTTTTGTAAATAATGTCTTGTCATGTGATATTGAATTTCAGTCGAGAAATCGCGTTCAGTTTTATTATAACACAAACGCAATCAACACTTCTTATTACCTTTTTGAACTGCCACTGTCAATATTCCATAGCAATGATGACAATGACAGACGACAGCTCTTGAAATTGACAGCAAAATTTGCCTCGTCAAAAGGAGTTCAGTCATGGCGCGGACTCTAAGTACAAATTTTTGGCTTAGCATTTCATCTAAAACAACAAAACTACGTCAACGATAGTATATCAAACCTTTGAAGCCTCAAGTTATTTTAAAACTACAAATTAAATAACATGTAGTCCACTATGAAAGTACACCAACCAAACGGTGCCGTATCGTTTAGAAAAGTGGTCAAGCGCCATTTTCCTGCTCTAGAGGAAGTACTAAGTGGACCATATGACCGTACCTCAGCGGTTATGGTAAAGTTAGATATCAGTTCTTATTAATTACTGCCGGATGCTCGTAATTTAGCGTTACATATTTAATAACTGTAATAATCACCGTCGCTTAATGGTTTTGAGATTTATTCTATACAAGTATAAGAAGGAATTATACAAAAATATCTAAGATTTGTAAAATCTGGACTGGACAAACGACAAGCATGGTCAAAGTTAGACAGGGGAACAAAACTGGCCATGCTCTGGCAAATCCGGTCGGATCGTACCTGATCTTAGATTTGAATTTGAAATAAGACTTGTCAGCAGTTATTTATTACCAAAATAGATCTTCGTATTGATAGAAACCAATATAGGTACACTTTTAAATAATTCTAAACGCAAACCAAAAATTTCGCTTATAATGACAGCCATTAACTAATTCAGCAACGACTTCAAAATTCCCTCGTAAGTACCTACATTCAATTACTTTCCCACAACTTTCCCATAACGAACCTTCAGCCTTCAGCCTAGCCTTCTAAGCTCTATTCCTTCTTAGTTTATTTTAAACGTTTTCTTCCAATAGAGGATTATTGTAAAGAAAATGCACGTGTCCGAACATTCCGACTCCATGATTAAGTCTCCCATTTTGGAAGAGATCAGACAAAGAGCATTCCTCTGCGGTAAAAGGAGACAGACGTATGGGAATGCGTTGTATGCACGCCCTATTTGTCTTATTTACATAAAATGTAATTAGAGAATAGTTTTCTTCTCAATTGGATATAAAAAAGCGTTGTTATTAAAATTTCTAGTTTGGTATTTCTTTTTCTACTGTTCGCAATGGCGCTTAGGTACAAAATAAAGTTAAACTGGCATTCTGTTCAGTCAGCAATTTTGAAGAGAAAAGGGCAGGGGAATTTCAATGTTCTTCGCTTAAATTATCTCGATGATCTCACTTTGTAATATTATTGTAAATAAATGATATGCATAAAATTCATATAAATATGGGTTTATCCAGAGAATATTAATTAAATAGCCATCTGCATCACTTGTTTGCATCAAGCGACATGCAGCTTCATAACCCGCCATGAGCCATGCGTTCCATTTATGACATTGTCACAGTTGCCACAAGTAAAACTATTTTTAAATTGCAATTTATAACAGCGTTCTAAAAAAATTCAAACGGTTATAGAACGAGCGTAAGGCTAGCCATACACGGTGGGACATCTGCCCCTGAAGTAAATAGTTAATTGCGCTGCTGTAATTCGCAGCTGCCCAGTGTCCAGCCGTTAAAGCTAAATGTCAAAACTATAATCAATTCATTGCGAAGAACAAACGACAAGGTCGGACCGTTTAATCCCTGATTAACTTTAAACGGATATGAGTAATGACTAATGTGTTTTACTTCGATGTTGTATCATCTTGCTACTGATATTATTGACAATGCCTGGTAAGGCAAATTACTCATACTTGAAACAAAGTTGTAAGTACCTAGATATTTAATTTTCGATATATCTGCGTCTTGCTTTTGTACCCTTCTCAAAACTGATAGGATTTTTTTAAGTAAAAGTACCTACATAATTTTTAGATATCACTCCCATTGCTTTCGTCTTACCTTTCTTCAAAGTACTTAGGTCTTATTTTCTTTTGTAATATAAAAACAACAAAACAAAGCAAGTACCGAAATAAAAACACAACCGAACAGTTTCATACTTAAAAAAAAAAACAAATTAAAAAGAAATTAACCGCTGGCACGTGGCTCTTTTTTTAAGGCAAAGGCACGAAGCGTTATCGCCGCATATGCCACCAACGCGTGCCCTATGAACACCTCCCTTTAGTTCAACCAACCGTAGCCCGCTCGTGCTGGCTAACCAACCGACCTGATAAATAAACCAACTTTTTTACATAGAGCATGGTGTCTTGATTCAGGAAATCAGCTGTTGGTAAAATTTTATGAAATTCATCATCATCAGCCTATAATGTTCCCACTGCTGGGACACAAGCCTCCTCTCTGTGAGAGGGAGTGGGCCATAATCCACCACGCGGGCCCGGTGCGGGTTGGTAGATGTCACATGTCTTCGAATTTTTTGGTTCTAGGACATGCCGGTTTCCTCACGATGTTTTCCTTCACCGTTTTGAGAGCAGTGGTGATGAAACAAATTACACAAAGTAATGCGCCTAGCGGGGTTCGAACCCACGACCTACAACTCGTAAGTCGGGACCGATACCACTGGGCCACCACTGCTCTCACGCTTTATGAAATTAATCTATGGAAATTGTATTGACAAAGTAAAATGGCGGCATCATTACTTAGTTCTATCCATGGCCACATACCAAAGACACAATATATCAAACTTTTTTTTTACTTTTAAACCTTAGTTCTTTTTTCAAATTCTGCTGAACAAGGTAAGTATACAATCAATTCTCGGAGAAAAACAGCGATGGCGTGAATTTTAATGTATTCGTATGCATTTGAAATATTAAATAGGCGTTTTGCGCGCCAATGAAACGTTTACATGCTAAAATAATCTTATAGTAGGATGTTTGGATGGATTTTCTATTGATTTGCATTGTAAAGGTGAACAACTTTGTCGTGTGATATTATCTTAGAACTTACTTACTACTTAGCAAGGAGTTTAAATACGTATTCCAATTAAATATAAATATTCTGACTTTGCAGTTGGAATAACATAAGTACCTATATATACATAAGAGACACAAAGATACCACACATAAAATATTTATAATATCAAGAAATATACGATCCGTTATTAAAAGAAAAAAAATAACGTCAAATATTATAGAATTCCGTTTTTTTTTTTGCGAAACTGTAGTCTCATCCTGTCACTATTGTGGGTGCGTCTCATTTCATATAAAGTTATTTGATATATTTTCATTTCAATAACGTTCACATGATATAATCAACGTGAGATATACCAACGGTTGATATAATTTCTCAACACATAATGTTCGTGTTACTCTAAAACTCATTTCATATAATTTTATTTGATATAACGTTTAATTAAGCGAAAATCATTACATATAACGTTTGAAACATATAATTTAACGTTTAAAATATTTTCTTTGATGACTTTGGCTTATCCTTTGAACTTTGATTGTTTGCCTTCACGATTGCTATTGTTATTAGAAAAATTTTGTATCCAAGAGCGAGCGAAGCGAGCTCGGGACTTGGGACACCCCGACACGGACAGGTTAGGTTCGAAGGGGATGGCGGGGTCTGAAAGACCCCGCCATCCCCTTCATGTTAGGTTACTTTAAACCTTGCACCCAGAAATAGGAGCCCCGCGAAGCGGGGCTCCGTCGAGCCCGCATGACTGGTAGTAATCAGTTATTTGACCTAGGATGCAAGAGCGAGCGAAGCGAGCTCGGGACTTGGGGCACCCCGATACGGACAGGTTAGGTTCGAAGGGGATGGCGGGGTCTGAAAGACCCCGCCATCCCCTTCGTGTTAGGTTACTTTAAACCTTGCACCCAGAAATAGGAGCCCCGCGTAGCGGGGCTCCGTTGAGCCACCATGACAGGTACTAATCAGTTATTTGACCTAGACACGGGGATGGCGGGGTCTTTCAGCCCCTTCGTGTTAGGTTACTTTAAACCCTATACGGAGAAATAGGAGCCCGCGAAGCGGGGCTCCGTCGAAGATTCATGCCAGGTGGTACTATTAGTAGGTACATCAGTGTTAGATGACTTGCCAGGAAGAAAAAAAAATTAGACCAAATAAGTTTTAT
Source organism: Agrotis clavis (assembly GCA_954870645.1). NCBI lineage: Eukaryota > Metazoa > Arthropoda > Insecta > Lepidoptera > Noctuidae > Agrotis > Agrotis clavis. The sequence goes on from OX940925.1 coordinate 8,435,736, forward strand.
GTCTTTTGAGCGGTATACAAAACGATTTTATATTCATTGATTGTTATGCTTATAGAAATTAGTCATTATAAAATTATGTCAATCGTTTATTATATTAACAAATCGTTATATCAAATAAAATTAAATATTCAGTTGTTATCTCTTGTAAATTTTAGAGATTTTGTAGTTATATCATATATTACTTACCCCACTATTGTCGCTTTCGATTACATAACTATTCGATACTTTCACTTGAATAACCTTTTTTTTCCGTTCAAGAGTTCGGGAACGGAAGTCCCAAGTCTTTACTGTATCAATTTCGAAGCAGATGTCTTCGAACCGGTAAGTAACCGTTTGGGGAACCCCTTAGTAGGGCCCGATCGAGTAACCTTATACAGGATGGTTCAAATAAAATTTTATATTGTTTTTACGATGTCTGGTAAATGTTTTTTTTAGAAGGTTCTCAGGGTTTATTTTAAGTATTTTGTTAAATGTAGTTAATATTTTGTGTGACAATTAAATATTTTCTTTAACGACTTTTATACTTACCTTAATCAATAATTAAATCATTGATTAAGGTAAGTATAAAAGTCTAGTCAAAAAGAAAAAGACAGAAAACATTTATTTGTCAAATTTTGACAAATAAATAATGTTTTCTTTTTCTTTCCTTCTAACTAGTAAAAAAAATGTTCTCGGTAAACAAAATTACTTCATTATGAACCAAAAATTTCAAAATTAAATGCACGTTACAAATATTATGTTAATTAATAAATGACAAGACAACATTGCGAGATCAGTCGTTCATTATTAGTGCGCACTGCGCAAGAGTCGAACAATAGCAACAATCATACGCTGCAAATGAATTATAATGTCACACACCTGTGAGATGGCGATTTATTATAGTTAACAATATCGCGGTGATTTATCTGTTAGCATAAATGTATAACAGGCGACTAAGCCTGAAAGTCTGACAACCAGTCTGTCCTAGAGGTATCGTATTACTCAGACCCTGGGTTGATGAGGTCAACTAAACAAGAAAAAACAAGTTTGCGATCACTTTGCGAAAAATGGAAATCTTTTTTGTTACGGTAGATTATTTGTTACGGTAGATTATAATTATGATTTCTTCTCCTTTTTAGATTTCTTTATTTAAAAATATAAAGAACAATAGAAAGGAAAAGAGTTCAATTGTTTTTCCATAAAATTAAAAAATATATATCACCTTTAGTTATCAAAAACTTTTTTGAAGTGTGAACAGTCAATCTTGGTAAAATACTGGTATTAAGCTGCACCTGGCGAGAATTATCTCAATGCTAACGTAATTGCGAACGACTAGGCAGATGATGATGACTGACTCATTTTTTTAATGCAGTGGTCACAAGAACAACAGCTAAGAGTCCTGTAACTCAAAAGAACTCTAGATATCGTATTGAGTTCTTCCATGATCTCATCAGTAGCCCGTTGCCAGTTGATAGCAATAAAGCGTGCTAGGGGGTGAATATTGCTAAGACAGGAAACCTCCACGTGCGCCCGTGGACTGGAGTTCCCTCTCGGATACGTCCGGGGGGAAGACCAGTTTTTCGGGCCGGTGCACCCTGGGATGCGGGCAAAAACTCTTCCTTAGGCACTGTGTGTCTAAGGGGTCCCTTTGCCCGTATGCGAATAGCCTGTCGCGTGGACGCTCCAACGCGTGTCCCTCTGATCAGCAGAGGGCACAGCGGCGGAGCGGGCTTGCGGACGGTGAGTGATGGGTAGCTCGCCGTCCGACCAGGGTCCAAGCCCGGGTCGGTGGCGCGTCGTGTTTCGCGCCAAATGCCTGCTGGGGTCGCGGGTTTTTTCTTAACCCAGGATACCGTGGCCCTGGAACGTAAAGGGCATCCGAAGGAACACGGGTGGATTTTAGTCAGTAAGAGTCTGACAGTCCCTTCCGCCCCACCCAGGGCGGGAGGACTCATTTGATGATTTTACCACCTTAAAAAAAAAAGGGGGGTGAATATAACTGGGTGAAACACAGGCATCCACATAGTATTATAATTAATGCTTAAATAACATGCTACTTGTTACGCCTTTCAAATCGCATTGATTTACATTCAAACTATTTACTAATGGGCGACCAAGTTGTCTATGTAGTTTTAATCTTTGTCAGCAAATCTAATGAGTAACTTATGTAAATTAATTATCTACGGGTAGATGTTGTCGTAAGATGTACATTTCACTATTTAGTTCTGTCAATGTTGTTCATTTAATTCATTTATCTATGTCCTTGTGACATGGAGTTCCTGGTACGGTCACACTGGTGAACGAGGCCATTGAAAAAATGAGGTTTTATGCAAAATTGTCTTTGCATTTAAGTGCCTACTTTTCAGGTTAATCGAAGTTTACTACACAAGTACACACACAGTTTACAGTCATAAGACATAATTTGGTTTACTGTAGGTATCTATTTTTCATTTTTTCATAAATTCTATAATTATAATTTTACTTAGACTATAAACACTCCGTTTCCCTCAAATAATTTCACACAAATGTTATTTTAATTAATTTCATAAAATATTTGTATCATATTTTTAAAATCCTCTACAGTTTTATAAATCCTTTTATTTGCGCCAACTGATCCTTAATAGCTAAAAACCCTGACACAATATCCAATTAAACTCAACACGCTCTATAAACCACTGAATTTGATGTTCGTTAAGTATCGATCGACAGTTTAAGCCGATTGTAACTCCTAAACTGCTAAAGGTTTCTTCATTATGTCACCAAGCTGATTAACAAGCTTGTTATTTGACCCTGAAACCATTCAAGTAAGTATGTAACTATTTAATTACGTACAATATTAAGTAAAGAAATTAATCGGTTTATGAATCATACTTATCAAAAGGAAATAGTTTATTAAAAGCTATTTTAAATCGATTAATTTATGTTTTATTTACTCAAGTGTTAATTAAAATTATATGGCTCTTAGTTTAAATTCACTTTATTTCTTTAATAAAGAGCTAGTTAAAATTAACTGACGAGGAGAACTTATTATTGACCTAATTTCAATAATTAATTGGATAACTGTTCGCGCTGGTCGTAACGGACACATTTTATGAAAAAAAAATGCACAAATAATTATATAAAAAATAACTAAGATGGAATACGAAACACCATGTATTATATCGATCGGTGTACTCATCGCTTCCCGGGGCGGTGCGGGCGCCATCCCGACCCTTGCGCACACGCACAAAAAGCTCCAACACCTGGCCGTAACCATAGAGATCAAATCACTACATCGAAAACACATATCATTATCTCACACACTGCTATTCTAGACTTTGTAGTTAACAGTATAAGGTACATTTTCCATGATAGGAGTACTAATAGATGAATGAATCAAGCTTTATCGATTATTCGTGTGAATTATAACGGTTTTCTTTTGTTGTTATTTTTACAGGTGAGCGTCACAAAAACGCCTTATCGATCAATGCGTTGCATAATAGTCACATTTTTCATTCGATGTCGTTTTTGTGTCAATGCACTTAATTGCGTTAATTGTTGTCTATCGTGTTTCTAATGGAGGCGCATTGTTTTTGTTCAATCGCTGCAATTAACTGGCCAATAGCCATATGCATTTAAAAAATTAGAAATTGCGTCAACCGAATCAGTTTGCTAATATTCTAGACGCATAATTCCGTTAATGAAGCAAAAAAACAGGCGTGTCAAAAAGAATTCCCGTTCGATTTTAAAATTTTGGAACGCAAGAGGACATCGGAGGCGCATGCGCGTGCCATACTGCGCGGCAGAGCGTGGCGTATGGGAGCAGATGACACGCGACCGTTACACCAGGTGCACGTGCCACCATATTTTTCACATCGGAATTTATGAGCTGTACACAACGAGTGGGTGCGAAACATAAAAGATGGGTATACGAACACTTTAGAGAATTAAAAAAAAAAGTACCGTGTTGTAATTAACGTGATTCTCTTTATTAAATAGTATTAACACAAAGCTGTTTGCATGGGAGATTTGCATCATAAAATCAAAAGTACAAGTGAAATCGTTGAGATCTCAGCTCATAAAAACCATGCTTCACAGACCATTTGCTTAAATTGAATAGTGTAGTGTTCGGAATTCTGTTATTTTACATTCACCAAGTTAAAAGGTATGACCTATCCTTGGCTTCGACCTGTAGAAAGGAACTATTATGTATTATTTCCTTGCTCACGTTTAGAGATGATTTGGTGCAAATCCGCATTCAGTAAACACAGCACGTTTTTTCTTAAATTTTCCCCTTATCTGTCAACATAAAATTTTCTTTGGTTTGAAAATCAAAAATATACAGCAATAATTTCCTTAGAGCTGAAAAAAACAAATAACTATCAGTAGCAACTGATCAACAATCTTTGACGTTGCAATATCAATTTTTTTTTTAAAGATTAAATCGTCGATAAGATTAATAAATGCATGCAGCATTCTCGCTAGTTCAGGAATCAGTGCAGAGCGTCTTAGCTCCCAAGATACAGTTTAATTTATTATAAATAATTATATGTAACTAAAGATTATAAGTATAACCTATGAGTAACGTTATGAATTATGATATTTTTTACGATTTGTAAAATTTCGTCGCGTATAATGGAGCGCAGTCAATGCGCTGCGGCATTACAACTCAGTCATGCTTTCCCCTCTCCGTGACCATTTCCACTTATAAATATTATATCAGTCTGTTTTAAAAAACTATACGGAGATTTCTCATTTTTTGTGACGAAACCTCCCGTTGTGAAACTAAGTCCCGGTCCGTTTTAATTTTCATGAAAAACAGTTAGGTACTATAAAATTATTAGGTACTCTCTGTCTCCCTGTTCGAAGTTTCTGTTTAGTTACAGTTTTGGCCAAAAAAAATAAACGAACTAAATACAATAGTATCTAATTATCTATCCTATCGTAACGTAACACTGTATTTGAATAATGAAGTGATAGAATAAGTAATAATTATAATTATTAAGTCTTTTATTAAAATCAGAGCTGAGTTTTATTGATGCGATAACTGTATTTGAGAAATACGAGTATAGCCCTTTAGGTTTTTTTATAAATAAACATTTATACATATTAGGTATACTTACAAACTATGTATATTGTGCTTTCTGCTTCGGTCACGGCTGAAAATCGTGTTTCGGTTGGATACAAATAATTTTACAGCGCATCGGTTGCATAGAAAGTCGGTGAACTTAGATATTTTATTGTTATTTAATGTAAAACAAAGCCATATCGATTGCGGTATAGCAAAATGGTAAACGACTGGAGTTATTGATTGGCAGATCCAATGGCAGAAAGTTTTGTGTTCAATTTCTGACAAGTTTCATGTTTTTTTTGTAATCTTCTAGACTTTTAATGGACTTTATTCAAAAAATACATTCTTTCTAATGAACACTATCTTCTGAAATTCCTCTAAAACCCTTCCGTATAACAAAAACCTTTTACACTTAATTTAAATATTCAAAGTCAACAGTCATTGAAGGAATCATCCATTGTTTGCATTGAAGCGTGTCTTCTAAAAAAAAGCCTGCCAAGTGCGAGTTTAACTCGTACAGCAATAGTTCCGTACAAACTTATTTAACTTTTTTACTAAATTACGTAAGTACCTATTAATTAACATAACATGTGCTGTTAGACATATCTTCTTGCCAATTTTTATAATATTCTATATCAACGGGAAGTTACTATAGTATAGGCGGTGATGCCCCTGTGAAAGCGCTAATATTCGGCAAAAATGGTCATATCTTTTGATCACATTGACTTCCAAGTTTGAATTTTTTCACAGTCAAACCGTAGACCCAAGTGTATGATATAATCAAAAGTGGCTCTAAATGTTTCGTGTAATATTACAAACGGTGCTGCTCGTCCGTTCTGTTATACTTAAGAACTTGGCTTGACACGCTACCGCGTGTCTAGATAATTATGTCAACTTAATATTTCTACGCATTCCTGAGAAAACGGCTTCTTGTATATATAAACGATCTACCCTATTTACTTAAAAATCAACTACACAATATGGTGTTATTTGCTGATGACACTTCCCTAATTTTTAAAATAAGTAGGCGAGCCCAGAATCTAGACGATGTCAATAATACACTGCGTCAGATCCATAATTGGTTCACAGCAAACAATTTAGTATTAAATGGAAACAAGACTAAATGCATTAGGTTTGCCTTACCAAATGTTAAAAATAGTAATTGTGACATAGTGTTGGATGATGAGATACTAGAATTCGTCGATAAAACGGTTTTCCTGGGTATAACACTTGATTCAAGGCTACAATGGGGCCCTCATATTACAACTCTTGCGGGGCGATTAAGTTCAGCAGCATATGCTGTTTGGAAGATTCGTCAATTCACAGACGTTGATACTGCGAGAATTGTATATTTTAGTTACTTCCACAGTATAATGTCGTATGGCATTTTATTGTGGGGACGGGCGGCTGACATCGAGTCTATCTTTATTCTCCAAAAGAGAGCTATTCGAGCCATATATAATCTCCGTAGGCGCGATTCTCTAAGAGAACTGTTTAAAGAAATTAACATCCTGACGGTACCTTGTCAATATATCTATGAAAATATAATGTACGTTAGAAAAAATCTGCATCTTTTCTCTAAAAGAGGTGACAGACATAATTATCATACTAGAAGTAGGAACCAATTAGTTCAGCCGGGCTTCAGACTCGCCAAAGTAGACTCTTCTTTCATGGGGTACTGTTTAAAATGCTATAATAAGCTACCACAAAACGTTCTTGAACTGAATGAAACGAAATTCAAAACATGCATTAAACGCACACTGTGTAAGCAGGCATATTACAAACTGAGCGACTATATCGCTGATGATAATGCTTGGCTCCATGCTGGTCCTGCTCCATGAGACAGTGAATGTATAAATAAATTGATAGTGGAAGTATACTTAATACCATTGTTGGAGCTGCTGAAGACTGTACAACTGTATTTGCATTGTATAAATTCAATCTTCCTTGTTTTATATAGTTTCATGGCCGACATTGTGTGAGTACTATGTGCTTCGGAGCTGTCATTCACTGAGTACCTACGTCTCTTGTTGACTTGAATGACCCTGGCGGCTGAGATTGTGTCATGCTCACTCAAATGTCTCGCTGATGGTGGCGCGTGTGTCGGATCATTTAGCTCCCTCCAAAATGGTTGAGCTGAATGGTGCTGATGCATGTGTCATGTTCGTGAACGGGCGCTGTCAGTTGAGACTGGTCATCTCTTAGCTGCCACGGTTTATTTTAAATTATTGATCATTTTGTTTTTGAATTGTCTTTGTTTTAATTGTTACTCTGGACACTTTTAATCAAAAACTTGCTACATCGTTCTCACATAGTGTACCACCTCAAATGAATGATGTAACAAAGGTTCTGTAATTATTCTGGCGATCTAAAAAGAGTGTCCATGGAGTTTCTTGCACGTTCTTCTCCATAGAGATCTACTTCTTGGAACGGGCATCTACGGTACTTTCACAGTTTTTATGTCTTGTGACTGGGACTGTAGCACCATAACTTTTGTAGTGTTTAATAATATTCCTTTGATTGTCTATGACAATTCAAAAGTGCCTGTAACTGGCCTACTTGAAATAAATGCTTTGATTTTGATTTTGATTTTGATTTTGCTTATGACATGGAGATAGGACAACATGAACAAAGTCATTTTATGATTACAAAGGGTTCTTTTTGGGATACGGAACCCTAAACATTTAGGAAGCTGACGCAAAACTATCGTACTTATAACGTGAAGGTTCGGTGATAACGTCAAGGTATGTTCCAATAATGTCATTATTTAGGTCGACTGATTAAATTCAGTGTCGAATTGTCTAGTGATTGTGTTTTGTTTCAAGTTTCGACTCTCGATTTTTGAGACAAAGTATTTTAAAGAAATAGATAATTAAAAAAAAACTTGAGAGGTGTCAAGGGACACCCGGATGGAACGAAGTTACTGTGTACACTCAACCACAGAGTACTAACAGAGAGGACACTGTGCGGTGTAGGTATGAAACGGCACGCTCACACGCGCACACCGCGGGCGGTGTCGCTACATGTGGCTGCCGCGCGCCGCCTCCGTATCGTAATTATTTTTCTTACGTGTAATCACGTACAAGTAAATAAAGATAATAAAATATGAAGACAAGCAAATACTGTATAACGTTTGGTTGCCTAAACGACAACAGTGATAAAGGCCTCGCGTTTCATAAACTACCGCGTGACGTCGAAAGGTGAAAGTATCGAATGTTTATGATTAGTGTTATTCCCACATAATGTTTATGAATCTAGGGTTAATTATTAATTAACTACCTGTTGTGATGTGCTTATTTATTATGTCATTCAAGTACATACGTTCCGCTGAACTGATCATGGTTAGGTAGGTTACAAGTTTGGAAATGTGTCGAGATACTCGGGGGGTGTGGGCCTACTAGACGACCGAGATAAATAGACGAATATCAAACCTGACATCACTCTCACTTACCTTATCGCTCGGTAGAAAGTAGAAAGATGTTTGCGTTGTTATTTACTCACGTTCAAACTCAGAAAATGGCCACACTATGCATTCAAGGTCAGCGATCGTAATTCGTTGCGCGACTTTTTTTACCATTTACAAGGACTCACAACGCAGGGCCTGTGACGTAGGGATGGCAATCACAGATCGATTAATCGAAAAATAGATTTTTTATAATATTCTTTTTTGTTTTTGTAAGATGAAATGTTCAAAATATTACAAGAATAGGTAGAAACGATACTATAATTATACATATATTATTATTTCTAACGTAAGGTGCCGTAGGTACTATGTATTAACATTCTGTGCTACCAATCGATAATGTATGTAGTAATGTGTGTAGTATGTAGTAACGAAACCAAAAAGATATAGGCTGATGATAAAAAAAATCCCTGAAGAACATTTATGTTAATAGTGTAATATAACAAATGCATAAAATACACCTACCTACCTAACTGTGCCTTCTAAACTCGCAAGTCGCAACCCTAAGTGAGCTTGACCGGCAGCACACCGATAGCAACATTGTAATGCCGCGGCGTCGGATAAACCAAAATAAACTCTCGCGCGTAGCCATTCAGTACAATTTTGCTTGTGCACGGGAAGTTTAGGCTAATATAAAAGTAGGTGGGCGGTACGGCTGCAAGTTAAAATGTGCTTTATTCTTTCGTGCGTAGATTTTACATTTGTTTGATTGTTTTTTGGAAGAGACCGATCTGTAGTAATCTGTGACTCAACAAAAATAATCGTCGCGACTCCACTCCAGTCCATTCCGGTCCGGTCCGGTCCGGTCCGGTCCGGTCCGGTCCAGTCCGGTCCGGTCCGGTCCAGTCCAGTCCGGTCCGGTCCGGTCCGGTCCGGTCCAGTCCAGTCCATTCCATTCCATGGTAATAAACACATTACCCTCCTTTGCGTCGCGCAGTCGGATAAAAGTGTCGTGACAACTTTTCGTAAGAATTTTTTCCGTCCAGCCCCCTTTCACAACGCGCGATAAGGAACTTCGTTCCAAAAATCTTAACTATACCTAGCAATATACCTAATTTAAAAACAATAATTAATCAAATACATAGTAGTAATATTTTATTTCATGCCAACTAGTATGAAAACAACAACATCGAAAATAAATCCCGAATTATATTAGAACAGCCTGTATTTGACTATCCAAAAAGCCCTTTTCTGAAGAGTTTATTGCGATTAGTGGAATAGTCACTGAACAGTATTACGATTTAAATAAGTATCAGTTCTATTTTTAAACTGATTCCAATCCTATTCTAGAATCAAATATGAAAATAATCCCTTTAGTCCTGTAACGACCACAGGAGACGGGTTTGTTACAAAACATATGTTTCTAACAATATAGGGACAGGTTCTGTACAATGGTATCGTTGGTAGTCGTTATCCCGCATTTCTAGAAGACCCACAGAATGTAAATGTTTTTTTGAGACCTTCATAAATATTATTCTATTCTCTATGAATGAACAGGGACTCTTTAAATTCGAAATATTTAATTCTAGAGTCTAGACGAAACAAATTAGCATCACGACTTTTAAAAAAAAGTTGTTCCATATTTAATTTATGTTTTATTGTCACAAAGTTAAGTAATTAAATGCCGGTTCTGAAAAACATCATGGGACATCTAAATGAATGCATAAATTAAAACACTGCAATAATTAATACCGTACATACTCATATCTAATATTTTAGCTTTTAAGGTGATGCTAACACTGTATTAAAAGTCAGAATGGCTGGTCTTTGCCCAGCAGTACTTACTTAGAAAAAAAGTCCGAGATGTTTGTATTTTGTCTCTACATGCGAATAAAATAGAAGTAAATAATACATGTATGTATTGTGCAATTGAATTGCATTTTTATAACAATTACATCTGCAATTTAAAACATTTAATTGTCAATACATTTTCTTGTAAACAATGTTAGTCGATGGGCATTCAAAGATTCCATAGAGTTATTCGTTTTCTTTCTTCTTCACTTTCCATTGCAAGACGTGTCTGTGACGAAAAAATAATCTCCATTGCGCATTACAAATAGGTGCAAATGGTCAATCGTTAGCGACTTGGTATTAATAATTATGGTAATTAGTTGCAGAATGAGAATATTTCAAAATGGTTCTTTGCAGGGATTAGAGTTTTTATGTTAATTGTAAGAATAAGACGCGCAAAACAATATTATGAATATACTTAAACAGGGTGAATTTTCCAAATGGCCGTGTATGTCCAAATCCGAAACTAAGTATGAGAAATAACGAAAAATACTGGAAGGAATCTTGAAAGGACTATTGAAAAACACGTCGAAACGTCGAATTAAGAAAAAACGGAATTATCTTTCAAATGTATGTAATCGAAACATAGCTTACCCGTATCTATGAAATATTCCGCGAACGGATGAGGGTTTGACACGTTTTTATGAAAAAAGAAGTGTTAAATTAAAAAAAAAAAAATGTTATTTTAACATAGTAGGAAGCTTTACCTAAAATAGTTATTTGTTATGCAAGGCTGCAAAGTTGATTTTTGGCGCGAGTACTTGAATTGAAAACTGAGCGAGCGAAGGATTCTAAGATTGAACCGCGAGAGAAACGAGCGGTTCAAATATAGAATCCTGAGCGATGCGAAGTTTTCAAAGGTACGAGACGCAGAAAAACTTTGCTGCCGAGTGCAACACACAACTTTTCACCTCACATAGCGAGGAAATGAAGTGGGGTCATTGACCTATACTGGGGGCGGCTCGCCTGCCAGTGTAGAAAACAATTGAATACAAGACGTGTTCGAATTTTAAACAACACTTTGTGCTCTAGAGCACAAAATGGAGTTTTGCGCTCAGATTTTGAATGAGAAATAGAATCTTTCCGAGCGGGTGAGGTGAAAATAATTTTGCAACAAGTCAATGATTCCTACAAATTATTTAAAAAGACATTAATCTTGAATTCCTTCGATAAACCAAAGTTATCGATCAGCAAACACAATAATCGTCTGACTAACAGTCGCCATGAGTACTTCTACTTTAGTTACAATAATATGTTAGTATCACAGTGGACCAGTGATTCAGATTGTCCGTTGAGTCAGAGACACAACCGCAAATTGTGGCACACTTTAGTTTACCTAGTAGAGTTGTAACATGAACGTTATATTTTATTAAAGTGCAAATGTTCACAAAAACGCCGCGCGAGCCGCTTTTTGGGCAGTTTTATAGAGCTATCCTATTTGTTATAGGTATAGAAGAAATACCAACCAAGAAAAAAAAATCATAACCTTGATTCCTTAATGGAAGATTTTGTTTTTTTTTTCTCCAAGGGGTATTTTGTAAATAAATCTTCATTCAACGAACCCATATCAATGAGTTTTTTTTTTAAATATGCATCTCCTAGTGAAGTAACTTTATTTTAATTTTGCTACCGACGATATGGGATAGACATTTTTTTTTGTATTAACTTTGCCCCACTCTAGGAATTTCATCCATCCATTCATCCAAACGTCTATCTAAACTTTCTCATTTTGGTATAATATTATAGAGATACCGTAAAAATGAACGTGTTACCTAGTTTAGGCCGGTTAGTGCATCAAAATGCTTGAACAAACTGTTAATGGATCGTAAAACTGTTTTTTTTTCTACATGGACTGGGTACTTCAAGTGTATGAATAAAGTAACATGAATAAGTTTTGTGTTAACAACATACAGCTACATAAAACATTTTATTTCCAGATTCGGAACTTGTAGAGCTTGAACAAAATTACTAGATGCTGCAGTTCTTTGTTTTTTCTTTCGTACAGAATTATTAAAGCGTAGGTTTGCTTTAACACCATTTTATGTAATTCCCTGAAAAATAAAAAATGGGCCTTAGTCATAAACAGCATGCGGTCATGTCATGACTTTTGTACTCAAACAATCATCGGAGCGTGTAAAATCTTAGCAAGTTCCGGAGCAAGTCTCAATAGCAAGACTTATTATTTGTACGTGTACGAACTGAAGGGGAGAAATCACAGTCGATGTGCGAACGCCCTTGCATTCTGTGCACAATAGCCTCTGCAACGGTTTTTAACATCTGCCGACCGGCCCCGACCCTGGAACACTCTCGTGATATGCCACCATTATTATTATTTCAAAAGCACGCGTCATACCGCCTTGGACTGTGTTTTACTACTTTTTTTCTACAACTATTGTAAGCAATCAACACAATAGCCGTACAAAATTCCCATGCCTATCAAACAAAAACAAAACAAAATTTACATACGAGATAATTTGGCCTCGAAGGCACAGCGCGTCACGCACCGTGGACACCGGCCACGCACCTCTGATGATACTCCTCGTAATGGACCAACGCATTACTTCACTGACACCGATCATTAAACCCACCACCTTAGACACGCTGTTCCCACGACTTATTGATTTTTTTCTTTTTCAGGATGTCGAATTTTCAACGAACGCGCAGCAAGGTATGGTGGGGTGATTCACCGCCGAACGTAGGAAGTCCGGTGGCTCAGCCCAACTGGAACCGAAACAATCGCGCACGAGACGATCCCGAGTGGGAGCCCCAGCTGCCTCACTGGATAGCCAATCAGCCCGACGAGCCGCAGAACAATAGCGCCGATGACATCGCGCAACCCGTACAGATCAACCAATGGCCTCTGCGTCACGGTAGCCCCGGCAGCCACAAGAGCCAAGATTCCGGATTCTCCGATTCAGACAGCTCCCCGCCGCCCTCACAGTATTATCAATCTCCAGAAAATACAGACAACAATAAATCGACAAGTAGCAGTGATTCTAACAATAATCAAGATATTACTGTGAAACAAGCTGCGGGTTATAAAAACGCGTCGCAAAGCAATGTAGCTAACAATGTGACGTTGCCTGATAACGTCAGTGTTGGCATGCCGACGCCGAAGCCGCGGCACAGGAGCAGCAGCGTCATACAGACACCATACGACCTGCAGAAGTATGTTGAATTACATCAAGACGAGGAACACATGGATCTATTAAAAGATAAAGACACAGAAAAAGAAAATAATACCGAACAAAAATACCCATCACCGAAAAATATAAACTACGACAAAGCAAATAAGGAAAACTCGAAAAACATTTTAAATAATAATTTAAACAGTAAACCTAAGTCAAAAATTGAAAACAAGATAGACATTAAAATCACACCTCCGAGTACCGCAAGTAATAAAGAAAATAACATAACAAACAAAAGTGCAATACAAAAAGATACCAAAGATGTACCAGTTAAAAATATTAATGTTATAAGTCCCTCGAAAAAGTATCCAGCGAAGAAATCGTTCATATCTAGTACGGATAGCGATAGCACCAAAGTTATTAAACTAGCTAAAGTAAAGGATTTGGAGACTAGTAAGAATAAATCTGATGAAAGTTTAGAATATTTGAAGCTAGAGGATAATAACCAAATAGCTGTAAACAATCAGCCTAGAGTCCGGACGCCGATATCAAATATATCGTACGTGCCCACTGAGAGGACGTCAGTATCGAAAGTAGACAGAAAAGCCGAGTACACACGAAGTCTATCAAATGAGGAAGCTGTTCCAATAACCACAACTCCTAAATTCCAAAGAAATAGACTAAATAAATCCTTGAATTTCGAAGCACAGAGGTTAGACCAACAAATCCTAGATATCCAAGACGGCTATCATTCGTTAGGATACATTGATGAGGAAGCTTTACCAAACAATGACATGTCATACGAAAACGAGCAAATGCATGTACCCACTAAAGCTATCCTCGGTAAGAATATAATGGACAGTCTCCATTTAAAACCAACTAAGAAACCAGGGCCCAAAGCTAAGCAGCGGATGGCTACTAAAGGAGACAGAGCGAAGGATATATTTAGGATATTTCCTAAGAAGGAGAAGCCAGGAGTTGTGGACAGTCACGCTGGTGGGCATTTGGCTGGTAGCCGGGTACCATCACTTGGGCTACCACGAGCTAAAGATCAAGATTCATGGGTATTAGTAGGACATCCCGAAGAAATGCTGATTCCACATTACAACGAAAGGCTAATTGGTACAGAGGCCGAATTAAAAATGGCCAACAAACCTGAAGATGACTATCTCAAGAATGGACGAATTTCTCCTCCACCACAATTCCAAGATAAACAAAAGACTCCTTATGAAACAGATTCTAATACGAAAAACCTAACGCATGATTCTAAAAGGGAGAAGTTAAAAGGAGAAATGGATTTTGTGGATGTTCAGCTAAACATGGCATGCACGTCAACGCCAAAGATGCTAAGTCCACATGAGTTCATGGACATTCCAAACAGTGAAAAGAAGAGTGCTCGGAGAGGCAATTTATTTGAAAACTTTAATACTGGGTAAGTGTTACCTTTTGCCATTTAAATTATAATTTAATTACCAACAAAAGTTGGACTTATAGTATTGACAATGAACATAATCATATACCTGTGACCTCTCAAGTATGTATGTAATTGCAGTGTTTTTTAATTCTTACTGTTTCCTGAACACTAAATGAAAACCATTACATTTTGAAGCACCCTCTGTCTGGCCTAATAACAACAATTATATTGAATTCAATATCCATTATCCAGAGTCAACTAATTTTAAAAGGTCAACCAGTCACCAATTGAAATCTTTTGTCTTACGTAATATTAAGAGACTAGCATCGTTATTTCTTACCCTTTTATGTTTTTTGTTGCGATTACCGAAAAGCAATATTAAAATTCCTTAATGGAATAAGTTGTAACTTGCGAACAGTTGAAACTTCTGATGTCATTCCTATATTTATAACTAAAGACACACATAAATGTATCATCATCTTACAACGGTAGGTACTTCTGGGATACTGCTAATTCTATCTAAACACCCTAATTCTTCCTTTTTCTTACTAACACCATTCTAATCACACAAAATTCCTCAACAGCGAATACCATTCCAGGATAGTACTAAACAACCAAAACGAGATCTTATACCGGGAGCGATCAATAGACCAAACATGCCTGGAAAGGCTATGCGAGAGGAAGCCAGAACCAGTACAGTACTGGTTGTGTGACCTGGTCGGTTCTTGTGAGAATGAATGCATGACGACGCTGCAGAGCAAACCTCTGGGTGCTGAGATGAAGGCTCTGGTCTCAGCAAGCTCTGCAACCATAACGGGGAATATAAAGAAGGTGCAGACGCATGGACAGATCATAGTGCACCAGTACAGTGACGTATTGAGGTAAGGATCGTAGAACTAGCTCCGGACTTTGCCTGTTGTGTCATTGGAAAAGGGACTTTACTGTTGATATAAGTAGTAGTTAAGGAGTAAGTTTAAAACGGGAAGTTTATAATGGTGAATACAATCCATCACTAACTCATCATTCATTAAAATCCTGACACAACAAAGATAATAAGTGCAACAATTAGATATTAGAATTTATTATCAAGAACAAAGATCTAATCAACTTACCGATAATCGACAGTAATTTCCTGTTGTAACTTTCACAGTACAAAAAACAATTTTCATTTCATTGCTGCACATCCATACCGTGTACGGAAATATGTAGTAATTTTCACAATAACCAACTTAGCATATGAATAATAATATGTTAAGCTGAAACCATTCGTGCTTATGCAAAACACTTTCACGTTTACAGGCAAATCGAAGACAGGAAATCAAGCGAAGAACAAATCTGCCTATTGGTAGCAAACATCAATGAATTTGTGCTAGCTCATAGCATAACTTTGAACACAAAACCTCCTGGGGAAACACCTGAGAGATGGGATAAGATCAAGAAGTCCCTCCAGCTATATTTGCAGAAGCTGATCGATGTAGGTGAGGATGTGAAGGTAGAATTGAACGAGAGCAACCCAGAATGGAACCTGGTGTTGAAACATTTGGACACGTTGATCGAGATTTTCTTGGAGACGACCAAGGCTGTGCTGGTTCAACAGATGAAGGTAGGTTTTAGAGAATTATCGAAGTATTTCAGGAAAATAGGATTAAAATTAATGTTAAAAAGCAAAAGCACGGTTTTTTAATAACTCTTTTAATGGCAGTCAATTTTACCCTTTTAATTGAAATTCAGGCTTTCCGAATCAGCAAACGATCACCAAATTAGTACAACCACTCCAATAAAAATTGTCAAACCTTACTTGTATTGCACCAAAATCAATTCTCTCACAATTAATTACATCATTAAATCGACTTGAATGACCAGATCTTCATCACAGCATCTCTTATCTTATACAATAAACAACCCAATTCTCTTTCCCACAGACTCTAGTATCAATCATCGAAGAGCCACCATCGGATATGATCCTGAAAAGCACTCTAACATCAATAGGCCACTTGGCCATGTTGAGTGACACCACAGAAAGTTCCTTGCACGAGAAATGTACGAAAGTCATGAAGAATATTACGGAGTTGCCGTTTGTCGACTGTGCGGTACCTAGAGCGTTGTTGACGGCGATCATCGAGTCGAATAAGAGCTCTATAAAAGCGTTGTCATTGCGTGCGCTTGCGACGGTCTGCGTTAACGGTGATGCGGTGAAACAGTTTGAAGAGGTAAGGAAATATGTAAAGTAGTGCGTCAAATATGTTTTGGTAGTAGGTAATCTTATCCAGTTTAATCTGCATTAAAGGATCTTGATAAAACGCATTCTTTATGCTATCTGCTCCTCTAAGATCAGAGATGGCAAAATACATACTTATACCTTCCAGAGAGAGTTAGGTATACTGTAAACAAGTTTCTTACTCACATTTCTCGTAGTAATTACAACAAGAAGTTTTTACCCAGCAGAAAAAAAAAACTACAACACAGATCTTTCAGTTGAGGTTTAAATTTGAGTTCTTAGCTCAATTTCGTCAATATCAATACTTTCCTTAAAAGATAGGGGGTAGGCAGAAGTGCACAACGTTAATGCTTTTCTTACTTAACAAATATTTTTCTCCAGGGAGGTGGCATCGAGATCATATCAGACATTCTATCAGACCGGTCGAACCCTGAGCCACAGATGAGGGAAGCGATCACAGTACTCACTCAGATCACAGCACCCTGGCTGAGAGGGCATTACGATCTGACGCAGTTACATCTATACCTCAATACTATTATTGACAACATTACCGGTAAGTTTGAGATAAAATAACAATTAATAAATAAAATAGAGTAGGATTCAAAACGTTGAGCGCCATCTAGTTTGCAATACCGAAACTAAAAATTAGTGTGTTTTCCTATCAATAGATGTCGCTGGCAATAATTTATGTTGGTTATTGTTATGATTTAATAATAGGTATAGAATAAAAAAATACTGATTCGAATACAATAAAAACCTGTTTTATGAACAAATCAATTTTCCACCCCAGTAACCATAGGTACGTAAATAACCTACACGTGCCAGTAAATTATTAAATTACCTTTGGAATAGTTTTTTTGCTGAAAACATAAAAACTAATAGGCAAGTACTTTATAAAAACATTTTTTCCGAATACATAACTTCACGCCTGTTCCACAAAGAGTAAAGAAAAACCGCCAAAACCATTAATGTTCCACAAAGAGAAAAGAAACCATTAAGTCCATGTAGACTGTAGAAGTATTAAATAAAAATAAATCATTGTAAATTCTCATTCAAAAATTCAAAATGCTATGAAATGTGTGACACCATAAAATATCCTTAGTATTATAAACTTTTAAATACATAAAAAACTTGATGAAAACAAGGGAACCGACTTCAAAACAAAACACAAAAAAAACTATAAAATAACTTTTCTTTCGGAAGTCGGTGGCTTTGTTTTTTATTTTATTTCATTGACATAATTATTATGGCCACCGACTGCAACTGCATCAAAATCCGTTCAGCCAAACGCGAGATAATCGCGGACAAACATACATACATACAGGTCGAACTGAGAACCTACTTTTTTTTTGAAGTCGGTTAAAAACTAAAAGTTCCATAAAAGAGGCCTTTTGATTTTCCTTTTATTATTTCTAGCCTGTACTGTCCCACTGCTAGTCAAAGGCCATCACCGTCCATTCCTTCAAACGGTGTCGATTGATCGGCATTTCCTTCCTTCCATTGCCATTTGAAAATTGGAACAAAAACTTACCTAACAAACTCAACTCTATTCCCAGGTATTCTCTCCCGCACCGACTGCTGCCAACTCCTGCTGCTCTGCACGGCGTGTCTGGTCAACCTGGTCAGAGAACTGGAGCTGGAGAAGAAGGACGATGACGTCACAGGCTCGGACATTGTTGACGTCATCACTAAACATCATACGGTTGAGAGGCTTCTTGAGGCTGTCAAAAGACGGGGACCAAATATCTCGGTGTTTTTACAAGTAAGTTCAACTACACACATCAAAATAGAGCAAGAGCCCGTGAACCCCAGACCTACGTTATTTTATAAAGGCTGAAAGTTTGTCAGCGGATGCTCCCAACACTGGTAAGACGATGGACCATTTATGGAGTTTGGGTTATGGTGGCTTTGGCAGGTAAACGGTACTAAAGGTGCGTAAAATATAAGTTTACTTACGTCATAGTATAAAAGCTGATTTTTATGTATAATACTCGGGTAATATGTAGATGATGTTTCCTCATCAGCCAGACACTTATCATGGTGGCAACCCCTTGCCAGACACCCTTAAAGTTCACGAAATTATAAGTTTACTTACGTTATAGTATAAAAGCTGATTTTTATATATAATACTGGGTAATATGTAGATGATGTTTCCTCTTTAGCCAGACACTTTTGATAGTTCCAACCCAACGACGATATAATACTAGACTCCTAATAACAGGCGACCGATGTCTGCCAACACATTAGGCAAAAAAGTCTTATATCCGTCTCATTTCGACCAATCCTGTGAGCCGTAAACATACGTTGAGACAGAACAGACCTTGAGTTAACCAATCACAACGCAGTACCCCGCCCCCCTCGCTTACGTAGTACCTCAGCGAGTTGGCAGAATAGTTTTGTTCGTTAGATCGTGCAATGCGTAGTCTAGTATTATATCGTCGTTGTTCCAACCCCTTGCCAGACAAACATTGTAAATAGCCCAGTCAACGGATGTTCAAAATAAGCTATAGAGGGAAAGTCTTGGAACACAATTTTTGACTATACAACTTTGTTTGGACTAGATAAGAAAAGAACATATCGAAAGTCCCCATCCCTAGCCCTTGAGCTGTGCGGGAGGGAGGAGTTTGAAGGTACCACTTTTTAGGGTTCCGTAGTCAACAAGGAACCCTTATAGTTTCGCCATGTCCGTCCGTCCGTCCGTCCGTCCGTCCGTCTGTCCGCAGTTTAGCTCAGAGACGCACAGTACTAGAGAGCTGTAATTTGGTGTAAATATACGGATTTGTTGTGCCGAAAAAGTGGTAAAATAAAATCTCGTAAAATATTTTTTTTTAGGGTACCTCCTGTACACGTAAAGAGGGGATGTTTTTTTTTTTTCTCGCGTACCCCTTAGTGTGGGGTATCATTAAATAGGTCTTTAAAAAATATTGACAGTTTCCATTAACAAATTTTTGATAAAAAAATTCGTTTGTGAAATATTAAGCTTTAAAGTGCTAAATTTTGCTCGACTCGAGTGTCCCCCCCCTCTACCAGCTAAACGGTTATGTTTGGGGGTGTGAAAAAATTCACAATAGTAGTATATATAACGAAGTTTAAAAGAAAATTATCATGACTAAGTAGGCTTTACAACTTTACGAGTAATAGTCGACCAACTTATAAAATGTACTTGGACATATTTTCCTAAACAAAATGTATCGGAGAACAAGCTCTTCAACTGCAAATGTAAGTTTGTCAACTTTATTTTTACAGCTGTAATAGGTATGTTTTTACGGTATGTTTTTTGGGGATAGGTAGGTTTTTATCGTCAACTATTTTTAACTTTCTTCAAAAAAAGGGGGAGGTTCTAAATTCGTCGTAATCTTTTTTTTATGTATTTTCCCCGATTTCTCAAAGACTCCTGGACCGATTTTGAAAGTATTCTCTTTAAAATTAAATTCAGCGAATCAGTTTAGTTAATTCGCATAAGTATTTTGATGGGCAACTACGGAACCCTACACTGTGCGTGGCCCGACACGCACTTGGCCGGTTTTTGGTTTTTCGATTAAATCTCGGAAAGTCGGACCCACCGCTAGGTCCCAGCGGCATAATATATTTATGAACAAAATAAAAGGTGAATAAATTCCCCATAAGTTTTATTCAATAAATGTTTCCAGGTCTTGTTTAGTTTTCGAGCTATCTGCACTTGAATGTCTGTAATATTTTGAAAAATCATTTTTACCTTTTTTCATTTGGAAAGTTGTATTTCATATCGCCAAATGTCCAGAAAGCATGAGCAGTCTTTTCAGACCCTCCCTTTACCACCTACAATGAACAAAGCCAAGTGAAACCTGCATCTTGAGGCGATATGAGCCTCCAGCTAAAAGGGTCTCTTACTATGCTCACAAAGTTATAACAAATTCTTGAATTCGCGGTAGCCACCATCAAGCTTGATATTTTTGTTTTCCTTCCACCGAGGGAGCAGTAAAAATAGCTCAGAAACTCATTCTAGATTATAATTACATATTAGGTAGGTACATGTACAGGGTTTTGATTCTAAGTTGACCGATAAGGAGAAATCCGCTTCCATAAGAGCTACAGAAAAACGATCTTAGGAACCTTTAGCTTTTTATAATGTAAACAATTTTAGCATATTTAATTTTTAATCAAGTGCGAGGTGTCCATAAAAATGAGTTGCCAAATTTTTTAATGCCCTTCGACTCTCTTTCAGGTAAGGATCGTTTTATTAAATTGGAATAAAATAATCAAGACGGCGGAAGTTGGTCAAATTCAGCAAAAATTTTTTTCATACTAATTGTATGAATGAAAAAATAATTTCTTTTTTTATGATGCTTTTGGTTTTATGAGAAGGATAATATCTGGGAAACAGAATTGGGTCAAATCTTATAAAACGACACGAATCTAACGAAATACGACTTAAGTTGTAATGTACCTAAAACATATAAATTAAAATTACATTCGGCGCAACTTGGAGGGTCTGAAACACTGATGCTGTTTTCTGGATCTTTGGCGACATCAAATACAACTTTCCACATGCAAAGAGGTAAAAATGATTTTAACCAATATTACAGACTTTCAAGAGCAGATATCTCGAAAACTAAACAAGACCTGGAAATGTTTACTGGATTAAACTTATAGAGAATTTATTCAGCTTTTATTTTGTTCATACATATTATGCCGCTAGGACCCATGGTTTCCGACTTTCCGAGATATAAGCGAAAAACCAAAAAGTGGTACCTTCAAACCCCTCCCTCCCCCTTAGCTCAAAGGCTAGGGATGGGGACTTTCGATATGTTCTCCTCCTAACTAGTCCAAACAAAGTTGTGTAGTCAAAAATTGTGTTCCAAGACTTTCTCTCTATAGCTTGTTTTGAACATCCGTTGACTGGGCTATTTACAATGTTTGTCTGGCAAGGGGTTGGAACTATCAAAAGTGTCTGGCTAAAGAAGAAACATCATCTACATATTACCCAAGTATTATATATAAAAATCAGCTTTTATACTATAACGTAAGTAAACTTATAATTTCGTGAACATTAAGGGTGTCTGGCAAGGGGTTGCCACTATGATAAGTGTCTGGCTGATGAGGAAACATCATCTACATATTACCCGAGTATTATACATAAAAATCAGCTTTTATACTATGACGTAAGTAAACTTATATTTTACGCACCTTTAGTACCGTTTACCTGCCAAAGCCACCATAACCCAAACTCCATAAATGGTCCATCGTCTTACCAGTGTTGGGAGCATCCGCTGACAAACTTTCAGCCTTTATAAAATAACGTAGGTCTGGGGTTCACGGGCTCTTGGGCTAAAAGTGTCTAGGGATCAACATATTTTTGCAATAACTTTTCTCCTGATTGATATTAATTAAAATGTTCTTTAAGGATTCATCAAATAAAGTGTTATCGTTTGTCACAGTAACGATAAACCAAGTCACCTTTGCATTCATAAAGAAATTTGCCATTTTCCTAATAAAGGGATTTTTGACATTTGAACCACTAACATTAAAGTTCGAAAAAAAGACTGAAATAACAGTTTTCTTTAAAATTTTATTGGGTAACTTAAACAATTAATAATCCGTGTTTCTACCGCGAACACTAACAACACAAGAACATCGGTTTGGCATACTCAAAATGAGTTCATCCAAATCACGCTGTGGAATGGCCGCCCATGTTCGTTGCAACAACAAAAAAAGGTCTTCTTGCGACTGGATACCCTCCATATTCGGCAGAGCTCTTCTCTGTAGCATATCCCATGCATGCTCAATCGGGTTCAAGTCTGGCGACTGAGCAGGCCAGGGCAGGACATTGATGTTAGCTGCGGCGAGAGTCTGTCTTACAACTCTTGCGGTGTGCGGTCGTGCATTATCATGCATTAACTGAAATAAGGGACCGATTTGCACTTGTAGAGGAACGATGACGTCTGATACAATCGTCTCAGCATAAATTTGAGCGTTGAGGTTGCCTCTGATCCAAATCAACTCAGTTCTTCCGCCGATCCAAATACCCGCCCATACCATGATGGTTCCACCACTATAAGGATGGACTTCCTGGCAGGATTTTAATCGCTGTTGGCGTCCAGGGGTTCTCCAGTGTCGTATACGTCTTGTATCCGGTCTCATACCAAAACGAGACTCATCAGAAAAGCACACGAAACGCCATTGTTCTTCTGCCCAATTTCTGTGTTCAAGAGCCCATTGATATCGAATCCTACGATTGTGCATTGCTATAGGTGGTACCCGTAGCGGTCTTCGGGAATGAAGGTTCACTTCATGCAAGCGGTTTCTGACTGTTTGGTCGCTAATTAAGTTCCCTGAAGAGTGATGAAGCCTCACGGCTAACATCATGGCGGTTATTGTTGGAGCTCTTCGAGTTAAGATTTGAATGTATCGGTCTTGTCTCCGTGTGGTGCAGCGATACCGTCCTCCATGGCGCTCAGCCACGGTACCAGTGCTTCGGTAACGTGTCCAAAGTCGACTGATAACACTCTGACTTGTATTCAGAGCTAAAGCCACAGTACGTTGCCGGGAACCAGCTTCTATCATTCCCACGGCTCTGAGCATTTCTTCCCTGCTTAAATGACGTCGCCGCTCCATAATAACGTTGGTTTTAATCAGTAGTAGGGAAACAGTAGCACTAATAATGTCTTCAATGCGTTGTATGTTTTTATAGGGAAAATATTGACAGCTGATTTTCATCTTTTACTCGAATTTGATTTACAGTTCCTGATTCAAATTATGAAATGCACCAAAAAGGATCCATATAAATTTATAAAATCATAAATTTATCACAAAACCACATCTCAATCTCAAGAAATCCGCATAAAAATGCCTGATCCCTAGACACTTTTGATGTGTGTAGTTATTGGAATGCGATTAAAGTATCACTGTTCCTATTATGGTATTATTGGTAATGTGGCCTTTTAGACACTTTTATTTTTCCTCCCGCCCTGGGTTTTCAACTTTTCACCCTCAATGTGTCCACTCCTCTGTGTACGGCTTTTTTCTTTAGCTTGATAAAATCATTAAATAAGAGCTCCCGCTCTGGTTGGAGCTAAAGGGACTGTCAGACTCGTACTGACTAAAATCCACAGTGTCCTTCAATTGCCCTTTACGTTCCAGGGTCACGGAAATTTGATAAGTCCCGCGACCATGTTGACCCCCCCTGTCCAAACTTTTAGTTAAAAAGTTTATTTTTTACTTTTGTAAAAGTTGAATGTTGTCATAGCAGTGCCATCATCATTAGAAGCCATCTAAACAAGAGAATATGAAAGAATGTCCTGAGGTATTCCACATAGGGCACCTGGCACCTGCGAAAATTTTTGACAATAACCTTATGTGGGGTCGCGGGACTTACAGAATTACCGTGACCCTAGAACGTCAAGGGCTATTGAAGGACACCGTGGATTTTAGTCAGTACGAGTCTGACAGTCCCTCCCGCCCTGCCCGGGGTGGGAGGACTCATTTGATGATTTTACCACGATAAAAATAAAAAAAATATGTGGAAATAAATAAGGTGCCAGTAGCTCAGGTGCCATTTTCAGCGGGTACCCTATGTCCGAGGAATCCCAAACTTTTCGTACCTACAAAAAAATCTAACATCCCCATTATTTCCCAGGAACAGACAGCCTCCCTGCTAGCCTCCCTGTCGCGCATCCCTCGCTGCATGCTGCTACTGTCCAGTATCACGTCAGCGAGCGTGGCCCTCGTGTGCTTCGCGCGCACCACACCCACCAGCTGCGCGAGGAACGCTGAGCTGCGTGCACAGGCCAGGCTGCACTGCCATGCTGCTGAAGCCATTGCTCGGTAAGTTCAACTGACTTTTTTGACCCCGCTTTTCAATTTTAGCGGACTTAACACTAGCGACATCTGTAAAATAAATCTTAACTAATATTATATAGGTTCGTCTGTTTGTTACGCTTTGAAGCCTGAACTGTTTTTTTTTTAATCTTGGTAAAATCATCAAATGAGTCCTCCCACCCAGGGCAGAGCGGGAGGGACTGTCAGACTAGTACCAGACTGATTAAAATCCAAGGTCTCCTTCAATAGCCGCTAGCCGTTACATTCCGGGGTCACGGTGATACATACGTCCCGCGACCCCGACTGGCTTTGGCCTTCTAGTGGGGGCCCCCGTCGTTTTGCTGACACTCTTTGAGGCGCGCGTGGAACAGAACGCACCGTCAGCCTGAACTGCTTTACCAATTTTAATGAATTTGAAGAGGCTTCGTTTTTGAATAGAGTATCGAGGAACTTTACACCCTGCAACGGGTAATGAGGATTACCCCAAAATGTAACCGGTCAGTCAATCAACTCGCTCTATCGCAGTTCTTTTGTAAACAGCTCTCTCAAGATGTACGACAAAACTCTGACACCTTCCCATACAATACAGGAGTCATCTGAAGAATTAAATGGAGGTTTGCCCAGACAATGAACAACCTCGACTCCAGCTGTGATTATCTGATCTCCAAGAAATATACTAAATACCTCTGTTCTTCCACAGACTCTCAGTAATGCCAGACGTCGCACATCAGATCGTGCAACTAGAGGGCGTTCCTCTCCTTACTAAGTTGGTAAGGCTGCAGAGAACACGCCCCCCCCTCGACACCAACCCCGACCAGACCCTGATCCACTGCCTCAAGGCGCTCAGGACCATATATAAGCACTTGCCCAACGCCTTTGATGATGAACAGGATGTCAATGATATGATCAAACCTCATCTCATGGAATCGCTTATGTTGTTCTCGGCTAAGAAGGAAAGCTATGTCTAGGTGCATCGATTAACCGGAAATTGAATTCGATGAAAAATCGGTTGGGTCATTCGATTATTAGAGTGTGAAAAATCGATTTAATTTGTTTACTTCCAATGTTATCGATATGACCTGTCGAAGTGTGAATGTGACTTGAATGATTACTTTACACGGGTATTTCATAATCATTCCAATAAATCTTGTGGCTAGAATATTCTAGAGTTGTGTAATCTAACTCGAATATAGTTCTACTGAGACTGAATTGTAAGAAATTATTTAGTTGTGACATCTGTTTATTATGTATAATTGACTTAGAAATCCCACATTCTACCGCATTTAGATTCGAAAAAAAATATTCACATCGATTAACTTGTTTATATCGATTTAAACTTGATAAAATTGACAGTTGAAATATTATTCTATAACGTAACGTTATGAGTTTCCAAATTTTTGGCAAAATATTAATAAAGTATATACCTATAAATGGTTTATATGAGATTGCCATACATTCCACTTGAAATTATAGTGTTGCTGTATATAAAATTTTAATGCTACATTAAGTACATTATTGGCTTTGTAAATAGCGTAATCTACTTAATTATTTTACTATTTATCTTGAATAGTTTAGTTCTGAGGCCATACTATCATGAAATTACTTTTACTAGTCTATAATCTTGTGTAAACTTAGCTTTATAGTTGTATCTAACGGCATTCTTTTTTTTTAGCAAAACAAATTAGAAAAACGTAAGGCCTTGTTCAGGCTAAGGTACAGGTTCTTTTTCGACTAGCAATGTTGAAAACTATATTTTCTCTTTCTCGATATCTATTTCAATCGTGCCCTGCTTAGGATGATGCCTGATAGCCAGGCCATACTAACGGAATTTCCCGTTGATTATCGCGATAATACTCCTTCAGCCCTCATTCGCATGAGCGCTTTTTTTTCGGGCGTTAAAAAAGCGCTGAGTTGGAACAAAAAGGTATGAACAGGTACCTACATGGGATTGCATTTGTTCTATTTCGGTGAATGGGGTATGCGAATGGGGGCTAAATGTTCGTATAAACGTCCATTAACGTGATTAACGGCATTTTCCGTTAGTGTGGCCCTAGTGTTTTAAATAATAAACGGCAATGGAAACCTAAGTCCTGACTTTTGCATTCATATGGATTTAAGGCTGCATATTCTGAAAGTTGGCAACGTCGCAAAAAGCTGTCAAATAATTACAAGTTTTAATTAATTTTGCAAATTTTCTGTATGAAAACAAGAAATATCGCTCTGTAGTGCACTAAAAAAATTATATAGGAATGCAATTAAAACACTGAATTTGATGTTGTAACCGTTTCAGGTGCATAAAAGGCATTTGGAAAGCTTCCAAATGCTTTTTCTACATCTAAAACTATATATTCGGTGTTACGATATTAATTATTGCATTTCCTTATCAATTTTTTAGTGCACTACAGAGCCATATTTCTTATTTTCATACAGTAACAATGCTAAATGAATTAAAACTTGTTAATATTTGACAACCATTTGCGACGTTGCCAGCTTTTGGAATATACGCTCTTAAACTACATTGTATTAACTTCACATCACGTATGACAACACTCAGTAGTATTAGCATTGATACCACCTTATTTTATTGTAAATTGTAGTGTGCTATATTATATTTTATCTAATAATATCTACCTACCTACTTACATGTGTAAACGTTTGTAAAGAAATTGCGATATGCGGCGCTCGCCACTGTTACTGTTTATAATAAAATATATTATCAATTTCATTTTTGTTTTTTATTTGAGTAAAAAGATCATACACATATTTGCTCCGTACGGGAATCGAACCCGCTACACGCAGCGTAGCAGTTCAATCGCTCAACCACTGCGCTAACCTGCGATTTTAGAACTACCCTACTACATGAGTGGTCTTCAGGAACAAACTAAACTTGCTAATACTTTAAAAAACTTGTTCATCATTAAAGTCTCAATTTTATGTATCTCTAAGCAATGTATAGATAATAAAAACCATATTAATTTAATTTAAAGTAAGGGCCACCGATTCCGACCGATTCCGACAAGTGAAAATCATCTTTACCACTACGACATATGACAATAAGACGTGCGGTTGTCAAGGGCAGATGAAAAGCAAAACACGATCGCCACGACGACGTCAAGTCAATCGAATTGCATCATTATATCGTAGTAGCAAGTACGATTTTCATTTTCAGTTAGTACAAATTGCAAATAGCACGAATCGCGTCATGGATAAGCTGTAACACTACAAACTATGCTGCATTAGTAATCTATTCGTTTTAAATAACTTTACATCATACACTTATGGTAAGCGTCCACAGGTCCGCATCGCACGTATCGGACGTATCGTACGTAACGGATTTTAGTTTGCCTTGTATTAAAACTCATACAACTGCGTCCACTGATCCGCATCGTACGGACGGCTCATCGGCAATGCCTACATGCGATGCGTACCGATGACGTCATACGGAATGCCGATCAGTGGACGCGATGAAGGTCGCATCGGCAATCCGATTGCTGATACTCACGTCGGCAATCCGATAGCTGCCGATACAGAAATCCGTTTGATGCGATGCGTCCGACACGTACGATGCCGACCTGTGGACGCTTACCTTTAATAGCTAGGTGTTCCTTTGTGTGTGATAAGTTGTTAATGACTCATTTTACTACATAAACAAGTGACTGAATGACTACTATTTAATTTTAAACTAGACTACTATTATCGAAAACAAAATAATAATCTTACTAGATACATTCTAAAAGGCGTTGAGTTTATGTATGTCTATCATGTTCTCACGTTTGTTTCTCATAATAGTTAAAGTGACTGATAACTTAGCAATTTTCATAATGATTCATTTCATGAATTAATAACAGAAGAATAGCCAATGGCATTACTGAAAATGTACTAAGTGAATCATTAAGAATGTTGTTTGAAGTGGCTTTTTAGACCTGTTGAACAGCATTTAATAATATGATCTTTACATATTCCTTGTAGGTTGGGTTTACTATGCACCTGGCCTTTCTGTGAACATTACCTGCTAAAAGATGTTATGCAGCATAATATGTTCATTGTTCATCAAGGATAACCTTTTATTAATATAGTGTACTTAATGAATAAAGAAAAAATATATTATAAAAAAATAATTAATGATTTATTTCTTATATCTTAAGCTAAGCAAGCATCAGCAATTCATTGGTATAAAAGTATGAAAATATAATATCACCCATAAGATTGTTTAACATTTTTAGAGTGCACTATGTCCACTGTAGTTTCATGGCAGGGTCTCAAATCCATGTCGTAAACACCTAGACAGAATTTATTCTCTGGTGCTTTGAAATAGTCTAAACCTCTCCCGATTTTGATTATCCAACCAGAACTTAGCCTGAAATAGACAAGAGAAAATTATGTGTTACATTGTCATTATTTGAAAACATGATCACAACAAAGTCTTTTATAATGTATATTACAGCTGTTAGTTGTTACTTTTGAATAAAAATAAAATAAAAGAATTTTTAGGGTCAGTTGTTTGATCAATAGTTAGAAAAACTACCTATTGTAGTATTATACCTATTGTCTTTGCTATTGTTAAAATCCCTTACTTTTTTACTAATAAAATAATGTGGCCTTAGTGTTACTTACATCAATATTTTTTTTTTTTAATGTTGGATTGGATGGAATAAGAACAATTAAGTCAGTTTTATGCGAAACTATTTCCTGTTGCACCCCTCAAGGGTGCTCCACACTTATAATAAAACAGTTGATTTTGCTGGCCAGCTGTGAAGAACCAGGCTATACCAAGCATGCTGAGTAGCTATTGTTTAAAATGTTCAGAAAAAAGATGTAACAGTGGACAAAACATACTTACGTAATCTGCCTATCATGTAAAGTCTCGGAGAACTTCACGTCTAGTCTTATTCTATATTTTAATAAGTCATTACTCAGGTTTGCAAACCATTCCCGTTGATTTCCTTCAGATTGGCCATCTTTAGAAGTGATTAATTCAATCATTTGAAGATTTGCACATGATCGGACTAGGAGCTCACAAAGTCTAAGGAAATTCTGACCCTAAAAAAGGAATAACAAAAACTTTTACATTTGACTAATAATATAAATAATTAAAATTGATAATTATCAGTATCAAAATATTGTGTTTTGCACTTGTTAAATCATTTAAGTAGTTTTAAAAAGTTTTATCTCCTTTTAGACCCCCAATACTTCCCATATTGGTTTTGTCCAACAGTGGGACAGCATGGGCTAATAAAAGAAAAGTATTAAATTAATTAGAATAAGTTAGCAATCTTTGTTAAGTACCTAGTAAAGAGTTAGAAACTGTTATTATCCCATAAAAAAAATAACAGTACAGATTAACACTTGATCATAGACAATGACTCATGTGAAATTAGTAATTTTAGAAGCTCGGAATGTCTTCTATTGGTTTTCCTGTGTGGCAAGAGGTTTGTTAATCCTACAGGATTCTGAATTTAAGATCCTTACCATGGATCTTTTAGGTAGAAGTAAAACTTACTAAAATTGCATAAAACTTACAATTTTCATTTTAAAAGTTCTAACTCACAACAAAGTTTTGACTCACCTGATGAAAACTTCTGATGTAAGGGTCTTCAACAGTTACGTATTGTACTTCTTCGTCTAAGAACCTTCCAAACAAGGTTTTGTAACTGTGTCCCGTGGAATTATTCTCAATATGCACTTGTTCATGGAATTGACCAGCCTCCTTTTGTTTTAAAATTAACTTTTTTATTGTCTCTGCTCTGTTCATGTACTCCTCAACTTTTTTTCTTAGATAGGTTTTGTTATTATCATCTATTTCCCCTGTTAGAAAAATGTTATTAGAAATTAACAAGTTTTGAACAAGCAAAATGTTTTTGTTCCTTTACCTTTTATTTTGTCTACTAATATTTGAAGGCCTTCTTGGTAACATACTAGCGCTTCTGAGTACCTTTTCTTCGTGTCTAATTCAACACCACGCTTTAGAATATTAACAGCAGCACTGTCTATATTCATTTTAACTAAAATTACAATAATAATAAAAAAATAAAAAATCTGTTGTTTTAATTTCCGTTGACATGACTGACTTCTATTTTAGTTAGTGTTTGTAAAGATTGATATGAGCGAGCAATGGGGTGCGTTTAAATCTTCCAGCGATGTTTCGCCGTAAAAAAATTAAACTAGCGAGGGTTCGCTGAACGGAGTTATAAGTTTCTGTCAATGTTAGCTGTCAAATTCAATTGACAGTTCAGTTTTTTAAACAAATAATCAATTTGCCGGTGTAATATTAATTAAATCCATAATCCACAAATAATATTCACTCTCTAAAATAAAAATCTTCGTTTGACGGCGCGAATGTAGCAAAACAACAAAACTTAATGTCAATCTGACAGCAGGATAAAATTTTGCGTGGTAAAAAGGTCGCAAAAATTTATTCCTTTCAGTAAAAACATAGACCAGCGGACGACCGTAAACGGGGCAGATTAAATTTTAATTGGTATAATTTTTCACCTCTCGGTGTACTTAAACGGGCTGTTTGACATTTAGTCAGTATAAATTTAAGCTGGATAAAGGATTTAAACGCAGCCCTGAGATTGATCCGTCAAAACGTACTTTATTTTTTTAAACGTATTTAAAAAAAAACATGACTAAAGACAATTATTAATGTACAAAGATTAATATTACAAAACTATAAATAATTGATGCTCTGGTTCGAATCCAGACTAGTCTGTAAAACAAAAAGTAATAATAAAAATATTTGCATACGTAATTCGATCTTTGTAAATAAACATCCAATGAATGAACGAAACGAATGGACTGGAATCACAGAGTACATTATACTATATTGACTGGAATCGTAATGGTGCGTACAGACCGGCCCGACGAACGCCCAACGATGGATATTTAATTTATCGTTCGCTAGCGTTGGCTTCCGCTCGCTCGTTAGAGTATCAAACCGGACGTCTACACGCTACGCTCTCTTGCTTCAACTGAGCGTTCGTTCGTTGGCCTTCGGCGACCGTCCAAACAGAGTTCGATCAAATAGCTCGATTTCATTGATGTTACCGCCACGCTTCGGATCGCCGGCACACGCCAACGAGCGATCGTTGGCATTCGCTAAAGCTTTGGTTTCCTAGGAAAGCGGTACCGTCTTATAGTGGCCGTAATATTACGGACGCAAAAAGGCGGCACCACTTTCCTAGTAAACCAAAGCTTTAGTTACCGCTCTCTAGGAAACCGCACCATTTTGTTTACATAGACAACGTTCTAGTGACGTCATTCACCGCTGTATTACGGCCGCTGTATGACGGCACCGCTATCCTAGGAAATCAAAGCTTAAGCCGTCCAGATTGCAGCAACGAAGGTCAACGAAACCCGTTCGTTGGCGCTCGTTTGGCCGGTCTGTATGCAGTGGAATGGACCAGAGAGTTTATAATCACTATGTTTTTTTTCTTTTGGGTGAAAGCACTACCGTAAACTGCTGTAACATTGCCTTTATAGCTCAACATTGCCTAAATTCAAAAAAGTTAAATTATTCCCGCTGCGAAATGTTTTTTATTGTCTATGGTATTACTAAAAGCAAGTCGGCAATCTGTATGGCAACATTCGATCATACGTCACTCCAAATTTTAGTTAACAAACTGTCAGTGTCAGTTTCATTGTCACTGCGGATACTCGCTTTTTACCGGCTCTCAGGAAAATTTCATTTTGTGAATATTTATGCTTTATTTTCTAGCGTAATATGTTATATAGCAAAGAAAATATGCTCTTTTATGTATTTAAACTGTTTTTTCTGTATTATATCTTAATTTAAACCGTTAAATCATGGTCGGCAAAGTTGTGTCAGATTTTCGCAACTTTTTACTCAACATTATCTAGGGTTAGGGCTGCCACTTTTAATTTTTTCAACAAACTCTTAATCGACCGTGGTTTTGCTTGTGTAATTTTTTTTTGTAATTCATCTAAGAACGTTTTATAGAAGCTAGAACTATTGTTTCTTTATTTATCATCATCAGAAATTAAGGATGTCGGATGTAATTTTATTTGTCGATTGTCATTTATAGTATGTTATCATATTGTTCGACAGATTTTGTTATACGTAATAGGTACCAACATTATAATTTTTTAAATGTTATTACCTACCTACATTTTTATTTGTTTTCCTATGAAAAAATGTTATTAGAATTTAAGTACAACAATTTGATTTCTTAAAAATGTATTTGAATATTAAGAAAAATTGTTACATTTCCTTTGGGGCAGCCCTACACCGAACTCACTTTTGTATGGGAGTTTTAGAGAAACCTGCACAACTTTGCCTAGCATTGTAAAAAAAAAATTCTTGTGCTATTCAAGATTCAGTGAAGTCTAACGTGGAAAAGAACTTCATGGCAATATGGGTGTCAAATCCGTTACAAAAATACCTATTCATTTAAAAAGATATTATGACAGGCAATGTTGTAGTTTTTACCTCAACTTTGCCTACGTTTTCAAAGCAATTTTTTGGTGCTTTATAGGTGTTTTTTCTACTAGTAGCAAATGTATTCCTATAGCTTAGAGTCCAATATTGGACAGTAATTGAAAAAACATACGACTTTCTTAACGATTAAAGATTTATCGAAGAAAAACGTCAAAATCCGTGCAAAGTTGCAGCATTTTACGGTATCTCCTTTTTTGTGCAGTAATCATGGTCAGACAACTGAAGTCTTGAAGTTGACGGTTCTGTAAAGGGGTTTGAAGATTTGTGGCATACCTACCGCCGCCATTTTGTTTTTTTTTCAAAATCGCGGCCACCTATGAAACCTTTATAATAAATCGTTAGCTGACATTAATGCCAACAAAAAATATTACGACAACAACCCGCGTAAAGTGTCCGGTTTCCGAGATAATAACCGTGAAAGTTAATCACGTGACATTCACAATTTCTAAGCTTGTGTAAGTATGTGTTCGAATGTATCAAGATGTTAAAAATAATAACTTTTTGAACGTAATATGTATGTTGCATTATATCTGGATGTTATTTAAACATTATACGTCTAATACATATAATCTACTTTTTGAACTTAATAACTTATTTTTAGACCGTCTACACTTGTTTGAATGTAATATCTTCATATGATTTAACTATCAATACGATAGTTATACGATAAATGTTAAACAATGTAAATGTACCTAATACATAAGACAGGTTTAAACATTCAGTCTAAAATACAACTGACAGTACTCGTTACATTTATATTGTGTAACTAGCTTCTGCCCGCGACTTCGTACGCGGATCCTGTTGCTTATGCCAGCAGTCGGGGTCGTCAAAATCGAAGATCTGAAACGTCTGATGTCGAATTCTAGGAGCCTGGGGACAGGAAAACAACGGGATGCGCGAGACGATTCCAGACGCTCCAGATCTTTCATTTTTGTAAGACAACAGGAAATGCCCATCAAACTAAACAACTCTTGCTAAGACGTCATTCCTGTATATGTTATAAAGTAGCTGGGCTGTTGGAGTTCCACATCAGGTGTACCAGATCTTCAATTTTTATACATCAACAGAAGGTGCTCATCAGGCTGAACAACTCTTGCTAAGACGTCATTCCTGTATATGTTATAGTGTAGCTGGGCTCTTGAAGTTCCACATCAGGTGTTCCCGATCTTCAATTTTTATACATCAACAGAAGGTGCTCATCAGGCTGAACAACTCTTGCTAAGACGTCATTCCTGTATATGTTATAGTGTAGCTGGGCTCTTGAAGTTCCACATCAGGTGTTCCAGATCTTCAATTTTTATACATCAACAGAAGGTGCTCATCAGGCTGAACAACTCTTGCTAAGACGTCATTCCTGTATATGTTATAGTGTAGCTGGGCTCTTGAAGTTCCACATCAGGTGTTCCAGATCTTCAATTTTTATACATCAACAGAAGGTGCTCATCAGGCTGAACAACTCTTGCTAAGACGTTATTCCTGTATATGTTATAGTGTAGCTGGGCTCTTGGAGTTCCACATCAGGTGTTCCAGATCTTTAATTTTTATACATCAACAGAAGGTGCTCATCAGGCTGAACAACTCTTGCTAAGACGTCATTCCTGTATATGTTATAAAGTAGCTGGGCTGTTGGAGTTCCACATCAGGTGTACCAGATCTTCAATTTTTATACATCAACAGAAGGTGCTCATCAGGCTGAACAACTCTTGCTAAGACGTCATTCCTGTATATGTTATAGTGTAGCTGGGCTCTTGAAGTTCCACATCAGGTGTTCCAGATCTTCAATTTTTATACATCAACAGAAGGTGCTCATCAGGCTGAACAACTCTTGCTAAGACGTCATTCCTGTATATGTTATAGTGTAGCTGGGCTCTTGAAGTTCCACATCAGGTGTTCCAGATCTTCAATTTTTATACATCAACAGAAGGTGCTCATTAGGCTGAACAACTCTTGCTAAGACGTCATTCCTGTATATGTTATAGTGTAGCTGGGCTCTTGGAGTTCCACATCAGGTGTCCAGGATCTTCGATTTTATTCTCTCAGCAGAAAATGCTCATCACGTGGAACAATTATTGCTATGGCATCATTTTTGTATCTCTTATAGTTTAGCAGGTCTGTTGCAGTTCTGCATCAGGTGTTCAAGTTTCCAAGATAAATTATAGCCTATATGTTAATCGAACTTAATACCTATACAACAAAAAAAAAATCATTCAAATCCGTCCAGTAGTTTCGAAGATTAGCGTGCACAAACACACAGACAAACAGACAAACAGACAAAAAAAATTTAATTACAGTTTCGGGTTCGGCATCGATAAAATAACAACCCCTGCTACTTTTTTTTTGTATATTTCCATTGTACAGACACCACTTTTCTACAAATGTATATATATATATTATTATATGTATATACTAGCTTCTGCCCGCGACTTCGTACGCGGATCCTGTTGCTTATGCCGGCGACGACGGGGTCGTCAAAATCGAAGATCTGAAACGTCGAATTGTAAGAGCCAGGCTGAACAACTCTTGCCAAGACGTCATTCCTATATATGTTATAGTGTAGCTGGGGTCTTGGAGTTCCACATCAGGTGTTCCAGATCTCAATTTTCATACGTCAACAGAGATTGCTCATTAGGCTGGACAACTCTTGCTAAGACGTCATTCACTTATATGTAGTGTAGCTGGGCTCTTGGAGTTCCACATCAGGTGTTCCAGATCTTCAAATTTTTATACAGCAACAGAGAGTGCTTATCAGGCTGAACAACTCTTGCTAAGACGTCGTTCTTGTACATGTCATAGTGTAGCTGGGCTCTTGGTGTTCCACATCAGGTGTCCAGGATCTTCAAATTTTTTCTCTCAGCAGAAAATGCTCATCACGTGGAATAATTTTTGCTATGGCACCATTTCTGTATCTCTTATAGTTAAGCAGGTCTGTTGCGGTTCTGCATCAGGTGTTCAAGTTTCCAAGATAAATTATAGCCTATATGTTAACGGGACTTAATACCTATACAACGAAAAAAAAATATTCAAATCCGTCCAGTAGTTCCGAAGATTAGCGTGCACAAACACACAGACAAACAGACAAACAGACAAACCGACAAACAGACAAAAAAAAATTTAACTACATATTCGGGTTCGGCATCGATATAATAACAATCCCTGATACTTTTTTTTTATATATTTCCATTGTACAGACACCACTTTTCTACAAATTTATTATAAGTATAGATGTAGAAGATAGATGGTTCTGTGGTTACTACAATTTCTAATTTTAAGCATTTAACGTAATAAACTGACGTCAACTCGCGAAAATTGTCTCCTATTGGTTGCATAAACCTGACTCTCTTTCTAATATACTGGCATAAATAGGGATAGAAAAATTAAAAATCCGTTTTAAGAACATTTTATTGCCTATCAAACAATTTTAGGCGTCATGTTTTTATTATAATATTTAAACACTTCAAACATAAAATTCTTATTTGTAACATCGGTAACAAAAACCACTTTTTTAACATTCTTGCGCAAGTGAGACACATTTTTATCAGGATTAGAAGATTTTAAAACGAGAATGAATTACAACCAACCAATAAACCAATTTAATGTTAAAACAACCGATATTTGCCTAACAGTCTTTATTATTACGGAATATTTTATGGTCTAGAAACCCGGCGGGAAGGTTGGGAATTGTTTCTTGATGACTCGCCCATGCCATGTACCATATAATGGTCATCACGTGTGAACAACATGTCCACTACTGGACTAAGGCCTCACCCAAGGATTTTCCATCGGATGGTTATTGGCATACTCGCCACGCTTGGCAGGCGGGTTGGCGAGCGCATTTATTTCAGCTTATTAGTCTTCCAACGCTGCTGCCCATTGAAAGAGTTTTAAGCTGAGGGGCTATGGATCTTACATTTTGCCCTATCCCTCGACCGACTTTTACGGTCTGCCGGAAGAGAAGCAGCTGGCACATTCCACCTTTTTCTTTTTCTCCCAGAACAGGATTATCAATTACTAAAATGTTTTATAAAAAAATATTAAGCCTTTGTTATTCCGAATTAATGTGTTCAACTTTAACACTTCATATCTCAGAAACCGGAAATTTTACGAGGGTTGGTGTCATAATAATTTTTGTTGGTGTTGATGTCAGCTATCGATTTATAAAGGTTTCATGGATGGCCGCGACTTTGATCAAAATGGCGGCAGTAGGTATGCCACGCTCCATAGTAAAATCTTCAAACCCCTTTAAATGAAATTAATGAGTTAGCGCTACGACACAGTATTAATTTAAGTGTAAGTGGTACTACTTTAAACTTTTGATTGGTTGTCATTTTTATACATAATTATACGTATTCAAAAAATACTAAAAAAATATGCTAGTGCTTTCTATCCCTGTAGTGTTCAACAAAGTATATTGAAATGAACTATATTTACCTGAGCTAGGAGACTGTTTTCTTTTACGTGATTGAATTTCTTGCTTGTCACTTGATTCTTTAGCCAACAGCTGCTGTGCTGCTGTACATGAGTCTGGATCAAATTGCAACAAAAATATTGAACCAAAATCCTGTAAATATCAAAGTTCTAAAAAGTTCAGCTGCAACAAAATTGAGGAAATTTTGTAAAGAGGAGAGAAAAGATTGTACCTGAGGTACTGGGTCCGGCCTGGAATAATGAAGCTTCATTGTCAATAATCCCTTGAGACGTGTTTGTCGTTGTAACGTCAATGTTTGAATAAATGTGACATGGGAATTCAAGCAACATTTCATCAGGAAGTGGATCAGCTTTCAAATTTTTTGATGGTATGGCCCAATTTTTAAGGCGATTTTGTTTTTTATTAAACGCTCTTTTATCAAAGTGGTTTCCACATACATACTTTAATGTATGCAACTTTTCAATGGGAACATATATTAAATCTTCTTTGCCCACAAACTTGACCCACTGTTTGCATCTGAAAATATTTTATTTTTAATTAAAATTAAAACAATGTTTCTTGGTTAATTTCATAAATATTTATATATTGTATGTATATGTAAAACATTGTGCCCCTACTATTTCACGGAAAAATACATAACTCTTTTTTTTTCAATGTAATGTAAACAATAACGTTGTTATCGATATGTGGATCTTACAGTTTTAGTACATCACTAGCACACAATTTAAATGAGAGAAATTTGTTAATTTTATTTGTTCCTAGCCTGCTTTACTTCCATGTTGCTGCAAAGTATCTTATTAAAGTGCATACCGGGCTTCATCTAAAGGAAATCTCGCCATAAACATCCTTTTTTCATGACTCGAACGACTTGCTCGATTTTTACAAATTTCACAAGTAATAAACCGTGTTTTCGGTGGCATTTTGATTCAAAGTACACCTCTGATTACCCGTCACTAATTTTGATGAGAAATTACACGTTAAACAATTAAAATCCACAATCAAACATGCATTTACATTCAAAACACGCGGCACGAAATGAAGTTTTGACTTGGTTTTGACAAATAACATGGCTGACACTGGCTGACACTTGACGTAAGAAAGAGAAACGACACTGAGGGAATGTGATAGCAATATCCACCATTAAGGTGAACGCAGACCTAGCCGCACCGCAGTCTCCGCAGTCCCCGCAGTCATCGTTTTCTTACCGATTCTGCGGCTACTGCGATGCGGGTGAGTGTGCGAGGTTTAGTGATGGGCGGAGAGTAAATACTCAGATGATAAATAAAATGAATCACATTCTAAAGAAAATAATTTAATGAATGACAGATAGTACAAGTCATAATTGACAATACGTCCATAGATATAACATTCCTCCCCATATAGGGTTGATTCAGATCTCATCAATCAAACGCCGTGGAGGTCGGACTTCACGCTGGCTGCGTCGAAGGGGTGGTGCAACCGTCGCCGTCGCGGTCGGTGTTTCAAACGCTGGAGATGAGGATGATGATGTAGATGCAGCTGGAGATGAGGATGATGATGATGTAGGTGCAGCTGGAGATGAGGATGATGATGTAGGTCCAGCTGGAGATGAGGATGACGATGTCACATGCAGATGGTTCTGGTGTGGATGGAATGTGAGGGGATGATGTGGACGTAGAAGCTGTCACAACACTTTCAGGTGACGCAGCTGCAGGAGCAAGTCGGGGTCTCATGTGATCTGCATGTTTCCTTTGCTCCACCCCATTAGCTGTAGTGACCACGTAGGAGTATCGGTGTTTACGGGTCACTACTGTAGCAGGCTGCCACTTTTTCTCCAGTTTAGTTTTTATGAAGACCTTATCGCCTGATTGGTATGTAGGTGTAGATGACACGATGTCTGCCTTAACATGTTGGTATAGCAAATTTCTTCTCTTGTTCGGTCGGATATTTGAAAGAACACAGTTCAACTGTCTGCCGAACATCATTTGGGCTGGTGATTTGCCGGTAGTGGTATGCGGAGTATTCCGGTAAGTGAATAAAAACTCCAACAATCGACGCTTAAGTTGGCTTCCGTCACTGGAACTCATTCTGTTCTTAAAAATTCTCACAAACCGTTCAGCTAACCCATTTGTTCGGGGATGATATGGAGATGCGGTGACATGTAGAATGCCCTGATTTTTACAGTAGTCCTTGAATTCCTGTGATGTTAGTTGGGGGCCGTTGTCTGATACAATCATTTGAGGGAGTCCAAAGGTGTTGAAAATCTCATCCAGCACAGCGCATAGACTTTTTGAAGTTATGTTCTTCATTGGTCTTAGTTCACACCATTTTGACAACGCATCACACAAAACGAGCCAGTAGCTGCCCTCGAATGGACCTGCAAAGTCTATGTGGACTCTTTCCCACACTTGCTCGGGTATAGACCAGGAGAATACCGGTAGTTCGGGATTAGACGGTCTGTTTTCTTGACACCTGGTGCATTTCTTGATAAAATTCTCAATGTCCTCGTCAAGTGATGGCCACCACACATAGAATCGTGAGAGTGCTTTCATGGCCGATATTCCTGGGTGCCCTCGGTGCAAATAGTCTAAGACTGTCATTCTTAGTACATCAGGAATAACCATCCTGCCTTGCCACAGTACAATTTTACCTTCTACAGACAGTTCGAAACGTTTCCTGTAGTATTGTTTCATCTCTTGCCTGTAATCCAGGTCTCTCCACCCGGTCTTTAGGTACTGGCAAACGAGTGACAAACTTGGGTCCCTAGATGTTTCCAGACTCAATATTTTTTCTGTCAATTGTAGGTCAACAATTTTGTTTTCTTGGAGGCGTGACACTACTCTATGTACAATGTTTTCCACGTGTGAGGGTTTTGTTGTGGGGTTTGGTAATCTGGACAGGCAAACGGCCAGAATATTGTTTTCGCCCTTCTGGTAGCAAATTTCGTACTGGTAGCTTCCAATCAAAAGAGCCCATCTTACGAGTCTATTATTTACAAGCTTCGGTAGGTTACGTTGAGGTCCCAAAATATGCATGAGAGGCTTATGGTCAGTTACCAAGGTAAATTTCGTTCCTCTCAGATATTGGTCAAATTTCTGTATTCCAAATAATATGGCTAGTGCTTCACGGTCAATAACAGAATATTTGCTCTCAGCTGAGCGAAGTTTTCTTGACGCAAATGCTATCGGTTGTTCGACATCTTTGTGTTTGTGGTATAGAACTGGTATAGAACTGCCCCAACTCCTTTTTCTGACGCATCACACGCTAGAAAAACGGGACGCCTTTCATCGAACGCTAACAATGAATTTGAGCTAGCTATTTTACTTTTAGCATTCTCGAAAATTTTTTCTTCGTGTTTGGACCATCGCCATTTTGTTTTACCGCTTGTTAGCTCGTACAGGTCTGCACATGATCCATGAAGATGTGGAACGAATCTTTCATAAAAATTTATAAGGCCTAGGAAAGAGCGTAACTCCTTGGCGTTTGTGGGTTGTGATGCGTTGGTTATAGCGCTAATCTTCGCTTTTGTTGGCCGTATTCCTTTTTCATCAATTATGTGACCCAGGTACTCAATCTCTTTACACAGAAAGCTACACTTTTTTAAGTTAACTTTCAAACCAGCCTGTTTTAGGCGGCTTAACACTGTGCAAAGTGTTCGTAAGTGTCCATTCACGCTTTCTCCTGTCAACGCAATATCATCAAAATACACTGCTACGTTTGGTATGTCTCCAAGTAGTTGATCAAGAAAATTTTGAAAAATTGATGGTGCTGTAGAAATACCGAAAGGCATCCGGTTGTACTGGTAGTATCCTCTGTGTGTGGATATTGTTAAATACTTTTTTGATTCCGGAGCTATTTCAAATTGTAAATAAGCGTCTTTGAGATCAATTTTGGAGTAGATTATGCCGTTTGCTAGTTTCTGTCGTAATTGATCAAAAACAGGTACTGGATGTAAATGTTTTGTTAAAACAGGATTAAGTGTAGTGCTGTAGTCTCCGCAAATTCTGACGTCACCAGTTGGTTTCAGGACATTTACAGTAGGTGTGGCTAGAGATGTGCCTAGAGATGTGCCGTTGCCGGCAATATTGCCCAAGGTGGGAATATAGGTGGAAATATTGCCGGGAGTGGAAATATTTGGGAAAATTGCTTAATTTTAAGTCAAAGTGAGTGCGAAAACTATGTAACACACTTAAAATAAGCATTTACAGATCATGGTATAAATTATTTACAAAAAAAAAAATTTTTTTTTGTAAAATTGCCAAAATTGCCGGCAATTTTGGCAATATTCCCGGTATTTTACCGGCAATATTGCCCATTGTTGCCGCACACGACTGTGAATATAAGAAATTACACATACATTTTAAGATAAGAATTGACGATCATTGTATATTGAATAAATATTGAATAAAAAGGCATAAATTCGAATAATTTATTTTAATGTTGTTGTTTAATCTAGTCAACGAATGCTCAAAGCATAGAGGGAAATTCTAGAAACACATTTTTTACAACGTAACTTTGTTTGGACTAGTTAGAGGTGAACATATCAAAACCATGAGCTCTGGGGGGGGGGGGGGGGTTGAAGGTACCATTTTTTGGTGTTTCGCTTACATCTCGGAAAACCATGCGTTCTAGCAGCATAGCGTGTGTGAACAAAATAAAAAACTAAATCAATTTTCCGTAAGTTTTACTCAGTAAGTATTTCAAAGTTGCCAGTCAAATAACACCAGTAAATTTTATTATTACTGCAGGTGCAGTATATATTACTGTAGATAATACGTTGCGGCATTAAGTCCGCCTTATAAAAACTACTAAGTTGTTACTCTAAACGGTGATTTACTGATTATGTAAGAATTACCGAAACAAAATATGCATTAAAATAATGTTATTTTTGTTGATTATTTGTAGTTTTGACAGAGATTTATACTTCCATAGTGTATAGGTACTTATACTCGTTGTTTTTGCTATGTGATTTTGCATGAAAAACTAGTAGCCCACTCAACGAACAGTTATAGAGGGAAATTCTTGGAACACGATTTTGGACTACGTTACTTTGTTTGAACTAGTTAGGAGGTGAATATAATTATCAAAAGTCCCCGCCACTAGCCCTTGAGCTGTGGGGGAGGGGGGTTTAAAGGTTCCATTTTTTGATTTTTCACTTATAACTCGGAAACCATGCCTCCTATCGGCATGGTTCGTATGAAGAAAACAAAGGCTGAATAAATTTCCTATAAGTTTTATTTAGTAACCATTTCGATATCTTGTATATTTTTCAAAAAACCATATTTACCTTTTTGCATTTGGAAAGTCTTATTTAATATTGCCATAAATCCAGAAAGCAGCAGCAGTCTTTTCAGGCTCTCCCTGTAGTACCTACTCCTCCGTTTTTTTTTGTGGGCAACTCACACTTGACCGAATATTGTTTACAACAAAAAAGAACTAAAGTTTCCAAAGATAGTTTTTCCGCATCTCATATGGGTGCGGATTTCCTCCTACATAGTACAGTCCTACCTAGTCTGTAAGTACCTAGTATAATTTAAATGAGTTTCTAAGCTAATTTTTACTGCTCCTTCGGTGGGGGAAGACAAGACATATCAAGCTTGATGGTGGTCACCGAATTTAAGAACTACTTATACCTGGTGGACATTGAGAGATACCCGAAGGGGTCTCTCTCAATGTCCGTGGGCCTCCAGATAAAGATCTGGAGGCCCATATCACCTCAAGATGCAGCATGCTGGCTCTGTTCATTGCAGGTGGTGAAGGGAGGGTCTGAATCAACTGCTACTGCTCTCTGGATCTATGGCGATATCAAATACAACTTTTCAAATGCGCGAAACCAAAAATGTTTTTTCCCCTAAATTACAGACTTTCAAAAGGGGATACCTCGAAAACTATGAAAACTCGAAAACTTATAAGATATTGAAATGCTTACTGAGTAAAAGTTACGGAAAATTGATTTAGTTTTTTATTTTGTTCACACACGCTATGCTGCTAGAACGCATGGTTTTCCGAGATGTAAGCGAAACACCAAAAAATGGTACCTTCAACCCCCCCCCAAGAGCTCATGGTTTTGATATGTTCACCTCCTAACTAGTCCAAACAAAGTTACGTTGTAAAAAATGTGTTTCTAGAATTTCCCTCTATGCTTTGAGCATTCGTTGACTAGATTAAACAACAACATTAAAATAAATTATTTTAATGTTGTTGTTCGATCGAATTTATGCCTTTTTATTCAATATTTATTCAATATACAATGATCGTCAATTCTTATCTTAAAATGTATGTGTAATTTCTTATATTCACAGTCGTGTGCGGCAACAATGGGCAATATTGCCGGTAAAATACCGGAAATATTGCCAAAATTGCCGGCAATTTTGGCAATTTTACAAAAAAAAAAAAAAATTTTGTATATAATGTATACCATGATCTGTAAATGCTTATTTTAAGTGTGTTACATAGTTTTCGCACTCACTTTGACTTAAAATTAAGCAATTTTCCCAAATATTTCCACTCCCGGCAATATTGCCGGCAATATTTCCACCTATATTCCCACCTTGGGCAATATTGCC
Organism: Agrotis clavis; assembly: GCA_954870645.1. Lineage (NCBI taxonomy): Eukaryota > Metazoa > Arthropoda > Insecta > Lepidoptera > Noctuidae > Agrotis > Agrotis clavis. The sequence continues at coordinate 8,480,005 of OX940925.1, forward strand.
GGCAACGGCACATCTCTAGGTGTGGCCCACTCCAAAGGGGTAAGGTTTGGATCTATTCTGTTAATGATACCTGTATCGACAAGGCGATCCAACTCCCGTTCGACATTTTTCTTCATGCTGAATTTGATTGGACGTGCAGGTAGGTGTACTGGTTCTGCGCCAGGTTTGACATGTATGTTAACTTGGTAGTTATTGACTTTGCCTAGTTTGCCGTCGAAAAGTTCGCTGTATTGCTTGAGTATATGTTTTAATGTCGTTGGCGTAACAGGCTTCTCTTCGACTGAATAAACTGGTTTTGGAAATTCCATTTCAAACTTCTCGCTCCATCTCAATCCAAAAAGCAATGGGTTAGCGTTTTTTATTACTACGACAGGCAAGGTTTCGTATCGTCCGTTCACTTCCACATTTACGTTTCCGATTCCTTTGGTTTTCAGTTTGGTATTTCCATATGCTTTTAGTTTGGGCCCCTTTGTTAACGTTGGTGATCCAACCTTTTTCCAAAGTTCGGAACTAATGATAGAGTAGGTAGAGCCAGGGTCCCAATCCACTGTACAGTGAACTCCATTTATGAGGACGTCGATTTGTTTGCAATCCTTGACTCGAGTGCTCGTGACGTTGTGGACAAACTCATCGTCATCTTCACTATTTTCTGTTGAAACGTTTGTGGAGCTTGATGTGGAAGCTTGATTATCGCTTATCCGTTGTAGTTTACGTTTGGAAGTGTTTTTATCCTTGTTTGGCGATATGTAAGCACGACCAGTTTGAATGCAGCAGTTCTCAAAGTGCCCCTTCAAATTGCACTCGTCGCATGTGTGGTTTTTTGCTGCGCATTTTGAGAGGTCATGTTTCTCGAATTTCCCACATCTAAGGCATTGATCTGTGGAGTGCAATTTGCGTTGTCTATTGTGAAAAGATTTCGGTGTTGTTGTTTTTTGAGTACGGTTCCTTTTGACTCTATTTACCTTTGCAGTTGAGCCTGGTGTGTCATGTTCTGCCTGTTCACGTGATTGTGCAATTGAAAAAATTTCTCTAAAAGTAACCTCCTTTCCTGACTCTTGCAAATCGGGCCACTTTTGCTTCAGGTCTGTCTCTAAATCTGTATGATTCAATCCTGTAGCAAAACGATCGCGTAGTTGTCGTTCCAACATTTCATCTTTGTAGCCGCAATCCCGGCTTAGACTTTTGGGTCTGTTCGCGTACTGTTCCATTGACTCTGAAGACTCTCTGGTGCAGTTCCAGAACTCTGTCAATGCGCGATACCTGGTTTTCTTTACTCTAAACAAGTCAAGAAGTTTTAGGCAAATGTCGTTATAAGTACTCGTGTTAAAATTCGGTGTAAGCGCTATTTTTAACTCACGGAAAATCTCTGGTGTTAAGGTATTCAATAGGATGTCCTTTTGTAGGTTTGGTTCCGTAACGTTCATGATTTGACATTTGTTTTAAAAGTAGTCTAAAAAATCTTCAATCCTGCAGGTGTCGGGGTTGTATTTGTCCATGTTAAAATTTTTAATCACCATCATCTTATCACACGATGGAACCGACGATGATGAAACGCTCGTTGAGCTTTTTGTTTTTGAATCTTCTTTGTTGTGCATTGTTTGTACCAATAATGTAAGTATTTGTGTGATCTGTTCCTGCTGCGCCTGTTGAGCTCGCAAGAACAGTTCAAATTGTTCTTTGTTCATTGTTTAAATATTTTAAATCCTCGTCGCCAATAAAATGAATCACATTTTAAAGCAAATAATTTAATGAATGACAGATAGTACAAGTCATAATTGACAATACGTCCATAGATATAACAATAAATATTCGAGTATTTATCAGAAATGAGTAAATACTCGTATTTTCTCGTTTTTATCGGATATTTACTCAAAATGATGGAAATTTATATTTTTTGCGAATAGAATGGTTATTTTTTCAAATTCAATGGCAAGGATTGTCATTTGGGCTTTCCAAAAATTACATTACCGATTATTAGGTCTCAAAAGTCTCTCCAGTGAAGGAGAAGCAATGTGTTTCTCACTGCATTCTAACTCGGCCTCATTTTCTATGCCGTTTATCTTGTCTGCGTATCTTGGATCTACGGATATCCTGTTTGGCTTCTGCAAAAAGTGTATGTGAGGGATTTGACTGACTGACAAGGCCCCCATATAGGGACAAACGCCTGTTGGGGTCGCGAGACTGTCAAAACAGGTAACCGTGACCCTGAAACGTAAATGACTAGTAAAGAAACACCGTGAATTTTAGTCAAAACAAGTCTGGGCGACTCAATTGCCAGTTTATCCACGTTAAAAAAGGGCGAAGGAAGCAATAGGGGATAGAACATCTTGGCAGTGTCTCTCGTCATGACGAACGTCTTCCAGGCTTTGCCCTAGAGTTAAATTAAGGAAGCGCTCCGCTATTACAAAGTTTCGAATTCCAACCATCTCCGGTGCACCGTCGCCATCGGAACCTGGCACACTGTTTCTGCTTGACCGAGCGCTTCGTGGTACAATTAGTGATGGGCCGGAGGGAAGAAAAAAATGGGAGGGAAAAAAAAGATTGGGAAAATATGGGAAAATAAAATAAATTCCCGGAATTTTCCCAAACGACGGGAAAATAAATATTGAACCAATAACAATGTTAAAAATATGTAAATAATTATTGTATTATGTGGTAATAAGGTGGTAGTAAGGCCTGCAACGGCTGGGTCATGCCAGTATTGATGTAGGTACTCTTTTGACATACTCATGGACTCAAACAGAACTTAATTGTACGGACCCTCGTATCCAAGGCGATAGGAGGGTCCGTACATTGCTTACTGGATATCGAATGCATTACTCACGGTCTTCGGTTATGAGATTGTGTATTCAAGGTTGAGATTTTCTAAGCGTTAAGACTTTCCACAATCGTGAGATATGCAATCTCAGTGAATATTTCCTAAAAGCCGATGTGGGAATGCATCGAGATGTAGTAGCGGTGGACAAGGGCCTTACCCCACTCTCCTGGGCTAAAGAGAACTGGCGCAAACCTGCAGTGCTTGACACTAATGGTCGCATGGAAATATGACAGAACAAGGAGCTTCACGGAGGTTTTTTGCGGGCCGTACATAGGCCTGATGCAGATGTAGACATATCTGCGTCGGTAGCCTGGCTACGATCCGGAGACTCCTTTGGAGGAACCAAAGGTTTTGTCAGAGCAATAATGGATGAAGTTATGATGATATATAACTACCGGAGATTTATTGTGAAGTATAGCAGGGCTGACATATGTCGGGCATGCCACCGTGTACAGGCGAATCAATCTATCACATTTTCTCCGGGTGTTCTCGTCTCGCTAACGGAGAATATTTGCATCACACAACCCTGTAGCCAGAATAATCCATCAACTTGCTCTAAAATACAACCTTGTGGAATCAGAAGTGCCGTACTACAGGTATGTGCTCGACCCAGTTCTTGAAAGTGGCAATATGACACTGCGATATGCACGCGCTGCGGGAAGAGCTCCGTCGCGATCTCAGGGCAGTATGGAGGGAGCGACGGTCGCAACAGAGGTCCGGGTACGCTTCAATCGCGGCGGTAACACCCTCTCTTAGAGGAGTGGCTGGATAGGCGGCTCGGCGTCCTGACCTACCGCATGACGCAGGTCCTCACTGGACATGCAAGTTTCATGAGGTACATGTGTCGGATGGGGAAGCAGGAAACGCCTGGGTATCACCACTGCGAGGACTGCGAGGACCGCCCGGAGGACACGGTGGAGCATACGGTGCAGGAATGCCCCGCTTGAGCAGAGCACCGCCGTGTCCTCACGGCAATAGGCAGACACCTCTCGCGCCCGGCTTTGGTCGAAGCCATGCTTCGGGGCGAGACGGTGTGGGATGCGGTGGACTCCTTCTGCGAAGCAGTCATGCATGGGCCGAGTGGGGGAGAGGACAGCGTCAGCGTCCGTCCACCCCAGCCGCAGTGGTAGACGCCCACGGCGCCGGACTTCGGCAGACGGATCTCCAGCCACCGTAGGCGCGGGCATGCGGGCGGCGAGTAATGGGCGACTGTCCGACCATGGACCATGCCCGGGTCAACGGCGCGTTGTGTTCCACGCGCGCCTTTTCAAGCATTTATTTTTGACCGTATTAATGAATTTGATTTCTGTTTGAATTCGTTCACCCGTGTGTAGCGTTCACAGCTGATTCCAATGTTTCCATCACATTTTGCAGACTTTGAACCGGCAATTCATCGAAATACTTACAGATAACTTATTTTATTGGCCATATTAATAGGCAAGATAAAAATATTTTTTGAAAAAAAAAATTATTTTGGAATGTACTTGGTTATTGATACGAGTAAGCACACTAAATTCTTGCAGTTAATTTTTTAAGACCATTTACGTTGAAAATCTGTTAGAGACTCGAGAGTTTACGTTTGACAATTTTGTCTACAAAGCAAGACTAAAAAAAATATAAATTGTTAGATTAGAGCTATGATTATGTGGCTGTTTATACGTACAATACCCACTTTTCAGCGCACCAAGTAATAGATCTCTATCTTCAAAGTCAGCTGATTACTATTATAGGTACCTATAAAGCCGCATGTATAGCAAAACTAATATTCAAAAAACAACCTAATAATCAGAAAAAGATCGGTGTGATACTTTTGAGACTTGTTCGAAGTTGATTTTAAGTCTTTTTAAATAAATACGTATCAACAAACATTTCCATACATAAAATTCCTTACTTTTATGCTGTAACCATACTTTTACAATGAATGTCTTTTTTTTTTAACTACTCACATGCATACAGACTCACACAAATGCAAAACTATGTAAAAAATAAATAAAATTGCATAATTTTATACGAAAAATATTTTCCCGTCATTTAGGAATATTCCCGGGAAGAAATGGGAAAGTATCGGGAATTTTCCCAACTCGGGAAAATTCCCGGGCAAAAACCCATCACTAGGTACAATCCTCCATGGTATCGGCGTTGTCTACTACGCCGATGACATGAGCACAACTGTAAAATAAATAGGTTTTCTTTCTTCTTAACGACGTGGAAGAGGACGTACCTTGACTAGTCACTACTGATAACAAATGAACAGGGGTTGAACAAATGAACAGGTCCTGCCACAGATCCAGCAATTAGGCCTTGAGATGACGTCAATAAGGCCTAAGCCCTATATTAGGTAAGGGTTGGAAACAAGTTTTGTTGTCATCCAAACTAATATTATAAATGCGAAAGTAACTCTGTCTGTCTGTCTGTCTGTCTGTCTGTCTGTCTGTCTGTCTGTCTGTCTGTCTGTTACGCTTTCCCGCTTAAACCTCTCAACCGATTTTGATGAAATTTGGCACAGACAATCTTTAGACCCTGAGAAAGAACATAGGCTACCTTTTATTGCGAAAAAGGGGATGAAGAGGTTGAAATAGGGGTTGAAAGTTTGTATGGGATTTCTTAATTTTAAAAGATAAAACCATGAAACTTTATATTTAAGCACTTGATAAGATATATTTAAACATTTGTTCTAGCATTTTTGAAATTTCGACTTGTGAGGGGGTGAAATAAGGGTTGAAAGTTTGTATGGGATTTTGTCATTTCTGGGGATAAAACCATGAAACTTTATATTTAGGAACATGATAAGAAATAAATAACAATTTGTTCTAGCGTTTTTGAAATTTAAAATCGTTTGTTCTAGCATTTTGAAATTTTTACCACCGTGGGGGTGAAATTCTACAAACGGAATTCCCGAAATTCGAACGGAACGGAACGGATTCGGAACGGGAACTACGAAGCCAAACTTTTTGTATACAAAATTTTAACCACTGAACCTAGGAACATCATGGCAATATTGGCACCGACCAATGAAATCGTGGGACAGATCAATGAACGAATGATGTCACATGTGCAAGGCGATGTTGTCGAATATTTGTCAGTAGATATTGTCATGGACAGTGAACAGGTGACATCTTATCCTACAGAGACTTTAGAGCTGTCAGGAGTGCCGTCTCATAAGCTGAGACTGAAAGTTGGGGTTCCAGTTTTGTTAATGAGAAATCTCGAAGCGCCGAGACCCGATTGCAAATTACGCAGCTAGGACGCAATATTATTAGAGCAGTTATAATGACAGGAATAGCTAAAGATGAAGAAGTTTTAATTCCCCGTATACCTACCCATGATCCCTACAGATTTACCTTTTCAGTTTAAAAGAATCCGGTTTCCCCTCAAACCAGCCTTCGCAATGACCATTAACAAAGCGCAAGGGCAAACACTTAAAGTAGCAGGTGTCCATTTAGAGAAAAACTGTTTTTCGCATGGCCAACTGTACGTGGCCTGCTCGCGAGTGTCGAGTCCAAACAATCTCTACATTTTAACAAATAATAACAAAACAGCAAACGTTGTGTACAAAAATGTTTTAAATTAGGTCATTTTAAAATATTTTTGTACACAACGTGATGCTGGCCCCTGGAAGTGTCTCTTGGACATAAGGGACCAATAAATTTTCTTGGGTACTTTCTGCCACTTAATGGAATACATAGGTACCATAAACCTACTGTAAACAGATATTTTATATTTTTTTTAAACGTACCTACTCTCTTTTAACCAAATGCTATACCCAAATCTATACCGTTCCATTAATATGATCCCTAATATTCAAATTAATTTACTATAACTGTGTAAATGTTTGTTTCACGGCTAATTTGCTGAGCCGTTTGTTACAAAATTGGATATGGATAGTCTGAAATCTGAAAAACAACATAAGCTACTTTTTATCAAAACACCACGCGGGCGAAGCCGCGGGCGGAAGCTAGTGTTTTATAAAGGAAACCGTTTACTCGTAACTTGAAACAAGTAGATTCAAATCAAATCTCGTAGTAAGACTCGGTGTAGAGTACGGTTAGACTCAGTAAGACTCGATAAGACTTGGTTAGACTCAGTCATACTCGGTCAGACTCGGTAAGACTTGGTAAGATTCTGACATTCGATAAGACTCAATCAGACTCCGAATCAGATTCGGTCAGTCTTGGTAGGACTCGGTCAGACTCGGAATCGTACTCGTTAAGACTCCGTAAAACTCGGTAAGACACTGTCAGGCTCGGTAAGAATCAGTCAGACTCGGTCAGACTCAGAGTCAAACTCGGACAGACTTGGTAAGACTCGGTCAGATTAGGTAAGACTTGGTAAGACTCAGTCAGACTTGGTAATACTCGGTCAGTCTAGTCAAGACTCGGTCAGACTCAGAATCATACTCGTTAAGACTCCGTAAGACTTGATGAGACACGGTCTGACTCGGCAAGACTCGGATAGACTCGGTAAGACTCTGTCAGACTCGGTAAGACTCGGTCAGACTGGGAATCATACTCGTTACGACTCCGTAAGACTCGATAAGACATGGTCTGACTCGGTAAGAGTCGGGCAGACTCGGTCAAACTCGGTAAGACTCAGTAAGAATTGATCAGACTCATTCAGACTCGGAGTCAGACTTGGTAAGACTCGGTCAGACTCTGAATCATACTCGTTAAGACTCCGTAAGATTCGATAAGACACGGTCTGACTCGGTAAGAAACGGTCAGACTCAGTAAGACTCAGTAAAAATCGGTTAGACTCAGTCTGAATCGGAGTCGGACTCGGTCAGACTTGGTAAGACCCGGTCAGACTTAGTAAAACTCGGTCAGACTCGATATCATACTCGTTAAGACTCAGTAGGAATTAGATATGAGCGCCGATGGTCAATTTGTCGGCGGCGGCGCGCCGACTTTTTGAAGTCGGCGGCGGCGGCGTCGGCGGCGCGGCTTGGCCTTTATTTAACTACTTTAATTTAAGAAAAACGATGTTTTACGTACAATTACGATTTATTATAAAGACGAGACAAATTTAATTGACAAGGGTTACCTATCTTAGATCGAAAAACGTTTGACCGAATTTCATTTGACCTAAAACTTTTCAACTTATCGTTAGGTTTTTTTTTACTTCATCGAAGTCACGTTTCCCACTGTTTCAGTTAACCTGTTTTATCTATTCTTTTTTTTTCGTACTCCAATACTTCATTTGGTCGAAAAACTTTTTACCGATGTTACACTTACTCGAAACAACGGTTGTTCGAAGTATTGTGTTTCCAAACATTAATTATATCACTGCTCCAACATTCATTGTATCAAGCATGCAGCATGCGACATTCAGCATTCAAGCAAGCATGCAACATGCTACAAGCATTGTTTCTGTCATGGCTCCGGGGCTGCGGGGCTTTGGGTGGCACCACGCGCCTACGCGATTTTAAAAATAGGTATTTTTACCAGGTTATTAACCTCGCAAAAAACCTATCAACATAGGTAAGTAGGTACTAATTTAGATGACTCCTTCAGCCCAGGGCAGGGCGGAAGGGACTGTCAGACTTGTACTGACTAAAATCCACGGTGTCCTTCATTAGCCCTTTACGTTCCAGGGTCACGGTAATGGAATAAGTCCCGCGACCCCGGCAGGCTTTGGCCCTCTAGAGGGGGGCCCCGTCATCCAGCTGACGTTCTTACAGGCGCGCGTGGAACACAACGCGCCGTCGACCCGGGCATGGTCCATGGTCAGGCGGCGAGTTGCCCATTACTCGCCGCCCGCATGCCCGCACCTACGGTGGCCGGAGATCGTTTTGCGACGTCCGACGCCGTGGGCGTCTATCACTGCGGCTGCGGCGGAGGGAGGACGCTGTCCTCTCCCTCTCACGGCCCGCCTCCTCCTTCGCGCTTCTTCTTCCCACTCCGTCTCGCCCCGCAGCATGGCCGCGACCAATGCTGGGCGCGAGAGGTCTCCGCCTATCGCAGCCGTGAGGACACGTCGGTGCTCTGCCCAAGCTGGGCAGTCTTGCACCGTATGCTCCACCGTGTCCTCCGGGCGATCTTTGCAGTGGTTGAAACCCGGGCGTTTCTTCCCTCCCTATCCGACACAGGTACCTCCCGAAACTTTCATGTCCGGTGAGGACCTGCGTCATAAACGAAGGTCAGGACGCCGTGACGTCTGTCCAGCCACTCCTCAAGGAGGGGTCTTACCGCCGCGATTGCGGCGTGCCCGACATAAACTTACTTGGAAAATTGCATAACGCCATCTTTTTCTTTCGCTTGTTTCAAACAAGCGTCGCAAAACACTTGGTCGCGTGTGTTTTTTTCCCTCAATATTAACAACATACTGACCAAAATAGGTCCAACAAAAACTGTGTTTGTTTTCTGATAACTTGGACAGCACAAAAATTTTTATGTCAAAGAGTTTCGTTTTATAAACGTCTTCGTCTAGTGCCGCCATTTTGCCAGCATTTATTATCGTGCGTTCAGTTTGGTCAGCGGGTTAGATTAAGCTGAACGCCGCCCGCTCGGGTTCGGCGCGCCGGCGCCTGAAGACGGCGGCGGCGGCGCGGGGGAAATCACGGCGGCGGCGGCGCGCCGGCGCGGCGCTCATATCTAGTAGGAATCGGTCACTCAGTAAGAATCGATCAGACTCGGTCAGACTCGAAATCGTACTCGACACCGTAAGACTTGGTCGGACTCGAAGTCATGCTCGTTAAGACTCCGTAAGACTCGGTAAGACTCAGTCATACTCGGAATTTGGATCAGAATCGGAGTCAGTACTCGAAATTAGGATCAGAATCGTAGTCTGACGGATACACTCGGTTAGATTTGATCAGACAAAAATGCGCAGTCGCGCGTCCGCATCAGTTCTACTTTATAATTAATCAGAAAATGAAAATTATGTTTTATTCAAGGTTTTGATTGGAAAATTGAAAAAAAAATAACGTATTTGGCAAAATCGGGAATATTTCCTACTTTTTCTAACGCTTTTAGTAATAGTTATTATTAAAGTGATTAAAAAAGTACATACTTTACGTGACTTTTTGTCGAACCGCAGCTTCCGATATCGCATCGAAGGTGCACTCTCCAGGCCACACCCGATCCTAGCCGGGGTCCCTCAGGGCGCCGTGCTATCCCCACTAACCTTTTCACTATTTACTAGCGACATTCCGATAGGACGAGCGATCTATATTATCAGATTTTCATGTATTTCAATCATTTTTCTTGTAAAATAACAAAATTTACGATGAACAAATGTAACATAAACTAAGTAGTATCTAGCGAGGTTTCATAGAACTTCATACAAAGAACTCGTAATGCGGGGACTGCGGAGACTGCGGTGCGGCTAGGTCTGCGTTCACCCTTAGTTGCCACGTAAAGTCCATAAAGATTTTAGTTCCTAGTTTCACCTACATCACAGAACACATATTACCTACATAGTTTGTGGTTTCGCCCCAGACTGGAATGGACAAAGCCAAAGAAGGCATAGCCACTCACACGTCCATGGATACCATAGTATCCTAAAAAAAAGTAGCTCGTAACGTCCCGGATACTATAGTATCCATATAATATACGGTACTATTTGGAACTTTTGTTCGTTTAGTCAATAGCAGATGAACAAGTTTATACAACTAAGGCGAGATGGCGCTGTTTCAAGCCCAGACGAATAAATAAAAAAAATTCAAACTTCAGTGTACTCGCGTGTGCGTTTGGTGAACGAGTGTTTTTGTTGTGCTCGTGGTTATGTCGTAAGTACTCAAGTTTTATTGAATGTTTCTTAGATTATTATATGTCAAAATAAACTAGACAATTAATGCTTTATAACTACGTACACATAACATAAATTTAAGTTTAAAATCAACTAATATTTTACATTCAAAGTATAGCTGTTTCGCAAAAATGGCGGCTCTGAAGAATTCTGCATAATTTTAGTTATGTTTACGTTGTTTTTCCGTAAAATATTATTTGAACAACAAATAATTATTCGTAATAAACGTAATTATGCACTTAACAAACAGAAATTTAATGTATTCACATAAGATTACTTGAAAATGTTACTGTGTTCCTCAGGTTTTTTGTTTTTATATTATATATTATTTTTTCCTATGTTTGGCGTAAGTATATCATTTCTCCCTAAAATTTGATTCTTAATAGGGACACTATCGAATGGTGTAATAATACAGACTGTGATTTTTTTCTAAAATCAGCTGGTTTGATTGATTATTGTTTTTTTCCAAAATCGAATGATGCAGTTTTATTATTCGTCAAAATTAACCCCGAGACTCCTTTTAATGTTATTCGATATTTCTCAGTTTCGGATATTGCCATCCATGTCGTTGAAAAATGCACCTGTATAAAATATAAAAAACACTTAGTTACTTGTATGCAATAAATTATTACATCGAGATTATTATTTGCTATTTATTAAAAAAAAACCATTAAAAAAACTGTTTTCTTTATTTGCGAAAATTAAAAAAAGTCTGAATGAGACCTTAGCTAGGCGGCCATCTTGGTTGTATTTTGTCCTTGACTGCGCTTCGACAGCGCTCGCGATATCGTGATAAAATTATGAGGAGTAGGTGTTTTGTATTGATTTATTTCACTACTTAGCAATGAAGAAACATAAACATCTATACATCATATTAAAGGAATAAAAGTCTAGTTTGTTGTGGCATTTTTGTAATTGTAAAATAAACAATATTCTTTCATTGTGGTGCGAATAAATAAAATTTGTATGTTTATTTTACTCCAAATTGAATGTTCATACCTGTTTTTAATATCTTAAATTAGAGTTTTAGATCTTAAAATGTACATAGGTTTAATCTGCATTCTTCTGTCATTTTTTTCTAGCTGTTGTAGATAAGTAGTTATAAGCGTTTTTTTAAACAACAGGCGAGCGCGGTAGCACTCGAATCAATGCCGCGCGCGCTCGGACGTAACGACGTCATGTGGTCGCGGGAGCTGGACGTGTGAGTGGATAGAGTACATTAAATTGTTTATCCAAAGGCGAAGAATTTTATATTTTCAAGGTGTTTCGAGATTTGAAAGTGAATAAAAAAAGCAAAACATTAAAGTAAAAATTTTAAATAATTTAGCTACCGTTTAGTCACATTTAAGAAATTTTTTAATAGTAAAAACCACAGAACAGACTACTATGCATGGGTCCATGTATGCATGTAAAAACTAAAGCTACGTACAAATTATCGGACGCGTCCGTCAGCCGCGGCTGAGGGACGCGGCTTAGCAGTGTGCACGGTAGTTCGGACGACAGAAGGCCAGATTTTGTTCGGACGTCCGAACGCTCAAGGTCACGTCCGCGTCTTACGACCGACAGTTTGCACAGTGTAGTATTAAATGTACTGGCTGGATATTGAATAAGCCGCGTCCCTAACTATCTCCCAACCAATGATCCCAACAATCGCGAATGGAACGTTCATTCCATCATTTATTCACCATTATTTTGACGTTTATTTTTGTAAATAAAACATAACCTCCATGAATTTACTTTTTCACATTAAAAACATGCAAAAAGATGATTTAGAATAAGTACCTTCATGTGTGATACTACAAACAGATTGTTTTATTTAATGTCTGTGAAAGTTTAGTAATAACTAACTGAAAATGTCGCATCAGCTGGGTCGTGTAGTGTCGGCGATATTGCACCGATATTTTGGTGAAATTGTGCAGAAAGTTGGTGATGACTTATTCACGTTTGGCAGTAAGCCTATTGGTATGATTATGAAGACAACCAGCCTCACGCGCACTCAGGTAATGAGCGATAAAAAAGATTTTAGCAATGTAGGTTATGTTTTTAATATTAATTTTTCAGTAGTCCGCCGTATAATCCCACCCTTATCCTTTAGGCCATACTGTATCCACGCTAATATATTATCTGACGACTCTTATGAGGGTTTGAGTAAGTCAAGGCCAGTGGATTGACTGTACAGCTTGGCCAGAACGTCTTGAAACGGAACTAATCTTTTTGTTTGCTGACAACGTTTTAAAATCTTTGATATTTGATGTAAACAAAGAACGCAGGTTTGTTAGATTTATTATTGTGCCATAAAACTAACGTAAGAAGTGAAAAAAAAAATCATTCAAACTGCTGGTAGCGAGAGCACAGTGGCGACTTCCGGTTTCCTACTCTAATTTGCCAAGCTGTACCTAAAAATAAATCTGCACTGTTTTGTCAGATTTGTACCTTTCACAACTATGTATTCCAATCCAGTGTTTTATTCTTTCCTTTATCTGTGTTTTCTTAAATATTTTCAGGTCATAGAAAGTCTCCGCACACTGCTCAAGTTTGACTTGGCCACATTTGAACCATCCAAGAATGAAGTCATTGCAGACTATAAGTTGGTTCCTGATAACGTGCTGCTACTCATAAGATATCCTAGGTGATTATAAAACATAAGAGTCATTTATTCCTTAGGTGGACAGAAAATTGTATGGTTTGTTGTTATTGGGTGAGTTTTTGCCTGTAAAATATTGTGAATTTATAATCTTTGATAGACACTGTCTGCTTTGCATCATCATAATATCAACAGGGGTACAGTATAACAGTAGACAGTGTTCCACTGAGATTGAATTGAGACACTTTGCTGTGACCGTGACAGCCTGCGCACTGTCTTGCTTTGTATTGATGCAAAGTAGTTGGGGCATAAAAGGCGCTAATCCATTGCTACAACGTAATGCAACGCACCAATCGTGCCTCATTTTAGAAGACATCAAAATTTCTCCTTTTCATTCTCATCTATTTTCATACACTGAAACTTGTTTCCTACCTTAAAATAAACACACACCCATCACAATGTTGCAGGTATCTCCTGCAGATAAAGAGCAAGTATGGTAGTGAGGCAGAGCTTTTAGTTGAAGAGTTACTGCAGCAAGCTACCTGCACTGCTACGGTGTTGCTCTTCACCATAGCTATGAAATATAAGGATGATAAGGTAGTCCTGTCTTCTGAGTAAGACATCATCAATTCTTTTCTTACAGAAATGAAAATTGACATTGACTTAATGGGTTCTACAAACGTCTAAAGTTCTAAGCCATCAACTTCAAGGTGAAATCAATACATTAATAATTTGTAGGAATTCTTGGAGGTTGCATCGGCGGCGCATTATTATTATTGTATCAGCCCATAGTGTCTCACTGCTGGGTAAAGGCCTATGTCCATCCACTCTTACCACTTCTCGCGGCTATCTGCGGCTGTGATCCATTCCTTCATGAAGTGATCCGACTCATCTCGCCATCTTCACTTGGGCCTGCTACGATACGACGAGTTCTCCCTTTTGGCGGCGGCATATACATTCTCAAAACGGTGAAGGAAAACATCGTGAGGAAACCGGCATATCCTAGAACCAAAAAATCGAAGACATGTGACCTCCACCAATCCGCACTGGGCCCGCGTGGTGGATTATGGCCCACTCCCTCTCACAGAGAGGAGCCCTGTGTCCCAACAGTGGGAACATTAATAGGCTGACGATTATATACATTCTGTTTCTAACTAATTATATTTCTATTTTCCAGGAGAAAAATATAACAATAGTTTCCTTAAAGGACATGTTCATAAGCCTGGTGACGGCAGGCTACATCCAACAGGCTCCAGTGGCTGAGCTGAAGGAAGGCAGTGAGATCCCCACCCTGGTGCCTGTGGCCACCATCGTGCCTGACATGCTGATGTCCAGAAATGGCACATTGGCACTAGTGCAAGCCATGAATACTGGCAGTATTAGTGAAATTAATGATAGTAAGTATTATTTTTTTATTGCATAGTTGAATGACTGAACCTCAACTTTTATATTTTCGTTTTTTTTTCGAGTTACTTATCGATAGGCTTGCATTTGATCACTGTTTCCTCTGATGATGTGTGAATATGAGGTTGACGGTGAAGCACGCTTGCGTAGAAGTAACCTATTCGCTTTTGACTTATGTTATTATGTTTATAAGATGTCCAGATTCCGTGTTCAAAACAAAACGTAACGGTTTTCATGAAGCCACTTTTTATAAATGTGTGAATTTAAATGATTACTTTGGAGATGTTCAGAAGTTTACGTAGGAATCGAATAAAGGGGATAATTTTACTTCCTTTTTCTGGCTTCAAGTCTCAGTGGCTACTAGGAATCTAGACATTCTATATATAATTTAAGATTTAGAGTCTTCCGGCCTTTCCTATTATTCTGACTTTACTACATAATACTTTGATGGTCATGCTATTGTTATTGTTCTTAATTCAGAACAATCAAACAAAAAACTCATTGACATTTAATTTCCCTTATTGCAGATATTTACTGGAGAGTGAACTATGATAGGTTCCACTTGGATTTCAGAGATGAAATTATGATAAAAGCAATCACAAGACGAATTGATGAGAATGGTATGTTGCTTCACAATTTCTTTAGCAGTCAGTTTTTTTTACATTTCCAATACAAATCTGTAGTATTATCTTTACGTAAAAGCCGTCATGGTAGGCCCCCTGGACTCAACTATCAATCTTAGGCTGCCTGTCCGTTGATGCGGAGCGAGCTGTCAGAGCGGAGAAACGAGGAAATATTAACCAATATGATTGTACTAAATCTGCGCGCCTCTTCAATGGATGGTGCAATCCTATTGGTTAATATTTCCTCGTTTCTCCGCTCCGCCAGCTCGCTCCGCTTCAATGGACAGGCAGCCTTTGTCTTTTTTTTTTACGTGGTAAAATCATCAAATGAGTCCAGGGCAGGGCGGGAGGGACTGTCAGACTCGTACTGCCTAAAATACACGGTGTCCTTCAGTAGCTCTTTATGTTCCGGGGTCACGGTAATGAGATAAGTCCCGCGACCCCGGCAGGTTTTGGCCCTCTATAGGAGGGCCCCGTCATCATGCTGACACTCTTTGAGGCGCGCGTGAAACACAACGCGCCGTCGACCCGGGCAAACAATCTTAATCTAGCACCAAATAACTTAATTTTATTTATTTTGACGTTTCCCAGCTGGAGAATTAATGCGTTTTCTCCTTGAGAAGATGTACCTCACCTCACCTGCGTGGGCGCCGGAGTCGAGTCCTCTGTGCGCCATAGAGTTACGAGAGCGATGTAGAAGTGCTGCCACTGACAAACCATTGCTGCATCAGTTCGTAGACCAGTATCTCAAAGTTCTAGGTAGGTATGTTAAATTCGACGTATTTGGATCTCTGTGGCTTTTTTAAAAGAAAATTCCTTTAGCAGTGTTGTAATTTGAAAGTGGATGAAATGAAAAAGCGACAGTGAACAGAGACAGACAAATAAATTCATAAGATTTAACGTGGGAGAAAATGAGATAGGAAGTTTATTTTGAAGCCAACATTTTTAAAGGTTTTACTTCTAACTCATATGAATTGCACTTAATTATGTTTTTTTTTTCATCATGATAATTTATGATCAAATGAGTCCTCCCGCTCTGGGTGGAGTCGAAAGGACTCTCAGACTCGTACTGACTAAAATCCACAGTGTTCTTTCAATGTGTGAAAGTGCTACCGTTAGTCAATAATTAGCTTTAATTAAGAAAATTATAAACAGTGTTTACAACGATTCACCGATCCCACATTCAAACTACAACGGTTTTGTGGGGCTTAAATTATAAGTTTGTATTATTATGAGAAAATAAATAATAAAATAAATAGTAGCCCTTTACGTTCCTCACGGTTACCAGATTAAACAGTCCCGCGACCTTAGCAATTGTTTGGCTTTATACAGGGGCTCAGTGAGATTGCAGAAAGCTCTTTGAGGCGCGTGTGGAACACGACGCGGGCATGGTTCATGATCAGACGGCGAGTCACCCATTACTCGCCGTCCGGATTTTAAGGTCCATTTTTTATCAATATGACACTGTTTTTCTGTTGTAGAGGAGAACGGCGGCGGGTTCGTCCGTCGTGTGGGCGACTCTGGCGCCGGCCAGTACTGTGTGCGAGCGCAGCACGCCGCGCGGCAGCTCGTCATGTGCGCGCTCGACCACGTCGTCACTGAGAGACTGGGCTCCAAGGCTGCACGGATATTTAGGTGACGATTATTTTATTAGCCATTTATGTCCCACTGCTTGGCAAAGGCCTCCCCATATCCTTCCAAATGCTAATTTTCTAGTGCCACTTCGGACCAGCCATCGAGGTACTGACCGGCCTCGGCGGCGTCGTCATTCTCAGGCACCCATTGAGTGCATATTTTTGCCCAGCGACTATCTCTCATGCGAATGACCCGCCTAATCCCATTTGAGCTTGAGCCTGGCAGCCTTTTTACCTACGTCAATTATTCCAGTTTTAGAGCGCAGCGTGGTTTTACGTATTTTATCGGATCTTCGTAAGAAAGAGCAATGGAGCGCAGCATTCTGGGTGTAAACCCAGAATGCTGCGCTCCATTGCTCTTTGGCACACTCCAAGCCGGAACTTCTGCCACTCGGTGAGCGACCAGGTCTGAAAACCGTAGGTTAGGACAGGCAGGATACACATTATCTTCAGGGAAATCGGCAGATCTCCCTTCATTAGCGTCTTCATGGACGATTATTAGACTTTTTTTTTCTAGCTTACTCTGTCCCACTCCTGAGCAAAGTCCTCCCCCCATTGCTTCCACTTCTCTCGATGGTGTGCCTCCTCAAGCCAATTCACTAGAAAGCCATCCAAAGCGTCCCGCCATCTTCTCCTAGGCCTGCCGCGACCCCGCCTAGTTGTCTCAGGGCTCCATTCCTGTGATATCCGAGCCCACGGTTGTGGGCTCGGATATCATATCCGGCAGACATGACCTGCCCAGTTCCACCTTAGTCTTGTAGCTTTGTGAGCAACGTCGGCTATTTGAGTTCTGGAGCGCAGTATGGTGTTTCTAATTCGGTCAGTATTATCCGTAGTTAAAAAAAAAGAACACAATCTATGATGAACACAATTGTGTATTGGTTCATTTTTGTGTAAGCAGGACGACCTGGTTGGCGTTATGGCTGAACGATGGACTACCGCGCAGCGTGCCGCATGTTCGAACCCCGCACAAAATAAATTTTATGATCTGCAAGTAGTTGTTTGGAGTCAAGGTGTTTGTGTATGTGAATTTCTGTTTGTAAACACACCCACGATACCGAATAGAAATTCCTAATGTGGGGCTTAGTATTTTAAAGCAGATACTTATTTACAACGCGATCCATTTAGTTACTTTTAACTGTTACAGGTTAATTCGTTCAAGGAAGTACATTGAAGAGGATGATATACAGAAAAATGCCATGTTAGTGAATAAGGAATGTAAGCAGTTGACGTACAAACTGCTAGAAGAACATTTTATTAGTGTACAGGTAAATAATCATTTAGTATGGAGATATTTCACTTTCCAAGTGAAAGGCAAGTTTAAAATCAACTGTTAACTACAGTTGATTTGTCTTTAAAATATTTGTACAGTCACGAGCAATAGTATGTATACACTAAGCAGTATTCAAAAGCGTTTTTCTTCTACTATATTCACTAAACTTTTGCCTTTTCATTAGACTTCTATTTTGGAAGCCATACTATTACGAAATAGGTCTTATTTCAAAGTGGAAACCAGTAATTCACGAGTAATTTGCGGTTGAATTTTGTTAAGTGTATACATGTTATTGCTCGTGACTGTATCCTATAAAATTGACGAACCGTAGGCCTTAACACAAGTTTTCTGTATTTTGTTTATCGCGTACTTAGAAGTATTTAACTGCGTTTATTCGAGGATGAGGAACGAGGAACTATTTTTTTTTTCATCAAATTAACATCAAACATCAATTACGTTACAAAAACGTGAAAAATCATGCCGGAGCATTGAAGTAAAGTTTAGTAAAATTAACTTCAATATTTTCAGCCAATGAGAAAAGCAGCTTCAGCCGGTGGACTGGCAAAAGCAATCTATTTGTATCACATTAAATTACATGACGTGAGTAATTTTTTTCTATTCTTAGAGTGAAAACTTAGAATTTCATGTTTTAAAACAATCAGTGGAATGCACATACTATGCAGTTCAACTATGAGGGAAGGTAGCAAGAGCTGACATTTGAAAATAGTATTTAGCAATAAAATACTTCATGTTATTTAATTTTTAATAGTGGATATTATCTTTAGACATATTTCCACATATTTTGTTAAATAAAAATCGTGCAAATTAAAAAAAAAACATGCCTGATGGTCCATAGGGCAAGTTTCTTCTTAATTGAACTGCATAGTAATCTGCATGTAATATTCTAAGTTCTTGGACAAGAGACTTGATAGGATCCCTTTTTGCATATCATTCCCTGTGTTTTTCCTTCTTTTTATGGATATCTTTACGGAGGATCTGTTAGACCGTGATTTTTTTTTAAATTTCTCTTTTACAAAAACCTAAAACAAAGTTAAAGTATAAAAATAGCAGTTTACTAGCATCGTGAACAGGGTCCAGGAGAACGAACCTCCTAACAATACGCGCCGTGTACTGCCTTCTGAATCAAGCGCTTGATCCAGCTTCCAAGCAAGAGCCTTCTCAGATGTTGTTCGAGACCAAGTTTATTGTTACTACCTGCTTAGTTAATACTTCAACTCATGAGTCCTATCCTCCTTGCAGGTAGCGCACTGTGCGCAGGAGATGTGTTACCGCTCGCTGTACGCAGTCCTGCGACGTCACTCACACGAGCGAGGTGCGCACGCGCGGCTGGTGGACAAGCAGCGGCGCGTGCGCACCATCGTGCACGGGATGAGGCTGAGGGGGGAGCCACAGCAGAACATTGACGATGTTAGTATTAATCCAGCCTTCATATTAACACAGCTCCAGGCATGGACGAAGGAACTACACGTACCATGTTTAAGTTCGCGTAAAAGTGGATCACTGCGGGCACGCAGGCGGCTAGTAATGGGCGACTCGCTGTCCGATCACAGACCATGCCCGGGTCGACGGCGCGTTGTGTTCCACGCGCCTCAAAAAGTGTCAGTTTAAGTGTCATTATGACGGGGCCCCTCCATAGAGGGCCAAAGACTGCAGCGGTCACGGGACTTACGAGCTACCATGACCCCAGAACGTAAAGGGCTATTGAAGGACACCGTGGACTTTAGTCAGTACAAGTCTGACAGTCCCTCCTGCCCTGCCCTGGGTGGGAGGACTCATTTGATGATTTTACCACGCTAACAAGCCTCCATAACTTGTTTATTATCCACACAGAAATAAATGTCCCGCTCCTGGCTTTAGGCTTTATACAGAAAGAAAGCTGGAAACTTATAAGCGCTTACCGGCGCTTGACAGCGCTGGGTCCGTTCTACACAAAGGAAACAGGTTTGTTTATTAATTTTAAATTGCAGCGCCCAGCTCTGACCAGCGCGTGTTGAAGCTTGTCGGAACTTGTCGGCACCGTTCAGTGCTTATCGGCGCGCGTCCATATATTTTCTTGCGCGGGTTACCAGCGCTGTCAAGCGGCGTAAGCGCTTATAAGTTTCCACCTTTATTTCTGTATACAGACTTACGTTAGATTCGGTTAGATGAAACAATCTTACAAACTCATTTTGTATCACTTAGGCCCTTGCACGAACCCGAGTTATCTTTTAAACTCTAGAGTTAGTTGCTAACACGAGGTTAAATTGACAATATTGTATGACAAACTGTCAATTTAACCTTGTGTTAGCAACTAACTCTTGAGTTAAAAGATAACTCGGGTTACGAACCCGAGTTATCTTTCGCAAGCGGGCCTAAAGCTGCGAACAAATTACCGGACGCGTCCGTCAGTCGCGGCTGAGAGACGCGGCTTATTCATAATCTAGCCAGTACATTGAATACTACACTGTGCAAACTGTCGGTCGTAAGACGCGGACGTAACCTTGAGCGTTCGGACGTCCGAACAGAATCTGGCCGGCTGTCGTCCGAACTACCGTCCACACTGCTAAGCCGCGTCCCTCAGCCGCGGCTGACGGACGCGTCCGATAATATGTTCGCAGCTTTAGTATGTGAAACAAAAAATCGATTATTTAATTTTGAGATGAATAGAGAATCATATATCAGACTAGCGGCCCTTCCCTGTTTCGCACGGGTGGCTCGTTACTAAAAATTTTATGAAATAGTCACAGTAGTAATTGAGTTTAACATTACAAACATACAGACAAAAATACAAATCTTTCCTCTTTATAATATTAATGTAGATAAATAGTAACGATCCACAATAAACATTCCAGGTAGAAGAAACTCTAACGCCACCAGAGCTAGCAGTCCTCCAGGGGGTTGAGAAGAGACTGAAGCAGCTGAGCACAGCTGAGATGGAGCTCGACAGGAACCTGTTCATCTTCAAGTGGTTTTTTATGTTCCCGCAGGCCAAGTGAGGATGGTTGGTTCAGTTTGTAAGGTACAGGTTGTTGATATGGTTCATGACATTTCTGGTCAGTAAAGACAGTGTCGTTGATGCTAAGTTGGCAATAGTAGACATTTAGTCCCTTCGTATACTAGGCGATGCAAGTCTCCGATATTTTAGGACTTTGGTATCCAGGTGATTATCGCAATACAAATTCATAGAGGTTCGTATCGTACACCATAGAGGTTCGTACACAAGCACTCGTCAATGGATACCGAAATCGTAAGGAGACTTGCGTCGCGTTGTGTACGAATAGGTTTACCCATTACGCTATAAAAAATGCGAGCTTGATTGCATTCAGCACTAATATTTTTAGAAGTAGGTATCTAAAACAAGTGTCTATATTATTTATTGACCTCTATACGTCGTTTTTTAATCTCGTAGACTGAATTGACAGGTGCAAATGGCAAACTGACACAAATTTCAATAGAATTTATGTCAGTTTTAACATTATCATTTGTCAATTTGGTCTACGAGATTAAAAAACAAACTTTAGGTCAATTTAAACGAGTAGAAACTCAATTTGTATAAAAAAATTAGGATAAGGAATATTATTAAAATTCTCAAAAAATACTTTCTTAAAATTTTATTTGACCCCATTGATAATCAATAGTTGCTCAAACATATACAACCTATTCTGTCGATCGAATATTATTACAAAACATATCCAACTACCTACCCGGGCAGCCGTCACACGTTATCAAAAACAAAATGGCGTATAATTTGAAGCGAAATTTACAACTACCCTCGGAATCATTGTGAACAATGAAAACTGCAAATACCTAAATATTAGTTAGTTCACCGAGGAGTTATTTGAAGCTCGTGTTGTGAGATTTTCCTTCATGAAAAAATAATTAAATAACTTAGCAATTATTGTATAAAAATAAATAAAGATGTCGGGATAATGAGGGTTTTCCCGTATGAAGAATCCACTAGATGGCAATACGTAGGCTTGTGGTCTATCTGCTCCGTGATTGGTTAATTTTGACATTTCTGACAATGTCATGTCGAAAAAAACCAATCATGCTGCAGTTGGAACTCACGCCTACGTATTGCCATCTAGTGGATTCTTCATACGGGAAAACCCTCATTCATACTTTACGATGGCTACGTAATTTAATCTGTCAGAGCAAGAGGGCACTGTTTTAATTTGGTATGTATAGATTATATTTCATTTATAATACAAATTATACATTATTCGTTGTTATTTTTCGTGTCCCAGTTTTACATCTATGAACATTATTGTATTTCCGAAAAGTAAAACATATAATCGAGATCCAGGAATGTAGGAAAAGAATATAATAAGTTGGTTATTGAAAGAAAATTATCGTTTTTCATACAAACTACCATATTTTAATTTTAGTTAATTTTACTAATATTGCACAAAAACTGTCTTCTCTCGGTGAACTTAACCACAGAACACTTGAAAGAAAATGACAATTAATCAACATTGTTATAATTATTAATTAATATTAACAAGTATATAGATTATGTACGTACGTTAGTAAACACCTGTTAAACAGTGACATCTAATATTTTTTATATTTATTACAGACTTGTGACGACGTGTGTACTGACAAAGAGTTAAAAAAAAACAGAATTTTATTTACTAAAAACTTTATTTATTCTCTTTTGAAATATTTAAAGTAGAAATTAGCTGTACTCACTCAAAATGAACACAATTTTTTTAAACAGTTTTTTCAATATCCTTTTTTTAATTGAATAATTTCCATACAGCCTTTTTATTATTACCATTATAGTACCAAAGATTCCACTACAAAACAATTCTAAGATGTTTGAATCCTTGTCAACACACACTGCGCGCTTCGTAAGATATCCACTTCAAGCTAAATTAGATTTACACTAGATTTGTCTAAATTAAAAAGTCGTCGAATATTTATTTACAAGCGTATGCCTCAGCTTGATGTCTCCTAAAACTGTGGAATAATGTGTATTTACATAACATTCTGTTTAAAGTTTTTAAATCCAACATGCTCTAATGAACACTTTATTTTTAAAAGTTTATGAACAATTTTGAAATATGTTTGAGTATACCCCTTTATACAGACTATATTTTTTATAATTATAACAAAGACATGAATATTATATATTATTTTATACACATAGATCTCATTCTCAGTCAATAGTCCGTTTTTTGGAATAATGTCTTAAAGAAATGTTTCCCTATTTTTTTCATTCCGTCACTAGTTCTTCTTATAAGTAAAGATCACGGATAAACCAAATAAATAATGCGTAATTATATAAAATTTGTGCGCATTTCATTCTGCATGAACATTATTATACCAGAAAATCTAAAATTTTCAACTAAAAATCTCGAGAGACATCAAAGCTGTGCCACGAAAACACCCATTATTTTTAGTCAGATTATTTTATGAACTATTCTATGGAAATATTAAAAATACAGTGAAGACATCGACTATCTGGCCTAAGATATCACCTTACCGCGAACGAATCGACCTACATTATCCACTATACGTACTTGAGATGTTTACAAAAGCAGTTATTTAATATTAATGTTATGAATAGTGTGTTTATGTGTACAAAGAAAGCTCAAAAATGCAACTTAACAATCTTAAAGACGGCAAATGCTTGTTTAAACTATCATTATCAGGGGCAATAGTGCAGTTGCCCTATAATAAACCCATTATCTCCAAAATAATCTAAACAGCGACATCTATTTACAAAGGTGAGGTAAAAAGCGAAATAAAATGAAACATGCAAATTAAAATTGTATTTATTTTATTTATAAACTAGGTATTTTATACAACTTAACAAAATACATACGTACAGTAACTAAACAGAGCAACCAAAATATAATAATCATTCATACTGGCATTGAATCTTGATCAGATCATATCTCATATTGCTGCATTCATTCCTGGATACATTTGGTCACATTTCATTGTCTTCGGTTGGCAAGAACCATCTCAGTCAGTGTTGTCAACTTATTGGAACAAATGAAGCAACATGTTACTCACTACATAGTGTTGTCAATGTATTTTAGTTTTTAATACTGTTAAGTTTTTTCACTGAGTACATAATTTCCTTCAAAGGTATGTCTGAACGTGTAAATAATTTTATTTGTACTATCACAAAACACTTCACATTTTATTAAGGGATGGAAAGTCCGAATGAACACAAGTTTTTAAATTATTCGAGAGAATTTTACCTTAAATAATAAAATTTAGGGCTAAGCCGAACAAATATTTAATGACAACTCAATCCTTACGCCAATTTACTAAAAGATTTTTTTTTATAACAATACTAAGAGGCCAAATAAAGAATAAGTATAGGATAGATTTGTGATGTAAAATAAGTATGTAATAAAAAGCTCTAATCGATATTTACAAAAGTAATCAGACTGTGTGGTAACGCTATGACATGAGGACCAAACTATAGAGACGATAACAAAACAGAAGCGACGTGGAGCCGCCGCGTGGCGATACAGTGCTGCTATATTATAATGTAGGCATGTACAGACTTCATAAGCGAGACATTGTATTTAATTTTTCCAAATTTATTCTATAAGTGCTTTATTACTAAAATTTACCACTCTTGAGTGTACCAGTCGCCGTGTCGTGAACATAGCATACATATTGTTTCTCTGAGTAAACATTATGTATGGCGTGGCGCCCTCTTCCGCGGCCCCTCGCCCGGCGCTACGCTCCGTTACAAGCTACATCTAGCGCAGTAAATAGCATAATTTAGAATAAAACAAAAAAAAACGTCCAAAATATTGCAAGAACTTATCACAAAAAGTAATAAAAATGTCTCCTAATCCAATTATACTATTTACAATGCAAAACAGGGTAATTTACACACTTCGTTTTTTTATTAAATAATTTGTCATTTTAGATAAATATCTCCATAATGTAATATAAATTTATATATGATGGCCTAAATAATAATACTAACATTTGTAAATTAATGTGGCTAGCCGGGATAAAGTAAAATATTGATGTGAAGCCAAATACCTATAACGTCCAGGAACTATGAAATCATAGGCTTACTTATACCGACGAACCTTATCCCATATATCTACTAACTTTAACGTATCTGGGCAGCATGATATCTATAAAACGAGCTATAACTTACACGGTGAGATATACAGTATCGTTTTATAAAGCTATCCATAATGTTGTCGAAACGTAACAGCGCTCACGACCGCAACTTGCGACATTTTCAAACGAAGCATTCCCATCGATGTGCGTTTACATCTTTTATTTTATAGTCTCGTACATTGTGCATGATTGTTTTATTAAATTATATCTACGAAAATTGACAGTAAAAGATATCAGTGAGCTACGCAAACTTTTTAATTTGTAGTTACTTCATTTAAAAACATCACAAGGATTGTTCTGGGCGACATGGTATCCTGGCTTCTACACTGAACACATAGGAGTCCGACTCCCGGCAACGTTGTCGCTCTCTCTCGCGCCCCTGCCGCTCGTGTAAGTGCGTCTCCCTCACACGGGAAGCCATTACAATATGCAGCACGACGCTGAACAACAACTGCTAGAACCACCTTTACTTTTTTGCCGTTGATCTGGAAATAAACAGAAGAAATAGTGTAAGTTTAAATATAACAAGACTGTCCACAAGAAAGATAAACATCTGTTGAACATTTGTCTAAAAAACTGTCAATGTCAAAACGACATTTCACGTTGATATAAGGGTTGTTTTGCAGATACACTTTTTTAGACAAACGTTCAACTGATGTTTAACTTTTTGTGGTAAGGCAGCTAAGGTTACAACTGCTATCTAATGTTAAGGGCAGTCCCATGTTAACGATTGATCTCGGGAATATGCAGGGACTAACTATTGAAAACTTTATCAATTCCCTTACATTTTGATTTGGCATCATTGTACAAAATTTAAACTACAAAAAAGGGCCTTGTAAAAATGGTAAAATAAAGTTAATACTTTTAGAATACGAGGCTTCACTAGGAGTACAGGGTATTATAACGACTTACTAAAAGGAAGAGGGTAGGTAGGGAACAGGATAGGAAACGTTAGGTCCACCGGACTTCTGTAAAACAAGCCTTAGTTTTAGTCACAACGTTCGGTTGCGCTATTTTTTCTGTGTTGTAGGAAAAATAGCGTCGCCACTAATTACTGCACTATGAACAGACATACAAAGGAATGGTCTATCTATAATATTAATATAATCTGACGGTGTAAACAACAAATCACTAGGTGATGAATCAATATTGTTGTAAAAAAAAAAACATCACCACCGTTTTCTCCATTTTCTAAAACACCTTAGACTTAGATTAAAATGTCCGGATTCCGCGTTTGAAACATAACAATAAAACGTAACGTTTTTATAAATGTGCGAGTGAGTGCCACGTACGTCGCACACATTTAAATGTTTTCCTTGAAGATATTCACTTGAACAATCATTAACAAACAAAACAACATTTAATTACTTTAAAAAAATGAAAAAAAAAAACTTAAAAATTACCCCGTCGTTCCAATTTTACGTAAAACAACCACTGGAAACCAGTCTTCAGCAGCCTCTGCTCCCAACTGGTCACCTGACTGCTGCAGGTGCTCCACTGGAGGGTTGCGCCCCGAGCAGCATTCCGCTGCTCTACAGGGTGCGCTGATGACGCCAAAAACAGTTCCCGGGAACCATAGATTATATCCGGCTCGAAGGACCATGAACAGTTCACTTTAAGATTAAAATTGGAACGACGGGGATAATTTTTCTTCTGTGTTTTTGGCTTCAATTCGCAGTCTACTAGAAATCTGGCAATTCTATAATCTAAGACCATACATGACCTTAAATAGTTAAATAAATTAATCAAAGTCGTACCGTGTGAGTTAGGCTCGGGCAAGTGCTCGCGTGGCACGAGGTGCATGACGGTGGTGCGGCCAAGCGGGAGGCCTAGGGCTCCGAGCGTCACTGAACTGTGCAGGAACCGGCCCTGGTAGATCAGTCGCAGGATCTCCGCGCGCGACACGCATTCCGACGCCCAGTCCGCTGAAAATTGAAACGTGGAAAATGTTAAGATAGTCGAAAATTCGAAATATTTTTGTTTTGTGTATGTTTATAACGAGTAAGGTCAGAAATTACTGAATCGATTTCAAAAACTCTTTTAAACTATAAGAGTAGGGAATGAGCTGGCGAAGTCTCTGGGAAATGTTAGTGCTAAATAAATAAGTAGGTTAATTAAAGCAATACATTACATCATCATGAACAGGCCAATATTCCTCATCACCGGTATATAAATATAACTAAAACAATATTTGTCAGTTATTATACATTATTTTTTTAATTAACCTATTTTGACCCACTGCTGGGCAAAGCTCTTCCCTATAACCTTTTCTTCTTTTTGTGTTTCTTTTTTGTTTTGTTGTACATTAGTCATCAATAAATAAAACAATTCGGGATACTGAAAATAATAATTCATTTGAAAACCAAAATAAATAATGAAAAATAACACCAGAAAATACTAAAAAATACTTCCATCACACATTAAAAACAAAGAAAAGAGATTATAAATTGTAACAAAAAGTTATTTGAAATCTTGCCCCCAGAGAGATTTGAACTCTCGACCCCTGGTTTACAAGACCAGTGCTCTAACCCCTGAGCTATGGAGGCTGACAGTCGTCGCGCCGTAAATGTTGATACCTATTGATGGCGCGTCGTTTACACACACTACAGTGAATCGTACAAACACAGATGTACCGTTTACACGGTATTAAGTAGTTTTGTTGCTGCAACTAGATGGCGCTATATTAAATTAGTCCAAGTTCATAAATAATATTTTCCTATGACGTGTTTTTTTTAACCTTGTCTATCATAGACTTCGTAGTTTTCTTTTTATTAATTTTATCCAAGGCTTTGAAGAACTTTAAATGCAAGGATGTGGGTGTTTAGTTACTAAGAAGGTGGAAGGTAAAATGTCTGTTGTAAAGCAAGGCTACGGCTATCGGTAGCTATAAATCGCGTGATTCTTAGCACTAAGTTTAGGGTTGGTAAACGTGCCTAAACCATGTAGTGTAGGTAGTAATTTTATATACTTAGATTTTATTGCGTTAATATGTTTCGTGATAAATGTGTGCGCAACGCCTTTTTATTTTTACCCGACTACAGTGAAGCGAAAAGGAAGGGTAATTTGGCAGTCTATGTATGTTTTTTACATGTATAAAATTATATATAATTGTAAGTTCAATTTAAATTTAGTTCGTTTTATCATGAAACAACATTCTCATGTTCATATTACTATCAGGAACTTGATAGATAAAAAACCAATGCAGGAAACCGGCGCGTTTAATGTTTTTATTAATTTCGATTATTTTGTGTGTTTTAGCCTAAACATTTTTTTTTAAACTAGCCACTTCAGAACACACGCTAGGAATTTAAACTCTACGTTATGGGTTGAGGACTCATTTGATGATTTTACCACGCTAAAAAAAACACCTTCTTAATAATAATGATTATAAAGCTGAAGAGTATGTTTGGACGCGCTAATCTCAGGAACTGCTGGTTCGAATCGAAAAATTGTTTTTATGTTGGATAGTCTATTTATAGAGGAAAGCCTAACTTCACGCTAAGACCTATATAGGAGCCGAGCAGTGGGACTGAAGCCACGGTGAAAAAATGAAACAAATGTGTTGTCACCGTGGCCAACATTTGTACGAAAAGTATCATTATGATAACTTCACAATCACAAGTTTATTTGAAGTAATTTGGCCCTAAATTACGTACTTATATACTTACTAGAGACCCGTCCCAGTTTCGCATAGGTGGACATGATATACATATGTATTAGCCCATGTTACTCAGGGTGAATGTAGCTTTCTGCTGATGGTGAAAATTTTTTGAAATCCTTACAGTTGTTTTTGAGTTTATTCATTACATACATACACAACACACACACAAAAATGAGTGTATATTAGTGTAGATAGAAGATATCGCATTGACAGTCACTATGTGTAACCCTAACTAGTATAACTTACATGTCTTGTGTCTCCAAACATACCACCATCCACTGGGCAAACTAACTCGCAAGCTACATAAATCACGCGCCACCAGGAGGCGCCACTATCGGCGGCCACAGAGACAATAATTTGTGCACCAAACACGAACCACGTTGTTTACCGCCAATACCGATAAATATCAACGTATTTACGTGGTAGATAAACTTGGACATTTTA
This sequence comes from Agrotis clavis, assembly GCA_954870645.1. Classification (NCBI taxonomy): domain Eukaryota; kingdom Metazoa; phylum Arthropoda; class Insecta; order Lepidoptera; family Noctuidae; genus Agrotis; species Agrotis clavis. The sequence continues at coordinate 8,509,299 of OX940925.1, forward strand.
TTGAGACTTTCCTACAGTGGAAATCTTTTAAAGTTTTCTACAAGTTATTCCAAGTAAGGTCGGTGGTTAGATAGTGGTTTAATTTGGGTTTTGCATGCGATTGTGTTGTCTGATTTTGTGGTTGACGGAATTTAGGGTTTTTTTTTGGTATGTTACGTTATTTTTGAAAGGTTTTTTTTAACTAGGACTGAAGTTTAAAACATGCACTTACGTGGTGCACATGCACGAATGTTAGGTCGAGACTCCACCAAAGCTGTGCAAGTCGACACGTGTTTTGAACAACCAATAGAATTGCGTTGCGGAGTGGAGCTGTGTCAATAACGCAATTCTATTGGTTGTTCAAACACGTCTCGACTCCGCACAGCTCGACACAGCTTTGGTCGAGTCTCGGCCTTAGGCCTTGAGTACATTAGGATTTTTCCATGCACATAAGGTGGAGTTAGAGAAGTCTCTAAAGGAACAAGTTAGTAGCTGACGACATGAAGCTGCAGCAAACGACGTGTCGCAGTGACACTACTGGTTTCTACGTATGTCTATGAAATTCCCTCCGTAGTTAGCGACATGTCGTCTGCTGCTGCTGCGTGCAGTCGGCTACCAACTTGTACCTTAAGTCTAATGAAATAAGCATGAGTAAATAAATAATGAATGATTTCAACATGGTCCGTGTTACTTTATACTGTACTAGCTGTTGCCAGCGGCTTCACCCGCTACAACTCGAAAATTATCCCACGGGAACATAAAATCGGGATAAATACTATCCTATGTGTTAATCCAGGTTATAAACTATCTGTGTACCAAATTTTAGTCAAATCCGTAAAGTGGTTTTTGCGTGAAAGAGTAACAAACATACCTACAAACACATATACATACATCCTCACAAACTTTCGCATTTATAATATTAGTAGGATTTATTAGGAAGCACCACAACATTTTTAAATGGTTTTTCCAACTGTTAAACAGCTGGGCAATATCGTCCCCCACTTCGATACTATTAAACAACACATTTATAAAGGGATATAAAAAGTTCAACTTTGATCTCACGTTGCTGTTCAAAACAACAGCCAAAAAACATGACACATAATAATAGTATGTTTTTGCATGGAGTGATTATCAAGTTTTTTAACAAGTTAACGTAGCCTGAAGCCAAACAATTAAATTATAACAGGTAATTACAACAATTTATTTATTATGGTTTAAGGGTATGTTCACACCCACTCGTGCGCGGTAATTCACCACAGGTAATGCGTTGACACTTGACAACGAGTTCGCTTATGACACTTACGGTTTTTTTTTTCTTGCGTTTGTGTGTGTCAGCTATTTGTTAGACACACCATGTGTTAGGGATTGGCAAGACACAAAAAAAGTGTATACCTATGTATTATTTCCGTCTATTCCCATTTGCCACTATTAGCTTTGTCGCCAGAGTGGCGACAAATGGGAAAAAAAACCTCGATTGTCTCCATTTCCGTAGAATACTTAATTGAGTATTTTGCAGTGATTTTATGCAAAATTTAAATTATAAACAAAAGTGTGATAAGAAATCCAGAAGATGGCGCTGAGTGGTTCTCTAAATAAGTTGTATGAACTGGTTTTGAATAAAGCTAAATTCTATTTTTACTTAATTTGGTTTTTTATACAATGTTGTGGTTAAATATACGTAGTAGGTAAAGATCTCTTAATTTTGTTTTAATGATATAAATGTTATTATTTTCCTCATAGCTTTTTGACGCACGAAAACGATGGAAAATCCTTATTATTTTGTTATTTTGAATAATAATCAAAAGAGCCACAATAAATAAAAAAACTTAATTGAAAAGGACGATAGATAAACGTCTTTTAGTCCAAATTATTGTAAGGGACCATAAGACCATTGTATGTACAATGGTCGTTATGTTACGTATAAGGCTGCGTTTCCACTGAGGCGGAGCGGAGAGCGATTCACCAATCACATGGCTTGAAATCTACATCTCTTCTCCACTCAAGCACAAAGATAAAAAGGAACCGACAAAAACATAACAAAATTACCATAACATAAAATCCGTGGAATCGTATAAAACCTACGTGTTGTGGGTTGTGGGATAAGTGTCCGGGAACATTTTTAATATCGCTTCTGTTTAGCTTTGCAAGACACGTAAAGGCGCTACACTAGAACCTTGTAAGAACGGAAACTTAAGTCGTTTATAAACTAACGTTTTTACCTGTTCCCTGTTCCCCACTAAAAGAGTTTTGGAGGTCAGTCTCTACATAAAATACTGATTTTCAGCCGCATCTTGCCCCAGCATTTCAAGCGGCTACGGTAAGAATAAAAACGTCAATGACCTCGATGATGCTCGGGCAAAGACAGGTCGAATTATATAGAAAGGATTGTTGTCTATTCTTGAAACTAGACATAGAAATCTTCATGCTACACGTGCAACATTTCTATCGTCAAAGTTGTAAGGCTATGTTGATGCGACCAATTAGCAGCTACGCCCGTTGGTATGGAGATCCGATTGAGCTAGTTACCTACTCCACTTATACCATTTGAGTGCATAAACATAGATTTGCGTGTGTATTTGGAGTTTTGAAGATTTAGCATGGTTTGGTCCATTACGTTACCTTATAACGGAATTTTGATCTTTCAGCTATGTGGCTATAGGTACCTGTACATCCTTCGACGCACTGCTTTGAAAGAAACATGGTTTCTTTTTCTACACTTTACTTGTTTTTTTAGGGTACCAGAAAGGGAATAATAACAGATTTGTTCACGTGACCGCAATTAACTAGATCACAGTTACTTTGATATTGTTGTAGCGGTTTAATTTCTAACACTTGCAACGTTACGTTGTTTGCAATTCTCAGTACCAAAAATAAATTGTTATCTATTCAAAAAACTTTGTACAAATATACAAACTCATTTCAGTCTATGATTGTCGTTATCTTCAAATTAATTCAAAACAGAAAAACAAAGTCTTAACTGTACTATATGGAGTGATTACATAGATTTAGGAAAAATTTTATCATGAAAACTTGGCCTCGACACATTGAACCAACTAATGAGAACGAATCCTTCATAATTCCTGCCACTTATCTCGAAACTATTTTTAATTTCACACAGAAAAAATATTTGTATGGCCTACAGAGAGTTGTTCTGGGTCTGGCTGTTTGTGTTTGTTTGTTACGCACACTTGATGCAGGAATTATTGCTAGTGTGGGGAAATGTTTAACAAAAAACAAAGAAAAACACGGAACAAACCCAGGTAAGGCATTCTAGGTATTTTTGTTTATAAATCCAACCAATTCTAAGCTCTGCTGCAGATCAGTTAAATTATACAGCGCACTGATTTCCATATCCGCAGGGCACATAACCAACCACCCATGTTCTGCACACATTAGCTGCAGATCAGCTATTTATAGCCCTTTGCTGAGCACAGTAAATACTACAGCATGGAATGTTCAGAGTTAAATGAATTATAGCCAAAACAGACACAAATTGATTTGATTTCAAAGTAATTTCACAGTTCAGTTGGTATTTTGTGATACAGTTGTCCAAAATGCTGCAGCTGCGAATTGCGAACAATAGTGAATGGATTAAATTGTTATTTACATGTTAATGTAGCTTTGTTCAAAATTTAAAGAGAGCAATAGATAAAGATATAATTATGTAGACATGTAGTAAGTAAATGTTTTTGTTTGAATATAGAATAGGTCCCAACGTTATCCCCTGTGGTAGTCTCGACAAAAATCTCTTTTTAATGGGTTCTTGGTGATCGTGCCGATATTTATGTAGGTGTAATAAATAAATAAAAAAACAGCTTGTTTAAATATACAACGTACTTAGTTCTTAGCAGCCCAATTATAATAGCTGCAGGAGATAATACATACTTAGTCGTTTCAAAAGCAGTATACTATACTATTGGAATTAAAAGAGGATATTCTGCTGCATGCTCTAGGAATCTAGGCAATCCAAGCCTGTAGTGCCCCCCTTCCCCCTATCAACGGTAAACTAGTTTCTGCCTTTAATTTTTTCATTATGTACTTATTTATTGGCGATGAGTTACTTCGCTTAGTAGGAAAATCAGAAAGTTTTTGACAACCAAGGGAATGAAGAGCGATCGAAGCGAGCTCCAATTTATTGCACCTTTCCGTGTCTGATTGACGATTCTTCGATCGATTTATCCGTGCACCGAAAATCAATTGTTTAAATGACAAATCGACTAGATTTTTTGGACTAATTTTAAAATTCGTCCCGTATAATTAGATGCCCCATGACTGTGACTGTTGTGATGATGAAAATGATGAGTTGCTTATAGAAGCAACGTGGACATTACCTTCAGGCCAGTTATCGTAGACATGTATCGCGATATCGCCCGCTGAGTCGACAGGACTGAACACAAACTCCTTCGTTTTGCCGGACACCAGAATTAACCGAAGATTTATCTGTGGAAGAGGAGAAAATTGATATTAGTTCATTTTCATGTTAACTTTATACGGCTTGCTGAAAAAATGTTTACACGAAAAAAGATTTAATGAACTACATATTCAAATAAACGATGTTTATAAGAATCTTTGAATAAACGTTATTATAACGTGCCGAATCTTTTTATTATATTAGATTTAGTTGGTGCTTCCTACGAGACTACTCTAACAACCGAAATTAATATATTTTATCCCAATTCCGTTCCTTTGTTTGCATATTTATTTGACGGCTGATTTTGATTGCACATTTTAATAATGGGGTAGACCACGGGTAGACCATTCGGTCGGTGTTAGGTTACAAGCAAAGATCGAGATCAAGATAGCAACCGAGATGGGTTATCTTACAACTTAACCAATGGTAAGAGGCATTTATTTGCTGGTCAGTCGACGAGTATGCTTTTTGTTGTTTACCACTGATTACTAAGATGTGTTAACAAAACTTTAACAATCAGAATTAACAAATCAGGGAGTAAATTTCTAATCTTGACTTTAATCATGACGCCTTGAACGTAGACTATGGTATTAATGTTTCAAAATATCACGAAAGAAAACACCGTTCGTCATGACTGCGAACAACGCAGAAGTATTTCACTATGGTATATGCGTCATTTAAATACCAAAATCACCAACATTTTAGATGCAGCGCAAAGATTGTTTAAATAAGCAGTATAAGACCTGCTTTTTCCTATGAGCAATGTTCCGGATCACGCTAGGTCTAGTGTAAACTACACATCATTTATATTTTACTGCATAGCGAAAAATTCCGTTGATACTACAGAATTCAAGGCCTTGACCCAAAAATGAGCACAGACAACCTTAATAATATACTGTTTGTAAGGAAGCCAGAAAGCTATTTGGGTCAAGGATACAAAATATCGATTCTCGATGTAAAAGTGTATGAGGCAATTATTATCGACTTACAACGGTTAGATAAAGTGTTAATTAATGCCTGTAAAGGAAACTAGAATCAATAGACCAATTTAAAATAAGTACATGGAATATTTAGTTGACCAGTAAAAAAGTGAGTTTATAAAAACGTGGGAAAAAAATCAAAACTGTCTACTTTTTTTTATTGAACAATCATTTTTATTTTTCTGATTCGAAAATCGATTTTGATAATCGACTAAGCAATTCCAATCAAAAGTCAACACTATTATTGTTCTACTTTAAAAATTAGGCGAGTCCCGCTTGCCGCAAATTGACATGACAAAGCCGCAAAACAAGGTTTATTTAGTTGGGCATTTCATCCTAGCCACATTAATATGTATGGAAATGTGTGAAGCGGAGAATGTTGTGGCGTTTCGTTATTGAGGTGTGTTAGCGCCCTAATGCATGGTTAATGAGTCTTTTATGTTATTATTTAATCCGTAGCTTTAATTTGACAAATCTGTATTTTAACAATACGAGATTCGTTGCGAATACTTAAGAATTAAAAATCGGTACCACTTAAAGTCAGTATGAATAAGAAATCAGTAGGTGTTGACTTTCCTACTAGTTATAAAACAAATTTTTACTGGTTACTTAAAAACGTTTATAAAAAATAAATTCCGCGACCCTGCCAGGATTCGAACCTGGAATCTTCTGATCCGTAGTCAGACGCGTTATCCATTGCGCCACAGGGCCAGTGAACGAGAAGACGAAAATAGCATTTATATGACGCTTGCCGTCGCACGAAGAAAACTAATGTTTTCATATTATTTTATTTCTGCATTTTGGCGGTTTTTTTTCTGTGTTATAATCATTAAGTTTTTTTTTTGTGAATAGGGAATTTTCTTTGAAATAAATTTTCTATTCACAGGTATCTGACGTTCGCCAACAAGGTCGAATTTTACACCTACGCAATGAACAAAAATAAAATTAATGGGTGTGCGGCGACCCTCCTATAAGAATATTACATGTAAACGTATAGGGCACATTTTGTTCGAAGCCGGCCGGCTCAGGGGACACAGGGTCTTGCGGCAGCCATATTTCATTTTTCCCGCCATCCGGGGAGTCATCCGCCATTTTCATTCTTGCATCAAAACGTACGCGAAGTTTTTATATTTTCCTTTATGTTTTTGTGTCTCTGCGATTTTTCAAGGAAATCTGCCTTGGCCACCCTTGGCACAATTTCACGTATAGCTTTATTACGGATATTTGTACGATATTAATATTAATTCTTTATTTATTATTCATTCGTGATTCGAAGTTTTCAAATAGAGAAAGGTTATAAGTCAAGTAAGTGTATTATGAATATTTCTTTTGTTCTTCGTTTTTGTGTCACAAAGGAATTATCCATTTTATTTCATCACAATGAAATTGATGCCTAGCTTAGTGAAGGTTCTTTGTTGGATAAAATGGGTAGGTCCATCCATGTAGTCGACCCACGGTCGCACCTCCAAACCTCCGACAGTCCGACACAGAACTGTATTTCACGAATATCGTGCTTAGTGTACCGTAGGCCGTAGCCGATCCCACAGTAAAGTTAGTTTCATCGAGGTCACTGTCGAAAAAGCTTTATAATAAAACATAGTAAAAAGTAAAAATGTGTGCCACGTTCATATTGGGGTCAAGCGGTTTTGAAAAACGGTCGGAATTTTCTAATGATGGAAGATTCTTCGCAAACATTTCTTGTAGGGAAACGTTATGGGGTCCTGATATTTCCTGCGGGGTCCATGTTATTATCGTTTGTATTGTTCAAACAGGCGTTTTTTTGGGGGAGACGCGTTGTGCTTTTCTGTTTTGCTCCTCCCACTTTATTTTATGATGTGTAAATAGAGGGCGCCACGGCCGGGTGTATAGATCTATGAATTACGTACCTATTGATAAAATTACGCATGAATGATTGAGCAGATAAAGTAATGATCTTTCATTGTATGTTAACTCAATATCGTGGATGCTTTGAATAAAAAAGTTATAAAAATTGAACAATACGTATTTAAGGAAACGACGTCATAAAAGGCGCGAAAGACATTACTTTGTAGCGTATATGACATGTGACGTCACGGCTGTTTGCGGGCGAAATGTCGCGATTTACGCCATAGACAATAAGCTGCAAGTTTTATGGTTCCATCCGCAATGCGGGGCGCCGCCAGTGTACGGAACCAACCACTGGGCCGCTTCCGCTGCACACAACACAACATAATTAATTATGTAATTGATTACCCTGTCATTATAAGTCTCAATATCTAAAAAATGTCTTGGTAGCAGAACAGTTTCTGATTTAGAAATTGTATTTCGTTTTGCAATATCAATGATTTACTGCCTAGTTCTCAATTTTATGATGACCGTGAATCTCGTGTTAGGTATTCCCGCCCAGTGGCATTGAAGAGCATGGCAACACATATAAATAGACTAAGATAATTTCACATTCTTATGAATTTTCAAGAATTAGTAACAAAGGTAAAACAAAATATCGTATTCGTGTAAAGTTTTCAAATGGGCCATTTTAAATTCTCGCAATGTCGCGTCCGCGCCTTTTCAAATTAAACTATACCGGCTTGTTTTAAATTTTTAAATGGCTGCCATATAATGCTGAACATGTTTGTACCGTACGTAGACGTACATACTGTCTTTAAATTTCAGTAGAGTATCTTTTATAGAAGCTTAAACGAAAAAATAAAACGAAGACCAAAATTTTAAGTACCTGATTATAATTGGCTTTCCAATACCTTGACATTCAAAGTGTGCACTACAGAGACATATTTCTTATTTTCATACTGTTTATTTGCTAAATTAATTAAAACTTGTAAATATTTGACAGCTATTTGCGACGTTAGCACGGACTATATCACAACAATAATTATGTGACTGGCCATAAAGAAACCTTGCTTTACCGTAGATTTTAAAAGAAGATAAGCGACGAGTACAGTTCTTCTCTGGACCAGCTCCTTCACAAAGACCTAACTTTTAATTGAATTGTCAACTTCTTGTCAAGTCAACTTCAACGGTGACAATTGGCAAGTCGGTACAGAGTTTCGCGTACTTGTTGCTGTTTTACTTAGACGGTAGTTAGCATCCGGTTCCTGGTACACTACAAAAAACTTGCTCAGCACTTAACACCTGTTATTTCCCCTGTGGCATTTACTTTAATGCTGGAAAACTAAATTGTTAGTTTCAATTTCCAACACGAAGAAGTTATTATAATTTGTGAAGATGTTTATTTTCGATCCTAAACTTCAAAAAGCACTTTTGCAAATTTACCATATACAACTGGGAGAAATAATAATGTAGCTTAAAATATGTGTTCACAGAAAAAATATAGCGAGTGACACAATATAAAAAATTACTTGACAAAGCATCAATCACATATTCACTTTTACATTCAAAGTTCAAGCACGTCATATACCTACAAAGTAACATCCAATATTTAATTCAATTAATGGCTCGAAAAAAGCTTTCATTCAAAATAATAGCAGTCAGTGGACTATGAAAAGAAACGGAGTTAATGTTTTTGTTGTAGATTCCGCGACTGAACACCGATGAACCGGTTTTCCGCCATAGAACAACCGAAGAACGTTCAGCGGATCGTTCTCAAAAATAAACTTTTGTCCCAAGTTTCTTTTCGATTTGACTCGCTGATCACGGAAGGTTGGACCCTCGCAAATATTCAAGAAAATGATAATCGATACACCCTTTAGTCGAGTTATCGAAACAAACAACTTCGGACCTTTCCGTTTTGGGGATTCGCTAGTGGCAAAATTTATGTATGACATCGAACTTCACCGAAGCTAGCACCTATAATTTAGGGTTTCCAAACGACTTGAGTTTGCCCCTAATTTGTGAATGATAGGTCCTTTCTATGTATGGATCCACTTGAACGGTTTTCTTCTCGATTCAACGGACAATATTCAATAGTCACTGAAACTGATTTCAATACGGGCGTACTGATGGTTTTAAGTCATGATGGACTTATGATTTGTTCTTGTTTCTTTATTCATAATTTCAGTTGTGTAGGAACAATTTTGCGACTCTTTATAGCCCCAAGGCTTCAGCTGTAAAATACATTTTCCTGAACTCATTATTTTATTTTCGTTCTTTTTTTTCCATGCAATGGTTACCTAATTATTTAGCAGAGCAAGATTAGCTATCATAAAAGGAGAATCCTCATTTTTTCCAAAAATAATAATTGTACTTGTATTTCCTCTTATCGTGTACTTGCACGAGCAAATATTTCGTAGCTCATTACAACATATGTTAAAAACAACAAGATATTTTCGTGTTTTATACGACGTATGTTGCCGATAACTTAGGTTCTTTAAAACCATGCTAAAAGGCTGCAAAAGGCAGATAACAAGCTTAAGCTAAATGCTCGCTTTTTCAATTTGGTCGTCGTAAATGGAGTAAAAAACAAAGGTATTTGCTTAATCAGTGTATTATGCCGAGCTACCGGAGTAACCAGCAACATGCAAGGCTTCCCTGGCTCAGCGCCAACTAATGCGTGAACATGTTTATACTTTCCCGTGTTCGGGAGAAATTCCTGCCGCTGCTGTTTAGTTGGCTTTGACCACAGGCAAAGGCCGTGTTATCAGCACTAAACTTGTTTTATTAATGTAACCTGCACTTATGCAACGTCCGGTTTTTAGGTCTCTCCCTAAAAATTCTGGTCGTTTCCTCTTGTTTGGGAGGAAAGAGGATGCGAAAAGGTTCGGTTAGTTGATTAGCTTTGTCCCCATTTCGGTTTTGAGCTTAAATCGGAATAATGGAATCATTAAATTCACTGGCATGTTCCATACTTTTACCCAAACGAACCCAAATTTAGGGAATTTTAAAATTGGCCTCACATTTCGTTGACTTTCGTTTATTTTTAAGCATCTGAATTACATTGTAATGATGTGATATTTGCACACTGTTACATCTTACTAACAGATGAGTGAAATGAATTTAACAATATGCATCTGCACCTTTACGCTTGATGTAATATTTTTTGCTATAATAATGACGCCGAGTTCTGCGAATCCAAGATTATGATTTAACATGAAGACGTTATAACGTTAACATACCGCAAAAACTAGCGTAGCTTCTGAGAATAAATATTAAAACTGGGCTAGAAGAAAGAAAATCGAGATCGCACGATAACATAACAACAAAATACTCGACAAAAACGCCTTGATATTCAAGGCTTCTATCACAAATCACAAAAAAAAGAACTGAATTCGATTCCATTCTTCATAGTCTTGACATTTCAATTTGTTAATCCATTGTTGTGTACCATTTACTTTTAAATGACGTTCTTATTGGTGGGACCTATTTCGAGATAACAATGGCGACGGAGCGGTGGCTCAGTGGGGCTCACTCCCGACCAGATAATCACGTTTAACGGCAAATAGAGTTTGTGCTCCCTGGAGAAACACTCACGGCTGTATGGGCCATTGCTGGCATAATAGAATAATAGATTAGTGCAAGAAGCTGTAATGATCATCTTGGTTCGACATTCACCTACTTTTGATGGTTAGTTGGCTGTTCAATCTATAGAGAAGTCTCGATTATTTTTGCAGATAGTTTTTGCTGCAATATTGTGTGTTTCTGCAACCTGTTTAGATCAGCAAAGATTTTGTGCATGTCTCTTTTCGTCAGTATCTTGCAAATACCTTGTGCCTACGTCTTGTAAGATTACTAAATTATCTTCTACAATATTTTGTTCTGTATTCTGTTACATGATTTAGGTTATGGACCCGATGCAAAACAATTTCTAGCTCCAACAACCAGTACAGGTACAATGGCACCGTTAGCTTTAATTAGTTCCAGCTTATAAGGTCTATTCTTAAGCTTATTCAATGCGTTGCTGACTTGTATAGCAAGCTTTTCCTGGATTATTATTCGAATACAATATTTGCAAAGAATTTGTTAGATGCATGTTTAGGAAATTATGTTGTCTCAATTTGAACTGAATTTCCCAGCAATCAGAATTTAATCGGGAGGTTGATCATTATAAGCGTGTATCCAAGCGCTATGCGTTCAAAAACTGTAATTGTCACAAGTTGAAAGCTCTTGAACGAACTTTAAACATGATCGTGTTCAGTTACGTTTGCGAAATACGTCTTTAAAATTTGCGAGGGTTGTCGCATAAATTAGGGTAAGATTATTATTGACGCATGCGCGTTCGACCCTCTTAAGTGGATTCTCCGTGATCATAAATCAACCAATTACTGTTTTGGGAATATTTTCAATTTCTTCTATCAATCATTCCGTATTCCCTTGGGGCTTAAAATTATAGACGGAAAAAATATTGCTGGAAATGCAAAATTATTTCTTTTTCCTTACTGGATATTTCATAGGACTAAAATCAATCAATTGAATTAGAATAAGAAGATTTGTCATCTACGAGTAATGTATTTTTTTTATTTATTTTTTGTCGATAAGTTTTAGTACTCAAAGGCGACGTTACTAGACCCGACTCATATTCTTCAATGTTTCACTAAAAATAAAACATATTATCAAAGAAAGATACAATTTATAAAACAGAGGCCTTATCACAAGTTTTACTGTATTATATATTTACAGCGTACTTGAAGCATGTACTGCGTCTATTATAATATGGAAAATTGAAAAAGCGCCTAAGCGAACTAGCGAACGAGGAACTATTTTTTTCCATCACATTAATCTAAAGTTTCAGGTTACTTTATGTTACAAAAACGTGAAAAGTCATATGTTTTACAGAGCATTTTTTCGGACACAAAATTAGGGAAGAAAAATGAAAGAATTTACTGGGCCGACTGCAGTGTTTTTCCATTTCACTTCTTCTAGTATTTTTATAAATAAAACTTCTATAACGCAAACATAACAAACTGTCGGAGTAAGCGTACAATTTCCGTGAAGAAAAAAAATAACCTGTACTTCCTAAACTTTTTGTTCGCCTGGTATTTCCTCGGTCTCTTGGGAGTATTCCGTAGGCAAATTAAGTAAGAAATAAGGTAGCCATTATTGGATTTCTGTATCCCAAAGTCTATAAAATAACAGTAAGATTTTAGTGGCCGATATAAGATACCACGTGTGTAGTGTTTACTAGAAATAGAAGCACCTTCATGTACTGAAAACCTTGAGAAATAATAATAATAATAATTTATTTGTCATCATTTGTACATGAATAATGTAGACACAGACATAGTACTTAAAAAACAAAGATCAAAAAAAAATAGATTAATGACCCCCATGCTAGGAAAATCCTGTGTTATGGGAATCATTCAACCGACCAAATGATATGACAGCGGTGTTTAAATAAAGCTATAACAATGTCCTTTATTAGGTTTACTGATATAGTAACAATAATATGAGCTTTTTGCAAAATATTGTTTTTACTTTGTTTAATTTAACAGGATATTAAATTGTATATTCCATATAGACTCCAGAATTGACAGAATTGTCACGGGACAATCTTATAAGGTTACCGTGACCCTGGAGCGCAAAGGGCAACCGAAGGAACAGGTTTGACTTTTGGTGACTTTGATGATTTAGCCACCAAAGAGAGGGGTTGGACTGAATGGATAAAGTCGATTCAAGGTCTATGGCCTTTGGAGAATCAATAGATAGTTAAAACTTTGGTTTCTGAACAACCAACATGACAAGTAAGTGTTCTAACCTGTTTTTCATCCTTACCTTTAACAAATACTAGTATTGCAATAGAGCCATAGCAAAACAAAACCATTCTTCCTTAAAACTATTTTATCTGTGTTCCCTGATATTTAATATCACAATATGAGTGTACCCTTTGATCAACAGTTACATCTTTGTCAAAATATCGGCGGTCCTTTGACATCCAATAACTTGTGCTCATAGAACCGAGGTTGGGGGTAACTATTTCGGCAACAATCGTCTACGGTCGGGGGAATTTAATATTCCTCTTTAGTGGCGCAGTGTATGGGAGAAGGGGGATTCGGTAAAAAGGTATCTTTGGATGTTATAATGTGGCATTTTTGTATAGGGAAAAAGGGTAGTTGACAAAATAGTTGGAGTCAGAAATAGCTTTAGGGACTTCACTCATGGTGCGATGCGACGGGACGCGATTCGTGCGATATCGAGTCGATTGCCGATTTAAGTGTGTGGAGTGCTGCAGTGATGCAATTCCACCGTGCACTTCAAAAATCCACCTTAACACTACGACATAAAGGCGCTGCAAACCAAAGACAAAAGATTTCGCACGTGACGAGTAGTTGCACAATCGAATTTTGAACAGAGAATCATGTCCATGTGCATTGTCATTAGGACGTACTACATGCAATTCGATATCGAGGATATCTGTGAGCGATATCGTCAATCCGTGCGACTCCATTAGCAAACACTAGCGATTGTCCATACATTTTCTTCGGCCGGACGCTTGTGTGATATCTGACCGATATCGTCAACTGTGTTTGTGGTGAACTTTACAAATGAAAACTGAACGCGATCAACACAGTTTCAATGTTCCCAGTTCTACAAAGGACTTGTTTATTGCAAAGAATATGAATGTGAACATTAAGGAAAAATGAAACCAAAACAAAAATTACTTAAATCAAAACATAAATTAAAATTCCCAGGAAAAACTCCTACATCTTTCGCCGAAAGAAAAGAAATACATAGAAAATTAACGTCTTATTCCTTAAATTTATCATTCGGAATAACGAAAACATTAGAAAAGGCCAAGCAAACAATTTAACTTGAATCCAGAGGCAATTACGTGCAAATCCAGTATAATTTCCATGAGAACAAGGCCCTTATGAAAATACCAAAAGAAAATTGCGAATTTGTTTATTATTAAAAACCAAAGAGCTGTTACAAACACGTGTCTCTGGCCGACCTTGCTGTTGATTACGTCCTTTGCTATGGTAATTTATACTTTATGCTCGGGGAATACGGTCCGTGATAATTGGGCATGTTTCCATTACCCTTTGACCGATTGTCACGCGATAAAACGTCACGAATAAAAGTTGTAATTTGTTTTTTTTTTTTCATATGGCATGTGACGAGCTTACTGGGCAGTCCAGTTGTTACAAACATTTTCATACGTCCATGTAACTAAGTAAAAAGTTTCGCTTCGCCACAAATTAATTAGTTCTTGCAGTAAATAATGTAATGCGGTGTACTTTTTTATGTGTGTATAATCTGCATTGCTACAATACGAAATAAGTGCTGCAAAATAAGCTGTCACAACATAACATATTTGATTTATGTGTCTTGCCTCGTGCTGTGAAAAAGTTGTACCTATTAACCTGCTACGGAGCTGTGCAGAAAATCTAGAAAGTAGAAAATAAGGTTTAATTAACACCATTTTTACTTCGTTCTTAGAATTCCAGCCTTAGGTGAAGCTCTTTCCCAAATCGATTTCACTTTACTTACTTCATTTAAAGTTACTGCTCCATTTGTTTTTTTGACTGGACGCTTTGAAAACTCTATTCCAAACTAGCTTCTGCCAGCGACTTCGTACGCGAATCCTGTTGTTTATGCCAGTGGCAAAGGGGTCGTCAAAATCGAAGATCTGAAACCTCTGATGTCGAATTCTTAGAGCCTGGGACGGGAAACCAACGGGATGCGCATGACGATTCCAGACGTTCCAGTTTTCTTACAAAAGCAAGTCAACAGGAAATGCCCATCATACTAAACAACTCTTGCTAAGACGTGAATCCTATAGGTATATGTAATAGTGTAGCTGGGCTCTTGGAGTTCCACATCAGGTGTTCCAGATCTTCAATTTTTATACGACAACAGAGAGTGCTCATTAGGCTGAACAACTCTTGCTAAGACGTCATTCCTATATATGTTATAGTGTAGCTGGGCTCTTGGAGTTCCACATCAGGTGTTCCAGATCTTCAGTTTTTATACGACAACAGGGAGTGCTCATCAGGCTGAACAACTCTTGCTAAGACGTCATTACTGTATATGTAATAGTGTAGCTAGGCTCTTGGAGTTCCACATCAGGTGTTCCATATCTTCAAATTTATTCTCTCAGCAGAAAATGCTCATCACGTGGAACAATTTTTGCTATGGCGCTATTTTTGTATCTCTTATAGTTTAGCTGATCTATTGCAGTTCTGCATCAGGTGTTCAAGTTTCCAAGACAAATTATAGCCTATATGTTGCCCAGACTTAATAGCTATATAACAAAAAAAAAACAATCAAATCCGTCCAGTAGTACCGAAGATTAGCGTGCATGGAGTAACTTCTCCCGTTTTCCTAACATTTCCCTTCACTGCTCTGCTCCTATTGATTGTAGCGTGATGAAAAGTATCCTATAACCAGCCCAGGAGTATGAAAAATAATTGTACCAAGTTTCGTCAAAATCCGTCGAGTAGTTTTTGTTTCTATAACGGTTATACAGACAGACAGACAGACAGACAGAGACAGACAGACAGACAATAATTTTACTGATTGCATTTTTGGCATCAGTATCGATCCCTAATCACCCCCTGATAGTTATTTTGGAAATATATTTCATGTACAGAATCGACCTCTCTACAGATTTATTATAAGTATAGATAGATAGATTGCTTGCAAAAGTTATTTTCTTCACAAACGCTTTGAGGTTAAAACACTTTCACCCCACAAATATCAATTCTCCAGGATTAAAACTGCGTTCAATATCGTGCTCACATAAATCACTTTCTAACAAAATGTTTTTAAATCAGCTCCAAAGTTTGAACTCAGTGTGAACTCCAGACGTCTATGACCGCAGTCACCTTCGTATCCTTGAACCCGGTTCAAGTAATCAACGTGGCAAATCCTAATTTAAATGTTTTTTTTTTACATTTTTCGAAGAGCTAGTAAAGGGTTGATTCACACGATCAGGTCTTACCGAAACTTAAGGGTATCAATGTCAAAGGAGGTTTAGTTAATATTTTAACGAAGCTGTGAGTAAACTCTGCCTTTGGCGTCTCATTATGCAGAATAGAGTTTAGTAATTAATTTACATCACAATTTGAAACTTTATGAGATTAACCTCTGGTTTCCGAAAGCCTTTGATCACTAAAGGCGAATTTCACCGGTGGAACTGCAGGACATACAAATTGAAAAATTTTATAGGAAGCTCTTGAACGTGGTTTAGATGAGCTAATTGAGTTCAGTTCATTGGTGAAACTCGTCATGAATCAATCAATATTAAAATCAATGCCGGTTTTCGTTGTAATTTTATAACTCAAGAACGGGCTCACCTATCCAAACCAAATGTTTAGGCTTTTTTCGGACTATTTAGTAGATGGTTTATGTGAAGTTTGCACAAAATCGGTCGAGCGGTTCTTCATTTATCACATTTTTTGTTTACGTAGCACGTACCGGGCCGCTAGTCTATATATATAAAATTCAAAACTGACTGACTGATCTGACAACGCACAGCCCAAACCGCTGGGCCTAGAAACATGAAATTTGGCATAAGCCCTCCTTATACCACGTAGGTGAGCACTAAGAACGGATTTTGCGAAATTCGGCCCCTAAGGGGTTGTTTTTGGGGTTGAAAGTTTGTATGAAACTTCGCTACTACAGGTGCTAGGAATTCCAAATTTTGCATGGGGTGTCTTTTTAGAACGTAGATGCTCACTATGACGGGATTTTGCGAAATCCGGCCCCTGACGGGTTTGTTTTTGGGGTCGATAGTTTGTATGAAACTTTCTTACTACAAGTGCTAGGCGTCTCAAATCTTGCATGCTGGTTTTTTTTAAGACGTAAATGCTCAACAAGGTAGAAACTTTGTGAAACTCGACCCCTAAGGGGTTGTTTTTGGGGTTGATAGTTTGTATGAAACTTTGTTACTACAAGTGCTAGGAGCCTCAAATTTTGCATCGGGTTCTTTTTTAGGACGTAGATGCTCACCATGATGGTATTTTGCGAAATACGACCCCTAAGGGTTTGTTTTTGGGGTTGATAGTTTGTATGAAACTTCGTCATTACAGGTGCTAGGAATTTCATGTTTTACATGAGGTTTCTTTTTAGGACGGAGATGGTCACCATAACGGGATTTTGCGAAATCCGACCCCCAAGGGGTTTGTTTTTGGGGTTGATAATTTGTATGAAACTTTTTTAGTACAAGTGCTAGGCGTCTATTCTTTTTTGGACGTAAGTAATACCTAAGACGGGATTTTGTGAAATTCGATCCCTAAGAGGTTGTTTTTGGGGTTGACAGTTTGAAACTCTGTTACTATAAGTGCGAGGAGCCTCAAATTTTGCACCGGGTTCCTTTATAAGACTTAGATGCACACTATGGCGGGATTTTGCGAAATTCCACCCCAAAGGAGTTTGTTTTTGTGTTTGGTAGTTTGTATGAAACTTTGTTTCTACAAGTGCTAGGCGTCTCGAATTTTGCGAGGGGTTGTTTTTAAGACCTAAATGTTCATTAAGACAGTTTTGCGAAATTCGACCCCTAAGAGCTTTTTAGGGGTTAATAGTTTGGAGACTCAAATTTTGCATAGATATTCTTTTTTTGACGTAGTTGCGGGTGTTTTGTGAAAATAGACCCCAAGGGGTTGATTTAGGGGTTGATATTTTGTATTTAACTTCGTTTCTACAAATGCTAGGAGTAAGTATTAAATTTTGTAAGGTTGTTCTTTTCTGACGTAAATGCACACCAACGCAAGGCACTATTTTCTGAAATTCTACCCCTAAGGGGCTGTTTATGGGGTTGACAGTTTGTATGAAACTTTGTTACTACAAATGCTAGGAGTTTCAGTATGGGGGTTGTTTTAGCACCTAGGTTCTCACTAAGACGGAATTTTACAAAATTCGACCCCTTAGGGGTTGTCTTTGGTGTTTGTAATTAGAGGACTCAACATTGCAGGGGGCGTTCTATTTAGAATACAGGTTCTCACTAAGAGAGGATGATACGAAATTCGACCCCTAAAAGTTTGTATTGGAGTTGATAGTTAGGAGTTTTAAATTTTTAGGACCTAGGTGTTACCTAAAACGGAATATTGCGGGTTGATAGAATTTTTGTTGAATATTGATTGAGTTTTTCTAACAGTATCCCTTATAAAGGGTGGCCGGGACTAAAAATTCACAAAGGCAAAGTTCGAAAATTACGCGGACGAAGTCGCGGGCGTAGTGCTAGTCTACCATAAATGTTAAAGCTAATGAGCTTTATTATGGCTGATGGCAGTGGTGGCCCAGTGGTATCGGCCCCGACTTACGAGTTGTAGGTCGTCGTGGGTTCGAACCCAGCCAGGCGCATTACTTTGTGTAATTTATTTCATCACCACTGCTCTCAAAACAGTGAAGGAAAACATCGTGAGGAAACCGGCATGTCCTAGAACTAAAAATTCGAAGACATGTGACATCTATCAACCCGCACTGGGCCCGCGTGGTGGATTATGGCCCTCTCCCTCTCACAGAGAGAAAGCTTGTGTCCCAGCAGTGGGGACATTATAGGTTAATGATGATGGCTGATGAAGCTAAATGAGTCTTAAGTTGAAGAGTTCAAGATTTAAATAACCGCACTTAATTCATTTTCTTAAAATGGAACAGTCTCAGAAAACCAGGGGTCAGACGTGCCAAAATTCAAATTCTGACTTCAAGAACCCTGTCTTTCGAAACCGTGTTCGATTTCTGTGTAATTTGGTCTTCAAGCCATCCGCTGCAGGTGCTCTACGATATTGAATTCAATATGAGAGTGCACTCCGCTAAATTTGGTGACGGTGTTTACGTAACCTTCAGTATGGCGCATTTTACCAAGAAATGGTTACACTTTTTGCAGCACTTCAAAATGGCGTGTTAACACAAGTTGCAAACGCGAACGAGGGAAACATTTATGGCTTGAAATATTTTAAATGTAGGAAAGGTGTCCCACTAGAACTCTAATTTCTAAAAATTATTGTATTGCTGCAATATAAATTCACCAAATATTCATTCACATTTCTAACGAAATAATGAATCGCGTATGAATCTCAAAAATGTCACTGTTTGCATTAAAGCTGTGATATTCAGATTAATTATGGCAAATATGAGTTACGGGTTAATTAATGAGAAAGTTTTATTCCCGGAAACTTATGTATTTTGAAACTGGTCTGCGTAATACTGCGGCATACTCAATATGTCTACGGTACGGTGTATTAAAGATGATTTAAATGTAAACTTGGTTTTCATGTCCGTAGCAACAAACTTTGATACTCGTAGCTATAGATTCAGAACCTTACTCTATAAAACGCCTAAACGGTAGCCATCGTTGAACGATTCAGTTAAGGAGTGGAATTCCCTCTCTTTATTTCCTGTTAGCTATAACTTTGGGGTCTTCAATTCAAAAGTGAATAGGTTAATTCCAGATGAGCGTGTTTCTCTGTCGACCACATCAGCGTTGGCAAGATAGTGGTCAAAGGCGAACCTATCGTTAAATAATAAATTAAAAGAAAGTTACGTCAAATTTTAGTGATTGGAACTCTTTTTATGAAAACCTATTGTACACTGGTTAGTCTTTGGCGACGGTTATTAATGGTAGATATACCGGAGACAACAGCTCAATATTTGTCAAAAGTTATTATCCTTACTTGTTTTAGAATCATTTTTTAATTTTGTAGATCTGTAGTAGAATCCACTCCATCAAGGACATTATGGGGCAATCCAAGTATTTGTCCAAGAGCACCAATTCTATCAATATCTTTATTTTATGTTATACTAGCACTACGCCCGCGACTTCGTCCGCGTGATTTTCGAACTTTACCTTTGTGAATTTCTAGTCCCGGCCACCCTCTATATGGGATACTGTAGGAAAAACTCAATCAATATTCAACAAAAATTCTATCAACCCGCAATATTCCGTCTTAGGTAACACCTAGGTCCTAAAAATTTAAGACTCCTTATTATCCCTTATAGACTCCAAATTTAAGAACTATCAACCCCAATGCAAACTTTTAGGGGTCGAATTTCGTATCATCCTCTCTTAGTGAGAACCTGTATCCTAAATAGAACCCCCCTGCAATGTTGAGTCCTCTAATTACAAACACCAAAGACATCCCCTAAGGGGACAAATTTTGTAAAATTCCGCCTTAGTGAGAACCTAGGTCCTAATAAAACCCCCATGTTGAAACTCCTAGCATTTGTAGTAACAAAGTTTCATACAAACTGTCAACCCCATAAACAGCCCCTTAGGGTGGAATTTCAGAAAATAGTGCCTTGGTGTGCAATTGTGCATTTACGTCATAAAAGAACAACCTTGCAAAATTTAATACTCCTAGCATTTGTAGAAACGAAGTTTCATACAAAATATCAACCCCTAATTCAACCCCTTGGGGTCTATTTTCATAAAACACCCGCAACTACGTCCAAAAAAGAATCTCTATGCAAAATTTGAGTCTCCAAACTATTAACCCCGAAAAAGCCCCTTAGGGTTCGAATTTCGCAAAACCGTCTTAGTGAACATTTAGGTCTTAAAAAAACCCCTCGCAAAATTCGAGACGCCTAGCACTTGTAGTAACAAAGTTTCATACAAATTATCAAACACAAAAACAAATCCTCTTTGGGGTATCTAAAGGAACCCGGTGCAAAATTTGAGGCTCCTCGCACTTATAGTAACAGAATTTCATACAAACTGTCAACCCCAAAAACAACCTCTGGAATCGAATTTCGTAAAATCCCGTCTTAGGTATTACTTACGTCCAAAAAAGAACCCCTATGTAAAAATTTGGGTCTCAATTCAATCAACCCCAAAAACAACCCCTTAAGGGTCGAATTTCTCAAAATTTCCACGTTGTTGAGCATTTACATCTTAAAAAGTACTACCATGCAAGATTTGAGATGCCTAACACTTGTACTAAAAAAGTTTCATACAAACTATCAACCCCAAAAACAAACCCCTTAGGGGTCGAATTTCGCAAAATCCCGTCATAGTAAGCATCTACGTTCTAAAAAGACACCCCATGCAAAATTTGGAATTCCTAGCACCTGTAGTAGCGAAGTTTCATACAAACTATCAACCCCAAAAACAACCCCTTAGGGGCCGAATTTCGCAAAATCCGTTCTTAGTGCTCACCTACGTGGTATAAGGAGGGCTTATGCCAAATTTCAAGTTTCTAGGCCCAGCGGTTTGGGCTGTGCGTTGTCAGATCAGTCAGTCAGTTTTGAATTTTATATACACACATCAAAAGTGTCTAGGGATCAAGCATTTTTATGCGGATTTCTTGAGATTGAGATGTGGCTTTGTAATAAATTTATGATTTTATAAATTTATATGGATCCTTTTTGGTGCATTTCATAATTTGAATCAGGAACTGTAAATCAAATTCGAGTAAAAGATGAAAATCAGCTGTCAATATTTTCCCCATAAAAACATACAACGCATTGAAGACATTATTAGTGCTACTGTTTCCCTACTACTGATTAAAACCAACGTTATTATGGAGCGGCGACGTCATTTAAGCAGGGAAGAAATGCTCAGAGCCGTGGGAATGATAGAAGCTGGTTCCCGGCAACGTACTGTGGCTTTAGCTCTGAATACAAGTCAGAGTGTTATCAGTCGACTTTGGACACGTTACCGAAGCACTGGTACCGTGGCTGAGCGCCATGGAGGACGGTATCGCTGCACCACACGGAGACAAGACCGATACATTCAAATCTTAACTCGAAGAGCTCCAACAATAACCGCCATGATGTTAGCCGTGAGGCTTCATCACTCTTCAGGGAACTTAATTAGCGACCAAACAGTCAGAAACCGCTTGCATGAAGTGAACCTTCATTCCCGAAGACCGCTACGGGTACCACCTATAGCAATGCACAATCGTAGGATTCGATATCAATGGGCTCTTGAACACAGAAATTGGGCAGAAGAACAATGGCGTTTCGTGTGCTTTTCTGATGAGTCTCGTTTTGGTATGAGACCGGATACAAGACGTATACGACACTGGAGAACCCCTGGACGCCAACAGCGATTAAAATCCTGCCAGGAAGTCCATCCTTATAGTGGTGGAACCATCATGGTATGGGCGGGTACTTGGATCGGCGGAAGAACTGAGTTGATTTGGATCAGAGGCAACCTCAACGCTCAAATTTATGCTGAGACGATTGTATCAGACGTCATCGTTCCTCTACAAATGCAAATCGGTCCCTTATTTCAGTTAATGCATGATAATGCACGACCGCACACCGCAAGAGTTGTAAGACAGACTCTCGCCGCAGCTAACATCAATGTCCTGCCCTGGCCTGCTCAGTCGCCAGACTTGAACCCGATTGAGCATGCATGGGATATGCTACAGAGAAGAGCTCTGCCGAATATGGAGGGTATCCAGTCGCAAGAAGACCTTTTTTTGTTGTTGCAACGAACATGGGCGGCCATTCCACAGCGTGATTTGGATGAACTCATTTTGAGTATGCCAAACCGATGTTCTTGTGTTGTTAGTGTTCGCGGTAGAAACACGGATTATTAATTGTTTAAGTTACCCAATAAAATTTTAAAGAAAACTGTTATTTCAGTCTTTTTTTCGAACTTTAATGTTAGTGGTTCAAATGTCAAAAATCCCTTTATTAGGAAAATGGCAAATTTCTTTATGAATGCAAAGGTGACTTGGTTTATCGTTACTGTGACAAACGATAACACTTTATTTGATGAATCCTTAAAGAACATTTTAATTAATATCAATCAGGAGAAAAGTTATTGCAAAAATATATGTTAATCCCTAGACACTTT
The DNA here is from genome assembly GCA_954870645.1 of Agrotis clavis. Classification (NCBI taxonomy): domain Eukaryota; kingdom Metazoa; phylum Arthropoda; class Insecta; order Lepidoptera; family Noctuidae; genus Agrotis; species Agrotis clavis. The sequence goes on from OX940925.1 coordinate 8,532,301, forward strand.
TGATGTGTGTATATAGATAAGTGCCATTTACATATTCATGCAGAATACTGAAATTGTACGACTTGGCGATCAATAAATACATGTCAAGTGTACCGTCGAGTTACTTTCACTGCTTCCATGAAACTATTATTTTATATTATTATTTTATTATTACATACCTAGTACTTTGGTGACACGCTCTGAACAGTACCTTGATATGCTTTGTTTCTAACGTCTAAGACTTAAGAGTTTTCATTTTCACGTATTTGACACTTCAGAACTATGATAATTCTGTTTATTAATTAAAATTGTTACAATTGTAATTATTCAAAATTATTAGACTAAAATTATGGACAAACTGTAAATAAAAAATTACTAGTAATACCTATGTACAAAAAAAAATAGATAAAAAAATGATAATTCTTGAATAACACATAAACACGGGGGGTGTTTATGTGTAATTTTGAGAATGGATTGTTCTATGCTAATATTCGACAAAACAATAGGTATAACGTCAGGAAAATGTGAATCACATATATAATTTGGATAGAATTCCAACAAAGAAAAAACAAAAGCTGTATCACAAGTTTACAAGTTATCCTTGGTTTACTTTAAAACAGTCGAAGCTTTAAACAAAAAACTGCACTAACAAACAGCATCATAATCGATCAACAATAAATTGATCTATCCCTGATTCACACCATTGTCAACCCCAAACATCTATATTCTATAACGCTAGTTCTATAATCGTTTCCACCGAAAAGTAGTAAATAGAATTGCTTCACATATCAGCAATAACTTTCAATTCCCACGAAGCCATTACAGTAACTCCCACCTAATAGATACGTCACCTGGCCGGGCACCTACTCAGCAGGACTTTTCCCTAGCGTGTTATAACTTACGACCGGCGATCAATACGCATGTGTCAAGTTCATACAACGTAGGAAATGTTTCTATGAATCTTTGTGTTAGGGTCCGCAGCTAATTAACTTGTCGGTGACTTCCAAGGTGTGTTATTAAGGTTTGGGACCGACTACTTGCTGTGTTTGCGCATACATTGGCAGGTTTCCCTCAAGGTTGACCGCTATGACCAATACTGTTCAGAAAACTTTTAGCATCGGTGTTCAGTATCGGCTTTTGAGAAGCTCGATTCTGCGACCGAGTTCTAAACCTCGCTCACTTCATCAGTGTTTTAGCTGCTTTTCAGAAGCTAACACCTTCAGATAACATAGAGGAAGAGTGGAATTACATCGTGCACAAACGCAACGCAGTGTTGCTGTCGCGTCATTGCAATGGACTGTGCTAAAATAGCATATCTACCAAGGCTCCTAGAACTTACAACCTGGCGATCAATAAAAGCAATATGTCAAGTTCACAACATGGCACGAGGTAAAAATATTAGTTTCTGCGAATTTACGTCATTACAGTCGGAACCAGTCGGAACCTAATTAACTTTGTGTCGTGTTTTTCCTTGTGGACTTGTGTTACCGCAAAATCTATTAAGGTTTTGATTTCATCCTTATTATTATATTCCTTGTTGTTCATCCTTAAAGTTTACCGCATGAGGTAAATAATTGAGTACAGTTAGAGCCTCATAGCAACGCTGCGTTGCTATAATTGGATTCGATACCCGGATAGAAAAAACAGTATCTGGGTTGTGGAGGTCAGATAGGCAGTGGTTTTATGTCTAACACGGATATTTAACTGCACCAGGTTACAATGGAACCTAAAACAGTTTCGAAAAGTAGCCAGCAGATTGAGCTGTGATTGAGCCTGCAACTAGTCTAATTGACATTAAAAACTATGATATTCCAGTTTTTTTGTTACATTTACCTGAAGTTCTGTTACTACAGGCAATACGCCATTACAGCAACTAGGTTAACTCTGCGATCAATATAAACACATGTCAAGTTCACACGGCGGTAACTCTCACTGTTACCATAAAACGACATAGTTACAAACAGTTAATGGACGTATAATCTCTGTTCTGGACTTTGAGTGACCCGTATGGTGTAGAGCACTTAGGAGAATAGTGCTCAAATTGACGGTAGTTTGTCAAGAAAACCCAGTGCTCTTTTTGGTTGTAAAGCTTAGTTTAGGACTAGTCTAGAGGAAAATAGAGGATTTTTTTTTTTTTAATCGACACTACCTACGATACGACGATATAATAGGAAGGAAGGAAATATTTGTTTGTTTTTTTGTGATCATTAAATTAGAAACTACTGGACCGATTTACAAATCCTTTTACCTATATTAATTATTATTAGTTTTTAATAGAGGTTATATTTTATTTACAAATTGCACCTGTGCGAAGCCAGTGCTGGTCGCTAGTATACATTAAATAATTATAGTAATGCAAATAACATTTGTTATGGCAGGAAAGCGGTATCTTTGTGAATACAACAGAAGACTTAAGGATACAATGACAGCTTGATAACATTCACATCATCAGACAAAAGTCCGTCGCAAACAACTATGCAGATAAGGCATCCCGTTATCATTCTTCTAGAAAAATCGATAAGTTTTAACTTTGTCCCGTGCGACCCACTTCTTACTCTGGACAGTTAGCCCCTCCCGCTGAAATTATAATGAACCGGAGCCCGTCACCGCGGTTTAAATATACTGTTTCATGAAACCGCCGCGACTTGATAGGCGAAACTTTCCCGATGGGTTTTTTATGAGTTTCGTGCAAATTGTAAATTATGCAAAGCTAGAAATGTTGCTTTTCTACGAATTTGGCGCAGATCATAAACAAACAAATGCTGAAACTGGGAATTAAATTATTTTTGCCTTTTTTTTCGCATCACAAAAAATTGCAGCATTTACTCTGAAAAAACATTTATCTTCATATTTTTTTTTATGTTTTAAACACTTCTTCAATATTGTTATATTCTATGATCCGGAAGTGTCTGTGCCGGGAGGAAAATACTAAATCATTAATGAGACCAGTGAATAAGAAAAAGATGCTTGCAAACTTGAATAGGATAAAATGAGAAGGGGTCTTATACTGATGTTGAGACAAGGGGTGCGGCTCCGGCAGTGAGAATTAATAAAAATAATACTTTTGGAGCTATTAAAACGTAAATAATTCTGTCGGGTGTTGGGAAGCTAAGTCCTTCGACAGTGTATGGACATCTTTCGATTGATATAATCTTAACCAACTTAATTACCATTCACAACTTAATGACTGTTTTGGAAGAAAATTGGTTTCAGACGTTCTCGTGGGATAGTTACCGAATTTAAGCGGGCAACACTTCGGGAATTAAAGCTTATTTAAAAAAAAAAAACACCACCAAACTCAGAGTACATAGCTTCATAATTAAAGATAAAAGTTATATAGCTATTAATCCGCATAGTGCTTGCAAGCAATCTGACAAATTGCTCCCATCCCTGTTTGCACTATGAACCGGACGGATCGTTGTTAACTCTCATACAATCACTCGATTTTATTGTGCGAGATTTTTACTATGTAAACTAATAATAAAACTGTTACTAACTACTCGTAACAGGAAACTGATTAAAAACAACGGTATACATGGAACATGATAAAATATATTTGTTTTTTTTTTATTGCGATTTTAGGCAGAGACCAATAAATTAAAATGATTATTAAGAGCCTATACTACCTCAAATGGCTTAGCAGAAACCTGTGATACGTCGAAAATACTACAGCATTAATTTTGAAATAAATATATGGTAAAGTTGAGGATTAATGTTAGGTCTTATGTTTGGCGAAAACATGATTCCTTAAAGTTTTCTCGATAGAAAAAAATCCCAAAGTTACCTCTAAATTGAACAATAAAACGCTGGCAATCAGAAAATACTTAAAATTAGATCATGAAACTTTTTATACTAACTGAACTAACTGTAAAGCAGGTCTTTTACTTTTTTGAATTTCCTTTTTTTCGCCGTATAATAAATAGATTTGCGTGTAGACAGCTAAAAGAAAGAGCAAGCAATAGTGCGTGGTACGTGCAAGTGCGAGCGAGTAAGATTATACTGAAGTACTATAGACCCTTAAGAGTTATTTATTTATTTCTTGTTACTTGTAGTTTGACAGTTGTTTTACGTAGCAAAAATATGTGCTGAATTATGTTTATAGATCTAGACACGCGAGAGCGTGGCTAGCCAAGTTCATCTAAATTCTAAATAATACCCTTGCCTTGCTTTGGCCTCCACAAAATTGACAATAACAATACATTCATCAAATGATTTTATCACATTTAAGTATAAATCAACGCACTGACCACTGATAGTCAACGACAAGCAATAAAAGCAGGGACGTACTATGTCTAATAAGGCCCTTTAAGATTAAGATTTAGAGTATTTTAGAGTAAAATAAGATTAAAATCTCAGTCGAACACATGAAGCTTTCATTGTAGAGCGAGTGCAGGATTCTCTGAAATTGCTCTTTTCTAGACCACGATAAGTTACATTTTCAATGTTTACTAAAGATTTAGATAAAGTTTGGTACACTGTTAGTTTATAACCGGGATTAACACACGGCTAAATTTTTTCCAAGTATTACGTTCCTGTGGGATAATTTTCGAGAAACCCGCGGGCGTAGCCGCTGGTAACAGCTTGTTGTGGATAAGATGATGTGATAATTTTATTTAAAAGTCGGAGTCCCCGTATTGATACGGCGGTAAATATGCGTAGTAATAAAAGCCAGGTCTAACTAACAACTCACTAACTATAACATTATTTACAACAATTTATCACCATTATAACACGGCAGAACAAATAATAATTCACTCATTAAATAAGTATTCCGATAAAATGTATTTAAATGTCAACAAGGATAATAATAGCTGTTGTTATTTAATAATTAATTGTCATTTTACAGTTGTGATCGTAAATTATTCATAATAATCACTTCGAAACGTGGTACATAATTTAAGCCTGAACAGTTGTGATGATATCTTGAGAATTATGGACACTATAAGTACAAAGATAGTAGGTACAAAAGAATTCAGAAAGCTACATGATTTTTTGACGTGAGGCTATTTACATTTAGTGGAAATAAAGAAGTCGTTAAAAAAAAAACTTTAAGCGACATCTGTGGAGTAATCCAAACTAATATTATAAATGCGAAAGTAACTCTGTCTGTCTGTCTGTCTGTCTGTCTGTCTGTCTGTTACGCAACGACGATATAATACTAGACTGGTAATAACAGGCGACCGATGTCTGCCAACACATTAGGCAAAAAAGTCTTATATCCGTCTCATTTCGACCAATCCTGTGAGCCGTAAACATACGTTGAGACAGAACCGACCTTGAGTTAGCCAATCACAACGCAGTACCCCGCCTCCCTCGCTTACGTAGTACCTCAGCGAGTTGGCAGAATAGTTTTGTTCGTTAGATCGTGCAATGCGTGGTCTAGTATTATATCGTCGTTGCTGTTACGCTTTCCCGCTTAAACCTCTCAACCGATTTTGATGAAATTTGGCACAGACAATCTTTAGACCCTGAGAAAGAACATAGGCTACCTTTTATTGCGAAAAAGGGGATGAAGAGGTTGAAATAGGGGTTGAAAGTTTGTATGGGATTTCTAAATTTTAAAAGATAAAACCATGAAACTTTATATTTAAGCACTTGATAAGATATATTTAAACATTTGTTCTAGCGTTTTTGAAATTTCGACCAGTGAGGGGGTGAAATAAGGGTTGAAAGTTTGTATGGGATTTTGTCATTTCTGGGGATAAAACCATGAAACTTTATATTTAGGAACTTGATAAGAAATAAAAAACAATTTGTTCTAGCGTTTTTGAAATTTAAAATCGTTTGTTCTAGCATTTTGAAATTTTTACCACCGTGGGGGTGAAATTCTACAAACGGAATCCCCGAAATTCGAACGGAACGGAACGGATTCGGAACGGGAACTACGAAGCCAAACTTTTTGTATACAAAATTTTAACCACTGAACCTAGGAACATCATGGCAATATTGGCACCGACCAATGAAATCGTGGGACAGATCAATGAACGAATGATGTCACATGTGCAAGGCGATGTTGTCGAATATTTGTCAGTAGATATTGTCATGGACAGTGAACAGGTGACATCTTATCCTACAGAGTTTCTAAACTCTTTAGAGCTGTCAGGAGTGCCGTCTCATAAGCTGAGACTGAAAGTTGGGGTTCCAGTTTTGTTAATGAGAAATCTCGAAGCGCCGAGACTATGCCACGGGACCCGATTGCAAATTACGCAGCTAGGACGCAATATTATTAGAGCAGTTATAATGACAGGAATAGCTAAAGATGAAGAAGTTTTAATTCCCCGTATACCTACCCATGATCCCTACAGATTTACCTTTTCAGTTTAAAAGAATCCAGTTTCCCCTCAAATCAGCCTTCGCAATGACCATTAACAAAGCGCAAGGGCAAACACTTAAAGTAGCAGGTGTCCATTTAGAGAAAAACTGTTTTTCGCATGGCCAACTGTACGTGGCCTGCTCGCGAGTGTCGAGTCCAAACAATCTCCACATTTTAACAAATAATAACAAAACAGCAAACGTTGTGTACAAAAATGTTTTAAATTAGGTCATTTTAAAATATTTTTGTACACAACGTGATGCTGGCCCCTGGAAGTGTCTCTTGGACATAAGGGACCAATAAATTTTCCTGGGTACTTTCTGCCACTTAATGGAATACATAGGTACCATAAACCTACTGTAAACAGATATTTTATATTTTTTTTAAACATACCTACTCTCTTTTAACCAAATGCTATACCCAAATCTATACCGTTCCATTAATATAATCCCTAATATTCAAATTAATTTACTATAACTGTGTAAATGTTTGTTTCACGGCTAATTTGCTGAGCCGTTTGTTACAAAATTGGATATGGATAGTCTGAAATCTGAAAAACAACATAAGCTACTTTTTATCAAAACACCACGCGGGCGAAGCCGCGGGCGGAAGCTAGTAGAAGAAATAAAGTCGAATTCATCGTGATATTGTTGAAGATCTCGAAGGATAAAAAGCCTTAAGGTTTTCTAGTTCCAAAGTTTAAGCTTTAGTGACGTCCATCACAACCACAAGGACATATATATATAATTCATTCAATAATTCTCGAGATAATAGGTAGTTAGATCCCCCTAATTAGCATAAGCATCAAACTACATTGAAACACGGTACAATCTCTCGCATGTGTTTCGAAGCACTAACAAACCACAAAGAACTACGAACCGACAAACGTTACATAGGTAGTGTGTGACAGAGACGCTTTACAAAGCCGAAACTAGCCGATGATCTCTTTCTAAAGGTCGATGTGCAATATTTATCGCTGGTTTCAAATCAAGCTATTCATATAGTTCAGTTTATCTTGACCTGCATGGTATCTCTGTACAACAGTCAACTTGCACTGGTTTTGCATACGTTGGTGTGTACCCCTGCGTTTCAGCTTCCCCTGATGAAAATCAAAGAGCATTTAATGAGCGCCCATGATGGCCCCTCCCTGATCCTGCCCCAGTTTTCGTAGAGGTGAAACACATTGCTATTCCGAGAAGGTTCGTGCACAAACTTTGATTAAGTGATTGGAAATTCATCAGGGAAGTTCTGAAGAGCTTAGAAAAATAGGCCGTTTGAAAAGTGTGTCAAAGTATGATTTAACTTATAATTCCGTCGTGGTTGTCTTTTGTGGTACAGTAAAATCAGCTGTACAGGAACTAGGAGGTGAATTGCAACAAAAGTTTAGAAGGGATTCTTTCTTTGAATTAATAGGATATGTTTAAGTGTTTTATATGCTAGACTTTAGATGCTACACACATTTTATACGACCAACTCAAAAGATCGGGCGGATCTTAATCTTACCTCGTGAACGGCATGAGTTCACGTAGGTAAGATTTAACTCAGACCTCTTGGGCAAACTTCGCCCGTTCTGATATTTGATTAGCTCAACTGTTCAGCTCGAACTCGGCTTGGATCCCGCATCATAATAACTATCATCTTCTAACATTGGAAACTTTAATCCTTTCTTTATACCTCTAACTACATACATACAGACAATTTTTTATTATCACGTTTTTATTTACAGAGTGCTTTACAGCTCATCTATAACGCCACAGCAGGATTTTAAATTCTGTGTCCTAGGCAGAACGTTAAAAATACGATGCGATACCAAAAATTTGCCTAATTAAAAGTCGCCCATGCTAACGAGAACTAACAAAATCAATTTTAGCCTCTTCGTACACAACGCGAGGTAAATGTCCGATACCTTACGACTTTGGAATTCAGGCGACTATCGCAATTTTTTTTTTTTTTTTTGATACGGGCATCTCGCAGGTCAACCTATAAGAGGTTGTGTGCTGCTTAACCGGGCTATCCTGTGGTTGCCATAGATGACTCTAAGGCCTCCAGCCAGGGGCTTACAAACTAAATTAAGAGCGCTTTGACATACTGAAAGAACACAGTTTCTGTCAATTTGACATCGTGATGCCCCCCGCATAAAAACAAAACACTAACGAAACAGCTATGCCTCGTATACCAGAAAGAAAACAACATGAGCTTTTGCCACTTTTCTTTCAAATAAACAATGTAAGATCCCGAGCTTCTAGACACTACTTATATTCTTAAACGAATGGATAATATGATAAATGTATATCTATCAAAATAAAATAAGGGCCACTCATTATATTACACTTTAAACCGCACATTGTGTCACACTGCGAATTGGATATATTTGTAATTTACAAAGTGTTCATAATAAAGATTATTCAATTCCATTCATTCATACGAGTAAATTATCTTGTTATGATATCTTTCAAGTGTTAATTTTGTTTCTAGTGGCTAATTTGAATTCATAACTTATTTAATTAGATTTTTGAAATTACTTAGAATTTATGATTTGGTGTTTAAAATTTTTCAAACTTTTTCTTTGACTTATACATACATCAAACAGTCATTTATGTCATCTATTCAGAGACGTAATTATGGACGCAAAACCAGCCACTTGGCACCCCAAGTGGTTGTCTCCTTATCTATGTCACCGTAATCACCATTACGGTGACATAGATAAGGAGATATAGCCAGAAGTGGTCGGTTTAATTCTCGAATATTTCCAACCAGTGGTACAAAATATTTGAAACTAGTGTCAAAAGAGACGGGTAATATCACCAAACGCCGTGATCCAGGAAGAAAGTGAGTAAGGCCCAAGAAGACCATCAAGTTCGTTAAACCGCGCAAAGAGAGCGATAATCTACTGCGCGGATCACACAAACTCCATTGCGACCAACCACAAGCTCCCCTATAATTGACAAGACAATTTCGAATCGACACCATGAAGATTAAAAATTAATATTCAAGAAGATTCTTGGTTCGCCTGCAGTTAACTGTGAGCGGATGGTGCAAATCGTTAAACATTTGCAAAGGAAAAAATTTATTGAACTGTTTTGACTGGGCTTCAGTGCTTCATATACTGGGTTACAGCTGGAATATTTTTTTAATAAAGACAGATCTATCAGAGTTCAACAGGTTTCAGATCATTTCACCCTTGAAACAGAATGTTTTGGTGAGCTTTAAATTATAATCTCTATCTCGCAAAACTGAGCTTTCACTTCCTAACGAAGGTACGTAACTGCTCAAAGATGCGTAGAAAATGTGGTTCAACTCCACATTATTTCATTTGCACAGCAAGTAGTACCTGATTTCATCTTCGATCAATCGCGACTGCATAGATTCGTTTATGCTCGAATTACGATGCTACAATTGGTCACTCAGGCTTTTTACCTGATTTCTATTGAAATGGTATAGAAAATGTTCGTTATTTAATTCAGAACATTTCACCTTCAGTAAAATAACACAGGGTTTAAGAGAAAAAAGAACTATTTAGAACATTGAAAACATTATTTTTTCGATTTCTTTATTTTACTTATGAAACTTGACACATTCCTGTAATTTCTCACTTTTCATTCAATTTCGCTTATTTTTACGATTTATTGGAATGCTAACTTATTTTTTGTATGTTTTGTTCTGAGTAGTATCTGTATTCATAAATAAAATTCACAAAATAATATCAGGCGAAAGAGCCATGGCCGGTTGAGTGCTTGAACTTCAATGCTGCTAAGACGTGAATTTTTCCGCAAAAAGGAGCCAATCCGACCGAACCCGGTTCTATCTTTCTGAGGTGTAACCGTAAAAATGACAGGCCATCTTGACCTTTTTGGGGTGCCGTTGACATCGACCCACAATATTAGTCCACTTATTGAGTTGGCTGCAAAAAATTAAGGTACATGGAGTGGTACAGGTTTGCCAAATCCCAACTCGATGCAATTGAGTCAATTTAATAGCGCCCGGCATTGATCGAGGCCACGATCTGCGGGGCGAGACGGAATGGGAAGTAGTCACCTCGAATCCTTATGCAAAGCAGTCATGCTAGCGAAGTACTCGTAGGAGGTGGAACACGTGAGGGAGAGGACAGCCGCGTGACCTACGACGCCGAGAAGCGATTTCCAATCAGAGAGGTACGCCTTGGAGGGCCGGGGCTTGTCTTGGTCACTGGACTGTCTTATCAGGTAACGGTGACCCTGGAACGTAAAGGGCTACTGAAGGATCACCATGGATATTAGTCAGTACGAGACTGGTAATAAATCCCGTCCCGCTCGGGAGGACACATTTGATGATTTTACCAAAAAAAATTAAAAATACGATGCAGCTGCCAAAACGGAATACCGCAATTGACTGGATGCCGAACCTGATACAAGACTTTAACTCTCTTCGATCAAACCTAATAACAAGAAATCAACTGATAAAAAAAAAAAACTTTTTGAAAAAAAGTACCGACTTCAAAAACGAATACAAAAAAGTTTAAAATAACTTTTCTTTTGGAAGTCGGTGGCTTTGTTATTTATTTCATTGACTATTGCCATCGACTTCCAAAAGAAAAGTTATTTTAAACTTTTTTGTATTCAAAAAAGTTATTTTAAACAAAAAATATAAAATAAATTTTCTTTTGGAAGTCGGTGGCTTTGTTATTTATTTCATTGACTATTGCCACCGACTTCCAAAAGAAAAGATTTTTTTAAAAAAAATTTATTCGTTTTTGAAGTCGGTAGTTTTTTCAAAAAGTTTTTTTTTTTAAAGTTACTTTTCTCTGGGTAAACCGCTACCTCAAAACGATCAGATCAATTTTTCACGGATTTTCGGGGCGCACGTTAGAGAGCCAAATCCTGCCGGCGGCGTCGCGGGACTGTCTTATCAGGTATCCATGGCCCCGGATCGCAATGGGTTATTGAAGGACACCGTAGATTTTAGTCAGTAGTGTCAGTACAAGTTTGTATGTCTTTCCTGTAGTCCTGTCCTTCCCCGGGTGGAAGGGCTGATTTGATGATTTTACCACGTAATAAAAAGCCATACCACCAGGGGCATGGCCGGTGGTATGGTGGGTCCCGCAGCGAGCTATATTATCCAAACGAACTGGAATGTTTGGGAAGTTAGCAAGTCTGAAATTACATTTAATTACCAATTCAGAAAAAAAGCTATCAGAATTATTTACATTATTTTATTATCTACAATTATATCCACATTCGAATATAGTAGGAAAATACAATCAACACATTTATTTAATTACATTGCAAACAGATCAAAATTAAATTAATTCAAAATATTAGCTTGTATCAAGAAAGGTAGGTTATGCTGTATTCTTGGCGATTGGGAAAATTACTGGCCACCACTCATGACCTGCGGAAAATTCGAGGCACTACATTTTTCACATGGAATTTGATGTCATGACAAAGACACTAGCGCCGCGTATAAAGGTCATGAATGGTGGCGTGTATTTTAAATTTGAATAATTACGTGACTAATGTCAAAATGGTTGCGAGCGATACGTCCTCCCTCAAAAGGCGCCCCGCGCCGTCTAAATCAAAGAACAAACCGTTCTTGGTTTTATGTTGAATTTTGTCATTGCTTAATATAATTGTTTAGTACTATTATTTTACTTTTAAATGAGCTAATTATTTTTTTAATGCAAGCTAAGATATTCAACACTTTTTGATTGAATATTCAGTAAATATTGATAGATAAAAAATATAATTTCGTACGAAAAAATGTCAAATTCTTCCTGTTTTGAAAAAATATTTTTGGTGTATTTCTGAATGGAAAATAAAAAAGTGATTAATGCAGTCCAAATATAATCTTTCAGATGTACCATGCACATTTTCAAATATTATTTTACTATTATACCTTCTATGTAATTCGGTACCAAAGTATGACAAAAAGTAGAATTTTATGTTACATCCTTTGCAGAGACAAGGTTTTTACTCATTTATGAAAACAAATCTAAAAATGTGTTTAAAGCACTCCACGCAGAAAGAATCAAACTTTCTTGAGTGTATATACTTTTTTTATTTGTGGCAACGTCATACCCAGAATCAGGTTCCAAATGTCGCACAAAAACAACGAAACGTGTGAAAGCCCTCTTAAAAACTAAGTGACCACACGCTAAGGGCACCCCCTGTGGGGTACGGACCTCGGCTTAGGGCGTCACTGACAGAGGACAGCAAGGGACAGGCTGGATAACTAAATATTTCATTATTTAGGGGCTAATTTAAAACTACTGGCTCAGCATCGCGGGCTGGCTCTTGCAAGGGACGGGGGGGAGGGCATTGACTTGGGCGTCGCGATGGGCGGCCTCGGCGGCGAGGGCGGAATGACGGAGTCGGTCTGTGTCTGTGTTTGCGCAGCGTACTGGTTTCCCTACGGCTCTCCTGGAGGAGGGTGATGGGGTCGTCGGGGGTGATGAGGGTATGCCTTGGTCGGCGAACGGAGCTAATACGCGATGGATCGTATCGAGCGGACGATGCGATTAACGGATTGGGCGACTATCGCAATACAAATCCATAGAAGTTCGTACACAGATACGCAATGGATTCCAAAGTCGTAAGCTATCCGAGACTTGCGTCGCGTTGTGCAAAGGGCCTAATAGTTCTAACTCCATCATATGTTGAACTAATTTGTCCATGATGTTGTTACCAATACACTCGTTGTGGGTTTATACCCTAACGGCGGACCGTAAGTACGTCCGTACCCCAAGACCCAAACAAGAAGGGTAAATAATACCCCACTAGTGGCGGTACAACGATTTAATATGTTAATTAATCCTATAATGAGACCCCAGACGGATTTAATTACGTAAATGAAACTTCAGGCGTGTTACTGAGTGTAGACGTCTGTACCTTGACATGTACAATCGACTAAGTTGAATTCTAAGGTAAGGACTTTGATCTTTGTCAATTTGACGGATTCAAACGATTTATTGTCAAAATGAGTCATGATTCAACTTTGTCTTGTCAACCTACCCCAATCTCCTTAATTTCTTTAACAGAGTTGAACCTCACTGGTCAGATTCAAACATAGCCCACCTAACGCCCTCTATAAAGATCTTTGACCCATTGTAACTTGGGAGTTTATGAATTCAACAAAAGCTCAGGCTGTACTTTTTAGGGTTACGTAGCCAAATGGCAACGGAACCCTTATAGATTCGTCATGTCTAGTTTATCTGTCTGTCTGTTTGTCCGTCCGTATGTCACAGCCACTTTTTTTCGAAAGTTTAAATGCTATCCTGTTGAAACTTGGTATGTAGATGTATTATGTGAACCGCATTAGGATTTTCACAAACGTAGTATATATGGATAGGTCTTAAAAATGATATTGAGGTTACTACTATCATTTCTTTATAAATTGAACAGTTTGCGCGAGAGACACTTCCAAAGTGGTAAAATGTGTGTCCCCTGTAACTTCTAAATTATGAGAACGATAAAGCTAAAAAAAAATTATGGTGTACATTACCATGCAAACATCCAGCGAAAATTGCTATGAACGAGATCAACTAATTTGTTTTTTTTAATATGTCATAAATCGTAAACCGCAATTTACCTTTCAAAGTTAAAAAATAAAAAAATTAAAATTATGTCAATACTACAAGAACTTTTGGCGAATTGTCGTTCGGCGTGGCGGTCTAAGGTGAGGCCTATGTTCAGCAGTGGGCGTCTTCCGGCTGATGATGATGATGATGACAAGAACTTTTATATTATGTTACTTGTTGCTACGGAACCCTTTATGGGCGAGTCCGACTCGCACTTGGCCGGTTTTTATTTCTTACTGTAATGTACTACCTACTCTTTCTTACGTAGTCGGCTTCGGTTTGATTCAATGTCACATGAAGTGTTACCTGAAACAAAAATAAATAAAGGTAAATAATTTGTTTTAATAAGCTTTTATAAAGTTTATTTCAGCATGCAACTCAATTTATTATTAACGAAGCAATTAATTCCTAGACACAGCTGCGAACATGAAAGTTTTATGTTATAATTGCAAAAGTTTTCAATATATCATTAATGTCATTTTCGAATTCAAAACTTATTTTAAAACCAATATTGGTATAAATTAAAAAGTATGATTAAATGTAAAACTTTTGCTCTCCACGAAATCGAACTTTCTTCGGCTTTTAAAGTTGAAAACTTGTGTGCTATAAAAATCATTAACGCCAATGTACAAAAATATGTTATTATAAGTATGGTAACTAGAAATTATTTAATAACCCTTTTTTGTTTTTTTTTTTTTGTTAATACAGCAACAGAAATACTTGTGAAAATTTCAACTGTCTAAGAGCCTATGAACACCACGTTTTTTAAAAGTGCCGGTGCAGCGCGTTTTATAAAAGCGCGTCGACGGCGCATTTTTATCAGAGCAGTTTGTTGTCGTTTGTTTTAGGCTGCGTCTGATTTGCGTGCGTATCGCGTCAAACGCGCTGCACCGGCGCGTTTAAAAACGTGATGTGCATAGTTCATGAGACAGACACAGCCTGGTGACAGACAGATTGACAGACAGCGGGACTCTTAGTAATAGGGTCCCGTTTAAGGAACCCTCAAAACAGAAAAAAAATATTACCATGTAAGTATTTTTTAATCGTCTAAAAAGACTGCTATTGAAAGTAACTTTCATGACGCAACTGCCTGCAGATCTAGATCAAAAGAACATTTGCAGTAACACAGAGGCCCAATGCAAAGTTTCAAAGAGCGTGAATTTAGTAGTAAAGCTATTTATAGGCGCAGAATATAGTAAATTGCAATAACTAACGACCCTGGCATTGTGCCAATGCCAGTTTAATTACACCCAGAGACAATAAATCGTGAGTACACTACAACACTAGATGAGTGTTTATGAACCAACATTTTGTTTGGAATTGACGTGATATTAGGGGAAATATTGAATCTGCTACGTAAAAGCATCTATCGTATGGTTCCCGTCATCTGTAATAAAATCCCGCGAGAAATAAAAATCTGAATGTGACAATGTTTAAAAGGAAACTTAAACAATTTTTAACTAGTAAATGCTACTCTACAACTGACTTTTTGGAAGACAAAAAAAACATAAACATAGACACACGTCAAACTTATAACACCCTCTTTTTCCGTCGGGGGTTAAAAACTGACGTAACTTTATATAAATTTGTCTTTACCTACTACTTTAAAAAACACATCCATGTCATGACTAACTGTTTTAATATTCATTATTATTTATCTTTTGACATTTAATAAATTTGGGAATATCTTAATAATGTAATAGTTCAAATTTTATATTTTGTGACTTAAAAATGATTATTAAATTTTGAAATATAATAATTTCTATATAATAGAGAAATGGAGAAGATATCTTAAAGCATAATGTAGTTTAAATACAAGCTCATTGACATAATGTTATTTTTGTATGCCAATAATGGCTGTTTGTAGCGAACGAATTTTACATCCATTGTACCTATGACTCACAAATAAAGTTTTCTGATTCTGATACCCAAGAAAAGGACCTCAGAATCAGAAAACTTTATTTGTGAGTCGCTTCAGTAAAGTACTGGTATTCTAATAATAACTGTTTTAGCTGGGGTCTTATTCAATTGAAACTGCAAACTGCGCTAGGCCAGCTCAATGTCGAAGTGTTAAGTATCGTATGGTATAATTATGTGCAGTCATGAACTGACTGAAGCGGTACTTTTGGAATGGGCAACTACAGTACTTTCACAGATATGTCTTGTGACTAGGTTTGCCATCCGTTCGGGTTTCTCTAGATTTGTCCTAGTTTAGAGGGCATCCGGGAAGCGTTCGGGAGCGATTCATTTGTAGTCCGGGTTAAAAATTTAAAGTCTTGGACCGCCCGCGACACACGTACACTTCACTGTCCCCCCAGCCCTCCGACGCAGTTGCCACATTGCCACGGTGCGCACTTCGACTCATGTCCGGGTTCTGAACTCTAAAATCCGGGGTTTTCACGCGTCTTGTCTTGGTATCCAAATTTTAGAGATGGCAACCCTACTTGTAACTACAGCTCCCTATTATTAAAAAAAGTTTTTCCATTTATTATTAAAAAGTGCCTGCAACTAGTTTACCAATTTTAAGTTTATCGAAGCAAGCAGTAAATTACTTTCCTTAAAACTTGAATATCCCTTTTCACCAACTTGGACGACTACTGATCAAATAACTCGCCCTTATTTAATTATTTGAAGAACAAAGTGTGAAAACGTTAAAATCTTTTACTCCACCATGAATTTCCTTTAACGCAGCTTAAGGGGGAAGTTCTTAGCTAGCAAATGGAGTGTCATGCATTTAAATTAACATTTTTCGCGAATTTAGTCTGAAAATTTAAATATTTTTACGGAAATTTTGCGTGAAACGGACCATTACAGTTATTTTTTATCTTGACTGGATTTTGTTAAAATGAAGAGTCGTTTTACAAAACTGAAAATATAATGGTAACTTATAATCAGTTTACAATAAAAGAAACGTTAAAATCTCTTGGTGGAACGGAAGGGACTGTCAGACTCATACATACTAACTAAAACCCACGACTTCCTTCAATTGCCTTTTACGTTTCAGGGCCACGGTAACCTGCTCGGAGACTACCGCGACACCATCGTGTGTCCTCCAATAAAAAGACTTCGTAGAAAAACAACGTACAATATGCTTTTCTCGCTTAAAAATGCAAGTTCGTAAAAAGTTTTAAACACGGTCCATTCACACTCAAATGTTTCAACATGCAATACAGTTAGGAAGCCATTTAAAAGTCTTACGATGTAGTATCAGGTGCACAAGCCAGTTTTAGCAGTAGATGTAGATAGAAATAGGTACGTGTCGTAGACTAGAAATTCTTTGATTAGGTACTCGAGAAAAAACTTTTTCAAAAAAAATGTAACCGCCTTCAAAAACAACCACAAAAAAGTATAAAATAATCTACAAAATAACTTTTCTTTCGGAAGTCGGTGGCTAAAAAGACAATGAAAAGAAAAAAAAACAAAGGCACCAACTTCCGAAAGAAAAGTTATTTTGTAGATTATTTTATTCCTTTTAGAAAAAGTTTTTATTTTACTTTTTTTAGTTTAAATATTCAACCCGAATTCTTGTCAAGAACATTATTCTCTTACATGTGCACTAGAATTTTGTAATCCTTCGCACCAGTACTTACATCACTCATGTACACATTAAGCTAATAAAATTCCATATCTCAAAAATTACTGAACCGATTTTGATGAAACTTGCAGTATTCTCTTAGTTAAATGATACCTAGTACAACAAAAAAAGAATTACTTAAGAGCGGGTATAATGCCAGCAAAAATTCAGATTTCACCCTCGCGTCTCACATGCCTCTGCTCTAGTACCAATAACAACCACAGGCGCTGTGACGACGCGCTCTGCAAAACTTCTTTGAAAAAACAAAACAGTGCCACAGTGCATCTAATATGTATTATTACAGTATGTCAAGTATGTGACTCGGCCTCTGTTCTTGAAAATAAGTGTGTACCGCCGCCGCACGGTACCATCGCACGCAGACTTAGTTCTGCATTTTTCATTTCATTAATTTAATTGATTTTCATTGTAGTTTCGTGATTGTGATTGTTATGTTTTTTGTTTTAAAAATGTTTCATTTGTTGTGAATGATGTAGGAAGTATTCAATAAAAACACATATTGCATGTTTTTCTCTACCTTTGTACTCTGCAAACGGCATTAGAATAATAAAACAATATATTATCGCGTGTGCGCTATGTATAGGAACCAAAACCTCTACTTAATATCGAATCTTACTTACAAAGTAAAAGAGAATGGCACGCGTCTGTGGAGTCTGGGTACCACGATTAGAGCTCGCCTTCACATATGAAAATATCCTCAATAGATAGTTCTCGGCGAAATTAAGAAATAAGTTAATCATAGCATTTTTTTCTACCGAGTTTCACCAGGAAGAGCTCTAACACATAAACACGTTACGACGACGCAACTTGGCGCTGCACGTTGCGTCGTTGTAACGAGCCGTAACGTGGAAATCGACGTCGAGCAACGTAAATTATCACGTCACGACGATGCAACGTGCCACGTTGAACGACGTCATATTGACGGTGTCGGATTTTTAGAATTGCCCCAGTTAGTTTTGAGAAATGGACCACACTAGATGTATTCTCCTACTGCTAATATTATGAAGACGGATAAAGCAGAAACAGATACAAAGAAAATCCGTGATCCAATGAATCCAAGATTTTACGTGCCGTGCAACGTGACACGTTACGACGACGGCGACGCAACGTGCAGTGCCACGTTGCGTCGTCGTAACGTGTTTATGTGTAAGAGCCCAAACGCTGTTGAAAGAGCAGATTTAGGGTCGCAACACACTTATCAAAACGGAAAGGGATCGTCACCGTATCAACAAAATCCGTTCAGTATTATTTGTATGAAACTCCTTACTGCAACGCACACTAATCGGAATCTTAACGTAATCGCATCGCCTCGGACAAGCTTACGAACCGCGGTGCAGTGCGTTGTCGACTAGTGTTCGGCTTTCCGTACCCTCGTTTACGGCTCTCCGTACGCTAACTTACGTATCTTCGTCCACTCTCCACCCACGGTCTGCGTTGCCGCACGTGCTGTACGATTCACGAGAGAGGCGATCGTGAAGTTAGCCTTTGCGAACGTTCGCGCATGTACACTCGTAAAAAAAAAGTGTTATTCATTTTATTTTAAACCAAAATACGATTAAAAACTTGAAAGGTGTCAAGGGACAACGAAAGCAAGTAAAAAAAAAGATTCAAGCGATTATCGACCTTATTGACATTTGAGCAAGCACCGGATTTTAATGAAGGAGCAATGTCAGCTAACGAGAATGTGAGAAAAACAGACTAAAATTTAAATGTCGATAAGGTCGAAAATCGCTTGCACCTGTTTTTTTAACTTTCTATCGTTAAGCAAATGTTTTCCGACCTTCAAGCGATTTTCGACCTTATTGACATTTATGCAAACACCGGATTTTAATGAAGGAGCAATGTCAGCTAACGAGAATGTGAGAAAAACAAACTAAATTTTAAATGTCAATAAGGTAGAAAATCGCTTGAACCGGTTTTTTTTAACATGCTTGACGATAGCTAGGTAAAAAAAGGTTCAAGCTATTTTCGACCTTATTGAAATATCTAGGAGTGTATTTCGTACATACATTATTTGTGGTAATAATACCTATCAAAATGTGATAAATTAAATTTTTATTTTATTTTCCATTTTGTATCAAATAGTAATCTGTACCTCACTATGTTTTTTTTTATAAGTATGTAAAATGAAGAGATCTATAAAAAAATAATAATCTAAAACAAGCGGACCTCGTGCTGAAAAATACTCGACCAGCAGTACAATGGGGATTGTCTTAATTTTTTAAACATTCGATTTTATTTTATTTTCTGCAAATATAGAGCATTTTGAGAAACTAATTTGAATATTTTAATGATTGGCTCAATAGTTTTTTTATTTTAAATATTTTAATTTTTGAGGTAGGTGACGTCACCATTGGCCTAAAAGTTGTGCCGTTTCCTTACTAGAGCAAAATTAAAAAACTGTCAACACAACGTCAAATGTCTAAACGTCACTTACATCTTGCTAGGTTATTATTTACAAAACAAAATTACTCCTAGATGAACATACAAAGGAATCTAAGGCTTCTGAAATACTAACATCAAAGTGATCTTCGCAACAGTACATTGTATAAACCTTGCAACATTCCACGCCGTCATCACGACACCATTTTTCTCGCAAATCTTCTTTAGTACGAACAAAATGTTGTTTGGATTAATATTAGTATTATTGTTGCAAGTTGGGACAAAGCACTTCCTGTATTCTATTTTACTTGTAGTTTATGTTATATTGCCGATGCCGATTTAACAGATTTAACCGAGATAATGAAGCAATTTGCAGTTACAATAAAAACTTGTTTGTTTACATCTTTGACAATTTGACACTTACAAATTGACACTTGAGAAAATCAGGGATGTCAGACGGCCACTGTGATGTACCAATATGAAATATTGGTACATCGGTAAAATGTGTCGAAATTCAAATACGAATGAAAAATCTTTTTTTTTCTTTTACTGTTAATAGAGGGCAGTAAACACTAAACACGCAGTTTTACCAACCGTATAGTGGATAAATACTAACAACCGACTGCGATTTTTATCCGTGCTATATTTGAATTCATGTTCAAAAAAAAAAGATTTTTTAGTAAGTAATACTCGATTATAACTAAAGAAATAGATAACAGAAACAGGGTACAGCTAGCGTGGAAGAGATATTGGCCACACAAGGTTGTCAAAAATCCTCGGGTTCCTCCCAAATCTAAGAAAATATTTGATTCCTTCATTTTACCTATATTGACGTATGGATGTCAAACTTGGAGCATTACTAAACAAAATATGCGAAATCTAGTGACCTGTCAACATAGCATGGAGCGTAGCATGCTCAACGACAAGTTAAAAGACAAAATCAAACTAGAGACATTACGAAACCAAACTAAAATCAACGAAATCACATATTGCATAAGGAAATTGAAATGGAGATGGGCAGGTCATATGTTGAGAAGTACTAATAATAAATGGGCTAAGGACGTAACCAAATGGTGTCCAAGATATAACAAAAGAAAGAAAGGAAGGCAACGCCTAAGATGGGAAGACGACTTTCGAAAGATGGCTGGTGCTACTTGGAGGAGGATGACCCATAATCGGAAGGAGTGGCAAGCTACAGAGGAGGCCTTTGCGAAATCGCAAGACAATCTCAATATCGGTGTCTAATAATACATATATAGATATATAAAAGAGAGGAAAAAAAATGTAAACTTACTTTTAATATTTTTGTTTTGTAAGATTGTTAAATAAAGGCTATTAATAATAATACTCGATTGCACCCTAAAATTTGTCGTTTATTCTGTATTGTTGGTCAACGTCCAATCTTGGTTTTTTTTTCTCGAGTAATAATCTTGGTACATGGTACGTGACACTGAAAACTGGTATGTATACCAAGAAATTGGTACTTATGCCTGACATCCCTGGAAAATACTTGTCACTTATTTTTTAGGGTTCCGTAGCCAATGGCAGAAAACGGAACCCTTATAGATTCGTCATGTCTGTCTGTTCGTCCGTATGTCACAGCCACTTTTTGTCGAAATTACGAGAGATAGCTCTTATAATTTCGACAAAAAGTTGAAACTTTGTAAGTAGATGTATTATGTGAACCGCGTTAGGACTTTCACACAAAAATAAAACCAAAACCAATTTTGGGGGTACCTCCCATACTTAGAATTGAAACTCAAAATATATTTTTTTCGCCTTATCCATTCGTGTGGGATATCTATGAATAGGTCTTGAAAAAATATATTGAGGTAGTAAGTACTATTATTCTGTGATTGAGGTTACAAACATAATTTTATCTAAACTGAACAGTTTGCTCGAGAGACACTTCCGAAGTGGTAAAATGTGTCCCCCCCTCTATAACTTCTAAACTAAGAGAATGATAAAACAAAAAAAATATTTGATGTGCATTACCATGCAAACTTCAATTGAAAATTGTTTTGAACGAGATCGAGTTATTAGTTTTTTTTTTAATAAATCGTAAACCGCAATTTACCTTGCAAAGTTACAACCAACTACAAGAACTTTACTTGCTGCTACGGAACCCTTTATGGGCGAGTCCGACTCGCACTTGGCCGGTTTTATATTTTTTATATTTTCTGTTTTCTGAGGCAAAGATACAAAACTGTGTACAGCCAAAGGTTTGAAGAAGGTGTTAAACATTTGAAGGGCAAGGAAGGTCAAACGTATTTTATTAAAAATATCAATGAAATATGAATATTTTTCATTTTTAATTAGTACATAATGATCAGTAACGCTATTCCTCGAAATGGTTTTTCAATTACAGCATATTAAAAAAAATGAACAATGCCCATTGACTAACTGTTTATTTTGCGCGCATGTGGCAAAAGAAATTGCAAAAAAATGGTATTCGGCTATTTGAAATTATTTCAGTCTTTAAATATTTTAGTTCTCGTGTTTTTGTTGTATTATGTGTTGTTTCTCTGATTATATCAACAAAAATATTATTTTAATAGCCGCCGGGCGCGGAGTAAACTGTCATAGTCCTCCCGTCTCAATAGAGCGGCGCCGACTGGCAGGTGAAACAAAATGATGCCTGAAACTAGAACCCGAGCCGCGACTGAAGTCGTTTTGACGCGGCGCTAGTGTCTATATGTCATTACATCAAATTGCATTAAAAAAATTTAGTACCACGAAATTCCGCAGACCTTCACTCGTGACGCAGATTCTAGTGTGACACGAAATGGAAAATAGCATTCTACACGGTTTAAAAACGTCGTAAGCGCCGAGTGCTAAGAACAATGATAACTTTTATTCTATACAATATTTCAAAAAAGTGCCATACACGTCCCTCGGCTACGTAATTGTGTTCATATTGATCTAATTTATATTTCTGTAGGACGAACCATAATAGAATGAAATCAAAAAAACGTGAAAATTAGAGGTAACTTTGTGATCGTTTTCTATCGAGAAAATTTTGTCTTTTTATGTTTTCTGTTTGACTCTGCCCTCGCAAATATAATGAAGTTTCCCAACCTATACTTTTTTTCCGAATTAAACACGATTTAGTACTCTAAAAATCCAATCCAAAATTGAAGATTTCGCTTGTAGCGCATTCTTAAATCGGACTTGTAGTTCCGGAGATATGCGAACACAAAGTAAATCAATCGATGCCTACTCCTTACTGTTAAGGAGTTGTACCTTCCATCATCAGGTCATCCACCTGAGATGATGATTATCAGATGCAAATACTTGAACAACTTTAGAAAATATATGAAAATGGTACTACGTGCCTATAAAATTTTAAGGTTGCCCTCGATTTCCCTAGGATCCCATCATCAGATCCTGACCTGGTGATCATGGGACCAATTGGAAAGTATACCCTTTCAAACAAAAGAAAAAAAATCCAAATCGGTCCACGCGTCTTCGAGAAATCGGGGAACATACATAAAAAAAAAAAGGTTGCACTCCAGGAGTGCCGGTAGAAGTGAAAACTTTTTTGTTACTATGTTTTATTTTAAAACTGGAGTAGTACAGATATGAAATTAACTAATTTGAATGACGTCTTACTCATTTTCGATCAGGGTCACGTGACCCTGACGCGAGTTTTAAATTTTTTACCCATTACAGAAAAAGTGTACAACGCCGCTAAAGAAGTTTTCACTTCAAAAAAGGTTGCACTCCAGGAGTGCCGGTAGAAGTGAAAACTTTTTTGTTACTATGTTTTATTTTAAAACTGGAGTAGTACAGATATGAAATTAACTAATTTGAATGACGTCTTACTCATTTTCGATCAGGGTCACGTGACCCTGACGCGAGTTTTAAATTTTTTACCCATTACAGAAAAAGTGTACAACGCCGCTAAAGAAGTTTTCACTTCAAAAAAAGATTCCGACGAATTGAGAACCTCCTCCTTTTTTTGAAGTCGGTTAATAAAATGGTGCGATGTGGGATACACTTTATGACACGACATAGCAAAGACACATAATGGAGATATGAATATTTAAAATGAATTCTTCTGTCTATTAAATCCCTCGAAATTTTAAGACAGTGGTAAACATTCTTAAGCTGATACAAATACTTCTATCTCATCTCCTATCACACAATCTTATCACAACAAATCATGCGGTTCTCTATTTAGTTCTCGCATTTGGGTAATATTATTATGTAGTTACACTTATTGATACATACATACTTATTGATTGAAGCTATATTAATTGCAAATTGTACATACAAGGATTCATAAACCAACCATCCATTTATATGTAAAAACCAACATTCTGTGAAAATAAATAAATATTCTATTCTATCGATATTCATAACTAAAGCTATGCTCAAATCTCCAGCCAGCCATGTCGCCAGCCAGACTGGCAGACTGACCTAATTTGTGCATATTTCCAGAGGTAATTAAACTTAGCTCAGTCGCGATGCTGGCTACTCGGCGATTTGTTTGTAGATCTGTTAATTGCTTCGCCACTAGAATGCGGAAGTGTGTACTGTTAGCTTTGTCATTCTAATTTGTTTCTCTTTGTACGTGTCTAGTACTAATAACTGAAACTACTGTCCCATTTATTTATATGTTAACTCGCTGACCCCGCGAACTTCGTAGCGCCACAGAATCAATGCTACTACACTACTAATTAATGCTACTACTACATCATTTGTTACAAAAAATGTGATAAATGAATGAAGAACCGCTCGACCGATTTTGTGCAAACTTCTCTTAAATCATCTACTAAATAGTCCGAACAAAGCCTAAACATTTGGTTTGGATAGATGAGCCCGTTCTTGAGTTATAAAATTACAACGAAAACTGACGAAAAATGGCATTGATTTTTATATAGATATCGGATTCGGTGACTATTTTACAAGCTTTTATTTAGTTTCACCTGTCCCGATGTCAGTCTGTGATCAAATCTTGCAAGTTGACACACTTGCCGGTTTTCGATTGAGCTGACATGTTGCATGCTTATGTATATCGCATGACAATGAATTTTTATGATGATATGGAGTTGATTTGATGATGGAGCTGAAAGATGGCCATGGGAACTCCGAAAAATGAAGCGAAGCGACGTAACCTCATCGAATTTGGGCACGTTTTATTGGTCTTGACGAGTACTTTGTCTTTAGATAGAGTATTTCTTTTTATTAGCATGTGATCGAAGCGTGCATTTTTTTTTTAATAAATCCGGAAAACAGTTCGCAGTCTTGCTGATTAGATTCATATTCGCTCACCATTGAAACAAATCACAGGAAAAACCTAATATCTGCACTTAATGAAGAAGAAAAAAAACAAAGGCAGTTATTGAATCACGTTTGTAGGTACCGTTTCAAAAAACGCACCGACTTACGAGGCCCACGTTTACTCCCTTATTAAAACAAAATTATCTTTTCTCACTCCTGCTACGCCTGTAGGTCGTGAGCAAGTGGGCCAAGGATGCCTCTAATTATTATCAGGGTAGACGCAATAACAGGGCTTCTGTGTGACTACATGCTTTTAGGCAGAAAACTTGCGAAAATGTAGCCAGAGGTTAAGAATGTGGACGGAGCTGTTATTTGTTTTTGGGATGCAGAAAATATTGTAAAACTAAATATAGAGAAATTTAAATGACTGTTTATAAGTCCATGGAAAGCAATGAGAATCAAAAAAAGCGAGGAGGATAGGCTGATTTTAAATGATGTCACGAATGGCAAGTTTGTTTACATCGCTTACAAAACTTGTGTTTCTCATAATTAAGTCACTCATGTGAAGATTTCAAAGGTAAAGAAAATTACATCAATACAGCAATATGCGCCAAATCAGGAGCCTTCGTTCTCAATTTTCCAAAGTAGGCTAAATGTGAGGAACTGAGGATATTCAATTAGCCAATGAATCGGGGTGTTAGCGTGTCTAAAACACTTCCTTCTAAGAAAATTACCTTGTGACGTCATTACGTCAGTAAATAACGAATGGGCATTAAATGCTGTCAGTCTGTTACGACTTACCATTCTATTTATATTTACGAGTGCACGTAATAAATATTTCTTGTTAACCTAATTCTTTTCATGCATCTAAGTGATGAATGAAAGGTATTATTTTAATGGTTTGTACTTTAATATTCGATTAAGGGCAATTGTTGAAAGAGGGCGAGGTTGCACATATTTTACAATTAACAGAATGGCTTTCATATATTTTTTTATCCGCATTATACCTGCGAAGCGAATTCAAAACCTACTAGAATGTACATCAAGATTGCATTGGGCGCCTGCCGGGGTCGCGGGACTGTCTCACCAGGTAACCGTGACCCTGGAACGTAAAGGGTTATTGAAGAACACCGTGGATTTTAGGCAGCACGAGTCTCACAGCCTCTCATTGATGATTTTAACACGACAAACAAAACTTGCATTGGGCAGTCTACCCTGCAGCCACCTTGCAGCCTTCAGCGATCTTCACTCCCATATTGTGCTATTTTAAAGAAGCAGGCTGTCAGCCGCAGACAGGTTTGCGCGGATACGTACACTACAGGTAAACTAAACCCCATGTTATCTTATCCGGACGCGCACTGTCACTGTCACACTCGTACTGACTAAAATCCACGGTGTCCTTCAATAGCCCTTTATATTCCGGGGTCACGGTAATTCGTTAGTTCCGCGACCTGGTACATATTGCCTAGCGGCATTATTTCTGCCTTAGTAACACGTCGTTACGTAAATAAATAAAATAGATATTTTTGCATGGATTACTCACAAAAATTAGTTACATGACGTTGCCGTTAATGTAAATCGAATCAACACATTTACATAGTTACTATAAATGTGTTGATTCGATTTACATTAACGGCATTTTCTTTATTCAGGTGTATTTATTACAACACGCTAGTCACGGCTATTCGGTGGATTCTCTGAAAAGTCTACTCATCACTAGTGTCAGCATGAAGATTCTTTTATCGGTTTTGGACATAGGCGATTCTCACACTGCCCCGCATGATGCAGCGTAGCGCGTGGATGCGTGTTCTTCCGTTGCTTGTAAAGTATCTCCGTTTGTATGGAAAACACGCACAGTCTAACACACAGAAAATGCATCCACGCGCGTTCATGCGGATCACACGCATACACGCGGAGAAACATGCACCCCCGCGCGTAGGTGCGGGGCGAGACGCAAGGTATGGCACACCGAATCCCGCAGTGCCGCGCGTGATTTTGAATGCTCAGTACTGCACGACCACCACAGAGAACGGCGAATAAATAAATGAGAGCCGCCGTGCGTGAATCTACAAAACGCACCTACGCGCGTGAGTGCGCAAAAAACACGCACGGTGATGCAGATCTGCACTACCGCAGGAACGCGCGTAGGTGCGTCGACACGCAATATGCAGCATGATGAGGGGCAGTGTGAGAATCGCCTTAAAAGCTTCGGCTTAATTTGGCTATCGTTAACATTAAGCGCAGTGGCGAAAGGTTTTATCAAGCGAGCCTATTAATTTGCTATTAATATCCAAAAACAGAATTTATAATCGTACTTTACCAATATTACAAAAAAATTGCGAAAAATCGGCGAAGGTTCCGACTGAAAAAACAATTGTTCCTCTCGAATACTACTAATCGAGTCTAGAATTATTGTGAAAGTTAGATAAAAAATGTTAACACCTGACCATTTTTGGAAAGTTTTTTTTAATTTCACTGCATACTTTCCAAAATGATCTAAGTGTTTATTTGAATGTGTCGTAGCTTCTCTTTCTTAGATTTCAGTTTGGTACAGTAAGATTGCGACGAAGCGCAAACAGTACCTCTACAACCCAGGTATAATAAATTTTATTATTTTAATTTGATATGGGTTTTTTTTATTCTCTAGTCTAGTCTCTGTCATGACAGAGAGAAAGCCTAAGATAGAGTGAGCTTAGCCAAAAGAAGCCTGTTCACTCTAACTTTGAAGAGATTCAATTTCGTGAACACAGCCGCAGGTAGTGAGATCCACTCTTTTTCTATCCGGATTCTGAAGAATTACAAAACACACTATATGAATTACAAAATACAATAAAGTATGTATTCTCTCTTGAAAGCTCTTAGATTTTTTACAGCCAATCATTTTCTGGAGTATGTTGGAAAGATGTCACTTTGTCAGTATCCAATCGCTCGGCCTTGGGAGGGCACGTGTTTAAGAGGCTGCAGTGACGCCAACACTGTTAGCCTTCACAAAGGCACCGCATTTTTATGTCCATGTCCAAGGTTATAAGAAATAGCGGTTTTGTCAAACCTTCACGTACCACACAAATCTGCCTAGAGTAAATTCTCACCGAATCGCGACGCTGCCCGCAGACATTTGAATAGAGCGGCTCAAAATCTAGCTTTATTTATTACACGAAAAGATTAACATTTCAATGATGACACGATGCAGCGCAGCGGCATGGGCACATATTAATAGCGACTAAAAACTAACTATATTTACTACACGAAAGATACACATTTCCAGTAAAATCGTGTCACGTCGCGTCGCTAGGTGTGTACTGACTCTAAAGCGCCTCGTCCACGGAGAGAGAAGAGAGCTAGACAGCTTTGAGACTAATCTAATCTATACTCTCATTTCTACGTACACGTAGAGATCATTACAGCACCCTATTGCATTTTTTTTGCTCTATCGTAGGGTAGCTCTATCATAGAGAAATTTTGGTCTGCGTACACTACACTACTCGTAGACTAAATATATTCGGTCACGATATACACTCTCAATCATAGCTCTCTCAGTTGAAACATGTCGCGGTCACGCTTAGCTGCTGCGATTGTGGTTTCTTTGTTATTGAAAAAGAAAAAAAAGAAAAAGGTTAAAAGAATCTGCTGGGTTAAACAATGGATAATAGATCTTAAATGCTTCACTAATAATTGTTAAACAATGATTTTTTTTTATAATGATTATAAACATTATAATCATTATGAGATACATTCCCTATTTCTGGAAAGCCTTCATACATTTGTATCATTTTAATGGTGTCTTCTATTGACCAAACACGCTTCGACATTCTTCAAGGTAATAAAGCAATGCAGAATTCTACATTTAAATATAACAAATCACGTGCTCCGCTAGTCAAGCCCTAGCTAGACTGATTAAGGGGGATGCTCCAACCAGCCCGCGAAATTCAAATTTTTTTACGTTTTTTGCAATTTGCAGGCCAGTGACATGTTGTAGCTTTATAAATATATGAGTTGCGGTAATAACAAGTATAATTTTAAATATAAAAATTATCAAAAAACTCGCTCCATCAGCTCTCACATAGAAAAGGTGCATCATGTTAAAATCTCCGAAATCTAACTACGATGCACCTTTTCTATGTGAGAGCTGATGGAGCGAATTTTTTGATAATTTTTATATTTTAAATTATACTTGTTATTACCGCAACACATATATTTATAAAGTTACAACATGTCACTGGCCTGCAAATTGCAAAAAACGTAAAAAAAATTGAATTTCGCGGGCTACATCGAAGCAATCACCTTAAGGCGGGTAGACAATTCGAGAGCTCTCTATTCATATCGCTTGTCTTGCTCTCGCACCTGCGTCCACGACGCCTTCCGAGAGTAGCCGAGCGTGTCTACGTAGACTGTAGTGATACTCTAGCTAGGGTAGTCTCGCTAATGTGTACACGTCGTAGATTGCCCTATTATGAGACTCACTCTACGTTATTTTAATCTATCGTGGACGAGGCGCTTAAGACCTTCAAAACCCGGTTACAGGTCAACACGATTATATCTTTTGGCAAAACTTCATACAAATATCTTGGTAAAGAAAACCTATTATGACTGTATTTTTTGGTGCGGTAAAATACTCGTAATACTATGGATAGCAAACTAGTTTTTTTATAACTTTTTTCTTTCAATTATTTCTTGGGGTTTGAAAGAAACCCATTTACGATTATGACTCGTGGATATTTTACGACATGCGATATGTGTAAATTAAACTTATGTTTCAATTACGTCTGTCAGAGACTTTGCTTTTTCAAAATCCAGTCATTTATTCAAATTAAGCTGAAGAGCAGCACTTTCCGAAACGTTTGTTTTCGGTGAGAAAAGTTACAGACGGTCATACAATTATTTATTATTTTTAAGCCTTTTTACAGGATATAATAACCCTCCTGCTGTCGCAGTCAGGTCAAAAGTACCAACTAGAACTTTAAAAAACTATAAAACAGTTTCCATGAAAATTTTACAGCTTGCAACCCGGCCGGCGGCGGCGGTGTCCGCTCTTAACTTGGAACACAAAACAGACTGACGGCGCTGCTAGTTTTATTGGTGCACCTCGTTTGAAATATGGTAAGAAATGGGCGGGAAACGTGACCGGAGTTCACATTTCTACCGTAATGGCGTCGCGTCGGAACCAACTCCCTTTGCGCACTCCACTGTTCTTTAATCTTATTTGCACGTCATTTTCACACTGTTCGTGGATTTAAGGGGAATAGTTTTTAGGTCATAGATGTTGGCTTGATAATTGTGAGTTTTTTTGAGGATTAAATAATTCATTTTTCTGCACTAATTAGCATGTTTCATGGTGACTATGTTTATTAATGGTAAAGTAATCGTAATAATTGTCCCGTCTTTAAAGTGATAAACATTGATTATATTCGCAGTACCGTTCAAAATACATTTCGTTTAGGGTCAATTTACACTGTCATGTTAATTGGAATTTCTTTTCACGACAACATACTTTAATTCTATAAATATTTTTGGAAACAGAGAATTGTGTCAGTTGTGTCACGGTTTTAGCACTATACAAACAATATAAATTCGTGTCAATAGAACACAATATATTGTCAATGTGTATATGTGTAAGTGGATTGAGTATACACGCATTTATTCACTTTTAGAAGTATTTAATTCCGACTTATACTAACAGATGGGTAGGGAAAATTGGCCACCTGACTAACGACCACTATTATGTCGGAGTCCGGTGAAAAATAGTTTTACTGTGTTCCGTCAGTGCGCAGGAGTTCTCTTTCCCTCTGGGTACCGTCAGCTCACTCCATTTAGGCCTAAAGCCGGAAACACATTATTTAACACGCCACGCGACGCAACGTGTCGACACCGGAATTCAGTGAGCGCGTGTCGTCGCGTCGGGTGTTCATAGTGTGATTCTGGTCATAGAAAACAATACATTTGATTTGACCCAACACGCATCACGTTTCATCGGGTGGCGTCGGGTGTTAATAATGTGTTTCCGGCTTTATCTTTGCTTCTGGCTAGACTGAGGCGTAAAGCAAATCTATTTAAAAAATACTTTTTAAAAGTGGTACACCAACAAGTGTGTCTAATTTAAGTTGCGGACACTGCGGAGCACTTGAAAAATGGACGGTCAGTTACTGCGGATCTTTAGCAACGCCTTAACGGTGCTTAGAATTGTGCAGTATGTAGTTTCATAAAAAAATTACTTACACACAAACGCCAACATTCACATTTATTGCATGTAAAGAAATACTTTCCCGGAAAAACAGTTCTCACATGTTTACTCCACCCTTCATATCTCATTCTTCTTTGCATACATACGTTCATAACAAATGAGACAAAACCGTGCTCCAAGACGCTTGAACTGTTTTCGAACAGCCCCCTCAGTCATGCGCGAACCTTCCCATAGCCGACTAACCCGTAAAAAATCACAAACGACCGGTAAAAAGCCAAGAGAGCCAACAGTCACGAAGTGTGAATTTCGAATACGCTCGAAATGGTTAAGTCCGTGGGAAAAGAAAAAAAAAGAACTATTTCCGGTCGGCCGGGTCACGGAAACAAGATATCCGGGGATGGCAGGCCCAGGAAATAGTCGATCGCGGCCTAATGAGGAGAGGAGGATGAATAGAGGTCCTTCAATGAACCTCATACGGAACTCTTACGTGAGACTTCAGAAAGAACTCGCACAAGCTTTGATTTACTTTCAAAGACAGTAATTATTTTGGTTGGAACTTTCAGAGTAAAGGCAGAGGTTGTCGCTTTATTACTTCGGTAAAGCCTGTTCATTGCCATCTCAGCGTATTTTTTGTGTGTATGTACACATATTACTTCGTTTCTGGTCGGATTTGTATGACTCTTTTGCCATCATGTCATTTGGTCCCATACAATTTCATTCAGTTTGGTTCAGTGGTTTTTATTTAATGAGTATTTTTCGCTTATTGTGTACTTGGACTATGTTACTACCGGTACTATTGATTAGAAAAAGCTACTCGTATATGTGCATATAGAATGTATGAAAATCTATATACATTTAATTTTGTAGAAAAGTGGTGTCTGTACAATGGAAATATACAAAAAAAAGTAGCAGGGGTTGTTATTTTATCGATGCCGAACCCGAAACTGTAATTAATTATTTTTTTGTCTGTTTGTCTGTTTGTCGGTTTGTCTGTTTGTCTGTGTGTTTGTGCACGCTAATCTTCGGAACTACTGGACGGATTTGAATGATTTTTTTTTGTTGTATAGGTATTAAGTTCGATTAACATATAGGCTATAATTTATCTTGGAAACTTGAACACCTGATGCAGAACTGCAACAGACCTGCTAAACTATAAGAGATACAAAAATGATGCCATAGCAAAAATTGTTCCACGTGATGAGCATTTTCTGTTGAGAGAATAAAATTGAAGATCCTGGACACCTGATGTGGAACTTCAAGAGCCCAGCTATACTATAACATATACAGGAATGACGTCTTAGCAAGAGTTGTTCAACCTGATGAGCACCTTCTATTGATGTATAAAAATTGAAGATCTGGAACACCTGATGTGGAACTCCAAGAGCCCAGCTACACTATAACATATAAGGGAATGACGTCTTAGCAAGAGTTATTCAGCCTGATGAGTACTCTCTGTCATCGTATAAAAATTGAAGATCTGGAACACCTGATGCGGAACTGGAAAAGCTACACTATAATATATACAAGAATCACGTCTTAGCAAGAGTTGTTTAGTCTGATGGGCATTTCCTGTTGTCTTACAAAAATGAAAGATCTGGAACGTCTGGAATCGTCTCGCGCATCCCGTTGTTTTCCCGTCCCCAGGCTCCTAGAATTCGACATCAGACGTTTCAGATCTTCGATTTTGACGACCCCGACTGCTGGCATAAGCCACAGGATCCGCGTACGAAGTCGCGGGCAGAAGCTAGTTATGCAATATAAATATTCATATAATTAATATTTTATAACAAAAAAGTGTACTAGGTAAAACAACTTCATGGCTGTAATCCCCAAAGGGTTAGGCAGATATTTACGTATCTAATAGTAAACCAACAGAACGGAAGTATACTTATACTATTTGTATAAAACTTCAAGTAATTCCGTACCCCGCATCTGATAACTTCACACTAAGGAAGCTAGGTAAGTATTAACAGGGAATCCGAATCAGGAACAAAGTTATGAGAGTTAAGTTACAGGAATGCCTTACCAAAACTGATGCCAACAGTACTGAGACGCTAGCACGAGTAAACGACGTAAACGGCAAGCAAATACCTCAATGTCCTTTCTTTAGTATTGTTAACCGTGTCGCTGAGCTCCTTGAGTTATGAGTCGAGCTTCACGATAACTGATAAAAGTTTGCACTGACTGGACAGGTCCACTCAAAACTGTGTGGTTCTTTACTGAGACATCCGCATGGTCTTCGTGTGACCTGAACAATACAATGTTTGGACTTAAAAAGAGACTGCGACCTATAAGTTTGTTTCAGCTGTTTCTTTTCAGAGTAGTCAGGTATGAAACACCGGCCTCATCTAGCTAGGCTATCTATAATGGACACAAATTGTACGTCAAATTTTAAACCAACTCAAAAATCAACGTATTTCCATTCCGTCACTCACTTGTGCTAGCGTCTCGGTGAACTCTCAAGTTTCGTTATTGTAAATATTTAATTGTTCTTTTCAGGAGGCCTGGAGGGTTAGAGGCCTGGAGGGCGGAGGCCTGCATGATTGATACATTACTCGGTCGGTGATATATTTTATTGAATGTGTCGCAAAGTCACCGCGAGGTTGGCCGGGTTACCTGCGGCGGATTGAGGGTTGATTTTAGGGATGTTACGTTAAAGTTTTAGCATGTCGAAGAGTTATGATTTTGTTGTGTTTATGATTTTAACATGTGTGTGTGTGTGTGTGTGTGTGATTGGAAACAATTTTTTTTTTAATTAGGCCAGTAATTTCTAGAGTTCCGGCTGTATAGTTGGAAATGTGGAAATATAGTAACTATGCATTAAATAAATCCCGTGATTTTGATTTCGATTGAATCACTGCGAAAAATAACTACTGAATTTTATTGCTTCGTACCTATAGGTACCTAACAGAGCAGTCAAATTCAAGACTTATTTTTATCATCGCTTATCAAATATTTTACAATTTCCACGTTTTTTTTTTGTTGTTGTAAAAACCATAGTATTCTTAAAACAAACATTCCTACAAATATCTCAACCGCAAAATGCACACACAATGGTCAAAACGACCACACCACTAAGTTATTCTTATTGGCACTTCCATTTGTGCCCGAACAAACCACACGGTACCATTATACCCACTTTTAACAGCATTACAGCGTTATGGCGGTTTAAAAGGCCCGGTGGTACCATAATGTGGTGTTTTCTGTTGTGATATCAATACCAAGTGTGCGGTTTTTTAATCAGATTCTAATGGAGCATTGAGACCGACGTTAGATCTTTGAATTTCTATGTTGCGACTATTACAACCAAAAAACAAACATTCATTGTCGACAGCATAAATATAATGTATTAAAGTCATATACGAGTTGAGCTCCTTATGTTATGAGTTGAGCTGCACGGTAACTGACACATGCTTGCACTGACTGGACAGGCCCACGCAAATCTGAGTGGTTCTTTCTTCAAAAGACCACTTCAGACACCTGCATGGTTCTCATATAACTTTACCAATACACAATTGTCTGGACTTTAAAAGAGACTGTGACCTCTGAGTTTGTTTCGGATGTTTCTTCTCAGAGTAGTCAGGTACGAAACACCGGCCTCATCTAGTTTAAAAATAGTGTCTTATTGACGTGTAAAAGAGTTTGCCAAAACCAATTTGCTAAATAAAGATCATTTATCATTTATCAGTACTTGGGTATTATTTGAACCCTCAATAATATAATTTAATAATTCTAATCAATGTTAACCAGTTTGCTTTACACGCCAGATTTATTCTTCTTGGCGTTTCTGACCTAAAATTCACATTACAGGTGCAATCATCATAACCAGGTGACAAGAGAAGTTGGGTCACTGTGTTGCATACGTACTTGAGATCTAACCCACCTATAAACACCCATCTATAGATATTTCAAGCTTAATAGCTTTATTACCATACTAAACTACATATTCATCAGGGAACAAATCCAAAACAAACATAGTAAGCCAGGAACAACACCATTACTCAACAACACACAACTTTAGCCACACATCTATATCTAAGCTTCTACTGTATAAATTACACTAAAGCTTAAATAATATCGCCTTAAGGCAACCCTGCATTGTTATAAGAGATGACGTGGCAGATAGCCCTCCGATGATGGATAAGCCCGCGAAACGTATCTCGGGGTAATTTGTGCCACCCGACGTCTCGACGTCGACGCCTTCCGGCCGGTCGCGTTTGACGGGTTAAGGAATGCGTGAATTTATTTAATTTAATTCAAGGCCATTGAGCAGTGAAAGGGTTTAGAATAAGGATGCGTTTTGAAGGCTCTAGGCTAGGCTACAATATTATAAGTTTTAAATTCATGCTCCACAGCGATTCAGCGATTCTTTCTGGAGGATGAATGCAAATGCATAATTATATTTGGCGCTCGAATCTTGCCGCCTATGTTCCTAATACGATAACATGGAATTCGATTTCTTTTACGAAAAAAAAAGATAGAAATCATCTGGAGACAAAGAAGGACTTTCCCAATATGACCAGACCTGCAGAGCTGGCTTCTAACGTATTCCAAATCATTAATTAAAAAAAAAAACGATTGTCTGAAAAAAATAATCATCCAAGCAATCCATAATTTAATCTACCATCTCACATCACCCAAACACGTGGGGTTAGTATATCCACCGTATCCATAATATAACCCGTTCAATGCTGAGTTCCAGTGGCCTAGTTGGCGCGAGGTGGCCCCTCGAGTGACGTCACCGCTCCCGTGCACTTGCACTAATGGGCCAGCCGGGGCCCGGACTCCGCTACATAATATGTCGGGCTCTGAAGTGTTACAACTAAAGTATTTTTGGATGAAAATTGGATTTAGTGTTTTCTTAGGGTTATTTCGGATTTGTTTTGTATAGTACTATTATATGTTCTGTGGTAAAAGGAAAAGCTAGACAGGGGAAAAACTAGATGATCATGACTTATTTTATTCCTGTTTTAGTAATTTCTTACGTTACGTACGTTGGGAATTCCAAATTCTTGTTTTCTTTGCCTACTAATAATTTGAACGCACAAATATTCATTCAATCAATTTAAAATGAAGTTGTACTATAGTGTGTTTTTCTTCGTGCAGCAGAAGTTTTATCTTCAGCATCTTTCGCTAAAGTCTTTTTCAGTACTCTTTTGTGGTTATAAATATCATTTCCTCTGTTATAAAAGGATATAAACGTCTAATAAACTCAGTAATTTGTTAGGTTTATCTCCAGAACCACACAAGTATTTACCTTTCTCTTCCTTTATATTTTCGCTTTCTGATCTATTTGTTTGTTATTCCAAGCAATCTGCTTTACCACACTAAAGTGGAATTATGTTCAATGGAGCTTTTAGAAATAAAGTTACAAGAACGTTTATCAGTATTTTCTTTTATTTGTGTACTTTCATGAGAAATGTTTCATTTATTGTATCTCTCGTTTTATCTTTTCTTTCACTAACTCAGATCAAAGAAATAGGCAGATAGAACTTGCGCGAACAACAACGTGGTGCCAGTCGTTATTTATGTGTGCGCGGCAGATAAGTGGCGCCGTGTACGGACACGTGCATCTGTGTGCGTTTACGGTTGCCAGATATTGAGAAATACTCCCATATTTTTGTTCAGTTAAATTGTTCCCAAATATTGTACTTACTAATATTTTTTTTCAATTAGAAACGCGATTTTGCTTTATGGTTATACCCAGAGAGCATAAGCATGTAGTATTTATTATTTAACAGAATAATAATAAGGAATAAAAGTTAATACCTATGCATAATTACTTAGTACCTATTTAATTAATTTATATCAGACCAGATAACACTTCATAACGCTGTTTAATAAACTATTTAAGGATAGGTTTTTTTTAGTTTAAAAAGATAAAGTATTTGTTATAACAATCAACATATTTATTAAAATAATAATTATTTTACACACAATCACATTTTTATTAAAATCATAATTATTTTACACACAATCTGCACCAATTACATTGTGCAAACAAACATTTATGTACTATTAATGTTCAAAATTGGAAACGCGATTTTGCTTTTTTTTTGCAAAATTAAAACGATTTATCGGCCAATTGAAAAGGCCCTACCAGCACTACTAACGATACTGATTGCATTGCAACTAATAATTCGAAAATGAAAAATATCACTAATGAAAGTATGGAAACCTCTATAATGTCACATGGCAAAGCCTAATTGTTGCAATTAAATACTAAAAGTAATAATAAAATACTTCATAAACCCCAATAAGTCTTGAAATATAAAAAATTTAAAGCGCAGTACGCGGAACGAAAAGTAAACGACTAAAATAATAAAAAAATCGAGCGGCGCGAGGGCGGCACATCCTTACAAGTACCGAATAGCTCAAAGGCATGCTCTCCGTCCCACTTTCTCACGCAAAAATACAAATACAGCCCCGCGCGCGGGGGGACCCCTCCCGAGACCCGAAGTCTTTACGACCCGGACGGAACTAACTAGTGACCTTGTGTCATTACGACCATAGACCATACAACATTATTTTTAGTGTATGCGAAACCTGAATATAGTTTGTTCAGAATCAATATCTGAATCGATTCCAATAATTTTTACACCATGTTATATTTTGTCCCAAAATTATTTAAAAAGTTAAGACTAATATTGTATAGGTACTATAGATTACGACTGTGCAGTTGTTTTGACGAATTTGATCGATATTTTTATGCACAGTACACATTCCCCTAATTCAGGGTAATTTACCCGTCATAAACTAGCAACACAGACGATTTACTGTTAAGGTTTTGTGTTTCAAGTGAGCCGAAAATATTTTATGGAAAATAAATACCAAAACAATAAAAATAACAAGAGTTACCTGTGGAAAGATATTCCATCTTGTTTTCTTTGTTTTTGTGAACAACTTTTGCAGTGTTTAAACACACAAGACGGCATGTTTTGACATAAAATGGCAAATCACTAGTGACGTGTGAGCGAGACGATGCGTAGCTTGGTACTATCGCGAGTTTGTAGTAACTTTTGATTTTGTATTAACTTTGGTGGACCCACTCGCATGTTCTGAGCGCTCTATCTGCCTGTTTTTTTGATCTGAGTTCACTAAAATAATATACAATAATGTATTTTACTTGTGTTGTGTATGTTTTTCCCCTTTTTGTAGTTGATTAATCAAAGATGTTGCGTCAAACGTTGTTTATTGATGGTAATAAAAAATATGATAGGAAATCGTGATGATGAATCCCTGTCCTCGTATTTTTCTGTTGCACACTTGAGAATTGTGGTGCTTGCATCGACATCCAACAAAAATTAAACATCCCACATCTTATAATTTTAGAACCTTTCAACACAGTTCGCTTATTTTATCAAAACGTTTTATTCTTTGATTATTCTGAGCACTCATGCAAAGAAAGGAGGAATATCATGATTTGATTGAAAGAAAAATCAGAGCGTAGCAAGCGCCCGTATCGACATGAGCACTTCATGTGTAAGGACCCGGTTCACGGCGCGATGGGCTGCCAATCAGCTATGAGGGAATCTAATTAATTTACGTAATTTCTGAAATACCGTTTATATCGATTAGGGGCGCAGATTGGGAAATATTTCAAATATCTGTAAACTACAGGAGTTTACGTATGCATGCGTAATCAATAGCCGCATGTTGGTATTGACACGTGAAGTCTAGTCATCGAGGTAGTGGAAGACAATAGAGAAGAATGTTAAAATTAAAAGGACATTTACTAAGCTGTTATATTATGACTACTAAAAGCTTCTGGAATTATTATTGAGAATTAAGAATAAAATAATTCATGAAATATTTGTTTGCACAACAAGAACTGCGGAAGCAGAGCAAGCAGAAAGCAAACACATTGAGGATATTATGCAAAAATGACGTAGATGACGTAGAAAGATTTAGAATTAATGTTCTTTTACATTAATTCTAAATCTATCTAAGTACGCATCAAACGAATCTACACCTTTTCTGGTCTTGCTGTTACCATTCATTGCAACAATGCTTAAATTACACGCACCCAATAATTTCACAGTTGACGGAGCCCTTACAAAGTAACCAGAAGGACGCAAGATTAGCTTCGGCTCTCGGTCAATTTCGGGACCTTCGACTATCTAATTAAGGCCTCGCCAACCATGGTCTCTTTGCGTAAAAATCACATTGTCTGTAACGACCTCATTCCATGGACACTTGTAATTGCGAACGGTAGTTTTAATTACTTTTTCGTACGCTTATTACCTAACGAATGCTGTTTCGGCGCGAATTGAGGTTTAGTGTTTTAAAGCGGAAGTTGAAAAAGTTGTTTCTGGTGGTCATGTTTTTAAAATGATAAGTTATTTTATTTAAAAAATTCTTTGGGATGGATGAAATGGATCCTCTTATGAACATAACAGGAAGTAAGCTTTTGTCTTGCCCTACAGAATATACGACCTTATTGTTGGATTCCCAACCTGCCACAACCACGGAACCCATCCCACGACTGATATAACTTGGAAAGGGATTTGAAGATTTTTGTATGGAGGGGGCGGGTGCCCCTAACGGTCGCCTGCCAATTTGTATTTTTTTTTTCATTGTCGCTTTGCACAACAAAATTTATATGTACCTATATTTTGATAAGATACTTAGACAACCAAAAAAATGTTTTGAACATAATCGTATCATAAAACGTCAGATTTTAGAGTTATTCGCCGAAATATAAGTCGAAAACTGAACCTTGGAGAAACAACTCAAGCTCAGATTTTGGTTACGTACAATCCCATTGCACTCTTCTCTCTTGTTACGCTGAACGTCATCACAATTTAGGAAGGCTCTTTATCCACGTGAAAAAGGATACAGCAGGAAGTAAGCTGCCAAAAAGAGTGGAGCCAAGTCAATACTACTAATATTATAAATGCGAAAGTTTGTGAGGATGTACGAGTATGTATGTGTATGTGTTTGTAGGTATGATATTTTGTTACTCTTTCACGCAAAAACCACTGAACGGATTTGGATAAAATTTGGTACACATATAGTTTATAACCTGGATTAACACATAGGATAGTTTTTATCCCGATTTTATGTTCCCGTGGGATAATTTTCGAGTTGTAGCGGGTGAAGCCGCTGGCAACAGCTAGTATTTTATATGGTACAAAGTAAAAAAACCGGCCAAGTGCGTGTCGGGCCACGCACAGTGTAGGGTTCCGTAGTTGCCCATCAAAATACTTATGCGAATTAACTAAACTGATTCGCTGAATTTAATTTTAAAGAGAAGAATTTTCAAAATCGGTCCAGGAGTCTTTGAGAAATCGGGGAAAATACATAAAAAAGATTACGACGAATTTAGAACCTCCCCCTTTTTTTGAAGTAAGTTAAAAATAGTTAACGATAAAAACCTACCTATCCCCAAAAAACATACCGTAAGAACATACCTATTACAGCTGTAAAAATAAAGTTGACAAACTTACATTTGCAGTTGAAGAGCATGTTCTCCGATACATTTTGTTTAGGAAAATATGTTATCCAAGTACATTTTATAAGTTGGTCGACTATTACTCGTAAAGTTGTAAAGCCTACTTAGTCATGATAATTTTCTTTTAAACTTCGTTATATATACTACTATTGTGAATTTTTTTACACCCCCAAACATAACCGTTTAGCTGGTAGAGGGGGGGGACACTCGAGTCGAGCAAAATTTAGCACTTTAAAGCTTAATATTTCACAAACGAATTTTTTTATCAAAAAATTGTTGATGGAAACTATCAATATTTTTTAAAGACCTATTTAATGATACCCCACACTAAGGGGTACGCGAGAAAAAAAAAAAACATCCCCTCTTTACGTGTACAGGAGGTACCCTAAAAAAAAATATTTTACGAGATTTTATTTGACCACTTTTTCGGCACAACAAATCCGTATATTTACACCAAATTACAGCTCTCTAGTACTGTGCGTCTCTGAGCTAAACTGCGGACAGACGGACGGACGGACGGACGGACGGACGGACGGACGGACGGACATGGCGAAGCTATAAGGGTTCCTTGTTGACTACGGAACCCTAAAAACTAAGTTGCTTGTACTGACACAGTTTTTGTAAACAGTTCTAGCTTCCTCCGCCCATTTATTGTGTGGTACAAATTCCATTGTTTTTTGTACTACACTGAATTGTGAGCATTTATCTCGGTTTGTCCTCGATTTTTTTTCCCTTCCTTTACATTTTTTTGGATAAATAGTGGTGTAAATTAATCGTTTTGGTGCTGTAGGTGTTTCAGCTTATAATTTCAAAGAATTACCACCAGTGACTGCATTGGCAATTGAAACTGCTCAATGCCATCATCATACTAAGAAAAGTGATTAAGTACCTTTTTATATGGCGTTGAGTTTACACCTGTTTATTTGTTTAATAAATAATCAAAGTTTCCAATTACTTGGGTTTTTTAGCTATAAATATTATATGTGGAAACAACTACCAGAGTGATTTTCAACCATTTTCATGGCTTTACCAATTGAAGTTATTGAGAAATTGAAATTAAAAACCAGAATTTTACAAAAAAACACTAAAATCTAAGATCAACTTTCGTTTCAACAACAAGATTTTAATTGCAGCCACTGCCAATCAAGTGAAATTAACAGTGAATACATAAATAGCTTGACACAAAGAGCTCGAAGATGGATGTCTAGACAGCTAATTAAGCGAGTGTTATTAATAGCTCGAATAGCACGCTATCTTTAACGTAATCTGCTATTTATTAACGCAATTCGCTTTGATCTGGTTTAACACTTTATTTCTTTGTGTGTTGCATGAGTGCATGCTTAGTTGGTTTACTAATGGTCCAGAAAATATTCGTTTTTAGAGACGTATATTCGTACGTATTTTTTAGGGTTCCGTACCCAAAGGGTAAAACGGGACCCTATTATTATTAAGACTCTGCTGTTCATCTGTCCGTCTGTCACCAGGCTGTATCTCATGAACAGTGATAAATTAGACAGTTGAAATTTTCACAGATTATGTACTTCTGTTGCCGCTATGACAACAAATACTTACTAAGAAAAAATAATAAAATCAATATTGAAGGAGCTCCATACAACTTTTTTTTTTCGGTTTTTTAAATAATGACGACACCGGTTTATAATAATAATAATTTTTAAATAATGGTACGGAACTCTTCGTGCGCGAGTCAGACTCGCCCATGGGCGTTTTTTTTTTTAATCAGTAAATGGATTTCGTATTGTAATAACGTGTTACTATTACAGATATTAGTCATTTTACTTGATTTAATTACTGTGTTGGATTGAATATGTTGTGTTTAGGATTAGTGTTTTGCATTTAGGTATGATTTAGCACTAGCATAACATCACGCATGTATTTCCCTGGAGGGATAGGCAGTATCTCTTATTACACCAGTTAGCTAACCCGAGGGTGATCCTGTGATATTATTATCAGCAAAAATAATGACACTTTGTTAACACACGATATAAATTGTCATAAAACCCATACCCCATTACTCATCTTTAAGTTTTACGAGTATGAAGGAAGTCAAATGGCTGACAGGACCAGAGCCATCTATCATAACTGTCATAGTTTTTAATTACCAATTGTTTACAAAATGAATTAGGTATCGCAAAATTTGACAATACAGCTCGGAATCTGGAATTGTGCCGGCTTGATGGCAATAAGTTCGCCTCCTTATCAACTTTTTTTTTAACTAGAACTTTCAGTCATTAACCTCCTCATTGCGAACAGTTATTGTTGTTCTACTGAATTTACGCACCGAATTTACACACAAGCGTAAGCTAGTTAAACAGTGACTAGTGATAATCCCACCGGAGGAGGGTCGCCATCTCTAAAATTTGGAAACCAGGACAAGATGCGTGAAAACCCCGGCTTTTAGGCCTTTGTCAAACAGACAGGCGATAGCGAACCGAACCGAATCATGTCATATAAAAATGCGAAAGCGATCCGATACTCTATGTGACAGGCTTCAAACAGTTCCATACATTACAAACAAAAACGCTACGCCACGCATTCGGTTCGTCTGTCAGTTTGACAAAGGCATTAGAGTCTAGAACCCGGACATGAGTCGAAGTGCGCACCGTGGCAACTGCATCGGGAGGGGTGGGGGGATGTAAAGTGTGCGTGTGTCGCGTGCGGCCCAAGACTTTAAATTTTGAAATTCGGACTACAAATGAAAACCGGGGACGCTCCCCGGATACCCTCTAAACTAGGACAAAACCGGGAAAACCCGGACGGATGGCAACCCTACACCGGAGCATCGTACAGATAGTTTATAACCTGGATTAACACAAAGGATAGTTATTATCCTGATTTTATACTAAAACGTGGGATAATTTTCGAGCTGTAGCGAAGCTGCTGGCAATAGCTAGTAGGCTCTACATTTCTACTAACTTTTAGACGAATACAGGCGTGATGTGACGTTTATGCTATAGATTCAAAGCCTGCCGGGGTCGCGGGACTGTCATAACAGCTAATCGTGACCCTGTGACGTAAAGGGCTATTGAATGAACACTTTGGATTTCAGTCAATACGAGTCTGACAGTCCCTTCCGATCTATCAGGGAGGGAGGACGTTTTGGATGACTTTAGCATGTAAAAAAATGTAACATTTATGCTAGTACCAGTCTAATAAAAACAGCGTTAGATATCAAAGCGGAACCGCTAGTCGACGATTAGCGTAACGTAACTAAACGTAGTAATGGAACGGATATTAAATTAGCATTGTTCTAATCAGCGCTTGATGATGGTCAATTAGCAGCCTCCAAGGATTTGTGGCAGCTTCCGATTCTAGTTTCAAACCCTGGGTTGTTGGTATTACCTGGAACAAGAATAGTTTTTGGTTAGACATAGACACTGAAATAATCCTGAACTAATATTATAAATGATCAAGTTTATGAGGATGAATGTATGGATGTTTGTTATTCTTTCACGCAAAGACTACTGAAAGGATTTGGATGAAACTTGGTACACAGATAGTTTAAAACCTGGATTATCACATAGCATAGTTTTTATCCCGATTTTATCTTCCTGTGGGATACTTTTTGAATTCTAGCGACCGAAGCCGTTGGCAACAGTAAGTATATAAATGCGAAATATGTATAATATACGCATTTATAATATAGTAATATGATAAATACGAAAGTTCGGATGGATGTATAATTATGGTGTAAAATTTCAACTATTTATCACGGGTCCCGTGTTACCCTTTGGGTACGGAACCCTAAAAAAACGAAAACCCAAGTTGGGACTGGAATTCTGGCGGACTTCAACATTGAAAGTGACCCTGATCAATACAACTAAACC
This sequence comes from Agrotis clavis, assembly GCA_954870645.1. Classification (NCBI taxonomy): domain Eukaryota; kingdom Metazoa; phylum Arthropoda; class Insecta; order Lepidoptera; family Noctuidae; genus Agrotis; species Agrotis clavis. Next base: position 8,576,822 of record OX940925.1, read on the forward strand.
GCGTTATAATCGTTTATTGGTGGCATTCACCAATTAAATAAATGTCACCCAACTGACGATTTTAATACGAGTAGCATGCTTTTCATAGCCATCCGTTTGTCCTATTGATTGTGGTAAACCAAGCCGAACCGCATACATAAGCGGCGAGTGTTGTCAGTAATATTAATATCCTGAGACTTAATTATATGTAGTGATTAATCCTTATTGTTGCCATATCTCCTCCAACTAGTACTACTATACTGAATCCCGTGTTTTCCATTTCCTATAGATCATTGGATTCTTTATAAAAAGCTACACTCGCGCGCAAAAGTGTGGAATCACTTACTTGGTATGTATATTTTGCATTAGTGATGTGCGGGAAGACGCACACTAGTGCTATTTGAAATTCCAGTAGTTTTAATATCCGTCAAGCTAAGTTTTGTAAGATTACAACGGATATTCCTAAGATAGTAAAAACTATGACAATTGTCGTAACTTGCAGATAACACTTGATGAAACAGACAAAAAAAACTAATTCAATATCTTCCAAAGATTTCTAAAAGAATTGTGTGAAAAAGTGGAAATAACTTTTCTTTACACCATCCACCACTATCTGACCATCTGTAAAGTGTACCCTCGCAAACGAAATAGAATTTTCCAAATCGGTATAGGCGTCATCCAGAAATCGGGTAACATACATAAAAAAGGTGCCGACGAATTGAGAACCTCCTTTTTCGAAATTGGTTAAAACAAAGCTATACGGTTTGATGTGTATATTCACCACATTCCACGTCATGGTCCAACATTCCAACGTGTTTATGACTTTCCTATTCTGAGTCTAATATACCTACTAAAGATTCATGGATTTCAATAAAGTTTTATCTGGAGGATATAGTAGTTCCTATAAGTCTACTACATGATGACCCTCATTCATCATGTAGTAGACTTATAGGAACTACTATATCCTCCAGACTTTATGACTTTCCTATTCTGAGTCTAATATACCTACTAAAGATTCATGGATTTCAATAAAGTTTTATCTGGAGGATATAGTAGTTCCTATAAGTCTACTACATGATGAATGAGGGTGATGGCAACATTGCTTACAGACTTCGGATAACCTAGATTCAGAGCCAGACAGGGGAAATTGATGATGATTACAGCAATACCGGCACCAATTTGATTCAATTTATAATAAAATCGATAGTAGTGCTGTCTTTAATCCTCTTTTCTTTACCTGTCTATATGCTTAGCTTGTCTATGCGATCAGTTTTCAATTTAACTAAACATGTTCTAACTACTTATATAGGTATTTCTAGACTATACTATCATTTTACTCACAAAGCAGAACCTCTCTATAATCTCCCTAGGGTCCTAGCACACTGAAAGCGACGATTTTTAGAAACACATACCTCTTCTAAAAGCGTTTTATAGACGGTTATTTTAAAAATAACAAATTCTAAATTCAATTCTCGCGCTCAATATTTGTTATCTCGTCGTAGAGCGCTCGGCAAGCGATTGCTGGCCGATATGAAACGAAGACGTGAACGAAATACCGTTAAGGACGCCCGTCCATCGGTTCACATGGCGAGAGGAAATTCGATTTTACTAGGAGGAAGACATATTCATATTATGTTATGCAGTGTCACGCTCCTGCCTCGAGAGGTGAACAAAATCTGAAACTAGAATCACTAAAGTAAATTTCTACTGTAAAATTGTCTTCAAGAAAAGCGTAGCAATAATTTTAAGAAAGTTCTTTGTGCGTCTTCTTACACGGATTTATTTTTAGAGAATAATCTAGATTCTAGCTAGATGGACATGAGTTGGTACGATTAGAATCTGTCATCGAAGAATAAAATTATATTTGTTCTATAACAATATTTTCGTACATACATGGACTACAAACCTTACTAGCTCACGAGTCACACGACAGTACTAATTGGGTGAACGAAAGCCCGCGCCGATTTTATTACAAGAAGATCTAGAATTAGATTCAAACAATTTCAAACCTCGATCAGTCTAATACGAATACTCGTATTTACATTTGTATTTCAGACAAGTCAAGTTTGTGTAGATAGAGAAACATTTGGATGTTAAAATGTAGAAACTTTGAGTAAATAAGATTATAACAAAGGGTACATTTATAAGTTGAAATGTCTAGACAAGAATAGGCAATTCTCACCCTGAAACTTTGCCTATTTGCCGTTATAATTACCAGCAAAGTTTCAGAAAGACAATCATTTTCAACGAACACACGATACTCTATAATTTTGAACTTCTTCAACCACAAATTACAATATAAATAAAAACGGTTCCAGTTACAACCGCAGAATTTCACATCATTCATTGAAATTCCGCCCAGCTACCGCTTAAAGTATACAAACACACAAAGTTTTATTTATGCGTGTTATTGTGCAGTGACGTCCCGCAGCGTGACGGCAGCGTAGCGGCAGCGTTGCAGCTGCGTGGCCGTGGCGGCGCATACTAAACGCACCGCAGATAAATGGCGCGGGGCTTAAGCGCCATCATGCATGCATGGCCTTTGTTTTGCCTTTTTATTTCATAACTCCGTCCACAAAGGATGGCGAGAATTCGTGCGCTTTGGAGCGGGCAATATTGTTGTTAGGTTGTGTGGATATTGATGGTTTTAGGTAAGTACAGCTATCGTTTTTGTCCCAATTCGTGCAATTTTGTTGACCGTTTGGTACCTTTAAAGGACCATCATTGAATGATTTGAGCAGCGTAAACGAACGATGGTAAACCGAAAATCGCTGTATCTTATCATAGAGGCTCTTCGACTGCGGTAAAGGCGAGAAAACTGGATCTTAATACAACGTACTATCAGTTTAACAAGATATATGAAAGGGATGCATTGAAAGACTGATGATCCTTGAATTACGGTCCTCTGAAGTCAGTAGCCTCTTTCCTTTTTTATAGAATAGCTAATCTTTTCACCGTCCATAAGATTCAATTTTCATCCACAAGCAAAGAAAGAAGCCTTTACCGATAAAATTCCAGTTTTTTCTCCACATTACCCTACATAGGTAAGGTTCAAAATAATTGGTGGACAAATCGGGAGCTCGGCTCGGATTGGCTTGGATTCAATCGTGCATCGTACATTATTCTATTAGACTGCAAGCTATCGGCTTCGGGGAACGGTGGTCGGACTAGAATCCCGTTAGGAAAATATGGTGCAAGAGAATAACTTACAGCGGAATAAGGTATTTGATTGAAAATATCTAATCAGACCGTTTAGTCCACCGGCACCGGTGAGATTATGAAAATATTTGACTCGTACTTTTTCCTTTGTTACTTACGCCAAAATTGCCGAAGATACGAGATTTTCAAAATTGGCATTACCAGCAGAGTGCAACTCTTGACGTCACTAGCAAGTAAAACTGTACTTGCTTGTGACGTCACGAGTCGAACTCTCGAATTTGATGCGTTCTATCTTTGTGTTTATTCATTGATTTTCCAAAAAAAAAATACGTGGGACTATTACATTTGATTTTTGTTGTATTGATGTTTTCGATACGTGCATTGAGTTCTTTCAAAGATAGTGGAAAATATAGAATCATATCGACCAGTCGGCGCTCTTTAGGTGAGGCTACGTTCAGCAGAGTGTGGTGACTCCGGGAATATTGTATAATCTGATTTAGATATGTGTCTGGGAACAGTTGATATTTTGTCCCTACCCTAATGTTATAACAACGAAACTTATTTTCTTAAATATTTATGGAAAAGTTAGTGAGGATGGTTTATTACTCTTTTACACAAAAACCTGGATTAACACATGGAATACTTTTTATTCCTGTATCATGTTCCCGAGGGATAACTACTGACTCTTAAGCTAGTCACTGAATATATTTTTTTACGTTTGTCCAAAAAAAAATTAACTTCTCCGTCGTCTTATCACTTACCAAGATAACTGATTTTATACGAGGATCATTAAATTAGCGACATTTCTGACGCATCACCTCCTCACTTGGGTACGGCAAACGGTTTCAGATATAACCGTTACGGTTCGGATCCGAAGTCAGCATTAACTTTAACGATTCGATCGTTGCCGACTAAGATAACTGGTTTGCAATGCCTTACTTACATCTTTGTATTTGTTCGTATTTAGATCTTAGTGTTGAAGTTAAACCATTTGTTATAATAGCATGAACTGTTAGTTTATTACTGTTCTTGGGTGTTTCAAGTACGTTACTGAGTGCTACTGATGGTTACTGTAATGTAATGGACGGAGTTTTCTTACTTGGTTTTTGCTTATGTTTTTACTAAAAAAAAAAAAAAAAACACTTGTTTAAAACAATTTGAACAGTTTGTTTTATAAAATTAAAAAAAAAAAAACTGTTTTTTTCCAACCCTGCCGAAAAGTTTAAAACAAGAACAATATTAATTTGACCGATATTGTGCTAGCCGTGGTCGTGTGCCACCTGCGGTTGTTTCACACAATCTTCATTAGGTAGGTGGCACACGACCAGGGCTAGCACAATATCGGTCAAATTAATATTGTTCTTGTTTTATACTTTTCAGTGCACGTTTTTTTCGTAGTCGGATTTTAGTTATTTTGAACTTATTTTTGGTTTCTGTTTGTTTTTGCGTCCAAGAGTAAAAGCTTTCAGACATTTCGAGCAATATATTTAGTATCAAATCAAATAACGTTGCCTATTTATTGAGTCAACAGTTTAATTAAAATGCTGAACAATTTTCGTCACATCCAAGATCGTCTTGTTTAGAAAAATAAATTCGCATGCTTTTGGTGGGTGAAAAAATCTTTCAACCTATCCTACAATGAATTATTCTCTGATCTCTCTCCTACTAAACTAAACGTTTGTGTTGCAGGCAGGCATGCGATACCCACTTGTCCAAACTTTTTAATTTCTTTTTTATCTTAGTTCGTTACTTGATCTAGAATCTGTTTTCAAATGAGTTCCTTACAATTGTCTGTTCTATTCTTTCATTCCTTTTTACATATCTCCACAAAAACAATCTACACTTTTTTAATTTAATCCACTTACAGAATAATTCACAAACTAGTTGATAAATAAACTAGCGTCTGATATTACTTTTTTCAGAGTGGTCCTATCTATTTTCCTCGGGGGACGCGTAGAGCGCCGTTGATTAAAGAAATTAATTGTTTATCGTCGACGGAGACGTGTTGCGAATATATTTAAAATGAAAATCTCTGGATAATGGAAATTTACCCAGTGTAAAAGACAAGGTTACTTTGCTATTGAGGAAATGGTGTAAATCCTTACTTTATGATAAAAATGCAAGAGTTTGGATAGATGGATGGATATTTGTTATTAAATGCTGACTTATAGGTACAGTGGTAAGTATAATCTGGACTTCTGGAGTAACACATAGTATATCACGATAGTACGATATATTTCTTGATAATGACGGAGTAATTAGATTTTTTTAGTTAAATACCTTTATTTTTACAAAAAGCACATAACTTTCATACACACACATCATACTTTACATATAACAAAAAATATGAGACAGCAACATTTATATTTACGTCCCAAACATGGCTCGCGGGAACGTTGCGATGTTAGAAATTCACAACCCTAAACCAAAGGAAAGAATATTAATCATACTGTCCAGTGACAGATGAAGGGGAACAGCAGCCTGTTTGTTTTGTCCTGTTTCTGGGATATCCTACTATAACAGGGCTTATCAGTATTAACCAGGAAAAATAACAAACAATAACATTAAATGCCTTTTTTTAAACTTTAAAAGTTAAAGGCTTTTTTGTCGTGGTAGAACCATCTAAAGTGTCCACCCACCCACTTGATTCAGACTTGTACTGACTATAATCGACGGGGATTCTTCAATAGCCCTTAACGTTCCAGGGTCACGGTTATCTGATAAGACAGTCCCGCGACCCCGGTAGGTTTTGGCCCTCTAAGGGGAGTACCGTCAAATTTCTCTCTCAAAGCTCTGTGAGGTGCGCGTGGAACAAGACGCGCCGTCGACTCGGGCATAGTCCATAAACGGACGGCGAGACACCCATTACTAGTCTCAAACAAATAATATAATATAACTGCAAATCAGGATGAAGATAATATAGCAGCTAAGATTAGATTCTTGAAGGCTATTTCATTCGGTAATGGGACTACCAAACCTCATTACATGAACAACATAATATCGGAAAGGTAAATTGCATTACTTAATCACAGCACTTCGTGATTACAATATAGCGTGCTGAACATACAGCTGCTTGCCAAAACCAACAACAAAATAGATCATAGACTACTAGTAACTTGTCCCGGCTTCGTACCGATTGAAATGAAACTTTCGACCTACCCGGTGGATTTTCCGAAACATTTTTTTTTTATATAAAACTTGTCCTGGCAATAAGAAACACGAGAAAAAAACAATAATCCAAATTGGTGGAGTCGATTGGAAGTTACGTGCATACAGACAGACGTAAGTTACTTTGTTCTATACCATTCCTGCGAAATAGTGTGTGGCACATTTGTTCGCGCACTTCATCAGTGCGCGTACTAAGCTGGTATCGCGTTTAGATTCTATCTATCTATCTATGTCCACCGCCAATGTAGCACATTTGTGCGAAAATGTTCACTGAACTAAGTCTAGCAATGTGCACGCACAAAAGTATCCAGGTGTGCGCGAACATTTTTAGAATGTTCGAGCACAATTTGTTCGTGTTTGAGCTTGAGCGAGTCTGCCAGAGCGAACATTTGTGGAACACTGGAGCAATCGTATCTAAAGACGTTTAGGTTGCAGGCAGCCCTAACAAAGTCCCGGGAAGTAAATACACCCGTGGAAAGTTTCGATGTCGCCCGGACGTGACACATCTTTGAAAGAAAGCAGGTAATATGGTTATGATAGAATTTACCCGGTGAGGCAACCACCTCGGAATACAGGATAAAGATATTGATTTAAGGCTCGGTTTGCCTATAACTGTGAGTGATAACGATGCCATCTATTATTACATAATTATCATCAGTAAGTTATTACTGTTTCCCTCGGGAAAAGGAGGGTTACTTACTATGACGTCTTACAGCAGGAGTAAAGCTGAGAACATTATTATCGGACGCGTCCGTCAGCCGCGGCTGAGGGACAAAATATAAAAAAAAAAAATGATTTTTCATACAAAATGAGAAATTGATCAAGCCTATCAGTATGAAAAATCATTTTTTTTTTTCCAAAAGTTTTAGAACAAACATTGATCAGTAACATGGGCTGAGTTACCCCACGAGAGGTTTTGCGCTATTAACGTTACACGTTGTATAAGTTTAATCGAGAGTTCAAATTGCAAATCATCGAATATCAAAAACAAATTCTTCAAATTATTGAATGCAATGCCTGTGAAATTGAAAATAAAGATATTTTATATCAAAGGATGGTTTTCAGAACTGCGTTCAAATATTAGCATTAGCATGGTTGTTTTTGACAATAATTATAAAAAATAAAAACAAATTCTAGATCGAAATTGTTTTCAGATCTATTCGGGATTATAAATATTTGAAGCCTTTTGAAGTTCAATGTCTAGAAGTACGTGAAAGGTGCATTTCCGAGACGGGCCGCAGACTGCAACCGCAGGCGACACTGTGGCTACCGGCTGCGGTTACCGCAATGCTGCCTGCGGTCGCTATTCCAACTGCGGCTGCATGCCGTGGCTGCACAATGCACAGAACCGTGCCTCAGTTGTTCCAATAGCTTCATGCGAGACAGAATGTTAGATAACGCTACCGATAGTGTACTAATGTGTCTTTTACTAGAAGAGGAAGATGATGATGACTTGTTGTTATTATATGCCAAAAGAAAAAGAAAAGCACCTAATCTTTTTTTTTTAAGTCGAACCAAAGAAGGAAGTTATTCTATTAAGAACTGGATGACCAGCTACAATGTTAATAAGTTTTTCTTCATCGTCATCCGAAAAAGTCGACATTATACGTGTGAAGTCTCTGCGGTTCGCGACACGACTTGCGCTGCAGTCTGCGGTCGCTGCGCGCCGCGGCCGCACGCTGCGCGTTGCGTCTGCAGGCAGCAGTGTTGCCGCGCTTGGAATCAATTTCATAGATGTTCATAGAAACAAGTGCTGTCGCTTGCAGTTTGCTGCTGCAGTTTGCGGTCTGCGGCCCGTCTCGGAATTGTACCTTAAAGGTGCATTTCCGAGACGGGCCGCAGACTGCAACCGCAGGCGACACTGTGGCTACCGGCTGCGGTTACCGCAATGCTGCCTGCGGTCGCTATTCCAACTGCGGCTGCATGCCGTGGCTGCACAATGCACAGAACCGTGCCTCAGTTGTTCCAATAGCTTCATGCGAGACAGAATGTTAGATAACGCTACCGATAGTGTACTAATGTGTCTTTTACTAGAAGAGGAAGATGATGATGACTTGTTGTTATTATATGCCAAAAGAAAAAGAAAAGCACCTAATCTTTTTTTTTTAAGTCGAACCAAAGAAGGAAGTTATTCTATTAAGAACTGGATGACCAGCTACAATGTTAATAAGTTTTTCTTCATCGTCATCCGAAAAAGTCGACATTATACGTGTGAAGTCTCTGCGGTTCGCGACACGACTTGCGCTGCAGTCTGCGGTCGCTGCGCGCCGCGGCCGCACGCTGCGCGTTGCGTCTGCAGGCAGCAGTGTTGCCGCGCTTGGAATCAATTTCATAGATGTTCATAGAAACAAGTGCTGTCGCTTGCAGTTTGCTGCTGCAGTTTGCGGTCTGCGGCCCGTCTCGGAATTGTACCTGAACTTTGACTTTAGCCTCGTTTCTCAATAAATTATTAATCTATACTTATAATAAATTTGTAGAAAAGTTGTGTCTGTACAATAGAAATATACAAAAAAAAAGTAGCAGGGGTTGTTATTTTATCGATGCCGAACCCGAAAATGTAGTTAACTTTTTTTTTGTCTGTTTGTCGGTTTGTCTGTTTGTCTGTTTGTCTGTGTGTTTGTGCACGCTAATCTTCGGAACTACTGGACGGATTTGAATGATTTTTTTTTGTTGTATAGGTATTAAGTCCGGTTAACATATAGGCTATAATTTATCTTGGAAACTTGAACACCTGATGCAGAACCGCAACAGACCTGCTTAACTATAAGAGATACAGAAATGGTGCCATAGCAAAAATTGTTCCACGTGATGAGCATTTTCTGCTGAGAGAATAAATTTGAAGATCCTGGACACCTGATATGGAACACCAAGAGCCCAGCTACACTATGACATATACAGGAATGACGTCTTAGCAAGAGTTGTTCAGCCTGATGAGCACCTTCTGTTGATGTATAAAAATTGAAGATCTGGAACACCTGATGTGGAACTTCAAGAGCCCAGCTACACTATAACATACAGGAATGACGTCTTAGCAAGAGTTGTTCAGCCTGATGAGCACCTTCTGTTGATGTATAAAAATTGAAGATCTGGAACACCTGATGTGGAACTCCAAGAGCCCAGCAACACTATAACATATAAGTGAATGACGTCTTAGCAAGAGTTATTCAGCATGATGAGTACTCTCTGTCAACGTATAAAAATTGAAGATCTGGAACACCTGATGTGGAACTCCAAGTGCCTAGCTACACTATAACATATACAGTAAAGACGTCTTAGCAAGAGTTGTTGAGCCTGATGAGCAACCTCTGTTGTCCAATAAAAATTGAAGATCTGGTACACCTGATGTGTAACTCCAACAGCCCAGCTACTTTATAACATATATAGGAATGACGTCTTAGCAAGAGTTGTCCAGCCTAATGAGTACTCTCTGTTGACGTATGAAAATTGAGATCTGGAACACCTGATGTGGAACTTCAAGAGCCCAGGTACACTACAACATATACAGGAATGACGTCTTAGCAAGAGTTGTTCAGCCTAATGAGTACTCTCTGTTGACGTATGAAAATAGAGATCTGGAACACCTGATGTGGAGCTCCAAGAGCCCAGCTACACTATACTTAATATACATACATAGGATTGACGTCTTAGCAAGATTTGTTTAGTCTGATGGTCATTTCCTGTTGACTCACAAAAATGAAAGATCTGGAACGTCTGGAATCGTCTCGCGCATCCCGTTGTTTTCCCGTCCCAAGGCTCTTAGAATTCGACGTTTCAGATCTTCGATTTTGACGACCCCGTCGTCGCTGGCATAAGCAACAGGATCCGCGTACGAAGTCGCGGGCAGAAGCTAGTTTTAACTAAAATTGTATATATTTAGAGCATCGTCTGAGGGGGCTTAGTTATTTATCATTTTTGCACTTAACTCGATTGCTTTTAAGTTCATAAAAGGGTCAATGTAAGTTAAAAAATGAAAGAGCTTATTTCAGCTGGGAATACACGAGGTTGGGCTTAGTGGAGCACTATGAAGATTGGATGACTTGGCAAGAGACACTGAAATAAATTGGTGCCAGAGGGATGATTAATAACCTGTTAAATCGCACGCTCTTAAATTATCTGATTTAAATATGATCAAAAACTTGCTTAGTGATCATCATCAGCCTATAATGTTCACACTGCTGAGATAGGCAAGTCTGTGTGAGGGATAAGCCATAATCCACCACGCAGGCCAAGTGCAGGTTAGTATATGTCACATGTATTCGAATTTTTGGTTCTAGTTAATGCCAGTTTTCCTCACGATGTGCGATGGTGAAATAAATTACACAAAGTAGTGCGCCTGGCTCGACTCGAACCTACGTTCTACATTTAGTTACTCCGGGCCAATACCACTGGGCAACCACTGCTCTCTTATTTACTTTAAGACTAGTCGCTGAGCCGAGTAACGGGAATGCCTTTAGAGGTTTTAGCGGCTCCGGAACGCAAAAGGCAAATAATGGAACAAGCATGTTTTCAGACAGCTAAGTCTGACATTGAACCTCAAAAAAGAAAAAAAAACTTCTTTCGTGGCAATATTTTTCAACCAAACACGTTCTAACCCTAACACAGCGGCCTTTAAAAAATGCGACAAAAAAATAACTTCGCGAAAATAATTTCTAACTCGGAGATAATGTTTTCGGAAAGAATTTCCCAGCGGCTTTATTTCCGAAGAGTCGCGGTACATATTTACATAGCAGGGGACTTAATAACAAACGTTGGTTGCCGCTTCCCCGCATTGTCTAGAGAGACTGTCGCTCCCTTCATTTTTATGTGCTCATAATTCCCCTGCCTTTTAGTAACAGAGCAGACATCCTTTATTCACGTATTTGCTTCATCCCTTATTGTCCTTTTTTCATATATACGATATTACAGCGTTTGTTCATATTCATTGTAGCATGTGCCTTTGCTGTGTTTCAGGGGAATTGACAAACTGTGACGGTATGAAACAATGATATCGGATTCGGTCTGTAATTTTTGTGTAAGCAAAAGGATTTATATTTTTCGCAGTATTTTATTTTAATTGGGCCTCAGCCTGTTTATAATTACAAATTTGTAAAAAATAGGCTGTATATTATAACTAAATTCCAGTTAGTATTCTGATATACATTCACAACAATCTGCCCCACAATATTTTATTATTCACCTTATAATTAAAAATAATTCTGCAGAATTTTTCTGTAATGAAAATAATTTCGCTTAATTATTTATGTAAACTTCGAGACAGGTAATTCCTTTGAAAACATTCTTCCGCAATATTAAAATGTAATAAAAACAATCACAAACTCAATAAAAGGAATGAAAACCAATTCTCGTCTAAAAATATCACTGTACCAGCATTTAAAACAATATTTTTTTTCAGCGTGTCCTAAATCCAATTTAGCGGTAAAATCCGGGGCCATTTCTCTCGTCTATTTTGTTCCTCATACATTATTCAAAATTATTCCAAGTGAATCACATGTTATGTCGTGCGGTGTCCCACAGGGATCGGTCTTGGGACCGCCCCTGTGGAACATCGGATACGACTGGGTGCTGCGCAGCGACCTCCCTGATGGCGTCAGCGTAATATGTTACGCTGACGACACGCTCGTCCTGGCACAGGGAGAGTCGCACCAGGCGGCGGCCGACGTGGCGACGGAAGCGGTTGCGACAGTCGTTGATAGGATCCGGCAGTTGGGACTCGAAGTGGCGCTGCACAAGTCAGAGGCCATGTGTTTTCATGGCCGTCTGAATGCGCCGCGGTCAGAGTCCCACATAACGGTGGGAGGGGTTCGCATCGGCGTCGGGAGGACGATGAAGTACCTGGGACTCGTCCTCGACAGCCGATGGAACTTCAGGGAGCATTTCCTGAGTTTGGCCCCAAGGCTGAACCGGGCAGCAGGCGCCCTCAGGCGACTCCTGCCCAATATCGGCGGGCCAAACACCTCCTGCCGGAGGTTGTACGCCGGTATCGTGCGGTCCATGGCCCTCTACGGGGCCCCCGTGTGGGCCCTGAGCATCCGGACGCGACCACAGAAGCTGGTCGCATGCCAGAGGGTCATGGCTATCCGGATGATCCGGGGATACCGCACGATCGCCGGCGAATCGGCCAACCTCCTTGCCGGATTGCTGCCCTGGGATCTGGAGGCGACTGCCCTCCAGCGCGTCTATGAGTGGCGCGTGGAGGCGCAGCGTCGGGGAGAATTCCCGCTGCCCCGACAAGTCGAGGCGCGGCGGGAAGAGGTCCGGCGCGATCTCAGGGCAGTATGGAGACAACGACTGTCGCAACCGAGGTTCGGGCACGCCGCAATCGCGGCGGTAAGACCCCTCTTTGAGGAGTGGCTGGAGAGACGTCACGGCGTCCTGACCTATCGGATGACGCAGGTCCTCACCGGACACGGAAGTTTCGGGAGGTTCCTGTGTCTGATAGGGAAGGAGGAAACGCCCGGGTGCCACCACTGCGAAGATCGCCCGGAGGACACAGTAGAGCATACGGTGCAAGACTGCCCAGCTTGGGCAGAGCACCGACGTGTCCTCACGGCGGCGATAGGCGGAGACCTCTCGCGCCCGGCATTGGTCGCAGCCATGCTGCGGGGCGAGACGGAGTGGGAAGCGGTCGCCTCCTTCTGCGAAGCAGTAATGCTCGTGAAGGAGGAGGCGGGCCGCGAGAGAGAGAGGACAGCGTCCTCCCTCCGCCCCAACCGCAGTGGTAGGCCCCCGCGGCGTCGGACGTCAGCAGACGATCTCCGGCCACCGTAGGCGCGGGCATGCGGGCAGCGAGTAAAGGGCAACTCGCTGCCCGACCATGGACCATGCCCGGGTCGACGGCGCGTTGTGTCCCACGCGCGCCTCAAAGAGCGTCAGCATAATGACGGGGCCCCCTCTCAGAGGGCCAAAGCCTGCCGGGGTCGCGGGATTGTTTCATTACCGTGACCCCGGAACATAACAGGCTACTGAAGGACACCGTGGATTTTAGTCAGTAGAAGTCTGACAGTCCCTCCCGCCCTGCCCGGGGTTGGAGGACTCATTTGATGATTTTGCCACGTAAAAAAAAAAAAAAAAAAAAAAAAAGTGAATCACATGTTGTGTTGCGTGTGTGTGTGTGTTTCTGCGACTTATTGTGGACTAGGAACTTGCCCTGGCCTTACACAGATTAAATATTAAAATCAAATATAGCCTATTTTAGTCGCTGATAAATAAGCTTATTATAATTATGGGTGTTTTTTTTATCAGTCCAGTAGTTTTTCAGTTAGCTCAGCAAGGAGCAATATAGGTATACAGAGGAATAAAAACACAACTCAATAACTGGTTAATACGATATTTCTTGGTATATCTATTATTTCTTCAGGAATAGAATGGAATATTCCACTTTGCGAATTTTATCGCAATTCATATTTTGATACTGCTAAAGTGGCCTTCATTGACCCAGGCCATCTGATCTCTGTGAGAATCCCCAGTGTCTGCATCCATGATCTCAAACGTTGCAGCTGTGTGCAAGTCAACACATGCCTGTGCAAACATGTGGCAAACGATTGCAGGTCAAATACCCATGATATTTGTTAGGTTTGCAAACTTGAGTATACCTACACCCTTGGATCCACCCACACCACCAACATATTTTTTTTTGCAAATATCCAAAAGTCTTAGAACAAAAATTGTTTAATAACATGGGCTGAGTTACCCCACGTGAGGTTTTGCGCATTTGGTGTTACACGTTGTTTAATTTTTTCTTTAATCCACAGTTGTTTATCACAATATTATTATTCAATTATTTATATAACAATGTTGTTAAAGTCTACAATATCACAGACGTAAGCAGTAAATGATCCGCAGGCATCGCAACCCACTAGAGTTGCGTATTGCATACTTATAATTTTTGCAATGGTGTCATTCTTGAATAGATTTCCTCTATCTTTTACTCTGTTGCAAGAAGGATTAGCTAATACTTCGTTGTGTTGACCACTGTTCGTGTCCATATTATTGTAGTTATTGTAGACCAACTTTATCATAGAATTATCAATACTGCTGCTGTGTATCAATTTCGTTCATTTATCTTTCCTAGAAATCTATTTTGGTTGTTGTTTATGTCGACGTAGATATCAAAAGTGAAACCTCATTATCGACACCAGATCTACGTATCCTATGTCTACTTAATTAATAATTTCATCAAACAAACTCCGACATCAACGTACCAAAGTTTTCCCTACCTATTAGTATCGACATTTTGCAACAATACAACGCCAAACAAGCTATTCTGACAGGGCATCAACCGCGGGGTATTTTCGACCGAGCATGGGATGTTTTCGACCTCACAACCAATAGATGCACATACATAATTAATAGGGAAACAAGGATATCGGGTTCACAGTAGTTTCCTATAATAACGAAACAGGGCAACAGAAAACCAATTGTAAGGAAAACTGGAACATGTAACATAACAACCGCTAAAGCTTGGGAGCTTTCAAAACGCTAACTTTGTCAGATTGAATTCAAACTCCAAAACAAAGGAATGTTGTTTGTATCCGGTGAGATAGTACTGAATACTGATTTTGGATAAGAGCACCTAACTTGCTAAGCTTTATGAATAGTAAATAGTTCAAGCGGACTAGCTAGGTGTGCATTATCTATGCAGAAGGCCAATAGTATTGACGGAAATGCGAATTTTCGGCGAAAAGTCCGCTGATGCAGAAGATGATTTTGATTCAAAAAGGTGGTCATTTCTGTGTTCGGCAGCTGGAACACTCTAGACAAGCAGAAGACAAAAGTTGCAGGGTCGACAACGTGTAATCGATACTTCTGGTATTGCAGGCGCCTATAGGCTACGGTGACCACTTTGCATCAGACGGGCCGTATGCCTGCTTGCTTGTCACGTTTACGGTATGAAAATAAAAACGGAACTTTATACCATGTCCACACAACATCAGGATTACGAGTAGATTTTCTGCAAGCATACTGTTCCATAGATCTGTAGTACAAACATATAGGTCAGTATAATTAATGGGTGCCGACAGATGCCGTTCGACACCGATATTTATTTCAATTCGAGCTCCGGTACCGGTGCGAATGGAAACGATGTGTCAGCTTATTTTCATGGTAAAGTTATGAGTGGATTAATGGGTGATATAGTTTTGTCGATAGGCTTCAATAAATATCGAGTTGTATAAAGCTGCAAGGTAAATAATTAACCGCAGTAAGGTCTACAAAATTATCTTGCCTTACTGCAAGATTAGAGCCCAAGGAAAAGGCATCCCCTGCTCGTCCTATTAATAACCCTACGACAAATTTCAGTCACGGCGCATCCCCTGGTCCCAACGGCCCGGGACGACGATTAATTCTTTAATTAACCCTACAGCGGTACGGGTCATTGGTGCCGCGAATTAGAAGAAATGGCGCCGAGATAACTCTGCGAACGCACTCGCCATTTGTCTCCATTCAAGATGGCGCCGAGTTAAATAGAATAAAAGGAATCCTGGACGGCTAGGAAATATTATTAACTCGGTCGTTGTGTAAACTGAGCGCCTCAGTTATGGGCATTGCAGAGATAGTTGGAGTTGTGCTTCAAGAGTATTTCTAGTGCATTCTCAAGTTGGCGGGGATGTTGTTAGCATTATAGTAAGCCTTGAGGTAGCTAGCTTAGTTTTAAGGTCCATTTTCCCGTGCTAGCGTTATTATAGCGACAGAAACTTGTCGATATTGAGAAGTTTGAGAGTATGAGCTACTGTTTCAGTAACCAATCAGTATGAACATAATTTATAAATAACTAGCCACCCGTCCCGGCTTTTGACGGGAGCAATTTAGATCGAAATTCCTTTAAGACAAAAATATAAGTTCCCGTGAGATAATTTCCACCTGCATACAAGCAAAATCGCGAGCAAAATCTAGTTTCCTTTAAACCCAAAACTATGTAAACAATAAATCTACCGTAAATATACGATTAGATGCAAGTGTATAAGGTGGGTAAGAAATTCCTCAGGGCCCGATACGGTAAGCAGCTACCGTGTCGGACTGACGTTGTGCTATGCGGAAGTGGCGCCGCAATCATTCTAACCATGTATGATAGATATTACTTTGGATAAAATTGAGAAATAACTTAGGTGCTTAAATATTATCGTATCGTGTTACAACGATAGCAACTCAAATAGAATTTATAGTGACAACTTATTTCTGCGGGATCGATTGTAGCTTAAACAGTATTGTCTTGCTGGGGAGTTTATTCCTCAATCTTGCCATCGCATGTGGTGAAGGGTGGAGCTTTTATCAAAAAGAGAGGATTAATCAACCTAATTTACAGTCTCAGACTCAAGCTTTAAACTAGTTTCTGCCGATAAAATAGCTTGAATCTAGTTTTAAATTTGAGCGTTGAGCGACTTTATGTAATACGGGACTAAATACAGTACAGGAATTCAAGTATGCTAAAAGTTATCATATTATGCCATAATAGCGGCCAGAGACGCTTGCATCTAGAGATTGAGGGTGTGCTAGATCTGCACTTCACTAACAGGTTACCCTACCCATACATGCTCAAATCATTCATTTTTCGCCTTTTAAACGTTAAACTTTAGAAGGGATTAGCAGTACCGTAACTAGCCTTTTATGCCCCCAGTGCAAACCTGCTACTGTACCCTGGGCTGGCCACTTTTTTGGCCATTTCTGCGCCCTGTTACTGGGCACCGTTGGTATACCTCTATTTTCAGCACTGGGGATTAATTAGACTTGAAGGTGAAGTTGATCATTTTTAAAGAAGTTTCCTAAAGAGAAGGAATTTATTTGTACGAAACTCTTATAAAAATGTATTACCGATATTTTGTATTCCCTTGTCCGGATTCTGCATTTCAATTACAAATAAAATCATGCTCGAAACTTGGCGGGAAGGTTCCTCGCCTTTAACAACCCTCTCTTTCCCGAGGGAGTCGCAAATACTTCTCTAAGTAGCGGTAATTAACGTTTAGTCTACGACACAAGTGTACGACACTTGAGCCGCAATATATTTCGCGCTGGTAACTTTCAAAGACTATTGATGTCTGTGAAAGGAATTCGCATGATGTGGGTACGTCACCATAGAACGTTAAGAGTGGAATAGAGAGTTCAACTTCGTTGAGCATGACTGCGATGGATAGTTGGTAGACTGGGAGAAGTAGAACAATATTTTGTATTGCCTCATTTCCTTGCGAAAGGAACTCGTATGATGAGAGGACATCACTGTAAAACGTTAAGAGTGGACAGCCACTAGGCTGTTGCAGTATATGCTCAACTGAACCTTCGACCTTCTGATTTAATTTATCAGACGCCTTACCATGGTTGGTAACTCGTTTGATGAATCAAGTTTCAAGTCCTGCTCGCAAATTTCTTCACGATTTTTTCACGCCACATAAAGCCTTATGTTGTGGGGAGTTTCTCTTGCTCAATGTAAGGATCCCTAATTACAATCCCTAATAATTAGCATTTAAGAGTAATAGAAGACCAAAGGAACGATATATAGACTGCGTGAATGATTTCATTTACCTTTCACTCCCCTAATTTCTTTAGATTATCATTATACTAAATCAAAATCATTAATAACATGGAAATAAAATTAACTAACCAATGTAAATGACATTATATTTTATGAACATGTCTAACGATCCCTTCGTTTTACATAATTATAATTACTACGGGTAAACGGGACCTGTTTGTCGTAAGGGAAGGGTTAAAACGGGATGCACGTAATAGGACAACGTGTTCCATATTTGAAAGGCACCAACTGTTTTACCGTTAATTTGATTTATAGTTTAAATTATTTTTTTATAGAGAAAGATACAAGCCGTGGTTCTAATTTTAAAATTACAACAAAAGATGAATGAGGTTTTTGAACGTTTTTTTTTATTGCGACCAATAAAAGGTGCTTAAGTGTTGGAACAACAGATGAAAGCGTGATGTAATCTTGTTTTATTACATGTGATAATTTTTATTGTGTGAGTCGGTGTAAAATAATACCAACAGGACTGGTATATTTAGTATTATTACAACATACAGTACGCAAAATAACAAAAAAAATACATAGAGTGAGCAGTATTATCGTTAAACCGTACAGCTCCCCCACATTTAAAATCCATAATATCAAAAACTCTCCCAACCCTTACTTCAACCGCAAAAATCTTTCCTCCCTATTCCCACCTGCCTTCATTCTTTCACTCCACACCAAATCTCTAAACAACAGCAATAGAACAATTAAAGAGCAATAACCCGCCAGCAGCCGCAGCTCCCGAGCAATAAATTGCACGAGCAGAGTTGCACGCGAAACTTGGCAAGATGTATACGAGCCAGATTATACTGCTATGCAAATTCTGTAGATGTGAACTTCCTAACTTCGGATATTAACATAGCTTGCGGTGGTTGGAACGATTTTCGGTGGCACGTGTGGGTATTTGTTTCTGGGTGTATGAAAATGTTGTGTCGGGTGTTTATTAGTGGAAAAGTTGCTGGGATGAACTGGTCGTTTCGATAATGATGTACGGGAATATTGATACAACAAAGTAAAAAAAAAACTGTGAGTACCGCCACCGCAGACTGCATGTTAGCCTGTCGAACCTGCAGTCATTGGTAGGCATTTGCCTGCTAACCCTGGAACGTGAAGGGCTATTGAAAGGTCACTGTAGATTTTGGTCAGTACGAGTCTGGCAGTCTCTTTCGTCCCGCCCTGGACGGGAGGACTCATTTGATGATTTTACCACGAAAACAAAAAAAAACTGCATGTTTCTATGACCAATTGTCTAAACGTATGAACGCAAACGTAGCAAAAGCAGTATGTTATTATAGCTATACGACTATAATTATATCTTACGTACACCAACAATAAAAATAATACAGTTACGGTCGTAGCACAGTCCGAGATCTGCAATGCTCACCGCGTGCACCTGAGTGATACGGCAACAGTTGCGCCCGACGTAAACCGCGCTCGCATCCCGCATGCCTAATGTCTTCCGTGACGTTAGACTCGATCGTGTCTCATGTGGAAACACTTCCGCATTTGCAGGGTTAATACCAGTTAAAACTTTAAGGTTATAACCGTTATTTGGAATGTAATTTAAAGTCATTTCCAAACTTCATGTTGCATCCTCTCGGGATGGTGTCCCTTTTATGATTTTGGTTTTCCATTACGCTGTCTTTCCGACCCTCATCTACGATGCCAATGAACCAGACATTCTCGGAAGTATGCTCATAGAATAACTGTGATTTCAAAATCACTTGATTGCATTGTTTGACGCGTAATATGGGACTGCGATAATGGTGAAAACGTCAATGATCTGTCAACTGTCACTTGAAAAATATGTTTACCAAATAAAATTCCTTGTGCAAATTAATTTTCAATAACATTAATCATCTTGTTAACATATTTTCACATGGTTGTTTATTTGAAATCATGTAAATTTTAGAAAAGCGTCCATGACGTCACAATATGATGCCATCACAGCTTCATCCATAACATAGTCTTAAATAACACCATCTTTAATTGTCAGTCTAAGAAAATATGATATTATTTGTCTTTTCCCGTCTATCGTAAGCACATTATATTAAGGATTAATTAGAGTTAGCGTGTTACCGTAATAGAATCAACACTAACACCGATAATAAACCGATCTATTACATCTCTTCAAATCCAAAAATAATAGATAATTAAGACCAGATTAAGACAACTATTATCTAGCAAGTAATTACTTCGCGTTTTTCTAATGGTCGACTAATCAAATCCCTTTTTTTCATCAATCAATCAAGCTTCAGTGCTAATTATACCTAGGCTTTTTATCAACGAGCCAATTAGCAAAACTCCCAATTTCTATTTTTTTAAATCCGTCTTTCATTTGTAATTTCACAGTAACAGTCCGTTCACGACTTTGGTCTAAGCGATGAGCGGAGCGACGGGCGCGGTTAAGACATTAGTTACTTTGTAAGTACGCGAATTCGTCACTGGGGCGCCTCGTGGCGTGTTTCAAACATTTCTATACATTCCATTCATCCGCTCGCCCCTCCGCTGTAAAGGTAAGCGTCCACAGCTCCGCATCGCACGTATCGGACGTATCGTACGTAACGGATTTTAGTTTGCCTCGTATTAAAAGTTTTAATACGGATGCGGATGCGGAGTGGACGCTGTTGTATGAGTTTTAATTTAAAACTCATACAACAGCGTCCACTGATCCGCATCGAACGGACGGCTCATCGGAAATGCCTACATGCGATACGTACCGATGACGTCATACGGAATGCCGATCAGTGGACGCGCCCCGCACACTTACTGAACCATTTGTTATATTTTTCTTGCATTCCTTTTCTGCTAATAAACAAGCAACAACTTCTGCACCGCTTTCCTCCTTTCTCACAACACTTTCCGAACGTAAGATCACTAAAAAAATCCAAATGAAGGTGGCATCGGCAATCCGATTGCTGATACTCGCGCCGGGCAATCCGATCGCTGTCGATACAGTGGACGCAGTCTAATTAATCCGTTTGATGCGATGCGTCCGATACGTACGATGCGGATCTGTGGACGCTTACCTCAAGTCACCGCTCACAGCGGCTAGCTCGTGAACGGGCTGTATAAGGCATTTCCATTAAGTAAAAAGGATGAAATTTTAATGGATATTAAGTATTATTAAGTCCTTGCAAATTCCCGGTTCCGTACCAACTTGATGCCAATGAAAAACGACCAATACTTAATAGTTGGAATCCTTCCAGTGAAAATGAATGCAAATCCGATAAGTGATTAAAAGATGGTGGTGAATCTTTTAAACTCAAAGACATTTCTGTTGGTGTAAATGGTGATGCGATTAACCAAAAAGGCTGACTTGACTGTTTAAATTAATAATCTATCAGATCATTTGTAGCGGATTGAAACCGCGAAATACGACGCTTCCAAAATTCTCTTGAATTGTAGGTAACTTGTCCTAGATCTTTATGAAGGCATACACAACGACGGTAGAAAAACCCGATTTCATGTGGTCTTCGCACGTCAATTTTGGCGAAATTTTTGAAGATCTCTCTATTTTGACTTCCGTCTCAATCTTTTAACCTATTTGTTAGCTTCAATTTCGATAAAAAAACAAAACATTTTCTTTTTCTCATACATTATCTTAGCAATTATTCACACAAAAAAGAATTAGCCAAATGGATGCTGCCTTTCTAAAGTGGCTTGCTATCAAATATTCGGCAATTGGTTTTGATTTGACTTCAACTGTCAACAATCCAAACACAATTTTCTTTTTCAGCTAAGAAACAGTGTCAGATAGTTACTAAATCCTTTAAAACTTCAAGAGGATTCAATCAATATCAATCTGGTGAAGAGTGGCAGAGCTTGTTAGGTACAAATTGATATTGACTCGATTGGCGGCCCCGGGTCAATCACCAATTACAGCGAGTTTTTAGCAGATGGTGTCGCAACGCCGTTTCGTAAGCTATCGATTGTTGGCAACGTGACAAACTACTCCATGTTTATTGATCAAGCTGGGATGAATCTTGCGCAGTTTATAATTTAACAGAAAACCTTACTTTATTTGAAATTGAGATGATGAGTTAGAAAGTAAAGCCTCATTGAGACAATTGAAAAAATTGCACGCTAGTTTGACTACATTGCGGACTAATGGACAAAGAATTCATTTGATCAAAAAAATAACGCAATTTAGTCAAACTTACATGCTGGTCATGTAAGTTTGATGGCTACACACGGCGCGTGAAGCAAGCATGCAAGTTCTTGCACCGTGTAAATGGGCCATAACGATTGATGTGAACGACGAAATGACAACCCAAAACTCTTCAAAGAGACGAAGTTAAAGTGATGCTGATCAAGAACGTACTAATGATGTAGTTAAAGAAACACTGGGCGAGTTTGATAAACTGGTAGATGAAGATGAACACTTAGAAGCCATACAAATGATAAATCAAAACATATCGATCGATAAAAACCTCAAACCTTGTTACACGATCAAGATATGTCCATCGGCAGTAACAATATAGCAGGGGAAAATAAACCGTTATCGTGCCTCTGACCAACGACATATAACTGCTGATAAGAAACCAAAAAGGGAACACGAAAGGTTTATGGACAGCGTAAAAAGACAATCCAAATAACAGCCAATGGTGTGTGGTGATAACGGAACAAGATGATGTTTTCAATATTAGAATTTGTTGTTTTATAGTTTTGGGTTGGCGTGTTTAAAGTCTCAGTTATGGGTTCTATGATGTTTTGAAGAAATTCTGTTTATATTTGATGAGTTTTATGTCCGCATTCATATTTTTGGGCCTTCTTAGCGTATCGATCAGTTCCAGGTTACGAATTTTTAGGGTTCCGTAGTCAACAAGGAACCCTTATAGTGTCGCCATGTCCGTCCGTCCGTCCGTCCGTCTGTCTGTCCGCAGTTTAGCTCGGAGACGCACAGTACTAGAGAGCTGTAATTTGGTGTAAATATATGGATTTGTTGTGCCGAAAAAGTGGTAAAATAAAATCTCGTAAAATATTTTTTTTTAGGGTATCTCCTGTACACGTAAAGTGGGGATGTTATTTTTTTTTCTCGCGTACCCCATAGTGTGGGGTATCATTAAATAGGTCTTTAAAAAATATTGACAGTTTCCATTAACAATTTTTTGATAAAAAAATTGGTTTGTGAAATATTAAGCTTTAAAGTGCTAAATTTTGCTCGACTCGAGTGTCCCCCCCCTCTACCAGCTAAACGGTTATGTGTGGGGGTATGAAAAAATTCACAATAGTAGTATATATAACGAAGTTTAAAAGAAAATTGTCATGACTTAGTAGGCTTTACAACTTTACGAGTAATAGTCGACCAACTTATAAAATGTACTTGGATAATATTTTTCTTAAACAAAATGTATCGGAGAACATGTTATTCAACTGCAAATGTAAGTTTGTCAACTTTATTTTTACAGCTTTAATAGGTATGTTTTACGGTATGTTTTTTGGGGATAGGTAGGTTTTTATCGTCAACTATTTTTAACTAACTTCAAAAAAAAAGGTTCTAAATTCGTCGTAATCATTTTTTTAAATGTATTTTGCCCGATTTCTCAAAGACTCCTGGACCGATTTTGAAAATTCTTCTTTTTAAAATTAAATTCAGCGAATCAGTTTAGTTAGTTCGCATAAGTATTTTGATGGGCAACTACGGAACCCTACACTGTGCGTGGCCCGACACGCACTTGGCCGGTTTTTCACCTTTAAAATCAGCTCTTCTAAAGAACAATCGACAGGAAATGCAGGCCACAGCCACTATATTAAATGCTCCATCATCGGGCAGTATCACGTTCTAAAATTTGATCCTGTTCGTTGGAAAAAACATTCTGAATCCCGTTTTGGAAGAAAACGATTAAATTCGCTCTGAGTGGAGCGTGAGGGTCTATCAGAATCTACTAACTAAAAACTGCAATGTTCCTTCAGTTGCAAGGTAACATTCCTGCGATCCACATTTTAAACCTAAAGTTTTCCTAGGTTGGCTAAAAGATAAATAAATTATATCTAATCTATCACGGGCGATGGAAAATCTGCAGTTGTAAGCTTAGCACTTAATCTTCCAAAGAGAATACAAATTATGTTATATCACTAACGATCCTGACCTTTCAACCCACCATTGACTACATACATACTATACGTTTGAACTATTAGATAACCGATACTGATGTACCTAACTACTAATCAATGGATTACAGATAGACATTCTCACAAAGGGAAACACATGTAAGTATCGGTTCATCAAATGTTATCACATCACGATTCACTGGGTACATTTGATAATGGAGATGCACATAGAAGGTTCATTCAAAACTTTATAAGCTTCAAAACTGATGTTTTAGGGCGCAGAAAGCCTAATTTTCAAAATGACAACCGAGTCGCAAATGGACAAGTTTTTTTGTTCGGTTCGCGTTTGACCACTACAATAACGAATAAATTGTCAAAATGGCAAATGCTCTAAAAGTCTGATTCTTGGTCGCGGGACTTACGATTTACCGTGAGCCCGGAACGTAAAGGGCTATTGAAGGATACCGTGGATTTTAGTCAGTACGAGTCTGACAGTCCCTCCCGCTCTGCCCTGGGAGGACTTATTTGATGATTACACCACAATTCCTAAAAAAAGCCTGATTCTTAAAATGGCTTATTATCGAAAAGCCTAAATTTCAAAAAAGCAAATAAGCTAAATGGAAACTGCTTTGCACAGCGTTTTGCGAATTCTTCAAGATAAACCTTCTGTCCCTATTCTGTGCTGTGAGCACAGTCCCTGGTGAAGTGAACCGAATTAGGCAATTAATGGGTGCGCCAGCACGACCGCAGTACCAATTATATTGTTAGTTAGCGCAGACTTTATGTGCCAATTGTACGGTGATCGCTGATGAGAAATATGGCACTGCTCCATTTTCTGTAATAAGCTTCCAAAAGAGCCGAAATATCGAGGATTTAGAGGCTTTACTATGATTATGCGATGTCCACAAGACGATTCTGGAAATGTGTACCTTTTCGTGTGGTAAATAAAGTTAGAATTTGAGTCACTATTAAAATAACGCGACGCATCTCGGTGTGAATGGACCCTCATGCTCTCTTCAAACGGAGCGTAATATTCTATGCCACGGCGCGACTCGAAGTACGCCGTGAAAATCCAGATTTTGTATGATATGGTGGTCGATGCCCGCAAGACCAATTAGTGAGATTTGGTTTACAGCGTGGCTCTAGTAAATTAACGAAGATGTTTATCCTAAAAAAGAGAGAATAATAGGATAGGGAACGTTCATTTATCTCCTAGATTCAGTAAAGATGAACTGCTATGAGGTAACAAAATTACTAGTAAACTAGAATCGTTAAAGAAATATATTCAGCGTTACAACGAACGCACGTCTTACCATCAGAATAGATATTGATGGTAACATTCCACGGAAATAGTGTGCCGCACATTTGTTCGCGCACTTCAGCAGTGAGCGTACTAAGCTACTGATATTGCGTTTAGCCTTTCTGTCCACCGGCAAGGCTGTGCGCGAACATTTTCTCTGATCTAAGTCAAGCAGTGTGCGAGCACAAATGGTGAGTGCACTGATTACGTGTGCTGGCACAGAAGTTGAGCGCGAACTTTTAAAGAATGTTTTTTGCACAATTTGTTGTTGTTTGCTTGAATGAGTCCACCAGAGCGAACGTTTGTGTAACACACTGCCGCACACCAGTGGAACCTCATCTTAACATTTAACGTCAAAACCCAACACATATTACCAAGTCTATGTATATTACCTACTTGCTAGGTACTATTTTGAGCTTCAGGAACACATGCTGAGGATGGATATTGCTACAAGCTACGCACTCTGAACTGTTTTGGGCATTATTAATGTTGAAGTGCTAGCTATACAAGTAGGGGTCATATAGGCTTTCCTTTCATCATTAACTTGGGCCAGATTTTGCTCGTAGTTTGGAAGCTTGGAATTCAGTTTACCTGAAACAAAGGAAATAAATTGATAAGAATTTTGTTTGAGACACTTAAGACAATAACTAGACATACACGGACAGAATTACCCAAAAGATCAGAGGCTTTATCACCAGATTTGATGAATTTACCGAAAAAAAAAGAAAGGCTAGACTTAGGAACTTAATTCTGTAAAGAAACTGGTACAATAACAAGATAGTGCAACCCTGAAGTTGTAAGCGAAGCGGAAATTGAAAACGTAAACAGTAGCGAAGCGAAATATTTTATGTTCAGTCGTAAAACTTGTACGGATTGCGTCTGAAGTTATAATATTATGTGCAAAAGGAGTAAGGTTATATGTATACATGTAGTATGTGCGGCTCTATAGTTTTCTAGTTACTATGAGTCCCAGGAGGCCAGTAAAAGAAAGAATTGATTTTATGTGTACACAAGTAGCGTCAACGATATTTGTTTGTTCTAGATTCTAAAAAGAATCTGATCCTGAATATAAATGAACTTATTTTACCCTACGCGTTGAAAAGGAGTTTGAGAAGTCTGTCGTCTAGCTTTCGTCTATAAATCGGTCACTATTTTTAATTTTTATCTTTGTGTAATCAGATTCAAAGGACAGGGTGATGTGGCGCAGTCTGGGAGAGGCTGATGTTCAGCCACTGCTGAACATCTCAGTCTATCGCAATCCACTGACTGCGATAGACTGAGCTGATTGATAAAATTATATCAGACTGAAGTGATAATGTTCTAAGAACGGAATACTTCCAATCAAACTAAATGCCATCAGGACACCTCAACAGCTCTTCAATGCAGTATAATTTTTCATCATTGCAAATGGACAATTTTCTTGGTATAGTAAAATCATCAAATGTATCCTACCGTCTAAAAATCTACGTTGCTCCTTCGGTAGCCAGTTCTAGGCGCACGATGTCCATTAAATACAGTTTCGCGAATATAATTCGTCCTAAAGTGTACATATTTAGCTGGTTAAACAAACTATGTTAAAGATAACAGATACTGTCTCCCTTGTGTCTTGAAGACTGAGACACTATCGTACAAGTTCCTCCATAATTTCTCAAGAGTCTACATTAGCCGAAGCTGTTTCAAATATCAGTATTGGCTTAGCCTAAAGGCTATAACGTAATATCCTTTCAGTCTGCGTCTCGTGTTTGCTTTGTCGGTACCTTCTTACGTGTCTATAGAGTTGCTATCGAATATCTAAGAGGCCATCATCGGATGTTTTGTTAAGATGAGGTTACATAAAGCAGTAGAGCGTATTATGTTCCCGAACTAATTGGAATTTGGAATTGAAGGAAAACAGAGGATATATTTGTTAATAGGTATGAATGTTGATGGATGGAGAGGAAGAAGAAGGCCAAAGAAAAGATGGATGGATTGTGTTGGGAATGATATGAATGTAAAAGGAGTGACTGATGCTTTGACGTCTGACAGGGGAGAATGGAAGAACAAAACGTGTTGCGCCGACTACAAGTAATATAGGATTATGTCATGAAGATGATGAGAGGATGTATTCGTCACACTTTGTGTTAAAGGGTCAGAATCCGTGGCCTTTCATTCATGTAAGTACTCACTGTTCAGAGCAGAGAATTTAATTTTATTAAAGTAGCCAAGATTGAACCCCTTCATTTCAAAGAAAACCGCTTTACTTTCTTCCCTCTCAGGTCTACTGGAAGAAATTTCTCTAACAAATAGAGCAGTGCCTGTACTTATAAGCCCTTTATTAGCCTTTTACGTATTTTGCCATTATGCGCCTAATCAACTTTTCCATTGCCTGTATTCAATAGCGCAAATTCAACATGACCCTCCGGCCCTTAGAGAGCCATAGCCTGCTGGGGTCGCGGGACCGTCTCATCAGGTAAAGGATGACCGTAGATTTTAGCCAGTACAAGTCTCGACAGACCCTCCAGTCCCGCCCTGGGTGGGAGGACTCATTTGATGATTTTACCACGATAAAAAAAAAACGCTCCACTTCATTTACTGAACCGACAAAAAAATGTTAACTACCAGAGCAATAGAAATTAAAGCAGTTCTTGCCAATTCTTGAATACAGCACAACTTTCCTTTATTGATAGACTCTGCGCCAGCAGACAAGCCAAGACTACTTGAGCTTTACCGCCCACAATCTCACTTAATTAAAGACAGATTGCTAAACGCCAGTCCATTGTCTTCAAACATAGTGACGTCATTTCCAGTCCACTACTGAACGGATGAATTGGGTGTCTTCCAGCTGTTTTAAGAGGCAATCGAGGAAAATGGGTCAGGGATGTGAAACTTGCCTATTTTAGGGATGTAACCTGGTTTAAAGTGCTGAGTCAGCATGATTACTGGGAACATTTATGTTGATGAAAGGAATTTGTGTTTACAATTACATTATAATACGAAATTCTATGCATGTATTAAGCGGTTTTGGAGGTAAAGTACTGTTTTAAAGGATAATTCAGAAGGAAAAACTTGCAAAAATGAGCACCATCACCGATTTTTTTTTAGTTTTTAGGGTTCCGTAGTCAACAAGGAACCCTTATAGTTTCGCCATGTCCGTCCGTCCGTCCGTCCGTCTGTCCGCAGTTTAGCTCAGAGACGCACAGTACTAGAGAGCTGTAATTTGGTGTAAATATACGAATTTTTGTGCCGAAAAAGTGGTAAAATAAAATCTCGTAAAATATTTTTTTTTAGGGTACCTCCTGTACACGTAAAGTGGGGATGTTTTATTTTTTTCTCGCGTACCCCTTAGTGTGGGGTATCATTAAATAGGTATTTAAAAAATATTGATAGTTTCCATTAACAATTTTTTGATAAAAAAATTCGTTTGTGAAATATTAAGCTTTAAAGTGCTAAATTTTGCTCGACTCGAGTGTCCCCCCCCTCTACCAGCTAAACGGTTATGTTTGAGGGTGTGAAAAAATTCACAATAGTAGTATATATAACGAAGTTTAAAAGAAAATTATCATGACTAAGTAGGCTTTACAACTTTACGAGTAATAGTCGACCAACTTATAAAATGTACTTGGATAACATATTTTCTTAAACAAAATGTATCGGAGAACATGTTCTTCAACTGCAAATGTAAGTTTGTCAACTTTATTTTTACAGCTTTAATAGGTATGTTTTTACGGTATGTTTTTTGGGGATAGGTAGGTTTTTATCGTCAACTATGTTTAACTAACTTCAAAAAAGGAGGAGGTTCTAAATTCATCGTAATCTTTTTTTTTATGTGTTTTCCCCGATTTCTCAAAGACTCCTGCACCGATTTTGAAAATTCTTCTTTTTAAAATTAAATTCAGCGAATCAGTTTAGTTAGTTCGCATAAGTATTTTGATGGGCAACTACGGAACCCTACACTGTAAGTGGCCCGACACGCACTTGGCCGGTTTTTTTTTTTATTTCAGATGGATATGCTCTTGGCTTTACTCTAGGTCAAAGGTGTCAGAGACAAAGCCTACAACGGAGCGAGCTTACTCAGAAGAAGCCTGTTCACTCTAACTTTGAAGTGATTAGGGTTGTAGAGGTATGCGTCCGGGAAGCGGGAACACAGAAACGAACGGTATCGTAGTTGCTTTTTTATACCTCCATTTTAGGATTGTGAACCTTCAAAAGCATTGACAACAACCAATTACCGACTACCTGATTTCCGAAATGCATTCAACAATGAGTATTTACAAAAGCTAATCCTAATAAAAAGCCTCTTGCTTCACCGATAACAAATAATTAATTATAATTAGCACGTCTCGCGTTCGCAGCGCCGTATGCGCCGGGGGAGCGTACATCGTTTGTAATCAGGCCTGACCTGGATACTTCTTTGTTCGCCGCTGAATGAGACCCGACGAGCGTAGGGTTAATTGCGTGGCTGGTACACCCGCCTTCGGAGGGTTACAACTAATGCACTGAGTGCGTATGTTGGTTGTCATGCAAGGGTTTCTTTTGTGTGTTTAGGGTTAATCTGGGTTAACATGATAAAGAAAAGGAGAAATGATGTAGGTAGTGTAGTTCTTTCGACCTAACCCAGTAATCTTACTAGGAAGTCTATTGGGAAGGAATATCCCAGTAGTATTTCTCGGTAAAATTACTGGGTACAGTTTTTTTTTTCATGAGTCGTATTGCGTATTATGTATCACTAACTGGATTTTTAAATAATTTTGGGTCGTTTTCTGTCTAACCGGTCGCAGTTGAATACTAGTATTTTATCATATGGAGCGACGACAACAAATTATCGTGTAGGATTTTTTTAATTGCAGTTTGACTGAGATTTTTGGGACAAAACATTTTTTTTTTTCTTTTGAAAAACCGTTGCCCCACACTAAGAATTTCTTCGTATATCGTGGGTGCGTTTACAAACATAGAATCTCACATGCACAAACACCCAGACCCGGAACTACTAAGTGCAGATCATACAAATGTTTGCTCGGCCAATGCGCCAATCGTGTTGTCTTTTCACCACTTTTTCCTTTTTCATATACTATATGAAAAAGGAAAAAGTGGTCTTTGGTCTAGCCGTATGACAATATAGGCTACTTATTTAATAACTGTTAATTAATGGCCGTCTGCCACTAATTGGGCTTCTTCGAATTGAGCGCTTATTCATTAGAAAGAATTGGAAAATAAATATTTTATAATACGGTAATCATGACCTTTAATAAAGAGCCTTTATATTTCAAGAATGTCAATTTCTACCTTCTGTATACTTAATTTATGAGTCATTTTGCTAACAAGAATGAGCCACTACACTACAACAACACAATTTATATAGATTTTATCGAAGATTCCTATTATTTCCTATAATATCTTATTGTAAAACAAATTATAGGTGGATAGTTGTTCTACTCGCTCTTCTATTTTAATAATACAGAAAAGATTTTTGTGTTAAAATTTTCGCAAACTTATCCAAATTACATTTCAAGAACACCTGTATCTATTCACCATTTATACTTACGAAAGTTGTCAAACTTTGCAAGATCGACTCAATTTTAGCGAATAATTGCATACATTCGCAAGTCTTTTACATTCAAGGTTCAGACAATTTATTTTAATAAACAAGTAGCGGTTTACGAAATCTTTTGAGTTTCAACACCAATTAAATTGTTAATGAGAGTATCGTACTCACGTGCAAAATAATATCTTCCTTTTTAAGCTTGTTTGCGATGTAAACAGGCATGTTGTTTAAATCTGAACCTTTTAATTAAAAAAAAACAAGGTTTATTTCATGTTTCTGACAGTTTAACAAAGAAATAACTCTAACACATACAAATATCAAAAAAAGTTTATTATCACTAGCATAAGCTGATATTTTAATTATTTTAAAAATGGAACTGTTTATTTTCTAAATTTATATTTCGAAACAGAGAATCTATAAAGAAGAGGAAAAAATAGAAAAATACGATAATCTACCGTAACAAAAAATATTTCGATTTTTCAAAGTGTTCGCAAACTTATTTGATGGGTGGTGTAGATCACCTGTTTCTCAGCTGTAGTAATATAATAGGTTGTTTATTCTAACAAAGAAATAACATTTACAAGTATTATAAGTTCCAAACTGATTAAAAAAAAAACTTTTGATTGATTGAAAGAAATACATAAATTTTTGTGATCATACTTATAATACTTCCAAGAACGTCACCTGTCTGTCTGTCTATGTAAGTTTGCGTCATAATAGAGATGACTGCGATACACCTTGACGTGACCTATTATACATTGTATATTCTATGACGTGACGAAATAATAATGATATTGTTGCAATAAAATTGCAATCACAGAGTTACTACATCCTTGCTAGAATTTTGAAGTAGACGAAATCAAACGGCAATAATTGGACATGGTTGGTTTAGTGGTCTATTCCTATTTGTGTGAAAGTTGTGAATATTTGGAAGAAGCGGTTCATCGTCGTTATACAGCGGTGGCAAGAAATGGGTTGTTTCTTTTAAGTTTGACTTGAGTGGGGAACACACGGTTGGTATTGGACCCAAATGGGATTGCACGGTTTTAGTCAGCACGAGTCTGAAACTCTCTATCGCTCTACCCAGAGCTGGAGAAGTCATTTGAAAATCAACTCTTCAATTCAAAGCTATGGAATGAAGAGTTGCATGTACGTATTCGACGATTTTATCAAACAGGTAAAGGAAAACAACAAAAAAGACACCAACATACTGAAACAAAAAATCAATGAAACGTGACATTCCGCCACCTCCACAGGACTCTGTCCCAGTAGTGAGAACTTTATGGTCATGCTTATTCATTCAGTCATCATAACTCCAGTATTTAATTGACCAAACACCATTCACTGAGAAACCCACGGTTACAAAACAAGTCAGACGTATCTCTGCAGTCAAATATCTGTCTTGAAAGTTGAAACAGATCGAAAATCTAGCATAAATTTTCGACTGCAAAGCGTATTCAGTGTCCAAACTAGTAATGCACCCGGATCTATTCCCTCTGGATGGTTCAATGGAAAGCCTCCTGGTTTCTATTTTGAATGGCGATCAAAGGATAAACATGGACGAACTAGGCGTTCAGTTACCACAGTCTAAATATGCTTAGTTTCCTATTTGACTGACTGACTTTGAACCGTTTGATTGAGCTTGAGAAATCAGAATATTCTAAGGCAGTTGTCTCACAACCGGCGAGTTAGCGACAACTGTCGATATCTCTTTCAAGAAACGTATGATGATGGGTGTTTATTAATAACCGTTTACATTTTAGATCTGACGAGCTCGTGGCTTAATAATTACAGCCGCACAGGCCGATCTTCCGGGTTAAGCCGCGCTTGCCGAGGTTGGTCTGTGGATGGGTGACCATCTATCATAGCGAGTTTCGTCCGTGCCTCGGAAAGCACGTAAAGCCGTTGGTCCCGACTGTCATTTGTAGATCTTTGACAGTCGTTAATCACAGTCAGAAGCTCGAAAGTCTGACAACCAGTCTTACCATGGGGTATCGTATTACCCAGTTACTGGGTTGTGGAGGTCAGATAGGCAGTCGCTCCATGTAAAATACTGATATTCAGCTGCATCTGGTTCGACTGGAAGCCGATCCCAATATAGTTGGGAAAAGGCTAGGCAGATAATGATGACATTTTGCGAGCGAGATGGTAGATTTGGCGAGCGCGTAGTGCGAGTAATCGCCTGCCGCACTCCGAAGACTTGCTGACGTCTCAGCGACCAAACTATCGGAACTACCACTACACACGCTGCTCGCTACTCTCCAGCTCCTTTTCATTTGCTCGCTCTACTCGCTACTCGCTAATCGGTAGGACATCTGCCTAAGTTACGTTAAATGAATTTGTAATTAGTTGTTCTCGTTTCTCTTGGGGTATGGAATTGGTAATTTATTTAGATTTCAAGAATAATATTCCGAGAGCTATTATGTCCTTTCTGAAAATTACGAAAGCTGTAGAATTACCTATCATGATATCATTAAAGTAATCTACATAACATAATTATGTATTATAATTACTCATTAGTACCTAATTACTGTTATTCAAACACATTATTTCATTAGTTTACGAATTAATAGAAGCTATCTGTAGGCCATTTTCCTAATGAGAACATTAGGAAAATGCCTGTTAAAACAAATGTAAGTAATAACCGTAATTAAAGACAAACAAAAAAGGTTATCATTTTCCTAGGGCAATCTTTAAAAATAATGTTAAAAGTGTGTGTTACATAATTTTCGCTCGAGAGGGGCAGGGAATCGGATTAAGCACATCCAAAGTTAATTTTAAAATTATTTCTAGCAAAAATGGGCTTCTAACACGTTCAGTGTATTTTTTTCAATATTTACACACTTTTTATGATGAACTCGTGGTTACCGAGGATTTTATAGTCTGTGGCTTATGTAATGAAGGTAACATCGTTACCATCATTAGATAACCCCAGAACGGTCCACAGGTGAAGAGAAATGTGGGAAGACAACCGACTAGGTGGACACGATCTCATAGAAGTAGCCCGAAAATATGCCAAGTTGGATAGCCATGACCAAAATCCGCCAAAAGTGGATAGATTCGAAAGAGACTTACGCTCAGTTTGGGTGGCCAATTTGAAAAAGAAGGGTACACTACACTACTCCTTTTCACTAGCTGCTCTGAAGAACGTTGAATCACAGTGACACAATAACCGCTTTTTAGCAAAGAGTATTTTCTTTTAGCGACAATCGTCATCACAATAATTGAGTGCAGGATTTACCTGAGTTCTATATATTTACCCTAAACATAAAACACAGACAAGAAGATCGAAATGCAACACAAATGAGTTCCTAAACAGTAGCAGCATCCATAGCCTCACAACGTAAGCACGGCGGCGGCTCGGCCCCACACCAAATTACAAAGCAGGAACAAAGCAAAACCTGAGGTTAACAAATTAAATTTTCCGGACAGTTTAGAGCCTACTTCTGAACTGGGGCGTGAAATGCAAAATATAATTAGGGTAGGCCGGTGAGAATCGTGGGACAGATTGTATTTGTTTTGACCCCCAACGTGTCGCGCCCAAATTAATAGCGGGCTTTGTAAAAATATTCAGTTGCGACGTGAAAGTTGGTTCGGCTTTTTTTTTAGTGTTTTATTACGCTGGGTTTAGAATTTTGGGGTTGGTTTTGAGTATCAGGTAGAAGTTCTGGTGTTGACGTATTTGATAATGGGACCTACTTATTGTAGGACTGGAGTACCTAATTCGCAAATTTTCACCTGTTACCCGCAATGAAGGTCAGGTTTCATTGTCATTTGTGGGAATGTTCAAAAGAATTAGCCGAGCTAGAACGCAACGGGGATATTGAAACAAACAGGGTGGCTAAAATCCAACATGTTTTTTTAGTATGAGTCCGAAAGTTGACACTCCTTTCGACTTCTACCAAAGCTGTAGGATCCTTAAACAATATATTCATTGCCATTATTAATACTACACAAGTGGCTAAATAGTACTGTGGCCTATTTCATTTCAGTACACAATTTTAGGCCATAATATTTTCTGTCAGCACTTCCGCCATTTTGGCTAAACTTTTATTAAGAACCTTTCCACAAACTTTTGATAAGAAGCATGACCTCCAAAAGTTTATAATGCGAAAGACTGCTTTTATTTACCTTAATACAAATTCCCTACGGACCTAAGAATGACGATAAAACTTTTAGAAAACCCAAAGTGCCGAATAGACTTCTTTACTTTTGTTAAAAAAGTGGTCTACCTGACCTTTAAGAGGAAACGCTTTTCTTTGTTATAATATAAGATATCGCTTACACGTTTTGTGTATATGCTATTGTTGATCGAAGTGTTTAACCCAGTAAGCCAAAAAGTCAGCACATTTATTTGTTATTGCGTTTTTACTCTAAGGAACATGGCCACCAACTCCCAAACGTGTAAGCAAACTCCCATCCCTAATACTCACACCATTAAAGAAGAAACAATATGAAGTAAGAGGGTTCATTTGGGGCGAGTTAAGCCTTCCGACCTATTTCTCCCTTACAAGCTGCACTGATACTGCCACAGGCAACAAAACTAAAGATGCTTCACTTTCGTCAACCGTGACTTAACCCACGCACACATATGCAACACTTGGTAGTTCAGAATTTAAGGAAAAATAAGGGGATTTGGAATGCGGTAAAACTTTGCTTGTTAAATAAAATCTCGTAGTTTACTATCTTTGGCCCGACCTATTTTCCAACCACAATCTGCGTTGATTCCTGTGCTGTTCTCAGCAGATCCCTTTTTGTTCGTCTCTTCAGATAGCAATTAGGGACCCCAACTTATCTTCGTACTATTTTCGTTTCATTTATTCTTTGTACATATTTGCAAGAAACTAGGTGTTTTGATTAATTTGCTGATACGATGTAAGTTGATCTTGTTCGAGTTGATCGATGTGAGGAAATGTTTCTGCTTCATTGCGACTGAGTCTATTTTGGTGTGCGAAAGTAATTATTTTGGGGCTTCTATATTTTTCCATGCCTTATATTAGGCACATTCATGATTATGATCAATTAGTTCTTTATTTCGTGTGTATATTTCAGGAATGCCCGATGGAATATCAGGGACTGAATAGCAGTAAGGTTATTTCAAAACATTACTGATATAAAAATCGTTCAAGATAGACGTTCAGGGCAAAATATTTTATAGTAAACTACAAAAGTCGGTCCTGAAACTTAGTGAAACATACAACGGCATTCCGAATTGGATTCATAAGGCTTACGAGGATACCCGTCTCTAATTTACATAGGAAGGCTTTCGTTCAAATTCTTTACATCCCCTTGTATATTCAATTGTAAGTTTTTTTCTCTTGGCTAAAGATGGACAAGAAAAGCCTGCAGCTACGTGGGAACAAGTTTCCACATTTTAGTTACTTACACTTTTGATAGGAATTTTATGAAGGAGGTTCCACCGAAAATAACTGATGGCAAAGAGATAGCTTTTCTTCGGAAGCTAGTACGAGGAATCACATCAGAATTTATGAAACAGAACCACTTGACATAGGGTAATACGCCCTAGTTGACAAAACGCCCCGATTTTCTAGCATTCTAACTTACTGAACCTCTGGAACTTGGCGTCGGCCGTGTTATACGCCAACAGCAGCCACCCTCGCGTTTGGTTCCGAGCAATAAGAGTTAGAATGATGGGGCGTTTTGTCAACTAGGGCGTATTACCTAGTTTTACCCTACTTAAACGGTTGCAATCTCTTGGCATAGTCAAAAAATCCCACAATCAGATGAAGAACCATCATAGAGATAAGAGACCATTAGAACCGTTGTGAATTAAATTTAGTGCAACTGTCGCCATTTGTTAAGTTTATCTGGAACTACCCTCATTTTATTTGTGTATCGTTCTCTCGTACCCTTATCGGTCTTACACTTTTGTTTCAGAAAGTTATCCCAACTTGGGACTGTTAAAGCTCTTTTTAGTTCTTTTTGTATGGATTGGGGATGACTTAAATTTATGAGAGTACTAGCTGTTGCCAGCGGTTTCACCCGCTACAACTCGAAAATTATCCCACGGGAACATAAAATCGGGATAAAAACTATCCTATGTGTTAATCCAGGTTATAAACTATCTGTGTACCATTTTTTAGCCAAATCCGTTCAGTGGTTTTTGCGTGAAAGAGTAACAAACATCCATACATCCATACATCTATACATCCATACATGAGGGGTCTAAGTGCAAATCCGCCTCTATCCAGTTTCTGAAAATTTCCACAGCAGTTAAAAAACGTTCCGTGGCTTAATAAATCTTCCAATTTTACGAGAAATTTTCTGGGTTGAGAACAAATATAGTTTTTTCCAGCTCATAATAAATTTAATAACAATAGCATTCATATTTTTTAAGTAATATTCAATTGAAAAGTGGATAGTGGCGATTTTGTACCTCAGCTCTGTATAGTGGCGGTTTTGGACTTCATTCATAGGAACAGAGGCGGTTTTGCACGAAACTGTATGATTCGATTTATTATGCAGGATTGAACCAAGAACACTAACATTTTTTTTTTTTATTAATACAATTTATTATTATAATGTAATAGTGTGTTTGACCTTAAAAGTGATCAAAAATTAAACGCTCATGATATTATTTTAAATTTTATTAGTAGGTACTTAACTAAAACTTTAAATTCTAATGCCTACTTCTTCTAAATATTCGCAAGGCTCCGTTTGTTCTTCAGCAGGTTCATCGTAGGTTTTATCCAAGACATTCTTGAAATACAAAAGGATATCATCGCCATGGTCAATCTTCCAGTTGTCTCCAAAATGTTTGCACAGTAATTTATTGACGTCTTCAAGTTTTAACCTGCTAATATTAACTTCGTTTCGTGGGATATCTCTTATATCAAATTCATTCATGGAGATTCTTGGTTTCATGACACTTTTAGAAATACCAGTATCAACTTTAAAATGTACTTCCCCGCGCAGTAAAAATCTTTGCGGATTATTTTTTACTCTTTTTAGGTAGAATCTCTTACACTCCGAAAACTTGAAGTGGTATTGTCCTGGAGGTTTCATCACATTTTGCCCGTATGATTTAAAATCTTTAACTTGACAGTCGTATCCTAATTTTATTACTCTGCCGTAATTTTCGTAGATGTTTAAATATTCTGATGGCTGTATAATCACTTCTTTGTTTTTTATTTCCTTCTCAATGTGACCAAACACTCTGTCAGCAGGCATGAAAGAGTGGCCTGGGACAGGAAATATCAATTCTACAGTTTTCACTGTTCGGGGTGCACAAGTAGTCAGCCAGTGAGCACACATTGCAATTAAAGTGCTATTCTTATTTTGTGAACCACACCCATCAGCCATCAGTCTTATTTTGTCAATATTAGTGAAGTCCACATGGGTTGTTAGCTGATAAAACACAGCTGAAGCTATCTCGTTTGAAGACTTCGAATGTGTATTCTCTGTCCACGTATAACAGAACACATTTTGTTTTGAAATTTTATTTGTGCTACAACCCATTACAATTGTAAAGTTATACATATACAGTTGCCGACTGTAATACGCAATTTGATCTGGCACTTTCGGGAGAACTTGATTCTTCTGGCAGTCAAAAGACATCGTTACCATATTTTCCTTCTGCTCTCGTAAATACTCATAGAAGCATTTTGCTTTAAGTTTATGGATTCGCAAATAAGCCATAAGTTTAACTTTTTCAGTCTCAACTTTTTCTTTCTTAATCTTTTCCAATAGCTCAGTACATTTACTGCAAACATCAACGCGCGGCGCATGGAATCCAATATTGTAGTTTCTGTTAAAGATGTTCCTGAAATAGCATTCCTTGACCATCAAATTCGTGTCATCCTTTTTTGCTTCCTGGTACATGCGCCACATCTTTTTTATATTGAGTTCGGAGGCGATATATTTTCGTTCTGATGTTGAAGATCTACAATAATGCGACTCAATGCATTTGAAGGATTCAATAAATTGCATGACACTGAGCTTTTTTATCAAATTTTTTTTTGAAGCTCTGTCTCCGCCTCGACGGTCTTCAGGTAACTCTCCAGTATTTAAAAATCTTTTTGAAATCGACCTTAGCCTATGAACGCCAATGTTGAGGATCATTAAGAATACTGTTTGGCAAACTCTGAGTAATCGGTAAGGTTTAGTATACGTTTTGATATACATTGCAGTAAATGTTTCTGATTTTTTGCGTTGTCCAACCTGGCGTCTACGGCGAACCGGAGCTTTCACTTTGAGATAACTCAAAATGAAATTGTCTTGGTGACGTTTTTCTTTTTTTGCATAGAAAGCTGCATGAAATTTCCTGATATCTTGGGGGTTTAATTCGGTACACTTAAAAACTCCTGCCTTTTTATGGTTGCATTTTCCAATTATTTTACTTAGATTAGGTGGGTGTTTTGCAGCATATCTGTAACAATAAAAAAAGATAATAGATTTCATACAAAATTGCCACATGCCCACATTTTGCAGTAGTTAGTGTTCCATACGTGACAGGTTGGAACCTGTCCCATCAGTTTCCTCGAACGTACTGCCACAGTATAAATATTGTGGTACTGCGTTTCGCAATGTAATAAAATGCACACACATAATTCGTCCAAACATCCATTGAACCAATACGCTCAGGATATGGAACCAGCTAGAGATAATACTCTTCAAACAATTTTTTTTTTATTAAAATCGTTTCAAAATTGTGTAACATAGGCACACACAAAAAATACAATCGAATTGAGAACCTCGTCCTTTTTCGAAGTTTTTAAAAGTCGGTTGAAAAAAATGAAAGTAACTAAGTAGTCATTTTATAAAACTAAACACCATAAAGAAACCCTGTGAAAGGGGCGCTAATGATTTTGCGTCGGCGTCAGATACCTACGTCTTGCATAATCCTATCCAAATTATAACCGTTTAGGCAGCCCATAAAACTTACCTCTCTTGCTTTTTCTTGTTGCGTTTCCATTGATTTTCGTTGCGAGATCGCTTCCTTGCATTTTGTTCCGGCACTGGAGTAACATTTACTTCCATTTTCACAGTAAAACACACAGAAATCGTATAAAAATCACGCACGTAATTAGCATAAAAACACAAGGACGGCCATGATGCATGCTGTTCGGTGATTGGTCGAAACGGGACAGTGGCGGCATTGCATTTTAGCAACTGGATAGTGTAGGTTTTGAATCTCACTTGTATTTTTTTCTGTCTTTTTGTATGTGATAGAGGCGGTTTTGACCGTAACTGAATTTACAGAACCATAGATAATGTGTTTAAGTGTCACCAGACACAAAAAAACACATTTTATTTTTTATTGGACAGTGGCGGATTTGCACTTAGACCCCTCACATACAAACTTTCGCCTTTATAATAGTAGTAGGATAACGATTAGGGGATGTCTAATTTTGACATTATGGTTTGTTTTCGTTGCCATTCTTGTGAGATGAACTCGGAATAATGGAAACTCTATGATATCGTAGCATTAAAGCTCAGTTTGCTACCCAAATGTCTATTGAAAGGAGAGACGGTTATCACTCCCTTTGACAAGTATGAAACACAAAAAATGGTTAAGGCACACTTGAACACATTTTTTTTTTGGTCACGGTACTCACGAATGACCGTCACACCGGAACGTAAAAGGCTGTTGAAGGGCACTGTCGATTTCAGTCAGTACAAGTCTGACAGTCCCTCCCGTTCTGCCTTGAGTGGGAGAACGCATTCGGAGATATTACCATGCTACAAAAAAAAAGTTTGATACCGAAAACAAAATAAAAAGGAAACAAAAAATTCTGGCACAACTTGTGTGGTGGTTCTTTGTTGACAACTTTAAAACGGCTAAGCTCAGCATATCTGTTTGTTGGAGTTTGATATAGATACTTTATACCTTTTATTTTATCCTTTATACATATTTTCAACCCATGCTTAAATAGGATACTTAATTTTATTACCATTTCCATATTTCCTAACAGTTCAATACGAAACTCACAAACTTTAGTTATTATTTAGTTTATTTATTTTACCGGGTACTTCTGAGTATTACATTACTCTAAGGTATTTTCAATTTTATCCTAACTTCCTACGACATTCGCGAACTGTCGACGGTCCCCGTTGATTCATTAAACGTTATAATTTATTAGATAGACTCGTCGAAACTTCGCTCGTTTATATTGAAATTCGTAACAAGTTGGTAAGTTTAAAAATTTTCTTTGAGTACTTGTTCACATCGTATCTGTTTGAGACGGTGACGTCATTTTTGTTGGAGTACCCTCTAAAAGCTTGCAGAGAAAATAATTTTGATTATTTATTTATTGTAGCCTACCCTGTCTCCCCTGGTGACGTAACTGTAGACTTCGCTACTATTTCAGGTGAATTTAGAGCAGCAGATGACCTAATGCTGACGTCACCAGTCTAACTACCCTAAGTAAGCAATTAATTAAGTACTTGATGTGATTACATAATTATACCTATGTTTGGCAGTGAAGGTCCATTAACTATTTCAGGCGGTTGACGACACCTACACAGTATTATCAGTGACTACACCGTTGGGAGAAACTAAAGGTCTTGATTAGTCTTAATGTAATGAGGAAACTCGGTCAGTACCCATACCATGAGATGTCACTACGATACTCGATCATACGCATCGACCGCGTTTGACGCTCTCATTGGTCGAGAGTTCATACAACCTTGGAGCGGGCCAATGAGAGCGCCAAACGCGGTCGATTTCGATGATCGAGTATCGTAATGACGACTCATGGTATGGGTACAGATACATGATCATCCACCCACAGACCTAACTCGGCAAGGGCGGCTTAACCATGAAGATCTACTGTTATTATTTAGCCACGAGCTTGTATTCATGGGGTCTAAAAAAGACTACGACCATATACGAATTGCGAAATTGAACAAAATAGAACATTTTTTACAATGATTCTGAAAATCTGGGCTTTTTAGACTCCCGCTTCATAAGCCAATTGGTG
This sequence comes from Agrotis clavis, assembly GCA_954870645.1. NCBI lineage: Eukaryota > Metazoa > Arthropoda > Insecta > Lepidoptera > Noctuidae > Agrotis > Agrotis clavis. Next base: position 8,618,455 of record OX940925.1, read on the forward strand.
CTGCTGGTTGCGTATCTTTATTGTATCTTAATTAGAATCTGTTACCAACATATCTCGTATATCATCAAAGGCGGATTTAATCCGGCCTGTATAATTACTGTAATCATATTCTATATGCGCCAAGTGTTTATTATTATTACGATCTAACCAAAACATGGGCTTATTCCGCTTCCCTAATATGGTAGTATTGATTAAAATTGTTATAGTGTATTACTAGCGTTTCGCCCCAGATTCGCACGGGTTAAAATTTAAGACATACTCGGCTAGAATTTTCGGAAATGTTATTACGTTTAATTACACATGTACCTAATGTACAACAGATCTAAAACCAGCTTAGCAATATTCCAAATGATTCACTTCGTGAATGAATAGCCAATGAGGTTGCTGGAAAAGCACGAAGTGAATATTTAGGAATATTTATTAGTGGCCGTTGTTTTCTACTATGTAAAGAAAAGACCCGCGCTGGGCTCGCGTGGTGGATTATGGCCCCCTCCCTCTCAGAGAGAGGAGGCCTGTGTCCCAGCAGTGGGAACATTATAGGCTGATGATGATGATGATGAAAGAAAAGATACATATTTAATGTGGATATTGAAAAATAACTTTACAGATGAAGCATAAAAAAACTTCAAATGTAATAAACTATTTTGTCCAGTGGCAGGCTCAACTATTGCGAAGAATTACTTACATGGCATTTCTTTTTTACTTAATCATCAACACTTTAAGATTGCCCATACTTCAACAGCCTACATCCCCCCATAATAGATTGCTATCCGATTCTGAAACCAACGCTTAACCCGTCAATATTTCTGAACGATACTTCGGCAGGCTTCGGCAAGCGTCGGTGAGCTTCGGCAATACATCTGTATTGTACCCTCGTTCACTTGTCAATTATTTGGGAAAAATATACCCGCTTCAGGTAACGTGGGTTGGTTGAGCGTAATTGCGAAACGTATTCCTGAACGAAATTGATGTGGTAAACTAATATTATTGTTTTAGATTACTTGCTGGTTAGTCTTGAGGCAGAAAAGATTAGTTGAGAATAGGTTTTTATTACATCAAAAGTAAGATAAGCTAACCTAAGTAGGATGCCAAATAATGTAAATATGAAGTAAGAGTAAGGGGGACATAAATATGGGCTATGTAGCTTGGGGGAGCCCCAAATTCATCAATGGTCATCTTTCTGCTGAAATGATGATAATGACAAAGATACCATCGTTACTTAATTAATAACAGTCACAATACCTACCATATCTATATTTTAATCAAAAACTAACCCCTTTGTGGTAGTTCCATTCGCGTATCAACAAACGAGCTTCAACCAATATTCAAACTGTAATCCATTACTGGACGTGGAACATACAGAATGCAGTTGTGAATTTCAAATATTTTCTACCCACGTTTTAGCGTTCGGTGAGGCAATGCAAAAACTCTGGAACACTTTGTTATTGGTGTCGGGTTCGCAAAGTTACCGGATCAACGCGAATGGTGACAGAGTCAACAGCAGTGCAATATCTAGGTGAAGCCATTGAACAACTGTGAAATAGGAAAAACGGGAACAGTTTTTCGGAGTTTGGATAGCACGGTAAAAAATTGCGAAGAATAATACCTACTGTGAAAAAAGCTTAGCGATTTGGGGTGGGTTACTATTTTTCCGCATAGCCGTCTACCTAAGAAAAATACCGATAAAAAGAAGGGTTAAGTTGAGTATATTTTAGTCTACCTTCTCTAACGTTTTTGTCCATCCTCGACGTATCTCAATATTCCTTTTCCTTTCGGGGCAGTCTGTCAGTTACCTAATACTTTCATTAGGTTTACGGCTCGACCGGGCCAAGTTTAATTAAAGTATTAAGAAGTTGAAGTTGATACTTTTGGAGAAACAACGTAATCTTGGTACCTCGTCCAGCTTAGAGTTGCCACTGTCAGCGACGTTGATCATTGTCAGAGCACCGTTTCACAATTTATTAGGTCATGGACGCATTAATGTACACCAAAATTAAATCACAACTTTTTGACAATATTGCTAATTCCATGGTTACAACGGCGGCGCAAAAGAGTGGTGCTTCGCTAGCGATTTTCTGCATGTTCTTTCCAATTCCAATGATCAAGGAATACAATACTGTACAAAATGTAATTCGACATAATATCGGCAACTATATCAAAGTCGATGAAGCTTTACCGAACCGCGACGATTCACGTCAGGATCAGTCCTAACAATCGCATTGTATTGAAACGCGCCGCCCGCTGTAACAATCATTGCCATCGCCTACTCATCAACTAACGCTCGTTCAACAAACGTTGCTTGTTTATTTGCTGTACTGGAATATACGTTAAAGTTTGGCTTGATTTTATTACTACAGCATATAGGGACATTTATCTCAATTCTATTTACTTCTACGATGTCGAGTTGGCTTAAAAGTCCTAAGATATGACTCATTATGCAGTTGCTGTTACACATATCCATGACTTCTACCTTCTTTTTTTTTAGTAGCGTTCTTTATTAGTATCTTTTTTATTTTCCGATACTTGATTTTGCGCCGGTTTAAAAAATTAGACCCGCCATACGCCATGTTCATTTCAGGACATCTCTTTCTGCAAAGCTCTGCTCGTCTGCAGTTGTGGCATTCTATGGTCATATATTCGTGGATTTGGTAACGGTTACAAAGAATGTTTATCAGTAATTCCAAAACAACTTTCTTTTATGTAAAAGACAGCAGTAAAATGACTGAATGACTTGTACATTTTATTAGTACTTTTATGGTTTTCCCACATCTTGCAATACAGAAAATTATTCCGGAAAACGAGAAACATAAATGGTGAATTCCTTTGAGTAATGGCTCTGTGTTCATTTAGATGGTAAACGTTGTATTAATTTTCTCTTGCTTCTAACGACTTACTTGGTATAAGAGGCAATTTAATAAATTTTCTTTATTGCACAAGAGAGTGGTGTTAGTAATAATTGTAACTACGTTTTATAAGACGATACAGAGGAAGCAGTGAGTGCTATGAAGATCGTTTGTTTTAATGAAACTATTCTATGCTTATCTAATATTTTAAATGGGAAAGATTGTGATGATGCGATGGATGGATGTTTGTTACTTTTTCAAACAAAATCTATTGAATTTTAGTGCACAAATAGAATATCATTTGAATTAACGCAGGATACTTTTTATTCCATTATTACGTCCCCGTATGATAGATTTCGAGTTCAAAGTTCAAGGTTAGTTACTTATTTCATCAAAACAGACTATTTTTGTCTGAACACTACAAATTCTTGCTGATTTTTCAGTTGTATAACTAGTTAGTTCCACAACACATCTTTACATAACTCAGCATTTCAGGACAAACCCACTTAATAGACCCAAAATCGTTTTGAAACATGATCATATCCCGAAATTCAATCCAGAGGCTTTGTCATACGAAACGCAGCAATTGGCAATTTGGCACACAGTGCCGACCTACAACTAAGCAATTATGGATCGCAATGATTGTAGGAGAGTAGGCTTCCGCGCATGAGTATCAAATACTCCGTAGGGTAATCAAGCCGTCCATTCCCGGGTGTTTAATTAAATTCAGGCATCGGTTTGACGATACAAAACTGCAAATTCGACCTGCTCACCTCTTTTTAACCGACGAAAAAAAAAGGAGGAGGTTCTCAATTCGACATGTATATATTTTTTTTTAATGTATGACCACGCATAACTTTTGTTAACGTGGTCCGATTTCAAAAATTCTTTTTTTGTTGGAAAGAGTATATCTCAAAGTTGGTCCCATTTAAATTTCAAAACTAACATCGGCCTCTAAGGGTAGAAAAAAAGGAATTAATTGTCAATCTTCCTACAGAATTTTCAATTATGAACCGATTCTGTTGAAATAAAGTTAACAATTGTAGTTCTGAGGACATTATTATATAGCAGAGATGTGGAGAACATAACATGATGGCGTCACCATCATCAGACCAACTCCAGATCCCTGTTATTTTGTGAAGTCAGTCCCAAGAGGTCCTTAACAGTTAACAACAGCTATATCGTGTTTGGGCTCATTTCACTCAGCTTGATGAGAACTTTAGACCTAGCTGAGGTATCATTGCCATCCAGGGTCTGAGGATGGTGACGGATAGCAGGGGCAAGAGGTCCTCAACAGTTAACAGCACCTTTTTAGTGTTTGGGCTCATTTCACTAGTCTTGATGAAACTTTAGACGTAGCTGGGGTATGACAGTCGTTGAGAGTTTTTAGTTACAGAAATTGACACGAGATAGGAAACACAAAAGTAAAAAAATTAGACCTTTTTAAAAAAAATCAAACTGACGAAACATCGAACTGAAAAGCAAAAAATAAATTTTGAGGCTGCGCCAAAGAAACAATCAACGAATAGCTACGGCGAGCTATTCAACCAAGACAAGCTATACAACGAGCTATTCTGCTTTTCAAACAGTTAATTTATATGTTTGTTTGTTTGGCGCCGCCTCAAAATTTATTTTTTGCTTTTCAGTTCGATGTTTCGTCGGTTTGATTTTTTTTTAAAAAGGTCTTATTTTTCTTCAATTATAATACATAATTTCAAAGCATAACCACGTCTTGAGAACTTCGTCTGTTCGGAATAGACTTGTAAATCGGTGGACTGATTCATGTTCAAAGTTTAAGGTAAATGCATTAATGAATGTTATTCAGAACGATTATAATAATTAAAATATGATGTTTGGGTGGTACTGAGTTTCGTATTGAAACGAAGTTACGAAATACTGAATAACTTTCTGTTCTTTCGAAACAAAAATAACAAGCAACAGACAATACTTCGTTGTTAGTGGAGCCAGCGAAGCTACAAGTGGGTTCAATAAAAGAATGCCAAGTGAAAAATGATAGGGCGTTTTACCAACAGTACCGGTTTCAAAAGCTGCGCGAGAGCACATGACGTGTGGCCGCGCGCTTGCGCTATGGTTCCAGTGCTCCACGCATATGAGTCAGAGCGCGTTGACCCGCAACGTGGAGCGGACGCCTCTGACACATTAGATACCGCTTTAATAACACACTGCGATCATTTTACAACCGGTTCTACGTACATGGGACTGTATCATTATGATAATTGAAATGACTACTAGTACGGTTACTAGAGTGTAAACAAGATAACGGTAACGTAGCTCGCGACTATGTATAATAAGCAAATAATTGTATTGAATATTTGAACGACAGTGATAATGTTTATTGTGTTTCGTTTATAATAAACATTCTATAATATAACTCTGTTGAAGAATTTTCAGTTGACGTCACGCTGGTCATGCATGCGTTAACCAAATAGATGACTGATGACGAGTCCATTGTGTTTCACTTTCCCTTTTGCCCTCGTCATTTTCTAGCCCGTAAGAACTTTCCAAGGATAAAATTGAATGTCGAGCCAGATACTATAGAATAATACAGAGCAAATATAATAAAGAGACCTCTTGTTTCTTATAAAATCAAAATCGTCTTTTGAAATATTTTAAAACCAAATCATAAGATGCAACAGAGAAAGTTGTAGAAAGCCAATGAAACGTGACTGAGGAATACGTGAGGACACTGAATGACGTAGAAAGCGATATTATGGTAATTTAATTCAGAACTGAATAAGGAAATTGCACTCAATGGTATGAAACAAGGGGTTCCTGCAAACCCTGGATTGTATCCTAGTACAAATACATATAACCCACCATTTAACATTCTCGAAGTGAGTAAGATTGCTCGAGAAGACGAAAAGGAACCAAAATAATAATTTTCCAAGAAAATATTTGCTCGTTGGAAGGAAAGCGAATATTTTTATAGCAAAAAACCGATTTATGCGGGACGAGAAATTTAATTTAGAAGGCAGTAATTTAGTTTTCTAGGTATCTGGAGAAATTGTCTCTAAAAATAAAATTTTAGCGATAAAGGCGAGGCATGAATTTATTTCTACTTGACGCTACATAATAATAGTTGTTTGTGCCTGTGAATGAACTAGAATATTTAATATGCATTAACAACAAAAGGATTCCATGAAGATTTCATTAAGTCAACTCCAATGCAAAAACCAGTTCTAAAGGATAATGGAGGAGCTAGACCAAAGGTCGTCGGACAATTTATCGCAATGTAAATGAAAAAAGCAGTGAGTGTACATTTTTCTTTCTTATAAACTTCACTAACAATTTCAGTTCCAAGTAAAAATTGTTAGTTTGTAGTACAAAGCTAAAAGCCTTAATAAAGAAATCTTGACATCGAAGTTTCTCAGTTGTTATTTCACCTGAACTTTTTTACGATGCAAGTTCGGAGATTGCCCGTAGAAACTATTTTAAAACGACTTTTATATCACTATTAAAACTTTCCAAGGGTGTGTAATAGACGGTCCGCGGAAGACCGTGAGATTTTATGTCCCCGAGGATATTGTTTGGTATTTAATTTTATTGCGGGTATTTGAACATTTGTCTTGGTGGAACAGTGGAATGCGGCGAGTTGGCGACTAGTTTTGTATTCAACAAACGTTCAGATGAAATAAAGAAGGAATTTTAACCATCTGGGAATATTTTTAGTTCTCCGTTCATTTTGCTTTAACACGTTGCGTGTTGGCACTGTTAAGCCCCATTTAGACGCCCATTTAGACGTTGCAAGAACTTGCATGCGAGTTGCTTTTCATTACAGACTATTGTAAGACAATGCATTCAGTTGATCCAACAAATACCGCAATGTATTGAAACGTGCATGTATAAGCTCTTGCTTTGTCTGAATGAGGGATTCCAGTAAAATTATTTGAATCAAACGTTAAATCACTTTATATCTAATAGGATCTGTAGAAGCTCCTCATGCAGGTGTGCATGCGATGCCTGTATTGAATTAATTAGGATGTCATCTGATTCAAATTGTGTTATGTTTCGGACCAATGTAGACGCTTATTTGAAAATCTCAATGATCGTTGAAAAACACATCGTGTTATTTCAAATTTTTTATTATTTTCAGGATGTAGACATTTCTGTCTACATCCTGTTTTCTGTTCCACATTTTCATGTGTAATGTGAAAACTCGTACGTACTTCAAAATAAAAAAAGACATAATAACTACTCGTACCTCATCTTGTGCAGTGGATGAAGCAAGTTCCAATTTGGCTACATGTCCCAAAATTGAACATACCTACATCTACATTTAGATTTAGTCAAATAACATTAATTCTTCTCATCTATCCTTACTGGCACCGTCAATGATTCTATAAAGGAGACCTACCAGTATTTATAGCTATATTAAGCACTGGGTCATAGAACCGCCGGGATTCCAATCGCGACCTTTATTGACCCTAATAGCGGGCGTCGATTGAATCATAATAGTGCTCCATCGGTATAGATCCTTTATTGACCAGATCTACTTTTATAGTGCCTGCAATAGATTTTAATTATAAGACTTCCGCTGTCCTCTTAAAGTTTTGCTTTGTAATTCTTCAGCAATCAATTGCATGTTATTTCACTTTCAATCTGTACTTTCTTTGGTCTGTCATTTCTTGCGGTCTTTATTTAGTTTAGGAACTTTAGGCATATCGTACAAAGTCCATTTGTCCAAATAAAACCAAATGATAGAAACGATGGAAGCGATCAGCGACAATTTTTCAGATCAGATCAGGGCCCCAATTCTGCTAATTTAGTAATGACTCAATTGAATATCAATTGGATCTCAGTAGCGGTTTTAACTACATTTGGTATTCTGCTACTAATTTAAGACCAATGGTTTTCCAGTGACATTCCATTGAACTGCTATCAGAATATTTGCTAGTCTGCTCTTCAATCGTGTTACAATTGTAAATCGATTGTGGACTTTATCGGTATTCTACTCTCTAATGGCAATACTTATAACTGTTCAACTGAGAGTCAATTACAATTACACTACGATTCCATTACGACTCTATTGAGCTTATACAAGTTTTTGCAGAATACCAAATTTGTTCTAATCGTAATGGAGTCGTGATTGAGTCTCAATTGAATATCAATAGCATGTGAGTTAAATAAAATTAGCAGACTTGAGGCCCTGATTTTGGAAAGACACATGTCGAGTACTTATTCGTACCTTTCAGACATCGAACGGACGCGCACGGCCGACGCCTACGGATAGCCATGTACCTACAGTGGTCTGCTTCCGTCCACAATATCACGCACCATGGGAATCTAGCTTTAAAATAAATGAAAAAGCCTACAATTCAAGCTTACGTAATGTGACTGACCAGATATTTCCATTCGCAGGATGGAAAGGCCATAATTTTAAAAGCTGTAATCTGTATAAAATTCTGGAATATTTATTACCAAACTCAATTACGCTTTAAAACATTATAGAGCACATATTTCCCTTGAAAGTTTATTTGTGGAAAGTTACGATTCGATGTAATAACTCAATCTACATATTTATCATGTTATTTACCCTTGATCCGGCACTTTTTATAGTTTATTGGGAATTTATGCCGGAATTGAGCCGGGAAAGATTTATATAGCGTTGTGTACATTATTTACATATTTTTTTATGTGCCGCTCTTGAAGACCTTAAGAGCGCTATTACATACTGAAAGAACACAGTTTCTGTCAATTTGACATCGTGATGCCCCCCGCACAAAAACAAAACACTAACGAAACAGCTATGCCTCGTACACCAGGAAGAAAACAACATGAGCTTTTGCCACTTTCCTTTCGAATAAACAAAGTAAGATCCCGGGCTTCTAGACACTACTTATATTCATAAACGAATGGATAATATGATAAATGTATACCTATCAAAATTAAATAAGGGCCACTCATTATATTACACTTTAAACCGCACATTGTGTCAATCTGCGAATTGGATATATTTGTAATTTATAACGTGTGCATTATAAAGATTATTCAATTCCATTCTTTAATACGAGTAAATTATCTTGTTATGATATCTTTCAAGTGTTATTTTTGTTTCTAGTGGCTAATTTGAATTCATAACTTATTTAATTAGATTTTTGAAATTATTTAGAATTTACGATTTGGTGTTTAAAAATTTTCAAACTTTTTCTTTGACTTATACATCAGACAGTCATTTATGCCATCTATTCAGAGACATAATGGACGCAAAACCAGCCACTTGGGGTGATTACGGTGACATAGATAAGGAGATATAGCCAGAAGTGGTCGGTTTAATGCTCGAATATTTCCAACCAGTGGCAGTGGTAGTACAAAATATTTGAAACTAGTGTCAAAAGAGACGGGTAATATCACCAAACGCCGTAATCCAGGAAGAAAGTGAGTAAGGCCCAAGAAGACCATCAAGTTCGTTAAACCGCGCAAAGAGAGCGATAATCTACTGCGCGGATCATACAAACTCCATTGCGACCAGCCACAAGCTCCCCTATAATTGACAAGACAATTTCGAATCGACACCATGAAGATTAAAAATATTCAAGAAGATTCTTGGTTCGCCTGCAGTTAACTGTGAGCGGATGGTGCAAATCGTTAAACATTTTGCAAAGGAGAAAATTTATTGAACTGTTTTGACTGGGCTTCAGTGCTTCTTATACTGGGTTACAGCTGGTTTATTTCTTTAATAAAGAGAGATCTATCAGAGTTCAACAGGTTTCAGATCATTTCACTCTTGAAACATAATGTTTTGGTGAGCTTTAAATTATAATCTCTAGAGGGGGAGGACACCGTAACCCTGAAGTCTGGTAACTTGCTCTACTACCGGGAGGGCGACCAACAGTCCCAAGGTGGTGTCGGGTTTCTCGTTCACAAGTCCCTCGTAAACAACATAATAACCATCGACAGTGTGTCGAGCAGGGTGGTAGATACCTAATACTCAGAATATCCAAAAGATATTTGCTGAAGGTCATTCAGGTATACGCACCGACCTCGTCACACTCCGATGATGAAGTGGAGACTATGTATGAGGACGTAAGTAGGGCAATACATAGCTCCAAAACCCACTTCACTGTTGTTCCCATAACTTTAACGCAAAGTTGGGTAAGAAAAGCAGTGATGAGTTGAGAGTGGGGCAATTTGGGTATGGGCAACGGAACCCTAGGGGACAGAGGCTGGCCGACTTTCTGGAGAAAGAGGAACTCTTTATGATGAACTCTTTCTTCCAGAAGCCGCCTCACAGGAAAGGGACCTGGCTGAGTACCGATGGTTTCACGAGAAACGAGATAGACTTCTTCATGACCGACAAGAAACGGATATTCAGCGATGTCTCTGTGATCAACAGGGTAAAAACCGGTAGCGATCACCGAATCGTAAGAGGCTCGCTGAATATCAATGTTAAACTTAAAAGGTCCAGCCTGATGAAGTCTACGCTCCGACCTACTCGGCCCCATATTCAAAACCCCGAAAGCTTTCAACTCGAGCTCTCTAATCGCTTTGCTTGCCTTGAGAACTTAGTGTCAGTGGACGTATCAACGACGGGCTAGTGATCCAAGAGCCAAGCTGTCCCGACATTATACCGAAAATATCCCGGACAAGTCTGTACGAGATTAGGATGGCCCTGAAGCAGCTTAAGAACAACAAGGCGCCGGGCGACGACGGATTCACTTCAGAGCATCTGAGAGCAGGTGGAACACCGGTACTTAAACTCTTTAATTCCGTCCTCTTTGAGGGCAAAACGCCTGAAACATGGAGTAGAGGTGAGGTGGTGCTGTTCTTCAAAAAAGGTGAAAACAGCCTATTGAAGAACTACAGACCCATCACGCTTCTAAGTCATGTTTATAAGCTGTTTTCAAGGGTTATCACGAACCGTCTCGAACACAGACTTGATGACTTCCAGCCTTCCGAACAAGCCGGTTTCCGAAGAGGCTATAGTACCATAGACCACATCCATACGCTGCGGCAAGTTATACAGAAGACCGAAGAGTATATCTTGCCATTATGCTTAGCGTTTGTGGACTATGAGAAAGCCTTTGATTCAGTGGAAACATGGGCGGTACTTGAGTCACTCCAGCGATGCCGTATTGACTATCGGTACATCGAGGTGTTGAAGTGCTTGTATAATAACGCCACCATGTTGGTCCGAGTACAGGAGCAGAGCACGAAGGCGATTCCATTGAGAAGAGGCGTAAGACAGGGGGACGTTATCTCTCCGAAAGTGTTTACTGCCGCAATGGAAGACGCCTTCAAGCTCCTGGAATGGCAAGGACTTGGCATCAACATCGATGGCGAATACATCACTCACCTTCTGTTTGCCGACGACATCGTAGTCATGGCAAAGTCGATGGAGGAACTCAGCATGATGCTCGATGGCCTCGACCGAGTTTCACAACGGGTGGGCTTGAAAATGAACATGGACAAGACGAAAATTATGTCAAATGCCAATGTTGTGCCCACCCCAGTCTCTGTTGGAAACTCGGTACTCGAAGTTGTTGACTCATATATCTACTTAGGACAAGTAGTCCAGTTAGGTAGGTCCAACTTCGAGAAAGAGGTCAACCGCCGAATCCAACTCGGTTTGGCAGCGTTCGGGAAACTGCGCAATGTCTTTTCGTCCGACATACCTCAGTTCCTCAAGACGAAAGTCTTCAACCAATGTGTGTTACCAGTGATGAGTTACGGCACCGAAACGTGGTCTTTCACTATTGGCCTCATCTTTCTCTACGTGATCGAATCCGAAATGAGGAGATCCGTAGACGATCTAAAGTCACCGATATAGCCCACCGGATTAGCAAGCTTGAAGTGGCAATGGGCAGGCCATATTGCTCGCAGAGCAGATGGCCGATGGGGTCGAAAAGTACTAAAGTGGAGACCACGGACTAGCAAGCGCAGCGTAGGACGTCCACCAGCAAGGTGGACAGACGACCTTATAAAGGTCGCCGGAAGACGCTGGATGCAGGTCGCTTCCAACCGGTATAAGTGGAAATCAAAAGGGGAGGCCTATGTTCAGCAGTGGACGTCCTACGGCTGAGATGATGAAATGGAATGTTTGGGAAGTTAGCGAGTCTGAAATTACATTTAATTACCAATTCAGAAAAAAAGCTATCAGAATTATTTACATTATTTTATTATCTACAATTATATCCACATTCGAATATAGTGGGAAAATACAATCAACACATTTATATATTTACATTGCAAACAGATCAAAATTAATTTAATTCAAAATATTAGCTTGTATCAAGAAAGGTAGGTTATGCTGTATTCTTGGCGATTGGGAAAATTACTGGCCACGACTCATGACCTGCGGAAAATTCGAGGTACTACATTTTTCACATGCAATTTGATGTCATGACAAAGACACTAGCGCCGCGTATAAAGGTCAAGAATGGTGGCGTGTATTTTAAATTTTAATAATTACGTGACTAATGTCAAAATGGTTGCGAGCGATACGTCCTCCCTCAAAAGGCGCCCCGCGCCGTCTAAATCAAAGAACAAACCGTTCTTGGTTTTATGTTGAATTTTGTCATTGCATATTATAATTGTTTAGTACTATTATTTTACTTTTAAATGAGCTAATTATTTTTTTAATGCAAGCTAAGATAGTAACCTTAGTTATTCAATACTTTTTGATTGAATATTCAGTAAATATTGATAGATAAAAAATATAATTTCGGACGAAAAAATGTCAAATTCTTCCTGTTCTGAAAAATTATTTTTGGTGTATTTCTGAATGAAAAATAAAAAAGTGATTAATGCAGTCCAAATATAACCTTTCAAATGTACCATGGACATTTTCAAATATTATTTTATTATTATACCTTCTATGTAATTCGTTACCAAAGTATGACAAAAAGTAGAATTTTATGAAACATCCTTTGCAGAGACAAGGTTTTTACTCATGTATGTAAACAAATCTAAAAATTTGTTTAAAGCACTCCACACAGAAATAATCAAACTTTCTCGAGTATATATCTTTTTTTTATTTGTGGCAATGACATACCCAGAATCAGGTTCCAAAAGTCGCACAAAAACAACGAAACGTGTGAAAGCCCTCTTAATGTTATGATAATTTTTGAACGGATATTAAAATACCTACCTTTCTCACCAAATTCAGTTGTAACAAACGATGCATAATATATCAGTCAGAGTTAGTACCTGAAACGAGAGAAAAAAAATATTAGTACAAATATTCCTGGACAATTTTGCTCTTTAGGAGTGCGTACATTTCAAACATAAAAACAAAAGGGAATACGCAATGTAGTCTACACGTCAGAAACAAGTTCTGCTGGTCTGTATTTTGAAAGAACGAACATTTATTTCATAGTCACAGATACTGCGCCGGGTATTCCATTCATCCACACTGCAGTACGGGAGGAACGCTGAGCGTGCGCTCTGTCGCGGTGCAAGTCATAAACTGACGATATCGCCCCAAATAAAACGATATGAGGGTAGTTCTGTAAATTGAAGTAGTTTCCGACTTGGTACTTGAGTTTTACAGTAGTTTTGGAATGAAACATTCTAAGTTAATGTTATGGTTCGATCCTCTGAATATCTGAGTGTACAATTCTAGAAAAGCAAACTTCTTTAATGTACCTACTTTAAGAGGACAGGTTTGATATCAATCAAACTTTTATATTTGGATATATGTACTGAAAAAGAAATAAACCGTTGCTTGCAATTCGGAATTGTATTTAAAAATCATTAAATTAATAACCTAATCGTGAAATTTCATCTCTGTCCATCAACATTTTTGAACACAGTTCAGTCAGCCGCAGTCAGCCGCTTATAACATGCACTTGTTGTAAGTTACATCGAAGTGTGACAGTGTTCGATGACAACTTTGGCACTAAAGAGCCTGTGGACTCGGCGTTCGTGGATCTGCCAAGAACACTATGGTATGCCGTATGAGTTATGACAATTTTACACTACCCTCTCATAGTTTAAAAAAAATACAGACAGTAAGCAAATTCGTTGGTAAATGAATCCTGTAATATTATAAAACTGCCTGAAAAATAATTGGCAGCAGTGGACTAGTGGCCCACTAGATGCATTCATCAATTCGGAGAAAACACTCCTTTTAATGAACTTTACATACTGTTCTTACTTCATTATCAGTGTCAATCCAATTTTTTTTTTGGTGATAAAATCATCAAATGAGTCCTTTTGTCTGGTTGGAGCGGAAAGAAATGTGCGTGCGTGCGTGTGCTAACTAAAATCAGTGTCAGTACAGCTTAAGTTCCTTTTTGATCTTTCGTTCATAACATGGACCTGTCGCAGTGTCACATTGGAAGTTGACAATTTTATCTCGGTGTGGACTGTACTCGGTGAGCGGTCGCGGACAATGAACCACGCTGTAATGTCATTTTTACGCCTCGCTACCGTCCACCATGCTTCGACTCGCCCTGCCTTGTCGAGGCATTGAAAGGCTTTCTCGTTGGACTAACACTTTGTTGTCGCTGAAGCAATGACTAAATATTTATTTTTAGATACTAATATTATTTTGAGGATGGTTGTATGGATGTTTCATTCTCTTTCAGGGAAAACGGATTTGGATGTTTGGTACACAGATGGTATTTAACCTGGTTTAACACATAGGATATTTTTACCCAAATTTTATTTTCCCATGGGAAACTTTTCGAGTTGTAGCTACCAGCTTGGTTTTATAAACCTACATAAGCAGGTCGCATAAAAGTATGCAATGAGATCTATGGAAAATTAAAAACTTTGTTTTATACTATACGGTGTTTTACATAATGTTATAAGCCAGCCTTTGCCATCAGCTGGTTTTTAAGTAAAAAACCTCTTTTCTTGTAGTGATAGCGTTTGGATGAAAGATTTTGTTTTGCTTGTTAGTAATTGCTATATTTGAATACACATAAATCGTCAGTAAACCGCACACGTAGCAATTTATCATGCAGGATATTGTGAGATTATAACAGACAGTACAAATTGCGTACTATGTTAAATGTCACTTGTGCGTTCATTTACATTTACAGGACTTCTAGTGTTAGGACTCGTTCAAGGACAAGCGGTGCGTCGAACAGTGCGTCGCGTCGGGCGGAGCGGGAAGAAACTTTTTAAACTATCATTTTTTTTCGATTGTTCACGTGTACCTCTCACTACCCTTAGCATTACCTAAAAATTACCCGTTACTAACAAAAATAAAGGTAAGCATTTAACCCCTTAAGTACACACACACGTCTACACATCAAGCTATAAAAATCTAGTTTATCGAGGTCTCGCTTTGTATGATCTTTCCACACATACAACAGCAGTACTGGTTTTGTGTAGCCGTATGTATTAGAGATGTTACGAATATTCGCATTCGCATTCGCATCATGCGGATATTCGCATATTTTTAGACATTCGCATTCGCATTCGCAAAATTCATGCGAATATTTTGCGAATACGAACGACTGAAAAAATACCAATATTTAGTACTCCTTCTTCCACACACTCCATTCATTCTTTTCTTTTGTCGTCCTCTCCAATTCTCCATTCATCTTTTGTTCAATCTGCCTTTTTCTCGCCATTGATCAATATTAATGTTCATCAAATCAATCACAATAATCCAAACTAATATTATAAATGCGAAAGTAACTCTGTCTGTCTGTTACGCTTTCCCGCTTAAACCTCTCAACCGATTTTGATGAAATTTGGCACAGACAATCAAAATATGGCAAGACCCTGAGAAAGAACATAGGCTATCAAAACACCACGCGGGCGAAGCCGCGGGCGGAAGCTAGTTAATCATAAATATGACCATGCTAAGACAATTAACGTGTTTTTGTTTGTTTTTCTTTCACTGACGCCACTCATAGAGCTAATCTTTTACAGGGTGAATTGTTCAATGGGGTGTGGATGGCTATATCCGAAACTATGAAAAATATCGAAAAACATTGAAAGGAGTCTCGAAGCCGATTTTGATAGAACTAAAAATGCATCATTGGATTTTAGCAGAATCAGTAACCCTAGCCAGGAATCGAACCAGCTGGAGCAAGGATCAAATTCTGGTGAAGTAAAAATGCAGTTATAGTTTTCGTCAAAATCGGCCTCGAAACTCCTTTCATAGTTTTTCGACATTCCTTTTAGTTTCATAAGGCCAACTTCGCCCAGTTAAAAAAATCACCCTACATACTTTTTCCATTCTCGTTACAGACAGGAAGTAAAAAAATTAATAAAAATAAGTTAAAAAGTTACATTAAAAAGTGTTTCTTTTTGTATTTTCTAAATTATCAAAAGTAATTGATTGACTGGCCTGTTGGTCTAGTGGTTAGTGACCCTGACTGCTATGCCGGAGGTCGTGGGTTCGATTCCCACCCAGGACAAATGTTTGTGTGATGAGCACGATCATTTGTTCTGTGTCTGGGTGTAATTTATCTATAATATGTATGTATTTAGAAATATATATGTATGTTTATCAGTTGTCTAGTACCCATAACACAAGCTCTGCTTAGCTTGGGACTAGATGGCGTTGTGTGATAGTTGTGGAATATTATTATTATTATTTAAAACTGAATATTCGCATTCGCATTCGCGAATATTGGAATTGAATATTCGCATCCGCATTCGCATTCGCGAATGTCAAAAATCTGATATTCGCAACATCACTAGTATGTATAATAAAGCACATCTACTGCTACCAACCACACAGGACATAGATTAGGCCGGCGGCGCCGACCGGGCTTATCTAACCAGTCTGATGATATATTCGCGCACATGATGCATGTTGTTACAAGATACAGTACAGCAGTTAGATTGTTAGCCTACTGCCTCATAAGGGTATATTCAGAGAGACGCAACGTTGCGCGCACATTTCAATAGCACGACTTAAAATCCAACTTTATTTACAAACACGAAAATATACACATTATTTAAAATCGATCTTTACTACACAAGAAGACACACATTTCCAGTATCGTCACGTTCGCGTCGCGTCTCGGTGTGTACTGACCCTTAACCGTACTGATATTATTTGCAATACTCGATTTGGGGTGGTAGGGAAGCGAATTATATAAATCAAGTAGCGCTTGCATTATTACATCACACTGTTGTTGATTCGCTATAACTCCAAAATTATCCCACGATAAGTTGAAATCGGTATAAAAATTATACTATGTGTTCATCCAGGTTATAAACTATCTGTATACCAAACATTATTATTACATCCAAATAACCTCACCTACATAGGTATTTTGCATACATCAAAGTCTGTGTACCTTCTCTGAAAAATGACGTAGCATGCTACGCTTATGAATTCTTACGATTCTGTCATTTTAAACAAAGAAAGAGAAAAATGTCAATAAAGCCTTTAGTTATAATGTGAAATATGTAAAAGGAGAAACTGTTTTTAGTCCGAGACAAATAACTAATCTAGGACAAAGGAAATCCTGGTGAGCCAGTCACACAGTACACAAAGGGGAACTTACGGTATTTTCTTTTTTTTTTAAAGAATCTCTGAACACAAACGGATTGTTTAAATTCAATTGAAGATTAAATTCTAGAAATTAACTACTTAGATAATAATATAGAATTGTATAGTTTAATAACACCGTCATTTTTCCACCCAGTAAGAAAGAAAGCTTTTGAGATATTTGGCATTGTTACTTAAACTTGAGTACTGGTAAAAAAAGCTTTTGTTATGGTACGATTTCACCAAAATCATGTGCGCGCACAAATAATGAGTTCACTGCTCAAGACGCACGTCTACAAAAGTTGCCAGGTGTGCGCGAACATTTTTAGGGTGCTCGCGCACAATTTGTTCGTGTTCGTTAGAGTGAGTCGAACATTTGTGCTGCACACCGGTGGAGTTGCATCTTTACGTTTTAAACTCACTTTATGCACATAAAATGGATTGTCTTTGCTTCTAAAGTTCACTAGCATAATATTACTAAAGTTTTTAAAAAAGTGTAATTTTGCTAACACTTCAAAACTTCGTGCTATATTCTGAAATGGTAACAAAATGCGGGTGTAATACAACTAAAAGTCATTCTTTGCCAAAACCACGAATTCTACACTATTTACAATCCATTCAACTTCATTCAAATGTACCAACTTAAATAACTAACACAGTTTCAAACAGGTACAAATAGATAAAACATGCGAAACTTTCTAACTGCACCATCAGTGAGGACATTGTTTTCAGTTCACTTCCCGGCTAGTACATTTGTAGACTCGTACGAACTTCTGTTATGTCCGTTGAACTGGCAGACTGTACTGTAACATTTTATGACTAGCGTGTATGTGTGCGTACTGCGTTTCTTTGCGTATGGATGCAATTTGACTTTGGTAGTTTATAGACCGAATCAGCGTGAAAATTGAAGTCGGATGATTGTGTGATAGAGTGATAGTCAAATACACTGTGATCTATACCAATAATATTATAAAGGTGAAGAGTTTGTTTGTTTGGTTGAACATCAGGAAGTAAGTACAAAAAGCAATAATAGTACATTATGCAACGAGTGAATAAAGAGCGGATTTAAAGCGAGGGCCATATATATGAATCAAGAGCAAGCGAAGGATTTTAATGACTGAATCACGACCACAGGGAGTGATTCATGATGATTGAATCACGAGCGAAGCGAGTGATTCAAGTATTTAAATCCTGAGCGATGCGAGTGATTCAGGCCCTCGATTTAAATCCGTTTTATTCACGAGTTACATACGATACTTTATACCATGACCACAAGAAAAAAAATTATTAAGCGATAATATATAGGTATTTAACGAAGAAAAAAAAAGACAAAGGTGCGTTTATTACAAACATCAAAATTCACATACACAAACACCCAGATCCGAAACAAATAACTGTAGATCATACGAAAATTTGCTCCGTGCGGGAATCGAACCCACTGCACGCGACGAAGTAGTCCAATCGCTCGGTTACTAAGCCAACAAATTGACATTAAACTCGGAACAATGTTTTAAATTAAGAGTAACATTATCCTAACAACACGGGGGCTGACGGGGGTGGACCGCAGCAATGTGTTCTAAATTCAAACACCAAAACAGTGAGTAAAAGAGCTTTTTCGTACCACTTGCTCAAAAAAGTGACATTCTATGCCACAAAAAGCGTACATAACAATAGTCATTTTTAATCTGTTAAAAACAGGGAAAGAAAGTTGTACTGAATTTCATTCATCCTCTAGGGAGAGAATGTGATTTAAATTTGGAATACTTACCGATACTGAACTACATCAGTCTGTCTTTACAATATTGAGTTTGTATTTAAAGCATTATACAACTTTTTGAAAAAGGAATACGCATTTATTATGCAGTTATGATTATTCAATAAAATTACGAAAACCGAAGAGGCCGTATGAGCTTGATGCCTTTGCTTTTCCGACAAAAAAATATTAGTCGAGGAATTTGCCGCATTTTTGTTTTGTTCAAATACAACGTTAAGTTTATTTAATTTATTTTTATAAATAAGTTAATGTTAAATGTTAATGTTTATCTCATTGTGTACGTTTTTTCGCAAATGGTACGAAAAGTAGAGTATTTTCCTCGGTGATAAAGCTGTCTTAGTCTTGGGTGAACTTAAATCCCTCGCTACACTCAGGACACGTCTTAAATCCCTCGCTTCGCTCGTGATTTAAGTTTTTAACACCCTCGCTACGCTCGGGAGTAAACCTCGAGTCCTTCGTTAAGCTCGCGATTTAAATCGTCACCCGCGACAGAAGACACTGCTTTATCCCCTTGGTTAATAATCTACTATTTACTCACTGTTTTCAGTGAGAAAAAGTAACTTTTTAAAGTGGGAATGGGATAAAAGTTGTTTTTGTGTTGGATACTCCATTTATCGAGGAAGGCTAGGCTAGTAATTAATTAAACCTCCATTAGTTACTGTCTCATAAAATTATGCAATGAGAACATTGGAACATTGCACAATCTTTTTTCTACGGTCTTGGTCTTCGCAATAATCAAATAACTACAAGCTCAATTAACACGCAATTTGTATGGAGATGAGTCTTCCATTTGATTTTTTTTTTTACCCAAAAAAGAAGGATAACGTTCTCGGGTTTTAAAAAGTACTGTGTAAACTGTAACGGAAATATCTTCTCACAAAGAAAGACATTTGTGATACAAAAGGAAAATTCTCTAACATCGAGCCCCATTAAGTTTCCCTTTTCAATAGGCAGGTAGGCACAGTTTCAGGTGGCTATTGTGTCAAGTTGCACATAGCGACAGGACGGTGACCGGCGGCGCGTTCCGGAGTACTGCCCAGTGAACATTACAGCGATAACGCAGCGTTACTGTGACTACGTCTGGACACGACTTTATGTATACTGTGAAGTTGAGCGAACTTACTTCATGTTATTTTAGACAAACGGTAAGCACTGTGTGAAGTTTAGAGACACGAATAATGGCCCAATCCAAAACTGGACGAATTTAATTTAAAGTACTGAAAGGAATTTACAGGCTGATTTTGAAGCTAACTAAAAGCACTTAAGATTTTTGAAAACTCAATATTCCAGGCTTGGAATCGACCCGCCAGTTTTGTAAAAGAATGACACTATTGTAACGTCATTCGATAACGTCGCTAACAAGGATCGAATTCAGGTAAGTAGTGACGAACGCATTTCCGCAATCTATTCAGCTATTCTTCATAGTTTCGAATTTAATCATCCACACCCAGTTGAATAAATTACCCTATATACCTAAAATACTACTATACTCTTTATCAACAAACATAAATAATACTGTCACTGATATTTATTACTGAAAGCTTTCCCTAAAACGAAAAGCGTACACCAATAAAAAACTAATGCTACCGAACGAAAAATCTAATAAAACTGTGAAATATTTCAATGCCGAAGCAAAATGCAATTTTGAGCATAAAACTTTACATGTAGTAGTTTAGTCATAACATGGCATATTGGCATACCTACAGCAGGATAGAAAATCGATTTTCTAGTGCATTTTATTTTTAGCAAAGGTAGTTGAAGCGTCGTATATGGACCAGACGACATTGAAAGGGTGGCGGGGTACAGTATAGACTGTACAGTCTACTGGACACTGGCGACGAGACGTGACGACGACAATGCGACAATAACATTTCAGTGGCGACGTCTGAGCCCGCCGTAATTCGATCAAGATTCAAGAGAGTGTGACAACGTGTGTTGAAAGACTGAAGAGCGTTGAAAGCTTTTGTATTTTTGGTTTTGGAGTCGAATCTTTTGAACTTTGAACTGTAGTATAAAAAATACGAATCACATTTTCAGGGTGAGAAGATAATACATATAAGGCCCTTCATACGCAACGTCTCCGGTACCTAACGACTTTGGTATCCATTGACTCGTGCCTACGTACGAGCCTCTATGGATTTGTATTGCGATAGTCACCTGGATACCAAATTCGTAAGGTATCCGAGATTTGCGTAGCGTTGTGTACGCAGGAGCTAGGAGTAGGTACCTGGTTTTACATACAACTAAGATAGATGTTAATTTCTAAGGTCATTTACAGCCACGATGACGCAGCGTGTCTGCAGCACTGCGGATTGTAGAGCAATTAAATCAACCTACTTGTAAATCAAACTTTAAAACAGAAAATGTCGTAATATATGTACAATATTCGACAACAAACACAGCAGAGACGTAAATAGCGTCAATATTAATTTGTGTCATAGTCACACTGGCCAGAGAACTCCTAGATTTATCATGGTGAGTTTCTGTCACGAATTTCGACCGAAATTTAATCATCGACATTCGTTCGAGAAGCAATCTGGCACACCAGAATTTTGACTGTGAATTCGGCATCCTATTCAAATTGTGAGAACAAGCTATCTTAGATGGTAAACGTAGACCGTCTTTGCCATAACGAAGTACGAATTGTTTGTTAGCTATTTTCATCAAAATCCAAACTAAAACCACTAAGATTAACAAAAGATCATTTAACTTTCAATCCTTACCAGCGCTGTCTAAGAGTTCATTAAAACTTAATTAACTCTCACTGCACCTGACTTTAATTTGCTTTTTTTTAGCGTGGTAAAATCATCAAATGAGTCCAACCCAGGCCAGGGCAGGACGGACTGTCAGACTTGTTGTACTGACTAAATCCACGGTGTCCTTCAATTGCCCTTTACGTTCCGTAACGCCCCGTTACGTTCCCGGTAATTCATTACTCCCACGACCACCTGACTTTAATTTAGAGATACCTCTAGATTTCAGATTAATTATAACACCATTTTTATTTTAGTCTTTATCTACCTGTTCGTGAACTGCGGTACTCCAATTCATTTAGTACTGGAGTAAGATGTCTGTCTCTTTCATACATCGCGTTTATCAGCCGCTATCTTAGTTTGAACCTTCTTTCTACTAATAACGACGTATCTTTCACACAAGTCAACATTTCTTCGACATTCAGGCCACCCACCGGATAATTTCAACAACCTACAATCCACAACATGTCTTGTTGGATGTCTAAGCCTGGCCGCATACATCAGTTTTCCTGATCAGGAATCCTGATCCGTTTTCTATCGGTACACAGTGAATTCATACAAATGTGTGTGCATGTTTTGTGTGTGTTGTTCAATTTCATTCATCATTTCGAATTCCGAACGAAAAAAAAAACTGATGTATGCGGCCAGGCTTAAAATTACAGCATAGGTACCGAAGGATATCTCTTGTAGTTTTTAAATTAATTCTTCACATGATTGCACTTGACGTCTAATCAAAGGCACATGTGGCATACGTCAAAACCTAACCCCAAAAATCTAAATGACGTAAACCCCTCACCCCTCGATCCAGGACATTTCGTCGACGTCCCCACCAGTAGGTGAATTTAATTACAGTGTAGCGAACGATAAATCGCCCCGGGGAAGCGACGCGACAAACAGACTATGTGCTGTGCATGTGCAGTGTGCTGTTTCATTATAATATTGAGTTCTGGGGTATTTGTGGGGTGGAACATAAATTAGTAGGCATGCGTCACATATTTTCTTTTTGTGATTGTAGTGGTTAAATGATTTTGGTTTAAGAATGTAATGTTAATGATGGTCTGGGATTTAAGAATATAGACACTTACCGTCTTACTACAAAAAAGTCATAATTGTCTAAAAAAATGGTCAACACCAAAACGAGATTTGACGTTTATATAAGGGTCTTTTTGTAGTTACTAAGACAAGCGTTCAACAGATGTTTATGTGTTTGTGGTACGACGACGGCTAACTTCTTGAAGGTTTACTTAAAGTTATTTTTTCCAAACGAATCGTTGCATAAACCCTGCAACTCAAGCACAAAATATGTCACTTGTAAATGTCATTGTCAGTGTTAAAATATATTTCTGAACACGTGTATTGGTTACACAATTGTGTATGATTCTAAAAATAGCTCCTGCATCCGAATTAGTTAACACAAACCCTGGCACCGATACGTCACAAGTGCATTAATTTACAATTGAAATCTATTTATTAATTTTAAAGGTTAAGCAAACTATTTAATGAATATCAATTCGTGTTGCAATCCGGAATCAATGAGCATTTAATTGAACGGTCAAACATTGCATTATTTAAAATAATTAACACTCATTAATTATTAATTCAATTGTCTATCTATTGCATTTGGCAGACAACCGGTCTAGCCGTCAGACGCAGGGCTGCCAGTATTGCCATATTCCATTAATAAAATCCCGTATGTACAATGTTATTCAATCCGCAGCATATTGGTTCAGTGACGGATAGCTTTGAGTTTGTGCTGAAATAAAAATATGAGAAAATGGATTTTCTGACTCAACCATTTTAGAGGATTTATTTAATAAATTCGACTGTACAAGTGCACAACCCTGGTTTTAGAAACCTGGTAAATAAAAATTTTTGGAGTGCTATTTTCATTCACCAGAGAGCTTCTAAACATACATTGATTACATACTAGTACGTCATCTTATTTACCAAGCTGATATTATGTGTCATTTGTTGTAACAAAAGCCTGCAAATCTAATCAAAGTATTATCCCAAGAGCAACATTGTTAAACGTTAACCCTTATGCAAATTGATACGAATAGGAAATGATTTGTAAACTCCATGCAGAAATGCAGATTTCTGCGTCAAATAAATGTAGTTTGGTAGTTGCACGGGGTATAATATCATCGATCCCTTAATAGCTGGAGAGCTACTGAACCCTGCGACTAACGGTCTTCCTGTAAGGTTAGAAATTTGTACACGTAATATTTATAGCATACTAAGAGCAATAGCGACGACCTGGCAGGCGTCAGCCGTGCACATCATTAGACAATTTAATTTTCAAAGTGTAAAAAAATGGAAAAAAAAAACTTGTTCCTGTAAGCTTAAAAATTTAACAGGGTGTAGTTTATTTATTGTAAAGCTTGGAAAAAAAAATGACAGGCGATTACAAGGTGCACAAGTATGTGACAGGCGAATTGAAAAGTGCAAAGTTGATAAGGAAAAATAAACTTTCTCCTGTAAGATCAAAATTATCTCGCGTTTGGCTGAACTGATTTTGATGCCGTTTTCAGAAAAGTGTGCGTTACATTCCGAGAAAGGTTTTAATATACAGGGTGAATTTTTCAACTGGGCGTGGATGGCTATCTCCAAAACTATGATGAATATCGAAAAACGTTGAAAGGAATCTCGAGGCCGATTTTGACGAAAATAAAACTGCATCGTTGAATTTTAGAAAAATCAATAATCCTGGCCAGGAATCGAACCCGCTGATTTTGGAAAAAAAAACACAGCCTGTATTATTACACCATTCGATAGTGTGGCTAATAAGGATCAAATTCTGGGAAGTAATCATATAAGGCAAACTTAAGGAAATAGCAGATTTTCATGAAATTGCTATATTTCTATGTTACTATGTTCTACTGAGCCATAATTTATTTATAATTGTTTTCAATAATTCAGTGGATTTGATGTCTCAACAATCCCAGTGTATTCAGCAATGCGAAATAATTGAGTTGAACAAAAATAAGCGTTATTTCAAAGAAGAAACGGTTAACTTATGTTCCGAATACAGTTATCGTCTTGAACATTCACCAGTTTCTTTTTTCAATTATACGTTTTCCTAAAGTTTGCCGTGTATGATTACTTGACAGAATTTGATCCTAATTAGCAACACTATCGAATGGTGTAATAATACAGGCTGTGATTTTTTTTCCAAAATCAGCGGGTTCGATTCCTGGCCAGGATTATTGATTTTTCTAAAATCCAACGATGCGTTTTTATTTTCGTCAAAATCGGCCTCGAGATTCCTTTCAACTTTTTTCGATATTCCTCATTGTTTCGGAGATAGCCATCCACGCCCAGTTGAAAAATTCACCCTGTATATTAAACCCTTTCTCGGAATGTAACGCACACTTTTCTGAAAACGGCATCAAAATCAGTTCAGCCAAACGCGAGATAATTTTGATCTTACAGGAGAAAGTTTATTTTCACCTCACCCGCTCGGAAAGATTCTATTTCTCATTCAAAATCTGAGCGCAAAACTCCATTTTGTGCTCTAGAGCACAAAGTGTTGTTTAAAATTCG
Source organism: Agrotis clavis (assembly GCA_954870645.1). Lineage (NCBI taxonomy): Eukaryota > Metazoa > Arthropoda > Insecta > Lepidoptera > Noctuidae > Agrotis > Agrotis clavis. The sequence continues at coordinate 8,643,793 of OX940925.1, forward strand.
AACACGTCTTGTATTCAATTGTTTTCTATACTGCCAGGCGAGCCGCCCCCTGCATAGGTCAATGCCCCCACTTCATTTCCTCGCTGTGTGAGGTGAAAAGTTGTGTGTTGCACTCGGCAGCAAAGTTTTTCTGCGTCTCGTACCTTTGAAAACTTCGCATCGCTCAGGATTCTATATTTGAACCGCTCGTTTCTCTCGCGGTTCAATCTTAGAATCCTTCGCTCGCTCAGTTTTCAATTCAAGTACTCGCGCCAAAAATCAACTTTGCAGCCTTGCATAACAAATAACTATTTTCCTCATCAACTTTGCACTTTTCAATTCGCCTGTCACATACTTGTGCACCTTGTAATCGCCTGTCATTTTTTTTCCAAGCTTTACAATAAATAAACTACACCCTGTTAAATTTTTAAGCTTACAGGAACAAGTTTTTTTTTTCAATTTTTTTTACACTTTGAAAATTAAATTGTCTAATGATGTGCACGGCTGACGCCTGCCAGGTCGTCGCTATTGCTCTTAGCATGCTATAAATATTACGTGTACAAAGGACATCAACCACTTTGTATGGCGTTTGGGCTTGAACATGAACATAAAAATATTGCACTCTTTTTGATTTTAATGAGTGGATTACAGTACATAGAAAACATATATATAAGAAGTTTTGTATCAAATTGTTTCATAAAATAATAAAAAATAAAACTTCAACACTTAAATAAAATTAATTTATTTGTAAAATTATTCATTTTCATAAGTTAATAAAACATGGTCTAAAAACTGGGCCGGTGGAGTTATATTTTCATACCTGGCCCAGCTTAAATACCATATCATAAGCATCAGATGATGAACCTGCCACGCTGGTAGATGCATTCAATGCTATAATCCAACAAGGATGGCATATAAAGCTGTTCTGTCCAATCTGTAAAAAAATATTTATGACATAAATAAATAAAAAAAACAGTAAATACAACAGATTGTTTTTTTTTTTAAGTATTATTTGAATTCTAAGTACCTAGTATATTAAATAATGGCCAACACCGTGTCTTAAAAAATCTTGTTGTTGCAGACAGACAATAAAACATCATACCTCATCTCTTATGATTTTTACGAATAGCCTACTATTCGTAAAGCAATCATCCTTGTAAAAATGATTTTTATTTATGTGCAATACTTAGAGACTTTAAAATAATGATCGTCCAAAACCTTTAACTAGTGCGAGCCAACCCAAGTATTCAATGCAATCAAGTAGATATTATTCGAACAACAGCACGAACACAGAGCGAATGAAATTGACGTTGACAATCGATCACCGGTTCTGGATCGGGGTTGCCAGTTCTCTGCACTACGTATCAGTCGATTTATACAATTTGAAATCGATTCCCATAGAATCGATTTCAAGTCATATATTATGCTGAGCTGTTTTGCTTTGCTTTATATTTTTGTATATTATGCTGAGCTGCTTTGCTTTGCGTAATTATTTTGGGTATGGCCCATGCTGCATTTTATTTAGTATCTTCAAGAAAAGCACGCGTCTATAATACTCGCTAACATGACAGACAAAACCCTAATGAACGAAGACGAAATACCAATTACGAAGGATTGTTACAATTGTTACGTTTATTACATTTTTTTTCCCGATAAAAACTTTCTTCGTTTGTTTCACGTAGCGCAAGCTGATCTATCTATATATTATATATCTATATTATTTTTTTTTCAACTACCACACAACGCCATCTAGTCCCAAGCTAAGCAGAGCTTGTGTTATGGGTACCAGACTACTGATAAACATACTTATATATTTCTAAATACATACATATTATAGATAAATTACACCCAGACACAGAACAAATGATCGTGCTCATCACACAAACATTTGTCCTGAGTGGGAATCGAACCCACGACCTCCGGCATAGCAGTCAGGGTCACTAACCACTAGACCAACAGGCCAGTGATGATTTTTAACACTTCAAAAAAAATGTTGTTCTATGTACAGACGCCAGCAGGTCAACCTACCCGAATCTGTCAGATTTTACCAATCAAACAGTAACCTTCCAGTCTTGTGGTAAGGTTGAAATTCTATTAAAGAAATCTGACAGATTGTGCACATCAAGCACATCAAGCTACCACAAACTGTCAGATTTCTTTATTAGAATTTCAACCTTATCACAAGAGTAGAAAGTTAATGTTTGACTGGTAAAATCTGACAGATTCGGGTAGGTTGACCTGCTGGCGTCTGTACATAAACTATATTTTTTTAATTGTGTGAGGTTAAGATGATGATGATGCTAATGATGAATATTCCAACGGCTAGATAAAGCTCGGTCTTCCGTCAAACATTTTAATGTTTTGAAGATCTCGAATCGAAACATCGAGTATCGATGTTATTTTTACTGAGTTTTTATTTTGGCAACCCTGACTCAATGCATCATCCCGCATGTTGCGCAACAACTGTCAAAACACAACCAATAATCAATTAAAAATCTTTTTTACTCGTTTTTAATATCATTTAGTTTGACACTCCCAAAAGAAACCAATGTTTACTAAATATTATTACTTAATTATTTATGAATTACTTTTTTCCCAATACAGCTGTTCACCGGTTAGCCCATTTTGGTTGAAGTCCTTTCTAACCTTACAGGAAGACCGTTAGTCGCAGGGTTCAGTAGCTCTTGGACTATAATCCCTGGTACCTGTACGGATGCAATAGGATCAGTGAATTAGGTCGTGGTCGAGTTAGAAGTTCTATTGATAGATTCGAACTGAGCCTTATTATCTAATGGTATTGGAATTGTAAAAATAAACAATTGTGACAGTACAAACAAGGTCTATAATACTCCAATTCAGTTCACTCGATTATCTTGAGCTCTTGTCGCTAAAGACGAGAAGTTGAGTCACTTTACTAATTTTCTTGACCAGCACTGACCTAGTGGAACAACTAACTTAAATTAGAAATGTTGGACGCCCACTCTTCTTTGCTTTCAAATACCCTATATGTATTGAAGCTGTATGTTGGATTGTGGGTGTAGTGAATGGATGAGGTAATGAAAATGGAGTGCTACTTAAGAATGTGGTTATGGATATTTAGCGAAATGTGATAGGAAGGAAACGTCTATTAAGGTATAGTATTAGACCAACTTTGGTATGGGGATGGAATATACATAATGCAAACTTCTTGCACAGTGCCTTGCAATTTGCATAAAAGACAAATATACGAGGGGTGATCAAAAAGTAATGATAATGAATATAAAACACGGTCATTAAAGTCAAAATAATAATTTATTATTCTACAGAGTCTCTTAACAAATCAATCCATTTCATTATCAGCCTGAACTGTCCCACTGCTGGGCAAAGGCCTCCCTCCATTCCTTCCAACGTTCGCGACTTTGCGCCACCTCTTTCCAATTCACAAGGAAGACATCCAGCTCGTCCCGCCATCTCCTTCGCGGTCCATTCAATTTAGTCCATCTTTTTTCTAAACCCAAGATTCCCTTTGAAAAAAATTCTTTGTCTTGACCCTCCCAAAACTCCTTAACAGCGGCCATCACTTCACTATCGTCTTCAAATTCCTTGCCTCGGAGGCGTTCCTTAAGCAGAGGAAAGTGGTAGAAGTTGCTAGGAGCTAGATCTAACGAATAGGGAGGGTTTTCGAGCAGTTCCAATTCCGTTTCTTGAATGGCAGCCCTCACAACTGCGGCTCAACTCGTTTTTTCTTTTGCTCGTCAGTTAACATTCTCGGTACCGATCGCGCAGGGACCTTTTTCATATGAAATTTGTTTGCAAGGATTTTATCAACACTGCCATATGAGATCCCTGTGACCTCAGCTACATGCCTAATGGTCACTCTTCGATCTGTCAACACAAATTCTTCGACATTTTTCACGTTGTGTTCAGTGAGGGACGTGAATGAGCGTCATTCGCGATGTTCATCTTCAGTGGATGTTCTGCCCAGTTTAAACTCCTTGGTATAGCGTGCAACTGGAGTATACGGAGGAGCTCCCCCAATGTTTCCACTAGTCACTGTGTGTGTCTTTTATAGACATTTTTATCAAACAGAGGTACTTGATGACAGCTCTAATTTCATTTTTCTCCATGTTGATGTTATTTCTTCGACATGTTCGTACTCAAATGAATGTATCTCCCGGAAATCGTGATCTATTCATATGTTTTTTTCAGGCTGATGTAGTGAGTATATAAGCAAGCAAAAAACATATTCTTTGGATTTTTATGCGGACCTGAAGTAACTGATTATCATTACTTTTTGATCACCCCTCGTATATATAAAGATAATATAATTGAAAATTTTAATGAATTGAAATAGTTGCTTGGCTTTTTACAAACCAAAAGTATATTGGAAGAAAGCAAAATTAGAGAGGAGTCAAATTAGAAAAGCTTCGCCGGAACTGACTTTGCACTGAACTGATGATGCTTTGACACAAAACGACGGCGACGCGGCACATAAACTCTCCATTGTTTTCACTCCATGTCTGAACATCACAAAAGACGAAATAGCGGGACAACACATAGATCAAACCAAAGTTGGAAAACTTTCGCTATGTAAAGCAAGTGTAAGTTCAGACCAATCAATATTCGATTGAAAGTAGCCTAGACGACCAATAAGGCGTACCATAGTAGGTACTCGTAATAACTTAAGGCAAATAATTATGGCCGTCGATAATATTCTCACCAAGGAAACGAAAAAAGCAAAAGTAATGAAATCATTCCATTTCAATAAAAATACTTGTCAATCCATAAAAGTGTGAAGATTGTACTGACGTAAGTGGTAAGCTAAGAAGAACCTATTGTTCCGATGCAATAAAACTGGATGACCTGTTCGTGGACGATGGAATATCATGAGACACTAAATATCCAACCTAGCCTAGTTGTGTCCACAACTAGGTGCTTAGGTAGAAAGTGATGATGAAAAAAAAGAAGAATGAAAAATAACTAGGTACTGTATACATATAGGCTAGGCTAGAAGCTTGTATGAATTGATAAATTTAGTCCGTCAGAAAGAGAATTGAAAATAATGGATAAATGGATATTATCAAAGAATATTTTCGAAGGAAAAACGCATCAAACTTCGGGAATAGGGCTCGCGTCAGAACGCAATAAAAAGTTACACCACGGTGTGATATTGGTAATTTTAATTTTAACAACATCGTATCTTCCTCAATTAAGGTATACGAAAGAAAGAAAAAAAATATGCGTCAAAACTAATTAGATTATTAAAGTGAACTGAGGATTAGACTATTATCTACCGAAACAGCTCAATAAACGCGTTCACAGTTTAAAATACAATTACTTTACTAACTCCAAAGCCATAACTTTGCGATAAATTAACTTGAACACACAACTATACTCAGTTCTTAATTAGTTGTGTTAATTATACCAAATGAGATTAACGTAACTACGTTTTAAAACCGTCGTGATTCCAAAATGGTTTGGCTTTAAGTAAATAGAAGATACGGGTTTTTAGTGATTTTTTTCTTGCTAAAAACGAGTCTGAACGTAGTACTATTATATTATATATATATTATATTCTGTGTCTGAATTTGACCACAGAGTACTTTAATATTTGACAGAGATTTATTTCTGCAAATTGCCATTTTTTTTTCAAACAAACCAAAATTGTCATCAGATTAAAAAAGTTATTTTGTTTGGAATCAAAAACAAAAATTTGAAAAGATATTGCAAATGAAGGGTAAGTTTTCCAGTCACAAAACTACTTTTCTGATAAAAAAATATACTGCATACTCGTAATCTGTTTGATTGTATATTTTGGCCCAACGTCACGTACAAAATTGAAGTATGTTGTGGCTCAGACGAACCCAGGTGCTATTGACCTTACGACTCTAAAGGAATCTTTAATATCAATTTCAGAGGCCGGAGTATGTTCGAGGAATGTTATGAGTAGGCACAGGTTACCTTTAAATAAATCGAATTCTTGAAATAGCTAGAATTTACACATACTAATATAAATTCTTTATTTCAAGAATTTATTATTTAGGAAAGCAACTATTCTCACATTATCTCGACATCGCTTTCTTAAACTTGAATTTTTATTTCAGGTGCAATAAAATTTGCTTTCAAAAAGGTTAGCCTATTAAAAAAAATGTAGATAGCACAACGTTATTTAGTCAGCTGTTGCTGTACACTTCCGGGCAAAGCATATCAAACTTCCAGCTATTCTTAAACTTTAGGGGTTCAAAATATATCTGATCTAGAATTTTCCTAAATAATTCCAACATTGGCACACGGCTGCTTGACCTATTACTTCAAATAATTAATTTACGAGTGGTGACAGAGGGGACCGTTAATGAATTCATTGGAGAGGACAAATTCCACGTCGAGGATCGGGAAGCAATCTAAATACTTAACACAGAACTGACGCCCACTAAATAAATACAGAAAACTGGCTGTAGACGATGAGCGAAAACACACGCACACATACGTCTACTGTCAGTGAGTGCAGGCGTACTAGCGACTGGCATTAATTTGAGATAGTTGGAGTAAACCCCTTCGTACACAACGTGGCGCGAGTCTCAGATTTTGCGACTTTTGCAATATAAATCCATAGAGCTTCGTACCACAGGCTCGCGTCAATGGATACCAAAGTCATCGGTTGCGTCCACTACTTTTTCGCTTATCATTGAATATACATAAATTTTTCAGAAATCTCCAATATTTCGCTCACTCTCTTCTTAGTTAAAAACTGTGTATCAAAAATCATGCTGCTACGTGAAGATTTTGCGAGTGCAAACGTGCAGTCACGCCTATAAACGTGCGCACGCCTCAGTGACAAACGTTGTATCAAGTGAAAAGTGAAGTCGGCATTCTGTCACATAACTATTCAATGGTTCTAGGGAGATGGATTATCACACCATGTGTGTGTGGAAAATGTGGAAATACATTTGTTGTCCCAGGATTTCCTTGATTACAGTTAATGTTGTCTGAATTCATTACCGTGGGTGATTATTTTGGGGTGGATTTAATCTTTGATGGCAATTCTCAAAGACTTTGATGGGATGCGGGGTAATTTTACCAAGAGATTTAGTGAAATGCTGCTTCCAGTTTAATGTTTGTTTTAATTAGCTCAGGGCCTCTGCCCCGTAGTCAATAAAGACTACTATTTTAACTATACAATCACACACTCTGTCTTGTTAGCATTTGGAGTTATTCAGTGGTCAAAATTCCATCATAATACCTACCTACATTTAAATTTTTGGTTGGAACGTTACTTAATATTCTCAAAGGCAATAACTTTTTATATCTACATTCGGCTAGCGTTTTTTTTATTGTATTTACTCCTCGAAGTCTGAAGCGTCGTAAAAGTTTTACCTTCACGTATTAAATATAGATAGTTCAGAAAATTGACCTACAGAAATAGTTCCTATTGAACTAGATTTAGAATATAAACGATGGTCTGGCAAACTGCCATTAAACTACTAACTAGTGCTCCGTTATCAATATTTAACCCTCTGTGTTTATGCCAAATCGTTTCAAGTACCTACAGCTTTGGCAACAATTGTAGCTAACAGATACTAAACACTTTATTAATCATAACTCTATTATAATGGAGGTATTGTTTATAGGCGAATTCCATCACAGAAACTTAACAAGATGAGCTGTTTATGCTCAGGGTCGTCCTTGGTATGAAATATTAAAACTGACAGCCCTTTTTTTATGTGGTAAAATCATAAAATGAGTCCTCCCGCCCGGGGCGGGACAGAAGGGACTCTCAGACTCGTATTGACTAAAATACACGTTGTTCCTTCAATAGCCCTTTAAATTCCAGGGTCACGTTTACCTGTTTCGACAGTCCCGCGACCCCGGCAGGCGCTTGGCCCTGGCTGGGGGCCCCGTGAGATTGCTGACAGTTTTTTGAGGCGCCCGTGGGACACGGACGCGCCGTCAATCCGGGCACCCATGCCCGGGTACCCAGAAAACGCCTCGTGTATTCCGTTGCCGTGGGTGGGTGCCCCCTCGTCGCGTCTGGGTTGAGAAATAGAGACTGGCTTCTCCCTCACGCATTTCTCCTCCTCCTTTGCTAGCATGACTGCTTTGCAGGGGGACGCTGACTGCTCTTGAACGCGGTTTGGGTGTGCTTATTGCTTTCAGTTTCATTAATGTTTGTTCTTAATAACGGACAAAGACTTCTTTGTATCCAAAAATAATTAATTTGAAATAACTTGAGATTAATGGCGTTACTATTTTCGTCACACGTCAACCATCATTCAAATTCACGACACAATTCCACTGCAAAAACATATAAATTAAATTCCAAAATCATTTCGCACGTCCGAATCCCTTTAAAAAGGTTAACGTTCATCTTGAACGTTTATCCAAACATCTTTAAACGAGGTTTATCAGAGAATTTAATTTACAAATGTAAAGTTCAAAGATGGCACAGGATGAGATTCGAGATTTTTCATTAGTAAATGATCCCAGCGTTGCTCTCACTGAGACGTCTGTGTTTGCCACTCAAGATCCAATCTAGCTATTTGCTAGTTCCAGACTGTCGCTGCATTACGAAATACAAATAAACATCTTAATACTTTAGACTTCTGTCTAGTCTTCAGTCTTACGCCAGGAATACTGATTGCCTTTTAACTGTCCTAGACGAGAAAGTTACAGAATCTTTGCAATACAACTTCATCAAAAACTTTACCCACCCAACTTCGGAAGTATGTAAAGTCAAAAAACGAACAAACTGGAACATTTTATGAACCGAAAATAAATGAGGAAAAAATTTTAATTCCAGAAAGTTGTCTATTCCCTACATTTACTTGCGCGAGGAAATTCCCTGAGTAAAATAATTTTTGGTGCTGAACTCTTTATTGGGGCGAAGTGGGGAGTTATGTGACGAAGTAATGTTAGAGGTTGCCAGGGCGAATAATGTTAAATAATAAGAGTAGTCATGACGTGTTTTGTGTTTCTGACGTCATGAGGTAACTGTGTTATTGTCACGCGGAAAATGTGATTTGTTTTGGGATGATTGGCTTGAAGCGTAAAGTTTATGCTTTGTTTAGTTATAAAGCTGTAGGACCAGCTACTATGCGACAATTAATTTAAGTTCAAATACAGTCAACTTTTAAAACGACTGCTCAGAGGCTAAGCAATTGAGTAATTAGCTGCGTGATAGGGAATTTATTCTCGTAGAAAACAAATATTTGTAATGCCACACTCATATAGAACATAAGCCTTATTCAAACCAGGTAGATAGATATATTAAATCGTGTAATAATAATTATAACACTTTAATTTCACAGCTAACACGTAATACGTGCGTCTGCGCAAGAAAACATTATCTACTAAGAAAAGTATGGAAATCTATGTTGAACAAAAACCGTATCGAATACGTCGAGCAGGTTACAACATGGAGAACTTTCACGAGTCAACAACAGTAACCATAGCAACAAAGAGAAAGGTAAGCCACAAATCATGCGCCTGCGCCTGTGGCCAGACACGACGCAAATGAAGATAAACTAGAAATTGATGTTAACATTTGCTCTTTGTGTTTTCAATGAAGAATAACTTACAGAAGTTATTATTGGTTCGTAAAGAAGCTCAAACATTTCTACTAGTACTAATATTTAACTACATTTTCGAAATGTGTTTTTTTTTTTTAAATGATCTTAAAGACCTACGTATCCTGCTTATGCGTGTAAAGTTTAATTAAAATCGGTTCCGTTCATGCGAGATTAGCCTTTAAAAACTTCCCAAAATAAGAAGCGGAACGGAAGATTACGGGGAAAAAAATAAAATAATAATTATAAAATTACGATAGAACACAGTAGCATCAAGTTATCTCAAAACTACAAACTGTATCAAAGTCCACGCAGTAATTTCCGAGATTTACGCAAACATACAACGACATTGACATTGAGTGGCGCTTGCTACACACAGCTGATAAGAGAAATCTAAGCAAATATAACTAACAGTAAACAGACAACGGCAATTATAATGATTACAATTAAATCATTGTCTTCCCAGCAAAAAATTCCTTCACTTGATCACTTGACTTGTACCTTGAGGAAGGATGAGTTGAATTTTTGTGCTTAATCAATTCTTAATGATTCGGGCTGGAATTTCTGTAATGCCAGCTGGTTGATTGAGGTCTAGAAAATCGGAATTCGGGCGCCAAAACTATGAAAAAATCTAGCTGTTGACCGCGATTTCACACGCTGCTCGACTCCTATTGATCGCAGCGTAATGTTATTTCTTTCGTTGATAAATAGGCTATTCTACACAAATATTTTTTCAATTCGAACCAGTGACTCTCGAAAATCGGCCACCAAGACGCCGATTCGGGCGCCAAAAATATGAAATATATTGTGCGTGTAAATCTTTACGCGTGGAAATACGGAGAAAACTAATTTTCCCAGATATGGGACCTAGCTAGATCATAATATAGTAAAGGATTTAATGGGATACTGACGTCTGTATGACACATGATGGAGAGCCTTCTATACTTTGTTGAGTTCCCATCATTAGGGTTAATGTTCGTATGGTCCCTCAGCTTGTATTTCTTCCGTGTCTGTTGTTCGTCTTCATTTAGACCATGTGACACCTAGTGGCGCGGCTAAGGGTTAATATTATACCAGCAGACTGTCCATTGACTACGACGCCAACCCGTTGTCAATTTTGACGTTTCTGAGCTGTCAATAAAAACAATTGGCATTCTCAAAATACAAGTCCTATTCCAAAATTCAAAATACCGTTGAAAAGCTGAATAAACACAGAATCTTACTACATATTTTTTTTCTATTTGACTCTTTTATTTCATTAAAACGTATAAATGGAATTCAATCATCTCTGCATAATTTTACACAATACCTTTCCCTGCCAATGTCATTTTAAACTCTATATTCAAAGCGTTAAGTTTGTAATTGAATAAAACACGGTAATTTTCTAACGAGTAGCGCCGGCGCCGTAGAGGGAACTTTTACCCCCTTTTCAAAAGCTACTCAATCATGGACTTAAAGTCTCAGACAGCTGCATGGTCGGTGGTCCTCATTTATGACTTGACTTTAAAAGAGACTGTGTGACCTCTGAGTTAGTTTCGGCTATTTCTCCTCTGAGTAGTCACAGTCAGGTACGAAACACCGATCTCATTTAGCTTAAGATTTTATTTTCAACTCCACAAATACTAGTGTGAGCATAGCGACCAGTCTAATCAAAAATGCCTTAAAAAAAGTAACTTCAAATGAAATTAAACGTTTATATGCCTGCGTTTATATAAATACAGGTCTCAATTACACGAAATAGCGAACAACACGCGACAATAATGACTCTTTTATTCAATTAATGTATAAACGGAATTCAATCATCTCTGCATAATGTTACACAATACCTTTCCCTGCCAATGTCAATTTAAACTCTAATATTCAAAGCATTAAGTTTGTAATTGAAATAAAACACGGTAATGAGAACGAAAGTTTTGCGGCGTGGAACATTTTTGCAATGCTCAATTAGCAATTTGATACGTGGATTCGTTTCCGATATTTTAATGAAACAGATGCTGCATCTAATTATATGGGTAGTAGTAGTAGTGGTCAGCTAATTGCCAGTGCAAGCGTAAACGGATTTAATTTATACTAGTGATCGTTCAAAACAAGAAGTAGTTCTTTTGTTCCTCAAAATCAGGTTTATTTTGCAATGTAAATAACATCACGGACACTAAAACAAACGTTTATTCATGACTACACAATTATCATAAATGTCAACGTCATGTTAACACAAATCTTCAAAACATCATTAACACAGTTAATTGGACCTAGCACCTAGCTCAAAATAGCCACGTCGGACCAAAAATATCCACCGGTTATTTTGTGCTCATCCCCATTTGACAAGTTCGTGATGCCAATTAGCCTGACACCTCACGTGTTAAGTATTCTGTGTATTTTTTGGCCAGCACCACAAAAATATGAAACAGAATCTCAAGCTTGGTCATTAGATGGTAAAAAGACCACGGACATTGTTACCATTACGGTTTTTATTTTGTGTGGGGTTGGTGGTCCATCTTCTAGCGGTCCATTCCGGGCATCACCACCATAGGCTACCTGTAACTTGCGGTGACGGCTGAGCGATCCCACTGATCCAAAGATTCTAGTTTCTAATGAAGGGTTTAAAGTCTGGTTATTTTGTTTTATTCTTAGAAAAGTTAAGGTTACTTCAAAAGAAGGAGCTTTTGTAGAACCAGAATCTTGAGGGATAAAATCAGGAATGAAGTTATCCGCAAAAGAACCGGAGAAACCAACATAGTCTGCGGAATTAGTGAACTGAAAGGGCAGTGGGCAGGCCATCTTTGCCAAAAGACTGATATGGCCTGTGGAGCAGACGAGTATCTGGAAAGGAGACAGCGTTTCGGCAAGCGTAGGGTGGGAAGCCCCAAAGCCTGATGGACTGACGACGAAGAAGGTGGCTGAGACAGACTTGTTGTGGTAGGCGGAGAACAGGGTGATGTGGCGCAGCCTTTGTCCAGAAGTGGACTGTTATAGGCTGATTTTAAAGACCCGGATCTACTTTGTCATCTCTTAATGGGTACAGTGGTCCTTTTGTACGAAATTCTTTATTTTGACACTCCTATCTCCTCATATTCCACTTTCGTGTCACGTAGGAACTCGGGAGCGTGACGACACATGGCGATGGCTATACTTATTCTTTTACCTCATGTCAGAGAGCGACCAGATTTTTAATTGATTTTAAATTAATTTGTAATTACTTTCGAGGTCGATGACCGGTCATTTAGGTCGATTGATGATTGATTGGTAATTTAATCGGTACATACTCGTTAGGCGAGGATTTCCTGAATCCGTGTGTATTACGACTTAATAACCTGCGCAATCCAGTCTTTTTATCTGTCCGGTATGTTTTAGCGGGTAATTGCCAAATCGGTTTCGATATAATAGATGGATGGATTGTTTAAATAATGATATGAAGGAAAAAGGAATAAATTATACTGTGACGTCTGATAGGGGAGAATGGAAGAAAAAAACGTGTTTCGCCGACCCCAAGTAAAATGGTATAAGGGCAGGAATAATGATGACACTGTACACTTTCCAAACCATTTCTTTTTTAAATTTCAAGCAGACGATGCCGCGGGGCACCAATTAACGTACATCATTTCTTCAAATGAGGTGGTTGAAACAAGTAAGATGCAGTAAAAAGTTTGTAATAGGCTTTTACAAACATCAGTGCCCTGTTTTTTTTTTTGGTAAGTATTCAGTTCTTCTTTTCCTCTGCTAAAGTGCACTTGAATCTTCTGAAGTGGCGTCTTCCTCATTTGATCAGTCTGCCGCAAGCAATCTTACTGCTTATCTCTAATTTGTGAGTGGAGAACGTTTGTGGTCGAAACGAATCTTCTTTGATGAGAAAGAAACATCAACATTATTTGTTAGTAATTAGTTAATTCAATGATTCCTTAAATTTCCTCAAACGGTCAGTCTATCTTCCTATGAAATAAAATCAAAATTAGGTACCTACACCGGAAACAATAGTGTTTTGATTTTTATGGAAGGAAAAATCTTCCGATACACCGGACGCTAAGCTTGGTTGGTAAAGCGTCCCTATATTGGGCCAGTTATTACAAAAAAAAAACTTGAGGGGTGTCAAGGGACACCCGGATGGAACGAAGTTACTGTATACACTCAACAAAAATAATCGTCGCGACTCCACTCCACTCCGCTCCACTCCGCTCCGCTCCACTCCACTCCACTCCACTCCACTCCAGTCCATTCCATTCCATTCCATGGTAATAAACACATTACCCTCCTTTGAGTCGCGCAGTCGGATAAAAGTGTCGTGACAACTTTTCGTAAGAATTTTTTCCGTCTAGCCCCCTTTCACAACGCGCGATAAGGAACTTCGTTCCAATAAGTACAAATGACAAAGACATCAATCACATACATATTGTAAACTGTAAATGTCAACAAGGAAGCGATGAAGAATGAAACGATCGACTTTTTATATCCTCGCATTGTCATCAATTCAACTATTACAACCTTGGAACAAAACATTATCATAAATTATTTCAGTCCACTCCCGTTTCAAGTAAACAAATTAATTCAACAGACAGTGAATATTTTATCGATATGTCCAAAGCAAATGAACTAAAGAATTGTCGATAGCTCAATAGAATTGTTTCTATATTATCCCAATCCTTACTTTCTAACCTAATTTTATAAATGCAAAGGTGAAATTCTTTATTATATTTTTATGCCTAAACGACTCAACCGATCATCATGAAATTTTGCATATTACGTTTTCAGGTATACAGAGACAGACATAGGGTATCTTTCATCCGAAAATAAGTACTGTTCCTGAGAAAAAACAACAATAACATCCTGATATTTGGTGCTACGTATGCAATCCGAATTATTTGTTTAATTCTAAACAGAAGCGACGCCGCGAGCAAAGGCTTGTAAATAAAAAAATAGCAATACGACCCTGAACATGCATATGAAATCCTGTGCAGATTGGCTCTTATTGGTTTAAATTGTCGACGCTGATATGAAGGACCTTGCAGCATTAAAGAACCGTGGTAACTAAGTTATTTCAACGAATTCATCAACTCAGCCTATCGCAGTCCACTGCTGGACATAGGCCTCTCCCAGGCTGCACCACATCACCCTGTCCTCTGCCTTTTGCATGCAGTCTGTCCCAGCCACTTTCTTAAGGTCGTCGGTCCATCTAGCTGGAAGTGTACCACACTACGCTCACCATTGCAGGACTCGTCTGCTCCATCGGTCATCGGTCCTTCTACAAACATGGCCAACCCACTGCTCCTTCAGTCTGGTTACTCTGTAAGCTTTGTCGGTTACTACGGTTCTTTTCAACGAATCGCACGGCAGTAAATCGATTTTTCCGAAGGTTTCCTAGTAGATAGTTACTTTCTGTAATCGTTGATGCATGAAAATGTTGAAGCGGATAACATTGTTAGATTCGAAAGGCATGTCCATATTGTCCATTGTTCTGTGCTCTCTACTACATTTATTCTTTTAGTAAAGTTAGTGGTTTAAACTTGGAAACCAGTCCAACGAAGAGTCAGACGGTACGGACTGCTGCGCAGCGTTTCGCAGTGTCGACTCCCGTATGGAACAAATATTGGTATGATCTACAAGTTCCGGGTGTGTTTTATATGTTTGCGAGTGTATCCACGGCACATGATACAGGAGAAATTACTAGCGTGGGGAAACCTTCCAATATCACATTTGTTTATACTGCAATGAAAATATTAAGTGAACAGACCATGCATAATGGCGACTGATATACATTTATTACCTAAGTCAAGAAAAATCAAGGTCTTCAGCTACATATTTAATCAAGTCACGCTAGCGAATCCTCAGACAATAGCTAAAGCTAGTTTCTCTAAATAATTCTCTGCAAAAGATATCGTACAACTCATAACGGTTCATTTCACACCTTCCATATTTTTCCCTCTGCACGTCCATATATCGCCGTAGAAGGCATTACGAGAATGTCTCGCACAGACGAATGAACGTGACGGAATTATACGAATTCCTAATGGGCACGGGACCCTAAAGAGGTCTCTTTCTTTTCGTAGTTTTTTTCGAGTTACACTGAATGTTTACGCTCTAGTTCTACTGTATGTAGATTGTAGATAGTATTATGTTGACCGGTCGTCGAGGGGTCACGGAGAGAAGTAGCGAGTGTGATTACTGGATCAGACAATTTCATTTCGAGTTCTCAGAGATGCGATGTGCGAATTCGGTGGTCGGAACTTTCAATTCAAATCGATCGCAGCGCACGCTGTGTCAGAGATGTGAACTAACTGGGGACATCGGCGTAATGCCTTACATGTCAAGTTTAATATACACCACAACCTTTTCAAGTATTTGTTTTAGGTTATATTAATTAATTTTTAATGAAAAAAAGCCGAAAAAGTATATCAAAATCTATATTTGACAAGAAAGACCAGGTCTTATGTCCCCAAATAATTAGGATACTAGGTGGCGCTGTAATCGAGCATACAGCGTATAGCAGTACAGAATTCCCACAATTTAATGCCACGATAACTATATTAAATAGGAGAGCAGTACCGTCTATTCGTCCTAGAAATACAGACGAGACGTTCAACTAGTATTCATAATATTCTCGGCACGTTAGCGTGGTTATGTATGCAAATGCTTATAATCTTGTTACAAAGATATACAATTGCTGGAGCCGTCGTGAAAGATGTTCGTTGCGCACTGACTCGATGTTTGCTAAGCAATTTGTAAGTCATTAGCTGTATGCAAATAAATAAACAAAGTTAATGGTGTTGTTTCGTGACAAGACATGACATTGTTTCTGAATACACATATTTTTTCTTATCTCTGAAGTTGTGATTGTGATTAAATATGAGTTTTGTCGTGTATGGTATAGTAGATTTATGTATGAATATGGTGATGGGACTTTGGTAATAGGTTATGTACGATTATCATGTATGAATCCCAATTTGGAAGACAAACCAGTGTTTTCAAAAAAAATAAATCAAGTCATTAATCAAAATTAATGACTTGATTTATTTTTTTTTGGTTTGATTACTAAAGAACTAGGTAGTAAATTCGAAAGCCTTTTTTTAATAAATAGATGGACTGACCACCTGTCTAAACAATTTCAATTAATACAATTTGGCAAACCATTTCTTACTAAGCCATGAAAGAAAAAAAAAACAGAACAATTTATCAAATAGATTTCCAATTAAAGTTCACAAAGACATGTCCAACGCTCCAACTAAAAGATTAATATCGTACAAAAGTAAAAACTTGTTTACAGCAAATACAATATTGGTCGTAGAAGCCTCAAGCCGCAATCTCAGCGGTAATTAAAAACTCGCCCCAAAGGAACAAACTATAAGAAAGTGGTACACAACAAGAGATAGAAAGGCTATAATCCTACTAATATACCTTATTGCTATACCGCCAATTCGCACTAAGCGTTTCCAGACGTCTTTTATAATGCGGACAGCGAAGGAGTGGAACTCTCTGCCTGCGTCTGTGTTTCCGAACGCATACAACCCTAATCTCTTCAAAGTTAGAGTGAACAGGCTTCTTCTGGGTAAGCTCGCTCCACCGTCGACCTTGTCTTAGTCATTCCTGACCTAGACTAAGGTCAAGAGCAAACCCATCACAAATAAAAAAAAAATAAAAAAATATTATAAATGCAAAAGTTTGTGAGGATGTATGTATGTGTATGTAGGTATGTTTGTTACTCTTTCACGCAAAAAACACTGAACGGATATGGCTAAAATTTGGTACACAGTTTATAACCTGGAATAAACACATAGGATAGTTTTTATCCCGATTTTATGTTCCCGTGGGATAATTTTCGAGTTGTAGCGGGTGAAGCCGCTGGCAACAGCTAGCAGAATATAAACTAGTCTTGAGAACTTTTAAAATCTTAGATATTAGACTCATCTCGACTGTCTCTTGGCTCAGTGCTCTGTGAAAGGGCATTTGTGAGACGTATGACTCATAAAATAGTGTTAATAACGTTATGAATGAGTCTGACCCCAGCATTAAAGCTTGTGTGGGTAGTTTATGTAAGACAATTCACATCGAAGTTACATTCTAAAAAAAGGGCACAGCTCGATAGCAATAATGATAAAAATGCGTTAATGTATGCTCTATAGTTTCGCTTCCCGTAAAGAACAAGCATTAAGTAGTACAAGAAGAAAGAAAAAAACAGCGAAGTCCAAGCTCCTTGAAAGTTAAAATGAGTTGTAAATGTAAGTTAAGACTCAGTTAACAACAGGTGATAATGAAAAAGTTAACTGTTACCGAGAACCCGACAGGTGGCAAGTGTTGGAGGAAGGGTACAATCAGATTACCATGATGACGCGACGGTACTTTATGTTGATGATGTCTTGGTTTTTTATTCTGGGTCAGCAAAGCGACTCAGAATGACGTAATCTGGGAAGTTATTTTCCTTTTTTTATCGTGGTAATATCATGAAATGAGTCCTCTCATACAGGGCAGGGAGTGACTGTCAGACTCGTACTGACTAAAATCCACGGTGTCCTTCAATAGCCCTTTACGTTACAGGGTCATATTTTACTTGGGCAATATGAGAAATATCATCATCATCTGCCTAGCCTTTTTCCGGCTGTTTGAGTCAGCTTTCAGAGTTATCATAGAAGCTTTCCATATTGGTATTTTGCATAGAGCGACTGCTTATCTAACTTGCACAGTCGTGCAGATCAGATGCAGTTCAGTACTACCAGTTGTTGTCAGTACTGAGACATAAGATACCCGTTGGGAAGACTGGTAGTCAGTTGAGTAGCCAGAAAGTGAATAATACATAAGGAAATTTGGATGAGCGCGGATGGCCCTAAGTAAACAGACATACACAACAAAAATAGGTCGTGTGAAAGAGTGCTATGCAAGAAAGTGAATTCTGAAAAGGTTTTGAAATACCTTTAGATATTTCCTTTAATTTCTTTACCACAGTATAACTTGCCTGAAACAACGAACTGAATCCAGCACAGACTAGTCTTTGTCTCAAACGGTGCGGATGTAACAGTTTTGGCAGATGATTGCGCACTTATGTGTTCATGCAGACAATTTGAAGATTTTATCATTATTAAACGAGGTTTTATGAATCTGGTTCATCTAGTTATCGTTTCACTGTCGAGGTTACGAGATTATCGTTATGTATACGAAATAACATTTTAGCATATTAGGTTACATATAGGTATTTTATTTTGGGGGAATGTGGTGAAATTTCATCGTTACGAGGTTACGTCGAACTATAACTTTGTCTTCTCTGATATCAAGGGACTATTATTCTTATTTATCATTTAATTTACTTATTATAGAGATAGTTTCAAATACGATTGAAGATCTTTTGAATTAATTTGACACAAACCTACAGTTAATAATTTTTTTAAACCTACAATAAAAATATGTATTAATTGCGTTTAAACCCCAATTTCAACGCGAATAGAAATCAAAAGCTTGTAACTAAGGTCACCTTACGAGCGTAAAATAAACATAATAGTAAAAAAACCTACAATACATTATTTTAGCATAAGAAAACCAAATGGTAGGTAAAAGAAGCCATATTATTATTCTTCAAGCCACCAGTCCTTACACTAATCGCCTAACCCTACACGTTGCCAGGCAGGTTCCACCACATGGATCCACCTGCTAAACTTCGCAGTTATTAAACTCAGGTTAACTGCATTAGCGTCGTTAATGTCGTAGAGTGAACGCTCAAAACGTGTTTTGAACACGAGCGTGCAATAATAATCCGCAGTTTAACGGTAAATGGTGCACTTCATCGCTCTAGAACTTGAAGCCTGTTCCTTAAAATTGTTTGCCTGCATTTGTTAGTGTTTACGATGAGTTTTAACAATAATGAAGTATGCACTTTTTTTTAGTAGCCTTTTCTGTTCCTATCCTGAGCAAAGGAATTCCCCCATTTCTTCGACTTCTTTCAATGGTGTGTATGCAGTTATTGATATATTAAAAAAGAATATTTAGAGTTATTATAGCTATAGATTTACACAAAAATATTTTGACTGTGTTACATGCCAAAAAGGCGCGTAAAAAGGGTTTCAAATGATTATATTTTTAACAAACTTGAAAAGGTAAAAAATAAGGAACGAAAACTTTAGTATCGGAAGTCAGTAAATTTTTATATGCAGAAGTTTGTTTTTCAAAAATATCATTTAACCTTAAAAACATCACCTCATTTGCCTTCCTTCAGGTCTTTGAACTGATAAAAACTCGACACAAATTCCAATAATATTACGTCATTTCCGCTTCCTCCCTTACCTGCAACAAAACAAAACACACATTAATATAAACAGATCGAAGGAAAACAAGTAAGATGGCGCCCAGTCAAACAAGGTCTCAGGTAAACAGTGGTAGCTTACAGAAATTTTCGTCTGAGAAAACAATGGGGACAGGGTTGTCCGGATTTGCGGCAGTTCCCAATATCAAATCAAATCAAAATCAAATCAAATCAAAACGTTTATTTCAACTAGGCCAATGACAGGCACTTATGAATTGTCAAAAGACATAAAATAAAACAATTACAAAAATAGTTATGGTGCTACAGTCCCAGTCACGAGACATAAAAATTGTGAAAGTACCGTAGGTGCTCATTCCAAAGCGGAGATCTCTATGGAGAAGAATGAGCAAGAAACTCCATGGACACTCTTTTTCAATCGCCAAAATTATTACAAAACTTTTGTTACATCATTCATCATATCAATCGTTCTATGGTTGTGCCTTACTAGAGTTAGAAAAACTGTTTCCATCTCTTGTTTTGTCTCACTCATCATCTGCATAGCCTTTTCCCAGTTATATTGGGGTCGGCTTCCAGTTGAACCAGATGTAGCTGAAATCAGTATTTTACATGAAGCGATTGCTTTTCGTGTAAAATACTGATTTCACTGTATAATATTCCACAATAGTATTTTATACAGACCTTGAAGCCTGATTTAAATAAATAAATAAAATATGTATTTAGAGTGAGACGTAACATGCAATGTTTAGTTTAATAGTTTTTGCGAAACTAGCAAATGTGACCTCGATCGCATTTAATTTAGGCAATACTCTCCATAATGATAACGATTCAGTAGCTTTTTTTTTTTTTTAGGTGGTCAAATCATCAAATGAGTCCTAACCCCGGGGAGGGCGGGAGGGACTGTCAGACTTGAACTGACTAAAATCCACGGTGTCCTTCAATAGCCCTTTATGTTCCGGGGTCACGGTAAGGAAATAATCCCGCGACCCCGGCAGGCTTTGGCCCTCTGAGAGGGGGGCCCCGTCATTATGCTGACGCTCTTTGAGGCGCGCGTGGGACACAACGCGCCGTCGACCCGGGCATGGTCCTTGGTCGGGCAGCGAGTTGCCCTTTACTCGCTGCCCGCATGCCCGCGCCTACGGTGGCCGGAGATCATCTAGCGACGTCCGTCGCCGTGGGCGCCTACCACTGCGGCTGGGGCGGAGGGAGGACGCTGTCCTCTCTCGCTCGCGGCCTGCCTCCTCCTTTACGAGCATTACTGCCTCGCAGAAGGAGCTGACCGCTTCCCACTCCGTCTCGCCCCGCAGCATGGCCGCAACCAATGCCGGGCGCGAGAGGTCTCCGCCTATCGCAGCCGTGAGGACACGTCGGTGCTCCGCCCAAGCTGGGCAGTCTTGCACCGTATGCTCCACCGTGTCCTCCGGGCGATCTTCGCAGTGGTGACACCCAGGCGTCTCCTCCTTTCGCATCAGACACAGGTACCTCCCGAAACTTCCGTGTCCGGTGAGGACCTGCGTCAAGCGGTAGGTCAGGACGCCATGACTTCTCTCCAGCCACTCCTCAAAGAGGGGTCTTACCGCCGCAATTGCGGCGTGCCCGGCCTTCGGTCGCGACAGTCGTTCCTTCCATACTGCCCTGAGATCGCGCCGGAGGTCTTCGCGCCGCGCCTCGACTTCGCGAGGCAGCGGGGTCACGCCCCGGCGCTGCGCCTCCACGCGCCACTCATAGACGCACGATTCAGTAGCTTAGCAAAAATATGATGTTATCGATTTATTTTCGTTTCGGACCGAAGTTTCGGTTTGGTTTCGGTCCTCGTTGCTAATTCGGCCTCAACGATATGCTTTCATTCATCCCAAATTTTACAAGAAATCTATAATCCTACAGATTTTTTTATCGTTAACCTGGCAACCCTTGCCAGAGGCCTCTATAAACTGGTTGATTTGTCTGGTGTGAGTCAAATGAAGCGTTCTTTAATTGGAAAGGTAAACATGTTTTGATATCTCGCTTTAAATAAGTCTGTAAGTTTTTGAATTATTGTCTAGTTCGTGAGATTATGTTCTAGTGTATGGGAGAGGCATATATGTCGCCTATCGTTGGTGCGCTTCGCGGGCATGCGGGCATGACCATGCCCGGGTCGACGGCGCGTTGTGTCCCACGCGCGCCTCAAAGAGCGTCAGCATACTGACGGGGCCCCCTTCTCAAAGGGCCAAAGCCTGCCGGGGTCGCGGGATTATTTCCTTACCGTGACCCCGGAACATAAAGGGCTACTGAAGGACACCGTGGATTTTAGTCAGTAAAAGTCTGACAGTCCCTCCCGCCCTGCCCGGGGTGGGAGGACTCATTTGATTATTTTACCACGTTAAAAAAAAAAAAATCGTTGGTGCGCTTACAAATCCGGAACAACTAATTCATCATCTGCCTAGCCTTTTCCCAACTATATTGAGGCCGGCTTCCAGTCAATGGAATGGATGCAACTGAATATCAGTATTTTACATAACAACTAATTATCGTCATAAACACATTTGTTCAGTGCGTGGATGGAACCCACGACACGAAGTGCAAGAGTCAATGGCTCAGCCACCTGCACCAATCGCATATTATAATTTATTAAATACAAAAATGTTGCAATAAATGTTTTACAACGTTGCTTTTTCAATGGCCGCCTTATCATTGATGAAAAATTTTACGTCGATCGATAAAATAACTTGCAGTCTCCTATACCTATTAACAACGACGATATAATACTAGACTACGCATTGCACGATCTAACGAACAAAACTATTCTGCCAACTCGCTGAGGTACTACGTAAGCGAGGGGGACGGGGTACTGCGTTGTGATTGGCTAACTCAAGGTCTGTTCTGTCTCAACGTATGTTTACGGCTCACAGGATTGGTCGAAATGAGACGGATATAAGACTTTTTTTCCTAATGTGTTGGCAGACATCGATCGCCTGTTATTAGGAGTCTAGTATTATATCGTCGTTGCCTATTAAAAATAAGAAAATATCAGCATGGCAGCTAACTACAGTTTTGAATAAAAAACTCGAGTCTAGACTTTTTTATTATTCCCCGTAGGTATTTTATTAAAAAGTTGAGACTTTTTAACAACTCATGTCCCCAAGGCTCTATTAAACGGGCTCTCAGAGTTAATAAAACTAAAAACCATACAATATTAAAAGCCTGAAGCCCTGGCATGACTTTTCACGTTTTTTGTGTAGGAAAGTAAATTACTGGAATTTTGACGTGAATTTGATGGAAAAATTAGTTCCTCGTTTGAAAAAAAATTAAAAAGCCTCGTTTCGTTGGAAAATTGATAATGTGCTTCTAGTGTAAGAAGCGCTTTTTAAATGTTCCATACAATAAACGTAGAAAATACTTTAAATACCTTCGTTGTAAACAAACTGCAGAAATCTTGTGACAAAGTTTCTATAAATGATAGCGGTATCCGCTACCGCCGTGGGTAGCGGTATTACCCGAGCATGGCATTTGTATGGCATTGGGATATTGCTATCCAATGCGGTAGCGGATACCGATGTGTGATGAAACTCCAAAAACAGTAAATGGAGACACACAACATGTTCAGGAATGTTTTCACTTGGGTCAAGTAGTCTCTTTCCAGGCGAGGCAAGACAGAGAAGTCGCAAGACGGATCGAAAACGCCTGGAAAAGCTACTGGTCCATGAAGGAACTGTTTATGGCAATGAGTTGCCATTGATAAGGTACAGTAATTATACCTTAACTTTACTGTACACAGAAGCTGTTGGTAAACCTTAATAAATAAATAAATACAGTTGGGTTGGCGTATCCCTGTGGATAAAAACCTCTTATGAAAATACAGAATCAATAAAATTAAAGAGTTGTCTATGGCACTAAAACGCAAGCTCTGCTGCAAAGTGTGAGAGAAGGCTTTTGCCCAGAAATGGGACAATTCAGAAATCGGAAAAGCTTTTTCAGACCATTACTGCCCCAATAGAAGGAAAATAACAAAATAATAATAAAGTCATCCAAGTATACAAAATCGATACATTATAAATCACCAATAGCACCAAAATAGCCATTCGCGCTGACCTAATAACCTAGATACGGCAGTTAATCTGAGAACTGTCCGCCATTACCCAAATGGTATAATCGCATTAATACTTCTATCTCTATTACCATAACTTAGGTTAATTACGTTTTTATATTATATATATTTTTTTACATTATTTGTACCTAGCTTATACCAGCCGGCTTCTTTCGCGTAGAGTTCGTTAATTTCCCAGAGGACTATAATATCGGGATAAAAGTTCCAGGTTGTATACTATCTGAGCACCAAATTCCATTCATATCTATTCAGTAGTTCTTGAGTAAAAGTGTGAGGAACAAAATATAATACACTAGCTTGAACCCGCGGCTTTGCTCGCGTTAAGTTTGGAGATAAATGAATCTCCATACTAAATCTATATCTATATCCTACTAATATTATAAAGGCGAAAGTTTATGAGTGTGAATGGATGGATATTTTTGACTCTTTCACCCAAAAACTACTGAACAGATTACGATGAAATTTGGTATGTAGGTAACTGAAGATCCAGAATAACACATAGGGTAGGTAGGGTAGATGAAGGGTAGATGTAGGGAGGTAGGTGTAGGGTAGGTGTAGAGTAGGTGTAGGGTTTTTTTTTTTTTCCAAAATCATCAAATGAGTCCTCCCACCCCGGTCAGGGTGGGAGGGACTGTCAGACTTGTACTGACTAAAATCCACGGTGTCCTTCGGTAGCCCTTTGTGTGCCGGAGTCGCGGTATACGTATGTCCCGCAACCCCGGCAGGACTGTGGCCCTCTATAGGGGGGCCCCGTCATTATGCTGAAGCTCCTTGAGGCGCGCGTGGGACACAACGCCCCGTCGACCCGTGCATGGTCCATGGACACGGACACCGAGTTGCCCTTTACTCGCCGCCCGCATGCCCGCGCCTACGGTGGCCGGAGATCGTCCCGCGACATCCGTCACCGTGGGCGTCTACCATTGCGTCTCGGGCGGAGGGAGGACGGTATCCTCTCTCTCAAGCGGCCCGCCTCCTCCTTCGCGAGCATGACTGCTTCGCAGAAGGAGGCGACCGCCTCCCACTCCGTCTCGCCCCGCAGCATGGCCGCAACCAATGCCAGTCTCCGCCTATCGCCGCAGTGAGGACACGGCGGTGCTCCGCCCAAGCTGGGCAGTCCTGCACCGTATGCTCCACCGTGTCCTCCGGGCGATCCTCGCAGTGGTGACACCCGGGCGTTTCGTCCTTTTTTATCATGCACAGGTACCTCCCGAAGCTGCCATGTCCGGTGAGGACATGTGTCATGCGGTAGGTGAGGACGCCGTGGGACCTATCCAGCCACTCCTCAAAGAAGGGTCTTACAGCCGCGATTGCGGCTAGCCCGTACCTCGGTTGCGACAGTCGTTCTCTCCAAACTGCCCTGAGATCGCGCCGGAGCTCTTCCCGCCGCGCCTCGACTTCTCGAGGCAGCGTGGATAAACCCCGACGCTGCGCCTCCACGCGCCACTCATAGACGCGTAGGAGAGCAGTCGCCTCCAGATCCCAGGGCAGCGATCCGGCAAGAAGGTTGGCCGATTCGCCGGCGATCGTGCGGTATCCTCGGATCATTCGGATTGCCATGACCCTCTGGCATGCGACCAGCTTTGCCGGCCGCGTCCGAATGCTCAGGGCCCACACGGGGGCCCCGTAGAGGGCCATGGACCGCACGACGCGAGTAGGTGTAGGGTAGGTGTAGGATTGATTACTGGGCAGGACAACGTCTGCCGGCTCAGCAAGTGAGGTATAAAAATGGATAGCTGTTTGTTAGTCACGCTTTAACTTGGAAAAGGCTAAACTGATTTGGCTGATTTTAGTCTTAAAAAATCGTGGAAGTTCAGGGAAGGTTAAGGTAAGTGTGGTGTAGGTATAAAGTAGGTGTAGTGTAGTGTAGTGTAGTGTACGGGAACACCCAAATACTCCAAAATATTTTATTCCGAATTTCGATATTCCGATTTTCAAAACTCCGAATATCATAATACCTAAAAATTACAATATCTATTATTAAGAATCTCGAAATTTATTTGATCGAAAGTCATATGTCCGATTTCTTGTTTTTCCGATTTTCACATATTCGAAAAATGTAATGCTCGATGAGTTCTCATTCTGAAAAACGAAATTCCGATTTTCAATATTCCGAATAAACTGATTTTTTCGGAATATTGAAAATCGGAATTTCGTTTCTCATTCCACAAAGTCAGTGACAGAAACGAATTGGTGCAAAACCGGCGCCACGTAATTTTGTCTACCGTACTCCCAGAGTGTTATTTATGCCTGTGTAGGCACGGAATGGCGAGGCGCATCCTCTTAAGGCCGTGTGTCAAAGCGAAAGCGTCGTTTGATGCGTCGGAAAAGTTGCCACGCACCGCCACCAGCAGGCGCCAGTATCGCGAAATTAACGCAATCCAAAGTTTTATGAATTTCATTTCGTCAACTTCGACATTTCATAAAGTGTTCCCTTTACGCAAAATACATGTATTACTATAATAGAAATATTTTAATATAAGGATATCGAAACATTTACTAAAACAAAATGACAGAAATACTTATTGATGTGGATAAATATATTGTAAATATTTTTATCATTCACAGTCTTAAATTTATTTTATAACACTTTGACACAGATTTTGACGTCCCGAGATAACGAAAAAAACTACTATTTGGTAGAAAATTAATAAAATTGGCATACCTTGCGAAAGTGACAATACCCAATTATCTATTAAGCCCCAAACACACGCGCGCACGGGCATAGGCATGTGAGTTGTGTTGTTTTCAGTATTCTTTAGAATACCGTGACCCCAAAACGTAAAGGGCTATTGAACGACATCGTAGATTTTAGTAAGTATTACGAGTCTGACAGTCCCTCCCGCCCTACCCTGGGTAGGAGGACTCATTTGATTATTTTACCATGCTAGAAAAAGCCCCAAACACACGCTCCTTTTATTAACGTCCTTTCACAAAGCTGGTTGCGTGATATCTTTATATCTTTATTATGAGAGTGGAAAGCTAAGGGTGCTTAACACCCTGTCCTCCACCACCTGGTGTTGGTACTAATTTTTGATGCA
Organism: Agrotis clavis; assembly: GCA_954870645.1. NCBI lineage: Eukaryota > Metazoa > Arthropoda > Insecta > Lepidoptera > Noctuidae > Agrotis > Agrotis clavis. The sequence goes on from OX940925.1 coordinate 8,670,667, forward strand.
TTTTGATGTAATGACAGACACTAGCGCCGCGTAAAATGGACATTAGTCGAGCCGCGGCGTGGATTTAGTGGTTTTTTACTCATATGAGATACAGGTACAGTACAACAATTGTCAGTAACCTCTTTATAATTAAAGTAATCTTCATTCTATAATATCTTATCCACAGTATTTTTTTGGGACAAGGTTGTAATATTATCACTTTTCTGATAAATGAAACCCTTAGATATTATCTGTCGACTCCAAAAGCATGAGCCCAGTACTGATCTTTTTTGACTCCAAAGCAATAAATAGAGCGAGAAGCAACTTGTACCGAACACGCGGTGAGACGGACCACTGATTTTTCATCGTAGTCGCAGCATTATACTATAGGCGATATTTAACAGGGTGGTGGGTGCTATGCCTTATTTGTAGTTGACAAGTAATTTTGAAGTATTCAAAATGACAACAGCAGTTTTCATTTAATTTACTTTAATCCTGTTTCTGCGAAATTGTTATAAATCTGTGACGAAACTAAATAAAAAATAATAAAAGTGAAGTGCTTCTTATCCTATATCGAAGTTTGATACGATTAGAAGTTGTTTTCAGTTACATATTATCTCAAATTGTTGACTGCAAATCAGTGCATTTATCATTAGTTCATGTGAAATGGTATTTAGATGCATAAAGATTAGATGGGGGGAGGATGGACACAGAGTCGAACCATCCGACAACAATAGTACGATATCACGATAGCATTGATATAATATCACTGTGAGTAATTTATTATTGATAGAAACAATTCGTAATGTATAGAATCATACGTATTCTAACATATCCCTTGTTTGCTCTGTAGGGGTCGTCAGGAATTTCCTGCGATGATTTTCAGTAAGTTTGGTTTATTTTATTCTTGATTTATTAATGAAAATAATGTGTTCTTTAATATAGAAAGTTTACGTGACTTATTTACAGTCATGTCCGTTTAATCACGTCCCATTGAACACAGCGAAACATAGTTTTGAATAATCTATAAGCCTACGTATCATTCGTTTTTATTTTCTCGATCTTTTTATCCATTTCCAATTTTATTATTACGAAAATCTGACAGCCGCGGTCTGAAAAAAAGTGTCGCAGGTCTAACCTGTAAGAGCCACGCTGGCTGACTGATTCGTCAAGGAACGAAAGTGATGACACTACTTTTAAAAGGCAAAAGATGAGAGGACGATAGTGAATGTGTGCTCAGAATAAAACGGCGTATGTGCCCAAACATATTGACGTCTTTTTATGAATTAAAATTGTTATTAATTGAAAAAATGTCTTTACAGAATGTAGATACTAGTATTTTCTACAATTTAAAACAACATCCTTTCAATAACTCATAGTAGTTATTCCATAAAGTTCAAAAAATAAAAAACATAGACCGAACTTTGCATTTTTTTTGTATCGAGAAAATTTCATTGAATCGTGTTTTCAACTTTGTGAGAATTTAGATCATATAGTCAATAACTATATTCCAAGTTGTAAGATCTGTAGTCCAGATATGTACGAAGAAAAGTAAAAAATAAAAACTACTGACCAATCCCCTTAACTTTCACTGTTTGCCTTCAGGATTTTTATTGTTATTAGAAGAACTTAGGATCCAAGAGCGAGTGCAGCGAGCTCGGGACTTGGGGCACCCCGACTCGGACAGCTTAGGTTCGAAGGTGTTAGGTTAGGTTACTTGTTAGGTTACTTTAAACCTTGCTCACAGAAATAGGAGCCCCGGTGTAGGTGGTAGTCAACAAATTTACCAAGGATGCAAGAGCGAGCGAAGCGAGCTCGGGACTGGGGACACCCCGACACGGACAGGTTAGGTTCGAAGAAGACCTAACACGAAGGGGATGGCAGGGTCTTTCAGACCCCGCCATCCCCTTCGTGTTAGGTTACATTAAACCTTGCTCACAGAAATAGGAGCCCCGCGAAGCGGGGCTCCGTTGAACTACCTTGGTGTTGCTATAACTCAGGATGCAATAGCGAACAAAATGTTTCTTGGGGCACCCCGACTCGTACTTTTCGACCCGACGGACCCAAATCGGAATTCCAATAATCGGAATTTTAATATTCGGTATTCGTGTTTTCGATGTTTCGGAAAATATATTAAGTCGGAATTTTTGATATTCGGTCTATTGAAATTCGGTATTTTGAAAATAGTAATTATAAACGTTAGGAATTTTGAAATTTCGGAATTAATAAAATAGGAATATTGATCCATCGGAGTTGTTATATTAAGAATTTGAACCATCCGGAATTATGTAAATCGGTATTTTGAAATTCGTATTTATGAATTTCGGAATAAAGTTTTTCGTATTATCGTAGTGTACCCGTAGTGTACACAAAAACTAACTGATTTTACCCCCCCCCTGTTACTCTCTTCCACTTTACCTCCCTCCCTAAGCCCTCCCATTACCCACCTTTAACAAATCATGCTTAGTGTGCAACCGAATAGCCAACCAAATAATAAAATTAACTGATTTCACCCCCCCCCCCCTTACCCCCCACTTTACCCAGCTCCCACGCCCTCCCCTTACCCCCTTTAACAAATCGTGCCTAATTTTCAACCGAATAACCAACCAGATACTAAAATGTACGGAATTTTATACAACCTTTCCCCCCATTTTTTACCCCTTTAAAGGGCGAATTTCCAAAAATCCTGAAACACGTCATCCTTTATTTGTTATCAAATAGCTATATTCCAATTTTCATCGATATAGCTTCAGAAATGACCGAGTTTCATACAAACTTCCCCCCCCTTTTTTACCCCCTTAAAGGCCGAATTTCCAAAATCCTTTCTTAGTGCTCCCCTACGCTTCATAAGGAACCTATGTTCCAAATTTGGAGTCTCTAGGCCAAGCGGTCTGGGCTGTGGCTTGATTAGTAATCATTCAGTTTGCCTTTTATATATATAGATAGATAGAAACAAAAATAAAACATAAAAGTGAAATTTTGGACACAATCGATGTTGCCAAGTAAAGGTAAGGTGTTTTTCTTGTTATTTATATAAGGTTTTCATGTTAGTTGTGGACCTTTCGGTACATCAAAAGGAAAGAAACAAAATTGGTATCTACAAACGAAAAGGAAGTAACTTTCACATTTCTTCACAGAATAAGCAACAAATCCTTGTATTGTCAATATAGATATGAGACAAAGTCGACATCAAAACAAAGAGAAAGCGCTCAACTCGGAAGCAAACGAATAAATTTTATACCAAACAACTTCATGTTCATCCCCAAAAACTCCCGAGAGATAACGAAAAGAGTTTATTTCAACAAAAACAAAACAGATATCCAGTGGAATTTGTAAAAAATAAAGAAAGACAACCATTACTCGAAAAGCAATCAAAACTATCGAGTGATCCAATTCCAAAATCGCATTGTTTTTCGGTGCGAGATCGCCGCGGGCGCCAATCGGATGCTCCCTGTAATTTCCGCGCACTAACAACTATTGAGCGCGCCATTGTTTCCAATCTTTTCCACGATTTAGCAGTTTCGCATCACGCTTCGCCGGATCCCAACACTTGAGAGTTCTTTTGCGCTCAGAAATTCCTAAAAACACTGCATTTAATCAACATTAAGAGAGGCATCCCTGGAAAAAGTGTTTACAAAAAGGTAACCTAGCACACGATGTTCGTTTTCTCTTTGCAGCTTCTTTGTAAAAAGCTGCAGCATAACGAAGATAATTAAAATTAAACTGAAGTAGAGTTTTGCATTCCAACAGGAAAAAATAAGCAAATAGATGCTGCGGAAATGAATTCATTTAGTTCGGTTTCTGTAACATAAAGAGTTCTTTCTGCTCATTAGTTGAAGGCAAAAAAAAGTGCAGTGACCAACCGGAAAAGACAGAAAATTCGGGCAATAACATGATGGGGAAAACAAATGTAGCCATTACAATAAAAATTCGTGAGGGACATAAATTGTACTTTTATTAGAAACGAGCCACGCAGAAGACATAACGAGACATAAAACCGGCCAAGTGCGTGTCGGGCCACGCACAGTGTAGGGTTCCGTAGTTGCCCATCAAAATACTTATGCGAATTAACTAAACTGATTCGCTGAATTTAATTTTAAAGAGAAGAATTTTCAAAATCGGTCCAGGAGTCTTTGAGAAATCGGGGAAAATACATAAAAAAAGGATTACGACGAATTTAGAACCTCCCCCTTTTTTGAAGTAAGTTAAAAATAGTTGACGATAAAAACCTACCTATCCCCAAAAAACATACCGTAAAAACATACCTATTACAGCTGTAAAAATAAAGTTGACAAACTTACATTTGCAGTTGAAGAGCTTGTTCTCCGATACATTTTGTTTAGGAAAATATGTTATCCAAGTACATTTTATAAGTTGGTCGACTATTACTCGTAAAGTTGTAAAGCCTACTTAGTCATGATAATTTTCTTTTAAACTTCGTTATATATACTACTATTGTGAATTTTTTCACACCCCCAAACATAACCGTTTAGCTGGTAGAGGGGGGGGACACTCGAGTCGAGCAAAATTTAGCACTTTAAAGCTTAATATTTCACAAACGAATTTTTTTATCAAAAAATTGTTAATGGAAACTATCAATATTTTTTAAAGACCTATTTAATGATACCCCACACTAAGGGGTACGCGAGAAAAAAAAAAAACATCCCCTCTTTACGTGTACAGGAGGTACCCTAAAAAAAAATATTTTACGAGATTTTATTTTACCACTTTTTCGGCACAACAAATCCGTATATTTACACCAAATTACAGCTCCCTAGTACTGTACGTCTCTGAGCTAAACTGCGGACAGACGGACGGACGGACGGACGGACGGACGGACGGACATGGCGAAACTATAAGGGTTCCTTGTTGACTACGGAACCCTAAAAATGGTCATACGATCGACTGGCTAATCTACAGATCCCGCCCGAGATAATCGGAACGACAAGGGTACTGGCCTGATCGTGACAGCGATCTTCGGACAAATTTATTGCTCAAGAGAAACAGTTTATTTTTTCCGATATAAAACTTTGTGTATCTTTTCGCAGTTATAAAATTTTGCAATTATTATTCAGATCACACGTGCCTTCTAAAACCATAACCCTTTAAACCTTCACAGGGGGACACTTAGGGCGCTGAGACCGAAAGGTCTTTGGTAATGAGTGTGAAAGCACTTCAGTTGAGGTACGTACTCAGCTTAGAAAGTTGTAACCAACGAGACACAACTATAAAATGTTGAAAACTTGAACTCAGTTTTAATAAAGTTGATTTAACCGGCTAAAGTTTGATGGATACGGTGATAAAACAAAATGATCAAGTCCCAGATAGACACCACAAATCTGAGACCGCAGACACTGTACTTAGATGTAGATGTAAATATCTCAATCTTGACGCTAACCACTGAACTAGCTCCATCCTTAAACAACTTAATTAATCCACGAAGACAGATAAAATTACTACTGGTAAAGTAGGTGTCACGAAAATAAATAAATCAGTCGATCAAAAACACGACACCGCGACATCTCCGAATCGTTTCCAATTGAATTTATCTGCATTAACGTACAAATTTTCAAGTACTCAAGCAATTTGTAAACCGTGCCATGAGATTTTGGGCAAATCCCGTTCAACTGTGTAGAATAAAGAGTCGTATAGACTCGTCGCGAGATCGATCGGCCGAGCGAGACGACCCTGGTATAGACGGCACTGTGACCCATTTCCTAAAGGGGGCACCCGTGACGACGCGTTCTGACTATTTTTGCTAATGTATCAACTACGGCTTTTCGAACTAGTACTGTTATCGCGGCTTCATCAGGACTGTAGAGGTAAGCTCCGTTTTATGAAAGAGCTTCATGTTACAGGTGTTCAGTTACTGAAAGCTGCTTTTAATCTAGATTATGTACGCAGATTACATTCACAGAGTCGGTACCATGCACGTGTAAAAGCTATCTATATATTCCAGTATAAACTCGAGCGTCCAATTTAAAACAATTTTATGTTTGCTAAATGGTTCTATCAGGGGAATTTCAGCGAATTCGTTATCGCTCTTGTTATTTTCGGGCATCCCATAAATTGAATTATCTATAGATAATGCAAAGTGCCGCTCAGCTCACAGGAAAATATTCGGTTCTTTGTTCGAAACCGATCCTACATAAATACTTTTTATGACAGATACGAATTAAAGCTCTTCTTCTGTTCCCCAAAACAATTTATTCATTGCCAATTTTTTCAAAAACAATATATCATCCTGAGATTTTGACACAAGCAAATCATGTTGGCTTCCTCGAATATAAATCGACCTACAAAACCAGCAGCTAGCTACACGGGAAGCTTGTCTCCCTTTCATCCAAACTCCGACCAAATAACATACTGGCATAAGCCGGGACGATGAATAATAGACTTGACACAGACAGGAAATGAAACACTAGGAATAGATGAAAGCTTTAGTTAGAAATATAATCAAATTGAAATTCAATATAGGTCAATCCAGTCACCTGGATCAACTGGATCTGATGCAAATGTCCAGTGAAAAGTGCCACCTAACATTTAGGAGAAATTGAGTCTACATTTAATATGTAGACTTGAAAGTTATGATAACCTTTATGCAGTATTTCAGGAATCTTGCAGATGGATAGAATAGAATACTCTTCGTCATACACACCATGGACTTAAAAGATGTTTACGAAAGATTAACTAAGGGTGACACAATGGGCAGTCTTATTGATAAAAGAGTTTTTTCAAGACAACCTTTGCACGGATTTAAAAATTGGATTTGGATTTTGCAGACTCATTTCAGTTTTCGTTCCTTATGATCACTGAAATTACAGCAAATCAACTTCTATGTTACTTACAGTTAATTTGTCCATGGACTCCTGAGTAAATTCACATTATCTATTCTAACTGATTTTCAGCCAGCGCGGCGTTCCACAAGATTCGATAACAAAGTTTCACTCGGAAAGCTTTGTATTTATGTATATTTACATTTCACCAATGTTACCAAATGTTTTGCTGATTGTGACATCTTTCCACGTATTGGAGTGTACTTGTAAGTAACCACAACGATGTTCATATGAAGCGTGATATCTTTATTCTCATGGCATAAATACTTGGAATCTGTTATGCCTAACTTGGACGACTTAGACTAGACTTAGACTGTGGAAAATATTGCATTTACAGTTATGAGCATAATGATTTTCCAGTTAAGGCTTCAGTCTTGGTTTGCACAAAATAGAATCGCGTTCGGCCAGTCGATCGTACGTCAAATTTCGGGCTCCCTCCCCGCAACCCCCCGCATACATCCTGCCTACTGAATTATTATAAAACAATTTTGATGCGGTAAGAACATTGCTCTACTAAGGATTATTTAAAAGGAGTTATAGAAATTGTTGCTTAATAAGGAGTTTTAATATGAGTTGGTTTGTAATAATACGAGTATCACACAAGTGTTTTAATAATAATAATAACAATCGTGTTTAACTAATTAAACCTAAAAAAAGGTCAGTGCAGCAGTGATGCTGGCGAAGGAAGAGGCGGGACGCGTGAGAGAGAGGACAGCGTAAACCTTACATCCCAGCCACAGTGGTAGACGCCCACGGTGACTCGGTCATGGTCATCTCTGGCCATCGTAAGCGCGTAATGGGCGACTCGCTGTCCGACCATGGACCATGTCCGAGTCGACGGCGCTTTGTATACCCTTGTAAACCGAGAACGTAAAAGGCTATTGAAGAACACCGTGAATTTAAGTCAGTACAAGTCTGACAGTCCCTTCCGCTTGGCCTGGGGTGGGAGGACTCATTTGATGATTTTACCATGATAAATAAATTAAATATTTTAAAAAACAAAAAACCCAACTGCGTAAAAAAACTAAAAAGAAAGAAACAAGCCCAGTCAGTGACGGATTAAGGCAACTTGATGCCCTAGGCAACCGACTTCAAAAAAGGAGGAGGTTCTTTTTTTTTTAAGTATTCTTTGGTGATGAGGAACGTGTTATATAGAAGGAAAGAAAATAAGTTTAAAGGCAAGCCTTAAGCTGCTTTTCCACCAGAGATGCGCTATGCTACGTTGCTGCGGATGCGTTTGATATCCACCAATCATATTCATTAGTTTACATAGCACAGCACTGGTGGAACCGGATTCAACTAAGATGTGTTTTTTATATGAAAAGATGCATGCTATGGCTGCGTGCTGTGGGTCGTTTTCCCTACATTCGATACATCGCTTAGCTCGAGCTGCGCAGCTACCTTGTGACAGCGCATCTTCATAGCGCAGCTACCTTGTGACAGCGCATCTTCATAGCGCAGCTACCTTGTGACAGCACATCTTCGTAGCGCAGCTACGCATCTTCATAGCACAGCTACCTTGTGATAGCGCATCTTCATAGCGCAGCTACCTTGTGACAGCGCATCTTCATAGCGCAGCTACCTTGTGACAGCACATCTTCGTAGCGCAGCTACGCATCTTCATAGCACAGCTACCTTGTGGCGTACCTGCGCTGCGAAGATGCGCGGTCACAAGGTAGCTGCGCTGTGAAGATGCGCTGTCACAAAGTAGCTGCGCTATGAAGATGCACCGCCACAAGGTAGCTGCGCAGCTCGAGCTACGCGATGTATCGAATGTAGGGAAAACGACCCACAGCACGCAGCCACAGCACGCAGCCATAGCATGCATCTTTTCATATAAAAAACACATCTTAGTTGAATCCGGTTCCACCAGTGCTGTGCTATGTAAACTAATGAATATGATTGGTGGATATCAAACGCATCCGCAGCAACGTAGCATAGCGCATCTCTGGTGGAAAAGCAGCCTTAGGCACACAATCACAATAAAAATTACGAAGAAACAATGGAAAAAGCAAGAACACAAAAGTAGGTAACGTGTGCCTCACGGCTGTGCCAAATAGGCTCAGTTCAGCAAAGATCCAGGCCACAGGGTGTCTGACGCTGGTTTTCAACTGAGCCTTGTGAGACGTCAGAGATGTAAATCACCTTTATAGTGTGTGAGTTTGAAATAATTAAATAAGAAATATGTGTAACAGAATAGGTACATAATATTATAAAATAAAATGTAAATCCATTGTTTCTTCGTAATTTTTATTGTGTGCCTAAAAGGCTTTCCTTTAAACTAATTTTCTTTCTTTCTATATAACACGTTCCTCATCACCAATGAATACATAAAAATAAATAAAGGAAGAAACTAGTTTACCTTGGACATAGGGGGCACCATAGATTGCCTAGAGCATTAAGTTGTTTGAGAGTGAGTCGTGATACCCTAAGGGCGGATTTTTTGGGTGCTTCTTCTGGTGCCCCCCTCAGTCTTGATGCCCTAGGCAATTGCCTAATTTGCCTTGGGGTTAATCCGTCACTGAGCCCAGTAGTTTAGAATTCACTCATTCACACTCACAGTCGGGGCCCATTCAAATTATACCAATCAAATCTTCCCAAGGGGGGCCCCTCGACTGTGAGTGTGAATGAGTGCATTCTAAACTACTGGGCTTGTTTCTTTCTTTTTAGTTTTTTTACGCAGTTGGGTTTTTTGTTTTTTTAAATATTTATTTTATTTTACTATTTTTAGTTTTTGTTAGCATTTATCAGTCCAAATTAAATTGAAACATATAAGTTATATATATATTTTGGTAAACCATTTTTATAATCCTTTGATTTGTTACCCACTTGATAGAATGTGAGAGATCTTAAAAAAATATTTTTAGTTCGGAACCCTTTGCACGCGAGTTAGACTCGCACTTGGCCAGTTTTATGTACCCAGTGACACTCTCACGTTTAAGACGAATCTAACGACACCTCTCAAGTTAAACTCCATCAAGCCGTTTAGGCTGCAGAGCAACACAAAGAAATATACATACATACATACACTCGAAAAACATAACCCTCCTGGCGCAGTCGGGTAAAAAAAGTCATGGGCCATGCCCGGGTCGACGGCGCGTTGTGTTATACGAGCGCCTCAAATAGCGTCAGCATGATGACGGGGTCCCCCTCTAGAGGGCTAAAGCCTGCTGGCGTCGCGGTACTTATCTCATTACCGTGACCCCGGAACATGAAAGGGTTATTTGAAGGACACCGTGGATTTTAGTCAGTACAAGTCTGACAGTCCCTCCCGCCCTGGCCGGGGTACCACAGTAACATCCAAGGACTGCACTCCTTGTCATAGGCACAGTCCATTACCACCTGGAGACAGAGTAACCAACGCTTTTGTTGCTGGATTTTAATGAAGGAGCGATGTTAGCGAACGTGAATGTGAGACAATAACTTGCTATCGTTAAGCAATTTAAAAAACAGGTTCAAACGATTTTCGACCTTATTGACATTTATGCAAAAACCGGATTTTAATGAAGGAGCAATGTTAGCGAACGTGAATGTGAGAAAAAACAAACCAAATTTTAAATGTTAATAAGGTCGAAAATCGCTTGAAGCTGTTTTTTTAACTTGCTGTCGTTAAGCAATTTAAAAAACATGTTCAAACGATTTTCGACCTTACTGACATTTATGCAAAAACCGGATTTTATTGAAGGAGCAATATTAGCAAACGTGAATGTGAGAAAAAACAAACTAAATTTTTAATGTCAATAAGGTCGGAATTCGCTCGAACCTGTTTAGTTACTTCTCCATATCTCTGCTATACATGTAGTATAATTATAATGTCCTCAGGACTACATTATGTTAACTTTATTTCAACAGAATCGGTTCACAACTGAAAATTCTATCAAGACCACGTAACAAAAAGTAATGAATGGTCATAAATAAAAAAAATATATATATACATGTCGAATTGAGAACCTCCTCCTTTTTTTCCGTCGGTTAAAAAATATATTTTAATTTAATAAAGTAGAGCAACCTGAGATGCGTAACTGTGCGTAATCACCGTTAGAGCGAGAGAAGGTGCGAGCGAGAGGGACCAATAAAAATTCGTCGTGGACCTCACGTCCAATCGCTCCGGCCGTCCACCGGCCACTAAGGAATTTCTCTTGCAATTTTCGTTTATAAACACTTTTTGAGAGGTTATTTGAGATGTTTTTTATTGTTGAAAAAAAGCGCTTTAGGTACATTTTTTTTTGTATTTGCTTTATTGATCTGTCGACATCAAAATAATCTAAATATTACATACCTACGATGCATAGTTCTTATGAAAAAAACTATTTATTGAGAGATAAAACCCGAGAATTTTGATAATATTCTGCCATCTTAATTTAGAAAATGAAAGATAAATATAAAAAACTAATCAGCGCAGTTTGAAGACGAGGATATTGCGGTCATTATGCGCTGCTCAGATTTTTAAATTAATTCTTCATTGTCTCAGATTGAGTGCACCAACGTAACTCGAAATGACGTTGGGCAGGAAAGAGCTGATTTGAACGCTTGATTTACCGTATAATAATCCACTTAAATCAACTTAAAAAAAATAACTAGCTGTTACTTATATTATGGTTATTTATGTGCAATAATAATATTTCAAGCTATTGCACTATTTTGTTCAAAAATCACAAACAAAGTTACGCAAATAATTCGGCGCGAGTGAATTTTACAAGACCTGAGCCTTAATCATTATAATTTCTAGATTCAATTCAATTTATAGTATAGTGAATCGTGTTCTATACTCTGTGCCCGATCACAGCGCCTCGTAGTTACCATTGGGCGCCATAAAATCTGCCATTTCTTCCCAACTACATACATTATTGTGATACATGCCATTCAGCTTTGTTTTTCATTAGTAATAAAAAAAAAGAAAGGTTGTGGTGCATTTTAAACTTGACACGTGCGTCACTTCGCGGTTGCGCCCATTGATTTACATAATGATCTTTGTCACATCACGCGCTGCTTTTGATTTGATGATTTGTGAAATTTTATATGAGCTCATTTCGTGATCCATAACAAAAACTTTTTACAGTTTGAACTACAGAAGACACCGATGTCTTAAATTTTTAAACAAGAACAGAACTTTATTTCTGTTGGAGTTTTCAGCTAGCTCTAGATTAATGAAATAAAGTTCCTTATACTTTTATGACCCAAAAAATTTGGTAAAAGTAATTGTCCTACTTGTCATTTAGTTGCTCACTTGGCCTTTGTATTTTGTAACCTTTTCATTTATCTTGAGATTGAGGATTTTGGTTCATGGTGTATCTATCGCCTTTTCAGCTAGTGTCGTCCTAATCAAGCCAATGGAAACTTTTTCACCTTGAAGAAGTGGTAAGGAGGAAAAATAGCCTAATATAAAAGCACTTAATAATTTGTGTAAGCACATCAACGCAACATTTTGTAGTCATCATCTGCCTAGCCTTTTCCCAACTATATTGGGGTCGGCTTCCGGTCAAACCAGATTTATCTGGATATCAGTATTTTACATGGAGCGACTGCCTATCGGACCTCCACAACCCAGTAACTGGGTAATACGATACCCCATGGTAAGACTGGTTGTCAGACTTTAGAGCTTCTGACTAACAGTAACGACTGTCACAGATCTACAAATGACAGCCGGGACCAACGGCTTTACGTGCTTTCCGAGGCACGGAGGAAACTCGTTATGATAGATGGTCACCCATCCATGTAGTGATCTGGGGGCACGGCAGTGCCCCGCCAAGTCTCGAGCAAAAGGGCACGGCCGTACCATCTTTTCTCGAAGCGATTCGCGGCTGTTTCGCCCCCCCTATAACTTCGACGTGGACAAAGCTAGGAGTTTAGGTTTTCGGTGAATAATAGTAGGCATTAGAACAAGCTTAAGTTCGAAATTACATGCCAATTGAATGGATAGTTTAGGAGTTACGGTCGATCAAATTTACACCATTTTGTCACTCACTCACTGACCGATTATCAAAAATCTAAGGTACTTCTAGCAGACTTAGAAACTTCAAATTTTGCACCAAGATAGGTCATTAGCCACATATAAAGGAAAAATTATAAAAACATTAAAAAATAATATACCATAGAAAACAATTTTATATTTGCGGTTTGGCAAGAACATTGTGTATGGATTTTGACTGCATTGTTAACTTTGTTCGTTGTTTAAGTTAGTATTCAATTGGATGAATACATACATAGAATAGAAAGGAATAATATAAATGTAATACATAGACTACAATTAATATAAATTAATACATAAAGTTCATAATTCATTAAATTAATAAATCTAAAACTCCATTGTATTGCGATAAATATTGTATGCGCGCTCGATAGATGGCGTTGTACCTGTCTGAATCGCGCTATGGTTTCGTTACAGAGCGCAGTCTAAGTAGTACTTTAAAATAATTCAATAATTTTCATTTGATAGCGCCATCTATCTATGAACAACCATTTCGAAACTAAAAAAATATTGTAGCGATATTCGGAGTAGATTTATTATTGTTACTGAAACAGTTATTTAGGAAAATAGTTTATTAATATAACATAGACATAGTTACATATCTAGTTGTTTACGTGTTATTTAGTTTAGTTATATTTAGTTTGTTAGATAGAGAATGGGTCCTAAGCAAAAAAGTAGCTGAAGTCCAAGAAATTATGAGGACACCTAAAAAAAATAAAGAAATACACTTACAAAAAATAAATGAGATCCCACCAAAAACATTAAATGTAAAAAATGCCAAGTCTCTCGATGCAATCTTTCCATCGTAAAAAGTTTTGAGATCTCACAGAAGCCAAGTCCTATTCAAATTATTTTGTAGTTATAAATCAACATTTAGTAATTATATCTGGTGCGTAGAACACCATGTGAGGCGATTTGCGAAATTTGTTTTAATTTTAAGTGGACTGTATATTAAAGGATGGCTGGTAATCGCCTGGAAACCATGGGCTGATGCTGAACGGGCGATTAGTGGGTTTGGATGAGAAAGGAAGCACGCCTACCTGGCTTATTTCTTGTGTTGGGCTGGCGTAAGATGGCGGCCGTTGGCGTCTTCGTCGCTACAGCACTGGACAGAGTTCCTTGCTCACAATCGCACGATCACACCCGCGGGTGGCTTCACAACAGTTTATATATTATTATTATGATATCACGCTATCCAATATTGAGGAATAAGCAGTAACTTTGCGGCGCGGTACGAATACGGCGCGAGCGCGGAGCGGTGCGTGCGCGGCCTTCCGGGAGCACGATTCTTTCTGGACTCAGGCGTGCGGTAAAAGGTGGGGAAGGGGGCGCTCTCATCGCCCGTTCTGACAGTTGCATCAAAATCAAAAAGGGTTTGTGGGAATAAAGAGATGGCGCCACCATTTCCCCCGGCCTTAAAGGGTTGCCTTTAAGAAAAAAAAATAGAACTTAGCTATATAAGGTATACCTACCACCGCATAACCTATTCATATGCTAAGACTGCGTTATAAAACTTAAATTAATCTACATTATAGCGGAACAATTATAACTAAAATACCTAAACTATGAAGGAGATCCAACTTCAAGCTAGATCTCACTGATTCGGTAGCGGACAGAGACGTACAACAGGGCGCACGTAGCTACCCTTCGCGGTTTTCACGGTAACAACGCGGGTTGTACCATCTTTAGATGTATGTAATTTTTCAACAATGCCTAATGGCCATGAAAGTGGCGGTGAATTATCATTTATGATAATGACTAACGTACCCTCCTGTATAGGGGATGCAGGACTATTCCATTTAGATCTAGCCTGAAGTTGGTGAAGGTATTCTGAACGCCAGCGCTGCCAGAACGTCTGCACGAGTCTGTCAAGCAAAGTATGTCTCTGAAGCAAGCTAGAAGAGTCTGCTTCAGGAGCGGGGAGTGACGACAATGGCGCTGTGTTCAAGAAATGCGCAGGAGTTAACGCGGCTGGTTCAGCAGGGTCACTACTCAATGCTGTGAGCGGACGCGAGTTAACCAGTGCCTCGACTTGAGCGAGGATTGTTAAAAGCTCTTCATAAGAGAGGATTTGTTGACCTATAACTTTGAAGAGATGTGTTTTAATTACTTTAACCATGCTCTCCCAACAACCGCCGAAATGTGGAGAAGCAGGCGGAATAAACTTCCAATCAATGTGATTAATGGAAAGTTCCTCCTGTAGATGTGTGCGATATTCCTTATTGAGAAATTTATAGAGATCGCGTAAGTATGAACTTGCACCCACGAAACAAGTGCCGTTATCCGTATACAAACACTGTATAGGGCCGCGTCGCGAAAGGAATCGTTTAAGAGCTGCCAGAAATGACACAGTGCTTAAATCTGTCGCAACTTCAATGTGCGTAGCGCGTGTTGTTAAGCATGTGAAAATACACAACCAAGCTTTACGGCTTTTAACACCTCGACCACGAACTGGTGTGTATTGCAGTGGTCCTGCGTAATCACAACCGGTATGTGTAAACGCCTTATCTACTTGGTTTACACGCTGGCTAGGAAGATCTGCCATGAGAGGAAAGACCGGACGCGGACGGAATTTAAAACAGATGTTACATTTATGTATTCTGTGGCGAATTATTCGCCGTGCAGCTAAAATCCAATATTTATGCCTGAGTAAGGACATAAGCAACTCTGGACCGGCATGGAGATATTTCTTGTGATAAAAATCAACAAGAAGATTTACCACATGGTCTTGACGCGGTAGGATACAAGGATACTTGTAGTTGTAAGGTTCGTCCGAATTTGACAGACGACCACCAACACGAATGATGCCGTGCTCATCGAGGAACGGCTTGAGCTTAAGAAGAGTGGGAGAGCAAGGTACATTATTTTTTAAATTTTGAATGTCTTTACTAAAATGAACAGCCTGCACAGCTCGCAATAATCTAAGTTCTGCGACTACAAGATCGGAGCCTAAAACAGAAGTCCCGTTAGGTAGTTGCCCAAGAAACCTATAGACATAAACTATGGTGCGCAGTAACTTAGACCACGACGACATGCGCAGTGCAAGTGCATAAATCGGAGATTCGGCAACCTCAGCAATCACGGGGTGAGAGACAGACTTTCGTTCGGGTACATTTTCATCCTCTGCACTATGGTCGAAGGGATGAATCGGCCATTCTGACGGATCATCGGAAATCCAAGAAGGTCCACGATGCCACAAAGCATGCTGCAGAAGTTTAACTGGAGTAACACCACGAGAAAGGCAATCAGCGGGATTTTCAATACCTGCGACGTGATTGAAACAAGAAGCCGGAATGAGTTCAATTAATTTAGTAACGCGATTGGCGACAAAAGTCTGCCAGCGGTGAGGAGAAGAATAAATCCAAGCGAGCACTACCTTGGAGTCAGTAAAAGCGTATGTTTTATTAATGGAGTAGTGGGGCGAAACTGTGTCCTGAACCTTGCGAAGCAACTGGGACAACAGAAGGGCCGCGCACAACTCCAGTCTCGCAACCGAAATGGTTTTGACAGGCGAGACCTTGGACTTGGCACATACTAACTGCACAGAATAGTTAGAACCAATGCAGACCTGTAAATATACGACTCCGCCGTAAGCGCGTTCGCTAGCGTCAGCGAAACCTATCAAATTAACGGTACATCCATCCACCAAACCCAGATGACGCGGTATAACAATTTGGTTGAGTGCGGAAAGCTCAATGCAAAATTGTTTCCACGCGGCGACAATATGGTCGGGAGGTGCGTCGTCCCACTCACACTTTGATAACCAAAGCTCTTTGATCAAGAGCTTGGCGTACAAAATTGTGGGAGCCACAAAACCCATAATATCCCATAGTCGAGCTACTGTGGACAGCATAGTGCGTTTGGTGCACTTGTCGTCTGGTGGTACGACGTCAAACCGAAAACTATCACTGGATTTGTCCCAGCGTAAGCCAAGAACCTTATGCGGTATTGACTTCTCAAACTCAATGTCCGGAGAAGCTTTGTGAGAATCAGGTATGTGCGAGAGAACCTCTTTAGAATTACTTGTCCATTTGACAAGATCAAATTGGCCTCGCTTGAAAAGCTGAATAAGCTCTTCACAAAGCGAAATTGCTTGCGGAGCGGATCTGACGCTACAGGCGATATCATCCATATATAAAGCGGAAGAAGCAGCAGCTGCTGCAGCGGGGAAGTTGTCGCCTTCATCAGCGATCAACTGGCGGACAACTCGTAACGCGTGATATGGACTCGACTTCATGCCAAAACAAACACGATTAAACTGATACACGGCTATAGGTTCATTATTGGCAAAACGATAAAAGATTCGTTGAAATCTACGGTCAGATTCTCGAACACCGATATTGAGGAACATTTGGCGGCAATCAGCTGAGAGAGCAATTTGAAAAAGACGAAAATTAATTATGATGTTAAATAAATCACCCTGTAGATTCGGGCCAGCATGCAATATATCATTGATCGATTGACCCGATGTAGTTCGACAACTGGCGTCTAAAACCACACGAAGTTTAGTGGTAGCCTTATCTTCGCGAACTACACCGTGATGCGGGATATAATACGAAGGAAGAGAATTGCTCTCGCTGCTAACAACCGGACTCAGAAAACCTTTATTTATGTAATCACGCATGACGTCATTGTAGGCGCCGCGCAATTTAAGCGATGCATCAAGTTTGCGTTCTAAACAATAAAAACGTCTAAGCGCAGCAGCGTACGAGTCGCCTAGCGAATAAGGGTCGCCACAGAATGGCAACGCCACAGTATATCTGCCACTGTCGTCACGAACAGTGGTAGCGCGGAAATGTTCTTCACACTCGAGGTCCTTGCGGCTCAGCGAGGGCGGTGCGGATATCTCTTCAAGCTCCCAGAATCGCTTGAGGAGAGAATCAATATTATTTTCTTGAAGAACAGAACAACAAGACGTAGTATAATGAGAAGTATGTGATGTAGGTACGGAACCCATAACCACATACCCAAGTACCGTCTCAATAGCGGGAGGTAAATTATATAGCTTATTATTATTACGTACAACATTAGGTAGTAATAAGTGCGGAAATACTGAAGCCCCGAGCAAAACATCGATGTTCCCCGGCTGACCAAAGTCAGCATCTGCGAGTGGCAATGACTCGAGGTGCGTAAGTAAGGACACGTCCACATGATCGTTTGGCAATATGTCCGTAATGCGTTCCACGATAAGCGAGGAAACATTAAAATTAATATGTTTATTAAAACGCGAATGTATTTTAATATCTACGGAACCCTTACATGATTTTTCTGAACCACCGATTCCCTTAACTACTAAGTTAGTATTTTTTAAGTTATTCCACAGTCCAAGACGTTTAAAACAATCTGAAGTAATAAAACTACTTTGTGATGCACTATCAAGCAAACAACGGACCACGCACGGAGTTTTGTTTACATCGTAAATGATAACCTGCGCGGTTGCTAGCAATATCGTATTGGATGCCGTACATTGCTGCTTGGCTTCGCGAGTGCGTGAGCGCTGCCTGCGTGCGAGCGCGACAGATGTAGCACACAAAGAAACTTCGGGCTGAGACGCGGGAGGGGTAGGCGCCGCGGTATGAGCGCGAGGAGCCTGTCCCTGCGCTGATGACGTAGAAACAGCTGGGCTAGAAACTAAGTCAAGGTTACCGGGTTCATCAGATGAAGATTTTTTATCGAAATGCAATAACGTATGGTGGCGCTGATTGCATGAACGACACTTGGTTTTGCTTGAACAATCGCTTGATTTATGTTTTAAACTTAAACAATTAACACAAGCTTTATTTTCTTTTACGCACTTAAAGCGAGCAGTCGGAGTTAAATTATTAAAAGCGGAACATTTATAAAAGTGTTCATGTACAATATTATTGCACAGACACTTGCGTGGACTACTATTACTAGATTCCGCACATGCTACGTAAGATTGCGGATTAGGGACCGAGTTATTATTTCGCGATTTAGTCGACTTTTGTTTACTATTATTATTACTTGACGAGCTAGATGGACTAGGCTGCGTCATATTAAATATTCGGCACTGATCTTTGATGAAGGAAACAAAACTATCTAGTGTCGGTATTTCATGACTACGTTCCGTCATCTCGAAAGCACGAATGGTTTCCGTGTCGAACTTTTTTAATGCGAATTGTAATAAAATAAAGTCGGAAAGGTTTTTTAATTTTAAGTTTTTAAGGGAATTGACTGCTGTTACAAAGTTGTCAATGAACAACTGGAAATTAGTTAATGACGCGGGACCTGACAATTTAAGATTTAGGGCTTGATCCAAGTACGTACTTGCGAGGACACGAGTATCCTGATACCTATCAAGGAGCGACTGGAATATGACCTGATAATTCTCAGCATTGGGAGTGACACCTGCGAATACGGATTGCGCTTTCGGCGACAGCTTACCTATTAAATAATACAACCTGTCAGCATCTGTCAAAGAGCCATTGTCGTGCACTGTTGATTTGAAACTAGCGTAAAATAATGGCCAGTTCCGTATATCGCCATCGAATGACACGAGTTCGATTGCAGGCAGTCTCGGTGCGCGGACGGACGGGGCCGGGTAACCAGCACTGGTTTGTGCGGACTGTCTACCCTCTAACTGTGACTGTATGCGTTTAATGATACAATATAAATCTTCGAATGAGGTGTACGCCTGATAATTCGGCTGGGAATCAGAATTGATAGAAAGTAATTTTGTGTTATAAGCGTCCAATAAACTATGAAATTCCGATCGAATATTATCTACAGTCACACAGTAACTAAGGAATGATTCCCTGCTAACTTCGGTAGAATTGGCAGTCTTTGAACGCTCGTAAATGTTTTGAATACGCTCAAATAAAATATTACGTTTAGCTTCTAAGATTGTCAATTCGCTATCCTCCGAAATACATGGCTTATTTTTATTCGACATGTTTATGTGGGTATATTAATTAACCGTGCAAAACTAAAATAAGTAGGTACCTATTTATGCGGTAGTTATTCCTAATTAGGCAACAACTTTAAAGGCGGTGGAACTAAAAGGCGCTTGAAATAAGGAATTTACAAGACGACTGTTATAGTTCAATTAATTAATAATTATGTTTTGCAGTAGGTAGCTACGTAAGAGTATAATACCTACTGCGATGCGGGAAGTAACCACGTATTGGGTAAATTTTATGATCTAGGAGTGTAGATAGGTTCTACAACTACCTAGGTAGGCACTTCTAGAAGATACCTACGCGAATAATCGAGAATATGGATATAATCCGCTCGATTGGAGCAAAATGGATATTTAATCCGGCTCGAAGGACCAAAAATGGTGCGTAGAACACCATGTGAGGCGATTTGCGAAATTTGTTTTAATTTTAAGTGGACTGTATATTAAAGGATGGCTGGTAATCGCCTGGAAACCATGGGCTGATGCTGAACGGGCGATTAGTGGGTTTGGATGAGAAAGGAAGCACGCCTACCTGGCTTATTTCTTGTGTTGGGCTGGCGTAAGATGGCGGCCGTTGGCGTCTTCGTCGCTACAGCACTGGACAGAGTTCCTTGCTCACAATCGCACGATCACACCCGCGGGTGGCTTCACAACAGTTTATATATTATTATTATGATATCACGCTATCCAATATTGAGGAATAAGCAGTAACTTTGCGGCGCGGTACGAATACGGCGCGAGCGCGGAGCGGTGCGTGCGCGGCCTTCCGGGAGCACGATTCTTTCTGGACTCAGGCGTGCGGTAAAAGGTGGGGAAGGGGGCGCTCTCATCGCCCGTTCTGACAGTTGCATCAAAATCAAAAAGGGTTTGTGGGAATAAAGAGATGGCGCCACCAATATCAATAGTTTTCTTTATATTATAACTATAGTGACTTGGCAATGAGCACAAATTAACTTGCTGCCTGGAATTATGTGCAAATGTTACTGACGAGACCTGTGATCAGATTATTTGTTATGTGTGAATCATGATGGTCACTACCGACTACATGTTCCAATACAATAATTAAGAATACCTTACGGGCCATCGCTTTATGAAAGTAAATGATGAATGTTAAGAGAATATTATAAAGTAAAAGAGAATGTTTACGCATGCGGTGTGTGTAACTTTCAACTCCTCCAAATATGCCGTTTTATTTGTTTTTAACCGACTTCAAAAAAAAAAGTAGGTTCTCAGTTCGACCTGTATGTATGTATGTATGTATGTATGTATGTATGTATGTATGTATGTTTGTCCGCGATTATCTCGCGTTTGGCTGAACGGATTTTGATGCAGTTTTCAGGAAAGTGTTCATTACATTCTGGAGAAGGTTTTAGTATATAACACTAATAGATATCCCGTGACGTTGCCCGCGTGGATCCGTTTTGCTTACTTGGATCGTAGATTTTCAGGGACGATTGCATGTTTGCTCGCAATTATCTCGCGTTTGGCTGAACCGATTTTGATGCAGTTTTCAGGAAAGTGTTCATTACATTCTGGAAAAGGTTTTAGTATATAACAATAATGGTTATCTCGTGAAGTTGCTTACATAGAACCGGTTTGCATAATAGGATTGTAGATTTTCAAAGACGCCGATTTTATGAAGATTTTTGGAACGAAGTTCATTATCGCACGTTGTGAAAGGGGGCTGGACGGAAAAAATTCTTACGAAAAGTTGGCACGACACTTTTATCCGACTGCGCGACGCAAAGGAGGGTAATGTGTTTATTGGAACGAAGTTCCTTATCGCGCGTTGCGAAAGAGTGCTAGAGCTCAAAGAGTGGAGTGGAGTGGAGCGGAGCGGAGTGGAGTGGAGTGGAGTCGCGACGATTATTTTTGTTGAGTGTATACAGTAACTTCGTTCCATCCGGGTGTCCCTTGACACCTCTCAAGTTTTTTGTTGTTGATTATCTCAACTAAAAAGGGAAAAATAAAAACTTTTTGAAAAAAAGGGAACCGACTTCAAAACCAAACACAAAAAACTATAAAATAACTTTTCTTTCGGAAGTCGGTGGCTTTGTTTTTTTTTTTTCATTGACATATGGCCACCGACTTCCGAAAGAAAAGTTATTTTATAGTTTTTTGTGTTTGGTTTTGAAGTCGGTTCCCTTTTTTTCAAAAAGTTTTTTTACTTGTGCTCATTGCCAAGTCACTATAGTTATAATATAAAGAAAACTATTGATATAATTACTAAATGTTGATTTATAACTACAAAATAATTTGAATAGGACTTGGCTTCTGTGAGATCTCAAAACTTTTTACGATGGAAAGATTGCATCGAGAGACTTGGCATTTTTTACATTTAATGTTTTTGGTGGGTAATAATTAATTCGATGTAATCGTGTCGACTTTTCGGTAAACAATTATTGTTTTGTAGTGCGGTGGAATGCTGTTTGTGTTCCGATTTCGATGTAAACAAGAGGCCTTTGTGCGAAATTAATAATTACCTACTGAAACGCAATAACCACGGAGGATGTTCGAGTATCATAAACGGTCATAGAACAATATAAAATTTCTCGTTATTCGCGAGCTTGAATATTTACGGATTCATTTTACAAATTATGTCCGGTTACAATAAAACAAGTTCACGGTAACCAGGGTGTCGAGTCTGCTAATTATTTTTCAGAATGGCGCCACAATGGCGTTTCAATTTTCGAACCATTTTTTACTCAGCAGTAAAAAATGGTTCGAATAAGCACTACAATTGAAACGCCATTGTGGCGCCATTCTGACTAATAATTAGCAGACTCGACACCCAGTACCCTTATCACGAGTTTTCACTATTTTACTTTACAGCGTCTTTCCAGTATTTACAGCGTTTCTTGTATGAAAAAAAAATGGAACAGTGCCTCTGGTGTGCGAAGAAGGAACTAATTTTTTCTTTGAAAGTCAATTTGAAAATGTCTAAGTTCCCGTTTACTTTACGTTAGAATAACTGAAAACTCATTATAAGGCCTCAGTTAGTTCTATTGACTAGTAATTCACATGGCAAAAATTAATGTAATTAAGTAAGTTGGGATAAAATCAATTTAAAAATGGAATGTGTAGTAATGTAGTTGAATGATGGCAGCGCTAGACGAAGCCCTGTTGTGTAGGTTGGCGACACTGTGCGACCTTGGGCTCAACCGCGGCCAATCGATACTGCGGCACTGGCACAACACTATACGAGTACGATACTGATAGACCAACAGCTAACTGGGCAGATTCTTCCGCCAAAGATCTTATTGATAAGACCGGTGTGCCACTATGCTTAAGAGTTTAGTTTAAAGGAAATTTTAAATATACGGTAGTTGACTGAAAAAAATCAAATCAAAATGTTATCAAAAAATATTTGACACCTTTTTTATCTTGTTACGTAAACCAAAATTGATGAACATATAGGTAAATATAAATAAAATATCATAAAATACTTTTGCCAAAACGCCACAAGCAAGAACAGTTTTTGCTTGCTTCTGACGTCATGACCCAACTCTCGAATTTTGATGCTTTGTAAGTATGCATTAATTCAACAAAAGAATTATTTTTGAAACTTACGGACGAACTATTTGCAATTTATTGATGCTGTCAGAGAAAAGAACGGTTAAATTAAGACCCTGTTGAACTTATTTCACGTCTCTCAGTCACACAAAACAAATAGGAAGACACGAGTTACAAAGCAATTTGAAATACACAAGTGGTTGTGCGTGGTCAAAATAATAACGTAGGTGTCCAAGGTAAACCATAATTACTCGGAATCATATAAAGCCTTTGTTCTAAAAAACGAAATATAAATTGCGAAGCCACAAGACTGTGTACAAGGAGCAAAATATGATTTATTTGAGAGAAGAACACTCAGTCATCATTTCTCATTTGTTAATTTTGGTTTTATTGCTAGGCGCTGAATCCTCCGTAAACCAAATTACTTCAATGTCTTTGAAACTTCTTGTTGCAATTTTAAATATATTACTTCTATCTTATTATCCGACGACTACATTTTGCATTTACATGAATTTTCATAAACGTAGATAGGTAATTCGTTCGAGGAATTTACTTAATAAAAATCTTATGATGATTTCAGAACGAAATGAATGAAAGATATGATGGTTTTCAGCTGTATGTTTATTTTATTTGAACATACAAGATAAAAGGTTTCAGCAAAATCAGGCAAATGTAAACAAATTCAGTTTTCATGTTAAATTTAAATAACAAATTGTAGAACTATGCTAAAGTAATCAATGTCTTCTCATGCGTATCAAAGTCAGTGTCATTTGGCATTCAGAAGAAAGGAAACGAGAAGCATGTCGGATATCCTAGCTTACGGTATTAATTATTGAGCTGCCATCAATCAAATATCCTAAATTTTTAATTGAACTGGAAGCATTTATGTTGCTAATGACGTGGAATTATTACTTTGGCGAATGATAACATAATTTGTCAAGCAATCTACTTCTGTGAGTAAAAAAGCAAGCCTTATTGGTCGCGTACGATGTGTAACATCTGTCATCTCAACTTCGACTTTGACTTTGAGTATGTAGTACTATTAAGTAGTCTGTGCTTTGAGACAATTGACTTATCCACGGATACACCCAAAGTCGGACTTCGGCCAGAGTCCTCTACCATCTGACGGCTCGCTCTACCACCGCACGCGCGCTATTTGATTTGACCACTCTGTTCCAATTCCGTTACATTAGGGAAAGATGTTGCCCAGTTATGTTGGCGTTGCCATCTAGTCTAATGCAGCTGAATACTTTAATTTACGTGGGGCGACTGCCAATCTAACCTTTACAACACATTTATTAGTAGTATAATAAGTGTATTATAATACCTATATTACTCTTTGGTAAAACTGGTTCATCGTCAAACTACGGCACACATATCACAGTCAACCAAATATTTGGTCTTTTGGATGAGACAGATTTCATGCCGTAAATAAATCCAAATCCTGGGGTTTTTTGATTAGCATTAAAGCCAAATTAATCGGGGGTGCCTGATCACGTTTGACGGATCGAATCCGGACAAATCGACGTTAATTAAGGTTGGCAACCCTGTGTCAAGACCGATGTCCACCAACCAGGTTTAATTACGCAAGATGACGGCTGAAACTGATGAGCATTGCAACGTGGTAACGTTCACAATTTCATAGCAAGTCGACTTGCTTTTGGGGTTAGTCTATTCAAGCTGGCAAAAAGTCAAATAGCATCATAAAATCTACGCTGAAAACGTTTCGCCATGAGAAGTACAATCAATATCATTCCTGATACAAAAACATGACTATTTCTGCTTCTATCTGAAAAGACGAAGGTAAACAATAAGGCGTTGTAACAAAATTACTTGGAATCGCCCAGCAAGTGTTAGGGATCGCTAATGGCTTTCATAAACAAAGAAAAACCAGTAAGTACTACTCGTACTGGTTTTTGGCAAAAATTCCAAGGTATATTCCGTGGTAATGTTCTTAATACGGTCAGCCAAGAAAGTGGTGTACCAGTTTTGATTTAGTTTCCCGGTCATCGAAAATTACAACAAGGTTCGTTATAAAAAGATATTACTGAAAGAGACAACATTATCATGACGTAAACCTATGTATTTAGTATTCATACGTCATATGTCACATATAAGTACATGACATTTTAACCTTTAGTATAAATGAAAAGGACATTAGTTTCTACAAAGCAATTGAAATGTTTCCAAACAAAAGTAATAAAAACTATTTAAATAGACAACCGAATTCCATTTGAAAAAGAAAACTGACAATTGACATTTTGTCAAATATATGCAAAAAATCGATATATTTTCCGTGTTATTTTTCAATCAACTGCATATAAAATCATCTCAATGCCTGCCAACTTGACCATTGCCGAAAGAGCACAAATAATAATAATAATAATAATAATTTATTGCTCAAACAAAAGAAATACATTATTTGTTACATAACAAGTGTATGAGTTCTTTTTTATTTACAATAATTGCCCAATTTAATGAGGGAAGCAGTATCAGTGCGATATCCCGGAATTTGAATATATCGAGGCGTTCTGTCCGCTTTTGGATTCGTCGTGAAGGAGAGGAGGGAAGTTTGTTGGATCACAGAAGAAGTGGTCGCCGGCCTGCACTCTCCAATAACGATAGAGAATTCATGAGACGGGAATATGAAATCAATGGTTTTAAGCCCACAAAACATTTTGCGGAGATGTTCGATGTGAGTGCCCAAACAATAAGGAATCATCTACATTACATGGGGTTGCACCACAGGCATTACGCCAAGAAAATATATTTGACGGATGCTCACAGACTTGCTCGTCTGAACTTCGCCAGAGAGCACTTAGAGTTTGATTGGTCTAATACAGTGTTTTGTGATGAAAAAACGTTTAAATCCAGTCAGCATGGACGTCTTCACCTTTGGCGATATAATTCAACACGGTATAAAGATGATCATGTAATTCCAAATAGAGAATCAGGTCGAATTTCCGTAAATATTTGGGGCTGGATGAGTGTGGATGGTGTAGGAGAATTGTGTTCTCTACCTCCTCGAGCGACGGCTGTAAATTATATCGACGTGCTTCAGAATGCAATGCTACCGACAGTCCGTAATGTTTACCCGGAGAACGAAGTGCCACAATTTTGTCATCAAAATCTACAGCCCCCCGCCGTTGATTTTACGACGTCATTGGTTCCATCAAGTTCAAACTAAGAACAGCTGTCACGTTACAAACAGTAATAGTCGTTATCAATAATCAGATAAAGACAGCAATAGAAGTTGTCAGATCGATCTGCAAGCGAAACTAATCTTTATCACCTATGAATCTGCAAGCGATATTCAACCTTAGGGTGGTACACCACTTTCTTGGCCGACTGTACCTGTAATAATTCTAACTCTGAGTGCGTGCTATGTTTAATCTTGATTTCATGATGTTTCTTACCATTTCAAATTAATTAAGGCACAATTAACGCGCAGCCTCACTTACAAATTCTTCGTCCGCAAATTTTCTGCTGACGCAGAAAAGTAAGGTACATTCCTAATTTGAATGCGCTCAAACATCAAACTTTACCGAGTACCCTCACTTAAACGCTCAGCTATAAAATATGCTGTGATCGTCGAAGCGGGTCGGGGACACGTCTTTCACCCCAATTTTAGCTCAAAGGGCTTCGTAGGCCAAGTAACATGTTCCACCCACTTTGATTCAATCCATACAGACTCAAGGGTCACGATTTATATGGCATCTTTCAAGGCAGATTTATTGTCATTCATATGTTGAGTGTCAAGTTTCCTATTCATTTCCAGCTTGACACACTTTGCTAAAGTAATACAAGGCCTATAATACTTGACACACATTCTATATTTATGAGGAGCACTCATGTGATTTTGATGGTAATTAAAACAGTTCAAATTAATTAGCTCGCTGTTAAGAATAATATTTATTTTGTATAACAACAGCATTTGGGTTTGTTTCTTCACTTCACTCATTCGGGTTTGTTTCTGACTTTGTTTTGTCACTTCACTTCTTGGAACGGGCATCTACGGTACTTTCACAGTTTTTAACCGACTTCAAAAAGAAGGAGGTTATCAATTCGACGGTATGTTTTTTTTACGGCTTGTGACTGGGACTGTAGCACCATAACTTTTTAGTTATATTCTTTTATTTGTCTATGACAATTCAAAAGTGCCTGTAATTGGCCTACTTGAAATAAATGCTTTGATTTTTTTTTTGTTTTCAATCTTCCTTTTAGCTATGGTATACTGGCTTGCTTATTACCCAAAAACATATTACAAAATTCGGAAGTTTGAATTAGTATTATTGATATTTCAAGTTGATTCAGAGCAAGGGTTTCATCAGGTTTAATGTAGATTAGCCAATTGAGTCAAAGGTTAAGTTCAGCATTGTCAGTACTGCGGCTGATACTGATAATGAAGTCTGAAATCTTATAAAATTAATTTAGGGTAAGTAACCATGTTCGCCAAAACTATGCAATGCCTAAGCCATTTGTGAAAACAAGTGTGATATTATGTATGTACACAAGTGACAGGCATCTAATCAAAGGCTTTTATAATGTTTCGTCAGAAAAAAAATACAGAAAGTTTTCCTTGTATGAAACTGTATGGGATCTATGAAAGAGATTGGTATCTACACAACATGTTTGTGTTGCTTGAAGTTTTCTAACGAATGGTTGGAATGACCCAATGAAAAGAATAAGTAGCATTTGATCGATTCGAATCGAATCGTCCAAATAACAATAATAAAGCTGGAATAGGTATTAATATGTCAGAAAAACTTGCGTTTGACCCCTGGCAACTTGATTGATGATCGCATTATTAAGCACATACTGGGGTTATAGGGCTGTGGGATTATGTACAGAATATGAGCATTTGAGCAGTTTATTCTTATTGAGACACCCACAGGTGTAAAAGTAATTGCCATGCCACAAAATAAATTTAAAATCCTAAAAAGCATCAAATTAGGACAACATCCACGTAAATAACAAATTGACTCCAAACATGGAACTTAAGCGACTTGGTCAGTAACATTTTGATGTTCAATTAAACAGGGGTAAGTATGCTAAGTTTACGGCTTCAGTCTTACGAGGACCTTATGGAGAGATTATATGGATACAAGAGAAGATCAGCAAGTGACTATAATGAACGTCAAACTACTACCTAATCCGGATTGATATGAAGGAGTATTATTTATAGGATAATGAATAAATAAATACTTTGTTAGGAAATGGAATATAAATATGGAAAGTTTATTTAAGATGAGGAATTTCCTCAACGTTACGTGAAGTATTAAATTGATTGATAAGGGCATCCAAGGGACATTTCGCCACCCAGTATCATCTAAGCCCTTGGTATATTCTAGAACTCATTTTATTTACTTATCATAATTTTCAAATTCAAACTTTGAAATTGCAACTATATTGCAAAAGGGATTTAGGAGTTTTGATAAATTGGTAAGTAATGGTATTCGTTATCATAATCCACTTTGTGGAGCCCTAGGGGACTGCAATGCTGAGGATTAAATCTGAATTTGCACCAAATTAATGGCAGATGTTCTGCTGCGAAATTACAGTAACTTATCATGCCTAGCTTGGGCGAAATGTTTGGATGCGACTAAAAATATTTTCATATACCGCTTATTACAGTAAAAAGCTACTTTGTAGCGAAATTGTAAACATGGAATAGCATCACACGAATCTAATTTTGAACTTCTAGATGAGTTTTTTCGTCCGTGTTTACAGATTCGGCCACGTAGCAATTCCCGGTTGTAATTAATGCATTTCTCGATCCCAAGTGTCCTGGTGTCCCAGCCTGTTCAGTATTCATGAGAGGTCTACCGCTGGCACATTACACCCAGATCTGTTTGCAAGTAGTTTCGGATTAGGCTGCCCCACTCACGATTGCGTTTCACTTAGAATTAAGTAGTTTCAACTCCTCGTGGGCAATTTGTAAGCGTAGCTTCAAGGAAGTTAGGTAAGTTTGAATTGTGAGTTCCGTTAGTTACACTACTTGGTACGGTTCTTGTGTTAATTTTACTACTTTCACCATCAGTATTGCTAACACTGCTTTAGATTTTATTTTGATTTTATACTTCGTCATCGCTATTGAAGCAGTTCTTATCGAATAAAACTTGTAGAATATTCAAGCGCGGGGTTTCATTTGGATCAGAAAGATAAACGGCAGTCTGGTGTCGCACGCCTCAACAACAACAACAACGATTATTGTACTCGTGAAGAAATTGTATATACACAATATACAATATACCACTTCTCAAGCAACCTCAGTGCCGTTTATCTTTCTGATCCAAATGAAACCCCGCGCCTGAATATTCTACAAGTCCTAATTGTAAGATCCAATCTAATATCTTTGATGTGTATTTAAATGTAGTCTTTACTAATCCTACTCAAATCTATCTTACTTCCTACTAATATTATGAACGTGAAAGTATGTTACTCTTTCACACGCAAAAACCACTGAACGCATTTGGATGAAAATTGGTACACAGATAGTTTATAAGCTGGATTAACACACAGGATATTTTTATCCCTATTTTTCTTCCCGTGGAATTATTTTTTAGTTGTAGAGGGTAAAGCCGCTGACAACAGGTAGTTCAAAATGTGTGTAAATATTGTGGGCGGTAACTTGTTGTCTGTTTACAAACTCATGAATGTATGTAAACTTAGTTATAAGTTGTTTCTAATAAAATTATACAGCAGTAAAACATGTTATTCGCAAATCTAGACGGCACGTGTATCGATTTAGTCAAGGGTAAAACGTGACGCCATTGAAAGTTTCAGGCACAGACTACAACAACAGACATGTCAATTGAAGCAATGCGAACATGTTGATAAGTATTGCGTTTGACAATAAAGGCAAATAATATAATAGGAAAACCTCGATCCATATTTATGAATGAATGCAACGTGCAATGTTTTTAATTTCTACAGGCGGTATTCTACTTTTTCTATTCTCACCATACGTAATACGCTCCGTCTTTCTCTGAACGCGTTTCATGGCTTTTCATTTGCTTTTTTTTTCCAAAACCACTGGCACAGGATTGCGTTACTCAAGTTAATTACATATTTTTTAATTTTGCGTGCTGCGGAACCTGTTTCGGTGTTGGTTGTATTTTTTCTACTTTTTACGCGTCGAGTCGCAGTTTTTATTTCTGCTGTGATATTTCAACAAGTTAGGAAACCAGAATTTGTGTTATTACAGACATTTTAGACACACATCTAAAGAAACAAATTATGAGGTTGTATTTTCGAAATTTTACTTTATTTATGGAAAATCACATACAAACTAGATTGAGATGGAATTTCCTTTATTTTTCGGTCATTTCCTTTCCAATTCTTTTCCAAAATTGGGTATTTTTATGCAAATAGTGTTGGGAACACTACCCGCTCTGTTTAATCCCAGTCTTTATTACGAGGGGTCCCAATCAGCCCCCTAGATCCGATGCTGGATTACGTGATACCCGCGAAAGTCCTATCAATATTCATGAGCAGACGATCGACGATGAATAGTCGATGAGTGTTGGACGTGTCGATGCCGTGTCGATATGTCGATTCACTTTCCATGTTGGACGTCACTAGTTCTCGAAGTGTAAAAATATAAAACTTCAATTTAGGTTTCTTTTAAAATTGCGTTCTGTTTAGACAGGATAAAAACAGAGATGAGAAGAATGAATCTGTCCTTTCCGAGATACGAGTACTTAAGTTATATTTAGAACGCTTTTTGTTAGAGATTAAACCTTTCGTTAATTTGAATGCAAACTTGGACAACTCTGACAGGGTAAATCAACGTCCAAAAAACAGGTTCTCATTATGCGAGTTCCCTCTGAACCTCCCGTTACATTAGTATGCAAATTTTTCATATCATCCCGTGATGGATGGCCAGACTATCAATCTGAAGCATCCAGGTGTCGGCCCGTTGTCATGGTAACGATCTCCTTTGTTCCGCCGCTTTTAACGATGTAACTTGATTTTATTAGGGACGTTCAACTTTTTGTCGAAGTTACGAATGCGATTTATTATAACCCTTTTGCAGATGAACAATTGTATTTAACTAGCTGTGTAGAATGGGTAGTAAAGATGTATGGAAGTGTTGGCATAAATTATAATCATAACCATTTGTGAAGCCACCGACAAAGAGATGAACGTTTGAATAAAAATATTAACAAGTTTATATCCGACTGCGAATAACTAAAAACGACCAGCACGTTTCTCGGATTGACTTTCAAAGGACAGACGTCCAAGTCGGACAGATGAGCTCTTTCGAAAAAAGTTAAATATTCCCACATGCGGCGGCCAGAGCCAGCCAGCAATTATTATAAAAACGAAGTGTCTGTTTGGCTGTCCGTCCACTAATACCCCTCAACCCGCTGGAAATCCAGCTTCGAAATAGACATCCAGGTCAAACGGAGTCGTGCAAATTTTAAAACAAATTGACCTAGATTTAGTGTCTCATAAATATTAAATTTTTGCCCCGTTTACCCGATAAGCTTTTGTGCCAAAGTTATTCACTCCATATGCAAAATTGGATCGGCATACGAGATTGTTTGTACCAAGAGGATTAATGGCAATTTAATGGAGAAATAACTACACACCGATAGTGCCTGGTTGACGTGTTTTAACTAATTATTCAACTGATTGGCAACGCCTGCGCAACACATGTTGAGTAATATTGTTTTGCATGCCTTGACGTTTCTTATTACACTATTGCGCTAGTGTGTATAATCAGCTGATATTTGATAATAAAGGCAAAGAACTATTCGATATTATACATACAACAAACGTAGACACTAGCAGTAGACCAGCTTTATCCTATTATATTCTCTATTATTAAAAGCATAAGGTAGCAAATTACGTTAGAACCATTTTCGTCTAGCTAAAAGTTTAGGAAATTCATGAAGCGCTCATTCACGATTAAATATGTATATTAGTTTTAATAGTAATCCCACACAGAGTCATAAAATAAAGAGCTTATTAGTAAGTAAAATATTTTTATAAAGTTGGCCACGAATACTACATACTGCGACGCTAGCTTAGTAAATTTCGAATTCCATTGTGTTATATCATAGTAAACAGTACCGAATTCACCGCAGACGAATCTTGATGAAAACGAAACTAAGCCTTTAAAGTCGTTTGAAAAATTAATAGCCCATTCAAAACTAAGCTTAGTGGTCGTTATTCACGGTTCATTTCGGATACGCGTGGAAATTGCTTGTTTCACGTCGGGTGACAATTTTTTACGCCATTTTCAAATCAACTTTCTAACGCTTAGCTGAATTGTTACATTTTCTACATCACGGTTGATTGGTCTAACGATGAAAATTTTACCATATTTATTGAGGTTAGTTTGGCCTAAACGCCTTTTTACGCGCAAAACTTTTGATACGTAGCAAATCAGAAGATAGAGGTAACAAGAAACTCGGCAAAAACGGACATCAAGTGCCACAAACCTTGCTTTTTATCGCGATGATGTCAATGACAAGGCCCCTTAAAATCGAACAATGTTTTTAGACCAAAATCATGACGCTCTAGATCTCTTTGAGTTTTCATTAAATACCAATATTCAATACCACACTATCCAGCTCTAATCTAAATTTGAATATTCGAGCACACTACGTGCGTCCGTATCGCTGAATCGCTAACATACAGCGATGCGTCGCTTTAAGGGCCTTCGCGCCTTTTAAGCCGTAAAAACGTTACATTCTAAAGCATGCTCCTCATTAACGGCTGGGTGTAAAGATTGAAAAAAAATATATGTTTACTGTAGATTCATGTACAACAATGTGAGTAAATTTTATTTTCTTATGACAAATAGTTGAGCTGTAAAAAAATATTTAACAACACGCTATTTTGTTCAAATAAATGCTCAGAACTTCTAAACGGTTTCGTTTATTTAAAATATTTTTGAATAGATCAATCGGTGTTAAAATTTACTACAAAGTGAGCAACGCTCATGTAAATCAGTCAATATTTTACAAAGAATATGTTCAATATTGAGGTTTCCATATATAAAAACCGGGCGAAGGCGGCCCGCGGCAGTCGTTCCTGCCTCGCTGCATAGTCTATGATATCGTTTTGAGGTATCGCAGTATGCTCGGGACATATTAGTTTATGTGGTGCAGATATGAAAGTGTGCTGAAAGCTCCGCCCTGATGCTCAAGGTCATTGAGGGTACTATGCGCCTTAAATCATCACCCTTTAAATGGCAGAAAACATTGTTCGGGGTTTGCGTTGTTCGAAAATTTCGCTGTAGGCACGTTTCAGCAGCGTTGCATTATGCCATGGTTCATTCGGCTGCGACCGCTTTCAAGCGGTTTTAAGGCTTGATTTACATTACCTATAGTTAACGGCCCGATGAAATATTAATGGTTTTTATCATTTCCATTTTTAAGCTGCGCTTGGTGAGTGAAATTCATTTTTTTGTTGTGAAATGATAATGTCGCTATTCAGATTTTTGTGCAGCCACTTTGCATTTATTATGTCAGCGCTGAACACAAGATTAACACTTTTTTTCGTACATTAAAAAATCAGCAACGAGGATTGGGTGGCTATTTATGTATTAGCTTCAGAGCTGATTAACGTTGAGCTAAGACGTGGTAAGACAGGGCTTTTCCAGGTTTGATGGAGCTATTGGTCGTTGCTGGATAAGAGTTTCTGCCAATCGATTTAAAAGATGTGATAAAACAGAAGTCTGTAGTATGTCTAGCCGTGGGCTGTTATGCTGTACGTAAATGATGAATTCTACCTGTCAAGCACATCCTAGCGTGTATTGCCAGCTTTAATTAAATTTAAAAATCGAGGTGTTAAATTAATCAGCGATATCAATTTAGCGGGTGCCCTTCCTGGAATACCTCATGAAAACGTACACAAAGAGAGAATCCCTCTTTGAACAACAGTATCTCTAATGTGCAATTCATCGACTTCATCGTTCAGTATCCCGGTCTTGCCACACCCAATGCAGCAAGTTTCCCGCTAATAAAAAGCCACAAAAATGAACCATAAGCTGGATTAAATCGGCAAACCTACGACGAAGCTACGTACATAATATAGCAAGGGTCCATAATGGAAATCAATAATCGATTCACCTCAGAAGCATGTTGAAAATCGTGACAAGACTGCGATGGCAATTTTTCATCGACAATCGCTTCGAGCTTAATCGTGTGGAAAATGCAAGAACATTGAGCCGCATCACTAGATGTCCGGGACTCGATACCTACGTATCGATAAGTCGAGCTCCGACTCGATTATTTTTGCGTCATCACTTTACCGGTTATTTCCGTTTAAATCTGGTTGACGTAAGCGGATATTGACGTTTTTGTCATACTGATTTCAAAACGACTGATACCTACCGGTTTTTAATAAAATAGTGCAATGCGGGATAAGTTTTTGTTTTTTTTAGTTTTCATTTCGACGTCTTTGACGATTTGAAGTATTTAGCTAGTAATTACTGGCAGGAAACCGGTGATTGATCAAGCAGTTCCCATTGCAAATTACATGTTATTTAACGATAACTCAAACATTCTACTCTTTACTTTTTAAACTGCACATAAAACGATTGTTTATAATAATCAATCTACATATTTCATCAAAGTTCTCACACTCAATTCAAAGGTTTTAGTAAAATCAACATAAATGAATGTTAATTTACCAACAAAATTAACATTTTAAAGAACTTAAAAAATGGAAACACGTTTAGAAAAGTTATTTACAGTTGTTAGTTGTTACTTAAAAGTCGACTACCGTTGAAGCAATCGACTAATGGAAAACTGCCACCCTATTTTTTCTCGCTCCACTTCCAAACAATGTAATAATAAAAAACGTGATTTCATTTCAAATTAAATCTTATCGTAAGGTGAAAGAACTTGTAATTGCAAGGCACTACAACTTTGGAGAGTTCAAATAAAATAGAATTTTTCACATGCAGTATTGCTATTCGCGTTTGCGAGTTACAAAATCAACTTGATAACGTTTTATGACGAAGAAAACTGTGCTCTGTTTTATTGAGAACAGAGTTCATATTGGGAGTTGCGACGCTAATGACAACGTAGTGATGTCAAATAAATTCTGATAGTCGAATACTCGATTCGATAACTTCATCGAGGATTAAATACAATCGATAAATAAGGTAATTCGACGTCAATAAGGAATTTCTACACAAAGCTACATTTAATACAAAAGAAAAGTAAATTAAAAATAACCTTTTTTTAATTCAAACTGTATTGTTTTCAAACAAAGAAAGGTATTAGATCAACAATGTCTTCTACATCTAATCTGAACTAGGTAAACACCTTTCAGTGATAAATAAGGTAATTAGTGAAAAACAGAATGAAGTACTCACCATCATCAGCCTATAAATGTTACCATTGCTGGGGCACAGGCCTCTTCTCCGTGAGAGGAAGTAAGCCAAAATCCACCACGCGAGCCCAGTGCGGGTTGATAGAGATGACGTGATCGAATTTTTGGTTGGTTTTAGGACATCCGCCGGTCTCCTCAATGTTCTCCTAAACCGTTTTGTTTGAAAGCAGTGGTGATGAAATCGCACAAAGTAATGCGCCTAGCTTAAGTAGCCAATACCACTGGGCCACGACTGCTCCCTTAATACACAAACAAAACAATTCCGTGATTTACCGCCATATTTACATTACTAGCTGTTGCCAGCGGTTTCACCCGCTGCAACTCGAAAATTATCCCACGGGAACATAAAATCGGGATAAAAACTATCCTATGTGTTAATCCAGGTTATAAACTATCTGTATACCAAATTTTAGCCAAATCCGTTCAGTGGTTTTTGCGTGAAAGAGTAACAAACATCCATACATCCATACATCCATACATCCATACATCCATACTTACAAACTTTCGCCTTTATAATATTAGTAGGATTACCGCGCAAGGGAATGTTTACTTGACTATTCCGAAAATGTAGTTATGATTACCATAAACAGTGTATCCATTCTCATTAATTAAAACAATTTGTTACACAATTACGATTTATGTACAGTGAAGTTACAGTGGTTTTGTCTTTTACTAGTTTTAGATATTACTCTGTACAAAATTAAAGGTTTTCACAAGTGTCAAATAATCTTAATTAGCTTTTTTCACGTAAATGATTAAAAATAAATTAATATTTAAGCACCAAAAAGTATAACTTAAAACAATGATAAAACAAAGGTTAAATTAATAAAAATTAAGCAGTTATTCTTGTATTTAACGTATAGTGTTGTGCCTGTACACTCTCGAATTTCAATAAAGAATTTAAATGTCAAAGGCAGGCAAGACATTCAGAGTGTGAAATAAATTATTCCTTCAGTACAAAGCACGCGAAATAATAGAAATTCTAATAAATTACCCATATTCCGGCGAGTGGAGTGACTTTATCATCAAGTCGGGGCTCGACTCCAATGTAATTTCCTTTTAATATTTCGAGCTCCTTGCAAGGGCGTTAACTAAATCTGTTATCCCTGAGAGCATGAAGGTTGAATACTTATACGTGAAATACCGATTATTTTGGCCGAGTATCCGAATAGGGCTGGGTTAAAGTTGCATTATCGTTATGGGCACCGAATACAGAGTTTCTGGTACCAGGGGGTTTATGAATCACGTCGTAATTAGAGGTGAAAACTATCAATCTAATAATGTGAAACTTAGAGAGGATGGATGTATGTTTGTTATTCTTTCACAAAAAACTAATTTGCGGATTTGGATGAAATTTAGTACACAGATTATTTATAACCTGATCCTGAATTAACACATTTTTTTTTCGTGGTAAAATCATCAAATGAGTCCTCCCACCCGGGCAGGGCGGGAGGGACTGTCAGACTTGTACTGACTAAAATCCACGGTGTCCTTCGGTAGCCCTTTGTGTACCGGAGTCGTGGTATACGTATGTCCCGCAACCCCGGCAGGACTGTGGCCCTCTATAGGGGGCCCCGTCATGAATTAACACATAGGATACCTTTTATCCCGGTATTGCGTTTTTGTGGGATAATTTTTGAGTTACATGAGGGCTAAGCAACTAGCAACATCAAATTAATACGTCTTACGTGTGTAGAATAGTTTTTCATTTTCTGGTAAAACGCTGACTTACCTGTAAAAGAAAAAAAAATGTGATTAATAAAACATTAGAGACTTTCAAAGTGCAGCTGAGTTTTTGTGACATTTCAAAACGAAGCCAATATTAAAGAGGGCGAAGAATCACGAATTCACGACCCTCCCTCCTCCATCAAAAGTTCTTTAGTCAAACGTTTCTTTTATATTTATTGCAGTCAGTTTGTTGGTTAAACCACTATTTCTTTCTTCTGGTGATTACAAATGGGAAAATTATACATATCATGCGATGTTAAGAACAAGCATTTCTTTAAAGTATAATGCGTTGGCTTACACGCGTACGGGTGATTCATGACTTGATTTAAGCCCTATTATTAGTGATGGGCGGAGAGTAAATACTCAGATGATAAATACTCGAGTATTTATCCGAAATGAGTAAATACTCGTATTTTCTCGTTTTTATCGGATATTTACTCAAAATGATGGATATTTATATTTTTTGCGAATAGAATGGTTATTTTTTTCAAATTCAATGGCAAGGATTGTCATTTTGGCTTTCCAAAAATTACATTACCGATTATTAGGTCTCAGAAGTCTCTCCAGTGAAGGAGAAGCAATGTGTTTCTCACTGCATTCTAACTCGGCCTCATTTTCTATGCCGTTTATCTTGTCTGCGTATCTTGGATCTGCGGATATCCTGTTTGGCTTCTGCAAAAAGTGTATGTGAGGGATTTGACTGACTGACAAGGCCCGCATAGAGGGACAAACTTCTGTTGGGGTCGCGAGACTGTCAAAACAGGTAACCGTGACCCTGAAACGTAAATGGCTAGTAAAGAAACACCTTGAATTTTAGCCAGTACAAGTCTGGGCGACTCATTTGCCAGTTTATCCACGTTAAAAAAGGGCGAAGGAAGCATTCGGGGTGAGAACATCTTGGCAGTGTCTCTCGTCATGACGAACGTCTTCCAGGCTTTTCTTTTTTTTTTTTTTTACGTGGCAAAATCATCAAATGAGTCCTCCAACCCCGGGCAGGGCGGGAGGGACTGTCAGACTTCTACTGACTAAAATCCACGGTGTCCTTCAGTAGCCTGTTATGTTCCGGGGTCACGGTAAGGAAATAATCCCGCGACCCCGGCAGGCTTTGGCCCTCTGAGAGGGGGGCCCCGTCATTATGATGACGCTCTTTGAGGCGCGCGTGGGACACGACGCGCCGTCGACCCGGGCATGGTCCATGGTCGGGCAGCGAGTTGCCCTTTACTCGCTGCCCGCATGCCCGCGCCTACGGTGGCCGGAGATCGTCTTGCGACGTCTGTCGCCGCGGGCGTGCACCACCGCGGGTGGGGCGGAGGGAGGACACTGTCCTCTCTCGCGCGCGGCCCGCCTCCTCCTTCGCGAGCATTACTGCTTCGTAGAAGGAGGCGACCGCCTCCCACTCCGTCTCGCCCCGCAGCATGGCCGCAACCAATGTCGGGCGCGAGAGGTCTCCGCCTATCGCAGCCGTGAGAACACGTCGGTGCTCCGCCCAAGCTGGGCAGTCCTGCACCGTATGCTCCACCGTGTCCTCCGGGCGATCTTCGCAGTGGTGACACCCAGGCGTTTCCTCCTTCCGCATTAGACACAGGTACCTCCCGAAGCATCCGTGCCCGGTGAGGACCTGCGTCAGGCGGAAAGTAAGGACGCCATGACTTCTCTCCAGCCACTCCTCAAAGAGGGGTCTTACCGCCGCAATTGCGGCGTGCCCGGTCTTCCAGGCTTTGCCCTAGAGTTAAAATAAGGAAGCGCTCCGCTATTACAAAGTTTCGAATTCCAACCATCTCCGGTGCACCGTCGCCATCGGAACCTGGCACACTGTTTCTGCTTGACCGAGCGCTTCGTGGTACAATCCTCCATGGTATCGGCGTTATCTACTACGCCGATGACATGTAATAACTGTAAAATAAATAGGTTTTCTTTCTTCTTAACGACGTGGAAGAGGACGTACCGTGACTAGTCACTACTGATAACAAATGAACCGGGGTTGAACAAATGAACAGGTCCTGCCACAGATCCAGCAATTAGGCCTTGAGATGACATCAGTAAGGCCAAAGCCCTATATTAGGTAAGGGTTGAAAACAAGTTTTGTTGTCATGTTTTATAAAGGAAAACCTTTACTCCTAACTTGAAACAAGTAGATTCAAATCAAATATCGTAGTAAGACTCGGTATCGAGTACGGTTAGACTCAGTAAGACTCGATAAGACTTGGTTAGACTCAGTCATACTCGGTCAGACTTGGTAAGATTCTGACATTCGGTAAGACTCAATCAGACTCGGAATCAGATTCGGTCAGTCTTGGTAGGACTCGGTCAAACTCGGAATCATACTCGTTAAGACTCCGTAAGACTCGGTAAGACACTGTCAGGCTCGGTAAGAATCAGTCAGACTCGGTCAGACTCAGAGTCAATATCGGTCAGACTTGGTAAGACTCGGTCAGACTTGGTAAGACTCGGGTAGACTTGGTAAGACTCGGTCAGACTTGGTAAGATTCGGTCAGTCTTGGTAAGACTCGAACAGACTCAGAATCATACTCGTTAAGACTCCGTAAGACTCGATAAGACACGGTCTGACTCGGCAAGACTCGGGCAGACTCGGTAAGACTCTGTCAGACTCAGTAAGAATCGGTCAGACTCATTCAGACTCAGAGTCAGACTTGGTACGACTCGGTCAGACTGGGAATCATACTCGTTAAGACTCCGTAAGACTCGATAAGACATGGTCTGACTCAGTAAGAGTCGGGCAGACTCGGTCAAACTCGGTAAGACTCAGTAAGAATCGGTCAGACTCGGAGTCAGACTTGGTAAGACTCGGTCAGACTTGTTAAGACTCGGTCAGA
The DNA here is from genome assembly GCA_954870645.1 of Agrotis clavis. Classification (NCBI taxonomy): domain Eukaryota; kingdom Metazoa; phylum Arthropoda; class Insecta; order Lepidoptera; family Noctuidae; genus Agrotis; species Agrotis clavis. The sequence goes on from OX940925.1 coordinate 8,710,801, forward strand.
CTCGGAATCATGACTCCGTAAGACTCGATAAGACACGGTCAGACTCGGTAAGAAACGGTCAGACTCGGTAAGACTCAGTAAAAATCTGTTATGCTCAGTCTGACTCGGAGTCAGACTCGGTCTGACTTGGTAAGACTCGGTCAGACTTAGTAAAACTTGGTCAGACTCGATATCATACTCGTTAAAACTCCGTAAGACTCGGTCAGACTCAGTAAGAATCGGTCAGACTCAGTAAGAATCGATCAGACTCGGTCAGACTCGAAATCGTACTCGACACCGGAAGACTCGGTAAGACTCTATAAGACTTGGTTGGACTCGAAGTCATGCTCGTTAAGACTCCGTAAGACTCGGTAAGACTCAGTCATACTCGGAATTAGGATCAGAATCGGAGTCAGTCTGACGGATACACTCAGTTATACTCGGTTACATTTGATCAGACAAAAATGTGCGGTCGCGCGTCCGCATCAGTTCTACTTTATAATTAACTAGATGAAAACCCGGCTTCGCTCGGGTGAAACATGACTCATAACTACAGATCTGGTACAAAATGTAGGTAGATATTTCTGTAGTCATCGGTTCTCAAGGAATGGGTAATAAAGGTATGCAAGGCATAGATTCGTATAGCTTCATTCATTGTGTTTAATAAATATAGTACCTAAATAAAAACTGCAGTTTTTCGCCCATTGTTCGCGCCTATTGGCCGGAGATCGTTTGCGACAGTCGCTCCCTTCATACCGCCCTGAGATCGCTCCGGAGCTCTTCCCGCCGCACTAAACTTGTCGAGGCAGCGGGGATTCGCCGTACCAACACAGTTCATGCATGTACCACCATACCAACACTTTTCAGACTCCTAATGTCTATTATGAAGAGGAAAGATTTGTATTTTTGTATGTTTTTTTTAGTGTGTAACATCATCAAATAAGTCCTCCCACCCAGGGCTGTCAGACTCGTACTGACTAAAATCCACGGTGTCCTTCAATAGCCCTTTACATTCAGGGGTCACAGTAATTCGTTGGTCCCGCGACCCTGGCAGGCTTTGGCCCTCTACAGAGGGGCCCCGTCATAATGCTGACTGCACTCTTTGAGGCGCGCGTGGAATACAACGCGCCGTCGAAAAATATTCAAGTGGGATTCAAAAGTGGGATCCAACGGGAATAATTCGTTGATCCATGGTCGGACAGAGATAGGGCGCAAGAGGTCTCCGCCTATTGCCGTCGTGAGGACACGGCGGTGCTCTGTTGCGCGCGGGGCAGTCCTGCACCGTATGCTCCACCGTGTCTTCCGGCCGATCCTCGCATTGGTGACACCCAGACCTTGCCTCCTTCGTCATCAGACACGGGTACCTCCCGAAAAATCCGTGTCCGGTGAAGACCTGCGTCAAGCAGAAGGTCAGGACGCCGTGACGCCTATCCAGCCACTCATCAAAGAGGGGTCTTACCACCGCGATTGCGGCATGCCCGGAGCTCGGTTGCGACAGTCGCACCCTCCACACTGCGCGCCGCAGCGAGTAACATAGGCTATAATTATTATATCATGTCCACCCGTGCGAAGCCGGGACTGGAAGCCAGTAAATAATATTTTCATAGGTCCTTTCCTCTCTGAAGCAAGTCGGCCCTTTGACGTGAAGAAGCCGGAGGTAATATCGTTCTCGATCAGAAAGGCATTCGTGGTTGCCACTGTCATCATTGTTTACGGCTACACGTTTGTTTGACACTGACATAAGTTAGGCCAGGTTCACACGGTGACCATTCGATTCGATTTTTTCACGTATACGGTTTTACCGTAGGTATACGATGCAGTCGTTCACACGGCAACCATTCGATTCGATTTTTTCGGGCCACGCATGCGAGTGCGTACGATTCTCGAATGGGCGAGTCGTGTGAACGACACAACATGAACATAAGCGCCACTGCGAGTCGTATTCGATAAAATCGTTTCGAGACGCGGCGTTCCGGTGACAACTTCGCACGGTATACGGTAAAATATATTTCTCGAACACGGGATTTTCCCGTATGAACGCCGTGTAAACAATTTTTAAGTTTTCACATATATTCTGTTGTCACTCCTCTATTCGATAAAATCGTTTATACGGTATACGGGAAAATAATCGCCGTGAGAACCTGGCCTTACAGTTCATAGTTTTTTTTCTAAATAATATCGCAACGTGTCGAGGAGGTTTAGTACTTAATACACCACATGACACTGGCATGCTAACAGTGCTATCGACTCGGTTGCCAAAAACAAAGAAAATTAAAAGAGCTTCTCAACATGTTACCCGATGTCAAAAATGGCGGCTGCGATCTGTCTGGTCAGAAAATCATTAGAAATGTACAAAATACTCGACAATCCGAATTTTGCGGATATATGTTGTCGACTCGAAATCTTTATTTTTTAATGTTTTATTAATCAGGCAAGCTTTCGATCGAGTCTACCGTAGCCCTGCACGAAATTATTAATATAGATTAGAAAATGAAAATTATGTTTTATTCAAGGTTTCGATTGGAAAATTGAAAAAAAAACAACGTATTTGGAAAAAACGGGAAATTTTCCTACTTTTTCTTACGCTTTTAGTAATAGTTATTATTAAAGTGATTAAAAAAGTACTTTACGAATCTATATTATCAGATTTTCATGTATTTCAATCATTTTTCTTGTAAAATAACAAAATTTACGATGAACAAATGTAACATAAACTGTAAGTAGTATTTATCCACTGTTTTGGATAAAAACTCGAGTAAAAATGGAAATTTATTGAGTATTTACTCATTTTGAGTATTTATCCGGATAAAAACCCATCACTACCTATTATACATTTATTTCATGTTTATTTAAATGAAATATTATAGTCTTTCTTTTAAAATCCGAATCCATAAGAGATACGGGAAAACTTTCTTGGGAACCTTTAGCTCTTTTTGAGGTAAGCTCATTTAATCTTGTTTCCAGGCACTGAAATAAATGATCAGAGGGATAGGAGGGTCTCGGATGGCAATACAAAGAATCATCGACTTTAAAACTAGATGTTTACAGTAAACAGGCTTCGCAAAATATTGGAGAAAATCCTATACTGTCTACTAAGAATTTTCCTATGATTCTGTAGGATACTTCTTACTTTGTAAATACACACGTTGAATCAGGCTTTTGCCCAGAAGTGAAAAAGAGCAGGCTAAATAACTATAAACAAAAAAATAAACAAAAGAAGAGTAAATAAACGAAAACAAAAAGAAAAGCCTGCTCATCACTTGGATTCAAATCATTGGTGTAGGAGTAATAAATATATTTTGAATTCGAAATAATATAGGCATTTTAATTTGAGGATTCTTACAAGATATTCAGATAGCGGGGACCGCGGCAAATTATGAAACATATTGTTCAAATATCTTTGCACACTGGCAGCAGTAAAGATACGTCAACTTATAGTTCTAACTAAATATCCTAATTCAGCGCGTCGTATGCGGAGTCGGAATTGACAGTACGGTTGGCGCAGAAGCTGAGCTATCGACTCCTGCGCAGCGTGTCACACTTTCGATCTTCGCACGGAACAAATATTTGTATGACCTGCAAGCAGTTGTTGCGGTCTGTACAACTACTAAGTCGGATGTTTGTGTGTGTTTCTATGTTTGTAAACGCCACGATACAGAAGAAACTCCAAGTGCAGGACAACGTCTTTTTTTTGTTTTATAAAAAAAAACATTATAATAATACTCGTATAAATTTCAGAAAGTAACAAAACCTTTCTGAATCAACCTTACGACCTTTTAAAAGTTAATTGGCGCAGTGCAGTGAGTTAATAATGAAAATACAAATTAAGTGAGTAATGAAAGACGACTAACGAGTCACATACGAGTGTGTGACGTCATATTATGTCCTTCCAGAGAACTAAGGACGAACCACTTTGTAATACGATTATGGACTTTGGGTACTTTGGGCTCTACTTTTCATTTTGTTAAAAAAGGAATAGTTAATATTATATAATTTTTCTTTCCACAAAAAAACTTTACGTACTCGTATATTATAGGAAAATCAAAATAAACTCTAAGCACCGAACCAAGGGTTGAAAATCCAATACAAGCCCCTTGTTGCTTAGTTATAGTGGAGATGGGGATTAGGTACGTTACTAAGCTGTTGACTCCAAACGGACCCGTTCATTGACTTGAACTATCATTCAAATTCATTCATGGATCAATAACCGCTTGACCTCTGCCACCTTTGGGTATAGAGAACTTTTTGCCGAATTCTCACACCTATGTTAAGATAGCTAAAGCCTGTATTCGCCTTTCCATTAAATTCTTACGAGAAATAATTTATTTAGGATGAAGAAGGAGACTTTGAGATATAAAGGAGAAATGAGTTACATTAAAAAAATCGGTTGTCTGTAAAGTCGGTTTACTGACGATAGTTGAACGTGACAACGTCATAGGAAAATACTGCACTTACGTTGCTATAAACAAACAATTGACACGCCGTTGCTATGGAACGCTACAGAGCGAGGTAACGCCGCATGACGTCATCTTTTTTCGTGCGTGCAGCCGGCCATCGAATTATAAGACGTTATCACGTCAAAAAGTTCAAGCACCTTCGTACACATGGCGACGCAGGTCTCCGATACCTTACGACTTTGGTATCCAGACGACTTTCGCAATACAAATCCATAGAGGTACACAGGCAAGCGTCAATGGATACCAAAGTCGTTAGGTATCGGAGATTTTCATCTCGTTGTGTACAAACGGGCTTAGGGTCAGTACACAGAAACGCGACAATACTGGAGATGTGTATTTTTTCGTGTAACAATCGTAGGAAACAAGTTAATTTGGAGTCGCTATTAAAATGAGCAAGTAATAATAATATTCCACAACTATCACACAACGCTATCTAGTCCCAAGCTAAGCAGAGCTTGTGTTATGGGTACTAGACAACTGATAAACATACTCATATATTTCTAAATACATAAATCCCACCAAAAACATTTCATGTAAAGTGTTGCCAAAACGAGCACATAAGGTTTGCCCTACAAAAAAGATATCAGATCTTATGTAGAACCAAGCTTCTGAATCTACACGGCCTAACTCTACCAACTCTAACTTCACAAATTCTACACATCAGTAAAAATCTATGGCTTCACCGTTTCGCTACCGTCGTGGAGGTGATGCTAATATTTAGTTTCTGAAGTAACGAAACAGCCAAGCCATACATTTTTGCTAATGTGTAGAATTTGTGAAGTTAGAGTTGGTAGAGTTAGGCCGTGTAGATTCAGAAGCTTGGTTCTACATAAGATCTGATATCTTTTTTGTAGGGCAAACCTTATGTGCTCGTTTTGGCAACACTTTACATGAAATGTTTTTGGTGGGATTTCAGTTCTTTTTGTAAGTTGCTAGCATCTTGGATTTATGACATCAAATTATTTTTCGAGTTGCTCTCAACGAGCACGTCTTTCATTTGATACCCATATTGCAGAAGTGCATTAAAAATAACTATTCCGCCATCTTGGATTTAGAATGACGTCACATTATTCATCGAGTTGCTCTCAACGAGCCCTTTCATTTGATTCCACATTGTAGAAGTGCATTTAAAATAATTATCACGCCATCTTGGATTTATAATGTCATCACATTATTCTTCTAGTTGATCTCAACAAACCTTTTCATTTGATACCCATATTATAGAAGTGCATTAAAAATAACTATTCCGCCATCCTAGATGGTCCGCCATATTGGATTTGTAATTACGTCACATTATTTTTTGAGTTGCTTTCCATGAGCCTTTTCATTTGATACCCATATTGTAGAAGGGCATTAAAAATAACTATTCCGCCATCTCAGATGGTCCGCCATATTGGATTTATAATGACGTCACATTATTTTTGAAGTTGCTCTCAAAGATCCCTTTCATTTGATACCCATATTGTAGAAGTGCATTAAAAATAACTATTCCGCCATCTTGGATTTAGAATGACGTCACATTATTCATCGAGTTGCTCTCAACGAGCCCTTTCATTTGATGCCCATATTGTAGAAGTGCATTAAATATAACTAATCCGCCATCATACATGGTCCGCCATATTGGATTTGTAATGACGTCACATCATTGTTCTAGTTTCTCTCAACCAGCCCTTTCATTTGATATCCATATTGTAGAAATGCACTAAAATCAACTATTCTGCCATCTGCCTGATGATGATGATGATGAAGTTCCACCCCCCCCCCCCCAATTTTAGGGGATGGGGGATGTTTTTTTGTATACTACATACTAAATTTCGGCTTTCTAGCACTTCAGGAAGAACCCTAACATTTTAAGGTCTCATATAAACTTCAACCCCCCATTTTAGGGGATGGGGGATGAAAGTTATAGGTTTGTGAATTTTTTTGTTGGTTGTATACTAAACTTAGATTACATACCGAATTTCAGCTCTCTAGCACTTCAGGAAGTAGCCAAACATTTTGATGATCATCAGTGTGTCAGTGTATCAGTGAATCAGTGACGAAATCCGTGTATTTTAGATATCAATAAAATCTAAAGTATTATAGCTATTCTATTGAGACTTTGTATGCTTAATAAGACTATTGATGGCATCATATTCTGAGAATATGAACTATCTGGTACATCGGTAACCAAATCTATGAGGGTTCAAAAAAACGACGAAACACTTCGAGAAAAGGTAGGTAGTGCCCTTGCGCTTCGCTTGGCTCGTCTTGGCGGGGGCACTGCCGTGCCCCCAGATATTACACCCAGACACAGAACAAATGATCGTGCTCATCACACAAACATTTGTTCTGGGCGGATATCGAACCCACGACCTCCGGGATAGCAGTCAGGGTCACTAACCACTAGATCAACAGGCCTGTCAAAGTCTGAGTAAAGACGTCTGACAGTCCCTACCGCTCCACCTAGAGAGGGAGGACTCATTGGATGATTTTCCACTTTAAAAAGGCATTGAGGTGTGAAGAGTGTTTTTGTTTATAAAGCTATCTTAAGTTAAGTATAGGAAGGATCAAAGTCGAGATATACGCACATAAAAGTCGAAAAAGTCATAAAAGTCAACAAAAATCTCAAGGTGCTCGTAAAAACATAACGTAAACAACACCACATTTTCAAAGTCAAGTACTTTAACAGCAATTACACGCCAGGTTAAAAGATCAGCGTACAATTTACAACATACCTTTAGCTCATTAATACTGTATTATCTTGCAACGAAGTAAGCAAGGGCGGGTGCAGGGTCACGCGTCACACGGTCAGTTAACTGCACGACCAAGTATAAGCTCGGTTTTGACAGCGCTCCTTTTAATATAAAGAAGAAAGGCAGCTGCATCTGCACCAAGGCGATGCAAGTCTTCGATACCTGACGACTTTGGTATCCATTGACGCGTGCCTGTGTATGAACCTCTATGGATTTGTATTGCGATAGACGCCTGGATACCAAAGTCGTAAGGTATCGGAGATTTGCGTCGCTTTGTGTACGAAGGGGCTAAGTGTTAATTCTGCCAGGCTTTCCTCTAAAGCCATCTGAATGCATAGCATGACTATCTTTACTTATTTGACGAAGAATAGACAAAGATATTTCATGGTTAACTATAGAATTTGAGTTTTGACTGTTTTTTTGCACCAGTTTGGCACGACCCGTACACCATTGAAGCTTAGGATTATTTATTTTTTACATTTTAAACATTGCTATGCTTAAAACGGTAAAAATGTCTTTTCTCCTGTCGACAAAACCGGGTTTTTAAGGTGCCATGCTATGCTACGTGTGCTGAAATAGTTTTGCATTCCAGAGCCATGGTAACTTCTTGAGGCAGTACCACGTAGGACAAATGATTCTAAGACATACCATAATTGATGATTAAACGAACTTACCTGTAAGTGAAGTTCGATCATAATTATGTGAGGTGTTTCGTTCGAAGAGATTAGATTTTACACTTGTAGTTTCACGTACAATGTCGCCTCTATGCACTCAGTTCAAAGACAACTAAAAAAAATAAAAAGTATGACAGGTTATACTGACCATAGTTTGCATTCAAATCTTCATTTAGTTTAGAGATTAATAATAAATAAATAGTATTCATTTCACAACTTTGGGTGTTCAATTCGGGAGGGAGGGATTCTAATCTCTTCGAACGAAACACCTCACATAATTATGATCGAACTTCACTTACAGGTAAGTTCGTTTAATCATCAATTATGTTTCTGTGTTTCGTTCTCTAGATTAGATTTTACACTTGTAGATATTGAGAGTGATTTGTGAAATGAATGCATTTAGATGTTGGATAAATCAATAAAATATTGAAACAAAACCACAACAAAAGAAAATACTCCCATAACTAAAATCGATACTGTATATAACTAAATCATTTGTTGATTGTACAAGTACAAGCACTAAATGAAATAACTACAGAACACAATTTGGTATAATTAAACCTAATAAAAATTAGGTATTATACAATCATGATTCGAAATGAATGATTTTTTAAATTACCATCTAATAAAATGCTTCTAACAAATAGGTCACTAGGATCACTTAAAATAAACCTGTTATAAGACTTGGCGAAAGTTGTAGATCTATGTGCCAGACCAGCCGGCAGTTTTTCGAACCAAATCTAAATTGACACCCATCTTATGACCACAAGAAGTACTGGCATGACTAATACTGTGAGCAGAAAATTCTGTAACATTGATTCCACTGACTTGTAAGGTACTCTTTATCCACCTGCTTAGTGTTGGAGTACAAACATTACTATGTGGCTTTTTGATGCTAACAAACAGAAAACTCCGCGATAACTACGTAACGACTCGGTTAGACTCGGTTACGCGTAAATAACCTACCAATAATTTAGCTGGGCATATTTCGGGTCTTTCCTGAATATATGATAAAATAGTTTTAGCTGTTTTGATTTTATACTAGACGTTTTTATCAAATCAGGAATCTTAATGGATATATTAAATTTCTATTAGATGAGGTACTAATATTCTCAACTTTAATTTTGGATAGGGTATGAACCCTGTGGGCAGTAACAAACATGCAAGTAAAGTAACCAAACTTGAATTTTTATCTAAGTTTTTCTGATCGTGGGGTACTTAGTTCGATAGAGTGTCTGTAACTAATGAGGTATCCCACGTGGAGTCGCATTTCAGTAAAGATGAGCGAAGTCTAAATAGCCCTTTAAATAATCTTTGTACCCGATCGTCTTTACTTCTGTGGTTACCTAAAATCAAAATCAATCCGACCTGCAACTGTTCAAAGTGTCAGTACCGAGCACCTGATTTATATAACTCAGTAAAAAATAAAATAATTGTTGGAACAGAAGCTTCATAAAGAAATGTTTTCAAATAACTATCGTATTGTTTGATACAATTTTCCGATAGAGATACCAACATTATGTTAATCGATGCCGGAGGAATACTTCATCTTAGTGAAGATTCCCACACAATACTCCGGCAACCAGGGTAATCCGGTTACACATCCGGATGTCAGATACACATCTGACAGTTGCTGGAATGAGATAAATTATTAATTCTTTAGAATAAAGACAATCACAAGGTGTACTTACTAAAAGCTTAGTAAACAAGGAATACCAGGGTTGTGACAGCCGGAACAAGAAACAAGTATTCCTCTCCAACAAAGACAAAGCTTTATCTTTGATGATCTTTCTCAATGTTTTGAGAATTAATTTGCAATAGCAAATGGAGGAAACCCATAGAAATACATATTGAAAAAACGTTCAAATATTATATGCGTCTGGGTCTTTGTGCCATGATACATATCTAGCACATTTTTTATTGAATACGATTAGCGAACATATCGATATCAGCTTGGCCGCACAGTTCCCATGTTCAGCAGTGGATGTCTTACGGCTAATATGATAAACATTTTCACTAATTCTTGAAAGGCAAATTAGTGATAGTTCCCATTAAATGTCGGGCTGAACTCGTCTCGATTCAGCATCGGTGATACTGTTATCGATTGATGGAATGTATACAGAGCAAAAAACTAATAAATTGCGAGCCTCACACCATTGCCACATACTTTCAGTAAGTTTCGTTAAATGGGGAAACTGCACATCTGCCATGCGATTTACATAAATATAAATCGCAGTCGAATGTCTATTCTCAAAATTATTTGACAACTAAATATTTTTTTAGAAAAGATTTAAAGTCCAATAAAAGCAGCCACTGATTGCAAATAATAATTAATAAATTGTTTTCTTTCCTCCTGACTCCAAGTACCACTAGCTGTTTTTCCATCACAAGCTACACCCCATCCCTTAGTTGAGGCGTCAGACTGAATTTCTAAATTATGCTAATTAATTTTATTTTGCAATTATCAGAATTCAAACACCAATCAAAATCGGAATCTAAAGAAGACGTTAGACGTATAGTAATGAATTTTTCATAATTAACATGAGAATTAGGATATTCAATCTCAATCTCTCAAACTCTTTAGTAAAGAGCCAGCCATATTCAATGGCAGGGCAAACAGATATTAAAAGTCCTACTAAGCGAGCAAAATACACCAACAATTTTACACCATAGCAAGTTTTTTTTTTTTTTTTTAATTATTGTAACTCATTAAAAAAAAGAATTATACGCTTTTGAGAGGCAAGCTAATTTCCCTTGGTTTCGGATTAATATGAGAAAACCGAAATATTTACATGAATTACTTGGAATCATACAACTTTTATCTTCATTTATGATGAAGCCAAGGATGAAAGCAATTTCAATATTAGCAACACAATCGTTATAGCAATTATGTGATACGAGGCAAAGATCATCATATCAGATAGATGGTTGACAGATTATCGGACGAATGATTTTAGAATCTTTGTGAATCGTCATTGAAAAATATGCATCCATAAGATCAATCGTGGACATAAAACAGTATTTTGAAATAAGTTTAATGAATGTCCGAAAGCATTCTAATTTGAAATATTTATTTAAAATAAGTTTAATTAATATCCAAAAGCATTCTAATTTGAAATGTTTTAAGTGTTTATAAAAATATTAAGACTTTTAAATTTAAAATTAATCGAGATTGTCCGTCTGATGAAGACATAGGCAAAAAACAAAAAAATTGACCGACACAAGGTTGAAATTCATGTTCTTCAGAACGAGAATCTGACATGGAGTAGGTGAATAAGGAATTTCATAACCCTTAATCCATGATAGTACAGTTTGATTTGATGATAATTATGACCATTGCACATAAAAATGACAAAGTCTACCGACATCTACCGTGGTGTCTATAGGCGGTTGCGGCCGTAGCGTAGTTCGGACGTAACGCTTTGAATGACTGCGCTTGCTGCTGTCGAGGGTACAAACTGCTTCGTTCTCTGAGGCGCCGTCGATTTGCAATACGGCGCTGGCTTCCAGTTTCTTTTAGATAGTGGAGGCTTTGGCTTGTTTGATATTACCTTGGGCTGTGGACCACATTTCAACAGAGCTCCTGACGTATTAACGGCTTAACTGTTCGTAGGTTCTCAGAGAGCTCTTGTCCGAAGAGTAAGCTATCCATTTTAGTCAGCTGTACCTGATCCTTTAAGTCCTTTTTCAATACAGCCACAGGATAAAATTACGCCTGGTGACAGAGTCATTATATTGACATTCGCACCAAATACACCCGGTGTCCACAAGTAATTTCAATATGTTCAGATCTTTAATCTCTTGAGACGAAAGAATAGAAATAGCTTCACATAAACATGTAGCGTAGTGCAAGCAACCTGTTTCAGTTTGACCTGGATAGCGTTATCACGCTTAACTAAAAGGTCAGTGACTGTAGCCCTTATTTCAGGATTTAGAGATGGTGCGTGACACAGCTTACAGTATTCCGGAGGTAAATGAGACTCTAAAAGCTCCTTTCAGATCTCTTTTGTCAAACCAGATGTGGTTATGAATTAATAACGTTGTATGTTTTTACCAAAAGATTGTAGCGGTTGGATCCGATCCTAATATTTGCATCACGGATTCGTCTGATTCCTGAATCCCCCTTTCAATAGCAGCTACATCAGCTGAAAATTAAGAAAGAAGCTCTTGTGTCGCTTCATACTTCCGGTATTTGCAGCAACTCCAAATAAGAAGCGCTATTTGATGGAACCAGCTCATTATGGTTCATCGGTAGGAATTTATTATTCCCCGATTCAAAAAACTTTACAATGCTGTACATTCTCCACTAATATGGACCATGAATATGGACCGTATTTATAATGCAGGTAATATCAATAGAATGTTTTGTAACAAAAGCCGTCTATTTATTTTTCATTCAACAAATAGTTTAAGGAATTGCGGGTAAGATGAACTCATAGACGTTGCATCGTGAACCCCGATTAATGAAAACACAATTGTTTCATGGTTATAATTACCTAAACAGGTAACAAGATTTATGTAGTACTTAATAAAGCGTAGCTATTACGTATGTACACATATTACAGCGGGTAAGATGAACTCAAGGCGTTACATCGTGAACCCGAGTTTTAAGTAAGAATGGATAAGTTGCAACTCGTGCGTAGCATCGTTAATCCATTTTCCTCCAATAAAAAATTAAAAATACCTGATGGTATCCAATATGGTATCTGGCTCAGATAATAATGTAAAACTACGGCGTCGTCCTTTATGCATTTTTCTTTCCAACTATTTAATATTTTTCTTCATGTAATTAATATCATTATATTTCCTCTTGTGCATAACTAAAAAACAATAAAATTGCCAAAAAAATCTAAAAAGCAAATTGACAGTACAATATGGCGGAGCACTGGAACGTGAATGAAGATTTGAATGCAAACTATGGTCAGTATAACCTGTCATACTTTTTATTTTTTTTAGTTGTCTTTGAACTGAGTGCATAGAGGCGACATTGTACGTGAAACTACAAGTGTAAAATCTAATCTAGAGAACGAAACACAGAAACATAATTACGATTCATTCATAACACATGTTCTTGTTTCATATTGATCTGCGTTTAAAATGTAAAGAATGCACATTGAACAATAATAGCAATACGTTTGTAAACAGTCTTTGACATTCTCTGTCATAATAGAGATGTTTACATTATTTACATCAAAGTTATTAGAATTACAATACAAATAAATTCCGGTCATGCTTTTAATTACATTATTACACAATAACGTAATGTAAAGTTGAAAGAATGATGGACAATAGGAACTATGAAAAATGCTACACTGACAGTAGCATAGTACCTCCAATTTCCTTTTGAAAATGAATATTTGCTTGTTTTTTTTGCAAATTAGAATAACATTATGAGTCTTTTTTTAATTTTGTAAGTATGAAAATTTATCTACTGCACACATGCAGGTAAACAAAATCACGTTAATTTCTCAAAAAGACAATCAGCAATTCAAGATTAGGTTTCTTTTCTGTTTGGAAATTTTCTTAAAGGCATTTTCAATTATTTCAACTTGGCAGCTAGCTTCCAAGAACACGTTTATTATTTTAAACCTAACCTGAGGCCATCCACAGCTCTCGGCTGTAAAAGAAAAAAGTGTTTTTTTGAAAACTGCTATCTTTTTGCCGTATAGCCAAATTCAGAGAAACTTGTTTGAAGAACTCGTTTTGAAACAGGTACCTAGGTCCTTTAGTGATCGGGTCCAGCAATAGTTTTATTTTTGTTTGTATGATTTACTCATATAATAGCATTTTTATTTTTACAGCCAGTTTCAGGATGCCAGTGATTGAATAAGATTAATGAAAAGGGTTCTATTTTTTTTCTGAAATGGATAAATTACCAGGAAAGGAGTCTTAAAGAAGCAAGACAAAAGAAGACAATATGTTGCGTCAAAAACAACCAAAGACAAAATTGGAATTTTATTTCCAATTTTCGTAAAATTAATCAACAAAGTTATATTTAATTAATTAGTCGAGCACGAGTTTATTATGCTCAATAAACAAGCAAAATAACCACGTTCCATTTTAGCTGGCAACACTTTCACAGCAACAACAATAGTGAGATAGTATCGTAGTGTAGCAACTGTATCATCAATGGACGTGTGACTAAACATCAGTTACGTAATCAACGTTACTTTAACCGCGGTTTATGAGTTACACAAGTGGACTCATTATGGCGGCTGTTTGAAAGTTAATTGACTTGATCTGCTTCAAATAGTTTGGGCGATTACTAAGCCATAGTTAAGTCGAGACAGCGACAACATTGTTCGACATTAATTATTATACCACAGTAAAGGATTGTTAATGGAAGACTGCTAAGGAATAAACAGTTTTCAACTGTTAAGCAAGATGCGTTCTACAACTGTTTTGCGTGGTTAAAATCAAATTAACACGTTGTTAAAGTAGCCAAGATAAAAAAATAGAGGTCATTCGGTGTAAAAATCAAAGATATAGTCTACAGGACGCAATGAAAGTGTTGAGCAATATTAACGGTACTTAAATGTAGAGGAAATTGCTCAATACAGCAATGTAATATGCGCAATATAATCGGCTAAAACCTTCGGCTAAAACAAGCCAAGATCGTTAGTACGAATAGTTTAGTAAAAGAACTAAAAGTTTTTATTGCAAACACTAAAAATGCAGTTTGATTACAAGTTTATAGTCGTGTACAATAAAAGTAAGTTGCTAGGAAATGAAGCAGCGTTTCGCCATTATTCTTTTCAAAACAACAAAATGAAAAAAAAAATACAACAACGCAGTTAAAAATTTTGAGGTATTTTCCACATTGGGCATCCGATAAAATGGCACCTGAGGTATTCCACAAATCCACATACGACACTGAAGTGGACAAAATGCTGGCTCAAAAAATATTCTACCTACGGCACCCTTGTAATATAATAATAGGTGTTGTAAGTGGAATATCTCAGGTGCCATTTTAGATGCCTAATATCATCATCATCAGCCTATAATGTTCCCACTGCTGGGACACAGGCCTCCTCTCTGTGAGAGGGAGTGGGCCATAATCCACCACGCGGGCCCAGTGCGGATTGGTGGATGTCACATGTCTTCGAATTTTTGGTTCTAGGACATGCCGGTTTCCACACGATGTTTTTCTTCACCGTTTTGAGAGCAGTGGTGATGAAATAAATTACACAAAGTAATGCGCCAGGCGGGGTTTGAACCCACGACCTACAACTCGTAAGTCGGGACCGATACCACTGGGCCACCACTGCTCCCAATATAGAATACCTCTAAATCTTTTGGGACGAATAAATGAAAATTTCAATTGCTTAACATAAACTCCACAACTATGTACCTAATAATAAAAAAGTCCTTTAAAATCATTGCATTTCCAGTTTAAATAAACTAGGTTAAGATTAGGTTTATCGATCCATCAAATCCAAACCACGAACAAATAGATAAACTTCGACCAAGATAACTTGAGTCTACTAGAAATCTAGGTCCAAACCACACGCGATTTGACTTTCATAAACTAATTTACTAGTGCGGTTATGAAATATAGAAGAAGTAGAAACATCGACCCAATGACCTGGGCGCGTGACCTTTCAGACAAAGAATTCACAGCCGCAGCGATGCGACTTCGCTTTCAACGTGGCCAATTGAATGAAAATCCTTTGTTTTGCAACCGTACTGATGATATCTTTTTCTCACAACGTGGGAGGGAACAGTAATTAGGTTTATATGTAGAGCCTTTTACCATATTCCGGCGAAGCTGCCTGTGGTTGTGTTTTGTTTTCTGAATAAGCATTCCTTGCTTATTCGCTGAAGCATTGAACATGGTTTTCATTTGGCATTTATAATGAGAAATAAACGTTATTTGACGCTTGCTTCACACAAATTAGCGTTTTTAATGCATTATTTTAGGAATTTTATTGAGGCAATACGTTTTCTATTTCGTAGCCAGCCATTCATCATACCCTGAGTAACATTTGGTGAGCAATATTTATCTCGTCACCCCTCATTTCTAACTCCCCGCGCTTCGCGTTGGCTTCAATTAATGCACATAATCTAGGACACACCAAAAATACAATGATAACATGTCAACACGTGTGATCGTCCTCTAATGCACTTATTACTATGCATGTTGCAGCATCGGGGGATACCACCGGCATCGCAACGACACGCAGCTGTCTATTGTTATCACGGAAATGTAAGCTTTATTAAAAGTGGCATATAAGTTGTTATGGCGTGGGAGGAGTGAGGTCGTTGAAAACCGATTTATACCACACTTGTAACAGATCTTTGTGGCTTTGAGACGTGGGCAGTACTTGAAGACGCTTCTATGAGAAAAGTTTTAACGATGATAACTAAGCGTAGACGCGTATGTTTCAAATAATTAAGAATTTATCAATATCGAAAAATGTGTATAAAAAATAATTTTTAAATATAGGCACTTCGTCAAAAAAAAATTAAGTACAGTCAGAAAAACAATGAACGCATAAAAAAAATACCAGAGCAGAAATATTCGCATCAGGTAACACGATGCTATCGACAGATCGTATCATAATAATTGCTTATTTATCAAGTTTGTTTTTATAAACAAACGATTTAAAATACTCGATGAATTTGCAACAGCAGGTAGCTTAATTGGATGATTCGCTTTAGTATTGTGTTTCTTTAGTAGTAAATCTTCGTGTTCATAAAAGTGTAACATATTATACTACTCGTACTTTATGACTTTTACAGAACTATATTATGTTTCTGGCGCCAACTTTTGTGACTTTACAGAGTGTCAAATTGAACTAGTTAGGTAGGGTCTACAAAGAAGTTGATGGGATAGTAAAACAGAAATCAGAATCTATGTACGGAAGGTCTACTGATTCAATACCCATTACTGCATAGTTGACGATAGTCATCAAAATATCACAAATAACAAAAAAAAAAAATTGGTAAATTCACTAATAATTTCCAAGAGATGTCGTTAGATAATAATTATAATATGCGAAAAACATCAATTTACTAATATCGATGTAATAATTATTGAAAAGTTAATTCTTAGAGCTTTTTTTTCTAGCCGTACTTTCCAAGTGATAGAATGACAGGTCATTGACGTTCTTGTTCTTGCTTCAAACACATAGTATTCTGCTCGTAAAAGGGTTAAATATTGCTATGGTCGGTTTATTATAGCCAATTGATCAGTTGGTTGACGTCAGAGCTTCATATCCTCGGCCAAGGGAATCACTTTACAAGCTCACTGTGTAGAATGAGGCATATTGTGTTAACCAGGATCAATTGATCTTATTATTTCATTGCGTATTAGAACTGCATCTGCATTTCTTGGAATAAGAATATTAACCTCAATTAAATTGCAGAACGCAAATTGGTAAATGATTTGCATTTTGTTCTGAGACTTGAATTGATGCAAATTGATAAATGATATTTATTTTGCAAGTTGGTTGTTAAAAAACACTTTTACACGTCAAATCATATTTTTTAAAGCTAGATGTGGCCGGTGTTTCGTACCTGACTACTCTGAGAAGAAACATCCGAAACAAACTCAGAGGTCACAGTCTCTTTTAAAGTCCAGACATCATACTATTCAAGCTATGCGAAGACCATGCAGGTGTCTGAAATGATCTTTTAAGGAAAGAACAACACAGATTTGAGTGGACCTATCCAGTCAGTGCAAGCAGCAAGCAATTAATGTCAGTTTTTTTGTGACAATCTCAGCGCACTATTCCCAAACCACTGCAACTCCTGAAAGAAGAATCAACAGTGGCAACCACCAGAAAAGCGTCGAGACAATAAAGCTAGACGTGTCCCGGAGAATGAATTTAACTGTCTTGGATTCTGAAACGAAATTAATCAGAAAATGATAGTGGAGTAGTAGGAAAATAGTATAGAATCTACTGATCATTGACTTGATCATGTCATGTTAGTTTTTGATAGAACTCCATAGCAACATTATTCTTAACAATGTAAACCCTGAACCAGCTAGATTAATATCTCCCCACTTTTTGTAAACTTTAAAAAATTGTCTCTCGGATCTAAAAACCAAGGTTGATTGCAACAACCGGTGGACGATAAGATTTCGCGTTTAAAATCTTACAGAACGATCCAAGGGTATTTAATGAATTCAGTTTTATGAGATCTGTTACACATATAGGTACTTGAATTAGAAACATACCGTAAATTAACAGTTGAGCGATTATGAAGTTTCATTAAAATTCTCTATTCATTTTTTTGACAACAATCTGTTTACATTTTTTTTGTTTTTTAAAAACAGTCCACGAGCATCAGGAACAGGGTCCGAGCTACCAGTGGTCAGAGCTCTTGAGAGAGACACCTAACAAAACGCGCAGTATCGAAAATATTGCATTCTAAATCAAGCGCTTGATCAAGCTGCCGAACGAAAGCTTCCTCAGGTATTAGTTGAGATTCTTTCATTAAAATAAATTATTATTATATTTAGTTTTACATCATCTTTCTTAGTGGCCATTCCATGCATATTCAACATCTTTCAATCCAGTATCTCGTAGCACCTTGTGTTGTATTGAACCACTAGTGGGGCCGTGGGGCTGTATTGGAAGCACTGGCATGGGGAGCGGCCTTTGCCCAGGAGTGGAACGATGCAGGTCAGTAACCGGCAATCTAACTACCGAAAATGTATAGTATGACCAATTCTAACAGTGGATTTTCATATGAATCATCAAAACAGTTAATTCATCATCATCATCATCAGCCTATAATGTTCCCACTGCTGGGACACAGGCCTCCTCTCTTGTGAGAGGGAGTGGGCCATAATCCACCACGACGGCCCAGTGCGAGTTGGCAGATGTCACATGTCTTCGAATGTTTGGTTCTAGGACATGCCGGTTTCCTCACGATGTTTTCCTTCACCGTTTTGAGAGCAGTGGTGATGAAATAAATTACACAAAGTAATGCGCCTGGCGGGGTTCGAACCCACGACCTACAACTAGTAAGTCGGGACCGATACCACTGGGCCACCACTGCTTCACAAACAGTTAATTACTGGCTTCCAATCTGATAAGCAGTAAATACTCAGCCTTTAATAGTCATAATAACATGGCTCGCGAGGCTTCTATGTAAAGGAGCTCCCTCACCTCGCATTCGCGTGTAATGTAACGTATGCGGTTCACCGGACACATTCAATTACAAGGGGAGCGCACATTGATGTTACAAGTTGCAACCTTATAGGCGCTCATTGTAATGTTCGATTTTCTTCCTTCATTGATGAAATGCTCGAATCTGTAACTTTACATTACAGCTGAATGCTCTCGCGAGCACCTTAGAAGTAAACAAACTTATCGATTAAAGCATACTCAGCAGTGATCCGTCACGTATTAACACTAACCTCTATGATAAATCGTTTCGGGGAAACGATATAAAACTCCGCCGATATGGCGACCAGCTGTCTGGTTCCTCTGTTTGTCTTTAGATAATAACTTAATCTACCTTAGTTTACCTAACAAAAAATATAGAGAATTCGTTTGCTTTGAATATATTCGAAGAACTGGGTGCACATGGTTTCACATCAAGCTATACAAAACCAGTTTATCTTGGTGATTTTTTCGCACAATAAACGGTCAGCTTATACTGGTTTTGAATAGTTTGATGTATAGCCGTGTGTACTACTGCTTCGAATATCATTTGCTTGTGCATTTAAAATGTTATCGGAATTTATGTTAATCTTATCGAATTTTACAGAAATGCAACCAACAGCTTGCATTTATGTAATAACGGGCACAATAACGGGCAGTATGATTAAGGGGCAGTTTTTAGAACATGAAAAATATCAAAATATGTTTAAATATATTAAGAAAACAGATTTACAGTATGATTTTAATAAAGACATCATAAAATTCGTAGCACTTAGATAACTTAGTTTTACTTTTGCGCCGAATAAAGCAAAACCTAACTTAATATTCTGGAAACTAAAATATAAAAGAGATTTACATAATTTAACGTTCCAGTCACGCATTACTTGCTCGTGGAATAAGTTTTACTGTTTCAGTAACAAAATTACATATTCTCCACTTGTTCATTAATGAATAAAATAATAGAACTCAAACTCCTTTTAACTTTGAAATACATTATTTATGAACCAAGTTCGTAATAATCAAACATGTTTTTTTGTTAATATAATAAATTAATAATATTATTAATTAAAAAAAAAAATAATATAAAAAGGTAGGTGGACCGACGACATCGTGAGGGTCGCGGGCAACCGATGGATGCAAGTGGCGAATTGTCGTTCGGCGTGGCGGTCTAAGGGGGAGGCCTATGTTCAGCAGTGGACGTCTTC
Source organism: Agrotis clavis (assembly GCA_954870645.1). Taxonomy (NCBI): domain Eukaryota; kingdom Metazoa; phylum Arthropoda; class Insecta; order Lepidoptera; family Noctuidae; genus Agrotis; species Agrotis clavis. Next base: position 8,730,968 of record OX940925.1, read on the forward strand.
CGGCTGATGATGATGATGATGATGAATAAATTAATTAATGCTTCATAGATATCGTTATTTGTAACTCATTCAAATCGATTAGAATGAGAACAATATTAATCAACAATGAATCCCGAAGTAAGTATGTCAATTTCCAAAAGGTGGGTAGTTAAGAAAAAAAACGTTATAAAATGTGGGTAGGTGGTAGTTAAGCGATAAAAACAACGCCGCTCACCGGTGCCACCCACACGTGTGGTTTTCTTATTTAATACTATCAACACATGTTCCCCTTTATAAAAAACAACATAAATAGACCGTCCCTAGATGTTTTATCGACCATAAACGGGCGTGCAGACTCTTTCGCCGATAGATCACGTTCACACGGGGGAATACACTTTTTTCTCCTAAACACAACACATTTTTTCTTAAGGTATGGTGAAAAGAAATTGCGCTGTGTACTCTTGTATTTTTTTTTCTATACAGCTCAAGTTGGAAAAGGTTTTTGCTTTATGAAAAGGAAAACGCTTTTTCGTACTTTGCATTTAAAAATAAATCATAATGAAGAAGTCTGATAATAAATGACATCTTATAAATTATTTACCATCTAAGATCCGATAAAATCGAGCAACAAATCACCACTTGCCAAGGCGAAAAAAACACAAAAAAGTAAAATCAAAATAAATAGTTTCGTTACAGCATCAAGTCCGAGCCTTAAATCTTAAAAGCCATACCAACTGTCATCTTGCAGAATCAGTAAATGACTTGTAAACCGGTAAGAAGATCCTGAGAAGGCGTGTTGAAAAGATTTATTAACGACCGCTGGTTCCGTGTGGGAGCCATCATGGAGATTTGTAACTCTACACCCTGAGGCGAGGGATACGCACTAAAAAGCCGTTTTGGAAACCGCCTCTATTCCCGGAATGGACGGAACCATCTCTTCTAAGGATATTTAGTTCTAAACAGGGTTTGTTTGTGTTAAGACTATTTTTGGATTACTATTATAATGTAAGTATCTTGCTAGTAGGACACCCTTTAAGGAAGTCCCTATTTGTTCTCAAAATAAGTATTGGTGTTCAATAAAGGATGTTAGGCAGCAAAGAATAGAGTTTTAATTGAAATTTCTTTGGTTCTCTGGTTTGGGGTTTTTTTGTGCTTACATTGTGAATGTTTTGCTTAGACTGATTTAGTTACACTTACATCAAAAGCATTTTGATGCATTTTGTCCAGATTTAACTGCCTTTCGTGATGTATTTTTGTTTCTTTCTCCACGGTTAGTTTTTAGGACAATTGTTTCAATTTAGAATACCATATTTCAACCTGAATCCACTTAATTTTAAGTGTTTTTAAATATTTTGACAACTTTATTTTGGTTTCCAGATTCATTATAAAAGAATTTCTATTCTATCCGTCTGATTGGGATATAAATCAGGGTTTATCATGGATTAAATCTCCCTTTTTCTCAATGGACATAGCACGTGTTTCAAAATCATCATTACCATAATCGTATTTTGCAAAAATGAACGAAGCCCCCTCATCTTATTCACCTCATTTGAATTATTGCTTCTTACTCTTTGGGGAGACATTAGATCCCCGTGATTTTATTATGCCTTAAAAAAAACACGTTTCTTATTTATATTTACTTATGAGTTTTGGAACAGATATCCAGTTATTATTTATTTGTGAGGATTAAACAAGTTTGTTATTCAATGATACGTTGAAGGTATCATTTATATTATTAGGTATTATGTTGTACGATACCTAAAATTTTAGTGCGAAGAAATGAATAATTAATTATTAGATAGTGTGAATCATTTATCAAAACATAAGACCCGTCATTGGGTATTAATAGAAGAAAAATATGAATACCTAATTTAATATTTATGAAACTCAAACACGTGATTGATCTATATTCAACCTAAAAGTGGAGAGGATTTCAAGTATGCCAACAACTTGATTTTTCTAAACACCTGCATTACCGTCTTTTTTGCCCATTCTCCCCTAGACGCTGCATTTCATAACTTCAGCGAAACGTGGCGAAACAGAATTCAATTTACGAGTCTCACCAATCAGTTGACGATATCGATATTCCCTTTGTTCTCAGTAATTTGCCTTTACCTACGAGAAAAAGCCCGGAGGACAATTCGGTGAATATTTTATTTTGTCCCAAATTTATTTTCTAACGAAATACATCAACGTCAATTAAATTCTGGGTTCTCGGACGAGGTGAAATTGATGCAATTTTGCTTTGTTTGTCATCTAGGTACTTAGTGATACATCTACTAGATGTCCATGGATCTTTTAATTTAGTACCGTGTCGTTACTTAATTTTATCAAGTAACTTCCATTATTGCTACTACCTCACTACTACAATCAAGTCTCTTTTACACCGATCATGGTGTTTCCCGAAGACCGCAAAATCGATTCTTAAAAGATTAAGAGGACTACAAGAGCCAACTGAAATTGCATGATGCACGCATTAACGCAATCGAAGTGTAAGCCATCTATCGGCAATATAAAATAATAATCTGTGATGGTGTTATTCCTATTTGTACCACAATAGTTTTCCATCATCTTGATTCCACAAATCTTTACTTTCTTGGAACGCTAGTGGTTGCTCGTAAATAGCAGATACCACACGGCAATTTGATAGGAAATCGATTGAGTTTACAACAAAACTCAGAGCAATGGGCAATGCATTAGTTGCACGTACAGTTGTTATTTACTGCTACGTAATAAAGAGACTTAATACATTTATTCCCTACGCGATTACGAGCGGAGTCCATGTCTTAGAGGTGCACGGGAGCATTTCTTGAAAATCCTGCTCCGTGTTTTATTATGTGCTTGCTAAGAAAAATTGCTGCATCCAACTGTCGTTATTCTACTACCTTCTGTACATTACTATCGAGAACTTCTGTAGACGACCTACTTTCAGTTTTATTAATGTATCTAAATTCATAAGGCTACATTTGGTTATCCTCAAAAAAATTCACTGTAGCATAATTTGCAAGCAGTGCACATTAAATTTTCCTTTCACCCGTATTTTAAAATTCAACCGGGGTAAATGGATTACCACCGTTGGTGGCGATAGCAAGCGCCCGGGCGCTGCTTACGATGTAAAAGATACAATCTTGCTCATACATCGCTATAGTTTACTTCGAAACGGATCTACGGGCGGTTTGGAACAAAGCAAGATAAAGGGGGCATGACTAACATACCACCTTGAACTTTGGAATTTTATTGCACAAGCCGAGCTAGAATGTATTTGACATTGTGACCGAGCGAGCAGATTGCCACAAAGTTACTGAGACATCCATTTTGAAATACGACTGAAAAGCTTTTGTACTCAACACGCTGAATTACCACCAAGCATTGCAATTTGTGTTAGTGACTCAAATTGGGTTAAGAAATCCGAGATTTTAACGCACGATTTATAACCCCGATGCTTTATAATAACTGTTCGAAAAGTGGAAATAAATCATCGATGTAAGACGTTAAACGTTAACTCGGCACGGTAAGTAACGTTTCCCAGTGGTTCGCGATGCGGATCATCGCCAGAAAGTTTAATGACTTCATATGTATAGCTAGTTAGTTCCTAACTGTACCGTACTTATTGCCTTTTGGAAGTTTTGCCGAGCGTCACTAGTCATGCGATACCGACATTCGTGAAACGTAACTTTTTAGTATTCTCTCTATTTTACTGTCCCCATACATTTTACATGAAACACAAAATGAAATGTAGATGGTGTTTTCGCTTTAGCCATCTCATCTATAGGTATGTCATCGTAACCTTTACCTACATTAAGGATAAATAATATCTTGCAAAACAACAAACAGAATTCCTATTTTCCTTGCTCAAGGTCAAAGAACCGGTTTGTTCTCCAAAGATAACTCAGTCACGAAAATATTCAAGTAGGTAATTTAGTTGCACTTTGAAACATCGCCAGTAGCACTAAACGTGGTCCTCCATCAACAAACGTAAGAAGCGGCCACTTTAAACATTTCTCCCTTGGGGCTGGCTTGGAACGTCAAGCTTAAAGCCTTTAAGAATGAAAGGCGCCTGATTTAAGGCCCCCTGTCGGCGATAACGAGGAAACAGGCTGCGCCAGTGGCCGCTCAATAAAACCTCCAACTAGCCAGGTTTTATCGGCGCTCACCATCTACCCGGTACCCGCATCTCCGCAGTCTGAGCGTGTCAGTGTAGAACACTCCACGCGAATTATGTAGCCATTATGCTTGATGTACGATTCCTTCGCCAGATGTTCCTATAAATCCGATGGTTTACGTCTTGAATTGACCTAAGTGTAATTCTCGTTCAAATTCTACTTTCAATTTGGTCTAACGATTAGATTAAACCGAAGGTTCAATGTTTTGCTTTTCTCTTTTGTCTATAAATGTCTACCCTGTATTTGCTCGTTAAATCGAGATGCTTCAATGCTCTTTCGGTCGTTTCTATAACTCAATAGGTAAGTAAATAAATAACGAAATTGTTTGAAATTCTCCGTCGGGGGAAAAATGTCTTTACTTTTATATTGGGCAAGACAGTAAAGCGTACCAACCAATACAGCTCATATTACATAGGCATGCGAGACGCGAATCCCGAGCGACTTGCAACGGGGGCGAAATAAAATTACACAACGTCCCCTAAGGCCTGCGACACGCGACAGTTACGATAAAGGGGATTATTGCCTGCACTTGAGAATGCACCCTCGATGATACGCCATAACGACACATATTGGAGTAAAGGGCGACAACCCTAAAAGGCATTAGGACGGATTATCGTAATCGTAATATCTTTACAAAGCATTAGTCGATAAGTCACCTTAATCTTGAGTCTTTGTCTAGATTATCGATGCTATTGTTCACAATTGCCGTTTGATAAGATAAGATAAGACAATTAGAATATAAAGAATGGGTTTTTTGTTGCCGTACATGACGCATACAGATTCAAAGTGAAAGCACTTCACTCTTCCGGTAAAGAAACGTGATTCTGACATAATCGACGAAATGTGATCACGAAGCTTTCATTATGCCGAAGGACTCATTTGGCTATTTAGTCACGGTCATCTGGTAGCCCCATAAATTATGTAGGTAGACGGACAACACCCTCGACTTTCCGATGAGTCACGGGGCCCGACGACAAATGAGCTAACATGGTCACTACGAGGGTTCACGTCAATTAGTTCAACAGCAGGTTTCATACTTAGACGAGACTACGATTTGTTAAAATCCCCTCGCATGTTCTATTCAATTTGGATTCCAGTGGGGAAGAAAATGTTTTCAATTTAGACGCTTTTAGTCCGAATGGTTCCAGTTTTACATTGCTTACAATGAAACAAGAGTACAGTGCAAACTTTACGAAGCTGAAAATAAAAGAATGTGTACGGTTTCTCCGATAAACTTTTTGCTGAGACGGCTGGTCTGGTCTGGTCTTCAAATAGAAATTGCAACGGTCGGTAAATGAAAATGGGTTGCAGTGGTCAAATACCGAAACGTCGTGGTCGCGCAACCAACCGGAATAGATACTGTGTATTGAATTCTATGTTTTAGTTCACTCTGTTGGACGGTTAGTTCCGAATTAACTTTTCTAGTAGTTAGAATAAACATCAATTCCGGGACTGAAGCATACAAAAAACCCGTATTTTATTATTTATTCTATTTCCTGAGCAATAGAGCGGAACATTCCATTTTATATTAACGAAATTTATATGAACTTAATGATACTCCTAAAGAAATTTTAAAGACCCCATGGAGAATGTAAGGAATAATTAGTGATGGGCCGGAAGGAAGAAAAAAATGGGAGGGAAAAAAAAGATTGGGAAAATATGGGAAAATAAAATAAATTCCCGGAATTTTCCCAAACGACGGGAAAATAAATATTGAACCAATAACAATGTTAAAAGTATGTAAATAATTATTGTATTAGATGGTAATAAGGTGGTAGTAAGGCCTGCAACGGCTGGGTCATGCCAGTATTGATGTAGGTACTCTTTTGACATACTCATGGACTCAAACAGAACTAAATTGTACGGACCCTCGTATCCAAGGCGATAGGAGGGTCCGTACATTGCTTACTGCATATCGAATGCATCACTCACGGTCTTCGGTTATGAGATTGTATATTCGAGGTTGAGATTTTCTAAACGGTAAGACTTTCCACAATCGTGAGATATGCAATCTCAGTGAATATTTTCTAAAAGCCGACGTGGGAATGCATCGAGATGTAGTAGCGGTGGACAAGGGTCTTACCCCACTCTCCTGGGCTAAAGAGAACTGGCGCAAACCTGCAGTGCTTGACACTAATGGTCGCATGGAAATATGACAGATCAAGGAGCTTCACGGACGTTTTTTCCGGGCCATACATAGGCCTGATGCAGATGTAGACATATCTGCGTCGGTAGCCTGGCTACGATCTGGAGACTCCTTTGGAGAAACCAAAGGTTTTGTCAGAGCAATAATGGATGAAGTCATGATGAAATATAACTACCGAAGATTTATTGTGAAGGATAGCAGGGCTGACATATGTCGGGCATGCCACCGTGTCCAGGCGAATCAATCTATCACATTTTCTCCGGGTGTTCTCGTCTCGCTAACGGAGAATATTTGCATAGACACAACCCTGTAGCCAGAATAATCCATCAACTTGCTCTAAAATACAACCTTGTGGAATCAGAAGTGCCGTACTACAGGTATGTGCTCGACCCAGTTCTTGAAAGTGGCAATATGACACTGCGATATGCACGCGCTGCGGGAAGAGCTCCGTCGCGATCTCAGGGCAGTATGGAGGGAGCGACCGTCGCAACAGAGGTCCGGGTACGCTACAATCGCGGCGGTAACACCCTCTCTTAGAGGAGTGGCTGGATAGGCGTCTCGGCGTCGTGACCTACCGCATGACGCAGGTCCTCACGGGACACGGAAGTTTCATGAGGTACATGTGTCGGATGGGGAAGCAGGAAACGCCTGGGTGTCACCACTGCGAGGACCGCCCGGAGGACACGGTGGAGCATACGGTGCAGGACTGCCTCGCTTGAGCAGAGCACCGCCGTGTTCTCACGGCTATAGGCAGAGACCTCTCGCGCCCGGCTTTGGTCGAAGCCATGCTTCGGGGCGAGACGGTGTGGGATGCGGTGGACTCCTTCTGCGAAGCAGTCATGCATGGGCCGAGTGAGAGAGAGGACAGCGTCAGCGTCCGTCCACCCCAGCCGCAGTGGTAGACGCCCACGGCGCCGCACTTCGGCAGACGGATCTCCAGCCACCGTAGGCGCGGGCATGCGGGCGGCGAGTATTGGGCGACTTGCTGTCCGACCATGGGCCATGCCCGGGTCAACGGCGCGTTGTGTTTCACGCGCGCCTTTTCAAGCATTTATTTTTGACCGTATTAAAGAATTTGATTTCTGTTTGAGTTCAGCAGACTTTGAACTGGCAATTCATATCTTCGAAATACTTACAAATAACTTATTTTATTGGCCATATTAATAGGCTAAAAAAAATGCATAATAAATATTTTTTTTGAAAAAAGAATTGACGATTTTTTTTTTTTAATGTACTTGGTTATTGATACGAGTAAGCACACTAAATTTCGCAGTTAATTTTTTAAGACCATATATTACGTTGAAAATCTGTTAGAGACTCGAGAGTTTACGTTTGCCATTTTTGTCTACAAAGCAAGACTAAAAAAATATATAAATTGTTAGATTAGAGCTATTATTATGTGGCTGTTTAGTACGTACAATACCTACTATTCAGCGCACCAAGTAATAGATCTATCTTCAAAGTCAGCTGATTACTATTATAGGTATAAAGCCGCATTTATAACAAAACTAATATTCAAAAAACAACCTAATAATCAGAAAAAGATCGGTGTGATACTTTTGAGACTTGTTCGAAGTTTATTTTAAGTCTTTTGAAATAAATACGTATCAACAAACATTTCCATACATAAAATCCCTTACTTTTATGCTGTAACCACACTTTTACAATGAATGTCTTTTTTTTAACCACTCACATGCATGCACAGACTCACACAAATGCAAAACTTTGTAAAAAATAAATTAAATTGCATAATTATAAACGAAAAATATTTTCCCGTCATTTGGGAATATTCCCGGGAAGAAATGGGAAAGTATCGGGAATTTTTCCAACTCGGGAAAATTCCCGGGCAAAAACCCATCACTAGGAATAATATCTATTGGAAGTAGAACATAAACCAAATGAACAAAACGCATCAACGCATTGCCGCGTTAAGTTATTCTACGAGCAATCCGCGCGCCGCTCTATATAATCTGTGGTCAGCTGATGTCGTTCTATAGTTCATGTAGCTTGTAACGTTTTTCCTAATTATATCTCTTAATTACTTTAAATCTAGTTTTCTTTACATTAGGTTATGGGCATATGACCCGTTAGTCATTAAAAGTAAAGTAAACTCCGTTAGTTTAAAGTTCAGTAAAGTTCCGCGAGTGATTTCTGATTTTTAGGTAGCCACCGTTACAAAGCAATTTTCGAATTTGCTCCGGTAAAAATGGCTATGTCTAATGTACAAATAGACAAATTACTCGGAAGAGATAACTATTGCACCTGGAAATTCGCCGTACAAACATATTTACAACACGAAGACTTGTGGGACTGTGTTGAACCTGCCGATGACAAAACAGTAAATGCGAAGCAAGACCTGAAGGCGAAGTCTAAAATAATCTTGCTTGTGGACCCAGTAAACTACATACATGTCCAAGATGCAAAGAGTGCTAAAGAGGTCTGGCAAAATTTACGAAATGCCTTTGAAGATTCAGGTTTAACTAGAAAAGTGGGGTTACTCCGAGACTTGGTGAATACCACATTAGATGGATGTTCAAACATTGAGGAATATGTGAATAAAATAGTAACCACCGCCCACAAACTGAGAAGTGTAGGTTTCCACGTTGACGATGAATGGTTGGGAACACTTATGTTAGCTGGATTGCCAGAACAATACAAACCAATGATCATGGGACTGGAAAGCTCCGGTGTAAAGATAAGTACAGACTCAATAAAAACTAAACTTTTGCAAGAGGTCAAAGAGTCAAATGTCTCCGTTCTTTACACAAAGCATAAATCTACCCACCGACAAAATGTTAATAATAATCAGCATAAAAAACCATCAGGACCGCGTTGCTACAACTGCAATAAGCATGGACACATGAGTAAGTTCTGCAACAAGAAGAAAAATGAAAATAAAGGTTTTGCAGCAGTTTTTTCAGCAGCTCATGAACACATTGTCAGTGTGGAATGGTATGTGGATTCCGGAGCGTCTTTACATATGACCAACTTATCTGACTGTATGTATGATGTCCGCTCACCACCGATAGAACATATTAAGGTTGCCAACAACACATCCGTCTCCGTAGAAAAAATGGGTAATGTAAACTTGGACTTAATTGGAGAAAATGGTGAGATCAATCATATACAGGTGAGAGATATTTTATATGTACCACAATTGAGCACTAACTTATTGTCAGTAAGTCAGTTAACAAAAAATGGCTGTCAAGTAATATTCAATAAAAGTGGCTGTGAAATATATAATACCAAGAAACAATTAATTGCAACAGCAAAGCTAATTAATAACATGTATAAGTTAAATATTGCCAAAGGAAATGCATTCATGTCCACTATAGATAGCCAAAACATTGTTGTGTGGCACCGTAGAATGGGACATTTAAATTACATTGATGTTAGTAGACTACCATTATGTACTGAAGGTGTCAAATTATCAAATACAGAAACATTGAATAATAATTGCATTTCATGTTTGCAAGGCAAACAGACAAGGCTTCCCTTTAAGAACATTGGCTCACGGGCTACTGCACCACTGGAACTGATACACTCAGACTTGTGTGGTCCTATGGAGACGCCATCTATGGGAGGAGCCAGGTATTTCATCACGTTTATAGATGATTACTCTAGAAAAGTGTCTGTTTATTTCCTGAAAAATAAAATTAATATCAGAGAAGTATTTGACATGTACAAGAAGGAGATGGAGAACCAATTGGATTGTAAAATAAAAATTCTACGCACTGATAATGGCTTAGAATATATTAATAATCAATTGTCTCAATATTTGGCAGGAACAGGTATCAAGCATCAAACAACTGCACCGTACACGCCCGAGCAAAACGGACTTGCCGAGCGAATGAATCGCACTCTAGTGGAGCGTGCGAGATGTATGCTGTTCGATGCTGGACTTTCAAAACAGTATTGGGCAGAGGCAGTGGAGACAGCTGCGCACATAGTAAATCGCTCTCCGAGTCGAGTTCTTGACTACGTGACACCACTCCAAAAATTAACAGGTATTAAACCAAACATATCACATCTTAGAATATTTGGTTGTAAAGCCATGGTTCACGTGCCGAAAGAAAAGAGACTAAAGTGGGATCCAAAATCTACTGAAATGATATTTCTTGGATACTGTGAAAATACCAAAGCATATAGATTATTGAATCCAAATACAAAGAAGATTACTAAAAGTAGAAATGTCACATTTTTAGAAGACTGCCGCTGTAATGAAAGTTTAAACACAAAAAACATTAACAATAATAATAAATTACAGATACCTGTGCCATTAACAGAGACTGTAGACACTCCAACTAATGAAGAAAACTCGGGCTCCGCACACAATGGCCAGAATACAGAGTTACGCTGTTCAACACCTATATCAGATGAGAGTTATATGGATCCATGTAATGAAGATACGACTTATGAACCTAGCACTGAATGCTCATTTGAATCTTCAAACCGATTTATAAATCTGAGACCACGTAGAAAGCAAACCGTTTTGGAAGATGAAGAAAATGTACATGCTGCATGTTTGGCTCTAAGTCAGGATCCTGTAACAGTTGAGGAAGCAATGTCCTGCTCAGAATCCAGTCATTGGAAGAAAGCCATGGAGGAAGAGTATAAGGTATTAATGAAAAATGACACTTGGTTTTTATGTGACTTGCCGACTGGGAAGAAGGCTATACCTTGCAAATGGGTTTTCAAGACAAAAAGAGATGAGAAAGGAAACATAGCAAAATATAAGGCGAGATTAGTAATTAAAGGATGCGCTCAAAAGAAAGGAATGGATTACAATGAAGTATATTCACCGGTAATCAGATATTCATCCCTCCGCTATTTGTTTGCATTGGCAGTAAAATATAATTTGGATATTGATCAAATGGATGCTGTGTCTGCCTTTCTACAGGGTGATGTAGAAGAAAATATTTATATGAAACAGCCCCCAAGCTTTGAAGAAAATAATACACAAGTGTGTTTATTGAAAAAGTCCCTGTATGGATTAAAGCAAGCCAGTAGACAATGGAACAAGAAATTAGATAACAAATTGAAAGAAATTGGTTTGACACAGTCATTGCTTGATTCCTGTATTTATTACAGAATAGAAAAAGAAAACATAACATTCTTAGCTGTATATGTGGATGATTTATTATTATTTACAAGTTCCATGGAAACGAAAAATTACATAAAGGAAAAATTATTTTCTAACTTTGAAATGAAAGACTTGGGAGAGTTAAACTACTGTTTGGGTTTGCACGTACATAGAGACAGGAAAAATGGCATTCTATACATAAATCAGAAGCAATATATTCGGGACATACTGAATAAATATGGAATGTCAAATTGTAAAGGTGTGAAAACGCCTATTGATCCAAAGACTAAGTTTAATACGAGTCAGAATCAGACTACTGTTGATGTGACTTCATATCAGGAAATGATTGGATCATTACTGTATTTATCACAAGGAACCCGCCCAGATATAGCATATGCTGTGAATACTTTAAGTAGATTTAACGCAAGACCGGAAATGCAGCATTTGTTGGCGCTGAAACGAGTTTTAAGATATTTGAATTATACTGAAAATTATTCATTAACTTATAAACAAAATAAAGAAGAAAATTCAATACATGGCTATTGTGATGCTGATTGGGCTAGCAGTGAAGATGACCGAAGATCATGTACCGGCTATGTATTTATATTTCAGGGTGGCGCAATAACGTGGAACTCACGCCGACAACAAACAGTTGCGCTATCCACAACTGAAGCTGAATACATGTCGCTCTCTAGCTGTACTCAAGAGGCGATGTGGCTTAGGCAAATGCAAGAAGAGTTCTGGCCACACTTGGCCAGTATTCCTGTCACCATTTTATGTGATAACCAAAGCGCTATTAAACTTGCAGGTACTGAAAACTATCATTCCAGGTCTAAGCACATAGACATACGACACCACTTTGTACGTGATAAAGTGCAATTGAAGAAGATTGTTATTGAGTACATCCAGTCAAGTGAAATGGTGGCGGACTCGCTGACTAAAGGGACCCCGCGACTGAAGCTGGACTACTGCTCTGCACAAATGGGTTTATGTCCAAGGGAGGATATTGGAAGTAGAACATAAACCAAATGAACAAAACGCATCAACGCATTGCCGCGTTAAGTTATTCTACGAGCAATCCGCGCGCCGCTCTATATAATCTGTGGTCAGCTGATGTCGTTCTATAGTTCATGTAGCTTGTAACGTTTTTCCTAATTATATCTCTTAATTACTTTAAATCTAGTTTTCTTTACATTAATATCAAATAACAGTATACCCCAAAAGAATTTTCTAACAAGTTCAATCTTATAATCGGATAGTAGTCACAGGTCCCGATAACTCGTCCTAAGATAGTATAATCGGATTACATCGCCGTCTTATAAAACTAGTAGGGCTATAACGAGCCGGGTAAGCGGCTTCCAAGAATCCAAGATATTATTATGTTTCATTGAAAACCAACGATAATCAGATTGGATTTCAAGGATTGAACATTCTTGTTGTAGTAGAAATATGTAGGTTTTTGTTTTTCAAGGTTTAGTGTGGGAATCGAATTCTTGTCATGTTTCAAAAGTTTTAGCAACTATGGTAAAAGAGCTGAGAATTTTATTTGTACATTTGCATTTATTCTTGACGTATATTGTCTTTATTTTTTTAGCCAGGGTCGGGGCATTAGTTATTTAGGTAAAATATCTCTCATGTGCGCAGCGTTATCATTCACAGACAAAGTCTCAAGGTGGCAACCTAATTAAAAACACCTTTCTTTAAATGAATAAAGACTGTAATAAATAACGTGCAAATCTACCTCGATTTAGTTCATGGCTAGATACACATAAACATAAGAAATGTGCTACAATGTCACACAGTACAGTTGTTGATTGAGGAATTATGCTAAGTATGTCGCTCGTCATATCCTATAGAAAATAAAATATTCAGCAGCTTCTTCTTTATCCAAGAGAATCGCGTGAATTCCACGGGCTCTTCTCGGCCCATTTGCGACGTAATGGCCCGTCGGATTCTGCCTTCAGGATTTTAATGGAAAAACGTCTCAGTCCGATCACAGCCTTTCAACTCTTATTTCACTTGAGCGTATAAGCACAAACGCTTTGGTAATACGTTCAGAGCAGTTCAAAAAAGTATGAAAACGTTTCAAGTTTTCTTTTGTCTGATCTCCAACATATTTGCTGAGTACATCTCCTTAATGCAATTTACCGTGACTATTATTTTTTTTATGATTATAAATAGGAACTGCCAGTTTCCCCACACTATTTTCTTTGTGATGTAAACCTATTTACACGCATGTGTTGGATTTGGAAGGGTGGGTGTTAAACTAACAAGGGTGCAGTTCTTATTAACGGTCTGTCAAAAGTGCTATACCCAAATCCCGGTTGAATCATTTCCCTTCAGATGCAGTTGTATTGATGCAATGAGTCAGCATACAAAATGCTTTGTTTATGTAGCATTTTTGTTTCAACCGAGTTTTAAACGAAGAAAATTGTATTTTTAACATAAAGTTGATGATCGTGGTCAAGCATAAAAATATACATCTTTTTATGCTTGACCACGACAGTTAGCTAGAAAATGAAAGTGTTTTAAATTGTTATATTTATGAATTGAGAATGAAGGATAAAAAATGTTTTGTGAAACCAACGGCATAGCATGACACCATAGAAACGAGTACCTAATGTCGACGCAAGAATTGACAAAATCTTCAGTCGTTCACGGCTCGTGAATTCGGTTAAAAAAATGTCCAATATAGGCCGAAATAGAATTGGACATGTTAACGCGTGTCAAAAGAGAAACACTATAATTATGGGTAGTTCTTCGAGATTCATATGTACGGCCATAATTTTACTTTCAGTTCTGTACTAAATACTATGCAATAACATAATATTATATGTTAATATTTGGTGAAGCGTCAATGCCTTTTCAATATAAATAAAATAAATAATAATATTTTAGGATTTTTCCATATAATATAATATGTTAGTAGTTCAGATTACATATTTTAGTTTGTCTATTGATGAATCCTCGCACCAATATTTTGTTTCCGCAGCGCCCATTTGTATCGAAACTTTCTGGAGTGTTCTCGCAATTGACCAATAGATGGCATTAGCGAGGCGCACTCTCTTCCCGTCGCCATTAAAAAAGACACTGTGTGTCCTTTGCTCCGCCTTTCAAAAATTCCTTTTTGGTGAAACCTTGATGATATTCATAAAATAAATGGACCTGCATCTGTGCTTCATTGAGAACTTATAGTGCAGTGTTGATTTTTGGAGTTTTAACCATTCCACCGGTGGATTCAAGAAGATTTTGCTCGCCGGCCGGCAGCTCATACCAAGCCACATCACGCGCATGAACGAGGTATCTTCCCATCTCCCTGGGTCTGAGTGGGATCTCTGGATTGTCAAGGTACGTGGGCATGGTTTGCTGCTAATAATTTTTTTGGTATTGGTTTCTCGGGGATTCATCAATAGGGAGGTATATTTTTTAGGTCCGCCATTACTTCTTAAAATTACGTAGGTTCTTAATTCAAACTTTTTCACAACCTTCACAAAGGTGCAGGCTATTTACACGCCTCACCATAATTAATGGTCCTTCGATACCGGATAAATAACCAGTAGGTACCTAGATTTTTGCGTATTTGTTTGGTGAAAATCATATAGGTTCAATAACGCACAATAGATATTTATTTACGTAAACTTTCGGTAAATTAATACCTAATTAACGCAGCTTATTAAATTGACAATAGATTTTACGTATTTGTTGGTAAATCTGTTCAATTAATATAATACCTAGTTTACATAGAACGACATTACGTATTTATTGGTAAAGTTCATTTTAGGTAGGTATCCGCATTTAAAAATTCGCTTTGTTCATAAGTAAATAAGTAGGTAGTTACCAACTCATCTCGGCTTTGTGCGTATTAATATTTAGATAGATTCCTAGATACTCATAGTTTGGTAGGTGCGATAATATTGCAAACCGCCTGGTAGGTATTTATTGTTATTGTCTTCGTTTTATAATATTAGCAAAATGACGGATAAACAACTGAAGCCGGAAGATTTATTAACTATTCTTCACGAAAAGAAAGGATTGTTATTTAAACGCATTAATCGTTTGTATGATTTATCAAGAAATATATCGTCGTTCGATTCGAGGAAAAATGAAAGTTTTATGACTGAGTCAGAGACAATTGATGACATTCGAGATAAATTTGAATCCTTTGTCGATCAAATTAATCAAATAAACATTAGTTTAAAACCTGGTTCAAGTGCCGACTATGCTTGTTTAGAATCCTTTGAAGATTTGTATATTCATATTAAACGTGTTAGGAATAAAATAAACAGCAATCAATCGCCACCATTACCCAGTAGCAACTCAAAGACTTTTTTTGAACCGCCTAAAATAAAGTTGCCTCCTATCGCGCTGCCATCTTTCGATGGGAAAACTGAGAATTGGCCCGTTTTCTACGAGTCGTTAAAAGTCAAATATCCATGATAATGATCAGCTGACTGACTCGCAGCGTGTGCAGTACTTGATAGGTAGGCTTACACACAACGCATTGAAGGTTACCGCTGGAATTGTGCCTACTGGTGATACTTACAAGTTGTTATGGGATAGTTTAGTTAAAAAATATCAAGAGAAGCGCTCACTAGGTACGCATTATTTAAATAACATATTGGATTTAAAAAGTTGTTCATTTAATGCTAATAGTCTCGATTCTTTCATAGAAACATTTAGTGCGTCTATTTCTGCCTTGAAACAACTTGGGATTACGGATCTTGCTGATTTTATTCTTCTGCACTGCGCAATGAGAAAAATCGATGCACAGACTACTCAATCGTTTGAACTTACCATTCGAGATGTTGAAATTCCCACAACGCAATTATTGATAAGCTTCGTTCAAGATCAGGCAAAGATATTGGCACGCTCGAATTTGTATCATTCGAACGCGAGAAACTTTAGTAGAAACCCCGCTTCCGCTCCTCGCGAGTCACGCACACAGACAAAACCGTTTGTTGTGAGCGAGTCAGCTGACTCGTCCGCTTGTTTACCCGCGATCGCGGTTCCATGCTGCGCGTATTGTAATGATAACGCTCATGTTCATTTGTATAACTGCGCTAAGTTTAAATCCGCGTTGACTCCTAGAACAAGGTTCGAGTTTATTAAATCCAAACGTGGGTGCGCGAATTGTCTGAGCACATTGCACGGATTGAGTAACTGCAAGTCAACATCAGTCTGTGACTTATGTAAAAAACGCCATCATACACTATTACATTTTGATAAAGAAAATAAACCGCAAACAGCTGATGTTAAAGCGACGAATTGCAATGTAGTTGTGGCGTCGTCGTCTCCCGCGCCGCTGTCTCTCCCCCCTCCCGCGCTCCTTTCGACCCCCGGTACGCCTTTGGTGCCTCGCTCTTACGTTGATTGCGATAAGGTCGATATTTCCGCACGGGTGATTGCGTCTGATTCGTGTGATGTGACGCCAGCGTCTTCGGCTCACAGCTCGGCCGTGTTATTAGCAGCTGATGCAGCGAAGGCTAAGGCGATAGTGCTGTTATCGACAGCTCAGGTTTATGCGCGAGCTAAAAGTGACAGTGCGGGTCACAAAACAGTAGTGAGGTGTTTAATTGATAATGGCTCGCAGAATAATTTAATAACTACAGCATGTTGTAGAAAACTTAATTTACTGATAATTCCTTTGAGTAATTCATTTGTTAAAGGAGTTGGTTCTGTATCGCGACCGATAATAGGATACGTACATTTAGATATCGAGTCTCGCGTATATCCTGATCAAAAATATACTATTCACGCGTTCGTAGTTGAGTGCATTACGGACCAGCTACCATCGCACCATGTTAAGTGGGATAGCCATATAGACTTCCACGCGCTTCCGCTCGCAGATTTAAGCTGGAATATTCCAGGGGATATTGACCTAGTGTTGGGCGCTCAACTGTTTCCGTACATTTACTTGGGGAATAGGGTCGATCTTGGTTCACGCGCCCCACCTGCATTATTGACCACATTCGGGTATATCTTTATGGGTGATTTTCCGCATAATAGTGATAATTTAAATTTACCTAACTCTTCTTTCACGGCATTGGCTCTCAATGATTTATAACAAAAGTTTTGGGAATTGGAAGAAGTTAATAATAAACGTTTTTTCTCTCCTGAGGAAACCGAATGTGAGAATATTTTTTCCTCGACCGTGTCACGAGACGATGTGGGACGTTATACCGTCGCGTTACCTTTTAGTAAGGATCCCGCCGAGTTGGGTAACTCGCGCACCGCCGCGTATCGTCGGCTTATTGCGCTTGAAAGGAAACTCCGCCAATCGCCGATGTTGCGGAAAAATTATAATGCAGTGATTAAAGAGTATATGGACAACGGTTATTTAATTCAGGTCGACGAATCTGCCGTTTCCGATGACGGGTACTATATCCCTCATCACGCTGTCGTTCGGCCGGACAAACCGATGCCGCGCATTGTATTGGATGCTAGTGCTAGAACTCATACTGGGTTATCTTTAAATGATGTACTCCATATTGGTCCAAATTTACAAACAGATTTGTTTATTCTTTTAATAAATTTCAGACTATTTCCCATCGCTATAAATGCTGATATTAAACAAATGTATTTACGCATTGGTGTACCCGTTGACCAGCGTAAATACCTACGCATTTTGTTTCGATTCAATGAGAACGAACCTGTGCTAACCTTCGCCTTTAATCGCTTACCTTTCGGGCTTAAGTCGAGTCCTTACATAGCTATGCGCACTGTGCGACAGCTGGCCTCTGACAGTCCGCATTATCCCGAAGCTGCTAAAGTAGCAGAGACCAGTCTCTACATGGACGATCTGGTGTATTCTGTGAATAATGAAGACACCGCCATGCAGCTATCGCATGATCTTATAAAGATGTTTAAATCGGGCGATTTTGACCTTGTTATATGGTGTAGCAATTCACCCGTTCTTTTAAACAGTCTTCCCGACTCGCATCGTAAGTCCCTTGATTTTCACGCTGGGAGTGATGTGTCTAAGGTTTTAGGCCTTTCATGGGAACCTTCTCAGGATAATTTTTTCTTCACTTCCGCTCACGTAGCTGAGAAATGTACTAAGAGAAATATACTCTCGATAGTCGCACGCTTATTTGATGTTCTCGGTTTGGTCGCCCCCGTGATATTTTATGCCAAGTTGCTCATCAAAGAGTTATGGCTGAGTAATATTGGTTGGGATGATCCCGCTCCTGACGATATTTTTAAACGTTTTTCCATTCTCATGCAAGAGTTTCCGCTGCTGGATACATTACGCATACTACGCCATGTGGGCGTTACCGATGATTGTTCCGTTCGTATAGTCGCGTTTGCTGATGCTAGTATGGGTGGGTACGGGTGTGTGATTTATATACACTCTACTGGTCCATCTGGTGTCATAGTCCGCTTACTTTGTGCGAAATCAAAGGTTTCACCTACCAAGGTTACAACTCTTGCACGTCTGGAGCTTTGTGCCGCCGTGCTCATGTCAAAATTGGTAAAAACTGTTCGTGATTCTTACGCTTTACGTGTTCCTATTGCAGGAATTTACGCTTTTTCAGATTCCACGATAGCTTTATCTTGGATACACTCTTCTCCGCACCGCTGGTCAGTCTTTGTCAGCAATAGAGTTGCTCAATGTCAGGAGAACTTGGGTTCTCAACATTTTTACCATGTGGCAGGTGTTGAGAATCCAAGCGACTGTCTATCTCGTGGCATCCTCCCTTCTCAGTTAGTGTCACATGAACTTTGGTGGAACGGCCCCTCTTGGCTTCGTTGTGCTCCTGAGGATTGGCTCGTCAAACCGTTCTCTCCTATTAATTGTGGGGAACTTCCCGAGCACAAGGCAAATGTCTTAACAGTGACCACGCAAGTAGAACAACCCCTTCTATATCAACTTGCTCAACGTACCTCATCATGGGATAAATTGTTGCGCATTGTTTCCTATATATTGAAATTCGCTAGACCAAAGGCTCATTGTGAGCCTCGTTCTATTCAGGGCTTATCAGCTGCGGAACGAGCGATAGTCTGTGCTGTGCAATCTGTTCATTTTGCAAATGACATTAAGCTCATCAAATCTGGGAAATTGCTTCCAAAGAAACTCCAAAGTCTAGCTGTCTTTTTAGATGAAGAGGGAATATTACGCATTGGCGGAAGGCTTTCGAAGTCTCACCTTCCATTTGACGCTAAGCATCCTTTTTTACTTCCTAAACATGACCATATTGTGGACCTAGTAATTCGTCATTACCATGTGATGAATTGTCACACTGGACCGGGACTACTCATGTCTATTCTAAGACAGCGATTTTGGATATTAGATGCCAGGACTGTCATTAGGTCCAAGTTGAGACAATGCAACACATGTTTTCGGGTAAATCCGACGCATCCCATTCCAGTGATGGCAGACTTGCCTGAATACCGAGTATCGGAAGTAAAGGCGTTTGTCCACACTGGAGTGGATTATGTTGGTCCCATACGCATAACCCTCACTCGTCGCAGAGGCCAACACGCCCAGAAGGCGTATATCTGTTTATTCGTGTGCTTGGTAACCAAGGCCGTCCATGTAGAGTTGGTCTCTGATTTAACCTCTGATGCCTTTTTAGCCGCGTTTAAACGCTTTATCTCGCGTCGAGGGCCAGTATCTTGTCTTTATTCGGACAATGCTACAAATTTCGTTGGGGCTAAGGCCCAACTAGATGAGCTTTATAGATTCTTATTAAATTCAAATTTCAGTTCGTCTCTTTTACATGAGTTGTCAACACGCCGCATAATGTGGAAAATGATCCCACCTCGCTCCCCACATTTTGGCGCCATGTGGGAAGCAAATGTAAAAACGTTAAAAACGCACCTTTATCGCGTGATCGGAAGTCAGCTTCTAACTTATGAGGAGTTACAAACTGTACTCATTCAAATAGAGTGTATTATGAACTCGCGCCCTCTGAGCGTTTTGTCTTCCGATCCCCATCCCGAAGTTATTACTCCCGCTCACTTTTTGATGTCGACTCCATTGCAGTATTTGCCGGCAGCCGATTTGTCTGGTCAGCGCATTAGTTTGTCGCAGCGCAAACAGTTGTTAGATGGTATGGTCCAATCCTTCTGGAAGAAATGGCACCTAGAGTATCTGCATACGCTGCAAGTCAGACAGAAATGGGCAACTCCTGACAAACCCGTAGAAGTTGGAACTGTCGTACTAGTGGGACAGGATAATTCAGCTCCTCTGAGTTGGCCATTAGGAGTTATAACTGAAGTTTATAAAGGCACGGATAATGTCACTCGTGTTGCAATGGTAAAGACAAAGTTCGGTAACTTTAAACGTGCCGTCGCTAAATTATATCCTATTCCAACGCAATAAACGTTAACTCTTATACGATACTAGTAGTCTTTAAGGTTTAGGAAATACATTAAATAACTTGTATTATTTGTTTCTCGCATTCAGTCATAGAGCTTGGATTTTTCTCTGATCTAAATATAGGTCAGTAAATACTTATAATTTTTCACTTTTCTTTTTGAAAGCACTTGCGTCCTTCCAAAGCCCCCGAGCATGGTGAAGCGTCAATGCCTTTTCAATATAAATAAAATAAATAATAATATTTTAGGATTTTTCCATATAATATAATATGTTAGTAGTTCAGATTACATATTTTAGTTTGTCTATTGATGAATCCTCGCACCAATATTTTGTTTCCGCAGCGCCCATTTGTATCGAAACTTTCTGGAGTGTTCTCGCAATTGACCAATAGATGGCATTAGCGAGGCGCACTCTCTTCCCGTCGCCATTAAAAAAGACACTGTGTGTCCTTTGCTCCGCCTTTCAAAAATTCCTTTTTGGTGAAACCTTGATGATATTCATAAAATAAATGGACCTGCATCTGTGCTTCACTGAACTTATAGTGCAGTGTTGATTTTTGGAGTTTTAACCATTCCACCGGTGGATTCAAGAAGATTTTGCTCGCCGGCCGGCAGCTCATACCAAGCCACATCACGCGCATGAACGAGGTATCTTCCCATCTCCCTGGGTCTGAGTGGGATCTCTGGATTGTCAAGGTACGTGGGCATGGTTTGCTGCTAATAATTTTTTTGGTATTGGTTTCTCGGGGATTCATCAATAGGGAGGTATATTTTTTAGGTCCGCCATTACTTCTTAAAATTACGTAGGTTCTTAATTCAAACTTTTTCACAACCTTCACAAAGGTGCAGGCTATTTACACGCCTTCACCAATATTTTCATAATAACATTAGTTACAAAGCTAATACTGAACGCAAATTTTTGCCCTATGAAACAGTCAGCGAATCTCGAAGAATTTAATTATTTTTTTTCCCTTTAAAAGAATCGAGCAAACCTCAATACAAAATTATCAATCTACAATTATTCCAACAAAAGATTTGAGTGAAACCTAGCAGTCGTTTTTCCAGCAGTCAGCCACAAGAGGCTCTCATACCGACACATATCCAAACCGTCTCACACAAGCCCCATTCTGTTGTAGACAGTAACTGATGGCAAAATAAACAAACAGGTAAACGATGTTGATATTGATTCCGCTCGGCGAAGCTTATGTGGACGTAAACACGGTGTTTGTTGCGTGTATTTGTATGTCAAAGGAATTTTTCTACTGGATTATTCTTGAACTCTCAAATTCGTTGGTAGATTGTTAAAATGTTGCGTTTTTCGACAAAAATATCATAGAAAATACAGTTTCTCATAATGTCAGTAACTTTAAAGGGAAAAGCTGCAAAATAGCGTTTCCAGAAACTAGATTGTCATTGGGTCTAAAAACGCCCTTTTCTACGAATCACCCACTATGTACAATCAAAAACAAAGTTACGAAAGTACGTACGGTGCTAAAACTACCTCGTACTGTCGGAAAAATGAATACTGGTGATAGTTACAAACATTTCGATTTCAAATTCGTCTTTTAACGAAGTACCTCGAGAACTACGAATTACGAACCTGCGGACACCGCTACACCTGGGCCGAAACAAAACAACGGCCAATTCATTTATTGTTCTACTTGTGAGAGGTTAAAAGTAGGTGGTGGGTGAAGGTGGGGAACTCTTAGGGGGGGAGCCACTTCATCCCCCGGGACATTGGGCAGGCAAACACTTTAATACAGCACGAAGCAATTCGTCTAACATCAAGTAACATTGAGGAAATTAAGATGAACCGAACCATTACAAACGAACGGAAGAAACATTATTGACTGGTAATTCAATTTAGTTTTTAATAAGTTTGATAAGAACCTTTGTATTGAATTGAATATTTTTATCTTATTTTCAAATTGAATGTAATTTCAATTTGTAATGGAAGGCAGAAATAAATAGAACAATAGTTGCTTAAACAACAGTAATAACGCAATCGTTTCGGCTGACATTGGAGCACAAAGATTAATATCATCGGCCAACTAATGGTTTTTCTGACATTTCAATCAAAGTTCCGATCTAACAGAGTTAATCAGCATCATGTAGTTTTCGCCCCTTAAGTACAAAGGAATACGTGGCGTAGTTACTGTGCAATCTCAGCCAGTCGCGGCGGTAATTAAAAATGTTTTCGATGCTCTACCGAGGAAGTTTGCCTCGCCACTGGTCGATTTTCTAACTGGCTACTAGGTTTTTTTTCCTACCGTACTTACCGAACTCCACGTAACAACTTTCTATATCGGTACCTGATAATAATCTATTGCACAACTACCTGTTTCGAAAAGTTTTTCTTAGGTAGAAAATTCCTGGACTTATTTTTAGTAACTTAGATTCTAACTGAATATTTATTTTAAGACTTTGAAAATGTTATTTGTCTGCTAAATAAGTTATTAGGCACATTAGGGTTTTCTTCGAAATATCACTTACTAGCTTCAATTGTAATACCACGACGTGATGTACATAGTGTATTTAAAAGCGTCGTATCTTCGTCAATTTTAGTTTTATACTCAACCAAAAAATAATAATAATAAGGGTCATTCTTTATACCGACTACTTAGAAAGACTGTTTGAGTGGACTATAGCCTTTTAGTCACTGTAGAGCTTTTCATCAGTGGAAGTTGGATGAGTAGTTACGGAGATAACCTCCTAAGTAGGTACCTACATAAATAAATGCCAAACATTAGCCGTCTTACCACAAAAAAGTTAAACATCTGTTGAACAGTTGTCTAAAAAAAGTGTAACTGCAAAACGACCCTTATATCAATGTCAATTGCTGTTTTTGCAGTTGACACTTTTTTTAGGCGGTATCTCTTTATTGCCTTAAAGTTTAAAAAAGATCTCAGGCAACCTTTACCTCAAAACTAAATCTTTCGTAATTCATATTCACTAGCTACTGCATATCAAATTGCTAGTCATAAAATGCTCAAGAGAACGCAATAAAGGCAGATTTACAACTTTTAATCGAAACAAAGTCGTTTCTTTGTCCAGGTGTAATTAAGAGTTTTCACAACGCTTGATATATCGTACATTGTGAACGATTGACTGATAGAACAACAATAGGTACCTACTGGTTACAAAATCTTTAAGACGTGTACTTCTCTCATCAAGAATTTCGAGATATTATGAGTCAAGTCTTTGTTACATCGCCCACGTTTGAACATCCATCTATTTGATGGAGTAAAGGCGTATTCGTAACGGTAGTGATGAACTGATGATAAATCTACATACTTCATGATGCGTTCCATAGCTGTTTCCTAAGATTTTATCGCGATATCATCGTTCATTTGGGAACTATAAATCTTGCAAGTGTCTGATCGGATCAAAGTAACAGTATGAAAAGTTCTTATTCATAAATCAGGTTACTGCATAATTTAATCCCACTCACAACCACGACTTCTATAGAAATCTTTGAACAAAGTAAAACCAAAGTTGAATAAACTATGGAGCAATACAGATGAACAGTAATCACTGGATTATCATGTAGAGATCAGAGCAATAACCACTAGGTACCGTTAGAACCATGTCACGCCCATCGCAAGTACGATCAAACGCACGTATTACTCACATTTGAACTACAAAAACTGGCCTCATTGTGAGGAGAAAATCACGCTGTAGAAGTAGATTTTTACTATAGAAATGCGCTTAACTGTACAGAATCAACAGTTTTTTAATGCACCTTGACTCTGAGACAGTTTTAACAGTAGATGAATCAGCGTTATATAAAGCTGGGATTATTGTACCTAACGGCTGTTAACTTAACCTTTTGCTACCTATGCTATGTAAGGAAACAGGCTTTGCTCCCAATTCCTTTTTTCATCTCAACTATTTACGCATAATATTACAAACATCTTTTTATCACGAAAATTACACTTATGTACTTTCAAACTATCACGCGTAGTCCAGGAAATTCTACTTTTGCTGACACATCTTTTTCTTTAATAATTTGTTTATTTTGTTTTAGCCTCTCCCACTTATTCTTACTTCTTTTTTCCACAAGGTATTTTCTCGGACCGCTTCAAAGCAGATAATATAATCACAATAAAAAATGGTCTTAACATGCAATTTTTATACTTTACCTCTATATCTTTCTTGTAATCTTTTACCTCATAGTAACTATTTACCCACGCAGGGAGAACTCCAGGTTTAGTACCAATGCTCCAGACGGTCTCTCAGCGTGTTCATTTACAACTACATAATTATTATGTATCTCGTTCAAGTATGTGTATGTACAACATGTTTCTAACATACCATGTATGTAGTAACTGACACTTGATCCTCGCTTACAATACGATGACTACATCAGATAATGTAAGTAGTCACACTAAGATTTTTCGCTGCCGCGCCGTTGCAATCATTCGACATTGGACACGTTGCTGAGTCTAACACTGCTCTATAGCCTGTGCTATAGCTAGATATGTATTTCTGCGATACTGCAGTCGGCAAAATATATGAAACCTTTTTACATATTTGCTGGACTATAATGTATTTATTGCAATATACCATGTTCTGTTGACCATTTGGGATTGGTTCAAAAAACCGGTTACAAACGGTCGATATTTGGTAAGTTTATTTAAACCTCTAGGACAATCGTATACAAGATAACTTTCAACATCAATATAACAATTGAAGTGTTGGCCCTCGACTCACCGCGTCGCACGCACTCGCATCCTATGCACTCGCGCTTCTTTCTTTCGACATATTAGACTAAAATTATGATAGCTCATCGTATATTCATGATAACAATATTATTTATAGCCCATAGAATTCAGGAATAATTATAGCTTCCTACCAAACAAAAACTATTTTACAATTGGATCATTAGTTCCAGAGATTCTCTATTATAAACAAAGTTCATACAAGTCAGTCTGATCCGCTTTGCCCTTTCAGGCATTATCCCTAGTTTTAAATACGAATGATACAAGGAAAATATGATATTACGTTGGATTGTAATAAAATGTCTTGCGTTAGAAGGATGAACCACGTGTAAGCCATAAGAGGCGAGCAGATGATGCATTCATTTAAATATTCACGAGACTTGTTAATGAAACATGCAGAGAATTCAAAGACTGCACTCAGTAAACTTGTTATATGCTGAGGCTTGCGAACACGGTTGCATTCATAATAATTCATACCGCCATTGTTAAAGACACAATGCGAAATTCATTTTCATTGTAGCGAATTATCTGAAATTATTGGGCGATATATTCAGGTCAATAATACAGGTGGTATTGTCAATGCCGATAAAGAACAACAAGAAAAAAGTTTTAAAAGGTTATTAAATCAGCAAATTACACATCTCGCAGTTGTTTGTAAAACGTAACGTATTGCGTTAACGGTTTCAAGATAATTACGTAACGGCGTACGAAAGTCTACATTTTCGATGAGTCACCCCTCTCATTTAACAGAACTGTCCATTTCAAGTATTTTTTTTTTACAAAATCACGTAAAATCCCACTTATCATGCTAAAAGGTTTTATTTAGATCACTGGGGCTTTCGATTTCCATACAAAGTTGTGAAATAGGAAACCTAGTTTTTCATGCACAAACAAAATGTTGCGTCTATCCTATCCTTTTCGTGCAGTATTTTCTCACGGGAAATCGACTTCCAATTTCAAACGAAGGATGTGTTGAAGAATAGAAACATGAATAATAATCGTGGCTGGTAACAGTGAGTACCAAAAACTTGTGTGTTTTTACAAATCTTGTTGTGAAATATTTTTTCTTTCACCCCCAGCCAAAGTTGAAAGCACTCAGAAGTCAGATGGTTCGTGATTGCGCGACGTTAATCAAAAATAAACGTTACATTGTGAAACACCGAATCCAATCCGATAATTGTGGCAGAACATTAACCTAGTGGCTATCGACCAGCAGTCCACCATAATGTTGCGGAAAGTGGAAATAAAGTGGATCAAGGGGTTTTAGCAACGGCCGTCGTGACGAAAGACTAGAGTACAGTTAACCGAGGTATTGTTCGGACTCAGGGAGCGAGACAACTCATCTAGTCGTCATAATTGTAGATCGTTAACCCCTCGATTTTGAGGTCGCCAGTGAATAAGTTGACATGGTGACCGAGCACAACTGTTCAACAAATTGTAGCACCGCGCATTCGTACATCTCGAGTTTCGGGACTTGTGAAAGCTTTACAAATGTCGGTGATTTATTCGCTTCGAGGTTTGGTTGTTTGACTAAGTAGATGCGGGGTTTAGCTAACAATTGTTTTCTCTAAAGTATTTTGTAATGTGCGGTCATTTCGGTAAACAACGTAGAATTCCTATTTTATCTGGATGATTTCTCAGGATCGCTTCCCTTACTGGTAGTGATCACATAGAAAATATCCATTCATTACAGTAAACGGTAACGCTAGTTTCACCGCGCTTTAAACAAGTTTTCGCAGTATGATGGTATCAGTGTTAATGTACACAAGGCCGATGTAATGACTAGTTAAACATGACTAGGTGGAAACATGCGAACGGCGTGATTCGAAGAAAAACCGTTAAGTCCGGTGTGGGTAAAGAATCCTGCTTGAAATAATAGAGTTCAACTAGCCGTGTGAGTGAATGTGGTGTAATTATGACATTTTACAGCACTCTTTTATATGTAATTAGGTGTAATAAACAATAAAGTACGTTTATATCTTGAAAATGCTTAAATTACACTTAATTGCCAGGACTCTGAAAGAAGTGTGCGTGGATAGCTACCAAAATTCTTCTTAATTACGAAAAACCTCATTAAAACAATAAAGTAAGCCAAATTATGATTACCTACGTTAAAATTGATCACTTTGAGTTTGAAAAGCCAGTTTTTAATTAGAAGATTACGTTTGATTATCTTCCTAAATTATGCTTACCTACTCGGACTTGTTTCAGAAGGCGCTGCTTCCAAGGAGGAATAAATAAGTCTTGAAATCTAATCTCTTTGCTAACTAAATTAGGCCATGCTCTAAAATGGTAATGGCTAGGTAATTTGACACTAGTTTCAGCAGTTAGGTTGAGATTCGCTCGTTCTATTCACGATCTAATTTGGACTGATTTAAAGAACAAAACAGTTTACTAACATAACCAAACCAAGTGCATGCACTTTTGAACCATAATGTAAACGGATCCATTTCACAATTGAAGAACGGTAGACAATAGGCATTGTTTCAGCGGAAGCCATAGCTATACCGAGTAGTATCAGAAAAAAAAGGGGTAAAATAAGCCTCCCCTAAAACAAAACCAGCCGAGTGGTCTGTCTCTGTCCGTTGTTTTGACAATGTACTGAATTGTTGGAGCTCAAAAAACTCTACAACCAGTTTGTTCTTGTTGTATTATGAATATCATGATAGCATTTGTTTTTCAGGACCAATCATCGAGAAATTATGAAGAGAAATCTACATGGACGACTAGGTTTTTCGTACATCGATGACTGCCATTTAGTTCCAAGTGGCTTAAATTAAAGAATTTCTAACTTTAGTATCATATTCTCAATTATGACAAAAACGCTTTTATACTCGTAACTAAACCATTTTAAAACGAAAGAAAGTTTTAAATCTATTTTTTTAGATTTTAAGTATGTTTTGTTTAATAATACAATTTCGTTGGAAGTCGGAATTTTTTGTGTAACGAAAGTAGAGTGCAAAAAAGTAAATTTTTCGCCGGACAATATGCTGCGTTAGCTCACGCAAACCCCATTGTATCTCTCATTTTCTTATTTTTCCGCATTCCTTTGTTTCGGTAATGAAAAGTATACCCATTCAGAATAATGAACGGTTTTGAAATCAGGACTATTTTGCTATTGTAACACTAATTAGTTAAAGAGTTTCAATCACTATAATTCATTTTTAGTTAGGTATTATTTAGCTATTGCTCTCAGCCCTCTCAAGCTTACAATATCACTAATTTGGAACTCTGTATAATTTTGATTAAACTCCTTTGGCTGGTTGGTATGATAAATTGAAATGTATATTTCGACTTTTCGAGATCTAAAGATAAACTAAGTAGTGTAAAAAAAAGCATAACAAAACGTTACGCGCCAAAATCAGTGAAAATCTAAGATGGCGCTAAGAATTGAAAAATGGATTATAACAGTCACTGTAGGTACATTAATCTACTAATTAGATTATAATAGGTTTGTAATGACACTTATTACATAGTCAAATGCACAACGACAGTGAATTTCATATATCATTGATTCATTAAAAACGCACGCTTGCATAATTCATAGGAGGGAAAGTAGTTCCGTTAGTACCGCGTGTTTTCTAATAAAACACACATTTGCATATTTGCATGTGTGTTTAATCAAACACGATACACGTATTCACGATATATTGTATTGTAAACACAGAAATAGGTATTTATAACAGGTATTTAAATATATAATATATCATTTAGTTCATCAAATTATATAATTCCGATTAATATTTTGAATAAAATCATTTAAAGATATGACTCCATTTTTGTGTTGCCATTGACGTTGGTGGATTCCAAATTATATTCAAAGACTTCTTTAGTAAAGATTATGTAGCTACTCATAACTTGTTTGAAGTACAGCGGCAAACAACTAAAGTTCACAATATTATCATAAGCACACAACAAAGGGGTCCTCATTGCTCATCACATTAAATCAAGAAATATCTTCGTACAAATAAAAGATTACGAACCGACGCAATCCCCTGAACAAAGGCTTGATTAAAGACATCAAAAGCGTGACGCTTTGTTGCATCCCATTTAGATGCTACTCTCGTAGATAAACAAAATATCTCTTTGTAACTTCAATAACTTGATCCCTTGTATTTACAAAACAAAGGTTAATGGTAATACGGAGTGCGGGAGTACTGGAGGTTTCAGAGTGAACCCGCCGTACATCTCAATCCTATTTCCAGACGATCCTTCCATTGTTCCTATTACGCCAGCGAGAGGTTGGCACAAAAAACAATCGCGCTACATTTTGAATTTAAAACGCGCCACAAATATTTCCCTGACTGATTCTATTTATTCGTTTGGAAACGCCAAACGCGTAGACATAGATATTCGCGAAAAAGCTTGTTTGTTCGGAAATCGGTTGAAACTACTTGAAACACGTGCCATTTTTAGAGTGTATCGGTGAAGTTGGGATACTACAA
Organism: Agrotis clavis; assembly: GCA_954870645.1. Taxonomy (NCBI): domain Eukaryota; kingdom Metazoa; phylum Arthropoda; class Insecta; order Lepidoptera; family Noctuidae; genus Agrotis; species Agrotis clavis. The sequence continues at coordinate 8,760,826 of OX940925.1, forward strand.
ATAATTGAAAAGAATGTGTTCGTAGCGTTTTTGTGTTAGTTACTAATTGGATAGGTGTGCTGTTGGGAAAAGCTCTGTCTATGTAAGCTTCATACTAGTACACAGAAAATTATTACTTGAGTCTGCCTGTCTACGTTTTAGTTTTGGAAAACTCGGATCTAATTGACCAGAAAATACACAACCGACTACAAAAACGTATGTTGTGCTAGTAAGACTAATTCATCGGTACACTAACTTCGTTTTGTAGCCAGTTTAATAGCAAATATTTGAACAAGAATGTGGAGTAGCCGAGTAGTATCATGTTTGGTGATAATTAGGATTGCGAACTAAAATAGCCATTTTCATAATTTGTGATTACGGAACAGCGCTTTGGGAGTAAATACTAGATACTTCTATGCAGAACGCTGATTCTGTTTTATCACTTTGCATGCATGCAAACTAAACGCTTTCGAACAAGGTTTGTTTAAAATGAAATAATGAAACAGAGGATTTACGTAATACTCAAACGAATTAAAAGAGAGAATAGTTACTACCCAAACGAAAAGAAACAAAAAATGTCGCACGCAGAGACCGTTCACAAAATTGCGCGCAGATTGTCGGGGTCCCAAATTGCATAATGTTCGGATGGCCATCAGTAAAGCCAGTCACCGACTAGATACAGTTGTGCTGACAAAGGAAAAAAAAAACAACTCGCGCCAAATGGTGGTGGATTTAGAAATTTATGTTCGTATAATCTGTAGTTACGTTTCACTTCCCTTTCATACCCGCAAATGTGGGCCCGTTGGCTTATTGTATAAAAGGACCTCCGCATTATGGGTCTTTTAAGGACTGATTTACTGGGACACCGACTTTTGTCGCTTCGACCTAGGTACTTTTTGAAAAGATATCGCAAAGGGTTTGACCGTGAGTGTATGTACATCGCTTGAAGTGATCAATTGGGGATTCGTCTAGTCATGTTTGAAATTATGGCTGCAGTAATATGGTTTGGTTCATTGGTGCATAATTCTATCAAGAAGGTGGCAATAAATATTGATCTTTATTCAGCTACAGATAGGATTGAAAATGTAATGCTAGTTGTGTTCGAATGTTATATTTTAAGCTTGGTAGTCGGTGTCGTTTCGTGAAGGTGGTTGCGTGTCGTAGGCGGGGATGTTCAGCGGTGCGTTCAAATGGAAGACTTGTCGGTGTCACTTTAGTTTATTATTGTTCGTACTGCCTGTTCGGGTTCTATACACATCTATTGTTTTTGTCAGCTTTCTAAGCTCCAGTGAGAATAACAACTCAATATTAGTGTGTGGGCGGAGGGCTGGGCTTTTGTCCAAATGGAAAAGTCTAATAAAAGTCAAAAGAAAGCTAGCCTTTGTCTTTTATAGAGCTTTTTACAGAAAAGTTATTAGATGACCTAGAAATTAGATCTCTTCTCATTAAATCTAGGTTCCATAGCCAAGTGGCAAAAATATAATCAGTACAATGCCATCATGTCCATTTCTCCGGATGTAACTCTTACTTCAAGACTAGTTGCATTATGGAATAAAAACTTGGATTTGTGGATTCCATGATAGTTGGTAAATAATGGTGGAGGTAGTAGAATTGCTATATAAAAATCACTAGGAGTAGCACTTCTCATTCAAAGAACTCAATAATAAAAAAAACGAAAATACCTACATGAGTTTGTGAGGCAATGTTAGATCTCATCATCATCTGCCTAGCCTTTTCCTAGCTATGTTGGGGTTAGCTTCCAGATGAATACCAGTATTCTACATGGAGTAGAATTTACCAGTATTCTGCCTATCTGACCACCAGTACTCATTTACTGGGTAATACAACATACCTAGTCAAACTAGTTGTTAGACTGTTGCGTTTCTGGCTGGTTATTGTCGGACCCCAAAACTTACTTTAACATAATTGTTTTTCTTCAAAAATTACTAAAAAGAACCAAGAAGCAACTTTTCAACATTCTAAACAAGAATGTTTGCTCAAGCAACAATCCCCATTCCTGCCTTCCTAGAAATCAATTTTAGTTTTCAACAAGAAGTTCCTGAGTTGTTCCAAGTTGTTTGTACTATAATGTTGATAGAAAATTTGATGTTATTATGTTTATCTAAAGGAAACATTTCTTAGAAATTTCAAAGTGTGTAGACAGTATTATTTCAGATTTTGGTTCAGGTTATTTACAAGATTTATTTGTAAAAACTAGCTGTTGCTGTGGTTTCACCTCCGCAGCTGGGCTCCTGTTGGTAATATCATACCTATCCAAAAAAAACATAATTTTTAAATTTGGACTAGTAGTTCCTGTGATTAGCGTGTAACCAAACTAACTCTTCAGCTAGATAATATATAATACTTACAGATAAAATGGTTTTTTGTTTTTTAATAATATTTTGGTCATTAATCGGTCAGTGGGACATCTTAGGAGCGATCTTGCTGACCCCAAATGAGATAGGATAAAGACGAATTTAATGCCATGATTTAGTAAGAGATAGAAATGTCTTAAATCATACAGAGTATGAAGCCAGAATCAAATTCTTATTTAATTTCAAGTAAGCCACAAGGACTAATGCAACCCGCACTGGGCCCATGTGCTAGATTATGGCCCAATTCCTCTCACAGAGAGGAGGCCTGTGTCCCAACATTAATAGGTTGATGATGATGATTTGAAGCCACAAGGGCATAAAACATTTAGAAAAGTGTATGACAAAGGTAGGGGTGAACCTCAACTGGAAAACTTGATTATTTCTTGGGGCAGTTGATAATTTAAATGTGTAAATTAAAAATAACACAGAAATATTAAGATCACAGGCACAACCTCTTTGGTTCCTAAGACGACCCAGTGACCGGTTGAACTAAGGGTTTTGGATAAAGTTGGGTCAGTGGCTCATCTTTGGGCAGTGATGATATAAAATTAGGCATTTCAATTAGGTTCTGCAAGGGCTGGTTCAAAGTGTCATGGGGCACTCTTGGAAAGAATTTAGGACTATGTGTTAATGCCTGTTGTGTGCCTGTTTCATTCAAATGTTAAGTGCCTGATTTCATTCTATCAGTCTGTTGGGCAAAGACCCAACAGACTGATAGAATGAAATCAGGCACTTAACATTGCACACCTGCTGAAACGGCACCTTAACCCAGGTGCTCAAAGTAGAATACCTCTAATTTTTCATAGATCTATCAATTCTTTTTGAAATTGGAACCTTCTTTAGCAGTTTCATAGAGATTATGAATGTTGAAACCATCAAAGTGACAGTTGATTAAGGTTACATTCATTAATATTTCATCTGATCTTGCTGTAATGAAAATAATAAAATCTTGTAAATCAAATGCCAACATTACATTGCCTGTTTTAGTGAGCTTAAACTACCTATATTTTATTAGATGGGTTGGTTTAGGTCACAAAATGTTTAAATTGAATAAAAGTAATGTTTTGTTTATAATTATATTAAACTACTGCAAAGAAGCTCTTCATCATACAGCCTAAATTATATAAATTAACAAAAATATTTTTGAATTTTAAATGATAACTGAATACTTAGTGGCAAAAATGTTACAACATTACAAACGACTACATGTAGAACACGATGTAAACTGTTCATGTAATCAGTGTGAACGCTGGCCACAAAGACGAGAGAAAGGAGCGGGTTTAGAAACAAAAAAAAATATGACCTTTACGGCCGAAAATGCTCGGCAACGTCGCCAGCTCACAACATACCTTATCTCCTGGTAGGTTTTTCGACGACATGGTGTGTCACCTTTCTGATCTGTGTTCTGACGTCGTCTTGGGGACGATTTATCCAGAGAAAGGATCTCACTGTAGCCGTGAGAGCCCAGCATACGACACAAAACACTCCACTTTACCAATCACTTGGCCATTATCACTGATCAAAAGATGCATCAGAGCCACAAACACAATAATCGACCCATCGTTTGGAGTCGTAATCAGCACGATTTCCCATTGAGATTCATCGACACAGATAATTTTTCACAACACTATACACAAACACAGCGACTGACAGAAGCTAACTTGATTGACTTGAGCTTGGCGGAAAATGGCGAGGGATGGATGACGTCCCTCCCGCCCCACGCCCCGCGCATGCCATCTATGTCACTGTTAGTACTTAGAATTCTGCTAGGGGGCAGCTCTATACAATAACAAACATTGTCCTTGAAAGTAATTTCCTACATTATCAAGAGATGGCGCTTTTGACAACATATATTCATGTAAATCAGTAACCGTAATTTTTCTCAGAATTAAGAATGCAGTATTACATTAATGTCCTAAAGTATAAGAAACATTTTTTCCTGCGTTTTTTTTTATTGAAACATGTCGGGTCAATGTCTAAACATGTTCATCAATTAAAACATGCAATTAGTGATCCTGATCATAAAAGTTTGTAATGCCATCTTAGTGCCATCTACATTAAAACAAGTAAACTATTCTATAGTAATGTGGCTGATAAATTATAGTAAGAAACTAGCAAAATCGACTAAAATACAGACGATAGAACTGCAGGTTACAGCTTGGCCAGAACGGATTGAAACGGAACTAAAATTTTTATTTCTGGCAGCGTTTTAAAATCTTTGATATTTGATGTAAACAAAGACCGCAGGTTTGTTAGATTTATTATTGTGCCATAAAACTAACGTAATAAGTGAAAAAAAAAAAAAATAATTCAAAGTGCTGGTAGCGCGAAGACAGTGGCGACTTCCGGTTTTCTACATTTTTATGTCAAGCTGTACAAGTTTTAAACTCTTGATGATTTCCAAGTTTTGCAAAATTAAATCTTGTACGGGAGAAATTGCTGACGAGTCTCCGTCTCTGGCCCTGGCCTCTGTGATCAGATCACAAATGATTGGATTTGATTTATCTCAAAAAGTCATGTGCTTTTGTTAAACCCAAAAAAGTTATTCTCTTTTCGGCTTGTTCCCATCGTGTGCCAAATTTCATTGAAACTTTCGATTTTTTATGGAGAGGTAGATTTATCGCACCAAAATACTATAAAAAAATATACTTAATACCATCAAAAATATAAAATACTGTTATTTATTGTTTGCTCTCCCAATTTGACTAAATACACGTCTTGTACTAAACTTTGTTTTTCTTTTTGATATTTGCACATAGACAATAGTCGCCTAATACTACTATTAATCCAAACCGGAAAGTGTCATTGTGAAAAATAAAAATGCAACACTAGCTTCCGCCAAGCCTTGCCCGGCCAGAGATCGAGATCGAGAGAGTGGTTGATTTTTGGTACAATTCGCAAAATGGCGGATGGAGGCGTGGATATAGATTTGTACGCCGATGATATTGAATCCGATTTTAATCGCCAGGTAAGCAAAACGTTACCTTCGTGTTGTCTGCTTTATAATATTGTTGTGGAAGTAAATTCCGGCACGTTCTTTACTTGCTAAGAGGTAATTTAAAAAAATCTGGGCGGTCTCCTTCAGGACGACTTCGGCGGTGAAAATGTGGATTTATACGACGACGTGATTGCCGCACCTGCAGTGAAACCGGATGATGGTGACGGACCTCCCAACTCAGCACCGCAGCACCAGCATCCACCGGAGGAGACCAACGGCAGCATCCCGTATCACAACAACGCATCAAACCACGGCCATCATGGCCGCCGTTTTCAGCTATACGTCGGCAACCTAACTTGGGTTTGTACATGATTTTGTCTCATTTAGATGTAATGTAAATATAGGAGAGTTTTTATTGTTTTAGATGTCTGATTTTCTCTTGGTAACGAGAAAAACAGATATCTCTGGGACTGCCGTTAGCTACTCAGGTTTTGTTACTGAGCCTTTTAGGCATTAACTCATTGTTTTACATAGGTTAATGTAATTATGTCATTTTATCTGCAAGTTCAGGGATGAGTTTGAAATAAGTAGGCCAATTAGCTATCTTCGTGAAATACCTCCTATTTGCAATACTTATATTAAACACCCAAGACTGTAGAACAGGAACAATATAATTTCTATCTACCTTGAAAGCGTCCTATCAAATGTTGGGATTGTTTAAAAATTAATATTTTGATATTGTACATGTGGATAGAATTAAACTTAAATGGTTCTAATGTAACATTTTGTATGTGAAATGATCTAGATGTTTATATACAAAGTCAAAATTTGTTCTCATGTTATTAACACAAAACAATATTTGTAATTTCAAAAGCCAATAATTACACCACAGCATTCAACATTACCTAGGTGGTTTGAAAAGTTCTCAGCCGTACCTAGATTTGAGGGTATTATGTAAATTATATTTGTATTTATTTGATAGCTTGATGAATATTTAACCTTTTAACTGCCACACTTCATATCAATTGTCGTGCCCCTAGCGCCAGGCAATGAATTGGTGAAGTACAAGTTCCTCTTTCTGCTCCTCTTAAGCTCTGATTTGTAAAATATTATGGTGTACAATAAAAAGTATTATATCTGTCTATCTACATAAACAGAGAGATATAGAATAGATGCAATAAAATATAACAAAACAACAAAAATAGTGAATCTTCTCTGTTGGGTATATCCGACTCTGGCATAATATGCCCGAAAATATTTGTCGGATAGGTATATCCGACGTTGGCGGTTAAAGGGTTAATATAATATTTAATCATATGTTAAGTTACATTGTGCCAGGATCAGTAATTTTTTAACGATTTCTATTTGATGACGTCTGCTACAGTACTGAGAAATTAATCACTATTTATACTTTGTCAATAATAAAAATATGATGCTATATCAAAACAAGTATTTAATAAATAACAAATTTAAAAGCAAGATGATATAGATATGCCCCTTCATAATTATCTATGTTAAAAAGTAGGCAGCTTTATTCAGACTGGGCAGTGAGTAAAGATGACTCGGAGCTTACGGCCATCAACATCTTTCTTGCTAGAAAATAATGGAAAATAATTAGAAAATAGTTTTAGAAGATTAAAGAGATTTTGACTGACATGTTTCATATGATTACCAAAGCACTAGGAATGAAAAAGAAAAAAAAAGTGTTAGCAAAGTGACTGCCGCATTTGTTGACCGCGAACCAATGAAATACCAAGATGAAGTAAACTAAATCGAAGGGTAGGAGAAATCGGTCTATACGTTTTATAAATTAGCGGAAGGAAGGAACATGTAAAAATAGAAAAAAGTTAAATTCAATTTTCTTTGTTTTCTTGGTTGAGGTTGAGAACTTTTCAAACCACTTTTGGTATGTACAGCCCGTTCTGCGATTAATTAGAATGTTGTGATAAGTTATAATTATTTTAAATTAATTAATTTATTGGCAAAGTTACCATGATCTGAGTACAAAATGGCAGTTCTTTTGGTGACCAGATGAAAAACTTCATATTATAGTTGCACTTTTATAATGCATGAAGTTTTAGTCGATGAATGAAAGTCTCATTTCCTTTTATGTATGTTTTCCATGTGGTTACCGTTTCTTAATAGTCTTATGTGCATCTGTGTATAAATGTATTTTATTGCACAGTCGCACATGTCCGTCACAGGTCTTATTTTAGACAACACTTGCTTGCAACTTAATTGCCGATATTTTGTTTTAAAATAAGACCTCGTAAATTATTTGTTTGGCTAAATATCTTACTAAAATAAAATCACTAAGTATAGCAAACTCTTCAATGTTGCTAGAATTATAGAATTTCACAAACCTTGAAATACATTAAACTATAATTATGATATAACAGTTTTTTGTGGGTCTTGTAATGTTTAGATTTTTGTCAATGATTTTGCTATACTAAATACTTGGAAGCAAAAACAAGACAGTGTAACTTTTGACAATTTAATTTAAGATATAATTGTCAGCTTTAAATTATTTAATAGTATTTTAAAGACTGGATTAGGTATAAGAAAATAAAGTTATTATACAGTATTTAGTTCTTCTATGTGCATTTTAGGCACCAATTCTATTAATATATCAATAATTAGGTGATGTGTTAAGCTTTATACCTTTAGATCAGCAATAATAATTGTATTAATTTATCCTGTTATATAATGAAACTGCATTTACATGTCATATGTTTTTCAAAGGCAATTATGTCTGTCTTAGATCGAAAATAATAATTTGTCAATGCTATAAATTAGGTAATGTTTGTATCGTCTGTTGGGCTTTTGTTACGCATTGTTAAAGTTTTTGTGCTGTACATAATCCAGTCTTCTAATCTTCTTTCAATAAATGTTACCTGTTTAAAAATATCGTAACTTACATACCTGTCAACTAACTTTTGTTCAATTGTTATAGTTAATCATTCTTTAGGTTGTGTATAATTTACAATAGAATAATTTATAGAAACAGCTTCTTCATAGTGCCACAATTTTAAAGGTATACAAAAATAATTGAAACTGTTACTGGATTTTACACATAACTTGTTTTTGCTTCATTTAATAAAAATTAAAATATTTATTACCAATATTTTAGAAGCAGTAAATAGTTCACACCGATGATGCCCCACCAAAAAAAAAAACGTAATGGCATTCATTATAATCTGTGTGAATTATTTTACAATATTATATGAACTTTTTAGTTTTACTGCACCAATCAAGGAAATGATCTTTATACAAAAGATTTATTTCTGAGATATTGTTCCTCATTCTCTGAATTTTGCAGAATGTCCAACCTGTGATACTCTTAATAATTTGTGCTATTGTTTTCATATTTTAATTTTATTGGATTTCCTATTTATAGTTGAATAAACAAAAGAGATATTTGCATTCATTAATATATCTGTTATGGTTTGTACCTTCAACATCATAGTCACATACACATTTATAAAATTAGATATAGCAGTGGTGTTCATTAGTAATTATCATATTCTGTTACTGTGGTGGGCTGAATATAGAATTTGTTACTTTGTAAATAGTTTCATAATTCATTTTAAGTAAACTCATTCTCTTTGAACTCCAGTAGATTTATACAATCATTTATAAGAAAGAAGTTATTTGTTCAGAGGCATAGACCACTTTAAAACATTTTATGAATGGACATGCAAGCGTGCCCTGAATGCAATTCATACAAGCCATAATTAAGATCTTGTAAATATCTCTTTGATGTATCACGTTGATGGTTTTGTGGCAGTAATTGATACTGTCTTTGTGATTAAGGTTAATTTTTGGCATGTTGGTATGGGTATAACTTGGTGAAATATAACAGAAGTATGGAACAAATCAAGTTTCATGTTTTACCATTGTTCTTGGAGATTTGGTATCTTGCTGGACCAACCCAAATGTAATGTGTGAAACTTGGAATTAACATACATTACTTTTGTGTATCTTGTGATTCTTGAATTGTGAGTGTTGAAGAATGAATGATTTCTATGTATTTATATATTAGTTCCTGTAACATATTTATTAAAAATCGATGCCCCTCCCGGTTATTACATGTCAACTACACATCTTGAATATTTTGCTTCATAAATTACAACACTGTCTTTGCACATATTTAGAACTAAATAAAAACGAGTGCTCTGTATGACGTCATTTTTATAATTAACTTTCAATATTGTCGCATTGGTTGTCTGTTATGGTAAATATACATTGCTTTAGTAAATAACATAGAGAATTTATGTGTCACATACTGTGTAGGCTATGAATTAGTACTTCGGGCTTAGTGAGGGCAATGCGTTCAAAAATAAATATTATTTTCTGTTAGTAGTGACGTATAATGCGTTATTCGCCTGTTTCTAAATGCTTGTCATTCAATAATTGGAATCTTGAGGCGGGAATTGCATGAACATTTATAAATTAATTACTGTCCGTTTCGCCCAAAATTCTGGTTGACTTATGTACTTACTAATATTTTTCTTTATCAGGTTTTCAGAGGTAAGATGTTTGAGCTTGTTCCGCGTAATGATGTAGATATTTGTGTCTTAATTTGATTATGTTTTTATTGTTTTCTTTTTTGTTCCTTTTATCTTGGCAGATGTGTTTCACATTTTGTCTGTATCGCGGTTGGAACTTGTCCAATTTTTTGTTGATGTGTAAACATTTATTATGTACTATTTTTAAATTGGTGCTAAAGCGTTCAAATGTTTATCTCCACAGTAAAATTATAAATCTGTATGTATCGTTTTCATCAAAAAAAAAAAATGTTTATATCCGGGCGGAAATATTATAATACTGATAAACCAAAAAAATACACTATTTCATTATTTTTGTGGTAGTATTTAAATTCTGTTATGTACAGACATGGATCAAATTTATACTTCGCGGTTTCACGTAATTTTATTCTTTCTCGACTTTGTAATCACGTTTTCTATTGATTTACAAGGATTGTAAGTAATAAATTAATTGGTTTGTCCCTTGTACCATTATTATTGGCAGATGGAATAGCATAAATACACACACTGTAAGAATGCTAAAATAATTATTACTTATAATGTAATAACTCCCTACTTAAAATATTTTTGTACGTTAAATGATACCTAGTCTAGTGCAACAAATTATTTATCACCAGCAATCATTAGATTGGTCTCCAATAAATTAAGTCGTGATACGATTTTAAAGTGTAAAAAAATATGTTTATGACCAAAGATGTTAAATCCTTGTGCTAAGTGAGTTGATTATTGTCCTTCCTTACTGTAAGAAGGATCTCGTTTCCCGTTTGAGAGAGATGGAGTCTGCAGTTTTGCGAACTGCTCTTTTTATTTATCTTGATACTGCCAATATCTGTGATAAATTTATGAATGACAATAAAAACATGGTAACAATAAAAACTGTTTCCTTTCTCCCGAGGTCTCCTGTTACGAAATGAGAGAACGACAGTTTTCTAAAATAACAAAATCAATAGGTAAATTATTAGTAGTGCATCGTTTTACAAATTGTGCGAACAGATAAGATTGGTGTAGGCTTCACAAACACGTTTGGAGTGACACATACATTTTGCTTGCTTATCCACTCGACACAACTTAGACGGAAGTTAGGGGCATTTTCAGTAGAGGGAATCCGTGTTGAATTTTCGTCGGTGTTTATATTTGCGCTAAAAGGTATGTTCTTGGACGAGGTTCATACGTCAGAGTCGTGGCTGGCTTCATCACGTATGTATACAACTTGTCGCTTAGTTGCCCCAGCTTGTACCGTGGTTTAGTTTTTGGTAAAACCTTTTGCAGTGGGCGACGGATCAAGATATTGCTAACAACATCGCAGACATTGGCGTTACCGACTTCCAAGACGTGAAGTTCTTCGAGAACAGAGCAAACGGACAGTCGAAGGGGTTCTGCGTCATATCTTTGGGCTCTGACCAGTCCATTAGGATGGTAATGGACCGTCTGCCCAAGAAAGAGATTCACGGTCAGCACCCAGTCGTCACGTTACCCACCAAACAGGTAAGTAGAGAGACCTACGTCTCTGCTAGCATAATGTGCAGTCTTATCTTTTTCTATGGATCTCATTACTATTCTATGACTGGGAGGTTAGGTTAGTGGTTATGTATATTACTTGCTGCAAGATGTTAGGGTAGATACATATTTGAGAAAGCATTTGCTTATAATATTCTTTTCTGAACTTCGAAAAGACAGCTCTAGTAGGTCCCTCAAGACACCAGTACTACCACTGTAATACCAGGGGTTCCATCGAATATAACTAGGTACTGGTGCCGTATTTTAGTACAAAACCTAACTTACCTTGCTATAAACAGCTTTGATTTCAGTTATCAAATACAAAAGCAATAAAAAAATAATCGGTCGGTGCATAGTTTCTTATCTACAGATTTGAATTTGCATGGTTTATGATTGGATATCAACACTTCTGAACAAAGTAGGTCAGGGCGTTACTGAACCCGGTGTTATTATTTCTACATGTAAAGCAATAAAATGCTACCATATTGTACTCTTCAAATACTCGTACCATTCAAAGAGATTTTCAAAGCCCCAAATATATTTGGGACTAAGGAAACACTAAGCAATAGGATTCGCCAGAAAAAAAAGTTCAGAAGTATCCGTGTCTTAGGTATTATTCTATGAAAGAATACCAGTAGCGTACAATGAGCGTATATTTCACAGGCCTTGAACCAGTTTGAGAGTCAGTCTAAGACTAGATCAACACCGCCTGGACCCAACCCAGGCATGAGAGGACCACACCCGGGTGGTCCGCCCGGACCGCATCCTGGAGGTAAATCATAGTTTTTTTTTTGTACTCTTATTGCGAACAAAGTCGACAACGAAAAGAAAAGCGAGATCTATGTAGTAAATGTATAAATAAACTCAATTTGAGTCTATGCTGCATGTAAATTCTCAGCAAGAACACATACATAGGTAGAAAAAGTGATAATTCCGAAAAAAAATGGGACTCACCAGCACACCACACTCGCTGGTCGGAGGATCATCCCTTTACGCCCTGTTCCTCATAGATAGAAAAAAAGATTGATATTTGAACTAAATTTTGAAACAATAATGTGTTACACCTATTTAAAACATCCGGGTTGACTACTTCAATACTTTGTACGAGTGGGCTAGAGACTAGTTGTTGCTCGAGAGTAAAGGCTACTACACACATGCGTAGGAGCCTTAAGGCTGCCAGTCCAATGATGCGGAGCGAGCTGGCGGAGTTGAGAAACGAGGAAATATTAACCAATAGGATTGCACCATCGAAGAGGGGCGGAGATTTAGTACAATCCTATTGGTTAATATATTTCCTCGTTTCTCCGCTCCGTTCGCTCGCTCCGCATCAATGGACAGGCAGCCTAAGGGACATGATGTACAAAGCGACCTGCTATGGTATTCTCTATAAGTGATCTCATCGCTGGTCTCTACTAGAAATCTCAGTGCTCTTCGTCAAAGTGACCGAGTTCGTCCGGTCATGCCGCGCAAGCGGTGAGCGTTTTAGTACTTTTAGTGTCGCTGTCCGAAGCTTTGTGAATAGCAAAGTTTAGTCCCAGCGTGGAGTGAGCGCTACGGCACGTGTATCAAGAGCGGATATTTTCTTTTTTGCTATTCGAGTTGCTTTGTTGACATGTATTTCATAATGATTATGCATCACGAGCGAGCGGAGCAAGCTCTGTTATGTTTGCTCCAAGACCCGGAAATGTTTGCTATTCTACCATTCAATTGATGGAATAGTTAGTTACTTTGTTTTCTTATACAAACAAAATTAAGGATTACAGGCAATAATGAGCGAACGAAGCGATCTCGCAAATTTTACAGTCTGTTAAACATTTTATCATTTGTAAAGTCGGAATATTGAGTTATTTAATTTGCCTTACAAAACAGAAACGATCGAAAAGAAAAAGGAAGAACAGGGTCACGAGCGAGCGTAGGGCGGTAGGGCGCTTGCAAATCTTGCACCTTAGCTGTTCGTTAGTTAAGATACTTCGTTTCTTTGTTGAATTGTATCGAATCGATAGAAAACCAAAACAAAGAAAACGTTGAACGAGGGTAGCTAGCTCGAAAATATTTGACCTAAATGCGTATTTTTTTTTCCATTTTACCATTCTATACAGAATAGCCGAGTCATATTGTTAACAAATTCAGAAACAATCTATAACCAAAAGAAAAAAAGAATTAAGTGAGTTTAAAATTTTAGGGCCTGAATGAACCTATTTTTAGTATTCGTTGTTATAGCGTGTCTTAAACCAATTCTACACGATCCAAACCGACCGCCGACAGAGGTGACCTTGGTCGCGTCAACCGTACCCAACCGTCGGGAACGCTGTCGGCCGTCGGTTGGGGCTGACCACGGACGCAGCCTGTCGGGTTGGATGCTCTCCCGACCAAGGTCATCCAAAGGTCGTTTGACTCCGCCCATAACTGGTCGGCCGACCAACGTCTACACGGTAGATTTTCATACCAACTGGACCAAGGTCACCTCTGTCGGGCGGTCGGGTTGGATCGTGTAGAAGGGGTTTAACTAGCACGGTACAGATACAGGCTCCGACTACCTCACGAGACTCCGGGCTGTCCCATCTGTCACTATCTACAGACGGACAGCCCGGAGTCTTAGTAATAAATCCCGTTTTACCATTTGGTTACGGGTCCATAAACAATTATTTTAGAATAAAACGTTTTTGTTTAAAACTAAAACTATAGTTTAGGCAAAAATACAAAAGAACCCTGACAATTTAAGTGCTTACGTACTTCCCATAGGTCTCAAAACCTCGCAGCATTTCGTTTGGCAGTACGTAGACTATAACGATAAAGCTGCTCCCAAATTTATCGACGCGGAGTCGGCTTAAGCCGAGTGCGTATCACCAAACTACTCGGCTTACCGCTGATCAGCTGCCGCGACGGATGTTCGCATGCTATCAGATTTTCACATAAAAAAGCAATGTCCGAAAAATGGTCTTCATAAAACACTGCTATGCCACCATTGGTACTCGGCCGTCTCCGGCGCCGTTCGGCTACCGTCGGAGATGAAGGCATGCGTTCGGCCGTCTTCGGCGCTGTTCGGAATGAGTTCGACGCCGTACGCAGCCGTACGGATGCGATCAGCTACCGTCGGAGATAAAGGCATGCGTTCGGCCGTCTTCGGCGCTGTTCGGAAGCAGCTCGACGCCGTATGCAGCCGTAGGGATGCGATCAGCTACCGTCGGAGATGAAGGCATGCGTTCGGACGTCTTCGGCGCTGTTCGGAAGCAGTTCGACGCCGTACGCAGCCGTACGGATGCGATCAGCTACCGTCGGAGATGAAGGCATGCGTTCGGCCGTCTTCGGCGGTGTTCGGAAGCAGTTCGACGCCGTACGCAGCCGCCGTCGGCCGACGTCGCGTCGCGTCGTCCGAGCCGAGCCGGTGCGAATGGCATTAGTAACACCCATAATACGTTGACATAAAGGATTTTTTGACCGGCTTAAGCCGATTCCGCGTCGATAGATGTGGGAGCACCCTAAGACCGCCCCTATGTAGTACGTTTTTATTACAAGCTCGCGTAAACTAGAGTCGGCACGGACAACCTGGCTTCAATAGCAACATCTGAACTTCGAAAATCGACCTTATCTCTACGAAGCAAAGATGCAGTGTTATTGGACGTAATAACTGTACACAGACTTCTTCGGCGGCGGTCCAAATGGGCCGGGGCCCAACGGGCCGCGTATGATGATGCCGGGCGGCGCGCCGCACCACCAGTTGCGCGGGCCTGCGGGAGGCCAACATGGTCCGCATGGGCCGCACGGGCCCCCGCATGGCCCTCCGCATCACATGCCGCAGCACCAGGGCCCGCCTCCGCATCATCTACAGCACCAAGGACCCCCACCACATCAGGGCCCGCCACCGAGAGGACCTCCTATGCAGGTAAGATAATACTAGAGTATGCATAATAAATGTCCTGTCAGATATTCCGTTTGTTTCTTCCTTCCTATACATAATGCTTGAAGATTCGATACATTTTTTTAATGCTTGGAACTGCCACATAGCCTTTATTGTCTAGTACCTGTTTTAGCCCATGTTCAAATTGTTTATAAGGGTTATTTTAACCCATTTATTTTTCTGTTATCAGTTCCAAGGTCCGCCACAACTACAGCGCGGCCCCGGTGGCCCCGGCGGCCCTGGCGGCCCCGGAGGCCCGGGCGGCCGCCCCGACTGGGGCCCCCGCGGCCCTCCACAACAGTTGCCCCCGCACCCTGCGCCGCAGTATGGACCTCCGCAGCACCAAATGCCTCACCAAATGCCACCACCGCACCCGGTTAGTGCCTGCTTGTAATGACATGAATATGAAGTACCACTATTTGTCTCTAACGCTAGTGTATTACCATGTCATAAAAGTAAATAAATATGTTCCCTGGAGTTTCAGCTGCTACTTGGCTCCTATTGGTCGTCCTTCCTAGAAAAATGGACTATCCAACGTACAATCGGCAAAGTTGAATCATGACCCATTTTGACAGTAAACCATTCGAATCCGTCAAATTGACAAAGATCAAAGTCGTTACCATGGATATGTATATTTACGCGAATGTAGACCTTATTGTATTTGAATGTCTGTAAGAAAATAAGCTTATGGTGGGTCATAATTCATTCATTGATTGTACATAATTACTCAATTCGAATCACTACTTCCTGAGATAAGCGAGTTCAACAAAACTCAGCTATAATATTTGACTTTGAGTCGAAGCTAAATATGATGTAGGAACCTGTAAGCCCGGTTTCAACCAAAGCGAAGATGAGCCGAGGAGAAAAAAGTGGGGAACTAACAAATCCACACAACGTCGACTCATTACTCCCATGATTAGTCAAATCTTGGCCGCCTGTACTCTCGTCTCCGCTTTAGTAAAAGCCGTGGCTTAAATAGTTGTTGCTAATGTCTGTACCGTATGGTTACCAGCGCGATGTTCGCTTGCAGGGCGGCGCGGGCCTGCCGCCGGGGCACGCGGGGATGTCTGTCCCGCGCGGCCCCGCGCCGCTGCCGCACCACCCAGGTATGCCCCCCTACCCAGGTACGCACACACGCTTTGTTTTATTATTTTCTACTAACGTACTAACTTGGGTAAAACACTGATATCCAGTTGCATCTGGTTCGATTGGAGACCGACCCCAATATAGTTGGGAATAGGCAGGCAGATGTTGTTAACTTGGGTGTTCACGGTCAAATAACAGCAGTACGGGACGAGCCGTTGGTCCCAGCTGTCATTTGTAGATATTGGCCAGATATGGGTAGTCAGAAGCCCGAAAGTTGGCAACCAGTCTGACAATGGAGTATTAATGAGACAGTCACTGGAAGATTGTGAGCTCGCGTCAAGCAGTGCAGTGGGTTTTGGCTAGAACTGTGGACCAAAATAAGGGCTCATGAGTGGGTGAGATAATATGTGAACATGGTCTGTAAAGTTGTTACACATAAATAATGTGAAAATGTTGCATTGCGGATGTCATGTAAGCGAGCAATGTCGACAAAATCCCTTGAAGCCTGAAATGTTCAAAAGCATTGATGAATATTTCTTATCAATAAAAGGGCCACACTTGTTAACCAAGATTTAGAATTCAAAATGACGCATGTTGAAAATTATTAAGTTAAATAGTCTACAATGTCCACATGACATTAAACGAATTCATGTCTCAAATAATGAATTTCTGCTGTTTCATATTTTGTGTGAATCCTTACCAATAGCACATAGTGTTAAACTGTTTTTATTTTCTTTACTTTGATGTGTGTGTGTCAAAATGGTTAATAGACTACATGAATAGCAGTATGATTTAATATCTACAACACATCTATAAGTCATCCACTATTTTAATTGATGTGATCATCAAAATAGGTAGCATAAAACGGATATACAGACAAAACAATTTATAGACTACATTATAGAAGAGGCAGTTGTCTGGTTTGAAGTGTTAAAACATTAAATCTATGGACTACTTTCTAACTTACCTTGACTAACTCGTTGTTTTGGTGGTTACAAGCGCCCATGCCAAGCATGAGATCCGTCTCCTGGGTTCAAAACCCAGAGCATAATACTTCTGTAATGCGAAAGTTCCCACCTATGGACCCCCTGAATCTTTACCGGACGGCACTAAGAGTATTACATATAGGTAACGCTCGCAGTGCCGTCCACAATTAGAATTCGCGAGTTAGAGTTGTATGATGCCTTTGAAGTGTTTACGCAGAGAACTTTCTCTGAAGTCCCTTGGATTCTATTAGTGCTGTGATATAAAGCCCCCTCCCCGTTGTCCCAGGCGTGGGTGGCGGCGCCCCCGCTCCTCACGTGAACCCCGCGTTCTTCGCGCAGCAGCCGCCCGTGCAGCCGCAGCCCGCAGTGCAGCCGCCGCCACAGCCTGGCCCGCCCGGTATGCATACCAAACAAGTTTTAAGCCAGGAATACACTAGGGAAACAGATGTCGTGCGACAAGTGTCGCCAGCGACATTGGGTGAAGTAGCACGACGTTGCCGGACTTCGCTCGATATGTCTGGCAACATCGCGCGACACGTGTCGCCACCTACATCGAGTAAAGTAGCGTAAGTAACATAAGTCGCGCGATGTCGCCAGATATGTCAGGCGAAGTTTCGCGAAGCCGGCCGATTTCGCCTGACAAATATGGCGACAACGCGTGCGATGTCGCCATATTTGTCAGGCGAAATCGGCCGGCTTCTGTTGACATGTCGTGGCACATTTGTCCCCTAGTGTATCGCATTACTAAAGTTAGGGCACAGTCAACAAAACTATTACTTTACAAAATGCATTTGAATTAATAAAACAATACGTGTACAGGACCAGGAGCCCCATACGGCCACCCCGCTCACGGCGCACCCCCACCAGCGCAGGGTCCGCCGCCTGCTGCAAGACAGCCTTATGGAAGGCCACCACAGGTGACACATTTTAACATATTTTCTCTCAGCTTCGTTCACTAAATAACGGTCTCATTCAATTTAGCATGTACCCAATCATCGTTGTATAGAGTCATCTCTCAATAGTAGAGACATTCGTTCGTGTTTATTGTGCTTAAAGTCGGGTAGGAAAGCGGGGGAATTTCGTACATTGACCCGTTACTACCTGTCTCTGTCACTCCCGCGTAAATACAATGAGGCTCGCTTGCACAGATGCTATGGCCACCCTCCTCTAAACCTTTTGCATGTATGTAATGCATAACCGCATACTGTCATACCGGTTACCTTTTACTTAATAGAAAAATGTTTTTGATCACTCAATAGGTAAAGAGGTCAATGTACGAAATTCCTCCTGCTCTACGACCAGACTTTAGTCAAGTGGCCAAGCATTCTACTCGTATTTTCTCATTTCAGAACTACCCGCCGGCGGCTGAGGCCGGGCGCGGTCACCACGGGCCGGCCATGGGCGGCGCGCACCCCGCGCACGCCCCGCACGCGCCGCACGCCCCGCACGCACCACATCCCGCGCACGCGCCGCACGCACCGCACGCGCCGCACGCCGGCATCTCGGAGGCGGAGTTTGAGGAAGTCATGTCCCGCAACCGGACCGTGTCCTCCAGCGCTATCGCCCGAGCAGTCAGTGATGCCGCCGCCGGGGAGTACGCGTCGGCAATCGAGACGCTTGTCACGGCTATATCGCTTATCAAGCAGAGCAAGGTGGGTTTACCTTGATTTTACACAGTGGAAATCATGATCTGAAAACCTATCTTGTTATTCTCTGTGTTGCAACAGCGTGATAAATTACATGACAATAATTCTCAACCTTTTTCATTGTAGATTAATTTTACTGTATGTTACATGTTGTTCTAGACATCATGTAAAAATTGGCCAGCAAAGAGATTATTTTACAGTATGACTTATTTATTGAGGAGCTCCAAAACTATTTTGTTTGTTTCTTTTAATACGAAAATATTTGACGACTTCAGGTTGCCCACGACGATCGCTGCAAAATCCTGATCTCGTCACTGCAAGATACTCTGCATGGCGTGGAGACCAAGTCGTACGGCTCGGCCGAGCGCTCCCGTCGCTCCCGCTCCCGCGACCGCGACGCTCGCGCTCACCACCGCACGCCGCGCCGCCGCGAACGCTCCGCCAGCCGCTACCGCGACCGCAGTCGCGACAGGGAAGACAGAGATAGGTAATACGCTAGATTTATGTTGTTTTTTAGCTTGTATGCTTTGTGCTGCGTTTCTAGATTCCGGTTTGTCACCCATGTTTGATAGACTTTGTCAGGCAGGTGCTGCTATGAAGTAGGTATTGTGAAATTGTAAAAAAAACTATGGCAGTGACGGTACTCACTATGGCCACGCGTCAAAAGAGACATGACTAAAAATAAGTCGCTATACCATTGATGAACCTCATTCTAGTTGCACCATGCCACATACCAATCACTCACGACCCGATATAGGTTTGTATTTCTCATTATTCATAATTTTTGTCTTTACAAGGAAGTACGAGTACTGACTGCGAGTCCAAATTAAAATAATTATGCATTTTGTACCCGCAATGTAGGTAGCATCTTGTTGCGCGTTCAGTAACACACATAAAAGTTTTATTCTAGATTAAAAAATAAATAAACCATTACACTAGCAAAAGTAGATGTCTAACTACAAAATAAATGATAGGAAACCCAGGTATCAATTTTAATTCGTAAATGCTTATAAAAATCTCAAAGTGTCAGCATCAATGCAAGAGGGCTTACTAGGTAATACGATATTTAGAAGAGTTCTGTATCCTGCGGGGGGTAGTTTGAAGACAGGAGGGTAACGTAGCATTCTTCCGCTAAGGTATTACTGATGCTATGCCCTTGCTTGCAGGTACAGGGAACGCTCGAGGGAACGCGATCGCGAGCGTGACCGCGATGCGTAAGTGTCGCGCATTTCCACACGTTCGCTACCATCACGCACGTTTACCTTATTGCGTGAACAGTATTCTAGGTTTATTTATTATCTGGCTGAAATTCTCGATGTTTTTCGCTTTTGTTTATATTTTCGAGCTCCTTTGACCGTCCCGGTATATAGCGATGGTAGAAGTTTCCACTGTATTTTGTACCTGCATTGACAGAGTTGCGTCGTGTAAATGCTTGTCGAGCTTTGAAACTATTTGGTGTGATTTTTTTTTTTATTTTTAGACTTGAGACCTTCATGAACGTTTATCAAATTTAAGGTTATATTAATGTTGCTCATGTCTTTGTTTCAGGTATTACAGGGATTACCGCGAGCGTGAACGCGACAGGTCCCGTTCCAGGGAAAGGGAACGTGCTGACCATTACAATAGGGGTCATAGTCGTGAGGAGAGGTGAGGACGTTTTTATCTGTCTAGATTGTGTGTAGAAAGTAGATTATTAAATCGTGTAGAAGTATTGCATTTGTTAGATACAGTTTCCATCTGTAGACATAACATTCATTTCTGTAAAAAGTATCATGGAGCCTCGTGTCAATTTATTTTCTAGGGTGGTTTGCCAATATTATAGGTTGCAACTGTTGTTACTAAACGCCATCTGTAGATTGCTATTGGAAATTAACTTACATTCATTCTTTTTTTAATACTGTAGATGTGACTAATAATAGGCCGAGCATAAAGTTTGATTTACTTATTATCAGCTCTACCACCAGGCCGCGCAAGTCGCCCGTGGAGCCCGCAGCAGAGACCGGCGGCGGGGACGCCACCACCAAGACCCGCTCGGCCGCCGCGCCATACTACGACGAGCGGTACCGCGAGCGGAGAGACCGCGACCCGCCGACCGCAGACCGCGACCGCGACCGCGAACACCGACGCGACGCGCGCCACTAACACACCCACCACGACGTCGTGACACTGCGCACACCGTTCTATCAAATCGAGTCGCTCAGGACTAACACAAGATTACGATCAGCTCATCATACCGTAGAGGACTTACGAGAAGATTACACATAAACAGAACAGACATGATGTGAATTTGTCCGAACAAAAGTGATTTGAAAGTATTCTAAATTAGTTTTACCATGTTTAAGATATTTGTTATCCTACCACATATTCAACAGGAATTCGTTTTACTAGAGCTCACGCGTTGTGACATCACAAATGTTAAGGACCCAAGGTGTCCGCTAAAACACGGTCAATTTAACAACTAGCAATTCGTGCATCCGTGATTTTTTAGTGGACACTCTTGTAAAAACATCTGTAATCTCTTTGGAACTGAATGATTAGTAGGCAGTGTGCGGTTCGATGTTAGTCCATGTAGATCAAAGAAGTCTTGTGGAGCAATAAGATGACATTCTAAAACGGCTCTTAAGTTTACTGACACAGGGATCAAGAGAACTGGAAAATACCGGTTCGGTATATTGTGTTTCTATATTGTATTAGACTGCAAATGGCTTGGACCTTGATCTTAAATCTGTTTTGTAACATGGCAATTTTACGTGTCGAAATGCCTTTTAGCAACTTTTTGTACTGGAATAAGTTGACGTTGTATATTTTTTCTTAGCTCGCATCCAAATTAGTTGGATTGAAAGCAGTAGTAACCAAAGGATTTAATTTTAAAATCCGCTTTTTAAAATAAAATATAATATAGTAGATATTATATTATTACTATACTCCTTTTTAAATGAAATCTTAGCCAAACAGTCGTAGTGTAAACTAAAAGTGCTTTCAAACAAAATTATCGCAAATTTCACAGAGGTTAGGCTAATTTGACATTCCAAAAATAGATTTTGCTTCCTTGACGCATAAAAACCACAACATCTGTGAATTTTCTGTCTAATAAGATTTAATTTTAAACCACTGTGTAACCTGACATAGTCGAGATATGTATATTATTATTTTCTCTATAAGAAATACTTATTTTCATTGTTTTTATGTGGTTACTTTGGTTTTTATTTAAATCATAGTCATCTTATTACTAGGTATATAAATTAATGTATTTTCCTGAAGGTTCAATCATTATGTTTTCAATAGGGAAATCTATCAGTAACACTGTAAGTTAGTCACGTAAGTTTTAAGATATTCTTATGTATGGATTGTTCCATATGGTTAGATTATGACACTGATTTAGCTGTTAATTTAATAAATTGATGTAATACATAATTCAATTGTAGTTTTTATTTTGTTGAACTAGATGTTGCCCGCTTCTTCGCTTGCGTTGATTTAGATTTTGAGAAACAATTTGGATCGTATAAGTGGCGCAATCTGGAATATGAAGTTATTGTTGTTATCTTGGCACCAGCTCTATGTTTTAAGGGATGAAATTATGTCCGTCTCTGTACCTGACAATGTATTAGCAAAATTTCAGGACGATCAGTTCGGTAATTTGAGCGTGAAAAGGTAAAAAACAAACATACTCGCATTTCAAATGTTAAAATACATAGTTTGCATAGTAATGCTCCCTGTTTGAGCGATATTAATTTCAAAGATCTGTGCCTATCTTAAACATACCATCATTTTTCGTCGAATTACACTATCACTGCAAATTATTAACGAAATCGGACATACTAAAAATAGCCCATTATTTCAATCGATGTGTAAAATTATTGTCAAAACGGAATCTATGCACTGGTTTGAGCACCAATTCAACATATTCCAATGTAGAGCTTTCACTTATCTACCTACAATTTAAATCTGCGTAGATATCCGAGAGAATTATTGAAAAAAATAGTAGAAAAATAATAATTTGCAAATAGGGTGAAGTACCCAACTGCTGACATCCCACCAACTATTGACCGCTTAACAGTTTTTGTTAAAAATAATGATAAATCTTCTTGCAGTGTCGCAAAAGTACACAAAATGAAATGTATATGGTATAAATTTATCTTTTATTATCCTCGTAAGGCCCAAGCTAAAATTTCCAAGATGAGCTAAACGCCCAATGTACAATACAATGAACAATATCACTTGCCATGGTTCCGGCCCAAGCATATTCAACTAGTTTTGAATCAATTTTATAATTTTGAATAAATTACGGCTCAGTAGAAGTAACGTAAAAAATGAGCAATTTCATAAAAATCTGCTATTTTCTTAAGTTTGCTGTATGATTACTTCCCAGAATTTGATTCTTATTAGCAGCACTATCGAATGATGTAATAATACAGGGTTTGATTTTTCTTTCAAAATCAGCGGGTTCGTTTCCTGACCAGGATTAATGATGCAGTTTTAGTTTTCGTCCAAATCGGCGTCGAGACTCCTTTCAGCATTTTTCGATATTCCTCGTAGTTACAGATATTTTATAGCCATCCACGCCCAGTTGAAAAATTCACCCCGTCGCTGTCGCTGTGTGTCGCGGTTTTGATCAAAAATCGACGTGTCAAATGCTTCCATTGCTGCCATTCGCAAGTCTGTCACATACCAGTGATTCTTATTCTTTTAATCGTAAGGTTGTTGAATTACTGCGAAAAGACACTAAGGCGTGCTATTTGTCCGTTGGGTCCATCTGTGGCGTTCTGATGTTATTGCAAATTGACCACCTGGGTGGAGAATCCGACTTTTTGACCGGTTCGTCATCAACGCCTCCTCCGCCATACGATTCAATAGTCGCGTGTTCCGCACACTTATATAGTTAACTGGTGTATCCCGTTCGCTCAGAGCTACTCTTTTTTGCTGCGGCTCAATGGTTTCCTCAATATTTTCTTTCTTAATGTCTCGAACTTCCCAAACTGTTTCTTTGGACGTAACACGTCCTCCGTCCGGCTTACATTCTCTAGCGCCGAAGGTTCTTTGAAATAGTTTTTCGTCTTTTTTTTCTATTTGTCTTTTCTTCTTTGCCCCCGTCATTTGCATTGCTTGTTCATTCTCAATGCGGTTCCTAGCTCTCATTTCGTAAATTTTTTGACGTTTCTCTTCAATTTCTTTTTTCTTCTCAGCTTCTTGTTGTCGCATATTTTCAATGTTTTTATTAAATTGCTCTTCAAGAATCTTTAGTGTGTTTTGCATTGCTTGAATATTCTTTTTAATTTTTTCTTCCTCCTTTGCTTTATCTTTGTTCATTTCTTTAAGTTTGGCTTCTAGTTCACTTATCCTTTCAGCCTCTTGCTGTCGCATATTTTCAATGGACTTTCTAAAATTTTCTTCACCCTCTGCCACTTTACTTTGCATTGCTTGAATATTCTTTTCAACGTTTTCTTTCACTTGAGCCTTAATGTCATTCATTTTTTTAAGTTTAGCATCTATTTCACTTGTCTTCTCAGCCTCGTATCGTTGCCAATTTTCAATGCTCTTTTTAAAATTTTCTTCCTTTCTAGCCAACACATCCTGCTTGTTTTTGATATTTTTACGTATTTCCGCCTCACTGTCTTTCAATTTTTGAATTTTCATATCATAATATTTTTTCATTTTTACTTCGTTTTCATTCATTTCTAGAATATTCTTATTAGTGGCTTCTTCAGCTTTCATATATTCTTTTTTCATTTCTTCAGTTTTCCTCTCCATATCAGCTTTTGCCCTAGTTTCATCAACTTTAAGTTTTTTAATATCCTGGTCCATTGTAGATTTAATTGTTTTCTCTTTCTCACTGAAACTATGTATATTTCTCATAATTTTGCCTATTTCCAGAGATACTTTTTGCTGTTTTTGTTTTAAATCCTCGTCTAGTTCTGTATTTTTCTGTGCCATTAACTTCTTTATCAGCTTAAAATCTTTCTCCATAAGTTCATTCCTTTTTTGTATCTCGTTCTTTTTGTTTTGTATTCTCTGTGACAATCGCATTGATCTAAGTTTATTTTTCAACGCTGCCGATGTTAGATCCTGTGAACAAAATAAATAAATCTTTTTATACCATACAACATTAAAATAAATGTGAATTTAGAGTTGTTTTTGATGGGCCACACTTGTAGTCCTAGACAAAATGACAGTCCACACTTAAAGACTTATACTCAAATCTCTAGGTATTGCATTCCTTATCCTATTCCAACGACGATATAATACTAGACCACGCATGCACGATCTAAGGAACAAAAATTATTCTGCCAACTCGCTGAGGTACTACGTAAGCGAGGGGGACGGGGTACTGCGTTGTGATTGGCTAACTCAAGGTCTGTTCTGTCTCAACGTATGTTTACGGCTCACAGGATTGGTCGAAATTCGACGAATATGAGACTTTTTTGCCTAATGTGTTGGCAGACATCGGTCGCCTGTTATTAGGAGTCTAATATTATATCGTCGTTGTCCTATTCCTATGCTACTAAATGAACAATGTTTGTATATTTCTAAAAATGTTCTTTGGCTCCCGAAAACGGCTTATAACGATTTGGATGGAAGGAAGGGTGTTTACGAAAAGACGATCTAGCGAGGTTCGGTCCCATGTCTAGCAAAATTTGGTTTAGTCCGTATTATCACGCTTAAAGATTTACTCGTACAAAATGGGTCATAACTTCGTCGCCCGAAACTATTACCTGCGGCCGTATTACGTCTTCTCAGGCTTGTTCCGGCGAGTGGAAAGCGCCATATCGTTCACTCACTGGCCTGGTTTTAAGACGTTGTAATACGGTCCCTGGGTGGCCGTTTTGTGTAAGAAGAATAAATAAATAAATGTTTCTATACTGATTTTATACCCCAGATTTTGTTATCGTTTCGTCAAATGATTTTTAGGGTTTATTCATGGTTTATTCCTTTTTTTGATATTTTTTTATTCCCTTTTTTGGAGTTCCTCTATTTGCATCCGAGCAAAGCTTGATCCACCAGGAATAAATCCACCAGATATAAAAATTGTATAAAAACGTGTATAATAATATTATTAATTATTTATATCATATCATATTAGCTATGTTCCTTATAATAGATACTATGTAATATTTCGTAGTGTTTGGTATGAGAGTGAATAGATAGAAATACAGGAGCCTCAAAAAACAACCGTGTCGACGGAAGGATGGATGGATTAAAGTATGCGGATGCAGAGTAGGGTGGCTCGCCGTCTGATCATGGAACATGCTCGGGTTGACGGCGCGTTATGTATGTTCAACAAAGAGTTGTCAGTAATCTGATGGGGATATAGAAGGTGAAATGCCTGCCAGGGTCGCGGCACTGGGTAACCGTGACCCTGGAATATAAAGGGTTATTGAAGGAACACAGTGAATTTTAGTCAGTACGAGTCCGTGAGACTCGTGCTGACTAAATTCACAGTCCCTTTAACGCCACCCTGGGCAGACTCATTTGATAATTTTATCACGCAAAAAAAGGCGTTGAATGTTAATATTTATAAGATAGGTAACCACTTGATTTGGCGCTTTCGACCTCATGTGAAATTAGTAGGTACCCGGTAGGTGTATAAGGAATACATTTATGAGCCTAATTATGCAAAATTGTTGACGTATTTTCCTTGTAAAATGTTTTAATCAAAGCCTTTTGATAAGATATGCGTGGTAATCGGTCAAACAATAATTGCTAATTGCATACATCAATAATTGCTGTTAGTATCTACTATCTAGTGTTATCTTAACATTGTATAAAACATAGTTATCTGTCTGTCTGTAAGCGCATTACTTTCAAACTACTGTACCACATTTGACAATAGCCATGTTGACAGCAACGATAAATAGCAAATTTAATTTTCACCTCACCCGCTCGGAAAGATTCTATTTCTCATTCAAAATCTGAGCGCAAAACTCCATTTTGTGCTCTAGAGCACAAAGTGTTGTTTAAAATTCGAACACGTCTTGTATTCAATTGTTTTCTACTTTTCTACACTGGCAGGCGAGCCGCCCCCACTGCATTTCCTCGCTGTGTGAGGTGAAAAGTTGTGTGTTGCACTCGGCAGCAAAGTTTTTCTGCGTCTCGTACCTTTGAAAACTTCGCATCGCTCAGGATTCTATATTTGAACCGCTCGTTTCTCTCGCGGTTCAATCTTAGAATCCTTCGCTCGCTCAGTTTTCAATTCAAGTACTCGCGCCAAAAATCAACTTTGCAGCCTTGCATAACAAATAACTATTTCACCTCACATGCTCGGAAAGATTCTATTTCTCATTCAAAATCTGAGCGCAAAACTCCATTTTGTGCTCTAGAGCACAAAGTGTTGTTCAAAATTCGAACACGTCTTGTATTCAATTGTTTTCTACACTGACAGGCGAGCCGCGGAGCCGCCCCCACTACATTTCCTCGCTGTGTGAGGTGAAAAGTTGTGTGTTGCACTCGGCAGCAAAGTTTTTCTGCGTCTCGTACCTTTGAAAACTTCGCATAGCTCAGGATTCTATATTTGAACCGCTCGTTTCTCTCGCGGTTCAATCTTAGAATCCTTCGCTCGCTCAGTTTTCAATTCAAGTACTCGCGCCAGTTTTAAAAGTGATCGCTTCTTTAATTTTGGTTCACGTAGCAAAAGAAACTGGTCTTTGACTGCTGGCCTTTTAGAGAGACTAAGTCACTCAACGAGCAATGGAAAGAACTATGCTCGGAGTTTCTTTGCGGGATAAAATCCGGAACATGGATATTCGGCGAAGAACCAGAGTCACCGACATACGAGTAGCTTATAAAATATGCAAGTTGAAGTAGCAATGGGCAGGCCACATCGCTCGTAGAACTGATAACCGATGGGGGTAGGAAAGTTGTCGAGTGGCAACTTTGGTCTTTGACTGCTGGCCTTTTAGAGAGACTAAGAGTCACTCAACGAGCAATGGAAAGAGATATGCTCGGAGTTTCTTTGCGGGATAAAATCCGGAACATGGATATTCGGCGAAGAACCAGTGTCACCGACATAGCTCATAAAATTTGCAAGTGGAAGTGGCAATGGGCAGGCCACATCGCTCGTAGAACTGATAACCGATGGGGGAAGAAAAGTTGTCGAGTGGCGACCACGGACCGGAAGACGCAGCGTAGGCAGGCCTCCCACTAGGTGGACCGACGACATCGTGAGGGTCGCGGGCAACCGATGGATGCAAGTGGCGAATTGTCGTTCGGCGTGGCGGTCTAAGGGGGAGGCCTATGTTCAGCAGTGGACGTCTTCCGGCTGATGATGATGATGAACAAAAGAAAATGATTTTATTTGTCGGACTAATTAGATTTTATCAGACAAATACCCTATTATTTTTGTTGTGTTGTGTTTGGTATTGTCAAGAAGACAAGGTTTGTATGACAAATTTAGTTTTTTTTTTTTTTAGCGTGGTAAAATCAACAAATGAGTCCTCCCACCCCGGGCAGGGCGGCAGGGACTGTCAGACTTGTACTGACTAAAAGCCACGGTGTCCTTCAGTAGCCTGTTATGTTCCGGGGTCACGGTAAGGAAATAATCCCGCGACCCCGGCAGGCTTTGGCTCTCTGAGAGGGGGCCCCGTCATTATGCTGACGCTCTTTGAGGCGCGCGTGGGACACAACGCGCCGTCGACCCGGGCATGGTCCATGGTCGGGCAGCGAGTTGCCCTTTACTCGCTGCCCGCATGCCCGCGCCTACGGTGGCCGGAGATCGTCTGTTGACGTTCGACGCTGCGGGCGCCTACCACTGCGGTTGGGGCGGAGGGAGGACGCTGTCCTCTCTCTCTCGCGGCCCGCCTCCTCCTTCACGAGCATCACTGCTTCGCAGAAGGAGGCGACCGCTTCCCACTCCGTCTCGCCCCGCAGCATGGCCGCAACCAATGCCGGGCGCGAGAGGTCTCCGCCTATCGCCGCCGTGAGGACACGTCGATGCACTGCCCAAGCTGGGCAGTCTTGCACCGTATGCTCTACCTACTGTGTCCTCCGGGCGATCTTCGCAGTGGTGGCACCCGGGCGTTTCCTCCATCCCTATCAGACACAGGAACCTCCCGAAACTTCCGTGTCCGGTGAGGACCTGCGTCATCTGATAGGTCAGGACGCCGTGACGTCTCTCCAGCCACTCCTCAAAGAGGGGTCTTACCGCCGCGATTGCGGCGTGCCCGGACCTCGGTTGCGACAGTCGTCCCCTCCATACTGCCCTGAGATCGCGCCGGAGCTCTTCCCGCCGCGCCTCGACTTCTCGAGGCAGCGGGGTCACGCCCCGGCGCCGCGCCTCCACGCGCCACTCATAGACGCGCTGGAGGGCGGTCGCCTCCAGATCCCAGGGCAATTTATATATCATTGGATTTGAACCCGTGCGTAGTCGGTGAGGACCGCTTTATTACTTTTTAATCTTTTTAGAATACCTATTGTAGGTCCACTCAATTGTTTCGGGCAAGTTATTAGTTCCTAATAGTTTTGCCAACTAAAAACACAAAATTCCATTATTTCAGCGTAAACTTCTCAATAAACTTAAATTATACGGTTTTCAGTTTTATGTTCAGTCATTACTCACCTCTGTTATTTTTTAAACTTGAGTTTTGTTGATGACGGCATTACCTATATTTAGATAATTTTATTAGAATTAGGTAATAAAGTAGGTACTTGTCAAATATAAAATATACCCACCAAAAACATTAAATGTAAAAAATGCCAAGTCTCTCGATGCAGTCTTTCCATCGTAAAAAGTTTTGAGATCTCACAGAAGCCAAGTCCTATTCAAATTATTTTGTAGTTATAAATCAACATTTAGTAATTATATCAATAGTTTTCTTTATATTATAACTATAGTGACTTGGCAATGAGCACAAATTAACTTGCTGCCTGGAATTATGTGCAAATGTTACTGACGAGACCTGTGATCAGATTATTTGTTATGTGTGAATCATGATGGTCACTACCGACTACATGTTCCAATACAATAATTAAAAATACCTTACGGGCCATCGCTTTATGAAAGTAAATGATGAATGTTAAGAGAATATATAAAGTAAAAGAGAATGTTTACGCATGCGGTGTGTGTAACCTCCAAATATGCCGTTTTATTTGTTTTTACTTGTGCTCATTGCCAAGTCACTATAGTTATAATATAAAGAAAACTATTGATATAATTACTAAATGTTGATTTATAACTACAAAATAATTTGAATAGGACTTGGCTTCTGTGAGATCTCAAAACTTTTTACGATGGAAAGACTGCATCGAGAGACTTGGCATTTTTTACATTTAATGTTTTTGGTGGGATCTCATTTATTTTTTGTAAGTGTATTTCTTTCTTTTTTTTAGGTGTCCTCATAATTTCTTGGACTTCAGCTACTTTTTTGCTTAGGACCCATTCTCTATCTAACAAACTAAATAGAACTAAACTAACTAACAAATAACTAAATAAATATATATCTGCTAACTTACAAACTAAATATAACTAAACTAAATAACACGTAAACAACTAGATATGTAACTATGTCTATGTTATATTAATAAACTATTTTCCTAAATAACTGTTTCAGTAACAATAATAAATCTACTCCGAATATCGCTACAATATTTTTTTAGTTTCGAAATGGTTGTTCATAGAATAGATAGATGGCGCTATCAAATGAAAATTATTGAATTATTTTAAAGTACTACTTAGATTGCGCTCTGTAACGAAACCATAGCGCGATTCAGACAGGTACAACGCCATCTATCGAGCGCGCATACAATATTTATCGCAATACAATGGAGTATTAGCTTTATTAATTTAATGAATTATGAACTTTATGTATTAATTTATATTAATTATAGTCTATGTATTACATTTATATTATTCCTTTCTACTCTATGTATGTATTCATCCAATTGAATACTAACTTAAACAACGAACAAAGTTAACAATGCAGTCAAAATCCATACACAATGTTCTTGCCAAACCGCAAATATAAAATTGTTTTCTATGGTATATTATTTTTTAATGTTTTTATAATTTTTCCTTTATATGTGGCTAATGACCTATCTTGGTGCAAAATTTGAAGTTTCTAAGTCTGCTAGAAGTACCTTAGATTTTTGATGATCGGTCAGTGAGTGAGTGACAAAATGGTGTAACTTTGATCGACCGTAACTCCTAAACTATTCATTCAATTGGCATGTAATTTCGAACTTAAGCTTATTCTAATGCCTACTATTATTCACCGAAAACCTAAACTCCTAGCTTTATCCACGTCGAAGTTATAGGGGGGGCGAAACAGCTGCGAATCGCTTCGAGAAAAGATGGTACGGCCGTGCCCTTCTGCTCGAGACTTGGCGGGGCACTGCCGTGCCCCCAGATTTAAAAAAAACAATTAATTCTTACATTTAGGCGATGGTTTTGCACATGATTTTATTGGTTTTTTTCTGCTCCGATTGCATTTTAAAGCTCTTATTAATTAAACTTAATCATAAAATCATAATCTGTAAACTTACTATACTTTTCATCATCGAGGCTAAAGATGTAGGTAATATCGATGCTGACATAATATCTTACCTTATTAGAGAGTTTCCCGAAGTTAATGAAGTTACTGATGTTGCCAGTGTTGGCTCTCCTGTAGGCGAGAAATCGGAACACTTCCACATCCACCTGTTCATGCTCAGCGTCCAGCAGACGCTGGAGATCAGGGTCATTCAGCTGCTGGAAGAAAAAAGGTTGTTCACGGTTGTGCAGTGGCCGATCGATTGCTTGCTAGATTTCGTATGTTGGTTTCAAGCTTTTCAAGTTTTAAACTTTCAAATCTAAATTTTTCGAAATCGAATCGTTTTCAAATAGAACGTTAAATTAATTGAAAAAAAAGATTACAGGAAATTTCTGTAGTTTGGTCGTGAAGGATGATGCAGGATATCTTGTCCCTACGCATCCCGCCTCCTTCGCTAGCATTACTGCTTCCCAGAAGGAGGTAACTATCTCCCAATCCTCCTTATCCTGAATGTCGGGCAAGAGAGGTCGCCACCCATACCCTCCTTGAAGACACGGCGGTACTCTTACCAATTGGAGTAGATCTCCAAGGTATGATCCACCGTGCCCTCCGGGTGATCCGCACAGTGGTGACGTCTTGGCATTTCATCTACACACAAGAACCTCCCGAAACATCAACGCCAACTGAGGACGCAGTGGCGCCTCTCCAGTCAGGAATCAAGGAGCTTACCCGTGCCGGGATCGCGGACGAATGCACCTTTTCCATGGACTAACAAAGTCAGAGTTAGAGACTTAATTAATATTTGAGAGAATCTCCGAGAAGAAACAAAGAGGTTTTAACACAAAAACTTACTTTCTCCAACAAGTTATCATCGATGGAAGGTTGCTGCCCAGAGCTGTATAATTGACATTTTTGTTTGAAATGTTCTAAAAACTCAGTGATTTGCTCAGGATTCAATATCTTCTGATCAGGCATCTGGAAATAAATAAATTATTAGGTAATTAGATACAGAGCATTGCCCCACAGTAGGAATTTCTACTGTATCGTGGGTGCGAGCAGTGGTGGCCCAGTGGTATCGGTCCCGAATTACGAGTTGTAGGTCTTGGGTTCGAACCCCGCCAGGCGCATTACTTTGTGTAATTTGACTTTGATTTTGTGACTGGCCTGTTGGTCTAGTGGTTAGTGACCCTGACTGCTATGCCGGAGGTTGTGGGTTCGATTCCCACCCAGGACAAATGTTTGTGCGATCAGCACGATCATTTGTTCTGTGTCTGGGTGTAATTTATCTATAATATGTATGTATTTAGAAATATATAAGTATGTTTATCAGTTGTCTAGTACCCATAACACAAGCTCTGCTTAGCTTGGGACTAGATGGCGTTGTGTGATAGTTGTGGAATATTATTATTATTATTATTTATTTCATCACCACTGCTCTCAAAACAACTCAAAAGTAGCAAAAACGGATCTATGCGAGCAACTTCACGAGATATCCATTATTAAAAAAAACCTTCCCCAGAATGTTACAAACACTTTTCTGAAAACTGCATCAAAATCGGTTCAGCCAAACGTGAGATAATTGCGGACAAACATGCAATCGTCCCAGAAAATCTACGATCCAAGTAAGCAAAACGGATCGACGCGGGCAACGTCACGGGATATCTATTAGTGTTATATACTAAAACCTTGTCCAGAATGTAATGAACACTTTCCTGAAAACTGCATCAAAATCCGTTCAGCCAAACGCGAGATAATCGCGGACAAACATACATACATACAGGTCGAACTGAGAACCTCCTTTTTTTTGAAGTCGGTTAAAAATGCTAATCTCGAGGAAGAGACACTAGTATACGAGTAATTAGTGATAAAACGAACTTTACCTGTAACTCCTGTAAGTAAAGTTCTATCACAATTATACGAAGGACCTCGTCCGAAGAGATTAGCATCCCGCCCCGGGAGAGTTTTTTCCTTTCAATACAACCCAGACACGTAATTTACATCAGTTGAATGCTATTAAAAGTTCTAAACCAATTGACGTTTCGACGATGATCTGACAGCAACATTCAAAGGATACCAAAGTCGTAAGGAATCGGAGACTTGCGTCCCGTTATGTACGAAGGGGTCCCGTTATGTACATATCCGGTCGGCGGGACATTACCTCTTGCATTAATTCGGAAACGTCACTATCAGAGAAGAGAATTAAGCAATCTAATCTTAGAGTGACGTCTGCCATGCGTACGTGATTTTGTTTATAATTATTGTAATTACGAGATTATTGACTTATTTTATTGCATTGCTCCGATATTTCCAGGTAAATACTACGAACTATTTATAATTATGCAGATATAGATAGTACTATCATATAGTTTACAGGCAAAAAAAAGATAAATGCACCTGAGGTCCGTTTTCGCAAACACGAGGCCATAAGTAATTTTCCTGTTACCGTTAGCTTGGGTTTGACTTTTGGGCAAAGGTCTTTCCCCATGTTTTGCAGCTCAGTCCACACTGCTTCTGAATCGGAAGAGCGATTGGTGACATTCGCCCTTACGTTTTCCACTAAAGGTGTTGATAAAATTGAGCATTCTGTTACAATGAGCATTGTTGCGCATGTTACATTTTTTTTTCGTTTTTTTATTCGTTTTTGCGAGACGAGCGTTCTGACATCGTCATGAAGAAATAGTTATTTGCTATGCAAGGCTGCAAAGTTCGGTTTCGGTTTCGGTTTCGGCTGAAAAATCAGTTTCGGTCGGACACTATAGTAAATTATGTACGCGTTGATGTCTCTTACAGTGCATTGTCGTCGTTACATAGTAAAGTTATGTGCGAAACCGGTGGTGGGGTCTACCAAATTGATCGCAGCGCGCGATTTGGCAGACATGTGAACTAACGGGGAACACTTAAACATGTCCATTTATGCACCGCAACCATTTTTAAGTGTTTTTTTTTAGGTTTTATTTAATTGTTAATAAAAAAATATAAAACGCATTCGAAAATGTATCTTAATGTATTTGGCAAGTATTGGTACATTTTATGGCCCCCGATAATATGCTAACTAGCAGAAGGAGCATAGGAGAATAGGAGCAGTGGTATCGGCCCCGACTTACGAGTTGTAGGTCGTGGGTTCAAACCCAGCCAGGCGCATTCTTTGTGTAATTTTTTTCATCACCATTTCTCTCAAAACGGTGAAGGAAAACATCGTGAGAAAATCGGGATGTCTTAGAAACAAAAGTTCGAAGACATGTTACATCTACCAACCCGCACAGGGCCCGCCTGGTTATTATTATTATAAGTTAAGGCGAGGTTGCTGTACAGTCTGTAAATGTATGAGTGCACGCACGACCTCATCCCCGCCAAAATGGAAGCGAAATAACCCGCATTTTGAATGTTTTTCGAAGTGAAAAACAATGAAAAATAAAAACTGTATCTATTCATCTATTGATATTACATGCACATAAATCTATAATTGGCTAAGTAAACGTTCTTAACACATGCATAGTGTATGTGTCGAGTGGGGTCCTGGTGACCTGTAATACAGGTATTGCTATACCTACAATAGGCACCAGTCTCTCACATGTTAATGAAGCATTGTTAGTTTTAGCATGATTATTGCTTTATAAGTTTGTGATGAGAAAATAAATGTACTTATTATATTATTATAATAATAAAATCTCCTATCAGTGACCGTTTAAAATTGTGATTTAGGTGCCATGTTCGATATTTTTTTGTATTGATCCGAATATTCCAAATCGCGGTTCTATCTTTACCATTAACTTGAGAATATATTAAATTTTTACATAATGATTTATATTTATTAAATAATTAAACATTTTATTAGATTTTTCAGAAGTTCAGTAGTCTTAAAAGTCTGTTACCTCCCCTTAATATTTGTTTATATTAAAATGAGATTATATTGTTCTAATATTTTGATAAATAAACAAAACACCAAATTATTTGACAGGTATTTGCAAGGTTGCTAGATTTAAAAAAAGCTATTTTAAATTAAAATTTCAGTAAATAGGTACTTACGATGCCAAATATATCGCGAGACGCACTCTGTGACTGATTTGCAACTGAACCGGGCTATAATAATAAATGCATATGATATGATGGATAATCAGTTGTAGGCAATAAATACTGAACAAAAATTGATAAGATATGAGTATTAATCTCAATTTTGCAAGTTCCTAAAAATACTTTTTTGTAACGTAATAGTTTATTTATCACCTAACTCTAATAAGTTATATTTTTAAATAATTAATTCATGAAATGTTTCCTTCAGTCGTTATCACCACCTTTGGATCGAGGGTTGCCAGATGCAGGCATTTACGCAGGCATCCTCAAGGATGAGTTCTGGCCGAAAGGTGTGACCCGGTTTTAGTGGCCATCTGCGTGGCACCAGTCAGCGAAATACGACGCCGCCTCTTCGTGTGCAATCCTACTAAAGTCCGGTCGGAAAGTAGGAGGAATTTCGTACATTTACCTATTATTACCTGTTTCTGTCACTCCCGCGTAAATATAATGAGTCTCGCTTGCACAGATGCAATGGCCGCCATCTCGGACTTTATCCTACTAATATTACAAACGTAAAAGTTAGTTTGGATGGATGTTTGTTCCTATTTCACGTAAAAACCTCTCAACGGATTTGGTTGAAATTCGGTACACAGTTTGTAACCTGGATTAATACTTAGGATAGTTTTTATCCCGATTTTATGTTCCCACGGGATGATTTTCGATTCAATTATTTTCTTCACTGAAAGGCGAGCATTGCATTGTAGTGAGGTGAAAATCTGTGTGTTGCGCTCGGCAGCAAAGTTATTCTGCGTCTCGTGCCTTTGAAAATTTCGCTACGCTCTGGATTATAGTATCCTTCGCTTGCTCAGTTTTCAATTCAAGTACTCACGCCAAAAAACCACTTTGCAGCCTTGCATAACAAATAACTATAGTTTTGGACCGTTTATATATCGGAGAAGGCCATAGGCTATATAACTTCACGCTATCACCAATTATTAGGAGCCGAGGTGGTTGAAATCACGGGGAACAACTAGTTTTGTTACAAAAAAGTTACGCAACAGTAACTGCTAGTGTCCGACCGAAACTGATTTTTCAGCCGAAACCAAAACCGAAACCGAACTTTCGGCCTTGCTCTCAGTTTCGGCCGAAACCGAAACCGAAACCGAAACTTTTTAAAATATTTAAAATTTGGTTTTTTTTCTGAAATTTATTCTTTTTTTTTTCATTTCTTAAAGACATAAGAAAAAGTGTCACCAGGGTGAATTTTTCAACTTGGCGTGGGTTGCTTTGCTATATTCTTAGCTATGGGGAATATTGACAAAAGTTGAATAGAGTCTCGAGACCAATTTTGCCGAAAACTAAAACTGCATCATTAGATTTTAGAAAAATCAATAATCCTGGCCAGGAATCAAACCCGCTAATTTTGGAAAAAGAATCACACCCTGTATACACCATTCGATACTGTTGCTAGTAAGGTTTTTTCTATGTGACCTATTTAATTTCTACTGAGCCATAATCTATTCGAAATTTTAAAAATTTATTGTTTCCAATGTTTCACTAGATTTTAAGTCTCAACAATCGCACTATTAGCAATACGAAATTACTGAGTTGAAAAAATAGCATTATTTAAAGAAGAAACCGTTAACATAATTATGTTTCCAATACCGCCTAATCCTAATCGCCTTGTGGATTGATAAGTTTTTTAATCAGTTTTTTAATCATTAACGCACTTTCTTTGTTTTACTTACTCTTGGCAGTAACTCAAAAATATAACCTGAACTCACGATTAAATGGACGGTGGCAAACTGAGCCGGGGCCCCGCCGCGCCCCGGCCGGTGAGCAAGCACGTGTGCGCTACGAATTTTACCGAACGACGCATGAAAATGCACGAACATTTGAGTTTCGGCGGGGCCGAAAGTTTCGGCTATATTTTGGCCGAAACCGAAACTAAGGCCGAAACTAGATTTTTTGGCCGAAACCGGCCGAAACCGAAACCGAAACCGAAATTTCGGTCGGTCACTAGTAACTGCATCCCTATTCTTGTTCAACACAGCTGCAAAAATGAACGATGAACGAGAATGCCTCAGTGAGCTCACCAACAATGCAGTTTGAAACAAAGATTCATCAATATTAACCGTAGCTAAAGAAACTAATATTGATAACGTTAATATTGATGAACCTTCGTGGAGAAAATTAATCAGTAGCGCAGAACAAAAGATCGGTACATTCGATTATGTTTTCGTAAATTGTTTTTATTGAAAGTAGTTTGAAAGAGTACTATTTATAACACCTTGCATGCATTGTATTGATGTATACACATGTTTGAGCGAATAAAGAATCTGAATCTGAATCTGAAAGAATGTAATTGGATATTGATTTTCGGTGTCTCGATTGAGGACTATTTTCTTTATTTTAAGTGGTGAAATTTTGGAAGAATTTTTAAAATAACTTAGGTATCTGTTTTTCTTTAAAAGTATTAAGTACGCAGATCTTTTTTGTTTCTAAATATAAGCTAATTTACGAGTGCATACGCCAGTTCACCCCAATCTGTCGAATTTGGAATCTTCTACTGTTGTGGTAAAGTTGAAAATAAAAAGAAATAGTACAGTAATTACGGGTCAATAATAATATTAATTTTCATTCAAGACTGCGATGTTTTCATTTTATGGTGATGATTCACTAAAACACTTTGTTTTATGGATAACTGAACGAGTAGAAAAATAATAGGTACCTAGGTTACCCAACCTTAAGTTTGGGCAATTTACGGAACTTTGTAGCTATCACAATAAAATTTTTACTACACTACATAGGTATGGTATACCCCGTAAATGTCGTACAGCTTCGAAACCTACTGTTCTCTTTTAACCCTTATTTCGACAGAGAAGGTGATAGTAAACTTATTAAAAATTTATTGTATAACCTACTTTACATGGTTTTTCTGAACCTCCAAAAAAAGAAAAAAAAAATCTACCCCCCACCCTTATGGAGAAAAGCGATGTCCGCCACACCGGACATTATCGAAACATAGTAAAAAAAGTGTTAAAATGACTTGTCCGTCCTAGCGGACTTAATCGAATACGTGAATGAAGATGCATAGTATAAAGTAAAAGAATATAATAGTAAAAAAGCCTTTATTTTTTATAAAAGTACAAAAAAACTGTAAGGGCCTGTATTATTTAACAATGAAAGCTCAAAAAATAGACGGTGCAGGTGAACTGAAGACAGAAGGCAGATTAGAGAATGGATGAGACTCATTTTCGGCGCCGGAGCTATCACCTGCTTCAGACGGTGCACGTTCTGCAGGAACGAGTGCCAATATTTTTTTCGAGCGTGCATGCAGGGAAGACTGAAGCAAAAGAAAAGAAATACGTGCTAAGCAAAACACCACCACCAATAAAACAAATAGTTAATACGAAAAAGTAATGGGGTACACACAGATACAGAGACTCATGGTGTACATTATAGCGTCAATATTAGTTTTGTAAATTAGACAGTGAGTACCTAACCAGTTCTGACATAAGTAAGTAGTTCTTTAGGATGAAAAGTTAGTAGGTAGGTACTTAGTTTTTAGCATGTAAGTGTAACGTAAAGGCTAAGCAGATAAGTAGTAGGTATATAATATACACCAGTGAGTACCTATTGAGAATAGGTGTAGGGTTCTTTTCATACCATATTTATTTCGACAAGGTCCGCCGTGACGGACAAGCTGTAAGACACAATAAATACAGGTGTTTCGACGAGGTCCGGTGTGGCGGACAAGTAAAAAACTCGATAATTATTATGAATAACGTAAGCAAAAGCTATGAAATCGTATTATTTGAACATTAGTACACTAAATTCACAAAACACAAATAAAAAATCTACGCAACATAAGCAAAAAATAATATTTTTTAATAAATTACCTGAAAGACTTTTTTAGTGCGCGGTTTCGCCGACATTTTTTCGCCAACTGTCAAACTCTGTGTTGTCACAAGTAAAATTTTTTTTTCTACTAAAACTTAACCGACCTCCCAATAGCTTAGTAGTTTTTTTGTTGCAAAAATAGAAATAGACGGGGCGGTCGGTGGTACGGACAAATTCGAAATAAGGGTTAAAGTTAGGATCACACGATCGCAAATGGCTAGAATAAATTGTCACACACGAAAAAGCTCGCTTTCCAATCGGTTTACAGATAGAAGTCCGAGATATATGAGTTGTAAAGAGGATAAACTAGGTATTAGGATTTAGAAATCGACAAAGTCTGTGACAAAGTGGAATTGTGGCCCACCATAAGCTTATTTTCCTACGGACATTCAAATACAATTAGGTCCACATTCGCGTAAACATACCTATCCGGGTAACGACTTTGATCTTTGTCAATTTGACGGATTCAAACGATTTATTGCTAAAATGGGTCATGATTCCACTTTGTCGATGCTACATGTTCCCAAGTTTTTGGCATTCGTGTTTCCCCAGGTCAGGTGGCCTGCCATGAAGACTTAGCGAGAGTAGTCCCACTGTAGGAACGAGATGGCGCTAGACGACTTGTACAGCTCTATCTCTTTCCCTCAGTATGTATTATGTTGAGTAAAATTTAAATGTTACTTTAATGTAAACATAAATATTCGTATGCCGCTATAAGCGGTGGATATGCTGTACTAACTATGTTAACACTTAACACCTGTAAACCTACCATATTCTACGAATAAATGTCTTTGTCTTTGTCTTTGTCAGAGGAACTTCTCTCGCTTTAAGGCGCACTCCGGATTATGGCAGTACAGGCCACCGTGTGGTTTTAGTCAGTCGAGTTTGACATGCCCCTCCGTCTTCCCCAAGCGGAGGAATTCCATGAGGATTTCTAAAAGTAAAAAAAAAACCCTGAGGGTCACCTTGAAAAATACTGTTACGGCTAAATTAAATCGATTATAAACTTTCCTCAGAAATAGAGATAAATAATTATATATTTTTTAAATAAGACCTTTCGATTTATGATTCCAATTAATGTATTGGAATAATAATTATTGTGCGGGACGGACGTTATCGCCCGGACACACGACGATACGATGAGCTTGTCCGGAGCGGCGTTGACGTCCTGCACCGATGGTTGCTTGCTGTTTATGCTATGGCCTGAAGTCTTGAGTAGCAGGGACTTGTAGAACGAAGTTGTGGATGCGGAGTAAATAAAACAGCCAATAAGTCTTCATAAGTTTTCAGGAAGCGAGTTGCTTGAGTCTTCAGGAGAGAGAGAGAGAGAAGATGTGGTGCCGTACCGTTGACTACGATTTGATCGAAATTACGAATTACTATTGTAGCCCTGAACTTTACCTTAACGAGAGCCGCAAATCGCTTCCTTGATTTATTGTTTATTTTTATTATCTAAAAACTATTTAACAATCGATTTTCTTATTATACTAAAAATGGATTACATGTTGTTTGGTATCACTATAATCCTTATGAAATTGCCTGTCTCCTGACATAATGACCCCGACTGTAACTGAAGGGACTGAAAAGTTACGACGAGTTAAAACTAGAAACTATTAAATTTTTTAATTAAATTACATTTTCATAGGTCATTATCTCAGGAGGTTTGGTGGTTATTCCACAGACTTAGGTCACGTTAGGTAGCCTGGGTAACAGCCTAACGTGATCCAACATTTATAACGATATATCTATGTATTTCAGGAGTCTAGGGCCTGAATAATGATAGACACAAAAAAATAATCTTTATTAAAGAAACAAATTGTGTACAGGACATCTTACAACGTCAAATAAGTGGCTTTTCGAACGGATTATGGGTTTAAAAGTTAGGTCCAGGCCTAGGTCTCAGTCTAGGCTACCTGGATACACAAAAAACGAAACTATACTATGACTATAAGCCCACTCAATTGATGCTACAAAATGCACTGTAATTTTTTAACTGTTAAGTTCTATTTTAAACACTATAACTATATTTCACGTAACTGTCTATAATTTTACTTAGTAATTTTCTCACTATGAACACTATAAACACTTAGGTTTTGATGGTGACGCTTCGTCGCGAACAATTATGTTTATCTATTTAGACACTTCAACCTATGAATTTTCGTTAAAATCGATACAGTTATTTTGATAAAATAAGGACTTGAAAATAATATTGTATTTTTTTTAACCTACCATCATCAAATGAGTCCTCCCACCCAGGACGGGACTGGAGGGACTGTCAGATTCGTTTTGACTAAAATCCACGTTGTTCCTTCAATAGCCCTTTCCGTTCCAGGGTCACATTTACCTGATCAAACAGTCCCGTGACTTGAAATATTGTATGAAATGCCGTTTGACGTACTCGTATATTCTCTTTAATTCCGGAATGACGTTCCTGTGGAATAACTTCCAAACGTCACGCGGGCATCGCCATGAGCATAAACTAGTATAAAATATTAGTAAGATTGACGTCAGAACGTTCAATAAAACCTTCAGAATGGATAGGGATTCCGCCTCAGGGATATTGTTTTCTGACTTTCCGCTGTTCGAAAATTAATATGCCAAAATCTATAAAAGGCGTCTCCTGGGGCTAGATATTCTTATTAATGAGGCATTATTCCTGAAAAAAAAATGAAAAAAAGGTGTTTGAAGACTATAGTTTTTTCAAATACTGGTTACTGTCTCGCTTCGCCCGCCCAAGTGAGTAAAGAGCAAATGAGACAGCGGGAGCTTAGCCCCTCTAGACCGGGCACACCGCAATTGCGGCGGTAAGAGCCCTCTCTGAGGAGTGGCTGGATAGGCGTCACGACATCTTTATCATACCGCTTGACGCAGGTCCTAACCGGACACGGAAGTTTCGGGAGGTTCCTGTGTCGGGTAAGGAGGGAGGAAACGCGGCCTGGGTGTCACCACTGCGAGGATCACCCGGAGGACATGATGGAGCATACGGTGCAGGACTGCCCCGCTTGAGAAGAGCACCGCCATTTCCTCACGACGGCGATAGGCGGTGACCTCTCGCGCCCGGCATTGGTCGGGGCCTTGCTGCGGGGCAAGACGTAGTGGGAAGTGGTCGCCTCCTTCTGCGAAGCAGTCATGCTAGCGAAGGAGGAGGCGGGACGCGTGAGGGAGTGGACAGCTTCCACCTCACGACCCAGCCGCAGTGGGAGGCGCCCACGGCGACGGCCATCGCAGGACGAGATCCGGCCACCCCGCAGGCGCGCCCGCGTCCTCGCATGGGCATGTGTGGACTATCCCGGGTTGACGTTTAGTATTCATCTGTTTTAAAACTTTTCGTCTGAATATGGCGGTAAAAACAGGATTTCAAAAATATCTAAAAAATAATAATAACGTACGTATTAGTTATACGAGTATTTTGTTTATTTCAGTTTTGTCCTTCCGCAATTTCAATCTGCACTGCCTGTCACTAGCATCGATTTATATCGCCACTAAGAGTTTGCAATTCATCCACAATGTCGTGGAAAAACATCTATAAATAAGCTTTCTTTTCCAATTACAACG
Source organism: Agrotis clavis (assembly GCA_954870645.1). Classification (NCBI taxonomy): domain Eukaryota; kingdom Metazoa; phylum Arthropoda; class Insecta; order Lepidoptera; family Noctuidae; genus Agrotis; species Agrotis clavis. The sequence goes on from OX940925.1 coordinate 8,803,705, forward strand.
ATAAATCTATTTGTGATGTGGTCTTGAACTAAGAATAGCTGAGGATCTAACTCCTACGCATGTTGTGGCGATACAATTAATTCTATTAGGCGAATGGAAAGCTGCATTGAGTACATCTACATAGGTATGCCTACGGACTTTTAGAGTAAAGGAAAAGACACCGCATCTGTGCTTGCGCACTTTCTTGTGGACTAGTATTTTATACCTGGACTAACACATGGGATAGTTTTTATCCATATTTTATGTCCCCGTGGGATAATTTTCGAGTGGTTACAGGCGAAGCCGCTGGCAACAGCTAGCAGTGTATTTACTTGTACAACATGAAAAATATCTATAAAACGAATATCAAGAAGTGTCAATTTAACACTTCATGTGCCCTCAACCTTATTATGTATTGTACTGAAAGTTTTTTACTTTCTTAGAAAGCAGTGTTGGCAAATCAAACTAAAAGGCATCCGAGTAGATCGGAGAAAAATGGATTCAGAAGTAATATAACGTTTCAATAAACATAATATTGCTGAGATTCCTAGAACTTTGGAACTCTGAGAAACATCAAGCAGGTAAAGTGATTCTTGTAGTTTTTTTTTTATTATCAGTAAGTATCCCTTCTTCGTAGGATCTTTAAGAACAAATTCTATAATAAAGTGAGGACTGTTTTAAATTAGCTTTAGAATAATAAAGCGATTCACACACGGGTCCGCGCTCCGTCGCGGCGGAAGGTGGCGGTAAAGCGGATTTCGTAGCGGTGCCCCGCGCGGTAAGGCGGTTTACGCGTCTGTCTGCGCGGATGGAATTAACACGGTTTTGACCAGTTTGATCACAGACACAGACGCCACCTCACCGCGCGGAAGGCAGCCCGATGGCGGTGAAAGAGCCGCTCGATCGCGCGGCCGGGCGGTGTACGTGTGTTTAGGCATCTACGGATTTATAGACACCAATGCGACATGAGATCCGCTTCACCGCCTACCGCGGCGGTGCGCGGTGCCGTATGTGAATCGCCTAACGCGGTATCACTTTTTCCCACGTTTTTATACACTCACTTTTTTATTCAATAATGAAAAAGGTCTTCCTTTCATTATCATACAATTTAAAAACGCACGATCTTACAAGAAAAAGGGCTAGAAGCGAAACTGTCCGAGAAAACGGAAGAAACTGAACATTTCCTTTATTTTTATTTTTTATTTTGCGATTATCCGCGAACACAATCTCGCCTGATGATGATGATGAAGTGGTAGACGGTGAAGCACGCTGGCCAAGAAGTAAACTATTCATTGACTTGAAGGCACCAATGTCAAAGCTATAGGTTTGACGACACGATTGGCACAGTGGCTGATCGATTGACTGTTGCTTGCCTGTCGCAGGTTCGATTCCCGCACGGAACAAATATTTGTATGTTCTGCAAGTAGTTGTTCCGGCTTTGGGTATTAGTCTATGTGAGTTTCTATGTTTGTCAACGCACCCACGATACAGGAAGAAATTGATAGAGTGGGGCAACGTTTTTTTTTAAGAAAAAAGAAAAAAAGGTATCAGGAAACACAGACCTCGGCAGAGGAATGGACTCATCCAGGGACTCAGTTTCAAAAGCGGTTGTTATTCAGCCACGTGCCTCTTCTAAAGAGAAAGACGTAAATACGTAAGTTACGTAAAGACGTAAGTCCTTTTAATCCTCTACAGGGGTCATTGTACATCTTAACGAACACCTTTTACTAAGGGGCAAAACTGAGTTCAAGAAAAAAACGGGCCTAGTGCGAGTCTGACTCGCGCTCGAAAAGTTCCGTATCTATAAAACCCGTCTAACTATCACGGTTCATGAGATACAGCCTGGTGACTGACGGACAGACAGACAGACAGACGGAAAGCGGAGTCTTAGTAATAGTAGGGTATTATGGTCCCCTATTACCCTTTGAGTACGGAACTCAAAAAACAGCAGTTCAGTACCTTTGGACGAGTAAGGCGAACATGTATGTACTGTACCCATAACACGAGTTTTCACTATTTCACTTTACAGCGTCTTTCCAGTATTTACAGCGTTTCTTGTATCTAAAAATGGACCAGCGAGCGCCAGCGAAGAAGGAACTAATTTTATCCTTGAAATTTGTCAATTTGAAAATGTTTAAGTTTTCCACTTTACGTCAGAATAACTGAAATCTCATGATAAGGCCTCTGAAATTGGATTTAACGTTGAAAGTAAAACATAGTTTATCAGATAGTCACGTCTTTCTTTATAATATAATATGTCGAATAACGTGTTTCGTTTGGCGATCCCTACAGGGAATACTAGAAATACTGTGGACCGATAGCTTGCCAAGCAAACTTACCTAGTCGTAGAGAATCTGAATAAGCAAATTATGTCGAGATCCTTCGATTTCCTTTTATTTGAAAAAGGATGAGGAGGAAAAGGAGACCTTTTTTCTCAAGGAAACTACAAAATGGGTTGCTTCTTACCCGACTGCGCCAGGAGGGTTATGATTTTCGAGTGTATGTATGTATGTTTCTGTGTGTTGCTCTACAGCCTAAACGGCTTGATGGATTTTAACTTGAGAGGTGTCGTTAGATTCGTCTTAAACGTGAGAGTGTCACTGGGTACATAAAACTGGCCAAGTGCGAGTCGAACTCGCGTGCAAAGGGTTCCGAACTAAAAATATTTTTTTAAATCTCTCACATTCTATCAAGTGGGGTATCAAATTAAAGGATGTTAAAAATGGTTTACTAAAATATATATAACTTATATGTTTCAATTTAATTTGGACTGATAAATGCTAACAAAAACTAAAAATAGTAAAATAAAATAAATATTTAAAAAAACAGAAAACCCGACTGCGTATAAAAACTAAAAAGAAAGAAACAAGCCCAGTAGTTTAGAATTCACTCATTCACACTCACAGTCGGGGGCCATTCAAATTATACCAATCAAATCTTCCCAAGGGCCCCCGACTGTGAGTGTGAATGAGTGAATTCTAAACTACTGGGCTTGTTTCTTTCTTTTTAGTTTTTATACGCAGTCGGGTTTTCTGTTTTTTCAAATATTTATTTTTTACAATTTAATTCACTACGACGAAAATTCATCATCAGCCGGAAGACGTCCACCGCTGAACATTGGCCTCCCCCTTAGATCGCCCCCTCATCATCATCATCAGCCTATAAATGTTCCCACTGCCTCCTCTTTGAGGGAAGGAGTGGGCCATAATCCACCACACGGGCCCAGTGCGGGTTGGTAGATGTCACATGTCTTCGAATGTTTGGTTCTAGGACATGCCGGTCTCCTCACGATGTTTTCCTTCACCGTTTTGAGAGCAGTGGTGTTGAAATATATTACACAAAGTAATGCGCCTGGCTGGATTCGAACCCACGACCGTAAGTCGGGGCCGATACCACTGGGCCACCTGCTGCTCTAGACCGCCACGCCGAACGACAATTCGCCACTTGCATCCATCGGTTGCCCGCGACTCTCACGATATCTACAGGATTCGTGCTTAGATAGTAGTACCCTTTTTTTTTTGTAAGCGGTGAAAAATGCCTAACGCATACCCGAACCGCCCGGGGGGACAGCTGGGTTATGTGGGGCTTGCACCCACTAAAAAACACCGCCGTGAGCCTACACTCGCCTTCATGGATGAGCCGTGAGAACTGCTACGCATGACTTTCACGACTCATCACCGACTCTTTTGGTGATGTCCAGGCCTGAACATCGCCACCACTCATGAGGGCCGTGCTATGCCACGACGATAGTCACCTCGATCTATCGCCCACTGGCACCTCTTAGGGTGGCATCAGGTCACCATGGCGCCTCCTCCGACGTCCCATCCTCTTGCGGCGAATCTCGTCAGCTAAGGTGTCCTCCTCACTGACGCGCTCCGCCGCCTCCTTCTGCGAGATCACGTCCTCGCAGAAAGATGTAACAGCTTCCCACGCCTCCTTGCTGTCCACCATGGCCTTTACCACGGCTGGCAAAGAGAGGTCTGCCCCGATTGCTGCTGCGAGAACACGACGCTGCACTACCCAAGCAGGACAGTACTGAAGAGTGTGAAGGGCCGTGTCCTCGCTGCAACCGCACTGGTGACATACGGGAGTCCCCTCCCGTCTAGCCACTTTGAGATAGTAGTACCCCAAGACCAAGCCCTGGGTCGTCGTCTTTCGCAAACGCCTCAAGGAGCAAACTGACAGAGCTCCGTAGGCCCCGTAGGGTTAAGCGCCTATTGAGGATATAGGACTGTCTAAGTAGGTCACAACGGCCCAGAAACGCAAAGGGCATTTGAAGAAACACGGTGGATTCTTAGTCAGAAAGGTACGACAGTCCCTTCTGATCTACTCAGGGCTGGATGACTCATTTGATGATTTTACCTAAATATAATGACACAATAAACATTTTTTTCACATTACATTTACGGCTTTACTATACCACCAGAAGAATATATGAAAGGGACTTTATCAAATAAAGCACATTTTTGCTACAAACCTGTAGCGTTATAGTTTTATTTTATTCGGCGACATTTCCAAACGAAACCTTTTGTCGCGGTCAAAAGGGAAACGTATTCACTTTCCAGTTGAAATACCATATTTTCTGGAGTGTTTGTTTTATAAATGGGCTGTAAAAAGGTAAGCGGACAAAGGATGGCTGTTGAAAAAAGATAAAAATCTGTTGAACGCTTGTCTCGTTAAAGCATCTGTCGAACACTTGTCTAAAAAAACTGTAAATAGCAATACAGCATTTAACGTTGTTATAAGGGTCGTTATGCAGTTACACTTTGTTCGACCAAAAAAAAAGTGTTCAACAGATGTTTAACTTTTTGTGGTAGAACGATGGGTGATATAATTCAAGAATATACAATAAAACGAAACGCATCTCAAACAGGATCAATTCTGATTGGTGGATTGTGATCGTGTGCCATCCACTCCCTTTCTTGACGTCCCACTCCGACACATAAGAATTTCGATATCCACACAAATACTCTGAAAAGTGTGCTGTTGCGGGTGCCCTCTATCTGGCAGAAACTTGTTGCTCCGAAACCTATTTGGCAGAACTCACTTGGCAGAAACTTTTTTAAACGAACATTGTTATGGTATAAAAAATTATTAATATAATTGTTTTTTGGCCTAATGTTTTTATGTCCGAATTTAAATTGGGATACTTTTAAGATGGCAGAATTGTATTGGGCATAATTACCTTTGTCAGAGTTACAATTTTGCATATTTTCAATTAGCATAACGTTTATTAACAGAGAGCAGAGTTGAGAGCAGTGGTGGCCCAGTGGGAGAGCAGTGATGGCCCAGTGGGAGAGCAGTGGTGGCCCAGTGGTATCGGTCCCGACTTACGAGTTGTAGGTCGTGGGTTCGAACCCCGCCAGGTGCATTACTTTGTGTAATTTGTTTCATCACCACTGCTCTCAAAACGGTGAAGGAAAACATCGTGAGGAAACCGGCATGTCCTAGAACCAAAAATTCGAAGACATGTGACATCTGCCAACCCGCACTGGGCCCGCGTGGTGGATTATGGCCCACTCCCTCTCACAAGAGAGGAGGCCTGTGTCCCAGCAGTGGGAACATTACAGGCTGGTGATGATGATGATAACGTTTATTTAGAGCGCCGATTATTTGGAATAATTTGACTTAGCATACTTCGAAGATCACAGAATTTCAGAATAGAAATAATTTAATAGTCATAATAAAAAAAAAAAAAGTTTTATATGCTACAAAAGTTAGTGACAGAAATTAATCGCTGCAAAACCGACTTCACGTAGTCTTGTCTGCCCTACCCCTAGAGTGTAATCTAAACCCGCGAAGGCGCGGAGGGGCGAGGCGGCCCGCGAGCTGAGGAGCAGGTGGTGGGCGTAAAATCATCTGCGACGATTAGCTCGCGTGGGACCGCCGGAGACCCGCAGCGCCGGAGCCGTGACAGAAGCCATGCCTGCTGTGAATTTTCTGCGATATGATGGTTATACTTTGATTATTATGGATATAAAATATATGCCAAAAGATGATTCTGGTTGTGAACTTTCTACGATATGATGGTTATACTTATTGATTATTATGGAAATGAAATTTATGCCTAAAGATTCTGACTTACAAAATTATGGGTTTCGGTGTTATGGTAAATGAGTGTATGCCAAACGATTTTCTGCGAAAAGAGGTTTATGCTATCCGTTGCTATGCAAGATAAAATTATGACGTAAAAAGTTCTGCTATAAAGGGTGGACCCTGCTGTTGCATCACACTGACTGTCTACAATATTCAAGACCCTGTTTATCGCCTGTCCAGTAAGTGGTCAAAACTTTATCTTATCAATCAAGGGCTTTATTTATCACCTTCAATAACATCACTTTTTTCTAACCTGCTCTATTCCACTCCCGGGCAAAGGCCTCCCTCTACTCTTTCCACATCTCGCAAACTCGCCCATCCTCCTTCCAGTTTAGGTTCGTCACGCCATGCCATCTGCTTCGTGGCCTACCGCCGCGCCCCGCGTCGCTGTCTCTGGGCATCAGTGTTGAGTTATTTTTTTTTTGCCCACAATTTGTTGGGCATGCGACAGACATGTCCTGTCCAGTCCCATTTCTGGGCCACGTCAGTTATATTTGTTTTGGAGCGCAGTATTGTGTTTCGAACGCGATACGTTGATGTAAAAAATAGTACTTTGATTTTTTAGATTTATTTTATTTAGCAAGTTATTTTATTACAGAAGTTTATAAACTTCAAGTATTTACATACAACGCAAGCGCCAGGTAAAAGGGTAATGACCGTAACTCCAAAGATGAGGTCACTGACCTTTACATCGCTTTCAAAGGCGTGATTTAACGCTTACAGGTGAAAACGGAAATTAAACCATTTGGTATAAGTATTGTTTTATGTTCTAATTTATAGGTTTGGCACGGCCATAACGTGTTTACTTGTTTTATATGGAAATTTTGTGAGTTAATGGCTGTTTTTGCAAGTTTAGTATTGGTATAGGCATCCCAAAGTTTTACGCGTATTATGAGGAAATGGGAGTTTTGTAAATAAGGTATGTGAAGAATCTATAGCTGTTGCTCTGCGAGCATTTGGTGGTACGGTCGTCCGGACTTTACTGGCAAGATTGAGCATTTTTAGAGGGTTCTAGTGCTTATAAAAATAACGTATCATTAAAAAAGGAAACAGAGACAAGGCAAGTAAATATTAGGTATTCTGTCATAAATCTTTGCTGTATGACCAATATGAATATTTGTGAGACTGTTTGTATGGAGAAAAGATCACTAGCAGGTCGTCTTTAGGGCGAATTAAAAGCGATCAGCACATTTAAACCAGGGTCAAGAATTACGACATTGTCAGTGGCATTATTCCATAGCATGTTTTGCGAATATCATTGTTTTGCTTTTAAGTTTTCGAAATTTAATTCTCAGAATTCTTTTAAGGAAAATTTCACCTGCATTTAAGTGGAAATTCAAAATAATTGTTCTTTGACACTCGGATTTACAATATATCTGATTTATCTTATTATACTTTTAATTACCGTTACTAATTTCTGTTGTGCATGAAGTGCAGTATCTGGTAATCTGTGCCCTAATTTGTTACATGAGAATACAAACGTGTTGTGTAATGATATATCTCATCTTATTCCACTTATCAAGCTCGCTTTATCACAAACTTCTAACATAATCACCTAACTTTGTCAAGTTTATTTAGAAAACAGGTATTAATTTCAAAGTTCTTCAACTTAGTATGTATAAAACTATTTGGACTTTTGGAGGAATCCTATCGATGTTCAACGCGCTCGTGGAGACCAATCCTGGATTGGATATTCAACTAATGATAGACGATAATGTCGCCGGTTGTTCAATCAGTGCGTCCTTCCAGTCCTACGGAGCCGAAACGTGGACCATGTCAGTCAAGCTGGCCCACCGACTTCATGCCACGCAGCGTGCTATGTAAAGGTCTATGCTTGGGATCTCGCTAAGGGTTAAAATCCGGAATGAGGTCTTACGGCATAATACCAAAGTTATAGATATTTTCGAAAACATGGGCTGGTCATATCTGCCGCAGAACCGACGAAAGGTGGAGTAGGAAGGTTCTCGAATGGAGACCGCGTGTAGGTAAGCGTAGGGTGGGAAGCCCCCGGCAATATGGATGGCAGAAGATCGCGAGTGCGCTGTAGCGCTTCCTGGGAGAGGCCTATGTCCAGTCAGATGAGACGATATTGTAAAAAGGTAGGTGTAATAATTTCTTAATTTATTAATAATATATCAAAATATGCGGCGATATGTAGCAAAATGACCGTATCTTTTGATTATGTTGTCGTTGGTTACGCTCTACTTCAAAGTCAAACTTATAATAGAGCAAAAGTCAAATTTATAATATATGTATTTGATATTAATTTTCAGCTTTATACCGCCACGCGTTCCTGATCAAAAGGCTCTTGAAAAACGGACTGACGGATAACACAGTGATCCTGTAAAGGATCCGTTTTTCTTTTTTTGAGATAAGAACTGAACCTTAAAAAAATGGTTTAAGAATTTGGCTTTAATTAGTAATTCTTTATAGTAATAGTAATAGCAGTGGTGGCCCAGTGGTATCGGTCCCGACTTACGAGTTGTAGGTCGTGGGTTCGAACCCCGCCTGGCGCATTACTTTGTGTAATTTATTACATCACCACTGCTCTCAAAACGGTGAAGGAAAACATCGTGAGGAAACCGGCATGTCCTAGAACCTAAAATTCGAAGACATGTGACATCCACCAACCCGCACTGGGCCCGCGTGGTGGATTATGGCCCACTCCCTCTCACAGAGAGGAGGCCTGTGTCCCAGCAGTGGGAACATTATAGGCTGATGATGATGATGATGAGTAATTCTTTATTGCAGCAAACAGACCAAAGGCACTTAGGTTTTCACATAGTATTAGTTTTGCTTTATCCATTTCCCCCAAAGAATACACACGTAGGTGTTATTTCTACAATATGTATTTTACATTGTAAAGCATTGTTGGTTATCTTCAGTTTACAGGACATTACACAATGTGTTCGATTGTATTCAAGTGTCGTTCCACACGATGTTCTCAAAGCCAAGTACCTAGGTATAGATTTATTCATAACGTCTTATCACATTTCTGTATTTTACTTTAAACCGAACTTGAAGAATTTTTTACTGCGTTTATCGAATGTATTTTTTTTTGTGAATTCGTCATCGTGCCACCATTTTCAATTTTCCATTTCAGTACGAACGAGGAACCAATTTTTCTATGAAATTAACAAACAAACAAAGTTCCTGTTTAAAAGTAAAAGTCACAAAAACTCGAAGAAGTCATGCTAGGCTAAGCTGGAGGTGGAAGCGGCTTTCGGTAAGCATGGCTATCAAAGTGCAAAACGAGTCTACATTTGATGGGCATAATATCCATACCGTCAATCTTAGATTGAAAATGTCCGGAATCCGTGTTCAAAACAAACTTAACCTTCTTAGCCATTGTGAATGTAAATGTCTATGTGAGCGCCACGCAAACATTTGAATGTTTTCCTTGGAGATGTTCACTTGTTTTACGTAAGAATCACACAAGGGGATAATTTTTCTTTCTTTTTGGCTTCAATTCTCAGGAACTAGGAATAGAAAGGCCAACTAGGAATTTGGGCATTCAATAATGTAAGCCGTCAATGAAACCTCACGCCGCTGCCGCCGCCGCGCCGGTACAAACTTGACGGTAAACAGACTTGACGGTAGCCGTCATAATGTTTAATTATAATTCTGTAGATTGATGTTGTTTACCAAAGATTAAATTGTACAGACAACCTGAAACTTACCTGAAAAGAAAAATCCCTAATAATAATGTTAAATTGCGATTTCTTAAGAACCTAAAACTTAATAATATGAGTTCAATGTCCTCCTAATGTGTCTTAAATATACCAAGACATGTCCCGGGTATTTTGAGACATTATTTACCTTTTCTGGAAATCAGTCCGGGTATTCATAGCGTATAAATACGTTCATTAGTATCATTCTCGACTTGACTTGCAAAGGTCAAAAGCTGATACTTTCAATGTCATAGGGGAGGTAAGCCCAAGACGGGTAGCCCGCCAAAAACGGGTATACCTTTTAAATTACGCGTCGTTCTTGCTAATGAGAATGTGTGCGTGCAGGACGCGGCGCCTCATAGGTAGAGGCTTATTAATTCATTAATTTAATATGCATACCCGTTTTAGCCGGGCTATCCGTCTTGGGCTTACCTCCCCTACATGTACAGACGTCCACACATCAATCCAGCCCAATCTGAAGTAGTCGCTTACATTTTTTTTTTTACGTGGCAAAATCATCAAATGAGTCCTCCCACCCCGAGCAGGGCGGGAGGGACTGTCAGACTCGTACTGACTAAAATCCACGGTGTCCTTCGGTAGCCCTTTATGTGCCGGAGTCGTGGTGTACGTATGTCCCGCAACCCCGGCAGGAATGTGGCCCTCTATAGGGGGGCCCCGTCATTATGCTGACGCTCCTTGAGGCGCGCGTGGGACACAATGCACCGTCGACCCGGGCATGGTCCATGGTCGGACAGCGAGTTGCCCTTTACTCGCCGTCCGCATGCCCGCGCCTACGGTGGCCGGAGATCGTCCCGCGACATCCGTCGCCGTGGGCGTCTACCACTGCGTCTATCTTTCTTCTTTCTTTCCTTCGCGAGCATGACTGCTTCGCAGAAGGAGGCGACCGCCTCCCACTCCGTCTCGCCCCGCAGCATGGCCGCGACCAATGCCGGGCGCGAGAGGTCTCCGCCTATCGCTGCCGTGAGGACACGGCGGTGCTCCGCCCAAGCAGGGCAGTCCTGCACCGTATGCTCCACCGTGTCCTCCGGGTGATCCTCGCAGTGGTGACACTCGGGCGTTTCCTCCTTTTTTATCATGCACAGGTACCTCCCGAAGCTGCCATGTCCGGTGAGGACCTGTGTCATGCGGTGGGTGAGGACGCCGTGGGACCTATCCAGCCACTCCTCAAAGAGGGGTCTTACAGCCGCGATTGCGGCTAGCCCGTACCTCGGTTGCGACAGTCGTTCTCTCCAAACTGCCCTGAGATCGCGCCGGAGCTCTTCCCGCCGCGCCTCGACTTCTCGAGGCAGCGGGGAGTCGCTTGCATTGAGTAGGTTTCAGTTTTAAAAATCATTGAATATTGATAAATAAGGACGGCACGGTTAGCGCAGAGGCTAAACGAGTTCGAGTTCGATTCCCGCACGGAAAAAATACTTGTATGACCTAGTAGTAGTTTGGGTCTGGGTATTTGGGTACGTGAGTTTCTATATTTGTAAACGCTTCCACGACAAAGGAAAAATTCCTAATGTGTACTTGTGTATCAAAGATTTTATAAAAAAAAAAAACATATTTGTACGCCTCTTGGCATAACATAGCGCCCTAATAACTTTAAGATTTACTACCTATTTTATACAAATAAAATAATTTGATTTGATTTAAACGCATTATTTGGGAATGGGGCTTGTGACGTAAAACCGCTTTATAAATCGAATTGCGAATTATAAAAGCGTTATATCTTCATCAGCTTTGGTAAGAAAAATACCGATGGCCTACCATACAAGCGGGAGTTAGTTCCACTGTAGGAACGAGATGGCGCTATACTACTTGTATTGCTCTATCTCTTTCCCACATCCGTGGAACTATTCTTGCTTTAAGACTTTATGGAAGGCCCCCTGGTCAAATATATAAAAAATAAAAACATATCTAGTTCGATTCTGTAACCATAATATTATGTAAACAGTAACAAAAAGAAGAAAAAATTCAGCAGTTTCCACTCAAAGTGTCACAAAAACTGTCTCGACGACAATTTTTATGATTTATCTTGAAAACTTCCGTCGTTAGTAGTAATTTGTAAATAAAAGTTTTAATTAAAACACGAACTGGGTCCAAGTTGCTTTGATCTTGTTTTAACACAATTTTCATTGCTTGAAATCATTTGAATATTTTGTAATATTTATACTTTAGTGTTTATCTTATTTTCCTTTGAGTTAAGAAAAGTTCTAGAACAAGTTTCGTATAAAATATATCATAGTAAAGAGAATTACAAGGGTAAAGCTATTGCGCGCCTGTTAAACGTCAATAAAGAAATAAATGATTTACGGACGTAAAAGATGCGAACATGATGACGGTTAACACCCCCTATATACGAATGTACTCTATGGTTAACACGTCAATGACGGCGGCGGCGTGTCAATCATGATAATATTGTGCACGAGTGAATCTGTCAACTGTCACTTGAAAGTAACGTTTGGCAAAAATTTATTTGGGACATTTTAGTGTTCAATTAGGGTCAGCTCAGACCGAAACGTGACGCTGCGCGCACATTTCAATAGAGCTACTCAAAATCTAACTCTATTTCCTACGCGAAAAGATACACCTTTCGCAACCCAGCGCGGCGGTGATGGCGGCGGCGGCCGGCGGCGCGGAGGCGACGGCGCCACGCTGCATTTTAACAGCGACTCAAAATTTAACTTTATTAACAACATTTTAAGATACACATTTGCAATGTCATTGTGTCACGTCGCGCCACGTCGCGTCTCGGTGTGAACTGACTGATAGATTTATTTAATCAACTTTTTTTTTGTTATTTTCGTTCCTTTTTTCCATTAAGTCCTCATTTTTTAGGGTGCCGTACTCAGAGGGTAAAACCCGGGACCTTAAGGTGCGGAGCAGAGCTGTGCCACGATTCACCAATCACATGGCTTGAAATCCACATGTGCCTGTCAGCCGTGTGCATCAGCCATGTGACTGGTGAATAGCGGCACAGCTCATCTCCGCTCTGCTCCGCTCCGCCTCAGTGGAACCGCAGCCTATTACTATCTGTGTGTGTCTGTGTGTTCGTCTGTCAACAGGTTGTATCTCAGAACCGTGACAGATAAACAGTTCTCGCAGATGATGTTTTTCTGTTGCCGCTATAAATACTAAAAACAGAATAAAATATTTAAGGCGGCGATACAACAGACATAATTTTTTTAGACCACGGTCATCTAGCAAGGTCTCAAGGTCTCAAGGTCATCTGCCTACTTCTTAATGAGATGTTTCATACAAAAGCACTTATATAAATTCTCACAGTCTTTTTGATCAAGATTTGATAAACTGTCATAGGGTGGATCTCCAAAACGGGCGTATTCGTGTGATCGCTCTGGTGCTTTTCAGATATTGATATTTAACGGTAATTATGTATCTCATTAAAAAGTATGATATTCAAATAGTATATTTTTACTTTTGGCCTTCAATTTACACTAACAGTTATGGAAATATTTAAGTTCAAAAAATTTCGCGACCAGAGCAATCATAATTGGTGCCAGAGCGATCATAAATGGTCAAACCAATTAAAAAAAAAAGAATATTGATAAAAAATTATTAGTTTTGGCGTTTTTAGTCATATTATTGGTATACGTGTAACAAGATAACATGTAAGTGATACCTTTTCTTCCGGAAGTCGGTGGCTTTGTTTTTTATTTCACTGACTATGGCCATCCGACTTCCGAAAGAAAAGTTATTTTATACTTTTTTGTGTTTGGTTTTCAAGTCGGTTCCTTTTTTTTTCAAAAAGCTTTTTTTTTTTTTTCCCTTTTAGTTTAGATATTCAATTAAATAGGTGTCTTTGAAAAATCTACAATACAAGTCAGCAAAAAAATGGATGTATGTGGGTAATGTCACAAGATATCCATTAGTTTTATATAAAACCGTTCATTATCATCATCTCAGCCATAGGACGTCCACTGCTGAACATAGGCCTCCCCTTTTGATCTCCACATATACCGGTTGGAAGCGACCTGCATCCAGCGTCTTCCGGCGACCTTTATAAGATCGTCTGTCCACCTTGCTGGTGAGTGGTGGACGTCCTACGCTGCGCTTGCTAGTCCGTGGTCTCCACTCTAATACTTTTCGACCCCATCGGCCATCTGCTCTGCGAGCAATATGGCCTGGGAATCTTCAGCTTGCTAATCCGGTGGGCTATATCGGTGACTTTAGTTCGTCTACGGATCTCCTCATTTCGGATTCGATCACGTAGAGAAACACCTAGCATAGCCCTCTCCATAGCTCGTTAAGCGACTTTGAGCTTGATTGATGAGTCAACAACTTCGAGTACTGAGTTTCCAACAGAGACTGGGGTGGGCACAGCATTGGCTTTTGACATAATTTTCGTCTTGTCCATGTTCATTTTCAAGCCCACCCGTTGTGAAACTCGGTCGAGGCCATCGAGCATCATGCTGAGTTCCTCCATCGACTTTGCCATGACTACGATGTCGTCGGCAAACCGAAGGTGAGTGATGTATTCGCCGTTGATGTTGATGCCAAGTCCTTGCCATTCCAGGAGCTTGAAGGCGTCTTCCATTGCGGCAGTAAACAGTTTCGGGGAGATAACGTCCCCCTGTCTTACGCCTCTTCTCAGTGGAATCGCCTTCGTGCTCTGCTCCTGTACTCGGACCGACATGGTGGCGTTATTATACAAGCACTTCAACACCTCGATGTACCGATAGTCAATACGGCATCGCTGGAGTGACTCAAGTACCGCCCATGTTTCCACCGAATCGAAGGCTTTCTCATAGTCCACAAACGCTAAGCATAATAGCAAGTTATACTCTTCGGTCTTCTGTATAACTTGCCGCAGCGTATGGATGTGGTCTATGGTACTATAGCCTCTTCGGAAACCGGCTTATTCTGGAGGCTGAAAGTCATCAAGTCTGTGTTCGAGACGGTTCGTGTAATTATAATTATATTAAAACCGTTCCCAGAATAAAACTAACACTTTTCTGAAAACCGCATCAAAATCGGTTCAGCCAAACGCGAGATAATCGCGGACAAACATTCATATACACACATGCAGGCCGAACTGCGAATCTCCTTTTTTTTAAGATAGTTAAATAGTTTTATAACGTACAATTAATGCAAAATATCATTGCTCTGGTCTTTTTGGACAGAGCAATCACAGCCATATCGATCAGAAAAAGTCACAAAATCATGAATATAGCCGAATTTAGAAGCAGTAGAAATTTATAATTACGTGTCATAAAAACCATCATAAAGATCACCCAATTCACATAAAAAACAAATTTACAAGCTTAATATTTAATTTGAATAACGTGCCATATCAATCATAAAATTCGAGAACCAAATCCAGAGTAATCATAAACTTGCCTTCGTGAACTTACCTTCGCGGATACGTGGCACAAAGGTATCCTCCTCAACGGTTAGACCACTGCTGGTGCTACCCAGCGAGAGTGGAATAGAGTGTCTATAACGCGTAACTAGGCATGAGCGCGATGTTTTACCTCAGCGCAGAGCGATGAGATAAAATGCCCGGACACGAATTTAAATTCAAATTGTGGCAAAAGTATTCATAATAAAACTACAAGTATTTTATAACAATGAAGATTAACTATTTCTTATGTAATCTAAATAAGTTGTTTCATATGTAGCTTCTCATTAAAAAAATAAAGAATATTTTTTTCATTCAATCGGGAGTGAGGACAACCCAGAGCGATCAGGATTTTAGGATTTAAGATTTTTTTAAAATATTTTAAATAAACTTATTCATAATATTAGCCTTGTACCAGGTAGATTAGACACTGAACTGCATATAAAAAAAAAAGGTTGCACTCCAGGAGTGCCGGTAGAAGTGAAAACTTTTTTGTTACTATGTTTTATTTTAAAACTGGAGTAGTACAGATATGAAATTAACTAATTTGAATGACGTCTTACTCATTTTCGATCAGGGTCACGTGACCCTGACGCGAGTTTTAAATTTTTTACCCATTACAGAAAAAGTGTACAACGCCGCTAAAGAAGTTTTCACTTCAAAAATATTTTGAAAACGTTTTTCAATTTTAAAATGGGTTTATTCAGCCCGACACGAAAAAAAAATGCCTCTGGAGATCGACCCCTATGTATCAAAAAGCTTTCGACAAAACGTGTGTGGCTCTACCACACAGTGGCCTTGGCCTGTCATGGTCGAGTCGTAGTAATAGTCAAGTACCAATGTAAAGGTACAGTACAGACTATATGTATAACATAACATGTTTCCGATGATGTGGACACAAAATGTTATATAACTTTGCTATATAACATGTTTCAGATGATGTGGACACAGAATGTTATATAACATTGTGGATAGCACTGAAGAACCACAAACGACAATTGTTATATAACATTGTTACACTAATGTGTATGGTATTGTTTTATGTTGCAATGTTATATAACAATGTTACATGGTGTGGACGTGTTATATAACAATATTATATAACATTGTTACATAGTCTGTACGCACCTTAAGTATCTTTTTCAATTCAAATATACTTTCTAAATTTATCTTGATCATCACTGACATCGCTGATGAAAAACATCGTGATGAAACCTGAACTGTCAGAGGCCTGTGGTGACCAGTGGTGACCCAAGAGGCGGCTTAATTACCTATGGCGCCAGAGGATGGTCACATCCTCACAAGAAAAAGAATAGTTACTTAAAGACGCTCCCTCACCGCGATTCATTCATACAGGAATAACAACTAGAAGTCCCAATACATCAAAGGACATTATTATCCATTCATCTGTCCTTTCTTTCTTATGTATAGGTTCTGTCCATTTTCCTGAAATCTGTATACATGACGAGGGTACCTATAATGTCATGTCAGACCTCCATTTACGTCCATCTTTCACTTAGAAGGTAATTTTTCAAGACGTTCATACGACATGCTGGTGTAATGTTTCTTTCTACCTTTTTTAGAAACAAGAATAGAAAGGAATATCATTACATCTTTGTAATGTTATATTCACTTCTATTCAAGAAAATTGATGACAAGTTTGTTTAAAATGTGGGCAGGATTTTTTGAGTAGTTTCTTTCGAGTTTCCGTTGTTCCGGCACTGTTGCAAGCACCATGATTTACCTATTTAGGGGGAGGCGGAAATGATCATGATAATTATTTCTCATCCTTTTTTTTATCGTGTTAAAATCATCAAATGAGTCCTCCCACCCAGGGCGGGAGCGGGAGGGACTCTCAGACTTGTACTGACTAAAATCCACGGTGTCCTTCTGTAGCCCTTTACGTTCCGAGGTCACGGTAATTCGTGAGTCCCGCGACCATCATGATATTATGATCATGGATGAACTTCATTGTCTTAGTGTAAGTGCCAACGTCAGTTCAAAAAGTTTCTCGTACCTACCTATGCCTTTTTCATTTTACAGATAATGCAAATATCCTGAAACCTAACATTTACCTCCAAAGCTTTCTAATCATATACCACCAAATTGCGTTCTATAAATTAGAACATAAACAACAACAAATCAACATTGTCAAAACAGATCAAACACAATAAACTGTGGAACACGAAGTTAGACGGCTGTTTCAAAATTAATCGATTTTCGGGACAAAAGCCTGGATCGATTCACAATCGACTCAGTTTTCAATGTTATCGGCAATCATCGAAATGGGGACTGTTAAAGCTGACCGAGTGTGAAGGGTAATTCAGCACTGTGTGCTTTACAAGTTTGCATTGAACGTAGAACACTGGGCAGTGGAACGAATGGAACATTTGTTAAAATTGTGATCGATTTTTTTTATCTGCTAAAGTGCGAGTAATAAATTCAAATGGTTTTTACTTACGTATTGTATGTAGGTATTTGTAGGGTAGAAAATGACGAGGGGTGAAATAATAATAATAATATTCCACAACTATCACACAACGCCATCTAGTCCCAAGCTAAGCAGAGCTTGTGTTATGGGTACTAGACAACTGATAAACATACTTATATATTTCTAAATACATACATATTATAGATAAATTACACCCAGACACAGAACAAATAATCGTGCTCATCACACAAACATTTGTCCTGGGTGGGAATCGAACCCACGACCTTCGGCATAGCAGTCAGGGTCACTAATCACTAGACCAACAGGCCAGTCAAATATACAACGTGTAACGTTAAAGCGCATTTCACACAGAGAGCGGGCGCGGGTCGGGCGCGTTTCGGGGCGGGAGTACGGCGGGTCTAGTTCTTTGTATTTAAATGGAAGACTTCACACTGAAAGCGTGCGCGGGTCGGGCGCGGGGCGGGTCGTTGGCACGCTTTCAGTGTGAAGACCCGCCGTACTCCCGCCCCGAAACGCGCCCGACCCGCGCCCGACCCGCGCCCGTTCTCTGTGTGACTTGCGCTTAAATGCGCAAAACCTCTCGTGGGGTAAACTCAGCCCATGTTACTGAACAATGTTTGTTCTAAGTCTTTTGGAAATTCGCAAAAATATAATTATGATTTTTCATACTGATGGGTCAGTACGAAGTACGAAAAATCATTTTTTTTTTGTTAACGTGAACGTTACACGTTGTATAGTATGTATTAGTTTTTCCCCGTGGTTAAACCCCCTACTCGCATCCTATAGGCTGTAGCGTGATATTATATCCTTCCTCGATATAATATGGACTATCCACAAAAAAAAAAAAAAAAAAAATCGAATCTTATTTCAATTCTTTATAATATTGGTATAGATAAAATCTAAGATTATTACTACATCGACCCTTTTACCGCCGACTTGCGAGGATGTAGCTAACCGTTTTTTTCTGGAGGTTTCATATTACATGTCCTAAATAAAAATAGCCCAAATAACAGTAAAAATATTAAAAAAAACCTGTCAAAGGTTTAAGTCTGCGGTAACAGCTGAATATAAAGTATCAGCTCTACTTTTTTTTTTAAGGATTTTCCTTTCCGAGAGAGTCATTGACTGCTTAAACATCAATATGTTAGAGTTAAGTCTACGAATGTAAAACTGAACGATTATTTTGCATTTAGAAGACAAGAATTGACATTTAAAATGGCAAAGAAAATGCGTATTTGGTACTGGCAGTGTATCTTTATCTTCGCAAAAGTCTTCGAACCTACATGAATAATTTATTGGAGTTTTAACTATTTTCTTTTCGTTTTATACAACATTATTTTTTGTTTATGCGGAACCTGATACGCCTGTCCAATATTTTTGTGTTAAGAATATATGTACAAAATTTTAAAACCGTATCATAAAAAATCACCAAGTTATAAGCTTGTATATTACCTGGTTTTCCGTTCAAAAGCAAGCTCATTTCGCGGTACACTCGCGTAAACCGCGTCTCCTGTGTTATACACTCGTGATAATAGTTTGGCAATAGGTACCTAACCGTACGGTGATTGTATTGTATTTATCTGGTAATAAAATTTAATTATAATATTTGTCGGAGCCACCGGTATTTTTCCGTCAGATTCAGGCATCATGTGGGCAGAGTTTGGGTCTCGTGCAATGAAAATACACTGGGTGCGGTTCACTTGGTTATTTTAATTTTAAATCACAAATTAAATAAAACACAATTTAATTTAATCACTCACTACACTTATACTGGGCACAACGAATCGAGTACAGTTTCGGGATGTCTTCACACTGCTGCGGTCGGGCACTGAATGCGCTCCTCGCCGCCCCGATGAAACATCACGACTCTGTATAAGCGCGCACAGACCACGTGATACTCAAAATGGCGCGCTTACGATTCGTTTGCTGTCCGTACTATTGACCGGATCCGACACGGCCATCCTGCGATTCACACGTCCTCGTGTAATGTTCTTCTTCTTCTTCAGCCTCTTTCAACCATCTTGATGTAGGCCTCCTTCAACTCTTTTCACTCGTCGTGTAATAATCACTCTGAAACACAAAATAGTCCACGACAGAATACTGTTCCACTCGGTCATTCCTGACCAAACTCTATATTCAGTTCTTTGGTGAAAATAAGGAAATTTCAACTCTACTGTACCATTAAAACCAATACTCTTTAACTAAATCAAACATTGGGAATAGCCAATTGAAAATACATCAATCACTACCCTAGGCCACTAACAACCACCCCGGGCCACCAACAACTACCCCGGGCCATGTACCACAGTCGTTCGAATCTACTTTCACAACTCTATTGCAAAAAACTACCGATTTTCCAGTGACCTTCAACTTTCGAGTAAAACTTCTAACGCCGCGGCTCTCTAGCCGACCAGCAATCACATTGCTTTCACACATCCAATGCATGGATCAGAACTTCTGTGCGCATCCACCACGTGGATCGCCCGAGTGCATCACCCGCTGACTACACACTATGGTCTCTCAAGACCCCGACCTCCGCCAGAGCCACCCGCGCACCGCGCTTCCATGGACACCGGGATGTCAATAAGATACGGATTACGGCTACGAAATGGCTACTGGTACAGTCGAAAACAATACGGCCGATAGACCGTTTTACTCAACCTCTCACCACAACTTAATCAGAATCTACGGTAACTTCGACTGGTACATGACCCGTTGGCATGTTTGTAGGTACACTTATAGAGTTCAAGGGTTTCAATGTGTAACGGTCACCATCCCAATATCTTTATCACTCTAAACAGACCCTTGAACTTTGTATCTAACTAAGACTGATCGGAAATCCCAGAGCATTCAAGTACCTTTGCAATTGTATTATCACAATGCAGCAATATTATAATCAAAACAGCAGGAATCAAATTCGTGGCCTGTGGCTAACACTAGCCCCACTAACAAACCTCTGTTTGTTTCACACCGTTCACCATGAACGCACAATACACGACCTCCGCCAGTGCCATCCGCACACCGCGCTTCCATGGACACCGGGATGTCAATAAGATACGGATTACGGCTACGAAATAGCTACTGGTACGGTCCGACCAGCCGACCTAAGATTCCACACTATCATTCAACTCAACATCTCTACTTCAAAATGGTACTTGAACCTCAGGCATTCCCCCCAAATCCACAGCACTTAACCAGCATTATGCATCACTACTAACCAGTTCGTAACATTGTAGCGCTTAACCAGCGTTACAAATCCTATCACTTAGACAGTAATAATAAAAAAAGCTTAACCAGCGATATTACTCACTAACGCTTAACCAGCGATAGTCAACATAAAGAACACAAGGCACCAGAGGCGTAAGTAAAAATGAAACGATTCACCTGTGTTGTAACGTGTCTGATGGTGGTTGCACGATGCAGACATCGACGCGTCGTGCCGCGCCTTGGACTGGTCCGTTGCCACTGCCGCCACTACTGCTCGTACAGCGCACGGCTATGTGACCTGGCTTGCCACATTTGATGCACACCAAGGTCTTCGATGCCGGCTGCTGCGTCACTTGACTTGATGCTGTAGGTCTTCCCTTCGTATCCATCGCCTTACTTCTGCACTCAATACGCTTGGGCGTTTTAGCACAGTTATAACACTTAATTGACGTTATTTTTCCTCGCTTGGTGTCACTTGTTTTCGATGATTCACAGATAGTGTTCATTTTTCGCATCAGATATGAAACGACTGGCGAACGTGGGTAATGTTTCTTTATCACTTGTTTTTTTTTTTTTTTTTTTTACCACTCATTTTTTTTTTAATGAGGGTACCCGCTTTTGCGAAATAAATCTTGTTGTAAGTACCTTAAATTCCTTTGTAGGCTATTTGAAATAGCCAGGTTGATGCTTCACCTTTAGCGCCTTGCTCAGCGTCAAAATAAGCTGGCATCCGGTGGCGCACCACGACCGCGCATCAGAATCCGGTTTGTCGGGGTCGAATTCCGGCAATAAAAACTTGTTTTTCACTGGCTGCGTTTTCAAAGTTTGCTGGTTTTGCATTTCAAAAAGTAACTAACTTCCACTGATTGTTATTGTCACTGTTCCCGCGTGTAATTTCATTAGCACGATTTGATCCCACTTCTGATGTCGGAGCCACCGGTATTTTTCCGTCAGATTCAGGCATCATGTGGGCAGAGTTTGGGTCTCGTGCAATGAAAATACACTGGGTGCGGTTCACTTGGTTATTTTAATTTTAAATCACAAATTAAATAAAACACAATTTAATTTAATCACTCACTACACTTATACTGGGCACAACGAATCGAGTACAGTTTCGGGATGTCTTCACACTGCTGCGGTCGGGCACTGAATGCGCTCCTCGCCGCCCCGATGAAACATCACGACTCTGTATAAGCGCGCACAGACCACGTGATACTCAAAATGGCGCGCTTACGATTCGTTTGCTGTCCGTACTATTGACCGGATCCGACATATTTATGAAAAAAAATATAACATGGTGTAAAAATTATTGGGATCGAATCAGTTACTGATTCTGAACAAACTATATTCAGGTTTCGCATATACTTAGGTACTAAAATAATAATGTTGTAGAACCGTGTTCGAGCTACGAGCTGACGTTTTTCCGTACCGATATATCACTTTTTTTTTAGATGGTAAAATCATCAAATGAGTCCTGCCACCCTTACTGTCAGACTGTTTGACTGTTGTACTGACTAAAATCCACGGTGTCCTTCAATAGCCCTTTAAGTTCCGGGGTCACGGTAATCCGCTAGTCCCGCGAACCCGGCAGGATTTGGCCCACTAAGGGGGGCCCCGTCATTGTGCTGATACTCTTTGAGGCGCGCGTGGAACACAACGCGCCGTCCGGGCATGGTCCATGGTTGGACAGCGAGTCGCCCATAACTCGCCGCCCGCATGTTCGCGCCTACGGTGGCTGGAGATCGTCTTGCGACGGCCGTCGCCGTGGGCGTCTACCACTGCGGAAGGATTGTGAGGTGGACACTAGCATGACTGCTTCGCAGAAGGGGGCGACCGTTTCCCACTCCGTCTCGCCCCGGAGCATGGCTTCGATCAATGCCGGGCACGAGAGATCGCCGCCTATCGCCGTAGTGAGTAACACATTTTTTTTTCAAAGTATTTGAAGGCTTTTATGGGGAGGAATCGCTAACGAAGTAACGAATCGTTAAAGAGCTCTTACGCATTAGACGGTAACGGTTACGACACAACACTGTCAAATTTCCGGTCTCGTTCATTTTCCGTAGAAACGTATTAAACTACCCATCCCACGGATATCGTTATTGTCTAATGTAAAAGCGCCCAATGACGGTTCCATGCGGATGTGTCATTACGTATGTGGTAACAATACACACTCCCCATGATGGCTAGCAGAAACATAAGAACATCACGTGTTACAAGTCCGACACACTCCTTCACGTCGTTCACATTTTTATGACGTCAGCACTCATCACACGTGTGTTGATCACGAGTTTTAGCTGGACTTATATAAGGACGTCACCACTAAGGTCAGTGTATAATCCTAACTTATGTTATAAATACGAACGCTTAAATTAACCGAATCAATCGAAGATGAAGTTGATCAAAATGTATAGTAATATATTTTCCTTTAAATACGAGTAGGTACCATAAATTCCTATTAGTATAAAGCTAGTCAATGTTACATAATAAAGATTTGACCCACTTCTGTTTTTTTGTTCAAAGAGAACACTACTTAGATGTCCTTCTAGAATGTAGGGGTCGTTCCCAAAGGTCCACGATTCTTTTGTTCTCTGATTCCCAACGGCTCCATGTCAAATTATAATACATATTGTTTTGAATTTGCCTACATGAGTTCCCAACGGGTCCACGAGATTTATAAAAAGTACAGTCAGTAAGAACGATTGCATGTAAGAGAAAGAAAAATGTTCAAAGTTGTCTTTTCGACTGGTTTACATGCTTGTGATAAAAACGAATGAAATAAGAATGGCCCCTTAATAATTACACAACCTTCTATTATGTGATATTTTATAAACGTACTAGGCTTACATGAGTTCAAAGAGGGTGGTTTGTTCCTAAATATAATTATTCTAGGAAGGTTTAATAAAAGCTTACCAGCAAAAGTACTAGGGTACCATAAGTTCAAGGAGGTATGTATTTGATTGAACACCTGCACTAGACCGGTCTTGATCTTTTACTTTATGACTATTAACAATTATTAAATACTTATCACTTACAATAAAAACCACCTTGAACTTATGCCAGCCTAGTACTTTCGCTGGTTAGTAACATTATTTCAGTTTTTAAGCTTATAACCAAGCTTTTGTTGTTGACTGTACCAAACATTCTCATGGACCCGTAGGGAACAAAAATCTTAATATTTTTAAATGTCGTGACCCGTTGGGAACAAATGTATGAACGTTCAATTTTTGAGAATAATAGACTCATGGACCTGTTGGGAACGACCCGAATGTAGATGTATTTTCTGAAAAAGGTAGTAAATAAAAAAAACACGTTTCAGCTTAGCCCACGGGAAAAATAATGTTTTAGGTATGTAAAAAAAGAACGAATAAACATTTAGTATTAAACAAAAAATTATTATTGGTAGCATTACCTACAGATTTTCAAAGAAACATAATTACGCTCGTTTATGTTTTTCTGAAAACCTTCAGGCGTTTGTATGTATAGCAAGCCACGTTGTTCAAATAAATGTTATTATCTTACTATAATATTATGAATTGCGAAAGTTTGTCAGGCAGGATGGATGGGTGGATGTTTGTTGCTTTTTCACACAAAAACAACTGAACGTATTTGGATGAAAGATACACAGATAGTTTGTAACCTGGAATAACACAAAGGATAATTATATTTTATGCCGGTTTTATGTTCCCGTGGGATAAAAATAAATTTTCGTTGTGCTTAGTGGGCAAAGCCGCTGGCAATAGCTAGTATTCCAATATTTTAAAATCTGGCCAAAGATTGTCTTGTAAAAAGGGCTTTATATAATAATATAATAATAATAATAATATAATAATAATAATAATATAATAATAGTAGTAATATATATAATACGTGGATGAGCCCCGATGGTACTACCAGAAATGAGATCGACTTCATCATGACGACCAAGAAGCGAATATTCAGTGATGTCTCTGTGATCGCTAAGGTAAAAACCGGTAGCGATCACCGAATTGTCAGAGGCACACTGAATATCAATGTCAAGCTTGAAAGGTCTCGTCTGGTGAAGTCCACGCTCCGACCTGGTCCTGCCCACATCCGGAACCCCGAAGACTTTCAACTCGAACTGCACAATCGCTTCCAGTGCCTAACCGAATGCGAAACTGTGGACGAAATCAACAATGGGTTGGTGGAAACTGTCCAAGCTGTGGGGTCCAAGTTCTTTAAGACCCCGCGCCGGAATAAGCTTCAAAAGCTCTCGAACGGAACCATCAAGTTGATGCAAGACCGGTCCGAGATGAGGCTGCAATCTTCAGCTGATATGTCGGAATATGGCAAACTCAATAGACGAATCTCTAAATCAATGCGACGTGACCTGCGCTCCTTTAGTGCGGCACGGATCAAAGAGGCAATCGAGCGGAACCAGGGCTCAAAAGTCTTCGCAAAGAATTCGTCTATTGGGCAGAGCCAAATGACTAAGCTGAAGATTAACGACGGCAGCATCATTTCGACGAAACCGGAGATCCTAAGAGAGCTTGAGAGGTTTTACGGACAGTTATACACATCAACACGACAACCCAGTGTCGGTACAGCTCGAGACGCAAGAGCTAAACTGACTCGACACTACACTGAGGATATCCCGGACATCAGCCTGTACGAGATTAGAATGGCTCTTAAACAGCTCAAGAATAACAAGGCGCCGGGTGAGGACGGAATCACAACAGAACTTCTGAGAGCGGGTGGAAAACCGGTACTTCTAGTCCTCCAGAAGTTATTTAATTCCGTCATACTCGAAGGTTCTACGCCAGAAGCATGGCACAGGAGTGTGGTTGTTCTTTTCTTCAAAAAGGGTGACAACACCTTGTTGAAGAACTACAGGCCAATCTCACTTCTGAGCCATGTGTACAAGCTGTTCTCAAGAGTCATTACGAACCGTCTCGAACGCAGGTTTGATGACTTCCAGCCTCCCGAACAAGCCGGTTTCCGAAAAGGTTTTAGTACTATAGACCACATACACACGCTCCGCCAGATTATACAGAAGACAGAGGAGTATAATCGGCCATTGTGTTTAGCGTTTGTGGACTATGAAAAAGCCTTCGATTCAATCGAAACCTGGGCAGTATTGCAGTCCCTCCAACGATGTCATATCGACTATAGGTATATCGAAGTGTTGAAGTGTTTGTATAGGAACGCCACCATGTCCATCCGACTTCAGGAAGAGAGCACGAAACCAATCCAATTGCAGAAAGGCGTGAGACAGGGAGACGTTATTTCTCCGAAACTGTTCACGAACGCGTTGGAGGACGTTTTCAAGCTCTTGGAATGGAACGGACTCGGCATCAACATCAATGGCGAATACATCACTCACCTTCGTTTTGCCGATGATATAGTCATCATGGCAGAATCGTTGGAGCACCTCAATGCTATGCTCAGCGACCTCAGTATCGTTTCCCAACGGGTCGGCCTTAAAATCAACATGGACAAGACGAAAGTCATGTCGAATGTCCATGTGGCACCCGTACCGGTTG
This sequence comes from Agrotis clavis, assembly GCA_954870645.1. Taxonomy (NCBI): domain Eukaryota; kingdom Metazoa; phylum Arthropoda; class Insecta; order Lepidoptera; family Noctuidae; genus Agrotis; species Agrotis clavis. The sequence goes on from OX940925.1 coordinate 8,829,976, forward strand.
TTGTTGGGAACGATACTCTCGAAGTTGTAGACTATTATACTTACCTTGGACAGATTGTTCAGTTAGGTAGGTCCAACTTCGAGAAAGAGGTCGCCCGAAGAATCCAACTCGGATGGGCAGCGTTTGGGAAGCTACGTGATATCTTCTCATCGAGAATCCCACAGTGTCTCAAGACAAGGGTGTTTAACCAGTGTGTGTTGCCAGTGATGATTTATGGCTCTGAAACGTGGTCTCTGACTGCTGGCCTTTTAGAGAGATTGAGAGTCACTCAACGAGCAATGGAAAGAGCTATGCTCGGAGTTTCTTTGCGGGATAAAATCCGGAACATGGATATTCGGCGAAGAACCAGAGTCACCGACATAGCTCATAAAATTTGCAAGTTGAAGTGGCAATGGGCAGGCCACATCGCTCGTAGAACTGACAACCGATGGGGAAGAAAAGTTCTCGAGTGGCGACCACGGACCGGAAGGCGCAGCGTAGGCAGGCCTCCCACTAGGTGGACCGACGACATCGTGAGGGTCGCGGGCAACGGATGGATGCAAGTGGCGAATTGTCGTTCGGCGTGGCGGTCTAAGGGGGAGGCCTATGTTCAGCAGTGGACGTCTTCCGGCTGATGATGATGATGATGATGAATAATATAATATACCACAACTATCACACAACGCCATCTAGTCCCAAGCTAAACAGAGCTTGTGTTATGGGTACTAGACAACTGATAAACATACTTATATATTTCTAAATACATACATATTATAGATAAGTTACACCCAGACACAGAACAAATGATCGTGCTCATCACACAAACATTTGTCCTGGGTGGGAATCGAACCCACGACCTCCGGCATAGCAGTCAGGGTCACTAACCACTAGACCAACAGGCCAGTCAAAAAACAACAGGCCAGTCAAAATATAAAAAGATCGTCTAAAATACTCAGTTTATACTCAGTATAGTTATAATAAAATGAAACTAATAATATATGTATGTAACAATGATGAAAACTAAACTTCTATTTAAAAAGATCTGTGTTTAGTTAGCAGATAAAAGGCAGAAATGAATCTTTTATTTAAAGATAATAGTTGCTGGAGCTATCTCGTTGTTTTTTTTTTGTGCACAGAGCGCCAACGGAATGAGAGAAATGAACAGATGGCCAGTGAGGTGAGAATGGAACAATGCAAGGAATGGAGATGTATTTGTTTTCAAACTCATAAAAATAATTAGGTAGGTATTTTTTCTATTGAATTTAGAATTGTGTGCTGAGAGACAATTTAAGTGTTTTCTATAACAATAGCATCAACATTTCAGTTTATTTCGTTTTCATTTCATTTGTAGTTTGAAGTAGCTTTTTGTGCGCAAAACTTTTGTGAAAAGAACAAGACTTTTGTTAAAAAGAGACAAAAAACAACGATTAATAATAAATTGTTTTTTCTTATATACCTAGATAAAAAATTATAGAAAAGTAACAATTTATAACTGCCCGACCTAATGCACTATTTTATATCATAATACACTATTCAAAGGCACAATTTAGCCACCTGTCTCCTATCAATGTAATAATGTTAATGTTATTATTTTGTACACTCGCGTGCATTACTAAAGTAAAGCGATTCACTTATTTATTAGAGAAACAAATTCGATTACGGGCCAATTTTATGACATTGATGGAGTTAAATATGTTTGAGCTATAGAAATTGAATTATTTAAAGTTTGACATAAATTTTTACTTAAAGCAACGCTGACTTAGTTATTGTGTTCACAATTTCATTTATATTATAGTTTTTTGAAACTTGTTACTCAATGAATAATTTGAAAAGTATTTTTAAAATACAATGTGCTGATCTGCAACCTAGTCAAATTCAAGGACGTGATTATGCTCATGATTCTCGACCCAAATCAACAATAAAATAGGTAGGTATTTTTTATTTTATTTTTCCTTTTTACTGAAATCCGTAAGTGTGAACTAGTTTCTTCAAGAGTAGTAGATTCAATTCACGCACACCAGCTGCTCATCACTGTGTGCGTACGCGCGGACTGCGTAGTCGGGTGATTCTCTTTCATTTGTATTGAATTAAGGGTTTAATTCTGAAATACTGTTAAATGTCAACAACAAAAAAAAGCAGCCCTTATTAGTTTTGCCCGGTACTGTACTTTCAATTGATTATTTATGACTTTTCTGACAACCACCTGAAGTTTGACGAATATGCAAAAAAACAGCGTGTATATTTTTATTCAATTGTTTAGAGTCACACTTGATGCATGATGGCAATTAAGCTTACTTACTTAAACTTTTTCGTTAGCAAAGTCTTTGACAAAGTTGTCAATACTTTTAACACCAATGCTCTACTCCATTTATTTCCCCGTCCATTGTCAATAGTCGGGTATTGGAAAACATTAAAACGAGGGTATTCTGCCTTCCAGATGACAACACAATGGCCGCCACGAAGTCACTAGACTAGCAATATGAAGTCACTGACAACATTGGAAGCCTGGTAACATTGTCTTTGTCTATTTCTATCTGTGGCAAAAAATAATAGACTCATAATGCGTGTGCAAGATTCACTCATAATAGTCATAATCAAAACTAATATTCGATGATTATTTAAGTGGAATAGATATATTTTCCAAAATAATCCAGTCTTATCGTCAGGGCTCATGTATGTACACGACGACGCCGTCGCCGCGCCGCCGCGCGCCGCCGCTCCGCCACCGCGCCTCTAGGCTGTGTACACAGTCGCTACCGCGCCGCCGCCGCTCCGCCGCCGCTCCGCCGCCGCGCCACCGCCGCTCCGCCGCCACGCCACCGCCGCGCGCCGCCGCTCCGCCACCACGCCTCTAGGCTGTGTACACAGTCGCTACCGCGCCGCCGCCGCTCCGCCGCCGCGCCACCGCCGGTCCGCCGCCACGCCACCGCCGCGCGCCGCCGCTCCGCCACCACGCCTCTAGGCTGTGTACACAGTCGCTACCGCGCCGCCGCCGCTCCGCCGCCGCGCCACCGCCGCTCCGCCGCCACGCCACCGCCGCGCGCCGCCGCTCCGCCACCGCGCCTCTAGGCTGTGTACACAGTCGCTACCGCGCCGCCGCCGCTCCGCCGCCGCGCCACCGCCGTTCCACCGCCGCGCCACCGCCGCTCCGCCGCCGCGCGCCGCCGCTCCGCCACCGCGCCTCTAGGCTGTGTACACAGTCGCTACCGCGCCGTCGCCGCTCCGCCGCCGCGCCGCCGCTTCTCCGCCCCGCCGCCGCTCCGCCTCCGCGCCGCTGCCGCCGCCGCGCTGGCACCGCGATGCCAATTCGCTAGTATTTGATTTATCTGAAAAAGGAGGTTTCTTAAAAAATACTAACTTATTAAACCTATAGTCTATATTATTTATAGGTTTAATAAGTTAGTTTTTCGTATAAAATGGTTTATTGTGAAATGGTAACACAATTCTGAATTTAAATTCTATTTCCATTCCTTTTTGTATAGCCATGACTATAAATACCTATAGAATTTTAGATATTTTTTTATCAGATTAATTCAGCAAGAAATTAAATCTAATTTCTCTGGCAAAATTGTGAAGCCGCAATTGCTCGAGATCATTATTTCTTTTGATTTTTTGCCACTTGAAATTGAATTTTCAAGGTAATACCTACTGTTTCGCTAGTTCAAAACCCTTTTTAATTATTTTTGGATTGAATATTCTAGTAGTCAGGCAGTAGCTTCGTCCCGTTAGACTGGGATAGGACGCAGATTAAACGATTTCAGCTCAATCTAAACCTGATGCCAATGGCACGGTTATTCGAAGGTTTGATTCCCGCTTGGAACAAATATTTGTTTGACCTAGAGGTAATTGTTTCGGGTCTGGCTGTTTGTGTACGTAAGCATAAAAGTTTCAAAACGCACCTTTTTTTTTTAGCGTGATCAAACGATTCTTCCCACTCAAGGCAGGGTAGGAGGCGAGGATCGCCGGGAGGACACCTCACGGAGGCGATAGGCGGCGACCTCTCGCGCCCGGCACTGGTCGAGGCCATGCTGCGGGGCGAGACGGAATGGGAAGCGGTCGCCTCCTTCTGCGAAGCAATAATGCTAGCAAAGGAGGAGGCGGAACGCGTGAGGGAGAGGGCAGCGTCCATTTCACGACCCAGCCGCCGCGGGAGACGCCCACGGCAACGGACGTCGCAAGACGATCTCCGGACACCGTAGGCGCGGGCATGTGGGCGGCGAGTAATGGGTGACTCGCTGTCCGATCATGGACCATGCCCGGGTCGACAGCGTGTTGTGTTCCACGCGCGCCTCAAAGAGCTGTTAGCAATCTGACGGGGCCCTCTAAGAGGGCCAGAGACTGCCGGGGTCGCGGGACTGTCTCACTCGGAAAAGTGACCCTGGTACATAAAGGGCTATTGAAGGAACACCGTAGTTTTTAGTCAGTACAGGTCTGACAGTCCCTCCTGTCCCGTCCTGGGCGAGAGGACTCATTTGATGATTTTGCCACGATAAAAAAAAAGGCAAGGCTGGAGGGACTGTCAGACTTGTACTGACTAAAATCCACGGTGTTTTTCAATAGACTTTTAGGTTCCGGGGTTACGGTAGCTCGTTAGTCCCGCGTCCGCGGCAGGCCCTCTTAGGGGGGACCCCGGCAAAATACTGACAACTCTTTGAGGCGCGTGTGGAACACGACGCGCCGTCGACCCGGGCATGGTCCATGATCGGGATTCATAGCGAGGAATAAAGTTACAAAAAATGGAAAAAAATTATGAGTAAGCTTAACCTAGCTTTTAAATAGTTTACTTCTAGGCAAGCGTGCTTCATCGTTGACCACATCATTACTTATCATCAGGTAGGATCGATCGTTGTCAAACTCGAGCATACATAGAATAGCAAACTTCAAAAAAAAAATTAACCGCCTTCAAAAACAACCACAAAAAAGGGTAATATAACCTACGAAAATAACTTTTCTTTCGGAAGTCGGTGGCTTTGTTTTTTCATTTCGTTGTCTTTTTTGCCACCGACTTTTTTTTTAAGTCGGTTAAAAATATGGTTTATTTGTGCCAAACACTTATTATCTTATATCTCTATTTTTATGCCACAATAGTTAAATTACGACAGCGTTGGCGTCATATTGACCCTCTTTCGTTCACTATTACCTCTATAAAATAATCATAAGCAGCTAATCTAACCCGGTTTAGGGGACATCGTAAAGTGGTGTCAAGGACTGCCCGATTGTGGGCATTTTAATAGACATCATAGCATAAATAAGTCTGTGAGGATGTATAGAAGGATGGATGTTTTGTAACACGCTCACCAGGCAGTGGAGTAACTAGGCCAGAAGCCCCGTATGAAAACTTCTAATTTATTAATTATTTTAAACGCCTTAACAAGAGATGGCGCTACGCTACCGTAAAGCGTAAACGAGGAATAGAGAATTTCAGCTTGCAGGTGTGGGTTGCAATAGCCTAGTTGGTTAAGGCGTCTGGAGTACCTATCCAGAAGACGCGGGTTCGAATCCCACTTGCAATCAAAAAATTTTCTTTCCTAAAAAAAAATCGTCTACTAATTAAGTTTTGCAGATTAAATAAAATAACATCCTGACTCGTATAACTAATGCTATTACTGTCTATAATTATGATAATTTAGAATAGAGCTAGAAAATTGATGATTGCTGATCGACAGATCTCATTTATGGCAGTTGCAGGACTCTCGCATATTAGGCATTCAGTGACTTTATTTATACTACATATGTAAGCGTCTGAACGTTAAGTTCTTTCATACTCACATTATAATAAAGTTTTTATAGTAAAACATAACTAAATTTTAAATCGATATTTATATCTATTTCTGGAAGCTTTTTTTTCTTCACATTGGGCAAAGCCATGGTCTTAAGCTAGTTTACTACGAGTATAATAATGTACTAGATTAAAGATAATTTATTTTCCAAATATAGAACCTATAGAAATATGATTAATAATTGATAGTTACTTCAAAATGATTATTTATTAAAGTTGATACTGGGTGTCTATACCTGATTTAACAAGTCGCGGGCGCTTCAATCTTGTTAGTTTAATTGAGACGAACATCTTGGTAAATACTGATATTATCACAAACTCCATTACTATTTATTTAGATTTCGTCTATTATACGCCTTAATCTTTGGATCACAATAGCTTTTATGTGGGACCCAGGCACAGCTAGAGACGTTGCGGTAGACTTCAAATGGCGAGATGAGCTGGACAAAATGACCAGCGGCTTTTAACACCTGTAAATCCGTTAACACCTGCAACAGCTGTAACACCTGCAACAGCTGTAACACCTGGAAGTCATGAGGTAACGCCTCAGCCTAGCAGTAAGAAGGCATAAGCTAACTGATACAGTAACTAAGTAGGTAACGCTGCTAGTGATCTACTACGCTATTCTCTCATCGCTGGACTCTACGATGTGTTCTTCGACGAGGCGGATTTGCGCTAGCGGTGAGCGCAACTGTCGCTGTCCGTAGCTTAGTGTATAGCAAACTTTGGTCCCACGCAGCGTGGCGTGAGCGCTGCGGCCACGCTATCACAAGGCTGCGTTTATAAAGAATAGCACTGAAGGGCATGATAACAGTAGATGACAGCGATGAGGAAGAGATCTTTGACACTATTGTTGTTTTACACTTTTAATTAGTTCTATTTTCTTCTGCCTTGGTCTAGTGGTCATAAGCGAGACTTGTAGGCATAAGGTCCTGAGTTTGATTCCCAGATCGGGTATCATAAGATGTCATAGATTTCCCTAAAATTGTGCCTGATTTTATTATTTGTGTTAATGTTTTTCAAGCTAATGAACAATCACTCATAAAATCGCAAAACAAACAGGGTGATTGTTTGGTTAAATATCCCATTTATTTTTATACTGCTTTATAAATGTATGGCAAATGTTATGGAGGTTCAGTCGCTGAAACAATGCGACACTGAATATAAATGTGTCACCGTTTAGACGAGATAAATGATTCACATTTGTCCAACGCCAGGATTTTCTACCAAGGTTGCCATGACAACAAATAAAATAACACCATTTATATTCCAGCTCACCCCGTGCGTTTTATTTCATCAAAAAGTTAACCGTAAAATTGTCTTTTTCTACTTTTGACGTTGCAGAATTTTGTAAAAAGTTGTGTTTTTTTTGGAACTAAAATCTTACATTTGTTGTTTACCCGATTGCGGAGGGTAATGCGTTTAACAGTCTGTTTGTAGTATACCGATGGGATGTGTGGCGACAATAAATATTGTTCGTCAATTTTTATATTTTCCTTGTACGCTCTAATACATCGCTGTATGTTCAGCCGGACGCACCGCTAGACGCGTCGTGACCAGGGACCGAAAACCTTTATAAATTACGGTACCGGTATTGAAGAATTTTGGTTATTTTTCAGACTTAGGTAACCGCTATCTGGGTAACCAGACCGAAGAAAAATGTAACCTCTATTCAGGTTACGTTTTAATACCGGTTAACTAAAGATAACGACTCTTTGTCACACACACATGCGATGCGCGCCCTGTGACTATTGCCGACGGCACGTGTGAAGTGTGCAAGATAGGGGTAATTTTTATTTCGTTAGGTAACCGGTATTTATACTGGTTATGTATTCACTTTTAATAATAAAGGTAATCTTTAAAATTACCTGTAAAAGAAAAAAAGGTTGTTACCGAAAAAATACCCGTATTGATCATACCGGTTTCGGTCCCTGGTCGTGACTAGTCTTGAATCTTGAGGCGTGCCTGTGTACGAATCTCTATGGATTTGTATTGCGATAGTCGCCTGGACACCAAAGTCGTAAGGTATCAGAGACTTGAGTGGCGTTGTGTACGAAGGGGTTTAGAGTACCTACATTGCAAAGATTGACTCACGAGCCTTCAAACCTAAAATCACGTACGTCAGCATGTAAGTAATAAAATAAAACACTATTATGAGAACAAAGCTTTTATTATTGGCTAATAATTGAGTTATGTCAACATTATGAAGTTCACTTAACGCTGGAGGTCGGACAATGGCGTCAGTATCAAGTGCTATCGACTTATTAATATGATTTTACTCTGATAATATTTACCACTTTCGATATTTCTACCAATAATGTTAGTTTTATGTATAAATAAATGAAAACCGTGTTCACTTTGAGCACACTGACACTTTGAGAGCAGTGGTGGCCCAGTGGTATCAGCCCAGACTCACGAGTTATTGGTCGTTCGTGGGTTCGACCCAAGCCAGGCGCATTAAGGGCTTTGTGCCTTTTGTACCAGGTGCCATCCGCCATTTTGATTTTTTGGCAGTTACGTCTGAAACATTCATAAATCGACAGATCATATCAATACAAACATAAAATGTGAGAGGCAAAACCTCGTGTCAAAAAATCAAAATGGCGGATGGCACCATGGTACACTCCCTATACAAAAATGATCAAACCCCTTTGTGTAATTAACATCACTACTACTCTCAAAACGGTGAAGGAAAACATTTTGAGTAAACCGGCATAATTATCCATATCTACCAACCTGCCCTGGATCCACGGTGAATTACAGCCTATCTCAGTCACATTGAAGCTTCTCACAGAACTAAAATATGTCCAAACGGAAACAACCCCCCGCAGTCGCCTTTTGCCTTCTAGGGTCACGGCAACCTTAACGGACGCCGCGACCCTAGCAGGGCAATACAGCTCGTGTATGGTATTACAATGTCGTATTACCATGTTGTATTTGTTTTAAGCCGACTAATTGGGAGCAGATTTATTGGCCAGAGACAAATGTTACCGTGTTTGTCGATGCCAGGCGATTTATTTACGGCTCCCTTTGGATTTGGGATTGTGTCGGTCGACCTACTAATCGGTCATGGGTTTGAATTGTTAACGTTAATATTTAACATAGTTTAATCTGGTCTTGCTTGTTGCTGGGGAGATTATTTCGCCTCTTCTCCTCCTCAGTTAACGTTCTGCACGCGTAGCATGACGATTCTACCTCTATTCTACCAAGAAAAGACAGAATTATTTCATCGTTATTCCTATACAAATCAACAGTTTTTTTCCACAAGTATGACACGATTCGTACACTATTAAAGAATAGAAACATATCTCTTCTATATTTTAAACATTGCTATGCTTAAATCGATAAAAATCTTTTAAGTTCTGTCATTTTGTTTATTCTCGACAAAACCCATTTCTACGGCGCCATGCTACGCGTGCTGGGAAGTGGGGAAGGACAAGCGTTAAAAATCGTCAAATGGTCCTCCTCCTACTACGCGTACTTGAAGTGTTTCCTGTGTCTCTTAGACACTATGCACACCACGTTTTTTAAACGCGCCGGTAAAGCGCGTTTTAGAAACGCGCGTCGACGGCGCGTTTTCATCAGAGCAGTTTGTTGTCGTTTGTTTTAGGCTGCGTCTGACTTGCGTGCGTATCGCGTCAAACGCGCTGCACCGGCCGGCGCGTTTAATAAACGTGGTGGGCATAGGCTCTTACGTGAAAATGCTCCTATAGTGTATATGGCGTAGGAACGAGGAACTAATTTTTTTATCAAAATAACGTCAAAGTTCCAGTTTTCTTTACGTTACAAAAACTGCAAAAGTCATGCTAGGGTCTATGTTGTCTATGCGCTTCCCCTTGAGATTAAAAAAGCACCGAGTAAATTTTCTTTTAAACGCCAAGTTCGGGAATACTTTCTAAAATCACTCGATCCTTAGGTTTCCATTTATTGCTATATGGTCGTCGTCATGATAAGTATCCATTTAATTTATGTATTTTATTCATGTAGGTTTATAAGTATAATTTATTTATCAAATATTATTTATAGGTATTGTATATAATATTAGGTATATATTTTCATATGTATTAGTATATTATTTTTAAATAGCTATAATTACTTAGATGTAGTCGTTTTAATTGTTTCAGTAGAGTTGTTGTACCTATTCCAACTGCTTCTCATTTTGACCCAAAGGTTAAGGTTAAGTCCGCCTTATGTACCACAATTGTACATGAAAGTGTAAATAAATAAATAATTATGTTGTTATTCAACGTTCATAACCCTTGTCGCACACCGCATAGTGCACGCTAATGATATTTTAATCCAATTTATAGGATATAAACGGATTAGAAACTACATGTGTCGTCTTGATAAATCTTGTTGATATTATATTCCTGAAAGCCTGTACCTGCCTGTGTAGGTTGAAGCAATTATGAACATGGAGTGGGTGTTCACTGAAGTAGAAATGGCCGTATCACTCCTCATCTTCAATACTCCTTACTGATTGAGGTACATTGTACTCGTACAAATACAGATTTTGGCGAGTTTTAAGTTATAATCTTTTTTATCTATACCTACATATATACTTAAAATGGAAGGAAAGTCAAAACTGTACATTGAATATTGTTTTTAAAAAATACTTGGGGTATTCTATATATAAAAAAAAAAAAAACTTAAAAACGCACTAGTCGCCCCTACGATTTTTGAAAGTTCTCCTCGATTTCTCTGGTCTTCCATCATCAGACCTTGATATTCTTATCATGGGACCACCTCTGAAATATCTTTTTTCCAACAAAAAAAATGTAACCGCCTTCAAAAACAACCACAAAAAATGGTAAAATAACCTACAAAACTTTTCTTTCGGAAGTCGGTGACTTTTTATTATTAGTTTCATTGTGTTTTTTGCCACCGACTTCCGAAAGAAAAGTTTTGTAGGTTATTTTACCATTTTTTGTTGTTGTTTTTGAAGGCGGTTACATTTTTTTTTGAAAAAGTTTTTATTTTACTCTTTTTAGTTTAAATATTTAACCATAATTTTTGTCAGATACATCATTTTCTTACATATGTAAGAAATCCGTAGCACCGGTAATAACATCGTTAACATCTCTTTCATACCTTCCCTATCTCAAAAACTACTAAACCGATTTTGATGAAACTTGCAGTATTCCCTAAGTTGAACGATACCTAGTACAACATAAAAAGAATTACTTAAATCGGACTTGTAGTTCCGGAGATATGCGAACACAAACATAATTTACCAAATCAGTCGATGCCGACTCCTTACTAGAGGAGTTGTACCTTCCATCATCAGCTCATCCACCTGTGATGATGATTATCAGATGCAAATACTTGAACAGCTTTAGAAAATATATGAAAATGGTACTATGTGCCTTTAAAATTTGAAGGTTGCCCTCGATTTCCCTGGGATCCCATCATCAGATCCTGACCTGATGATTATGGGACCAATTGGAAAGTATACCCTTACAAACAAAAGAAAAAAATTCCAAATCGGTCCAGGCGTCTTCGAGAAATCAGGTAACATACATAAAAAAAAAAAAAAAATAAGATTCCGACAAATTGAGAACCTCCTCCTTTTTTTGAAGTCGGTTAAAAATAATCATCGAAATCGGTTCATAAACGACGAAGTTCTGCGCGAACAAACATAAAAAAGTATAATACAACTTAATTTATTGTTTATGCGAAACCCGATACACCTGTCCAATATTTTTGGGTAAAGAATCTACGTACAAAATTTTAAAACCGTACCATAAAAAATCACAAAGTTATGTATATTAACCAGTTGTCCGTTCAAAAACATGCTCATATTGCGGTACACCCGCGAAACCGCGTCTCCTGTGTTATACACTCGTGATAATAGTTTGGCAATAGGTACCTAACCGTACGGTGATTGTATTGTACTTAACTGGTAATAAAATTTAATTAAAATAATTTTGATAAAGAATATGTCGCAGAATGAACACAGAAGCACAATAATTTAGAATAACGCCATCTATTATCATGCTACGGAATCAAAACAGAAAAACAAATTGGGATCTCTATTCATTATTGTTAATTTAGAATAACGCCATCTATTATCGTTGGCCTGGAATCAAAACAGATACGCAATTTAGAATCTCTATTGATTATTGTTAATTTAGAATAACGCCATCTATCTCTCATTGGAGTAACTATTAAGTTAGAATTGACAGATTGTTTAGGAGCGTCAAATTAGTGATAATTTGGAGATGGTTAGCGTGGGGAGCAATGGCAACACCGAGCGAATAGTCGAGTCAAATGTCGATTCGGAAGTTTAATCAGCTATTCGACGTTGACAGGTAGTGACGTTGACAGATGTTGGCTAACCTGTGTGGGGTAGGCCACATGGGCGGATAGTTTAGTGAAGTGAACACTTTGAATCGGTCCGGCAAGCTGGGTAGACATTTTGGTTGCTCCGCCATGTTAAACTTCTCGCGTTCCTAAGTTTTTAATCGAGCGATATTTCGGGCATCCTTAATTATTTTGTAATCTGTGTGTGTTAGCAAGTAATTAAAAGTGTTAACGAAGATTTTCTGAATGTTATTTCCGATATCCCAACCCCTCTGTTAACGATTCTCCGTTATCAGAAGTGGGATGGACCACGACGACCCACGTGTTCGAAATAAAGACTATAGTGATGAAAAATGGATGTGTTTGTTGGAACTGCAATTTTCTGATACTGATTCAAGCCGTGAAAACACCTACCACGTTGTCACATGGCTTTCGTTTACCGGATTTCAATCCTGAGAAACAAAATGTGGATGCACGTGGTTGGGTGACGACTACAGTGATGTGCTTTCGGACCAAGATCAACATGGCGGGTGCCCCGCTTATGGTCGCTGTAAGCCGCGCCTTGAAGGGAGGAGATTTTACCTGGCTGCCTACCGTGTCGTTTCCTGGGATGACGTGGACTGATTTCAAGCGACTTTCTATTGCAAGCAATGGCAACTAGAGGGGTCCATCGACAACTGCGAAGCCTCATGCATCCGGGATCACCTGCTTCCACTGCCACGGCGCGGAGAGAGGAGCGGCGCCGACTCCGGGGCGTCAAAGCCTGTTAATGAGGAGAAGATTGACCTGTGCCTCCTGAGCGCGTCGACTGGGATTATCCGGTGAGCAATTTTCATTTTGTTTACGACTCTGGTGCCTTGTGTTCTTTATTAAAGTCTGTAGCCTGTGGATTTGGTGGAAAATGCCTGAGGTTCAAGTACCATTTTGAAGTAGAGGCTTTGAGTTGGATGATAAGTGTGGAATCTTAGGTCGGCTGGTCAGACCGTACCAGTAGCTGTTTCGTAGCCGTAGTCCGTATCTTATTGACATCCCGGTGGTGTCCATGGATGCGCGGTATGCGGGTGGCACTGGTGGAGGTCGTGTATTGTGCGTTCATTATGAACGGTGTGAAACAGAGGTTTGTTGGTGGGGCTAGTGTTAGCCAAAGGCCACGAATTTGATTCCTGCTTTTTGATGATTAGTTTCTTGCATTGTAATGGTACAAATTGCAAAGGTACTTGGTTGCACTAGGATTTTCGGTCAGTCTTAATTGTGTTATGTTTAGTGTTTGAACTTAAACTTTACTTGGCTATCGCTGTTTAAGCGGCAGTGATGTTATCGCTGGTTAAGCGGTAGTGGTGTAATCGCTGGTTGAGCGGATTACGTTGGCTTTCGCTGGTTAAGCGTTAGCTGTTGAATCGCTGGTTAAGCGAGTTGTGTTGACTATCGCTGGTTAAGCGTTAGTGGTGTAATCGCTGGTTAAGCGGATTACATGGGCTTTCGCTGGTTAAGCGTTGGCTGTTGTATCGCTGGTTAAGCGAGTTGTGTTGACTATCGCTGGTTAAGCGTTAGTGGTGTAATCGCTGGTTAAGCGGATTACATGGGCTTTCGCTGGTTAAGCGTTGGCTGTTTTATCGCTGGTTAAGCGAGTTGTGTTGACTATCGCTGGTTAAGCGTTAGTGGTGTAATCGCTGGTTAAGCGGATTACATGGGCTTTCGCTGGTTAAGCGTTGGCTGTTTTATCGCTGGTTAAGCGAGTTGTGTCGACTATCGCTGGTTAAGCGTTAGTGGTGTAATCGCTGGTTAAGCGGATTACATGGGCTTTCGCTGGTTAGTGTTAGTGGTGTAATCGCTGGTTAAGCGGATTACATGGACTTTCGCTGGTTAAGCGTTGGCTGTTGTATCGCTGGTTAAGCGAGTTGAGTTGACTATCGTTGGTTAAGCGTTAGTGGTGTAATCGCTGGTTAAGCGTTAGCTGTTGAATCGCTGGTTAAGCGAGTTGTGTTGGCTATCACTGGTTAAGCGTTAGTAGTGTAATCGCTGGTTAAGCGGATTACGTGGGCTTTCGCTGGTTAAGCGTTAGTCGTTGAATCGCTGGTTAAGCGAGTTGTGTTGGCTATCGCTGGTTAAGCGTTAGCTGTAAAATCGCTGGTAAAGCGTGTAATGATGTAGACTTTCGCTGGTTAAGCGTTAGCTGTTGAATCGCTGGTTAAGGGTGTTATGTGTGCTTTCGCTGGTTAAGCGTTAGAGGGTTAATATCAATGGGTAAGCGTTGTTATTATCACTGGTTAAGTGATAGGATTTGTAACGCTGGTTAAGCGCTACAATGTTAAGTACTGGTCAAGTACTTCAGTGTCTGGGTAAGTAGTGATGCATGGTGCTGGTTAAGTGCCGTGGATATGTTTGGTAGAGTCATAATGCTTTCTTAATTTTGTGCCAATTTCTATTATGGGCCTTTCATTTTAGTTTGTTTTGTTTTGGTTTGGCAGTAGTCAACCTAACATTTAAAGTATCTAGCATAGTACCTAAGAGTTTTCTTATAATCTGTAACGTTATAGGAAAAATAAGGTAGCATGTTGAACAAACCTTCTTAAAATTATTTGATAAAGGCTCGAAATGATTATCTTGATGGTGTTGTGTTTGTAACCGGGTGGAGGTTACGTTTTGAAGACCGGATGGAGGTCGATAGATTTCATGCTTATGACCGGATGGAGGTTATGTGTGATGATGAAGACCGGATGGAGGTCAGAGTACGAGCACTGCAATATTTTAATTAGTTTACTATTATTTGAATGAGTATGGGTGTTGTTCGACATGTCAGCTTTTAGAGAAAGAGTTCCTTGAGATTTTTATTAGACCCTGTAATTATTTTGATGAGAATATCTTTTCCATTTGGGTCAGGAATGGCCGAACGGTTAGAATGATTACTGTTCGAGATTTTTTCTCATTCCAGATTCCTCACACGAGGATGTGATGTCTCACACGAGGACGAATGTCTCACACGAGGACGTGTGAATTATCAGAATGGCCGTGTCGCAGAATGAACACAGAAGCACAATAATTTAGAATAACGCCATCTATTATCATGCTACGGAATCAAAACAGAAAAACAAATTGGGATCTCTATTCATTATTGTTAATTTAGAATAACGCCATCTATTATCGTTGGCCTGGAATCAAAACAGATACGCAATTTAGAATCTCTATTGATTATTGTTAATTTAGAATAACGCCATCTATCTCTCATTGGAGTAACTATTAAGTTAGAATTGACAGATTGTTTAGGAGCGTCAAATTAGTGATAATTTGGAGATGGTTAGCGTGGGGAGCAATGGCAACACCGAGCGAATAGTCGAGTCAAATGTCGATTCGGAAGTTTAATTAGCTATTCGACGTTGACAGGTAGTGACGTTGACAGATGTTGGCTAACCTGTGTGGGGTAGGCCACATGGGCGGATAGTTTAGTGAAGTGAACACTTTGAATCGGTCCGGCAAGCTGGGTAGACATTTTGGTTGCTCCGCCATGTTAAACTTCTCGCGTTCCTAAGTTTTTAATCGAGCGATATCTCGGGCATCCTTAATTATTTTGTATTCAGTGTGTGTTAGCAAGTAATTAAGTGTTAACGAAGATTTTCTGAATGTTATTTCCGATATCCCAACCCCTCTGTTAACGATTCTCCGTTAAATATAATAACATGGTGTAAAAAACCGGCCAAGTGCGTGTCGGGCCACGCACAGTGTAGGGTTCCGTAGTTGCCCATCAAAATACTTATGCAAATTAACTAAACTGATTCGCTGAATTTAATTTTAAAGAGAAGAATTTTCAAAATCGGTCCAGGAGTCTGAGAAATCGGGGAAAATACATAAAAAAAAGATTACGACGAATTTAGATCCTCCCCCTTTTTTTGAAGTAAGTTAAAAATAGTTGACGATAAAAACCTACCTATCCCCAAAAAACATACCGTAAAAACATACCTATTACAGCTGTAAAAATAAAGTTGACAAACTTACATTTGCAGTTGAAGAGCATGTTCTCCGATACATTTTGTTTAGGAAAATATGTTATCCAAGTACATTTTATAAGTTGGTCGACTATTACTCGTAAAGTTGTAAAGCCTACTTAGTCATGATAATTTTTTTTTAAACTTCGTTATATATACTACTATTGTGAATTTTTTCACACCCCCAAACATAACCGTTTAGCTGGTATAGGGGGGGGACACTCGAGTCGAGCAAAATTTAGCACTTTAAAGCTTAATATTTCACAAACGATTTTTTTTATCAATAAATTGTTAATGGAAACTATCAATATTTTTTAAAGACCTATTTAATGATACCCCACACTAAGGGGTACGCGAGAAAAAAAAAAACATCCCCTCTTTACGTGTACAGGAGGTACCCTAAAAAAAAATATTTTACGAGATTTTATTTTACCACTTTTTCGGCACAACAAATCCGTATATTTACACCAAATTACAGCTCTCTAGTCTCCTCCGTCCGTCTGTCCGCAGTTTAGCTCAGAGACGTACAGTAGTACGTCTCTGAGCTAAACTGCGGACAGACGGACGGACGGACATGGCGAAACTATAAGGGTTCCTTGTTGACTACGGAACCCTAAAAATTATTGGAATCGAATCAGTTACTGATTCTGAACAAACTATATTCAGGTTTCGCATATACTAAAAATAATGTGTATGTGTATACGATCGAATTGAGTAACCTCCTTTTTTAGAAGTCGGTTAAAAAATATCAATCATCTTTGCCTATCCCCTTTTAAACAGATATGACGTGTCGAGGTCTTTGACCTTTCAGCTTTCAGCAAGATTAAATTCTTACTGAAACTTCAAAGTTAAAACATAAGTTAAAAATTAAGTAAATAATTTGTTTTAATTAAAATTCCATATTTTTGTCGTAGGCCGTTGTATCAATAAAGAGGGGTCATTTGAAGTTTTATTACCCGACTGCGCCAGGAGGGTTATGTTTTTCGAGTGTATGTATGTATGTTTCTGTGTGTTGCTCTGCAGCCTAAACGGCTTGATGGATTTTAACTTGAGAGGTGTCGTTAGATTCGTCTTAAACGTGAGAGTGTCACTGGGTACATAAAACTGGCCAAGTGCGAGTCGAACTCGTGTGCAAAGGGTTCCGAACTAAAAATATTTTTTTTAAATCTCTTACATTCTATCAAGTGGGGTATAAATGGTTTACCAAAATATATTTAACTTATATGTTTCAATTTAATTTGGACTGATAAATGCTAACAAGAACTAAAAATAGTAAAATAAAATAAATATTTAAAAAAACAAAAAACCCGACTGCTTAAAAAAAACTAAAAAGAAAGAAACAAGCCCAGTAGTTTAGAATTCACTCATTCACACTCACAGTCGGGGCCCCTTGGGAAGATTTGATTGGTATAATTTGAATGGGCCCCGACTGTGAGTGTGAATGAGTGAATTCTAAACTACTGGGCTTGTTTCTTTCTTTTTTTAGTTTTTTTACGCAGTCGGGTTTTTTGTTTTTTTAAATATATTTTTTTTTTAAGTTAAGTTTGTATAGTCTTTATTAAGTGATAAAAATGTTAGGGAAAGCGGTGATGAACAACTCGCATTCGCTAAAGTTTTCTAAGAAAGTTATTGGGATACGGATTTTCCAAGGTAGGCCAGGTCAACTCTTAAAAAAAATACCGTGTATAGATTGATTAATAAAAAATTAAACCGATTTCTAAAAAAAACTAAAAATTCATTTCGTTTTTGAAGTCAGCGACTTTGATTCTTAGACTTTTTGCTACTGTCTTCCAAAACTAAAGTTTTATTAAGTTTGTGTTTTATAGAAGTCGGTTTAATTTTTAAAAAAGTTCTATTTTATGTTGTGTGATTGCAACCAAACACTGCATAGAGATCCGCGATAGCAACAACAGCATACCATAGGCGAGGTATGCTGTCATTCATTGAAGAGTTCCTTTAATTTCATAGATTCCGTCAACAGATTACATGAAACTATCTGTAAAGTATGTAAGCAATGTTTCTAAGATAGTTAGAAAGTACAAACAACTTGCAATTCCTACGCACATCTGTGAATTCACAATCCTCAAATTAATTAGTAGCATTAAATTGATTGTAAGCAATTTCAAAAGTATACCTACTCATTTTGAGGTAGACAGTAACCTTGGATACAACTCCCGAGAGATACAGTCCTGCTCCGATACATCTTTAATTAAATAACCAATCAGAAAACACTTATTTTCTAAGCCAATTGTCAATATTTCTACGGAACATATTATTTTCTGGAGAAATAATTCAAAGAAAAATGAATTACGAAGAGAAATATTTATGATAGCATACCGTTTACGAATCATCATCATCATTTTAGCCTAGGTATTGTTGTCCACTGCTGGACATACGTTTCCCCCAAGGAGCGCCACAGCGCACGATCTTCCGCATTTTCATGTCTAATCTGACAGGACTATAAAATGAAAACTAAACACATCTAAAAAGTCTAAGCAACACAAACTATTAAATTATTAAATCAATTATATTATATCATTTTTACCAAGTAGGTAATAATACCTATGTAAACTTTTTTGATCTAGAGGACCTATTGGCTGGTTGCAAAAAAATCGAGTATCATTTGTTTTTTTTTTTCACAAATTTAAAAGCGGATGCATTTGTTCGATTTTATAGCGTTAGCTTTGCTTATTAAAAAGTATTCGGTATCAGTTTTATAAATTAAACAATAATTAAGAAAAACTGACTAAACCAAACTCAATTAATTTTTAAAGAACCAAATGGCAAGTATACTGCATCGATTAAAAAAGAAACACGCCAATCGGACCAAAATCGGAGTACATACAAAAAAAGCGATCGAAATGAGAACCTCTTCCTTTTTGAAGTCGATTAAAAATAACGTTTACGAAGAAAACAAAGTGTTCATAAAATATACTTTGAATGAGCTAATTAAAATGTTTCATAAGGTATTCGTCTCAGTTATGTAGCAATCAAATAAATACCACGTGCCGTATTTTACGTGTATAATTAGCTAAAGAAAATTCGAGAACTTTCTAATTGATGCTAACAACGCGCGTTTGAATGTTAAGCTTACGACCTTGAACTGAAACCGCCAAGTGTTTATAGAATTTTGTAATGTTTTTATGTTTCTAGATACGATTCCACCAAAATAGTGTGCGGCACATTTGTTCGCGCACTTCAGCAGTGCGCGTACTAAACTAGTATCGGCAAGATAAGGCTTATTTCATCGTATTTTTAGAAATACGAGATAAAATCACCAAATGAGCCCTCGAACCTCGAACCCAGGGCGGGACAGGACGGCCTTTCAGACTTGTACTGACTAAAATCCACGGTGATCCTTCAATAGCACTTAACGTTCCAGGGTCATGGTAACCTGATGAGACAGTCTCGCGACCCCGGCAGACTTTGGCCCTCTCCCGTCAGTATGCTGACTTTCTTAAAACCGAAAAATTGGGGGATGAATGAAGCTTATTTTGGAAAAGGTAGTATATTATATTTTTATCCGACTACGGCATAGCCAAAAGGAGGGTTATGATTTTGACCGGTATGTACCTATGTATGTATGTATGTTTGTTTGTTCCCTCATAACTTCTAAACTACTTATCATTACATGACAATGAGGTGTCGTTATAAGCGTCTCAGTTGTCCGCTGGTTATAGGGTAAGTGACGTGTCACCAAATCCGGCGCCCTTTATGGGGATGTAAAGTCGTAACCGATTTTCGCACAGTATCAATATGCATATCAATTTAAAGGGCTTGATGAGCACATTTGAAATATATATACATTATATAGCTTTTACTAGCTACTTTGCCTATTTCTAACAGTGTCAACATGGATATAAAATGAAAAGGCTTAATGAGTACATTTGAAATTCACTCTCTACTTTGCTTTTATTATTATGACAAATAATTAATATTATAAGCCCAAAATAGAGTAAATAAAAAATAAGTTAAAAATAATTAAAACGCGACTCCGAAAAAAATGCGCACTGAAAAGTGTAAAACAAGAACAATATTCATTTCAACCTGCGGTTGTTTCACACTATCATATTGGCTAGGTGGCACACGACCACGGTTAGCACAATATCGGTCAAATGAATATTGTTCTTGTTTTATACTTTTCAGTGCGCGTTTTTTTTTGTAGTCGGGTTTTTTAAACTTGATTTAGAATATCTGACTACTCAGAGAAGAAACAAGCAAAAAGCTTCCCTTTCTACCGTTCTTCGAATCTCCATTGAAGGACTTTTCTGTCTCAACGGGTATCGGTCATGGCCAAGTCATGATCACGTAAGCTTCGTGAAAATGGAGCTTTCAAAGCTGGCAGCTTATCCTGAAACGCACCCTTTTACGTTACGATCTCTTTCATGTTTAGTTTTGTAACTTGATATAAAAATATTGAAGTATTCCAGTTTGAGCAACTATTTTTAGGACACCTATGTTTAGAGCAACACCTACGGTGTGGTAGCTTTTAGTGATGTTCACCAGTTAGTTTGGCGCCTGGCGTTCCCTGCGTGATGATCGGTAGTTTTCCCACGGGAACATCACAATTATAAACTAGGTATCTGTGTGCCTTTCATCCAAATCTGTTCAGTAGTTTTTGGATGACTCAGGCATTTCATTTACTTGTCGTTTAGTGTCCGTGATGGCAGTAACTCTAAAAACTTTTCATTTTAAACATATTTTTAAACAATTCCACCATAAAATTGCCAAAATACTGCATCTCCTGAAAATTAACTGTGTCCACCACCACAAAGCCATCGAAACAACGAAGCTTGGCAAAGTTCCGGTAAATTAATGATCGTGCAACGAAATTAACCAAGAATAGTGGCAAAATACCTGGTTTTCACTTTTCTCTATATCACGCAGGAGACAAATATATTGGCATAATATCTAAAGTTATTATTAAGTAGGGTCGCCATCCGTCCGGGTTTCCCCGGATTTGTACTAGTTTGGAGGGCATTCGGGGAGGATTCCGGGTTTAAAAATTTAAATTCTTGGGCCACCCGCGACGCACGCACACTTCACCGTCCCCCACCCCTCTCGACGCAGCTGCCGCGGTGCGCACTTCGACTTACGTCCGGTTTCTGGACTCTAAAATCCGGGGTCGGAGGAGCATCTTGTCCTGGTTTTTAAATTTTAGAGATGACAGCCCTATTAATAAGAAATGTAGGTGAATTTTTAAATAAATATAGTTGAAAACCACCTTCAATTCTTAGAAATAAGTTAACGTAGACATTTTATAAATGTACATAAAAGCAGTCATTTTGTGGAACCACAGAGTGCTTTCGTATATTTTGTTTGCAGAAACCACACCAAAAATCAACATTTGTGTTGAAATAATTAAAATTTAATTAAGCGGTAGCACCCACTGTTTGGCCTTGTATGTTAGGGTAGTCATACATTGAGGCGAAGGGACTTATTTGATTGTCATTGATGGAGTGAAATTAATCTTTTTCTTAAATACATATAAATACATATACTTATATCTATAACTTCTGTGAGTTTATTCATTTCTTTGGGACAACAATAGAATGAAATCACTATAAATCAAACACAATCATTTTTAAATAATATGCTATTTTATGCACTGATCATTTGCAAAATTCCAGCCCATAGAATTAAAACCGGCTTTTTCCGCCGCTCAATGCGAATACATATTTAGAAAACACAAAGTTACGACGTGTCAGGGATAAAGAGCGTGGAAATTGAAATATGAGATCCCAATATAAACAAACAACCCGATTTTTGCATAATCCGTTCGCGGAACGGTCGCACACGTTACGCCGTAGTGGGTGGAGACTCTTAACCGCATATTGGAATGTACGTTAAGAATATGTTATTAATGTAACATTACATTATTTAAATGTGAAAGATCTTGACATTTACTAAACTAGGAATCATATTTAATAGCGATATGTGTGAGGACTCTTGAAAATGGAATTTTATTTCAATATTTGATTTTTTGCAAGAGCTCCTAAATATTTATTGGTTCTTGTGAAGTTTATTACTTGGAAAATTCCAAATACTTTAGTTTTCCTTATGTTCTCGGAAAAGCATGTCCAAGAACCCTCGTTGAGATAAGCGGGGAAACGATTATTAAACCTCCATTTTTTCTCCATCACTAGGGTATATTCTTGGACATGCGTTTCTAAAAAGTGTATTTAGAGGATTTTTAAAGAAGGGAATTAACTCTGAATTAATTTTGAAAACGGATTACATAATTATTATGTTTGTATTTTCCAAAGCCATTTTCAAAGGTTTCATTTAGGTTCCATTTTCGTCTGTTTGTGTGTTTACAACGACAATCCCTCAAGATACCAGCCCCAGGTTATTAAGTTTTGATGCGCTAGGTAATCAATGCCAAGTGACAATGATGCCTGGTTGAAAACTCTGGTTCTAATACTGATCTGGATTTACTTTTATTATATTCACATATTATGTAAAACATTTATTTTAATACTTTACAAAACTATGCTACAATACTCATATTATAAATAAACTATTTATTTATTTATGTACACATACAGATTTAAACAGGAAAATACATATTTAAAAGGAAAAATAAAGTACAAAGGCACTGCTTACTTCTAAAAGAAATTTCTTCTAGCAGACCTGGGAGAGGAAAATTTGAGGTATAAGATAAAGTGTTGTGTAGTAATTATAAATAAAATTTTACTAATAATTAAAAAAAAAGTATTGTAATGTATTAAAATGGCTATCACGCGCATGAATAAAAAAGTTAAGGGTTACTCCTCTCTCTAACAATCAAATCCTAATTCACGGACATCAAATTGGCTTCTTGCCACTTGAAATTCATATCACACTGAAAAAGAAATTGCCATTTACATGTAGTTCTGGCACTCGCATACTAAATAACTGTACATACATAATACATTAAATTAATGTGACGTTTGACGAAGGTTCATAATGTCATGATTTTGATCGATTTTCCCCACTAACTTTCATGAATTTAAATGAAAAAAAAATGCTCTTTTTATTCGTAACCTGTAAGTGATATAAATTCTTATTATGGTGATTTTACAGCAATCCCAATTTTATGATGATTGTTGTAAAATCACCGCAATTAGTATCTTGTAATCGTTTTGGTGCTCTACCAAAATCATGTAAGTTTAATTTATTTACATATTAAACTAAATAAGTGTATCTATATTTCATGGAAAAATAAAGACAAATAATATAAAATCATCAAATAAGTTCTCCATCCCTGAGGGAAGCTGAAGGTACTGTCAAAATCTTACTAAATAAAAATCCACCATGTAGTTTAACTCTGGGCTACCAATCGAACCCGATGCATCGGGCCTAAGGTTTAATGTAATTTTTGAGACACGTAAGACATAAACACATCCGGTTTGATATACTGCATCGAACAAAATAGAATCATAAAAATCGGTCCATCCAGTCGTAAGTTATAACGTAACAAACATAAAAATCAGAAAAAAATGCGGTCGAATTGAGAACCCACTCCTTTTTAGAAGTCGGTTAATTAGAAAATAGTTAAAATATTACCCCCATTTGCGGACAGTTTTCTTTCATGAAAACCAACTTAAAAAGACGGTAGAACGGAGAAATAAATCCCCTTCGTCAATTTTAATTAAAACAGCAAATGCAGTCGAGGCCGTCTTGAATGTAATATAGCGCCGAATCCTTTTCAAGTCATCCTCGAGTCCAATTGGTCGAGGCTTTTCTTTGCAGTCGGGTGAAATAGGGAATAAGTGGTATGGGAGAAAAGTTAGGTTTTATAGCTTAATATTATAAATGCGAAAGTTGATGCGATTAATGTGTGTTTGTAATTCTTTCGTACAAAAACTACTGAACATAATTATATGTATGAAATTTAAATTGTAATTGTGTTGCGTCCGGGGTCGCGGGACTCACGAATTACCGTGACCCCGGAACGTAAGGGCTATTGAAGGACACCGTGGATTTTAGTCAGTACGAGTCTGACCGTCTCTCCCGCTCTGCTCTGGGTGGGAGGACTCATTTGATGATATTACCACGCAAAAAAAAGGCGTTAATGCGCGGGTCGCGGGGCTGTCTAATCAGGTAACCGTGACCGTGGAACATGGTTATTGAAGGAGCACGGTGGATTTTCCCATGGTTACTTTTGCTCCACACACACAGAGAGGAGCTCGTGGCTAAATAATCACACCCGCACAGGCCGATCTTCCGGGTTAAGCCGCGCTTGCCGAGGTTGGTCTGTGGATGGGTGACCATCTATCATAGCGAGTTTCCTCCGTGCCTCGGAAAGCACGTAAAGCCGTGGTCCCGGCCGTCATTTGTAGATCTTTGACAGTCGTTACTGTTAGTCAGAAGCTCTAAAGTCTGACAACCAGTCTTACCATGGGGTATCGTATTACCCAGTTACTGGGTTGTGGAAGTGCGACAGGCAGTCGCTCCATGTAAAATACTGATATCCAGCTGAATCTGGTTTGACTGGAAGCCGACCCCAATATAGTTGGGAAAAGGCTAGGCAGATGATGACTTTTGCTCCACACAGGGCGGGACAACTCATTTGATGAATTTCCAACCTTAAAAAAAATGGCTAATGCGAATAAAATATTTTATCTATAATATTCAATCGATGGCGTATCTTCTCATCCTGATATACAGATGCCTGACAATGTCCTTGACCTGATTACGGCAAGTTCTTTGTAATTGTTTAACAAAGGGAAGCCGAAGGAAACTCGACTCGGGATTGCGGCTTTTTGATTGTTATCGGAAAACGGTGACCATCGAGTGACCTTCATCGAAAAGATTGTCAAATAAAAATAAAAACGAGTGAGCTTTACGATAGTCGAATATGATGTAGTATCGACATCCTACCTTGGTAATAAGCAACAAAAATTTGACTTTGACACATTCGAGCAGCGGGTCTAAAACTTTTTTGGTGGCGTCAATTTTCAAACGGGACACGTTTGAAAATTGACGAAACACCAAAAAAAAGGGAAAAACTACGCTAATTATTACTAGTATTCTTGTGTCACAAAGTCTTTGCGGAGCCCCAGGGCTCTGCGGAACATACTTTGAAAATGGCTGCATTAGACGTATCCACGGATAGACCATGGCAATAGTGGCTTAATTTTGGTGACAAATCCAAGCGTTACTTAACTTTGCTCACTTTGGGTGACTTGCCGTCCGATCATGGACCATGCTCAGGTCGACTGCGCATCGTGTTCCACGCGTGCTTCAAATAGCTCTCTGCAATCTGACATGGCTTCCATAGAGGGCCTGTCGCGGAACATTCCAAACGGGTAATCGTGATCCTGATGGGACGAAAGGGGCAATTGAAACCTTGGATTTTAGTCAGTATGAGTCTAATAGTCATTTTGCAACCTGAAAAAATTTCTTCTCTCAAAGGGCAATGAGCCATAATAGAATCTACGGCCACAGCACGTGACATGATGTCTTCGAATTCTTAAAACAATATACCGAGTTTTCTACAATGTTTTTCGTCACTGTTTTTCCAGTGTTATTAAAGCTCTCGTAACGTCCATTAAAAATACGTATTTTAAGTATTATCTTTGGTCTTCTACTACTCTAGAAAGCCTACGTACCAATGAGTATTAGATTTGTGAACGTGTGGGTGCTCGATCGGTTTTCTTCGCCTGATATCGTGTCTAGTTGCCTCCAATTTGAGGGATTGGATTTCCCTCTTATTTATTATATGAAATATCTACCTCCCTTTTTTTTCAATTTTCATCATCATCAATTCAGCCGTAGGACCTGTACTGCTGAACATAGGGGTTTCCTATTTGCTTTCGTAAGTTTATTCTATTTTTTAAAGTTTTATCTTTATTTTAGAAGACTTTTTAGTTTTGAGCAACAAAACGGATCTATGTGAGCAACGTCACGAGATATCTATTATTGTTATATATTAACCCCTTCAACCCCTTAAAATGGGTTCAGTCAAACGCGAAAAAATCGCGGTCAAATAAACAACCGTCTTTGAAAATCTACAATCCAATACTGTAATTTATCACTTGTCTTTAAATGTTAAATTATAATATTCTAGCATGTTCGAGCAAATTGCTTTATTAATTCAAAATGGAATTGTTTACCAGTACGACCCTTACGGCTTATATGCTACAGGAAGCCGTCGAGACGGGGCTTATTAAACTTGGTTCAGCAAATTGAACTTTACGTACACTGACACAAGGGTCATAAAGCCAAGGCTAGCAATTACAATAGAATTAATTGTCTAAGGGTACACATTATGAGTATTTTTTAAAGTCGGGACGGTCTAAAAAGGGCACCGCGGCACTGGAGCACAAAGGGCATGTGAAGGAACAGGGTGGTTTTTAGTCAGTAAGAGTGACAGTCCTTTTCAAATTACTTCCACCAATTCCAAACGTCTCTAATAATGCGCACAGCAAACGAGTGGAACCTGTGTCTGTGTTTCCGAACGCATACAACCCTAATCTCTTCATTCATTTTCAAAGTTAGAGTGAACAATTAAAGAAAATTAGTGGCCATAGGCTTCTTATGGGTAAGCTCACTCTAACGTAGACTTCGAGTTTGACAGTCCCTCCCTCCCGGCCCTTCGTCATCAGCCTATAATGTTCCCACTGCTGGGACACAGGCCTCCTCTCTGTGAGAGGGAGTGGGCTGTAATCCACCACGCAGGCTCAGTGTGGATTGGTAGATGTCACAGGTCTTCGAATTTTTGGTTCTAAGACATGCCGGTTTCCTCACGATGTTTTTCTTCACCGTTTTGAGAGCAGTGGTGATGAAACAAATTACACAAAGTAATGCGTCTGGGGCGGGGTTCGAACCTACGAACGTAAGTCTAAAGAAATCGTAAGAATTCGTAAGTCGGGACCGATACCACTGGGCCACCATTGCTCTCCCGGCCCTAGGTAGAAAGATTCATTTGGTGATTTTACCGTGATCAAAAAACAAAAAAACCCAGAGCTAGACTAGAGTCAAGAACAAACCCACTTTAAATAAATAAACTTTTCTAAATGTAAATCTTTTGTCAAAAATAAAACTTGAAAAATCCCCGTTTATCCAAAAAGTTCGACTTTACCTTGTCAGGATTTGAATCCACAACCTGGTGCATAAGAGGCGAGACCTTAACCACTGAGTCTCTATGTGAATAAGTCAACCCTTTTTATTATCACTTACTAGAACTTCATCAATTTCCCAAACATTTTAAGCTGCAGCCAACTCATAAAACATACAAATACATAACTCGTTTTCGTAGAACAAGGCGAGGTCGAAATTAAAAGCAAAGCACTAATGATTACCCAATCTGTTTACCCTTTAATGTAAATGATAGCTTTATAGCATCAATTTACATGCGTAAATAGAACATAGCCTTCTTGATAAACTATCTCATTATACAAGTCGACCGTCTGGTCTCAAAGAGCGCTACGACGTAGCGCTACGAGCTACGACGTAGCGCTACGGGCTACGAAATTGTTAATACTAAGGTGCTAGTTCACACAGAGGACCGTTTTACCGGTTCGCTTTATCGTATACTAGCGACCCGCCCCGGCTTCGCACGGGTGCAATGCTGATACTAAATACACTACAGAAAAACTGCGCAAACGCTACGTCCCGCAATTTTTAAATCTGTAATATCTTCGAAAATATTCACTTAAATCTTACGGTGTAAAGGGCCATATAGATCTATATTAAATGAACAATGTATTCAAGGTATTTAATTGGTTAAGGATTAATGCTGTATTGGTTAAAATTGCTTCGAAAATTAGCCATTATTTGTCGTAAAAAGTAAATGATAAAAAAAAGTTATTGTGGGTTATCCATAAGAGATAGACATATACCATCACGGACTTTTCTGTAGACCTTTTCAATGTGTACAATACTTAGTACATTATTTGATAAAACTCGTAGGGTTCAGCCTGCGTTTGCAATGTAAGCGGAAAAAATGTAATTATTTACGACATCACATTAGAAACCTCAAAAATAACAGAACTTCTGCACTATTTAATGGATGTTATTATACATATAAACCTTCCTCTTGAATCACTCTATCTATTAAAAAAAACCGCATCAAAATCCGTTGCGTAGTTTCAAAGATTTAAGCATACAAAGGGACATAGGGACAGAGAAAGCGACTTTGTTTTATACTATGTAGTGATGTTTTTATTCGGCAATGACGTGTGTGGTTGTTGTATGAGCGAGTTCACACACATGATACGAAAATACTGATCAGGTAAAATTTACAGCAGTCCGTTCTACAAGATCGATTTATCGTTTGATCGATTTATCGTCATTTTTTGTTCGTCAATGGCGCGTTTCGTTGTATGAGCGAGATCGCATTCATGACAGTGTTATGGATTTAGTAAAAAATACGGATCCGACGATCCTTTAGTAGCGGCGGATCTGTTAAAAACGATCCTGTAAAAACGGATGCTCTGTATGAACGAGCCCTTACACTAAAGTTGATTTATTCGGTGTCTTCAAACAGTATGTCTATCAAACTGTGTTAATAATTGGTTGCTACGCAGTATAAACGAATAAACTAGGATATTTGTACTGATTTTATGAACGCTTATTTTGACTTGTAAATAACGTAATGTACGTCACTCCTGTAATTATAAGTGGTAGTTAGGCGCCGTCTCCACGAGCGAGGAAAACGCTGCGAGTCCGCCCTTCTATCGTCGGAGAATCTCCACGATGAGCGTTTATTCCGCCAGCGTATCGTCACGGAAACGCCGCGCGCGCGCGACGACTCGCAACGGAATCGCCGCGCACCCGCGGCGAGTCGTTGTGCTATAGTTTTGTTTTGTTTCGCTACTGGTAACGCGCTCGTCGCGGGCGCGCGGCGATTTCGTTACGAGTCGCCACGCGCCCGCCGCGCGCTCGCTGCGAGAGCGCCACGAGCGCGCGGCGATACGCCCTACTAATGTCACACATTGCCACTCGTCGCATCGTCGCGATAATATCGCCGTGTGGAGACGCGTTCATAGAGAGTATATGGAAATACGTGGCACGACGATAATATCGCCGCGATTCGCTCGCTCGTGGAGATAGCGCCTTAGAGCGTCACACGATGCGGTAACGGAGCGGTACGGGGCCGAAGCGGTGTGAACCCATTTTTTTTTTAAACTTTGCTCCACTCTAGGAATTTTCCTGTGTTGAACACTGCGCCAACCGTACCTTCAACTGACTGGTTGGTTTTCTGCCGTGGCCTCAAGCTACGAGGTTATATTTTCGTTGTTTTTTCGGTTTCACGCTTTATAAATTGAGAATGCACTTATTTTTTTTTAAGCTCTATTGACTATCATGAGAAGCATACTTTTGTTTACGGGGTAATATC
The DNA here is from genome assembly GCA_954870645.1 of Agrotis clavis. NCBI lineage: Eukaryota > Metazoa > Arthropoda > Insecta > Lepidoptera > Noctuidae > Agrotis > Agrotis clavis. The sequence goes on from OX940925.1 coordinate 8,859,344, forward strand.
ATCGTGTCCTTGAGTGGAGACCGCAGCTAGGCCATATGTAGTGGAAGTTTTTTTTTCTTGGTAAAAACATCACCCCGGGCAGAATGGGAGAGATTGTCAGACTTGAATGACTAGAATGGTGTCCTTCAATAGCCCTTTACGTTCCGGGGTTACCCGATAGTCCCGCGACCCCGGCAGCCTTTAGCCCTCTAAGAAAGCATACTTAGTATCGAAGATTTTACCAGATTGAACCGCTTCCTATCAGTTTCCCATACAGAGTATTAAAATTTAAATTAAGTCAAGTAATATACTCAAGTTAGAGCTAAGTAACTAAGTAAACCAGTCACTTAAGTTTTATAACATTGCCTGAGCTTGAGTAGCGCGGAAGTGCGCTCCGGGGCTGTTAGGGCGAGTCGACACCGACGTGCGTCGTAAAAGTGTTCTTATGTGTATATGTAATAGTTTTTATGAAAGTCGGTGTCATCGGTCTGAAGGTTACGGTTATAAAGTATTTCTTTGCGTTACTATGTATTATTAATATTTTAGGATATAAAGATGAAAAACAGTTATTTGTGTATCATTTTCCTATGGCATCGGACCGTCTCATCAGGTAACCGTAAAAAAAACAGAAAATTAAAACAGTTGTGATGGTAATTCCTAAGTGGACTTGACGCTTGAACTGCTGAAGTAGCAAATAACATTTGAAGCACAGCAAATATCTATCCACATATTTACATGTTATTATAAAATTCCAGGTTACCTCACGATGTTTTCCGTAACCGATGTTAGTGAAACTTAAAAAAAAAGAAACATTGATTTGAATTCTCAACCTTATGCATGAAAAGCGAGATGGTTTACATACGGGCCATCAAGATTTCCTAAACTGGTTTAACAGTAATTTAGGACAACTGCAACTTTTGAATTGATGTTACCGGATTTCAGTGAAATGGCTCGCTATAACGTTACACGTGGCCTTAGTAAATTCCCGGTATTTCTTTATACTATACAGGGTTATTTGTAAAATATTAACAGCGTTTCAGGGGCTAATATAAAAGTACTTGTATTTATGTATAAACAACTGTTACTATGAAACCAACCCAGAAAGATCAAAAATAAATTCAGGGGTTTTATACAAAATGAAGTATTTTTCCGTTGAAAATGTTTGAAAGACCAGAATTTTTTTCTGTTTTTTTTTGTATTGGTTTTACATTAATAGTTGTTTATAACTATAAATCTCATCACGAATCCCACAGTGTCTCAAGACAAGGGTGTTTAACCAGTGTGTGTTGCCAGTGATGATATATGGCTCTGAAACGTGGTCTTTGACTGCTGGCCTTTTAGAGAGACTAAAATTCACTCAACGAGCAATGGAAAGAGCTATGCTTGGAGTTTCTTTGCGGGATAAAATCCGGAACATGGATATTCGGCGAAGAACCAGAGTCACCGACATAGCTCATAAAATTTGCAAGTTGAAGTGGCAATGGGCAGGCCACATCGCTCGTAGAACTGACAACCGATGGGGAAGAAAAGTTCTCGAGTGGCGACCACGGACCGGAAAACGCAGCGTAGGCAGGCCTCCCACTAGGTGGACCGACGACATCGTGAGGGTCGCGGGCAGCCGATGGATGCAAGTGGCGAATTGTCGTTCGGCGTGGCGGTCTAAGGGGGAGGCCTATGTTCAGCAGTGGACGTCTTCCGGCTGATGATGATGATGATGATAACTATAAATACTTTCAGCCCATGAAAAATTGTTAATGTTTTTTTACAAGTAACCTTGTATACTATATGTATAATTATGCGATTTGTGAGCGTGGATGGATGGATTACTCTTTCATGAAAGTAAGGTGTCTATACTATTTTAAAATAAAGAAAAGAAAGATTTTCGTTTAATAAAACTCAAGTTTGTTTTCAAAAGGGTTTTGTCAAGATTTGGTACGGAATCTTCCACATTTTTCCTAGAAATATAACAATTAGTCAATTACCTAAATATTTTAGTATTTCGGTGAAGTTTATCGATTTATTAGCTTATATTCGCTACACGTGTAGTAAACGAAATCATTGAAACTGGGGGTTCACGGTATAAAGATCGGGAACTATTCACCGGGATTTCGGGATAACAGTACCTAGAATCCCGGAGTTCCAAAGGAAGCCAGGGAAGAGTGCGCTATTTGATTTGACCAAGGTAAAGCAACTCTTGCCTAGTTCAGTTTATGGTGGTGTATTTTATATGGAGCGACTGTCCATCTGTCCTACACAATCCGGTTATAACATAGATATACCCTGGCCATAAATATAGTCCATAATGAGTTTTGCACAAACACTTGTAATAGTAGGACTTAAGTTGGTTTTACGTCAGTGTGTGAATGTTTGTGCTGACCTTGAGCACAAGAACAACTAGATCGATAACGATAATGTTCGGCTTTTAATACGCTTGTTAACAGGAATTATATTTGAGACAACATAAATAAACTTTTGTGGTAACTCGAGAATTATATTTGTTGGATTTTTTGTTTGTTGTGGACAGAAAAGGTTACAAGAAGAAGTTAGTTTTTCTCACATAAAAAGGCTTTTATGTGAGAAAAACTAAAACTGAAATGAGTCCTTTTTTAGCATGATAAAATCATCAAATGAATCCTTCCGCTTTGTAAAATAAAATTTTGCTAAATTCCGAAGTTTGATAAAAAAAATATGATCATTTAACTTGTCTTTGTACTATTAGGCGCATTTCACACAGAGAGCGGGCGCGGGTCGGGCGCGTTTCGGTGTACGGGCACGACCCGCCCCGCGCCCGACCCGCGCACGCTTTCAGTGTGAAGTCTTCCATTTAAATACAAAGAACTAGACCCGCCGTACTCCCGCCCCGACCCGCGCCCGACCCGCGCCCGCTCTCTGTGTGAAATGCGCTTTATTCCCCAACCTTTTAACAACTCACCCTTGACACGTATTCTCAAAATATTATTCTAAGGAACATTATGGCTTAATTAAACACCATGCACTGATGCACTCTCCAGGAGAGGTGAAAGGGTCGTGCAGATAGACATCTAAGTCCTTGCCCACAAACTACACGCACAGACGACCCGCGTGTTGCGACAAAGACTACGGAGCAAACACGCGACTTAAACTGTTTCGACAATGCCACGAGTCACCCCGACTTGTGACGTACCTCACTTACAAAAACCGTTTATTTCATTCAATCTGTAAATTTCTTGCTACAGGGACACAGATCTATAAGAGTGAATAGACAGATCACATATCATTGAATTCTTTAAACTAGGACGCACCGTCTCGAAACCAGCATGTTTTATAGATATATTGTTCCCATTGGGGGAAAGACCTCAATGCATCTGTCACAGAAATGTGGAAATAGGCATAAATATAAACTGACTTAGGCAAGAGTTGGTTGACTTTGGTAACCCATCCAAGGACAACACTAAAGAAGGTTGATCTTATTCTTGAGGTTATCTTGGTCACCATGCAAGAGTTGCTACCATCTAACGGCTAACTTTACAACTACGCGCGCTTCATCATCATCAGCCTATAAATATTCCCACTGCTGGGACACAGGCCTCCTCTCTGAGAGAGGGAGTGGGCCATAATCCACCACGCGGGCCCAGTGCGGATTAGTGGATGTCACATGTCTTCGAATTTTTGGTTCTAGGACATGCCGGTTTCCTCACGATGTTTTCCTTCACCGTTTTGAGAGCAGTGGTGATGAAATAAATTACACAAAGTAATGCGCCTGTCTGGATTCGAACCCACGACCTACAACTAGGAAGTTGGGGCCGATACCACTGGGCCACCACTGCACGCGCGCTTGGTAGCGATTAATTAAATCAGATAGCGCTCTTCCCCGGCTCGCTGTTACGCACTTTCGTTCCAGTTAGTTTGGTTTATTCCACTTTGTTCATCGGGTGCTGTCACCTAGAGCGCGCTATTTGATTTAATGGTACGCACGTGAAGAACCAGCGCAGTCGGAAGTTGTATCACTTGAGGTCGCGAAAGGGTCTTTGGCACGTGTCGGCTCTATGTCAACATAGGCTTGCGGTCTTTGAGTTGTCTGTCTTTGATCTCTGTCTGCTCGTGCATTTGATGATGGTATTACGGTAGCGTATATGCTTAAACGGACAAAGGTAGATGTAGGATAATGCGTGTATGTTTTGTCGGGGGCAGACCGTGGTTTGAACTGAGAAAAGTACTTTTTTCTAAATAATATTCTGAACATAATCATCTGTCAAGAATCACCCAACATTGTAGTTGACTGCAATATAATTTTCTGTGGCTACTTTCTTTTTTGCGTGGTAAAATAATCAAAAAAGTCCTTTTAATGTGCGGAAAGGACTGTGAAACTCTTACTGAATAAAAAACCACCCTGTCTCTTCAGTAGCCTTTTGCGTTCCAGAGACACCGTTACATTTATAGACCGTACTGTGACCCTTCTGGCTACCGCTTAAGTAGGTACTCATCAAAGACCTACCTAAATGGGTACCGTCTATTTTTCATGTGTTATCAAATGTTTACAAAATAATCAATATCTGGGGGCACGGCAGTGCCCCGCCAAGTCTCGAGCAAAACGGGCACGGCCGTACCATCTTTTCTCGAAGCGATTCGCGGCTGTTTCGCCCCCCCTATATCTTCGACGTGGACAAAACTAGGAGTTTAGGTTTTCAGAGAATAATAGTAGGCATTAGAACAAGCTTAAGTTCGAAATTACATGCCAATTGAATGAATAGTTTAGGAGTTACGGTTGATCAAAGTTACACCATTTTGTCACTCACTGACTGACTCACTGACCGATCATCAAAAATCTAAGGTACTTCTAGCAGACTTAGAAACTTCAAATTTTGCACCAAGATAGGTCATTAGCCACATATAAAGGAAAAATTATAAAAACATTAAAAAATAATATACCATAGAAAACAATTTTATATTTGCGGTTTGGCAAGAACATTGTGCATGGATTTTGACTGCATTGTTAACTTTGTTCGTTGTTTAAGTATTCAATTGGATGAATACATACATAGAATAGAAAAGAATAATATAAATGTAATACATAGACTATAATTAATCTAAATTAATACATAAAGTTCATAATTCATTAAATTAATAAAGTTAAAACTCCATTGTATTGCGATAAATACTGTATGCGCGCTCGATAGATGGCGTTGTACCTGTCTAAATCGCGCTATGGTTTCGTTACAGAGCGCAGTCTAAGTAGTACTTTAAAATAATTCAATAATTTTCATTTGATAGCGCCATCTATCTATGAACAACCATTTCGAAACTAAAAAAAATATTGTAGCGATATTCGGAGAACTTGAGTTAGCCGGATTAGCTAGTAGATTTATTATTGTTACTGAAACAGTTATTTAGGAAAATAGTTTATTAATATAACATAGACATAGTTACTGAGGCCTATGTTCAGCAGTTCCGGCTGATGATGATGATGATGAGACATAGTTACATATCTAGTTGTTTACGTGTTATTTAGTTTAGTTATATTTAGTTTGTAAGTTAGTAGATATACATTTATTTAGTTATTTGTTGGTTAGTTTAGTTCTATTTAGTTTGTTAGATAGAGAATGGGTCCTAAGCAAAAAAGTAGCTGAAGTCCAAGAAATTATGAGGACATCTAAAAAAAAAAAGAAAGAAAACACTTACAAAAAATAAATGAGATCCCACCAAAAACATTAAATGTAAAAAATGCCAAGTCTCTCGATGCAGTCTTTCCATCGTAAAAAGTTTTGAGATCTCACAGAAGCCAAGTCCTATTCAAATTATTTTGTAGTTATAAATCAACATTTAGTAATTATATCAATAGTTTTCTTTATATTATAACTACTAGCGACCCGCCCCGGCTCCGCACGGGTGCAATCTTTATAATATTATTAAAATTGCGACTTTATTTTGAGATTTAAACTATCCTATCTCTCAAGTTGGATCGAACTGCACATGGTGTGCGAATTTTATTATAATCGGTTAAGTGGTTTAGGAGTCCATTGAGGACAAACATTGTGACACGAGATTTATATATATTAAGATAGTGACTTGGCAATAAAGTTTTTGGTGGGATTAGGTTATTTTTCTTCTAAAATAATTATAAAGCGTCGAGCTTAACTCACGTTGATTAAATTAATTATTTAAGAAGAAAAGAGCTTCACGTTACTCAAGTCATGCCAAAACTAAAGTACCTTATAAATATTTTATATACACCTTTGTTTTGTTCTAAACCTCTCTATTTTTAATTGAATTGTAAACAGTAATGAGGGAGTTTTTCGATGGAAAATAATGCTAATTAAAGTATTCAGACGGCATGGGGCGACTAATGCTCAGCGTGCTGCGGATTCGATCCCCGAAACAAATATTTGTATGACCTGCAAGCATTTGTTCCGGGTCTGGGTGTTTGTGGATGTGAGTTTCTGTTTGTGAACGCACTCTCGTAACAGGAGAATTTCCAACGAAGATTTGGAATGCGTTAGATCCACCTCCAAGCGATCTACCTAGGGTAAGGTACCACAAGCTTTCAGGAATCTTTTTTTTTCATCGTGGTAAAATCATCAAATAAGTCCTCCTAGCCTAGGGTGGGACGTGAGGGACTGTCAGACTCGTACTGACTAAAATACACGGTGATCCTTCAATAGCCCTTTACGTTCCAGGGCCACGGTTACCTGATAAGATAGTCCCGCGACCCCGGCAGGCTTTGGCCCTCTAAGGGGGCCCTGTCAGATTTCTGACAGCTTTTAGAGGCGCGCGAAGTACACGACGCGCTTTCGACCCGGGCATGGTCTATGAGCGGACGGCGAGTCACCCATTACTCACTGTCCGCACGCCCGCGCTTATGGTGGCCGGAAGTCGCCTCGCGACGTCCGTTGCCGTGTCAACCGCGGCAGCTGGGTGATGAGGTAGACGCAGTCCTCTCCCTCACGCGTCCCGCCTCCTCCTTTACTAGCAGGACTGCTTCGGAGAAGGAGGCGACCGCTTCCTAATTCGTCTCGATCCGCAGCATGGCCTCGATCAACCTGTGGTGACAGCTGAGCGATCCCACTGACGGTGACTAGGCCTCACTGGAGTCGCCTGGCTCACGACCACCAACCCTGTCGACATACGGCACCAAATAGATTTTATTGTGTTCTGTCGGTGCGCAGTATCATCGATCCCTTCTAGTGAGCTAGCTTCATCTTAGGCCGTAACTTTGCTCCTAGGCCAACTTGAGGCAAAGAGCGAATCCATTAAAATAAATAAAAAACCGGCCAAATACGAGTCGAATCCGCGCATGAAGTGTTCCGTACAAAAATTCCTTTACCGTATCTGTAAAAACGGCAAAGGAATGACTGTTGTATGAGAGCCTCCTTTAATATTTTATTCTGTTTTTTAGTATTATTTTGTTGTTATAGCGGCAACATAAATACATAATCTGTGATTATCTTCTTCTACCTTTATCTTCTATCTATTATCTTCTTCTTCTTCTTCTATCTATCTTCTATCTATCTTCTTCTATAATATAAAAATGGATCGCAAAATGTGTTGCTAAGCTCATAACTCGAAAACGGCTGGACCGATTCAGCTACTTCTTTTTTTGTTGTGTTTGTAACCATCAGCGCCACGTTTTAGAGGACGAAAATCATCATGTCCACCCGTGCGAAGCCGGGACGGGCCGCTAGTTTCAACTATCTTACTATCACGATTCATGAGATACAGCCTGGTGAAAGACAGACGTACAGCGGAGTCTTATTAATAGGGTCACGTTTTTTACCTTTGGATACGGAACCCTAAAAAAGAATGTAATACTAAATGTTACAGCTTGGTGAATATCTCTACCTACCCCTCCTGGAATTATGGCGTAGTCATCATATACTGTGTTAAAAGCGAGTGATTTATCTTATTCATGACAGTATCGGGCATGCGAGCGGCGAGTAATGGGCGACTCGCTGTCCGAACATGGACCATGCCCGGGTCGACGGGGCGTTGTATTCCACGCGCGCCTCAAAGAGTGTCAGCACGATGACGGGCCCTAGAGGGCCAGAGCCTGCCGGGGTCGCGGGACCAACGAATACCGTGACCCCGGAACGTAAAGGGCAATTGAAGGACAGCGCGGATTTTAGTCAGTACAAGTCTGACAGTCCCTTCTGCCCTGCCCTGGGACTCATTTGATGATTTTACCACGATAAAAAAATGTTATGACTGTATGCTAATCTATATTAATAATTTCGTGCAGGGCTACGGTAGACTCGATCGAAAGCTTGCCTGATTAATAAAACATTAAAAAATAAAGATTTCCAGTCGACAACATATATCCGCAAAATTCGGATTGTCGAGTATTTTGTACATTTCTAATGATTTTCTGACCAGACAGATCGCAGCCGCCATTTTTGACATCGGGTAACATGTTGAGAAGCTTTTTTAATTTTCTTTGTTTTTGGCAACCGAGTCGATAGCACTGTTAGCATGCCAGTGTCATGTGGTGTATTAAGTACTAAACCTCCTCGACACGTTGCGATATTATTTAGAAAAAAAACTATGAACTGTAAGGCCAGGTTCTCACGGCGATTATTTTCCCGTATACCGTATAAACGATTTTATCGAATAGAGGAGTGACAACAGAATATATGTGAAAACTTAAAAATTGTTTACACGGCGTTCATACGGGAAAATCCCGTGTTCGAGAAATATATTTTACCGTATACCGTGCGAAGTTGTCACCGGAACGCCGCGTCTCGAAACGATTTTATCGAATACGACTCGCAGTGGCGCTTATGTTCATGTTGTGTCGTTCACACGACTCGCCCATTCGAGAATCGTACGCACTCGCATGCGTGGCCCAAAAAATCGAATCGAATGGTTGCTGTGTGAACGACTGCATCGTATACGGTAAAACCGTATACGTGAAAAAATCGAATCGAATGGTCACCGTGTGAACCTGGCCTAACTTATGTCAGTGTCAAACAATTAAACGTGTAGCCGTAAACAATGATGACAGTGGCAACCACGAATGCCTTTCTGATCGAGAACGATATTACCTCCGGCTTCTTCACGTCAAAGGGCCGACTTGCTTCAGAGAGGAAAGGACCTATGAAAATATTATTTACTGGCTTCCAGTCCCGGCTTCGCACGGGTGGACATGATATAATAATTATAGCCTATGTTACTCGCTGCGGCGCGCAGTATGGAGGGAGCGACTGTCGCAACCGAGCTCCGGGCATGCCGCAATCGCGGTGGTAAGACCCCTCTTTGATGAGTGGCTGGATAGGCGTCACGGCGTCCTGACCTTCTGCTTGACGCAGGTCTTCACCGGACACGGATTTTTCGGGAGGTACCCGTGTCTGATGACGAAGGAGGCAAGGTCTGGGTGTCACCAATGCGAGGATCGGCCGGAAGACACGGTGGAGCATACGGTGCAGGACTGCCCCGCGCGCAACAGAGCACCGCCGTGTCCTCACGACGGCAATAGGCGGAGACCTCTTGCGCCCTATCTCTGTCCGACCATGGACCAACGAGTTATTCCCGTTGGATCCCACTTTTGAATCCCACTTGAATATTTTTCGACGGCGCGTTGTATTCCACGCGCGCCTCAAAGAGTGCAGTCAGCATTATGACGGGGCCCCTCTGTAGAGGGCCAAAGCCTGCCAGGGTCGCGGGACCAACGAATTACTGTGACCCCTGAATGTAAAGGGCTATTGAAGGACACCGTGGATTTTAGTCAGTACGAGTCTGACAGCCCTGGGTGGGAGGACTTATTTGATGATGTTACACACTAAAAAAAACATACAAAAATACAAATCTTTCCTCTTCATAATAGATATTAGGAGTCTGAAAAGTGTTGGTATGGTGGTACATGCATGAACTGTGTTGGTACGGCGAATCCCCGCTGCCTCGACAAGTTTAGTGCGGCGGGAAGAGCTCCGGAGCGATCTCAGGGCGGTATGAAGGGAGCGACTGTCGCAAACGATCTCCGGCCAATAGGCGCGAACAATGGGCGAAAAACTGCAGTTTTTATTTAGGTACTATATTTATTAAACACAATTAATGAAGCTATACGAATCTATGCCTTGCATACCTTTAATACCCATTCCTTGAGAACCGATGACTACAGAAATATCTACCTACATTTTGTACCAGATCTGTAGTTATGAGTCATGTTTCACCCGAGCGAAGCCGGGTTTTCATCTAGTAGGATAATAATACTCGTATTATCTGTTTCAACCAAGTAAACCTTCATGAAAAAATATTAAATATTCTGGAAAATTTTGTAAATACAAAATTTTCCTCGGTATCAGTATTATTTTTAACATGGAATATAACGAACATAAATAAGTAATGAAATTCGTGTATTTTCATTGTTTTGAAAGGAAAGTTACTACAATTCAGGTGAAGAAAAGGAAAACTGACAACTACTGTATGTCTACCCGTAGACGCAGAAGTATTATAATGTTCCCTGAACGCGTGTAAAGTCCAAGATACTGTTACAGTCGCTGAAATGTTCTTTGACCTTGATATCATGTTCCTAGCCTTTTCTCAAATGTTGGGGTCGGCATCTAGTTGAACCAGATGCAGCTGTATATCAGTATTTTACATGGAGCGATTGCCTATCGGACCTCCACAACCCAGTAACTGGGCATTACGATATACCATGGTAAGACTGGTAGTCGGACTTATGAGCTTCTGACTAGCAGTAACAACTGTCAAAGATCTACGATGGCAACCGTGACCAGCGGCTTTACGTGCTTTCCGAGGCACGGAGGAAACTCGCTATGACTGATGGTCACCCATCCACAGACCAACCTCGGCAAGCGCGGCTTAACCCGGAAGATCGACCCGTGCGGCTGTAATTATTTAGCCACGAGCTTGATAAAAGAACAAATATTTAGTTTCTTTTTTTTTACACATCTTCGCCGCCCCAAGTGAAGCGGTAGGGACTGTCAGATTCTTATCGACAAAAAATCCACTCTGTTTCTTGAATTAGATACACTTTGTATTCCAGGGACAGGGTTACTTTACTTACTTTTACAGTCGATTCCGCAACCTTAAGGAATAAAATATATCCCTCATTTTACAATATTATTTCAACAGTATCAAGCATATTAAAAAAACTGTTGAAAAATAAAATAAAGACGCCGATATTATTATTGTAGGATAGAAGTAATAATGGGCATTGTTCATTTTTTTCAATATGTTGTAATTGAAAAACCATTTCTAGGAATAGCGTTACTAATCATTAGTAACCAATCAAAAATGAAAAATGTTCATATTTGATTGATATTTTTGATAAAATACGCTTGACCTTCCTTGCCCTTCAAGTGACGTTATTATTGGCTGTACCGTTTTGTATCGTTGCCTCAGACAATAAAAAGTAAGTGGCAAGTATTTTCAACAATCTGTCAAGTGTGAAATTAAAAATGTCAAAAATGTAAACAAATAATAATGTTTAGTTTTTTATATATTTTATGATTATTTCTGCAACATGCCTCATAATCTCTTTATACGATTTGCGAGAAAATTGATGCCTTGATGTAGGCGTGTAATATTGCAAGGTTTATAAAATGTACCTACTGTTGCGAAGATCATTTTGATGTAAGTAAGATATCAAAGCTTTAGATACCTTTGTATATTCATTAAGTTAATGCTAAAGTATTGCTCAGGAAAACGAACAATAATGTCACCTCGTCGACGACTTTCCGTTTTAAAAAACAAAAATAAAAACCGATTTCAAAAATTTATTGTATTTTTATAGTAGGGGAGGCGAGGATTCTAATTTGCAGTTACTCGAGCATCATGGCGACCTATTGGATTTGAAAGAATATGTTCTAAAAAGAAAAAAGTTTCTGACAAGTTTTCTATTTTAGTGGGGGGAAGGGCGTGTAAACAGTTTTAAAACTGTAAAAAAAACAGTTGTACAAGAGTACTCGAGCGCGTCAGCTATTTACAGCGTAAACGCGCTTTTCTATTTCTGATAACCAATACATATTAATCGGACGATTAACTCGAGGGGGCTGTCCGTGGCAAGCGGTTGAAAATCCAAAAAAAAAGTTAATCAAGCGCGTCAGATATTCAAAGTGTATGTAAAGTAGACCTTAAAAAGTGTCGTATTAAAATGTCTGACGATTTGGATGTGGCACAAAGTAATAATTCATATTTCTATTGGCAAAGAAAACGTAATCTTGAAATACTCGAGCGCGTTCCATTTTTTTTTAAATTGAAACTAACACTGTAAAAATCATACTCACTAATAATCTGACGTTTTCCATGGGGCGAAGTCGGTAGACACGCGGAGAAAAGGTGAACTACCTGTTAGTTCGCAAGTATCGGTCGTGATTTAATGTCCGCCATCTTCAATGTACATAATCATATACAATTTTTTGAACGTAATTAATCTACCTTTTCCTAATCTGACTCGCTCAAGTATTTCTGTGGATCGATTTTTTTTTACTAATCTGGCGGGTTTTCCCACACAACCATGGTGGGGACCATATGAAGGGTTGATACTTGGTAGAGGTACATTAAAGGGTGCAAGATTTCTCCTTTATGATAATCTGATGCGCTGGAGTCACATTAAAATTCCCTCCCTGGGCTCCCCGACTAAGGATGTTAACTGACGTCTACTATCAGGAGAAAGTGACGTTGTGTTGTCAGGCAGTTTTTTAAATTATTCACTGGTGAGGCAACGGCACAACTTTTTGGTCAATGGTGACGTCAGCTACCTCAAAAATTAAAATATTAAAAATAAAAAAACTATTGAGCCAATCATAAAAATATTCAAATTAGTTTCTCAAAATGCTCTAAATTTGCAGAAAATAAAATAAAATCGAATGTTTGAAAAATTAAGACAATCCCCATTGAAAAAAGTCTCCGCTTGTGCGTAATATTCCAATATCCGTTACTTGATCTTGAATATATTCTCATTTTACAATGTCACTAGAACTTAATTTATACCCATAAAATAATAATATGAAGGTAGTAATAATATTATAAAGTAACAGCATCGGCAGTGCTGTTTTGTTTGCGTTGTTAATTCATCAAATTAGTCCTCCCAACGTGGGTGGAGCGAAAGGGCCTGGCAGACGCGTATTGAGTAAAATCGACGGTGTTCCTTCAATATCCATTTACGTTCCACGGTCACGGATACCTAATAAAACTGTTCCGAGGCCCCGGCAGACTTTGGCCCTTTAAGGCCCTTTGGCAGTATTTAAAATGTGCTAAAACCTTATTAACAGGCTCTTAATTATTTTTCCAACAGCACCGCAAAATATCATATCAGCACGAGAAAAGACAACAAATATTCCCTTCCCATATCTGTCAAGTACAATCGAACCGTAGTTACAAAGCGCAACCCTCAACTGCAGCCCACACCTGCGTATAGGTGCCCCCCGATTGTTTCCGAGGCACATTCGCGCTCCGACCGTCGACCGCGATGGGCGTTCCCCAACTCGCTACGACCGTTTCACCCGCCGAGCAAGGGCTCGAGCGACCGCGTCGCCCCCACCTGTTGATCGTCGACGACTCCAGGGAAACGAGAGCGGCTGAAGGTTAGTTTTTTTTAATGCAGAAAAATTATTTTATATTTTGAATTCGTGTTATTTTTTTTATAAAAAAAAGAAAATTCTTCTTCAGTTTTTTTAGGGAAGAGAAAATATGTATCAACGGCATAAAAATGTGAAGTTTTTTTGTGTGTGTTTTTATGGGTTATGTGTTTTTTTGACGGTGTTATTTTTTAGGAATAATTTTATGTTTTGTTCCGGGGAACTAAATTTTTTTGCGGTGTAAAATGTGTTAATGTTTAATTCATGAAGTATAAAAAAAAAAACAGTTTCTATTTTTACTTTTAAAGTTAAAATATAGTTCGAACGATCATGTCATTTTCTAAAGTAAGAACGCGGTAAGTAAGTAAGGTAAGTAAGTAACTACGCGGTTATTGTGGGTGTGACAGTGACAATATTGTTTATTTCGTTATTGGCCGGTGAAAAAAACAGTTCAAATGTTCAATGTCATGGTATTGGAGTTATCTAAACTAAAGTTCGGATAACAATTAACGTAAAATTAAAAAAAAAAAACTAAACATAAACCTAGCTATCAGCAAAATATTGCAATTTTTATCACCGGATTCCACTATCAAACTATGTACTGTGTGTAGGTTTATCCGCATGAGTATGACACTATTGAGAGCATTATTGTCAGTTGCTTGATAAAAACCGAAGTGTAAGGTAAAAGAGTACCTAGTGAAATATTTATACCCCTCCGAAGTACTGGCAGTAAACGGGTTAAGACTCGTAAAGAAAATTCTGTGTTACTTTTGGTGGACATTTTAAGGTTAGTTTATTTTTCTTTTTATTTATTATTTTTCTACTAAATTAAGAACGAGTTTTTTTTTTTTTATTTTCATGTACTTTGCATAAGAAACTGTTATTTATTTTACCGAAAGATATTGAGAAATGAGCAAGTGTATATTCTTTTAAACGTATAATTTTTAATATACGTTTAAAAAAGGTGGCATTGCTGCCTTGAAATAGTTCACATAAAACTATTGTAGGTATGTATACATAATAATGTATTCAAAACTATAACTAATATTAATGTGCAAACAATAGTGTGAAAACAAAACAAATAAACTAACAAAATTAATATCCGCTTTGAACTAATATGAAATAACAAAAGTAATTAGAGTGCTGACTTTAATATCCGTTTTTCGGGCGTCTGGGGCCTTTCTATGGAACTGAACGTACTCATAATAAAACTCTATTGTCTTTGGTTAGACATTAATTTATGAAGCTTTCTTCGTCAATTTTATATGGAACAAAAGGGTTTTAAAGATATTTCCGACTACGTTTTAGATTATGTTACAATGCTATATTTTTGCACCTGAATATTTTCCGGGTATGTCGGATTTTATCTCGACCTGTTAGTAGATAAATGTAACAATTGAGCGTCGTAGTATTTCCTGGATATATGGTAGTGTCTACCGAGATTGGCCGTCGTGTCTGATATAATTCTGTCTGTTAGAGTATTACATGTAGTTCTTTTTTTTTGCCAAATCATGTGTTGCTATAGTGAGCAATATTCTATGTTAGAAACCGACCAATGTTCTTTTATTAATAATGTGAGATAAAAAATAAAACAATATAGCTAGTAACATCAAGCAAGATTTTTTTGTCTAAATATAATTATGTTTGTAAGATTAAAGAGAAAATTACCTATTCCTAAAATAATAATAATGTGGCCTTATTAACGGTGTGAATTAATAAATATTAAGAAGAAGAAGAATAAATACATAGATAATTATTTTACTTACAAACTTGTATCCCAAGATAAAGTTTTCCTTTGTGTTTCATAAACAGTTCAAGAACAGAGACTGTGACAAATGCCTCGGCTTGTTGTGCGAACATTGCCTGTTGCGCCTAACCCAAGGCCGGCAATCCCCACGGAGTGCGAAAGGGTTAACATAGCCACAAAATACACAACATTTCAACCCTAAATCGTACAATTTTTATACAGAATCATCTCATTTTTTTAAAAAAATATCTACTCTTTGCTTTCAAAAAAAAATTTTCTTAAAACTTTGAATTTTTGCTTTTTTTAATTTTAAGTTTGAAAAATTAAACAAGTTAAGTTTTTCAATTTGTTCTAAGGTAACGTGAGAATATTTTGGAGGAATATTATGTAGTTTTGTGGGCGTAAAAAGATTAAGTCGTAATCAATCGTTGACAGACATAGATTGCGTATAAAAGTTAAGAAATATAGTGATGGATTAGACAGAGTCTGGAGTGCAGTTGATGTGAAAATGTTTTGTTATTTATTATGAAAATTTCGAATTGTTTGGGCAGTTTTTTGAAAGCCTTTTTATTAATATTGACTGACTAACAAAAACAATAAATAGTCATGTTTGTTATTTCACTTTTTATGTTTATTTTCGTAAACTGGCTGAAAAAATAACACAATCGGAATTTTTCAATTAAGTTTTATTAATAACGATTATTACAGTTTGATAAATTTTAGTAATGGTATTTACTTTTATATGATTTTGGTTAACTTTGGCTAATTTTCGCTCTATTTTTTATACATTACGGTATTAAGAAATAAAATAAAATAAATAAATATAATATGTCGAAACTAACTTAATTTGAACCACTGGATTATATTCGTTGTTGATTTATCCGTGTAACAAAACAAGTCTATAATTCATATTTTTATATTTTTAATGGCTTATGTTTAACTTACCACCAGATATAGTAACATATAACAGACAAAAATAGTAAATGATCACCAAAATGAAACCCGCATTTTAATGTAAAATTATAACCAGTTTTAACATTTCGCTATCCTATTTAATCAAAATGACTCCAAATAAATCATTGTCAACCCAAAAGTAGTAAATGATCACCAAAATATGTTCATTAAAATATGTCATAACGAGGTGTAATAAAAAAAAATCTACCTAAGCAGGGTCGACGAAGCCCCTAACCTAACCAAACCGAACTTCGGGGTGTCCCTGAAATCTTGCTAAAGCGAGTTTTAGATTTGGTGCACATTCAGTATAGATTATGAGGTGATCATTTACTATATTTGGTGTTCGAATACAATTTGAAGTGTAGTAGCTAAGGGTATCAAAGCATTTTATGGTGGTCATTATATTTAATCCCATTTTTAATTTAATCGACGTCATTTTTCAAAAAAAGAAAACATATTTTCCATGCTATCATTTATTCGACTTAATTTTTCGCGTTGTGGCAAAATGATTCATCAATTTAGGAAAACAAGAGTGACTATACCCCCGAACAGGTAACATCCGACTTTCTTTGAGGCTCTTTAGAACATATTATTTAAATGACGCAGGCCCGCTACCGAGTATGCGGTTTATGTTTGTTGCCTGAGTAGGGCAAAGTGTTATAATTATTAAATGTTGGCATTAAAAAATAAGCTGCTAGCCTAAAATCTGGATTCCTGCTTATGAAGTGGCATATAGACTTATACCTAAAATATGCGAATTGGGTATGAGTACTATTCTTTTGCCTGCCTCTTAAATAAAAAGAAATAAATTGGCTAATTGATGGTACGGTTAGTGCATTGTTGCGCTGTGTGAAATGGCTCCGCTTTCCTCACAGAACAAATGTATGAATCCCGAGGGCTACAATTAAAAAAATCTTAATTGATTCACCCAATATAATAATAATAAGCGTTTATTTCTAATTCTAAAACATTTTGCTTACCTATTATATGAATTTATGTGTAACGTAAGCAGAGCTTACTTGGATTTCCATTCCAATTTTCACTGAAATTCTGACTACATTTCCTGAAACTTGTATTGCGTGTTTTTTCTCTAAAAGCCACGAGTAGTGCTCCACTAGCTGGTTTATTTTTTGTTTTGATCTAGCCTGACAGATTAGCTTTGCACGTGTGGGTTTTAGATTTTGTCATAATTATTTGCTTTTTTTAAGGATTTTAAATACTCTGTTGAAATTGATGCTATTTTGTAATGACATGGTTACAACGTGCGCTTTTTGGCACTGATAGAACGGGTAAATTGTACCGTTAAACTATTATTATATATACAACTGAGGTCTAACCACAAGTTTTCCGTAACTCACCGTACAGCGAACTTGAAGAGTGTTTGTGTGAAAATTTAAAAGCGTCTCTAGTGTGCGAACGACGACCAATTTTTTTCCGTCTTAGTTTCTGTTTTCTTTACGTTACAAAGACGTGAACTTGTAGTAGGGCCTCAGGTATTATACTAGCACTGCTGTTTTTCCCGCATTTAACTCGAAATTATCCCACAGGAACGTAATACACGGATAAACTGAAAAAAAAGCAATGGTATCCATGTGTTGTTCCAGTCTGCAACCTATCTCTGTGAAACATTAGGATCCGTTCAGTCGTTCTGATGTGATTGAGTAACAAACATCCATCCAAATATCCAAACTTTCGTGTTTTTTTTATACTAATTAGATAGATAACAGACCTAAAATAATAAAATAGATAAGACTTTTATATATAAGAATTTTAGCAGTTATTTCACAAATTCTATTTTCAATTTTAATCTACATGTCTTAATTATTAACAAAACAATGATTTTAAAAGCGGTTTATCACAAAAATAATATGAATAAATTGTAAAATTTAAGTTTTTTAAAGGCTAAACAAGAGATTTATAAAAGCAACATTACAATTACAAGGTACAAATATTATTTTGAATTCAAACTCATGTTTTTCTAAAATACGTTTAGCTAGAGCTTTTTAAATGCGTTAATTGTGGAAAAATAAATTAAAACAAACATAATTATGATTACGTTACAACATGATGATAATTATTTCAATTTTTCATACAACAAGGAGACGATACCAGGATTTGTTTGAAAGCTGGTGCCGCAAGTTCGATTTCAGCAAGGAACAAATATTTGTATGGTCTACAAGAAGTTGTTCTGGGTCTGGGTGTTAATGTATGTGTGTTTTTATGTTTGGAGAAATGCCCTAATGAGTGCCAACTTAAATAAAGCTATTGTAATACAATACACGCTTGGTTCCAAATGTTTGTGCGTTCGAAGTGATGTATTATTAAACAATTATCTTATTTTTATGTCATTCAAAAGCAGTTAATACTTACTTTTGAGACCTATGTATCCTGCTTGTTATGTGTAAAGTTTCATTAAAAGTTTGCCATACACACTTTTCAGTCCTATCCAAGTCAGGCTGACAAATACAAAATTCATGACTGCTTTTCAGAATTACCCAGTTAAAAACCGAATAACTTCTTACTCGGCATGGAACGCAGTACCTCTTGTACAGCAGTAATGCTAACGTCCACTAGCCCAACGAGCAAACGTTACGTTTTAGAAAAGACTTCTTGTTAGATTTAAGTAGAACTTCTTTATACATTATTAAGATCGTGGAAACCTCATTAAGAGATGAGGTTCAGCTGCTTTTACAAACTATTCGTTGGAAGAGTTACTCTTTGGAACCGTCTTTGCTTTGCCAACATTAAATCGTACTTCAATCTTTTTAGGGTTACGTAAGTAGTATACGTACGGTTTTTTCTCTAACCAGACAAGTGCAAGTCGGACTCGCACATGGATGGTTCCGTACCATTATAAAAACGCCTTATGAATCATGTTTGTTGTATAGGAGCCCCCTTTAATTATTTGATTTATTTTAATTTAGTTATTTATTTTTAAAGTGTATAAATAACTGAATATTCTGTGAATATTTGAAGCGTCTACCTATTGCCATTATAAAATCGAGTTAAAATGATCATAAAAATCACGTTTTTTTTTTCTGTGGGAGCCCTATATTTTTATAGCGATAGCAAAAATACATCATCATCTGTGAAATAACTGTCTAACTATGTCTAGCTATTACGGTTCATAAAATTCAGCCTGGGACAGATAGTCAGTCAGACCGACACACTGACAGCGAAGTCTCAGTAATGGCGTCCCGTTTTAACCCTTTGGGTACGGAACCTTAAAATTCCCTTGGGATATTTTCCGAGCTATACGCGGTTAAAGCCACTGGCAGTAACTAGTTGTGTATATGTATGTTTAATTTGACTTCTCATGTATGTACCATTCAAGCTATAAAACGCTGCTCTCAAATTTTATTCTCAATCTCAGTAATGGCAGCATAAGGATGAGGTTTCATTTACTGTTAATGGCAAAGGTAAATGAGACTCTCTGGGGAGCGCTAAGTTATTGAACTTAGCTGCTAAGTGTATAACTTATCAATATATGTATATGTCTTTGTGTACTGCTTATACTCATCTGTTTTGTTTTTCACTTGATTGCAGTTGATATTATGTTACTGAAGAATTCTTAGCAAATGTTTGCTTTAACATAGTATGGTTATTAAATAGAAGCTCCATAAATAGTAGTCAGCTGCATCTGGTATGACTGGAAGCCGACCCCAATATAGTTGGGAAAAGGCTAGGCAGATGATGATGAGATTGTTTATCTAGGGAGCAAGCAGGACCGAAGGATTCTATAGTAAGATCCTGAGCACAGCGAGGGATTGAAAGTACGCCACTCGAGTGTACATACTTTTTTTTAGCGTGGTAAAATCATCAGATGAGCCCTCCCACCCCGGGCTGGGCAGAAGGGACTGTCAGACTTTTACTGACTAAAATCCACGGTGTCCTTCAATAGCACTTTACGTTCCAGGGTGTAATTCGTTAGACCCGCGACTCCGGCAGGCTTTGGCCCTCTAAGGGGGGCCTTGCCATTGTGCGGACACTCTTGGAGCGCGCGTGGAACACAACATACAACGCGCCGTCGACCCAGTAGTACATACTCAAAGAATAAAAGTGCAGTAACGCACAATAAAACATGCTTATTGCAGGTATATACAACGTGTAACTTTAATAGCGCAAAACCTCTCGTGGGGTAACTCAGCCCATGTTACTGAACAATGTTTGTTCCAAGACATTAGGAAATTCGCAAAAAAAAATTTTTTTTTTACTAAATGAGAAATTGATCGGGCTCCCATCAGTATGAAAAATCTTTTTTTTTTTGCGAATTTCCAAAAGTCTTAGAACAAACATTGTTCAGTAACATGGGCTGAGTTACCCCACGAGAGGTTTTACGCTATTAACGTTACACGTTGTACATCATTCACGTAGTATCCTATTCATTAGCCAAAACAAAGAAACACCCAAACAATAACAAAACAAATTCTTGTATTACCTACAGTGTTACGGGAAAACTTCCCAAAGAGTTTACCGACTACCTATTCAAGCGTTGTTACCACCGCAATAGACAGGCATGTTTATTTTTAGCTATCTTTTAGGGGTACACGGTTTAACAAACATGTGTTATTTGCCCTGAATAGGTACGTTGGTAAACGGTTTTGCTCTGAACTTATTAGCGTCAAAATGAGTTCTTTATATAATACTGTTTTGAATTTTGGCCTTCTTACTACAAAAAGTTTAACAAGTAATTGATAACATGAAAAAATAGTAAAAGGTTGCTAAGATAGTTTTTCCGTAACTCTTAGACGCGGATTTCCCAATGTTAGCCAATTTAAAAAAAAAAGACCGACTTTATCGTCTACTTTCATGCTAGCACCTTAAAGGCCCTAGCATGAATTCTACGTATTACGATTCAGGAACGAATTTATCAATAAAATTCACGTCAAAGTCTCCTTTTATTTTACGTCAAAAAAACCTTGAAAACTCGTGACCGCCTCTGATATTATTCTGTGTCTGTGTACTCAGATAACAAAGTCTTATTACAAATTAGAACTGCGTCATTAAATCCAATTTTACTTTAGTAAATTCACATTCAGACTAAAGTAAGGTACTCTAGTAACAACTTGATAACTCCCTCAAGCTGAAGACTTTGGGTGTGTTATTTTACCCCTCAGGGTTGAGCGTCGGTGGTCTAAAACACACATTTTACTTTAGAACGGTTTAATTTACTCGTAAACTGAGGAGTGTTAAATAAATTCAGTACTGTAACTTGCCTTTTCAGTGCTCAGTTCAAGCTTCTTTAACTGCATCATCATTAGCCTATAAATGTTCCCACTGCTGGGACACAGGCCTCATGTTTGTGAGAGGGAGTGGGCCATTATCCACTGACCCATTGAAGATGTCACAACATGTGCAAGCGTGGACAAGGGTGATGGGTAAAATTTAGACAGCTTACTACAAAAGCTTAAACATCTGTTGAACACTTGTCTAAAAAAAGTGTGACTGCAAAATGGACCTTATTTCAACGTCGTAATCTGACATTTTTTTAGACAAGTATTCAACAGACGTTTTTGTGGTACCACGGAGACAGTTTAACCCTCTCCATTCCATGACAAATATAATGTCCATTATTATCTAAATATTCTCTGACGATTTAGTGAATTAAGCGTTTAGATTCTTTTCCTCAAAACGTATCTCTCACTAGGATTTTTTTTCTGTATCGCGTGGGTTGACAAACATTTAAACTCACATACACAAATTAATAAAGCTCTTTTGGTGAAATAAATTCGAAGTATTACTACTTCGAATTGTACGTAAAAATAATGTATTATTTTTTGTTTTTGAAAGCTTGCTAACGAAACATTTCAGCGCAATTAGATCAGTATCCGAGTATAACATTTAACTGAAACAAACATGAAACAGAAGCGTTTTCGTTTTTGTGTGTTCTGGTAAATGGCAAAACGTGTTTGTCAGTTTTGGTATAATATGAGAAAAAATGACATAAGCTTTTTTACGTTAGCCAAAAAAAAAGGAAATAGCCGCTGTTTCAATTGTTCAGAACATGATGGCCTATTTTGTTTAGTAACTTCGATTATATGGCCAAAAAGTAAATTATTCAATTGAGGCAATTCATTGAATCAAATCAATTAAAATAAAAACCTATTAAGCTTTGCAATTATTATGGTCCTTAGTTATGAACGTGACATTTGTTAAAAGTTTAAAGTTTTAATTTAACAATTGAAAAAAATGATTATAATTGAAAGGATTATTTTAAGAATAAATTTTCTCCAGGTAGCCTGTTCGATAGCGACATTTTATCAAAAATAATTTTATTTTATAACGATATCGTTGAGATAGTTTTCCATTTACCAGTGACACCATTTATTTAAGTTAATTGGTTAAAGTTGGTTTTAATTGAATCGTTCTTTGACCTTTAAGGGGATTGATAAGCTTTAGTGGCCGTTCGCCTGCCCGCGCCTACCGTTTCTCGACGTCCGTTGCCGTGGGCGTCTTTCGCGGCAGCTGGATCGTGAGCTGGACGCTGTCCTCTCCCCCACGGCGCCCGCCTCCTCCTTCGCTAGCATGACTGCTTGAACTGAAATTATCACTTCCACAACTCAGACGCCCTCGAGTTCTCACGTTTTTGTAACGTATAGTAAACGTGAGTTTTAAGGTTAATGTGATGGACAAAATTAGTTCCTTGTACGAACACTAGAGGCACTTTTTCATTTTCCATACAATTTACGTTGTAAATACTTTAAGTACAAAGTACTGTCAAATACGTAGAATTGAATACTTGAAAAAATCGAGATATCTTTCTTTATAAAAGTTCAAGTTTACCCTTTAAATTGGGACTGTAGTACATTTAGAGTTTATATTTCTGTGGCACTTTAGGGTGTTTTGTCGCGGCGGGAAACGCCGCGTGCCGCGCGCGCTGGCGCTAGTTGCCAATGTAATTTCCACTCTAAATGTGCTACGATTGGGTTCACTTCACTTGGCAGGGCGTGGCTCTGCGGTGCCGCGCCGCGTCATGTTTTAATCGTGGCCCGTCGTGTCGTCGCGTAGCGCGCTCTATGTGAACAGCAATGCGGCAAGGAAACGCGCGCGGTATCAGTGATGTCGCCACGCGCGTATTGTCGCGTGTGTCTGCAGGAGGCTTTAAACCCTTAAAGCCTCGAGCAGACACACCGATTAATCGCGCGGGGCGACTTGTCGCGGTCCATTCGCAGTACATTTAGAGTGGAAATTAGCTTGGCTCGTTGTCGCAGCGCGATTAATCGCGTGTGTCTGTTCGAGCCTCAACGAGTAAAACCGTTAACATAATATCCGTTTAGTATTTATTTACTTTCACTTTAAAATTCTCTAAGGATCTCTCGTTGATTAACAAACGAGTTCTGAATACTAACATGGCATAAAAGATGGTTGCCCAAAATGAGGTAAACCGCCTCTAACCCAATGAATTCTGTTACATTTTAATCTTCTTCATCTTTCAATTAATTAAGCATTTCATTGTCTTACTGCTGAGTCATTGGTAGGTAATTTGAATTACCCTAGTCATCATCATCAGCCTATGTTCCCACTGTTGGGACACAGGCCTCCTCTCTGTGAGAGGGGGTGGGATAATCTAATATAATGGGGGGGGGGGGGAGATAATCCACCACGAAGGCTCAGTGCGGGTTGGCACGTCACATGCATTCGATTTTTTGGTGCTAGGATATGCCAGTTGTCTCGCATTATTTTCCTGCACTGTTTTGACAGTACGCCGTCCCCGGAGAATAAAATGATAACTACAAAAATGTAACTTTTCAGGAAAAATAAAAAACAAGTTTTCGTCGATTGCTTTAAATACTGAACGTAAACAGATGATTGTATGCTTTTAAAAAAAGGTTATTTTTCGTTTGTTCTAAATATTTTAGTGAAATACGCCTAAATATCAAAATAGAGATATTATTTAGAAAATAAGAAATTTAAAATGTCACTTACGGGATATCTTCCGTGATTGATCTCTTTAACAAGAGACAAAGAAAGAGGGTAGACAGATTTGTCTGCTCCTAACAATTTATTTTCATCCACCCGCAATCTCCAGTCAACCCGCGATCATGGCGCTTGCAACAGCGTCGAAATATCGGGAACTCAAACAAAAATATAATCACGGAAGATATCCCGTAAGTGACATTTTAAATTTAGAAACAAACCGTGAAAGCTTAAAACAGTGTTTAGAAAATAAGAAGTTAGTCAAAATCAATCATGGACGATCACGAAGAATAAAATATATAGATAGACGACATTAGACAACTTAGACAGTTGTACGAGTATAATGTCGTTTATCATTTTATTCTTCGTAAAGCCTGACCAGAATCAAATATTGCAATCTTCGCTTATCATTCTATTTAACGAGTTTTTAAGAAGAAAGTGATATTGGGTTCTGAAGGAGAATAAAATGATAACTGCGTTTATCATTATCTAGTCGAATATTTTTTCAAGGGAACATAATTGTATGACTATTTGTCATAATAACAAGTGGGAATACATTTTCATAACATTATATTAACTTTTTATTCTCGTAATTTAAGACTTGTTTTAAATATATGAATACTACTGTAGTATTTTGTAACTTCGTCAAGAACTGTATAAAAATTACGAAAAAAATTGAGCAGATGTATTAACGCCCACAGATCCCAAAAATTACATAACACTAAGACTAAGATAATGGCAGTTATCATTTTATTCTCCGGGGACTGCGAGTAGTTGTGATGATATAAATTATAAAAAACCGGCCAAGTGCGAGTTGGACTCGCCCATGAAGAGTTCCGTAGCAGCAAGTGACATAATTTATAAACGTTCTTGTATGGTTGTAACTTTGAAAAGTAAATTGCGGATTACGGTTTATGACGTATTAAAAAAACTAATTACTTGATCTTGTTCAAAATAATTTTCAATTAAAGTTTGCATAGTAATGTACATCACATATTTTTTTTAGTTTAATAATTCTCTTATTTAAGAAGTTACAGGGGGGGGACACACATTTTACCATTTTGGAAGTGTCTTTCGCGCAAACTGTTCAGTTTAGAAAAAAATGATGTTAGTAACCTCAATATCATTTTTCAAGACCTATTCATAGATTCCCCACACGTATGGGTCAGGCGAAAAAAAATTTTTGAGTTTCAATTCTAAGTATGGGGGCAACCCCCAAAATTAGTTTTATTTTTATTTTTGTGTGAAAATCCTAATGCGGTTCACTTAATACATCTACCTACCAAGTTTCAACAGGATAGCTCTTATACTTTCGAAGAAAAAAGGCTGTGACATACGGACGGACAGACAGACAGACAGACATGACGAATCTATAAGGGTTCTGTTTTTAGCCATTTGGCTACGGAACCTGAAAAAGTAATGCACCGAGTTCGAACCTACAACGCGTAAGTCGGGGCTGATACCACTGCTCGCTTATACAAAAGTCTAATAACATAGAGAAATTAATTGAAATAATTAAACTGTCATTTACATCTTCTGTCCTAGTTACTTGGTACCAATTTGTTTGGACGGCTTGCTTATATAATATTTTACTCTATTTACTTGGTCAGGTTTTCGTAAAAGGTAAAATAGTTCGTCCTGCGAATATAGGGAACAAAGACTTTATTTACTAAAGAAACAAACAAACATGAAATTTAATTCTGTCTAGTTCTAGCCTGCCGGGGTCGCGGGGCTGTCTCATTAGGTAACTATGACCCTGGGACGTAAAGGGCTATTGAATGATCATGTTGGATTTTACTCAGTACATGTCTGACAGTAATGGGAGTAGGAGGAGTTATTTGATGATTTTACCACGATTTAAAAACTGTCTAGTTCTAACTAATATTAACTAACTAACTAATATATTAAGTTTGTTTGTTACCTTTTCACGCCCAAAACACTAAACTAAACTGAGAACACTTGTCACGAGTTTTCACGTGTTTGTGACGTAAAGTAAAAGTACACGGGACTTTAAAATTAACCGCTAAATTGCTTTGGTGCAACGATCGTTGGCATTTTTTTTTAAAACTATTCTTGAAGCGCTCTCACACCGCGATCATTCACCTGTAATGTAACATAAAAAAGTGCGCAATTTGATGCTCTATTGTCTTCAAATGTTCGAATCTGTAACGTTACCTACAATCATTACAGGGTGAATGCTCGCGGTGAGGGAGCGCCCTTATGGAGTATTTTCAAACCGCCTTTATAGCATAGTCAGTACATTTTATTTAGATGGATAAAAGTACACAAGAGACGCATTTTTATTTTCCATACAATTTACGTTTGTAACACGTCAAGTACGCTGTACGATCAACTACGTAGAATTCAAACTCAACGTTAAATTCAGGGGCTCAGACAGATCATCCTAAAGTTTATAACAAGAGAAAAAAAAAACGCCTTTCATAAAAAAAAAACATTAATTTAAAAAAAGTAATATAATGAAAAAACACTCTCATTCCGTGTCCTTGATAACAAGGAAGCATCTCGATATTAGGGCGAATTTGGCCCGGTTATCCTCAAGGGCGGTTACCCTGTTACCCTGGTAACAGGTGATTTTTGGCGCATTATACGCCCCGTGATGGATGAGATGTTTAGTGCTGAATAAATAATTATTATAATTCGTCGGCTAAGAGTGTAAACCTGCTAACTCACTTTTACCCAATTTTACAGGAGACAGATAAAACTTAATAAATTTGAATTTTACAATTTTAGGTTAAAACCAAAAATACAGTTGGTGTATTTTTGGATATTCTACATTACTAGAAACTAATAAAATAGTAAAATTTGGTTTTTAATAAGTTATTAGTGTTTTTGTGATTTAGCTGGTTTTTTTTGGTAGCAAATGTTTAATTTTGTGGACATAGCAGGTTTTTCGAAAGATATCCAGTGTAAAATAAATTTAATTGTTTAGTTAATTTTACTTCATTTACAGAACATAACTATATTATAATTTAGTATATTAACATTATATATAAACTATAAATAAAAACTGATTGTTAATATGTACAAAAAAAGTTTTTCTTTTTATATAAATTCAAAGGGCGTCAAAGAATACGTCCACATCGCTGCAATGGGAACAGTGCCGAGAACGCTGGCCACTTTGCCACGTTGTATGGCAATGCTGATTCGTTGGCATAGGAATAGGCCAGCCCTCTGGTCACCTGAAGAGTCGACTAATAGCCTGGCGATATCCTTAAAAACGTGAGCACTCGGACCCAATGGCCCTAGAGTTTCAACCCTTAATGGCTCAAACACATAGCTACTAGCTAAACCAATGTATTTGCGCCGCTTGGAGTTTTCAGCACCTGCATCAGCAGCGCCAGCACTACACGCTGTACTAGGAAGATGGGATGACGCAAGGGTGTCAACACATGTTGCATCCCACACCACACCACACCTACTCAGCTTCCATGGCATTATGGTCATACCATTTGGTCTGTTCCCATCGTCACGTGCCAAGCCTCTGGGTTCTAAGACGGCTGGCACCCCGGCGGTGCCAAGAGCACGACGGATTATGTCGTTTAAGCTTGAATGTCGTGCTAACCGACCGGCACTCCTGCTACAGAAATGGCCACGGTGTCCGAGGCAGTCAACTATTTCACCACATTGACAGCGTTGTGTCCCCACAAGGAGCGCCCAAACACAAGAAGCGACCCGGATGGTTGTGTCACCCAGCATAGTACCTGTGTTGGGGATGCTAGCGCCTGAAGCCAAAGGCCCAACTACCACTCACCCACAGCCAGCAGGCGGGCACGCTCCGCAGTATTGGTGGACGTATTAATGAGATTATTCCGGTCAACTTGCTCAGCGACTTATCCCACTGTCTCTGGGAAAACGGGTTCACGGGCCGATCCGTATCTGAGCAAGCCACTTTTGGCTTGTTCAGATACGGATTACGGCTTTGGCACCTTTGCATCGTTAAACACGGAAAAACTATTAGCACCCTCACTACATAACGGGCGCCAAACCTGCGCTCGGGATTAAATAAGTAACTTTCACCCCTTGAATAAAAATGTACTATTGTAATTTATTACGATAAGTACACAGTTTACAGCAGTGCAGTGGTGGCCCAGTGGTATCGGTCCCGACTTACGAGTTGTAGGTCGTGGGTTTGAACCCCGCCAGGCGCATTACTTTGTGTAATTTATTTCATTACCACTGCTCTCAAAATGAAGGAAAACATCGTGAGGAAACCGGCATGTCCTAGAACCAAAAATTCGAAGACATGTGACATCTGCCAACCCGCACTGGGCCCGCGTGGTGGATTACGGCCAACTTTTTTAGAGGATAACAAGTGGATAACCCAAAAAAAACTTATTTATTGAATACTAGACGTAAAACAAAAATTGAATAGTAATAATAAAGGCTTGCCTCTACTATATTCCAACCAAGAAACCTTGAAAAAATCGAGTTAATTGACCGAAAACTAAATTTTTATTGCACGGAAAGTTGTCACGCCGAAAACTCAATACAAAATGGCGTCAATCATGGAGTTAGCCGCGCAATTTGAATTAAGTGTATGTGGCTGTTTTACGCATCACACTTTTTTTCCGATTTTACGTTGAGAATGTGTGTAGCTGCTTTTACAGACTGTGTGGCTTAACTTTCTCTTACAGACTGCATCAAAATGTCATTTTTGGTCAAAAGTGGAGTTAGCAGGTTTACACTCTTAGCCGACGATATGATAGTTGCTCGGGTAATCGATTATACTCGCGTTTAGTAGGATACCAGTCTTTGTTTGTTTATGTTTGGGTAGAAAATAAACATACTGTCAGCCTGTTTCCCAATGCTGGAACACAGGCCTTTGAGTGGAAGTAGGTCCACCATGCGGATTTCAAATGCGGTGTGTCTTATCTTATGTCTTCGATTTTGTGGTTGGATATACAACATGTAACATAATTAACGCACATCCTGAAATTAGTTTGTTCAAAATCGTTTACTGAATCGATTTCTATCATTTTTAATATAGGTAATTTTTTTTTTAAACAATTAAAACTACGGAAATTCCCCCTAGACCTCTGTACAGTCAAAACAAACTAAGATAGACCGTAAATCAAGGCAACAAGATAAAAAGTGCAATTTTATTTGTTATACATTACAATTATTATTATTATACATATACAATACAAAAAAAAAAAAGAAAAATAAACCTTACTGCAAAATAACTAATTTAGTTAAATAACAATGCATTTACATGTTAAATAAAAAATTCAATATATGTATTGTGATTATAACATAATATTCTAATTGGGGTGTCTGAGGGTGTGCGTTAATTACGTTACATGTTGTATAAGTTTCCTTACGATGCTTTCCTACACCGTTTCGAGAATGGTAGTGATGAAATAAATTACACACAATATGGCTGGTTTTTTTAACGTTATCCTGCTCTAGTAATTCGCGTTTACAAGCATATTTATAAAGTCACATACACAAACACCCAGACCAGAGAAAAACTACAAAAATGTAGAATGGAATGGAATAGTAAAATTTCAGCCATTACACTATCCGTGCACATGCAGCTCGTAAGTTGGGCCAGTTATCACCGGCAGAACATGTTATTAATTATTTTAATTCAAGAATCAATACTAAAAAGAAAAAATGAGAGATCTATCTACAAAATAATTCTGATAGCTAATTAAAACAAAAAAGAGCTTCTCTTTCTTCTCCGCGACCTCTAACGAGTCTTCATCTTTTAATTGCGGCCCTATTGAGTCTCGAGCGTCCAATAAATGCATAATAAACTACATTTACATCTCTCATGTTCGGTAAGTAGGTCCTTATTACCCCCAAATGGGGCTTGTAAGTAACCAATTAGCGCTCTAGGGTATTAATGTAGCTAGAAAAGGCCCTAGGGCGGTAAGTAATTAAAAAAAAAGTTTGCGGACATCTAACCATCATATTGGCAATAGACATCATGCATTCAGCCTAATGACCTATTCAGCCTTGTCTTCGAGATTAATAGTCATCAATTTTAAATATCGAACGGCGAAGCTCAAACCCCGTTCTTGAAAAAAAAAAAGATGAAAAAAGGCGGGAATAGAAAACTTTTACTTTAAATATATAATATATATTATATTGTTTGTTTTTGGGACTTTTTTATAATTACGTGATAATTAGGAAAAAAACATGAGTACTGCAAGTGATGAAGATTTAATTAAGCTGCACTCCCGAATCAATGAAAATGGAAGCTGAAGCAGCAATTAACTAATAAAATGTTTTATTCTTGCAATGCCGGTTTTTTCTACTTACCTCTCAATCGAGATGTAAAGCAGAGTAGTTAGCTCGGGTGTAAGCATCAATTGCACCCTCGAACTATAGGCGCCCTCGCTGCGCTCGTGCGCCTAAATATCTCGGGCTGCAATTGATACCTTACAGCCCTTGGCTACTAATCTACTATTGTTGGCCTCTTCAACGGTAATTGGATTGATGGAGTTATTTTTTTAGAAAACGAGTGAATTTATTAAAAAATGTTTGCAAGTAATTTTAAGATAGAAATGTGTTTTACGTTGAATAGGAATATGGCATTGATTTCTTTCTTTTTCATGTGAGAATGACACCCCAACTGGTGTTAGAGTTAATTAGCTATTCCCGTGGTTTTAACTCCACTGCTCGACTCTTATTTGTCGTAAACCAACAAACTCTTCAGTTTTCCTAAATATTAGTATAGAAATGTATAAGTCCATGTTTTCTCACCGTGTTTTCTTGCATAATTTATTGACTTATTAATAGTGCCGTATATTTATGTTAGGTTATGCGTTATTTACATACTAGATCATGATTTTTCTTGAGTGAATTGTTGCCTACGCGGTTGTCTACGGCGTAGCACGCGTGGGGCTACGACGACGTAGCGCTGTGATCGCTGAGTGCTACGACTTTGGTGTTTTCACGTTTCGGCAACTTATATTTTGTGCTTCTAAATAGGCTATATTTTTATGGGAAAACTAGTTGTAGTAGTTAGCCATCATAATTATAAGTTGTCCTTGGAATAATAGTGAACAATGTCTTTGTTGTAATTCACGAGTACAACACGAGACAACTTAGACAATTAAGTCAAATTTCGGTTTAACATTGTAATTCGGGTGTTAATAATCTCAGCTCAATTCTCAACTTAATTGAGTATGTTTACGATATTAGTTGCACGTTATCATCGGAGCGGACATTCTCTTGGAAATACTTAATCGGAGCGAAATATATCGACATAGTATTGAAATATGGGCATCATGTAATAATCACATTCCTGTCTCTTGATTGTGAAAATTTGGCAATTTGGTAACGGTATGTTATTATGTATGACACGAATACTTCGGGGAGATTTGTCATATTTGGGCGAAACGAGCATGCTGTGGGTTTAGAAGGAGTGAGAAAAGTCATCTACTTCTGCGAAGCAGTTATACTACATGAGGGAGAGGACATCCTCCACCTCACGATGCAGCCGTAGTTACTCTTTCACACAAAAACTACTGAACGGATTTGAATTTTTGGTACAAAGTTTTTTTTACGTTCCCGTGAGATCATTTTCGAGTTTTCCGTAAGCAAAATTGGAGGTATAAGCTAATATTGTGTAAATTCAGCGTATTATATTGCTTTAGTAAATAATAAAATACACCTTAACGACGTATAAGATGATATTATTCTACATATACAAGATTACGGTTGGCAACCCCACACACACTTATAAAAGAGCCTTTCCCGAAACGTAGGCGTGGCTGGCCCGGTGGTACAGTCTCCGACATATGTTTTACCTCACCCACGCATATGACGATACTATTAATAGTACCTTTGTTAATGCGAGACAAGTAGTACACTGTAGACTGCTTGGCAAATGCCTTCTGTTTAAATGAAAGTCGTTTAAGTCTGTCTGTACGTGCACAACTTTCGAGCGATTGCGTGGACGTTTATTCAGTTAAGGCTCGTTTCCATTATACAAGTTACCTGTATACAAGTTGGAAAATTGTATGCAACTTGAACAAACTACGAGCTGGTAATAAAATGTTTCATTGAGTAATAGTGTTTTCCGATGTGAATTAATTTATACCAGTAACATTGTTACTCGATGACGAATATTTCTCCCAACCAGTTACAGTGTGACAGTAAGGGGAGTTACTGGACGCGACTAAGCGGTTATGGTTGCAAGAAGGAAGTTTAGTTCGTTTTGTTTCAAGTGACGTGCAAATCGAACTAGCAACCATTTTGCAATATTTAAAAGTTGAACCTGTATGTTATTTGCACACTCTCGGAAACATGTTTCCAATTCAAAGAACTTGTATACAGATGTGACGTCATACTTGTATACAAGATTTTCTTAATGGAAAGGCGCCCTAAGAGTCTGATAGTCTCTTCCGCTCCGCCTTGGGGGCCTACCGCGAGAGTAGTTTCACTGTGGGAAAGAGACCAAGCTATACAAGTCGTCAAGCACCATCTTGTTCCCATTGTCGAACTACTTTCGCTTTAAAACGCGGTCGAATTTAATGATTTTACCACCCCAAAATAAAAATGGATTATACCACCACTGTTTCTGCCACTTTGCTACAATGTAAAATGAAAGTATCGTTGCGTCGACGCAACGTTGTGGTTGCGATGTGGTCAGTATTAACCACGCGGTCGTGCGTAGTCAGGCCTCCCACTAGGTGGACCGACAACATCGTGAGAGTCGCGGGCAACCGATGTATGCAAGACTTTGCAAGTGGTGAAATGGCGTTCAGCGTGGCGGTCTAAGGGGAGGCCTATGTTCAGTAGTGGACGTCTTCCGGCTGATGATGATGATGATGTTGGTCGCATGTGGCGACAATGTGCTGTCTGTCTGAATAAAAGTATTTTTTATTTTATAAAATATGCGCCCGACCACATCGCGTTGTGTCGTTGCGGTTGTCGTGGCGTTGCGGTACGTGTGAATAGTGTTTCGTTGTGTAGTACGTACCTTTGATGTGGAGGACTGTTTTCAAGTGTGTCTTTGTATGACTGCATCGTACCTTTTTCGTTCCGTTTGTGGCTTTTATTTTTCTTTTGTAGAACAATTTTCTCGGTGCGTGAACTTTCCCTAGAGGGCGTGGGCGTCGACGTTTAAATCATCATATGCTACAATTTGAATTTACGTTCTGTTGAGTAGGTTTTTGTTCCTTTTGCCGTGTTTTCTGGTACTGTGTTTTTGATGATGTTTCTCTTTGTGGTACGAGTATGACGGCTGCAGTCTTGCGGTGTTTCACACCTATAAGAAACGCGAAGCAACTTTATGCCAAATGTTATCCACAATTATTGTATTCTCGGTCTGCGGGTGTAAAACAGCCACTTTAATCAATATTCCTAATGATTCACTTCGCCAGCAATGTCAATGGCTAGTCATTGACGAAGTGAATTATCAGAAATATTGCTAAAGGCCGTGTTAGACCCGCTGATAATTAAGTCGCCGTCTATCGCCTCCGTGAGGACAAGGTGGCGCTCTGCCCAAGCGGGGCAGTCTTGCACCGTGTGCTCCACCGTATCCTCCGAGTGATCCTCACGGTGATGACACCCTGGCGTTTCTTCCTTCCCTATCCGACACAGCATCCTCCCGAAACTTGCTTGTCCGGTGAGGACCTGCATCAATCAGAAGGTGAGGAACGCCGTGACGCCTATCCAGCCACTCCTTAAAGACTGGTCTTACCACCGCCATTGCGGCGTACCCAAAATTAGGGGGGCTAAGGATTTGTAAAATTGCATTAGATTACAACGAAATCATAGATTTTAAGTTTTATTTAATACATTGACTTTATAACATCTGCTGAGGAATAGCTATCTTCATGCCTTTGTAATAAGAACGCTTTGAATTTTTAACATAAATATTAAATTTCTTAGGACGTTCAAGAAACCATAAATCTCAAAAGTTTTAAAATTACAAAACGGTAAATTGTTCTTAACTCATTTATCTACCATCGGAGCAGTATTTTAATGCACAAAGAAAAAACTTGGATGTCCCTAGGGGTGAAACCAGAGAGATATACATTAACTAATTAAAAAAAGATAAAAATGCAGAATGAGGTTTCTATACGTTTTCTGATTTTAGTGCAGCAAATGGAGGTAGGATAAAATAAAATAGAAATAGATAGTAGTAGAATTTGATATTGAGGTTTCCCCTGGTAAGTAGTATGTTTCAATGTAAAAGTTCAAAGAAAACCTGTTAGAACCTGGATTTTGCTTATGCCTTAATTTTTTAACCTAAAAAGGTTTTTGGGTTAAAATATCAAGGCTTGGATGCAGGATAAAAACCCATCACCATCATGCGTATGCATGCACATACAGGAACTGACAGAAAGATTAGCGTACCATGCAACTGGACTTACAAATATTGGAGAGGCGGATTACCTGCCTCTGCACGGGGCGTCTACAGGAGATGTTGACTAAATCCAGATATTCTTCATAACATTTTAATGTCTTGGGTTTACGCAAAAGTGTCGCCTGAATAAAGTAATTTAATCCGTTTGCGTTGATCAGTACCCTTAGCACAAGTTTTCACTATTTTACTTTACAGCGTCTTTCCAGTATTTACAGCGTTTCTTGTATGAAAAAATGGAACAGCGCCTCTGGTGTGCGAAGAAGGAACTAATTTTTTCCTTGAAAATTGTCAATTTGAAATTGTCAAAGTTCCAGTTTACTTTACGTCTCAAATACTGAAAACTCGTGCTATAAGGGTACCTGCGCTGCGTGTCGTGGGTTCAATTCCCGCACTGAACAATATTTGTATGACCTACAAGTAGTCGTTCCGGGTCTGGGTGTTTGTGTATGTGAGTTTCTATGTTTGCAAACGCACCTACTATGACACAAGAGAAACTCCTTATGTGGGGCAACGCTTTTTTTTATAAAACAAAAAAGCAAAAAGTGTATTATTGACTTAATTGTGGAGATAATAATAATAATAATAATAATAATAAACATTTATTTGCAGACCTTGAAGTCCATTTTTTTTTTTTTTTTTTTTTTTTTTACGTGGCAAAATCATCAAATGAGTCCTCCAACCCAAGGCAGGGCGGGAGGGACTGTCAGACTTCTACTGACTAAAATCCACGGTGTCCTTCAGTAGCCTGTTATGTTCCGGGGTCACGGTAATGAAACAATCCCGCGACCCCGGCAGGCTTTGGCCCTCTGAGAGGGGGCCCCGTCATTATGCTGACGCTCTTTGAGGCGCGCGTGGGACACAACGCGCCGTCGACCCGGGCATGGTCCATGGTCGGGCAGCGAGTTGCCCTTTACTCGCTGCCCGCATGCCCGCGCCTACGGTGGCCGGAGATCGTCTGCTGACGTCCGACGCCGCGGGGGCCTACCACTGCGGTTGGGGCGGAGGGAGGACGCTGTCCTCTCTCTCTCGCGGCCCGCCTCCTCCTTCACGAGCATTACTGCTTCGCAGAAGGAGGCGACCGCTTCCCACTCCGTCTCGCCCCGCAGCATGGCTGCGACCAATGCCGGGCGCGAGAGGTCTCCGCCTATCGCCGCCGTGAGGACACGTCGGTGCTCTGCCCAAGCTGGGCAGTCTTGCACCGTATGCTCTACTGTGTCCTCCGGGCGATCTTCGCAGTGGTGGCACCCGGGCGTTTCCTCCTTCCCTATCAGACACAGGAACCTCCCGAAACTTCCGTGTCCGGTGAGGACCTGCGTCATCCGATAGGTCAGGACGCCGTGACGTCTCTCCAGCCACTCCTCAAAGAGGGGTCTTACCGCCGCGATTGCGGCGTGCCCGACCTTGAAGTCCATAGTAAAATTTTAGTACCTACACATTACAATTAAAATTGAATTTAAATACAATGAATACTCAAAATAACAATAACATAATCAAAACATAATCAAACACATAATCAAAATCATAATCAAAAACATAATCAAATAAATAATCACAAATAACATAATAATTTCATACTATTAAAATCACAAACAACATAGAAAATAAAACAAATAGAAATAAATTACAAAGAGGCATAATAATAATAACATAGTACATAGAACCAGTCCAAATCGAAGTGTACGCATCTATCTAGAGTCGAACTGTGTGTGCAGTCTCACCCATCGACCAAGCATCGGGCAGTCCCACCGGTCACTCAATGCCCTCAACATGCCGTGGGTGCTGGTATGTGTTCTGATAGATAAGGCTATCTCTTCATTTTTCTGATAGACTGGTTTGCCTTTTTTATTAACTACAAAACAAAAAAATAAAACGGCCTCGTGATAAAATCATAACAAAGAGTATTTGAGCATTATTAGTGAGTTGTACAAACTTTCTGGCCGCCGGGTTTGTGAGGGTCCTGTTATTATTATATTAAGCCCTCTGTCGTCGAGTGTACTTGCCGAGAGTTAAGCGACCATTTTGTTTTGTTTTTCATTATTTTATTGTGTCGTTGAGTGGTTTGTTTTTGTTTGCTAATAGTTCTTTTGTCGAGATGGTGACTTTTGAGGCCGGTTTTTATCTGATTTGTCTGTTCTAATTATCTCGTATTTTAGTCAATTTTCTTTCGACCTTGTGGTTTCACGGGTGTCAACAGGTTTAATATCCTGGAAAGTTGTTGAGATGGATGGATTGATATTTGTTAGTCTTTCCCGCAAAAACTACTAAGCGGATTTGGACGAAATTTGGTACTGCAATAGTTTGTAACCTGGGTTAACACATAGGATAGTTTTTATCTCGACTTTATGTTCCTATTGGATAATTTTCGAGTTGTAGCGGGTAAACCGCAGGTAACAGCTAGTAAGCTTTTACACCGTGAGATCTGTTTCACCGCTGGACCGCACGGACGAGCGGTACAGTGTGAAAATTACTTAAACTTGTCGCAAACCTGATTCAAGATTTATTTTAGCTCAATAAAAACTATATCAGTAAGCAAAGTTGTTGGAAAGGCAATGGTATTCTTTCTACAATAGTTTTGTGCCCTTGGTTTTTCACTATTTCCGTTGAATTCGATTTCTGCACTACAAAAATAATATTTTTGTTGCAACAAAGTTACGTAGTACCTTTGATTCCCTATCAATACGATGCCCACTAAAAACCAGTTTAGAATCGTTGTTTGTTTTTACAAATACAGTGTGTGTGATGAATGGAATGAACGAAGCCTGAGTACCGTTCATTCATCATTCACTGTGTCGTAGTTAGCATGATGGATAGCGTTCACTCTCAAAGTGATCCGAAATTCTGAAAGTTATGAGAATTTTTAGGATTCCGTGAGTAAACGATGAGTGATAAATCACTTTGAATAGAAAAAAGGAATGTTGCTAGCTTAAGAGTATATTTGTGTTTGAACTCGGGGTTGTTTCCAAGGTTCCAAAATATACAATCTGACTCCAATTAACTGCGTTTAATATGCTTTTTACAATGGTACAAAGAGTTATTAGCGGTGTTAGCTTGACGGCGCACGACAGACGAATGAATCGTTGAGTGAAGAATGAACGTTCTGAATGAGAGTTATCGATACGCTCGAACATACTGGGGGGCGTTGGAGTGTCCTGCCTCCAATCAATCTGCAGCAGCGTCCAGCAGGGGACACAGATACTTCACACCCCTTCGGTAGATGCCGGAAGCAGTCTTAATCTCGGCGACCCGAGCCACGCCGTCCTTTCCTGGAAACAGGCACCGAATTCGGCCCAATTTCCATGTCATGGGTGGAGCATTGTCTTGTTTTAGCAAAACTAGGTCGCCAGCTTGAAATGGACGTTTATTCAGTTAAGGCTCGTTTCCATTATACAAGTTACCTGTATACAAGTTGGAAAATTGTATGCAACTTGAACAAACTACGAGCTGGTAATAAAATGTTTCATTGAGTAATAGTGTTTTCCGATGTGAATTAATTTATACCAGTAACATTGTTACTCGATGACGAATATTTCTCCCAACCAGTTACAGTGTGACAGTAAGGGGAGTTACTGGACGCGACTAAGCGGTTATGGTTGCAAGAAGGAAGTTTAGTTCGTTTTGTTTCAAGTGACGTGCAAATCGAACTAGCAACCATTTTGCAATATTTAAAAGTTGAACCTGTATGTTATTTGCACACTCTCGGAAACATGTTTCCAATTCAAAGAACTTGTATACAGATGTGACGTCATACTTGTATACAAGATTTTCTTAATGGAAAGGCGCCCTAAGAGTCTGATAGTCTCTTCCGCTCCGCCTTGGGGGCCTACCGCGAGAGTAGTTTCACTGTGGGAAAGAGACCAAGCTATACAAGTCGTCAAGCACCATCTTGTTCCCATTGTCGAACTACTTTCGCTTTAAAACGCGGTCGAATTTAATGATTTTACCACCCCAAAATAAAAATGGATTATACCACCACTGTTTCTGCCACTTTGCTACAATGTAAAATGAAAGTATCGTTGCGTCGACGCAACGTTGTGGTTGCGATGTGGTCAGTATTAACCACGCGGTCGTGCGTAGTCAGGCCTCCCACTAGGTGGACCGACAACATCGTGAGAGTCGCGGGCAACCGATGTATGCAAGACTTTGCAAGTGGTGAAATGGCGTTCAGCGTGGCGGTCTAAGGGGAGGCCTATGTTCAGTAGTGGACGTCTTCCGGCTGATGATGATGATGATGTTGGTCGCATGTGGCGACAATGTGCTGTCTGTCTGAATAAAAGTATTTTTTATTTTATAAAATATGCGCCCGACCACATCGCGCTGTGTCGTTGCGGTTGTCGTGGCGTTGCGGTACGTGTGAATAGTGTTTCGTTGTGTAGTACGTACCTTTGATGTGGAGGACTGTTTTCAAGTGTGTCTTTGTATGACTGCATCGTACCTTTTTCGTTCCGTTTGTGGCTTTTATTTTTCTTTTGTAGAACAATTTTCTCGGTGCGTGAACTTTCCCTAGAGGGCGTGGGCGTCGACGTTTAAATCATCATATGCTACAATTTGAATTTACGTTCTGTTGAGTAGGTTTTTGTTCCTTTTGCCGTGTTTTCTGGTACTGTGTTTTTGATGATGTTTCTCTTTGTGGTACGAGTATGACGGCTGCAGTCTTGCGGTGTTTCACACCTATAAGAAACGCGAAGCAACTTTATGCCAAATGTTATCCACAATTATTGTATTCTCGGTCTGCGGGTGTAAAACAGCCACTTTAATCAATATTCCTAATGATTCACTTCGCCAGCAATGTCAATGGCTAGTCATTGACGAAGTGAATTATCAGAAATATTGCTAAAGGCCGTGTTAGACCCGCTGATAATTAAGTCGCCGTCTATCGCCTCCGTGAGGACAAGGTGGCGCTCTGCCCAAGCGGGGCAGACTTGCACCGTGTGCTCCACCGTATCCTCCGAGTGATCCTCACGGTGATGACACCCTGGCGTTTCTTCCTTCCCTATCCGACACAGCATCCTCCCGAAACTTGCTTGTCCGGTGAGGACCTGCATCAATCAGAAGGTGAGGAACGCCGTGACGCCTATCCAGCCACTCCTTAAAGACTGGTCTTACCACCGCCATTGCGGCGTACCCAAAATTAGGGGGGCTAAGGATTTGTAAAATTGCATTAGATTACAACGAAATTATAGCTTGGAATTTTTATTGAATACTTTGACTTTATTGATCTCCTGAGAAATACCTATTTTCATGCCTTTGCAATAAGATCGCTTTGAACTTTAATCATAAATATTTCTTAGGAAGTTCGAATAAACCGTAAATCCCAAAAGTTTTAAAATTATAAACTGGAAATTGTTCTTAACTCATTTATCTACCATCGGAGCAGTATTTTAATGCACAAAGAAAAAAACTTGGATGTCCCTAGGGGTGAAACCAGAGAGATATACATTAACTAATTAAAAAAAGATAAAAATGCAGAATGAGGTTTCTTTACGTTTTCTGATTTTAGTGCAGCAAATGGAGGTAGGATAAAATAAAATAGAAATAGATAGTAGTAGAATTTAATATTGAGGTTTCCCCGGGTAAATAGTCATACTCAAAGAGATTTAAAAGAAACTATAGAGCGGGCATTGGGAAGATTGTGATACAAAATTGTTGATGCCATGCGTCAGTAGCACAATCTAAGCGTTGCATAGCAACGCGACTACTAAACTGAGGGATTTTTTACCTATTGGTAAAAAGTTTTGGATCACAAATTTCTTCGTGATGTCCCGTCTATTGCTCGTGTCTTTGGTCATACTGAACTGTCTTTTGTATTGACAGCACGGTTAGCGCAGTGGCTGAGCGCTTAGACTGCTGCGCAGCGTGATGTCGTGGGTTCGATTCCCGCACTGAACAATATTTGTATGATCTACAAGTAGTCCGGGTCTGGGTGTTTGTGTATGTGAGTTTCTATGTTTGCAAACGCACCTACGACACAAGAGAAACTCCTTAAAGCTATTGTCAAACAGAGAGGCGTGCCGAAAGCGAAGCGAAGCGTTTTCATTTGTAATGTATGGAATTGTTTGAATCCAGTCACATAGAAACGCGAAAGCGATGCGATAGCGTTAGCGATCCGAAGGCGTTGGCGATATTACAACTCGGCGAGGCGTGGCGAAGGCGTTTGCGAAGCGTTGCCGAACTATTAGTAATGGCTGGCTTTGTATGCACGACGTCAAACACAGAGCGATTCCGAAGCGAAGCGTTAGCGAGGCGTTTCCGAGGCGAATCCGAGACTTGACAGTGCCACAGTGACACTGTCATGCCTATTTAAAAACTAATATTATTTACAAATTAGCTGTTCTGTATTGTGAGAAATGTGGAATAATCGAGGACGTGCATCATATCTTGACCGAGGATGAGTGGAGCGAACGCTTCTGGTGAAATCTGTTTGGTCATCACGCTGGATATTGACGACAAGCTCAGGATGCGCACGGAATTTACTTTCACTGGTGCTGTGTAAAGCTACTGCGTAGAGTAGCACATAGACCGGGAGTGATGCTGAGGGAGCTGTGTGGTGGAGGCGGCACGCGCCACCGCTTGCTGTGTCCGGTGGTCAGGCCCAACATACTGACCAAAACACCTCTCACTAGAACAATCCGTGTAATGAACGAAGATCATGAGTGAATAACGCGTACAAGTTCTTTTAAATGAAGTTATTTATGTAAGAAATCTCTAAATACATTTTGTTGTAATTTGTATTTTTATGTTGTTCACATAACTACCGGTCTGGTACAGCAGCAGGCAACAGTGCTGCGCAATAATAACGCCTTTACAGAATATAATATAAATTATGAGGATCAGTATCTAGTACCGCGGTATTCGTTTGCTATCCTCTATAAAAAAAACTAACGCACGTAAATGGGGCACCATGTAAAAACCAAACAACATAATTATTATTCAATTATTTTATTGTGATAATATGATCTATAACAACAACTTCAAAAATCCTGCTCTTTAACATTTTGTTGATGGTGTAACACATTACCATACAGAACACACAATCATAACATTTTTTTACAGAATACGCACAAATGAACAGTATTTTCAATCACATGATTATGATAATAGCATTATTGTTTCCAAAATAGGCCTGAAATTGATAAATTTATTACATTGAAATCATGCTTCAGCAGTCAATTGATTAATTCAAAGACATTGTGACAAAGTCTTGGCATTCAAATATCATCATTTTAATCCTCCTTTTGATGTGGTACTGTTCTCATCTTCAACAAAACGGCGGCTGGGCCAATGCAAATTGAAGATACGAGTACTTGGTACCTCCTCAATAAAAATATTACTTAGGTATTGTTTTCCTTATGTAAACCAATCCAGTTTTCGAATAATCCGTTAACCGTATCTTGAGAACTGTTAAAGTCTAACGACAGTCACAAATGTGTATTTGGTCAACACTCAGATCAAAGAAAAAGTTAAGGTTAATGAATATTATTTACAAAACTAAATTTCTTATCGGATACTGTGGCTATTTGGAGAACTAAGTATGTGCACACACACAACAGCTGCACATTTTCTTGTTGCATATTATTAGATCATTACTTTACGCAGTCTACATAATAATATGAGCAAACAATCACGGAAAAACATGAATAATAGAAATTAAGAAATAAATAAACAATCAATATCAATAGACGTCAATCTGTGACAAGTTTACGGTATCACTCTTTTTTTAAATATTTTTTTGTCATGACTTCAAGGCCTTGCCAAACGGTGTGGCACAATGATAAAGCCACAGACTACATAGAAGTACTACGTATGTCAAAACCGCATGTTTATTTTTAAAGGAGATGAGTCCTCCCATCCAGGGCAGGGCAGGAGGGACTGTCAGACTTGTACTGACCAAAATCTACGGTGTCCTTTAATAGCCTTTACCTTTCGGGGTCACGGTAGCTCGAAAGTCCCGCGACCCCGGCAGGCTTTGGCCCTCTAAGGCTAAGTCTAGAGAGCCAATGCCTGCCGGGGTCGCGGCCCGTCATTATGCTGACACTCTTTGAGGCGCTCGCAAATTTATGAAGTTTTATGTCATGGGTATCGTTTTCATGGTTTTCGAGGGTGTTGAAGCCGATAGTGCTGTCAAAGTGTAAATCCAAGATGCCGGCTGAAAAAATATCGAGGTTTTCGTCATGGGTGTCGTTTTCATGGTTTTTGAGGGTGTTGAAGCCGATGTTGCTGTCAAAATAGAAATCCAAGATGGCGGCTACAAAACATAATATGTTTGTCGTTTTCATGGTTTTGGGGGGTGTTGTAGCCGATAGTGTTGTCAAAATGTAAATGAAATGTGACTCACGCCAAATCTTGTAAAAGGTTAGGCCACATTAACAAAGCTCACAAGTTGTTGTGTATTAATATTAAACTGTTCCGAGTTATAAATCTTTTACTGGTATTAACCGAAGTCATGAGATTACCTATTATATGTAAACTTGTTATTTTAACTCGATTGTTTGATCACTACTGTAACTGAACACAGATGTTTTAATAAATACAGTTCAGTTTCAAAAACATTAAGAGTGACAACCCATATGCTGTAGTGGAGCGTAGGTAATTATTTCCACAGCTAGGCCTAGTTTCCTTAAAGTCCATATTTGTTATTATACAGTGTGTCCGGGCACGAGTTAGCGATATTTGAAGGGGATATCATAGGCTCAATTTCATCGGAAAAAATGCTTTAAAAAAAATTCTTACTCCAATACTTCGCGAATGGCAGCCATTTTAATTTTTTAATCCGTCGAACTGGGGTGTGTACAATAAAATGCAAATATCTTGGAATCCAAGAGAACTACATTCATGAAAATGACTTTATTGCAAAGTTAAACGTTGAGGCTTATTAAAACCTTACGAAAATTTTCTAAATAATATGTAAAAATAACCAAAAAACATGGGCAAACACGAAATTGTACACAAAAATTACTGAATAATTTCACATTTTTAACTCTAGCTCGATAATTACCCCTGAATTTTGATAAGATTTTTGTATTAAATTAAAAGTGTTTGAGTCAGGCTATAAAATGATATCAAAATGATCACTCTACGTTAAGTATCTTAGGAGTTATTATCACTTGAACATCACCCTTCCTTAGCGCACGTACCCCAATATTACAGGTGTCGCATTCTTTGGGCGAGCTAAATCGTTCCAACGAATATTTATCAGCTGGCATTATTGACCACCATAATCCATAAACTGAAATGGTAATTTTTTTTATTATATGAAACCACTTCTTGGAATTATTGCTGCGGGGCGAGACGGAAGGGTGATGTTCAAGTGAGAATAACTCCTAAGATACTTAACGTAGAGTGATAATTTTGATATCATTTTATAGCCTGACTCAAACACTTTTAATTTAATGCAAAAACCCTAGCTAAATTCAGGGGTACTTATCGAGCTAGAGTTAAAAATGTGAAATTATTAAGTAATTTTTGTGTACAATTTCGTGTTTGCCCATGTGTTTTGG
Source organism: Agrotis clavis (assembly GCA_954870645.1). Lineage (NCBI taxonomy): Eukaryota > Metazoa > Arthropoda > Insecta > Lepidoptera > Noctuidae > Agrotis > Agrotis clavis. The sequence continues at coordinate 8,903,294 of OX940925.1, forward strand.
TTATTTTTACATATTATTTAGAAAACTTTCGTAAGTTTTTGATAAGCCTCAACGTTTAACTTTGCAATAAAGTCATTTGCACGTATGTAGGTCTCTTGGATTTAAAGATATTTGAATTTTATTGTACACACCCCAGTTCGACAGATCAAAAAATTAAAATGGCTGCCATTCGCAAAGTTTTGGAGTAAGAATTTTTTTAAAGCATTTTTAGAAAAAGAGCCTAGAATATCCCCTTCAAATATCGCTAACCCGTGCCCGGACACACTGTATAAGTGCGAGAGAATGATATAGAAACTTCTTACTCATTTTGTCTATGAATGTATTACTCTTAATTTTGTTTGTCATTAGTGCTGTCACTAATAAGTCTAAAATATTATGTAAATTTTAAGCACATCAAAACATTTTAATAATGAAAGGTTTTATCAGTTAAATCCCTAACCAATCGTGAGGTGCGAACGGTGAGAGTCGTCGTGACACGTCGAAAAACACATCGTAGATCCAGCGATGTGATTTCTTATTGAGAATAGCAAAGCTAGGCAAAGTTGACTGAGGCAAAGCCTACGATGGAGCGAGCTTACCTAGAAAAAGCCTGTTCACTCTAACTTTGAAGAGATACGAATATGGATGACAAATTCAGTAAACACTTTGCTATATCTCCAAGCTGCATAGAAGCTTCGCTCTAATCAGTATCAGTATTTGTGTTGAAGATGAGGACATGGAATAAGACGAGAGTCTTATCTCTGGTAAAAGTACCCTAGTCAAACGGAGGGTTTAATGGAGGAAGATGATTTATTGCAAGACTTTGCCACACGATACCTTAGAATTATTAATCAATTGATTCTTGGAGAATGACCTATTTGGAAACAACGCGATTGTCATAATATTTATCTATTTAAAAGTTAAAACTATTCAGTTCAATACTTCAAGAGACATAATTATTGCCAAAAAATAGTATGGTAATGTTTTAGACATTAACAAAATATTACTGTTCGGGCAGGATTCCTCGATATTGTTGATAAAGATGATTAGATTAAATAAACAATTTTAAAAATGTTGTTTTTATTTTTACATAGTACACCTATTAAGTATTTTTATATTAGAGGCTTGCAAAAGGGCCACTACCAGCCAGCGCCGAACTACCAACGGGTTGAGAACCTAACGGCTCAGTTCGTGACGATGGGAAGAGATCAGACGACATGACGTTGGGATATTGGAAGGGGAGGCGGGTGGGCCTTTGGTGTGTGGCGGTATTTGTGTCGACACCGTTGCGCTATCTTATATGCAAGCACAGCGGGCTGTGCTGTCGCATTTGCTGTGGTTGCTGGGACCCTCAAAAGGCGTAAAATATACAGCATTTATACCACTTTAACTGCATTTTTGACAGTGGTAACCAGTGATGACATCAGCTGGCGTTTTAGTGGACCAGGCAAAAGCCAGCCGATGCCAATTGGGTATTATTGTAGGTTGATTTGCTGGCGTCTGTACCACGCGAAGAAAACTTGAAAAAACTGAGTCGATTTCATCGATTAGCGCACCTTATCTAATAAAAAGAATTCAAACAGTTTTCTCTATGAAATTTCTCAATAAATTATCGATGTTTTACAAGAAAGAAAATGAAGAAAAAGAAAAATCTGGCAACACAAATAACGTGCACGCTTCGGTCTCGCTTTCCCGTATTTGCTCTGTTTGACGTCGTTCATATAAAGCCAGCTAATACAACTGTCACGCCTCGCTTCGCGGGCACGCCTTTCTGTTTGACATGGTCTCTGACGACTTCAATTTCGGCGCGATATCGCTTCATATTTCCATACAAGACGTAACAAAAACGCTCCGCTTCGCCTTCGGATCGCTATATATTCGGTACTGGCTTCATACAAAACGTCGGTTCGCTGCACCCAGTTTGACGTCTCCTTTCGCTTCGCATTCGCCTCGGAATCGGATCGGAATCGGATCGCCTCGCTTTCGCCTGCCTGTTTGACAAAGGCTTAAGTGAGGCAACGCTTTTTTTATAAAACAAAAAAGTAAGAAGTAATAATAATAATAATATTCCACGACTATCAAATAACGCCATCTAGTCCCAAGCTAAGCAGAGCTTGTGCTATGAAAGTATATGATATCCACTGACTAATTTCTGGAGATAGGCTATCTCTTCATTTTTCTGATAGACTGGTTTGCCTTTTTTATTAACTACAAAACAAAAAAATAAAACGGCCTCGTGATAAAATCATAACAAAGAGTATTTGAGCATTATTAGTGAGTTGTACAAACTTTCTGGCGGCCGGGTTTGTGAGGGTCCTGTTATTATTATATTAAGCCCTCTGTCGTCGAGTGTACTTGTCGAGAGTTTAGCGACCATTTTGTTTTGTTTTTCATTATTTTATTGTGTCGTTGAGTGGTTTGTTTTTGTTTGCTAATAGTTCTTTTGTTGAGATGGTGACTTTTTAGGCCGGTTTTTATCTGATTTGCTTGTTCTAATTATGTCGTTTTTTAGACAATTATCTCTAAAAGAAAAAATTCTCTAAAATCTAAAAGAGAAAATTGTTTGAGTGTTAACAGGTTTCATATCCTAAAGTTTGTTTAGATGGATGTATGCATGTTTGTTAGTCTTTCCCGCAAAATCTACTAAGCGGATTTGGATGAAATTTGGTACTGCAATAGTTTGTAACCTGGGTTAATACATAGGATAGTTTTTATCTCGACTTTATGTTACTATTGGATAATTTTCGAGTTGTACCGGGTGAAACCGCAGATAACAGCTAGTAAGCTTTTACACAGTGAAATCTGTTTCACCGCTGGACCGCACGGACTGTGTGAAAATAACTTCAGCTTGTCGCAAACCTGATTCAAGATTTATTTTAGCTCAATAAAAAACTAAACTTGTTGGAAACGCAATGGTATTCCTTCTACAATAGTTTTGTGCCCGTGGTTTCTCATTTCCTTTGAATTCGATTTCTGCACTACAAAAATAATACTCGTATTTTTGTTGCAACAAAGTAACGTAGTACCTTTGATTCCCTATCAATACGATGCACACTAAAAACCAGTTTAGAATCGTTGTTTGTTTTTACAAATACAGTGTGTGTGATGAATGGAATGAACGAAGCCTAAGTACCGTTCATTCATCATTCACTGTGTCGTAGTTAGCATGATGGATAGCGTTCACTCTCAAAGTGATCCGAAATTCTGAAAGTTATGAGAATTTTTAGGATTCCGTGAGTAACCGATGAGTGATAAATCACTTTGAATAGAAAAAAGGAATGTTACTAGCTTAAAAGTCTATTTGTGTTTTTTTTTTTAATTTAACTGACTTTACTCCTAACCTCAATCTAGCCTAAAAGCAAAAATAGAGCCTGAGATGGAGCGAGCTTAAAAACTGAAACTCCTGCGCACCGATGGAACACAGTCAAACTGTCGGGTACTCTGACGAGATGGTGGTCGCGCCAGGCGGCGCTGGTGAGGTATATACCACCGCCAGATCAGATCACATTGCTTAAATGTTGGTTAAAAAAAACACTTTTACACGTCACAACCAATATTTTTAAAACTAGATGTGGTCGGTCTTTCGTACCTGACTACTCTGAGAAGCAACAGCTGAACTAAACTCAGAGGTCACAGTCTCTTTTAAAGTTCAGACATTGTTTTGCTCAGGTCATACGAGGACCATGCGGGTGTCTGAGATGGTCTTTTAAGGAAAGAACCACACAGATTTGAGTGGACCAGTCAGTGGAAGCATTCGTCGGAGTGTAGCTCGACTCAGACCTCAAGGAGCTCACTTTGCCCTCATCGTAGGTTATAGGTAGTATGTGGTGCCATAACCTGGGATGAACCGCTTGGAAAGGGACCCCACCCATCCAAGTGTTACTATTTCAGAGTGAAAAACGGTTTTTTTTAATACGTGCCACACTAGGAATTTCTCCTGAGTGTGTCGTGGGTGCGTTTACAAACATAGATACTGAAAAATTGAAAAACATAGTTTCTGAAATTTAAAGAAAGAACACAGTAGAGGGCCAAAGCCCACCGGGGTCGCGGTACTGTCTGATCAGGCGACCGAGACGCCGGAACGTAAAAGGCTGTTAAAGGAGACCGTGGATTTTAGACAGTACAAGTCTGACAGTCCTTCCCGTCCCGCTCTGGGTGGGAAAACTCATTTCATGATTTAAAAAAAAAGCATTGAGTTTTGAGAACGTCACGTTTTACATATTATTTGTGGTTAAGATAAATTTAGTTATACAAATATTCTGGAACATCTTTATTTTATGCATACAATGTACTGTACAAAAAACAAATAAAAAGTACAGTATCATCCCACCTCTCCCGTAAATATAGATTTCCCGGTCCACAAATACATTTTCAAGGTCCGCTTAAATACACCCGGCATCGATGTACCAGGAAACGGTAGCAAGGTCGGGGGCTGCGCGGGACACGATCGTGACCTAGTCCCGGGTCAAGATCACGCGGTGAGGCGGGGAGAATAGGGGGCGAATGTGCGCGCGCCGCCATTTTGGTTTGTTGAGCATAGTGAATGAATTTCCAAGTGATTCGATTTCGTTCCTATTTCCTGATGTCTGTGTTGCAGGGTAGAGTAAATATTCTGCCTTTTTAAATACTCTTTCTTCTTCCATACTTATATTCTTTGTCATATTAGCAGTCATTGAACGAAAAATCGACACCAGTTACGCGCGGGCGAAATTAAGCAATTTCGCCCAAGGATTTCGCCAAGTTATGTATATTATTAAGTTTAAAATAATGTTTGGGTGGTTACATGCTCCTCAATTACGTTACAAGAGCTGCTGGCAACTAGTAAATTATATATCGATATGATCATTCATGTTGCTGATATGGACTTGCGCGGGACTCGACCGCGACCTATTACCGGGTCAAGATCAAATGGAGGGGAGGGCGGGATGTGACCGTAAAAGGCGTGCGCGCGCCATCTTGAATGAATTTCAAAATGGCGCGTTCGAATATTATTTCAAGTGTTTTGTATTACAGTGTACTCATAAGTGACACAAATGTAAGTTTTTTTTTGGGTTCCGTGCCCAAAGGGTAGAACGGGACGCTAATTACTAAGACTCCGGTAACCGGCCGTCCGTCTGTCTGTCTGTCTGTCACCAGGTTGTATCTCATGAATCATGAAAGTTTATAGATAGGTAGTTGAAATTTTCACAGACGATGTATTTCTGTTGGATATTATTAAATGGCTATTAATCTCAAAGTATCTGTCAAAAACCTGCAATTCAAAAGGAAGAATATCGCACAACACCTACAAAAATATCCTGCTGTCCAAGCTCGTTATATTATAATAAGCTGTACAGTGTACACCTATAGGGTAAAATGGAAATATTCAAGCTTCATTTCCTCACAAAGGGATTACGTTGTATGCTAATGAGAGCGTCCAATATTTAATGACCGACAATATTCTGCAGTAATACCGATTGGGAGGATATTATGCATGAAGATAAAAGGATATGGTCATAACTTGAGTGCACCGCTTTCACATTTATTTACTTTTTTTTAAATTGTAATTTCAAAACATTGTGAAACATTTTTGAAAAAGAGTAAGTATGGAGTTTCTTGCCCATTCTTCTCCATACAACCTACCTTAGCGAATGGGTGTAGAATCAATCCCATCCCTTCCTATTTCCTTTAAATTTAATAATCGACGTTCAAAAGTGCCCCTTTGGTGGCCTAATTGGAATAAATGATTTGACTTTGACTTTGACTTTGACTTTGACTTTGGATAGCCTTGCTGTTGCCAGCGACTTCCCTCGCATCCATGTTGAAAATTATACTATATGATCGTAACATTGGGATATGAATTGTAACAATCAGTTTGTAAAGCCATACCATATATTTTAATAGAGTAACCATGGAGTTTCTTGCCGGTTCTTCTCTATGGAATCGACCAACCCGAACGGAGCACCTGTTGTCGACGTTTTATAAGTGTCCTGATGGGCCTACGTGAAATAAAATCATTTAATTTTGATTTTAAAAGGTATCGAGACAACCTATCTCTGTATAAATACAAGAACAAATACAAGAAGCCAAAAATACAAGTATCCTTTAGCATTTAGGTCCAATTTTTTAGGGAAAAGCGCAATCGGTATTTCTTTAACTTGTAAATAAACCCCATAGTATTGAGTAAATAGGTACCAATTACTCAAAGTATCACCATCCTATAAATGTTCCCACTGCTGGGACACAGGCCTCCTCTCTGTGAGAGGGAGCGGGCCATAATCCACCACGCGGGCCCAGTGCGGGTTGGTAGATGTCACATGTCTTCGGTTAGTAACAAAGTACTTAGCTTTGGATAAATACTATACACATAATGGGAAACGAGTATTTTACATCTTTAAATCGAATTATTTAAGTATTTTACGTTTACATAATGCGCTAGTGCTAATAGAGACTTTTTTTATCGTGGTAAAATCATCTAATGAGTCCTCCTACCCAGGGCAGGGCGGGAGGGACTCTCAGACTCGTACTGACTAAAATCCACGGTGTCCTTCAATAGCTCTTTACGTTCCGGGGTCACGGCAATTCGTGAGTCCCGCGATCAGTGCTAATAGAGCTTTAGAAAAATAAAATATAAAGCCGCTAGACACTGAATATTTTCTCTTCACTTTCGGAGGAGCTGAACGGGTGAACGCTCCAGTTATGTGTTCTAGCCTTCATGAAATATGATAATGTAAAATTCTCGTAAACCTACACAGGTGGTCAATATTGAAGTGGTCAAAAGTAGTCTATTTATTGTGACTTGTGGACATTTATTTTGGAAATGGTTTTACTTTTTGTTGAAAAAATAGGATGGGTCTATAAAAAATACTTTTGATTTATCGTGAATTGTCATTTATAGTAGGCACTAATGAAAAAAAAAATAGTAATATATCTCAAAACTCTTAAAGAAAAAATATTTTGCTGATATAAATAAAAATATTCTTCACATTATTTAAAACGTCTCTTTAATTTTCTTTTCTTTTCAACCAGTGTCTATTCATGTCAGCATTTTCTAAAATAATGCTTTGAAAACTTCATTGTAGTACGAGACGTTGACTGATTATTTTAAAAAGTATTGCATTGATAAATAATTTCTATAGGTTAATGAATCAAATAAAGTGCTTGATTGACGCCGATATTCAATATTTTTGTTTAGGCAACTTAAATTTTAATGTAATTAATCATTTTGCAAAGCGAGAACTCTTTTGTGCAAGTGCTTTGGACATTTTTGATAATAATTCATTTTACTATTTTGAGTATTTAAAAGACTTCAAGGTTATACCATTCTAACTCGTTTTTATTCAAATACAAACGCTGCCTTTTTTTATCATGGTAAAATCATTAAATGAACCCCATAGTATTTAGTAAACAATGAATCCTCCCGCCATGTGTTGAGTAGAAGGGACTGTTAGACTCTTAATGACTAAAATTCACCTGGTTACCTGTTTAGACAGTTCCGCAGCCAATGTTGCTCTTAATAAGATTTTATCTGTGTCAAGTGTTCCTGGGTAGCCTGGTCGTAGTCCACTGCTGAGCAGAAGCCTTTTTCAAAGTACATCACAAATCCCAGCCTTCCACTTCTTGCATCTAGTCCGTAAGCGCGTATAGGCGCGTTTTTTTTATAAGCGCTATTCGTACGAGTGTACGCGCTTAGTACTGCCAGCTTGAGGGCCTTTCGTACAAAACGCGACGCAAGTCTCTGATACCTTACGACTTTGGTATCCATTGACACGTGCCTGTGCACAAACCTTTGGATTTGTATTGCGATAGTCGCCTGGATACAGAAGTCGTAAGTTACCGGAGACTTGCGTCGCGATGTGTATGAAGGGGTTAAGAGATCAGTACTCTGGTTCGAGCGAACACACAAGAGCTAAGCGCTTGAAGTGCAAAATATGTAGCCCTTTTTTACAAAATGACGTACGGCGGGCATGCCCTTAAATTAAAGTCATTATTAATACTTCAACAAAGTTTATTAGCATCTGTGCGTACAGTGGTTATAACCGTCTGTTAATCCCTAAGATAATCTCGATAAAATTACCGATTGAAGTTGATTTATTCGGATTTGATCGTCTCCTAATCCTATTATAAATTGCAGTAGACATCATTTGTGGTTGATTTAGATTTCTAAATGTTTACACAACAAGTCAGTACATAAATGCTTTTTACGTTAAACTTATTCCAATTTTAAAATAACTTTCAGTTACGATTGGCAGAAACAAAACAACATTTGAAATATTATGTATTTTAATGCTGCAAGGAGAATGAAACGTGTAAAAACATTAATTATAAATAGTGGCTTTTCCAATAACTTTTTAAACGAGATAATGACAGTTATTAAACGTTCGAACGTTTAAAAAGTTCTTACCAAAAGTCAATTTTAAAAATGGAAATTCGTTTCGTTTTCAATTGTTTTTTTTTTTAAGAGTTGGATACAGAACTTCTTACATTGTTTGGATTGCTTTTTTTAGGGGTTTTGTCGTTAGATTATTGCCTTTTTGAATTATTTCTTTTCTGTTTAAGATTTTATGTTTGTTTTTTTCTGATTCTTCAGTTAAAGTGTTATTGGGTTTTGCCATCAGTCATTTTCAGTAGCAGATACGGAATCTAGATTTACTAAATCTGTAAAACTGGCGAAATATGGTTGTATTGTTAGGTACAGCTCTGATTCACTCTTCGTGGATTACAGGCGTGATGTCATATTATGTAGTAAGTATAGTTTATGCCGGCCATACACGATCTAGTTGTTTCGAAGCGGAGTTCGAAACTTGATGGTGTGTGGCTATCAGTGTGTACGTCAAGTATACTTCTGATTGCCATACATCGTCAAGTAAACCGAATGCCGGAACGAAACTTGATGGTAATCTAGTAAAAAATAAAGTACACTCCCTTAAAAAAATTGGTATTGAAAAATTGAACCCAACTACCTAATAAATCTGATTTCATACCTACGTTCTGACAACATAATCAGAAGTCAGGACAACTGTTCAATTATGTTGTCACTAATTTTTAGTTCTTATTACTTACTAATCTTTTGTCCGTATGCGATAAAGACTATAAGAAGCTCGAAACGTCGGCCGAAGCTACGGGTTTCGTGCTTAGATAGTAGTACGTCTGGATAGTGAACGGCTGGCTGGGTCATTAACCGCAGCTCAAAAGCCTCGGTATTAACATTTGCTGATTTTGTAATTTTAGAGTTAAGACAAGAGTTGGAGACACTTATCCTCTTAAAGATTATTGAGAAAATCTTGAGAATTTATCGTCCTGAAAAAAGAGCTGAAATTTAAGACGTTCAGTTCAATAAGCGGCAAAACAGAGGTTAAACGGCCGTGTCTTCTGATTCAGTTTAATTTTTTCTCTACTCCAAGGAATTGTACATGTAAGTATTTGATATTAATTTCAGCTTGATGCCTCAAAAATGATATTGACAGATGGACAGGCGGATAACAAAGTCATCCCATAAGGGTTTGGTTTTTTCTTTTGAGGTACGGAACCCTAAAAATTACTGACGCTATTATCTGATCCAAGTTCAGTACTTTGAATTAGATTTTATATAAAACATTAATTTGAAAATGTTTAGACGTTCCTCTTTCCGTTCTTATTTTCCTTGAAGTTGCGTAATATAATTTAATTTTTCATTTCGAATTAGAATTTACATCTTAGTCTCATTTAAAATATTTCCACAATGTAAATTGAAGTTAAAATTATATTTAAATTTACTAAAATATTCTATGTGACTACGATAAAAGTGAAACTAACAGTACCATATTGTGACGTCAGATACGCTTTTCTACCTCTTGTACTTTTAAATAAATAATAAACATATGCGAAAATAACACTAAAAGAAAAAAACGTCTCTAAACCAACCCTAAACCTATTAAAAATTATTTTTCACAATTTCTTTTGTTCAATATTATTTGAAAAGCCAGTTGACAGTTGGAAGTCACTGACGTTTTTACTCAATATGGGGGGACCACATTTACGCAAATGTAGTTAATTCTTGCTATAAATAGATTTTAATATTATCAACAATTACAAAACAATTATATTACAAGAAAGATAAATATTTGTTGAACACTTGTCTAAAAAAACTGTCAACGTCAAAACCACATTTCACGTTGATATACATCGTTTTGCAGTTACACTCTTTTAGACAGGCGTTCAACAGATGTTCATCTTTTTGCGGTAAGACTAAATGTTGGTATTTAAGTCCATCATCGCAATTATTAATAAAATTTCGTATTAATTGTGGCCCCAGCAACTTCGAATCAGTTTAATCTGATACCGAAAGTTAATATTACAAGAATTTCAATTTACAGCAAAACATCCTCACAAAATTACCGTCATCACCATAATGTTTTATTCAAAGACTCTGATAAAAAATGTTATTGATCACCTTTCTTATACAAAAGCGAGGATCCGTTATCCGTTCAAATATCCTTCATAGAACCGAACACTGGCATTGAAAAGGAGTAGGTCAAGATCATGCCCGGGCAAGCGACCCGTTTTCGGTCATGACCAACATTCAAGACACGCCCACTTTTTATGACAGCCATTTTTAATTCCCGGGCATGGGAACCTTTTATCATGGCTGTCTAATTGTGACAGCTGAATTTAATGCCGTCATAAAAACGGATTTTGTATTTTCTTTTGGCGTTTTCTTTTTAAGTGGCTATGTTTTTTGAAATAACATAAAAATATGGTAATGGTCATTACAAGACGTTTGGCGATTTTACGGTTCGGTCGAATAGGATGGACGATTTGCGGCCCTAGCTCTGGACAAGGAAAAATTGAAGGACGTCCGCAGTCATTTTGAATTTCTTTTTCAAATTGGTAAATTGTAATATTTGATTCTTTATTAATTTGACTATGTTGAATACGAAATAACAATCTAATTTTCAGTAATCTTCTATATAAATAAAAATTATCGTTTCTCAGGCGGTACGGAGTTCGCCGGGTCAGCTAGTCTACTATATAAATAAGTCGGGTTTTCCTTCCTGACGCTATAACTCCAGAACGCACGAACCGATTTCCACGGTTTTGCATTCGTTGGAAAGGTCTCGGGCTCCGTGAGGTTTATAGCAAAGAAAATTCAGGAAAAAGGATCCGCGTACGAAGTCGCGGGCAGAAGCTATATGTATAGTATTATATATTATCGTTATTAATATTGTTAATGTTATTTTCGCAGTAATAATTCTTTATTTATTTAAGAGTGTGCAAGTGTCAAAAAAGCGCACTTTTTGTAACAATTTGAAAACAAACGCATTGAAATATGCATTTTTGTGCAACTATTATACTTTCACAGGGTACTTTGTCTTGTGTCTGGGACACAGACACAGGGTACATACCTTTTCTTGACAATTTAAAAGAACCTGTAAAGGTTTAATTGAAATAAATGCTTGATTGACAATATGATGCAACTATAGAAACGTTCTTATCGTGTTCGCATAGAACTTTTATCGACTACGTTTAATTCTTCCATTCCTGTGTCAACCGCTCCCAAAAACAAGCCAATTCTGTACAGAAACCTTGACAATCATACTGTCTAGCTTTCACGACCAGCTGTAAGTCGATATCTGTTGCCATTGGCAATGCCCGGACTGGGTCACGAGTGTGCCCCCGCAACGTGACCCCGATATCGGTCACGATCAACAGGGAATTGAAGCCGTATAGCTGCACATACTATACGTTTATGCTATCTGTTTCATGAAAATAATGTAGGTATAGATTGAGTATAGGAGGAATTCTGAAGGGTTTTTGTAAGCGTGTTCAGTCAGTCAGTTCAGCCAAATTAATAAAAACATGTAAAAAAAAATCTGTAAGGTAACGTTGAGTTTTGCACTAAGATAGACACATTTTTGTTTTCTTTTTATGAATATTTTAGTGAAGGATAAATTATAATTAAAATGGGAGGCAACACGTGCCGTTTTAGGTCAAGATCAGGCGCGGGACTTGTGACCTGGTTTACGGTCACGATCAACGATTCGCTTGTGAAGAGAGAATTATGTCACGTGCTTTATAATTATATCTTCAAAAATTTGTTTTAAATCCCAAGGTCACAGGACTGTCTAAACCGGTAACCGTGACCCTGGAACGTAAAGGGCTATTAAAGGACACCGTGGATTTTAGTCAGTACTAGTCTGACAGTCCCTTCCGCTTCACACAGGGGAGGACTCATTTGATGATTTTTGGACGATTAAAATTGTTTTAAATCTATAATAGTTACTTTTTTGGCGGATTTTATGAATTTTTCGTTAAATGATGAGATTTTTTTATATAATTTACAGAATTTGTCCTGAAAGCTGTAAGCCTCGAGCAGACACACACGATTAATCGCGGTCCATTCGCAGTACATTTAGAGTGGAAATTAGCTTGGCTCGTTGTCGCAGCGCGATTAATCGCGTGTGTCTGTTCGAGCCTTTAAGACTGTCGTCTACCGAGCGCTCGTCCATACTAAAAGAGAAAACGTTTTCCTACCCCTAAATGTTATCCTATCTCAATGATTTTTTAGAATGCTTCTGACACTGTAAAAAACTAGGTTTGTAGGTTTTCTTTTTTTCAAAATTTATAATAGTTTGAAAGTAACAGGCGCCTAAAAGTTACTATTTTTATGACAAAATCTTCATTAAAGTAAAACCTTTGTATTTTAAAAACAAAGAAGTTTTAGAAAAAAAGCAAAACCTACAAACCTAGAATATAATATGCTGAAACGATTGACACTAGAATCTAAGAGATTGGACGTGATTTAGTATGTGAAAAACGTTTTCTCCCGAGAGACAAATTTCATATAAAAAATACTCACAGTCAGTCGCGAGCTGCAACGCTCTCTATCGCACGATCGGGGGTTTTTCAACGAGCGAGAGGGACAGCACGAGTTTTTCTAAATACTAATTTTTTGAAAAGGCAGCCGCTATACAATCCTCTTAACTGTTTATCACACGGATATAAAACTTAGTCGTCATAAAGAAATATCTGTGTCTTTGTCATGTCGTAAAATCTAGCTACCTTGTAGTTGCTGTTGCAATATTTAACCAATATACGATCACTAGGATTTTTTTAATTATTTCAATGCTTTGCTTGCCTTTTTTTTTTGCAAAATTATGATAATGGTCTTTAAATAAATATTCATGCCCTTTTCAAAGCCTTTTTTGTTTACATTTACCAACTTTTTGAGATGGCCATCGCCTACATTTTAAACGTTTTTAATTCCGTGTATTTTCCATAAGATATATACCTACTTTTCAGTCAAAATATTTTCCTCAGATTATCAACCAGTCAGCTGAACGTAATTTTGTCACGCTTACCTCATACATCTATAATAAACTTTACGCCTAATACATAAGGCTGAATTTTCCACACCACACACATACGTCCCACAAAATATCTTTCCAAAGTCTTTTACGTGAGTGAATTATTGAGGAGGGTATAATCGGGACATTGCTTACCAAACCACGTCTTTTCGATTAAGACAACGCCTGGTGTCTGAGTTTGTTTTATTTTGTTTTTGTTCTTTGTTTTTGTTTGGGAGATAAATATATAGGTCTATTAGTTATTTAGTGAATGTGTTTTTGTGATTGACAGTGAGCTAAATAAAGCTTTGTGAAATGTTTTTTTTTTCAAACATTTCTCCGCCCCAGGAATTTCACCTGTATCACCTCTGGGTACGTTTACAAATATTTAAACTCACATATACACCGTGACTTTTTAGTCGTCTTACAAAAGTGGTCCACTTAATGTATCCGACCTAAAATACCTCTAGGCGAGTTTTTTTTTTTAATCGTCTTAATAATTTTATTTTTAATAAATAGGTACATTAGAAATATGAAACACCCTGTTGAAATGTTTACGTATCAAGCTGTCGAGTATACCTACCCAGCGCAATAGTCGGGCAGATCATACCATTCCACTTTTCTATGAGACAAGGGTTTTTCTAACTACGCCTTGCGTCATAATAACGAATTAAAATTTTAGTATTAAATTTTTCACTTTTCTTAAATACCTATTTTTTATTATAAACGTGTTCTAGTCATTGGATACATGAACTGGGCTGCTTTTGTAAGACGACTAAAAAGTCACGGTGTATAAACAGCCAGACCCAGACCAACTACATACTTGCAGAACATACAAATATTTGTTCCGTGTGGAGATCGAATTTGTGAGAAGGATGACAATGTCGCCATATTGTGACGACAATTAATATGGTGTTAATTAATTTTCAATAATATGTAATATCATTTCAAATGATTATTGTTTTATGAGCGTATTGTTTGAGAAAAGCGTGCATAAATTTTCATTATGACGCTTAGGTCATTCTATTCTATACTATATTTAAGTTAGGGTAACTAGTTGAATATAAAATTTATTCACCATACTAATCATAAAAAATGCTACCACTAAATCATTTTTTCTTTTATAAAAATCTCTATTTCAACTTCAATTCATCACAGTTCATAACTCTTTTTATAAATTAACATTTATTTGCCTTATCAAAACATTTCGTCAGTCCATAACATTTAATTTCCATTAAAACACGCATGCATAGTAAATAACCTTACCTTACCTTAAAATAAACAAAATAATAAACTTTTTTAAATAAACCTGTTGAAAATGTTAGGGGCGCTATACACGTTCGATTTGATAGTAGAATCGAAATTCGGGAAGAAGCCGGGCTTGAATATGATTCAGAAGATGGGAGATGCAAGACGAAGTTGTCCAATCTACATAAACTGTGTACAAAATCGATATTGAATAGTACTTTGATTCAGTTTAATCTATACTGGTATTATAAAGTTGAATACTTTGTTTGGTTGAACGCGCTTATATCAAGAACTACTGGTTGGTATTGAAAAAAAGTAATTGTGTTGGATAGTCTAGTGACTGGCCCGTTGGTCTAGTGGTTAGTGACCCTGACTGCTATGCCGGGGGTCGTGGGTTCGATTCCCACCCAGGACAAATGTTTGTGTGATGAGCATGATCATTTGTTCTGTGTCTGGGTGTAATTTATCTATAGTATGTATGTATATAGAAATATATAAGTATGTTTATCAGTTGTCTAGTACCCATAACACAAGCTCTGCTTAGCTTGGGACTAGATGGCGTTGTGTGATAGTTGTGGAATATTATTATTATTATTATTATAGTCCATTTTTAAAGTTAGACTTTACGCTATATAACACCACGCTATGACCTATAGAAGACGAGCAGCAGGTGAAACCGCTGAGAAAAAATAATTTTAGATACTTCTTGTAGTAAGATATTGTTGGAAGATTATCTACTCCGTGCGGGCGACGTGGTCTTTTTATTACGTGCCAAGTCGAAAGGGGTTGTTGTAAGTTCGCCACAAAAATAATTCCCTACGAAAAAAGTATGTATAAATATTATTCAAAGGTTTTTTTTTTTTTTTTTTATTATTGTGCATTCGACCCATTTTTTTCCACACGGGGATAGCAGAACAATTAAATTATAAAATCTAGCACAACTACCGAAAACGAGGACACAGTGTGGAATCAGAACAGAAAGTACTAGGAGAACAGGATCAAAACCTTTTTTTCGAGGGGGATAATTTTCGAACATACAACAACCCGTCGAAAGTGTGTGAAGCAGCCCTTAGTCTACCAACAGGTTATGTTTGAAATGCGTCGCGTGACCGCTCCATAAAACATAAACTTCATTTTACAGACGACGCCTTTTCAAGGTCATCGCAGTTGATACAACCTTACAGTGACACGAGACACGGCTATTTTGAGCGTTTTAATTTTTAGAATGGATGATTTTATAGAAAAGAAAGAAAGAAAAGCTATATAATGGACTCACAGAAATGATGGAATTAACATAATTAAGAAGGTCCTTGTTCTCTCTAATTATTGAGGAGGTAAAGAAAAATAAATCCTCACTTTCCCACTTTTTCTAATTTTGGAGAAAAATGTAAAATGAAAACAACTGACCACAATGATTTTAACCTTAGCTAAACTATCTGGGGTCGGAAACCAACCTCTACTGAATGGTAGCAATTTCTCTTTTTCTTTTCGTAAAGGTGCTGTTCAACATCATCTTTATAGCAAGCAACAGTAATAAAGATCACCGTGATTTTGACAGTATTGTCAGTTTCATATCCACTTAAAACCAACTAGCAATAAGCTATAAAAATCAAGATCACGATAAACGGACCGCAAATGTTTACTTTGTGTTGGAATCAGAGGCCTCAGCATGACTTTTCCTCCAGGTTAAATGACGTAAAATAAAACTGGAATTTTGACGTTAAATTGATGGAAAAATTAGTTCCTCATCCATATACTTGAGGTGTTTTTCCAATTTTCCTGTAAATACTTCAAGTACGGTGTAAATAAAATAAAAAAACTTGTGATAAGACCTCAGTAACAGACTTTCCTTTGTAATACAACCAGAACTTTGCCCAAAAACGTCAGTCTAGATTATCTAACTTATAAGTAACCTTGTCTGTTAGTTCAAAGATTCCACTAAATATTAAGCATTATTTTAACTTTGAGTAGCGTTATTAAGAACATAAATCTTTAATCTGTTTAGTTTTCTTGCGAAAGAATATTATTTTTTTATATATTACTAACTGTTCCCACACGGTTCACTGATTTTTCAAAGACGCCTGTACTAATTTAGAAAATCCTTTTTTTTTGTTTTAATGGGTGTATTTCTCTAGTGGTACCATGATTCAAGGTCAGGATCTGATGTTGGAATCATAGAGAAATCGAGGGATTTTTTTAATAAATGACAGCAAATCAACCGCCATCGCTGCTGTCGCATATCTATTTGGTTTATACAATCACACAACTAGTAATATCATGCCTGAGGCCTTATCATGAGTTTTCAGTTATTCTGACGTAATAAAAGTAAACTGTAACTTTGACATCGTCAAATTGACAAATTTCAAGGAAAAAAACAGTTTCTCCTTCGCACACCAGAGGCGCTGTTCCATTTTTCTATACAAGAAACGCTGTAAATACTGGAAAGAAGCTGTAAAGTAAAATGGTGAAAATTCGTGATAAGGGTACTGGACCCACAAAAGACGGTAAAAAAAAACTATACTGTCTGAAGCGACGACTACTGTTTAAATCGAAAGCAGAATAATTAAAATAAACTCTTAAAAACAAAAAATGGCGGCGGTGTCGTATTTTCTGTCGTATCTTACAAGGTCACCGACTGTCAGTTGAGGTGTCATGGCGGCGAAAGTGTGCGATCAAGTGGAAAATGGAATTGGTAATAAAGCCTTTACAGCGCTCTCAAGGGCTGTTCACGGATAGTTATAGGATATTGATATCTATCTCATCTACATAATATTATATAGGTATATATTATTTTTTATGTATAATATAATTATTTATTTATGTATTGTTATTGATATGACGTTTCGTAGAATTTAGTCATCATCTGACTAGCTTTTTCCCAACTATATTGGGGTCGGCTTCTATGAATCGAATATCAGTATATTACATGGAGCGATTGCCTATTGGACCTCCATAACCTCAGGCGGCTGTAATTATTTAGTCACGAGCTTCTCCCTAGAATTAGTAATGTTTTGTAGCGTTACAATTTTGGTGTACAATAATTTCTATTTATTTATCTGATATTTTAAGTCGTGTTTAAAACTTTGGCTTTGGTTCTACCAAATTTTAAAATCATGTTGTATTGAATAATCCATTTTTCGAGGATGACCTTCATTCAATACATAGTATAAAACAAAGTCACTTCCCGCTGTCTGCCTGTCCCTATGTATGCTTAGATTTTTAAAATTTCATTTTTGACTCGATCATGAAGAGAGACTCCGAGCATAGTCCTCTCCATAGCTCGTTGGGCTATCTTGAGCTTACTAATGAGGCCCATAGTAAGCGACCACGTTTCGGTGCCATGATTGCCCAATTCTGGTTAATAACGAAGCGACGCGACAGAAGTAGAATAGAAATTATACAATTTTTTTTTTCCAATCCATACAATATTTCCGTCTTACAATATATTCAATACCCCATTCATACTCCAGATAATAACCCTGGTATTATAATAGATCGCTCAACAGGCTGTTGCCCATTAGACCCCATAAAAGATTTCCTATACAGAACCTTTGCGTAACGTCTGACGTTGATGAATGGAATTTTCCATGCGATTCAACATTCGAACAACTAATGGCAATTGGGTAATTTGGTTTTGCATTGAAAATGTTTTTAAAGCGTTCATGGTCGAGAGTTTTGTTAGTTATATCTTTTTATTAGCTCCTCTCTTTTTTCTGTTGTAGCGTTGTAAAATCTACAAATAAAGTGTGTTAAAAAATGTGTACTGACTCAAATCCAAAGTAAATGAAGTAAGTAATTAATTTTATTAATACTTTTAAATGTAATTAAGGGGGCAATAAGTGCAACCTCATTCATCACTTCGAGGCAAGGAAGTTAGATTCTCATTATACATTACTTGGTTAGTAGAAAGAAGAAGCAAACAGATATATTATTCACGTTTTTGATAAGGAATCCATTAAATTAACTTCAGCATAAAATAAACAACTAGTAACCTCCAGTATTTTTGGAACAAAAACGAAATCATACATGATTGAGTTTGTTATTTATTTATAATCTTTTCCTCATAAATACATAAATAATGTATTGCTCGTTTTTGGGTCAAACGTGGCATCTTTGTGAAATACCGTCTCTGTTGTTACAACGGATCATTAAGGCTCCAGAGTACTTCAATATTATCTTACTCGCTCGCACTTGCAGCTGCATCTTTTAGCTGTCTACACGCAAATCTATTTATTTTACGGCGAAAAAAAATAAATTTGAAAAAAATAAATAAAATAAGACCTGCTTTATAGTTAGTTCAGTTAGTATAAAAAGTTTCATGATCTAATTTTAAGTATTTTATGATTGCCAGTGGTTTATTGTTCAATTTAGAGGTAACTTTGGGATTTTTTTCTATCGAGAAAATTTTATGTAATCATGTTTTCGCCAAACATAAGACATAACATTAATCCTCAACTTTACCATATATTTATTTCAAAATTAATGCTGCAGTGTTTTCGACGTATTACAGGATTCTGCTAAGCCATTTGAGGTAGTATGGGCTCTTAAGTTTGACTAATCTACGAGTACCATTACGGGCGTGTTAACCGATCGTTTTTCTTGGAAAACCATCATTCAAAAACGTATCGTTGAAGTTAACTTTTAAAACAAACGAACTTTTGCTTATTAGCTTGAGAACAGGGGTGTTGAAGGTACAATTCTGGGGTCTTATTCTGGAGGAGAATAGCTTTTGTAGGTTGTACAGTAAACAAAAGAGATAAAATGACAAATGTTCAACCACCTATTTAACACATTGCATTGTTATATAAGGGTATTTGGCGCTTTTATTTTTCTTTATCCTTTCATCAATTTTTGGATCTAAAAACAACCACAAAAAAGTGTAAAATAATCTACAAATAACTTTTCTTTCGGAAGTCGGTGCCTTTGTTTTTTTTCTTTTCATTGTCTTTTTAGCCACCGACTTCCGAAAGAAAAGTTATTTGTAGATTATTTTACACTTTTTTGTGGTTGTTTTTGAAGGCGGTTACATTTTTTTTTGAAAAAGTTTTTATTTTACTCTTTTTAGTTTAAATATTCAACCCGAATTCTTGTCAAGAACATTATTCTCTCACATGTGCACTAGAATTTTGCAATCCTTCGCACCGGTACTTACATCACTCATGTACACAATAAGCTAATAAAATTCCATATCTCAAAAATTACTGAACCGATTTTGATGAAACTTGCAGTATTCTCTAAATTAAGTGATACCTAGTACAACAAAAAAAGAATTACTTAAATCGGACTTGTAGTTCCGGAGATATGCGAACACAAAGTAAATCAATCGATGCCTACTCCTTACTGTTAAGGAGTTGTACCTTCCATCGTCAGGTCATCCACCTGAGATGATGATTATCAGATGCAAATACTTGAACAGCTTTAGAAAATATATGAAAATGGTACTATGTGCCTATAAAATTTGAAGGTTGCCCTCGATTTCCCTAGGATCCCATCATCAGATCCTGACCTGGTGATCATGGGACCAATTGGAAAGTATACCCTTTCAAACAAAAGAAAAAATTTCTAAATCGGTCCAGGCGTCTTCGAGAAATCGGGGAACATACATAAAAAAAAAAAAAAAAAAAGATTCCGACGAATTGAGAACCTCCTCCTTTTTTTGAAGTCGGTTAAAAAGGCTAAGCGTTTGACAAATTAGGACATGAAGGGTTTTATTTTGTATTGCGGCGCCTATTTAGATTGAACTGGGTGAAAGAAACCCGTGGTCCTTATTGGAGTTAAGTTTCCTAAACCTAATTTAATACTGGGTCGCGGGATTTATTCCATTACCGTGACCCTGGAACGTAAAAGGCTATTAAAAGACACCGTGGATTTTAGTCAGTAAGAGTCTGACAGTCCCTCCCGCTCTGCCCTGGGTGGGAGGACTCATTCGATGATTTTACCAAGATAAAAAAAGAGTGGCTGAAGCGACGAGAGAAAAACAAACGAGCTTCTAGCTAGGAGCCTGCGTGTCTCGTCCTACCGTCTGATCTCTCAAGAGACATCTCAGTTCATTGCCCTATTTGTAAGAATTCTAAACTCAATCTTATTACAACGGTTTGTAGAAATACTATACTCCTTTTGAATACAATAACTTTACGACTTTTGAGTAAATAGTATATGTTTATTATTTACGAGTACCTAACCGAGACCTTTGCTTGAAGAATTTAATCTAATCGAGGATATACACAAACTGTAACGCTCATAAGAGATGTGTGTAGACTTGAATGTCGATACTTTTTATCGATGCGGATCGCAGCTAAGCGATAGATACAATTCTAGAATCGTATCGAATACTTCGATTCATATTTCCTAAAATAGGTTTGTCTCGTAACGGCCTCTGGAATGCATGATACCTGCAACTTTGTAATGATAGAAATTTAAGTATTCTTTGTAAGATTTCAAAAATTCTTTATTCATAATCCATTCATTTAATATATTTGTCAATATCAATATTGGTAAATGAGCGCGATAAGATTAATCACAGAGAGCAGTGGTGGCCCAGTGGTATCGGCCCCGACTTACGAGTTCTAGGTTGTGGGTTCGAATCCAGCCAGGCGCATTACTTTGTGTACATTATTTCATCACCACTGCTCTCAAAACGGTGGAGGAAAACATCGTGAGGAAACCGGCATGTCTTAGAACCAAAAATTCGAAGACATGTGACATCCACCAACCCGCAGTGGGCCCGCGTGGTGGATTATGGCTCACTCCCTCTCACAGAGAGGAGGCCTGTGTCCCAGCAGTGGGAACATTTATAGGCTGATGATGAAGATCAATCACATGCTCACACACCCAAACCCGGAACAACTATTTGAAGACCTTGAAAATTTTTGTTCCGAACGGGATTCGAACTCAGTTCACAACACGCAACGCAGCAGTTAATCGATAAGCCAAATCACCAACTTGTACCGTTTAGCATTTATTGATTTCGTTGATAAAAAATATCGAAAAATTGTATGGACATGCTTTAATACTAAGCTGATGCATAAAACTGATGGAAGTGAATAAACAATAACGCGTAAATGTAATAAAATAAGTGTAAAAAGTTTATGGTATTTTGCGAAGATGATCAGAGAACAAGCTTTATAGCTTCGTCAAATTGGTTTAAGTAACAAAATAAAAAATAGGGGTTAAATATTTTTGATGATTTTTATCTGAGGGACTAATTGGATTTTCTGCCTACCTATATGATAAAAGATAATAAACTCTATCTGTGCGAAGTATTTTGTAAAAAAATAGCATAAAGTGGGAGTATTTTTTTAACTGGGTTATTTTTTCTTCAGACCGAACTAGGAAGGTTTGATGAAACCATATTGTGACGTCATACACACTCTTTGACATTTGCGCGCTCTAAAATAAACAACTAGGGTAAAACTATGTGATACGTCCTAGTTGTAGATATATCCTGGTGACAGACGGATAGATGGACTCCGGGATCTTAACCCGCCATTGGTGACGTCAATTTGACTTACACATTCGGTGACGCCGGTCTCACGCACCGGGATTTTAAACTTAATTTTTTTCAAGAATTCACTAATAAATGTACTCGTAGTTGACTCAGTGTTAAAATTAGGTATACTTTTGACAATAAAACGCCGGTATATCTTCAATCACAGCTCGTTTATTAGAAGTTATTCATTGGTACTTGCAACACTTAAATTGATCAAGTTTTAATTATAACTTTTCTAAAATGCAAAAACACTAACAATCTTATAGTCTAAAATTTTCGTGTCAGCCTTATCCAGTCTTATAACATTTTGAAATATCCCAAATAATATGAGGAGGTGTCGTTACTTGAAGATTCCAGATCACTCAGATCCTCTTCGCTCTCCAAGTTTCGTATTTGATCTGGGCGGAATCTTTCGGTGTGGAATCACTTTCAGCTTCGCTGTCTGATGACGGTGGTGACCCATCAACTTCACGTAAAAATTGTTCTTGTAAAAGAGCCTCCATGCGTCTCTATTCGCGTTCGTAATTCATTCTGAAACTAAATTATGATTTGATAAACACATGCGCATTTTTGCTATAAAAAATAAAACCATGTTAAAAACTTACTGATCATAGTATAATACATACTATAATAGTACACAAGTTCATCAAATAGACAGTGAAAGTAAGCACAAAACGCCATCAAAATGTGTAAAAAGAAAAAAGGTTGCACTCCAGGAGTGCCGGTAGAAGTGAAAACTTTTTTGTTACTATGTTTTATTTTAAAACTGGAGTAGTACAGATATGAAATTAACTAATTTGAATGACGTCTTACTCATTTTCGATCAGGGTCACGTGACCCTGACGCGAGTTTTAAATTTTTTACCCATTACAGAAAAAGTGTACAACGCCGCTAAAGAAGTTTTCACTTCAAAATATTAAAATATGACGTTTTAACTTACGTGTTCGGTGACGCACGGTCTCACGCACCGGGTTGGTTTGAAAACTCGGGACGTGTGCACGCTACGACTTAGAGGCGTTAACATACGGCGGGGGGCGTGCAATAAGGCAGCTACTCAAAATAACGGCACGATTCGATGGCGGGTGTTAAAGTTATCATCGTTTTACTAACCACCCGGTCTCACAGACATACAGGTCACCAATGGCGGGTTAATATTAGTATCCCGTGTTATCCTTTGGAACCGTAAAAAAAGTTATATAATTTAGACTTAGAGCGTCACTGCAATAAAATATATTTCTGTTACGAAATACGAAATAGACCTTGAAAAAAATAATGTCAATTTCCACATGGAAGAAGCGACCGACAAAATCTTCGCCAAAATGTTTATGAAAAGATACAAAACATCCGCTTCAAGGAAATGTTTCATTACAAAAATATTAGTATCTTTCCGTGTGCGTAAAAGCGAGTAGGTATTATTTTTCTTTCAAAAATGAACTGAAAGCATTAAAATGTTCCTGAAGAGTTTGCTTTATTCAGGTTTTAATGCGAAGTACAATGTGAAAGGTACTGTCTTTCAGATTTAATGGGACAGGGCGGTCTGTTATAATTATGGTAATTTTATGTTTTTTGGCATTCTTGCTATGTCTTTTTTAAGGTAAAAAGGAAGAAGGTTCAAAAGGTAAAACGGGACCATATTACTGACTCCGCTGTTTGTCGGTCTGTCCGTCGGTAGTTGTAGCTAAGTACACATTTGAAATGTTCACAGATGATGAGATGATGATTGAGCTAATAACAACAATTACTAAAAACCGGAACCTAAAATAAATATTTATGGGTAATCCCATACAAAAAAAGTAATTTTTGCTTATTTTTGCTCGATATTGATAACGGCCACAACGATTACAATTACGTTATATATTCACAAATATTTAAGTGGAGCTCCCCTTTTTTTTATTGTGGTAAAATCATCAAACGCCTCCTCCCACCCAGAGCCGGGCGGGAGGGACTGTCAGACACGTACTCACTTATATCCACGGTGTCTTTCAATAGCCCTTTACGTTCAAGGGTCACAGTAATTCGGTAAGTCCCGCGACCCCGGCAGGCTTTGGCCCTCTAGAGGGAGGAGGCCCCGTCATTATGCTAACATTCTTTGAGGCGCGCGTGGAACACAACGCGCCGTCGACCACCCCCCCTGCATGGTCCATGGTCGGATAGCGAGTCGCCCATTAGGCCCGATATCCACCAAAGCGGAGAGGAGAGGAGATGTGTTTGAATAACCAATCAGATGTCAACTGCGGAGAGGAGATGTGGACTCTGGTTATTAAAACACATCTCCTCTCCTCTCCGCTTTGGTGGATACTGGGCCTTACTCTCCGCCCGCATGCCCGCTCCGACTCGCTTTTGACTTGTTTTTTATTTGATTTCATTCATCACGTGCCACAAAGTAATATAAGTAGTAATATAGTCATATTAGTACCCTACCGCAAAAATCTGAATTATTTGTCTGACTCTCCTATATTTTTCACAAAATCCTAGTAAACCAATATCGATACTAATAAATACCACTGAACCCGACTGAAAAGCCACCTCAAAGCTCCGAATCTAACTAAATTGGTACATTTGAATACTCATTAAAATATCCCATTCTGGTCGGGGGCAATGAAATAAAGGCTGAACGGGTTTTTACGACAGCTGGGGCCAACTTAAAGGGTTTTTACGACAGTTGCGGCCAATGGGACTAATGGATAGATCCCTTCATAATCACTTGGTGATTGGTATTAAGTTAAACCATTTTATTAGTTGTTAATAGGCATTACTGTTGAGATTACTGCATAGATGATCAACAGCAATTCCTATATATTTTTGACTTGCTTTTTATAATGGGGCAGCTTTTGAAAGACTTAGTAAGACGCTGTTTTTTTATTTGTTTGTAAACATGAGGACATTTTCTTGGCATGTGGTTGCTTTTAGAAAAAAATAAACTCACATACACAAACACCCATACCTGAAACAAGTACTTGCAGGCAATTCATAATTATATTAATCCTTGTTAATTAATTGTTTCATCATCATCATCAGCCTATAATGTTCCCACTGCTGGGACACAGGCCTCCTCTCTGTGAGAGGGAGTGGGCCATAATCCACCTCGCGGGCCCAGTGCGGGTTGGCAGATGTTACATGTCTTCGAATTTTTGGTTCTAGGACATGCCGGTTTCCTCACCATGTTTTCCTTCACCGTTTTGAGAGCAGTGGTGATGAAATAAATTACACAAAGTAATGCGCCAGGCGGGGTTCGAACCCACAACCCATCTCGTAAAACGGGACCGATACCACTAGGCCACCACTGCTCTTTTAATTATTTGTTTACTTATGTTGAAATGTTTTAATAACTTTTATCATTGAAGAGTTTTGGTGAACTACTTAAGGGTCTATAGTACTTCAGTATAATCTTACTCGCTCGCACTTGCACGTACCACGCACTATTGCTTGCTCTTTCTTTTAGCTGTCTACACGCAAATCTATTTATTTTACGGCGAAAAAAAGGGAAATTCAAAAAAGTAAATAACATAAGACCTGCTTTATAGTTAGTTCAGTTAGTATAAAAAGTTTCATGATGTAATTTTAAGTATTTTCTGATTGCCAGCGTTTTATTGTTCAATTTAGAGGTAACTTTGGGATTTTTTTCTATCGAGAAAATTTTATGGAATCATGTTTTCGCCAAACATAAGACCTAACATTAATCCTCAACTTTACCATATATTTATTTCAAAATTAATGCTGTAGTATTTTCGACGTATCACAGGTTTCTGCTAAGCCATTTGAGGTAGTATAGGCTCTTAAAACACAAACGAAAGAAATATATGTAAGACTTATCTTCATGATAGAAAATTATGACATTCTTTCAAGGTAAAAAAATCTGCTACGCATTTCGTAGCCATTTTCCTGCTACGACTACGAGTAGCTACGAGAGCGTGCGGGCTACGCCGTAACATACGGACGGACAACGGAGTCTTAGGCCGAGACTTCACCAAAGCTGTGTCGAGCTGTGCGGAGTCGAGACGTGTTTTGAACAACCAATAGAATTGCGTTATTGACACAGCTCCACTCCGCAACGCAATTCTATTTGTTGTTCAAAACACGTCTCGACTTGCACAGCTTTGGTGGAGTCTCGGCCTTAACAATTAGATACATTTTATTTATCGTTTGGGTACGGAACCCTTAAAACTAACAAGATATCTAAATACACACTTTTACTAATAATGTTGTAAACTAAACCAGCACAAACACGCCTTGAAAAAAAGGTACACCATCTACAAAACACCGCAAATTAAATCCTTGACCTACAAAAATAGAACTTAAAAGCATTTTATAATAATTTCAGTATGACTATGATAATAAAACTATGAGCATGAAAATATAGCGTTTATAATCGTACAGCAGTGAGCGTTAAATGGGGCACAAATGATAATGTTGTAGACTGGTTCGTGTATCAAATCCACTGTTTTTAATGTCAAGGACACTTTGCCATGTGATAATTATTTAGTGGGTTATGTAAAATGATAAATGACAATTGTTACCGTGTTTTGTTTTTTAGGTTTTTTGTACAGTATGTTTTTTGTTTCTAAGCGACAGCTCGTGGCTAAATAATAACAGAACGATCTTTAAGAGGATCGTCTACCGAGCGCTCATCCATACTAAAAGAGAAAACGTTTTCCTACCCCTAAATGTTATCCTATCTCAATGATTTTTTAGAATGCTTCCTACACAGTAAAAAAATAGGTTTATACGTTTTCTTTTTTTAAAAATTTATAATAGTTTGAAAGTTACAGGCGCCTAAGAGTTACTTTTGAAAAAAAGAAAACCTAAAAACCTAGTTTTTTACTGTGTCAGAAGCATTCTAAAAAATCATTGAGATAGGATAACATTTAGGGGTAGGAAAACGTTTTCTCTTTTAGTATGGACGAGCGCTCGGTAGACGATCCTCTTAAGGATCGGATGGAACAACTACTTGTAGATCATACAAATATTTGTTCCATGCGGGGATCGAACCCGTGACACGCTGCGCAGTCGATCGCTCAGCCACTGCGCTAACCGTGCCGTCAAACCATTATGGTAAGCGTCCACAGGTCCTCATCGCACGTATCGGACGTCTCGTACGTAACGGATTTTAGTTTGCCTTGTATTAAAACTCACACAACTGCGTCCACTGATCCGCATCGTACGGACGGCTCATCGGCAATGCCTACATGCGATGCGTACCGATGACGTCATACGGAATGCAGATCAGTGGACGCGCCCCGCACGCTTACTGAATCATTTGTTCTATTTCTTTCTTGCATTCCTCTTCTGCTAAAACACAAGCAATAACAACTTCTGCATCGCCTTTCTCCTTTCTCACAAACACTTTCCGAACGTACGATCACTAAAAAAATCCAAATGAAGGTGGATGCGATGCGTCCGATATGTATGATGCCGACCTGTGGACGCTTACCTTTAATCGTCGACCATTTTCATAGCGAGTTTCCTCCTTACCTCGGAAAGCACGGAAAGCCGTTGGTCCCGGCTGATTTGTAGATCTTTGGCAGTCTTTAATCACAGTCATTGACCAGTCTTTCCAAGGGGTCTCGAATTATCCAGTTACTGGGTTGTGGATGTCAAGCAGTCGCTCCATGTAATATAAGTACTGATATTCAGCTGCATCCCGTTCGACTGGAAGCCGACCCCAACATGTTGGAAAAAGGCTAGGCAGATGATGACATGTTTTGTGATGGTTCATATTTTATGCGCGTGAAATTCCGTTAAAATAACTTCAGTCATTTTTGAAACGTAAGGACTTCAAAGTTAGTAAAAAATAATGTTTGGCGTACGCGCTCTTAACAAGTTACAAACGCAATAACTTACTCCCCGTAATATCATATTATGATGTA
Source organism: Agrotis clavis (assembly GCA_954870645.1). Lineage (NCBI taxonomy): Eukaryota > Metazoa > Arthropoda > Insecta > Lepidoptera > Noctuidae > Agrotis > Agrotis clavis. Next base: position 8,931,181 of record OX940925.1, read on the forward strand.
CAACCTACGTCCGGATCAGCGTATCGCACGGAACGGTGTATTGTATGCATCCATAATACGCAGCACGTTATGGCGTATCGCATGCATCGTATACGGCAGGAATTTAATATTAGTGAGCAATTCCCTTTAAAATATTTTATTGCACCTTTTGAAGGCAATGCAGCGTGACGAGTTAAAAGAGCGTGAATTTCTTAAGAGATTTCTGTCTTAATAAAATCTCAAGTTTACCTAAGAGTACATGCGCGAGCATGCGGGCGGCGAGTAATGGGTGACTCGCCATCCGATCATGGACCATGCCCGGGTCGACGGCGCTTCGTGTTCCACGCGCGCCTCAATCATGTCAGCAATCTACGGGGCCCTCCTTAGAGAGCCAAAGCCTGCCGGGGCGGGACAGTCTCATCAAGTAACCGTGACCCTGGAACATAAAGAGCTATTGAAGGATCACCGTGGATTGTAGTCAGTACGAGTCTGACAGTCCCTCCCGTCTGCTGCCTTAACTGGAAGGGCTTATACGAGTATTATTTATTTAGTTTTAAATATACTTTTATGGCAGCAGTAATGATAAACTTTTATGCCAAATGGGCCTCACAGCTCAAAATTATGTGAGATGGTTCTGTCATGTTGATTTCAGAAACATTTCAGAGAAATGAAATTAAAATATGTTTTGGAAACGGTTTCTTGCAAAACTTTTTTCATGATTTTTTTCCTCGTAATTATTATCAAATAATGGTGGGTTAGTGGTCGATACCCGATTATAATTCAAAGATTAAAATTAATTAACTATTAAATTGTAAATATTGATTTATCCTTCGTGGTTAGATTAATTATTATTATTTTTCTGATTTATAATATTTTTCTTAATAAAATCTCATCATTTAAAAAAACTGCTATACCTACGGTTTTTTTTCTCATTTTACCATACGAATAAAAAATATACACGACCGAAAATCATTCTACAAAGTCGTAACCACACAATTTAACAATACGAGTATACCCAAAGTAAATGCCAGACATCTTTATTTACCCAAATCCTCTACACTTTACCTTTTTTCCATCCCTTTTTATGAGAGAAGTGAATAAAAATAGAATATTTATATGAATTTGTTCCTTAATGTACTTTCTTTTTTATTTGCTTTATGCCAAATCTTTCAAAGTGAAGATAAAGGTTAAAATAATGGGAGCCGTGAAGATGTAAAAATCTTTCTTAACATGTGTGAAGTAGGACTTATAAGTGTCTCCATTATAAATAAAGTAAGTAAAGGTATTATTTATTTAAAATGTGGTAAACAATAGACAACAATAATAATAATAATAACAACAATACACACATTCCTGTGTTTCGTGAGGTTCCTATGTCTGATTGGTATCTAATGAAGAAACGACTGGGTGTCACTACGAGGATCGCTCGGAACACGGTCGGACGGATTATCGTGGTAAAATCATCAAATGAGTCCTCCTATTTACTATATTATCATATTTTTTCAATATTAGCCTTATTTATATATCATAACTATATTTTATAATAATAATAATAATATTCCACAACTATCACACAACGCCATCTAGTCCCAAGCTAAGCAGAGCTTGTGTTATGGGTACTAGACAACTGATAAACATACTTATATATTTCTAAATACATACATATTATAGATAAATTACACCCAGACACAGAACAAATGATCGTGCTCATCACACAAACATTTGTCCTGGGTGGGAATCGAACCCACGACCTCCGGCATAGCAGTCAGGGTCACTAACCACTAGACCAACAGGCCAGTCAATCTCATAAACTACTTATACAGGTTGACTTTTTTAGCACCGTCCAAATTTTTTCTAGGCGTTAGGTATCAATCACTAAGCCCATTTTTGGAAAAAAATCGATACGTCAAATTGTCATATTAAATCATTTTCTCATCCGCTCTGCGTGGTCACTAAGCTAAACGTTAAGAATATACACTTGCCGACGCATGAAACGGGCAGAGCGCACCCCGCCGACCCCCCGCCCCGCCCCGCTACACCTGAGCGACACATCACAGCGCGGTGTCCAGGTTCATCAACTTTTTATAGATAACATTGAGACGTGATATCTCGATATTTTTGTATTGAGTGATACAAAAAGAAAAAACACGTATTCAATGATTTTCGCCAAAGATTAATATATTAAAATTTGGAAGGTGACTAAAAAATCACCCTGTATATTTTATTTTATAATTTTAGACTGACATTGACATTCGGACACTCACCATTTAGGTTCATTTGAAAACCAGTGTCGGGCACCAGTTGTCCGACATTATGCTGAAATGGGCCTATTTGGCGCAGCCGTGAGTCACACAGTATATGTCTACGTTCATGTTTGGCTTAGATATTTTTTTTTATTGTTTAGCCTTAAGCCTTTTTCTTTGTTTTTCTGTGATACTGTATGCACTTGTGGCGTGTGCCAATAAACGTGTTTTCTTTCTTTCGACGGGAGGGACTGTCAGACTTGTACTGTGTACCTATGATTTGTCGTTTAGTTAAATCTTCAATCAACTCGATATCCCACACCTCTTTTCGTGTCATCAGCAAACTCGTTTCTCAACAGCTCATCGTTTATAATATCCGTCACATAATAAAAGATATTTACCTAACTCTCTATACAGATACACAATGGTAGTTGATTGGACACTTAATGGTCAAAGCCTGTGATAGATTAGTAATCACTTTAATGGATATCTTGTTACATACTGATACACATCAACCCTGTCCGTCATTTTGTATAAGGCCCGGTCCCGACGTCAGCCATAAACTTTCTTATTTTTTATGGAATATTGATTGATCTTTTTTTCAGATTTTTTTACCACTTTTGGCACAGAATACTTAATAGCACTATGTACAGAAGTGTCACTTCCCAAAAACAAACAAGTGTAAAATCTTTGCTCGAGAGAATATAGTAAAAAAATGTACGGAGCGCATGCGAAACGGGCGGCGTGCGGCAGTCGACTGTGAAACCCGTCCACGGTGTGCCCACGTGTACTTACAGTTTCATACTACAAGTACACGCGGGCGCACCGTGGATGGGGCTACACCGCGGAGTGCGCCAGGCCTGGTTTTGGTGACTTGTCTGCATATTCATTCCAAATTACGGCTTTCTAGTACGACTATAAGGTCTGAATTCCTCTTAGGCTGGTGTCGGTCACTTAATAAAAAAAAATACTTAGCAACGTACGCGCCGGTGACGTTAGCATCACAATGATCCTATATAAAACAAAGCGTAAATTCGTACGCGCGACCGACGTACGCAACTACGAATTCAGGCCGGCGAGTTCACGACCTTGCCACTGTGATCGTGCGGGGTGGCGAGAGTTAAGATCAAATGTATTGAAATGTTTGAAACACGCCACCTGGCGCCGCTAATGACGAATTCGCGTACTTACAAAGTAATTAATATCTTCTCCTCACCGCTTAGACCATAAACGGGCCGTAATAAATCATATTTCAAAGTTAAATTCTACATTATTACAGAATTCCATGTAATGTCTAAGTTTGCTCCCAACTGTCGTCCAATTAGGAATCTACCACAAACTATTACGCACCTAAAAGTTACTAAAATCCATTTTTCAACGTAAACAGAAACAAGGCATGAACTAACAATTCATTTGAAAGCCTTTAAAAGCTGCCAAATAACAACAGACCGTTTAACTTTCAAATAACTTTTACAATAATAATTAGGGACGCCATTAAATACGAGTATATTCATGTTTCACATAAACATTAAAGTCTGGTTTAGACTTTAATGTCCATACTAAATGATTGTGATGACTACACAAAAATAATTGTCAGACAAAATGTAAAAGGTAGGAAAAATATAAATTAATTTAGACTTTATCACAACATTTCCGCATATTACCTAGAGTGTACTTGAAGTATTCACGGCGTTTATTAAATGGAAAATGAAAAAGCGCCACTAATGTACGAACGAAGAACTAATTTTATCCATCAAAAATAAAATCTATTAAATTAATAATAATATTCACATCGGAATATTAACATTCACGATCATTGCATGACGTTACAATATAGCGTAATCACACCTTCATCGTAAGGCGCAGTCCACACCGAGACGCGACGCAACGATGTGACGCGTCGATACTGAAGATGTGTATCGTTTCGTGTAGAAAGTAAGATTTTGAGTCGCTATTATAATGTGCTAGCGGCGGCATCGCACTGCGCCCCGTTATCGGTTAAATTTGCACCTTTTCGTCTAGGGAAAAAGTAGGTAATATGCCTCAGTTATTAAAACGCCTCATCATTCTAGCACTCAAACTTACCGCTTAGAATCACTAGTGTGGCCACTGTTGGCGTATAACATGGCCGAAGCCATATAATTATGTTGGGTCCCAAATTAAATTTTGACTCGATTTATTTAAATGTGCGCGTAGCGTCGCGTCTCGATGTGAATTGACCCTAAATGTGTCGCATAGTAAATGTAAATATTTGTATGTTAGGATAGTGATGGAATTTTATGACCCATATAGTTCAAGGTCGGCCGGAGATGGTATGACGGGGCTAATGTTTTAGCCAATGTGTTATTTTAGCCATAGAATATACATCGTTGAATGTTGGTCTCGAGTACCTAGATGTTGCTGTGATGTTTTGCTCAGTTTGAACACTGTTAAAAATATATGCATTCATCATTTACATTTTTTTGTTGCCCCACAATAGGAATTTCTCCTGTGTCGTGAGTGCGTATACAAACATAGAAAGACTTGTACAAAAACACCCAGAACAACCTAGCTTGTAGGTCGTACAAATATTTGTTCTATGCGAATATCTAACGCTGCACATCAGTCGATGGCAACCGTGCCGTACCGTAACATACGTGCCGGGGTCGCGGGACTAACGAATTACCGTGACCCCGGAACGTAAAGGGCTATTAAAGGACACCGTGAATTTTAGTCAGTACAAGTCTGACAGTCCCTCCCGCCCTGCCCGGGGTGGGAGGACTCATTTGATGATTTAAAAAAACCGTAATATACATTTTAACATTATAACGAGCATCATGTTCTGAAAATCCATTTTAATGCTATTCAGATACAAACTATAAATAAATAAAATATTTAAATTGCAATTTGTTTTCCAATTCTGTAACATTAAAAATGTATGGATGCGAAACGCGGGTATGAAATACTTCTACTATTTTTTCCCACGTTTTTATATTGTTGAACAAAAATAGTATTTGATAAAGAAATGAATTGATAGATTTCAATTTTTATACAACACTAGCTGTTGCCAGCGACTGCGCTCGGGTGAAGCTCGAAAATCATACAACGGGAACGTCGTACCGCGAGGAAAAATATCCTATGAGTTACGTATAAAAAATATCTGTCTAACTTTCATCCAAATCTATTCAGTACCTAATTTTTGTGTGAAAAAGAAACAAACATTCATCTATTCATCCACACAATCTTTCGCATAATATTAATTGCTTACATAAATGTTCATAATAAAAATGAAGCAGAGTAAATAGTAATAATCTTCGCTCTTAAGCGCTTTCAATCTTTCAATCTTCCTTCATATTGCGCACAGCAAAAGAGTGGAACTCACTTCTTGCGTCGATGTTCCCGAATGCATACAACCCCTACAAAGTTAGAGTGAATATGGCTTCTTCTGGGTATCGCTCCTTCGTAGGCTTTGTCTCAGTCAACTGGACTAGAGTCAAGAACAAATCCAACTCAAATTAAAAAAAAAAAATGTAAATTATTCTCTAAAAGCATTTCTATCCATTTGAAATAGAGAGAAAATATTTAACCCGCGTCCAAACGTTATTAGATAACATTATTACTATCAATATGTATTATAATAACATTTATATAATAATATTTGAATAAAGTTATTATGTTTTTTTTTTTTTAAATAGCCGAAAGGAATCTATCCTATCCTACTAACATTTAGTAAAGTGGAAGTTTGTTTGGACGGATGTTTGTTACTCTTTCACGCAAATAGTGGATTTGTATGGAATTTGGTACACATATAGTTTATAACCTGGATTAACAGATAAGATTTTTTATATATAGTTTTTATCCCGATTTTATGTTCCCATGGGATAATTGTCGAGTTATAGCGGGCGGGGCCGCCTGGTAATAGTTAAATAAATGAAAAAAAATTACAGCAATATTCGCCAACAAAAAAACAACTTACAAGCACTAACAACTGGCTATAAGTACCTATACATCTTTAAGGAAAATTCCCGCCTGATATTTTATTTCCGTCCTATCAATTTTTATCGTACCCAACATCCAAGGTTATACTCATCCGTAATACCATCGTTCTTATCCACTCTATGTATTACTTTGTAGTAAATGGGACGACATACGACCTAGCAAGCTATACATGTCCAGAATAAAGGTACATTCACACTCATCAGTCACCGTCACGTCACGTCATCGGCCCGGTTTCATCATCTTCTTCTGCCTAGCCTTTTCCCAACTATCTTGGGGTCGGCTTCCAGTCAAACCAGATGCAACTGAATATCAGTATTTTACATGGAGCGATTGCCTCGTCATTGATTGTTATCGGCCCGACTTAAAAAACAAAATGTTTCCACACGTCAGTCACCGGCCAGTCATCGGCACGTTAAATAATATTTCCATACAAGTTTTATTCGGTGAGGTGACGTGACGGCACTGATGTGTGTGAATGCACCTTTAGGCGGCCTGTCCTTATACAAAAGCCCATGTTATGTGAAAGCAGCTTATACTGGTTTATAGATATGTGTATTATTGTGAAATATGGCAACGATTTGCTGAAAACTTTTGTTGTTTCTACCAAAACAAATCATCAAGAGATTTATATAGGTACCGTAAAACGGGGTTAATAGAAACAATCTAGACTTTCAAACCGACTTTAATAATATAAATTGTAAGTTTCGGGTAATAAAGCTGCTTTCATTGTGGGAGTCTTATGTTATTTTACAAGCTAATTACAATTTGAATGCCAAATTATTATCTACTTATGAGAAAAAGACAAAAACCTGGTCAATTTCTATTTTCCCGGAATACGGGGTCAATAGATACGACGTATGGGGTTAATAGAGAAAATTGATAGGGTTGTCAAAATATTTTATATTAGGTAGTATGACGTCACAGAAATAATTAAATAAAAGAGTGTACATAATATATTAGAAAACCTTTTTATTAATGTTAAAAATAAAATAATCCCAACCTATAACAATGCTTATTAAAAAATCTGTTCAAAAATAATCGTACTTAACCTTAGAATTGAGATCACAAAAAAAAAGCTGACTTAATAATTATATTACCTACTCAATCTGAAACATAATAATCAGTTCAAAAATAATTTTAGCCTCAGAATTAAGACTAAAACAATTAAGCTTTATTAATAATTAATATGCGTATGAAAACTATATTACAACACAGTCTGAAACATAATAATCTTCTGACAATAATCAACAAAACAGTGCAATAATCAGTTCAAAATAATTAAGGTGTTAAAATAATTAAGTAGGTACACAAAATGTGTATTTATTAAAAATTTTAGGATGTCAACATAAAGTGTTAATTCTGATATACTTAAATGGCTCATAGCACAAACTCACTTTTTTAATACGAATATTTTTTTTAATCAGTATCGGTCATTAAATCGGATAATATTTCCTCGTCATTTCTGTAATAATTTCGATGTTTTTGTTGTTTTCTTTTCATTTTATTATCATTTAATATTTTTGCTAATTGTTTAGGATCTGTAACTGAAATATCAGATAAAATTTCAATTTTGTTATTGCTTTTTATTTCATTACTTGAAATCATGGCATCAGAACTGACATTTAAATTGTCAATCGTTTCAAAATGATCAATAACAACATCATCACCAAATATAATTGGTATGTTTTCTATATCTAAGTAATCATTAGCCTCACATGTACTCAAAGACTGTGGTAATAAGGCTGTTTCTTCTTTACAGAAGCTTGTGCTTGGTTCAGAGGTTAACTGACTTTCATGATCGTAAAACATCTGAGACGTTCCAGCTTCAAGATCATCTTGTAAACAGTTAGCGGCGAGAGATTTCGTTTCATCTGTTACATTTGTTTGTGGTTGTGTTTTTGATTTCTTTCCAATTCCCTTTCCTTTCTTTGTTATTGGTTCGTTTTGCTTGTTATTGTCTTTACTTTCTTTATTTGTCTTCTTATTTTTTTTCTTTGGCTCTTGGTTCTCGATTTCTGTTTCAGCATAACTTTCTTCAAGACTAACGCTCTTTCCAGGTTCTACTTCAATTTTTCTTTTTCTTTTAGGTTCAGCGACATTTATGGTTCCATATCTCATTTCTTTTAGTATTGTTAGAACAGATTCATTGATAGTTTCTGTTTGATGGCTAACTCTGTCATATCCAGGTAATCTTTTCAGTACTTGTGTAGGGTCCAGTGGATTTATTCCAGCTTTTTTAAATCCTGATAAAATATTTTCTTTAGCATTGTGTTTTAGGGCGTCTAAAAGCATGGATAGTAGACGTGGAAAACATCCTTTTGGAACCGATGCTTGTTGGCGACCATCGGCTTTTTTCCATTGATACAATATATTTCGCCAAGCTATTTTCATGGGCCTGGCTGTGTGATGTGGGTAGAATTAGCTGGCAAGAATACGAAACTTATGTTTTCTTCATGGCACAGTTTAATTAGATCTAATGAAAGGTGCGACGATAAATTATCACCGATCAATATTTTTCTTCCGGATACTCCTCGAAAATAGGGTATGATTACCGATTTAATCCAGTCTTCAAAAATGGTTCCATCAAACCAACCTGACTGTGATCTATTGTAACGAGTCCCTTTTGGCCCCTTAACGGTCCAAGTGTCATACAAATGTTGTGCTTTATAGACAACATAAGGAGGCAGTAATTCTCCCTCAGCTGTGCACGCAATCATAATAGAAACAGCAGACTTCGAGTGGTTCATCACCCGCTCTGGATATTTCACGCCTTTTTTTGTAATTATTTTCTTCCGCCCAGGATCATCCGAAAGATTCGTCTCGTCGTAATTTATAATATTGCACATAGGTACGCCTGATAATGAAATTTCTAATTCTTCAAAGTATTTTTTTATTATTTCAGGGGAAACAGCAGCCCGATTTCGCTTTATATTTTGCGATAATCTCTGAGAAATTGCATCTTTGTGCCTTTTCAGAAAAGAGGAGACAAAATCTGGTCCAGGCATGTTATTATTAAATCTCTTTTCATTCACACCTAATTTATCAAGATAGACCTTAACAAGTACTCTTAAATCATACGCCTCCAAAGGATAGCCCCAGTCAGCACATATATTTATGTATTTAATAAATTCTTCTTCAGTTTCTTTGGATAAAACAGTTTGACCTCCTTGACTTTTCATATTTTTTGTGCAGTGTCTGTATAAAACAGATCTGTGTATATTATATTTCTTTGAGATAGTATCAAGAGAACAATTACTCGCAGAATATTCATTAACAGCCTGTTGTATTAAGTTGAAGTCATATTTTATATATTTCTTACCCCGGGGGTCTGGTTTGTAGTTGCGTGGCATATTGCTCGCAACTATACCTGCGTACACAAAATCAATAATTAAATATTAAAAAATCAACTTTTTAAAAATGTAGGTAGGTAATAAAGTTAAAACTCAACAACCTGCATAAAGTGCCAACCCTATCAAAAGCGTTTCTAAAAACCCCTTTGGCGTTTCTATTAAACCCTTTCTCGTTCCTATTTACCCCTTTCCCGTTTCTATTCACCTCATATGGCGTTTCTATTCACCCCTCAGTCGTCTCTTTTCACCTCTTAATCGAGAAAAAATTATGGGTGCAGTTATTTTACTAATTTGCCAACAAAAATCAAACTAATCAGTAAAACTTACCTTTTCAATTTATTCTGGATACACTTCACCGTCGAATAAAGTTATTTTACTATCAAAAACACAATTTAAATAATAACTAGAGAGAAGTTAATAAGAGCACAAAAGACACACACACAACCGTTGCACTTTGAACTCACTTTTTTGATTTAAGTTGCTAACTTCATACTATTCAAATGTTGTCAGACTAACAAAAAAATGTTGCCATTGTAAAAACAAAAAACACTATAGCGATTTTTATAGTAGTATTCGAATATCAGGCTTTTGGACTTTTTCCCAAGAATATTTCTATTCACCCCGTGAATTCTATTCACCCCGTTTTACGGTACTTGTGTTCGTTACCCAAGTATGACTTTTGAAGAAGTTTCTTTATATACTTTTGTTAAGGTGATTGCTTCGATGTAGCCCGCGAAATTCAAATTTTTTTACGTTTTTTGCAATTTGCAGGCCAGTGACATGTTGTAACTTTATAAATATATGTGTTGCGGTAATAACAAGTATAATTTTAAATATAAAAATTATCAAAAAATTCGCTCCATCAGCTAATAATAAAATCTCCGAAATCTAACTACGATGCACCTTTCTATGTGAGAGCTGATGGAGCGAGTTTTTTTAATAATTTTTATATTTAAAATTATACTTGTTATTACCGCAACTCATATATTTATAAAGCTACAACATGTCACTGGCCTGCAAATTGCAAAAAACGTAAAAAAAATTGAATTTCGCGGGCTGGTTGGAGCATCCCCCTTAACATAAATGTTTTTGCAGGCGGTTTTGGTGTATTCCCGTTATCCCCATTGATCAATCTCTAATAATGGGGACCGTGGAACTGGAATAACGTAATTAAATATATTTTTTAGCTTGGTAAAAATCATCAAATGAGTCCTCCCATCCTGAGCAGAGCGGGAGGGACTGTCAGACTCGTACTGACTAAAATCCACGGTGTCCTTCAATAGCCCTCTACGTTCCGGGGTCGCGGTAATTGGTGGCTCCTGCGACCCCGGAACGTAATTAAAAATAAGGGAGAAATTCTTCTAAAACCCTTTTTCGGGAACGATTTGGAAATATTTTAATAATTCATGTATTTGCAAATTAAAGGTACTATCATTTTATTTTATTTGGTAAAAGCAATTTATCTTGTATGCCTCATGGCAACATAATATACTCAGTAACAAATGAATACATCTTTATACATCTTTATACAAAATCAACTCATGAAAATACAAAAACCCTGGAATAAATCAAAAATGGTAGTAGGTGATTGATTGCAGTCCCATTGTTTCAATCGCTAAACATTTATTTGATCAAGAGGCGAGCCATTATCATCAATCTTCTGAGCCATTGGCATCAACTTGGCTTATGCGCAGGTAGATGCGCATTCCGACCGCCACCACATCAAGGGTACTACTATCTAAGCACGAAACCCGTAACTTCGGATAAAATTACAGGCGATTCCTATATTTTGTCACTTAAGCACACGAGATTAATTAGTCATGTAGAAACTAAAAACTGGCGTCAATTTGATTTTACAGTTGTCCTGAATCCATGTGTTTTCAGAACCTAAGAATTCAAAACTAATAGGGCTCACTCGAGTTACTTTCGAGCCCGTATTTTCGTTGACGGACTAAGAGAGTAGACCCCCAGATTAATGTTTCTGTTTTTTTCCGCTGCAATTGAGTTGAGAAACACAACCACTGAGAGACAGTTAAGGATAAAAAAAATGTTTACATTATCTTTCATAATTATCATCTTAATGTTACACGTTATTGTTTATTTAAGACCATGCGTGACTCCAGATTATCACACCTTATCTGTTAATTTTGACACGTCCATTCATCGACCGGTTTTTGTGTGAGTTTAATTTATTGTAAATGCACCTACCGCACAGGAGAAATTCTTAGAAAGACCAATGTTTAAAAAAAATGCGATCTATTGCGAGTTGGACTCACGCACAAAGTTTTCCATACTTATTATCTACTAGCTGTTGCCAGCGGCTTCACCCGCTACAACTCAAAAATTATCCCACGGGAAAATAAAATCGGGATAAAAACGATCCTATGTGTTAATCCAGGTTATGAACTGTCTGTATACTAAATTTTGGCCAAATCCGTTTAGTGGTTTTTGCGTGAAAGAGTAACAAACATACATATACACATTTATAATATTATAGTAAGATAACATTGCAAAAAAATAATGTCTGTTGTAAGGGAGCAACTATAAATATTTATTCTGTGAAATTTCAACTGTCTTACCATCACGGTTCATGAGATACAGCCTGGTAACAAACGGACAGACAGATAGTCAGACGAACGGACAGCGGAGTCTTAATAAAAGGGTCCCATTTTACTCTTTGGCTATGGAACCGTAAAAAGAAAGAAAGAAAATTTAAAGTACAAAACGTGATATTCATTTTTATATTTTCTTCCCAAGGACGATTTTACAATGGCAACGACATTGCTGGGTAATGGAAAAGATAATGTATTCAACTGTTTTAAATTGAAATGGCACGACTCGTATTGACATTCGAAATGTGCATTGGTTCGTCTGCACTTTTATTTCTTCTTTTATGGCTGGTACATGTTACTTATTTTAAAAAAATCGTATGTAGATGTTTTTGGTTGCTACTCATAGCGGCTTCTGTTTAATATTGTTTAAAAACTCAGTCAGCCACGAATCAAATAAAAAGATTCAGAAAATAAACATAAAATAGGCTTATTCAAGGTGTAGTCGACGAAGCCCCGCTACAAGCGGGGCACTTTTTCGTATTTCTGTCTGCAGGATTTAAAGGAACCTTACAAAACTAACGAGTTAGTAACTTTGTGACTCTATTTATTATTTTCAGAGAGTTTTTAGTATGTGGCCAAGTCATGTCATCTTCCTGTCTTTATTCCATTTTACTTGGAATTGGCGTAATATGTGTTTTTCTTCCATTCTCCTCTATCAGACGTTACACTATCATTTACTCCTTTTTCGTTCATATCATTCCTTAGACAATCCATCCATCTTTTCCTCGGCGTTCCTCTTTCTCTCCATCCATCAACATTCATACTCATCACTCTCTTAGTCACATGAGTGTCATCCCTCCTCATCACATGTCCATCATACTAAGACAGACGATTCCCTTTCATTTTTTCAGGCGCCATTTTCAAACTTCCCCTTATAAACTCATTACTTACTTGGTTTATTCAATCTTGTCAAATATGAGAAAAATAAATCTGACGAATTGAGAACCACCTCCTCTTTTTGAAGTCCATCGTATAGCTGTTTAGCTGAAAACCAACATAAGTATGTCGCATTTCAAGTATGTTTTGTTTTGTGGTGCCGTTGCCAGGGATGCTACCAAGAAACACACACCAAAACTTTAATAAGTTTGATTAAAAGTTTTCTAACGCACTTTATCCAAAACTTTATTCAAGCGCACTTTTATATGGAAGAAAATTTTTCCTCTATATTACATTATCTTGACAAACCACCAAAAGTTAATGAAACTTCAGTAATTTTTCACATAATTTGAGAGCATTTTTATAAAGGTGCGGTTTGACAAATGAGAAAGGTTTTTTGCTGATGGCTACAGGGCTACGTAGCACCCGACTGATTTTATGGTCGGTCGTATTTTGTACAAAGTTTTAAAGTTCTATCTCATCTAGATCTTGTGGTGTCGTAAAATGTGGAATATGTGTGTATGTATAGATGCTGTTTTATTTGAAAAGGTATAGCTGTTTGAAATATTATAAAGATAAAAAAATAAGGAAGGGATTTTGAAACATTATGCCTTTAATCCTCGATGGGTTAGGCAGTACCTAATAGTATCCTGATTCTTTAAGTTCCATTATGTATATGTTTTGTATTGTTGTTTGGTATTTTGAGGAGCTGGGAGGTGAACAAATGCAAATAGTCAACAATTTAGTTAATGATCTAAGTACAGCCCTGTGATCTAAAATAGTCCAAAGTCGTAAAAAATAGTTATGACTAGCAGTTTTCACGACCACATAGTTTTTAACTGAAATCACTTTCATGATGTACAAGTTAACACAAAGTTATTGCATGTGTTACATAAAATCTCAACTCATTTAAAATAATGTAGGTTCATAATATTAAAGCTAAATAAAGACAAATATAGCAACTATTTTTCTAGTCAGTTTTTTCAATTTCATTCGAAAAAATACCTACTTTTTTTTCTCAATCTTTAGTCTTAAACGTCCGAAATGAATATGCTATCTCAATAAAAATCCCGTTCTTTTGTTTTTGACGGCTGCTTCTGATTGGACATCTTTAATGCCTTTGTCAAACTGAAAAGCGTGCCGAAGCGTTTTTGTTTGTAATGTATGGAATTGTTTGAAGCCTGGCACATAGACTATCGGACCGCTTTCGCTTTTTTATATGACAGGACTCGGATCGCATTCGCTTCGCCCTGTCTGTTTGACAATAGCTTTAGACTCGGATGGGCAAATTCAGTTGCTGATTGGTTACATAAAAAGATTGGGATGGAGATAGCAAACGCGATACTCGTGGGAGTCGTGGGTTATTCCAGCGTAAGGCAACGTCTCACTCTCGGCAATTAGCGAGTAGCGACTAGAGCAACTGAAAACGAGTTGGCGAGCAACGAGTAGCGTGTAGTTCCGATAGTTTTATCACTGGGTTACCTGCTAGTATTACATGAGTGCGACGAGCCATTACTCGCACTACTCGCTCGCACACGGTACTGCTCGTGGTAAAGCAAAGGAGCAAGAACTCGCATGCGAGTTTTACTACATTGCGTTATTTGTTTTATCAACTGAATTCATTGTACCTATAAAATCCGCAATGTAACGCAACTCGCGTGCGAGTTCTTTCATCGTCTAAATGAGGCTTTAGTCTGTCAGCGTGAGTTCTGACCGCCAAACGAGCATCACTGAGCGAGTCGTCATCATCATCATCATCATCAGCCTATATAAATGTTCCCACTGTTGGGACACAGGCCTCCTCTCTGTGAGAGGGAGTGGGCCATAATCTATCACGCTTGCCCAGTGCGGGTTGGTAGATGTCACATGTCTTCAAATTTTTGGTTCTAAGACATGCCGGTTTCCTCACGATGGTAATAAATTACACAAATTAAGGCTGGGTTTGAACCCACGACCTACAACTCGTAAGTCGCTCAGTGATAAAAGAATGGAGCGAGCCGTCGCAAGCAGTGTGAAAAGTCAGTAACTAATTACATACATAATTTTCTATCACTTTACATTATTTCCCTGTCCGTACTGGCGAAGGTCGGGAAAATAATAGGGACCCATAGGTAACCATATATTATTTTTTCCCGATCGTCACCAATGGTGACAAAGCCAGTGGTGACAAATGGAAAAAGACGCATTTTTGTCACTTCAAACAGACAGGCCGAAGCGAATGCGATCCGAAGCGTTTTAGTTTGTAATATATGGAATTGTTTCAAGCCAGTCACATAGATCGGATATCGGATCGCTTCGCTTTTCTATGTGACTGGATTCAAACAATTCCATACATCACAAATAAAAACGCTTCGGATCGCATTCGCTTCGCCTGCCTGTTTGCAAGGGCTTTAGTCCATTCTCCAAGGAACTTATTGAATTTTCATCGTAATTTAGGTACATTCTGGAAATTTAACACGCAGGACCATTAATCTTAGTTTATTATAGTATAATTATAGAACAGGAGCTGCTTAGAGTCTAGACTTTTGGATTAAACAACAATAAGAACATTGAAGGCAAAAACTAATCTGATAAGATAATGAAAATTGGAACAATGAAATGAAACAAGTTACCGTCTGTGTTATGACCCAGGGTTCAAATTAATTCAAATCTGACTCCAAATAATGCGTGTATTTTTAACTCTGTAGTATCGCAGAATACTTAATAGTACTACGTACAGAAGTGTCACTTCCCAAAATCAAACAAATGTAAAATCTTTGCTCGAGAAAATAAAGTAAAAATATGTACGGAGCGCGTGCGAAATGGGCGGCGCGCGGGCTGCAGCCGACTGTGAAACCCGTCCACGGTGCGCCCGCGTGTGCTTGCAGTTTCATACTACAAGTACACGCGAGCGCACCGTGGACGGTGCTACACCGTAGAGTGCGCTAGGCCTGGTAGTATGTTAATATTTTGCTATCGTTATATTTTCTTAAATAATTTAGTGTTTTGGCCTCTTCTTAGACAAATAGCCGCACTGTGGGGACATTGAAGCCTGATTATGGTAATGCGAAAATGTTCAACAAGTCATTTATACCACTTAACACTATCACGGTAACTTAATGGATTTAGATGAAACATTAAAACAGCAAAATTGAATGCAAAAACAACCCTTTCAAAACAAACTATGATTCTAAACTAATGCATATTCAACGTTCTACTTACTCTCGGGATGAATTTACACGTTTTGCGGCGAAATTCATCCCTCTATACCCCCTGTATTGGGGGTGAAAGTACGATTAACGGGGTTGAAGTATTTCTTGAATATAGCCGTAAAGTTTTACGTGGAATCCCCCCCTCATTTGGTTTAATTTACGCAAAATTTCCTTCGGGATTCTTGTAAGTAAATGTTGGACTGATTAATTGTGAATTGGTTTAGAATTGCGTAAAGTAATTGTGTATTGGTTTTGTTCGAAGTATTGGATTGCGTTTAACGGCTTTGCTCATTTGATGAGCCTTAATTGGTTTTGTTTTCCTTGATGAGTTTGCTGTTTACTGTTGCTTACGAGTATCTCATCGGTTGTCGTTTTACCCTAGAATACCATCTGTTATTTTTTTAATATGTAAAACTCATCGAAGGAGCTCTCTCTAGGAGGAGGATGAGGAGGAGGAGGAGAAGGAGGTGGATCAAAAAGGACTACCGAACTGATACTGAAAAAAAATGGCATTTAAATAATGCGCCTAGTTGGTTTTGAACCTACGACATATAATCCTTCTCGGGTCGAACGGCGGGCCGTGTTTCACCGCCTCAAAGAGCTCTCAGCAATCTGACGGGGCCTTCGAGGGCCAAAGCTTGCCGGGGTCGCGGGACTATCTCATCAAGTAACCGTGATGACCCTGGAACGTGAAGGGCTATTGAAGGAGCACCGTGGATTTTAGACAATACAAGTCTGGCAGTCCGTCCCACCCCGCCCTGGTTAAGATGTCTCATTTGATGATTTTACTAAAAAGAACCCACAGATGCGCGCTTTTTCATTTTCTCAAATCCACTTGTAAATAAAAGAAGCTTAGTAAATTGTGTATCATGTATACGTCATACTTTTTATGTAAAGCTTTCAGAAAAATGAAACTGAAGTTAATTGATTTCCGAATGGTTGATTTTCTAAACGTGAATAAATGAGAGACAAGTCTTTTTGATAAAAGAGAAAGTAGATAGGTACTCACCTATTTACCTGTCGTATAACATTATACAGCGTGAATTTTACAACTGAGCGTGGATCTATAGCTATATCCGAATCTTTGCGGAATATCGAAAATGGCTGAAAGGGGTCTAGGTGCCGATTTTGATGAAAACTTAAACTGCAACATTACATTTTAGAAAAGTCAATAATCCCAGCCAGGAATGGAAATTTCTGATTTTGGAAAAAAAATCACACGCTGTATTATTACACCATCCGATAGTGTAACTTGTAACAATTACCCCACCAAAAACATTAAATGTAAAAAAATGCCAAGTCTCTCGATGCAGTCTTTCCATCGTAACAAGTTTTAAGATCTCATAGAAGCCAAGTCCTATTCAAATTATTTTGTAGTTATAAATCAACATTTAGTAATTGTATCAATAGTTTTCTTTGTATTATAATTATAGTGACTAAAATGAACACATGCTTTGTCCACGTCGAAGATATAGGGGGGGCGAAACAGCCGCGAATCGCTTCGAGAAAAGATGGTACGGCCGTGCCCGTTTTTCTCGAGACTTGGCTGGGGCACTGCCGTGCCCCCAGATGGATCAAATTCCGGGAAGTAATGAAGTACGCCAAGCGGATTATCGAAAAATTGTGATTTCTCGACTAATATGTATGATATAATTATAATTTCTAGCCTTTAACATTAAGGAAGTTAAGTGTCAGAAAAATTAAAATTGGACCACGAGTTCCGGAGATTACCTCCTACATACAAAGAAATAATATTTAGTATATTAGAACATATTATATGTATATTTTTGTTGTATGAATATGTGTAGGTATTGTTGTAATTTGTAAGGAACATCCTGTCTAGTCATTAAATTAAAAACATTTCAAACTCAAATAAATTGCGAAAATTATATACACTGAAAACTGAAGATTATTGTATCTCGAAACTTCTTACGTTGTAATGACAGAACTTTCCGAAAATTATTCGTTACTTTCAGGTATTTTCAATAAGTCTTTGTCGAATTACTGGAAACATCGTCTGAACGAGAGACAAAAGTTTATTTTATGAACATAATGATGCGAAGTTGAATTTCCAGTCACATTGAAATAAAATATAAGGGTTTTTTTCCATGGCTTAACTAATTATTTAAAATTCTCAGATAAGCTTTCATTTACAAGTTCCTCAACCGCATCAAATCGCAGCGACAAAATGCGTTAAGCCTCATTTAGACGGAGCAAGAACTCGCATGCGAGTTTCACTATATTGCGGTATTTATTTGATCAACTGAATTCGTTGTACCTATATAATCCGCAATGTAACACAACTCGCGAGTGAGTTCTTGCATCGTCTAAACTGTAGCGTTTTGCAGTTTCGTTGTGGTTAGTCGTTGCGATGTGGTTGCGTCGGCGTAACGTTGTGTGTAACGATGTGGCCGACAAAAAGTTTACGGTGTCGCTGATGGCTGCATCGATGCAACGTTGTGGTTGCAAAAAAATCTTAAATTATTAGATTTTGTTGTTTGTTTGTGGATCAGGCTAAAATTCACATCTTCCATACATATTAAAATCAAACTACATATTATTGTATACAAAGCGCATACAAGCAATAAAACCGCTCCACACTAAAACATTAGACATCGTTTCCTACTGCGAACAACTGTTGCAATCTGAAACGTTTTTCACGTTATACCACGGATAAATACCGTTACAATGTAGCTTTTATACGAGTAACGAGCTTCGGGGAAAAATGCATTAAACCACTGTACTGGCGTGCTCATTTAATAGTAGTAAAATGGATGATAGGGCAATTTCATACTTTTATACAAATGCAAAAGGCTTTTTTAGAGTTCCGTATGACTGATGAAAAAACGGAACCCCTTATGAGATCACTCGTGTGTCTGTCTGTCCGCCCTTTATAGTGAAATTCCTCCGAAACTTCTTGAACGTTTAAGTTGAAATTTGGTTTACATGTCAATTTTTCTGGACCAAAGGCAGTGTTTTTTTTTGTAATTTTAATTCAGAGATTTTGAAAAAAAATAAACTAAATATTAGCGGCCCCCCATCCTTATATCCGAAACTACTTAGTCTACAATCTTGATAAATACTTATATATGTATAAAATAATCCTTTGCCTATAGATTACAGGAAAATTATACAGAATTCCATGATCAACAATACTTTCTATTTCTAGTTATAGGTTCTTGTAAAGAGATTTTTGAATGTTTTAAAAAAGGGATAAATCTCTGAACGTAGTATTCCGCTCTCTTCAAGCGAAGCTCTAATATTCTCAAAAATCATTGAAACTCCCAGAATGAAACCCTGTCAACATCACCATGGATATTGAAGTTCCAGCCATAGTAGCTGTCAAACACTTTTACAAACGTTAAGATTACTGGCTGCCACTTCCACTTCAGCCGAAGTCTCTGGCGAAAGTATAAGGAGCTGGGTTACTAAAACCCAACTGGGGAAAATTCATATTAAACTTTGTGCAGCGTTATCTCACCTGCCCCTAGAGTTAGCTGATGAAGGTTGGCTCTACGCAATGGAAGAGGCTCCCAGCAACAACAGCTGCACCGTGACAAAGTTTTTTTCCGTTCTGTTCTGTTCAGTTCTGCCTTTACAGAGATCGCATCGGCAGATCCGATCGCCGGAACGGATCGCGCTCTGTCAGCAAGGTTTTTAATATGGGCCAAACTACATAATATATAAGGGCTAAGCATGTTGCACCACATGCATTCCGCGTAACGTTTTTCTACACGTCTGTACTGAAACTTGAAATTAAATGTCATTTCGAACAGCGGGTTCAATCGACCAATGAAAAAATTATCAAAATCATGAATTGATTCATTCATCCCGCGGGGCCCATCTCAGCGGGGTCAATCGACCAAAGAGCCAATAATGGTACGGTTAACCCTTTATGCACGTCCGACTCGCTCTTGGCTGTTTTTAGACTCCACTGCAGTCGGGTAAAAAGGACGTTACTTTAGTTTGTAGTATCTCATAACATTAGGGTAAATAGGTCTACAGTGCTCATAAAATGAAAATCTGTTTAGATCATTAGTTAGAGAATTGTAAAATAATGAAAACATGTTTTTTGCGACACTTTTAAAATTAATAATACGTCAAAAGCAAGTATAAACTGTACTTGATTGTGACGTATTAAATAAGAAGCCAGACTCGGAGCAACTACTTGTAGATAATATAAATATTTACTCCGTGCGGGAATCGAACTCACGGCACGGAGTCCAGCAACCTCACCGCGACGCCAAGATAAGTAGATTTGTAATAACTTATGAAATTCGACTTATGAAGATTATCGGCTTATGTTTTAGGAAAACAAAATCAAAATATTTAAACGTCGAGAAAAACATGGTACTGTTCGGGTTGGTCGTTTCCATGGAAAAGAACCGGCAAAAAACTCCATGGTTACTTTTAAAAAAATATTTGTTTTTACAATGATATTGTTAAAGTTTGGTAATGCATAAACACAAGAGAGCATTATAATAACAAAAAACATACGTTTAAGGGAGTTATCAAAGTAATTCGATTGCAATGTAATTTTCAAACAGCACATAATTTATCGTTGAAGGGCAAAACGTTTTACATAAACGGTCTCAACGCGATGTAAATTATCGTCATTGCAAATGTCTAGACGGATAGTTAATTTACAAAAGGGATCTGTTTACTATTTTTTGTTTACATTTTTCTAAGACAGCGATCAAAGAAAAACTACTCTACCGAGTATTTTTTTATTTTTCGTCATCTCCGTCATCCGAGTATTTTTTTATTTTTCGTCATGTCATCTTCTTTTTTCTGAGTTTATTAAACCGCCTCCAGGAACAGGAGTATGCGAAACATGATACACCTGTCTAGTAATTTATATAAAGAATCTATGTACAAAATTTCAAAGAAGTATCTTGAAAAGTCACAAAGTTATAAGCTTGTTATGTTACCTTGTTGTCCATTCAAAAACAAGCTCATTTCGCGGTACCTGTGTCGTACACTCATTGATATTAATAGTTTGGCTATATATGCCTAACCTTACGATGATTGTATTGTAATTAACTAGTGATAAAAAGTTATAAAAATATTTTTGGAAAAAATATAACGCGGTGTAAAAATGATTGGAATAGAAACAGTTATTGATTAACTGATTCGATTCCAATAATTTCTGGACAAACTTTATTCGGGTTTCGCATATACTAAAAATAATTTTGTATTCAGGGGGTATTAATTAGGGGTCGTGGGACTGTTTTTTCAGGTATCCGTGACCCTGGAACGTATTGTATTGCATAACGGGCTGGTATCCGCAACTCCACCTCAAAATGTTGTAGAATCAAAACATGAATAGCAAGATGAAATTAGTAAAATTTACATAGAGTCTGTAGAATATTTTAGTTTTGGTCAAGTTTTTAGATACTTTGACCAAATGTTTTTTTTTTAAACATAGTCTATTTAGTTTTAGGCACGGCCTTCGACAAGAAACTTTTTGCCCAGACGAATAACTCAGCTCTTAAAAACTGTCTTGTTTAAATTCATGGGCGGTGAACATTTTTCAAAGGTATCTCAGAATAAATGAGCGTCGAAAATGATACTTAAGTACGTCCGGTCCCGGTCTTAGTACATTGTAGATTGAGTTAAATATCTTCTGGAACAAAGGCTATTCTTGTATAGCTCATCATCTGCTTTGTTGGGTCGGCTTACAGTCTAACCGAGGTCTAAGCACGATTTTACACGTTTTTGCGTAAAGTAAACGGTAACTTTGACATTAATTAGTTCCCCGTGCGTACACTACAGGCGTTTTTACATTTTCTATACAATAAACGTGATAAATACTTCATGTACGCTGTAGGCAAAATATGGAAATCTTGTGATAAGGCTTCTGGATGGATATCAGTTTTGTATCTACATGAAGCGACTGCCTATCTGACCTCCATAACCCAGTAACTGGGTACTGCATACTTTAGAGGTTCTGACTAATGGTAACGACTGTCGGACCACCGGTATAGCGGGAGAATCGCCAAAGACTCCTATTTTTTGCAAAAATATAATGGAATTCTTTGTCCTTTCAAGATCAGTATGTCTTACATTTACTCCCTAAGCAAACAGTATTATCATATTCACACTTTGCAAGCTGAAAATAATATTTTTTCTGTTTGCACAAGTCTCAGTTTATTCGATAACTTTATTAAAGATTTTGAATTAGGTATGAGTTTCTATCATACTTTTTTTTTTGGAAGTTCTTTGATCTCTAGATAGAGAGTGTTTGTACAAGCTCAAGACTTATTGGAAATTAAAAATATTCAATGTCGAACAGTGAGACACGGACTAGCTGAAATGAAAAAACATAAAGGTACGTTTTTATTTACTTTTATTTATTTGCAGTCTCAGTTACTCAGACGTTGGGTCACATTCGTGAGAACTCAGACAGTGTGTAAAGGTGCTAATAGATTTGAGTGTTCACTTGTAACATAACATCGAGCGTTTGCAGTTTTTGATTTTGTCGAACTGAATAACGAACAGAGCCGACCATAGAGCCTAACGTTGCTACGAACATTTTCATAGTTTTGGCAATCACTCTAGTCGTTGGTTACCAAAATTCTTTTTTTTTACTTCATGAAGATTGACAGCCTTGACAGTCGGCTCAACAAAAAGCTCGCCAGACCGTTCGTTAGTATGTTCAAATTCTCTGAATTCAGCACAGCTTTTAGAACAGGTGTTTTGTGGAAGCCATTTCGCACACAAGGCGACGTAAGTCTCCGATACCTTACGATTTTGGCATCCATTGACGTGTGCTTTTGTACGAGCTTCTATGGATTTGTATGGCGATAGTCACTTGGATATCGAAGTCGTCCGGTATCTGAGACTTACGTCGCCTTTTGTACGATGGGGCTAACTGCGTCTGAGTCCCGTGCACTTCTCGCATGACGCATGTTATGTCGCAACATCTTACTGTTAAGGCCGTGTGGCACAGCGAAAGCGTCGTTTGATGAGTCGGAAAAGTTGCCACGCACCGCCACCAGCAGGCGCCAGTATCGCGAAATTAACGCAATCCAAAGTTTTATGTATTTCATTTCGTCAACTTCGACATTTCATAAAGTGTTCCCTTTACGCAAAATACATGTATTACTATAATAGAAATATTTTAATATAAGGATATCGAAACATTTACTAAAACAAAATGATAGAAATACTTATTGATGTGGATAAATATATTGTAAATATTTTTATCATTCACAGTCTTAAATTTATTTTATAACACTTTGACACAGATTTTGACGTCCCGAGATAACGAAAAAAACTACTATTTGGTAGAAAATTAATAAAATTGGCATACCTTGCGAAAGTGACAATACCCAATTATCTATTAAGCCCCAAACACACGCGCGCACGGGCATAGGCATGTGAGTTGTGTTGTTTTCAGTATTCTTTAGAATACCGTGACCCCAGAACGTAAAGGGCTATTGAACGACATCGTAGATTTTAGTAAGTATTACGAGTCTGACAGTCCCTCCCGCCCTACCCTGGGTAGGAGGACTCATTTGATTATTTTACCACGCTAGAAAAAGCCCCAAACACACGCTCCTTTTATTAACGTCCGTTCACAAAGCTGGTTGCGTGATATCTTTATATCTTTATTATGAGAGTGAAAAGCTAAGGGTGCTTGACACCCTGTCCTCCACCACCTGGTGTTGGTACTAATTTTTGATGCATTTTGATGTAATGACAGACACTAGCGCCGCGTAAAATGGACATTAGTCGAGCCGCGGCGTGGATTTAGTGGTTTTTTACTCATATGAGATACAGGTACAGTACAACAATTGTCAGTAACCTCTATATAATTAAAGTAATCTTCATTCTATAATATCTTATCCACAGTATTTTTTTTTGGGACAAGGTTGTAATATTATCACTTTTCGGCTCAAAAAGAATGAGCCCAGTGCTAATCATTTTTTTTTGCCTCCAAAGCAATAAATAGAGCGAGAAGCAACTTGTACCGAACACGCGGTGAGACAGCAATGACCACCAATTTTTCATCGCAGTCGCAGCATTATACTATAGGCGATATTTAACAGGGTGGTGGGTGCTATGCCTTATTTGTAGTTGACAAGTAATTTTGAAGTATTCAAAATGACAACAGCAGTTTTCATTTAATTTATTTTAATCCTGTTTCTTCGAAATTGTTATAAATCTGTGACGAAACTAAATAAATAATAATAAAAGTGAAGTGCTTCTTATCCTATATCGCAGTTTGATACGATTAGAAGTTGTTTTCAGTAACATATTGTCTCAAATTGTTGACTGCAAATCAGTGCATTTATCATTAGTTCATTTGAAATGGTATTTAGATGCATAAAGATTACAAGGGAGGAGAATGGACACAGAGGAACCATCCGACAACAATAGTACGATATCACGATAGCATTGATATAATATCACTGTGAGTAATTTATTATATTGATAGGAACAATTCGTAATGTATAGAATCATACGTATTCTAACATTTGCCTTGTTTGCTCTATATGGGTCATCAGGAATTTCCTGCGATGATTTTCAGTAAGTTTGGTTTATTTTATTCTTGATTTATTAATGAAAATAATGTGTTATTTAAAATAGAGAGTTTACGTGACTTATTTACAGTCATGTCCGTTTAATCACGTCCCATTGAACACAGCGAAACATAGTTTTGAATAATCTATAAGCCTACGTATTATTCGTTTTTATTTTCTCGATCTTTTTATCCATTTTCAATTTTATTATTACGAAAATCTGACAGCCGCGATCTGAAAAAAAGTGTCACAGGTCTAGCCTGTAAGAGCCACGCTGGCTGACTGATTCGGCAAGGAACGAAAGTGATGACACTACTTTTAAAAGGCAAAAGATGAGAGGACGATAGTGAATGTGTGCTCAGAATAAAACGGCGTATGTGCCCAAACATATTGACGTCTTTTTATGAATTAAAATTGTTATTAATTGAAAAAATGTCTTTACAGAATGTAGATACTAGTATTTTCTACAATTTAAAACAACATCCTTTCAATAACTCATAGTAGTTATTCCATAAAGTCCAAAAAATAAAAAACATAGACCGAACTTTGCATTTTTTTTGTATCGAGAAAATTTCATTGAATCGTGTTTTCAACTTTGTGAGAATTTAGATCATATAGTCAATAACTATATTCCAAGTTGTAAGATCTGTAGTCCAGATATGTACGAAGAAAAGTAAAAAATAAAAACCGTATTTTTACTGACCAATCCCCTTAAAGTTAAAGTCTAAATTATGCATCACACGCGTGCCATATTGTCATATGTGCAGGGCTACGGTAGACTCGATCGAAAGCTTACCTGAATAATAAAACATTAAAAACTAAAGATTTTGAGTCGACAACATAATTATATCCGCAAAATTCGGATTGTCGAGTATTTTGTTGACCAGACAGATTGCAGCCGCCATTTTTGACATCGGGTAACATGTTGAGAAGTTTTTATATTTTTATTTGTTTTTGGCAACCGAGTCGAGACAGTCATAATTCATACCAAAAGATTTTCGACCCTACCAAAGACAATATACATTTAACTTTGCAGTAAACTATTTCAATAACTCCAAACTAATAATGTCCCACCGATCATCAATCCATGTTAGACGAGTGTAGTTCCAATTTCTTGTGACCGTAAATTCTTGTGGTCATTGTGAGGGACATGTTTAGTAGTAAACTTATTACTACTGTTCGTAACTCGTGGGATTACTACCGAAACTTCGACCTTGGCTATTAAGGATCAATTCACAGAAAGACGCGACGCTGAACGCACATTTCAAAAGAGCTATTCAAAATTTAACTTTATTTACGACACGAAAAGATACACATTTCCAGTACCGTCGCGTTGATATTGTCCTTGTTATCATTACATTTCTTTTGCCTGTGACTTCACTCGTGTTAGTCTAGAATTTGACTATCAATCCGGCTAAACTATTACCATAATATTAACGTTATTTTTTATTGGGAACAGCAATTTTTTCCAGGAATATTTTGGGATTTTCGGTTCAGTAATTTGGGCGTGTAAAGGTAACAAACAAACTTATTTAAGTATTTATAATATTTGTAAGGATTCGTTACTCGCGTGATTACTTCCGAAATTTTTATTTGGCTAGTAAAGGCTTTGCTAAACAGAGACATTGGCGTGGCGCAACGGAAGCGTTGCGTTGCTTACTTACTTTGAAAATTTGTGTAAGGCCCATCGTATACAACGCGACGCAAGTCTTCAATACCTTACGACTCTTGTATCCATTCACGCGTGCCTGTACGAATCAATATCGATTTGTATTGCGATAGCCGCCTGGATGCCAAAGTCGTAAAGTATCGGAGACTTGCATCGTATTGCGTACGAAAGGGCTAAGTCGTCACAGATAGGGTTACCATATGACAGGCGTTTGCCGCATTTGACAGGCATTTTAAGGTTTAGACAGGCGTGCGGCCGGCATTGGTCTGAGACAGGCATTTTTAAATTTCGCGCCCGCAAACGAATAACACAGGAAAATTACAAACATGTATCTTGTGAAGATTTTTACGTTTATATATTAGAAAAGAAAGAAGTATTAAAAAAATAATGTCCTCTGACAAATATCAGTAATAAAAATATCCTTCTTCATTATTATCTGTTGGCTTTTACTTAATACCTACAGCTTTTTGCATTGACAGGCATTTTTCTGAAAATTCAGGCATTTTAGGTACCATAGACAGGCATCCCTCTATGGTAACCCTAGTCACAGAAAACACGCCACGCTAGGTGCGATGACAAAGGTTCGGAATTCGGTAGGCAAATTCAGTTATTCGTTTCGCAACCGAGATTATTATAAATGTTCAACGTAAGTAAGCAGCATCAGTAAATAACTCTGCGCTTTTTTTATCGTTGTAAAATCGTCAAATGTGTTCTCCCACCCAGGGCAGGGCCGGAGGGACTGTCAGACTCATACTGACTAAAATCCACGGTGTCCTACAATAGCCCTTTATGTTCCAGGGTCACGGTAATTCGATAAGTCCGCGACTCCGAAGGCTTTGGGCCTCTAAAGGGGGGCCCCGTCATTATGATGACACTCTTTGAGGCGCGCGTGAAACACAACGCCCCGTCGACCCGGGCATGGTCCATGGTCTGACAGCGAGTCGCCCATTACTTGTCACCCGCATGCCCGCGCAAACTCTGCGCTAGTACGAAGGACAAAATAGCACGTGCTCACCGTATCGGCAGACAAAATGATAAATACAGTGTTATCAGTGTTTACTATCAGCCAGACAGATAAACAGACTCCCACGTTAGTAGTACTCAGACGAGAAGCGATAACTCGGTCACTGTGTTTTCATAATCGGGCATTTACCTGATGTAGGTCAAGTTTGATATTCATAATAGACAAGAGTTTGTTTTACAGACATCAAAAACGCCTGTATGCCATTTTCGTACGTAGGTTACGTACGGACAATGGCATACAGACGTTTTTCTGGGCAGGTATCGCAATAACGTGTTGTTTGAACGGATCGTTGTTCGAAGTTCTTCTATAAAGAGATCTACGCCTTGGAATGGGCGGGCATCTACGATACTTTCACAGTTATTATGTCTTGTGACTGGAATTAGTGTAGCATCATATTTTTCTTTGTAGTGTTTTAATTTTTTTTTTTTGTCTTTTATAAATACAGAAGTGTCTGTAACTGGCCGATTTGAAATAAATGCTTTGATTTGATGAAAATTAGTTCAGGGATGGGTTATTTGTCTTGAATAACATATAGGATACCATTAGATCTTGGTATTACTTGGTATTAAACTCGAGCGAAGCCGCTGGCAACAGCTAGCAGTAGTAATAAGTAAATACGAGTACTATCATTAGAATTTAGTTTTTATTTAGTTTTTTTACAATGTTCATTATTTGTTTTTGGTCTAATTACAGTGTTAGTGACCATTTCACATTAAATGATTCATGAAAATGCTACAAACAATTTTTGATTTTTTTTTGTAGCTTTCTCCAACCAATCTCACATAAACGCGTCTAAATCGACACGCCTACATTTTCTAGGCCTCACTCGGCATCGATGCCCTTTTTCTGGCACCCACTGCGTTACATCCCTTAGCCCTTTTAAAGATCCCCAGGCAACTATCGCAATACAAATTCATAGAGGTTCGCATACAGGCACGTGTCAATGGATACCAAAGTCGTAAGGTATTGGAGACTTGCGTCGCCTAGTGTACGACGGGGCTTAGATAAGGCAATTTACAAAATTGAGGTAAAATGGTTTTGCTAAGCTGTTTTATAAGTACCTACAACTCTTCTCACAGGATCGATCGAACTCTTCAAGTTTCCTCACGTCTTAACGCCCTTGATCTTGAATTTCTTATCATTCTCCCTATTGCGGTTTCGGGTTGCGTACATAATCTCTTCAAGTATTATTTGTTTGGCTTTTAAAATTTATTTCACGAGACATTTAGTTCGGGTTACTTGCCGTGCATGTGAGATTATACATCGTGTGATTATACATCGTGTGATAATATAGCGTGAGATTATACAGCGTGATATTATACAGAGTGACAAATTATTTTTATCCTGGTAAAATCATCAAATGAGTCCTCCTACCGGAGGACGGGAGGTTTTTGTTTGCTATTTAAAATCTATGGTAAAATCGCGTTTTGACACTTCATAAAAAGTATATATAAATTGATAGATGGTTCATAAGTAGGTATGTAATACTCTATTGCACTTAGTATCGCAACAAAGTTGCAACCAACAATGCTAGAATGTTACAATTAGAACTTTTAGTGATCAGCACTCAAAGTTAGTGACAGTTAGATCGCACTGACCGCTTGTTAAACGAAGTAATAAAGTTCGTATCACTCTCGTCCCGGTTTACCGTCCAATTAGACAATTTGATGCCTTTGAAGTTAAAGTAATTTAGTTCACTATGCGACTACGATAAGAACGAAACTGTGTAGGCGCCATTTTGTGACAGTTAGTTTCTATAAAGGTAAAACCATTCACATATTCCCGCATTTTACTAAAAAAGTAGCTTAAATTATTTTAAGTGCATTTGTGTTAAGCTCTGTATCGCCACAATGTCTATTTTAGAGATGAGGTCGTGGCTAAATAATAAAGTAAGCCGCGCTTGCCGAGGTTGATCTGTGGATGGGTGACTATCCAGGGTTGGAAAAAAAACAGTTTTTTTTCAAATTTTTAGAACAAACAGTTCAAAATGTTATAAAGTTTTTTTTTTTTTTTTTTTTAGTTTCTGTTTTTTTTTTCTAATTAATTCCACCTTGTTTGTTGATGTTTAAACGTATAATAATAATAATAATAATTTATTTCACTCACAAAGTATAAATCAATTATGTTTCATTTCTAGACTACATCTTTTCAAATTCGCCCTTTGTGATGAATTTTTTACGAAAAATGATCAATGGAAAAAAAAAACATGTGATTTTTTTTTCTAATAATTTTAAGCATTATTTCATTACAATGCCAATAAAAGTTAAAAATATGACATAACAATGGCATTAGACTCAAAAGGTTTTATGTAAAACTATTTGGACTCCTGATTATTAATTTATTTTTATTTTATATGCATTCATCTGCCTTGAAAAGTAGTTTAAACGGGTAATAAAAAACACTGTTTAATTTCAAACTGTTTTAAACACTGTTTTAAACAGGTGTTTTAAAACAACTTGTTTTAATCATGCCAACCCTGTGACTATCTGTAATAACGAGTTTCTTCCTTGCCTCGGAGAGCACGTAAAGCCTTTGGTCCCGGTTTTCATTTGTAGATCATTGACAGTCGTTACTGTTAATCAGAAGCTCATAAGTCTGACAATCAGTCTTACCATAGGGTTTCGTATTACACAGTTACTGGGTTGTGGAGGTCCGATAGGCAGTCGCTCCATGTAAAATAATGATATTCAGCAGCATCTGGTTTGACTGAAAGCCAACCGCAATACATGTGTAGTTAGAACAAGTCTAGGCAGATGATATTTTACTGGGAAATTAGTTAATCTTTTGAAACCCAATGTGGACGACTATAAACTTCAATCTTCAAAAGACTAAAATTAACTCCTACAAAGATGGTACAAACATACATAGTTCCACATTCCCAGCACAATATAGAAATAAGACACGTTGCATATACGAGGCACTGACACAAAAATGTACCAATGTGCTACAATATTATGTTAGGAGCTCTCTTTTGTTGCTCGTGTCGAACATTGCTCTGTGATTGTACGAGTATGTTAAAAGTTCAGTATTGTAGGATCAGGATTTTGCAGAATAAAAATGCATGTATTGTGTGAAGATTTGAAAGAAAATGATACCATGACAATTGACATTTATTGAATAGAACAAGATAAGATAAGATAAGATAAGATTCCTTTATTTGTTTAAACATTGTAATACATACATTGCATGCAAGATATTATTATTATTATTTCAGTCCAGTCATGTTTATGCCGTAATTATCAGCGTACAAATATTTTATGAACATAATGAATTTCATAGTACAATAATCAAAATAATACCAATTATCTATCTACAATAGTCAAATGATTAATACGTTAATTTCAAAATTGGGAATATGCCAAAAAGCTACAATGTCAAAACCAGTATTTATAAGAATAATGTCAAAATTGCTAAATTGATGATTTATAAGAAATAGTGTCAAAATTTACATGAATAATGTCAAAAATCTAGGAATTGGCTGTCACAAAAATTACAAAACATATAATTCCTCAAAAACTACTAAATATTAGTCAAAAACTTTTTCCGCTAGGAATTCAGCGACACTATAGTAGGCCTTTTGCAAAAGAAATCTTTGTAGGTGGCGTTTGAATGCATTATCACTCAGCTCCTTCCAACTTTTAGGTATTACGTTATATATCGTAGGTGCCATGCAGATGATACTTTTGCGCATAAGTGCCGTTTTTGCCGGATACACGCGAAGAGTTGTCATATTCCGTCTGTTACGTTGTACAGTGTCCTGTAGACGTGGAAACAGATTGGGGTTTTTTTTAACAAACATTGCGGCTTCTATGATATATAGACAAGGAAGTGTTAATATTTTGTACCTTTTAAAATATGGTTTGCATGTATCTATCGTTTTTAGCCTAAACATTGATCTAATACATCTTTTTTGAGCCTTGAATGCCGTGTTAGCATCGGTAGAGTTCCCCCAGAATATGATGCCGTATCTTAGATGAGACGCAGCCAGGCCGTGGTAGGCCGTAATCAGTGTATCTACATTTACAACTGCAGATAAAGAGTGTAATGCAAATGCAGCACTACATATTATTTTGCAAAGTTTCTCTATTTGTGATTTCCAATCAAGTCTTTTGTCAATTATTAAACCAAGGAATTTAGTATTATCTACGCTTTCGATTATTTTATTGTCTATATTTATGTCCATATTTTCGATCGTTAAACGTTGACTAAAATGTACGATTTTAGTTTTGTCCAGATTAATCTTTAAATTATTTATGTTTAACCATTTTATTATAGATGTCAAAGTATTATGTATGTCAAGTTTATATTGGATCATGTCATTATTATTACAAGAAATTGTCACCGTGCTGTCATCTGCAAATAAAGTCATAGGATGTGGAATTGATAATGGCAAGTCATTTATATATATTGTAAAAAGTGGAGGTGCTAATATAGTTCCTTGTGGAACACCCAAAGTCGTATGGCGTTCCTCTGATAGGTATATCTCTTCCTTTTTAGTAGTTGTATTGATTCTTGTGATTTCTGTCTTTTGTTTTCTATTGTCTAGATAAGATTGAATTAAATTAAGCACATTACCTCTTATACCATATGCGTCAAGTTTTTTTATTAGAATGTCATGGTTAACGTGGTCAAATGCTTGAGTCATATCACAGAAGATCGCACATACAGGTATTTTTTTGTCCATTTTTGTCAATACCGTGTATAAAAAGTCATAGATTGCCATATTTATTGTTTTATTTTCGCGAAATCCCTTTTGCTCATTACATAGCAAATTATTTTTTTCTATGTAGCCGTTTAATTCTATTTGAATGTGTTTCTCAAATATTTTTGAGAAGATAGGAATCAGAGAAATCGGTCTGTAGAATTCCATGAGCTCTCGATCCTCTTTCTTAAATAATGGCTTCACAATCGCTATCTTCAGTGCGTCAGGAAACGTGCCATCTACAATACATAGATTTATCATGTGTGACAAATGGCTGCATATCTCAGGTGCTACCGCTTTTATTATTTTAGTTGATATGCCATCATACCCTACGCTATTTGTATTTTTTAAAGCCATAATTATTTTATGTGCCTGTTGTGGTGTGCAGGGTCCCATAAACATCGAGTTTTTATTATTTGTGATGGGCAGTGGAGTTTTATCATTGGATTGAATAGGTTGTATTTTGCTAATAAAATAGTCGTTAAACTTATTAGCAATTTGATTCGCGTCTGTAATTGTATCGTTATTTATTCTAATTTTCGAAATATAATTTTTAGGTATATTGGATTTACATTGATTTATTATTTGCCAGGCTGTTTTGCATTTATTATGGGATGTCTTGATTGTATAGTTATTTTGTGAACGTTGTGTCAAAGTCATGATTTTTCTAAAACGCCTAGAGTAATCTTTAAAACGAGTTTTATTTAAGTCATTTGGTTTTAATCTATAAGTCCACATTAGTTGTCGTTTTTTTTTACTGCACAATTTAATACCTTTAGAGATCCACCTCGGTTTTTTTTATTACATTTATAGTTATCTTGTTCTTAGGAAAACACAGGTTATAGAACAAAGAAAAGATTTCGTGAAATTTATTGTAGGCAATGTTGGGGTCCTCAGTTTCATATATTTCGGATAGATAGATTTTGCTCATACAATGTTTAAACTTAGCTATATTTTCTTTGCTGTATTTGCGTCTAATTGCACTGTATTTATCAATCGTATATATTTTATTTACCGGACATTTTAAAATCTGGGCTGTATGGTCTGATAGGGCAAACTCTAAAACCTTTGCTTCACATCGTTTGTTGTAATTATGCGCAAAATTATCGATACATGTCTGACTTTCCGTTCGAGTAGGTTGATTGATTGCAAGTTTTAGGTTGAAGCTAAGTAAAAGGCACTCAAATTCGATCGATTGACAATTCCTTTTTAGTATATCTATATTAAAATCGCCGGCTATTACAATATTTTTAAAGGATTTTTTGGATAATTCATGTAACACTGTTTCAAACTGATTAAAGAAAGCATTAAGGTTGTTAATATTAGGGATTCGATATACACATACAAAGGCAGTTTTGTACTTGGTGAGCTCAATGGCACAACATTCAAAAGTCCCTGTTATTGACATTTTTGATATTTTAAGTAATTCATTCCATTCGTGTCCGTTTCTAATTAGGATACATGATCCACCTCTCTTGACATCTTTTCTACTGAAGTGGGCGGCTAAGCAGTAATTTGGTATGGCCAGCTGGTTTTCGTAGCCTTCCATCATAAAATGTTCTGTAACGCATATTACATCCACTTGCATGTTTTTTTCTGTGAGTTCATTCAAGCAAACTGTGAGCGCATCCGACTTGTTTAATAGACCTGCTATGTTCTGATGCATTACATGGAGATTTTTAGTGACGAAAAAGTTCACCGTGTGATATATTATCCGTAGTATGGTTCATGTCAGTCGATATCATCAGGTTATTATATTGTATGTCATCAATCAAATTAATTATGTCCTTAAAAATAATTTTTAGTCCCGTATTGTTTATTGCGCCAGTCCATCTGTAATACTCAGTGTAGTCGTAGGTGAGATTTTTATTACTGTCTATTAGGTATGCGTATTCGTGTGTCAGCACGTCCAAAAAGAGTAGGTTATTAAATGTTTCAACTCTCGAATTGTATAGATTTGTGTAGTGCTCGCATTTATATGTTGGGGCGCATAAAATAAAATTCGTGTGGTTGATTTCCTGTAGTACTTGTCTGATATGTAATATTATGTCAAAGTAGCTGTTTGTTGTTCTGAAATCTTCTTCACCTAACATAATTATGCAGTAGTCAAGGGATAAAATATATCTTTTCTTTTTACTAATATTATAAACTAGCTGTTTCCCGAGTTTACACCCTCACTACTCGGCTCCAGTTTACTGTAGCGTGATGTTATATAGCCTATAGCTTTCCTCGATAAATAGACTATCCCCACACAAAAAATGTTTCAATTCGACTCAGTAGTTCCTGCAATTAGCTCGTTCAAACAAATAAATGAACAAACTCTTCAGCTCTACAATATTAGTAGGGTTAAATTAACAAATAATAAAGTTTAGATTTTATCTAAATTGAAACGTGCACACTACACAAATATAACATAATTTCATCAACATAATGTCATCTACAGACATAGTATTGTGTGCGTCATTGTGTTTGTATACCGCAGTATACATCTTTAGGCCTACCTATTCAACCACGGAATTCGGTTCAGTACAGCAACACAATGATTGTTGTCCGCATTCTATATAGGTATGCCTTTCAATTATAGGCATGATAACAATATTTAATAGTACGATTCCATCAAAATAGTGTGCGGCAGAAATGTTTGCCCACGTACGCAGTGCGCGTATTAAAGTGGTATCCCGTTTAGCCTCTGTCCACCGACAAGGCTGTGCGTAAGTCTTTTTCGTGCACAGTGCAGCACATTTGTGGATAAACATTTTCTCTGAACTAAGTCGCGCACAAATAAGTGCATTGATCACGTGTGCGCCGTAGTATCCAGGTGTGAGCGAACATTCTTCTCGCTTGTGTTTGCTTGAGTGTGTCCACCAGAGCGAACATTTGTGATGCATTCTGAACCGCACACCGGTGAATTCGGCCAAAGCCCGCCGGGGTCGCGGGACTGTCTCATCAACCGTGACCCTGGAACGCAAAGGGCTATTGGAGAATCACAGTGGATATTAGCCAGTACAAGTCTGACAGGCCCTCCCGCCCCGCCGCATTATCTGGTGGATTCGTATTCTAAGAATCACAAGTTTTTTTTTTGTTTTGTGTTGGTAAATTTTTTCTTTTGGCAAAAAATATTGCCATGACACTTTGTATCACAGCCTTGGGTTTATTTCCCCATCCTTATACATAAAGGTGACGCGTCCCTGACAACCGTTATAATATTTACAAACCCTCGCCCTTATCATTCAGACCTTGTGAAGGTTCCGGGCAAATAATATTACAATGTATATTCCTGTCGTAATAATATCAAGTGTGACTTTCATGGTATCGGTGTTATACACATAAACGGGATAAAGGGAAATGTGTACTCGTAATTTAAAATTATAAAGCTGAAGAATTTGTTTGTTTGGTTCAACGCGCTAATTTCAGGAATTAATGTACTGGTTTTTGTATTGTTCCATTTATAGAGGGAGGTTATAGATTTTTTATCATCATGCTATGACCAAATAGAAGCCGAGAAGCTGGGTGCAACGTTTGTGGACTAGCATCAAATTGACACTCCAAAGCAGAGTCGTCATAAAATCTAGCGGTGGGCTGGAACAGGTTTCACCAGTCCCAGTCCCAAGAAACAGTTTCAAAAACCTGTTCCAATTCAAAACATTGGAATCAAGGATTTTTTTGGTGTGCATCCGTAATGGTCAGCAACAGTGACAGGCAGGGAACAGATGCTATCTCTTGCTATTTTCTTTTTTGGGTGGTAAAATCATAAAATGAGGCCTCCCACCCCGGGCAGGGCGGGAGGGACTGTCAGACTCGTACTAACTAAAATCCACGGTGTCCTTCAGTAGCCCTTTATGTTCCGGGGTCACGGTAATGGAATAAGTCCCGCGACCCCGGCAGGCTTTGGCCCTCTAGAGGATGGCCCCGTCATCATGCTGTCGCTCTTTGAGGCGCGCGTGGAACACAACGCGCCGTCGATTCGGGCATGGTCCATGGTATGGCAGCGAGGTGCCCTTTACTCGCTGCCCGCATGCCCGCGCCTACGGTGGCCGGAGATCGTCTCGCGGCGTCCGTCGCCGTGAGCGTCCACCACCGCGGGTGGGGCGGAGGGAGGACTCTGTCCTCTCTCGCACGCGGCGCGCCTCCTCCTTCGCGAGCATGACTGCTTCGCAGAAGGAGGCGACCGCTTCCCACTCCGTCTCGCCCCGCAGCATGGCCGACCGAGACCAATGCCGGGTGCGAGAGGTCTCCGCCTATCGCCGCCGTGAGGACACGTCGGTGCTCTGCCTAAGCGGGGCAGTCCTGCACCGTATGCTCCACCGTGTCCTCCGGGCGATCTTCACAGTGGTGACACCCAGGGGTTTCCTCCTTCCGCATCAGACACAGGTACCTCCCGAAGCATCCGTACCCGGTGAGGACCTGCGTCAGGCAGAAAGTAAGGACGCCATGACGTCTCTCCAAACAGTGACAGGCATGGAACAACAATCTCTTTCTATTACCATATAAGTCAAAGAAGATCTACTATTAGTCTGAAGAGTAAAGAGCATGTTTTAAACAGATAGTGTCTATTGTAGATTGTTTGTGAAACAGGCGAAAAAGCAGGAACTATTTCTTCAGTATTGAGATACCTGAATACCTGTTTCTTTTCACTGTTTCGATAAATTTGCCATACTCTTAATTGAATCTTCACCAGAGCCCATTTTTCTTCGGCCTACCTGGGTAGGGATTATGATATAGTACTTACATTTCGGTCAAGAAAGTTGTGTCTTCTTGATAATTATTACCTCGTTATAACGTGAGACTCGTCCAATTACTATACTTTTCGGCGCGTAGTAGTATGTATTTGTATGTTAGTAGTACAATGATATTATGTAATATATAAATGTATGTTTTTTAAGGAATTTTCCTGTAGAAAAAATAAGGTCAAACCAATTATAATGACATTTTTTTTCTTTCGTTACTACCCTTGTTACTGTCAACTTTCTTTTCGACAGGAAGTCTCGAAAAGTCTTAATCAGACGAACGTATTTGTTTAACTTGTAATTCTAATTTAAAAAGTTTAGTGAACCTTCTCATTAATAAAGACAACTCAAACAATCAGGGTGTGAAATATTAATTTGTAATAAATCATTGCTCTGCTCAAAGAAGTCTGAAGGCCGATTTTGATGAAAACAACAGGGCAATGTTGGGTTTTTGAAAAATTAATATTTCTTGCCAAGGATCGAACATGTTGATATTGAAAAAAAAAACCTGTAAGAGAAAAAAATTGGAATGCGTAAATAAGGAGTAGTTTAAAAAATCTCTTGATTTCAGACATTTGCCTAAATGTCTGAAAAGATTTTTGTTAAAACAAAAACAAATCTCGTTCGTTTTTCTCGATGAAACCTAAAATTTATTTCTTGTAACTAAGATTCAAACAAAAACAACACTTTTCAAGCTTTGATCTTTTTTCTTGATTTGGAATATTTTAATTAAGACTTTGTTGTTTTTAAACTCAGATTTTAGATCATTGTTTTCAGATGCTTTTTAAGGTTTTTGTTTTTTTCTTTGATTTGTTTTTGGGTCACTTTTATTCTAGTTTAATCATTAGCGATAAGCGAAATTGCCGTAAGCTTCATTTCATCTGCTGGTAAGCAATAAAGCGCGCGTACCTAGAAGTACTTAACCTATTTGTTTTATTTACTCGTATTTATTATTTAGTACTCTTGACTTATAGATCCCAAGCTTGTAGCCCATCAGAAACCTAAGATGCGATTCACAATAACAATATGTATTCACAAAACGCTTTGCGATTTAAATTAATAGTAGTAGTACTTATCTAATAAAGTGGTTTGACTTCACAACCCAGTAACTGGGTAATAAGTTACCCCATGGTAAATCCGGTTGTCAGACATTTGATCTTCTGACTAACAGTAACGACTGTCAAATATCTACAAATGACGGCCGGGACCAACGGCTTTACGTGCTTTTCGAGGCACGGAGGAAACTCGCTGTTATGGATGGGAACCCCTCCACAGATCAACCTCGGCATGTGCGGCTTGACCTGACAGATCGGGCTGTGCGGTCGTTTTAATAACAACTAGCTTACATAAATCACACGTAGCGCCGCATTCAATTAAATTCTGACCGAATAGTAAACAACAACAAATTAATGGACTAATTATAGGTTTTATTGTGTTTAAATTAAAGTCGGTTTTCGGTAAACACAAAACCAATCAGTGTGTAGTTTCAATGAGCTGTCAAAATTAAATTTCATTCCATCGACTAGAGTTGTTAATTTACACTTCAGTTCATCTTTTGTTGGGATTCCATCATCCTTTAAACATTGACAAAGGGAAAATATATTTAGGCAACCTTTGCGTCTACGTAAGTTCGTTGAACGTATACGCTTCGTTTACGCGACATTGACGCAGCGTCTACTTGACGTCAACTGGGGTCACTTATGAATTTACTCTACCGTGTAGACACATTATCAGTAAAAGTGTGGCTTAACCAGTTGGTACGGTACTTCGGACTGACTAAGAACTTTGATGGATATTTCATTTCATCCGACGACGATTCAAAAGTGGCGAGAGAATATTGTGTCTTATGGCCGAACCAAGTGGGTCTATTTTAGCAAAAACCACGATCTAAAAAATACGAAACAAGAAAATAATTATTATTGTCTGGAATTGTTATGTAGTCGTGGTCTAGGAATATGTATTCTTTAAACATTTATCCATATTCAATATTGTGATATCACATAGCCTAAAACAGTGGCCGATCAAGACGCTTCGAACGATACCACATATTATGTCAAATTATGATTAGTATTTCTGAAGTTTTAAGGGAAAAGATAAACACACATACCGGAACAAATCATAACCCTACCGTAGTCGGATAAACGTGCCGGAAAATACCGTAATAGTGCTAGTTATAGTATCACTTTCACAAGATTACAATAAAGCCGACCCCAAGACACTTAAACAGACTAAAATGCCGTAAAATATGATATAGTTGATGTCTTTATTTACACCTTACGACCGTAATTGCTAGACCGAGTGCCACGATGTACACTAATGTACGCACTAATGTAGCATTCACTTGTAACAGAATATCAAAGACTCGTCGTTTTTAAAAGAGTTAAAAAAAAAGTAGGCTCAGTTCGACCTGTATGTATGTTTGTATGTATGTATGTTTGTTCACGATTATCTCGCGTTTCATCATCATCATCATCATCAGCCTGTATTCGTCCACTGCTGGACATAGGCCTCTTCCAATGTGCGCCACTGAGCCCTGTCTTGAGCTTTCCTCATCCAATCTCGCGTTTGGCTAAACCGATTTTGATGCAGTTTTCAGAGAAGTGTTTGTTACATTCTGAGGAAGGTTTTAGTATATATCACTAATGGATATCCAATGACGTTGCCCACATGGATCAATTTTTTTGCTTACTTTGATTGTAGATTTTCAAAGACGCCTATTATGCAAAGTTTTTTGTTGAATTAGGTAACCTAAAAACGGTAAAAAAAAAAATTATTACCCTTCAAAATAAAAAAAAAGATATTTTTATTTTATTTTGTCGAATTGAATAATGAACAGAGCGAACCATCGCTACGAGTCGTTCTGGAACATAAAGAGCTATTGAAGGACACCGTGGATTTTAGTCAGTACCAGTTTGATCGTCCCCCCCATCCCACCCTGTCCGTCTACCTTTGAATGATTTTATTACAAAAAAATACATCATCGTCATCATCATTTCAGCCGTAAGACGTCCACTGCTGAACATAGGCCGCCCCTATAGACTTCTTATAGGTCCGGTTGGAAGCAGCTTACATGCAGCGTGATCCTGAAAAAAAAAAACATCGCTACGAATATTTTCAAGATCTTTCTAGCGAACGCTCTAGTCGATAGTCGTCAAAATTTTATTCTTCATGATGATGCAAGAACGCTCCTTAGAATGCTCGCTAGAACGCATTCGTTCGTTTTTCGGTAATGTGACATTCGTAAGAATGCTCATTATAAGTTAATGCGCAAGTCTTTCATCACCTTTAAGGTACACGTGGTGTTGTAAACCACGTGTAGACTAAGATCAAAGGCCGTATCATCATCATCAGCCGGAAGACGTCCACTGCTGAACATAGGCCTCCCCCTTAGACCGCCACGCCGAACGAGAATTCGCTACTTGCATCCATCGGTTGCCCGCGACCCTCACGATGTCGTCGGTCCACCTAGTGGGAGGCTTGCCTACGCTGCGTCTTCCGGTCCGTGGTCAGTTCTACGAGCGATGTGGCCTGCCCATTGCTACTTCAACTTGCAAATTTTATGAGCTATGTCGGTGACTCTGGTTCTTCGCCGAGAATATCCATGTTCTGGATTTTATCCCGCAAAGAAACTCCAAGCATAGCTCTTTCCATTGCTCGTTGAGTGACTCTTAGTCTCTCTAAAAGGCCAGCAGTCAAAGACCACGTTTCAGAGCCATATGTCATCGACACATACTGGTTAAACACCCTTGTCTTGAGACACTGTGGGATTCTCGATGAGAAGATATCACGTAGCTTCCCAAACGCTGCCCATCCGAGTTGGATTCTTCGTGTGACCTCTCGAAGTTGGAGCTACCTAACTGAACAATCTGTCCAAGGTAAGTATAATGATCTACAACTTCGAGAGTATCATTCCCAACAACAACCGGTACGGGTGCCACATGGACATTCGACATGACTTTCGTCTTGTCCATGTTCATTTTAAGGCCGACCCGTTGGGAAACGAAGGCCGTATGCGTCGTTAAAACTATGGCTTATACGACCTTCTCTGTCAGATCATAATTTTGTTGTCTGTAACCTTGCGTCGTATTTCACGAATAACGAGGTCTGGAGCACAGTCTGAACTTGATATGTTAAGAGGAGGTTCATCTTGTGACCTAATCAGACATCAATTTTCTACATCGCCTTATTCAAGGAGTATTAAATAAATTGTTCGCGGGAGTTTCTTGGGAAATAATAGGTAATAGTTAGGTTTAAAGATTAATTTGATGTAGTCTTTAGTCGATAATAATTATTCCTGTTGACCGAAGAAATTCAACAATTTTTAACCGTCTTCAAAACCTACCATAAAAAGTGTGAAAAAAATTTCATTCGGTAGTCAGTGGCTTTGTTTTTTAATTTAGACTTTTTGCCAACACAAATAAAAGCTTATAAAAAT
The DNA here is from genome assembly GCA_954870645.1 of Agrotis clavis. Lineage (NCBI taxonomy): Eukaryota > Metazoa > Arthropoda > Insecta > Lepidoptera > Noctuidae > Agrotis > Agrotis clavis. Next base: position 8,972,495 of record OX940925.1, read on the forward strand.
AGTGAGAACAACATTACACGTCATATTTGACATACACGAATGTCGTTCTTTTAATCATTAGCTAAAGAGGTTACGGTATTCGGCAACAGAACCTTCCAATAAATAAACTATGATCGAATTCTTATTTTGTTAAAAAAATTAAGCATTTTTCAGGAAAAAAATGCGCTAGTCGTTCGTAGAAATCACAATTTTCTTCATAAAAAATTGACGTAACCCGCTGCAGGCTACGTTACCGAGAAAAACACAATTTCCATGGAAAATTAAACATCGATTTTCGTTAATTGAATACAAATACGCCCTTGAACTGTTACCGTTATAAATATTCGTTGATATCGAATGTCGCGGTGTCGTTATTAATTATTGAGTTTCTGAAACCTTCAGTTTCAGCGTTTCAGGTGCACTCATTCCCACGTTTTGTAACGTGAACAATGAGACGTGGTTTGTTGAGGTAGGCCAGTGTAAAGACAGTGTGAGTAAGGTTCTGTGTTTTTGTTATAACTGTGCTCGCTTTGTTTATTGTGTTTGTATGTTAATTAATTATTGCAAGACTAGATGAGTGATATTGGAAAATTGTGATTTAAATAAATGAAGAAATTATAGTGGCTAAAGAATAAGGTTGATTTTCAAGGTTAAGCTACTCTAGCCTCAGACGCGAGGGCCAAAGCCTGCTAGGGTTGCGGGACTGTATCATCAGGTAACAGTGACCCTAGAACGTAAAGGTCTATTGAAGGATCACCGTGGATTTTAGTTAGTACGAGTCTGATAGTCCCTCCCATCTCACCCTAGGCGGGAGGAGTCATTTGATAATTTTACCACGATAAAAAAAAGCTTGCACTTTTACACTTGCAGAGGTTATTTCATGAGCTTTTCTCCCCCGCTTCCTCGAAAAAACTCTCACGATATGCGCCCAGATCATCTGTTTAGTCATCATCTGCCTAGCTTGTTCCCAACATGATGGGGTCGGCTTCCAGTCGAGTGACACTGCCCATAATATATTTCATCATCAGCTTATAATGTTCCCACTGCTAGGACACAGGCCTCCTCTCTGAGAGAGGGAGTGGGCCGTAATCCACCACACGGGCCTAGTGCGGATTGGTAGATGTCATATATTATTATCTTCGAATTTTTGGTTCTAGGACATGCCGGTTTCCTCACGATGTTTTCCTTCACCGTTTTGAGAGCAGTGGTGATGAAATAAATTACACAAAGTAATGCACCTGGCGGGGTTCGAACCCACGGCCTACAACTCGTAAGTCGGGACCGATACCACTGGGCCACCACTGCTCTCATAATATATCATAATATATTTAGGCACAAAATAATTTGGCGACTTCGCTAGATTTGCAAAGTCCGAAATATAATTTCTTTTGAAAACTGAATGTCACAAGCATGTTGACAACATCAACAAATTGCAAATTTAATGATCCATCAGCTAGAGTTTTGAAAAATAATGGACACGTGTTTTTTCTTATGTTATCAATGCATATTTACAAAGATATTACGCAGCAAAATTGGAGAGTGGGGGCTAGTGACGTCAGAAATAAGTAAAACTGTACTTGCTTGTGACGTGTTGGCAATTTTAAAAGTGTCGTATCTTCTTCAATTTTTATTTACGTTACAAAAAAAAATATGTGTCAAATAATTTTTGATAATTTGTCAAAGATTTTTTCAGTGAAATAACCTAATTGTTTCTTTGTCTTCAGGAGTGTGGCCTGCTGAAAGTTTGGAAGGGCCGGCGACGGTGCGTGGCAGCTCCGTGGACTACGCGGCCGCTCTGCTCCTGGCTGCCATGGCCGCTGTTCTGCTGGCTGCTGTGGGTTACCAGTGTGCTGCAACCTGGAGGTGGATCGTTGGGAGGTAGGTTAAATAAATAAAAAACGTGGGAAAAACACATACAGGGTACTTGAAAAACATTAAGTAATAAGACTGGGACGTGAGGTTTAAAAAAGACATATACGTAGTGTACGTACTTAAGGCATACTTAACTCAACACTACGAAGCGCAAGCGCCATCAGGACGTCATTTGCCAGCGGCCATTAACAAATGGCGTCCTGTTAGCGCTTGCGCTACGTTAGTATTGTGTTTAGTTTGCCTTAAGTGTGTGATTAAACACTGTTCCCCTACCGGTCAACCTGTCATGGGCTGAAAATGAAAGAAAAAAAATAAGGCGTTACGTACATTGTCAACGCAAAAATAGGAGACGTGGGGCTGTCTTATTGGGTAACCGTTACCCTGGAACATAAAGCATCAGTACGAGTCTGCCAGTTCCTCGCTTCCGCGTTGGGAGGGAGAACTCATTTGATGATTTTAACACGATGAAAAAAGGGGTGGTTTCATAATAAAAGTTGTTTGTAACCAGTACTTTCAGCCTATGAAAGGTTGTAAATGTTTTAGAAATAATCCTGTAATATATTACTGCACGCAGAGAAATGTATACGAGAACTTCTGGTTGCAACCGTGATAGCAAGACTCACTAGTTGACTCAACATTTCTAGTAATAAATACTAAAGCTATTGTCAAACTGACAGGCGTGACAAACGCGAAGCGAGGCGTTTTTGTTTGTAATGTATGCAATTGTTTGAATCCGGTCACATAGAAAAAGCGAAAGCGATCCGATAGTCTATGTGACGGGCTTCAAACAATTGCATACATTACAAACAAAAACGCCTCGCTTCGCGTTCGTCACGCTAGTCTGTTTGACAATAGCTTAAGTCCTTGTTATATCTACTACTTACTTAGTATTTATTACTAGAAATGTTGTAAAGTCAACTAGTGAGTCTTGTTGTCACGTTTGCAACCAGAAGTTCTCGTATAGGTAGCCAGACATTTCTCTGCGTGTGATTGGTAAAGGTACAAGTGTAACAACCAAGGGGTATCGTATTACCCAGGTACTGGGTTATGGAGGTCAGATAGGCAGTTGCTTCACGTAAAATGCTGGGCTACAAATGACAGTCGTGACTAACGGCGAGATCTCTATCACCGTTAGTCACGGCTGTCATTGTTGCTCTCGCTTTGGACAGCACGTATGCTTTCTAAAGCCGGGTACTCACTTAGCAGTGTTGCATGTAACGTATCAGATACGGTATCAAGTGCGTACGTAAGCACGAGCCCGCTGCGAACCGCCCGCTGTAACCTCGCAGTGACCGAGTGGCGGTATCACTGCGAACACAAAGGCGACTCGCAGTGTGCTCGGACGAGCTGTACCCACTTGCAGGTTGATACAGTATCTGATATGTTACATGCAACACTGCTAAGTGAGTACCCAGCTTTCCGGCGGTTGGGACTCGAGGTGGCGCTGCACAAGACGGAGGCCATGTGTTTTCATGGCCGCCGTAACGCGCCACAGTCGAGTTACAGCATTACGGTGGAAGGAGTTCCAATCGGCGTACAGGGGACGATGAAGTACCTGGGACTCGTCCTCGATAGCCGGTGGAACTTCAGGGAGCATTTCCTGAGTTTGGCCCCAAGGCTGAACCGTGCAGCGGCCGCCCTCAGGCGACTGCTGCCCAATCTCAGCGGGCCAAACGCTTCCTGCCGTAGGCTGTACGCTGGCGTCGTGCGGTCCATGGCCCTCTACGGGGCCCCTGTGTGGGCCCTGAGCATCCGGACGCGACCACAGAAGCTGGTCGCATGCCAGAGGGTCATGGCTATCCGAATGATCCGGGGATACCGCACGATTGCCGGCGAATCGGCCAACCTGCTTGCCGGATTGCTGCCTTGGGATCTGGAGGCGACTGCCCTCCAGCGCGTCTATGAGTGGCGCGTGGAGGCGCAGCGCCGGGGCGTGACCCCGCTGCCTCGCGAAGTCGAGGCGCGGCGCGAAGACCTCCGGCGCGATCTCAGGGCAGTATGGAAGGAACGACTGTCGCGACCGACGGCCGGGCACGCCGCAATTGCGGCGGTAAGACCCCTCTTTGAGGACTGGTTGGAGAGAAGTCATGGCGTCCTTACCTTCCGCCTGACGCAGGTCCTCACCGGGCACGGGTGCTTCGGGAGGTACCTGTGTCTAATGCGGAAGGAGGAAACGTCTGGGTGTCATCACTGCGAAGATCGCCCGGAGGACACGGTGGAGCATACGGTGCAGGACTGCCCAGCTTGGGCGGTGCACCGACGTGTCCTCACGGCTGCGATAGGCGGAGACCTCTCGCGCCCGGCATTGGTTTCGGCCATGCTGCGGGGCGAGACGGAGTGGGAAGCGGTCGCCTCCTTCTGCGAAGCAGTAATGCTCGCGAAGGAGGAGGCGCGCCGCGAGCGAGAGAGGACAGAGTCCTCCCTCCGCCCCAACCGCGGTGAAGGACACCCACGGCGACGGACGTCGCGCGACGATCTCCGGCCACCGTAGGCGCGGGCATGCGGGCAGCGAGTAAAGGGCAACTCGCTGCCCGACCAAGGACCATGCCCGGGTCGACGGCGCGTTGTGTCCCACGCGCGCCTCAAAGAGCGTCAGCATAATGACGGGGCCCCCCTCTCAGAGGGCCAAAGCCTGCCGGGGTCGCGGGATTATTCCCTTACCGTAACCCCGGAACGTAACAGGCTATGAAGGACACCGTGGATTTTAGTCAGTAGAAGTCTGACAGTCCCTCCCGCCCTGCCCGGGGTTGGAGGACTCATTTGATGATTTTACCACGCTAAAAAAAAAAAAAAAAAAAAAGTGAGTACCCAGCTTAAGGTAGGGAGGAAACTCGCTATTATAGGTGGTCACCCATCCACAGACCAACACAAGCTTGAAAAGCGACTCTTACCCTTGCTATTTTTAACTCAAAAGAGCCCAAAGATTTTCCCTTCTTCTGCTAAATGAAATAATAATCTTTCTATTGAAAATGCCATTTGTAACAACTAATAATGCTCCATTTGCTTAACCATATATGTTTGAAAACTTTCTACATAACTTCTTATTTCCTCACTTGCCTTTTAAATATTTAAAATAGACTTCAGTCGTCGGAAGTGAAGACGTTAACGTAGACGATGGTTGGCAGACGTTTTTCAGTCGTCAATGAAATGAAATTGCAGCATTAAATATTTGCAGTGGGAATTTCTTCAGAACTGCTTTTCGTTTAGTACCTTTGACAATTATAAAACATGTGTCGTTTGTCATTGGCGCAAGCACGAGTAGGCAACTCGGATTAAAATTGATAATACTCATTTGAATTAAAACATTAGTTTTTAATGTTATGAATACCGGGTTATTTGTAAAACAGTAACAACCATGGGCTGAAAGTACTCATGGTTATGAACAAATTTTTCTATGAAATCGACCCTGAAAGATCAAAAAACAAAATCCTATGTTTCATTAAAAATGGTCTATTTTCCGTTGACAATGATTAACATTTAATTTAGTTGCTTTTAATCTATGAACGTTGACAAAGACTCACTCGAGAAACTCGAAAGTTTAGGATTCATGATGATTTTATGATTTTATTTTTTTCATGATGTCAAAACGCGGATGAGTAATGACGCATTGTGAATTTTGAGAGTCGCATTTTCGTCAATTTCGGGTAACGTAAAAAGCAAATAATAATTTATGAAAATCTGACTACTGAACTAATTAGAATTTTTAATTTATCTTGCCTATTTGAATTTCAATACCACTACTTCTCTCTTTCTTGTAAATAGACCAAGATAACATCAAGCGTGTAATACTCCCCACATTTTACCAGTTAACAGATCTCTTTCTCTATTTTTTTTCTCTTTTCATCCAAACCTTTCTTTCTTTCTTTCTTTTCTACCACTACCCATCATCATAATTCATCCTTTCTTAACAGATCACTTTGGTGCAGGGCACGGAGGGACTCCGAAGACAGTAACTGCGACTCCCTCTCCCGCCAAGCTGCTATACGCATCAGTCACTCTCTACCTGACCTGCAGACCGAACCTCTGAAACAGGAGTATGTTCAAGAGCATAAGGATCCTGCTAAAAAGGTAAGGTGCATTATTACTCTAGCTATTTAATCTGTACTTGTGGAAATCTCCCAAGGAAGTTCGAAGAGAGGAGATGGGGTCTGTCAGACTCCTAATGATTCAAACTTACTAATTTGTCCTGTCTTTTGGGATATTTCTTTTTAACATGTGGAAATCCCATATGGAAGTCTCTGAATGGTAGGCGGTGGTGTCTGTCGGACTCCTGATGATTCAATCTTACCAATTTGTCCTGTCTTTTGGGATATTTCTTTTCATCATGTAGAAATTCCATTTGGAAGTCTCTGAACGGTAGGCGGTGGGGTCTGTCAGACTCCTAATGATTCAAACTTAGCAATTTCTCTTATCTTTTGGGATATTTATTTTTTAAATGTGGAAATCCCATAATTAAGGAAGTCTCTGAATGGTGGGCGGTGGGGTCTGTTAGACTCCTACAGACTAAAACCAGACGGGATTTTTATCATTACGCTGATGTTGCTCGTTTAAGTCAGCCGCGAGTACGAATATACATTGTGTTCCAAAATATATCTACTAATCTTGGACACTGATGTCAGTGGCGCCAAAGTTGCTAGACAAGGTAACTTGTAATTCAACGTAAAAAACCTTTAACATTGAAATATCTCAGAAAAAAATGATATTTTTATTTAAGCCTTGTGGGCTTAAATAAAAATATTTTTTTTTGATTAATTTTAAACATTTCCCGGATCAAATTAGCAACTAAATTATAACTTACGGTGCCATCTTGGATGTTGGCAACAATACCGTAATTTCTCTCTTTTATGTTTCAAGTTATTGTCTTAAGTAAACGAGTAACAAAGGATGTGGGTCATTGTTACGTACGCTCGTGTAGGAGTTAGGTTAGGTAACAGCTTAGAGTTATTAGGTTTCACGAGTTGTACAATTTGAGTTGTTGTGATGTTCTATGAGACTACGATAATATAAACGAAAATGTCAATGAATCTGTCCTTGTACAAATAGGGGCATTAAGGTGAAACAAGTCAACATTTTTTCAATAGAAACTTCGTTGGGGTTTTACTCCACTATTCGACAAGGTACATCCAAAGTTAAACATGGTATCGTTTTGTCTCATTATTAATTTTGTCTGTACGGAAGCAGAATTTTGAAATAATAAGCCATTAAAAAGTTACGAGCTTCCAAAGATTCGTTTTTATTGCTAATTTTAACACAACTTTGGGCGTAAATTAGAAATTAAAGACGCACCAAATTTCCAAAACAAAGTCCGTACCGACACAGCACATTTATCGAAAAATTCCATAAATTTTATTTGAAATTGATTGATGCAGTGGTTTTTTCATAAAACCCCTTCTCCCAAAGGCCGTTTCGTATTTTTTTACGCGCGCCTTTTACTCTGAATGATCGTGCATCTCACTGTATAATGTTTTCCCCTGTTTTCTCCACGGGGGGATGACGCTCGCGGACACATGAACAATATGGTTCGATTTCAGGTGATATTTCACCTGGTTTCATGGTTTTTGACCATGCCTGTCAGTGAGTTCGAGCTCGCGACTAGCGCCGCCTTAAGGTTATGAAACTAAATGGCGGCTGCCATTTTAATTCTTTTTTTATAACATCGGTGCATAACGAAAGTTGTTTATTAGTATAGAGGAAATTTAGACAAACAATTTTTATAAAGCGTTAGGTTTCGGAGTTATTTGCCAAAATATAAATCGTAAACTGAACCTTGGGAAACAACTTTTTTGTCTATTTTCTCCCTGCAGGTATGCAACATAATTATGTCCATCACCCACTTGAGAAAAGCATTCAGGTTGTCACAACAAGGCGACGTAGTGTAGTGTAAAAACCGTGACATCACTTACTACTTACCGATTAATAAATTTTTTTAATTTATGAGCCTTGTCTGGTGCTTTATCGGACGGTGAGCTTTTCGCTACTCACCGCCCGAATTCATTATTGAATCCCCCCAAAAAGAATATAAGTGTTTTACAAAATATTTTTCCCTGAGAGCTCATTGACTACTAGTAAAAGCCCTTACAGTAACATACGCATAATTTCACACTCTCTTAAATCTTTTGGAATAACAAAACAAAACGTTTCTCAGTTAAAAGGCGTCGACAAAACAAACAGACAGACTTGTGAGATAAATCACGTAGACAGAAAAAACCTTTCAATACGATCCTGTGTCAACATATGAGGAAGATAGTAGGTACTCGGTAAATAGGCAGTATTACTTCAACGTTTTTTGGTATTATAATGATGTTAGAGCCTGAATTTTTAGACTTCGGGATCTAAAAAGACCACTTTAACAAAATTATAATATGAATTGGGTATTTATTTATTTATTTATTTAGGATCTCCAATAAAGAATACACAGACAGTAGGATACACAACAATTTTGTTTTACCAAAATAGAAGGATAATTACATTATTTATGATGCTTTTAAAATTGGCAATACGTTACAACTTGTACCGTCACGAGCAATAACATATTAATGTAAATACCTAACAAAATACAAACGCAATTTACTCATAGAATACTGGTTTCCACTTTGAAATAAAAGACCTATTTCGTAATAATAATAGTTTTATCCACCTGGTAGCAGAACATCGTTTTTGAATACTGCTTAGTGTATGTACCTATATATTGCTCGTGACTGTACTACACAATTTTTACTGAGTTCTGACTTCACATTCTCCTATTTCAAGTTGTGATACGTTACTTCTTTGCAAATATTTATTTGTTAAAAGGTAAGATTCATTATTTTTCAATAACTCTAAGTAGACTTAGATTTGTAGTTTAGTGATAAAATTCGTAAATGGTTATATTGTAGTCTATTGCTTTATAGATTTTAATTTTTTGTAAACAGAGAAAGGTACGTTTTGAAATGTATGCAGTAAATATATGTTGAAATATTCTGTGTAGACTAAAAAAAAGGATTGTGTGGTTTTATGAAACCACGGTAAAAGTGAAACTTTTTCACATTATTTTTACACAACACGGTCAGCTGATAGATGCGAACTATAGGCGCCGCCATATTGGCCTCGGCTGATCTGACGAGCGCCTTTCACTTTATCCCTACTCTGCGGCCGACCGTCACGCGACATGCAACACACAGACGAAAAAGTTTGAGACGCGCTGTAATAAAAGTTTCAATTTAATAAAAATCTTGAATCATCTAAAATTCTCATACTTTCAATTATATTTAACTACACGCTATGGATGAATCCCTTGTGTGTAGTTTTCATAAATATGTAGTTTCATATAAAATAAGGCGTTTTACCCTAGATTTCGTTATCCAATTCGACGGAACAGTACCTGTATCTAGAATTGAAATATTATTCCCTGAAGTGAATACTCATCCCTCTTTTACGTATGGTTTTAGAAATGATTGAAAGTGGAGTCATTGAACCTTTTTAGTGTTCCGTACCCATTTTTAATTCAACCTTTGAGGTGTAGCTCAGACGACAGACTATCCGTGACGCACTTTTTAGTCACGCACTGTGAAAATAGAACCTATGCAATTATATGCAGTAACGCACACGACGCGCAAAAAGTCGGTCGCGGATTTTTCACAGACTCAACGCACACGACGCACATCTCCGATCATTCTGTCGGCAGAGCTGTAGGGACGTAGACGCTATGGAAGTCGTGCAGAGATCGCGAAGTATTATTTTGTACATGAAGTACAGAAAAAGAAGAAGTCTGTGAAAAATCCGCCATGCAGACTTTTTGTGCGCCGCAGACTCGATCGCACAAAAAGTGTGCCGTCTGCGCTGCACCTGAAACACACAACGACCCACAAGTTGAAAAACACTAAAAACACTTCGTAAATTTTGGTTTACTTACGTAACAAAATAAAAAAATACGGGTCTAATATTTTTTAATAATCTACGTCTTGATACATTTTTTGAGTAAAATAGGCTATTAACATAATATGAAAATAACATTATCAGGATAATAACGACAACGAGACGTAATTTGCGTGACAGTTGACAGGTGAAGGTCATTGACGTGTTCCTCCTTTTTGTGGTCGCACATACTTTTCATTTTTAAGGAGATATTTATAGCTAAAACTTCTTTTGAGACGGACAAAATAACAGGACCCGCCGCCATAATTAAAGTGTTGTTTTTAAAAACTTTTACTGTGTTTGCTTAGACATTTTCAAAGGCCTCAGTTAATTGAGATTTATAAGTTTATTAAATATTTGAAATGCGACCCAATGATATGGATATCAAACGAAAGGGTTTGCTGTCAGGAGTACGAAAAAAATTGTCACGTGACTTAAATCCAATATGTCGGACGTCCAAGATGGCAGACCGGCTGTTTGAAACCCACCCCCATGATATGGGTATTAAATGAAAGGGTTTGCTGTCAGGAATACGAAAAAAATAGTCATGAGACTTAAATACAATATGACGGATGTCCAAGATGGCGGACAGGCTTTGAGGCACTTCCCAATAAGCTAGCAGGCTGAAATTTTCAGGGTAGCTTCAAACCCGATGAACAAAGATAAAAATAATAAAATAATTAATAGATTAAAAAAAATCTAAAAACCCACGTTTTTAAATAAGTATCCTAAAAATAAGAAAATAACCGTAAAGTATCTTTTTTTTTACACTTCATGTAAATAATATATCCCATAAATAATCCCTTAAATAACATACGCCCCCACGTTTTGAGTGGCCCCGCTCTCAACCCCGTAGGGTTATTTTCTTATTTTTAGGATACTTATTTAAAAACGTGGGTTTTTAGATTTTTAAAATCTTTTAATTATTTGTAATGTACTTACCTACTTAAAAAGAAAAATGTGATGTCCTTGTCCTCAACCAAAATACATTTTTAACATATAAAAGTCTCTGTTCCACGTCCGTCTGGAACTTCATTATTTATGACATAAGAACATATAATATTCGGGATCAGTTCCCGTCCAGTAGACAGGAAATTCAACGTTCTCTGAATTTTAATATACAAATATGGTATTCATCGAATGTACTGTTTCACACATTTCTCCCCTGAGAGGAGAATGACCTCGTTTCGTCTGAGTTATGTGTATGAAAATCGTGGAAACCTTTTTCATAGCATTTATCTGACTTTTTCTTCGAGGTTATTTACATGTCTTTATAAATTTTGGCACGTTTCTCCCCTTACGTAAGTGTGTTACCTATTATTTTTCATTTTTGCTTGCGTCTGTCGCATTGTTGCATACCTTGGTCAATTTTAACATGGTTTAAGTGACTAAGGGCGGCCACATACATCAGTTTTTCTGATCAGGAATCCTGATTCGTTTTACGAAATCTGTACGGGAAGTTATCGAATGTGAACAACACATACAAAGCATACACACATTTGTATGAATTCACTGCGTTCGGATGGAAAACGGATCAGGATTCCTGATCAGGAAAACTGATTTATGCGGCCGTCCTTAGAGGGTGATGAGTGGAGAGGAAGAGGAAGGCCAAAGAAAAGATGGATGGATTGTCTAAGGAATGATATGAAAGAAAAAGGAGTGAATGATGCTGTGACGTCTGATAGGGGAGAATGGAAGAAAAAAACGTGTTGCGCCAACTTCAAGTTAAATGGGATAAGGGCAAGAAGATGATGATGATGATGATGATGATGATGATGATGAGACAATAATAAAAAAAAACTTAGTTTATTCACTTATTAATAGACCATTTTTCAATGTTAGAAAATCATGTAAAGAAAACCTTTACATAATTTATAAAATCTCGTAGTATTAACGAACCGAAATGATGTTGAACTCCTATAAAACGGCCTGACTTTTTAAAATGTATTTTTGATGATAATAGGTCGGATAATATTACATTTCTTTTTTTATTTAATTCCTGTGTAGGAACACCTTTAAATTTAACATCGATATTTAAGTTTTTAGATGAGCAATCCTACTAATATTGCGTTAAACGCGAAAGTTTGTGAGGATGTATGTATGTGTAAGTGGATGTAGGTATGTTTTTTACTCTTTCATGCAAAAACCACTGAATAGTATAGTTTTTATCCCGATTTTATGTTCCCGTGGGATAATTTTCGTGTTGTAGCAGGTGAAGCCGCTGGCAACAGGTAGTAAAGTAATAAAATAAAAATCTCATCATTAACTAAATAACAAGAAAATATAGACGGCGAAAGTTTTCTAGTCTGCTTATCTCCGTATTACGTGTCTGAAAAGAAACTTATACATCCAATATAAAGATGTATACTTTTTTAACTTTTTACACATGACAACAAAGGATTGAGAATTTTCTGGAAACTTCTGGAAACTTACGTTTTACTTTCAAAGGTCGGGGCAGCCAGACGAGACGTCTTGATCGATTTGTACGTTCACACGTTAAAGTGTAGTAAGGTTTCTGAGTCGTAGGTACTTGTAAATGTGTTACTTTGATGTTATTTGGCACTAATAAGGTTTCTCTCAAATAGAAATGATGATTTGGGCCCTTAGTAACAAATATTATTAAGCGGAATGGGGTTAAATAAATGTCAAGGAGAGGAAAGTTTCTATGACTTTTGTTTTGGGAAAGAAAATAAAAAAAACTTTTTGAAAAAAAAGGGAACCGACTTCAAAACCAAACACAAAAAAACTATAAAATAACTTTTCTTTCAGAAGTCGGTGGCTTTGTTTTTTTTTATTTCATTGACATAATGGCCACCGACTTCCGAAAGAAAAGTTATTTTATAGTTTTTTTGTGTTTGGTTTTGAAGTCGGATCCCTTTTTTTTCAAAAAGTTTTTTATTTTTCCCTTTTTAGTTGAGATAATCAACAAAAATCTTTATAAAATCGGCGTCTTTGAAAATCTACAATCCTATTAAGCAAAACGGATCTATGTGAGCAACTTCACGAGATATCCATTATTGTTATTGTATTGTATTGTATTGTATAACGGGCTGGTATCCGCAACTCCACGTCATATGCGCGTATTTTGCGTGCGGGTGGGAAAGAAATCATTCGATCCACCCCAGCTCGCCGAGGAAAGCCAGCAGCGCCTTCGTGTTGCCGACGATCTCGCGGAGAGTACCTGGGTTACCGAAGTACTTTGCCCTGTATGAAGCAATCTCAGGGCAGTTTAGGAGCACATGGGCTGCTGTCTCGTCCTCCGCCATACAGGCTCTGCACAGGGGGCTGTCTGTGATACCTAGGACAAAGAGGTGTTTATTAAAGGAGCCGTGTCCCGTAAGGGCGGCTGTCATTGTTCGTAGTTGCTGTTTGGTTAACCTGAGCACTAGTTTGGTGAAGCGGCTATTGATGGCGGGTAGTGCCTCCTTGGCTTGTCTGCACTCATCCTGATCCTGCCACAGGCAACGGTGTAAATTACCTGTGCGTTCCCTGACCAGAGTACGTATGTAACCGAAGGGGAGTGGCAGTATAGGCTCGGGTCCCACCGCCGTCAAGCTAGATCCCCTTCGAGCGAGTTCATCCGCTGCGTCGTTGCCTCGAGAGTCGCTGTGTCCTTTGATCCACTGAATGGTTATATTGTTATGCTCACCAACCTGGTTTAGGCTCTGGTGGCACTCGTATATTAATCCAGAGTTGACCGTGTGGCTGTTAAGCGCCAGCAGCACGGCCATGCTGTCTGACAGTATGCGAATTGAGTGGTCCTTTACCTCTCTGGCTGCGACCGCTGCCGCTGCCAGAATGATGCCCATGCATTCTGCTTGGAAAACTGTGTTGTGGACCCCCAGTGATTTGGCTATGCGGATGTTGAGGTCTTCAGAGAAGACTCCGGCACCGGTACCGCTACCTGTTTTAGATCCGTCCGTGAATATCCGTAGCTCCGCCGGGGTCATTTACAAGTGAGAATAACTCCTAAGATACTTAACGTAGAGTGATAATTTTTGATATCATTTTATAGCCTGACTCAAACACTTTTAATTTAATGCAAAAACCCTAGCAAAATTCAGGGGTACTTATCGATCTAGAGTTAAAAATGTGAAATTATTCAGTAATTTTTGTGTACAATTTCGTGTTTGCCCATGTTTTTTGGTTATTTTTACATATTATTTAGAAAACTTTCGTAAGTTTTTGATAAGCCTCAACGTTTAACTTTGCAATAAAGTCATTTGCATGAATGTAGGTCTCTTGGATTTAAAGATATTTGAATTTTATTGTACACACCCCAGTTCGACAGATAAAAAAATTAAAATGGCTGCCATTCGCGAAGTTTTGGAGTAAGAATTTTTTTAAAAGCATTTTTGTCGATGAAACAGAGCCTAGTATATCCCCTTCAAATATCGCTAACCCGTGCCCGGACACACTGTATAACTCAAAGGTGACTGACTGACTGAGAGATCTATCAACGCACAGCCCAAACCACTGGACGGATCGAGCTGAAATTTGGCATGCAGTTGCAGGTAGATGTTATGACGTAGGCATCCGCTAAGAAAGGATTTTGATGAATTCTACCCCCAAGGGGAGAAAATAGGGGATGAAAGTTTGTATGAAACTTTGTCAATTTGATAAAAAATTCATTGTTAAGCAAAATCCACGCGAACGAAGTCGTGGGCACAGCTAGTTAAATTATAAAATTCAACACAAAACTACAGAAAACGAGGACACGATAGGGGCGAAACTTAAAGCATAAATAATAGTGCATTGAAGACCTTATTTAATATTTTCTAGTGAGATATACCTTGCCATAAAAATCGTTCCGACCTAGTTTTCACCTACATAACATTACGCTTGGGACCTACCATATATTATTAATAATAAGTTCCTATTAAATACGAAATATTAGTAGTTTATGTAACTGGTACATAATGAGGGGTATTATACACGAGTGTGAGTTTAAAAAACGAGCGAAGCGAGTTTTTTAATAGTATCACACGAGTGGTATAATACCTAGTTATGTACAGTTTCATACACTACTTTATCTACTCTCATTGAATACGAACATACCAAATAAAATATAAAAATTAATTAACACTAATATTCATCCACCGAAATACAAACGTCAAAATTCCAACATTCCTATTTAAAGCGCGCGCAGCCACAGATAAAAAATGAAATAGATGTATCTATGGTCAGTAATCTGTATCATAATGAAAAAAAATTAAATTATAACATTGTTTTGTTAGAGAAACAGTGTTATAATTTAATTTTTTAATTTCATTACGATACTCTATGGTATAAAGTATGTCATTATAAAATCGTTTTGAGTTTTGTATTTCGAATTTTACGATATGAGAGTAGATAAACATGTTTACTAAGGAACTGTAACTTCTTAAAAACACTGTTCAATTTTCAACCTTCGACCCAGGATTTTGAGTTGAAATTCCAGCAGATGTATACTTAGGAATTTAGTGCTAGTGAAGATGGGCTTTGACTTGTTGTTTACTGGCCTGTCAGTCTGTTTCTTCAAGCTTAACTGACATGACGGCATTATAAGTCTTTTGTGCTTCAGTTTCTTAGCAACTGTAAGTAATTCTATGCTGAACAATAAAATGTCTTGAAGAATAGTAAAATTTATAGTAGTCGTTGCTTGCCGCTTTGCCCGCTTTTAATTCCATTCGCGCAAGTCATGCATTTAAGTTTTTTTTTTGAAGAAAAATAAAAGCATTCATTCATTCATTCATTCAAGTATGAAGACACATTTGCATACAAGTACAATTTTAAACATATTTTTGAGAGTGTGCAAACTGCATTCAGGTTTTTCTTGCATAGTTCCTAATTGAGTAGGTTGACAGTTACTTGAAACAAAATATACAAGTTCAAACTACCTTTTTGGTTACAAGAAGGTAGTTTGAACTTGTTTATTGCATGCAACTTGTAACATGTATTCAAGTAACTTATTTAATGTAAACCTGGCCTTAAGAGTATGTTTGGATGGATGTATGTTTAATACTCAATCACACACGAATGCAAACATCTTGACCAATGTAGTTCAAAACACATTACCCTCACTGAATTCGGACATGCTTAGTTCATCAACATCTTCCTGTCCTCATCCCATTCTACTTGTGGTCGGCGCAACACGTTTTTTTCTTCCATTCTCCCCATCAGACCTCACAGTATCATTTAAGCTATTGTCAAAAAGACAAGCGTGGCGAACGCGAAGCGAGGCGTTTTTGTTTGTAATGTATGGAATTGTTTGAAGCCTGTCACATAGACTATCGGATCGCTTTCGCTTTTCTATGTGACTGGATTCAAACAATTCCATACATTACAAACAAAAACGCTTCGGATCGCATTCGCTTCGCCTGTCTGTTTGAAAATAGCTTTACTCCTTTTTCTTTCATAACATTTAATGTCTCAGTTCTATTCTCCAAAAAATAAACGTAGGGATATCAAAGGCTCACTTACATAATTATTTATTCAAACAGTTTTCCTATTGAATAAATCCAAACGAGCGACCCTGTAAACATTCCTTGATACTCGTAGTTCGTTGCCCCTGTTCATGGGGTTGAGGTCAACTATAAAGGGTTGAAATGTTTCGAAAGACAAAAACTTGACCTTCAAGACGGTCATGAAACCTTCTGTAAAGGAAATGTTTTTTTTTGGGTAATTCTTTTCTTAAATACACTTTCTGTGTATCTTCCTACTAAGTGCCTGGTCGACAGCGCGTTGTGTTCCACGCGCGCCTTAAGGAGTGTCAACATAATGACGGGGCCCCCCTTTTAGAGGGCCAAAGCCTGCCGGGGACGCGGGACTCACGGAAAGGGCTATTGAAGGACACCGTGTATTTTAGTCAGTACGAGTCTGACAGTCCTTCCAGCTCTGCCCTGGGTTCCGACTCATTTGATGATTTTACACGCTAAAAAAAAACAACTACTAATCTGATCATATGCTGACAGACAGATGGACACTGGAAAAACACCTCTAGTAGGCACCCAAAATATTTGTTTTTTTTTTTCAAATATCAAATGCTCTGACAGTCCCCCCCTGGGTAGGAATAGGGACTATGAGACTTGTGTTGACTAAAATCTACGGTGTCCTTCAATAGCCTTTTACGTTGCGTGGCCACGGAACCTCTAAGGAGCCCGGTCATATTGCTGACTGCTTTTGAGGCGGTAACCTAAAAAAACCATTAGATAAAACCTGTGGTGTTTTTCAAAAAAACTTATTGGCCTTTCCTGAAATTTTTTTTTTCATAGCCCTTTTCAGTACTAACGTATTTTAGTAATAGGATTTCGACTTATGTCTGTTCCATACATTTCTTCGTAGACAGAATGAGACTACCAATTTATTTTAGAACAATAAAATATAATTTTAATGCCCTTTGGAGACTTTAGGGATTGGCAGACTTGTACCAACTAAAATCCACAGTGATCCTTCAATAGCCCTTTACGTTCCAGGGTCACAGTTACCATCAGAGACAGTCCCACGACCCTGGCAGGCTTCTGCCCTCTAATGGGTCATATTGCTGACAGCTCTTTGACTGGGCACGACGGGCATGGTCCATGATCGGACGGCAAGTTACCCAACCCATTACTCGCCATCCGCATGTCCAACAAACAAAGTCAGGTTTATAATTTTAGCCTAGACCGACCGTCCCCATTTTCACGCTCATCCTGCTCTCTGGGACAAGTAAGACTTAGCGAATTGTGATTAATTAATAAATTATACATATAACATCTATTTCTATACAACTAAATCTCAAAGTACGTTTACCTACAACTTTTGCGACTATGTTTTGTTCAAGTTAAGCTGCGTTAATAGTTTGGGCTTTATGACTCTTAGGAATTTAATCTAGAGTTAGTTCATTTACTGTTAAAAGTTCCAATTACATCGTATTTCAAAGTTGAAAGGACTTTTAGGTAATCGCTTTCTTCTGAATTTCTTTGGACAAACTTTAATTTTACTTCAGTCAGTCAGTCGTCAGTTAAATATGTGCGGGTCAATTTTTTTTTCATCTATTGGGTCCTCGCGCCTCTAGTGAAGCTGAAGGGGCTATCTGACCCTAACTAACTAAATACTTACTCTGTTCTTTCAGTTCAGTCCTTTGGACTCCAGGATCCTGTTTTACGAATTGTAAGGTAGCTTCAGATTCTTGCAGTCAATTTTTTCAAACTTATCCCCTTCGTAAACAACGCCACGTCATCGTAAATTGGAGAGAATCGGTTGCAGAGAAGTCTCCGCAACCGATTCTCTCCGATTTCTCTTACGATTTGGTTTTCAGGCGACTATCGCAATACAAATCCGTAGAGATTCGTACATAGGCATGAGTCAATGGATACCAAAGTCGTAAGGTGTCGGAGATTTGAGTCGCATTGTGTTCGAAGGGCTTAGTCACTTGTCTATATTGACCAATTAACTCGTAATGCACGACGAGCGATTCAAACCACGGTGCCAATCGGCCAAGTACCATTTCAGAATGGGCCCATTCTCCCCGCAATCTTTGGAGCCGTGATATACCAATGCTAACAACATGAAATAAACTCATCCCATTTCTTTTTATAGACGTAAAACTCCTACAATAAAAATACATTAAGTACATTACAGTATACATTAATCTAAGTTTATTACGGTCAACAATTATAAGAAAAGTAAGTAGTTGCAAAAATACGGGAACTCGGGACTAAGAACTAATAGAAATTGACTACAGTTTAAGCCGATTGGGTACTTAACCCAATCGGCAGGTTGTGCAGGTTAAACCTGTAGACGTGTGAGAATGAGGGCGAAATTTTCCTTATCCTATATCTATAGAAAAAGGATCCCCTGAGTAAGCAGGTAAAGTGTACCCCCGGTAAGGTGGGGTAATCTATTCCGTGTCGGTAGTAATCGCGAGTTTCAGTAAAAAAGGTGTAAAGACCGACAAATTTGGTTGACGGCTTTGTGAAAGGTCCGTTTTTTAGGCTTTGGGTATTATTAAGACTCCGCATGTCTGTCCGTCTGTCTGTCTCTCTGTCCTTTTGATACCAGACTGTATCTCATGAACCGTGATAGTTAGACAGTTAAAATTATGATGTATCATCATCATCAGCCGGAAGACGTCCACTGCTGAACATAGGCCTCCCTCTTGGACCGCCACGCCGAACGACAATTCTCCACTTGCATCCATCGGCTGCCCGCGACTCTCACGATGTCGTCGGTCCATCTAGCTAGTGGGAGGCCTGCCTACGCTGCGTCTTCCGGTCCGTGGTCGCCACTCGAGAACTTTTCTTGATGTATATATTATAATAATTCATAGAATATATATTTCCGCTGCCACTCTATGAAAAAACACTAAAAAATGGGGGGGTCCCATACATACAAAATTAGTTGCACTAGACAAATATTACAAAAAAAAATATCGGAGTGTCAAAATTAACAACGTAGAATTTGATTCAATATTAAAATCAAAAATAAATTCTACATTATAATGACAAAAATTAAATTAAATAGTAAAACACACAGATTGATGAAAACAAAAAAAATATTTTGACGAATTGAGAACACGAGGTTGGCAATGCGTCAAAATATTTTTGTGTCTTTTTCCGAAGAATTCGTTATAAGCAAAATATTGAGTAACAACGTCAAGTAAAGAATGTAAAAGGCCTTTAGGGTTCCCAGATATGGTTAAATTAACTCTGACAGCATTGTGTTATACTCAAAACAAAAGGAAATAAAAATCATTGTAGAAAGAGTCGACTTCACAGGTTTAAGTTCTCTGAATCTATTCGCAGAATATCCGAAATGGCTCTACGAATCGTGCCTTTGAATCAGAAATTCTGAAAATTTAACATTCATTTTTAAACAGAAGCTTTTGTGAATCAGACGATCTGTGTGAAGATTTATTTGTTTTAAGAAGACATTAACAATTTTGTCGAAGGTTTTTCTTTCTTCATTCCGGATTTTGACTTGCTGTTATTAAGAACAGCTTATTATTTTCCGAGTGACTAATAACTTAAAAGTCGACTAAATGTTTGCAACAAATAAAACAACTTGCCAGCGATTAAATATTTTCGCGACTATTATATTATTTATGGTTCAAAATTATGGGTGTTATAAAAACTAAAAACTAGCAGCTGCGTTTAGGTAGCAAATAAACTATACCAGTCAATTGAAATATTAGGCGAGGAGCTGTATATAATGACTTGGCGACTAATAATGTTAGTAGGGTGGCATTCGCCGGTAATGTGTGCAACTAACACGTTAATGTTTAGTTTTGTTTATTTTGTGAGCCAGTATGACAGGTAGTAGGTAATCAGTTATTTGACCTAGGATGCAAGAGCGAGCGAAGCGAGCTCGGGACTTGGGGCACCCCGACACGGACAGGTTAGGTTCGAAGGGGATGGCGGGGTCTGAAAGACCCCGCCATCCCCTTCGTGTTAGGTTACTTTAAACCCTGTACGTAGAAATAGGAGCCCCGCGAAGCGGGGCTCCGTCGAGCATTCTGGCAGGTGATACTGATTTAAAGCTATTAAAAGTCACACAATTATAAGCTAGTTTATATTTATTCTTCATACAAACAATTTTAAATAGAATCTGATTTATATTATTTATGAATGCCCATTTTCTATTTTATTTTCGCCATTAAGTTTCCGCTTAGATATTAATTCAGTTCCCAAAAGAAAAACTTGATGCTAGTTTAAATTAAAACGGAGCTTATTTCTGATATATTAATATGCTACCTATTAATTATTACGATACTCCTTATTAGCTGCCAACCCATTATATATGGTACCCACTCTATTATTTTTTAAAACCTATATTCAGTTTACTTAGTTGCCGCATTAAATACATGTCATTAAGAACACACTGTTACTGTTCCTGTTGGCCTGCGACATGCCATAGCTGGGCCCCACCTCATCACTTTCAACTTATCTGAAAGATGAATAAGAAGATTTATCGTAGAAGATGGCTAGACGAACTAGAAAAAACCAAAGGGTTTTATCTTTATCGTCCCACCTTTATTAACGCGTCCTGCACGCACAAATTCTCTTCAGCAAGAATGACGCATTATTTAACATGCATACCCGTTTTAGTTTAGGCGGGCTACCCGTCTTAGGCCCGGTATCCACCAAAGCGGAGAGGAGAGGAGATGTGTTTGGATAACCAATCAGATGTCCACATCTCCTCTCCGCTTAGCTTGAGTTGACATCTGTTGACTGATCATCGATGTTCGTTGATCATCTGATTGGTTATTCAAACACATCTCCTCTCCTCTCCGCTTTGGTGGATACCGGGCCTAAGACGGGTAGCCCGCCTAAAACGGGTATGCATGTTAAATAACGCGTCATTCTTGCTTATGAAAATTTGTGCGTGCAGGACGCGTCATCTCTCCCTATGAGGTGTCGCGTCCTGCGCGCATAGAATAGGGTATTTGACTCAAAAAATCTATGGACCGTCAAATAGATTATAGATCAAAGAATATTTGACAAGTATCTTTGCTTTTGTTACGTATACTAAAATTGACGAAGATAATAAGAACTTTTTGAAATTGCCAATACGTCACAAGCAAGTACAATTTTTACTTGCGTCTGACGTCACAAGCCCCCACTCTCGAATTTATGAGTTATTTATCATTATAAATAAGCATTGATTTCACAAATTAATGTGAAAATAAGTGTACATTATTTTTCAAAACTCTGACGGACTTATTATTTTATTGATGGTGAAACAAAGACAAATCTAATTTAAATAAGGGCAACTTCTAAAAAGTGACTTAACGTAAGGTACGCCTACCTAATACGAATTCACAAGTTACGTCGACACATAAATAATAATATATTACGTTCAAATTTAACATAGAAACAGTTGGTTTACGTTGTAAGTAGCCCGAGGTATATAAACATGTTTTTATTATAAATATAATAAAATCTAACCTTGAACAACTTTCGCCCCCTCATTTGGTATATAATGCCCGGGAGCAATCCTGAGATAAACATAATCATTAATTATATTATACTTGCTTTTTTACCAAGAATTCTGGGAATCAGGCTCTTTCATGTTACGGGTATTTATTTACGTATTTGTACTCGATATTTTGAGTTCTGAGAATATAGGTAGCCGCTTGACCGCCCGAACGGTAGTTTAGGGTAGGATAAAACTAGATAATACGCCCCAGTTGACAAAACGCCCCACCATTGTAACATTCAAACTTAATTATTATTTATTTTTAATTCAGACTTGATTATTTTGTCCATATATTGTTAGTTATAAAGGTCTTAGATCAATCACAAAAATCAGTACAATAGCCAATGTCAAAAATTATTATTATATTAATGCTTGGAACCACACACGCTGACAGTGGCGGCATCGGCACTCGCGTGTGATTTTTTTCACGCCCTATTTGATGGTGTGAAGAAAATAGAAAGGAATGTTGTGGACTGTGTTAAAGGGATAATGTTTTTGATGAGATTAATATTTTTATTACCGTAAGCACCACAGCTCTTGGCACAGTAATCCTAAAACCGCGGACGAAACGCAGACGAGCTACTTTTTGATACAAATGAAAGAAACACCTTATTTGTGCGGAAATATACATAAAAACAAACCGAATAAAGAAAAAAAAACTAACAATAAAAAGTCAGCCACCGTAGCCAAACCCAAGTCTTTTGCTAAACTGGCACAAAATGTCAAAATCAGTATTATGCCTATATTATTAAAATAATTTTCCTTTAATGTTTGAAACTTATCCCTCGTCGCCGTCGGCTGCTTCTGGGTTATACATTCTGAAACGCAATTTGGGTTTAATTAAACAAAATTAATTAGGGATCAAAGATAAGATACTTAGCCACTGATAATGAGTTCTGAAGTTATCCAGATTTCCTCCCTCCACAGAGGAGCTGTGATTTATACTTACGACTCTATTCATCATCATAATCATCATCAGCCAAGGGATGTTCACTTTTGAACAAAAGCCTCCTCTTTGCAGCGTGTTCACGACTTTGGTCTTAGGCTGAAGCTACACTAGGCCGCGCCGCGATCTGCGACACATCATGAGCGATTAAAAGAAATAAATTAATGCTCACGTATATGGCTACACCACTCATCAGCGGAACTACGTGTAATCTTTTTCGCTCATCCAGTCGCATCGCAAATCGCTGTCTAATGTAGCCTCAGCCTTAGCGGTAAACGGTGCGACGCGCGACGGGGGGCGCGAATAAGACATTAATTACTTGGAAGTTCGCGAATTCGCCTGTGAAGTTTTACAAACATTTCCATACATTTTCTCTTCTGACCGCTCGCCGGCCCACGCTATTTCACCGCTCACAGCGGCAAAGTCGTGCCGTCACGCCGAATGACAGTCCACCATTTGAATCCATCGGTTACGACGGCGACTACCTAATGGAAGGCCTGTCTATACGCTGCGTCTTCTGGTTCGTGTTCGCCACTCTAGAACTTGCCTACCTCACGGGTTATCAGTTCTAAGAGGCTTGCAAATTGAAGTATTTTTATGGGACATTGTGTGGTGTGGACATTACCCACCACGCGGTGTGGTGGGTAATTTTTTACCCGCGGTAACACTAGTAGTACAACGGGCAATAAACGATAAAAACGACCATTATCCAATATACTTTCACTTATCTTTCCCACAAAGAAGAATGGGCAAAACGTCCCTTTTCTTGTAACACTTCCATCTATATATCAAATGAAAGCACTTGAAAAGTGTATCATTTCATTGTATTACAGCAAACCTGTAAACCATGGGAGAAAAAAGTTATTGAGATTTGAAAGTCAAAATATCAACAGTACATAATGTTAGGTAGAACTCGTGTGTGTCTTAAATTATATTAATCCATACTCAATGCTGTCCTTGTACTAATGCATCGTTGACGTTTCTGTATATAAAAAATACCAGGAGGGGCGCTTTTTGATTTGACCAATGAGCGTAATGGTAGATTTTACTGTCAAATAAGAAAAGAAAGAAAAAACTTTTATTTGAGAGCCGGTACACACAACAAACAAATAAAGAAAAAATAATTAAAAAAAAACATGATAACAAAATGATGATGACGTCAGCATGACAAAATTATGCAAAAAAATAAAGCTTGCTAGTTTCTTTAACCGATTCTCGGACTACCTTCAGCTTGTCCACGGTTTCTGTGCCTTAACGATTGGGTTTGTCGACTAAGGAAGTAGAAGAAAGACGTCAACAATGTGTTACGTGTTTGCGATCTTTACTTCGAATCAGAATTCGTCATAGTGTATTATTACGAGAATATATGGAAGATCAGCCGGGATTCACAGAGTTTATAATGGAACACATTGATTTCGAACGTGTAATGTTGTAAATAATAAGTAGAGAATTGAGCCTCTAAAGCCCCAATCTAGTTTAAATTCATTATTTTCATCCAATTATCACTTCATTCGACACTAATGCGTATGATTTTCTTTTAAAGAGTCAGAAGTGGGTGCCGCTTGAGGTCCGGTTATGTCAACAATGTTGCTCTTTCTCATGATCTGTACACATATTATCATGAGAAAAAGCTAAGAGCAATGTTTTCTTCTGATAATCGAAATTCACCTTTTGAAATAAAAGTCTCATTAACATTTTTCTGCAATAGTTTACAGGTTCTCTGTCATACAATGAAATTATACACTTTTCACGTACTTTTATTTGATATATGGATGGGAGTGTTACAAGGAAAGGGACGGGGTCCATACATTTCTGCCCATTCTTCTTTCATGATCACCTCAGCCAGTTCCCTCATAAGTCATAATTTTATTACCACAGAATACGACCATGCGGTGTACTAAAACGGAGGTAATACGAACACGTCTAGACCTCACCTTAATGTTGTCTTAAATATTATGGAGTTAATAAGGAAACCGACTTGAGAAGCTTCTTGGTTAGCCACAGAATAATGTGTGCTAGATGTGGCAGTTTGATTTAAATAAGATTTTAAAGAACGGTTTTTTTTAATGTTCTGACTTTTCTTTAACCAGTACAATCCAAATTATACTGATCAAAGAAAAGTACCCTATAGGTTTTGATTTTATCGCGAACGTCAAAATACGCAGCAAAACGGAGCATAAACGGCTATGCCTTCTAATTTTTTCTCTGTCTTAAAAGATTGTACGTCTGAGAAGTGAGTACTTATGTGACATTGTGAAACAAATATTTGTATGTCCTACAAGTAGTTTTTTCTGGTCTGGGTGTTTGTGTATGTGAGTATGTGTTTGTAAACGCACCCACGACACAGGAGAAATGTAAAACAGTATGGGGCAACGTTTAAAAAAAAATATTTAAGCTTGATAAGTACCTCCAGACGTCTCCTCCACTCCCGCGTCATGATTATTTTTGTTAAAAAACATTTAATTAAAAAAAAAAAACCGTGGCTGTTATTTATCAATACTCTTAACTGACGTAAAATAGATTTGAAGTTCATTGATGCTGGCAAATCGTGTTTACTATAAATACAACATTAATTGCGAACCCATTCCCAACCAACAGAGAAAAGCAATATCCATAAACTCAAAAACACATTCAATAAAATTGAAGTACGAAACAAACGCATCCAGCAAAACTATACCCTGTGTTGTTTACGTTGCAAAATAGTTAATCGTCGGTTAGCACTCCGTTTTAAGTGTTATTTACAGTTAAACTCGGTTTAACTAAAGCTCAGCTTGCAATATGTAAACATTCATTTAGATTTTACTTTAACTTTTAGTTTTCAGTGCTTATTTACGTGGTTTTATATCTTTATATTCTTAAAATTAATGTCTACTGTCCCACTGCTGGGCAAAGGCGTCCCTCCCAACGATCACGGCTGTGGGCCACCTCCTTTCAGCTCTCAAGCAAGTCATCCAGATCTTGGGTTGACGGCGCGTTGTGCACCACGCGCGCCTCTAAGACTGTCAGCATGATGACGGGGTCTCTAGAGGGCCAAAGCCTACCGGGGTCGCGGGACTTATCAAATTACGGTAACCCCGGAACGTAAAAGGCTATTGAAGGACACCGTGGATTTTAGTCAGTACGAGTCTGACAGTCTCTCCCGCCCTGCCCTGGGTGGGAGGACTCGTTTGATGATTTTACCACGATAAAAAAAAATGCACGAACGAGGACCTAATTTTAACCATCAAATTAACGTCAGAGTTCACATTTACTTTACGCCACAAAAATGTGAAAACTTGTGTTAGGGCCTCAGTATTTCCAATAGGCCTTGATTTGATAGCTAAATAAAGTAATTTAATCAAACTCAGTACGGTTTTGCGATTACAACATTGATTTAAGTTAGTACTTAAATTGAAAACCAAGCACGGGTACGGGACCTGTGTGCAATCTGATGGGCCTTTCCCTTAGAGGGCTCCCACCCCGGGCAGGGCGGGAGGGACTGTCAGACTCGTACTGACTAAAATGCACGGTGTCCTTCAATAGCCCTTTATGTTCCGGGGTCACGGTAATAAGACAAGTCCGGCACTTTTTCATTTTTCATATAATTTACGTCGTAATACGAATTTACGTTGAGCGACTTCGTACTTGAAGTATTACGACGTAAACACGTGGAATTCGTTCTAGGGCCTCAGAGATGCCAGATAAATAAGGTCGTCTGTGATATTATTTGAAGTGTTTGCCAATATTGAGACATTAATATGAATTGCAATATAAGTTTCGGATAACCCCTAATCCTTACTATTATTGTGAAGTATACGAAAGTTCAATC
This sequence comes from Agrotis clavis, assembly GCA_954870645.1. Classification (NCBI taxonomy): domain Eukaryota; kingdom Metazoa; phylum Arthropoda; class Insecta; order Lepidoptera; family Noctuidae; genus Agrotis; species Agrotis clavis. Next base: position 8,998,930 of record OX940925.1, read on the forward strand.
AAAGTCAGTCTTATATCTTAGGGTCAATTTACTTTAATAGAGCGACTCAAAATCTCGTCCCTTACTCTTACTACCAATAAAAAAGTTTGTGAAGATGGATGGATAAATGGATTTTTGTTATTCAAACACGTCAGCACTGCTGATCACGATTTTTTTTTTTTAAACGTTGCCCCACTTTAGGAATTTCTCCTGTATCGTGGGTGCGTTTACAAAAAGAAACTCATGCGAACAAACACCCAGACCCGGAACAACTACTTGCAGATCATACAAATATTTGTTCCGTGCAGGAATCGAACCCGCGACACTCAGTGCAGCTCTCCAATTGCTCAACCACTGCGCGAAATTTAGTTCAGAGATAGCGTATAGTCTGATTCTTCTTGTTCCTCTCCAATCACTGGAGGTTGGTCATCAGACTTAAAAATCTCTCTTTATCAAGCTTTATAGTCTGATTGACATACCGTTTATCCCATGGGTAAGACACGCGGACGTTTGTCAGCCTTTTTGGCACTTTTTCGTTTAAGTCATGCATTTAACATCATCATCTGCCTGCCTTTTCCCAACTCTATTGGGGTCAGCTTCCAGTCGAACCAGGTGTAGATGGATATCAGTATTTTACATGGAGCGACTGCCTATCGGACCTCCACAACCCAGTAACTGGATAATACGATACCCCTTGGTAAGACTGGTTGTCAGACTTTGCGACTGTCAAAGATCTACAAATGACAGTCGGGACCAACGGCTTTACGTGCTTTTCGAGGCACGGAGGAAACTCGCTATGACAGGATGCATGGTCACCCATCCACAGACCAACCTCAGCAAGCACGGCTAAACCCGGAAGATCGGCCTGTGCGGCTGTAATTCTTTAGCCACGAGCTCCTTATGTCATGTTCTCCTCAAGACATGTATTTAACCTACTATAATTATTATGTTTTGCCAGCAGGTCCTTCGCCAGACCACCTTGCCGATCGTCCCGACCCGTCACCAGACGTTCCAGCGCCAGCTGTCCCACCGACTCGACCTGCCTTCTATTCAATTCAGCATCTGCAGTCTGGAACGAGCTGACTCTTCGATTGGACTTATTAAGGTAAGATAATATAGTGATCTTTTCCAGCCTTTTCCAGAAACAGAACGCCACCTGCAACGATCTTTAAACCCGGTAAAATGATTTCATCTTTCAAATGAGTCATCACAAATCATTACCAAATGAGTCCTCCTGCCCTGTGTGGAGCGAAAGGTACAGTCAGATTCTTACTAAAATCAGCCCCCCTAGCCAACTCACAACAAGTCGCAAACGATAATCGTAAACGCTTGGTACTCCCCAATAGATTTTCTACTTTATATTCTAGATCCTAAAGTCGAAAATCTATCTAAGATTTCTGAGCGTTAGCGACAGGAAAGATCGAAAACGATACGCAATCTTCACTAGATCTTCAACGTTATACCCAAGCACATAAAGTTGAATATTCTATTTAAGCCTACTCAGTGATTGCTTTTATCGTTTGTTACATGGCTACAGGGCCAGGCCTGGCACACTCCGCGGTGTAGCACCGTCCGCGGTACACGCGGGCGCACCGTGGACGGGTTTCACAGTAGGCTGCCGTTTCTCACGCGCTCCGTACATACTTTATTCTTTCGAGCAAAGATTTTACATTTGTTTGTTTTTGGGAAGTGACACTTCTGTACGTAGTACTATTATTAAGTATTCGTATTACTATTAAGTATTCTGTGCTAAAATACAATGAGTTGCTTCAATTGCCCATTAGGGCGATAACATCCCGGGTCGACGGCGCGTTGTGTTCCACGCGCGCCTCAAAGAGCGTCAGCATGATGACGGGGCCCCCCTCTAGAGGGCCAAAGCCTGTCGGGGTCGCGGGACTTATCTCATTACCGTGACCCCGGAACATAAAGGGCTATTGAAGGACACCGTGGATTCTAGTCAGTACAACTCTGACAGTCCTTTCCGCCCTGCCCGGGGTGGGAGGACTCATTTGATGATTTTACCACGTAAAAAAAAGGGCGATAACATGAGGAGATGAGGCTCCGTATTTTACTGACAGCTCTATGAGCCGTCTCGTAACCAGGTACGATCCTCGCACACTACTTTCACCTGTACGCCTTCATAAATCAGTTAATCCAATCACGTCAGTTCCGAGTACTACGCACCTTATCTTTCTGAAGAATCTTACCAAGACTGTCTGTGTATGTATGTCCTTCGAGATTCCCCTCGCGGGTTCAAGGAACAGCGTGCTTTTTTTACGGAAAGAGTTTGAGTTATTTGGTGACTAAAAGAAAATAATTATTATCTTAATCCAATGAAAATTGAAAAATATAAAACGCGACAAATCTGAGAACGCACTTAAAATTATAAAACGGGCCGCGTAATGTTTTGTAAAAAAAGTGTCATATCTTCGTCCATTTTCGATGACTTCACAAGAGACAATATAAAATTAAAATACGTTCAATTGATATCGTCAATGTTCTCAAATATTTGGATAAGGAATGCATTTAATAAATAAAATAAAATATGGCAGAAGAAAGGAGACGTATAGAGGGTGATTTTCAGGCTGTAATTATCGTGGTCTTTTTTCGGGTATTTCCACGATTGAATTTTTCCACAAAAGAGATTGAAGGCTACGCGTACCTACGAGTACATGTTGTTACGGGGAATAGATTACTTTCGTCTGTCAATAGATAGATTATATCTCAGTTTCTTTCTATCAAACGTACTAACAAGGTACGCATACATTGTGATGGTTAGGTATTTAGGCCTACTGCGTAATTGTGGGTCTATTTCACCTTGTGAGGATTTTTCCGCTGTTTATTTCTTAACTTGCTTCTCCTATCGGTCGTAGTTTGATGTTATACCCATATCTTTCTTTGATAAAACGGCAAAAAGAAACGCGTTTGTGCTATAGGAGCCCCCGCAAATATTTATTTTATTCTGTTTTTTTAGTACTTAGGTTGTATTGTTACAGCGGCAACAGAAATTGGCGTTACACGTTGTATAAACAAACATTTTACATCTCAGTATCAAGTATGACATAGATACATCAAGTGCTACCAACCATCACCATAAGAATAATTAAAACTAACTACATTTGCACAGGAAGATGAAGTTATAAATTATGCATATTGTATGCGATCACTATGCATATTGTTAACGTAAATATGAGATAGAATGTTCATTTGTTTTTTTTTAGGATTCTTTACTTTCAAGGTTAAAATGAGACCCTATTACTAAGACTGCTGTTAGTCTTCCTGTCAGATTGTCAGTCCGTTTGTCACCAGGCTGTATCTCATGAACCATGATAGTTAAACAGTTGAAATTTTCACTGATTATTATTATTTCTGTTGCCGCTGTAACAACATAATTATTATACAGAAACACTGTACGAGTCTGACAGTCCCATCAGCATTATATTATTATTATTATTTTACCCCTTTCACTCGTGCTACCGCCTCACTATCCACATGATAACTTCGCTTACGAGCACAAGTAATATGAAATCACTCCAATTCTACGCGATTTTGAGTACTTAATAACCAGTTTAGAATAATAAAAGTGGTACCATTTTAAAGGTTTAACTGTAAACTTTAAATTGATACCAAATTCATTCAAATCACACCATTATTTCTGGAGTTATCCCTGATCAATTTACAAGTACCTAAGTGATTCCAAAATTTTGCTCGCTAGTGTAGAACAAGAAGTGTAAAGTTTCGTTAAACCTAGGGGTCTGTTTACTTAGTGGTAGTTAGCAAGTCGAGCCCTCCAATTTAGTTCGCTACATTCAAGTATCAGACGGTTGAAGTATCAGATACGAGTAACTTAAGTACCTAAACTGGCAATGAAGCCGTTGCTTGTAAAGATGCGAGTCCGATCCGAATTCTACGTATTTAGTACTTCGTACTTGAAGTATGTGCGACGTGAATTGTAAGGATAATGACAAAGGGCTTGTGTTTAAACACCACCCAAAAAAGTACCTATTTTACTACCAAAAAAATTCTAAACGGTTACCAAAATGGATAAATGGTCACCAAATAACGTTTCCCTATTATGTGTAATAAAAAAACATCCACCTAAGCAGGGTCGACGAAGACCCGCTTCGCGGGGCTTCTATTTCTGTGTACAAGGTTTAAAGGAACCTAACCAAACCGAACTTCGGGGTGTCCCTGAAATCTTGCTAAAGCGAGTTTTAGTTTTGGTGACCATTTATCCATTTTGGTATACAAAAATAATTATTGATGCGCATTTAAATTTTAGCCATGACAAAGTGCCTTTAGTTTACGAATGAGAATACATTGACGTCACAAAACGTGAAAACACGTGCGAGCACCTCTTGTAAGGTGGTGATAGCGTGATGTTATATAGCTTATTGCCTTCCTCGATAAATGAACTATCCAATAAAAAAAAAACAACTTGAAACAGTAGTTTTTGAGATTGGTGCGTTCAACCAAACAAACTCAAGCGCCACTGGTGTACCAATAATTTTATCTGTCAGAGTAACGTCAAAGTTGATGTTTTCTTTATGTCATAATCAGAGGTCGGAATTAGGTACTTATAGTTATTTTAGTATGTGCATCGAAATGTTGATATTATGGATCTTCCCAGGATTTTTAATAAACAATCTTGTGTGGAAAACAGTTATAAAAAAAATATACATCAGAGATAGTTAAGATAAATTAATTGTGTAAAAGTAAATAAATTTTTGATATTAAAAATCACGGGCTTTTTCTGCTTTTTAAAAGTAATTCCGGGATTTGAGGCATATCCACTTTATTATTTCGTTGTACAAAAAAAAACACAAAACTTATGCGAGGGCCTCGTTTAAGGTGTTTAAACATTATTTTTAAAAGTTATTTTAAAGACTATAAAACTATCTTAAAAGTTCCAAGCACTCGATAAATCCAAATTCTTTTCCCTTCTTCATTATGACTTTAAAAATCCATTGTCATTACAATCTCTTTGACAAAAAACACTGTACCTCTAATAAAGCCTTGTGCACATGATTCTGGTTTCTTAATTATCAATCCTTTTGTCTTTGTGCAGCATTTTGCGCTCTTTTCTCTTATATTTTTTGCTCGTAATTATAGTACTGCTAACTTTTTGTGTAACAAAACTCTTTGGACGAAAACAGAAGCGAAGGCTTGTGTGCCAAGCCTATAATTAAAATGGAAAGTTTTGTTTGTTTTTATGTGGAGAATCTGAAAATAAAATTGAAAAACCTACGTTAATTATTTACTTGCTGCCCGCTTTGGGCACTAGTGTACTAGTGAAGATAATTAGAACAAATCTTTTGCCTTTACAATAATTATGTAAGAAACTGATGGCAAGAGTGAATGACTTCTCAATATGTCGCCATCATAATTATTATCATTGTTGGCCTGTTGGTCTAGTGGTTAGTGACCCTGACTGCTATGCCGGAGGTCGTGGGTTCGATTCCCACCCAGGACAAATGTTTGTGTGATGAGCACGATCATTTGTTCTGTGTCTGGGTGTAATTTATGTATAATATGTATGTATCTATACATATAATAAAATAGTAGGAAAGTCAAAACTGTACATTGAATATTTTTTGAAAAGAATATTTGGGGTGTGATCTACAATCGATACCGAAGCAAAAAATATAGTTTTTAGAATTTTTGTCTGTTTGTCTGTTTGTCTGTTTGTCTGTTTGTCTGTTTGTCTGTATGTATGTCCGGGATAAACTCAAAAAGTACTGGACGGATTTGAATGATTTTTTTGTCGTTGTATAGGTATTAAGTCTGGCCAACACATAGGCTATAATTTATCTTGGAAACTTGAACACCTGGTGCAGAACTGCAACGGACCAGCAAAACTATAAGAGATACAAAAATGGTGCATTAGCAAAAATTGTTCCGCGTGATGAGCATTTTCTGCTGAGGGAATAAATTTGAAGATCTGGAACACCTGATGTGGAACTCCAAGAGCCCAGCTACACTATAACATATACAGGAATGACGTCTTAGCAAAGTTGTTCACCCTGATGAGCACTTTCTGTTGACATAAATATTGAAGATCTGGAATACCTGATGTGGAACACCAAGAGCCCAGCTACACTATAACAAATACAGGAATGACGTCTTTGCAAAGTTGTTCGGCCTGACGAGCACTCTCTGTTGACGTATAAAAATTGAAAATCTTGAACACCTGATGTGGAACACCAAGAGCCCAGCTACACTATAACATATACAGGAATGACGTCTTTGCAAAGTTGTTCGGCCTGACGAGCACTCTCTGTTGACGTATAAAAATTGAAAATCTTGAACACCTGATGTGGAACACCAAGAGCCCAGCTACACTATAACATATACAGGAATGACGTCTTTGCAAAGTTGTTCATCCTGATGAGCACTCTCTGTTGACATATAGAAATTGAAGATCTGGAACACCTGATGTGGAACACCAAAAGCCCAGCTAAACTATAACATATATAGGAATGACGTCTTAGCAAGAGTTGCTCAACCTGATGAGCACTCTCTGTTGACGTATAAAAATTGAAGATCTGGAACACCTGTTGTGGAACTCCAAGAGCCCAGCTACAAAGGAATGACGTCTTAGCAAAGTTGTTCAGCCTGATGAGCAGTCTCTGTTGTACGTCACTAACAAAGTAAGATGCGTATTTTTTTTTTGTTTTTGTTGTTTAAAATCCCATTTGACTAAGACAACACTGCAACACTCAACGTGTTCGTAGTCATGAAACTGTAACAAAGCAAAGGTGTTTCAGGATTGTAATGTAGTCGTCTTTCCCTGGAGGCGACGGCCCTCCACCGCGTCTATCGAGGCGCATTGCCAGGAGAATGATCATCTCATCCGCACGCAAAATACGCGCATATGACGTGGAGTTGCGGATACCAGCCCGCTATACAATACAATACAATCGCCAGGATGAATCCCCGGAAAGAGCTCCGGCGCGATCACAGGGCAATATGGAGAGAGCGACTGTCGCAACCGAGTTCCGGGCACGCCCCAACCGCGGCGGTAAGACCCCTCTTTAAGGAGTGGCTGGATAGGCGTCACGGCGTCCCACCTGACCTACCACATGACGTAGGTCCTCACCGGACAAGAAGGTTTCGGGAGGTAGCTGTGTCGGATAGGGAAGGAAGAATCACCTGAGTGTCGCCACTGCGTGGATCGCCTGGAGGACACGGTGAAGCATACGGTGCTGGACTACCCGCTTGGGCAGAGCACCGCCGCCGTGTCCTCACTACGACGATAATCGGTGACCTCTCGTGCTTAGTATTGGTCGAGGGCTGTGGTCGTGAGTCGCTGCGGGGCGAGACAGAATGGGAAGCAGTTGCCTTCTTCTGCGAAGCAGTCATGCTAGCGAAGGAGGAGGCGGGACGCATGAGGGAGAGGACAATGTCCACCTCCAGCCCAGCCGCAGCGGTAGACGCCGATGGCGACAGACGTCGCTACACGATCTCCAGCCACTGTATAGGCGCGGCCATACGGGCGGCGAGTAAGAGTGCACGTTGTGTTCCACGTGATGTATTACCACGCCAAAAAAAATGTAATCGTCTGAATGTACCATGTCGAACAAAAAAGCCGTCGAGGCCGTGGACAGAACACTTTGAGACATTCGCCATGATGATAGACCCATGGACAATATCACGGTAGGTACTGTTCTCTGGAAAATTCCGGCAGACACTGCCCGTTGTAAAAAGAATTGATAAGTTACGTATTCGGAGTCCCGTCAAGTATAACACTTCAGGAAACTTCTTGGCTATGTGATCGTGCGATACTAAAAAAATGACCGAACCGCTGCAATAAATGAAAACATATTAGCCGAAATTGTTGGGAAGATGTGGTTTACACGTCATACAATAACGTCGTCAATCAGGATGATGCCAGCAACAACCCACTCGAGATTTTAAATTCATTAACTGCCTGTGATCCTCGAGCTCATAAAATAACCTAAAAGTAATAATAATGCTTCTAAGAAATCTAACTCCACCAAAATTGTGCAATGGAACGCGACTAATAGTTACTGCATGACACAGAAATTTAAGCGAAGCTGATATTCTCACCGGATGTGGCTCAGGGGAAACTGCATTGATACCGTGAATACCACTCATCTCCAACAATTTCCCTTTCCAGTTCAAACTCACACAATTCCCGGTAGCCGCTTACTTCGCGATGACCATAAATAAGTCCCAAGGACAGACCCTGGGGTGCTAAGACAGGAAACCTCCACGTGCGCCCGTGGACTGGAGTTCCCTCTCGGATACGTCCGGGGGGAAGACCAGTTTTTCGGGCCGGTGCACCCTGGGATGCGGGCAAAAACTCTTTCTTAGGCACTGTGTGCATAAGGGGTCTCTTTGCCCGTATGCGAATAGCCTGTCAGGTGGACGCTCCAACGCGTGTCCCTCTGAATAGCAGAGGGCACAGCGGCGGAGCGGGCTTGCGGACGGTGAGTAATGGGTAGCTCGCCGTCCGACCAAGGACCAAGCCCGGGTCGGTGGCGCGTCGTGTTTCGCGCCAAATGCCTGCTGGGGTCGCGGGTTTTTTCTTAACCCAGGATACCGTGGCCCCAGAACGTAAAGGGCATCCGAAGGAACACGGGTGGATTTTAGTCAGTAAGAGTCTGACAGTCCCTTCCGCCCCACCCAGGGCGGGAGGACTCATTTGATGATTTTACCACCTAAAAAAAAAAAAAAAAAAGGACAGACCCTGAAGGAAGCTGATGTCGACCTAAGGTCCAACTGTTTTTCCCACGGCCAACTATATAACACATGCTCGCCTGTCAGTAATGCTGACCACCTTCTTATTTTGGCACCAGAGGGAAAAACTACCAATGTCGTATTATATAAAGTGTTGTGTCTGGAAGTTTTCATTTCATTTGCTTTAAAGTTTGTTATAGATTCTATAACAAACTTTAAAGTGGGACATCAGGTACCCTCACTTTCTTAACAAATTAAAAAGAGAATATTAGTATAGGTGCCATAAAACCAAATACAATGCGGACGAAGTCGCGGGCAACAGTTAGTTTAGAAATATATAAGTATGTTTATCAGTTGTCTAGTACCCATCACAAGCTCTGCTTAGCTTGGGACTAGATGGCGTTGTGTGATAGTTGTGGAATATTATTATTATTATATTATTATTATTTGTTAATTTTGTCGCATAGTAGTTTACTTTTTATAGTAAGCAGTTGTTTTACCTATTATTGTGATAATATTCCTGTTCTCCAAATATTATGATAAGAAACCGTAGAGGCTGCAGATACCTACCGCCAAAAATAATATCATCAATCAAATGATATTATATGTAACTAGCAGCCAGTCCCGGCTTCGCACGGGTGGACATGATGATTTTCGTCCTCTAAAACCTGGCGCTGATGGTTACAAACACAACAAAGAAAGAAGTAGCCGAATCGGTCCAGCTGTTTTCGATTTATGAGCTTAGCAACACTTTGCGATCCATTTTTATATTATAGATTTTATATTATAGATAGAAGATAGATAGAAGATAGATAATATCATTTTTTATTGTGGTAAAATCATCAAACGAACCACGGCACAGGAGAAATTTCTAGTACGGGGCAAAGTACTCGTATGAAACAAAAACACGAATCATTTTTATAATTAAGTTCTACTAAAAGCAGTAATATTTTTTGAGGAATATAAAATTTAAATTATAATGTCTGAGCTGAAATGAATATATACTAAAACAACTCATGTAAATACGCTTTGATGTGAAATTACATAAGTTTTGTTTATATTGTAGCGTCACATAACTTGTACATAATAGAATAGAATATAATTTATGGTACACCAAAACCAGACATATTATGTATTTGCTATTCGTAGTCATATATTATGTATTTGTAAATAACTGTGTGTAGTATTAAGTATTTATAGATTTAGTCATTAGTATAAGTCTCATAATAATAATTATTATACTTATATATATTAGATATTATCTAGTCCGGACAGACAACAGATTTTTATTGTATGTATAGATAATACTAGCGCGCGGGCACCGAGTACCAAACCGGTTCAACCAGCTGGCGGCCGCGCAGGTAGCGGGACCCCTCCCGACCCGCGCGGGCGCCGGCCGGCACTCGTCAGTACGAACTTGCCACTGCTGTGAACGCACGCTTGCGCACGTAAAATTACTTCTTTAAGTTGCTCCCGCGCGATAGCTAATGCTTGTCTCTAAGTGTATTATATAAATTATCTCTTCTCTCCTATCTTCGCTTCTATCTGTGCTTGAACTATCTGCTCTGACTTTCTCCTTCCATAAACTGTATTTCTTCATAATAAACTTAGTGGTGAGAGTGATCTAGTGTTTTCATCAACGAATTCCGTACGTACCTCACCACACACCCGACATTACATTGGTGACCCCGGAGGAACACGATGAGCCAAACACCAAGTACAGCAAAAATCGCAAGTCACGATGACGGAGCCGGCGTCGACGTGTATCGCGTCGGTGTGAGGGTACCCCCATTTTACCCGGAAAAACCATCGCTATGGTTCGCGCAACTGGAAAGCCAGTTTGCTTTGGCGAACATAACTTCAGATGCAACAAAATACCACCACGTAATGGGGGGCTTGGACCCTATATACGCGGCACACGTCGAGGATATCATCGAGGCACCATCAGCACCAGATAAGTACGAGCGGCTGAAGACGGAGCTGGTGCGGAGGTTGTCTGCGTCGAAGGAAAAGAAGGTGCAGCAGCTGTTGACACACGAGGAGCTCGGTGACCGCAAGCCCTCGCAGTTCTTGCGACACCTGCGCCACCTGGCGGGGCCGACCGTGCCAGAGGACTTCCTGCGAACGATCTGGACCAGCCGCCTGCCAACCAGCACGCAGAGCATCATCGCTTCGCAGGCCAAGGCGAGCCTAGAAGAAGTGGCCGAGCTGGCTGACCGCATACTTGACCTAGTGCCAGCCAGCCCGCAAGTAGCAGCGACATCAGCACCGGCAGCCATACCAGGGAGCAGCATGGAACTGTTGACCAACCAGGTTGCTGAACTCACTAGGCAGATGCAAAGCCTGGCCTCTCAGGTGAGCAGGATGTCTCGACCGAGGCAAAGGTCCAGTAGGAGTAGCAGCCGGGGGCGTTCGCCGTCTACGAGGTCGCACTCCAACTACCGCAGGTGGCCTAACTGTTGGTACCATCACAAGTTCGGCGAGAAGGCGACCAAGTGCGTCAAACCCTGTGACTACGCGGGAAAAGACGCAGGCAGTCGATAATGGCGACCGACGACTGCCACAGCATTGGTCGCTTATTCGTGACCGACCATATAACAAAGGTACAATTCCTTGTTGATACCGGAAGTGATGTGTGTGTCTTCCCTAGGTCGGCCATGAAAGAGCGCCGCACTAAAACAACATTTGAACTTTGTGCGGCTAACGGCAGTGTAATAAACACTTATGGTTACGTTCACCTAAAACTAAACCTAGGCTTACGCCGTGACTTCGCCTGGCGATTTATTGTGGCGGACGTAACCAAAGCAATAATAGGTGTAGATTTTTTGTCCTTTTATAATTTAATTGTAGACATAAGAAAACAGCGATTAATTGACGCTAATACTACGTTGGCGACCCCTGCTTTGCCTGCCCGCCCTTTAGATGTTGTATCTTCGGTGAAGGTAAGGATTGGTGACACTACATACCACGACATACTCCGGGAATTTCCTGACATAACCCGGCCGTCGGGTATACACCGTACACCAACACACAATACCTTACACTACATACGCACAACACCTGGACCACCTGTATCTGGTACACCGCGGCGGTTGGCTCCAGACAAACTTAAAATTGCTAAAGAGGAGTTTGAATCTATGTTAGCAAATGGCACAGCCAGACCCTCTGACTCACCTTGGGCCTCACCCTTACACCTGGCACCTAAAAAGGATAGTGGGTGGCGGCCATGCGGTGATTACAGGATGCTTAACGCGCGTACAGTACCTGATAGGTACCCAATTCGCCACATCCATGACTTCGCCCACAACCTTTCTGGGTGCCAAGTATTTTCGACAATAGACCTGGTCAAGGCTTATAACCAGATACGCGTTAATCCTGAGGACATACCGAAGACAGCCATTACCACGCCGTTCGGGCTGTACGAATTCCCATACATGACGTTCGGGCTTCGCAACGCAGGACAAACCTTCCAGCGTTTCGTGGACGAAATGCTCCGAGGCCTGGACTTCTGCTTCGGCTACCTTGATGACTTCTTGGTCTACTCAAGAGACCAAGCCGAACACAAGGACCACCTACGTCAGCTGTTCACCAGACTCCAGGCATACGGGATGGTGATCAACTCGTCCAAATGTGTATTCGGTGCCTCAGAGGTAACATTTTTAGGGTACCGGATCACCTCAAGCGGGACAAAGCCCTTACCGGAGAAGGTCGAGGCCATCAACAGCTTCCCAACACCGAAGACTGTGAAGGAGTTGCGAAGGTTTTTAGGGATGGTCAATTTTTATAGACGGTTTATCCCAGGAGCAGCCGAACACCAGGCACCACTCAACAAACTACTGGAAGGCTCGGTGAAAGGTTCACACCCAGTACACTTCGCAGCAGAGGAGGACAAAGCATTTGTGGCCTGCAAAAAGGGTCTCTGCCAAGCAGCAATGCTGGCCCACCCTGATTGCGGAGCTAAACTGGCCATAGTGACTGACGCGTCCGACACCGCCATGGGAGCAGTACTACAGCAATCAAAGGATGAGAAGTGGCAACCCTTAGCTTTCTTCTCTCGTAAGCTAAGTTCAAGCCAGCGGAAGTACTCTCCTTATGATCGAGAACTGCTTGCAATATATGAAGCGATCAAGTACTTCAGACATATGGTCGAGGCCAGAGAGTTTGTGATCTATACAGATCACAAGCCCATCTGTTACGCGTTTCATACACGTAAGGAGAATTGCTCACCAAGACAGTTCAGACACCTGGATTTTATCTCGCAGTTCACAACAGACATCAGGCACATTTCAGGAAAGGACAACGTAGTTGCTGACACCCTGTCAAGAGTGGACGCCATCTCCCAGCCCATAGACCTGAGCGAGCTGGCTAAATGCCAAGCTTCCGACCCTGAACTCAAGCAGCTGCTCGCCGGGGGTTCATCACTGCGTCTGAAGAAGGTCACACTGCCGGGAACACTGTCTGAACTGTACTGCGATGAGAGTAGCAAGATACCAAGACCATATGTCACGAAGGAACTCCGACGACAAGTGTTCAACCACCTGCACTCCTTGAGCCACCCAGGAGCTAATGCCACCGCCAAGCTGGTATCCGAGCGTTACGTGTGGCCTGAAGTCAAAAAAGACTGCAGGGAGTGGACGCGCAGTTGTCTACCATGCCAACGTGCGAAGATCACACGGCATGTCTCCGCTCCCTTGGGCGACTTCAAATTACCACGTACGCGCTTCATGGACATCCATATTGACATGATCGGACCGTTGCCAATATCACACGGATTCCGGTATTGCCTCACAGCCGTGGATCGCTTCACGCGATGGCCAGAGGCAATACCGATCGCGGATATTACAGCGGAAACAGTGGCCAACGCTCTTTTGTATGGATGGATCGCGCGCTTCGGTTGCCCAACAAAAATAGTGACGGATCGAGGCAGGCAGTTCGAGTCTGCCCTCTTTAAACACCTGGCAGATATAGCTGGCTTCGAACACCGGAAGACAACCGCTTACCACCCTGCCTGCAATGGCATGGTTGAGCGGTTCCATCGACAGCTGAAAGCAGCCATTACCTGCCACGGAAACCAGAACTGGGTGGAATCCTTGCCACTGGTACTGTTGGGCATCCGCAGCGCGCATAAGGATGACGTAAATGCAACTCCGGCGGAGTTGGTGTATGGAGAAACCTTGCGCCTACCGGGAGACTTCCTCGAACCAGAAGCGGTTAACACCACGGATATGACGGACTATGTATCCAGGATACGCATGTTCGCTAGGAACATACAGCCATCAGCAGCATCGCGACATGGTAGTACGCGGCCCATATTCGTTTTTAAGGACCTCGCCACCGCGTCGCACGTATTTCTGAGGGATAACGCGTCATCTGGTTCTTTCAAGCCAGCCTACACAGGACCTCATGAAGTTCTGGAGAGGAGTGACAAAGTATTCAAACTCCTCTTTAACGGTAAAACAGTCACAGTATCGATAGACCGAGTGAAACCGGCCTACATACTACGTGACACACACACACCACAACAACACATAACAGCACACACAATCACAACACACAGGAACAAACACAGACTACACAGGACTCACCTGTTACCAATCCAACACTGGCGACCGAAGAAGATAATATCAAAAGGACACGGTCAGGCCGTAGGGTGCGCTTCCCCGATTACTATCGACCTTGACGGTCTCAAGGGGGGGGTGGTGTAGCGTCACATAACTTGTACATAATAGAATAGAATATAATTTATGGTACACCAAAACCAGACATATTATGTATTTGCTATTCGTAGTCATATATTATGTATTTGTAAATAACTGTGTGTAGTATTAAGTATTTATAGATTTAGTCATTAGTATAAGTCTCATAATAATAATTATTATACTTATATATATTAGATATTATCTAGTCCGGACAGACAACAGATTTTTATTGTATGTATAGATAATACTAGCGCGCGGGCACCGAGTACCAAACCGGTTCAACCAGCTGGCGGCCGCGCAGGTAGCGGGACCCCTCCTGACCCGCGCGGGCGCCGGCCGGCACTCGTCAGTACGAACTTGCCACTGCTGTGAACGCACGCTTGCGCACGTAAAATTACTTCTTTAAGTTGCTCCCGCGCGATAGCTAATGCTTGTCTCTAAGTGTATTATATAAATTATCTCTTCTCTCCTATCTTCGCTTCTATCTGTGCTTGAACTATCTGCTCTGACTTTCTCCTTCCATAAACTGTATTTCTTCATAATAAACTTAGTGGTGAGAGTGATCTAGTGTTTTCATCAACGAATTCCGTACGTACCTCACCACACACCCGACATTACAATATATTAAATAAATGAATATTCAACATAATTATGATTACGTCTATGTTTTCTGCGAAAATGTATGTAGGTTGCTAGGTATGTATTGGGTATATATGCGGATGGCAACTAATTGGTAACTCGCCGTCCGTCATGCACCATGGGGTCGACGGAACGTCGTCGCGTGTGGTGTTCTATGCGCGCCTTAAGAAATTTCCCTTTTGCCGTGGGTGCGTTTTTTTTTTTCGTGGTAATAATTATCATCAAATGAGTCCTCCCACCCCGGGCAGGGCGGGAGGGACTGTCAGACTCGTACTGACTAAAATCCACGGTGTCCTTCAATAGCCCTTTATGTTCCGGGGTCACGGTAATGAGATAAGACCCGCGACCCCGGCAGGCTTTGGCCCTCTAGAGTAGGGCCCCGTAATTATGCTGACACTCTTTGAGGCGCGCGTGGAACACAACGCGCCGTCGACCCGGACATGGTCCATGGTCCGGACAGGTAGTTGCCTTTTACTCGCCGACCGCACGCCCGCGCCTACGGTGGCCGGAGATCGTCTGGCGACGTCCGTCGCCGTGGGCGTCCACCACCGTGGGTGTGTTTATAAACATTTCAACTCACATACAAAAAAACCTATACTCGAAACTACTTGTAGATGATATGTACAAATATTTGTTCCGTTCGTCAATCGAACTTACTACACGCGGCATAGTAGTAAATCACTTGCCTACCGTACCGTCAAAATAGCGTCGTTTGCACAACTCCAACATTACCCTTGGCCTAGGGCTGTCCCTTACATACCTATTACAACACAAACAGGTTTGACGTATTGTTTAAACGTCAAAACCGTTGGTTTTGACATAAACAGGTAGGTACTAAATTAACTCCATTGTTCCCGCGTAGATTGTCACCGGGCCGTCAACGGCAGACGTGTCATTTCCACATGATTTCCTGGTAAGCAGTGTGGGTGAGGTAAAGGTGAATGCTCACTGCAAGCTCAGGACAATAAAGGTTGAATAAAAAATAAAAACCGGCCAAGTGCGAGTCGGACTCGCCCATAAAGGGTTCCGTAGCAACAAGTAATAACATAAGTTATAAAAGTTCTTGTAGTTGGTTGTAACTTAAAAAAGTAATTTGCTGTTTACGATTTATGACAACAAAACGATTTATGAAAAAAAAAAACTAATTACTTGATCTCGTTCAAACTAATTTTCGCTGGAAGTTTTCATGGTAATGTGGTCATGAATTTTTTTTAGTTTTATCGTTCTCTATATTTTACCACTTTGGAACTGTATCTGTACAAAAAAAAAAGATATTAGTAACCTCAACATTATTTTTAAAGAACTATCCATAGATCCCCCACACTTATGTGTTTGGTGAAAAAAAATTTTGAGTTTCAATTCTAAGTAGGTATGGGGAGGTATTTATATATTTTTATGTGAAAATCCTAATACGGTTCACATAATACATCTACTTACCAAAAGACAATGCCAGTTGCTACTTAGAGCTATGACCCACCAAATAAAAGTTGGCTTCCAACTATACCAAATGTAGCATTCTATTTGTCCTTTATCAGTGATAACTAAAATTATGATTAAATGTCTTTAAAAGTGCAGTTTCTGTTTTATTGGATAAAATATCACATTTAGGTTAGATACCTATGTCGAGCATACGTTAACGTCACGTCCCTATTTTCACAATGCTGGTCTAGCCACAAAGCACACACAATACAATACTAACAATCTTGACGGATTACAGATGTTGGTGGAAGCTGTAAGATAATTCACACACATTTATAATTTGTAATAAACAAACACAATAGCCACCCAAAAATCAAATGACTTTGTCAATAATGCCAGTTGTGACATTTTGACACAACGATAAAATACACAAACAATATACGAAATGGACTGAGCACTTATGCCGTAAAAACGTGCTGAGAGAGATAGCTCCGATGGGGCCAGTTGTCTCTTTCTAATAGGGTAGGTCTCGTCCAAAATACCTCAGTGCTTCAAGTCGAAAGTTTTCGACCAATGTGTGCTACCAGTGATGACGTATGGCGCCGAAACGTGGTCGTTTACTATGGGCCTCATTAGTAAGCTCAGTAAGTCCAACGAGCTATGGAGAGGGCTATGCTCGGAGTCTCTTTGCGCGATCGACTCAGAAATGAGGAGATTCGTAGACGAACCAAAGTAACCGACATAGCCCAACGAATTAGCAAGTTGAAATGGCAGTGGGCAGGCCATATAGCTCGCAGAACTGATGGCCGATGGGGCCGTAAGGTTCTCGAATGGAGACCACGCACCGGCAAGCGCAGCGTAGGACGTCCACCCACTAGGTGGGCAGACGATCTTATGAAGGCCACAGGATCACGCTGGATGCAGGCCGCTTACAACCGGTCCTACTACAAGTCCAAAGGAGGCCTATGTTCTGCAGTGGACGTCTTACGGCTGATATGATGATGATGATGAATAGGGTAGGTAACCAAAATACATGTTATTACGTTTTTAAATATTTCTTAAAAAAAAAACAATAAAAAAACATTTATAAACATAAAAACAGTAGTCCGCCGGTGTGGGAGCGGGGTCCAAACTACTGGTGGTTAGGGCTACAGAAACAGGAACCTCCTCACAATGCGGGCCGTATTTAGGAACACTGCCTTCAAAATCAGGCCCTTGATCCAACTACCTAGAGAGAGCCTCGAAAGGTATTCGTCGAGGCCCTTTGCCATCAGGCCATTGGCTGTAACGATAAATCGGCACAATGATAGCCGAGCTCACATTCCCACTCAGACAACCGCGCGTGCTAAGTTGAGATATTTCATTTATTTATATTTCTCAGCTTTCAGTTCAGAAGGTTCTCGTCATGCGAGATGGTATCATCGATTATTTATCATTACGCGGCGCACCGATCTGTCTATCACAACAATATCAGGGACATTGGCGACAATAGCCCGAATAAAAATAAAAAAATAATATTGAAAAATAAACCTGAAAGCAATTTTAAAGCCGAAAAAGTAAATAAGGTTAGCAAGTAAAAGTTATATTTTACTGTTTCTATCCATACTACTTTCTGGGAATAGGAGGAAAGGGACAAGCGCCATCCAAGTTGCTCTTCTCTTTCGTCATGCTAATTATAGCAAATCAAAAAAAACCTAAACGGTGGCGATTACGGTTCATTTTTGGGTAGTAGGTAACTTGAAGTGCTCAGTCCAGATTTTATGATAGGGCTATGTTTTGATTAGGTATTTCCGCGTCAATGACGTTTCGTTGTACCTAATCATTCATGCTCAAATGTGAAAATATATTTTTAAGAGTTTATATTCATAATGTGATTTAGGTATATAAAAAAAAACATTATTTTCGTTAAACACACTTATTGAAAATAATGTTTTATTAAAACTGAATATTGCATATTTAAATCCGAACAATAACACATTAAAAGGTGTCATTTGTCATTTTCTCTGCGTGTAGGTATGCTTAATGCGTAACGCACATGGCCGCGATGAAAACAGGAAATGGTTTTTGGGTTTTCGAAATCCTTTTATCACTAACTTTTTAAAAGCATCTTTTGCAGAATAACAATTTATGTAATCAGGGGTCTTATTTTCATTTAATATTTTTCATTAGTTTATATTTCCTGTATCTTGGGCTGAAAGGTGGGGCAGGATCTGGCATTGTCATTTCAACAGGATAGCTCTAATACTTTCGAAAAAAAGTGGCTGTAACATACGGACGGACAGGCAGACAGACGGACAGACGAATCTATAAGTGTTCCGTTTTTTGCCATTTGGCTACGGAACCCTAAAAACAATGTTTAACACCGTGTTTTTATTTTATCGCTTTGGCGAAGACTGCGCAGTGTAACGCTCTCAGTGAGCACTCTCCATAATGTACTGTATTGCCATTCTGTATCGTTCACTCGAATTCGAATCTCGAATTCTCAACAAGACACCGTTCGAATTTCGAACGTAGTGTTTAAAAGATAGAATCTGCGAAGAATTTAAAAAGAGAAGAGTTCGTACGAGTTTGAAATCGAGTTATCGTTATAATATAGCACTACAGAGTCTCTATCAAAACTTCTCCAGTTTTTGTGACGTAAAGTAAACTGGAATTTTGACGTTAATTTGCTAGGGACGTTTGTCATTATTGCATAAAATAAACGTAGTAAATACAAGTAGCTGCGCTGTAAATAAAATACAGAAATTTCGTGATATGGCCTCAGTTGTAACAATATTGTAACATAGCAACCCTAGAACGGGCGAAACTAGGAAAAGTAAGACTTCAAGTAATAACGAAGTTTCCCGTCGTTTATTTCTTTCCTGAAAATTGTTTCGATATTTTTTTTTCTTTTTACTGTAGAGAAAGTTCTGTGATGAAGTACCTTGTGATTGTTTATTAAATTGCTTGGAAGTTGTCCTGTTTCCTGAGTGCTTTTTCAACTACGTCAACACACATTTTACATCTATCAACACGCACTAGAGTCGCATGGTGGAATATGGCCCACTCCCTCTCTTAGGCGCGGGCCACATAGAAAAGACGTAAGACGCAGACGGGGCGGAGACAATGTCTCTTCGGCGTCTCTTTCATACAAAATGTATAGAAGCGTCGCGACGTAAAACACACAGAAGAGACGGGTCGCGGACGCGACTCTCATACATTTACGCACGTCCACGACGCGTCCTAGTCTTACGTCTTTTCTATGTGGCCCGCGCCTTAGGGAAGAGGCCTGTGTCCCAACAGTGGGAACATTATCTAATGATGATAATGACAAAATATATACAGTACAGCTCAAAATAATTATTCCACGGTTCAGCGACATTCTGTGCTATACATACAATGTACTGCGTTGTGTCTCCCTCTGCCCCATTGACATGAAACTCATTACAGGCCCTCCCCTTTCAATCAGGCCCCGCATTATTGAATAGTGTTCTCGTTCACAGCTCCATCGATAATGAGGGGACGGAAATCGAGTTGTCACCTGTAGGGTTGATATTCTTGTTTCATTTTAATGAAGGAAATCGATGACAGCTGTTAGAGTGTTCGTTTTTATAATCTCTTCTGTGGGGAGGTGGTGGGTTATGATCGGCCTTGGTTTTTAGTTGAAACTGTACTGTTGCTGTTTCTGGGTATGTTGTGTGTGTGTTGCTGGGTAGCGTGTGTATTTTTGGGTTATTGTGTGGGTGTTTGAACTGTAATGGACTTCTGTTTTTAGTTGAGACTGTTCTGTTGATGTTTCTGGGTACCTATGTAGTGTGTGTGTTGCTGGGTAGCGTGTGTATTCTTGGGTTATTGTGTGGGTGGTTGTACTGTAATGGACTTCTGTTTTTAGTTGAGACCGTTCTGTTGCTGTTTCTGGATATGTAGTGTGTGTGTTGTTTGTAGCGTGTGTATTGTTAGGTTATTGTGTGGGTGGTTGTGCTGTGATCGGCTTTTGGTTCTAGTTGAGACTGTTCTGTTGCTGTTTCTGGGTATGTAGTGTGTGTGTGTTGCTGGGCTATTGTGTGGATGATTGTGCTGTGATGGGCTTTTGTTTATAGTTGAGACTGTTCTGTTGCCTTTTCTGGGCAGGTAGTGTGTGCGTTGCTTGGTGACGTGTGCATTGTCAGATTATTGTGTGGGTGATTGTGCTGTTATCGGCATTTGTTTTTAGTCGAGACTGTTCTGTAATAACTTACTCGCTCCGCTACATAGCTCAGCATCAGTGGGAACAATGACATAGTTTCGTAGCTTAGCTTTCGAATTTTCGGCGGCATAGCTCCTATCCCGAGTGGAAAAGTACCTTTCTGAAATC
The DNA here is from genome assembly GCA_954870645.1 of Agrotis clavis. NCBI lineage: Eukaryota > Metazoa > Arthropoda > Insecta > Lepidoptera > Noctuidae > Agrotis > Agrotis clavis. The sequence continues at coordinate 9,019,702 of OX940925.1, forward strand.
CATTTGTGTTAGATAGCCCATTTACCGAAGAAGGCTATAAGGCTATATAAAATCACGCTACGACCAACGGAAGCATATTAGCGGGTGAAACCGCGAAAAAACTAGTATAATAAACTGTAAAGCTATAATTGTCAAACAAACAGGCGAAGGCGAATGCGATCCGAATCCTGTCATATAAAAAAGCGAAAACGGTCCGATAGTCTATGTGACAGGCTTCAAACAATTCCATACATTACAAACAAAAACGCCTCGGCACGCATTCGCTTCGTCCGTCAGTTTGACAAAGGCATTAGTCTTATATAATATTAAGTTTTTTTTCATAAACCGTATTACACTTTACAGACCAAGAAATATTTTACTAATAAATTACAGAAAAATAATTCAAGAAGCCAAGCCTTCTTGAATTATTTTTCTGTAATTTAGTTGTAATTTTTCCATAAACGTCAAGAGATTTCTGTAATACTCGTAAAGACATTTTGAAAACAATTTCGCTAAATAAGCTCAAAGACTTGTTTAGTTTATGAGATTGAGATATTAAAAAGATGTACGAGTACATTTGTCTCTCGCTAAACAGAAACGGTCTAATGTTATGTAAATGAGAAAATTAGTTACTTTATGATTTATGAAAGGGAATAGGTACGTTTATTCGACACAATCTAAGGGCGACTCGGTGTCTGATCATGGACCATGCCCGGATCGACGACCGAAGAGCTGTCAAAGAGCTGTCAGCAAAATGACGGGACTCCACTTAAAGACCAAAGCCTGCCGGGGTCGCGGAACTAACGGTTATCCTTGGCCCTGGGATGGAAAGGGCTATTGAAGGACATCGTGGATTTTAGTCAGTACAAGTGTGATAGTCGCCCGGGTCGACGGCGCGTTGTATTCCACGCGCGCCTCAAAGAGCGTCAGCATAATGACGGGCCCCCCCCTTTAGAGGGCCAAAGCCTGCCGGGGTCGCGAGACACACGTATACCGCGACTCCGGTACACAAAAGGCTTCTGAAGGAGACCGTGGTCCACAACCGTCAGTACAAGTCTGACAGTCCCTCCTTCCCTGCCCTGGGTGGGAGGACTCGTTTGATGAATTTACCACGATCAAAAAAAAAGTGATCACCAACTGGTTGCGGGACTAACGAATTACCGTGAACCCGGAACGTAAAGGGCTATTGAAGGACACCGTGGATTTTAGTCAGTACGAGTCTGACAGTCCCTCCTGCTCTGCCCTGGGTGGGAGGACTCGTGTGTGAAAGTGTAACAAACATCCATTTTTCACCATGAGTTCTTTTTTTTCTCTTGTACATGATGCGCTGGTACACAGAAACTACAAAAGGACATTTGCTTATGATCTTTACATAATTCGTACAAGTTCCACAACTCTCTCAGTTACGGAAGTGTACTTTAACCATAAAAGAATAAAGTTCATTCCCCTTCTGCTCTTTCAGACCTTCACCGCATCATTACACTTAATACAAAATTTATTGACCCACCGTTTATTGTACCATATTTTTAAAAGCCATCCATAAAATTACCTATAGCGTAAAACACCACGCTCTATTGAATATTTTTTTTATTGGCAACGTTAAATTTAAACGGGCAAGTTTCAGCCGTAAATTAAATTTTGTGTAGATCGAGCTTAGATTGGCTGTAAAGTGGGAAAATGGGCAAATTGGGCATTTTATTGTTTTCGATTGGGCAGGAGGGAAGTGTCATTAACATTGTTGATTTTAATTGGATTTGGTGATAAATGGGATTGTGTAATCTGGTATATTATTGGTAGGACCTAAAATGTATTTAATGTTTTACATCAGCTTATAATGAGTGATATTTCCATCCGCACGAACAAAATACGCGTTATGACGTTAGTCCATTTGCGATCACTTTGAAAAATTGAAAACTGTTTTGTAACTGTAAATTATAAAAATTGAAACTTTTTTTTTTTTAATTTCAAATAGGGTATTTCTATCTAAAGAAAACACGCAACTTCTTGTTTTTTTTTTATCAGCTTATGCTAATGATCACAAACTTTTTTTGATGTGAGTAGATATTAGACAACTGGGCTACAATGGTTTTATTCTTGCTGGGGTACAAAAAATTCAGAAAGTAACTGAAATCCATCTTTTCAGCCTGAGCTGTACAAGAATGAGCTGGTTCGTCAGTCCTCCACTGACAGTGCTGAGTTGGAGTTCTGTGGCAAGCTGCACTTCGCTCTCAAATACGATCAGGAAGTCGAGGCTCTCGTTGTCAAGGTAAGCTATAGATTCATAGAAACAATCGTCATCATCAGCCTAAGGCGCGGGCCACATAGAAAAGACGTAAGACGCAGAGGGGGCGGAGACATTATCTCTCCGGCGTCTCTTTCATACAAAATGTATAAAGGCGTCGCGACGTAAAACACACAGAAGAGACGGGGCGCGGGCGCGACTCTCATACATTTTCGCTGTTCCGCGACGCGTCCTCGTCTTACGTCTTTAATTTGTATGTGTCCCGCGCCTTAGTAAATGGTTCCTGTCCACGATGCAGCGCTGCCGCACCGCCACCGCTCCGCTCCGCCATTTGCTAGTGTTTGAATTTGCGGCGGGCGGCGGTAGCGGCGCAGTCGCGAAGGTATACACAGCATAGTAGCGCGGTGGCGCATGGCGTAGCGGTGGCGGCATCTTGTACAGGAGCCCTAAGTGTTCCCTCTTCTGCTGGGACATAGGCCTCCTCTCTGTGAGAGGGAGTGTGCCATTGTCCACCATGCAGGCGCAGTGCGGGTTGGTGATAGATGTCACAAATGTCTTGGAGTTTTTGGTTCTAGGAAATGTCGGTTTCCTCGCAAAGTTTTCCGTCACCGTCTTAAAAGCAGTGTTGATAAAATAAATTACACAAAATAATGCGATTGTCAGGGTTCGAACTCACGAGACAACTCGTAATTCGAGGACGACACTACTAGGCCACTTCCGCTCTTCATATACATAATTGTCAAAAACAATAAAATTCAAAAATTTCACCTAAATTCAAAGCTTTCCGAAACAAACGAGAACACAGAAAACAAATCGTTATCTACAGCTTATCTCGTGGCATGTATCTCCGTGTCTCCAGTGTACACTGACCTTTTGCCATAGACCAGAAAATTAGATTTAACAGAAGGGATAATCTTTGTTTTGAAAGCATTCTCAAACAAATTGAATACGACATGATCCAAAATTAATTGTTATTATAGTTAAAGTTAAATCATTTATTTCAAGTGGGCCATCAAAGAGGCACCTTTAAACATCAAATATTAAAATTATAGGAAATGGGATGGGATGGGATTGATTCTACACCACTAGCACTCCGCCCGTGACTTCGTCCTCGTGATTTTTGAATCCACTCTATGTGTTTCTACTCCCGGCAGCTTTTTAAGGGACTTTTGAAAAAATCTAAATAAAAATCCAACAAAAAGAGACTCCTAGCACTCGTATTAACGAAGTTTCATACAAGGTATCACCCCCAAAAAAAAACCTCGCAGGAGTTGAATTTTCCAAAATCCCTTTTTAGGTAGCACCTACTTTGTAAAAGGAATCTCTGTGCAAGAGACTCCTAGCACTTTTCAGTCGGGCATGCGGACGGCGAGTAATGGGCGACTCGCTGTCCGACCATGGACCATGCCCGGGTCGACGGCGCATTGTGTTCCACGCGCGCCTCAAAGAGCGTCAGCACAATGACGGGGCCCCCCCTTTAGAGGGCCAAAGCCTGCCGGGGTCACGAGACACACGTATACCGCGACTCCGGTACACAATAGGCTACTGAAGGATACCGTGGTCCACAAAGTCAAAGTCAAAGTCAAATCATTTATTCCAATTAGGCCATCAAAGAGGCACTTTTGATTTGAACGTCGCTCGATTATTACATTTAAGGGAAATAGGAAGGGATGGGATTGATTCTACACCCATTCGCTAAGGTAGGTTGTATGGAGAAGAATGGGCAAGAAACTTCATACTTACTCTTTTTCAAAAATGTTTTACAATGTTTTGAAATTACAAATTTAAAAAATAATAAATAAATGTGAAAGCGGCGTACTCAAGTTATGACCATTGAAAGAATAAAAAAAACAATAAATAGACAGAAAAGGTACACGGTGTTCACACTTTCACAAAATAATGCAACTATAACTTTATACAAATACAATATAGGCAGTGTGTGAGCATTAAAATTTCAACCAAGTTTGATTCTGCTCAAGCCCTACATTGTAGGTACTATGGAGCAGGACCAGCATGTTTCCAAGCATTTTTATCTTGAATATAATCTTCTAATTTATAATATGCTTGTTTACTTAGAGAATTTTTGATATGAGTTTTAAATTTTCTTTCATTTAGTTTTAAGACCTCACTAGGTATTTTGTTGTAACATTTAACACAGTCCCCATAAAAGATTTTTGTACTTTTGACAATATAAAATAAGGTTGATCAATTTTATCTTTATTTCTAGTATTAAAATTATGCCTATCATTTTTTTTTTTGAAAAGATGAAGATTTTTCCTAACATACATTATATTTTCATAAATAAATTGACAGGGTACTGTCATTATATTAATCTTTTTAAATAGTTCCCTGAGAGATTCGCGACGATTTAAATTGTAAATTGCTCTGATGGCTCTCTTTTGCAAAATAAAAATAGATTCAATGTCCGCCGCCCGGCCCCAGAGTAGAATGCCGTAAGACATTATGCTGTGAAAGTAGCTGAAGTAAACTAAGCGTCACACAACCGTCAGTACAAGTCTGACAGTCCCTCCCATCCTGCCCTGGGTGGGAGGATTCATTTGATGATTTTACCTTGGTAAAAAAAGCACTTTTCAGTTCCTTGCTCTGAAAGAAAGAAAGAATAATTTGTTTCTTAATTTATAAGTTTCACGTGGTTTTACCCATGCTGCTCAGTCCCTTTTTGTGGTAGCGTGATGTTATATAGCTTATAGACTTCCTCAATAATTAGACTATCCAACATAAAAATATTTTTCAAGTCAAACCAGTACTTCTTGAGATTAGCACATTCAACCAAACAAATTCCGTATCGATGTGTACAGTCACGAGCAATAACATGTAAACACTTAACAAAATTCAAACGCAAATTACTCGTGAAATACTGTTTTCCACTTTGAAATAAGACCTAGTTTGTAATAGTATGGCTTCCGAAATAGAAGTTTAATTAAAAGACAAACGTTTAATCAAAATGGTACCTAGCAGAACATCGCTTTTGAATACTGCTTAGTGTATACATACTATTGCTCGTGACTGTACATATACGTGAATTTCGCTTCTATTATAATTCTTGGTCTATAACTGGGCTTAGCACAACCAGTCTTGTCCATGGGGGATTAACATGTTCCCAGATTGGAATGGCGTCGGCTTAGTAGCGTCTGGACATGTTTTAATTTAAGATGGAGATTGCATTTAAATTAAGAAGAATGTATGTATACTCCAGTCCAAATCTGTAGCAAGCTTAAGTGGCATTGGGCTGGTCATGCCGCAGAACCGACGAAAGGTGGAGTAGGAAGGTTCTCGAATCGAAGGTTCTCGCTTAGGGTGGGACGCCCCCCGGCAAGATGGACCGATGACCTGAAGAAGGTGGCTGGCAGTGGCTGGATGGAAAAAGCAGGAGATCGTGCGCTGTGTCGCTCCCTGTGAGAGGCATACCTATGTCCAGCAGTGGACTGCAATAGACTGAAATGATGGTGATACTCCTGTTTATCCAAATGTGCTATAGTCCCCGCCAAATAAGTCTGGAACAAAGGTTCAAAATAAAATATAAGGTCAAGATCGCCTCTTACCACGATACGTTGCTTTTGGTCGTTCTACGACATTTTCTTTACATTTTTTCGAATGGTTTTGAAGTACTGCAATATATTGGTACATGTGGGCAACGTATTTTATTCCACACATAACTGGCGGAAACTATAGATGGAGGGTTATGTTTATGGTATCGCCAGTATCGCGGTGGGGCACGGAATGAATCCACGGTGTTCGATCAATAGCTCTTTATGTTCCAGTATCTTGGTTACCTGATAACACAATAATAGGCGTACTACCTGACCCGCTGAACTTCGTACTGCCTCTACCTTATAAACCTTCCCTGGACTTCCAAAAATAATTCAAAATCAAAATTAGCCAAATCGATTAACCCGTTCTCGAGTTTTAACGAAACTTACGAACAACATTTGATTTTTATATTGGCGGCTCCACATTAGTGCCGTGAATTCACGCCGCGAATTCTCGCCGTGAATTCTCGGCACAGTACCGACACTGACGGGGAACATGCGCGAATGCGCGTAAACCCCGCGAAAACCATCCATATTCTCGTTCGCGCCTGTTCACGGGGGTTCACGGCAGTAATGTGGAGCCGCCATAATGTAGAGAAGAAGATGTGCTCAAATTACCGTTCAATAAGATTCAAGATTGATGATCTAATTACCTTATATTCAATCTAAAACTGATTTTAGATCACTTAACAATCTCAAAAAAGCTCTTATGCCTGATTGCTTTTAATTTTGTTTTTTCATTTATTTTTATTAGACGCTTTAATAAATTAAATAAAAATAGACGATAGATCTTTTCCACTTAATGTTTACCAGTACTTTTTTTAGAAGTCAACAGCCGGGATATTTGTTATTAATTTACTTGAAGTTCAATCACTGATGGTACTCTACCTCTTTGGAAATTATACTTTAATAGAGTGGGAATTTACCGAAATAAGGGCATTCACCGTGCTCAAAATAAAAGAGTACTTGTATTTGACAACCTTTAAAGGTAAAAATGCTCACATAAAAAAAAATATTTTTCAAATCGGTTGGCAAGCGACGGAATTATGTGCAAATAAAAAACGCACTGCTCCAATGCAGAGTAAACGAAAGGATTGTTGATGTAGACAATGTAGATATTTTTTTGGATTTCTGTTGATTTTTCAAAAACCGCTTGTCCGATTTCGATAAAATTTTAATGGGACCATTTGGGAAGAAAATACCCTTTCCAACCAAAAAAAACCGTTTGGCAAACGACGGAGTTATGCGTGAACAAACATAAAAAAAATACGAACATCCGAATTGAGAACCTCCTCCTTTTTATAGAAGTGGGTTAAAAATGTTCGGTTCCGATACCCAGTCACTTGTAAAAGAGGAGAAGCTTATTATCTGTAAAGGTGTAGTCTAATCGAATGGCCTGTGTTTGAGGCCAGGCTTTAATTTGATATACCCTGTTGGTGCAGTGGTGCTGAGGTCCCGGTTTCGATTCCCAGGTCGGGCAACGTGTTATTAGGGTTTTTCATTAGGAATATTTCTCAGCAGTAGCCATGAAGTCTGGCTTTGTGCATTCGATGGCAATTTTATATGGGACTTTGATATAATATGAGCGTACTAGTGTACTTCATAATATACCCAGATACAGATCAGATACAGATCATAGTCGATGACATAATCTGGGGGAGCTCGTGGCTAAATAATTACAGCTACACAGGCCGATCATTCTGGTTAAGCCGCGCTTACCGAGGTTGGTCTGTAAATGGGTGACCTGTGACCATCTGTCATAGCGAGTTTCCCCCGGGCCTCAGAAAGCATGTAAAGTCGTTGGTCTCGGCTGTCATTTGTAGATCTTTGACAGTCGTTACTGTCAGTCAGAAGCTGTAAAGTCTGACAACCAGTCTTACGAGTAACATGGGGTGTTGTATTATCCAGTTACTGGGTTCTGGAGGTCCGATAGGCAGTCGCTCCATGTAAAATACTGATATCCAGCTATCTGGTTCGACTGGAAGCCGACCCCAATATAGTTGGGAAAAGGCTAGGCAGATGATGCAAATGATGATGTCATAGTGGATGACTTATTTATCGATTTTCCATCCAAAAACAGGCCATTATAGTCCATTACCTGTCAGAAGAACTGTATCCCACCAGTGGGAATAATAAAGGCTTATCAAGATCATACTAACATTTATCTTGCTAATTTCCACTTCAATGAATAATCCTTTACAATAAGGTACCTATCCAAGCCAATGAAATTGTAGGAGTTTCAATTTAATACTATTATCTAACTTGTTGGAGTTCAATATCGGTATCATAACGAGTTCATTCACCCCCGCACCGGGACCTAGGGGTTGAGCACCCCGGAATTGGCAGGGGCTGTTAAATTTATAATTTTGGGGTCTACAATATTATACTTTACAATACTAGCGCTTTTCGCGACTTCGCTCGCGTTAATTTAGAACAAGGTATAAAAAGTAGCTCGGTCGATAAATCAACGGAAAGGCATTTTATTTTATTGAAATAAGCCCGCCAATCTATTTCCACAACAAATGCAACTTGTGAAAGCCAGAATCAAGGGTTGCGACCCCCAGAAAAGTATACTCAATGAAGCTTTGACAAAATACTGGAAAATCAATTTTACTTACAAAAAGTCGCAGCGAATCAAAATGAAAGCATTTATTTTTGAATAGTCAAAAGACGATTCGGTAACTGTTACTGTGAAAGTACTGTTGATGTCCAATCCAAGGCGATCGAAATTAATTGTGAAATGTTAATTACCACATGAAAAAAAGTCATTCCAAATAATAAAGAACAGTTCTGCGAATTCCAATAACATAAAAGAATCAAAATCAAATCATCTTTCTCACTATGTCCACATTGCCCTCATTTTTGGTCCAATCAATTTTTTTAGGTCAGTAGAATGTAACTTGCCAAACGGCCGTGATTTTTCCAAATCAATCGCTTCTATAGGAACAGAAATGAGACCATTGGGCAGTAAGATCGAGATTTGGGAAATATCATTCTCATTTACAAGGTAACTGTTTCTCGTAACGAAAGATTTTTTTAACCATTCATCTGCAATCAAAAATTTGAATTTGAAAAACGTTTCTCTAGGAATTTCTCTTGTATCACGGGTGTGTTGACAAACTCAAATTCAAAGCATTCATTTCTATTAGACATTATCATGTTCTTTTGAATTGTCAAAGAAAAAATGAAGCTATGCTACAGTCTCAGACACAAGAAATGACAACTTGTGAAATTACTGTGTTCGCATATTCCAAAGCGTAGATCTCTGTGGAGAAGAATGGGCAAGAAACTACATTATATTCAAACAACATGTTGTTACAAAATTTTGTTTAAATTGTAGAAAACGGGGATTGAACCCGTGAGACCAACCATAGCATTCGATCTCGCTCAGCCACTGTGCTAACTAGTGCCGTCAAAATATCAAGAAAATAAGTAAAGAGTTAAAACGCAAGAATCAACGTGTAGTTGAAAATATAAAGCATACGTGTGATGTGATGCGGGAATGTTTTAAAAACTTACCGTGGCCCTGGAACGCAAGGGCCACGTTTCGTCATTATGAGGCTGATAGTCACTTCTGCATCACCCAGAATGAGAGAGCATCATCTGCCTGCCTTTTCCCAACTACATTGGGGTCGGCTTCCAGTCGAACCAGATGCAGCTGGATTACATGGAGCGACTGCCTTTCGGACCTCCACAAACCAGTTACTGGGTATCCCCATGATAAGACTGGTTTTCAGACTTTAGGGCTTCTGACTAACAGTAACGACTGTCAAAGATCTACAAATGACAGCCGGGACCAACGACTTTACGTACTTTCCGAGGCACGGAGGAAACTCACTATGGCAGATGGTCACCCATCCACAGACCAACCTCTCCCCTCTCCAGAATGAGAGGGAATAAAAGGAAAGCAAGAGGCAATATTCAGTCGTAGTCTCATCTCGCAATTGTCAAGAAACTTCCGTTGTGTAAACGAGCCTTAAGATTGGATGTCAAAGGCATTTTTTTGAAGAAATTCAGCGTATGAAGGAACTTAATTGAATTTTCTGGTGTATGCGTCATGACCTTAACGGTTCGTTGAACCCTATCGGACTTGATGATATTTACATAATAAGCTTTACGACCGTGTTTGGGTAGTATATTGTGGTTTCGCATGCATATTATTATGGAATATTTCAAGTAAAGGTTAGGTTAGGTGTTAAGTGGTTTGGAACGTTCGGAAATGATTTAAGTTCATTTAGAAATTGTTAAGTTACTTCTAGTCAGGTGAATTAGAACATTTCAAGCCAAGAACTTTTAAAAGCTTTTTAACGTTTTGGGATTATCTGTTTTATCAGTACTATGCTGGGTAGTTTATTTTTCTAATTATTCCTCCCTCACCGCGAGCATTCACCGGTAATGTAACGTTACAGATTCGAGCATTTCATCAGTGAGGGAGGAAAATCGAGCATTACAATGCGCACCTTGTATCAAAACTATATTAAAACTAAATGTACGCGAATGCTCGTCAGTCAGGGAGGTAGGTAGTATGTAATGTAATGCCCAAAGTCGAATCTATAATGGCGCTGTAGCGGCACATACTTACGAAACACATACTAATTAGAGGAGCGCACGCAGCCGTTCGCCACCGTGCGCCCGCGCATACTGAGCTAGCCGCGGTGAAAGAAATGCGGCCCGGCCAGCTGTATCCTCACGCTCCTACAATTTAGGGAGCTCGGCACATCCTACCTACATCGCCGAATTGTGTTAGACTTAAGTTTGTTTGTGTACCTTATTTATTTTAATATATGTTGACCAATAGTGTATATAAGTAGCTTTCTACAATAAAATGACACAGATCGTTATTCGCCTTCTTACTCGCAACAACCTTCCCCTAAAGTGGTGACCCCGCGTTCGACATGTCTCTGCCCGTAACCGAAGGAGTCAAGACTACTACTACGCCTGAAGACGTCGAAGCAATTAGTGTCCAGTCGCGCATACCCAAGTTCTGGAGCAATAGACCGAAACTATGGTTTGCCCAATTTGAGGTCATTATCCACAACCAGAAGCTCGGCGATGAAAGCAAGTTCTCACTACTGGTGGCTCAGCTGGAGATCAAGGACATCGATCAGATCAGCGATATCATCTTGTCACCGGCCAACTCCGGCCGTTATGACGCTGCAAAAAGAAGACTGTTGGAGGTATACGAAGATAGCGAGGGTATTCAGCTACAAAAACTGCTGAATGAAATGGAGCTCGGAGATCAACGACCATCACAGTTGCTTCGCCGAATGAGAAACCTCGCTGGGACCAAGATGCCAGATGACACCCTGAAAATGTTGTGGCAAGCACACCTACCCGCTTCTACCCGCACAGTGTTGGCAGTGAGTGAAGAATCCAAGCTTGACTCGTTGGCTGCCATGGCAGACAGGATGCAAGAACAGCTAAAAGAGGTAAATGCCGTGTGTTCCTGCCAGTGTCAACCTACCACGTCAAAAGCTCCAGCTACAGCGTCGCCAACCGAAGTAGCGGCGATGTCTGAACCTGCAGGCCAGAAACTCTACAGCATGATAGAAGCCCTGACCAAGGAAGTCGCAGCGCTGAAAACACAGCGATCCCGCAAGTTCCAACGCCGATCCCATAGCTACAGAAGCCGTTCCCGGTCCAAATCACGAGACAAAAGAAACGACGTGTGCTATTTTCATAAAAAATTCGGAAAAACAGCATTCCGATGCAGAAGCCCGTGCAGTTTTAAAGGAATGGAGAGCGAGAAGTCGGAAAACTAAGAGAGACTAAAGCCGTGGCGGTGGCCGAAGTCGACGATTTATCCACATACCGCCTATTTGTACACGACAAATCAACCGGAAAAAAATTCCTGATCGACACAGGCGCAAACGTTTCCGTTTTACCTGCCACTGTACGAGAAAAACAGCGGACACCAACGAACTACTTGTACGCAGCAAATGGTTCACAAATACCCACATACGGCGAGCGAACCATTGTTCTCAACATCGGAATGCGACGTGCTTACAGTTGGCGATTCATGGTTGCAACAGTTAGTAGGCCGATAATTGGCGCTGACTTTTTGCACCACCACGCACTAATGGTGGATCTCCATGGAAGACGGTTGGTGGATAAAAGAACCAATTTATCGGTACGAGGTTTCCTATCACCCACACACGAAGGAAGCATCCGAACCATCGACGACAAGCTTCCCTACCACGACCTGTTGGCCAAGTTCCCAGACATCACAAGACCAAACTTAAACAAACTGGGAAATAGTGAAGTCGAACACTACATCGAAACTACCGGCCCGCCGATTTTTACAAATGCGAGACCACTACCGCCACATAAATATAATGCCGCGAAACAAGAATTTCAACTCATGATGAAACAAGGAATTTGTCAACCATCAAATAGCCCATGGGCTAGTCCTTTACACATGGTTTTGAAAAAGGATGGTACCTACAGAACCTGTGGCGATTACCGTAGACTCAACGCGGTAACCACGCCCGATCGATACCCAGTACCACGACTGCATGACTTCACACATAACCTACAAGGCAAGAAGATCTTCTCAAAAATTGACCTACAGAAGGCGTACTATCAGATTAAAAACAGAGAAGAAGACGTGAAAAAGACAGCCGTGATTACACCCTTTGGATTGTACGAGTTTACAAGAATGTGTTTTGGTTTGAGAAATGCAGGCCAAACATTCCAACGTCATATTGATAACGTGCTTCGTGGTTTACCTGTTTTCCCATTCGTCGATGATATTCTCGTAGCTTCTGAGAACCAAGAAGTACACAGAAGAGAGTTTGAAGAAGTGTTTAAGCGACTCAACGAGAGTGGTTTAAAAATAAATGTCGCTAAGTGTATCTTCGGCCAGTCAAAACTCGATTTCCTGGGATACACAATTAGTCCAGAAGGCATTACACCGACGGAAGAAAAGGTACAAGCAATCCAGTCCTACCCGTTACCAAAAACGATCCAAGACCTACGCCGTTTCATCGGGATTCTGAACTTTTATCGTTCCAGTATACCCCACGCGGCTGAACATCAAAAAGAATTGAGTAAATACTTTCACAACGCCAAGAAAAACGACAAAACAAACATACAATGGACTGAAGAGGCAAAAGAAGCATTCAGTCAATGTAAACAAGATATCAAAAATTGCGCAATGTTATCCTATCCATCACTGAGCGAACCTTTCGCGATGATGACAGACGCTTCAAATACATGTGCTGGTGCCGTCATATAACAAAAGATCAACGGCAAGTGGAGACCACTGGGATTTTTCTCCAAGAAGTTCAGTGACGCACAACAAAAATACAGCACCTATGACCGTGAGTTGCTATCAATATACATGGCAATACGTCACTTTCGTCGTGTATTTGAAGGAAGAGAATTAATCGTTTACACGGACCACAAACCGCTGTGTAACGCATTAACTTCAAACAGCAAGTCTGAGACACCCCGCCGAACAAGATACCTTGAATATATCGGACAGTTTACGTCAAATATTCAACACGTAAACGGCAAGGACAACAAGGTCGCAGACGCACTATCACGCGTTGAAACAATAACATGCCCAACACCACTAGATTACACCGAGTTAGCAAAAAAACAAGACCAAGACGAAGAATTAAATGTACTTGTAAACAAAGGAAAGTACATATTCAAGAAGATCGCCATTCCCAACTCAACCGCCAAACCCGTTACCTGCGAGATGTCATCAAGCACCGCTCGTCCATACCTGCCACACGATTTTAGAAAAGTAGCATTCAGAGCTATTCACGACCTTAGCCACCCTGGCATAAGGGCGACAAGAAAACTAGTCACTGCCCGCTACTGGTGGCCCTCGATGAATAGTGACGTAAATGAGTGGACTCGAACATGCGACGCGTGCCAGCGTGCTAAGGTGCAACAACACACGAAGGCACCTATTGCAAGTTTCCAACAAGCAAACAGACTGGAGCACGTGCACATAGATATCGTTGGCCCGTTACCTATCTCTGACGGTTTTCGATACCTATTGACCATGATAGACAGAGCTACCAAATGGCCTGAAGCACTCCCACTGGAAGATATAACCGCAGAAAAGGTCGCTAACGCATTTTACGAAGGTTGGATTGCGAGATTCGGTTGCCCAGTAACCATAACCACAGACCAAGGAAGACAATTTGAGTCCGATCTGTTTAATAAATTGATGCAACGCATGGGAATTCACCGCACCCGCACCACTGCTTACCACCCGCAGTGTAATGGCGTGATAGAACGATGGCACCGTTCACTAAAAACATCGCTCACCGCTAGACTCCAATCTACAACATGGTCGCATGAGCTACCTACAGTGCTGCTGGGACAACGCGCTTCAATAAAAGAAGATGTAGGTGCAAGTACCGCTGAATTATTATATGGCCAAACTCTGCGATTACCAGGAGAATTCTATGAAGAATCAACAAAACATCGCGATACAATATCCAACTTCATGAATAAGCTAAATGGAGCATTAAAGAAGGCCCAGGCGCAACGAAAGTCTAACCAAACCCGAGCGACATTTATTCACGACGATCTTTATAAATGTTCGCATGTTTACCTACGCAATGACGCATCAAGTAAACCTCTGACGCCGACCTACACTGGCCCGCATAAAGTAATTAGTCGTAATGAGAAATACTTCACTATCCAGTTACGCAATAGATGCACCAACATCACTGTTGACAGACTAAAGCCAGCTTTCCAGATGAATACTGAGTCAGAAGCACCAGTCACAGACACGCCTGCATACGTCACAAGATCAGGAAGGACATCAAAGCCCTGCGTACGTTTCACTAGCGGGGGAATGATGTAGCGGCACATACTTACGAAACACATACTAATTAGAGGAGCGCACGCAGCCGTTCGCCACCGTGCGCCCGCGCATACTGAGCTAGCCGCGGTGAAAGGAATGCGGCCCGGCCAGCTGTATCCTCACGCTCCTACAATTTAGGGAGCTCGGCACATCCTACCTACATCGCCGAATTGTGTTAGACCACAGAATATATAATAGTACCTAAGTTTGTTTGTGTACCTTATTTATTTTAATATATGTTGACCAATAGTGTATATAAGTAGCTTTCTACAATAAAATGACACAGATCGTTATTCGCCTTCTTACTCGCAACAACATTCCCCTAAAGCGCCTTTAGGTGTTATGAAAAGGGGAATAATATAAAAAAATTGAATTTCTGATTCTCAGCAAAAATATGACTTGATTTTTTTTATCGATATACTGTCATTTCATGATAACTTCACCTTGGGCATGTGTAAATGACACTTAGAATTAACTGGTTAATGAAAGATTGGATGACCCATTTGTATGGGAAAACGAATAATTAATTAAATAATGGAACCGCTGACAACCACGGGACAAGGTAAATGTCAGGGTTATTTTCTAAAATGATGGGTGATTTTTCAATGGCTCCCTCATGGTGGATGCCTCACGCTATCTATAGGTATAAATCTCAGGATGGATTTTTTGCCCACTCTTTGTGATCCGATTACGATGAAATTGAATTACACATCCGTGTTTTACTATAACACGGTGTGATATAAACACAATATTTTGGATTGGATTTTTACTGTGTCTGTAAAGGTCTTAACCCTTGAGCTACAAGACTGCGATGATAGAACAATATGGAGGACTTTAATATAAACTAGTGGCCCATCCCGTCTTCGCACAGGTGGTCATGATGTAGGATGAAGCTACATTCACCCTGAGTAGCCTATGTTACTCAGGGTGAATGTAGCTTTCTAATGGTAAAAAAAAAAATTGAAATCGGCTCAGTAGTTTTTGAGTTAGTTCATTACAAACATACATAAACACAAAAGCACAAAACTTTTCTCTTTTTATTATCGTAATATTAGTGTAGAAGAACAAAGAAGTAAATGTCTAATTTGATTTGACTGTTATAGTAGCCATACACCATCCTGCCTATCGACGATCGAAGTGACGCTTGCAATTGTTTTGTTGTATTTGATGGCATGACTTGCCAATTTGACAGGTCATCAAATCGATTTGACACAACGTCAAACCGGCAGCAGTGATGCATTTGGCTATTATTCGATGATGACAGCTACAATTTTATAAATTTGTAGCTATCAGTCACCGAATAATAGCTATAGATCTAGCTATAAAGTTGCTAAGTTGGCATCGCTGCTGCAGATTTGAAGTTGTGTCAAAGCGATCGTACGATAGGCAGTATGGTGTATATGGACGAACTGCCAATTTGAAACAATTGCAAGCGTCATACGATAGGCAGGATGGTGTATGGCTACCATTAGAGAAATGACAGTCGGGCCTAACGGCTTTACGTGCTTTTTGAGGCACAAAGCAAACTCGCTATTTTAGATGCTCACCCATCCACAGACCAACCTCGGCACGCGCTGCTTTACTTCGAAGATGGGCCTGGGTGGTTTTATAAATAAGTTTTACACCAAATCATGAGCGACTCCAATTTATGGTGTCGAAACTAAAGAAGACTCATCATTGCTTACAATCAGGCGATAATAGTGACCAATCATGAGCCTATCATAAATTAAAAATATATACGAGTATACTTCATTGGCAGGTAGTGGGTTCGAACCCAGTCAGGCGCCTTACTTTGACTTCTTTATTCCATCCATCACCGCTGCCCATAAAACGGTAAAGGAAACCGACATATCCTACAACCAAATATTTGAAGCCAAGTGACATCCAACCTGCACTGGGCTGCTCGAAGTGGATTATGGCCCACTCCCTCTCATAGAGAGGAGGCTCGTGTCCCAGCAGGCTGGTGATGATAATTACATAGGTACCTATTTATAATTATTTCCTCTTGTCCAGATATTCGAAGCCCGCGACCTGCCCATCAAGGACGTGACCGGCAGCAGTGATCCTTACATCAAGGTGTTCCTCCTCCCCGACCGTAAGAAGAAGTTCCAGACCAAGGTCCATCGCAAGAACTTGAACCCTGTCTTCAATGAGACTTTCTTGTTCAGGTAAGTTGAAATACAATGTTTGACGACATGGTTGGCTCAGTATCTGAGCGACCGACTGCTGTGCAGCAAACATTTGTATAATCTTCAAGTAGTTGTTCCTGTTTGTGTATGTGAGTTTCTATGTTTGTAAACGCACCCACGACACAAGAAAAATTCTTAGTGGGGCCAACGATTTTTATTTAAAAAAAATGCACGTTTGGGCCTACCACACGCACAAGCTTCACCACAGTTTTACCTGCGCGATTGGGCGTTCAGTGTTGCCGACACAGATATATATACCTAGATAACGCAAGAGCAACTATGTACTTCGCGTGCCAAAATTCCGTGCTAGTTTACGACCAAAAATCGTAAGTGCCCATTTTTGCGCTCGTGTAAATCGGTCAATTGTCAGTTGGGCGTCAGTTTTAATATTAAAATGGTTAATTGTGCTGTGGGACGAGGGGGGTACCGTAAGCGGGGAAATATATCAATCGATTTGGTTTTCCCATGACTAAAAAAGTTTTTGTGACGTCATAAAAGGTAGTCAAAAAATGGCTGGCTTGGTTTTCATACAGATCGTGATACTTGCGTTATCTAGGTACCTACATCTATATCTGTGGTTGCCGACCGTGTATTGTTTTTTCGTGCGCAGGTAAAACTGTGGTAAAGCTTGTGCGTGTGGTAGGCCCATTATATAAAGGGAAGGGAGTGGAAGACTGCACCCAGGGAAGGGAATACTTTTACCAACTAAAAACACCCTGTTCCTTCATACATAATATGCGCTTTCCGATAAAACCTCGGTACCGCGCGGGCATGCAGATAGCAGGTAACGGGTGACTCGCCGTTCTATCATGGACTATGCCTGATCCGGCGCGTCGTGTTCAACGCGCGCCTCAAAGAGATGTCAGCAAACTGACGGGGACCCCCTTAGAGGGCCAAAGCCGGCGGGGTCGCGGGACTCTCTAATTAGAATATAACCGTGACCCTGGAACGTAAAGGGCTATTTAAAGATCACCGTGGATTTTAGTCAGTACAAGTCTGTCAGTTCCTCTCGTCCCGACCAGGGTGGGAGGACTCATTTGATGATTTTACAATGATAAAAAAAGGACACAGGAAAAATATAACACAAACAATTTATCAAACATAATTTAAAAGTCACAGTGGAAGCTCATTACCATTTTTTTGTCACAAGAACAAGTGAGAATACTAAATCTATCTTCTATCTAAATATATATAACTCAAAGGTGACTAACTGACATAGTGATCTATCAACGCACAGCCCAAACCACTGGACAGATCGGGCTGTTTGGCATGCAGGTAGATGTTATGACGTAGGCATCCGCTAAGAAAGGATTTTGATCAATTCTGCCCCCAAGGGTATAAAATAGGGGATGAATGTTGGTCTAGTGGTTAGTGACCCTGACTGCTATGCCGGAGGTCTGGGTTCGATTCCCACCCAGGACAAATGTTTGTGTGATGAGCACGATCATTTGTTCTGTGTCTAGGTGTAATTTATCTATAATATGTATGTATTTAGAAATATGTAAGTATGTTAATCAGTTGTCTAGTACCCATAACACAAGCTCTGCTTAGCTTGGGACTAGATGGCGTTGTGTGATAGTTGTGGAATATTATTATTATAATATTATTTTTATAAATTATGAAACTTTGTCAATTTTATAAAAAAAAATATTGTTCAGTTCCGACATCCACGCGAACGTCGAAAGTCGCGGGCACAGCTAGTTATCTATAAAACAGCTACCTGCCTTATATTTTCCGACCATAAAAATGTAATATCAATTTTGCCGAGTTCCTAAGATCCTGAACTTCTTAAAATTCTATTTCTACTTTAATCCGTCGCGTCGTTCGATCGCTGCCTCGGGACTCGGCGACAGAAACTTGGCAGTATTTCGTCAAAATATTAGTTTTCCTGAGTGCCACCTGACTTTCCAAGTTACCGGTAAATTGAGTTAACTCTTAGTTATCATCTTGACGTTAATTGTGCTTCAATTTTAAAGTTTCTTTGGAATTTCTGGGATATTGGCTTTCTTGACATTTTGCTGTTGATTAAAACTAAATATTAGCGTTTTTTTTTTTATATTGAGAGAACTCGTGGCTAAATAAATGACAGCTGCACAAGTCGTTCTTACATATTAAGCCGTGCTTACCTAAATATCCTCTAGGGTCGCATTTTATCTCTGTACCAAAATTCATCAAAATCAGCTCAGCCACTTTGTTGTGAAAACGGAACATCGAACAGACACAGTATTGCATTTATCTTACTGATATTATAATTGCTTGTATATTTGTTTGATTCTTTCCGTTTTCGCATCAAAAAGGTTGAACCGATTTTGATTTATTTTGGTACAGGTATAAATGAGGCCTTAGAGATGGTTATTGGCTATATTATTGCCGAAAATGGCTAGTAAATTAGCAATGTTTTTATAATACATTTAGCTTACTATATTTAGCAATTAAAAAATTGGTAGATTAGTAGTAAATAATAATAATGTTTGTTAGTAAAGGCAAAGGCCTTCTTTAATTTTTTCTACGCACCCGTCGGTTGGTAAAATGTGTAAAAGAGGCATTACATGAAAATTAATATATGAAAAAGTGTAATATAAAACCTTTTTTCAAACAAAATTATTTAGCCTTTTAATAATCTTGAATGGCCTGTAAAACACCCTCTTCCGCAAAGAAACTCTTAACTTCTAGAAGTTTCCGGCAACTCATAATTACATCCGACCCTTATCCAAGGTCAACGACCTCTCCTCTCATATCGTAGGCGATAAAAATGTCTAATTTGAATGCAAAACAAATAAAGTGACAAACTTTTTACTTTAAGTTCAGGGACCTACCTGAAAAGGTGAAATTTCAAAGGCAATCATAACTTTTTATGATTTGCTGAACAGGTAGGATTTCAGGATTTCTGCTGTCATGTCAAATATATACCTATATATATAGTTATAATTTGCTTTGTTTATTTTTTTTTCGTAACGATGCCAAAGACAGAACTTTTTGATACAGCTCCAATACGAACTGTTTCAGTGAATCTATACTTCATTATCATTACATAGTATAAAACAAAGTCGCTTACCTCTGTCTGTCTCTATGTATGCTTAGATCTTTAAAACTACGCAACGGATTTTGATGTGGTTTTTGTAATAGATAGAGTGATTCAAGAGGAAGGTTTATATGTATTTAATATGCATAATATAGTAGAGATTACACCTGTGCGGAGCCGGGGCGGGTCGCTAGTATTTATGAAGCTGAAGAGTTTCTTTGGTTGAATGCGATAATCTCAGGAACTATTGGTCCGAATGGAAAATGTATTATGTATGGCTATAAAGCATCAAGCTATGATCTATAGGAGCCGAGCAGTGGGGTTGAAACTGCATCCAACAGCTAGTGCCATTATACGCTATGTGAGAAGTTGGTAGTAGGGACTATCACATAGATCGCTGCGAGCGAGTGAACTAACTCAGGGCGGTTATTGTAAGTTTGCCACAAAAATAATTCCCCACGAAAAAAAGTATGTATTTAGCCAAAGGTTTTTGTTGTTTTTTTAATTTTAATTATTGTTCATTCGACCCATTTTTTCCGCACGGGGATAGCAGGACCTATAAATTATGAAATCCAGCATAAAACTATTGAAAACGAGGATACACTGTGGGATCTGAACAGAAAGTACTAGGAGAACAGGATCAAAAGTTTTTTTCGTGGGGAATTAGTTTTGTGGCGAACTTACAACAACCCACTCAGGATTCTCGGCAGTGACGTGTGTCAATTTAATAAGTACGACAACCATTTTTAGGTTTTGTTTCATTTTTGGCGAAAAGCAAGCATCAAATGTTTATTAAAATATCTTGTTGGATAAAATTGGATGATGCATTATGCAGTTGAGCCCTGGTCTGTTTGTTTGTCAACTTTTCACGCCTTGATGGCTGAAGGGATTTTTATGTAATTTTCCACAATCTGCATTGACCTTTTTTTTATTAATTAAAATCAACAAATGGATCTTTCCGCCCTAGGTTGAGCGGAAGGGACTGTCAGACTAAATCCACGCTTTTCTTCGATTGCCCTTTACGTTCCAGGGTCACGGTGACCTGATAAGACAGTCGCGTAACCCCGCCACAATCTGTATCTCATCAAAGGAGTAGTTTTTAATTTTTATCACGGCATTAAAACCAATTTAAATTTTGTTTTAATCTGCAGCAGGTTAAATTCAAGGGCAAAATCTAGTCTCTTAAAAATGTTTCTAAGTTAAAAGTCAGATTTTCAGTGTATCAATAAAAAGGTACAATCAATCTTCATTTGTGGTAACATAAATCTTGCAATCCTTCTTTTTTCCATTGTTCAGTATTGTTTCGATATCTAGCTATATCCATAAGGTTTCATTCACCCGTCTCCCTCTATGCTAGCTCGGCTCTTACGGAACGTAGTTTCTGCTGCCAAAAGTAAACTAAAAACATGGCGAAACTATAAGGGTTCCTTGTTGACTACGGAACCCTAAAAAGCGCCCTTACTCATAGCGCAATTAAAGTCCCGTTTTATACTATTTACCCATAGATAACCTCAGGTTTAGGTTTGGTAGCGCCTTTATGTCGTAGTAGGTAGTTAAGATGATTTTCACTGCTAGTTGGTTGGCGACGTCATGAGTAAGGGCGTTAAATTATGTGTTCAACACTTGATAGTTTGTTCTAATTAATTCGTTCTTTGCAGCGTCCCGTATGAAGAGCTTCGTCAACGTTACATACAGTTCTCCGTGTACGATTTCGACCGGTTCAGTCGCCATGACCTGATCGGCCACGTCGTGCTCAAGGGTCTGCTGGAGTCTGCTGATCTTCAGCAGGAGATCGAGTATACCATGAACATACTTGCTGCGCCTCAGGTAAGAGAAACAATTGAATGTTTTATTCTTTTAATTTTTCAGGTGGCATGGTATTTATTTCGGCCCCAACTAAAGGCAGTGTTGGCCTATTGGTATCGGCCCCGACTTAAAGCTATTGTCAAACAGACAGGCATAGTGAAAGCAAAGCGAGGCGTTTTTGTTTGTAATGTATGAAATTGTTTGAAACCCGTCACATAGACTATTGGATCGCTTTCACTTTTCTATGTGACTGGATTCAAACAATTCCATACATTGCAAATAAAAACGCTTCGGATCGCATTCGCTTCGCCCGTCTGTTTGACAATAGCTTAAGAGTTTATAGGTCGTGGGTACGAATCCAGCCAAGCGCATTACTTTGTGTAATTTATTTCATCACCACTGCTCTCAAAACGGGAAGGAAAACATCGTGAGAAAACCGGCATGTCCTAGAACCAAAAATTCGAAGACATGTGACATCTACCAACCCGCACTGGGCCCGGGTGTTGGATTTATGGCCCAATCTCTCTTACAGAGAGGAGGCCTGTGTCCCAGCAGTGGGAACATTTATAGGCTGATGATGATGGTATTTAATTGATTTGGTGGAAGTGAGGAACACACTGACCCTCTTTTTTACGGTTCCGTACCCAAAAGGTAAAACGGGATTCTATTACTAAAGCCTCATTTAGACGATGCAAGAACTCGCACGCGATTTGCGTTTCATTGCGTACTTTATAGGTACAACGAATTCAGTTGATCTAACAAATACCGCAATGTAGTGAAACTCGCATGCGAGTTCTTGTTTCGTCTAAATGAGGCTTTAGACTCCGCTGTCCGTCTGTCTGTTTGTCCGTCCGTTTGTCACCAGGCTGTGTCTTTTTGACGTTCATGATATATCAGATATTATTTTTCATGTTTGATTGTCTTTTAGGTACGATTCAGACCAACCGGCCGGGCCAGGCGGCATTTTACAATGCGGTAAAGAAGATTGAAATCTATCAACAGTAAATACAGTCCATATTTGCTTGCAAAGTTATCTCCGTCGGCATCCCGCGACACGTAGCGACGTAAGTTGCATGCAAATATGAACTGTTTTTACTGTTGATAGATTTTAATGTTCTTTACCGTATTGTAAAATGCCGCCCGGCCCGGCCGGTTGGTCTGAATCGTAAGTAAGTAACTTATCCAACGTTTCTTGTATTTCATCATTAGATTGTGTTTTTATAAAAGAAATATAGTAAATATGACCGTATATACGTTTATTATGTATTTATTTTGAATTATTCCCGTTGGATCCCACTTTTGGATCCCATTTGTTTGGTAGTTCCGATGAATCCCATTTTTAATTCCCGTTGAATCCCACTTTTTGACAACATGTGTACATATCAGAAGAAAACTGTTATCGTTATTTCACTGATGTATTCTGAGTAACTAATTTATGAATTTTACCAAAAAAAAAAGTTCCACAAGATCCGACCACCATAGGCTTTCCATAGACCGGTCACCAGTGTGTAGAAAGATGGTACAGACACATTCTGAGAATTTGTTTCAGTCTTTACTTAAAAACTGATAGAATGTCACTAACCAGCAAAAGTACTAGGCTAGTATAAGATCAAGGTGGTATGTCTTGCAGTCTGGTGCCACGTGACACGCAGCGCGGGGGTAAGGTAACTCTAAATGGCCTGCCAAAGTACTAGGCTAGCATAAGCTCAAGGTGGTACGTTTTTCAACGGGGTCAGCGAAGATCACTGAAAAGCGCTGTGATGCCACGTGACAGGGGGGGGGGGGGAAATCACTCTAAATGCCTGCTGCGCTCTAAGATATGGGCCCCTTAAAACACTCCGTGGTGATACAGCTGCACGAGAGACGGTGCGACGAGGTAGCCTTAGCCTTACAAATCTTCCCCTTTTTAGGTAGTTTATTTTTCACAGAAACGAGATTTAAAAAATAAAAAACCTGCAATTTGTTATGTAATCGATAAATCGATATAATGTTACATTTTTTTTGTGATAGTGACAACACTGATTTTAATTCGACACTGACTGACACTTATCTTGTTGCGCTCAATATGGATGTGTTTTTTATTGGACATCGTCTACTCTCGCCCCAGCCACCGCTGATGACGCCCGAGGGCGTCGGAAATCGCGAGTCATATTCCAGCCGCTTCTGGTCGAGGAGTCCGGGAGCCGTCCGACCAAGGACAGGTCCAAGTCATGGCGCGTCGTGTTTCACGCTTTCCTCAAGGGAACTGATGCGAGACTGGACCATAGGGCCATACGCCTAACACGACGCGGGCGAAACCGCAATTTTGTCGTTGAAAGTACTCGCATTCAGATTTTTTAAAGCATGTGGGATCCAACGGGAATTGTTTTTGGGATTCAACGGGAATAAAACGTTTTTCTTTTGTTATGGGATTCAACGGGAATTAATTTTAATTTTTTTGGGATCCAACGGGAAAAATATTCAAGTGGGATTCAAAAGTGGGATCCAGCGGGAATAATTCTTTATTTTCCTCTGTTTTATTATTTGTAACTAAAAAAACGTTTATATAAATTGAACCTTCATTTTGCCTTTTCTAAATCATTACGTATTTTATTTACCTCAATATTTTGTATTTCTGTTTTATTTCTCTTCATGTTTTTATTAACGTTATTTCTATGAATGTGTTTTTTTTTTTATTTTGTGAAATAAATATTGCTTTCACAATTTGGTTGGTAACACGTTACTTTTAAGTAACGTTATGGAAGCACTTTATTTTTAAAGCTTAGGCCTAAATTCCTGTTAGTATTATTAATAAGGGCCGGTCCTTATTAATAATGTCCAGTTAATCACGTTGCCCGTAACAGATACATCGCATAGCTCGAGCTGCGCATCTTCCTAGCGCAGCTACTTTGCTGCGGCGCATCTATAAAGCACATTTAACTCGCACCGCTACATAGCGTAGCATCAGTGGAAACGATCACACACTTTAGTAGCTCATCTTTTACATCATCGCAGCACAGCTACGTAGCACATCTAATTTGGAAAGGCGTTACGTTGATGTTGGTCAGCGCACGTTGCGTCAGTACGAATATACATTGTGATTGTTATATCACAATACTGTGACGCTATCGTTAGCGGTGCGTACTACATTGCTTTTTATCCCTAAAATATCTGACCGATATCGTACGCTACCGATATCAGCGTAAAGGAATTTCAAGCTTTATAACAAACACGAATCTGCAAAATTCGATCAAAACATCTCAATTTTGACATTTCAATACCCCACAAATTAATCATCGCCAAAATTTTGCGCCAACTTAATTTAATTTGTGAAATGTATACAGTGCGGCTTAACAGTGTAATGTTGGTGATAGACCAAAATCCATTAATCAAGTCACCTCCATCTTTTTCACCAGCCATCATAACTTGAAACACCAGTGAGGCGCTACTTGCTAAAATAAACGTCACCTATTGTTCAAAAGATATTGCCAAGTTTCCCTTGAAGCCTCGGCCCATAAAACTAAACATAACCCGACAAAGATGAACTGTTTATCATTAAATAGGAAAACAATTAAAGAATTTGATGGTATAATTAGTTTTCCATATGAAGTACACCAAAAAAAAATTGACACATGAGTTGACGTATTGAGTGGTCAACTGTTATAGGTCGTCCATACTAACATTTTTTTTCGGTGTACTTCTTAAAGAAAACTAATTTTACCATCAAATTCTTAACTTTTTTTTCCTATTTAATGATATATAGTTCATCTTTGTTGGATTTTAATTTTAATGTTTACATACAAGAAACTCAAAATAATTAATTAAATTTCTGATTTTTTTGCATATTTAATCATTATTATCTTATTATTATTTGTTTCATTGTTTTATATTATGAATTAAGTATCAAATATTATTATGAAATTCACATTTTTTTTTGACACAATATGAATCGGGCCGAATCTTGTCATACCCCTATAAAACATTTGAAACGTAGTCACTGGTTCTAATGCGTCTCAAGATAAGTTGGGCGGGTAATACATTGGTTTCTTGCGCAATTTTCCTTTTGGTCCTCCGATGTTATTTCGAAGGACAGAGGACCTTTTGTCCAGCACCTTACCTTGAGGTGTATGGTGTATTGAATATAAAACGGTTGACCTAATTTGATGGGGTGGTCAGATACCTCTGTCGAATTAATTGAAGGTCGCATTTGTTTACTTTTTCTACACCATTGGCTTTTTGAGCTTGAACGGTGCTCGTGGCAGATAAATCTACTATGAAGACGCGGTTGGCCCGTGGCTGAGAGATCAACTGTCTGTTGTGCTGCGTCTCTCTGGTTTGATACCCGCACGAGACTGGCCTGTTGGTCTAGTGGTTAGTGACCCTGACTGCTATGCCCGGGGGTCGTGGGCTCGATTCCCACCCAGGACAAATGTTTGTGTGATGAGCACGATCATTTGTTCTGTCTGGGTGTAATTTATCTATAATATGTATGTATTTAGAAATACATATATAAGTATGTTTATCAGTTGTCTAGTACCCATTACATAAGCTCTGCTTAGCTTGGGACTAGATGGCGTTGTGTGATAGTTGTGGAATATTATTATTAATAAACAAATTGTACGATCTACAAGTCGTTTTTCAGGGTCCGATGTTTGTGTATGTAAGTTCAAATGTTTGTTATACAGGAGAAGTTCTTAGAATGGGACAACGTTTTTTAAACAAAAACTCAGCTCGAAGGTCACTTTACGTATTTTCTCAAATGATTCTGATAAGTCTGTAATCAATTATAGTCAACTATAGATTGGCATCAAATTCACTAAACGATACTTATAATTTTCAAAGATATTCAATTTAGCCTTTCAAACTCTATTAATGAAATTAATCACGTTTATATAGCAGCTGCCCGTTTATCGTCGCTTCATTTCAGGCAATGAACAGTCACGTGTAAAGTACTCCATCCAATATTAAATTATTTTCTTCAGATATAATATTATGAAGTTCTTAGGGTCAGTTCACACTTACGTTATGTGACGCGCCGGTACTCGAAATTTGTATATCTTTACGTGTATCTATGTTGTTCTATGTTAGGGGGTTTTGGTTTCCGCACTTAGTCCTTCATGTGGACCATTGTGCGTGAGCCATAGTGGCCTTTGGTGGCTTATTCCAACCAGCCCACCTCCCTCCAGAAGTTGATCAGGTTCTTTGGTCTGTGGAGAACATCTGTGTAAGTCCTGGGTGTCCCGAGGGTCTCTGTCCTGATCTGTGCACTCGAAGAGCACATGCGCGACGGTTTACTCAGTCTCCATGCAAGCCCTGCACAGGGGGCTGTCCGTTATGCCTATTGTGTGGAAGTGTTTGTTTAGGGAGCAGTGTCCCGTTATGGTCCCTGTCAGCAGACGCATGCCGGTCCTGTCCAGGCGTAAAAGACGTCTGGTTAGCCTGCCATCTAAGGATGGCAGAGCTTCTCTGGATTGCCTGCAGCCTGGTGACGAGGTCCAACATCTCTCTGCTTGTGTGAGGGTGCGTTCCTGCAGCCATCTACGTATCTGGTTGAAGGGAATGGGTATAATGGGTTCAGGTCCGCAAACTGATGCGCTGGATGCTCTCCTAGCTAGTTCATCAGCCGCGTCGTTGCCCAATGATCCGCTGTGTCCTTTAATCCATTGTAGTGTCACTTTGTTGCGTTTAGATACCGTTAGTTATCTTTACGTGTATAAAAGAATCAGATTTAAGTCGCTGATAAGCACACTGCGTCGCGTCATCGAGGAAATGTGTATCTTTTTGAGTAGTAAATAAAGATAGAATTTGACAGATTAGAATGAGAAATTAGCCCGAGAAGTTTTAAACAATCCAGACATTTTTTGTAACGAGTATTATCTTTGTTTTTTTCTACGAACAGAAAGAATTGCAAAAACTTGTTACAATAATAATATCGTTAAAACTTTACGACTCCAAGTCAGAGTTTCTTCTTTTTTTCTTTATTTAGTGTACTTAATAAAAGGTGTTATGCCTGAGTTTTTAGGTCAAGGTGTAAAAAGTTGAAAGGAAAAAGTTTATATTATTTTAACAAAAAAATAAAATAATGTACGAGTGCGTGACGTAAACGTCACGAAAATACTTTGTTTAAAAAATTGTAAATACTTGTTTTACACTCACAGAATAATTATTTTCTCAATCTTTGGAACTTATTTTTCTATCTATGAGGGTTTTCTTAGAAAATGCTTCTCTGCCATCTTTGCACTCTGTGTCTCTTTGAGAAAAAACCTCGAGAAATAAAATATCTTTTATGTAATAACAAATACGACCATATATCATGTAGTGGCAAGTTAATTATTATATTGCCAGCGAGTAACAGCTGTAAAGGGGCTTACACATTTTAAGTCGTAGAAAACATTCGTGTACACACGGCTACACACCAAGGTATACAAAACCAGTATAAGCTGACTGTTGAAACGGAAAGACCACACAAGCGAGACCACGATAAAATGGTTTTGTATAGCTTGATGCGTAGCCGTGTGAAGGTCAGTCGCGCGAACGATTAAACGCTGTTTTCAGAGCACCAAACTGTCGTAGATGTCAGCGGCATGTACTATGTTAATTTTTGTTCGTTTTATTTTGTATTCACCTTTTGGATAGTCAAATTAACGTTTATTCTTAAATAGATCTACTCAAAAACGAACGAGAAGATACACCATTTGCAACAAATATACACATTTGTAGTATTGTTGCGTCACGTTGCGTCTCGGCGTAACTGACCGTAACAGTAATTCAAGCCTTTGATAGAGTAGCAATCTTAACACTCGGTGAGAAACATTAGTACAATATCACGGTCATACTATGCATTTGACATTCAGTCCGGCCGGCATCGTTTGATTAATCAGGAAGCCATATTGCGTTACGCGTTATAACAACGCTGACATGGGAAACTATGTCTAAAACGCTGCGACATATGCGTTAGTGTATAAAGGCCATTACCTTCAGAGTCATTTTTCTTCATAAATATTTTTCTTCCTTACTTACATACAACATAGGTACGTGGTTTTTCTTGATAATTACGTAACGTAGAAAGTGTATGTTGTTAGCGTTGTTTGTTTTGCCAGTTAAATATGAGGCAATTGTCATTTTTGCTTACACTTACCATTAACAGTTTTGGCCAATTTGTAATAATAAATCTAATACCTAAACCTAGTGAAGGTTTAGGTATTAGATTTGAAATTGTAGTAGCAGTGTTATTAATGTAATCTCTATGCCAGCGTCTTTGTATATGTGTATTTCGTTAATGTTCCTAGGATTATACTGTTGGAATAAATATTCCCACTGGTAAAAATTAGCCTTCTCGTCGTGATAGGAAATGGGCCATAATCTACCACCTAGTGCCGTTTGGTAGTAGTCCCATGTTTCTGATTTTTTGGTTCTAAGACATACATGTCCGGTTTCCTCACGATGTTTCGTTTTGAGAGCATTAGCGATGAAATAAATTACACAAAGTAATTCGCCTACAACTCGTATGCCAGGGCCAAAACCATTGGGCCACCACTGCTTTCATGTGGCCATCGTCAGTCTTTCTAAGGCGCGTAGAAAAGACGTAAGACGCAGACGGGGCGGAGATATATGCCTCTTCGGCGTCTCTTTCGTACAAAATGTATAGAAGCGTCGCGACGTAAAACACACAGAAGAGACGGGGCGCGGGCGCGACTCTCATAACATTTTCGCACGTCCGCGACGCGTCTTCGTCTTACGTCTTTTCAATGTGCGTCTTTTCTACTTATGGCGTGTGCCAACAAACGTTTTTTCTTTCTTTCTTTCTATAGTATTTGTAAAAAGTTAAGTATTGTTTTTGTCAACAGGAGAAGAAAGACTTGGGTGAGCTGATGTTATCGCTGTGCTACCTGCCCACTGCTGGTCGGCTCACTGTCACCGTCATCAAAGCTAGGAACTTGAAGGCAATGGACATCAATGGATCATCAGGTACGTGACTATAATTTGACGTAAGATCTTCATCATTGGGCATGTGTACGGCGAGTACTGGGTAACTCTCCGTCCGATCATGAACCATGCCCGGTTCGACGGCGTGTCGAGTTCCACGGACGCCTTAATCGTCTATCGAGCGCTCGTCCATACTAGAAGAGAAAACGTTTTCCTACCCCCGAATGTTATCCTATCTCAATGATTTTTAGAATGCTTCTGACACAGTAAAAAACTAGGTTTATAGGTTTTCTTTTTTTCAAAAGTATCTCTTAGGCGCCTGTAACTTTCAATCTATTATAAATTTTGAAAAAAAGAAAACCTAGAAACCTAGTTTTGTACTGTGTCAGAAGCATTCTAAAAAATCATTGAGATAGAATAACATTTAGGGGTAGGAAAACGTTTTCTCTTTTAGTATGGACGAGCGCTCGGTAGACGATCCTCTTAAATTGCAGTCGGGAATCTAATGGGCCCCATATAGGGCCAAACGCCTGCTATATTGCAGGACTGTCAGGTACCTAACCGTGTACACACATCTACACATCCAGCTATACAAAACCAGTTTGTCATGGACTCGCTTATATGATCTTTCCGCACATTAAATGGTCAGCTTATAATAGTTTTGCGTAGCTTGATGTGTCGCCGTGTGTACCTGGAACGTAAAGGGCTTTTGAAGTAACACCGTGGATTTTAGTCAGTACGAGCCCGAAAGTTCCATTCCACCCGGGGCATGAGGACATCTCCTACTCAGTGTTATTTCGATTGGGCACCTTTCTGAGCCACATTATCATATTAAACACCTTATGTAGGTACTTATAACTACATAATGCAAATTAATTTGTAGTACAAACAACATTTGCTTTGTTGGCTTTTTATAATTGTTAATATCGAGGGAAAAGGTACTGAAAACCGAAATACAGGCATTGCCTAGTTCGGTTGCAGTGACTAGATCCATAAATTAGACATAACTACTGCCAAACTATTTTCTGTAAACTAGTACTAAGTTTTTGAGTAAATAAATTATTATTATAAAATCAGCTAAACATATTTCTTTGGAGCGCAGTATTGTGTTTTGATAATAAAAAAAAAACAAGTCCTCCAGACAAAACACTTTGTTACGACTTCCAAACCCCTAATCTGATTAGGACACGCCCAATTGTTGGCCAATAATTAAGTTTCACCTAAAACGGATTAAGTTAATCAGTAACTAAGTGGACTAGGCCTAATTCCGTTAGGGTGCGCTAATATCATTGTAAACTTAGTATCTATCGTTGTATGAGTATTCGATCTAAACAGGTCTATAGCCAAACCTCGTCGCTAGTACATTTTCCACTGTAAATTCCAGCGCATAAAGTTGAAATATGTTAAAGACCTGCTGAGCGGTAGTGAATGAAACAAACGATAACGATCTGTCATCTTTAGCGTATTTTCAAA
Organism: Agrotis clavis; assembly: GCA_954870645.1. Lineage (NCBI taxonomy): Eukaryota > Metazoa > Arthropoda > Insecta > Lepidoptera > Noctuidae > Agrotis > Agrotis clavis. The sequence goes on from OX940925.1 coordinate 9,050,699, forward strand.
TTTATGCGCCCCGGTATACAGTTGAAAATGTATTAGCGACTGCTGAGCGTTATCGATTATCGCTTGCCGTTTGGCTATAGGGCCACAGATGTGCTTCTTCATAGAAGAGCTACAAGCAACAATTACTCATGAAGTTTTTGAAAGTTTCAGTAGACTTTAATATAGATAAAACTTTTAGATAAAGATCTCTTGTCTTTACTATAACTATTAATACTAAAAATTATTGAAAAGTAAGAAAGAAAAAGTATTTATTTGAAAAAAACAAATATCACTCTAACAAATAAAAAACAAAAATTCTTAAAAAGTAAATTAAAAAAAGCTATGAAAATATTAGAAAGTCGGTGTCTTTGTTCTTTATTTCATTGACTTTTTTGTGAAAGAAAAGTTATTTTATAGTTTTTTGAGTTGTTTTTGAATTCAGTAATTATTTTAAATGCTTTTTTTATTTTAGTCTTTTTTAGTTTAAAAATTCAACCAAATTATTGTTTTCAAAAACTAACAAAAAAAAGTGTGAAATTATTTATTTATTTATTTAACTATTTATGTACACACAATAAATTTACAGGAAATTACATAATAATTAAAACTAAAGTACAAAGGTACTGCTTATTTCTTTAGAAATTTCTGCCAGCAGACCCTCTACAGGAGAAATTAGAAAGAAATGTAGACAATAGTGTGTAAAAATAAAATGCGAAATGTCTATGTGAATATCTTAACCTAAGTTTATAATAATTATAAAATACCTATATAATATTACTACACATGCAAATACATACCAAATACTATAATATATATATACATATATATACAAATACACATATAAATAAATATATATATCACGGAAGAGAGGAAAGGTAATGCTCTTTTCTATTAATAAATTACTTTTCTTTCGGAAGTTTTTACTATCGACTTCCCAAACAAAACTTATTACTTTTGTGTTGGTTTTTGAAGATGGTTTTTTTAAAGTTTAATGTTTTTCTTTTGTTCATTTCGTAGGTTTTATGGTTAGGATCAACATCGTACTCCACTTTGAAAATTAATGTTCAGTTAATACGACAATCTTCTTATAAGCGTGTCGATGTACTCAGATTTCATCCGACCAATACGTAGCTACCCGCACAGCTCTGTCATTTGCCTCCTTCAAATCCTGGAAAGTGCAGGTGCTTGGGCAGGATGGGCACGAAAGGAGGTGGGACATATCCTGTACAGAGGCTTCGCACTGGCATTACGTACGTATGTATGACAATAAAATAAACAGAAGCAGCTTCACTTAACACAAATACCGAGAGAGAAGGCAATATCAAAAGTTATATCGAGCAATATGGTACCGGAATACTAATTCCACCTCGTCGAATAGGTATTGGTATTTGGGACGAATCTTCCACTGATGAACTTTCCAATAAACTAAAGGAATTGGAAAAACGGAACGGGAATTTTATTTTCCGAGCGCGATGGGGATACGAAATGGAATTTTATAAGGTGAAATGCAGCGAGCGATTATCTGATATAGATTAGTGGCTGGTAGCTGTATTACCATTAGTGAAGAGTTGATGTACATTTAATCATATAGATTGGTTTCATAGATTAATTATTTTATAAGTCTTTGAGTAAAACAAGTTGTTTGAGATAGTCAAAAGTAACGAGTGGTGTACACCAAACAACTTTTTCTTTAACCGACTACAAAAAGAGGTTCTCAATTCGACCTTTATGTTTGTTTGTATGTATTTTTAATCGCGATCATCTCGCGTTTGGCTGAACCGATTTATTCACAACATTCCTGTGACTCACCAGCACGATCACTAACAAATTTAGGCCAAGTATGTCAAAAACCATGAATGTAATTATGCCAATAAGATGAGTTGCATTCCTCAAAAGTATGGATTTTTTTAGCATTTACCTAAAGAAAGGAATTTTCTTACACAAATATTTTATGTTGAACCGTATGTGGAGATCAAAATAATACATTTAATGAAATGTTAACCCTAAATCTTTACAACAAACCACGTTTAAAAAATCTCATACTGGGTCAAAACTGTTTCTTATTATCGTAATTGCGATATCAAGAAATTATTAAAAGAGATAAAAAACCGTATTATCCTTTTGTTGAACTACAATCTGAAACCACAAAGCCGGTCCGCATCCTGATTACCATTTTATGCAAATCCTGGGAACCAATTACAATGGGATAAAATGCTTGTAAATAAAACCAGCCATATTCTTTAAAATCTCTTGTACTATGCGACCACGGTAAGAAAGAAAACGTCAATGACCTCAATTTTTTCAACTGGCACTTGAAAATTACGTTTAGCAAAAAAAGTTATAGGTGCACATTAATTTTTAAGTACTTTTTTTTTACTTGTCTGTTCCAGTTTCTAACACTATAAATACCTTTTTATTTTCTAACTTGCAACGAAAATAAGAGAGATAATTATACTAAGATAATTATGTGATAATAGATAAAAGATAAACATGATTTTGTTAAAAGTAGTGTACACTTCGAAAAGACAAAATTTTATAAAAAAAGTCATCAATGTACACTTCTGTACGTATAGTAGGGGCGGCGAGGAAGGGATTTGTGTTGTGACTCGAGCGCGTCAGATTATTATAGGGGAGAATCCTTGCACCCTTTAATGTACCTGTACCAAATATCAACCCTTAATATTGTGGGGTTTGTTTGGGAGAACCCGTCAGATTAGTAAAAAAAAATCGATCCGCAAAAATACTCGAGCGCGTCAGATTAAGAAAAGGTAGATTAATTACGTTCAGAAGAGTGTATATCTCAATAATCTGACAATTTGAGCATGGCATTTGGAAATGAGCGAGTCCTGAAGTTGTAAAACAAAAACGTAACGCCTGCTCGTTTTTTATAGCAATCAACGTTCCGTCCAATTAATTTTTATTATTTGTAAGGCGTTTTCGTTTTTGGGTCTTCGGCCGCTTGTTACGGACAGCCCCCTCGAATTAATCGTCAGATTAATATGTAATGGTAATCAGAAATATAAAGCGCGTTTACACTGTAAATGGCTGACGCGCTCGAGTACTTCTTTACAACTGTTTTTTTTTACAGTTTTAAAAATGTTTACACGCTCTCCCCTCCACTAAAATAGAAAACTTGTCAGAAACTTTTTTCTTTTTAAAACATAATCTTTCAAATCCAATAGATTGCCATGGCGCTCGAGGAACTGCAGATTTAGCATCCTCGGCTCCCCTACTATAGTACCATTAAGTATTCTGTGGTAACGTTATAAATTCGACATATTAAAGCATTACATTGCAATACTTCTCTGATTGACAAGAATTTGCCTGGTATGTATCGTATGCAGCCCGCGGGACACATTTAATTAAAAGAAGAGTGCATTGTCGTTATAAGTTGTATCAAGGTATTAAATATTGTATCATTACATGATGAGAATTAAAATGCTCGAATCTGTAACGTTACACGCGAATGCTCCTGGTGAGAGGCACCTTAATACTTGGAATTTTTTTTATTGTGGTAAAATCATCAAATAAGTCCTCCCAACCAAGGCTGACTAAATAGCCCTTTGCGTTCCACGGTTACCTGAGGAGCGCTCCCGCGACCGACACTTGGACTTGTTATTTAAATAAACAATAATCCAATAATCACATCAAAATGGCGCCATCGCAGTATCATTCCAACCTTGGTCCCATAGTACTTAACAGCAAAAAATACACACAAAAGAATCTTGACGATACAAACAACACAAGGAACTGCTACATGACGTCACAAATTCAACAATCGACACCATTTCCGAAAGTTGTTAAGAACCAACGTGACTAGATTACCTAAAACCTCCAATATATACCAAATCCTTCCGAATTTTACCGAATGCGCCCACTGAAAGAAAATGTAGGAGAGAGTAATAAAACTGGCCTATTAAATCAGGATAAGTTGGAAAAGTTTAGCTTTGAATGTTTGTACAAATTAGATCCTATTTCGAGCTTGATGAGTAGGATTTCCTAATCAAAAGGCTATGTAAACAAATTGTTGACTTGGTCAGAGTATCCGTGTAAGCTGGCAAAGGGTTGCGGAAAAGAGTTATTTTGGTGTACGCTAACTGACCTTAATTTGACATTTATGTTTGGTTAATTTGGCATCATTTTGACTAAAAGGTAGATTAAAAGTTTTTTTTTTTGTGATTGGAACGTGTTTTTTGTAACGTTGATTTTTTTCACTTAAATACGCGACCGACGACAGTGTTGGAGAAATTCAACCCTTAAAACATAATATTGAAAATTTTGAAACATTAACAGAGACCCTAGAACGCCCTTTTCACGATTTTGTGACGTGAAGTAAACGAACGTCGATGAAAATATTCGTTTCTCATTCGTACACCAGAGGCGCTTTTTTTTTTATTTTTCATACAATAAACGCCGTAAATACTTCAAGTACGCTGTACGTAGAATATGGAAATCTTATATGATAAGGCTTGGTTGGTATTTCAAAAAAAAACCTATTTCAAATCACTGTAGAAAATCGCTAAGTAATATAGGAGTTAGTGTTCAGAAATCGTAGAAGCAACTTTCTACTGTTTCTGTTACTTCATACATTTTCAATTTGATGTCTGAAAACTTCAGGAATTGCAACCTGATTTCTGTAAAGGAATTTCTGAACTAGATGGACTTCGTCCATTTATCTAAGTGCAAAAGAATGTAATGATATTTTATTAAAAGTTGAAAGCTTTTGATTCCGATATGCTGGATAAAATGTAAGTCTGAAAATTGAAAAGTTCGTTGTTAAATAATAACAATTGCACAGGTGTATCTTCAAGTTTAAAGGTGCGTTTAAACGGACAACTGCCGTTAATATTGCCAACAATTGCAGCCAGACTATGCAATATACACACACCAAACAAAATTGCGATCATTTTGAAAGATCGTAATCTTTTTTTAATTCCGGCCCATCGTGCTGCTCGACGAGGTGGGCAAGCTCTTGGAAAGAGTCATTGCAGACCGCCTCGTCGGGCACCTGAATCGGGTGGGCCCGAACCTGTCGGAGAGCCAGTTTGGCTTCCGCAGGGGGCGCTCGACGGTGGACGCCATCATGCGCGTGAGAGCCCTCACGACGGGGGATGCAGTGGCCCGGGGCAGGGTCGTCTTGGCGGTGTCCTTGGACATCTCCAATGCCTTTAACACCCTGCCCTGGAGTTGCATCAGGGAGGCACTCCGGTATCACCGGGTGCCGACCTACCTCCGTCGTATAGTCGAGGATTACCTGACGGACAGAGCCGTCATCTACCCCGGTCACCGGGGAGAATGGAACCGGCGAGAGATGTCGTGCGGTGTTCCACAGGGATCGGTCTTGGGACCGCCCCTGTGGAACATCGGATACGACTGGGTGCTGCGCAGCGACCTCCCTGATGGCGTCAGCGTAATATGTTACGCTGACGACACGCTCGTCCTGGCACAGGGAGAGTCGCACCAGGCGGCGGCCGACGTGGCGACGGAAGCGGTTGCGACAGTCGTTGATAGGATCCGGCAGTTGGGACTCGTAGTGGCGCTGCACAAGTCAGAGGCCATGTGTTTTCATGGCCGTCTGAATGCGCCGCGGTCAGAGTCCCACATAACGGTGGGAGGGGTTCGCATCGGCGTCGGGAGGACGATGAAGTACCTGGGACTCGTCCTCGACAGCCGATGGAACTTCAGGGAGCATTTCCTGAGTTTGGCCCCAAGGCTGAACCGGGCAGCAGGCGCCCTCAGGCGACTCCTGCCCAATATCGGCGGGCCAAACACCTCCTGCCGGAGGTTGTACGCCGGCATCGTGCGGTCCATGGCCCTCTACGGGGCCCCCGTGTGGGCCCTGAGCATCCGGACGCGACCACAGAAGCTGGTCGCATGCCAGAGGGTCATGGCTATCCGGATGATCCGGGGATACCGCACGATCGCCGGCGAATCGGCCAACCTCCTTGCCGGATTGCTGCCCTGGGATCTGGAGGCGACTGCCCTCCAGCGCGTCTATGAGTGGCGCGTGGAGGCGCAGCGTCGGGGAGAATTCCCGCTGCCCCGACAAGTCGAGGCGCGGCGGGAAGAGGTCCGGCGCGATCTCAGGGCAGTATGGAGACAGCGACTGTCGCAACCGAGGTTCGGGCACGCCGCAATCGCGGCGGTAAGACCCCTCTTTGAGGAGTGGCTGGAGAGACGTCACGGCGTCCTGACCTATCGGATGACGCAGGTCCTCACCGGACACGGAAGTTTCGGGAGGTTCCTGTGTCTGATAGGGAAGGAGGAAACGCCCGGGTGCCACCACTGCGAAGATCGCCCGGAGGACACAGTAGAGCATACGGTGCAAGACTGCCCAGCTTGGGCAGAGCACCGACGTGTCCTCACGGCGGCGATAGGCGGAGACCTCTCGCGCCCGGCATTGGTCGCAGCCATGCTGCGGGGCGAGACGGAGTGGGAAGCGGTCGCCTCCTTCTGCGAAGCAGTAATGCTCGTGAAGGAGGAGGCGGGCCGCGAGAGAGAGAGGACAGCGTCCTCCCTCCGCCCCAACCGCAGTGGTAGGCCCCCGCGGCGTCGGACGTCAGCAGACGATCTCCGGCCACCGTAGGCGCGGGCATGCGGGCAGCGAGTAAAGGGCAACTCGCTGCTCGACCATGGACCATGCCCGGGTCGACGGCGCGTTGTGTCCCACGCGCGCCTCAAAGAGCGTCAGCATAATGACGGGGCCCCCTCTCAGAGGGCCAAAGCCTGCCGGGGTCGCGGGATTATTTCCTTACCGTGACCCCGGAACATAACAGGCTACTGAAGGACACCGTGGATTTTAGTCAGTAGAAGTCTGACAGTCCCTCCCGCCCTGCCCGGGGTGGGAGGACTCATTTGATGATTTTACCACGCAAAAAAAAAAAAAAAAAAAATGGTATATTATATTACGATTTGTTCTTCTTTTGAGATTCGTTATGTAATAAAAAGAAAATATTAGCTGATGCTAGTGATCACTTTGAATTTGATGTGTGTATGTGTGGATAATACCCATTTAGTGCAATGCTTAGACTCAAACCGCATAATTTTACGTCACGTCATAATTTTAATTGATATCAGTGTCACTTCTTTTTTGTATCTACTATTTTATTTTAGTGCGTTTTTCTTTTTGTTATTGTGTCTCCATTGCACTGAATGAATCTTTTATCTATCTATGTACGTCACAACATTTTGATTTGTGAAATTAAAAATTTATGGGAAAATATGATGAAAATATTGAAAAATTAAATATGACCTTTGGTCTAAATGTGTTCAGCACTTGGCATATACACTGAAAACGTGTGGGCTAAAGTAATTTACATACAATTTGAGTCAAGGCTTCGGATTCTGCCTAAGAATGGGTTATTTTTGATGTCCCAATTTTATCTTTGTGTAGGCTTTTATTACATAAAACGAATCACAGGATCATACGAGCTGTAACACACGTTTATAGGATTTCACTAATTCGTTGGTGCTATATTTAGAACTCCTGAAATAAACTGGAACGAAATTGATATCAGCTGAGTATTTTATGTTGAAAGCCGGCAGATATTGTATTATAATTTCGACCTTCAGGCTTGTTAAGTAGCACGCGGGTTTAGCTGCAGGTATACGACAGTAAATAATAATAATAAAAAATTATATTAGAACGACCAGTAAAGCCGGAGGGCTAAACACAGTACTGCTTTTTTTTTTTTTTTGCGTGGTAAAATCATCAAATGAGTCCTCCCACCCCGGGCAGGGCGGGAGGGACTGTCAGACTTCTACTGACTAAAATCCACGGTGTCCTTCAGTAGCCTGTTATGTTCCGGGGTCACGGTAAGGAAATAATCCCGCGACCAAACACAGTACTGCTAAAGGATGTCCGAACATAAAACCAACCAATAAAACTTACCCAGTATATAAAATAATATTTCCTCCCTAGGTGGAGAGGAAGGGTCAAACACTGTTGGAGGAACTCCGTGGATTTTAGTCAGCCTTAATACCACTACTAAAAAATAATGATGCAATTCGATTGACTTGACGTCGTCGTGGCGATCGTGTTTTGTTTTTCATCTATCCGTAAATTCAACGGGTTGTTGTAAGTTTGCCACAAAGTTATTTTGCCACAGTTTTTTAAACCTCATACATTGAAAGTTAATTCGCCACAGCTAGATTTTGTCATTGTAAATTAGCCACATACCTTCCTTTCACATAATTTTTACTGAAGACGGCGGCACCAACACCTCCGTGATCCTGTCCTCCTAGTACTTTCTGTTCAGATTCCACATAGTGTCCTCTTTTTCTGTAGTTTTGTGCTGGATTTTATTATGTAATTGTTTTGCAATTTGTGCGAAAAAAAGAAATGGGGCGAATTTACACTAAACAAAATTAAAAAAACAAAAACTGTGACTAATTTACACATACTTTTTTCGTGGCGAATTAACTTTGTGGCAAACTTACAACAACCCAATTCAACGTGTTTTACGTATATGTCATATGTCGTAGTGGTAAGGTTGATTTTCACTTGTAGTTAGAACCGGTTGAATCGCGTTGCATTGCGCCATAGGTAAGCTCCCTTTAAGGCAATAACGCATGCGACGCGCATCGTAAAGATGATTTTTGAGGAAAGAATTATTCAGGTGCAAGTCCCTCGTTTGAACATTGAATAGAAGATTCAGTTTCTAAGTGTGATTTGCGATAGCTTAATTGGTAAGGTGTCTGGGGTACTTATCCAGAAGACGCGGGTTCAAATCCTACTTGTAACTGAATTTTTCTTTTTCTCAAAAATCATCATTCAATGATTTTAACACGATAACTGCCTCTTACTGCCTAAAATTCACCCTAGATTTGCCTTTTACGTTCTATGGTCACGGTAACCTTTACAGATGGTCCCGAAACCCAAAACTTCTAGAACCCTAAAAGCTAAATGTATCTAAGATCCTTTTCTTCAATCCTTTTAGTATTCTATAGAAATCCAAAACGTACATTATACTCGGTTGGATGTATTTTGTATTCAAGACTGGTTTTACAATGGGTAAGGAAGGCCTATAATGCTTTTCCTGGGATTTTTCTCATTAAGGAAGGTATAGCGTCGCACCTGCAATATTGCCCATATTGCAGGTGCGACGCTATACCTTTTTTTAGATGATTAAATCAACAAATGGTCCTCTCGCCCTAGATGGAGCGGAAAGAATTGTCAAACTCATACCGACTTAAATCCATCGTTTTCCTTTGATAGCCCTTTACATTCAAGGGGCACGGTTTCCCGTTTGGATAGTTCTAGTACCCCGGGGCGACGTTATGCCTCTCACTGTGGCTAGAAATGGGCTGACTGCGGTTTTGGTACATTAGTGAGTCAAGCCGACTTCAGGGGTTATCAATATGTCAGTGACGTTTCATTCTACAATGTACAGAGGGCCTAGTACGAATTCTTCATACTTGACCGTTAAAACGTCCAATAGACACAAAAGGGATCCACAATGTTGTCAAAAATACAAAGTTATTGTAGCAAAGATACCCTTTTTTATCGTGGTAAAATCATCAAATGAGTCTTCCCACTCAGGGCAGGACGGGAGGGACTGTCAGACCCGTACTGACTAAAATCCACGGTGTCCTTCATTAGCCCTGTACGTTCTAGGGTCACGGTAATTCGATAAGACCCGCGACCAATGTATAGAGGGCCTAGCATGAATTTTACGTTCCTGGCCGTAAGAGACAGAACGGGATCCACAAAGTTGTCAAAAATACAAAGTTATTGTAGCAAACATATCCTAGATATTCTTTTATTTATATTGTTTATGTTATGTACGACGTAATTAATATAGAAAATGAAAAAGTGCGTCTAGTGTACGAACGAGGAACTAATAGAAATCTGCTAAGTGGTTGTAATTGCCACCAAAAATAAACCTTTAAGTGATATACTTATAGTTCATTTTCGCGCAGACTTATCACCCAGCGGCTTAAGTCAAAAAGTTTATTCATAGGGACTCTTATCTTTTTAAAAGTACGAGTACAGTGAAGGTGTTGTTATCTTTTATCTTCTAACAATGAGCTCAGTTTGTTAAGATTTTATCGATAAACGCCTGAAAAGAAATTCTTCAATGACATCCTGTATTACCATGAACAATATAATATAACTCTTGGCATTGTTTTAAAGTGGTATTATGTACGGGAAGTTTTATTTGTTTGAGACCTTTGTTAGAGGATGTGACTCAGTTTAAAGCTGGTTTTTTAAAGGAAACACTTCCCGCCTTTTTTTTTTTTTTTTTTTTTAGGTGGTAAAATCATCAAATGAGTTCTCCCGCCCTGGGTGGGGCGGAAGGGACTGTCAGACTCTTACTGACTAAAATCCACCCGTGTTCCTTCCTATACCCTTTACGTTCCGGGGCCACGGTAACCTGGGTTAAGAAAAAACCCGCGACCCCAGCAGGCATTTGGCGCGAAACACGACGCGCCACCGACCCGGGCTTGGTCCCTGGTCGGACGGCGAGCTACCCATAACTCACCGTCCGCAAGCCCGCTCCACCGCTGTGCCCTCTGCTAATCAGAGGGACACGCGTTGGAGCGTCCACACGACAGGCTATTCGCATACGGGCAAAGAGACCCCTTAGGCACACAGTGCCTAAGGAAGAGTTTTTGCCCGCATCCCAGGGTGCACCGGCCCGAAAAACTGGTCTTCCCCCCGGACGTATCCGAGAGGGAACTCCAGTCCACGGGCGCACGTGGAGGTTTCCTGTCATAGCACCCCAACACTTCCCGCCTTACAAATTGGTTGAACACTTGTCTAAAAAAAGTGTAACTGTAAAACGACCTTTATATCAACGTGAAATGCCGTTTTGTAGTTCACAGTTTTATTAAAGTGTTCAAAAGATGTTTAACATTTATGTGGTACGACGGACAAGTGTTTCAGAGTTAGAGTTCAAACATAATCAAAAGACTTCGTAGAAGATGGCAGAATGAGCTGAGCCCTTTTTTTAATATTAGTTCGATTTCGGCTAGCTTCCGAATTTATTCTTTGCTCAAAAAAGCTTAAACAACAACGTACTCGTAATTTAAACAAATAAAAAATGGTAACGATAGTTTAACTGCTTTGGAGTCAAGAAGCCTTGACAACACTTCAATTTCTGCAGTAGGACACATCAAGCTCGGTCGCGGGACTCACGAATTACCGTGACCCTGGAACGTTAAGGGCTATTGAAGGACACCGCGCATTTTAGTCAGTACGAGTCTGACAGTCCCTTCCACTCTGCCCTGGGGTAGGAGGACTCATTTGATGATTTAAAGTACACATAAGCTCATAAAAAAACATAAACGATACGAGTATATTCACGACAGCGATCAAACTTCTGCTCCATCACAAACCTGAAGAATTAATTTAACCTTTATACTTTCTTCTACCCAGATCCATACGTGAAGATCTGCCTCATCTGCCAGGGGAAGCGCATCAAGAAGAAGAAGACAACGGTCAAGAAGAACACCTTGTCACCGGTGTACAATGAGGCGCTGGTCTTCGACCTGCCCGCTGAAAACGTGTACGACATCACGTTGCTCGTCAAAGTTATAGATTATGACAGGTGAGATTGCAAATTCAATTTTTTCACCCTGACCCAGAACAACTATTTGTAGATCATTTTCTTATTATTACAAGCCCGTGTCGTCCCACTGCAGGGCAAAGGCCCCCACTTCTCGCGATCTAGTGCGATTTTAGGCCAATCCCTGAAAAATGAGTCCAGCTCATCCCGCCATCTCCTTCTGGGCCTGCCGCGTTGTCGTTTACCGCCATTTGGGATCCACTGAGCAGTTATTTTTGCCCAATGCTCATCCGACATACGACAAATATGACCAGCCCAGTTCCGCTTCAACCTTGCAGCTGTTAGGCCAACATCGGCTATTTGTGATTTGGAGAGAAGTATGGAGTTTTTAATGCGGTCCGTAAGTTTGACACCCAGTATACTTCGCTCCATACGTAACTCGTTGGCAGACTCCAAGTGCGGACTTCTGGTTCTTTGTGAGAGACCATGTTTGCGCACCATACGTCAGGTTGGGGAGAATGCACATGTCCATGAGCTTTCGTTTGAGTTTTTCACGTACGTCATAATTATAAATGTTTGTTCCGTGCGGGAATCGAACCCGCGACACGCTGCGCAGCAGTCGATCGCATCTTTGTTAAACATTAACAATCTTTCATGGGCTGAAAGTGCTTATGGTTATGAACAACTTTTACTACGAAACCAGAAAGATTTAAAAAATGATCAGGTGTTTCAAACACTGACAATCAACGGAATATTATTCCATTTTTTTTTCCATTTTTAGTAGTAGTTGTAGCTAGGAAATGGCTAGACAGATAATGATGATGTTTGATAGAGCCTCAGTTATGACCGAAACTTTTTCCGAAAATTTTCTTTTTTTCCTAGGCAAGTTTGTTTCACTGTGACCAGATCTGCGCTCACCATTAGGCGACATAGTGGTCAAACGCGATCCTGTCATTATTGCCTCCAATATTACAAATATTCTTAGATGAAAGTGACTAATTTTCATTACTTGGCTTGCTGGTCTACCTAAAATCAACATCCTTCCTTTGATCTACCCCACAATGCACTATCAAGAGCGTACTAAATCAATTTTCAGACCAATATTTATCTAGCAAGAACATACTATACCATATACATTGAGCTCCTTGTGTTATGAGTCGAGCTACGCGATAACTGACACATGCTTGCACTGACTGGACAGCTCTCAAATCTGTGTGGTTCTTTCATCAAAAGACCACCTCAGACACCTGCATGGTTCTCATAATTATAACTATACCAATACAAAATTATCTGGAGGTTAAAAGAGACTGTGACCTCTGAGTTTGTTTCGGATATTTCTTCTCTGAGTAGTCAGGTACGAAACACCGACCTTATCTAGTTTAAAAATAGTGTAGTTTGACGTGTAAAAGAGTTTTCCAAAACAAAGTTAAATAAAGATCATGTATCATTTATACGTGCATAGAAGCTAAACACTTTGACCAAGATTAATATTGAAGCCTCTTACACTAGCTTTGATAACCCGTCCAATCACAGTACTCTAGGCTTTCCCGGAATTTAAATTCCGGTCTATTTTCCTGACTGTCGCACCAATCAGAAATAAATGTGGATTCTTGAATTTATTTAAGGTCAATATCTCGAGATTGGAATTTACATTTTAGTTAAAGATTGACGAAAAAGGAATCTTTAAAGTTGGTTAGGACATACCGTAGGTCTAGCACAAGTGGACTGATTAAACGAAATGTTAATTAGAATTTTGTTTAAACCTATTAGTATTCTTTTTGTTGTTTTGAACTTAATGGATGATTAATTGATTATTTGTTTTGAGTAACTGATATTTCATCACTGTTGCAATCGCCAATTGAAATAATAGCGTGCCATCTTCTATCTATCTTTCGAAATGGCACCTGAGCTAATGACACTTGAGATATTCAACGTACGGCACCTATCAATATTTTTAGCAGGTGCCCTAAGTGTAATAGTTTTTGATGTGGAATAAAATAATCCGCATATAGCACCTGCGAAAAATATTGATAGGTGCCGTATGTGGAACATCTCAGGTGCCATTTCAGCGTGGGCCCAATATATTCCACATTGAGCGACCGCTGAAATGGCACCTCGTTTATTATTTTTTGGAATACCTATGTAGAATTAAATTTCGCTTTAGCAGTCAGGCAGTCATTTGAATTATTGTGGATATTTTTAAGGTAGCTAAGAATTCAGTCTGAAGTGTTTATCGGGTATCCGGGGTATCGTTTACCGATACCATTTGATTAAGAACTCGTTTAGAAATTAGGACAGTACTTGACATTTAGATACAAGATCATCTTAATTCAGTAGATCTTTAACGCAATTCTCCGAATTTATCTGAACGAGGATAAATTCATGACAAAATTAATTTATTTAATGTTCGGAAAGCTTATAGACCAATACATAAAATAGTAACATCAATTGCACTGACATTTGGCATTAACAAATACCATAATTAATAAATCCTACATTAATGATATCATGTGTTTTTTTTTGTATTTTATTAATTATGGAAAATAACATTTAATTCTACACTAAGTTATAGAAATACAAGAGTTGTTGTCTACAGGTAGTGTTTCTGAGTCTGAGTGTTTGTGTATGTGAGTTTCTATGTTTATAAACGCACCCACGATACAGGAAGAAATTCTTAGTGTGGGGCAAAAATTCTTAACGAATAAAGTAATCGATTTTCTATTACATTTTCCACAGAATATTAAAATTTATACCAAACTACTAAATATTCCTTACAATTAAAACTGCTTTATTTTTAAAAAGCAATTTTTTTACAGCAAATATTTTTTCGTTTTTGGCTGAATTGGTACAATTTTTGCTGTGAAAATTATTTTTTCGACTTGTGGCCCTTTATTGCGTTTACAAACATGTGAACTCACACAAATCCAAACCCGTAACAACTGCTTGTAGATCACACAAATATTTGTTCCTTGACGGAATCGAAACCATGACACTCAGCGAAACAGTCCATCGCTCATCTACTGCGCCACCTTTCCATGTTACCTAAACTAACTTTGTTCCCAGGATTGGACCAAACGAGCTGATAGGCTGCTCCGCAATCGGATCTACGCTGATTGGCATTGGCCGTGACCATTGGCTGCAAATGTTGGACAATCCTCGCAAGCCTGTGGCCCAGTGGTACCCCTTGAACAAGAGCCCCCCGGCCAATATCACATTACCCAGCAATGATGCGCAGAATTCTGGACTTAGCTGCTTGAATGGAAGGTGAGAGAGAATTAAAGGGCTTTGTGCCTTTTGTACCAGTGCCTTATCCGCCATTTTGATTTTTTTTCAAAACTGCGCACACGAATGAAGCATTGATAAATCGATAGATCACATCAATACAAACGTAAAATGTAAGCGGCAAAACCTCGTAAACCGTCACGTTTCTGAGTTATGAGCTGTCAAAAATGTACAATTAGCGACACATTTTTTCTTTTTTTTTAATATTTTGATGTTTATTGATCAAAAAGGTTATTTCCACAATAAAAGTAATTGAATATTAGTTTTTCACGCATCTCAAATGCTTTTAGATAGGATTATTTCGTTTAACGCAATTTTAGCATTTAAAATGCGTGAAAAAACTAATATTCAATTAGTTTTATTGCGGAAGTATCCTTTTTGATCAATAAACATCAAAATATTTAATTTTTTTTTTTTTTAAAGGTACATAGTTTATCTTAATGAAGGAATATTTTTCAAACAAAATCTTAGAAAGTTATGTCTAACTCGTTAGTCATGAGCAACGTGTGTGAATCTAACGCTGCCCGTTTAAGGCCATTGACGAATAATACGCCTTAACTTTGCCCTTCAATGGAAATTTTTCGTGAGTGGGTTTGTAAACATAAAGTCAGAAACAAAAACAGTCCTTGATAAAATATATTTGTGTTACTCCTTTATTCATAGTATTCATCGTCGAAGCCATACAGACCAAACAAACAAATTACATGCACAAACACTCAAACAACAAACAAAGATCTTCATACAAAACAAATATTTGTGCGGTCTTGCTACGCCAATCGGTCGCACTGTTATTGTAGTTCTAGATTGTGTGATCTCGTAGCACAGTGCTACGAAATGCTACGAAGGTCTACGCGTAGACGAACTCGTAGCAAACATAAGTTCGTATTGAAAGGCCTGTTGGTCTAGTGGTTAGTGACCCTGACTGCTATGCCGGAGGTCGTGGGTTCGATTCCCACCCAGGACAAATGTATGTGTGATGAGCACGATCATGTGTCTGGGTGTAATTTATCTATATGTATATTGTATGTATTTAGAAATATATAAGTATGTTTGTCAGTTGTCTAGTACCCATAACACAAGCTCTGCTTAGCTTGGGACTAGATGGCGTTAGTTAGATAGTTGTGGAATATCATATTATATTATTTATTGATCGACTGAGGTAACTTAAAACAGTAAAAAAAATAGCATTGCATTGCAACAGCATTGTAAATAGATTTTATGTCATGTTAGTAAACTGTAAATCTTAACACGGTAATTTAGTTTTTTTTTGTCACACAATATATATTTTCATGATATTGTGATAAAATGACCATTAAAAAAAATGTTAAAACCAAAAAAATAAAAATTAATGATGAAAACGGTACAACAGGACAAACACATCCACCAAAACCCGGAACAACTTTGTTCCATGCGGGAATCGCAGCAGCTCAGCAGTCAATCGCTTAACCACTGCGCCAACCGTACCGTTAGCTCTACGAGAGTCAATTTGTCTAGGCCTTTATGCGTCTGACGTAAGTCGCATCGCTCGAGACAGAGTACGGAGCCTAAGGCAAGACTAGAAAATATATAAAGTACCTTTTAACCTCTGTTATAAACAGGGCCGAATTAACCCGGTCGGTCTGGGCCCCTAGGCACTGTGATTCTCGGAGCCCCTTTTTTTTTACTTCTCGATACTGGAATGTTTTGCGGGTCTAAAACAACCAATTAAACGTTTTAGCAACTTTATTGCTTAAGCAATAGAGTAGATAATTGATAAAGAAAAAATTGCAGCATTGTAAAAAAACAACATTGCGATTCGCTGTTGTACTTTTTTTTTTAAAGTTTATGTTTTGTACAGACCAATAACTTGCGTGTGTGCTTTAAAACTGTGAATTCAAGTTGGTTAATATAAATAAAAAAATCATCAACTGACAGCATGCGTCGAAAACAAGCAACAATATTGTGATTGAGGAAGGATACCAATTTCCATTAGATGAATTTTTTTTTTCTTGTTGCGTGACCTGAGGCCCTAGTCGTAGGGGCCTTTAGGGAGTTGCCTACTCTACCTTTAGGTTAATCCGGCCCTGGTTGTAAGCATATCTTATTGTTACCAAAAGAACATGATCCATTATGTTTATTGTCAACGTAAAAGGAATGTCTTGTTTACAAAGAAATAAGGTTAATGTGATAGAAATTTATATTAAAAAAGACATATTTTGTAATGTTTATAAAAACATGTTTCTGTGAGAATACAATTTTCGGGGTCTCTGGGCATTTTATAAAGAAAAATAATCACTATTCTAAGCAACTTTACATTATTTTATTTTAGATTATCTTTTTGTAATTTGCTGAAAGACTTGTCTTAACAAAACACAATTATAAAAAAAAAAACATTTTATACTCATTAAAGCCTGCGTCCTGAAACTCGTGAAACATTAAGCTTATTTTTTAAGGAAAATTCGACTGCAAGTAAAGTCGAATGCATGGTACACAGAAACAAGACAAAAACACTATACAGAGAAAACCCCAAACAAAAATTGTAAAATGCCTCGCAACGTGTGTCCACCCTAGCGATTCAATCTTATTTAATGTCTTTGGCGAGATAAAATGACAACACCGTTAATGTTTTTATTAAACTTTAAGCTTATTCGTAGTTTTTTATAAATTACCCATTTTATAGAAAATCACGTAATAAATTAAGATCATACTTTTTATATTTTGAACAAGAATTGATTACTGAATTTCCTCCTTAAATACATCAAACGTTTAACCTAACCTAACACACTTTTTAACGATACATTTCACTAGAGAGATCTTGAAAGCTTTACTTTACAAGCAAAGCACTCACTACAAAATCAATCTTTATGTCCACTGCATCCATTTATAACAATATAAACTAATCTCTAAAGTCATCGACACCCGAGGTGCATTCAACCCAACAAGTAATACTCATTGTTCTCGCAACCCGTAAAACATTTTTCATAATTTACGCAAAGTAAATTTTCAAAGCCATTCAAAATATTTTAAATACTTTAAATAATCCTACTTTGGTGCTAAATATCATCCCTTTTTCAGATGAAGAGACGGAGGATTAAGGACTGAAGAAATTAACATCAATTAAAATGGTGTCGGCTATTATGATGTAGACAGGTATTCTCGCGATGCCAAAGCGTTTAGTAAGTAAATGTGATTATATATAACGGTTGTATGTCCATTTACCGTAGCGAAATGAATCAGAATCAATGTTAAGTGATATTGAAACGTAGAGAAAGAATTAGAATAGATATCTGTTGATGTAGAAGAAAATGAATTTATCCAATAGTTATTCTACTTGTTTATAGATGGAGATTAATTTGTAGCAAGTAGTTTGAATATCAAATGTATTCTCATATCATTGTCATACAATCCCTACGTCTATATACTTTACTGAATCTGTATTTTGTCGAGGTTATATACAATGTTATTTCTATTTATACCTTGGAATACGCACACTTCAAATTCAAGACTTATTCACATCATGTACATAAATTATATACTTATTAATGTTGTATAGTTGTTGTCTTTTACGATAAGCGTATTTAAACCTGTCGTCATATCTTAACAATTTGATATGTTCATGTGGATTCTGATACCTATACTGCAAAGAGTCACGATTTGTTGATAACGGTCGAATGTTACAAACATTCATTTGTCGGACAATAATGTAGTTGGAAAAATATAATATATAATTATGTATGCAAAATACTTTAAACATAATTTTCACAGAAGGCACAAGAACTCTATTCTATAAAATATATAATTTGTTATATACATTACATGAAATTGTAAGATGAAAATGAAGCTTTAAATCGTGTTAAAATTAAAGTATATCTAAAATATATCAATGTATTTAAAGTATATATTATACTAATAAGTTAAAAATTACATATTATAAATGTTTAATAAATGGTAAACAAAGAAGAATGATTAATAGAGCTGTCAAATGTATTTTATCTCGATACATAATACCGTGTGCCCAGATTTGGGGGGATTAATTATTTGAAATTTATCACATTGCACCCTTTGTACGACGCGTGCTATTTAAATTTAAAAGAGATTATTGTAAACGTTATTCATTTCAATTCGGATAATCCTTTTTCAATCGAATATAGCTTAAATAAACTTCGATATTATTCAATTAAATTGCTATTTTATGAAAATTATTTGTTTTTGAAAACATAAATATATGGATGTATACCCTATGTATGTAGTAATAAGATCTAGATTAAGGTTAGATACCTTCTCTATACCTGCAAATTTTCTACTGTTGTTGTATTGTGTCACTCAAGTCCCAGATTTCCCAACTGATGATATTTTTCTGACAAGTTTCCCTGATAAATGGTCCCGTAGAACTGACCGAAGTGCGTAGACAGAATGAAGTTATTTGGTAAGAAGGTGATATTAATCTGCGGAACGAAGTTTCATGTCGTGGATCCAAGTATATATTCTAAAGATTTAATTTAGATAGAAACATATGTATGTAATGTAAAGTGTATATTGATGGAGAAGGTACATTTTCCTTTTGGGAAAAATGTTGTTGTTTAATGCGAGGTTTTCCTCATTTTTCTAAGCGAGTCTGATCGTATGTACAGTCAAGGACAGTTTCCGACACTTCGCTTCCGTGTAACGATACCTTTGTTCCCGTTGAGTTTTTTTCTGAATCTTTCCTTTGTTGTAAATTCAAGATCCTCTGAAAATGCCAGATGCAGTTCTTCAATCTCAGTTCACATAAGTACGTGTCTGAAGTCTGAAAGTCTGTATTTACGATCAACAGCCAATGTCATTGAACTTTCAACATAAAATACTCACGGAGAGAAAAATCTTTATGATATTATTTTATTTTTTCTTTTAAAAAATTGTACTACAAAGATAATGGAAATGACAGTACAAGAGATGGTCGAATGAGAGGTAATATTTTTGTATGAAATTAGGATACTTGTCGTTAACGTTGCTAAGTCTTTATACTGTAAAACTGTTTAGATGTAAGTGAATGTAAGTACTTATACTGATTTATGAAATAAAATGTTGACATTTTTAATATTTGTATTTTATTTTTTGCGATGACATCCTGCAAAAGTCCTGAAAAGCAATGCGAGTTAAAAAATGTAATCAATTGATAAGAAATACACAATTGCTGCGAAAATACCAATTGGAAAAGAAATTTCCTTCGAAAAGAAAAAATTAAGTACCTATATCAAATCTTTCTATTTTATCAGCAAATAAATTTAATCATTTTGATTTGATTTTTCATTTGATTTTCTTTCTTGTTACAAGGTCTCAAATTCGATTTCTTTATATTTTATACCTACTGCATCTATATAAGCTTTATAAAGAAGCTATAAAGCTCACAATTTAGGACTCGTAAATGTTAGTAATAATGTTTATCCGTGGTGCCAGGCAACTGGACTTATCCCACTTGTAAACCCTTTTGTGCCTCTGGCCTTGATTTGCTCTCCCTCCTCCTTGTTGTAAAGGGAAGTGAACTACGTATTTTCCTACTCCTATCATCATCTGCCTAGCCTTTCCCCAACTATATTGGGGTCGGCTTCCAATCGAACCAGATGCAGCTGGATATTAGTATTTTACATGGAGCGACTGCCTGTTGGACTTCCACAACCCAGTAACTGGGCAGTACGATACCCCATGGTAAGACTGGTTGTCAGACTACAGCTTCTGATTAACAGTAACGATTGTCAAAGATCTACAAATGATAGCCGGGACCAACGGCCTTACGTGCTTTCCGAGGCACGGAGGAAACTTGCTATGAGAGATGGTCACCCATAAATGTCAAAGTTCCAGTTTACTTTACGTCAGAATAACTGAAAACACGTGATACGGCCTCAGTACCCTTAGCACGAGTTTTCAGTATTTGAGACGTAAAGTAAACTGAACTTTGACAATTTCAAATTGACAATTTTCAAGGAAAAACTTAGTTCCTTCTTCGCACACCAGAGGCGCTGTTCCATTTTTTCATACAAGAAACGCTATAAATACTGGAAAGACGCTGTAAAGTAAAATAGTGAACTCGTGATAAGGGTACAGGTCTATTCTTAGTAGAATAGAGATAGAATTAAAATCATGCAACCTTGCTTCTCATGCTCGTGTCTTTTTCTTGCATTATGTAATTTATAAACAGCCAGAAGGCGTCGCGGCAGACCTCGCAGAAAAATGGCAAAACTAACAACCAGTGGCTCACACTAGCCCTAGATCGAAATACGTTGGAAGTCATGGGGCCTAGGTCTTTGCCCAGCAGTGGGATGATACAGGCTGACAGTAATGTAATTTCTAGGTATGTTTATTGTTATAATCACTGACAGACTTCAGTGAAGGAAAACATCGTAAAATAAAGAAAACTTGTTTACGTCGACATTAATCCAAGCTGTGTCAGAAGCAACTTAAATAAAAACCGATAATATCTTTCAATTAATATTTTAATTCGCCCATTATAATAATTTCGCCTTAACTCACGTTTACAACTGACGTTTTTCAGTTTTCAGGATTTTTATTTTAAGCTATTGCATAGCTTTTATAACGGGCTCTGAGCGCGGCGACCGAATCAAGAAATTCCGTAACGAAAATAAACCTAACACCCCGCATCGTCTAATGTCGTTTCAGTTCGGCAGACTTCGGATAGGTGTTTGTTTTCTCGACGTTTCACTTGATTGACGTGGCTGACCATAGCCTAAAAAAACGAAAAGATAAAAAATGCTACCTATAGCTTTAGCGCGGCAGTCCCCGAGAGCCACACGTATTTTTTTATTATTTTGTGCTCCGTTGTTCCGCGCACCACTGGTTGGCTATCCTTACTTTAATCAAAATATTCCCATTTCTTCCTTTCTTGTGTAGATAGAAACATGATTGTTATTTTTAAAATACTTTCAAGAAAACCTGCACTAAGAAATGTATCTATCTACCATCTACCCCCAGCTCGACTGAATAGAATCATCTCGAAGGAATGTAACCTGGTATAGCAACAGTATTAACTTCAAGATGTAAGTCCGGTCAGGATTCAATTTAAATTCAATATGTTTGCAGACTTTGTCGTGGGTTGTCGTTTGTCAACGCGACAGGTATTGCTCCACCTTTCCAAAGCCTGGGGCTAGATTTATAAGACTCGTTGCTGGGTGCTGTAAAATTTGAAGGTACATATTCAGATTCGTGTGGGTATGAAAAAGAAATAGTGTTGTTGTGGTTGATTTTTTGCAGACAGAAATTTCATAGAATTTCGTTTCCTACAAAATGTATTCTTGTAGTTTCCTTTATTCATTATTTTTTCTTATTCTTTACAATTTAAAAAAAAAATACAAAACCTAAAAGGAAATAGGTATTTAAAATGATAAATAATAGTGGCCCACCGGTATCGGGAACAGGGTCTAATTGGTCAGGGTTCCAGAGAAAGGAACCTCGTAACAATGCGCGCCGTGTCCAGAACTGCTTTCTGAATCAGGCCCTTGATTCAGCTGCGTAACGAGAGCCTCCTTAGATGTTGGCCGAGGCTCTTGTTAATTAAACCTTGTTCTTTTTAATTCGAATATTACTGTTTCAGCGACTATTCACTTGAATGAAACATTTTACAGTATCACATTTTTTTTTTTCAACAAATTAATCAAATAGTAGAATTATTTTTAACGGATATTGTTTGTTGGATGTACTTTTCTCAAATACTGAAAACTCGTGCTAAGGGTACTGAGGCCGTATCATGAGTTTTCAGTTATTCTGACGTAAAGTAAACTGGAACTTTGACATTTTTAAATTAACAAATTTCAAGGAAAAAATAGGTTCCTTCTTTGCACACCAGAGTGCGCTGTTCCATTTTTCCATACAAGAAACGCTGTAAATACTGGAAAGACGCTGTAAAGTAAAATAGTGAAAACTTGTGATAAGGGTACGGTTATAAGGTTGTTTGATTTTTTACAGAGCATGGCACCACCCGTAAACGACTGAACGTCTATGTTTAGGAAGATAGGACTTTTTATACATTCTGTTTTTTTTTCTATTCTATCGCCGTCAAAACGGTTTGTTTTAAATTTGCCACAAAGTTAATTTGCCACGAAAAAGTATGTGTAAATTAGCCACAGTTTTTGTTTTTTGATTTTTGTTTAGCGTAATTTCGCCCCATTTCTTTTTTCCGCACGGATAGCAGAACAATTAAATAATTAAATCCAGCACAAACCTACAGAAAACGAGTATACAATATGGAATCTGAACAAAAAGTACTAGGAGAACAGGATCATAGAGGTGTTGGCGCCGCCGTCTTCAGTAAAAATTATGTGAAATGAAGATAGTAATGGATATGGCTTTATAGTAACAAAATCTAGCTGCGGCGAAATTACTTTCAACGTATGAGGTTTAAATAACTGTGGCAAATTCACTTTGTGGCAAATGTACAACAACCCGAAAAAAACCCCATTTAAACGGTGTTGTGCTATGCGTGCTGAGACAGGAAACGAACCCAACCAAGAAAACATTATTAATACGGATGTAAGTAAGTCTTGAGTTACAATGTCACTACACAGGACAACAACTCATAAAGAAGAAAAGAAATAAGGAAAAAGCTTAACGGGAATATTTACTTTCCTAATATGTTTTTCTAAGGACAAGACAAGTACAATTGTTCCAATTACGGTAATTAAAATATCTCTTTTACTTTTGAAAAGAAAGTAAATCAAACATCTTTTCAGAAAATGATCCCCTCTTTTTTTTATCTAAACAAAAAAAAAAGGAAACGCGTCAACTGGTCGACACTTCGCGTGACTTTTGGCCGGCTCTTTCTTGGGTCAAAGAATAAGAATTGCCTTCCAACGAGGCAATGCTGCCAGTCTTCTGGGCACGTTCCCGGATGACAGCGATGCGGAGGAGTACTTTGACGCATAAGTGATTCTGCCTTTTTGTGTTTTCTTTTTCTAGTTTCAATTTTAATTTAGTCTCTTGTTGGAAATACGAGTATTTAGTCCGAAATAAAGTTAAATCACAAGAAACAAAAAATAAAACATGATTGAACAGCCACTCGATAAAGTTTGAAGTGCAAGTCAACTGAAGTTCTATGTAACTTATGATTAAAACTAGTTAATTAATAGTTCCCTATTATGCGTCGAGTGTACTTAACTATTAGTTACTCATTTGACTATTGATCTAACAACTCGTCTCTCAGCCGTGGCTGACGGACGCGTCCGATAATTGTTCTCAGCTTAATTCAAGTGTGGGATCGAGGTGGTGCTAGACGACTTGTATAGCTCTGTCTCTTTTCTACTCTGAAATTACTCGTGAAGAGTCATGGTAGGCCATCGGTTCGAAGTCTTGTCCTCGAAATCACCTGCCCTCGTACTAACCGATAAGCTAAGACCGTTTAAATCTTTACATTTTATCCTTCTTTATATTATGCGTACATCTCTGCTAACTTTGAACAAATAACTTTATTCTTCCTGACCTACATTATTACAACAGTATCAATTTCAATAAAAATAAAATACAAAAACCAGTCAAACGCTTTTAAAATCAAGCACAGATTGAAGCGTTGCTCAGATTGAATTTTAGTGTTTAAGTCTTCCTTTGTTGTAAAAGTAAGATGACTTCCCCCAAAGTCATCTTGGCAAGGCCTTTTTGAATCTTAACGTAACCAAGTCACCTGGCATTCAATAAGCATGCTGAAGTGAAAGTGGGCTGGCCACATCCGTAGACGGACAGATGGTAGATGGAGTAGACAAGTGCTAGAGTGGAGACCGCGAATGGGCAAACGTAGTGTAGGACGCCCTGCGACAAGATGGGTCGATGATTTGAAGAATGTGGCTGGCACTGCGGATGGATGCGGGCTGCCCAGAACCGGAAGGATTTGAGGTGTATGTACTTAGTAAGTAAGATCTATGTTATAAGATATAGTGTATTAGCATAAGATGATCAGTAATAAAAGGTAACCGATCGGCTCCAGTCGTTTCAATAACACTAGTTCCCTACAGATTGGTGCTCTTTTGGTAAGATGTACGTTCAGCAGTGGACGGCAATAGGCTGATAATATAAGTCATCTGGCAACAAGGGGGCCTCGCGCGAGCTGGGAAAGCGCCAGACCTAAATATAGTCATCGAAATCATCAGTTTTTCAAGGCTTCGTTCTCTTCTTTGACTCTATCAGTTCTCAGTTAGAAATAAACCGTAACCAAGTCCTGTTGCAACACGGGCCGGGTAAACCAGGTGACTGTTGACTGATCACAAGTTTGTTACTGACAGTAACAAACTTGTGATCATCATCTGCCTAGCCTTTTCCCAACTATATATATTGGGGTCGGCTTCCAGTCGAACCAATGCAGCTGGATATCAGTGTTTTACATCGAGTGACTGCCTATCGGACCTCCACAACCCAGTAACTGGGTAATACGATGCCCCCATGTAAAGACTGGTTGTCAGACTTGAGAACTTCTGACTAACAGTAATGACTGTCAAAGATCTACAAATGACAGCCGGGACCAACGGCTTTACGTGATTTCCGAGGCACGGAGGAAACTCGCTATGACAGATGGTCACCCATCCACATACCAACCTCGGCAAGCGCGGCTGTAACTATTTAGCCACAAGCTCCTTGCTCCAAGCAACAAACTTGTGATCGCCGTTGTCAATATTTTGTATTCTCGGCGCGAGGCTCGTTTAAGTGCGAGGCCGTGGGCTAGGGTCCGCTTCGCCCCCACCTAGCCTCTGGATGTGTTGCTTGGGAGTTTTTTCCACTACTTCTTCCAACACTTATGTGGAAAATGCAAATGAATTACTCTGCAGCGAGAAAATCACCATCTTTTTTTGTTTAGCCCACACTGTGCAATCCTGGGCCCAAGTATCCCGATCGATCGATTATGCTCTGATGATTTTTGCCCTAGATGGGGTCGAAAAGGCTGTTAGACTCGTAAAAAGTGGCGAAAACCGGGGATTTTAAGGGATAGTCTTAAAAAGGCCTAAAAAGTGCTGATTTCATCAGCCTATTTTGAGAAAATGGCTTCGGATCTTGATTTTGTTCTACGGAACCCTACACACGATGCAAAAAGTATTGAATTCTCACCTGGCAACACAGGGCTAAGTTTAGACGGCGACAATAAAAAAAAACAACTTTTCCCATTTAGGGCAGCGAGTAACGAACAATCGACCTTTGACATCTATTCTCGAATAATGATGGCGTTTGACATCGGATCTAAGGTCTAACGAGCAAAGCTGTAAGGTTATATATTTTTTCTAGTTTATATTTAACCTTAGACATTTGGTTAGATGGTCAGGGTCAATTTTTTTTGATTATCTGAACTAAAAGGGTAAAATTTTGAACTCGAGAAAGGCTCGATCGATTTAATAAATTTTGCTTTTGAATTATTTTTGGAAGTCCCGGGAAGGTTTTGAAAAGCGAGTAAATATGATTAAAAAAAAATTATTCTGAGGCGGTAAGAAGTTCGCCAGGCCAGCTAGTTAACTATAAATAAGTGCAAAACCCTTCAAGCCTTCAAGAAACGTTATCTCTTCACAAAGAAACATGTGATAATAATTTTATTTTAAATACCCTATTTCCATTAAATTTTACCTTGAAGCCGTTTCCTTGGGCGGGTCTTAGAACCGTCCTTCCAGCCTGTCCTTTTGATACCTTTCATCTGATAAACAATCTCGGTTCTCAATAGATGGAGGAGACGGATACTTGTTCATCTTGTATGAAAGGAGCGACAGTGGAAGGTAAGGCGGTATTTGAAGATAATATTCTTGGAAAATCTACCTTGGACCACCAATGAGTAGGTAATGATCACAAATGTAATGTAATCTCACTCCGCATTAAATTAAATCATAATTAGAACATCATATTTTTTAAAGAACCATACTTACTACCTATTTAAAAAAAAAAGTTCTGTGGTCAAAAAAAAAAACCTTACTTCTGAAGACATTTTGCAAAAAAATTAAACATCTGTTGAACATTTACATTAACGTAACAAATGCCATTAACAAATGCCATTTTGCAGTTGACAGTTTTTAGACAAGTTTTCAAAAGATGTTTATCTTTTTTGTAGTAAAACGGTTGATATACATTTAGGGCGACTTTCACCAAAAGTTAAACATGTTTAAAATTTTATTTAGTGTCAAAATTCAATAGAATTTTGACACTAAATAAAATTTTAAACATGTTTAACTTTTGGTGAAAGTCGCCCTTAGTGTGTGTTAAACGCGTGTTAATGTATGCTAAGTAATTTAATTAGATTTAATGTAATCTATACTAATATTGTAAAGTTGAAGCTCGCTAATCTAAGGAACTACTTTCTTCTCTGGTTCGAATTGGAAAAATATTTTTTTTGCTGGATAGCCTATTTATTGAGAAAGGCTACATAACATTACACTGCGATTAATAGGAGCTGCCACATCGCTCGTAGAACTGACAACCGATGGGGAAGATAAGTTCTCGAGTGGCGACCGTGGACCTGTAGACGCAGCGTAGGCAGGCCTCCTACTAGGTGGACCGACTACATCGTGAGGGTCGCGGGCAACCGATGGATGCAAGTGCCGAATTATCGTTCGGCGTGGCGGTCTAAGGGGGAGGCCTATGTTCAGCAGTGGACGTCTTCCGACTGATGATGATGATGATGAATAGGAGCTGAGCACTGGGGGTAAAACCACGAGGAACAGCTAGTGTACTAAATTACACAAAACCAAGCCCATAGGCTTTATCAAGTCTGCTCATCTCCTTTTGGCAGATATAGCAGACCAGTAGTCCTTATTAGCCCTGGATTTAGAGCTACAGTGCTCTCCTGTCAATATACATGTCAACACTCCAAAAGATTTTTGATTGATGGATTGTAGCACTTGATTTTCTGTATTAGGTTTTGGCTTATCAATCTCAATTAGTAGTTATAACGATTTCTAAAACTTTTTTAGCTACGTATTTTTTTTTCAGAACTGTTTTTTGCTAATTTACGACTTCGTCGACTCGTCGTCCCGTGAAAATCATTTAAGATAGAAGTTACGTGCAACATTTTGTAAGAAATGAGGTAATAAAGAAAGATATTCCTCTTCTCTTATAATAAAATGTGATATTAAAAACTCAAACCTACATTACCTACTTTGGAAAATTCCATAAATGTTACTAAACGAAGCTTAGTTTTTAGTTACCTTATCTCAGTCTCAGCATCCAAAAATCTAGTTCACAACGCACTAATAAATTGAGACAATCTTAAAAATATAGCTGCCATTTTTCTAAGAGCCGCCGAGAAAAAATACAGGGTGTTATTAAATACTGATCTTGTGTCTGTATTCCGTATGAGTAAAAGGGATAAATGATGTTGTGACACCTGGCGGAGAAAAATGGAAGAAGAAAACGTGTTGCGCCGACCCCAAGTTGAATGAAATAAGGGTAGGAAGATGATGATGTATATTTCTTGTATATTAATCTTTAGGCTGTATCCCCGCAAAACTTAGCAGCCGACTGAGTTTGCGCCGTATCGGTTTAGTACGCCCATCCATATATTTAAAATGGAGTGTCCACAATTTACTAGTTTTGCGCTCACTTTACGCAGTTTGCAGCGTAACGTGCGCCGACTGTCTCAGTTAGTGGCCGACTCACGGCGAAACCAGTTCCACTCGGAGGCGGTGATATGGTTTTTCGCCGGGCGTAGTGAGTTCATTTGCCGCAAACTGTTCGTGCAGTCGACCTAAATGAGCGGCTAACTCATAACAGTTTGCTCAGATCAAGTTTCGTGCGTCGCGACGCACGAAACTTGATCTGAGTTTGCAGCTAACTTAAATTTCAGTTTTCCACAAAGCGGCTCACTCAGTCGGTTGCAAACAATTTGCCTTATCGGGACACAGCCTTACATTTAGTGTGCACGTTTTCTGTGAAAGCATTCATTTAATCTTAAAGACCAGTGGTGATAGTATTGTACGGACTCCGATTTACGAGTTGCATTAGTTTGTGTAATTTATATCATCACCACAGCTCCCAAAAACTGTGAAGGAAAACATCGTGAGGAAACTGGCATGTCCTAGAATCATAAATTTGAAGACATGTGCCATCGGACTCGCGTGGTCTCAGAGAGGAAGCCTGTGTCCCAACAGTGGGAAAATTATAGGCTGATGATGATCTGCATTACCTAAGAAAAGTGATATGCCTTACACAGTTATGTCGACCCGTTTTGTAACACCCTGTAATTTATACAGTTCAACTACTTTATAGTCTCTCTGTTATCTAATAAACCGTATCGAATAAATCAAGTCGTTTTTAGTTTTCAACAAAGCTTTTAGCAAAAATACCGACAGAAAAAATAAAAAACATGATTGCCATTTTTATTTTTCGTATCGAAAATTAAATTCATGTCATTATCATCATGACGTGTTCTGAATATTAAAAAAGTGGTGCATAGGCTCTAAGTCGTCGTTTTACAGTTTCTCTTTTTTTAAACAAACGTTCTACAGATATATATCTTTCTTTTATTATTTCAATAACTATTATAATAACATTAACTACCCTCACGGAGGATATACACTCCAAAGGTTAATTTATGATTTACTGTAACTTAAACATCACATTGACGCCATTTTCTTTAGAACCTCCACTGTTATTGGCGAAAATGGATTACACCATCATTAAATATGTATTTTGCATGTGAAAAGAAAAGGATTAAGTACGTATTTTCCTAAAGCCATCTTCGTCGTTATGAAATATGGAAATCAAGATCTTTAAAGTTCATGGTTGCGTCTTAATTCGGTGATGAGATTATTTATAACTTTGTTTGTCAATTAAGTAATTTTCACTATATATCTCTGAAATAAATAAATTCATTGTATCCATATCTAAGTAGAAACTTAGAAAGTGTCGCTAAATAAGTCCTCCCGCCGTGGGTGGGGCGGAAGGGACTGTGAGACTCGCAGGGGAGGTAAGCCCAAGACGGGTAGCCCGCCTAAAACGGGTATGCATGTGAATACGCGTCGTCGTTCTTGCTAATGAGAATGTGTGCGTGCAGGACGCGTCATCTCTCCCTATGAGGAGCGTCACGCACACATTCTCATTCAAGATAATGAAAATATTCGAAGCGACGTTTGATTCTATGCTTGACTCTGTTCCTTGTTCCTTATTCAGTTCAACAAAATTAAAAACGGTGAGTATTCTATGTTCTGTTACTAGTGAATGTTCAAGTCTATCAGCACATTTAAACAGAATAGTTGACAATCTACAATTTCTCATGATATTCAAGAACGAAACATTGCTGCAAGAGATTCAAAATGCACAAAAATAAAACATGTCGATACTTTTACAGGCAAACCACTAAAACATCAGTGGCTACTTTATGGTTTTCATTCAATAAAACAAATATTACTGGCAACAGTTATATTTCTAAAGAAAAATGTAATCGTAAATGTATTTTTATAACTTTGTGACTAATCCGAGGTTGACGAGTGTTCCACGCGCGTCTCACAGAGCTGTCAGCAATATCACGGGCCCCCCTTAGAGGGCCAAAGCCTGCCGGGGTCGCGGGACTATCGGGTAACCGTGGCCCCGAAACTCAAAGGGCTATTGAAGGACTTTAGTCAGTACAAGTCTGACAGTCCCTCCCATCCTGCCCTGGGTCGGAAGAAGCATTTGATGATTTTACTATGTAAAATAAAAAGACCATTACATGTCTATCTTTGTCCTTCAATAGCCCTTTACATTTCAGGGTCACGGTAATTCGGTAAGTCCCGCGACCCAGGCAGACTTTGGCTCTCTAGAGGCCCCCCTCTATAGGGCCCCGTCATTATTCTGACACTCTTTGAGGCGTGCGTGGAACACAACGCACCGTCGACCTGGGCATGGTCCATGGTCGGACAGCGAGTCGCCCATTACTCGCCGCCCGCATGTCCGCGCCTACGGTGGCCGGAGATCGTCTGTCGACGTTCGTGGCCGTTGGCGTCTACGACTGTGGATTACATGTCTATCTTATAGTCATTTTCAATACGACGCGTGCATATAAAACCTTCAGACAAAACAGTTCTAAGTTTAACTTAAAAGAAACATAAATATTTTTCTTCCTCCTCTCCCTGTGATCCTTCAGTACCGATACGTTCATTTCAGTCTATAAATAGAGCCTCTAAGGCCATGTCCTTCACTACGTTTGTTTCAGGAAGTAGGTCAAACTGTGCTCTTGTCTTGCATCCCGATATTGAACTTGTTTGGAACATGTTAAACTTCGTATGACCTGTCAAAAAGATTTTGAGTAAGGTGTTGTTGTAATGAATTTTGTGTTTAATTATATTTATTTTAAGTTCACAAAAACGTGGACTGATGTTGAGTTACCGATAAACGATACTTTACGGTCAATTTATTTATGAAGTATAGCGAATTATAGACTATTTTATTCAAAAAATGTAATTAGACCAAAAATAATTACAATTTTGTGGTGCATATTTCAGGCTTTTATGTTGCATTATTACGCCAATTTATATTGCATATTGCCCGGTTTCTCGTCATCGCTTTTGCCCCTAACCCAGTGAACATACAGTTTAAGGTTAACCATCTAGAGACGTGCGGAGTTCACCGGATGTTAATTTGCATTAATTTTCGTGTACGTCTTCATTTTCGTGTTTTAGAAGTGGTGAAACTATGTAGCGGTTTGTTCTTATGTTATTATTTGAGGTTCCTTTGTAAAAGGTGTGTCTGAACGCTGTTGATTTGTTTAAATTATAGTCATCATCATCATCAGCCTACAATGTTTCCAGTACTAGAACACAGGCCTCGTCTCTGTTTGGGCCATAATGTACCACGAGGACCAAGTGCGGGTTGGTAGATGTCACATGTGTCCTTTTAGGTTCTGGACATGCCGGTTTCCTCACCGTTTTGAGAGCAGTGGTAATGAATTAAATTACACAAAGTAATACACCTGGCTGGGTTTCAAACCTAGAGCTTGTAAGCTGAAGCCAATACTAGTGGGCCATCACTGATACATAGGTAATATTGATTGCTTTTAAAAGGAAATTTTTGCATCTCGCCGACCGAGCCGTTCGAGAAATTGGAGAACATAGACATAATAATGGTTCCGAAGAATTGAGAACCTCTTTTTTCACGAAGTCGGTTAAAACCCTTGACCTTTCTTTTAAAAGTAATAAATGTGGTAACAGGCGACGCCACGGGACATTAATAAGTACACAGTAAATACATTCACATAGTTGTTGTAGCCACTCTCGATACACAGAGGAAATCAGGACGCAAGCATGAAAATAATTGTTCACACAGAGCTTATAAAATTAAGAAGTGGCTTTTTTATCATGGTAAAATCGAAAAAACTGGGTTTTTTATCATGGTAAATTAGTTTTAGTCTTATTTTCGTATTGTTTATGTATTGTATTAGTTAAGCCGGATTTACATTACGAAACTAGTTGCATGAAAGTACTTTCATGACACTACTTTCACCATTAATTTCACGTGTAAACGTTCAGTTTTACAATGCATGCATTACTTTCGTGACACTGAATTACTTTCGTGCTATGCGCATATTTTTGGTGAAACTACTTTCATGCAACTACTTTCATCATGTAAATACGACGCGAAAGTAGTGTCGCGACAGCACCTGCGTTGAGTGGACGTGTGGTATTTGAAATTAAAATGATTTTTACCCATACGAAAGTAATTTGCATAGCTTTTATGATCATCTGCTAATTCAGAGATTAACTGTGTTGCACCCAGATGCTTTTTTTCAAGTTTTTGCCTCGAGTAATTCCATAATGGGACTAGACAATGGAACTAAAGCCGTTGGTGGATTTATCAACGTCTTTTTTCCGAGATAAATTTTGTATTTTATCTTTTCTACAATGACGCTTTGCATCATAAATGAAATACAGCTTTGATCTTGACAGGGCCAGTATCTCCGCGATACTGGTAATTTCACGACACTAAAATTTTAACGAAAGTACTTTCACTTGTGCTGAAACTAGTTTCACGAAAGTAGTTTTATCATGCATGACACTACTTTCGTAATGTAAATGCGGCTTTAAGTCATATTGTATTGTATTAAGTATAGTATTTTATATGGGCCTGGAAGCCTGAATTAAAAAAATAAATAAAAAACATCAAATGAGGCCTTCCGCCCAAAGTGGGACTAGACTGTCAGACTTGTACTGACTAAAATCCAGTTTCAAGGTCGCATTAAGGGCGTATAACCAGAAAGTTGGCAACGTCGCTAATAGCCGTCAAATATTTACAAGTTTTAATTAATTTGGCAATGTTACTGTATGGAAATAAGAAATATGGCTCTGTAGTGCACTTGGAAACTGATATAGGAATGCAATTAAAACACTGAATGTGATGTTGTAACCGTTTCAGGTGTAATAAAAGGCATTTGGAATGTTTTTTTTACGTCTAAAACTATATATTCGGTGTTAAGATATTAATTATTGCATTCCCTTATCAATTTTGAATGCACTACAGAGCCATATTTCTTATTTCCATACAGTAACATTGTAAAATTAATTAAAACTTGTAAATATTTGATAGCCTTTTGCGACGTTGCCAACTTTCAGAATATCCGCTCTTAACCTGATAAGGCAGTCCCGCGACCCCGGCAGGATTAAAGCATTTGCTGGAGCGATTTTTTTACTTTCGTCGGCAATAGGAATCATGACTGATTTTTACAGAATATAGTCCAATAAAAAAATAAAAATAAACTGACTTGTTCTCCAACATTCAGGTAATTTTTTTTTACATGATTCATTTTTGTTTTGAAATGTCTGCATGTGAATACAAAGCCAACGGTGCGAGTATTATCGTACCGAGCTAAGTTGGCTTCGAATCTTAATATTTTTTTTGGAGTAGTAAAGTCCTCCCAGAGTGTAGAAAGCTCGCAATATTGGCATCGAGAACTCCCGAGAAACCAGAGACAAGAATAAAACAACCGAGAACGAAAGGGCTTTAGGCGATTCTCACACTGCCCCGCATGATGCAGCGTAGCGCGTGGATGTTAACACAGTCTAACACACAGAAAATGTAACCACGCGCGTTCATGCGGATGCGGTGCGTGTTTTCCATACAAACGGAACACGCATCCACGCGCTACGCTGCATCATGCGGGGCAGTGTGAGAATCGCCTAAAGCCCTAGTCTATACCTTTCAAAGCTCTACTCTTAAGTACGTTCAATAACACAGTGGGACTCCTACTGAAGCTCATTCAATACAAGTATACAGTTTACCCCGACGACGTCTGTGTGACCTCTTGGGAGAATAGGTCATTGCTGAGAAGATTGATTGGTTTCAATATTAGTAATAAAAAAAAAGTTCAAAGGTCACGATCGATTGTAACGTAATATTTCATAGCATTATAGTCTTCCTCGATAATTGGACTATCCAACCTATTTTTTTTTCAATTCGACCCAGTTGTTCCTAGCGCATTCAAGTAAACAAACAAATTCTTTAACTTTAAATCTAAGAAAAGATTTTGTTTTTTACAATCATCCAATGAGTCCTCCCAACCGGGGCGGGACGGTTAGGACTGTCAGGGTTTATTTGTCTAATCATTGTTGTTGACTTAAAGGTACTTATTTAAACTTATTTTTTATAGTAACAAAACTTCTTAATTACTGGCGGCAATGTTATTATGAGTGCTATGTACGCCGTAATTGTCACATGCGTTGGTTTTAGTACTATAATATAATCACGTATTAACGTGTAATGCATGTGATGTGGTTGTGCTATTAAAATAAATAAATAAAAAATTACGTGTCGCACTCGGGGACTGCCGCGGTAAAGATATTTCATTGCATTTTTCTATTATTTTTTTTTTTAATTTTTTGCTGTGGTCAGCCACGTCAATCATGTGAAACGTCAAGAAAAACAAACACCGTGCCGAAGTCTGCCGAACTGAAACGACGTTAGACGATGCGGGGCGTTAGATTTATTTTCGTTACGGAGTTTCTTGATTTGGTCGCCGCTCTCAGAGCCCGCGATAAAAGCTATGTAAAAGCACTGCTCTAAGTCTTAGAGTCTTAGTACTCACTCCAGTCAACAGGCTTTCCTAGAAAGCCGACTAAATCGGAATAGCAAAGCAATTTACGTGCGCTCTAGTTTGTACAGGGACTAAGCTTATTGAGGCATCAAACGGGCCAGATATAAAGTTGTAAGTACACCAGTAAATATTGTATTAATAAGATTGCTTTTAAATACCGTTCAAGATTATGTGATAGAAACTTTAATAATAGCTCGCGTTTATATCATACAGTGGGTACATGTTTGAATATCGAAGATTAAAATATCTACGCTTAAAATATCGATGTTCAAAACATCGCAAATTTAAATATCGATTGTAAGAAAATATCGAAAAATGTTACATCTACGCTTAAAACGTCGAAAATTGAAATGTTGATTGATTAAAATGTCGAATGATTCAAAATATCGAATGACATTATGCCAAGTTCAAAATATCAATGTTCAATACATCGAAATTCATAATATCTAAGTTAAAAATACCTACTAGTTGAAATATCGGATAGAAACCGGATAAAAAGTCGGACTCGCTTTTGCATCCTTAGTCAAATTGCTGATTACCACCTATCAAGGTAAGTCGACGGAGCCCTATTTCTGTTTGCAAGGTATAAGTAACCTAACACGAAGAGCACGGCTCTTCGAGCCTAACCTGTCCGAGTCGGGATGCCCCATAAGTCCAGTGCTCGCTTCGCTCGCTCTTGCGTCCTTAGTGAAATTGCTGATTACTACCTACCAAGGTAGCTGGACGGACTTCGGATGAAAGAGCGAGCGAAGCGAGCTCGGAACTTGTGGCACCCCGACTCGGACAGGTTAGGATCGAAGAGGATACTTGAATAGCCACGTAGGGTGCATGATACCCCTCCTCTTTTTTTGGGCATTAAATCTTCAAATAATGATTCCTCCCACTCTTGTGTCTCAACCCTGAGCAAAGGCTTCACCCCATTCCTTCCACTTCTCTCAATGGTATGCTTCTTCCTGAAATCCATCCTGATTCTTTAGATGCCGTTTGTGTGCCTTTAAAATCCAACACGCGACGTGTATGTGGTACCCCTACCATATAAAATACGAATCCATACATAATCACCATAGGTCGGAAATAAGTAGAGTTATTTTGGTACTTGCATCGAAATGTTGATATTAATATGGATCTTCCCGGGATTTCTAATAGACAATCCCGTGTGACCAACAGTATTACAAATAAATACATCAGAGTCAGATTGAACTAGTAAATTGTGTAAAGAAAATAACTTTTTATTTAATAGAATCACTGCATATTTCTGCTCTTTAAAAGTAATGTGTCGTGCACGTGCTTGCTTGATCATAAGGTACGTACAATCGACAAAGTGGAATCATGAACCATTTTGACAATAAATCGTTTGAATCCGTCAAATTGACAAAGATCAAAGTCGTTACCATGGATATGTATATTGACGCGATTGTGGACCTAATTGTATTTGATGGTCTGTAGGAAAATAAGCTTATGGTGGGTCATAATTCCACTATGTCAATTGTACATCGGAAATAACAGCGTTTAAAATCTAATACACTTGGCGCCGTGGCAGAGCGATCGACTGCTGTGCAAAGTGGCGCGGGTTCGATTCCTGCACGTAACAAATATTTGTATGACCTACAAGTAGTTGTTCCGAGTCTGGGTGTTTGTGTATGTGAGTTTCTATGTTTGTAAAGGCACCCACGACACAGGAAAAATTCCTAGTGTGCAACGTGCAAGTGTGTAAGAAAGAATTTGGCGAGTTCCAAACCTTTGAAAATGTACTGGGGTGTGTAATACCCCACGCCACCGTTTAATGTATAAAGTACGTGTACAAAAGCAAAAAGGTTTAAAACAAAAGGTACATTAATATACTTATCTCTGTAGATACCTGGGGGCAGACCCTGGAACATTCAAACAAAAGGAAAGGACATGCATTAGAAACTTTATTTGCCCAGCGGTGGGCTAGGTTTTGAAGTTTTGTGAATAATTAGGTACCTAAGTACTTATTTGCTTTGTAGTGGGGTTAGCGAATACACTAATTAAGAATATGGCTTTACTAGCAGTTCTCCGCGTTTTCGGCCCCGCTGCTCTAAATATCCTAAAGCCTTCCTTGATGATCGGACTATCCAACACAATAAGAATTTTTCAATTCGAACTTGTAGTTCCTGAAATTAGCGCGTTCAAACAAACAAACAAACTCTTCAGCTTTATAATATACTAGCTGTGCCCGCGACTTCGTTCGCGTGGATGTCGGAATTTAACAATGTATTTTTTTGTGCGAAGCGCTTAATTCTCGCCAGGTTTTTTACAAATCATATTATCGTTTTCATATAAACCCTATATTTAGAATTTATTTAGATTTTTCAAGAATATTTGACGTGTTTGTAATAAACGCCCTCTGTCGTTCAAAGGCAGTACTATTCAATTGCTACTGGATTAGAGCACCGATTCCATTTCATTCCATCCCACTCCATCCCACTCCATCCCACTCCATCCCACTCCATCCCACTCCATCCGACTCCATCCCACTCCATCCCACTCCATCCCACTCCATTCCACTCGATCCCATTCCATCCCTCGCTATCCCACTCCATCCCATTCCATCCCACTCCATCCCACTCCATCCCACTCCATCCCATTCCATCCCACTCCATCCCACTCCATCCAACTACATACCACTCCATCCCACTCCATCCCACTCCATCCCTTTCCATCCCACTCCATCCCACTACATCCCACTCCATCCCACTCCATCCCACCCATCCCACTCCATCCCACTCCATCCCGCTCTATTCCACTCCATCCCACTCCATCCCACTCCATCTCGCTCCATCCCACTCCACCCCACTCCATCTTACTCCATCCCTCTCCATCTTACTCCATACCACTCCATCCCACTCCATCCTATTTCATCCTACTCCATCCTACTCCATCCCACTCCAACCCACTCCATCCCACTCCATCCTACTCTATCCCACTCCAACCCACTCCATCCCACTCCATCCCACTCCATCCCACTCCATCCCACTCCATCCCACTCCATCCGCTTCCATCCCATTCTATCCCTTTCTAGTGTGAGTCAAATAAAACCTTTTCGTTCTTTCTTTCTTTCCATTCCATCCCATTCTATTACATTCCACTACTCTACTCTACTCTACTCTACTCCACTCCACTCCACTCCACTCCACTCCAAACCACTCCACTCCACTCCAGTCCACACCATATTTGACTGTATGTTGTTTTTCTATTCCAAGCTAGATCGCACTACTGAACTGCGAGCTGCGTGTCTCGGTGTAAACTGACCGTAATTTTACTTCTGGAACACTTTAAATTCAAATATCTTTTGATAGACTGATCCGATTTCAATGAAACAAAAACTAAATGTTACTTCAAGTTACGGTCAGTCGTTATGTATTAAAGTTATCTACATAGCTTTCGTACATTTTACGTGATGCCCGAACAAATAAACATACAAACAGACATACAGACAAACAGACAAAAATTCTAAAAATGCTAGAAATGAGTTCTATTGGGTGTCCTTAAACACGCTGGCTATATTTTTTGAGTTTTTTTTTAATGTACAAAAATTATTTTTCTACAGTTTTATTATATGTATAGATAGATTATATATATAAGTAACTAGTTTCTGCCCGCGACTTCGTACGCGGATCCTTTTTCCTAAATTTTCTTCTATAAACCTCACGGAGCCCGAGACCTTTCCAACGAATGCAAAACCGT
The DNA here is from genome assembly GCA_954870645.1 of Agrotis clavis. Taxonomy (NCBI): domain Eukaryota; kingdom Metazoa; phylum Arthropoda; class Insecta; order Lepidoptera; family Noctuidae; genus Agrotis; species Agrotis clavis. The sequence continues at coordinate 9,089,162 of OX940925.1, forward strand.
GGTGATCGATTCGTGCGTTCTGGAGATAGAGCGTCAGGAAGGAAAACCCGACTTATTTTTATATAGTAGATTATATTTTTAGAAAAACGATGAAGAGGTCAAAGTACTTTGTACCTAGTAATAAATTAATTTAATTTTATGTTCGAAAATATTATAATTGTTGTGTCACAAGCAACAGTCTGATTTAAATATATTGTTGTATTGTTTTTTAATTGTTTGTACAGCTTTAATGTATTGTGAATAAGAATTACAGATTCATTAGTTTTGCAGTATTTTTATTTTATTTATGAGTCAAACAGACGATACTGGCAGATTTATTCATGATTTAATAACATGATTTAATATTTTTTTAATAACATATAAATATAAAATTATACAAACTAGAATCCCATCAGCAGCGGCAGCGTCGAGTCAACTGGGTCCAAGCTGGATCGCCGTGTCCAAGAGTACTGCTTTCTGCATCAAACCCTTGAGCCAGCCGGGCAATCATAATAATTATTGTCTTCACAATTTATAAAAAAAAAACTCACCACGTTCTCATAAAATGTATCTTCCACCTTACCTTCGCCATATGTAGTTGTGTAGAAAAACAAAGTTGTCTAATGAAACGCTCGGCCGGGTGTAGTCGGAGCGCAGTTGACTAACTTTCAAGGGTTCTACGTGGAGGTAAACTTATATTGTGCGTCTGTAATTGTCTGAACTAAGCTTGGCTTTGTTGTAAATATTGCTGCGTAAATTGGAAGCAGGTTATTTTCTTTTCTTAAGTCTGCTTGTTTTACTTGCCGTGTGATTATGGAACATTCCTGGGTCGACGACGGCGACACGTCGTGTTCCACACGCGCCTAAAAGAGCTGTCAGAAATCTGACGGAACCCCCCCTTAGAGGTCCAAAACCTGCCGGGGTCGCGGGCCCGTTTCATCAAGTAACCGTGGCCCAGGAACGTAAAGGGATATTGAAGAATCACCGTGGATTTCAGTCAGTACAAGTCTGACAGTCCCTCCCATTCCGCCCCAGGTGGAAGCACTCGACACGATAAAAAATAAAGGTGCTTGCGTTGTCAGGTGTTCGCCAATTCATCTGATAATCATTGTTTGTCATGGCGCATTTACACGGTACGATTTTTCGGACGATTTACGTAAATCAATGTGGCATAATAAGCGTCTGTAGCGTATAGATAGCGTCATAAAAAGCTTACCGATATGCGACTGCGTTTAGAATTTTTATAATATCACTGTTACCGTAGTGGCTGAACAATTGAGTGCTCGCAGCGTGATGCAGATTCCCGCACGAATAAATATTTGTTCTGGCCGGTAACTGAAGCCGCTACACGGAGGGCTGCAGTGGGTCGCTTAGCCAATGAATAGAAATATAGAATAGAAAAATATTTATTCAAGTACTTATAGACATACACAACAACAAACACATAGTTACAAGGAAGTTTGAAGCTATTGTCAAACAGACAGGCGTGGCGAACGCGAAGCGAGGCGTTTTTTGTTTGTAATTGTTTGAAGCCAGTCACATAGACTATCGGATTGCTTTCGCTTTTCTATGTGACTGGATTCAAACAATTCCATACATTACAAATAAAAACGCTTCGGATCGCATTCGCTTCGCCTGTCTGTTTGACAATAGCTTAAAAACAAAGAGATAGTCCAAATAAATAAAATAATGAAAAAATTCAAATAAATGTAAAAAATATGAATGTTACGCTGTGAATGTCCACACTGATTCAGCATTTGCTGGGTGAAAGACATCAAGCGCTACGTCAATAATGCCGTCAATATTTACCCAAGAACAAGTGTAACTTTGAAACTTAATACCTTTCAATTCAATAAACTTCAGGCATCTGTTTACAACTGCATACAAGCATAGTTGAAAGACAAAGGGAATAGAACCTTTTGTAGTCAACTTGTCTAAAGCCTCTTCAGAAGTCTACAATTGAAGGTTTTGTTCAGAAACACGTGTGCTAACATTGTCATTGTGTTTATAGATTGGTTTGTTTTAAAGTGTGTGTGTGTGCGTGTGTGTGTGTGTGTTTTATCTTGTGAAATTGAAACTTAAACTTTAGACTAAGTGCTGGAGCACACGGAGCATTGCGGCGTCGCACCGAAAAAAATTCGCCCTACTGGCAGACAAACGTGACAAATATTTGTGAGGCAAAATCTTTGCGATGCGGCGCCGCAACGCGCCGTGTGCTCCGGCACTTAAGCCTTTGTCTAACTGACAGACGAACCGAATGCGTGGCGTAGCGTTTTTGTTTGTAATGTATGGAATTGTTTGAAGCCTGTCACATAGAGTATCGGATCGCTTTCGCATTTTTATATGACATGATTCGGTTCGGTTCGCTATCGCCTGTCTGTTTGACAAAGGCTTTATGGACTTTACCCTTGGCGCGACGCGATTGCAATTTGACCAATTCCAACTACAAGTGAAAATCAACCCGGCTATTTTGTTGTTTTTTTTTTTTTTTGACTAGTTTCTTCCACTATGTCCTCGGAAAAAAACAAAAAAGCAAAAAAGCGGTCAATTACAACCAATTAAGTGAATTCCTATCTAATTGTCTTCTCAAGCACCTACTTGAGATCTTTGAAAACAATTTAAGTTAAAAACACAAACAAGGTTTCGAAACCTTGAAAAGAAAAATGAAAAACATGTCAACTGAACAATTTTTCGAAGTTTTTAAGGAAACCTTTTTTTTCGATATTTGCATAATAGACTTAAGAGGGTCTTTTAAAGATAAAACCTTGGGTTGTAAGGTCGTGACCTCCCTTGAGCACTCTCAGTCAGGCCTACAACGACCTTAGAAATGCATTCTTTGCATACTAAACGTTTTTGTTAGAGATGATCGGGTTGTGTATATTTTTTTTTAAAAGCCAAAAAAATATTCAACATGTCTCACCAAAGGTCACCGTATTACCCCGTAGTCGTATGTTAGAACTAACAAGTTATGCTGGACAAATAGGCAACCTCCATCCAAAATGTTTGACCTGCTGTCAATTCTGCAAAGACCTGAAAATATAAGCAGTCTTTTTTATTTTTTATCGAGGTAGTTTCATCAAAGAAGTCCTCCACCCAGGGTGGTGGTGGGTTACCTGATAAGACAGTTCCACGATCCCAGACCCTGGGTGCAGTGGCCTTTTGAAATGTAATTGGTGATGACCACGGGCAAAAACATTTTTTTTAACTCAAATTTGCGTCACCCAAAATGTCACCGCAGCTGGCAATTCTGACATAACTGCAATGTCAAATTTTGACGTTTGTTTATTTTCCCGTTGGCTTGGAGGCAAAAGTTCCCAGTGGCGTTTTAGAACTTTTTTTGGCAGATGGTTTGATGAGGGGTTTTTAGAAATAGTTTCGCGTCTTTGTTAAAACTTAAATAGGAGAAAATTGTCTCACTAAAGTGTAGGTAGCAACAAAATCATTTTTCTAATAAACCTAAATGTCAGAAGCAAGTGAATGCTCTAGAAAGAGTTGAGTTAGCAGACCCATGAATATTAATATCGTTAAGCCGGCAATATTGAATGATTGGTGTAATTTCTATTGACGTGGACGTTTGACCTCCTTTAGGGAAAATTGTTCCAAGAAATTGTTCGGTATAGTTTAATACTAGCTGTTTCACGCGACTTCGCTTAATTGCCTGTGATGAATGATATTTATTTAGCAAATAGGGTTTCGCAAACACTTTTACAAGTCAAAACACTTTTTTTTATAGCTAGATGAGGCCGGTGTTTCGTACCTGACTACTCTGAGAAGAAACAGCCGAAACAAACTCAGAGGTCATCGTCTCTTTTAAAATCCAGACATAGTGTCTATAGAGTACGAAAAAGGAACTAATTTTGTCCATGAGATTATTCTCAAAGTATTTGGTTACTTTACGTCACAAGAAAATGAAAACTTGTGCAGCATTATAAGAACATTTTTGTTGTTTTCTTTGGGAAAATCACTTTTTCGGGATGAAAGGTAGGAAATGTCCGTTTTTGTACAATTGAAAACGGTGGCGAAAAAGACAATGAAAAGAAAAAAAAAACCAAGGCACCGACTTCCGAAAGAAAAGTTATTTTGTAGATTATTTTACACTTTTTGTGGTTGTTTTTGAAGGCGGTTACATTTTTTTTTTAAAAGTTTTTATTTTACTCTTCTTAGTTTTAATATTAGCTTTAGGATAGGAGGTCACTCAAGAATTATGTGTCTTACTGTTGAATGAATTTTCAAACGTGGTTATCGGTTTCAGATAAAAATTACTTCGTACACACAAACTAACTCTCCCTCTTTATAATATTAGGTAGTGTAAATTATAAAACCAAAAACATTTTAACTTTTTTTTAATATTTTCAGCACAATAGCCAATATGGAAGTGCCGTTTTTAACAAATTGGAGTATCTGGTTCATCAAAATCATCATCAGCCGGAAGACGTCCACTGCTGAACATAGGCCTCCCCCTTACACCGCCACGCCGAACGACAATAATTCGCCACTTGCATCCATCCGGTTGCCCGCGACCCTCACGATGTCGTTGGTCCACCTAGTGGGGAGGACCTATCTGGTTACTTTAGGATAATAAGGCCCCATTCTTGTGAAACGTAAGTTATGTATTAACCGACGAAAAAAAGGAGGAGGTTCTCAATTCGACATGTATAGGTGTACATATATTTTTCATTAGACCCTTCATTCAACATCTGATTAAAAAAGCTTTAATTTGCAGTACGCAAAATATGTTGACATCATTCGATATTTTCTAAAATAAAATGTAGATAATATGCTTTACCTGTTTTTTATTTCAGCTTAAAGAAAGAGAATTATAAAACCCTTCGTGTTTTGTCATTCACTCTCATTCACACATTTTAGTTTTAAACTCGTGAATACTGTGAATAGCCTCTCATCGTTTTCACATCGTGAGGTTATTAAACTTTTCAAAAAGTTTTTAGCTAATGCGCGTGAGTGAAACTGTGAACAAAAAAGAAAAACAAACAAAACGGGTTTAGTTCGTGAATGCTGTTGAATATAATATGATTTTAAAACTTTTCAGTATTTTTAATAATATTTTTGTAAAATAAAAAGTTTCGCGGTCAGACGCAAAAAGTGTTGAGGGGACAATGCCTTGCAGTGGGAAAACAAAAACTTAATGTAATCAAATTATTTTTCGTACCTTTCAAGAAATTAACCAATTTAAAAGGACTAGTCCTTCTGCACCTGCCTAGCCCCGACAAAGACCCCTCTTTAAAGAGTGGCTGGAGAGGCGCGACGGTGACTTCACATTCCGCCTGACTCAGGTCCTCACCGGTCACGGATGTTTCGGGAGGTTCCTGCATCGGCTTGGGCAAGAAGAAACGCCTGGGTGACACCCGGAAGACACGGTGGAGCATACGGTGAAGATTTGCTCCGCTTGTTAAAATAGCTATCAGCAATCTGACGGGGTCACAGAGAGCTAAACGCCTGGCGGGGTCACGGAATAGTCTAAACAGGTAACAGTGACCCCAGAACTAGGGCTATTGAATAAATACCGTGGATTTTAGTCAATACGAGTCTGACAGACCCTCCCGTCCCGCCATGGTTGGGAGAACTCATTTGATGGCGGCTCCACATTAGTGCCGTGAATTCACGCCGCGAATTTTCACCGTGAATTCTCGGCACAATACCGACACTGATCGGGGACACGCGCGTGAACCCCGCGAAAACATTCTCGTTCGCGCCTGTTAACGGGGTTCACGGCACTAATGTGGAGCCGCCATGATGATTGTACCACGATAACAAAAGGCATTCTGTCAACCATCAATTTTGGCTTCGATTTGACGGTACACGATTAAGTTAGACAACCTATTACCAAAATATCGTCGTTTAGAGTATCTACCGTAAGAAAGTTTACAGTCAATGGGCGTTTTTCTATTAGCCGGCACGGCACGGTGTCGGGGAAGCAAAAATGTATGAAATGTATGGCTCGCTTTTGCACTTTGCCTCGCCAGCCCAGCGTTGAGTCCTGCCGGTGCTGCCGTCGCCAGGGTAGCAAGCTTCCCAGCCGGTGCCGGCCCGGCAAATCTGCATGTGTATTATAATGAATTGTAGCCGAGTGCGTGTGAGTGCGCAGGTGGGTAGGAGGACGCGTGTCGGGAAGGAGGATGCGGAACAATGTGAGAGACTCGTATTTGGTTTGTGGTTCGTTTGGATGAATACAAAATTCAACGTCTCTGTGTTGGTATTGGCGCCGTATATGTAAAAGGCTTGCCGATACTATTATGAATCTACACGTTGTACTTAACGTGTCTACCCTTAGCACGAGTTTTCACTCTTTTACTTTATAGCGTCTTTCCAGTATTTACAGCGTTTCATGTATGAAAAAATGTAACAGCGCCTCTGGTGTGCGAAGAAAGAACTAATTTTTTCCTTGAAAATTGTCAATTTGAAATTGTCAAAGGTCCAGTTTACTTTACGTCTCAAATACTGAAAACTCGTGCTAAGGGTACGAAGTCCGTGTCAGTACTGTACCACTCACCGGCCGTAAACCGACATCGAAACCGCCAAAGTGGAAAAAAAATTTCATGACGTAGAGTTCGTTGGCGTAGGAAGTGAAAAATAAATGATATAAAAGAAAATAATATTTTTCTGCCTATTACGTAGATGAGCAAACACTGCGAGTAGATAAAATAATAAGGGTACATATTTGAATATCGAAGATTAAAATATCTACGCTTAAAATATCGATGTTCAAAATATCGAAAATGAAAATATCGAATGACCATAAAATCGAAAATTAAAATATCGAAAGTTTAAAATATCGAATGATTAAATGATCTACGTTCAATATATCTAAAATCTAAATATCTACAAAAGTTACATCGAAAGATCTAAATATCGAAATACAGATTATCTAATGTCCTAAATATCGAAGTACAGATTATCGAATGTCCGAAATATCGAACCTAACAAGGTAAGTCGACGGAGCCCCGCTCCGCGGGGCTCCTATTTCTGTTTGCAAGGTTTAAAGTAACCTAACACGAAGAGGATGGCGGGGTCTTTCAGACCCCGCCATCCTCTTCGAACCTAAGCTGTCCGAGTCGGGGTGCCCCAAGTTCCGAGCTCGCTTCGCTCGCTCTTGTATCCGAAGTCTGTCCAGCTACCTTGTTGGGTAGTAATCAGTAATTTGACTAAGGACGCAAGAGCGAGCGAAGCGAGCTCGGGACTTGGGGCACCCCGACTCGGACAGGTTAGGTTCGAAGAGGATGGCGGGGTCTGAAAGACCCCGCCATCCTCTTCGTGTTAGGTTACTTTAAACCTTGATAACAAATATAGGAGCCCCGCGAAGCGGGGCTCCGTCGACTTACCTTGGTAGGTGGTTATCAGCAATTTGACTAAGGACGATATATACGTTTTTCGATATTTCAACTAGTAGGTATTTTTAACGTAGATATTATGAAATTAGATATTATGAACTGCGATGTATTAAACGTTGATATTTTGAATTTCGACATAACGTCTTTCGATATTTTGAATCATTCGACATTTAAATCAGTCGACATTTTAATCTTCGACGTTTTAAGCGTAGATGTAACATTTTTCGATATTTTGTTACAATCGATATTTTAATTTTCGATATTCTGAACATCGATATTTTAAGCGTAGATATTTTAATCTTCGATATTCAAATATGTAACCAATAATAAAGTTTCTCTTTATCTTAAAAATTACTTAAGTAACTTTCATAGTTCGAGTTGGGTCCATAATATTTATTCTTTTAGTATCTAAGTCCTACATAAATCTCGAAAACATGTTTGGATAGAGTTTAGTGCCCGCTATTTGTTATGTTTTCTGAAAACCGGTCTTGAAATAGGTATCGTATTTACCCAGTTACTGGGTTGTGGAGGTTAGGCATCGCTCAACTCTTTGATAACAGTTTGGTTTAGGTACCTAACCTTAAGGAGATGGTATTTTAATTTACTGGTCATAAAATATAACCAAAGTACTTTTGGGGCCAAATACAACATACGAATGAATTCATAATTTTTAATATGAATTGATTCCAATATAACAACATTGGAATGGATTTGGTTACTGATTCTGAACAAACTATTTTCAGGTTTCGCATTTACAAAAAATAGTGTTTAACACTTTTTATTTTTAGAGGTCTTCGACACCGTCCTTGAGTTCTGTCTGGAAAATTATATGATACGTATTAACTATGTAATATTTTATTCACAAAAGCCATAATACATTATTCAAATTTGTGACATTGAATAACACTATACCACGTAATTATATTGACACTAGCAATCCGCCCGCGACTTTGCCGGCGAGAATTTGGCACTTTCCTCTATTTTCAATTATTATCCCTTTGGGGTTGAATTTTTTTTTTTACACTTTTGGAACACGTGTTTTATCAATTTAGTTGTTAACGATACATTCAATTTTTCAAATTAAATTAATTTTTATACAAACTTTCATTCTAACCCCCTTTTTTATCGTGGTAAAATCATCAAATGAGTCCTCCCACCCAGGGCAGGGCGGGAGGGACTGTCGGACTCTGACTAAAATCCACGGTGTCCTTTAATAGCCCATTACGTTCCAGGGTCACGGTATTCGTTAGTCCCGCGACCCCGGCAATCCTAACCCCTTAGAGGATGAATTTCGTCAAATCCGTTCTTAATGCACACTTACATCATTTAAGAAAAGTTGTGCATAAAAAATGATTTTAGACCACAGCTTCCTTTGTGCGTTGATTGATCAGTCATTCAGTTTCTCCTTTTATATGTATATTCAGATTTGGTCGATGTACTGTTATTAATTAGTCGATAATATTATTCTGTCCGTTGTTTATTTTGTTAGTAATTAGTGTGTGTAATTAGCGGGTAGTCGAAACTGAATAATATTTGTTCATACTATGCTTCTTATTTACTTTACTTATTTTATATTTTAATGATTATTTTGTTTTTTTCTATAACTCAAGGAAAAGATGACTGTTTGAGGAATGATATTAATGTGAAAGGAGAAAATCAAGCTTTGACACCTGTCAGGGAGAAGAAAGCGTGTTGCGCTGACCCCAAGTTAAATGGTATAAGGGCGGGAGGATGATGATGACTTTACATATAAGTCCAAAGCCCTATCAGAGACCTGTGGAATGTGTGAATTATTTAATTTAAGCCATTTCTGGGAATACCCAGAGTTAGCATTAATAATTCTGACACCAGAGTGCAGCCACAGGAAAAAAAACGTGACGTGATTAACTAACACTTGGCCGCCTACGTTTGTCCATTCGCGGTCTTCTAACATATGCCTGCTTCCAACTGTCTGGCCGTCTGCAGAAATGGCCGGCCCACTTCCTCTTCAACATGCTTATTCTCTGCGCATTGTCGGTTACTTTGGTTCTTGAATTCTATTCACCAGAGAATACCTTGGGTAGTGCTCTCTCCATTGCACGCTGAGAGGTTGTGTAGATTTGAGGAATAGGCCTATGGTAAGTGTTCACGCTTCGGCTCCATAAGTCATCATCAGCCTATACATGTTCCCAGTTCGCGGACACAGACCTCCTCTCTGAGAGAGGGAGTGGGCCATAATCCACAACGCGGGGCGGGTTTCCTCACGATGTTTTCCTTCACCGTTTTGAGAGCAGTGGTGATGAAATAAATTACACAAAGTAATGCGCCTGGATGGATTCGAACCCACGTCCTACTCGTTAGTCGGGGTCGATACCACTGGGCCACCACTGCTACATACCACTGGGCGACCACTGCTATGACACTGCTGAAAAAATAAATATGTAGTAGAAAACATAGAATTGGTAATAAAGCCATTCCATGCTTACGATTTCTATACTCCTACGCATCAATCGCAGACAATAAGGACATTATTGAGCCTCAGACAGATGAAGCCTCTTTGATTTTCACATCCTTGGCATTTCAGGCCTATTAATGTCGTGACCTATGAAATTCGAGTATTCAGCCAAGCACGTTCGTTGCTATTAAAATTCAATTTCTTGTATTCATATCTGGGTAAGCGTTAAAGATCAAGATGAATTTGATATTCTATCTTTCGAGGAAGCATAAAGTTCGTTAGGCAACATTCTATTTGATAGAAATGAATTAGGTACAGCGTTGCCTATTCGAATATTTCTATGTTTAATCTAGTGACATCGAAACATCACATTTTTCATACATTTCAAGTCCTTTTCATTCGAACTTACTCAATCGATTTTGATGAAAATTCGTAAAACTATTTTTTTTTAATGTTTTTATTAACTTTGTAGACATAATTATGTGACCTGCTTATGGGTGAATTTGTGTTGAAATCGGATTAGTTATGTTGAAGAGTCAACTTGAAGACTTGTATGAAATGCCGTACTACGCATACGCTTATAATAAAATGATCCGAACTTTTATATCACACGGAAATGCTCCAGGTGAGGGAGCGCCTCTAGAAACTACTAAAGTGGTATTTTTAAACTCCCTGATGGGCATTACGTAATTCCCTATCCAAATGGATGAATCAGTCACATAAAAAGAAGTATTCCGTATTGGGCACCCACTGAAATAGCTTTAGAGCTAATGGCACCTGAGGTATTCCACATAGGAGGAATACACCTGTCAATATTTTTCGCAGTTTTAAGTGTAGTTCACTTAGGAAGGTGTAGGTAGATGTAGGTTTATCATCCAGCATTTTATTCATAACATTTTATTGCAAAACATATTGATAGGTGCCGTATGTGAAATACCTCGGGTGCCCAATGTACACCTTCCTAAAAATACCCATTTACAGCACCGAGTCATGAAAATCATCTCTAAATCCTCTATGACGCTAAATGCGTCGTAAACAAGAAAATAAACGTTAAATAATATCGACGAGGGTGACATTGTCACATGTCTATTCCTGTAGCGGTGTCGATGACGCACGGGGCGTAGGGTGGCAGAATGTGACAGCGTCATAATATAGCTAAAATTCATATTCGGTCATTTTGGCCGGCCGTGAGTGTGGCGCGGGTTATAAGCGGAAAGTGGTTTGAAAAATTGCTTGATGTTTTAGTGCAATGGTGGGTTAAATAAGCCTCCTTTTTGAGATAGAGAAAACACCCACCAATACCTATGTTAAATTTTATGGAACCCCTTATACTCCAAAATATTTACGTATTAACATAATATTACCTACTGTTCAAATTCTTTTAAAATTCATGTCATTTACGAAATCCTTTGTCAATATCTATACTAATATTATAAAGCTGAAAACTGCTGAGCTGCTGAGCCAAGCAGAGGGTGAAACAGCTGGAAACAGCTAGTCTATGATAAAAATATGCATGAAATAATCCCAACAAGTATTCGCTTATAACTTACACCAACCAAAATATAATTACAAGTATTTGTACGCACATTTCGTCCTTAACTGGGTTGTGATTGGATATCGCCGGTTTTTCCCGACAACTGAGATGTACTGATGAATTAATTATATACTGCGTAAGTATGTGTCTGAATGGAATGCAAATATTTGCGAAACCGATGGAATCCTCGCGAAGGTCATGGGTATTGTTTTGTTTTTTGAGTGTTGATTTTTATCGTCATAATAATATAACGCCTGTACTGTTGGATAAGCACAAATATATATTTTGTGATTGCGCAAACAATATTTGCATAAATATGCAACAGCAGCAATCACAGTTGATTTCCCCAAAATCAGTTTTTAGTGCACACCAGGGTCATTTAAAATCAAAATTAATCTGTGAATTAGAACTGTCTATCACAGTTCATGAGATAGGTACATCCTGGTGACAGACGGACAGTGCAGTTTTAGTAACAGTGTCCTGTTTTAACCTTTGGGTACTTTTTTATAAAATGATAACCCGTAAAGTGGCAGTGGGCAGGCCACATAGCACGCAGAACTGATCGCCGATGGGCCTATAAGGTTCTTGAATGGAGACCACGCACAGCGCCGCGAAGGACTTCCAGCAAAAAGGTGGATGGACGATCTTATGAAGACCACAGGGTAACACTGGATGCAAGCCGCTTCCAAGCGGTCCTATTGGAAGTCTATAGGGGAGGCCTATGTTCAGCAGTGGACGTCTTACGGCTGATATGATGATATAATTATTATTAACCGGAAGATAGTACATAATATATGGTTGTACAAGTCATCATCATCAGCCTATAAATGCTCCCACTGCTGGGACACAGGCCTCCTCTCTGTGAGAGGGAGTGGGTCTTTTTTTCATAATCCACCACGCGAGCCCAGTGCGTGTTGGTGGATGTCACATGCCTTCGATTTTTTGGTTCTAGGACATGTCGGTTTCCTCACTATATTTTCCTGCACCGTTTTGAGAGCAGTGGTAATGAAATTAATTACATAAAGTAATGCGCCTGGCTGGGTTCGAACCCACAACCTACAACTCGTAAGTCCGGGCTGATACCACTGTGCAACTAATTAAGTAATAGAGAATATTCGAACCAGACGGAGAAAAGGAAATTATATTTTTATATCTTTCTTACCATCTAACATTTTCAATACCAGTATCCCCTGACCTTTCCAGCACCAGTAGGTACAAGGTTTCAATCGTGCAGTACGAAGGTTCCACGTGACGATACCGGAGTTGACATTCATCTCCTTGTCAATGACAATGACATTGTCGTCATTCGATAGCTACGGGTGTACGAAGATATTTAGAAGTTGCCTGGATAGGATAGCGTTGTATTAATATAATTTCGTGATGATGTAATTGGTCATTTGACTAAGAAATTTTTATTAGTCCGTCAGTTTCAGATTGGTACAAACCCACCACACTATTCCCAAACAACTGCAACTCCTGAAAGCCGGAATCAACAGTGGCAACCACCAGAAAAGCGCCGAGACAATGAAGCTCGACGTGTCCCGGAAAATGAACTTACCGATCCTGCAACGAAGTCGTCAGTTGGATTATCAAAAAATATTCAACCCCTATTTTTTCTTTTGTTACGTTAAGCAAAATTGACGGAGTTACGACGCTTTAAAAATTTGCAATACGCCACAAATTAAAACATTTTTATTGAAGTCTGACATCACCAGCTGCCAGTCTCAAGTTTTGATGCGTAATATCTTGCTAAATCATCATCATCTGCCTAGCCTTTTCCCAATTATATTGTGGTCGGCTTCCAGTCAAACCAGATTCACCGGACCTCCACAACCCAGTAACATGTAATCTTGGTAAATATTAATAATTTTTACAAAAGAAAAATAAAAGTCCTTTATTTTACAAAACTCTTAATGTCGAACTAGTTAGGTTTGTAATTTATTGATACTGGCAAAGTAAGTTTTTTCAACAATGAATGTCTTACTACAAGAAAGATAAACATCTGTTGAACATTTGTCTAAAAAAACTGTCAACGTCAAAACGACATTTCACGTTGATAGAAGCTTCGTTTTGCAGTTACACTGTTTTTAGACAAGCGTTCAACAGATGTCTATCTTTTTGTGGTAAGGCGACTAATGTCTTATCTGATGATTATTATCATCTGCCTAACCTTTTCACAACTTTGTTGGGGTCGGTATCAAGTCGGAACGAAAGCAGCTGAATATCAGTATTTTACATGGAGCTACTACCTTTCTGACCTCCACAACCCATCAACTTAGGGCTGACGATGATTTGCGCAGTTAACGTTTTGGAACTCCTGAGGGCTAGCACGAGTTTTTACGCTTTTATCATTTGTTTTATATCTTCTTTATAAAAAAGGTGGCAAATTACTATTAATTTCGTCTTATTAAAGATAGTGTAATGAGAGAGAATTTTTTGTTTATCTAAGAGCGCGCTTGATTAAAGTATTGAATAAAGTGCGCTTGAAACCTCCTACTTGTCCGTAATATCCACATGTACTCGTATATTCGTATATTAATTGCTGTCGAATTTAAGAAATATTCCCGCTGGATCCCACTTTTGAATCCCACTTGAATATTTTTCCCGTTGGATCCCAAAAAAATTAAAATTAATTCCCGTTGAATCCCATAACAAAAGAAAAACGTTTTATTCCCGTTGAATCCCAAAAACAATTCCCGTTGGATCCCACATGCTTTAAAAAATCTGAATGCGAGTACTTTCAACGACAAAATTGCTATCATAAATTGCGGTTTCGCCCGCGTCGTGTTAGGCGTATGGCCCTTTGGTCCAGTCACGCATTAGTTCCCTTGAGGAAAGCGTGAAACACGACGCGCCATGACTTGGGCCTGTCCTTGGTCGGACGGCTCCCGGACTCCCCGTCCAGAAGCGGCTGGAATATGACTCGCGATTTCCAACGCCCTCGGGCGTCATCAGCGGTGGCTGGGGCGAGAGTAGACAATGTCCATTAAAAAAGACATCCATATTGAGCGCAACATGACAAGTGTCAGTCAGTGTCGAATTAAAATCAGTGTAGTCACAAAAGAATATAACATTATTGCAGGTTTTTTATATCTCGTTTCTGTGAAAAATAAACTACCCATTTAGAGTGATTTCCCCCCCTCCCTGTCACGTGGCATCACAGCGCTTTTCAAATGAACTTCGCTGATCCCGTTGAAAAACGTACCACCTTGAGCTTATGCTAGCCTAGTACTTTGGCAGGCAATTTTGAGTTACCTTACCCCCGCGTTGCGTGTCACGTGGCGCCAGAGCGCAAAACATACCACCTTGATCTTATGCTAGCCTAGTACTTTTGCTGGTTAGTTCTATCAGTTTTTAAGTAAAGACTGAAACAAATTCTCAGAATGTGTCTCTGCCATCTTTCTACACACACTGGTGTGACCGGTCTATGGAAAGCCTATGGTGGCCGGATCTTGTGGAACTTTTTTTTTTGTAAAATTCATAAATTACTTACTCAGAATATATCAGTAAAATAACGGTAACAGTTTTCTTCTGATATGTACACATGTTGTCAAAAAGTGGGATTCAACGGGAATTAAAAATGGGATTCATCAGGACTACCTAAAAAATGGGATCCAAAAGTGGGATCCAACGGGAATAATTCGAATTTAATAATCATGTTAACGTAACTGCCATCATTGTCAACAATTTAGAATGTTCGTAAATTAAATGAATTGTCACATTTGAATATTATAATGAACATTGATTTTTCCCACGTTTTTATAAACTTACTTTTCTTGGTTGTTCATTTGTTTGTCGTTTTGCTTGGACTTTTGCAACTCAATTTTGAGGCACTTCCTGATAAGTTTACTTATAAATTACAATGATTTAAGCTTTTTATTTTTAAGTTTCGTAGGCATGGTTGTTGGGGTGCTATGACAGGAAACCTCCACGTGCGCCCGTGGACTGGAGTTCCCTTTCGGATACGTCCGGGGGGAAGACCAGTTTTTCGGGCCGGTGCACCCTGGGATGCGGGCAAAAACTCTTCCTTAGGCACTGTGTGCCTAAGGGGTCTCTTTGCCCGTATGCGAATAGCCTGTCGTGTGGACGCTCCAACGCGTGTCCCTCTGATCAGCAGAGGGCACAGCGGCGGAGCGGGCTTGTGGACGGTGAGTAATGGGTAGCTCGCCGTCCGACCAAGGAACAAGCCCGGGTCGGTGGCGCGTCGTGTTTCGCCAAATGCCTGCTGGGGTCGCGGGTTTTTTCTTAACCCAGGATACCGTGGCCTCGGAACGTAAAGGGCATCCGAAGGAACACGGGTGGATTTTAGTCAGTAAGAGTCTGACAGTCCCTTCCGCCCCACCCAGGGCGGGAGGACTCATTTGATGATTTTACCACTTAAAAAAAAAAAAAAAGGCATGAAAAGGGCATGGTTGTTTTTTCAGGTTTCTCTAGACTATTGACGGCCCGAGGTAACAAAGTCGACGATGGAGTCAGTTTACCTAGAGGAAACCTCTTTACTCTAGCTTTGAAGAGTTTTTTACGCGTTCGGAAACACAGATGCAAGAAAAAAGTGATACATGACGCGCTGTTAACTTCAACCTGACCCTTGATCGAACGGCGAGCTACCTACTCGCCGTTCAAGACCGAGCAATGGAATTTCAAAAGACGATTTTGCGCATTTTGTTTGGCTGTTCAGTGACATATATCACACCTGTAGCCAGAAAAGGCTAGGTAGAGGTGGCGAAATGAGTATATAATTGTAATTAATGTCATCATCTGCCTAGCCTTTTCCCAACTATATTGGGGTCGGCTTCCAGTCGAACCTCATGCAGCTGAATATCAGTATTTTACATGGAGCGACTTCCTATCGAACCTCCATAACCAAGTAACTGGGTAAAACGATACCCATGGTAAGACTGTTTGTCAGATTTTTGAGCTTCTGACTAGCAGTAACGACCGTCAAAGATCTACAAATGACAACCGGGACCAACGGCTTTACGTGCTTTCCGAGGCACGGAGAAAACTCGCTATGACAGAAGGTCACCCATCCACAGACCAACCTCGGCAAGCGCGGCTTAACCCGGAAGATCGGCCTGTGCGGCTGTAATTATTTAGCCACGAGCTCCTCGAGTATGTACTTCATGTACATGTATAATAAATAACACATTATACACAAGGCCTATTCGGCGTAACCGTGTACACAATTCTTTTTTTTTGTGTTGTGTTCATTTGTTTGATTTTGTGGTTTCGTGTCATACCTACAAATGTTTTTTCTATGTTTCATCTTTATTACATCTTCACTTAGCCAGTTATGTTTCAACTCAGGGGGCTAGGTTAGTTCAATCAGTAGTGGTGCTACTGAAAAAATCCTATCCAAGTGAGAAAATGTTTCAATGAGGATTGTTGTATTAGGAAAAGTCTATAACTGTTGGTTCATGCGCTCAAAAAACTTAGATAACTCACGTACTATTATGACTAAAGCCGAAAACACATTATTAACACCCGACGCCACCCGATGAAACGTGATGCGTGTTGGGTCAAATCAAATGTATTGTTTTCTATGACCAGAATCACACTATGAACACCCGACGCGACGACACGCGCTCACTGCACATCGGGTGTCAACACGTTGCGTCGCGTGGCGTGTTAAATAATGTGTTTCCGGCTTAAAAGTCTAGAACGTAGCGTAATGCAAGTGGCTGAAAAGCTTTTTTTTTTTCACCGATACGTGGCTCTTCGTTTCAACGCAATCGATTTTAAACCGTAAAAGCTAGAAGTATAAAGCTCATTTTTTATTGATTTTAATAGGTCTATTTCAGGATTTGAAGCCATTGGAGTGTGAAAAACATGGTAAGGGGAGATTTTATCAACGTTTTATTGTCAATGTTGGAAGTTATTGATGCGAATCAAAATATCTTTTTAAATTATAGAGTTACCTACTACCGGAGCAAAAATCACTACATATTAAATAATTCCCCAAAAAATTAATTCTCCCTGACTTAAATTTTAGAATCGAAACATTAGTGAAATTAAAAAATAAAAATAATACTCTTCTTGTTGCAATTATTAAAAATGCTGAATAAAATGTGCTTAGCAATTTTGTTCGATGACGTGAAAAATTACAGTAGTAATCGACTTGCAACATTATAAAAAACAACTCAGCATAATTTCTACAAATATTTTCTACGCATATCAATTTTAATAGATTTTAAAATAAATGTGTTTTAATCTTAGTATGCAATAAACTATAATTATGCTATTTTGTGTATGTAAAACACAATAAAAAAATTGCGATCACTTTGAAAAATCGAAATCTTTTTGTTAGGGTACGAATCATATTCTTCTTCATTTTAGATTATTTAAAAAAAATACAGATTTAGAATATGCAACTATTTCAATTGTTAAATAAAAAAACACAGCTTATACTGGAGATCATAAACTTTTTTAAAATGTGTAAGATCTGTAAATGTCTACAAAATTCATTTGAAAAAAAGAAAAGATATTAGATTAAAAAGTCTGGCAGCGGTGGGATTCGAACCCACGCCTCCGAAGAGACTGGTGCCTTAAACCAGCGCCTTAGACCGCTCGGCCACGCTACCACTTGATCAGCGCGTCGAAATTAGCAGCCGGTATCTACTGCGCGGTTGGAATGTTGACGTCACAAATGGGAACAGAGATTTTCTTATCTGTCCTAATAATAACAGCATGCGTGATAATTCGATGTTTTTCATTCAATTATGTTCGTTCAAATTTAATCATTATAAATGAACGAACAGCTGCGGGTCTAAAACGGCCACTTTAAGCAATTCTTCTAAAAGTGACTCAATTCTGATTTTTTCCGCACCGTCATTAACAATTCTTTTTTTTTTCAGGCATAAGCTGAAACACAGTTGGATGGATTGTAATAGGTATTTTAATGGTTTCATATTAATTTCACTCTACAATAATTTAATTATTGTCTTATGGACATGGACCTAGGTATATAATTACTCATGCTAATCAGAAACTAAGGTAACAGAAAAACAAATACCAAAGCACTAACAAACTACATTACACTTTTTAATCCCAGCTCCAATTAACGTTCATGATTGCAAATGGCCGCCATATCGACACAGACAGTAATATATCGACCACCTGACACACGTGCCGCGTTGGTTTGACTCCAGGGCCGGAGTAGGGGGCCTTTGTAGAAAAGGGTTTTTTTTGGGTAAAAAATCTGCTCATGTAGAGAAGGGTTTTCGGGGTATACCTGGGTGATGCGAAACGCACTGTCTGAATTGATTGACTAATAACCGTAACTTTTTTCAGTTGCCCTTTTCTGTTCGGGGGCCTCAGTACCCTTTTAAGATAGTCCCGCGGGCGTATTATAGAGGAATTGAGTGACTAACTGACAAACAGATGTACTTGGTAGGTACGTCAAGGCTTGTAGAATTGTAGATGGGCATCTTATTGACAGTCAGTAATAAATTGAACACCTGACACAGCACACAGCGTATTGGTTTAAGTGCAGGGCTGAAGAAGGAGCGATAAAAATACAGAATAGGAAAATGTCCGGGATTGTAGCATTTGAAAATGATCCTGAGTTGAAGAGTAACTTCTCTTAATGATGTGTTAGTTATAGTACGTGGTAAATTAAATCTAACACCAAGTAAGATTGTGATCCGATCGACAGACTGTAAGCAATAACGACTACCTGATATACACTGTGCATTGGTTTGAACCTTTTGAACACAGGGCCGTAATTGCAGGGCCGGTGCAGGAGCATTTGGGGGCCAATTTTGTTGAGGGTAAAAGCTGTGACTAATACACACATCAAAAGTGTCTAGGGATCAAGCATTTTTATGCAGATTTCTTGAGATTGAGATGTGGCTTTGTAATAAATTTATGATTTTATAAATTTATATGGATCCTTTTTGGTGCATTTCATAATTTGAATCAGGAACTGTAAATCAAATTCGAGTAAAAGATGAAAATCAGCTGTCAATATTTTCCCTATAATAATAATAATAATAATATTTATTTTCTCATCACAAACTTATGACGCAATAATCATTCTAACACTAACAATGCATAATTAACAAAATTTGTGAGAGACTGGTGCCTATTGTAGGTATAGCAATACCTGTATTACAGGTCACCAGGACCCCACTCGACAAGTATACACTATGCTTGTGTTATGACAGTTTCCTTAGCCAGAGAGAGAAAAGAACGAGTTAATACAGCAACGAATAAACAAAACATAAAATAAAAAGAAATGAATAATTTTCTTACAGGCATGTTTACAAGTGGGTGTGTGCGCGTGAGTATGTGTTCGTGTGAGTGTGTACGCGTGTGGGTGTGTAAGTGTGTGTGTGAGTGTGTGTGTATGTGTGAGCGATCGAGTATGTGAGTATTTGTGCGTCAGCGGGAGTGTGCATGTATGTATGTGTGAGAGTACGATCCCGAGTGTCATTTCATTGGGTGTAGCAGCTTTTCAGTTGCGTCGTAGTCCAGTTTCTTGAGCCATTTGGTGACCAACGTTTTACAGCTAGATTTTAATTGAGGATAAATATTAAGGGAAGAATTCGCAATATTATATAAATAACTACCCAGAAAACAATAAAACTTATGGGATAGTCGAGTGTTCAATTTTTGTGTCTGACAAATCCTTCCTTTCCTTCTTCTGTCACTTCCCAGATCAGGATCGTAGGTTAGTTGGCTGTGTTTGTTCAGTACAATGTACAGTATAAAGTTTTGTCGGACCGTAAGAACATCCCAGGTTGAATACAACTCTTTTGTAGGAAAACGGAATGGGAGTCCGGAACCAACTTTTAAGATGGCTCTTTGCGCTCTCTCCACTTCTATAATATGAGTTTTAGCGGCTCCTCCCCACGTAGTGATGCAGTAGATAATGAGAGAATGGCAAAGAGCGTAATATACCATCGTTATTGTCCGGCGATCAGCAATGTGTCTCAAAGTTTTGAATATGTAGATCAACTTGCGCAATCGAATCACAAGTGCGTCAAGGTGTGGTTTAAAGCTGAGAGTTTGATCCACTATGATGCCGAGGTATTTGATGGTGTCAGTACTTTGCAGCAAGGGGCACTGGCATAAGGATGCTACTGGACTAGAAGAGCAAGAATGTGCAGTAATTGAAAGACCAGCAGGCGGGAGTAGATCTTTTCTGTGTGCGAAGGCAATATATCTGGTTTTATGGACATTAAGTGTCAGCACATTACTCCTCAACCACCAGCTGACTTCATTAAATCCAATCTGTGCCGATTCAAATACGTCCTCCCAGCTATCGCCATTGAAAAAGAGAGCTGTGTCGTCAGCAAAGGAGAATATTTGCCCGTTTTGTAGTTTCAGCTGACACAGGTCGTTAATGTAGACCAGAAACATTGTTGGGCCGAGAATGCTACCCTGTGGGACTCCATAGCTGACCGACTCCTCGTCACTTGTCCAACTGCCTATCCTAACTCGCTGCGTTCTATTGGAAAGATAGTCCTTAAACATTTCCAAAGGAATGCCTCTCACTCCGATTTTCTCAAGCTTTTCCAACAAGTGAGGGACGGAAACCGTGTCAAAAGCCTTAGCCAAGTCTAGGAATACCGTGACACATTTCTTTTTTCTGTCCATGTTTGTTACAATGGAGTTAATAAGTTCATGGACTGCGTTATTCGTTGACTTACCCGATCGGAACCCAAATTGGGATTCCGAAAGGAGGCGGTTTTTTTCCAGAAAATTTATCAGGCGATTATTCATTAGACGTTCCAGGATTTTTGACAATGACGGTAGTATTGAAATCGGTCTGTAGTTGTTGACACAGTCTCCGTCACCTCCCTTGTGGATTGGCTTAATCAGTGCAGCCTTAAAAGCCTTCGGAAAAGTGCCAGCGCTCAGAGCAAGGTTGCAAATATGTGTTATCACGGGTTTAAGTATTCGCACGTGGCGTTTAATAATCTTACTTGATATAAGGTCAATTCCCACAGCACAACTATCTCTCAGGCTTAAAATAAGAGACTCGACCTCATTCTCATCCGTGGGCAGCATAACAAAAGAGTTACAAGATGTTGCGCGAGGATGTTCAGCACTAGATGCGCGATGGATATCCTTTCCATTTGTGATCCGTTCCGCCAAGTTCTTACCTATCCCTGCTAGAAAGACATTGACCTCATTAACACTCTTTACTGGGTTTTCAGATGATAACAGCTCAAAAGATTTGTCTAGCTTTTTGGAGGAACCAGAGATACTTTTAATGACATTCCAAAGTTCCTTCTTGTTATTTTTTGCGTTTGCTATTTCCTGTTTCTCAAAGTTTCTTTTTAATTTCTTAATAAGAGCGGTACAGAAGTTTCTGTAACGTTTATAGGTCGTCTTATGGATGTCGTTTTCTGGATCCTTTTTTAGCTTTTTATAGAGATTGTCTCTGTTCTTCATACAGCGTAACAGCCCCTTGGTGATCCATGGTTTTTTTATAAATTTTCTCGTGGGGACTCTGATGGTTTTGGAGTTATTTTCAATGGCTGTTTGTAAACGGGAGACAAGGAGATCAGTTGCCTGATTTGCGTCGTTGCTGTTAGTTATATCTTGAAAGTTGATACTTACTATTTCTTTATCTAATGATTCAAAGTCAATGCGATTGGTATACTTGTTTGCGTAGTTTGGCTGGGATTTGAGGTTCATACTAACAGCAACAGATTCATGGTCAGTGATCGAGGAATCAATTATAAGACAGGTAGCCTCCAGCTTTGTTTTAATAATAATATGATCTAAGCAAGTACAACCATGAGTTGGCGTACTGTGTCCAGGGAGCATACCATGGCTGGCGAGTGCATTTAGATATTCATAGGAACGTTTGTCTTTAGAGTTTTGCGCGATATCGATATTAATGTCACCACATATTAAAATATTTTTGTAATTGCTAAGCTTGGAGATGAGCCTATCAAGAGAATTGATGAAATTAGTTGTGTTATGGTGGCTTGGTGGTCGATAAATACCAATAATACAAGTATCAGAATTTATTTTTAAGATAAGACAATTGGCGTCACTTATTTGAGGTTCCTCAGAGATCACTTTAAGTTTTTTGTTATGGTACATGACAACTCCTTCGTTTTGTGTCCCATGTTTTGTGGTGGAAGTGTGGTCGTAACCGTCCAGGTCCGGTATAGAAGCAGTAGTGGAAAGCCAACATTCGGTTAGTACGAGTACATCCCAATTCACTTGAGTTAGAGAGAAAATCAGCTGTCAATATTTTCCCTATAAAAACATACAACGCATTGAAGACATTATTAGTGCTACTGTTTCCCTACTACTGATTAAAACCAACGTTATTATGGAGCGGCGACGTCATTTAAGCAGGGAAGAAATGCTCAGAGCCGTGGGAATGATAGAAGCTGGTTCCCGGCAACGTACTGTGGCTTTAGCTCTGAATACAAGTCAGAGTGTTATCAGTCGACTTTGGACACGTTACCGAAGCACTGGTACCGTGGCTGAGCGCCATGGAGGACGGTATCGTTGCACCACACGGAGACAAGACCGATACATTCAAATCTTAACTCGAAGAGCTCCAACAATAACCGCCATGATGTTAGCCGTGAGGCTTCATCACTCTTCAGGGAACTTAATTAGCGACCAAACAGTCAGAAACCGCTTGCATGAAGTGAACCTTCATTCCCGAAGACCGCTACGGGTACCACCTTTAGCAATGCACAATCGTAGGATTCGATATCAATGGGCTCTTGAACACAGAAATTGGGCAGAAGAACAATGGCGTTTCGTGTGCTTTTCTGATGAGTCTCGTTTTGGTATGAGACCGGATACAAGACGTATACGACACTGGAGAACCCCTGGACGCCAACAGCGATTAAAATCCTGCCAGGAAGTCCATCCTTATAGTGGTGGAACCATCAGTGTATGGGCGGGTATTTGGATCGGCGGAAGAACTGAGTTGATTTGGATCAGAGGCAACCTCAACGCTCAAATTTATGCTGAGACGATTGTATCAGACGTCATCGTTCCTCTACAAGTGCAAATCGGTCCCTTATTTCAGTTAATGCATGATAATGCACGACCGCACACCGCAAGAGTTGTAAGACAGACTCTCGCCGCAGCTAACATCAATGTCCTGCCCTGGCCTGCTCAGTCGCCAGACTTGAACCCGATTGAGCATGCATGGGATATGCTACAGAGAAGAGCTCTGCCGAATATGGAGGATATCCAGTCGCAAGAAGACCTTTTTTTGTTGTTGCAACGAACATGGGCGGCCATTCCACAGCGTGATTTGGATGAACTCATTTTGAGTATGCCAAACCGATGTTCTTGTGTTGTTAGTGTTCGCGGTAGAAACACGGATTATTAATTGTTTAAGTTACCCAATAAAATTTTAAAGAAAACTGTTATTTCAGTCTTTTTTTCGAACTTTAATGTTAGTGGTTCAAATGTCAAAAATCCCTTTATTAGGAAAATGGCAAATTTCTTTATGAATGCAAAGGTGACTTGGTTTATCGTTACTGTGACAAACGATAACACTTTATTTGATGAATCCTTAAAGAACATTTTAATTAATATCAATCAAGAGAAAAGTTATTGCAAAAATATATGTTGATCCCTAGACACTTTTGATGTGTGTATTTATAATCAAGTCATCAAGTACGTTTATGCTTACAAATAGCCGACATTTTTTAACTTGTCGTTTCGGTGACAATTATGTTATGATTTTAGCACGCTGCGGACAAAGTGGGTATCTTTCACCATCAAAGGAAGGAGGAAGGAAGAGGAAATTTTATAACCAAATATCTATTTTTGGAACCACGAATAGCAGTCTACATTTGGTATCCGTCGAATTCCTACAAATACCAAAGGTTTATCACCCCACATTACCAAAAAAAATATTTTTCACTGTTCGCACCTAGCAGGAAGCACTGCGTGTCGGGCCGATTTTGGGTGAACCGCGGGCAAAAATGGGCAAAATCCCTAGAGATATTCATTCTTTTACATGCTGCACCTTCAAGCCGGCCCTGTAAATAACCACTTTGCTGGTAGGAATTAGTTCCATTGTAGTGTAATGGACCGATTTCCCGACCATATTGAAATGACGGCGATTCTAAACGAGAAAATCGCACTTAAAGACTTTTCACAGATGGCGTCACAATTTAAATGCTATCTATAATATATATCTCTCAATTCGTAATATCATTCATTCTTAGTTCGGTCTCGTTGTCAAAACGGCTGTCACTAAGGCCGAAACCACCGGTTTCATGCAGGTTCGGAGGGACTGTCAGACTCGTACTGACTAAAATCCACGGTGTCCTTCAATAGCCCTTTAAATTTCAGGGTCACGGTAATGCGATAGGTAAGTCCTGCGACCAAAGAGATTAGACCCCTTGGACCGATTTGGAAAATTCTTCTTTTGTTCGAAAGGGTGGCTCCATGTCCAATTGTCCATGGTAATCAGGTCAGGATTTGATGACGGGATCTTGAAAATTCTTTAAGGATTTCAGTTTGTGGTTGATTTGATTTGGAGGGCAAAGCAAGTCGGGAAGTAAATGACAGCAAATCAACCGTAATTGCCGCTATCGCATATTTAAACATTGTTTATACAATCAAACAAGAAAAAAGTTTATTTGACCAGACAACAGGCGCAACGTAAAAAAAAAAGTTAAATCTTAACAAAGATAAAAATAAAGGAATAAAAAGGCCCACGGCTGCGCTGGTTGTACAGTCAAGCAAGTAAAATCAGCATTAGGTACCACAAATATTTTTCAAAGTATTGTAACTTCAATGTTATCAGTACTCAATGTAGCTTTATAAAGTTACATCACTACCATTTGATCCCGCGATCCCGGGGTAGCATTGAACAGTGTTGGCTCATCTCTCATTATCCGGTATTCACTTGATCCAATTACGGGTGTATTATGGGTATTGTAGTAAATAGGCTTCATTGTCCGATCCATGGTACCTACTTTAGACATAAGGTAAGTGTGTAATCACTGCCGCCAGCGAGTATGCAACTGACTCTCAGCTTTTTCATGCCCAAGAAATGCATTTTTTTTTTCCGTTTTATAGATAACACTTCGGAACCCTTTGTGCGCGAATCCGACTCGCACTTTGCCGATTTTTTGCAACATGGAGGAAACGAATTAAAAAAATCGATCTAGATATGTCCTATATTCTGGAAAATATCGTTTTCCTATATTTACACGCAAAATATGTTTCTTTATTTCACCGCCACGGCCAACGTTGATGACCGCGGGTTCAAAACCAGTTTTGACCAGGTATTTTTTTTCCTATTGTAAGTTTTTGACTTGAGCTTTTCCTCACTTTCTTTAGGGATTTTATAAATATAATACATAAATATAATAATTGCATCTAAGCATAGCTCGACCGACCAGTCGGCTTCATTTTATATGTAGTTCAACTGAATGACAATAGTTATTTGTTATGCAAGGCTGCAAAGTTGATTTTTGGCGCGAGTACTTGAATTGAAAACTGAGCGAGCGAAGGATTCTAAGATTGAACCGCGAGAGAAACGAGCGGTTCAAATATAGAATCCTGAGCGATGCGAAGTTTTCAAAGGTACGAGACGCAGAAAAACTTTGCTGCCGAGTGCAACACACAACTTTTCACCTCACACAGCGAGGAAATGTAGTGGGGGCGGCTCGCCTGCCAGTGTAGAAAAGTAGAAAACAATTGAATACAAGACGTGTTCGAATTTTAAACAACACTTTGTGCTCTAGAGCACAAAATGGAGTTTTGCGCTCAGATTTTGAATGAGAAATAGAATCTTTCCGAGCGGGTGAGGTGAAAATTAAATAAATTACAAGGACGTGCAGACTGATTTGATGACTTTTTGATTTTTATTTATCGTGGTAAAATCATCAAATAATCCTCCCACCCAGGGCAGAGCGGGAGGGACTGTCAGACTCATACTCGTACTGATTCGTTCCGGGGTCACGGTAATTCGTAAGTCCCGCGACCCCGGCAGTCTTTGGCCCTCTAAAGGGGGGCCCCGTCATAATATATGTGTTGACTATTTAGACTGATTTAAGGTGTTTTAATGGCAATAAACACTATTGTCTTTTTGTGTGCATGGGTGGGCGGGCAAATTTCAACTTATAGCAGTCTGAATAAAAAAATAAACTAAAGAAAACTGGGTTTTTCTCCCTGCATCTGTGTTGCCGAACGCATACAACTCGAATCTTTTTCAAATTTAGAGTGAACATGCTTCTTCTGGGTAAGTTTTCTCCAACTTTGACCTGTCAAATGTCAAAAGCAGACCCATCTCAAATAAAATAAAAAAGATGTAAGAACTTTCTTTGAAATTTCAAAATGCAGAAAATGTCAAATGCTTTTAGTACTTAAACAATTAAGGCCAAGCCCCGCAACTTTTATAAAATTTATAATTATTTAATTTTATTTACTGAGTTAAAAGTTTCGGTTTGTCATTAACAATGCAACAGATAGGGACTAAGGCCGAGACTCCACCAAAGCTGTGCGAGTCGAGACGTGTTTTGAACAACCAATAGAATTGCGTTATTGACACAGCTCCACTCCGCAACCCGTGCCGCAACGCAATTCTATTGGTTCAAAACACGTCTCGACTCGCACAGCTTTGGTGGAGTCTCGGCCTAAAACTCACAGCTAGTCCAACGCAGTATCAGTCGGGTATTGAACCTCTTTTTAACCAACTTCAAAAAAAGGAGGAGGTTCTCAATTCGGTTGGTATTTTTGTTTTCTTTTTATGTTTTAATAGCTTATCTTTCGGAAGTCGGTGGCAAAAAAGACAACGAAATAAAAAAAAAACAAAGTCACCGACTTCCGAAAGAAAAGTTATTTTGTATGGTTATTTTAGCCTTTTTTGAGGTTGTTTTTGAAGGCGGTTAATTTTTTTTAACGTGTACGTACCACGGGAATGTCAGACTTGTATTAATTAACTAAAATCCACGGTGTCCTTCAACACCCCTTTACGTTCCGGAGCCACGGTTGGACATACACGGACCCCGGCAGGCTTTGGGCCTCTTAGGGGGCCCCGCCCCCATCATGATCTTAACCACTTAAGGCGCGTTTCCATTAGACAAGTCTCTCATACAATTGTGGTATACAAGTCTTGAATTGTCACATTGGTCAAGTAGCTGGAATTGAAAAATACACAATCTACAACTCATATTACCTACTTGTAACTTGTATGCAGGTTTGTTCAACTTGCATACGATTTGCAACTTGTATAATGGAAACGCGGCCTTAATTTCACTACTCATAAAATCATGAACATAGCATAATTTTGAAGAAACAATGAACCCAAATACTTGGCAAAATATCTACACTTTTTAGTCAGAAACAAAACAATACTTTAAACTTGCAACTTTCTGTGAAACTTTCAGAACACCTCATTGAACTCTATCTCTGTGAATTTATGGTATATTTTTCTTTGTTTGTTTACTTTCAAGGGTATGAAAGTACCAGTTTAATACTGCAGACACATTAGAGTGGTAGACGCGGCAGGTGCAAGAGATGGTTCATAAAGTTAGTGTATTTACGGAACTTTAGTCTATTTAGTACGAAAAGTCAGTCTGGTACCACTCTAGAGTTTTCTTATGGCTAGCTATTAGTACTTCGTCTAGGTTTGAGAGTGATGGAATAAATGGAAAAGTTTTCGGATTGCTTTCAGAAAGTAGTTTGAAAAGTGAGAGAGACTTACAATAGATTTGATTTTAAACAACAGACGCTGTTTTTTTTTTGGATTTAAGTAAATAAAGTCTCTCACGTTGGAGCCACAATAACGGCATACCCCGTTAATTTTTACTAAGATAAACTTTAACCGTCTCTATAAATAAGTTAAACATCTGTTTGACACTTGTCAAAAAAAAAAACTGTCAACTTCAAAACGGCATTCGACGTATGAGAGTCTTTTTGCAGTTACATTTTTTTAGACAAGTTTTAAATAGATGTTCAACTTTTTGTAGTGTGACGGTAACCGTCTTACTACAAATTAGTATACTATACAGGGTGGAATTTTGTAATGCCACCTGCACGCGTAGCATGGCGATTCTATCTCTATTCTACCAAGAAAAGACAAAGCTCTTTCTATCCCATTGATATGTCTTCTACCCGAGCATGGCGCGACCTGTAGACTCGCGTTTCTATGAAGACAAGACAGAAGTTTTCTTTCCATAGCAACGGCGAATGACTGAGCTGTGAATGAACTAAAACGTTTAGTTAACCAAAAAAACGTGTAAAATTCTTAAGTTTTCAATACAATTAAAATGATTTATTGGAATCAGACAGAATTATCCATAATTCTAGTAATAAGTGAAGTCATTTGCAATTACAATAAAACTTTTTGCACATAAATCAAAGAGACAACAAAACGCAAAAAGGTTCCACACCATAGACATACAGTATGGACTCAAGTCTTTCCTAGCCAAATGTCAAATAAAATAAACATACTTTCTAGAAACAGAGATAAACAAACGTAGAACATTATCTATGTGTTAAAGGAGACAGATATTTATTATAATTATCATAAATTGTGATTATGGTTTTAGGCAGATAATGTTGGGTCCATGCTGCATATCTATGACTGATGACGCGTAGATTCTTGTAAATTAAAATATTTTTGTCTAGTAATAAAACATTGGAAAGATTAGCTGTCTGCATTATTTCACTGAAAGTGAAACCGCATTTTATAATTTTTCATGGTCCTCGTATTAAAAAAAGTTTGATGAACTTTCCTAATAAGTTTCATTCAGCCATGTTTTATTCGATATGGCTTAAAAACTAAAACGGTTGAGTTGGGAGGACACTTACTTGTTTTTCAAACAAATTTAAGTTAATAAACATCAAGAATATTATAAAAAGAATCTTGTCTAGGTCTGATTTGATGTAGACAAGTTTCTCTTGTAGAGAAGAAATGTGTCTTCCCCAAGTGTCAAAAAATATTGTCGCCATGCTCGACGTTGTAGAGTTCTTTCTATCGTAGAGAGGAAACATTTCTTTTCTACTTGTCAAACATCGCCATGCTTAGGACGATAGAGATCTTTCTTCAATCTCTCAGTTTGTCGATTCTCCCGTCGATATAACTCGTTTCTACGGTGGTCATGCTACGCGTGCTGGAGGGAAAGTACTCTTAATACTGCAGATAGAGTATATCTGTTGAACGCTTATCTATAGAAACTTTCAACTGCAAAGCGGCATTTGAAGTTCAGTCTAGTGTCAAAGCATCTTGGTTTGACGGTGACAGTACGTGGCATCAACGGCTTTCGCACTTACATCGTGCCGCCCCGCCGCCTGCCCTGCCGCCAGGCTGGGCCACGCTAATATTATCTACTAGCTTCTGCCCGCGACTTCGTACGCGGATCCTGTTGCTTATGCCAGCAGTCGGGGTCGTCAAAATCGAAGATCTGAAACGTCTGATGTCGAATTCTAGGAGCCTGGGGACGGGAAAACAACGGGATGCGCGAGACGATTCCAGACGTTCCAGATCTTTCATTTTTGTAAGACAACAGGAAATGCCCATCAGACTAAACAACTCTTGCTAAGGCGTCATTCTTGTATAATTATATTATAGTGTGGCTGGGCTCTTAGAGTTCCGCATCAGGTGTTCCAGATCTTCAATTTTTATACGATGACAGAAATTACTCATCAGGCTGAATAACTCTTGCTAAGACGTCATTCCCTTATAATATATGTTATTTAGTGTAGCTGGGCTCTTGGAGTTCCACATCAGGTGTTCCAGATCTTCAATTTTTATAGATCAATAGAAGGTGCTCATCAGGTTGAACAACTCTTGCTAAGACGTCATTCCTGTATATGTTATAGTATAGCTGGGCTCTTGAAGTTCCACATCAGGTGTTCCAGATCTTCAATTTTTATACATCAAGAGAAGGTGCTCATCAGGCTGAACAACTCTTGCTAAGACGTCATTCCTGTATATGTTATAGTGAAGCTGGGCTCTTGAAGTTCCACATCAGGTGTCCAGGATCTTCAATTTTATCCTCTCAACAGAAAATGCTCATCACGTGGAACAATTTTTGCTATGGCATCATTTTTGTATCTCTTATAGTTTAGCAGGTCTGTTGCAGTTCTGCATCAGGTGTTCAAGTTTCCAAGATAATTATAGCCTATAATTATGTTAATCGAACTTAATACCTATACAACAAAAAAAAAAATCATTCAAATCCGTCCAGTAGTTCCGAAGATTAGCGTGCACAAACACACAGACAAACAGACAAACAGACAAACCGACAAACAGACAAAAAAAAATTAATTACAGTTTCGGGTTCGGCATCGATAAAATAACAATCCCTGCTACTTTTTTTTTGTATATTTCCATTGTACAGACACCACTTTTCTACAAATTTATTATAATGTATAGATACAGATAGTATTACCGTGGCTGGACGGTTTGTGATAACTTCTTTATGTAGGTTAGCAAAATAAATGTTTCTATAAACCCGGCCTGTCCTTAAATACATGAACACGACAAAAGAAAAATATCCACAACCCATTTATCCGTTCAAGATTGATACTAACATTTCCTTTCCTTCCGCATCAAGCAAATCTATCCATTACTCGTCTGTTAAAATGCCTCCGTCTACCAAAAACAAAAGATCTCTCTCACCACACCCACGACAAATGACTTTGAACCTTATATTAACGGTGTAAGTATCTCGAGGTGAAATTGTGAAGGGTGTTGTGTAATTGGTCGGGTTGTCACCAAAATTATGAGACAGCTTGTCTCCAGTAAATTTGTGGCTGAAACAGTGTTGTTGTTTGTTGTTTGGCTGAGGAATTATTGTTTAATGGTAACTAATATGTTATCAACTGATAAACCCCTTCGTACACAATGCCCTTTATTCCCATCTGCCACCTTCAAGCTTGCCACCGCGGTGGTGGTTGGCACTAATAGGTGGTGTTTACCACCCTAGTTGTCAATGTACCAGTACCTACTTAGATTCATCTGACTTCGTTATAGTATAGGGGTTTATTCGCATTTCGTATTGGATATTATCAGTAAAAATTGGAATCAACCACCACCTCGGTAGCAAGCTAGAAGGTGGCGGATGGGAATAAATGCACGATAATACCTCTCCCGCCGACGCATCGGCGATCATCAAAACATCAGCTTTCATAATAAAAAATCATGCAGCGGAGTTGATTGAGAATCCAATTTTCTACCGCAAACAAAGTAAAAACAAGCAATAAGTAATTGAACTTGCAACGGGAAAACAGAGTTTTCGCAATAACTGGAATTATTTGAAATACCTCGCTGTGAATGTTTCAGAATTCTATGTTTTCAGTTTGTGGCTAAATTTTAACAGGCGTACAGGTCGACGAATTTTGTCATGTGTGTGAAAATAATGAATATGTTGAAGCCTTTTTTGAACAAATACAGTTTGGGTTCTAAACCGTCATTGTACTTTACCACTAAGAATCTAGGACGCAACTACAAACTATACGTAAGTCTAAGCTTACGATTAGTAAAATAATAAGATTAAATAATATCCGTCTTATTACAAAAAAGTTAAACCTCGGTTGAACAATTGTCTTAAAAAAGTGTCAACTGCAAAACGGTATTTGACTTTATCTTCTGGGTCGTTCTTTTTTTTTTACGTGGCAAAGTCATCAAATGAGTCCTCCCACCCCGGGCAGGGCGGGAGGGACTGTCAGACTTCTACTGACTAAAATCCACGGTGTCCTTCAATAGCCCTTTATGTTCCGGGGTCACGGTAAGGAAATAATCCCGCGACCCCGGCAGGCTCTGGGTCGTTCTGCACACTTTTTCAAGACAAGTGTTCAAAAGATGTCCAACTTCTTGTAGTAAGACGATATCATGTATAGTTTCAACAAGGAAGACAATTTCTCGGTCTTGACAGCCCTATCTTAATGTAATCTAAACCTGTCAAGTGTCAAGTCCTTGAATACATCCCAGATTCCTCTACAAATTACATGTCCAAGCATTTACGTGCACACTTTATGGACATTTAAATCAGTGTCGTTAGCTCGATTCATATTTAAATTATTGTACGCGACTGTATTCAGGCTGCAACGGCAACGTTTTGTAAATCGATACTATGGTTTTCAAAGTAAAATGTACCTATTTTGTTATTGAATGTACTCTAAGTGCTTGCAACTTTTTTCGTTATATGTATTCAGACAGTCAAATAAATTGCTTGTTGTAATAACAATGCATTCAAATTCAAATTGGAAAATACAAACTCTTTAATTTGAGTTGAAAGACACTTGTATTATTTTCTGTCTCTTCAAGTAGTATTTTTTTTTCTACGGACTAAATTTTATTTGTAGTCTGCCAAAAGTCGGCGAATTTTCAGCAAAATTCACCGAATCTTAGACTTTTTTTAATCATGATAAAATCATCAAATGAGTCCTCTCGCTCAGGTAAAATCATCATTATTATATTAATCTTACATTTATTGAAATTCGACCACAATTGAACAAAGTCTAAAGGAAAAATTAATTGTTTTTTCGCATAAATTCTTCGTAAGAAGAAGTATAATGTTTTCGCTTCATGACTGAAGATTATAATTATACAGATATGAATAGGTTAATAGCAATTTAATTTAATTTAAGAGAAATAACCTATACATCGAATCCGAAATGAGGAGATCCGTAGACGAACTAAAGTCACCGATATAGCCCACCGGATTAGCAAGCTGAAGTGGCAATGGGCAGGCCATATTGCTCGCAGAGCAGATGGCCGATGGGGTCGAAAAGTACTAGAGTGGAGACCACGGACTAGCAAGTGCAGCGTAGGACGTCCACCAGCAAGGTGGACAACCTTATAAAGGTCGCCGGAAGACGCTGGATGCAGGTCGCTTCCAACCGGTATGTGTGGAGATCAAAAGGGGAGGCCTACGTTCAGCAGTGGACGTCCTACGGCCGAGATGATGATGATGAACCTATTCAACTTTTAACAGAAAAATAAATTTTGTATTTCTATGACTGCAATTTATTAAAATTATATATTACTAAATGGAAGCGACTATAGCTATTAAATGCCACTGACATTTTATTAACCCCTTATACTCGGCCACTAGTCGGCCAGTCGGCCAAAGTTACCGTCGGCCCAACCGTAAAGTTTATATTTTAGCGGTTCTTCAAATTATCCCAATCATTTACGTATAATTTCACCTTCCTACTGAAAATGTTATTATAAGCTCTACGATTCTCCAAAATGTTTGCTGTAACAATATTTGCAGGTCTCAATCGATAAAACGATTACCGAACGCCAATCAAACGTAAGCACAACGTACTGTACACACGTGTCTAGTATACCAATTTCACGAAACAAGACAGACTTATAACTACGAACATTAATTTGCTACAACCATGGGACTGTTTTACTGAAAAACACATCGAAATGAACTCTAAAAACATATAACATATAAGGAAGTTGTAGGTACAAGGAAGCTTATTACTACACATTTTCAGGAACGTAAAAGTATAAAGGGATATCTCTAAGTAAAAGGCTGTCGCACACAAGCGAGCTCAGAGCGCGTGCAACCCGCGGCCCAGACGGGATGACGAGCCCACTGTGTAACAGAGACAAAGAACGTTACTAACAACGTGTTAGAAGAGTACAGAACAGTGATATTGACCTTGCGGGCGCTGACGTCATTCGCGACCTAGCTGCAGCTTCCCCTGTATTTCACATCTATGTGTGTGTGAACCAGACCCTGAAAATGAATGTGTGCGCTCGATTTCCTCGAGTTTTCACCTGTGTGAGTGTTCTATCCATGTTTTTGTATTGTCCCTGTAGATACAGGGTACCGTGCAACAGGCGAGTGTGTGTGTGTGTGTGTTTTGACATTGATTTCTCGTCTCGTGAAAGCAACAGGCGAATTACATTGTTCGCGTTTCTGGACAAATATACAGGGGTTTTATTAGCATAATATAGCTTACTTGGGAGCGTTTGTATGCGTAATAAGGGAGGGTTCACGGGTTCCCGGGGAAGATTGAGGCTCGTAGTATTAGTTACAAAGTTGGGGGCGTTAAACTGTCTTGTTTGGTTAGCTTTGTCAGTCGTTAGGTGTTTGATGAAGATTGTGGTTCAAATCTAATATCTTTAAACGAGCAATTCTTGTATATTTATATATTTTATATAATCAGGATCTCGGAAACGGCTTCAAGGATTTTCATGAAAGTTACAGATTAGGGGTTTTTCGGCTCAAGGAATCGATTTATCAAGGTCCCAGGTTCGAGAAAAGCACGGTTCCCAAGATATAGACATTTTAAAAACCGAGCGATACTCGGTCAACCAGATATTTGTATTAATGTACTAGCAACCAGCCTGTGTTCACACGTCTAGCAGTTTGTAAATAAAATACAGTCCTTACTTCTTATTACTGTACGTTTTTGTTGGTGAAAGGATTATAATAATCAGTTGAGTATTTGTTGAGTTTCCCCATACATTAATATAATTATCAGAGTAATAATAATTATCGTTTTTTAATTTTCTTTCAGTGTATCGTATGAATGTATTCAATTATTATATTTTAATTTTGTTATTTATATGTTTTGGAGAGCAGTGTAGCCTAGTGGTATCGGTACCGACTTACGAGTTGTAGGTCGTTTGTTCAAACCCGGCCCCGCGCATTATTATGTGTAATTCATTTTATCACCATTTCTCTCAAACCGGTGAAGGAAAATATCGTGAAGAAACCAAAAATTCGACATTGTGACATCTACTTACTCGCACTGGGCTCGCGCCCTTATGGCCCACTCCCTCTCACAGAGAGGAGGCCTGCGACCCAGCAGCGGGAACATTATAGGCTGATGATGTACTCGTTTTAATGAGGAGCTCATGGCTAAATAATTACAGCCGAACAGGTCGATCATTCTGGTTAAGCTGCACTTGCCGAGGTTGGTCTGTGGATGGGTGACCATCTGTCATAGCGAGTTTGCTCTGTGCGTCGGAAAGCACGTGAAGCCGTTGGTCCCGGTTGTCATTTTTAGATCTTTGACAGTCGTTACTGTCAGAAGCTCGTAAGTCTGACAACCAGTTTTACCATGGGGTATCGTAATTACCCAGTTACTGGGTTGTGGAGGTCAGATAGGCAGTCGCTCCATGTTATATTAAATTTAATATTTGAAAATTTTATAAATAAAATTTTAATTCCATTTATGACGCAAGGCGTAGTTAAAAACACCCTTGTCTCATAGAAAATGGAGATGGAATGATCTGCCCGACTATTGCGCTGGGTAGGTATACTCTACAGCTTGATACGTAAACATTTTAACAGGGTGTTTCATATTTCTAATGTACCTATTTATTAAAAATAAAAATTATTATTAACGATTTAAAAAAAATTAACTTGCCTAGAGGTATTTTAGGTCGGATACATTAAGTGGACCCCTTTTGTAAGACGACTAAAAAGTCACGGTGTATTGTTGGGAAAAGGCTAGTTAGATGATGATGATGATGTATTCGTTTTGTTTTTTGGTTACTTTCTGCAATCGTGTTCTGTTTTAATTGGTAGTGAACCTGTGAGTAACCCCTCTATACCGAGTCCCTCAAATCCCAATAGTCCATCCAATTGATAGCTCGAAGATATCGCTAGTTAGAGATGAGACCGCCGTTGTACACACGTCTACCCATCAAGAAGTAAGAAGAAGCTATACAAAGCCAGTTTATCGTGGTCTTCCTTTCAAGATCGTTCTGCACATTCAACGGTCAGTTTAAACTGGTTTTTCATAGTTTGGTGTGTAGCCGTGTGTTTTGTTTTTTTTATAGTGGTAAAATCATCAAATGAGTCCTCCCACCCAGGGCAGGGCAGGAGGGACTGTCAGACTTATACAGACTAAAATCCACGGTGTCCTTCAATAGCACGGTAGCTCGTTAGTCCCGCAACTGATAATATATCTGGTATTAATTTTGGTGTGCAATAAACTACATTCCATCTAAGTATCTATGTATAGGTCGCGGGACTTATTCCATCACCGTGACCCCGGAACATAAAGGGCTATTGAAGGACACCGTGGATTTTAGTCAGTACGAATCTGACAGTCCCTCACGCCCTGTCCGGGGTGGGAGGACTCATTTGATGATTTTACCACGTTAAAAAAAAAGTATCTATGTATAAGTACGACATATTTATGACTGACTGAAGTCATTTATACTTTTCCTTAGTAACATTTTTCTTTTGATTCTTTTTACCGCAAGTGCCGGGACCCGGGATTTTTGACCTAGTCCCGGGACATGACCTTCCCGGGCAGTTATTCTTCCTTTTTACTTCACTGAAATGTTATTGTTTATAGAGCTGTGGCCAGACGTAACGATTTAATCTCGTTGAGATTTAAAGGGGGAAATGTTTGAACTCTGATACAGTGGCGTAGCAAGGCGGGGGCGAAGCGGACCCTACTGCTTCGCAGAAGGAGGCGACCGCTTCCCACTCCGTCTCGCCCCGCAGCATAGCACCGACCAATGCCGGGCGCGAGAGGTCTCCACCTATCGCCGCCAAGAAGACACGGCGGTGCTCTGCCCAAGCGGGGCAGTTGCCAAGGGGGCTTCGAGCGAGCAGCTAGGGTAAAAGTTATAATTTTCGTCCTGAAAAGTAGGGCCTCGCACATGCGTCTTGCCCCCTCCTAGATTCGGTCTCGCTACGCCACTGTTCATATGTTGGCACTTGACCGAGAAAAACTGTCACCCATGCGTCGTCAAGAAATATTATTCTTACTATCTATGAAAGCCTTCCTACTTAAAATGTACCGCTATTATTTGAATTAATTTAAAAGCCTCTTCAACAGAAATGTTGTGTGATTACCACATACACATAATAACTGCTTTGTTTGTATACAAAACAAATATATTATTATCTAAATGAATGATCACAGGTCCAGGAAAATTCAAGGATGGGAACTGTAGTGTGTTTCTATAATGATTGTACAAGAAAACTGTTGAGGTAGAGCCATACTAAAGTGATAAATAAATAAAGAAAGAAAATAGTTATTTGTTACGCAAGGCTGCAAAGTTGATTTTTGGCGCGAGTACTTGAATTGAAAACTGAGCGATGCGAAGTTTTCAAAGGTACGAGACGCAGAAAAACTTTGCTGCCGAGTGCAACACACAACTTTTCACCTCACACAGCGAGGAAATGTAGTGGGGGCGGTTCGCCTGTCAGTGTAGAAAAGTAGAAAACAATTGAATACAAGACGTGTTCGAATTTTAAACAACACTTTGTGCTCTAGAGCACAAAATGGAGTTTTGCGCTCAGATTTTGAATGAGAAATAGAATCTTTCCGAGCGGGTGAGGTGAAATAGTTATTTGTTATGCAAGGCTGCAAAGTTGATTTTTGGCGCGAGTACTTGAATTGAAAACTGAGCGAGCGAAGGATTCTAAGATTGAACCGCGAGAGAAACGAGCGGTTCAAAGATAGAATCCTGAGCGATACGAAGTTTTCAAAGGTACGAGACGCAGAAAAACTTTGCTGCCGAGTGCAACACACAACTTTTCACCTCACACAGCGAGGAAATGTAGTGGGGGCGGCTCGCCTGCCAGTGTAGAAAAGTAGAAAACAATTGAATTCAAGACGTGTTCGAATTTTAAACAACACTTTGTGCTCTAGAGCACAAAATGAAGTTTTGCGTTCAGATTTTGAATGAGAAATAGAATCTTTCCGAGCGGGTGAGGTGAAAAAAAAATTGGCTCACACGTCAGAACACAAGTTTGTACATAAATGAGTACAAATAATAAAACAAAGTGGAGGTGCCCAACGTGGCCTCATAAAAGTTTGTTACAACCACCGTAAGCTGATATTATGTATTTTTTTAATTTGATAGAAAAACAATATTGAACTGTTTCTTTGATTTATATTTTAACCGTCTTACCACAAAAAGATAAACACCCGTTGAACGCTCGTCTAAAAAAGTGTAACTGCAAAACGATCCTTAAATCAAGGAGAAATGTCGTTTTGACGTTGTCAATTTTTTTTTACCAAGCAACAACAACGCAACGGGTGTTTATTTTTTTTTGTGGTAAGACGGTGAATCTTTATTTATAAACAAATGATCTTAAAACAAGCAGAAACATGATATAATCTGCTGTAACAAAAATAATATGACGATTTTTCAAAGTTAAACTTTTTTGATGTGTCAAAATGAAGATTGCGTTGTGTGGCTTAAGCTTTATAAAGTAATTTATTATAAACGGTTTTCAATTCGATTATATAAAAGTAAAGTAAAAGTTCTTGGAAATCTATTTCATACCGTCCCAGGCCGTTTTACTATATAAAATGCCCTCTTCTAGTTTACGCGATTTTTTCTTTGATTATGAGCCACAGGAGTAAGTAATCGTTTTAAATATTTATTAAGAAAATTTTCAGATTAAAGAAAACTTTCATTTGCATATTATTTTCTCTTTAATACGTTGAGGGCAGCTTCAAGTTGATTTTATTTGGCGTGACACGTCAACCTTTGAACGTGAAGTGCGCACCACAGCAGCCGGCCAGCTGTTGCGGCAACCTAATAATGTATTTGTGTTAGGCAAAACTGTATGCACACTGCCTCCGGTGCCCGCTTGGTGAAATAAATGACTCACTACACCACACATCACAAAGGGGAGGCCTGTATTTCAGCAGTGGGAACATTGTAGGGTGATGATGATGAAAACTGATTATCAAGTTTCGACCTTCAGCAACACTGATTCATGTGCTTTCCGATTGCTTTTTCGTCGGGATCTCGGTTTGATATCAATTCTTCTTCAAACAGTTCTTACCATGAGAACCGGCGATTGCGCAAAAGAACATTGATATTTATAAACAGTAACTGTCAAAATCAGAAGACTTAAGCCCGGTTTCCACCGCGAGCGGAACGGACACATTAATGACTCCTTTAAACTCGCAAGCGCAAACTGCATACTTGTATTTCCACCAACAAATCGTTTTTGCGTTCCCAGAGCGAGCTCATTTTTACTCTTTTCACCCGCTGGGTCATTAATGTGTCCGCTCCGCTTGCAGTGGAAACCGGGCTTTACGTACCCACCACGGTGCACGGTAGGCATGTCCGCGTGTCACATGATACCTGGATTCCTTTTTTGCCAATCTGGGTCTACGTTTCCACTGTAAAACATTGACGGACCCCGCTCAGTATGTGCGATCGTGGTTACTTTTGCTTGACAACGTGGATCCTACGTTTCTATTGCAACAATTATGGTGTCCTGGGCCGCGTTGGAACAGCGGCATTATGAGATGAGGCGTGTACAGTGTGCCCAGCATGTATGGCGTTGACAGCGTTAAGCTACGCGTGCGCCGACACCGCTCCGACACCGCTCCGCCGCCGTGCCTCTCCAACATGACAGTAGGATGTAGTGGACACAATCATAATTATTCTTTCAAACAGAAACATGACACACATGAGGGGTTTTATATATCAATGGTATGGCCTCGCCGTGAGCTACGGTGGAACATTATTTTTACATTGTCTAAAGAGTCTAAACAGCTGTTCTGATAAGGATTGCTGGCTAAACAATGATCCGGAAGAAAACTTCATTACATTTACATTTCAGTGACGTCACATCCCCAGCAGACTATCCTTACCTGATAATGCTACGACACCTCTTGTCAGTGATAAGCTGCTGGCCTCTGAAGCTAATCGACCCACTGGACACTGGTGCTATACGAAGAAGAAGGATCTGGGTGTTTATCCAGAGATCGTTCCATTTGGTTTTGGTTTTGATTACCTTTGTTGGCGGGGCGATGTATGTATTGCTTCATATGGAATCCATGTCTATCTTTGAACTTGGTCATTTGTATATTTCTCTGTTAATGACTATTGTGATTTTCGTAAGTATACATTTTTACAGTAAATTCTTTAGTAAATGTAATTATGTGGGAGAAATCAAAATTAAAGAATAATCGATGGATTTTAAAGCCCGAATTTAAATTTAAAATAAAAATTATGATGATGATTGTGATGATGGCGAACCTGAACAAGAAAAGTGGTCATAATCTATCTAATTTAGATACAGAGTGTGTATTTAAATTAGATACCAGTTAAAGTTTAAGGTACTTTGGCTTTTTCGGGCACGCCGCAATTGGGGCGGTAAGACCCCTCTTTGAGGAGTGGCTGGAGAGACGTCACGGCGTCCTGACCTATCGGATGACGCAGGTCCTTACCGGACACGGAAGTTTCGGGAAGTTCCTGTGTCTGATGGGGAAGGAGGAAACGCCCGGGTGTCACCACTGCGAAGATCACCCGAAGAACACAGTAGAGCATACGGTGCAAGACTGCCCCGCTTGGGCAGAGCACCGACGTGTCCTCACGGCGGCGATAGGCGGAGACCTCTCGCGCCCGGCATTGGTTGCGGCCATGCTGCGGGGCGAGATGGAGTGGGAAGCGGTCGCCTCCTTCTGCGAAGCAGTAATGCTCGTGAAGGAGGAGGCGGGCCGCGAGAGAGAGAGAGGACAGCGTCCTCCCTCCGCCCCAACCGCAGTGGTCCCGCGGCGTCGGACGTCATCAGACGATCTCCGGCCACCGTAGGCGCGGGCATGCGGGCAGCGAGTAAAGGGCAACTCACCGTGACCCCGGAACATAAAGGGCTATTGAAGGACACCGTAGATTTTAGTCAGTACGAGTCTGACAGTCCCTCCCGCCCTGCCCGGGGTGGGAGGAAAAAAAAAAAAGGTACTTTGACTTTTCTCTTTTTTAATTCAATACTTCGTATATTCTTTTGCAGTCTAGGATCACAACATTGTGTTTTTCTGATCAGTACGAAGCCATTGCTAGACAATTTTTGGAAAAATTCCATCTATTCTTCCACAAGGACCATTCTGAATTCTCCATGAAGGTAAATCTTTACTAATTTATAGCTAAAGCGTTTGTTTGGTTGTACACGCTAATCGTGAAGCGTGAAGGAAAACATCCTGAGGAAACCGGCATGTGTCCTAGAACCAAAAATTCGAAGACATGTGAAATCCAGCGGTCAAATTAAGCCTTAAACCTTGTCTTCTAGTGGGGTGATGACGATTTGGGATCTTTTAACGCCACCAAAACACTATTGTCTTTTTACCGCAAAAAGGAGTCGTTTGGACCAAACTCCTACTTTTCGGGGTGCATCTGTACCTCTGAATAACTGACTCGAGCTCCTAGGCATAAAGTTGACTTCTAGTCTTAACTTTGGCGCCACCATTGAGTTCAAAGCCCAACTTGCGGACAAAAAGCTAGGCATTCTAAATAGAATAAAGCGGTACTTTTGGACAGCTTTTAACTCTTTACAAAGCACAAGTCCGATCTTGCATGGAGTATTGTAGCCACCTTTGGGATGGCTCAGCTAAATACCAACTTGCCGCTCTTGACTCAGTGGAACGCAGAGCTAAGAGGCTCGTTGGCGACGTGAAATTGGTGAATGCCAAGCTCCATAGCTTGACTCATCGCCGCAAGGTTGCCTGCCTCTCGGTCCTCTACAGATTGTACTTCGGTGAGTGTGCCCAAGAACTCCACGACCTCATTCCACCTGCCCCCTTCTATCATCGCACATCTAGCCGCACGGCAAATTACCATACTTATCTCATTGCTATACCACCAATTCGCACTAAGCGTTTCCAAACGTCTTCAATAATGCGGACTGCGAAGGAGTGGAACTCTCTGCCTGCGTCTGTGTTTACGAACACATACAACTCCAATATCTTCAAAGTTATAGTGAACAGGTTTTTTATGGGTAAGCTCGCTCCATCGTCGACCTTGTCTTAGTCACTCCTGACCTCGACTAAGGTCAAGAGCAAAACTATTACACGTAAGAAAGTGGTTTTCTACCCGCACTGGGCCCGCGTGGTGGATTATGGCTCATGCCCACTCAGAGAGGCCTGTTCCACAGCTGTAGGAACACTTATAGGTTGATCACGATGATGATGATGAAACCGCGGGGAACAGCTAGTTTTTTATGTATGATAAATATTTCAACACCATTAACAGCCGTCATCATCAAGTCCAAGAAACCGCCAAGTAAAAGTTAATACTTTAGCTTAGTCATTACTGCGGCCTCAAGTTTTCCGTAGTTACCGTACAGCGTACTTGAAGTACAGTCACGCTCAAAAGTCCTTTCGAGCATTTACAAGGAAATAGCTTGACGTTTAGTTCGACTTACGACCTTTTATTTTAACGCATGCTCTGTCGTGTAAGCCACTCAACGCTAACCAACATGCCTACAGTATGGGCAAATCAACAGAGTCCGCCCTACATAGCGTCGTATCACGCATTGAGAACGGACTATCATCTAAACAATCAACCTTAGGCATCTTTATAGACGTTGAAGGCGCCTTTGACAAAACCACCTTTAACAGCATTAGCCGTGCCCTATCTAGGCATGGGGTCGAACCCACGACTGCCGGGTGGATAGACAATATGCTAAGACAAAGGGCTATTCAATTTACCGTAAATACCACGACCCGAGGTGTGGTAGCAAAAGGCTGTCCACAGGGAGGAGTTCTCTCCCCCCTCCTATGGAACGTCGTGGTCAATGAGCTGATCTGCAGACTCACCGACCATGGGTACTATACGGTAGGCTATGCGGACGATCTAGCCATTCTCATAACGGGACCTTTTGAGAATGTACTGTGTAACCTGGCAAAACAGGCTCTGAAGATCGTCAAACAATGGTGCCTGGAGCACGAACTATCAGTGAACCCGTCAAAAACGGAACTTATCATGTTCACCCACAAACGCAATCTTGGCAGTTTACAATTACCCAAACTGTTTGGCACCGAGCTGTCCCTAACTAATGAGGTCAAATATCTGGGCATCATTATTGACAGCAAACTGTTATGGAACAAACACTTGGACCACAAGATTAACAAAGCTAGCATAACATTTTGGCAATGCAGAAGACTTCTGGGGAAATCCTGGGGCCTCTCGCCGAAAATAACACTATGGCTGTATAAGAGCGTAATTAGGCCAATAATCACCTACGGAGCGGTAGTTTGGTGGCCCAGAACTGAACTCATAACCACCCGTAAAAAACTGCAGTCATTCCAAAGGTTGGCCTGCTCAGCCACCACAGGATGCATGCGAACAACACCTACTAATGCCCTGGAGATAATGCTAGGTCTGCCGCCACTGGATCTCTTTATTCAACAGGAGGCCAGTATGGCGGCAATCAGGCTAAAACACTCCGGCATGTGGAAAAACCAAAGGGGCAATCACACCATAATATGGGAAAGGGCGCTAAACGATGTACCATACATTGAAGCGCCCTGTGACAAAATCCCCAAAACTCACGTGTTCGATAAACTTTATCGAATTCAACTATCAGAGACCGAGCGAGATCAATCAGGAGCTAACGAAGTCCGAATTTACACGGACGGCTCTAAAACCAAAACCGGCACAGGTGCTGGTGTATTCTCAATGGATCTCAACATCAAAGTATCTCTACCGCTAGGGGAACATAGCTCCATATTCCAATGTGAATGTGTAGCAATCACCCAAGCTGCCACCGCAGTCATGGAAAGAAACATCTCCAACTACGGGATTAGAATTCTATCCGATAGTATGGCTGTACTAACGGCGCTGAACGGCAATATTATGTCGTCCAGCCTAATTTATGAATGTCACTTAGCATTGCAAAAAATTTCGAACCGCAATAGGGTCATCTTGCAATGGATAAAAGGACATAGCGGATCATTGGGTAACGATGCGGCAGACGAACTTGCAAGGAGAGGCTCGGATGTGGACGTGGCCGGCCCCACACCCTTTTTGCCTATCCCATCCGGTCAACTCAGGACCTGGGTACGTCTGCAAACCCAAAAAAAACATAATGCCAGATGGGCATCTACAACCGACTGCAGACAGTCTAGAGAGGCGGTACCTGCACTAACACCGCGACTGACCAGCAGACTTCTCAGTCTCCAGCGAACAGACTTACGAGTTGTAGTGGGCATGCTCACCGGTCACTGCCCACTCAACAAACATCTGTTTACCATCAACGCGACAGACAGCCCGTTGTGCAGGGGCTGCCTGAATGCGGATGAAACGGCAACCCACGTAATCCTGGAGTGCGAGGGCGTTGCTAACCAACGGGCACAAAACCTTGGCACTCCAAGGTCGCTCCAAGAAGCCTGTGAACGTCCCAGGAGACTTCTGAGCTTCTGGAAGGAGCTGGGTTGGCTCATATAGCCAATCGTCCCACCTCACGCATAACGGACCACCTACGAGTCCAAATGCGGAAAAGGGAGCCCCTAACAATACAATACAATACAATACAATAAGACCTTTTATTTTGGAGAGACACATGCATCATCAACTACTGATTGCATAGGATTCATAATTTCAACGATAGCATGAGTGTCCAGTTGACGTAGTGGTTAAGCGTATACACCACAAATATGCGTTAATCTACGAGGTGCAAGTTCGAGCCTCACGCAGGGGATTTCTTTTTGTAAGTTTTACTCAATTGTTAAATATTGTAATGATACAGAAATATTATACGTACTCGCTTGTTAAAAATTTCTGTGAGGTAGAAATAAGTTTTAGGAATAATTAACTTGATCGAAACCAAATTGTCGTTCGGTTGTGGTTGTTGGTTAGTGACGTGTGATTTTATAAATAGCGATATAGTATTCAAGTATTCTCAAAATGCCGGCAAATATTAATATTGAAGCAAGAACGAATATTATTGCATTATATAAAAGTGGTCTTAATAGAACACAAATATCTGATGAAACTGGACTGAGTGTGAGTATTATTAT
Organism: Agrotis clavis; assembly: GCA_954870645.1. Lineage (NCBI taxonomy): Eukaryota > Metazoa > Arthropoda > Insecta > Lepidoptera > Noctuidae > Agrotis > Agrotis clavis. Next base: position 9,134,112 of record OX940925.1, read on the forward strand.
GAATTTGTAACTTAAACTTTTTATTGAAATCTAAACTACGATTGGACTGATCGTCAATGGCCGGCTTAGATTATTTGCAGAGATATAAATTTATTCCATTCCTGTATTTAAAATCCATCATGATCCCTAAAAGATAAATAATTTATTGTTTATGAAGTGAATTAAGGTGAAAATAATACACTAGTTCGCTAATTAGTTTAGGTATAAATGCAGAGTTAGAGTATTCAAAAAAATAACTCAATTATTTATTTTGTTACTTATAGCTGTCTTATATTCCTGTTTTTTTGTTTTAGAAGAATACTGTAGGTCTCTGGATCAAAAGGTATGAGGAAGAGGGAAGCCTTGCTAGTCGACAGCGAAGTGGAAGGCCAAGGCTGATTAGCGCGGAGCAGCGACAACATATGGTGACCGAGTATGAAACAAATGGTTTCACACCTACCAGACACTTTGCGCAATTGTTCGACACCTCATTGCTAACGGTTCGTCGTGTCCTCCATGCTGAAGGCTTGCATCATAGAAGACCAGCTAAAAAGCCCTTTTTGACAGAAAGCCACAGACGAGAAAGGTTACGTTTTGCAAGAGATTATTTAGATTTTGACTGGAACACAACTGTGTTTTCGGATGAAAAGACATTTAAATCAAGTCAAAAGGGTAGGCTTCATTTATGGCGCAGGGATAACAGTCGCTGGTGTGAAAGAAATGTTATCCCTAATACAGAATCGGGTCGAATAACCATCAATATGTGGGGATGGATGAGTGCAGCAGGGCCAGGCGAACTAACTTTTATTCCTCCACGCGCTAACAGTTCTACTTATGTAGAAGTATTGGAAGATGTGATGCTTCCTACAGTGCGCAACACTTACCCAAGTGATGAGTTGGCCCAATTCACATTTGTCCAGGACAACTGTCCCATTCACCGGGCTAGCCCTGTGCGTGAGTGGTTTCAGAATCACCCGGAGGTCATTGTTATTCCCTGGCCTGCGAGATCACCTGACTTCAACCCTATAGAAAATCTATGGGGTTTGATGGTGCAGAGGTGGCAGTCACGGGATGAGAGATTGACGGAGGAATTAAAAACTCATTGTATGGAGGTCTGGGAAAATTTGAGAGGAACTGACATATGTGGTAACATTGTTAGGTCCATGCGCAAACGTCTGCTGGACTGTATTGATAATAATGGAGGTTATACAAAACATTAATAGGAAATAAGATACTACATATATTTATTTATTTATGTATTGTTCTTTGTATGACTTCAATATATATTATACGAGTATTAAATCTTTAAAAATATAGTGCGCCACCTACCTCCACCTTTTTATTTTTGTGTCCATCCATAGGTTGATTGGAAGATATCGCTATTATATGTATAGTATATTATATTTGCCTATCTATCTAATATCTTACACACATTTCACATGTGATATCACAAACATAAGTTTGTTAATTCTATAAATAAATAAAACAAAAAAAAATCAGCTTATCTTTTTTATTTCCACCAAGACCAAAACAAATAACATAAAAATATAAATCTTAATACAATTTACATTATCACATAATGAGAACAAATAAATTTAAAACTAATTGTAAATAGTGCGGGTAATTGGTAAAATAAGTTAAGTTATCATCATAATTATCAAGGAGCGACTTCACGGCATTTCAATTTTAAGGCGGCGACCCAAGTTAAAAGATGTTACATTTATAGCGTAAATCAGTAAAGTGCTTCATTGTTATTAATATACGTAATTCAATAATTTATTAAAAAAATAACAAGTTTAGTCGCTTCTTTAACAGATTTTGGAAGTTTATTTAAAATCTCGGCGCCATGCGCCACCATACGTAAAATTATTTTTGCCGTAATTTGTTCTAATTTTAGGTAAATACAATGTGGCTGATGTGAATGGAATGTTACAGTGAACGAGTTTATGGATAAAAAGTTATTGATTAATAATACGTATCATGATTTCAAAGAAACAAACAATAGCCAAACACATAATAAGATTTGAACTCCAGACCTCATTGATTGTAGCTCCACTTAGCCCAACAGCTATCAGCAATAAATAAGCAAATTATATTGCGGATCCATCCTCGAGATTAGCATTAACACATGTAGTATCGCCTACTAGTACATGCCATTCCACACTATTTTGAGAGTATTTCATTAGTTTTTTTTTTTTTTTTTGCTGTGGGTAGTTTAGTCTACTTGGATACTGCGCTCGCAATTCGTGTCATTCGCATTTTAGTGCTCCGCCGTTCCACACGCGCTCGTTAGAAAAAATCTATTTTAAAAAGTGTAGTGTTATTGTTTAAATTAAAATAATGCATAGAAGAAAAGTGTGATCGTGTAACGAAAAATTAGAAGAACAGGCGGCGTCGATCGCGTGATGAAGACTACGAGTTATCGTCTACAGGTTTGTGCTGCCCGTTCACCATCACAAGGTATGTTTTCTTTTTTCCCTCCTATAATCTGAGTGTACCTACCTAATTACGCAATAAATTTTAAATTAATTAGACTGCGTAATGATCTGTTAGATCCATTAATATGAAAACGGACGACATAATATCCGTCTCGTTTAGTCCTAAAATACATAATTAAGAATATCATATACCTGTGTTTTTACTTTTGCTCAAGAAATTAGTGCTACGGACACTAATAAGGGCCAGAATAATCTAAAAATAATGTATTTGTCTAGGATAATTGTATCTACCTACCTTACAGTTGGTAATTTAAACACAAACCATTTTTTGCCCGCTTAAAGCATGCAATTTCATACTTTTACTATGTTGTTATTCCTAATTAGGAAATACTCGGACAGTATCTGCTCGCATTGAGACTGTTCCGTTCTTTTATTTTTCAACTATAAGTATTTAGTTTTCAGTCTTTTAGACTGTAATTATGTAACCCACAAGTGAATATAGAATTTAATAGTTCGAATGATCTATTCTAAACATTTTATGGTTAAAATACACCACCGAGCAGTACGTTGGGACTGTCTTATGGTACTTAATTTATAGACAGTAGGTTTCATCACAACTTAAAATGTAATTTTGATTTGCACCAGCCCAACATTGGGACTGTTGTATGGAGCTTGATTTATTTATTTATAAAATTTTATTTGATAAATGTGTTTGCGGACAGTACTTGTTATCACAACTTGGGACTGTCTCTTACAATCAAAAATCGACTCGTATTGCAAGGCTACGCTACAGGAGACCTCATGTCTCCCTAGTCCCTTCACACAATAAAAGGGCCATGTCAGATCTATATCTGCTTTAAAAATATAATGCAGTCATTTTCCAGCCCAACGAGCAGTACATTGGGACTGTTGCATGGCGCTTGGTAAAATTGTTTGCGGGCAGTACTTGTTATTACAACTTGGGACTGTCTCTTACAATATTGTTTGCGGGCAGTACTTGTTATTACAACTTGGGACTGTCTCTTACAATATAATATTGACTTGCAAGGCTACAGGGGACGTTATGTCCTCTTTTTACAAATCAGCCTCAAAAATCTATCGTAGTCACTTTCCAGCCCAACGAACAGTACATTGGGACTGTTGCATGGTGCTTGGTAAAATTGTTTGCGGGCAGTACTTGTTATTACAACTTGGGACTGTCTCTTACAATATTGTTTGCGGGCAGTACTTGTTATTACAACTTGGGACTGTCTCTTACAATATAATATTGACTTGCAAGGCTACAGGGGACGTTATGTCCTCTTTTTACAAATCAGCCTCAAAAATCTATCGTAGTCACTTTCCAGCCCAACGAACAGTACATTCGGTCTGTTGCATGGTGCTTGGTAAAATTGTTTGCGGACAGTACGTGTTATCAAACTGGGGACTGTCTCTTACAATCAAATATTGACTCGAATGGCCAGGCCTCAGTGGACTTTGTCTCCTTTCTGACATGGAGAATATAATAAAAAATTAAACAATGAAATTGTTACGTCAGACCAATATCAACCGATTCTCCTGATCTACAAACAGATGTAGACTTCAGCAGCCTGAGGTGGACCAGGAACCAGGCCCAATCCTTTAAATTACAGGTGGAAATAAAAGCAGCTGTCTTCATACTATTGATTACGCTTACGCAATAAAACAATATATACAAAACAATCCAAGCGCACAGTGCAGGTTTTGACCTGAACAAAGGATGAAACAGCTTGTGGACATCGACTGCCAATCAGCTAGCCAGCTCCTCCAAGCAGCCTCAGCATCAACAGCAGCGGTGAAACTTCAGACCAGGTGAACCAGGTGAAAGCCTGCTGTTCGATTGTCTTGCTTCTATAAGAATGCTTGATGATCAAGCAGGATCCAAAGACCCTTTCATATAAGTACCTACATAAAAAGAGTTATAAAATTCCCTTTTTTTCTGTCGGACATAAATTCACGCAATACTTGCGAGTATTCGGGAATAATTCTTTTCAAAAAGAGCTCATTTCAATGAAGCCATCGATAAATGGTTATTGTTAGGAGCTACTTCATGGATATGTAAAGCTGAGCCTGGCCAATAATTACCAAAAATATTTTTTAATACTAAAGTACAAGAGCTAGATGCGTCTTAACTTAAATAAGCGGTTTCCCGTGGTTTCAACCCCATTGTTACTATTGGTCAAGACAATACATGCTACAAGTTAGCATGATATTAGCATAATAGTCTTCTTAGATAAATAGATATAGTCTATTTTTATTTAACACGGAAAAAGTTTTACAATTCGAACCCATATTTCCCTGAGATTGACACGTTCAACCAAATAAACTCTTCAGGTTTATAATATTATATAAACAAATAAATATAGAAATAAAAATCTGTGAATAGACTTATTGATAGTAACCACTTTAGATTGGAAGACTCAAAAACAGTACTAAAACTGATATCAAGAGTTATGTTCTTTTGACATAAAGGATAACATTGATAAACAGGATAGAAAATATCTCTGGTTCCATTTGAGCATTCTATTTTTGAATTTAATACTTTACCTTTCGCCCACAATACTGCTCCGTTTTGTATTCACAAAGGTAATGAAGCCAGTCATGAAAATATTAAGGTGAACACTTATATTTACAAGGAATATTTAGACGTCATTTGCTTTATGGATGAGGTCAAGTGGTCATAAAAATCTGCAAGAAACTAAAGATCTCCCCACGAGCCTTGGTTTTAACATACTTAGGGAAAAAGGTCATTCCAATCCTTTCCTCTTTTTATTCAAATAATTAGGATATGCTTTTGATACGAGAAAGTTTCAGGTCACGCTACCAAAAATAAAAGAAACAAAAATTTTTTTTTTAAATCACAAAGAGAAAAATCTTATTCAATGCAAAGTTAAAAAACTTATGCAAGTTTTATTGATATCTTAGTACTTACCTGCCCAGCTGCGAAGTACATAAGTATAACAGGCTGTACGAGTATACAAAACTTGAAGATTTAATATACCGAGAATTTTTAAAAACACAAATAAAAATTATCATTATGATAACCAAATTATTAAAATTAGACTGAATAGTGGAGTCAAGCTAACAAGCATTCTGTTTGTAAAATTAAAGGAGATAAGTATGATCTTGAATCTCAACAACGGGGGGGGGGGGGGAATTGTGTGTGGTGATGAGAGCTATCGATTATAGGTATCTAAAAATTATGGCTGCATAGATAAGCCTTAAAATATTTTCTAAGATAATTCATCAGATTGCAATCAGACAGCAATGGTAACATAAATGATTTTCGCTTTATTTATTCATTCTTCTGAGAACTTTAAAGCATATCAGGAGTTTGATGTATCCATTCAAATGTGGAGTACAACTTGCAAACTGTGTCTTTGTAAAAAAAAAAAAAAAAAAAATGTAATAATATTTATAGTCCCCCAAACATAGATTTATTCGCTAGCCGATTAAATAATATTAAATGTCCTGGCATACAAATCCGAATGCTGTAAATGGTTTACAATTTCTTGTTCTGAGTTTAATTTATATGCATTTAATTCTTTACTATGATATAAAGATAGTCTGAAAATGCCAAGGGTTTAATGGTTGACCCACACTGGTCAACATGGTCGTGGTTATTTAAAGGATTTGTGGTGTCTAAAAATCGTGATATCGGGTAACTAAAAATTTATTTTTTATCTACTGATTTCAGTCGGCGCCACATGTGCAACACCATTACTCCAGCGGCAGGGAACTCATCCGCGAAGAGGTATCCCACCGTCATCTATAAAACGATGCGATAAAGGGTGGTTCATTTATTATTATTTTTTTATAACATGTTTTAGGCATCAATTCCAAATATTATGAAATTCTTTACATGAATGTATAATAATAGTGCCAATAAGGAACCTTAAATTCAAACCGCTCTGCTCGTAAGTTTAATTACTAAAGAAAACATTCCCAGGAATGAAAATATTAAAAGATTCTTTATGAGGTTTTTGGTTCCGAACCCTCTCTGTCTGTGAACAGCCCCGAGATGTTTCTGGTACTTAATCTTGATAAATGATACCCAGAGGAACATTTATGATTTTAAGATAATAATACTAATAAGATATATTGTATATATATATATATAAAAAAAAAAAAAAAACTACCCAGCTCTCCGTACAGTCACTGTACATAGGGTGCAAACAAACTTTATAATAAATTAAAATGTCTAATAATGAAGGGTATGGGACCTTTCATTATTAAAATTAAAATTCCCGTTCCGTTCCTATAAACAGTCCTAAAATTGGATAATTTCAACCTATGCTAGTTATTCCGTTTTTTGATAAAACGTTCGAAATTTGCCTTTGCACAGCACAAGCTACAGAAACAGTTACCTGAAAATTATTGACCTTATTCATAATTCTCAAGCCTTGTATTTCATCCAACTATATTTTACGATTCATATCTCTAAAAATCTACATGTGTTAATGCTAATCTCGAGGATGGATCCGCAATATAATTAGAGATTAAACGAACTTACCTGTAAGTGAAGTTCTATCTTAATTATATGAAGGATCCATCCGAAGAGATTAGCAACCCTCCCACCCGGTAGAGACCGAACGAGTTCGGTGTACCCCTATCAATCGTAAAAAATATGAAGTTAATATCGGGTTAGACTCTAAACTAAATGACACGAATTGCGAGCGCAGTATCCAAGTAGACTAAACTACCCACAGCAAAAAAAAAAAAAAAAACTAATGAAATACTCTCAAAATAGTGTGGAATGGCATGTACTAGTAGGCGATACTACATGTGTTAATGCTAATCTCTTCGGATGGATCCTTCATATAATTAAGATAGAACTTCACTTACAGGTAAGTTCGTTTAATCTCTAATTAAACAATTCGAAATTAATACATTAATTAAATAAGTGATTTGAAGACTAACTTACGTTTAATTTTTAAGAAAATACAGGGTATTTTTTTATAAAGTGCGGCCATTTTAGTATGTTATCCCTTGAGAAAATTAAAAAATATATCTTTATTTTAAAAGAAAATATCAGTGTTATCAATATTAAAGCCATTTTATAATTTGGTATAGTAATAGTTTAACAGGCCAGTTTCTCTTTGCGTTCCAGGGCCGCGGTGTTAATGTTTCAAAACAAAAGTCTTATGGCACCGCTGCCCAGGAACGCAAAGGGCATTTACCACTTTGCGTTCCAGGACCGTAGTGCCGAAAAAGGTTGTTTCGTCAAAACTATTTTTGCGCTCCACCAAATGCGAGTGAGCAAAAAAGTTATTTAAGGATTTGTTCTATAACTGAAAAAGAACCACGGAAATAATATTAGCACTGCTTAAGTGAATAAAAATACTACTATAGCTGAGACTTTTTAGGCACCGCGGGCCCGGAACGCAAATGGCCAGGTTGCTCTTTGCGTTCCACGGCCGCGGTGCCTAAAAGTTGATATATTTTTTTAGCAAATCAAGTTTTTTTACGCTCCACCATGTGCTATGTAGCAAAAAATAATATGGAAATATGATCTATTACTGAAATAAAACCATGGAAAAAATAACCGCACTCCATAAAAAATATCCTATTGAGGTCATAGTTTAATATTCGTTTTCTTTACGAAAAGAGGTTTGAAACTAATGGCCTCAATGTCCTTAAATAAAATAAAAAAAGACGTGTGGCACTCGGGGACTGCCGCGGTAAAGCTATTGCATAGCATTTTGTATCAACTTATGCAATTATAATTTTATTTAGGTATTTTTATTTTATTCATGCAGTATTGATTTTTCTTTGATATTAATTCAAGTTACATTTTTAAATATTTCTTTAAAAAAAAATATTATTATTTCTTTATTTTTCTTTAAACTTATAAATTACATTTTTAAATATTTTTACAAAAAAGAAATAAAAAACATTATTATTATTATTATGGTTTTATTATTTTATTATATTAATAAATCAATAATTATTAATAATTAAATTAAATTAAATGAGTGTGAGGTTTTTTCGTTACGGAATTTCTGGATTCGGTCCCCGCGCTCAAGGCCCGCGATAGAAGCTATGCAATAGCTTAATAACTATGAATAAAATTATATTTACGTTTATAGTCTAATCAATTAATACAACAAAAACCATATAACAAAATATGCTCATGGTAATCTTAAATGTTTTTTTTATTCTTGTAAAACAAAAGGCTTTTAGCTGATATTTGGTGTAAACATTCAGTGTTGAGTGCACGGTGAACGGTTATGTAATTCGTGTTGAATTAGTTACTCATTGGGGGAAACCACTTCCTTCGTATTAATTCACCATTCCCTGACGTCTCTGAAGTCTTTAACATCGGCCTGCCTGTTCGCTCTGGACAAGCGCTATTCTTCTCTTATTTCATATCCCACAGACTCACAGTATTTCATCACTAGAACAAAACATGAAACACTTTTATTATCTTTATGCAAAAACAGCTGTTTATTTTACTGTTAAGAAAAAACTAATAAGTATGAATCACATTAAGTTTGTTGTCCTTTTAAACAAACCTTTTAACGATTTAAACACTTTTGAATAGGGAACAAAAGAATATTAATACGTGAAATAATTAGAATTTAAATGAAAATACTCACACTTAGTCTGGTTTCATTTGATATTTGCGTTATGTTTCATCCACATTTATGCAGGGCTATAATATTCGCCCTCAATGATAATTCCCACTGTTTATATTTCACTGCAAATGGATAACCATTATCAAATGTAATACGTAGATTTAAACAATCGTCACACACAATTACCAGGAAACAAGAACGTTCTATTATCTGTAGGTTACTTGAAACCTGTGCTCGAAACGAACTAACACATAATTGTGTCTACCTCACAATACAAAATAATTTACTTTGTTTCGTTTTCTGTGATCTACCAGCTAACGAACGGCACACAACACTCAACACACATCAAACTAATATCAGAAATTATAAAAAAAAAAACAAAAATTATCAAATTTCTACTAAAAAATGAATTAAAAATAACAAAAAGATTAGGGGGAATGAAAGTAATTATTAAAAAAAGGATAATGATGATTCGATCCCACGACTCGCCAGCGATCGCAACTTTAAAGCAGTGGCTAACACCACTGCGCCATTACAACACATAGAATGATGGTTGAAATTATGAACTATATCATATGTTAATTTGATTTAGATAGTATTTAAACAACTTAAAACAAAAGGTCTTAAGTCAAAGCGAAGCGTCAGTCTATTGCTTTGAATAATTTATAAACGATTTTGGAACCTGACTGTACATACGGCGTTTATTGTATGGAAAATAACAAAGCGTCTTTTGTGTGCGCATGAACTAGGAGCAAATTATAACACCCCTATTTTTGGCACTGAACAACTTCATGAATCTCACAATATAAAAGTAATCCTCTAATACTTTGTGCTTCTTTTTTCAGACTCACAAGCAAATCCATCGAATCTCACACATTTTCACATTGTATCAAACTGTATCAATGATAGGAGCTCTCTCCCTCTTCAATTTGACTCCCGTATACAATAACTACGCTGCTGGAAACTATGAAAGAAGGAGCATCAAGGGAAACGCCACATATGAACACGCTCTTTATTTCTCTTACCCTTTCCCTGTGTCGACAGATTTCAAATGGTACATTCTTGCTAACTTTTTACATTGGTGAGTAATTTGAAAAATAATATTGGACGACATTCACATTTTCCTCTCCCTTTAAAAAAATCCTTCAACAATCCGATCTCTTTTAGGCTGTGTACCTACCCAGTACACAAACTGTTACCAGCCGACTGAGGCGTATCGGTTTAGTACGAACTTCCATAAATTTGAAATGGAGTGTCCACAGTTTACTAGATTTGCGCTCACTTTACGCAGTTTGTAGCGTTGTGATGTGCGCCGACTGTCTCAGTTAGTGGCCGAATCACAGCAAAACCGGTTCTAACTCATAACAGTTTAAATGTTATAAAAAATATTTAGTTTTAATTCCGCGACAAAATTCCAGGCTTGTTGCAGGATGTAATCCCACCCTATGCAGTCATGCATATGCACATGCAGCAAAGCCTTTGCTCTTTCATTTCGACAACATTACTATAATACATGGCGACCTTGCCAGGATCCAGTCAGTAAATAAATATGTTATAGCACGTCAGCTCGAACCGCGCGCGTTTCGTTACCGAACGTTCGTTACGCGAACGCCGCTGGCTGTTCAACGCGCGATTTGGGTACCCAATACATCTACGAACGCGCGCGGTCCAACCTCGCGGCCGAAACGCGTAACAATAAAACCAGCCTAACTTGTTTTATTTCAGGATTATCTCATATTTATGTGGAAGCTGGTTCTGCATGCACGATTGTTTCTTATCCATAATGGTGTTCCATCTCTGGGGACACTTCAAGATTTTACTTTATAATCTGGATAACTTTCCAAAACCCTCTTCTAAGACTATTTTCATGATAGAACATAGCAATGCAAGTCTATTTTGTGAAATGTATTCTCCACATGAAATTACAAAAGTTAGCGATAAGTTAAAGGAATTGATAGAATTTCATCGAAATGTTGTCAGGTAAGTGTATTTTTTTATCCAATTTCTTGGACAGTTGAATCGTGGATATGATCGAATATTTTATTATAGACTGCAAATCAGAGATAAATATGGCTCATGATGTTGATGTGAAATGAAATTTAAGCGAATTTTGTAAGAAAGAAAGAAATAATAGAAAGAATGCCGAGAACTCGCGAGACTTCTAGAATACCTTCATAATAACACAATGTCTTTTCTACAGTTTTACAGACAAAATGTCGGATGTGTTTGGGCCAATGTTGTTAGCTTATTACGCATTCCACCAGGCTTGCGGATGTTTACTCTTGCTGGAGTGTTCGCAAATGGTACGTAGGTATATTCACAGGTACCGATTATACAACATGTAACGTAATTAACGCACACCCTCAGACACCCCAATTAGAATATTATGTTATAATCACAAAACATAATATTGAATTTTTAATTTAACATGTAAATGCATTGTTATTTAACTAAATTAGTTATTTTGCAGTACGGTTTATTTTTCTTTTTTTTTTGGACGGAATTTGTATTATAACCAATCAAATTGCACTTTTAAGTCTTGTTGCCTTGATTTACGGTCTATCTTAGTTTGTTTTGACTGTACAGAGGTCTAGGGGGAATTTCCGTAGTTTTAATTATTTTTGAAAAAAAAAATTACCTATATTAAAAATGGTAGAAATCGATTCAGTAAACGATTCTGAACAAACTAATTTCAGGATGTGCGTTAATTATGTTACATGTTGTATATATATACTTTTTTCATCATCAAATTAGCCCTTCCACCCCGGGCGGCACGGGAGGGACTGTTAGACTGACTAAAATCGACTTTGTGTCCTTTAATGGCCCTTTACATTTCGGGTTCATGGTCCTGCGACCCCGGCAGGCTTTAGCCCTCTAAGGGCCCGCCCACCAGCCGTGGGCCCCATCAGATTGTTGAAAGCTTTTAGGCGAGCGTAGACCCGGGCACGGTCCATAATCGGACGACGAGTCACCCATAACTCGCCGTCCGCATGCCCGCAATTTGAATAATATTGTATTTCAAATTTTATAAAGGAATAGGTAATCAACTAAAATCGGTCAAATCATACTCGTAGTTGCGTTGTACGTTTTTGCGAAAGTTTTGTATGGCGTCGTTCGTTGTTGCAAATGTTATTTATTTTGGTGTGTTATTATGACAGTTCAGTATTACGATGATTGTGATGTGAACGTACCCAATCTTTGCTGCGAGTATTGCAATTTCGACAATAGCAAATTGATGAAGTCTAGCAATTTGTTGTTAGGGTTAAGAAGGCTAACATATAATGAATGACGGGAAAACATTCACATAAACATTCACGGGAAAATATATTATAAACACTAGGATATCCATGCTACTTTGCTGGAGTGCACTGACACAAATATGTTTCAGACAGCTGATGCTTTGATCCGTTATCTACCGCTGACAATTATCATGTTTCAACAACTTATCCAGCTGTCTATTGTCTTCGAACTTATTGGCAGTATTGTAAGTAAAATTACATTTTAATTTGATTTAAATGTTTTAACAATGTCGTCATTTTCATGCCCTTATCGCATTCTACTTGGATTTGAAGCCACATTGTACAGGAACGGGTGGCAGGTGCTCTTCAATGAATCGTTTTATTGAACTTTGCTGGCTATATGTTTTATTCTAAAAAATCTTCTTATTTGTAACAGTGTGGTTTTGGTAATGAAAAAAAATTAACTTAACAAATCTTATAACTAATTGAACGACGTGCTGTGATTGGTCGCCGACAATGGCGAGCTCCGATTCGTCGATAAAAAATGTAGTGTCTCGCTGCTTCGATAGATGGCGTTAGTAGTCGCGCCAACATGCCGGCCGCCTTGGAACGCTCCAGCTTCCAATAATGTATCTACGTTGCCGCTTGATTGGAGATGCCGCAGGCTGCATTCATGTTGTCGTCCTCTGCTGATGATACAGGTAGAGGGCAGATTTTCGAGAACGCTCGTTGTACTGGACCCGTAGCAGTTTGGATGGTGGCGACACGCGACACGCCGTCCTTTCCTGGGAAGATATGTATAACTCTGCCCATACGCCATTTAAGGGGTGGTAAGTTGTCCTCCTTAATAACGACAAGCGTGTTTAGTGCTATGTCTTGACTGTTCGCCTTCCACTTCGTCCTTGTCTGGAGTTCAGCAACATATTCTTGTGACCAACGTTTCCAGAAGTGCTGTTTTATTTGTTCCACTCTTTGAAACCGTGTCAAGCTGTGAGTCCGTGCTTCGGTGAGGTCTCTGCAGGCTGGTGCAGTGAGTGGCCGGCCGATAAGGAAATGAGCTGGGGTTAGTGGATGAAGATCATGTGGATCTGAGGACATAGGACTTATAGGACGGGAGTTTAGGACTGCTTCGATTTGTGCTAACACAGTGCTGAACTCCTCGTACGTCAAGTTAGCGGTACCTACGACACGCTTAAGGTGGAACTTACAGGACTTTACTCCTGCTTCCCATAATCCCCCAAAATGAGGAGCATAAGGGGGAATAAATTTAAATTCAATATTGTCAGTTGATAATTTATCAATTATTTGCTGTGAATTTTCCTCTAACATTTTATTAATCTCTTTCATGGCTCCAATGAAATTTTTACCGTTGTCTGAGAAAATTTGAGCTGGTTTACCTCGTCGTGAGATAAATCTTTTAAGTGCTAATATATATTCTTGAGTAGCTAACGTACTGACAAGTTCTAGATGAATGGCCCGGGTAACAAAACAAACGAATATGCAAATATAACCCTTTTCCAATTTAGCTCCCCTTCCTTTGCGATTTAGTACGTTTATGGGACCAGCATAATCCACTCCACATCGAATGAATGGGAAACCAGGTTCTATTCGTTCAGACGGAAGGTTGCCCATGATTGGCGTTAAGGTTTTACCTTTCATTCGAGTGCAGCGGACACATTGGTGAACAACCCTTCTAGCTAGGTTTCTACCCCCTAACGGCCACCAATTCTCACGCACGGTAGCCAATAGCAACTGGGGACCAGCATGAAGAAGCTCTTTATGTTGATATTGAAACAACAATTGTGTAAAGCTATGTTTACTTGATAAAAGTATCGGGTGCTTCTTGTCGTAATTAAAGTCAGGCGAGTTACTTAGACGGCCACCTACTCTAATTATATCCCTTTCATCTAAAAATATATTAAGCCTAGAAATCGAACCTGAAGCCTTTAAAGGTAAGTTACGTTTTAACTTATCATATTCCATCGGAAACGATTCGCGTTGAGCAAGACGCGCTAACGTATGTAATGAGTCATTCAATTCATCTACTGATAACGGCCCTTGTGTACGATCTTTCTTTGGTGTGCGTAAGTTATGTATGTATCGCAACAGGTAAGCGCCGGCGCGCACTATACGCTGATAAGAACGAAACATTTCAAAATTAATAACGTTATTCTTTGTTACGTCACAAACCATAACGGTTGTGGTTTGTGATTTTAGTTCTGGTAAGTCGGAGTGGATAGTCGAAGATTGCTGTGACCATGACTTCTCTGAATTTTTTAAGAATTCAGGTCCACTCCACCACAGATTACTGTCAATGAGTACGTCAAGACTAAGACCGCGCGAGACCAGATCCGCTGGGTTATTTTTGGTCCCTACATGTAACCATAACGCATTACTTGTAATTTCATTAATCTCAACTATTCTATTTTGAACGAATGTTTTTAACGAATGTGGTGACATTTGTAGCCAACCAAGGACAATAGTTGAATCTGTCCAAAAGTAAATTTTGTGGAAATTAACACGCAATGATTCGATAATTTTCTTATATAATCGTGCGCCTATTAAAGCCCCACACAGCTCTAGTCGGGGTATGCTGACTGGTTTAATTGGTGCAACTTTACTCTTTGCACACAATAATCTAACAGTCACCGGTGAGTCATCAGAGTAGGTGCGGACATATGCGCATGCACCATACGCACTCTGTGACGCGTCCGTGAAAACGTGTAGTTCTATGTACTGTGTATGTGCACTCATAACATGACGCGGAATACGTAATTTATGCAAATATTGAAGTGTGTCAATAAATTTTTCCCAGGATAACGCAACATCACTGGGAACGGGATCATCCCAATTTATCTTGCACAACCACAATTTTTGCATTAATATTGTGGCTACTACGACAGCCGGTGTTAAAATTCCTAAAGGATCGTATATTTGTGCGATTATCGACAAAATTGAACGTTTACTTATTAAAGTCGGTCTAACTACTCGTGTGGTGAAGTGAAGTTCATCACATTTATTGTACCAACCCAATCCTAAGGTTTTAGTTTGGCAATGTTCACCTAGTGACAATTCTTTCGATATTTCGTGCTCACTGATATCGACGTTAAATAACCACTTACGCAAAGGTAAACAAGCCGAGTTTAAAGTATTTCGTAACTTCTCACAGGTATCGAGTAAGCTATTTAAATCATTGTCACCTAGGATGACGTCATCAACGAAAAAATCTTCTCGGATTACTCTCGCAACCTGCTGATCCCCACATTCCATTGCAAGCTGACGTAAGCATCTCATACTAAGGTATGGCGCAGACGCGGTGCCATACGTCACGGTGTTTAGGCGATATACAGATAATGGGTCCGACGGAAGTTTACGCCATAATATCAATTGTAAATCTCGTTGGTCTGGTTGTACAAGAAAATTCCGAAACATTTTCTCAACGTCCGCACAACCGACGTACTTATATTGCCTAAAGCGCAGTAAAATGCTAAAAATGTCATTCTGAAGTGGTGGACCTATATGTTGAATATCGTTCAACGACTTACCGGACGAAGTCGCTGCGCTTGCATCGAAAACAGTGCGCAGTTTAGTCGTACTGCTATTTTCATTAATAACGCCGTGATGCGGCAAAAAATAGTGAGGTGACTCATAAGTTTTAACGCAACTCATATGACCGAGCCTTTCATATTCCTCCATAAATTCTACGTATTTTTCCTTAAATTGTGGCAAACGAGCGAATTTTCGTTCCAACGACAACAAACGTTTTTCAGCCGCTGTGTAACTGTCTCCGAGCACATCAGCTGATTCCTTTAAAGAAATGCGTACGGAAAACCTCCCATCTTCCATACGTTTTGTCGTTTTGACAAAAATGTCTTCGCACGCACGTTCGTCAGCACTAAGGATATTTTTATTAACGTTATTGTTTATCTCTTCGAGTTCCCAAAACATTTTCAACTGTGTGTCAATTGTTTGGGAGAAATTACATTGCACACTCTTAACGGGAAGTGTGTTATTATGTAAAGGTCCCGACACTATCCAACCCAATTTTGTGTTTTGTAAATAAGGTCCTTTATTCAACTTAATTTTGCCATCACACAATAATTCCCAGAACTTATCAGCGCCTATCAGAATATCGATATCTGACGGTGAGTGAAAGTTCGGATCCGCAAGTTGAACATTTTCAGGTATACTCATATTATTTACATCGACACTAAATGTGGGTAATTGATTTGTAATGCACGGCAACACTAAACAATCAATGTTCATACAAAACGAATTTAACTTTGAACGTAATTTTATTTTACAAATGTGGGTGGACTGCGAAATTGATTGTCCTACCCCAGCAACGTGATAAGTGGACTGTATTAACGGTGTATTTAATGTTTCACATAACGATTTCTTTATGAAACAATGTTGACTACCATTATCAAGCAGAATGCGCACAGTGTGATATTTGTTATTATAATCTGCTATGTCCACTAACGCTGTGGACAGCAAAACGTTGGGTAATAACGAATATTCCTGATTACCGATTCGTGATTCTGAATGGTTAGCCGTAACGTGTAATGATGCCGAGACAGTGGAGACGTTAGCGGTGACCGGCTGTGCTGTTGCACTCGACCCGCTCACCTGTGATGCGCCGTCTACCTGTCCATCAACGTGAAGCAAACTGTTGTGCCTCTTATCACACAACCTACATGGCCCAAACTTGCATTCGTCAAGTGGGTGGGTTGTGCGTAAACAATTGACGCACAGCTGATGCGTTTTAACTATATTATTCCTTTCTTGGACAGACGAATTAAGAAACCTTGAACAGGAATAAATCGCGTGATTACCATGACACAACACACACAGTACGCGGCTTTGTTTTGGTTTTGCGTTCGTATTACCCTTATTGTTATTGTTAGTAACGTTCGTAGCAACATGAGTATGTGTATATTGCTTCTTAGAGCGCGTTTGTTCGCCGCCTTTGTTCTCGTGGGATTTGTTATGGTTCACTTTAATCATTTCTAAAACGTCAGCCCTATCCTTGAGAAATTTAAGCAAGTCATCCAGTTTCAAAGCTGACCTTGATTGAATTAACGAACTAGCTGTACCTTGAAAATCTTCCCATTCGCGTTCCGTGGCCTGATCTAATTTGGAAACGACCATGTAAATGATTAAAGTGTCCCATGAATCTGTTAGTTCACCCAACGTTTTAAGGGCACGCAAATTTCTCAAAACAATATCTATTAAGTTCCTAATCTGGGAAGCGGATTCTTTATTTAACGGTGGAATTTTAAATAATGCCTTAACATGATTATGAACCAATAGTCGCGGATTATTATACCTATTCTCTAATAGCTCCCATGCGTGAGAATAGTTATTAGCCGTAAATTCTAATGCACCTACAACGTGTGCCGCGGTACCGGACAATGACGATTTTAAATAATGAAATTTTTGAACAGGATCTAAATCATCGCGATTATGGATCATACTAACGTAAGAATTTTTAAACTCTAGCCAGCAATCGTATGAACCGTCAAAGGAAGGTATTTTGATATCGGGTAACTTTATGCCTATCGGCTTACATGTTGAAACACTAGACTTGTCAGATACCTCCTTATTCAATAAAAGTTTCGCAGAAGCTACAGCACGATAAAATTGATCTTCGAAACGATCTCTCTCTTCCAGCTGTTTTGCTAGATCGAGATCTTCTGCTACTTCTTCTTCAATTTTAGACTGTATTTCACTATACATTTCTATCAAACTCGAAGTACTCTCGACACGCAAATTTAATTCTAAAGATTGATGATCAGATAAGGGTAAAGTGAACTTTTTTACATAATTTTCAAACAGAGTTAATCGACCTTTTAAAACACCTCTTTTCTTAATTAAATCTGACAATTTAGGCTCACTCATTTTGGGAAATAAGGAAGTCAAGAGTACTTACAGTTCTGTTGTCAATTGTATGTAGATGCGTGCGAACCAAGGTGGGTGCCGTTGCGCAGGTAGGTACCGCCACTTGAGCACTGAAAATGGAACGCAGCACAAAATCAACACCTATCGAAGGTTGAGATGGGGAAATGGACGGGAAGTTCAGACCTGCCACTCCTGTCTGTTGATGCCTTAACGTTGCAGTAGCTCTTCGCTCGATACGTGAATCTCCTCTTCGTATTTTGATGCGACGAATCTTCGAAGATTCCAAGCTTGAACTCCTCCTGATCCGGCACGGTAGGACCACTTCATGTACAGGAACGGGTGGCAGGTGCTCTTCAATGAATCGTTTTATTGAACTTTGCTGGCTATATGTTTTATTCTAAAAAATCTTCTTATTTGTAACAGTGTGGTTTTGGTAATGAAAAAAAATTAACTTAACAAATCTTATAACTAATTGAACGACGTGCTGTGATTGGTCGCCGACAATGGCGAGCTCCGATTCGTCGATAAAAAATGTAGTGTCTCGCTGCTTCGATAGATGGCGTTAGTAGTCGCGCCAACACACATTAACCCCTTTTTCTTTTATATCATTCCTCACACAATCCATCCATCTTTTCATTGGTCTTCCTCTTTCTCTTCATCCATCCACATTCGTAGTCATCACTCTTAGTCACATATTGCGTAGGTATCATTCCTCATTCCTCACTTTATCCATTCTTGTCATGCCATGTACTTACTTATTTTAGTATTAATCATTACGTGACGGTTTTATTCATCGAAGGCATATTGAAACTTACACACATGTAAGATGTAGCCTCGCATTTCACCTGCAAGGTCTTATGAAAGTCAAATGTAATGGCAAATGCACTGATGCGTGGCATGCGTACCAGGGTCCTATGCATGCAGTCAAGTATGCGGAATTTAGAGGAGGTGGGCCGGGACTTCCGTATTTTATGTACAGCGTACTTGATTTATCGTATTTATGTATGGAAAACGAAAAGCGTCTCTAGTGTACGACCGAGGAACATTTTGTTTTTCATTAAATTAAGGCCAACTGTCCACACAGTCGTCTTTCGTAGGATGCATGTAACCTACAAATGAAGATAGGCGTATTTTGCATATTTGTTATGTCCACGCTGCTTCATGCAATAGTCAGTCACGCTACAAAAGGTCTCAGTTTTCTTTCAACTAGCATCGAGAAAGCTGTCTGGCAACGCTGGTGACATGTTGCCGCGCGCGCGCACCGCATGACGAACGCAACACGAGCGGCTGACGTGACGTTGCCGCTTCGTGGACACAGATTTCATTGTTTCTACGCAAGATGCAAGCATTCGTCTTGCAATCATCAATTGACGAAAGCGTGCGTATGACGTGCGGTTACGTGGGCAATGGGCCTAACGTCAATGTTTCCGTTTACTTTACGTCACAAAAACATGAATCGTCCTAATACAAAAAAAAGGTAAACATCGAACAATTGTTAAAAAAGTGTTAACTGCAAAACGGCATTTTAGTTGAAATAAAGGTCGTTTTGCAGTTACGCTTTTTTTAGACAAGTGTTCAACAGATGTTTAACTATTTGCAGTAAGACAAGAAAAGTCTTGCTACTGACTCTGTGTGTGAAGTGTTTGCTGTTATTATTACTTGCAGAGCGACAGATTGCAAGGCGCTGTATACGGCTTACCCTGGGAGTGCATGGATGCGAGGAACAGACGAACTGTGGCTTTCTTCCTCATGAATGTACAGAAACCTGTACATGTGAAGGCACTAGGCTTAGCTGATGTTGGTGTTACTTCTATGAGTACGGTAATAATGTTTCAACTGTATTAGAACCTTTTTTGTTCGAGGTGGAAATCCTAATGTATTTCTTTCGCCTGTGGATGGCTGACTGACAGACCAGTTGATCCCTCACACACTTACGACCGGAGCTGCGGGTGAGCATGTGACTTCCGCTGCCCGGGACTTGTCCAGTCTAGCCCGCCACTTGCGGTTGGGGTGAGGTGTTCTCCCCCGTTACCATGTAAATAGGCGCGGAACACTGCCGTTTTTCCGGGTCCAGTTGAATATTATGATCCATAAGTCACGGTTAGCAAAGTGGCTGACAGATTGGACTGCTGCGTGTCGCTGGTTCGATTCCAGCACGTAACAAATATTTGTATGACCTACAAGTAGTTGTTCCGGGTCTGGGTGTTTGTATATGTCAGTTTCTATGTTTGTAAACGCATCCACGACACAGGAGAAATTCTTAGCGTGGGTTGCCCCTGTTGGTTTAATAGAAATAAAAAACTCGATAGTATTTCGTGCATTAATATTGCATTTAAAAATTAATATTACAATTTTCATTCCAGATACTGAAAACTTCGATGTCTTACTTCATTTTTCTGAGAAGCAATTGAATGTTTCAGGTGTCATCTTTCAATTAATTCAAATCAATTTTCACAATTTCTACCGCTGTATAACTTTTTGTTCAAATAAATCATAATACTTGGAAATCTGCTGATTTGGTCGTGTGTTTTATTTATCTAAACATCTTAGCTCCACACCGCACTTGCAAACATCCATAAGAAAATGCTTGTTGTCCTTGTAGGTACAGAGAGCGTCATGATGTGGCCACCCCCCTTTTTATTGTGTTATAATAATGAAAATGTGTCCTGGACCCTGGATGGAGCAGAAGGGACTAAAATCCACGGTATTCCTTCAATAGCCCTTCACGTTCCAAGGTCATAGTTACCTGATGAGTTAGTCCCGCGACCGCGACAGGCTTTTTTTATACGGTGGCTGGAGATCGTCTGCCGACGTCCGACGCCGTGGGCGTCTACCACTGCGTTTGGGGCGGAGGGAGGACGCTGTCCTCTCCCTCTCGCGGCCCGCCTCCTCCTTCGCGAACATAACTGCTTCGCAGAAGGAGGCGACCGCTTCCCACTCCGTCTCGCCCCGCAGCATGGCCTCGACCAATGCCGGGCGCTAGAGGTCTCCGCCTATCGCCTCCGTGAGGACACGGCGGTGCTCTGCCCAAGCTGGGCAGTCCTGCACCGTAAGCTCCACCGTGTCCTCCGGGCGATCCTCGCAGTGGTGACACCCGGCCTTTCTTCCCTCCCTATCAGACACAGAAACCTCCCGAAACTTCCGTGTCCGATGAGGACCTGCGTCATGCGGTAGGTCAGGACGTCGTGACGCCTATCCAGCCACTCCTCAAAGAGGGGTCTTACCGCCGCGATTGCGGCGTGCCCGGGTCCTCTCCGCTTACGGTAGAATTCGGGCTTCAGTGCGATTGCAAATTAATGCTCGTCGAACAAACCATATGTTCATGGAACGATTCCGCAGAAAAAAAACGCTTGAGTCTATATCACGTCGCGTCGTCGTGACAGAAACCCGAAATGATGTGCCAGAAAAATGACCCGATTTATTTCCAGTATGTGGGTTCAATACCCATAAATCATATTGCAATTTCAGAGGCTCTAAGTAAATAAATAAAGAAGAAATTCATCTTCTCGACCTCATCACGAGAATAGGTCAGTTGTGAGCATACATAGAGTGGGCAGAACTATTCTTATTGCCCTACTAGGAAACTGCGTGGGCGTTCGGCAATGAAAGTTATGAGCATAAAATTTCAATTTCAGCCCAGTCTCTGAGGACACTGTCAAAAAATCTCTTCTCTCTATTTCATACTCTGCGGTGGGTCATGAAAATTTGTGTTCAAGAATGATAATTAAGAATAAAACGAACTTACCTAGTGAAGTTTGATTCCAATTATGCGAGGGTTTCATAATTGGAATCAAGAGCAGTTATGGCCCAGTGGTATCGGTTTCGACTTACAAGTTGTAGGTCGGTCGTGGGTTCGAACCCCACCACTGCTCACAAACGGCGCGGTGAAGGAAAACATCGTGAGGAAACCGCGCATGTCCTAGAACCAAAAATTCGAAGACATGTGACATCTACCAACCCGCACTGGGCCCGCGTGATGGATTAGGGCCTTCCTCTTATAGAGAGGAGGCCTGTGTCCGAGCAATGGGAACATTATAGGCTGATGATGATGATGATGATGATGCGAGGGTCTCAACCGAAGACGATTACAAGTTTACTTGCTAAGAAGGTGCGAGTCGGACTTGCCGATACAGGGTTCCGTAGTAGCAAGTAACATAATAATTATAAAAGTTCTTTTAGTTGGTTGTAATTTTGATAGGTAAATAAAATTTTGGTTACGATTAATGACGGATTAAAAAAATACTTGATCACGCTCAAATCAATTTTCAATGAAAGTTTGCATGGTAATGAATGCACATCATGTATTTTTTTTAGTTTTATCATTCTCTTATTATTATCGTCTGCCGACGTCCGACGCCGTGGGTGTCTACCACTGCAGTTGGGGTGGAGGGAGGAGGCTGTCCTCTCCCTCTCGCGGCCCGCCTCCTCCTTCGCGAACATAACTGCTTCGCAGAAGGAGGCGAAAGCTTCCCACTCCGTCTCGCACCGCAGCATGGCCGCGACCAATGCTGGGCGCGAGAGGTCTCCGCCTATCGCAGCCGTGAGGACACGTCGGTGCTCTGCCCAAGCGGGGCAGTCTTGCACCGTATGCTCCACCGTGTCCTCCGGGCGATCTTCGCAGTGGTGACACTCAGGCGTTTCCTCCTTTCGCATCAGACACAGGTACAGTCACACTCAAAAGTGGTTTGGTGCACTTACAAGGCAATAGCTTAACGTTTAGTTTGACTTATGACCTTCTACTTTCGAGAGACACAGGTATCATCAACTGATTGCATGGGATTCATAATTTCAACATTGTAAAGCATGTCCATTTGACTTAGTGGTTAAGCGTTAAGACTACAAAATCACTGTGATCAAAAAGATGCGAGTTCAAACCTCACGAAGTGATAATCTTTTTGTAAGTTTTAATCAATTGTTCGTTTTACAACCAATATCTAAGTTATTTATTAAAATATTGTGATGATTTTAAAGAAACAAAAACTGCAAACGTCGTTATTAAGATTCGAACTCAGAACTCTGTTGATCGTGAATCCACTTAGCCCAACAGAAACAGTTATCAGCACAAATGTTAATTAGATCATTGCGAATGAATGCAAGGGAATGTTAAAAACCGGTTTCCACTTTTGTAAAACACGGTTGTAACACAAAATAATGCGGCTGATTTTTTCGTTTTCAATTTTTTACTAAAGTCTCTGATAATGATGGTAGTTTATTAAAGGGTTTAGATAAAAAAAATGCGTGATATATATAAAAATATAATTATGTTATAACAATAATTATATTTTTGTTGTCTAATGATAATATAATAATATTTATTATAAATTCGTAGATGTTTTTTTTTTATTATTTTATCAAAATTATGAAATGCTTCAATGGATTTTCGAAGCTACTAAACAATAAATAGGAGAATTCAACAAATCGAAATAAAAGTAAAAAAAAAGTGACTTTATAAACCCTTACTAACGTTTTATTATATTTTAACAAATAAATAAATACAGGGTATTTTTTATACATAATTATAGTGCGGACATTTTATTTTAATTATTATCTTTTAAGAAAATGAATAAAATCGTATAATTACTTCACCAAAAGAAATATTAAAGTTATCATTATTAAAGTGAATTATTTTGAAACAGTAACATGACACCGCGACCCTGGAATTTAATAGACTATTTGCCCTTTGCGCTCCAGGGCAGTAAGAGCGAGCAAAGTGAGCTGGGGACTTGGGTCACCCTGACTCGCACAGTCCTTTGCTTTCCCGGGCCGCGATGCCCTTTTACGGTGTCAATATATACGTTTTAGCACCGCGACCCTGGAACGCAAAGAGCCAGTCGCTCTTTGCGTTCCCAGGTCGCGGTACCAAAAAAAAGGTTGTGCTTTGAGCACATCAAGTTTCTTCTGCTTCACCAAGTGCGATTTAGCAAAAATAAAGTTATAAATTACGGAAACGATATAAATAAACTACGCACTTCATAAAAAATACCCTGATAACGAGGTTACTATTAGCTTAAATATCTGTTTCATTACGAAAAGAGGATTGAAGCTTATTAACCTCGAATCTTAATCCTAAAATAAAATTTAAGTGTCAATAAAACTATTTATTAAACAATAAATACAACAAAAACCCTAATATCATAAAATATTCTTGAGAAAATCTTAAACGTTTTTTTTTCTGTAAAATATAAACGGTTTTTAGCTGATGTTCGATGATATAAGCCTTCAGTGTTGAGTACACGGTGAACGGTTATTAAATATCGTGTTTAATCAGTTACTCATTGAAGGAAACCTTGTCCTTCGTTTTCGTTTAACATATTTTGACGTCCATGCTTATCTTTTACAACAATCCTTATCCTTAACAAGTGTTCCATTTCGCTCTCTTCAAGCTTTGTTTTTTTTTCTCATATCCCACAGACTCACAGTATTTCAACACTAGAACAAAACATGGAATATCTTTATAAAAAATACAGCTGTTGATTTATTTTACTATTAAGAAAAATCTATAAATAACACATACTAAGGGCGACTTTTACCAACGGTTAAAAATGTTTAAAATTTTATTTAAGGACAAAATTCAATACAATTTTATGCTTAAATAAAATTTTAAACATGTTTAACGTTTGGTGAAAGTCGCCCTTAGTATCAATCAGATTTTTTTACTTTTAAACAAAACTATTTTAACACTTTTGAATACGGAATCTTATATAATCAATAAGAATATTAACATGTGAAATAATTAAAATTAAAATTTTAAACTCACACTTAGTCCGGTTTCATATGATATTTATGTTATGTTTCATCCACATTTACGTAGGGCTATAATATTCGCCACCAATGTTTATATGTGAAAATTCCATTGTTTATATTTCACTGCAAATCGGTAATCATAACAAGTTTAATCGGAGATTCAAACACTCGTTACACACAATAACCAAGAATCAACAACGTTCTATTATACTCGTAGGTGACTCGAAACGAACTAACATAATTTGTGTCTACCCTACAAATAATTTACTTTTGTTTTCTGAGATCTACCGACAAAACTTTATTATAAATGAGAACATAACAAACTATTACACACAACACTAATGACGATCGAACTATAATTATGCAATTATAAAAAAAAAAGTAATTTTAAATATCAAAATCCTTTTAAAAGTGTATTAAAAATGACAAAAAGTATAAAGTAACTATTAAAAATTAAGAAAATGAAATTATGAATGGTAAAAAAAAACCACAAAGCAGGTGATTTGATCTCACGCCACAGCTCGTTAGTTAACGCACTATCTGAGCGGTATAGTTTACCACTGCGCCAACATCACTTGTAGGAAACTGGTTGAAATTATGAAGTATACCATAAGTTGATTTGATTTGTATAGTAAAGCAACTTATAACAAAAGGACGTAAGTCACAGCGAAGCGTCAAGCTATTGCGTTGAGAAAATTATAAAGGATTTTGGAATTCGACTGTACCTCCCGAAACTTCCGTGTCCGGTGAGGACCTGCGTCAAGCGGTAGGTCAGGACGCCATGACGTCTCTCCAGCCACTCCTCAAAGAGGGGTCTTACCACCGCAATTGCGGCGTGCCCGAAACTGTTCAGTTTAGAAAAAAATAATATTAGTAACCTCAACATCATTTTTAAAGACCTATAATTCCATAGATATCCCACATGTATGGGTCAACATTTTTGACTTTTTAATTCTAAGTATAGGGGTACATCCAAAACTTGTTTTTGTTTTATTTTTGTGTAAAAATCCTAATGCGGTTCACATAATACACCTACTTCCCAAGTTTCAACAGGAGAGCTCTTAAACTTTCGAAGAAAAGTGGCCGTGACATACGGACGGACAGACATACAGACATGACGAATCTATAAGAACCCTATAAAAAGAATTGTTTTTAAGCATGACGTAGTATCCTATCTCGCTCCCACCACTAGCACGAGGCGCTGTCGTTCTCACTCTTATTTCATTTAGTTATGGCTAGTTAGTTAGTTTGAGCAGTGGTGGCCCAGTGGTATCGGTCCCGACTTACGAGTTGTAGGTCGTGGGTTCGAACCCCGCCTGGCGCATTACTTTGTGTAATTTATTTCATCACCACTGCTCTCAAAACGGTGAAGGAAAACATCGTGAGGAAACCGGCATGTCCTAGAACCAAAAATTCGAAGACATGTGACATCCACCAATCCGCACTGGGCCCGCGTGGTGGATTATGGCCCACTCCCTCTCACAGAGAGGAGGCCTGTGTCCCAGCAGTGGGAACATTATAGGCTGATGATGATGGCTAGTTATGGTTATGTTTATAGTTATGGCTTCTAACTGCATAATTATTATTTAGTGTTGACTTTTTTTTGTCTGTAGGGTTCACGTGGGGATAGGTGGGAGTGTGTGTCTTCGGTTAGAACCCTCGCATAATTGAAATCAAACTTCACTAAGTAAGTTCATTATTTGATTCTTAATTATACTTCGGGTCAAAACGAAGACAATTACAAGTTTATTTGCAGATGCTTCAACACAACTAGTTGTTACTATAAGCAACGTATTTATTCATGTTATAAGAATAATTAAACATCTAATAATAATAATAATATTTTTTTTTAAATCATATTTAAAAATGTAAAACATATGTAAAATGATGAATAAATGAGAATAATAATAATAACTTGAGATTTAAAGGGTTTATAGTTATATTTATATACTGAGAATATGAACTATCTGGTACATCGGAAACCAACTCTACGAGCGTTCGCTTCGCTTGGCTCATCTTGGTGGGAGATTTGCTCCATAGTGGATACCAACAAGGATGTGAGCGCCAATTTTTTATTTTTTATTTCTTTTTTAACGTGGTAAAATCATCAAATGAGTCCTCCCGCCCCGCCCGGGGTGGACTGGTGTCAGACTCGTACTGACTAAAATCCACGGTGTCCTTCAATAGCCCTGTATGTCCGGGGTCACGGTGATGGAATAAGTCCCGCGACCCCGGCAGGCTTTGGCCCTCTGAGAGGGGGCCCAGTCATTAATGTGAGCGCCAATAGGTTACAATTAGTGTCTCCTCTGCTTTATCTCTAGGTAATAATTTTTTGCAGAACTTTGGTTATAATACTGAACAAGGAAAAACCATAAAAGGAAAGGTTTTTCCAGTTGAAAGTGAAATCATCCACTATTTCGAGCTTCCATGAGGCATATAATGCGCATTTGTAGTTTTGTGAGCTAGCAAAAAGATCAAAGTCGGGGACACCTAATTCATGTGTGACTTTCGAAAATGCATACTCAGCTAGCTACCTACCATTCCGTGTCCATATTCATTTTACGTGATTCCCGATCAGCGATAATGTTATCCGAAGATTTAACATACGAAGCAAATATATGAATGTTCCTATCTTCACTCCACTGCCAAATATTCTGGGCTCATTATCTGCCTAGCCTTTTTCCAACTATGTTGGGGTCAGCTTCCAGTCGAACCAGATGCAGCTGAATATCAGTATTTTACATGGAGCGACTGCCTATCGGATCTCCACAACCCAGTAACTGGGTAATACGATACTCCATGGTAAGACTGGATGTCAGACTTTAGGGCTTCTGACTAACAGGAACGACTGTTAAAGATCTACAAATGACAGCCGGGACCAACAGCTTTACGTGCTTTCCGAGGCACGGAGGAAACTGGCTACGACAGATGGTCACCCATCCACAGACCTACCTCGTCAAGCGCGGCTTAACCCGGTAGATCGGCCTGTGCGGCTGTAATTACTTAGCCACGAGCTCCTCCAAATATTCCGGGCTAATTCATTTAAATGAGTATGTTGTATTCCCTCCCCCATTAGGTTATGTAGCTAATTGCATGGTGTAGTGTTATCGATTCTTAAAAGTATAATACAATCTCGAAGCTAAAAAGCAAAATATTCTTAAACCATAAAACGCGGCCTTCAGTTGTAAACTATAAACCTCAAAAAGATAAACATAATTGTGTTGAACGCTTGTTTAAAAAAATTGTAACTGTAAGACCCTTATATCAACGTGAAATGTTATTTTGACATTGACAGATTTTTTAGATAAGACAGTGTTCAACAGATGTTTAACTTTCTTGTGGTAAGACGGTAATTGTCATACATCGTCATCATACGTCTACAGTATTGAAAATAAATCCTAAAAATTTACATTAAGTCTTTGATGTTGCTTGACTTTTAAAAAATTACAAATCATAAGTATTGTAAAATATTTTGTGTCTTGTTAATATGATGATGGTGACATTTCCAACTATATCCTATTAATATTATAAATGCGAAAGTTTGTGAGGATGTACGAGTATGTATGTGAATGTAGGTATGTTTGTTACTATTTCACGCAAAAAGCACTGATTGGATTTGGCTAAAATTTGGTACACGGATAGTTTATAACCGGGATTAACACATAGGATAGTTTTTATCCCGATTTTATGTTCCCGTGGGATAATTTTCGAGTTGTAGCGAGTGAAGCCGCTGGCAACAGCTAGTTCATCATTATAATTGTCCAATACAAAGAAAATCATCTAAATAATTGACTGAAATCCAACCTCGGCTTCGCAGCCACTGTAGCACAAGTTTTAATAGCTTGGTAAACACATAAGGGGCAGTACATAAACGAAATGGGAGAAAGTTAAATTCGTATAATTGTGATTTCCATTCAAACACTTATTTCTATTATTAGTATTTGTGGTATTATTAAAAAGTAGGCGTCCTTTAAATCTCAAGTTGCCAAATTTTTTTTTTCTTTAAGGTAGATGCTCCAACCAGCCCGCGAAATTAAAATTATCTTACGTTTTTTGCAATTTGCAGGCCAGTGACATGTTGTAACTTTATCAAAATATGAATTGCGGTAATAACAAGTATAATTTTAAATAAAAAAATGATCAAAACGTTCGCTCTATCAGCTCTCACATAGAAAAGGTGCATATTGTTAAAATCTCCGAAATCTAACTACGATGCACGTTTTCTATGTGACAGCTGATGGAGCGAATTTTTGATAATTTTTATATTTAAAATTATACTTGTTATTAGCGCAATTCATAATATGATGAAGTTACAACATGTCACTGGCCTGCAAATTGCAAAAAACGTAAGATAATTTTAATTTCGCGGGCTACATCGACGCAATCACCTTAATGCTATTCTGTAATCTTCCACCTTAAAATGTTCTAGATTAATAAATTTATTTAGATTTTTAAGGTTTAAAATAAAGCGATGTTAGCTTTTGGTAATGTAAATATGGGTGATCGTGCATGCTGATATCGATTTTCAATTTTGGGGAGGAATAGTTTGTAGGAAGGCCAAAGAAAAGATGAATGGATTGTATACGAAATGATATGAATGAAAAAGGAGTAAATGATATTAAGACGTATGATAGGGGAGAATGGTAGAAAAAAACGTGTTGCGCCGACCCCAAGGAAAAAGGGATAAGGGCAGCAAGATGATGATGATGAGTTTGTAAGTACAGGTTCTTGTTCAAACGGATATAACCTCGTACCCAAGATAATATTAAAGGGTAATTGGTTATATGACACAGTTTTTTCTTGTTTTTTTGGGCAAACCCACCACACAATTCCCAAACCACTGCAACTCCTGAGAGCCAGAATCAACAGTGGCAACCACCAGAAAAGCGCCGAGACAATGAAGCTCGACGTGTCCCGGAGAATAAATTTACCTGTCTTGGATCCTGCAACGAAATTAATCAGAAAAGAATAGTGGAGGAGTAGGAAAAATATGTTTCCACTTCTCTCCATGCAAGCAGGAGACAGAACAAAACAAGGCCAATAGGCACAAAGGGACATTACAACTGGGAGAAGCCCAGTTGCCTAGCACCACGGGTAAAAATGTCTACTAATATTAATGGGTCCTAAATTGTGAGCTGCTATATTTGATTCCAATAAATAGGTATGGCAAAAACGCTTGAACGCACGGAAGTTTGTTCGAGTTTCGACAAGGTCCGTATAATAAATGACTCCAGATGTAGTCTGAATAGTATCCACAATAAAATTGCGTTCGTTTTGCCAAAGAATACACTCCCAAAGAATATGATGTGCTGATTGTTCATATTCTAAGTCAGGAAAAAGTATAAAATGAGAGGAAACTAGCTTAAAGGAAAACAATTTACTTTCAAAGTTACCATGTCCGGTGAGAAATTGGGCAACACAGTGATCCACCTCCAGCCACGTCCTAGCCAGCCGCTCACGAACGGATGGAAAGAACTGGTGGAGGTGCCGTCCCTTGATAGAATTATCCCACCTATTTTGCCATTCGGATAAAAGATCCTCCCAGATATCGCTCTGGGGTTTGAATAATCCAGATATCTTATCATGGTCACGTTGCGGTACGACACAGTTATGTTAAAAGTATTGTAATCTACCTGCGAGTGCTACATTGCGCCGAGCTCGTCCTGGGGGTCTGCTAGTATGAGTCTGGATGGCGATCCCGCGGGGCTGGAGTCATTACTTTTTCCTTAGTAACATTATTCTTCCGCAGTGGTAGACGTCCACGGCGTCGGACGTCGCAAGACGATCACCGGCCACCGTAGGCGCAGACAAGCGGGCGGCGAGTAATGACGCGACGGCGCGTTGTGTTCCACGCGAGCCTCAAAGAGCGTCAGCAAGATGACGCGCCCCCCCCCCCCCCCCCTAGAGGGCCAAAGCCTGCCGGGGTCGCGGGACTTATTCCATTACCGTGACCCTGGAAAGGAAAGGGCTAATGAAGGACACCGTGGATTTCAGTCAGTTCAAGTCTGACAGTCCCTCCCTGACCTGCCCTGGGTGGGACGACTCATTTGATGATTTTACCAAGCTTAAAAAAAAATACATTATTCTTTTGATTTATTTTATCGCATTTCGGGATATTTGACCTAGTCCCACTCTTGACTTGAAGATTCCAAGGTTATAGCTGTCGGGAAATATAGGTAGGCAGGGAATGCCGTGCGTACAATAAAGGTATTGGCAAAACGCTTTGTACTTACCGGAGGGATGTCCACCAAATATCGATGGCACATTGCCGTAAGTCTTGTAGTCCGATGATGGAAAGGGCCAGGCGGAATCACATTGTGCAGTTCCATCGCACACTCTCCGAAATGTAAACGATAAAAAACCGACGGGCTAGCAACACGGCATCCCTGTTCAAGGTTCTGGGAGCTTTGAATCGACCAGAGCATCGTTACCAATTATCCTCTTGCTACTATTAAAACTGAGCAGTGTACAGTACTATTGAAAATGAGCAGTGGTGGCCCAGTGGTATCGGTCCCGACTTACGAGTTGTAGGTCGTGGGTTCGAACCCCGCCAGGCGCATTACATTGTGTAATTTATTTCATCACCACTGCTCTCAAAACGGTGAAGGAAAACATCGTGAGGAAACCGGCATGTCCTAGAACCAAAAATTCGAAGACATGTGACATCCACCAATCCGCACTGGGCCCGCGTGGTGGATTATGGCCCACTCCCTCTCACAGAGAGGAGGCCTGTGTCCCAGCAGTGGGAACAATATAGGCTGATGATGATGATGATGACTATTAAAACTAATCTCGTTGAGATTTAATGGCAAGGAAATGTTTGATCTTTTTTGTTGGCATTTTACAGGGAAAGACTACGGGTTGACCCATGCGTCATCAATTTTATATTATCTAACTGACGGACTTTTTTAGATTTTCAGTCATCTTGCCCACTGAAATATTATTCTTATACTATCTATAAAAGCCTTCCTATAAGGCGATTCTCACACTGCCCCGCATGATGCAGCGTAGCGCGTGGATGCGTGTTCTTCCGTTGCTTGTAAGTATCTCCGTTTTTTATGGAAAACACGCACAGTCTAACACACAGAAAATGCATCCACGCGCGTTCATGCGGATGACGCGCATACACGCGGAGAAACATGCACCCCCGCGCGTAGGTGCGGGGCGAGACGCAAGGTATGGCACACCGAATCCCGCCGTGCCGCGCGTGATTTTGAATGCTCAGTACTGCACGACCACCACAGAGAACGGCGAATAAATAAATGAGAGCCGCCGTGCGTGAATGTACAAAACGCACCTACGCGCGTGAGTGCGCAAAAAACCCGCACGATGATGCAGATCAGCACTCCTGCAGGAACGCGCGTAGGTGCGTCGACACGCAATATGCAGCATGATGCGGGGCAGTGTGAGAATCGCCTTAAAATAGGGGAGGTAAGCCCAAGACGGGTAGCCCGCCTTAAACGGGTATTCATGTTAAATAACGCGTCGTTCTTTTTAATGAGAATGTGTGCGTGCAGGATGCGGCTCCTCATAGGGAGAGGAGACGCGTCCTGCACGCATACTTAAATTTAAAACGAACAACCAACAATTTCTTTTATCAATAAAGTCTTCGGCGAAACGTGGTGTCTA
Organism: Agrotis clavis; assembly: GCA_954870645.1. Lineage (NCBI taxonomy): Eukaryota > Metazoa > Arthropoda > Insecta > Lepidoptera > Noctuidae > Agrotis > Agrotis clavis. The sequence goes on from OX940925.1 coordinate 9,166,638, forward strand.
GGAATAGAGATTTCTACTGTAATTTCTACAAGCGTGATGCTACTTTACGTTCCACACTCTAATTTTACATGCACACCCGTTTTAGGCGGGCTACCCGTCTTGGCCTTACCTCCCTTACCGCTTTTAAGGCCTATTCAGACCTAAGCGGTATTCGCTACCGTCTGCGGCAGAGAAAACCCAGTGGGTATGCGGTAATATTACTGTTCACATCAAAACGGATTTCGCTATCCTTGTGGGTAGAATAACGCGCGGTAGGTCGCTTTAGCCGCGGTACTTGATACTAAATACCTGAGCGAAACCCGCGCGGTATGTACCTCTACCCACAGCGGCAGCGAATTTCGCTCAGGTCGCTCTAGCCGCGGTACTTGATACTAAATACCTGAGCGAAACCCGCGCGGTATGTACCTCTACCCACAGCGGCAGCGAATATCGCTTAGGTCTGAATAGGCCTTTATATTACTTAATTGTGAAGCCACACACATAATAACTACTTTGTTTGTATACAAAACAAATCTATTATTACCTTAATGAAATATCACATGTCCAGGAAAAGGATGGGAACTGTAGTGTGTTTCTATAATATTCCAAGAAAACTGTTGAGGTAGAGCCATACTAAAGTGCTAAATATAGAAAAAAGAAAAAAAAATGGCTAACACAACACAACAAAAAAAAACTTTAGAAAAATGCAACCAATGTTGTTTTTGAAGTCGGTTAATGAAAAAAAAAAGTTTTTATTTTATCGTTTTTAGTTCAAATATTCAACCCAAATTCTTGTCCTGACAGGGTGGAATTTTGTAATGCCACCTGGGGGGAAAGTACTCTTAATACTGCAGATAGAAAATTTTACTCAAAGGAAACATTCCTTTATTTTTGAATAGAAAGCAAACTGCATTCAAAGATTTTCGAAAATTCTCTTCTCCCACACTCGGGAATCGAACCGGCTAAAATCTGAAAAAAATATACCCTGTACTTTTATTGCATCGATCGTCAGGGTCAATTATAAGGATGAAATCTCTCTAACAAACAAAAGAGAATGGAGCCCATTTCGAGCAACTAATTAGTCAGTCTACCATTTTTTGTAAATACCTAAATTAATTTAGGATTTCCTGGTTTTCCTTTCATTTAATTTATCATGTTTGTTGGGAGATTTCATCCTTATAATTGACCCTAACGATCGATGTAATAAAAGTACAGGGTATAATATTTTAGATTTTAGCCGGTTCGATTCCCGGGTGTGGGAGAAGAGAATTTTCGAAAATCTTTGAATGCAGTTTGCTTTCTATTCAAAATAAAATAATGTTTCCTTTGAGTAAAATTTCTATCTGCAGTATTAAGAGTACTTTCCCTCCAGGTGGCATTACAACATTCCAACCCTGTAGGTACATAATTTTCTTACATTTGTGCACTAAAAATTTTGTAATCCGTAGCACCAGTAATAACGTTGCCCATGCATGTACACAATGAGCTTTAAATAAAAACTACTGAACCAAACTAAATGGAAATGTTATGATATCAAATGGCAGATAATAATACTGTATCGAACAAAAAAAGAATCATCGAAATCGGACCAGAAACCTCGGAGTAATCGGTGTAGACAATGTTGAAAACTTTTAGGTTTTGTTGATTTTTCAAAAAGCTGCTAGTCCAATTTCGATAAAATTTTAATGGGACCATTCGGAAAGTATACCCTTTCCAACAAAAAAAAAAAATAATTTTCAAATCGGTTGGTAAGCGACGGAGTTGCCCAAACAAACATAAAAAAAATACGCGCATATGACGGGTAGTTGCGGATACCAGCCCGTACACCGTAAGCGCAATAAAAATAAACACTCTTTTTCAATCGCCAAAATTATTACAGAATTGAGAATCGTTGCTGCATCATTCGTCTTGAGATGGTACATTATGTGAGAACGATGTAGCAAGTAAAAAGTGCCCATTTTGTTGCATTGTGACCAAATAAATGCAGGAATACCAAATTCTAGCCCCAAATTTAGCTTCCAAGAGTTGACTCTAACGAACATAAAAAGTGAGGTATTCCACATTAGGCACCCAATGATATAGCACCTTAGTTAATGGCACCTTAACTAGTCCAAATAAGGCTCCTATCAAAATTTTTCACATGTTTCAGGTGCCCAACTTGGCCTCAATAAAGTTTGTGATTACCAGCATAAGCTGATAAATGTATGTTTTTACCGATTTCAAAAAAAAGAGGTTATTAATTTTATGGAAAAACAATTGAACTGTTTTCTTTGTATAATATTTTAAATTTTGGTTTTTTAACAAATGATCTTAAAACAAGAAGATACATGATAATCTGGTGTAACAAAAAAGTTTCGATTTTTCAAATAGTTTACAAATAGTAATCTATTTTTGATGTGTCTACTTGTACGGCAAGTTAAATAAAAGATCGTAAATATGAACATGAAGGCGATGTGTTACTATATTGCGTTGTGTGACTTAAGCTTTATAAAGAAAATAATTAATTGAAGCGGTTTTCAGTCCGAGTATATAAGCTAAAAGTTCCTGAAAATCTTTTTCATTCCGTCCCAGTCAGTTTCACTAACTAAAATGTCCTCTACTAGTTATAGAGATTTTTTCTTTGATACTGAGCCACAGGAGTAAGTAATTTTATTAAAACATTTATTAAGATAACTTAATTTCAGATTAAAGAAAACTATCATTTGCATAGTATTATCTTTTTAATCAGCATCCAGGAAGTGGCTGTAATTGAATATACACCGTGACTTTTTAGTCGTCTTACAAAAGAAGCCCAGTTCATGTATCCATTGACTAGAACACGTTTATAATAAAAAAATAGGTATTTAGGAGACTTAAAAATTTTAAAAATAAAATTTTAATTAGTTATTATGACGCAAGGCGTATTTAGAAACACCCTTGTCTCATAGAAAATGGAGATGGAATGATCTGCCCGACTATTGCGCTGGGTTGATACGTAAACATTTTAACAGGGTGTTTCATATTTTTCTAATGTACCTATTTATTAAAAATAATAGTACATTATGATATAAGTGCGGTAAGTTGATAATTACAGCTGAGGCGATATTGCTAGCACGAGCCGTAAGGTGAGTGCTATAAGAAAGCAGAGGCTGTAATTATCAAACCGCACGTATGTCATACGACGTTTTATAACACATTTGTGAGTAAATAATTAAAATAATTACAGCAAAAAGAAAAAGCACGCGGAATAATTTTTACTTTTTCACAAATTAGCGATGCGCGCATCAGCGTCTTTGTTTATGGCAACGGCACAAAAACAGCCAGTATTACTAATAAAGTAAATTCATACTTTTGTGTTTTTATTACAAATAAATGGTTGTAATTAATTGTCAAAATTAATTAAATTAAAGAATAAAATGTTTATTTATTATATTTCATCTCCCAAAGTTAATTTTATTCATAAAACGTTGACGACTTTTCTGACATAAAAACTCTTTGCTAAGATTTAAAAAAGTACCGTTCGTTTTAGACGGAGCATCTTGATAAACCGTGCGTTTTACTTTACCATTACGCACTAGTGCGTAATAAGATACATTACGATACTGAAATAGGTGCAGTAAGAGACCTTTTACGAGCAAATGTGTTATAATAGTAGATTATTAACCAAGGGCTGTATGACATCAATTGCATACGAGGTTTTTGGCGCCTGAGCGAAGCGAAGGCGCTAATTAACCCGAGTATGCAATTGATGCTTACGCCCGAGATAAATACTCTGCTTTACATATCGATTGTGAGGTAAGTAAACAACAAGACAGCAGGTTTCAATGAACATTTATTAAAAAGAAAAAAATGTGTATTTAATTAAAATTAATAGTAAAATTATTACAATTTGTAAGAGATATGGTCACGTTCTTTTTAGGTATATTTATAGTTTGAATATGAGTTTGTGATGATAAGACTTGAGTTTGAGTGACTTGAGGTTCTTGCATCGTAAATGGCGGCAGTTGACTGGTACTATTTTCTTCATTAAAAAATGGCTCAGATGATGTGCTTTGACGTGGTGATTTTAAGTTTATATTTTCTGTTATTTTAGAAGTAATTTTGCTTTTGTTTGCCATCGAATCTTCGATATAACCTTCGGCCACTTTGCTGGACTTCCAGCCGCCGTGCCTTTTTAACAGAGTGAGGTTGGCTCCCGAATCAGCCAATAGAGTCGCTGATGTTCTGCGAAAGCAATGCCCGGTGTAAATAACTCTACGTTACTCAGTTTTAAATATGTGGCTATTTGCTTTGGCATGCCTGTAAATTTGTTTTTTCCTATTACTTGTCTGTGGCATTTTCCTTTACTGTAATTAAGAAAAAAACGATTTGTATCCACGTTTTCAGGCCGAAGAGCTTGATATTTTTCAACATAATTTGCAAATTCTTCATGCACAACAAATGACCGGTCAATTTTAGTTTTCGTGTTAGGCAGTTTTATGAGTAGTAATTTGTTATGTTTTTCTACATTTTCTATTGTCAAGTTTGTCAATTCCACGGTTCTGCAGGCTCTCGATATCCCAAAAATTAGAACAACCTGTAAAAAAGACATAAGTTGTATTAAAGGCACCAAATTCGCATAGTATTTTTGTGAAATATTTTGGTAACTTATTAAAAAGGGCAAGTAAATACGTAGGTACCTTTATTGCTAAATAAATTTCATCCGGAGCTTCATTTAAGAATTTCTGTACTTCTTCTGCAGTAAATACCTTCGATTTCTTGCTTTTAAAGCCGTCAGACTGCCTTTTCAAGAAAGCAGTAAGTTTAGAAAAATCTTTCAAATTCACGTCATGTTTTGTCATCATTGTAGATTTTAGCATGGAATAAAAGCACCATAAACTGGAAGGTTGTAGCCTCTTAGATAATTCATCAAAATATGATATAAAAACACTTTCAGAAAGAGATTTCACTTTTTTTTCTGACCGCCATTTCATAAATTCGTCGTATGCCTTTACATATCTTTCTTTCGAGTTCGGCGGTAATATATTTTCGACAACTGTTTTTGCCCTTTCTTTAATAAAATCGGGCGTTAGATCTATGTCTTCGTCACTAGACATGTTTAAAACTTTTGAAAAAGAACTCAAACAAGAAAATTAATTATTTTCGCGATGCTTTCGCGCCTACTAGAAGACTGCCTTTTTTTTTTTCACGCACGCAAGCGCGTCAAATCTTGCTGGCCAGTTTGATTTTTAAATCAATTTCATCTAACATACGATGTGGAAACAAATAGTTCCATATCTTAATATATATAAATCTCGTGTCACAATGTTTGTCCTCAATGGACTCCTAAACCACTTAACAGATTATAATAAAATTCGCACACCATGTGCAGTTCGATCCAACTTGAGAGATAGGATAGTTTAAATCTCAAATTATAGTCGCAATTTTAATAATATTATAAAGATTGCACCCGTGCGGAGCCGGGGCGGGTCGCTAGTTTAAAATAAAATCTTTATAAAATAAATTGTCTAGATTCCGATTCGAGTAATTAATCGATACCGAGAAAAAAAAAAATAACTTTTTAAAAATATTCTTCGTGCAGTGTGAGTATGACAGTTCTTTTTTCAAATTCCAAAACCTATGCTGTAATGATAGTCATACACCCCGGCATTCAGGGGTGTAAGGGTGTACTTACAGAGCAAGAGATATGTAAAAATTATTATTAACGATTAAAAAAAAAACTTGCCTTGAGGTATTTTAGGTCGGATACATTAAGTGGACCCCTTTTGTAAGACGACTAAAAAGTCACGGTGTATAGTAAATAACACACTAAGGGAATAAAACAGTGTCTTGAGCGTCAGTAAAGAGTCTGGAGTGAACCTCCGAGAGTAGCAAGGAGTAATTAAACTAAGAAGCCCTAGGCGCGGGCCACAGGAAAGTCCTAAGACATTCAAATAGTGAGGGATTCTACTGTAGAATCCCTCACTATTTATGAGTAAAGGGGAATTTTGTTTTTACTTGTGCTCATTGCCAAGTCACTATAGTTTTAATATAAAGAAAACTATTGATATAATTACTAAATGTTGATTTATAACTACAAAATAATTTGAATAGGACTTGGCTTCTGTGAGATCTCAAAACTTTTTACGATGGAAAGACTGCATCGAGAGACTTGGCATTTTTTACATTTAATGTTTTTGGTGGGATCTCATTTATTTTTTGTAAGTGCATTTCTTTCTTTTTTTTAGGTGTCCTCATAATTTCTTGGACTTCAGCAATTTTTTTGCTTAGGACCCATTCTCTATCTAACAAACTAAATAGAACTAAACTAACTAACAAATAACTAAATAAATATATATCTGCTAACTTACAAACTAAAAATATAACTAAACTAAATAACACGTAAACAACTAGATATGTAACTATGTCTATGTTATATTAATAAACTATTTTCCTAATTAACTGTTTCAGTAACAATAATAAATCTACTCCGAATATCGCTACAATATTTTTTTAGTTTCGAAATGGTTGTTCATAGATAGATGGCGCTATCAAATGAAAATTATTGAATTATTTTAAAGTACTACTTAGACTGCGCTCTGTAACGAAACCATAGCGCGATTCAGACAGGTACAACGCCATCTATCGAGCGCACATACAATATTTATCGCAATACAATGGAGTTTTAGCTTTATTAATTTAATGAATTATGAACTTTATGTATTAATTTATATTAATTATAGTCTATGTATTACATTTATATTATTCCTTTCTATTCTATGTATGTATTCATCCAATTGAATACTAACATAAACAACGAACAAAGTTAACAATGCAGTCAAAATCCATACACAATGTTCTTGCCAAACCGCAAATATAAAATTGTTTTTTAAGGTATATTATTTTTTAATGTTTTTATAATTTTTCCTTTATATGTGGCTAATGACCTATCTTGGTGCAAAATTTGAAGTTTCTAAGTCTGCTAGAAGTACCTTAGATTTTTGATGATCGGTCAGTGAGTGAGTGACAAAATGGTGTAACTTTGATCGACCGTAACTCCTAAACTATTCATTCAATTGGCATGTAATTTCGAACTTAAGCTTGTTCTAATGCCTACTATTATTCACCGAAAACCTAAACTCCTAGCTTTGTCCACGTCGAAGTTATAGGGGGGGCGAAACAGCCGCGAATCGCTTCGAGAAAAGATGGTACGGCCGTGCCCTTTTGCTCGAGACTTGGCGGGGCACTGCCGTGCCCCCAGATTTGATTTTTGTAAATTGGCGTGACACGTCAACCTTTGAACGTGAAGCGCATCACAGCAGCCGACTAGCTGTTGCGGCCATCTGCCGTCGTTACTGTTACAGATTAAAAAAGAAATACAATAATTTGTATTTGGCAAAACTGTTTGCACACTGCCCCCGGGGTCCGCTGGGTGAAATATGACCTACTCCCTATCACAGCGGGGAGGCCTGTATTTCAGCAGTGGGAACATTGTAGGGTGATGATGATGAAATCTTATTATCAGAACTTTAAGTTTCGACCTTCAGCAACACTGATTCATGTGCTTTCCGATTGCTTTTTCGCCGGGATCTCCTCTGCAACACATGGACACGGACACGCGCCGTTCGTCGACGCGTGTCCGTGGGTTACGCTCTAAACCTTCGTGTATACCCTAATTTTGTAGCATCAGTATAATGTGCGATCGTGATTTCTTTTGCTTGACGACGTGGATATACGTTGCCAACACAATTATGGTCTCCGTGGGCCGCGTTGGAACAGTAGCTTTATGAAACGAGGCATAACACCGCGGAGTTACGCGAGCGCTGTGTTCAAGCAAGCCACGTGTTATCGATGCGTAACATGACAGTGGGATGTAGATCCGCTACATAATCATAATATTTTCTTGCTAACATAATCATGACATTTGAGTGTGGCCTCGCCGTGAGTTACGGTGGGACATTACCTTTACATTGTCTAAACTGTTCTGATAAGATTGCTGGTTAAAAAATGATCGTGATTTAAACCTCATTACATTTCAGTGACGTCACGTCCCCAGCAGACTATCCTCACCTGATAATGCTACGACACCTCTTGTCAGTGATAAGCTGCTGGCCTCTGAAGCCAATCGACCCGCTGGACACTGGTGCTATACGAAGAAGAAGGATCTGGGTGTTTATCCAGAGATCGTTCCATTTGGTTTTGGTTTTGACTACCTTTTTTGGCGGGGCGATTTATGTAATGCTTCATAAGGAATCCATGAATATCTTTGAACTTGGTCATTTGATTATTTGTCTCTTAATGACTGTTATCATTCTTGTAAGTATAAATTATTACAGTAAATTCTTTTATGAAAATATGTGTACCTATGAGAAAATCTTTCAAAATCGTTATGATGATGATGATTGTTGGCGAACCTGAACAAGAAAAGTGTTCATAATTTTTGAACCGTAATAGCACCTCAGAGGTTAAAAGATAGGCCATGCCCCTATTCGATTTGATCTACACTTTCAAGGACAGCAGCACGACCATTTTCGGACTACAAGACATACGGCAATACGCCATCGTAACATGGTGGACATCCCTCCGATACGATCAAAGCGTTTTACCTGCCGGGGTTTGTGTTTCTGATAGCTATAACCTTGGGGTCTTCAAGTCAAGAGTCAATAAGTCACTTCTAGGCAAATGAGCTTCACCATCGACCACATCTTGCTCACCATTCGGCAAGATGGTGGTCAAACGCGACCTTATCGTTAAATATAACGCCGGCTCCACACGTTGGCCGTGTTTGCCGAACAGAAGGAGACGGCGCTATACCAGAAAGCAAAACGCAAATAATTCTATCTCGTTTCTTAGTATAGCGCCGCGCGCCGTCTCCCTCTGTTCGGCCAACACGGCCAACGTGTGGAGCCGGCGTAAGAAAAATAACTCTGTATGTAAATAATATACCAGTTAAAGAATTAGAATTGAATGAATAAAAAGAATTAGATTTGAATGATTGAAAAAGAGTGTCCATGGAGTTTCTTGCCCGTTCTTCTCCATACAGATCTACGCTTTTGAATGGGCATCTACAGTACTTTCACAGTTTTTATGTCTTGTGACTGGGACTGTAGCACCGTAACTATTTTTAAACTATTTTATTTTACTTTTGTCTTTTGACAATTCAAAAGTGCCTGTAACTGGCCTACTTGAAATAAACAATTTGATTTTGATTTTAAAAAGTTTAAGGTACTTTGGCTTTTCTCTAATTCAATATTTCGTGTATTCTTTTGCAGTCCAGGATCACAACATTATGTTTTTCTGATCAGTACTATGCCATTGTTAGACTCTTCTTGGAAAAAATCCATCTATTCTACTACAAGGACTATTCTGATATCTCCATGAAGGTAAATCTATACTAATCAAAATAAAAGAGTTTTTTGGTTAAACGCACTAATCTCAGGAAAATATTTTTTGAAGAAAAACATTTTTTGAGGGTCAAACCGCGGGGAACAGGTAGATCTTTATTTATGGTAGATATTTCAACACCATTAACTGCCATCATCATCAAGTCCCACACTTTATCTTAGTCATTACTGCGGCCTCAAGTTTTCCGTACAGCGTACTTGAAGCAGGTACATACGAGAACGGCGTTTATTGTACGGAAAATAACAAAGCGTCTTTTGTGTGCGTATGAACTAGGAGCTAATACACCCCTATTTTTGGCACTGTACAACTTCATGAATCTCACAATATAAAAGTAACCCTCTAATACTTTGTGCTTCTTTTTTCAGACTCACAAGCAAATCCATCGAATCTCACACATTTTCACATTGTATCAAACTGTCTCAATGATAGGTGCCGTCTTCTTCTTCAATTTAACTCCGATGTACAATAATTACTCTTCTGGAAAGTATGAAACGACTATCATCAAGACAAACGCCACATATGAACACGCTATTTATTTCTCTCACCCTTTCCCTGTGTCGACAGATTTCAAATGGTACATTCTTGCTAGCTTTTTGAATTGGTGAGTATTTTTTTTTTTATAATCGTTGCTCTACACTAGGAATTTCTCCTGTATCGTGAGTGCGTTTACAAATATAGAAACTCACATACACAAACACCCAGACCCGAAACAACTATTTGGAGATCATACAAAATTTTGTGCTGTGCGGGGATCGAACCCGCGACACACAGCGCAGCAGTCTAATTGCTCAGCCACTGAGCCAAACGTGCCGTCAAAAATTGAACAATAATTTTGGACGACATTCACATTTTCCTCTCCTTTTAAAAAAATCTTTCAACAATCCGATCTCTTTTAGGCTGTGTAAGTGTGTACCTACCCAGTACGCAAACTGTTAGCAGCCGACTGAGGCGTATCGGTTTAGTACGAACTTCCATAAATTTGAAATGGAGTGTCCACAGTTTACTAGATTTGCGCTCACTTTACGCAGTTTGTAGCGTTGTGATGTGCGCCGACTGTCTCAGTTAGTGGCCGACTCACAGCAAAACCGGTTCTAACACATAACAGTTTGCTTGTGACACACGGAAATTGATCTGAGTTTGCAGCTAACTCAAACTGTTCGCCACAAATTTTCAGCTCACTCAGTCGGCTGCTAACAGTTTGCCAACTGGGGACACAGCCTAGGGTTCGATACACACGATTTACAAAAATGTATGCGCCGCCGTTGAGCACCGCGCTGAGATGAGCCCACTTGAACAGGTTTTGTACTCTGCAACAAGATTAATACCGCACATTTCACTGCTGTAAAATATGTTACAGCACGTCTCTACGGCGGCACACTATAACGCATATGTAGGTACTGGCCGTAGAAGCGCTTGAGGGTCGCGCGTTTTGGCAGCGCCGGCGAACAACGCGCGTTTACTGAACGGCGGGACCCAATACGAACGCGCCCACTCCAACCCCTCTGCCGAAACGCGTAATACAGTAACACCTGCAGCCTGACTTGTTTTATTTCAGGATTATCTCATATTTATGTTTAAGCTGGTTCTGCATGCACGATTGTTTCCTATCCATAATGGTGTTCCACCTCTGGGGACACTTCAAGATTTTACTTTATAATCTGGATAACTTTCCAAAACCCTCTTCTAAGACTATTTTCACGATAGAAGATAGCAATGCAAATGTATTTTGTGAAATGTATTCTCCATATGAACTTACAAAAGTTAGCGATAAGTTAAAGGAATCGATAGATTTTCATCGAAATATTGTCAGGTAAGTGTATTTTTTTCATCCAATTTTTAAACGGTTGGATCACGGTAATAATATGTACAGTATTGGAACTCCCTACAAACGGACGAAACGCGAGCTATACCTACGCGCCTCGATGTCGGGGCGCGCTCGAGGCGCAGACAGTCACGGCCGTACCGTAGTGATGAACGGACGGTGCGTTGTTTTTTTTAGCAAATATGACAAGTAGAAAATATTGTGCTGTGATTGGGTGTTTAACGTCAACAATAACGCATCCAGACATAAGTTTTTTTAAATTACCTGCAACCTCTGAAAGGTGAGTACTAACTATAAAATAATTTTACTTACTAGTAGCTAGTAGCCGTGCTAGTAGGTAGGTACATAATGTGTGACTTTTTAATGGTTATGTATTTTCCTTTATCTCACGAAAAAAAGGGTATTTGGGTTAATAAATACAGTAAAATGAATAAAGTAAAGGAAAGTTACTGAGGCAAGTTAAATAGTTAAGTTATAGGCGGTTCTGAATGAATCATGATACGGTAGGTACTTACTCTTGTGTTAAAACTCCAGTGCATGTGTGTTTTGTTAGTTTGTATTATTCAAAGTAAAGTCATGGTGTAACGGCACGGTGGGATTGTCGGCGGGCACGGAAATGAAGCAGTGAGCTTCATTTACCTACGGTACGGTGTACAATCAACGTATATTCAGTGTACTACATAAACTTTAACACAGTCATGAATCTTGGAACGTAAGAGTACATAGTTCGCTCCGTATTTGAGTGTGCGCACTCGGTTGCATTAGGCCGACTGCCTGCGCGAGCGATGCGCTGTACGAGGTAGCGCGAGAGGCGCACTGGCGCTACAGTAATATTTGTTTATTATCTGTGTTTTGTGTATGAATAATACTAGAAAAACCGGCCAAGTGCGTGTCGGGCCACGCACAGTGTAGGGTTCCGTAGTTGCCCATCAAAATACTTATGCGAACTAACTTAAACTGAGTCGCTGAATTTAATTTTAAAAAGAAGAAAGCTTTTTATTAGAATGCGAGAAGCTTTTTATTAGAATGCGAGTTTATTATACTTTAAAATTCAATAATAAAGCATTTCGTACGAGTCAGTCAAGGCGCAAATATTTTTCGGTCGCAAATATGTAAGCACAATTTGTTTTTCAAACAAACATTTGTTTTTAAATTAAATCTTAACACGCATTTTTATTGAACACTTCCTTTTAAATATACGAAGTATTTTATTTGTTTACTTAAATAGTAAAAAAGTATATTTACAATCACAACACTAAATAGAAACAGAAAGGAGGCAAATGTAATTAAAATGCTGGAGACGGGCGTCGGACAGCCCTAACGCATGTTTACGTACCGCGCGGCTGTAGGTATTTATTTCTATCATGCGGCCGAGATCCACTACTGTAAATATTTATACTGTGGTTGGATCTTGGATGTCATTGAATATTTTATTAAAGACCGCAAATCTAAGATAGATATTATGGTCGGACGCTCTAAGGCTCAATTGATGTTAATGAGAAATGGAACGTAAGAGAATTTTGTTAGCAAATCGTACAAAGCATAATAAACCTTGTTTCATTTGTTTAACGTTTAAACTAGATTGAGATCCTAACTGTAAAAATACCAAGTACGCGCGAGACTTCTAGAATACCTTCATAATAACACAATGTCTTTTCTATAGTTTTACAGACAAAATGTCGAAAGTGTTTGGGCCAATGTTGTTTGCTTTTTACGTATACCACACGGCTTGTGGATGTTTACTCCTGCTGGAATGTTCACAAATGGTACGTATATTTACAATTGCCGAATATAATTATTATGCTATTTCATAGCTTTAATCGCGGGCTCTGAGCACGGCGGCCGAATCAAGAAATTCCGTGATTCGAGAGAGAGATTCGCGACGATGTAAATTGTAAATTGCTCTGATGGCTCTCTTTTACAAAATAAAAATAGATTCAATGTCAGCCGCCCGGCCCCGCAGTAGAATGTCGTGGGACATAATGCTGTGAAAGTAGATGAAGTAAACCAAGCACGTAGTTTCAACATCTTAGGGGGCGTCTAAGATGTTGAAACTACGTGCTTGGTTTACTTCATCTACTTTGCAAGAGATGCTATATGGGGACCCCATTGTAATTTATCGTCTAACGTGTGTCCCAGGAAAACTGTTTGATTAATAAACTCCAGTTTTTCCCCGTTCAGTATAATATTATTCAGCTACAAAAGAGAGGGTTTCCAATGAAACGTATTTATAAAATTCTCCTACAACAAAGCAGAGTGGCGCATTGGAAGCGTGCTGGGCCCATAACCTATTGAAAATTTTGACCCAGTTTGAAAGTGAGACCTGACAATCCTGAATATATACGAGTAAAAAACAACCACAAAAAAAGGGTAAAATTGTCTCTTTTTCCACCGATTTCCGAAAGAAAAGACACGTTTTGTAGGTTATTAATTTTTACCCTTTTTTATGGTTGTTTTTGAAGGCGGTCACATTTTTTTTAGATTAAAGTTTTTATTTTACTCTTTTTAGATTAAACATTCAGCCACAATTCTTGTCAAATACATCATTTTCTTACATGTGCACTAGAATTTTGTAATCCGTAGCACCGGTAATAACATCGTTAACATCTCTTTCATTCATTCCCTATTTAAAAAACTACTGAACCGATTTTGATGAAACTATTGCAGTATTCCCTATACAACAAACAAAGCCTAATACCTAATACAACAAAAAAAGAATTACTTAAATCGGACTTGTAGTTCCGGAGACATGCGAACACAAACATAATTTTATTTACTAAATCAGCATAATCATTTATTTTTCTTTGTTAGTTCACCATAAACATTTTAAATAAATGATAATCTCGTTAAATATTAGCGTTAGGCGATAATTTATTCTTTTTTTTTTTTTAAATGCTATGCAATAGCATTGCCGCGGCAGTCTCCGAGTTCCACACGTATTTTCTTTGTTTTACTTGGTATAAGCATCAAATTATACCACAACCCTCTCAAATTTTATTGGCTCACACATAGTTTTCGCAAATCTTATGAAGTAATTTAAGTACTTGCGTATGGTAATCATCATCTCATGTAGATGAGCTGATAATGGAAGGTACAACTCGTCTAGTAAGGACTCGGACAAGACAAGGACAAGTTTCATCAAAATCGGTTCAGTCGTTTTTGATATAGGGAATGAATGAAAGAGATGATAACGATGTTTTAACCGGTGCTACGGATTACAAAATTCGGGTCAGAGCCCATTCGTCCCATAAAATTCGTACCCCAGCATAAAAGTTGTGGATTCGGCCCCTATATAAGTGCCCATTGGTCTCCTGGTAGGGTACCAATTAATATTTTAATAAAAAATATTATTTCTAAGGTACCCATTCGTCCCCTCTAATATAACACAATATAAGTTAAAGATTCGGCACCTATTCAGGTGCCTATTGGTCCCCTGAGATAAAATTAACTATATTTTACATAAGAAACGGTTAACAGAGTACACTTGTGAACAGTTTATTAACGGAATTAATTTAATAAATCATACCAGCTCATTGAAAAAAGAGCTATGATGAATTAAATCCTTCATGATAATAATATATGGCTTGTTAAAAAAAACGGGTTACAAAATTACATAAGGTGTTTTGTTCGTATGTTATGGCTGCCTCGGTGACATATTGGTTCTTGAAAGTGACTGCGAATACGAGACTGTTCAATGTGTCTTTGGTCTTTTATTAAATGAAGTTCGCCTAACGAAATAAACTTTTTGTTTTTGTCACCGACTTTCGAAAGAAAAGTTTTTTTGTAGGTTATTTTGAACTTTTTTTGTGGTTGTTTTGAAGTCAGTTACTTACATTTTTTTTTTGAAACAGTTTTTTTTATCCTTTTTAGTTTCACTATTCAACCCAAATTTTATGGGGCCAAATGGCAGATATACTAAGTATATCGAACAAAAAAAGAATCATCGAAATCGGACCAGAAACCTCGGAGTAATCGGTGTAGACAAAGTTGAAAACTTTTTAGGTTTTTGTTGATTTTTCAAAATGTGCTAGTCCGATTTCGATAAAATTTTAATGGGACCATTCCGGAAGTACCCTATCCAACAAAAAAATAATTTTTCAAATCGGTTGTTAAACGACGGAGTTATGCCCGTACCAACATAAAAAAAAACACAAACATCCGAATTGAGAACCTCCTCCTTTTGGAAGTCGGTTAAAATAATCAACGTTCTAACATTAATTCTGTTTTGCTCCAAAAATTGCGTTAAAATTGGTAAGTACTCTCCAGTGTACTTAGTGCGAGTTTTTTTACGTTGACGCGATAGTAACGTTTAACCGCGTTTGGCGCTCTCATTGGTTGAGAGTTCTCACGACCTTGCAGCGGGCCAATAGGAGCGCCAAACGCGGTTAAACGTTACTATCGCGTCAACGTAAAAAAACTCGCACTAAGTACACAGATGTGCGCGGGGCGTGGAATGCCAAAGCGGGAGGGGTAATCTTAGTCAGAGTATCTGCGCGCAAGCAAATTAGATTTAAGTTATTATGATTTTGCATGTATGTAGTTGGTAAATATACAAAAAAATAAGTAGTAATTATTTACTGTTGATATGTGTTCTATTTTTTTTTCATATTTTATATTTAATGTTGATTTATATGATGGTCAATCAAGGCTGATTTTTGTAAAAAGAGTTGTGTTTTGTTAGTTTCTAGGACATTGTGATTTTGCATGTGTATTTGTTGTTAGTAAAAATGTTGGTTTTACATAGTTGCTAAAGACTGATTTTACTTTTTATATTTCTTTAATACAAAGTTATTGTGATATTGCATTATTTTGTAGATCTCTTTGACTGTACAAAGTACTAACAATTAATTGTTATCTTTGTTATATTGGTATTGATATTTGGTTATTTGTTTGTACACTGGATGTAAATTTATCTAAAATTCAGTTATTATTACTGAGATTTTATTTAAATAGTTACACAGTTTTATTTTACTGCATAAAGATTATTATATGTAGTTATCATATATTTTGCTAAATATTTACAAATGTACAAGAAACCAAAAGTTGAATAATTATTTTGAAGACTGACTTAATGCCTAGAGCCTAGAGGCATTTATTAAACTTAATCTTATTTGAAATAAACATGATATCTACCGAATTACTATATTATTTTTTATTTTGCCCTTTTCTGCGCGACTGTACCAGGACTACCAAGCTGCAGTATACACATGTACATGTACTTATATTAGAAGAATGAATAAAAATAAATATTCTTCAGGGGACGAGTGGGCCTCTCAAAACTTCCAGGGTACGAGTGGGCACAGGGTGCGAATCTTAGGGTACGAATGGGCTCTGACCCCAAAATTCTAGTGCACATGTAAGAAAATGATGTATTTGACAAGAATTGTGGCTGAATATTTAATCTAAAAAAAGTGAAATAAATACTTTTTCTAAAAAAAATGTGACGTGTGTGTTTAAAGAACGCTTACTAAAAATGGATGACGGGGTCATTGACAGCTCGCTTCCAATTCCCCCATCACTCTGTTTAAACCTTATCTGTCCGTGTTGGGTTGGGGTGCCTCAAGTTCACTAACTTATTGTAAAGAAACTTCCGCGATCTGTTCTCGCGAAAGCGTCACTATGCTAAACTTTCGCAGTCGTACATTGCACTAAAGAAATTTCGCAGAACGTACCCACGCAGCCCACAGCTCCAGAAGTTCATTTAAAGTACAGGACAAAAATCATGAGAAGCAAAATTAAGGGTATACGTCATTACTGCGAAGTTCGTTACCGCGATGTACGTTACAGCGAATATAACGTCGTCTAGCGTCTTCGAATGTAACTTACATTCAAACATTCACGGGAAAATAAACACTAGGAAATCCATGCTACTTTGCTGGAGAGTGTACTGACACAAATATGTTTCAGACAGTTGATGCTTTGATCCGCTATCTACCGCTGACAATTATCTTGTATCAACAACTTATCCAGCTGTCTATTATCTTCGAACTTATTGGCAGTATTGTAAGTAAAATCACATTTTAATTTTATTTAAATGTTTTTAACAATGTCATCATTTTCTTGCCCTTCTGCCATTCTACTTGAAGTCGAAGCCACACATTTTCTGCTTCCATCCTTCCCTGTCAGACGTCACAGCATCATTCACCCCTTTTCTTATAAATCTTTTCTTACACAATCCATCCATCTTTTCTTTGGTCTTCCTCTTTCTCTGCATCCATGCACATCATTCCTCATTCCTCACTTTATCCATTCTTTTCATGCCATTCCAGTATTAATCATTACGTGACGCTTTAATTCATCGAAGGCATATTAAAATTCACACACATGTAAGCTGAAGCCTCGCATTTCACCTGCAAGGTCTTATGAAAGTCAAAAGTAATGGCAAATGCACTGATGCGTGGCATGCATACTTGCATAGGTAGTCTTGTATGCGGAATCTAGAGGAGGTGATCTGAGTCCGGGATTTCGTCCGTGTTTTATGTACAGCGTACTTGAAGTATTCCTACGGTATTTATGTATGGAAAATGAAAAAGCGTCTCTAGTGTACGAACATTTTTTTTTCATGAAATTAACGTCAAAGTTCCCGTTTACTTTACGTCACAAAAACATGATCCGTCCGAATGATAAAAAAAAAGTTAAAAATTTGTTAAAAAAAGTGTCAACCGCAAAATGACATTTGAAGTTGATATAAAGGTCGTTTTGCAGTTACACTTATTTTAGACAAGTGTTCAACAGATGTCTTTAAACTGTTTGTAGACAGTAAGTCTTACTAGTGACTCTGTGTTTTAAGTGTTTGTGTTTGTTTCTATTAATTGCAGAGTGACAAATTGCAAGGCGCTGTATACGGCTTACCCTGGGAGTGTATGGATACAAGGAACAGACGAACTATGGCTATCTTCCTCATGAATGTACAGAAACCTGTTCATATTAAGGCACTGGGCTTAGCTGATGTTGGTGTTACTTCTATGAGTAAGGTAATAATGTTTCAACTGTATTAGAAGCTTATTTTTTATCGTAAACATGTATTTCCTCCGCCTGGGGAAGGAGGGTCGGACTTGACTGCCTAAAACCAAACCCGTTGTTCCCATCGCACACTTGCGTCCGGAGCTGCGTGTGCGCATGTGACTTCCGCTGCCCGGGACTCGTGACGGCCCGCCCCTTCCGGTTGGGGAATTTTTGTTCTCCCCCATTACCGGGCGTTATAGGCGCGAAACACCTTTTTCTCCAGATCAGTGGGGGTTGACAGACATCTCTGAATCTGCCACCCCTGCACGCAACTACAAAACCTAACCTAACCCAAATGATTCATCAACAAGTCCAACAGGATCTAGAGCTCGGCGGCTTGGTCGGTTGGTTGACAGAGAGTGTTTGACCACTTTCTGACAATGATTTAGGTGATCGTCTTCCGCGACTTTTTCTAACGATGTTGTCACATGTTTTGTAAACGCACTTCTCCATCGCTGATATAACCGTGTTAATCGTGTTTTCAAAATGCTATAGAGACAATTAAAAAGCTCGACTGTATCGAGAGACGTGCGCGACAGAATCTCTTCAAAAAGTGACTTCTTGGACGTCGGTACTGACAAGTTTCTAACTTTTTTTTACTTATCGTGCACTTGGTCTGTACCTCAAATTAACCCAGGGGTAAAGATGAGGCCTAAGATGGACCGAGCAGACCCAGAAGGAACTAGAACTCCTGCGCACCTACGAAACACAGTAAAAAGTGTTTAGCGCCGGAATTCGACAGGATAATAATAAAATATCATTTATTCTCCCATCCCAAAAGGTTGTCGTGACAGTTGTGTGATTAATCATAACAAAAAAAAAAAACTATTTTTTTTAGAACCGGTGCCTGATATAGGTTTTTGAGTAAAAACACCTGTGCTACAGGTCACCAGGATCTACCATCACGGATGGAATTCTATTTAAGAGACCGTGTACATTAACTAATTTAAATTCGATAGTGGTCGCCAGGAATTAACTTTGTGACAAATGAACAACAATCCGTGGCAAGCCTGGCAGCCCAGGTGAGGTCTACCACCGACCCAACATAAGGTTCGTTCAGCTGTCACCGCAGGTTTCAGGTAGTTTGCGGTATCCCTGCCTCGGTGTGGACCGCTTGGAAGTGATCCCATCCATCCCAAAATAACTAATTTAATTAGATCCATAAGTTTATTTGTTTATTTTTTCATTTTACAACTATCATTACAGGATGACAACCTAATGCGATAGTGTACACACAGTTATATGAGTTAACTACTAAGTACACTTTGTAACAAATAAAGAATTTCTTGTAAAGCATTTCTTGTTTATGTTAATTAATTTATCAACTCGATATTTTTTCGTGCATTAATATTGCTGGATGCAGGTCGCTTCCAACCGGTATGTGTGGAGATCATAAGGGGAGGCCTATGTTCAGCAGTGGACGTCCTACGGCTGAGATGATGATGATGATGATGATGATAATATTGTAATTTTCATTCCAGATACTGAAAACTTCGATGTCTTACTTCCTTTTTCTGAGAAGCAAATGAATGTTGCAGGTTTCATCTTTCACCTAATTCAAAACAATATTCACAATTTTATTCCCATCGTTGTATAACTTTTTGTTCAAATAAATCTTAATGCTTGGAAACCTGGTGATGAATTGGTCGTGTGTTTTATTTATCTAAACGACTCAGGCGCAAAATGTCCACAGGTAGCAAATTGTCGGGATTTCGCGGAATGTACCTTTAGCAAAATGTACCTTTCGCGAAATGTTCCCTTTGCAAAATGTACCTTTCGCAAAATGTACCCTTTCCTCAAACATTCATGTATACAAAAGGGTACTGTAGTGATATTTAATTAGTATAATGGGAGGGTGCATAGCACATATTGACACAAACTAAAATTAAAACAGATATCAAAGTTTGAGAACTTAACTTGTCTTCTTTAACTTGTCTTGTCTCTGCTTCATATAGGGATCGTTTTATTGTCAGCGAATAAAAACAAAACAGGACAGCGGAAATTGGTCAAAGGCTTATTACATAATTTTTTTAAATTACTATGATAAAAAAAATTCACCACTTTTTCATGATCCTGTTTGAATTGTTTGCCTTATGCAATATAACAAAGTAAAGCTGAATGTTCCTAACAAAAAAAAGGTACATTTTGCGAAAGGAACATTTGCTACCTGTGGACATTTTGCGAAAGGGACATTTTGCGCGAGCTATCTAAACATCTTAGCTCCACACCGCACTTGCAAAAATCCATAAGAAAATGCTTGTTGTCCTTGTCGGTACAGAGAGCGTCATGATGTGGTTACCCCCTTTTTATTGTGTTAAAATAATGAAAATGTGTGCTGGATGGTGCAGAAGGGACTTTTACGACGCTATGCAACATAACTATAAGGTTCATTTTAGGTTCCTCTGCGGTTTCTTTGCGGGATAAAATCCGGAACCCCGACATAGCTCATAAAATTTGCAAGTTGAAGTAGCAATGGGCAGGCCACATCGCTCGTAGGACTGATAACCGATGGGTAAGAAAAGTTCTCGAGTGGCGACCACGGTCCGGAAGACGCAGCGTAGGCAGGCCTAACTAGGTGGCCCGACGACATCGTGAGGGTCGCGGGCAACCGATGGATGCAAGTGGCGAATTGTCGTTCGGCGTGGCGGTCTAAGGGGGAGGCCTATGTTCAACAGTGGACGTCTTCCAGCTGATGATGAGGCTCCTCTGATAATGAGTTCAAGATTCGAGCTGACATTTTCCATAGCGTTCTGAAGATAGTCATGCAACGTCAAGAGAATGAAAAATAGATTGACAACGTAGACTGAGCGCACGCTGTGGTAGAGTACCTATTGAGGCTTTACTCACACACGTCGCTGCGGAACCTCTGTAATAATCACCCAATGAATTTTATGGAGTTTTGCACACGAGCCTGCGGCGGCGGCGGTTCAGTGGCGTCCCGAAACGCTGCCGCCGCCGCGGTGTCGTGTGGGAGGCTCCATAATATTTCTACAGCGGTCGATAGCAATCCCAAGTGTAATAGCATAATCATATGCATCCCTGATTGTGGAAATTACATTAATTTGCCGCTTCATCTGTTCAGCTTGTTATATTAAGGCTTGAATTCCTGTTACGCTAATGTTGACCGCGTACGAACATACAATCGATAAAGTTGAATCATAACCCATTGTGACAATAAATCGTTTGAATCCGTCAAATTGATAAAGGTCAAAGTCGTTACCATGGATGTGTATGTTTACCTATGTGGACCTAATTGTATTTGAATGTCTGTAAGAAAATAAGCTTATAGGTGGGTCATGATTCAACTTTGTCGATTGTACATGGTCTCGAGAGCTACAGGTTTGAATTGAAAAAATATTTTTGTGTTAGATAGTCCATTTATCGAGGAAGGCTATATGCTATAATTATAATATCACGCTTATACTTATAGGAGCTAAGCGAGCGAATAAAATCATTTAAAATCACGGGACGTAAAACAAGGTAAAACTAAGACGCTGTCAACGTTGCTTTTTCACACTAAAATATGCGATCCACCACTTGACCAAAGCGTAAAACAGTAACAGAAAAAAAGTTTTTTCAGATCGTCATGCTCGATGTTATACAATATTTTTTTAGTATATGCGAAACCTGAATATAGTTTGTTCAGAATCAGTAACTGATTCGATTCCAATAATTTTTACACCATGTTATATATTTTTTTTAAATATTTTGATTAAATTATATTACCAGTTAATTACAATACAATCACCGTACGGTTAGGTACCCATTGCCAAACTATTATCACGAGTGTATAACACAGTAGACGCGGTTTACGCGGGTGTACCGCGAAATGAGCATGTTTTTGAACGGACAACCAGGTAATATACAAGCTTATAACTTTGTGATTTTTTATGATACGGTTTTAAAATTTTGTACATAGATTGTTTACACAAACATATTGGACAGTTGTATCAGGAGGACAAAAAATAATGTTGTATACAAGTGAATGCTTAAGTCTATTAGCACCTATTTAACGTCATCATCACCATCATCATCATCAGCCTATAAATGTTCCCACTGCTGGGATACATCCTCTCTGTGAGAGGGAGTGGGCCATAATCCACCACGCGGGCCCAGTGCGGGTTGGTGGATGTCACATGTCTTCGAATTTTTGGTCCTAGGACATGCCGGTTTCTCGCGATGTTTTTCTTCAACGTTTTGAGAGCAGTGGTGATGAAATAAATTACACAAAGTAATGCGCCTGGCAGGACTCGAACCCACGACCTACAACTCGTAAGTCGGGTCCGATAACACTGAGCCACCACTGCTCCCATTCAACGTGCTAGACCTGAATTCCTGTTACGCCATAGATAGTCGCAAGCGCCTTATTTCCCCGTACTGAATGAATTCCTAGCCCTATAGACAACAGACGACGACAGCAGACGACAATCGTTATCGCTCAGCAGTCACTAATACATTTTCAACTTCATACCCCAGCGCGTAAAGTTGAAAAACTATTGAAGTTCACAGATCGTTTTCGTTTGTTTCGTTCGTTATCGCGCAACAGTCTTTAATCGATTTTTAACTTTACTAGGGTATAAAGTTGAAAATGTATTAGTGACTGCTGAGCGATAACGATTGTCGTCTGCTGCCGTCATCTGTTTGTCTCAGTACCCTGTTACTCTATCGTTCATGTGACACAGGTACTTCCCGAAGCAGCAATACACTGACAACGCCTGTGTCATCAGAAATGTCAGGGAGCTTCCTACCAAGCCATTCGTCAATAGGCTGAATATTCACAAAGATCAATATCATCAAAGCTCGAGAGTGGGGATTGTGACGTCAGGACGCACTAACGTATACACCACGGCATGATATATGATGATATTTTTAAAAGTTTCGTATCTTCGTCAATTTTGGGGTGCTAAGACAGGAAACCTCCTCGTGCGCCTGTGGACTGGAGTTCCCTCTCGGATACGTCCGGGGGGAAGACCAGTTTTTCGGGCCGGTGCACCCTGGGATGCGGGCAAAAACTCTTCCTGAGGCACTGTGTGCCTACGGGGTCTCTTTGCCCGTATGCGAATAGCCTGTCGTGTGGACGCTCCAACGCGTGTCCCTCTGATCAGCAGAGGGCACAGCGGCGGAGCGGGCTTGCGGACGGTGAGTGATGGGTAGCTCGCCGTCCGACCAGGGACCAAGCCCGGGTCGGTGGCGCGTCGTGTTTCGCGCCAAATGCCTGCTGTGGTCGCGGGATTTTTCTTAACCCAGGATACCGTGGCCCCGGAACGTAAAGGGCATCCGAAGGAACTCGGGTGGATTTTAGTCAGTAATATTTGACAGCCATTTGCGACGTTGCCAACTTTCAGAATATGCGCTCTTAAATCATCTACAAAGTGTACCCTTACTCAATGTACGAGTGCTACGAATAGGGAGAAATGGAGAAAACTCGGAAAAACCGCAACCAACGCAGACTATCCATGACCACGACCATTCCGTCAGGAGTGCACAACTAAGAAGAAGAAGAACAAAAGAAGAAATGCTGGTATATCCATCCAAACTAATATTATAAATGCGAAAGTAACTCTGTCTGTCTGTCTGTCTGTCTGTTACGCTTTCCCGCTTAAACCTCTCAACCGATTTTGATGAAATTTGGCACAGACAATCTTTAGACCCTGAGAAAGAACATAAGCTATCAAAACACCACGCGGGCGAAGCCGCGGGCGGAAGCTAGTGATGGAAAATATTTGATGTTTTAACTGAGGGACCAATAATTAGGTTTTAGTACACAAGGTTATTACTGGCTGGATTGTCTCTATGATGTTGAGACCGGTAGGAGCACAAGCCTCCCCCACTATTACGACACCAGACCAGGTGGAGGTAAGACCAGCGCGGGCGCAGCGTTATCTGACCTCGCACTATTCTTTCGCCCTTGCTTTGGTCTACAATCAGTCATAGGTCGCTCCGGTAATGAGAACGAGGATGTTTTACTTTCTTTTTAATTCATATCACAATTTTCTGATATTCGCTGTATAAACAAACCGATTTCTAATTATTTTCGAATTATATGGTTTCAACCAATAAAGAGCATAAATGAAAAGATAATTAAGTTAATATATAGAAGCAAACAACAAAGGATGTATTATTTATTTATACTAATGTTTTACTTTGAACGACAAATGAATAGGGAAAACGAATTCATGACAATAATGTAGTATGCTTTCATCGTTTGCCATAAATATTATAAGGGTGTGATTCAGGTTGCAGTATTGTCTAAAGCGGTAACCGTTATCCTGGAACGTAAGGAGCAATCGAAAAAACACTGTGGATTTTAGTCATTATGATTGATGGACTCATTTGAAGATTTTACCACAAAAAAAAAGGTGAAACTCACATTGAGAGTGACGTCTTCATTTGTATCAAAACTATGTAGTTACTGGCATTTTAGATTTGCCGAATGACAGAAAAGAAAAGTACAAAAATCTATACATATAATAAATTTGTAGAAAAGTGGTGTCTGTACAATGGAAATATACAAAAAAAGTAGCAGGGGTTGTTATTTTATCGATGCCGAACCCGACTCTGTAATTAAAAATTTTGTTGTCTGTTTGTCTGTGTGTTTGTGCACGCTAATCTTCGGAACTACTGGACGGATTTGAATGATTTTTTTTTGTTGTACAGGTGTTAAGTTCGATTAACATATAGGCTATAATTTATCTTGGAAACTTGATCACCTGATGCAGAACTGCAACAGACATGCTAAATTATAAGGGATAAAAAAATGGTGCCATAGCAAAAATTGTTCCACGTGATGAGCATTTTCTGCTGAGAGAATAAAATTGAAGATCCTGGACACCTGATATGGAACTTCAAGAGCCCAGCTACATTATAACATATACAGGAATGACGTCTTAGCAAGAGTTGTTCAGCCTGATGAGCACCTTCTGTTGATGTATAAAAATTGAAGATCTGGAACACCTGATGTGGAACTTCAAGAGCACAGCTACACTATAACATATACAGGAATGACGTCTTAGCAAGAGTTGTTCAACCTGATGAGCACCTTCTGTTGATGTATAAAAATTGAAGATCTGGAACACCTGATGCGGAACTCCAAGAGCCCAGGTACACTATAATATATACAGGAATGACGTCTTAGCAAGAGTTGTTTAGTCTGATTGGCATTTCCTGTTGTCTTACAAAAATGAAAGATCTGGAACGTCTGGAATCGTCTCGCGCATCCCGTTGTTTTCCCGTCCAGGCTCCTAAAATTCGACATCAGACGTTTCAGATCTTCGATTTTGACGACCCCGACTGCTGGCATAAGCAACAGGATCCGCGTACGAAGTCGCGGGCAGAAGCTAGTATGAAACTATAGTCCTGTGTGTGTAGTTATTTAGTCGATAGCTCTATGGACACTCTTTATCAGTCAACAAAATTATTACAAAACCTTTGTTACGTCACTCATCTTGAGATTGTACATTGAGACGAGAAACGAGAGAACGATGTAGCAAATTAATTATACAAAAAACAATTTAGAAATAAGATTATTAGAAACCGTGGCAGATAAGAGATGACCAGTCGCAATAGACAGCGCCCGTTAACAAATATGATGCGTGTAATCGGTACCATTTTGCTCAACCATTTTGAAGGAAACTAAATGATCCGACACACGTGCCACCATCAGCGAAAGATTTTGTACACATCGTCTGTACTTTTACATTATTATCTTCTTCACTTCTTGAAGATAAAGAAGAAATTATGACTTCTGGCCACAAGAAATACCGTAAATAAAAATTTACTCAAAAATACATGTAATGTGGTCATTATTTTGACAATCTTGTTTGAGCAAAGTAGACTTTGCCGGTCTGTTTCAAGTAGCGGCCAGCAATGTTTTTGCTGGCCGCTCTACCAGGCCGGCAAAAACATTGCCGGCCGCTATTTTGACGTTTCAACGTTTTAAAAAAACAAATGCAAAAAGATTTTATTTAAAACACAGCTGTTTGTATATAAAGAGGTTGGCACAAAAAGATTGTATTCCATATTATTAAAAAAAAATACAAAGAAGGAACAAAAGCGCGGTTCAGCGAATTTTTTATTTTTATTTAGTGACTTTTTGGTTTAAGTAAATGAAGTAATAAATGAAGAAAATATAGCAGGCAAACATCGCATTAAAATTATCGCAAACTATTAGTAAGTAATATGAAACCAGGAAAGTCGGTGTTGAATTTTAGTTACTGTATTTTTCATAATTGTTATTTAAATTAAATTTCTAGTTAATTAATTAATATATATTTTATTTAAATCACTTGCTGGTTTTTTGTAGGTTAGGTACTTGCATTTTTGAATAAAGCACTATACAAGCCTTGGCCCACTATGTCTACTTCGCTGGTCACGCTATGATTGCCTCGAGCTATAGCCTAGCTACGCTCTAGGCCTTCCAGCTTGGCCATCATTGCAGCCCTTGCGGTCCTCGCTGTAAAGGATCTCAGCTCGTCCATCCAGTGCTGCATGCTGACCGCGCTGTGTCGGCCTGGAGCTGCGCTACGCTGCGCTGTCGGCCATCATCAGTGCGACCAGCAAAGTAGCCAATATAGGCCGCGGCAGTTATGTACTATATATTTGTTTTTTTTTTTGCTTTGGTATGGCCGTAGCCTTACATGATAATTTCATGTTTATAAGTCCTTGAATGCTATAAATCATAAAAAATGAAACAGTTTATTTAGAATCGGCCTCTTCGAAGACAGGAAAGAGAAATATTTAGATGAGATATAATTACGACAAGCTTGATGTAGTTTCCCAAAATGACTTTACGACAATTCCTTTTCGAAAACGAAGCAGTAAAGTGAGTTTTCATGTTATTAACTAGTTGTTTGTATAATGACCCCAAAACAAAAAACATGCTTACGCTGAAGAGGCAGTGAGGTCATGTCTGCCACAGAACCGACGAAAAGTGGAGTAGGTAAGCTTAGGGTGGACCTGAAGAAGGTAATTGGCAGTGGCTGGATAAAAAAAGCGGGAGATCATCCGCAGTGTGATGCTGCCTGTAGTCGACTACAATAGGCTGAAATAATGAAATGATATGACCAGAAGATAATCAAGAAAAAACAACTGAATATTTTAGCATAGGCGTGGAATATGGATAGGAGTCCTTGGCTCGTGGTGCATCCTCCCATACAATAGATCTGACAAAAAAAAAACGACGGGTTGCACTCCGGGAGTGCCGGCAGAAGTGAAAACTTGAATATTAACGTTGTGCATTTATTTGGATACTTTTAACACTTTATATACACGAATTTTCCGAATACACATATCAGTGTGGCCACTACACAGACGGTCGTGCCATCAGCTGTCACCATTCATGGATGCGCGTGCCACGCTGTAACATAAACACACACGAACATTCGCGCAAGCGCCCTGCGCTGCCTAAACGAAATAGCAGGCCGGTTACGTGTTTGTCTTACGAATTTACGATCAGGTCACGTGTTCTGACGCGAGTTTAACATTTTTTACCCATTACAAAAGAAGTGTACAGCGCCGCTATAGAAGTTTTCACTTCAAAAATACCTATTATGTTATTTTTCTGTTGCAGTGGCGTCAACACCCCATCTGATTATCTGTACATTAAAATCGTGCGTTTCATGCTGAACATCGTCGGTTCCTGGCCTAAGAAAGAACTTGGAGAGCCTGGATCGAACTGCCAAGCCGTATTTTTTAAGTTATTTTACTTATGGCTCTCTGTTTTTCTCGAAATAGGAACAATCGCATATGCCTTTATGCACTTTAGCGAACAAAATTTTTTGGAAGCTGGGCATATGTATATTCTTATATTAATGGGTGTTGTTAATATGGTAAGTAAACGAAAAGGGAATTAAATATTAAAGCAACTGGGACGTTTGATTAAACATTTTATTATTATGTCAGATAGCATGCTACTTGCAGCAGATTTAGTCCACATCAGTACCACTATACACATTCATTTTAAATACTTAAAGAAGTCAGACAAACATAATTATTATGGATCGCCTGATGGAAAGCGGTAACGGCAGTCTATGGACGTCTACACCCGAAGATTCCCCTACGTGTGAGTGGTGGCGCGAATTAGACCCCCTGCTGGTCTAAACCACGCCATCACTCAAGACCCACGGATTTTTTCAGTCCAGAGTGTCAACCCTGACCCTTTCCGCGAAGTATCGAGCGGTGGCCAAGGATTTTCTCAGAAAAAATCATCTGTTCTACTACAAAAACCGTTCTGAATATGCGATGAAGGTAAGCTTATAAGTTAAGTAAGGGAAATACAGTCATATATTGTTTAGCAGATTACAGACACACAGTAAGTCGAGTTATTTGGTGTCTGGCGTAGATTAAAGAGTCGAGTTATTGACTGCTGGCCTTTTAGAGAGACTAAGAGTCACTCAACGAGCAATGGAAAGAGCTATGCTCGGAGTTTCTTTGCGGGATAAAATCCGGAACATGGATATTCGGCGAAGAACCAGAGTCACCGACATGGCTCATAAAATTTGCAAGTTGAAGTGGCAATGGGCAGGCCACATCGCTCGTAGAACTGACAACCGATGGGGAAGAAAAGTTCTCGAATGGTGACCACGGACCGGAAGACGCAGCGTAGGCAGGCCTCCTACTAGGTGGACCGACGACATTTTGAGGGTCGCGGGCAACCGATGGATGCAAGTGGCGAATTGTGTGGCGTTCTAAGGGGGAGGCCTATGTTCAGCAGTGGACGTCTTCCGGCTGATGATGATGATGTAGATTAAACCTATATTATAGATCAGTAGTGCGTTCATTTGTTAATAAAGGTAGAATGATGCTATGATTCCTTTTCTATGGCTTTTTTTAAATTTTCTATAACAGATTTCTATACATCTTAGAATTATTTATTGTGTTAGAGGTGAGATTATAAATAAAGACTCGACTTAACCTTCTAGTTAAATTTTATAATAAATTGCTTAAAGATAAAACAGCACAGGTTAACAAAATGGTGGACAATAAAGTTCATGTGCGCGCAAACGCTGATTCTGGCAGAACGTCTGATACCATCCGGATGGTTGCGCCCCTTTGTTTCCTGTTGTGTTCATGAATTGGGTTTAGGCGCGAAATATTAGACTACTTTTTGCATGTTTCAGTGAGAAAAAAAAAAATGGTCCTAAACTACTTCCCTGAAGGATCCCAATATTTTGGGCTAAAATATTTATCCAGTTTCGTTTCTGTTTCAGACTCACAAGATGGTCCACCTAGTATCTCATTTGTTCACGCTATGCTTAGTAGTTCAGATGTTGGTAGGCTTATCGTTATTCAACCTGATTCCTATGTACACTAACTATGCCGCGGGAAAGTACAAAAGTGGCGGGACTCAAAACTCTACGTTTGAACATTCTATTTATTTGCCGTATCCTTTCAATACGTCGACTGAAATGAAGGGTTATATTATTGCTTGTATGATTCATTGGTAAGTTTAATATTCAATTACCAAGACAAGTGCTTCTGCAAAGTCACAAAATTTCAGCTGACTACGTCTATGAAAATGGAATCAAAAGTTTTGAAGACTTTAGTTATTTGCTGCCATTTCAGGAAAAGTTATGGTTACCGTTGCAACTGTATGTTGAGCCAAAGAACGTATTACAGTCACTGTTATTAGATGAACATTTAAGCGGCTTGGTGTATGTTGTCAGAATCTGAGAGTTTAATAGATGTTGACCTCAACGTCAACGAGAGGGATGTAGAGCTAGCAACCTCTCGGTGAGGAAGGTAAAGGACAATGGCAGGCTTCCATACATTAAAATATTTGAGAAAAAATGATTGCGTCAACATGTCCAAAATATCTCAAAATGTTAAGCTTTAGCCCCTGAGTAACTCTGTTCAAGAATAATGTCCTGACAAGGCGCCAAAAAAAGATAAATAGATTTGAACTTTTTTAGGTTATGTCTTATGTCACTTGAAGAAATTCATACATTCAGTGGTTTTCTGTTGCTATCCTAATGAATTTTCAACATAACATACCTAATTATCTAGAGTTGAGCATTTTAAAAATATTATCTCCTTTAATCCAAGTCAAAGAGAAATAAAGAAAAACAGAAAACAACACGAACACAACCAACACGAGAAGCGCGGGAGCATCAGTGAACAGTGACACTACAGAACAGGCTGCGCTTCATGTGTCAGTGTCATTGACATTTTTTATTTTATTTTATGGCCTGACAACTAGACCTTTAAGCCAAGTCTTCATTTATAAAGGTACACGAGTATATCGGTTCACTTGAGTTCAGCATTATTTCACTTTTTATGAAACATTTTTCGAAAAAAAATACTTTCGTTATTACTGATAGTAGAGTTGTTATATCTTGTGTGTTATTTTGGTGGTTTTACAAGTTTATAAATAAATATAGTAAATGGCAACATTTGGATGGAGTAAAAGGTGTAAAAGTCATTTGATAGTCCCAAAAATGTATGTTTTTTATTGTGACCTTGAATAAAATAGATTTTTATTTGAAAAATCTTAGAAAAATAATTAAACTCATTTTATATTTAAGATATTTCTTGACGCAATCACTTTTGCCAACTATTTTTCTGCCATTGTTCTTTCAGTTGTTATTGACTATAGTAAAATTGCGGACCCAGAAGACGTCCTTAAACAGCATCCAGCCACCAAGGATTGGGCAGCAACTATCTCTAAAGTTTCAGTGACCGAACAGAGATCCCCACGTCACCTGCCAACTGGCAGAATTTGCTACAGTGAAAAATAAAAGTTGGAACAGAAGTTGTGTTCAAAAACATTCTTGAAAAAAATACGAACGAAGTGATGATTGTGGAGAGACGCGTTGAAATTTTGTATTTTTTTTTTGTTTTTTGCAGGTGGGCGTCATACCTGACCTCAACCTGGTTCGTCATGTTCGACCTATTTATGTCTCTAATGGTTTTACATTTATGGGGCCATTTCAAAATACTGCTCAACCTTTTGAATGACTTCCCAAGACCAAGTTCAAATTTCATTGTAGTAGATGGATTAGAAATGAAAGTTGAAAAATATTCTAAAGAAGAGCTTTTGAAAGTTTCGGAGAAGTTGATAGAATGCATTACATACCATCAGGAGATTATCAAGTAAGAAAAGGACTGTGTCAAAACAGAGTAGATACTACAGTACCTTTTTGATCAATTTAGGCCAATTAAAAAAAAAAAGATCTAAGAGCATTAGCTTAAAGGGACTTAAGCAATAATAATAAATATCACTCGTAAGTCGTGGGTTATAACCAAGCTAGATTCATTACTTAGTGAAAATTTCATCACCACTGCTCCCAGAAATGTGAAGGAAAACATCGTGAGGAAACCAAAACACCGAAGACATGTGACATCTGCCAATCTGCACTGGGCCCGCGTAGTGGATTACACCTACTCATCCTACTCCCTGCTTTTCTCATGGAGAGGAGGCCTGTATTACAAGCAGTGTGCACATTATAGGCGGATTATACTATGCTAAATTGTTATCTTTTAATTTGAAGGTGGGCGTGGCCACCACGATCGTCGATCCCCTGAACTCACATCTTTCGTCTCTATCTCTGGTACAATGGACCAGAAGGCTTAAGCTCTTAAAGGTCTCACGGCAAATGCAACGTAGGGAAGCACACTATCCAGCAAGGACTACATGTTGTTTATATGGCAGTGGCAAGTGCATTTACAACTCCATTTAATGTTTCTCCTCAATAATCTTGGGGTGATTCGATGGAGCCAATTACAATCTGTCTATAAAATCATGAAAACGGTGTTTGACGGAACTAAAATTATTTGGAGTAGGACACACATGTCATGAACTTGTTTTGCGACTCGTTAACACCTTAGACTTGAAAAGGAAGAAAAATGCAATAGATAACGAGTCGAAAAACAAGTCGATGACATCCGCAGCGCCCTCAATTTTTTGGCGATTGAAAAAGAGTGTCCATGGAGTTTCTTGCTCATTCTTCTCCATAGAGATCTACGCTTTGGAATGAGCACCTACGGTAATTTCACAGTTTTTATGTCTTGTGACTGGGACTGTAGCACCATAACTATTTTTGTACTTGTTTTATTTTATGTCTTTTGACAATTCATAAGTGCCTGTGATTGGCCTAGTTGAATTAAACGATTTGATTTGATTTGACTCATCGATTTTCATGATTTTCTAGACAGACATTACATGTTCGTCGATGATGCCAGCTTATAAAACGCTGAAATCATGCGGAAACGAATCAGTTGGTTTGGAGAATGTAACACCAGCAGGTATATTGGGTGTATTTGCGCTGCAAAGGTTTATGTTCAAGCGACAATGTTTTCTTGGTATCAAATCGATTGTTAATAATGAGCACATACTATTGTTTTAAACACACTCGCAAAGAATCCAAACTATAATAATATTATAAATGCGAAAGTAACTCTGTCTGTCCGTCTGTCTGTCTGTTACGCTTTCCCGCTTAAACCTCTCAACCGATTTTGATGAAATTTGGCACAGACAATCTTTAGACCCTGAGAAAGAACATAGGCTATCAAAACACCACGCGGGCGAAGCCGCGGGCGGAAGCTAGTTTTAAATATTTATTATGGCCTTGATATTGTCTGTCACATCCATACAACCGTATTTTTTGTTTCAGATTTACAAACACAATTTCAGATGTATTTGGACCGATGCTGTTTGTGTATTATGTTTTTCACCAGACTAGTGGTTGTCTGTTACTTCTAGAATGTTCACAAATGGTCAGTGCTAGCCATTACTAAAATAATAATTATTGTCATAAGTCTACATGATTGTATATTTGAGTTTTTTTTTTCAGACAGCACAAGCTCTGATACGGTACTTGCCTCTGACTATAATATTGACCCAGCAGTTAATACAGCTATCAGTTACTTTTGAATTGGTTGGAAGTGAGGTAAGGGAACTCAAGCACAATTAGGGTATAAGTAATGTAATATTAGGAGTTAACTAGGGGAGGTAGGCCTAAGACGGGTAGCCCACCTAAAACGGGTATGCGGCAGCGTCCATGCAGGACGCGGCGCATCTTAGGGAGAGGCGACGCGTCCTGCACGGACACATTCTCAGTAGCAAGAACGACGCCCGCGCGCCCGTACTGCCGCCGCATACCCGTTTTAGGCCGGCTCGTCAAGCACTACTGAAATAAAATTCAAAAGGCAGCTGTATGTTCAGATTAGCAGTGCAACATATCCACTACTGCTCCTCAAAAGGTATGGCAAAAGGAAGAATGAAAGTACGAGTAATTCTGTGATTTGCTATTGTTTTACTAAGACAGGCAAGATAGGTCAACGTTGTTTGTCAACAGTTGCATGATTTAACAGCATTAATGTCTCATGGTAGAGCAAAGACCTCCGCGGTGCCATCATTGTGCCAATCGGTGAGTGTGCAGTACATCTCTCCCATTCCTGGGCCGACCTCAAAAAACAAAATTTGAAAATTTTTAACGCTTTTGTAATCGTTGTCAAATCATCAAATGATTTCTCCCACCCAAGGCGGGAGGGACTGTCAAAATTGTATTGATTCAAATCCACGGTGATCCTTCAATAGCCCTTTACGTTCCAGGGTTACCTGGATACCGGCAGACTTTTGCTCTCAGGAAGGCACCGTCAGATTACCTCTAACACCCTTTAACATTAGCTTGATGTTAATGTACTTACAGAGTGAGAAACTGAAAGACGCTGTATATGGTGTGCCGTGGGAATGTATGGACAAGGAGAACAGGAAAGTAGTGACTTTCTTCTTGATGAATGTACAGAAACCAGTACATGTGAAGGCACTGGGTGTTGCTAATGTTGGGGTCACTTCTATGGCCATGGTAAGTAAGATTATAACGTTGATGAAATTTCCACTCTCAATATCAGAGACTTTAAAAAGGCTAAAATTTTAATGCGCATCAATAGGTAATTCTTTTTGTACACCAAAATGGATAAATGGTCACCAAATCTAAAACTCGCTTTAGCAAGATTTCAGGGACACCCCGAAGTTCGGTTTGGTTAGGTTCCTTTAAACCTTGTACACAAAAATAGAAGCCCTTCGGGCTTCGTCGACCCTGCTTAGGTAGATTTTTTTTATTACACCTCGTTATGACATATTTTAATGAACATATTTTGGTGCACATTCAGTATATTTGGTGGAACACAGGCAAAATTAGGTAAATGAAATGGGAATAAATTGAAGTACTTTTAAATACCATCTCTTTAAAAATAGTGCTTTAACAATAGGTTCACTGGATTGTAGGAATGTCTTGCGGCATTAATTCAGCATAATTATGTCAGTCTGTTGTAAACTGACTGATTATGCTGTGTTAAAACGTAACGTGTTTTGAAACAGTGTTTAACTTTGACGAAAACAGAGAAAATACAATCTAACTTACAATTCATTGTTCTTTGATTACAGATTCTAAAAACTTCAATGTCTTACTTCACATTTCTACGCAGCAAGTAGATGTTGTATAACATTTGACATGATTTTCCTCTTTCATCCAGTTCAAACGATCCTAATCGTTCAAGAGTTAAATACGAATAACTTTTATCTATCAATATTTTAATTCAGTTCTTTCTGTAATACACACATCAAAAGTGTCTAGGGATCAAGCATTTTTATGCGGATTCCTTGAGATTGAGATGTGGCTTTGTAATAAATTTATGATTTTATAAATTTACTAGCGACCCGCCCCGGCTTCGCACGGGTGCAATGCTGATACTAAATACACTACAGAAAAACTGTGAACGTTGTATATAAAAACATAGCGGCCCGTTCCGGCTTCGCACGGGTATAAAATATAATATTAGTCTATTTGATTAAAATCGATCCAGTAGTTTTGATTTATTCATTACTGCCCGTGGCCCGCACGCGTTAAATTTGGAGTAAAACAATCCCCCTTTCCCTATACCATGAAGATTTACTGCTATCTTTGGAATATCTAAATTCATACACTACATTTTTACTTATTTACTTTTTACATTTTTAACTATTTATTTAATTTTTACAACATATTACAGAATGTCTTTATCAACAACGTTCACAGCTTTCTTGTCATTAGACAATACAAATATGTTTTCTCTGGAGGTCACTCTTGAAAGAGCGACATACAGTTGTCCATGTGAAAAAGAGTCAACGCTCAAATCAGCCTGCAACGTTGAAGGTTTGACCATGCGATTTATTAATGGTCATTGCAAAAGATGTCTTTACCGGAAACTACATATAAACGTTTAAATTGGAAGGGTAAATCCGATGGTATAAGAGGGATTCGGGGAATCAATACATCTTCTCCGGTACCAAATCCTGTGAGTGTTGTGCACTCTATTATGAAAGTTTTCAATGATTTTACCAGCAAACGCGTGCCATCGCAAAGTTTAGATGGATTCAGGTTTCTTAATAAAATAACAGGACAACCTACTTTCAACACCATTTTGTGAGGAGGGAGTCCAGGCGGGTTCAAAGAGTTTAGAAATTCTGTAGGAAAATGAACAGCTTCTTCCAAATCGAGAACAGTATCGACCGAGTATTATATTTTCGTCGGCGCATCAATCATTGAAAGAATCAAGTTATTTACTTTATCTGCTTGTTCGTTAGTTGGTGACAGAATCGCTCTTTCTTTAAACCAAGTTATTGTCTTATAACACGCTCTTGCCGCACCGGGCGGCCGGCCGGTACCGCCGCAAACGCTACGTCCCGCAATTTTTAAATCTGTAATATCTTCGAAAATATTCACTTAAATCATACGGTGTAAAGGGCCATATAGATCTATATTAAATGAACAATGTATTCAAGGTATTTAATTGGTTAAGGATTAATGCTGTATTGGTTAAAATCGCTTCGAAAATTAGCCATTATTTGTCGTAAAAAGTAAATGACAAAAAAAAGTTATTGTGGGTTATCCATAAGAGATAGACATATACCATCACGGACTTTTCTGTAGACCTTTTCAATGTGTACAATACTTAGTACATTATTTTGATAAAACTCGTAGGGTTCAGCCTGCGTTTGCAATGTAAGCGGAAAAAATGTATATTTTTACGACATCACATTAGAAACCTCAAAAATAACAGTACTTCTCCACTATTTAATGGATGTTATTATACATATAAACCTTCCTCTTGAATCACTCTATCTATTAAAAAAAACCGCATCAAAATCCGTTGCGTAGTTTCAAAGATTTAAGCATACAAAGGGACATAGGGACAGAGAAAGCGACTTTGTTTTATATACTATGTAGTGATATGGATCCTTTTTGGTGCATTTCATAATTTGAATCAGGAACTGTAAATCAAATTCGAGTAAAAGATGAAAATCAGCTGTCAATATTTTCCCTATAAAAACATACAACGCATTGAAGACATTATTATTGCTACTGTTTCCCTACTACTGATTAAAACCAACGTTATTATGGAGCGGCGACGTCATTTAAGCAGGGAAGAAATGCTCAGAGCCGTGGGAATGATAGAAGCTGGTTCCCGGCAACGTACTGTGGCTTTAGCTCTGAATACAAGTCAGAGTGTTATCAGTCGACTTTGGACACGTTACCGAAGCACTGGTACCGTGGCTGAGCGCCATGGAGGACGGTATCGCTGCACCACACGGAGACAAGACCGATACATTCAAATCTTAACTCGAAGAGCTCCAACAATAAGTATTCAGTCCTCGCGCGTGCGCAATCCCGAGCGGTCGCTGCGAAATAAAGTTATTAAAATGTCCGAGAACAGTGTAAATACGCTCAAGTGCGTAAATTGTAACATAGTGATATGTGAGGTGTTAGCGTTTATTCGGAATAAACTTGATGTAATGGACAATGAAAGCTTAATAAGAATTTGTGTGTCGGCGTTCTCTGAAGATGACATTGATAGTGCAAAAAAGTTACTGTTTTCATCTGTGAAAACAAAACTTAAGCTTGTTTCAAGACGTAAACAGAAAAAAGAAAAAGATCTCGACGATATGCTGACGGTATTAAAAACAGCTGAACCTGACCAATTACCGGTTTTTGTAGCTTACAGCTTAGAAAAATTACCACCCGTTTGTTTTGATCATGTCGACGTAACGAAATTATTAAAGGACTTGGTGTTTTTGCGTGAAGAAATAAACAAGATTAAAGTAAATTATGTGACGAAAGAAGACCTAGAAAGTAAAATTAAGAAGGATATAATGTCTATAAATAGCCCCGTATCATATATAAATTCGAATATTAACATGCGCAGAGGAGGGTATGTGTTGGATAGTGGACCATTCGGACTGTCGCATGTTTCTGAGTCATCACCGCCGGCGCCCGCGCCGCTCGCGCCGTGTGAAACAAGTACCGAGCCACTGCCGTCCATACCACCATCGTGCCCCCGCGCCGCCGCCGCCGCCGCCACAACAACTCGCATAGATAACAGCTCGCCGGACGTAAACAGTTCCTTGCAATATCGTTCTCTCTGTGACTTAAACGGGGCTGCACACGATTCTGTCACATTGGATCCAGTTAATTCAACTTTGTTGGGTCAAAATGTTGCGAATACACGTAGCAACTTTTCGACTAAACAGCTGACTGTAGCTGAGGTAGTAAGACAGGGTGAATGGAAAGAAATGGAACAAGATGGACAATGGACACTTGTTCAAAATAAAAAGTTAAGGAACCAATTTACAGGTAGGATAGGCAAGGCTCACTCGGCTACAATGGGAAACTTTAAAGCAGCAGAAACTTTTATTCCGCTTTTTGTTTCGAATGTTGATAAACACACTAGTGAAGCTGATATTTGTGATTATATTAAAACTAAGACACAGGTAACCGTCAAATTGGAAAAAATTAATATGAAAACAGAAAGGACGTATAATGCGTTTAAGATATTTGTCTCCAAAAATAAATTAGATACCTTTTTGGATGATAGCCTTTGGCCTGAAGGAATACGCTTTAGACGATTTGTGTTCTTTAAAAAGGATAAGAACTCATATAAGACTCAGCTCCCATCTATAAACAAGACACCTACAAAATAATGGCTTCTAACGATACAAGTAAATTAATATTTTCTACTTTTAACTGTAAAGGTGTGAATAGGTCGGTGGAATGTGTGAGAAACTTATGCAAGAGTGCTGACATCATTGCACTCCAAGAGACCTGGATTTGGCCACATGACATAGGATTCCTAGGAAACCTGGATTACAACTTCGCATACAGTGGCAAGTCAGCCATTGACACATCCGTCAAAGTGATCACAGGGAGACCATACGGTGGAGTAGCACTGTTGTGGAAGAAGTCAGTGTTTCCATCTGTTACGATAGTGAAGTGTATCAGTGACCGATTAGTTGCGATAAAAGTGGAAAGCGAAAACCGTCATATGTTGATATTTTCAGTGTATATGCCTTACGATAACGGTAAGAGTGACAATTTGACTTTGTTTACACAAACTTTTAGTGAGATTGTAGCCATTATTGAAAGTAGTAATATTGAGTGTGTATTTATATTGGGGGATTTCAATGCCCACCCCGGCTCGCGGTTTTTTAATGAACTTATTTCAGTTTGTAATGATCAGACATGGTTTTGCGCTGACTATGAGCTACTGCCGAAAGATACACATACCTTCGTTTGTCAAGCGAGCGGCTCGCGACGTTGGTTGGACCATTGTTTAATAACAAGCGCAGCAAAAAACTTAATTACTAAAGCAGCAGTCTCATATGGGGTTTACCATTCTGATCATTATCCTGTTTTGTTTGAATGCAATTTAACTAAAATTAATCAGAAATTGCCAACTCAGGATTATATTAGTAATAAAGTACGCTGGGGTGAAAGAAACGGTGAACAAATAAATAGTTATTATGAGTACTGCAATGATAAATTGAAATTAATAGATTTTCCCGATCAGTGTATTACGTGTTCTCATAAAATGTGTAATAATTTGGATCATAATGTAATAATAAATGATTTCTATTTGAGTATAGTATCAACCCTCCAAGAGGGTGCCCAGTATGCATATGTGGGCAGAGATCGCATTAAGAGACAAAAATATGTCCCAGGCTGGAACAAATATGTCGGCGACGCTCACAGGGAGGCTCGTAATTATTACCAAACATGGCTATTGCATGGGGCACCAACTCAAGGGACTATGTACGAGAAAATGCGCGAAACAAGAAGGATATTTAAGTCTAAATTAAAATTTATACAAAATAATCAACATCAAATTAAGTTAGATATTTTAGCTAAAAGTCATTCGAAAAAAGAATTTGCTAAGTTTTGGAAATCCACTAATAAATTAAATGCCAAGCCGAGTCTTCCTGCAAGTGTGGAGGGTCTGAGTGAACCCAAAGACATGGCCAACCTTTTTCAAAGACATTTTAGAGTACAGTCTCCCTTGCAAATAGACCGGGGGGTGCTCGATGAAAAGGATTTGTCGGGGCCTGATGAGCTTACCGTAATGTTTACAGCTAAGCAGGTTGCTACTGTTATTAAGAAAATGACAAGAGGTAAATCGCCTGGCCACGACGGCCTCAGCGTCGAGCACCTTAAGTACGCTGGACCACACCTGTATAGGGTTCTTGCTCTTCTTTTTAACCTATGTCTCAGCCACCGTTATTTGCCACAGGATCTTATGCGTACAGTGGTAGTACCGGTTATTAAGGACAGGACAGGGGACGCCTCTGACGTGTCCAACTACAGGCCTATATCGTTGGCCACGATAGTCGCCAAGGTCATGGACAGTTTGCTTGATCAACAGTTGGCTAAGCACGTTGAACTGCATGACGCGCAATTTGGCTTTAAATCCGGTCTATCTACGGAAAGTGCCATTCTGTGCCTCAAGCAAACTGTTCAATATTATACTTCCCGAAAAACACCTGTCTTTGCTTGTTTTTTGGACCTGTCAAAGGCGTTCGACCTGGTGTCTTACGAGGTATTATGGAATAAGCTGCGGAGTGATACTACACTACCGAATGAAATTACATCTTTGTTTCGTTACTGGTACTACCACCAAAGGAATAGTGTCAGATGGGCGGAGGCTCAGTCGGATGAGTATGAGCTAGAGTGCGGGGTGAGGCAGGGGGGGTTGAGCTCACCTCGCCTCTTCAATTTGTACATAAATCGGCTAGTCGGTGAGCTTAGCAGCACCAAAGTTGGATGTCACATTGACGACGTTTGTTTGAATAATATTAGTTACGCGGATGACATGGTGCTGCTAAGCCCATCGATCGGCGGTTTGAGGAAACTAGTGGCTATTTGTGAGTCCTATGCAGTGTCTCATGGGCTCAAGTACAACGTCAAGAAGAGTGAAATCATGATGTTTAAAGCGACTGCTACAAACTATTCTGACGTTCCTGGTGTCTCACTCTGTGGCACTCCTTTAGCATGGGTGACCAAGTTTAAGTACTTGGGTCATTGGGTCACTGATGACCTTAAGGACAATGCTGACATAGAGAGAGAGCGCAGGTCGCTGGCTGTTCGATGTAACATGCTGGTTCGAAGATTTTCACGTTGTACGAAGGAAGTGAAAGTCACTCTTTTCAAAGCTTTCTGTCAATCCTTCTACACGTGTAGTCTTTGGACCAGTTTTACGCAGAGGACATACAGCGACCTGCGTGTCCAATATAATAACGCGTTTAGAATACTGTTGGGACGGTCATGGCGTTGTAGTGCGTCCACTATGTTTGCGGAGGCGCGTACAGATGATTTTTACGCCATAATAAGAAAAAGGACCGCCTCGCTAGCTGGTCGGCTACGCGCTGCCACCAACAGTGTTCTGAGCGTGTTCTCAGATCGGTGGGACTCCCCTCTGCTGCGCCACTGGGTTAAGATCCACACCGTATGATTTCTTTTATTTTATTTTTTTTATTTTAATATGTTTACAATCTCTATAATTATATTACTAACACTAGTTATTAAGTTACTTTGTTGATACTAACACTATGGACACTATGGTCTGAATTAAAGAATTTGAATTTGAATTTGAATAACCGCCATGATGTTAGCCGTGAGGCTTCATCACTCTTCAGGGAACTTAATTAGCGACCAAACAGTCAGAAACCGCTTGCATGAAGTGAACCTTCATTCCCGAAGACCGCTACGGGTACCACCTATAGCAATGCACAATCGTAGGATTCGATATCAATGGGCTCTTGAACACAGAAATTGGGCAGAAGAACAATGGCGTTTCGTGTGCTTTTCTGATGAGTCTCGTTTTGGTATGAGACCGGATACAAGACTTATACGACACTGGAGAACCCCTGGACGCCAACAGCGATTAAAATCCTGCCAGGAAGTCCATCCTTATAGTGGTGGAACCATCATGGTATGGGCGGGTATTTGGATCGGCGGAAGAACTGAGTTGATTTGGATCAGAGGCAACCTCAACGCTCAAATTTATGCTGAGACGATTGTATCAGACGTCATCGTTCCTCTACAAGTGCAAATCGGTCCCTTATTTCAGTTAATGCATGATAATGCACGACCGCACACCGCAAGAGTTGTAAGACAGACTCTCGCCGCAGCTAACATCAATGTCCTGCCCTGGCCTGCTCAGTCGCCAGACTTGAACCCGATTGAGCATGCATGGGATATGCTACAGAGAAGAGCTCTGCCGAATATGGAGGGTATCCAGTCGCAAGAAGACCTTTTTTTGTTGTTGCAACGAACATGGGCGGCCATTCCACAGCGTGATTTGGATGAACTCATTTTGAGTATGCCAAACCGATGTTCTTGTGTTGTTAGTGTTCGCGGTAGAAACACGGATTATTAATTGTTTAAGTTACCCAATAAAATTTTAAAGAAAACTGTTATTTCAGTCTTTTTTTCGAACTTTAATGTTAGCGGTTCAAATGTCAAAAACCCCTTTATTAGGAAAATGGCAAATTTCTTTATGAATGCAAAGGTGACTTGGTTTATCGTTACTGTGACAAACGATAACACTTTATTTGATGAATCCTTAAAGAACATTTTAATTAATATCAATCAGGAGAAAAGTTATTGCAAAAATATATGTTGATCCCTAGACACTTTTGATGTGTGTATTTATAGTATTTCACTACAAACACACTCACATTGCAATTGATAAAAAACTTTTTCAAAAAAAAATGAAACCGACTTCAAAACAACCACAAAAAAAGTTCAAAATAACCTACAAAAAAACTTTTCTTTCGAAAGTCGGTGACTTTCTTTTTTATTTCATTGACTTTTTGTCACCGACTTTCGAAAGAAAAGTTTTTTTGTAGGTTATTTTGAACTTTTTTTGTGGTTGTTTTGAAGTCGGTTTCATTTTTTTTTGAAAAAGTTTTTTATTTTATCCTTTTTAGTTTCACTATTCAACCCAAATTATTGTCAAATACATAATTTTCTTACATGTGCACTAAAATTTTGTAATCCGTAGCACCGGAAAATAACAACGCCCATGTATAAAAACTAAAAATTAAAACTACTGCACCAAACTTAATGAAAATTTTGTGGGACCAAATGGCAGATATACTGTATCGAACAAAAAAAGAATCATCGAAATCGGACCAGAAACCTCGGAGTAATCGGTGTAGACAAAGTTGAAAACTTTTTAGGTTTTTGTTGATTTATGTTGATTTTTCAAAAAGTGCTAGTCCGATTTCGATAAAATTTTAATGGGACCATTCCAGAAGTATATCCTATCCAACAAAAAAAGAATTTTTCAAATCGATTGTTAAAAGACGGAGTTATGCCCGAACAAACATAAAAAAAAAAA
Organism: Agrotis clavis; assembly: GCA_954870645.1. NCBI lineage: Eukaryota > Metazoa > Arthropoda > Insecta > Lepidoptera > Noctuidae > Agrotis > Agrotis clavis. Next base: position 9,209,458 of record OX940925.1, read on the forward strand.
AAAAAAAAATACAAACATCCGAATTGAGAACCTCCTCCTTTTGGAAGTCGGTTAAAAAATGACACTTAATTTTAAAATAAATTAAAACGCTTATTAAATCTTCATAAACTTGTGTTTTACTTGAATACCTAAATATTAAATTGCTATTCGATCCGCGGCTTTTATTTCTCCAAAAGTCTTTCCCATTTTAACCGACTGCTAAAACAATACCAAAAAAGTATAACTTAACTTACTTTTCTGTCGGAAGTTGGTGACTGTTTTTCTTATTTCTTTGCCACCGACTTCGATAACAAAATTTATTTTACACTTTTTTTTGTGTTTGTTACTATGAAAACTACAAAAAAAAGTGTAAAATAAAAAGATTTTATTGTTACGTCGATCGTATTGCGAGACCAATCTACAAGCTTTTCGAAGGTTCAAAAAGGCTCTCGACAATTCCATTGAAGATTGCCTTTTTTTTTTTTTTTAGCGTGGTATAATCATCAAATGAGTTCTCCAACCCCGGGCAGGGCGGGAGGGACTGTCAGACTTCTACTGACTAAAATCCACGGTGTCCTTCAATAGCCCTTTCTGTTCCGGGGTCACGGTAAGGAAATAATCCCGCGACCCCGGCAGGCTTTGGCCCTCTGAGAGGGCCAAAGCTCCCCGAGGGAGGACTCTGTCCTCTCTCGCTCGCGGCCCGCCTCCTCCTTCGCGAGCATTACTGCTTCGCAGAAGGAGGCGACCGCTTCCCACTCCGTCTCGCCCCGCAGCATGGCCGCGACCAATGCTGGGCGCGCGAGGTATCCGCCTATCGCAGCCGTGAGCACACGTCGGTGCTCTGCCCAACCTGGGCAGTCTTGCACCGTATGCTCCACCGTGTCCTCCGGGCGATCTTCGCAGTGGTGAAACCCAGGCGTCTCCTCCTTTCGCATCAGACACAGGTACCTCCCGAAACTTCCGTGTCCGGTGAGGACCTGCGTCAAGCGGTAGGTCAGGACGCCATGACTTCTCTCCAGCCACTCCTCAAAGAGGGGTCTTACCGCCGCAATTGCGGCGTGCCCGATTGAAGATTGCCTTGGAAGAAAGAAATTCATCCCTGATCTAGATAGTTCGAGATAGGTCTGGAATGTTCCAGAAGGTATGTGACTGTGTAGGAATCTATGGATGTTTGCAGAACTTTCGACCATCTTTTAGAAACATCTAGTGGGACCGATTGGTTTATAACTAGGGCGCCGATTAGAGCCGTGTGCTCTCACGACACATCAGTAGTCTGCTACTCGAATAAAGTTGTCCTTTCCAGCAGGGCTAGCATGCGCAAGGCGACATTATCTCTTATTTTGTCGTTCTCGATTCGTTTGTCACTTTTCATAACATGCGCACCACGCCACGATATCTCGTCGTGACTTCGCCTTCACGACGCGAGATAACCGATGTTACCATTTCATGAAAACAAACCTTATTAGTTAAGTTACCTCGCAAAATTTTATCCTGCTGTCAGATTGACATTAAGTTTTGTTGTTTTGCTCGATTCGCTTAAATAGGCTATTATCTTTGTTCTTTTTTGTTTAATCGGAAAAAGAAAAAATACGTGTCCAATATTTTTTTATAATCTAAAATACGGACTAAACTTATTTGGTTGGAAGAAAAAAGTTTTTTAAACGCAAATTCAAAATGCTGATAAAAACAGGAAAAAGGGTTTTCTTTTTTTTTACCTGTAGTGAAAAATAAATCATTAGTATAGAAAAGGTACGAAAAAGGTACGGTCTGCACTGAGGTACGGTTGTGGTACGATTGTGTGATGAATAGTACGGAAAACCGTACTTTTTGGTACGGTCTGGCAACGCTGATAACGATACCTCAATCAGCCGTAATGTCGCATGGTACGACCGCTGGCTAGTGACGTGCTCTTGGAAATCCGACTAAGTCTATCGACAAGAAAGTCGACTGCTAATTGCTATTTTAATATTTCAGTTTTTTTTTTAAATTTTTTATCTTGTAATAAGGCTGGAAGGCCGATGTGGTTCATGGATTTTTACAATTTTTTATTATTTTACAGAGTATTTTATAAATGGGAAACCGAAGATGGTTAAGTAAATTGATTAATGTTTAGTTTAGTAATCTATGGACTAAATTAATAGTAATCTATACAATAAAGATAATAAAAACGGTTTCATATCGTTTTTTATTAATTTTATTTCCAAACCTTTATAATTTATCGATATATTTATCGTGAACTCTTCGATTTAGTCAAACACTGTCGAGTCCGCCCCCGTGTCCCGACGACACACAATGATAATTGTTTTAGTGTGAGTAAATTACACGGAAAAAGTACGCTGTGGTTTAAAGAATAAGGTTTATATTTAAATGACAGAGTTTTCGACGGCGCGTGTGTGCACTTGTTCGTAGTGTTGTTTTGATATACTACATGCGTAATATTATCTTTATGGTGGGGCAGTTGTGGCTTCACCGGTTTTCTATACATTTTGAACTCCACGCCATATCTCCTTCTATATCTATGGCCCACTCCCTCTCACAGAGTGAAGGCTCGTGTCCCAGCAGTGGGAACAATATAGGCTGATGATGATGATGATGATGAATGTTGTAATTGATTTACAAAACAAACCGTGTAAATAATGGATTTTTCAAAGTTCTAAGTTATGTAATCATAATACTATGTAACATTAATTATCTCGATGAAATGTCCTAAATGTAATGTACAAAATAAACACTATGCCAACCATAAATCAAGATTGAATGTTGACTATTCAGTAAGTACAAAGTTCTGAAATTGCTGCGAAACATTATTCGTAATACGAACGAAAGTTTACTTGTCGTGTGTGCACTGTACAATAATAGTGCCCTTATCAATTGAAAGAGATAGATTGATAGTCACAAATTGAACTGTAAATAACTGTAAATGTCTTGGAGCTTATCTATAACATAAATAGCCATAGGCTTTGTAATTCGCCAAAGGAACTGGAACTCGTTATCCCTTAGGTCAAATGGGTTGCAGACGTCGCGAATCACCTTCCTCTGTATTTTTCTTGCTTTCCTCTCCTCATACACAGTTAAATCATAATTGTAGTACGGCGCCGCCATTATACCTACTTAAAAGTTCACAGAACACTGTTTTCAGTTTTTAGTCACTGTTGTCGCGATTTCTCGTCTTCAAAAACCATCGACGAGAAACTTGTCATAGGAAAATGTCAAAATTCGACTAAATATAGCGCGCATGACGACAAAAACAGGTTTGACAGAACGACATGAGTTCTATGTCAGAACGACACGACATATTAGTGTCACCATGTTAGCTCCCATCGACAAACAGACATTATGTCGTCTCAGGACGAGATAATGTTGCGCATGTTAGCCCCTCCCATCGACAAACAGACATAAGTCGTCCCAGCACGAGATAATGTGTCGACAAAATTTTGTCGACTTGCGCATGCTAGCCCTGCAGGACGATTTTTATTCCAGTTTTATTCTCTGTCTATCTCGCGTTGTTTTTGGAACGAAGTTCCTTATCGCGCGTTGTGAAAGGGGGCTAGACGGAAAAAAATCTTATGAAAAGTTGTCACGACACTTTATCCGACTGCGCGACGCAAAGGAGGGTAATGTGTTTATTACCATGGAATGAAATGGAGTGGAGTGGAGTGGAGTGGAGTGGAGTGGAGTGGAGTGGAGTGGAGTGGAGTGGAGTGGAGTGGAGTGGAGTGGAGTGGAGTGGAGTGGAGTGGAGTGGAGTGGAGTGGAGTGGAGTGGAGTGGAGTGGAGTGGAGTGGAGTGGAGTGGAGTGGAGTGGAGTGGAGTGGAGTGGAGTGGAGTGGAGTGGAGTGGAGTGGAGTGGAGTGGAGTGGAGTGGAGTGGAGTGGAGTGGAGTGGAGTGGAGTGGAGTGGAGTGGAGTGGAGTGGAGTGGAGTGGAGTGGAGTGGAGTGGAGTGGAGTGGAGTGGAGTGGAGTGGAGTGGAGTGGAGTGGAGTGGAGTGGAGTGGAGTGGAGTGGAGTGGAGTGGAGTGGAGTGGAGTGGAGTGGAGTGGAGTGGAGTGGAGTGGAGTGGAGTGGAGTGGAGTGGAGTGGAGTGGAGTGGAGTGGAGTGGAGTGGAGTGGAGTGGAGTGGAGTGGAGTGGAGTGGAGTGGAGTGGAGTGGAGTGGAGTGGAGTGGAGTGGAGTGGAGTGGATTGGAGTGGAGTGGAGTGGAGTGGAGTGGAGTGGAGTGGAGAGGAGAGGAGTGGAGTGGAGTGGAGTGGAGTGATCCACCGTGTCCTCCGGGCGATCTTCGCAGTGGTGACACCCAGGCGTCTCCTCAAAAAAACTATAATATTATCAAAAAGATGATTTTTTGAGGAAAGAAAAATTAGATTGCAAGTGGGATTCGAACCCGTGTCTTCTGGATACTATGAACTACCATACTTATTAATTATTTTAAACGCATTAACGCATGCGACGCGCATCGTAAAGATGATTTTTTGAGGAAAGAAAAATTAGATGCGCGTCGCATGCGTTAATGCGTTTAAAATGGTTCTCTATTGTGTGACCTAACTTTTTTATACATAATCTAATGTGACATATTTTTTTTTGTCCTAATCATCATTTGTCCGAATGATAACTTGCCCGAACTTAATACTACATAATTTCAAATGCCATAACATTGAAATTCCTAAATACTGTATGTCCTAAATTTGTCTGTCATAAATATAACAATCTATAATATACAAAATACATAAAACCGATTGCCATAAAATACATAAGTCCTAAAGTTTGTCTTGTTACTGATTACCACCCAATAAGGAATATCGACGGAGCCCCGCTTCGCGGGGCTCCTATTTCTGCGTGCAAGGTTTAAAGTAACCTAACACGAAGGGGATGGCGGTGTCTTTCAGACCCCGCCATCCCCTCGAACCTAACCTGTCTTTGTCGGGGTGCCCACAAGTCCCGAGCTCGCTTCGCTCGCTCTTGGATCCCAAGATCTTCGGTTTCTAAGCAATTTAATGAAATATCAGTTTTACTATACCTAATTGAACATTCGGAATAATACACATTATGTAATACAATGATTAGGACATATGACTTTATTTCATACAAAATTAGGAGATTCAATTATTATGATACTAGATAATATGCCAGAACAGCTTCAGAAGTGAAGATAATTATGTAAAACAATATTTAGAACTTTTGATCATTATGGTTACTGAATTTTATACCAAACGTGTTAAGGATAATGATTTTCGGACAAACAATTTTAGGTGACGAAAAGGGATACCGTTTAAAATAATTAATAAGTATGGTAGTTGCTATCTCATTATACAACATTGATTTGGCTGTAATGTCAACGTGTTGGGTGGAAGTTAGTTAAACACTAATCCAAGAGATGGCGCTACGCTACCGAAAAGCGTAAACGAGGAATAGAGAATTTCAGCTTGCAGGTGTGGGTTGCAATAGCCTAGTTGGTTAAGGCGTCTGGAGTACCTATCCAGAAGACGCGGGTTCGAATCCCACTTGCAATCTAATTTTTCTTTCCTCAAAAAATCATCTTTACGATGCGCGTCGCATGCGTTAATGCGTTTAAAATAATTAATATAATATTATCCTCTTAAAGTACAGCTAACCGGAAACTAAAGGGCATAAATTATGAGATACTTAAGTCATAAACAAACAACACAAAGAGTGTATTATTAATTTAATGTTTAACTCTGAACTTTAAATTAATAGGAAGATTTAGTTCTTGGGAAATGCAGTATGTTTTCATTATTTGCCATAATAAATATTGTAAGGGTGAGACTACAGCCGGCGTCGTAGAACTGTCCAAAGGAGAAACCGTGACTCTGGAACATAAAGGGCTATTAGTCTAAAAGTCCCTTCGGCTTCACCCCTACAAAGCGTAACTGAAATATGTATTTACACGCAAAAACATCTGCATCAAGTTTTCGCAAAGATTTTTTAGCACGTTGTCCTTCAATAGCCCTTTACGTTCCCGGATCACGGTAATTCGTAAGTCCCGCGACCCCGGCAGGCTTTGGCTTTCATTATAGAGGGGCCACGTCATAATGCTGACACTATTTGAGGCGCGCGTGGAACACAACGCGCCGTCGACCCGAGCATGGTCCATGGTTGGACAGCGAGTCGCCCATTACTCGCCGCCCGCATGTCTGCGCCTTCGGTGGCCGGAGATAGTCTGGCGACGTCCGTCGCCGTGGGCGTCTACCACTGCGGCTGGGTTATAGGGAGGACGCTCCTTCGCTAGCATGACTGCTTCGCAGAAGGAGGCGACCGCTTCCCACTCCGTCTCGCCCTGCAGCATAGCCTCGACCAATGCCAGGCGCGAGAGGTCTCCGCTTATTGCCGTCGTGAAGACACGGCGGTGCTCTGCCTAAGCGGGGCAGTCCTCCGGGCACCGTGTCCTCCGGGCGATCCTCGCAGTGGTGACACCCAGACGTTTCCTCCGTACTCATCAGACACAGGTACCTCCCGAAACATCCGTGTCCGGTGAGGATCTGCGTCAGGCGGAAGGTCAGGACGCCATGACGCCTATCCCGCCACTCCTAAATAAAAGTAAATATTAAATAATGGTATTGCGAGTCCGCATTCTGGGTTTGTTTTCATTTTTCGCTCCAGTATGCTCTTAGCCTTACTTGATAATTTTATGTTTAAAAGTCCTTGAATCTATTAAAACATAAATAAACGGAAACAATATCTGGTTTATAACCACAACCTCTTCGAAGAAAGGAAAGAGAAATATTTAGATTGAGACAAGCCCTGCTAACACCAGTTCGTAACCATGACTTTACGACAATTCCTTTTCGAAAACGAATCAGTCAAGTAAGTTTTTATACCTATACGTAATTATTTATTTTAAATCTGTGATGAAATACCATGAACCTACCATGAACTCTTAAAGCGTGAGTCTTTTGACTGTGGGAAAGAGATGGTGCTAGACGACTTCTGTGGCTCTGTCTTTCCCACAGCCTAAACTGGATCGCGTTGAGAGCTCGTGGTAGGGCCTCAGATGTTATGTTCGGGACAGCATTACCTGATCAATTTAGATTGGGTGCGGAAGACAGACGTGGGTAGAAAAGAACTGAGAGGGTTAAAATGAGGTACAATTTAGGAAGGTTCAACTTCTGCTGTCAAAACTCCTACACACTATGCCGCGTCGGCGGTATATCGGCTTATTTGGCCGCGTGGGCACAGATTACCAGATACTGCACTCCACGTACTTATACGCGCTAACTACCTACTGGCCGCCGGTCCATAGAAAGACCTTAGTGCAGCGGGTTGTCAATAGCCGCGCGACGCGCACGCACGCATATTTAAGTCGAATTGATGTTAGTTTTGAAATACTAAGATATAGTTGAAGAGATGAAACTATTTTTTACGGTTTTCCTCGTGATGCAGAGGTTTTTTGTTGTTATGAAAAAATGTAGGTACGCGAAAAGGTAATGAATGTTAAAATGTAATGTAACAACAGTCAGTATTAATTATTTAATACTGTCGTTTATTATAAAGTTGTAGGTAGGTACATTTTTCATCGACGATTCACGTTTCGATTATTTTAAAAGTACCCACGACATAGGAAAAATTTCTGGTGTAAAAAAAAAACTTTTTTTTTTTCTTTTTGCAAGTGTATATTTTTATTTTCACTTGTTCCGTTGGTGGTCTGTAATAAAATCTTGATAAGTTGATAATTATATTTGTCTTACTTCCCGGCTTCCGATTGAGCAGATGTACTCGTGATAATAGGTACAGCCGAGTTTCGTTAACTCTCGCTATTACGAATTATCGAATGTTTAAAATTAATATCAAAAGGAAAAAAATGAAAAAAAAAATAAGTAAACAAATTCGTACGAAAGTAAGTGGACTGTGTCAAAAAAAAACCCTAGGTACTAACATCATTGTCGACAGAGGCAGCCCTCGTAATTTAGAATATCCACGCGGCGGCGCGCCTCTTCAAAGCGAAATTTACTTTACGTTTGTATGGTTAAGGCACATTTTCGTTCGCAGCGTCTGTCAACTTGAAAGTGTAGGCTATTATAGCGGTAGGTATTGAACATGTTGTATGGAGTGAGTTATATGTAATATGTGGCGTGGGTGTATGCTGTGCCGTTATCCATGCTTTTTTCAATACCCTAAGAGTAGCAAGTCATGTCGCCGCCAGTCACAAATGAGATTAGACTATCAAAGGGTTTTTTACCTAAACTTCCTTCTGTGACATCCAAGCATTAGCAGTACTTCTTCTCTTATCGAAGCCACAGTGACATCCTTTTCTGGGGTCTCTGTGTTTTTAAGGACCAGAGAACGTGAATGTACGTACAGCTGCAAACTTCTTGACGACGAGACCATCCTTGATCATCCGCAAGACATTTGGTCAAGGTTGTAGGTATCAGAAGAAAGTAATGCTTTTTTTTCTGTTGCAGTGGCATCAACACCCCTTCGGATTACCTGTACATTAAAATCGTACGTTTCATGTTTATCATCATCGGTTCTTGGCCTCGGAAATTACTTGGGGAGCCTGAACCGAACTACCAAGCCGTATTCATTAGAATCTTGTACTTTGTGTTCCATTTTTCTCTCAGTTCTGGATACGTTACTTATGTCTACATCCATTTTAGCGAACTAAATTTTTTGGAAGCTGGTCATAATTATATTATTATAATGATGTCTGCTGTTGTTCTGGTAAGTATCATTTGAAGCTCTACCCAAATTGGTTTAGCCGTATCTAAGATAAGCACATGTATTACGGAGATTTATATACTTAATTATTATTTATTACTAATGTTTGCCCGCGGCTTCGCTTGCGTTAATTTGAGAAACAATACGGATCGTGTAAGTGGCGCCATCTGGAATATGAACGTAATTGTTTTCTCGGCAACAGCTCTCTTCTGTTATTCGAGATGAAAGATACCCTATATCCGTGTCTATACTCCTGACAACGTATAAATGCTAAATTTTGAGACGATCGAGTCAGTAGGTAGTAATGCGTGAAAAGGTAAAAAAACAAACATACTTGCATTTTTATTATTAGTTTAGCTCAATAATGTTATACCTAGGTACATAGTTTGCATAGGAAACATCCTTATTTGAGCGACATTAATTTCAAAGATCCGTGTTTATCTTAAACATTAGACCATAATTTTTTGGTCGATTTACAGTATCGCTGCAAATTGAACGTACGATAGCATTGCTCTTCTCCCTTGAGCATACCGCGTGATACCTAAAAAATAACTAATTATTTGACTCGATGAGTAGGTACAACTTGTCGTCGTTTCAAACAGAATCTATGCACTGGTTTGAGCACCAATTCAAAACATAAATAAACACAAAATAATAGAAACACTGATTGTTTTCGAATCTTTAAAATTCCTACACCTCGAAACAATTACAGTTTAAAAAAAAATCCAACTTACTACCTACAATTTAAATCAGTGTAGATTTATATCCTAGAGAACTATTGAAAAAAAATAGTGATAAATTTAAATTGCTAATAATATTGAAATAAAAGTATGCACGATTTTTTTTTTATTTGAAACTCTTTGGACAAATAAAAACAAAAAAAATGAAACACAAAAAGTCAAAAAGAAAATTGCAAGATTTGATCCTGAGACCCCTTGCACGAAAGTCAAGCAGGTTACCAACCAGACTGGCTAGTACGCTGACAGTAGTTTATAAATAGCGGTATAAGAACCGCTATTTATAAACTACTGTCAAAACCAAACAAATGTCAACAATGACTGAAAATCAACATATTATAACATTGCTAATCCCCCAAGGAGAATAGCGTAATTATACATATCCTATTAATTGAAGAGCAGTTTAAGGAATATTTGAGAAAAAATTGAATAAATAATATCCAGTGGTTTAGCTTCCAACTCCAAACAAACATTTAAAAACAACAAAATTCTAAATTGCTTATCTCCCAGGGAAAATAGCGTAATAATACATGGCCTATTAACAGAAGCATATTATTAGAAACATTTGAGGAAAAATTGATCGACAACTTTACAGTGGTTTAGGAGATACATCAAATCAAAAAAACATAAAAAATTTCGAAAAAAAAAGTTGATTTGGCATCAGAATCGATCCCTTATCTCGAAAAAAATACAAAAAGAAAAAAATATTCAATGTACAGGAATGACAGCTCTACGATTTTATTATTTATGTAAAGATTATTACAAAATCCGCAGCTCTTAAACATACTTTTTAACACTTATTGTACAATTATTATAGCCAATTATAGATTTACAATCTCCTAACTTTACACAGATACATTGCTACAGAACATAAACAATTTTGAGTCGTGTGAGATATAAGAGTGTGCGTGTGCCTGTGTAGTGTAATGTTAGGTAGCCTGGTGTAATGTAGTGTATTGTAGTGTAATGTGATTGTAGCGGGAACCGATCAATTTACCGAATTTCGTTTGTTCGAATTTTATTATACCGAAAACTATTGACCGACATCTCTTTTGCTATATGCATTATTTGACATTATTTTCAGATCATCGAAGTATCATTAGCCATAAGTATTATTTTACCGAAGTATGTTCCGCCGATTAACAAAATAACTTTTTACTATTGACCGAAGCCTCTTTTAAACTTTTTTCAGTAGCCAAATGATTTATTTGCCATATTTTCACCATACCGATACAACGTTTTACCGAAAATTTAATTACTGTCATAAAAATTCAATATATTGTGCTACAAAACTTTACTTTTTTTTGAAATGCTGCAAAGCCGAAAGCTCGCGTGGACCACCCAAAACCCCTCCGCGCCAGCGCGATTTTAAATTACACTCTAGGGGTAGCGGACAAGACTACGTAAAGTCGGCTTTGACAGAAACCGGAGCCATGACAGAAACAATGCTTGTTGCATGTTGCATGCTTGCTTGAATGCTGCGTGTTTGCTGCATGTTGCACGCTGCGTGCTTGCTACTTGTTGCATGCTGCATGCTTGCTTGCATGCCGCATGCTTTCTTGCAAGCTGCATGCTTGCTTGCATGCCGCATGCTTGCTTGCATGCTGCATGCTTGCTTGTATGATTTCTTGTGGTGCTTGTTTGCATGTTGCATGTCTGTTTGTATGCTGTATGCAAGTATATCACAATATAAACCTTTTTACAAACACAAGAACAACACAATATAAAATAAAAAGTCACAAAAGTGTATCAAGAATCACACAAAATGCCTAGTTTGTAGGCGCCATTGAAATGTAGGTAGACAATACAAAATAATGGTGCAAATGTCATATTACTATAATATAACTCTGACGGGTATTGTATTATCATTAATGACATTTGCTGTTAATGACATAGTTGGACTATTAGGGGTGTTCTGGCTAGCACGCGTGTTCGAATCTTTTTGCGCATTTTGTGTGATTCTTGATACTCTTTTGTGACTTTTTATTGTACATTGTGTTGTTCTTGTGTTTGTAAAAAAGGCTTGTATTGTGAAACACTTGCGTACAGCATACAAACAGACATGTAACATGCAAAAAAGCACCACAAAAACATGCAAGCAAGCATGCAGCATGTAAAAAGCTGCAAGCAATCAGCATGCAACATGCAGCAAACACGCAGCATTGAAGCAAGCATGCAACAAGCATTGTTGCATGCAACAAGCATTGCGACCACGGACCGGAAGGCGCAGCGTAGGCAGGCCTCCCACTAGGTGGACCAACGACATCGTGAGGGTCGCGGGCAACGGATGGATGCAAGTGGCGAATTGTCGTTCGGCGTGGCGGTCTAAGGGGGAGGCCTATGTTCAGCAGTGGACGTCTTCCGGCTGATGATGATGATGATCACAGAATTTGATATACAGACAAAAATCTAATAATAGTTGTTTCGGATTCAATTGCGTTGATAATAATATTTCTCTTATGTTTTCCATATACATACAGAGTCATAAAGCGATTAGTTACATTTTTGTTATAAATATTTAGGTTACATAATTATTATATTCGGTTCTGAAAAGTTGTTTAGTAATAGTAAAAGTTGTTTATCCGACAGTGGTTGCATATCTTTGTTTCATTTTCAGTCCCGAATTTCAACCTTGGCCTTTTCTGAGAAGTATCGAATGGTGGCCAAGGATTATCTCAGAAAACATCATCTGTTCTACTACAAAGACCGTTCTGAATTTGCCATGAAGGTAAGCTTCTATGTTAAGTAGGGTAATTAAATCATAAAATACAGGGAATAACACTTGATTCAAGGCTACAATGGGGCCCTCACATAACAACACTTGCAGGGCGATTATGTTCAGCAGCATATGCTGTCAGGAAAATTCGCCAATTCACTGACGTTGATACCGCGAGAATTGTATATTTTAGCTACGAGTACTTCCAAAGTGTAATGTCGTATGGTATCCTATTGTGGGGACGGGCGGCTGACATCGAAACCATCTTTATTCTCCAAAAGAGAGCGATCCGAGCTATATAACATATGATTATATTATAATCTCCGTAGACGCGATTCTCTAAGGGAACTGTATAAGGAAATTAACATCTTGACGGTTCCTTGTCAATAAAAATAATGAAAACAATAACATAATGTACGTTAGAAAAAATCTGCATCTTTTCTCTAATGCCTTTGTCAAACTGACAGACGAACCGAATGCGTGGCGTAGCGTTTTTGTTTGTAATGTTTGGAATTGTTTGAAGTCTGTCACATAGAGTATCGGATCGCTTTCGCATTTTTATATGACTTGATTCGGTTCGGTTCGCTATCGCCTGTCTGTTTGACAAAGGCCTTAAAGAGGTGACAGACATAATTATCATACTAGAAATAGGGACCAATTAGTTCAGCCGGGCTTCAGACTCGCCAAAGTAGACTCTTCCTTCATGGGGTACTGTTTAAAATGCTAATTATACTCGTAATAAGCTACCGCAAAATGTTCTTGAACTGAATGAAACTAAATTCCAAACATGCATTAAACGCACACTTTGTAAGCGCCTGCTTACAAAGTGTTTTTTTCATGTCATTAAACGCTAATGCATGTCACAAACTGAGCGACACTATCGCTGATAATAATGCTTGGCTCCATGCTGGTCCTGCTCCATGAGACTAAAGCTATTGTCAAACAGACAGGGCGAAGCGAATGCGATCCGTCATATAAAAAAGCGAAAGCGGTCCGATAGTCTATGTGACAGGTTTCAAACAATTCCATACAATTACAAAGAAAAACGCTTCGGCACGCTTTTCAGTTTGACAAAGGCATTAATGTGTAAATAAATTGATAGTGGAAGTATAGTATATAGTGAATATTAAGTTGTTGGAGCTGCTGAAGATTTGTACAACTGTATTTGCATTGTATAGATTCAATCTTCCTTGTATTAATTCTGGCGATCTAATAAGAGTGTCCATGGAGTTTCTTGCACGTTCTTCTCCATAGAGATCTACTTCTTGGAACGGGCATCTACGGTACTTTCACAGTTTTTATGTCTTGTGACTGAGACTGTAGCACCATAACTTGTAGTGTTTAATAATATTCCTTTGATTGTCTATGACAATTCAAAAGTGCCTGTAACTGGCCGACTTGAAATAAATGCTTTGATTGATTGATTGACAGCAGATTTAGTCCACCTTTTGTACCGTTTGTTTTTTAAATTAATGTGTTAATACATTAATTTTAAATACATAAAGAAGTCAGACAAACATGTGGATCGCCTGATGGAAAGCGGTTACGGCAGTCTATGGTGCGTCTCATTTCATATAAAGTTATTTGATATATTTTTATTTCAAAACGTTAACATGATATAATGAACGTGAGATATACCAACAGTTGATATAATTTCTTTACACATAATGTTTGTGTTACTCTAAAACTCATTTCATATAATTTAATTTGATTATCGTTTATTTAAAGCCGGGTTGCACTACAGTGCGTATAAGCTATGAGCGCACGACCTCACCCCCCGGGGCGGGGCGAGTCGACAGCGGTGCGGGCGGTAGGGACCGTGTGTGTATGCCACAGCGAAGCGTAATGCAGTTAGTCAATTACGTTCGAGTGTGTCTGGATTAGATTTTCGTAAAATGATAGTCGGGATAGTTTTGATTTTACAAAGTGCATACAATGGAGTACTTTATTAGGCAGCAGTATATTTAATATGTGCCGAGTTTGGTCTCGTTTTGTTAGTTATGATGAGATCTTACCTCTGGACTTGATGGAGTGACCTGAAGGTCTACATCGGTGACTGCCACTTGAACTCGGCGACGGATCGAACTAGATGTGCCGAGTTTTGGGCTCGTTTTGTTAGTTATGATGAGATCTTACCTCCGGAATTGATGGAGTGACCTGAAGGTCTACATCGGTGACTGTCACTGGAACTCGGCGATGGATTAAACTAGATGTGCCGAGTTTGGGCTCGTTTCGTTAGTTATGATGAGATCTTACCTCCGGACTTGATAGAGTGACCTGAAGGTCTACATCGGTGTCTGCCACTGGAACTCGGCGACGGATCGAACTAGATGTGCCGAGTTTGGGCTCGTTTTGTTACTTATGATGAGATCTTACCTCCGGACTTGACGGAGTGTCCTGAAGGTCTACATCGGTGACTGTCACTGGAACTCGGCGACGGATTGAACTAGATGTGCCGAGTTTGGGCTCGTTTTGTTAGTTATGATGAGATCTTACCTCCGGACTTGATGGAGTGACCTGAACTGCCGTGCAGGCCCTAAAACGCAGTAACAGGCTTTTTGTCATTTTTTTGTTGAATATTGAACCTTAATGTACACGTTATAAGGAACATGTAGATCTAATCAAGTATTTGTTAGGATGCTCTAACTAAACGGTTAAAAAATCAAATTTAAGAAAGCAGTTACTTAATTTTGCATGTCTAAGTATATTACAATACCAACTAAAATACAGTAATAGCAGTTACGTCTACCACGATCCGTCACTTTACCAAGTTAAACGCAGTAAATATCGATATTACCACAAAAAATCTGTATTCCACACCCAAAAAAATATTGAGGAATATAAAATAAAAAGCAGGAAGTCGTTTTTGTACCAAAAGTGTTAATACTGCATGGTTGATCACTAGTTTATTTCACAATGAACTACAGATTAAAATGCAGCAAAGTACCTACTAAAAAGTGGTATTTTATGTAGTGTTATTGAAGTAACTTAATATGGTGAAAACTAGCTAAAAAGCAGTATGTTCATTACTTACTGCAGTATAGTCAGTATTTTCAAAAGATTAAAAAAACTTAAATGCTAATTAAAACGCAATATGATACTCTGTCACTGCATTATAATTGGAAACTTGAACGATTTTACTAATTTCACTGCAGTTACAGGACTTACAGGTCATAATTTACTGCGTTCTAGTCAGAATTTGTCGCTAACTCTCTCTCTCAATCAGTCGAATTCTTCTAATTTACCACGAAAACCTAAGCAAAAATCAGGGGTACTTTTCGAGCTAGAGTGAAATATACATAGTGAAATATGTATAACTCGGCACATCTAGTTCAATCCGTCGCCGAGTTCCAGTGACAGTCAACGATGTAGACCTTCAGGTCACTCCGTCAATTCCGTTGGTAAGATCTCATCATAACTAACAAAACGAGCCCAAACTCGGCACATCTAGTTCGATCCGTCGCCGAGTTCCAGTGGCAGTCACCGATGTAGACCTTCAGGTCACTACATCAAGTCAGGAGGTAAGATCTCATCATAACAAACAAAATGAGCCAAAACTCGGCACATCTCGTTCGATCCGTCGCCGAGTTCTAGTAGCAGTCACCGATGTAGACCTTCAGGTCACTACATCAAGTCCGGAGGTAAGACCTCATCATAACAAATAAAACGAGCCCAAACTCGGCACATCTAGTTCGATCCGTCGCCGAGTTCCAGTGGCAGTCACCGATGTAGACCTTCAGGTCACTCCATCAAGTCCGGAAGTAAGATCTCATCATAACTAACAAAACGAGCCCAAACACGGCACATCTAGTTCGATCCGTCGCCGAGTTCCAGTGGCAGTCACCGATGTAGACCTTCAGGTCACTACATCAAGTCCGGAGGTAAGATCTCATCATAACTAACAAAATTAGCCCAAACTCGGTACATCGGTTTGATCCGTCGCCGAGTTCCAGTAGCAGTCACCGATGTAGACCTTCAGGTCACTCCATCAAGTCCGGAGGTAAGATCTCATCATAACTAACAAAATTAGACCAAACTCGGCACTCATTAAATATACTGCTACATAATATAAAATATTCTTTTCTAATACTACTATTTTCTAATACTTTCTGTGCTAATAAACAATTAGTCTATTAACTAGCTTCTGCCAGTGACCTCGTACGCGGATCCTGTTGCTTATTCCAGCGACAATGGGGTCGTCAAAATCGAAGATCTGAAACGTCTGATGTCGAATTCTTAGAGCCTGGGACGGGAAAACAACGGGACGCGCATGACGATTCCAGACTTGGAGTTCCACATCAGGTGTTCCAGATCTTCAGTTTTTATACGACAACAGGGAGTGCTCATCAGGCTGATTACTGTAGATGGAATAGTGTAGCTGGGCTCTTGGAGTTCCACATCAGGTGTTCCATATCTTCAAATTTATTGTCTCAGCAGAGAATGCTCATCACGCGGAACAATTTTTGCTATGGCGCTATTTTTGTATCTCTTATAGTTTAGCTGATCTATTGCAGTTCTGCATCAGGTGATCAAGTTTCCAAGATAGATTATAGGCTAATTATGTTGCCGAGACTTAATAGCTATACAACAAAAAAAAAAAAACAATCAAATCCGTCCAGTAGTTCCGAAGATTAGCGTGTATGGAGTAACTTCTCCCGTTTTCCTAACATTTCCCTTTACTGCTCTGCTCCTATTGATTGTAGCGTGATGAAAAGTATACTATAACCAGCGCAGGAGTATGAGAAATAATTGTACCAAGTTTCGTCAAAATCCGTCGAGAAGTTTTTGTTTCTATAACGGTTATACAGACAGACAGACAGACATACAATAATTTTATTAATTGCATTTTTGGCATCAGTATCGATCCCTAATCACCCCCTGATAGTTATTTTGGAAATATATTTCATGTACAGAATTATTATTGACCTCTCTACAGATTTATTATAAGTATAGATAGATAAAGTACTCCATTGTATGCACTATGTAGAATCATAACGCACCCCCCCTGGAAAAAACGCGTAACTCGACTTGCGTCAATTTTTTTTTATTAATGCAAAAAATCGACCGTACTCTAATACAACTTCTCACAAATTTTCAAGAAGCTAGCGCCAAAAATAAGGGTACTGTCACAAAAAAATGTGTATTTTTGCGACAAAAAATAAAATAGTTTTCCATGCATAAAAAGATGTATACATACATACATTTATTTATTTTAAAACTTTCCCTGGGTATAAAGCCATAAACACACATACCCATAACTAACACGAAGATTTAAAATAACTTTATAAAAGTAAATAAACATAGGCATTTGTTCTTGGATACTATTACGAAGGCGTGTCTTGCAAGTCCACTTACTTACATATTGCACGAAACTTGTTGCGGGACTGTTTTGCGTTTTATATCGTTACGTAGTTTCACCAAGGAGATGTCATAAACATCTGACGCGTAGCTGCATTTACTTCTTTACGCTCGCAAGAGACATAATAAGAATTCCTCGAAAAACTTTATAATAGGAGCATGGAATGTACGAACACTCTTGGATGATGACTCTAACCTTTGTCCCGAGAGGAAGACTGCCATTGTGGCAAGAGAACTCTCAAGATACAACATGGATATCGCGGCTACAAGTGACCCATCTTAGTGGTAGCCGAAATCTTTGCGAGCGATTATTGGATTGGAAAACCAGCAGAAGGGCAAGCAACTAGCGGAAATTGGCTTCACAGTACCTACGTAACAAAATTGCGGCACTCTTAACACAACTTCCGAAAGGAATTAATGATCGCATAATGACCTTGCGCTTGCCAGTTCATGATACTTAATATATCCATTGCACCTCATCAGTATCTACGTACCAACCTTAATAGCTAATGATGATAATAAAGCAAAATTCTATCGGAACCTGCCCTGCTTACGGGAATTCCACCTCAATGCAAAATTGGCCTACTGGGTGACTTTAATACACGTTGGTACTGATTACGAAGCATGGCGTGGTGTCCTTGGTCGGCATGGAGTTGGGAACTGCAATGCTAATGGCTTGGAGTTTGACCTGTGCCTGACTTATTTTTCGCCTAGCAGAAAAATATAGGACCTCGTGGATGCACCCTAGATCCAAGCAATGGCACCTTATTAATTAAATTATTGTATGTTATAAAAGACCTGAACCACGACTTGATAACACGACCTATGTGGGGTGTGGAGTGCTGGTTAGACCATCACTTATTCGATCAAAGATACGTCTGTAAATAAAAGCTCATCGACGCGCAGCGCATAAGAAACCAGTGAATGTTTGTGTTGTTTCGGTGTCAAGGCGTTTATATGCCAAACATCTTCATGATAGCGTGTCATGTACTATACCAAAACCACTGAAGGAAAACCAGAACTAGTTCCATGACTTACATAGACAAGGAAATCAGAGCATTTCTTGAAACCCACACCACAGACTAGAACTGAGATCTCTATCAAACACCGATAGACGAAAATCATTAAAATTAAAATTAAGATCAGAAAACAATTTTCGGACCCAAATTGAGAAAAAGGCACCACGTGCACAAGGCACTCGTGACAGGGACTGTAAACTGACAGATCATAAGCAAATCCTAGATAGATGGGCTGAACATTTCAATGACGCTCTTAATCTCTGCTTTCAGACAACTGATTTACCATTGGAAATATTGAATGCGGTCCCATCAATATATGCTGATCCACAAATACAAAGTAGGCTCTTCAACTTAGTGCTCAAGGTATAGGAAGCCGAAAATGTACCCCAAGACCGGAAGAATGCCTCCATTTGCAAAATTTGTAAGGGTAATGGTGAATTATTGGACCGTGGTTCTTACAGAGGCATCTATCTTCTGTCTTCTACTGGGAAGCTCATATTGCCGATAGCCGCTTATCAAACCTTGTGGAACAGATACTTCCAGAGACGCAGTTCGGTTTTAGACCCAGCAGAGGAAATGTTGACGGCATTTTCATAGTGAAACAAATTCAAGAGAAAAGCCTTGAACAAAACTGTCCTCTGTACATGAGTTTCGTTTACCTAGAAAAGGCCTTCGACTGCGTGCCCCGCGCTCCACTTTGGGTAGTGTTGCAAAAGGCTAGATTTCCTGAGAAATTCGTCAACATGATTCGTCAGTTTCACGAAGGTATGACGGCGCGTGTTCAACATGAAAACGATTTCTCAGACCTAATTTAAATAACCAGCCATGTGAAACAAGGCTGTGTCATGGCTCCCACGTTATTTTCACTCTATTTCTCAGCTCTGCTTAATGATTCTTTACAGCAAAGTCTTGGACAGATTGAACTCAATGTTCGCACTAATAAAAGTGTCATTGACATCTCACGCTTCAGGTTGAGCTGGCGAAAACTAAGACGTCTAGGGTTCCTGTGCTTGACACACTCGCCATTGTAACAATTAGATAATATGTATTATAGAATTAGTAATGTTTATAATAGTTGTGTAACAATTTTGGTGTACAATAAAGTATGTTCCATCTATCTATTTATGCTGATGATGTATGCCTGTCAGTTGACCGTGTGGAAACTCTCCAAGACTATCTTAATAGCCTTCAGGCCTGCTGTTCTAGATTTGGCTTGTAATACGCGTAAAGAAAACCCAAGTTACATATAAAACAACCACCAAGGGGACGCGTCGATGTCAGCTCAACCGTTAAGTTGAATTCTGTGTCATTGGAAGAAGTACCGCATTTTAAATATCTCGGAAGTCAAGTCTCCAACGACAATCGACTGGCGTCTGAAATTCTAGAACGGATTGCTAAAGCAGCCGCTGCCTTTGGAAAGCTTCTCAAGCGTGTGTGGACCTCTCATGACCTGAAACTGCACACGAAAATATGCGTTTATAAGGCCTTAGTTTTACCAATACTCACCTACGCCGCGGAAACCTGGTGTCGATTTAGAATAAAACTTCTTTAGTATAAAATACCCGGCTTTACTTATTTTTCCTTCGGATGGGCCTGAATGCTGTTAGGTTAGGGGTATAAGCTAGTGAAGGAAGTGAACAAATACTGTTACTTCATTAAAGTTCGATAACAGATTAGAGTCAAAGTGTTTCAACAATACCAAAGGTATTTTTTTCTGTGTTTTAATAATTGATAGAAGATTTCCGTTTATTTAGCTTTTAGGCACTTCATTTTACATACCATAGGCTTCTACAGCATGTAATCGATTAATATGATTAAAAACACAGCAGCTTATTTTGTTTTTAACTATTTTAAATCTATATAGTATTGACATACAATTTTTGTACCTGACAATCTGTGAACAGTAAAATAGAAGTTTACGATGTTACACTGCATTATTTGAATATTTTTTCCAATAAAAAACAAGTTTATTCAGAAGCTCCAGTATAACGTAGAAACTTTCGCATGCAAAAAGTATGTATTTATGTTTACTTAAATGAATTCTTCGTGTAAAAACTACGTAAGTGATACTTACACTTTCGGACTAGCCTAAAATTGGAGCATGAATAATGGAATAACTGCACTTAACGCAGCCAATGCGGGACATCAAAGATGACAACAAAGCAATATCCATTTTTACACCGGCATCTTTTGTAACAGTTTCGGGGATTATTTACGTAACCGTATAATTCGACCTTATCTCACAGTATACATAACACAATGAAAAATCGGAAACTCTATCATTTCGCCGCTGCAAAATGCTATCTTTTGTTATTTACAAGGTTTTCGTGGGATTTTTTTTACAACGTGGAACACGTTTTTTTAAGCTCCTGAAAAGTTGTCCGATTTCACTTACCGCTTTCTTACAGGAAGGGTGCGAACTATCCCTACTATCATTTTACGAAAATCTAATCCAGACACACTTAACATTTATTTATTTATTTATTTATCAAATTACAACGGCTGTGTGTACAACCAATTAGAGCAATTTAAGGACAATATGAAAATTAGAAACACGAATTAAACAGTATAAATTAGAATATAAAAAACATAAAAACACATTAGAATATAAAATTATAAAAAAACATAACAAGAAAAACACTTTCATAAATTCATCTCACAGTACTTCTGGCATACCAATAAAATCTTCGACCATCCATCCACAAACAGATCTTCTGTTGGATTAACGTCCAAGAGATCATTAAGTGCGGCCAGAGTGCGAGGGATTGGCGACTTGGCACGTGCAACCGTACGACATGCAGGCACGGCAAACAGCCTGTGCTTTTTGCCCCTGCAGTAGTTATCTGGGACATAAAAGCGCGCCAGCTCATCTAGCAGATCAGGAGCGTCGATAGTACCACGGAGCGTCTTACAAGCTATTGTGAGCTGATCTCGTGCTCGCCTTACCTCTAGCGAGTTGTATCCGAGGCAACCCAGTAGAAATTTCGTCGGATAGAGGTAAGGATAGTAGCCGTGTTTCTGCTAATCAAATCAAATCAAATCAAAACGTTTATTTCAACTAGGCCAATTACAGGCACTTATGAATTGTCAAAAGACATAAAATAAAACAATTACAAAAATAGTTATGGTGCTACAGTCTCAGTCACAAGACATAAAAACTGTGAAAGTACCGTAGGTGCTCATTCCAAAGCGTAGATCTCTATGGAGAAGAATGAGCAAGAAACTCCATGGACACTCTTTTTCAATCGCCAAAATTATTACAAAACTTTTGTTACATCATTCATCATCAGATGGTACATTATGTGAGAACGATGTGGCAAGTTAATAGTGTCCATAGTAAAATAAAAAGACAATTCAAAATAAAGTTACTAATAATTAAAATAGGCCGTGGCAGCTAAGAGATGACCAGTCCCAACTGACAGCGCCCGTTCACGAACATGACACATATATCAGCACCATTCAGCTCAACCATTTTGAAGGGAACTAAATGATCCGACATACACGCCACCATCAGCGAGACCTTTGAGTGAGCATGACATACTCTCAACTGCCAGAGTCATTCAAGTCAATGAAAGACGTAGGTTTCTAGTCAAAGATAGCTCTGAAGTACATGGTACTCACACAATGCTGGCTATGACGCTATATAATACTAGATGAATACACTCTATACAATGCAAAAGATAATTTTACATTCTTCATCTGCTCCGACAATTTTTTTAAAAATCCAGAAAACCTACGACTGTCGTACTTAAAAAATAAAAAAATACACACAAAAAGACAAGCAATAAAATGTAAAGTAGGACAACAATGTCCGTAAATCAAATGAAATAATAAAACAAATACAAACACATAAAATAAAACAAGATGACTTAACTAAGTCATAAAAAAAATAATATAAACAATTATATGAACACATATAACTAGTCTGGAAGAAAGAATAGAAAAAAAAGAGAACTAAAAACATCTGGGAAAGAGCATGAAAGCCGTCTTAACTTCAACAGAGTGACCAGCTGTTATTATCCACTAAGTAATCGTTTATGGAATAATATGCCTTAGAACAAAGGATGGATTTAATCTTTGATTTAAACTCATTAAACGGCAAGTCTAGCAATGACGAAGGCAATTTATTGTAGAATTTTATACCAAGGCCTACAAATGAGTTATGAACCTTATGAAGTCGGTGAAAAGGAACACGTAGGTGGTGCTTATTTCTCGTGTTAATAGTGTGAAAATCACTGTTTTTGGTATATAGGTGTAAATTCTGCCTAATATATATAATGTTGGCAAAGATGAATTGAGATGCCACCGTCAGAATGCCAATCTCCTTAAACAAATCCTTCAGAGAAACTCTAGTACCCAGCTGGTAAATTGCCCGAACAGCTCGTTTTTGTAAGACAAATATATTTTGAATATCAGCCGCTTTGCCCCACAATAAAATGCCGTAGGACATAACGCTGTGAAAATAACTAAAATAAACTAGTCGAGCTGTATCAACGTCTGTGTACTGTCTTACTTTTCTGACAGCGTAGGCAGCCGAGCTTAATCTTCCCGATAAACTTGTTATATGCGGGCCCCATTGAACTCTAGAATCTACTTTAATACCCAGAAACACGGCTGAGTCAACAGTTTCAAGTTCTTCATTATTTAGAACAATGTTAGGACCTAGATTTGTAACATTTGGCAAGGCGAACTTTATACATTTCGTTTTTTTGGCATTTAGGACTAAGTTGTTAGCAGAAAACCAATCCGTGACCAATGATAATGCGGTGTTAACTTCGTCAAATTCTTGTCTGTTTCTATCAACTTTAAATATAAGAGATGTATCATCTGCAAACAGTACAATGTCACAAATGCCCTTTAAAAGATATGGCAAGTCATTGATATAGACCAAAAATAAAAACGGGCCCAGAATTGATCCTTGAGGCACACCTAGCTGAACAGGTTGTCCAGAAGATTTCGAGCCATTAACATCTACGCATTGAAATCTATTACGTAAGTACGATTCTATAACATTAAGAGCTTCGTTTTGGATTCCGTAATGATGTAATTTTCGCAAAAGTGTATCATGGTGTACGCAATCAAAGGCTTTGGATAGATCACAGAACACACCAATAGCATTCTTAGAGCTCTCCCACGCCTCAAATATATGCTTCAGCAGAGCAACACCTGCATCAGTTGTTGATCGACCTTTCGTAAAACCATATTGTTCACTATGAAGGAGGCTATTTACATTAAAATGACTAAGCAACTGCTTGAGTATCAATTTTTCAAATATTTTGCTAAAAGCAGGTAAAATAGAAATTGGTCTGAAATTACCAATATCATTTTTATTGCCTGATTTAAATAATGGTATGACTTTACTACTCTTCATGAGGTCAGGAAAAGTACCCAGATCTACACATTTATTAAAAGTAATTGCAAGATAGGGGGCGACGATGTCAATTATATTACTTAAAAGTTTAATTGAAATGCCCCAATAATCACCAGTATGTTTGGATTTAAGTGTATTGAATACATTTACTACATCATATGGTGTTATGTGTTTAAAACTAAATAGGTTACCGCATTTAGGCACACTACTTTGCAGAATGCTTTCAGCTTTAGACGGAGACGAACTTAAGGAGCGAGTCGTAGTTATAGGAATATTTGCAAAGAATTCATTAAATGCGTCTGCTACGCTAGTCGCATTTGTAATTAATTGACTGTCTATCATAATCTCTAATTGCTTTTCATTATTAACCGATTTACCTGTTTCACTGTTGATAATTTGCCAGGTAGCTTTAACTTTGTTATTAGAATTTTTAATTTTTTCGCTTTAAAATTTTTGCTTATTTATGTACCTAAGGAAAGCCTTTTGAACTTTTTCTAATAACAGTGCATAGGTACTTTCGTGTGGATTCCACACGCAAGAGCTGGTTTCCAGCTTGCTACATACGAGGGCATTAAAAACTACTTTAATAGCATGAGCTGTACGAAAATCGCGGCAATTGCGCAGAACAAAGCCTAACCTTTGGTAGGATTGTTTAGCTACCAAGACCATATGATCGTGGAAGGTAAGCTTTCGGTCGAATGTGACTCCCAGGTCTTTCATGGCTGTAGACTTCGTGATGGTATTACCGTTTAAATGATATTCAAAATTAACTGGGTGCCGCATTCGCCCGAATGTCATAGCGAAGCATTTGGAAGAATTAAACTCCATCTTGTTGTCCACGCTCCACTTGTAAATAGCATCGATGTCTTGCTGTAGTGCGAAACTGTCGCTTTCAGAGTTAATTTCCAGGTACAGTTTCAAATCATCAGCATACAAGAGACATCTAGCATGAACCAGAACTTGAGGAAGATCGTTGACCATAATAAGAAATAATAGGGGCCCCAGAATTGAGCCTTGACTCACGCCGGAACGCGTGTGATAGGTATCAGACTCGTACATACCAAGCTTAACAAACTGTTGTCGATCACGAAGGTAATCTGCAAAGAGGCGGAGGAGAGATGGTGTAAACCCTATTTTGCTAAGCTTCATTAGCAGTGCGTCATTGTTAACCCTATCAAATGCCTTCCGGAAGTCGAAGTAAAGTACGTCTACCTGACGCCCGCGGTCCAAACTAGACGAGATATAGGTAGTCAACGAGTGTCATGAGATTTGTGTCAACAGACCTTTTGCTTCTGAAACCATGCTGCTCATTACAAAGATACTTGTTAATTTGCTCATAACATAACATAATTGACTAACTACATTACACTACGCTGTGGCACACACACACACACGATCCCTCCCGCCCGCATAGCTCTCTACGCTCGTCTCGCTGTCGACTTGCCCCGCCCCTTTTGCGGGGGGTGAGGTCGTGCGCTCATAGCTACGCACTGTACTGCAACCTCGCCTTAGTAAGGGAAATAATTATGTACATAATAATTGTTCAGCAGATTACAGACACACAGTAAGAGTCAAGTAATTTGGTGTCTGGCGTAGATTAAACCTGTATTGTAGATCAGTAGTGCGTTAATTTGTTATTAAATAAACTAAAATACCTTTTCTATGGCTTTTTGTAAAGTTTTCTATACCTAACAGATTTCTATACATCTAAGCATTTATTGTGTTAGAGGTGAGATTATAAATAAAGACTCGACTAAACTTTGTAGTTAAATTTGGATAGTAATTATATTGTTTAAAGATAAAACAGCACAGGTTTTCAAATGGTGGACATGAACCTCTTGCGCACCTTTGTTTCCAGTTGCGTTCATGAATTGCGTTTAAGCGCGAAATATTAGACTACTCTTTGAATGTTTAGCACAGAATACTTAAGTTTTAGTGAGTAAAGTAATGGTCCTAAACCACTCCCCTGAAGGATCCGAATATTTTGGGCTAAAAAAATATTTATCCAATTTTGTTTCTGTTACAGACTCAC
The DNA here is from genome assembly GCA_954870645.1 of Agrotis clavis. Classification (NCBI taxonomy): domain Eukaryota; kingdom Metazoa; phylum Arthropoda; class Insecta; order Lepidoptera; family Noctuidae; genus Agrotis; species Agrotis clavis. The sequence goes on from OX940925.1 coordinate 9,235,340, forward strand.
AAGATGGTCCACCTAGTATCTCATTTGTTCACGCTTTTCTTAGTAGTTCAGATGTGGGTGGGCTTATCTCTATTCAACTTGATTCCTATGTACAATAACTATGCTGCTGGGAGGTACAAAAGTGGAGGGATTCAAAACTCTACGTTTGAACATTCTCATTATTTGCCGTACCCTTTCAATACGTCGACTGAAATGAAGGGTTATATTATTGCTTGTATTTTTCATTGGTAAGTTTAATATAGCAGTGGAGGTCCAGTGGTATCGGTTCCGACGAATTACGAATTCGAACCCCACCAGGCGCATTACTTTGTTTAATTTATTTCATCACCACTGCTCTCAAAACGATGAAGGAAAACATCGTGAGGAAACCGGCATGTCCTAGAACCAAAAATTCGAAGACATGTGACATCTACCAACCCGCACTGGGCCCACGTGGTGGATTATGGCCCACTCCCTCTCACAGAGAGGATTCCTGTGTTCCAGCAGTGGTAACATCATAGGCTGATGATGAAGTTCAATATTCAATTACCAAGACAACTGCTTCTGCAAATTCACAAAATCTCAGCGTACTTACTACATCTATGAAAATGGAATCAAAAGTTTTGAAGACTTCAGTTATTTGGTGCCATTTCAGGAAAAGTTATGGTTACCGTTGAAACTGTATGTTGAGCCGAAGAACATATTACATAACTATACATTTAAGTCACTCTTAATAAATGAACATATAAGCGGCTTGGTGTATGTTGTCAAAATCTGAGAGTTTAATCGATGTTGACCTCAACGTCAACGAGAAGGCTGTAGCACTGGCAATCTCTAGATGGGGCAGGTTTAGTAGTAAAATTGCGGATACAGGAAACGTCCTTAAAAATCGTCCAGCCACCGAGGATTGGGCAGCAACGATCTCTAAAGTTTCAGTGACCTAACAGAGATCCCCACCCCAGGTCACCTGCCAAGCGTGGGGATTTTAGTAAGATTTGCTATACCTAGTGAAAAATAAAACATAGAACAGAAGTTGTGCTCAAAAACATTCTTGAAAAAAATACGAACGAAGTGATGATTGTGGAGACGCGTTGAAATTTTGACCTTTTATTTTGCAGGTGGATTTCATACGCGACCTCAACCTGGTTCATCGTGTTCGACCTATTTATGTCCCTAATGGTTTTCCATTTATGGGGCCATTGCAAAATACTGCTCAACCTTCTGAATGACTTCCCAAGACCAAGTTTCAATTTCATTGTAGTAGATGGATTAGAAATGAAAGTTGAAAAATATTCTAAAGAAGAGCTTTCGAAAGTTTCGGAGAAGTTGATAGAATGCATTACATACCATCAGGAGATTATCAAGTAAGAAAATGGAGTAGATACTAACGTTCTGATCAATTATATTAGTAATTTTTTGTAGTTTTTCTTTGCGAGTAGAGGATACTCGCATCCCCTTATTAATAAAACGAGAAGTAAAGTTTCGTCAAAGTAAATCCTTAAAAATGTATGGTTAGTCCGAAGATTATCCTGGTAGTAACTTTAGTTCACGTTTATTATTATGGTGGTCAAAGAATTGTAAGTCTACATTATGACCTTGATTTTGTCTGTCACATCTAAACAACCGTATGTTTATTTCAGATTTACAAACACAATTTCAGATGTATTTGGACCGATGCTGTTCGTGTATTATGTTTTTCACCAGGCTAGTGGTTGTCTGTTACTTCTGGAATGCTCACAGATGGTCAGTGCTACACATTACTAAATAATACTGTTACAACTCTGCATGACTGTGATTAGAGTTTTTTTTTTCAGACAACACAAGCTCTGATGCGGTACTTGCCTCTGACTATAATATTGACCCAGCAATTAATACAGCTATCAGTTACGTTTGAATTAGTTGGAAGTGAGGTAAGGGAACTCAAACAAAATTAGGGTATATGTAATGTAATATTAGGAGTCAACTTGGGGAGGCCTAAGACAGGTAGCCCACCTAAAACGGGTATGTGGCAGCGTCCATGCAGGACGCGGCGCATCATAGGGAGAGGCGACGCGTCCTGCACGGACACATCCTCAGTAGCAAGAACGACGCTCATACGGCCGCCGCATACCCTTTTTAGGCCGGCTACCCGTCTTTGACTTACCTCCCCTACATCATTTCGGGAAAAGCACTAGTGAAATAAAATTCACAAAGGCTGCTGTATGTTCAGATGAGCAATGCAACAAATCCACTACTGCTCCTCAAAAGGTATCGCAAAAGGAAGAATGAAAGTAATTCTGTGATTTGCCATTGTTTTACTTAGACAGGCCAGACAGGTCAAAGTTGTTTGTCAACATCTGCATGCTTTAACAGCATTAAAATCTCATGGTAGAGCAAAGACATCCGTGGTACCATCATTGTGCCAATCGGTGAGTGTCCAGTACATCTCTCCAATTCCTGGGCCGACCTCTAAAAACAACATTTAAAATTTTTTAACCTTTTTGTAATCGTGGTAAAATCATCTAATGAATCCTCCCACCCAAGGCGAATTGTATTGATTAAAATCCACGGTGATCCTTCAATAGCCCTTTACGTTCCAGCGTTACCTGGTTACCGGCAGACTTTTGCTCTCAGGAAGGTACCGTCAGATTACCTCTAACACCCTTTGACAGTAGCTTGATGTTAATAATGTACTTACAGAGTGAGAAACTGAAAGACGCTGTATATGGTGTGCCGTGGGAATGTATGGACAAGGAGAACAGGAAAGTGGTGGCCTTCTTCTTGATGAATGTACAGAATCCACTACATGTGAAGGCACTGGGTGTTGCTAATGTTGGGGTCACTTCTATGGCCATGGTAAGTAAGATTATAACGTTGATGAAATTTCCACTCTCAATATCAGAGTTTAAAAATAGTGCTTTAACAATAGGTTCACTGGATTGTAGGAATGCCTTGCGGCATTAAGTCATCATAATTATGTTAGTCTATTGTAAAAAAACAAACTAAACTGACTTACTAGACTGTGTTAAAACGTAACCCGTGGTACCACAAAAACTATTAAACGTCTGTTGAACACTCGTCTAAAAAATGTCAGATTATGACGTTGAATTAATAAGGTCCGTTTTGCAGTCACACTTTTTTTTAGACAAGTGTTCAACAGATGTTTAAGTTTTTGTAGTATGGCTGAACGTGTTTTGAAACAGTGTTTAACTTTGACGAAAAAGTGTGTCATTCATTGTTCTTTGATTACAGATTCTGAAAACTTCAATGTCTTACTTCACATTTCTACGCAGCAAGTAGATGTTGTACAACATTATTTTGACATGATTTTCCTCTTTCATCCAGTTCAAACGATCCTAATCGTTCAAGAGTTAAATATATTTTATCTATCAATATTTTTAATTCAGTTCTTTCTGTAATATCATAGTATTTCACTACAAACACACTCACTGCAAAATGACACTTAATTTTAAAATAAATTAAAAGGCTTGTTAAATCTTCATAAACTTGTGTTTTACTTGAATACCTAAATATTAAAATGCTATTCGATCCGCGGCTTTTATTTCTCCAAAAGTCTTTCCCATTTTTAACCGACTTCTAAAACAATACCAAAAAAGTGTAAAATAATTAACATTTCTGCCGGAAGTCGATGAGTGTTTTCCTTATTTTACACTTTTTTGTGTTTGTTACTACTAAAACAACTACAAAAAAAAGTGTAAAATAATAGTACATTATGCAACTAGTGAATAAAGAGCGGATTTAAAGCGAGGGCCATTTAAATGAATCAAGAGCAAGCGAAGGATTTTAATGACTGAATCACGACCGCAGGGAGTGATTCATGATGACTGAATCACGAGCGAAGCGAGTGATTCAAGTATTTAAATCCTGAGCGACGCGAGTGATTCAGGCCCCCGATTTAAATCCGTTTTATTCACGAGTTGCATACGATACTTTATACCATGACCACGAGAAAAATAATAATTAAGCGATGATAGATAGGTATTTAACGAAGAAAAAAAAGTCAAAGGTGCGTTTACAAACATCTAAATTCATATACACAAACACCCAGATCCGAAACAAATAACTGTAGATCATACGAAAATTTGCTCCGTGCGGGAATCGAACCCACAGCACGCGACGAAGTCATCCAATTGCTCGGTCACTGCGCCAACAAATTGACATTAAAATCGGAACAATGATTTAAATTAAGAGTAACATTTTCCTAACAATACGGAGGCTGACGGGGGTCGACCGCATCAATGTGTTCTAAAATCAAACACCAAAACAGTGAGAAAAAGAGCTTTTTACTCACTGTTTTCAGTGAGAAAAAGTAACTTTTTAAAGTGGGAATGGTATAATAGTACATTATGCAACGAGTGAATAAAGAGCGGATTTAAAGCGAGGGCCTTATATATGAATCAAGAGCAAGCGAAGGATTTTAATGACTGAATCACGACCGCAGGGAGTGATTCATGATGACTGAATCACGAGCGAAGCGAGTGATTCAAATATTTAAATCCTGAGCGACGCGAGTGATTCAGGCCCTCGATTTAAATCCGTTTTATTCACGAGTTACATACGATACTTTATACCATGACCACAAGAAAAATAATAATTAAGCGATAATAGATAGGTATTTAACGAAGAAAAAAAAGACAAAGGTGCGTTTACAAACATCTAAATTCACATACACAAACACCCAGATCCGAAACAAATAACTGTAGATCATACGAAAATTTGCTCCGTGCGGGAATCGAACCCACTGCACGCGACGAAGTAGTCCAATCGCTCGGTCACTAAGCCAACAAATTGACATTAAACTCGGAACAATGATTTAAATTAAGAGTAACATGTTCCTAACAACACGAGGGCTGACGGGGGTGGACCGCAGCAATGTGTTCTAAATTCAAACACCAAAACAGTGAGAAAAAGAGCTTTTTACTCACTGTTTTCAGTGAGAAAAAGTAACTTTTTAAAGTGGGAATGGTATAAAATATTTTTAAACCATTCCCACTTTAAAAAGTTACTTTTTGTTGGCTTAGTGAGCTAGCGATTGGACTACTTCGTCGCGTGTAGTGGGTTCGATTCCCGCACGGAGCAAATTTTCGTATGATCTACAGTTATTTGTTTCGGGTCTGGATGTTTGTGTATGTGAATTTTTTTTTTCTTCGTTAAATACCTATCTATTATCGCTTAATTATTATTTTTCTTGTGGTCATGGTATAAAGTATCGTATGTAACTCGTGAATAAAACGGATTTAAATCGAGGGCCTGAATCACTCGCGTCGCTCAGGATTTAAATACTTGAATCACTCGCTTCGCTCGCAGTCTTTAAAATCCTTCGCTTGCTCTTGATTCATATAAGGCCCTCGCTTTAAATCCGCTCTTTATTCACTCGTTGCATAATGTACTATTATACCATTCCCACTTTAAAAAGTTACTTTTTCTCACTGAAAACAGTGAGTAAAAAGCTCTTTTTCTCACTGTTTTGTTGTTTGAATTTAGAACACATTGCTGCGGTCCACCCCCGTCAGCCCCCGTGTTGTTAGGATAATGTTACTCTTAATTTAAAACATTGTTCCGAGTTTAAAGTCAGTTTGTTGGCTTAGTGACCGAGCGATTGGACTACTTCGTCGCGTGCAGTGGGTTCGATTCCCGCACGGAGCAAATTTTCGTATGATCTACAGTTATTTGTTTCGGGTCTGGGTGTTTGTGTATATGAATTTTTTTTTTCTTCGTTAAATACCTATCTATTATTTTTCTTGTGGTCATGGTATAAAGTATCGTATGTAACTCGTGAATAAAACGGATTTAAATCGAGGGCCTGAATCACTCGCGTCGCTCAGGATTTAAATACTTGAATCATGAATCACTCCCTGCGGTCGTGATTCAGTCATTAAAATCCTTCGCTTGCTCTTGATTCGTATACAACATAATTTTTTGTTTATGCGAAACCCAATACACCTGTCCAATATTTTTCTGTAAAGAATCTATGTACAAAATTTTAAAACCGTATCACAGAAAATCACAAAGTTATAAGCTTGTATATTGCCTGGTTGTCCGTTCAAAAACATGCTCATTTCGCGGTACACCCGCGTAATCCGCGTCTCCTGTGTTATACACTCTTGATAATAGTTTGGCAATAGGTACCTAACCGTACGGTGATTTTATTGTAAATAACTGGTATTAAAATAAAATAAAAATATTTTTGAAAAAAACTATAACATGGTGTAACAATTATTGGAATCGAATCAGTTACTGATTCTGAACAAACTATATTCAGGTTTCGCATATACTAAAAATAATGTTGTATATGGCCCTCGCTTTAAATCCGCTCTTTATTCACTCGTTGCATAATGTACTATTATCTACTCTCATAACGTTAAATATTCAAATTACGAAACTCAAAATGAGTTTTTATTGATGTACTTTATACCATACTATATCGAAATGAAATTAAAAAAAAATCATTATAACACCATTTCTCTAACAATTAATGTTATAATAATCTTTTTTTTTTCATTCCTATACAGATTACAGATCATAGATAAGTACATCTATTCCATTTTTTATCCGTGGCTGCGCGCGCTTTGCATGCACGGTGATATCGGGAATGTTGGAATTTTGACGTTTGTGTTTCGGTGGATGATTATTAGTGTTTATTAATCTTTATTTTTTATTTGATATGTTCGTGTTCAATGAGAGTAGATAAAGTAGTGTATGAAACTGCACATAATTAGGTATTAGACACTCGTGTGATACTACTCGTGTATAATACCCCTCATTATGCACCAGTTTCATAAAACTACTATTATTATTACGTCGGTCGTATTGCCAGACCAATCTTCAATCTTCTCGAAGGTTCCAAAAGGTTCTCGACAATTCCACGGAAGATTGTCATGGAGGTTTCTAGAAAATCTCTGATCTAGATGATTCGAGATGGGTCTGGAATGTTCCAGAAGGTATGGGACTGTGTAGAAGTCTATGGTTATTTCCCGAACTTTCAACCATCCTTTAGAAACATGTAGTGGGACTGATCAGGGTATAAATAGGGCGCCGATTAAAGCCGTGTGCTCTCACGACGACGCCTCAGTAGTCTGCTACTCGAATAAAAGTTGTCCTTTTCAGGACGATTTTTATTCCATTTTATTTCCTTTCTATCTTCCCTTTTAGGGAAAACGTTGCTAACAAAACCAAGAGGGTGGTGACTCAATCATCCCGCCGAACCCCTTAGGGCGAGGTTAATTAATTGGGCTCGGAAGCTGGAAGCTCGGCCTTGGGGGATCTCCTAGTCGAACCTAGTCTCTGGTTTCGTTCACAGCTACACACCTGGTGTCGGTTGGGTGTGTCTACTCCTTCGCACCAGACCCAAATAGGTAATGTTGCACAATAAGACTGGCAACTGGTTACTCATCCCCGGGAACACCTATCCGGGGAGTTAGGTTTGTTAGTGTTGGGTTAGGTTAGTTTATTTCCCGAGAGCTTCACTCTTATGCCACCTACTTTACACTGACATCTGGAAAAACTCTTTCGGGAGTTTTTCGAACAAATCCTCTCAGAAGACAGGGCTTTCGCCGTTAAATACGGCAAACATTTTGCTGCTTTATAGCAAAAACTTGCAGCTCCCAACCGCAAGCGATGTTATCGACAATCTTTTGTCGCCCTCGCCCGCCGACACAGGCATTACCTTAACAGCCGACAAAGGCTTAATTTCCGAGCCGCCTATCCCTTTATCTTTCCCTCGGCCCATTGTCTCAAATTCCTGTGTTTCCCTAACAAAGGAATCGGCTTATGTGCATTCTGCACCTGCTCCCATTGTCGAGAGCATGGTGTCTCTGACCAGTCCGACCCCGAACTCTCTGAGTCCTCCTCCTCGGAAGACAACGCCGTCGACCCGGGTATGGTCCATGATCAGATAGCGAGTCGCGTTTCGCATTCCTCGTCGTCCGCATACCCTGCGGTGGCCGGAACGCCTCGCGACGTCCAATGCCGTGGGCGATTGGGCGTCTCCCGCAGGTGTCGTTACCGTTAATGAATAATGTGAAACGCTTGTTCGCGGGGAGTTCGGTTAGGATTTTTTAAAGTAGATTTGTGAATAAAAATACTATAATAATATTATCCTCTTAAAGTACAGCTAACTGGAAACTAAAGGGCATAAATTATGAGATACTTAAGTCATATACAAACAACACAAAGAGTGTATTATTAATTTAATGTTTAACTTAATAGGAAGATTTAGTTCTTGGGAAATGCAGTATGTTTTCACTATTTGCCATAATAAATATTGTAAGGGTGAGACTACAGCCGGCGTCGTAGAACTGTCCAAAGGAGAAACCGTGACTCTGGAACATAAAGGGCTATTAGTCTAAAAGTCCCTTCGGCTTCACCCCTACAAAGCGTAACTGAAATATTTACACGCAAAAACATCTGCATCAAGTTTTCGCAAAGATTTTTTAGCACGTTGTCCTTCAATAGCCCTTTACGTTCCCAGATCTCGGTAATTCGTAAGTCCCGCGACCCCGGCAGGCTTTGGCTTTCATTATAGAGGGGCCACGTCATAATGCTGACACTCTTTGAGGCGCGCGTGGAACACAACGCGCCGTCAACCCGGGCATGGTCCATGGTTGGACAGCGAGTCGCCCATTACTCGCCGCCCGCATGTCTGCGCCTTCGGTGGCCGGAGATAGTCTGGCGACGTCCGTCGCCGTGGGCGTCTACCACTGCGGCTGGGTTATAGGGAGGACGCTGTCCTCTCCCTCACGCGGCGCGCCTCCTCCTTTGCTAGCATGACTGCTTCGCAGAAGGAGGCGACCGCTTCCCACTCCGTCTCGCCCTGCAGCATAGCCTCGAACAATGCCGGGCGCGAGAGGTCTCCGCTTATTGCCGTCGTGAAGACACGGCGGTGCTCTGCCTAAGCGGGGCAGTCCTGCACCGTGTCCTCTGGGCGATCCTCGCAGTGGTGGCACCCAGACGTTTCCTCCGTACTCATCAGACACAGGTACCTCCCGAAACATCCGTGTCTGGTGAGGACCTGCGTCAGGCGGAAGGCCATGACGCCTATCCAGCCACTCCTCAAAAGTTTGAGATGGTAAATATTAAATAATGGTATTACGAGTCCGCATTCAGGGTTTGATATCTTTTTTCACTCCAGTATGCGCTTAGCCTTACTTGATAATTTTATAATTTTAAGTAATTGAATCTATTAAAACATAAATAAACAGAAATAATCTGTTTATAACCACAACCTCTTCGAAGAAAGTAAAGAGAAATATTTAGATTGAGACAAGCCCTGCAAACACCAGTTCGTAACCATGACTTTACGACAATTCCTTTTCGAAAACGAATCAGTCAAGTAAGTTTTTATACCTATACCTAGTTATTTCTTTTAAATCTGTGATGAAATACCATGAACCTATCATGAACTCTTAAAGCGTGAGTCTTTTGACTGTGGGAAAGAGATGGTGCTAGACGACTTCTGTAGCTCTGTGTCTTTCCCACAGCCTAAACTGGATCGCGTTAAAAGCTCGTGGTAGGGCCTCAGATGTTATGTTCGGGACAGCATTACCTGATCAATTCTGTGGCTCTAGTGAAAAAGGGTCTAAGTCTAAAAATGCAACTTTACAGGAGACGCAAAAAACGCCCCGCGCGCACCAAATTACATGTTTTAGTACGTGTGGCATTTAAACAGCTGTCAAATTAAATATATGTGATATGTTATATAGGTAAAAAATGTATGTTCTTTCTTATTCTAGTATTATTTTTTACATAAACTGAATAGTTTTCAAAATAGCGACTTATACTTAACACAAAATGAACTACACAAGGGTATAAAAGAAGTTAGATCCCTTTTCTCATACACAAAAAGTTAATTCACAAAAGTGAAAAAGGATACGCATTTGGAGTTATTTGTATGATAACTAAGAAATTAAATCAGATAATTAGTGTTGGAATAGCCAAAATAAATGAACTGAATGTGTACTTTTTATCGACATGATAAAATTTTGAAAAATAGCAAAAATAAATAACTTGTATCTTTTTTCACATAGTTATTAGACGTAACATAAGGCGCATGTTGACTTACGTGAACCTTTTGTGTAAGTTATATCTATCTTTAAACCAAAATAAAACCAAAAAATATGTAGTTTTGTGGTGTTTATTTTTTTATTAAAGTGAAGAAAAGTATTTTAAGAAGTACCTATGACAGTTATTTTTAAATCATAAAAACAATTAAAAAACAAATGAAAAGTACAAATCGAGTCCCACAGAACCTTGAAAGTGATTCAAATCTTGTTCGATATCAAGAAATGTCTATAGCACAGTTTTTTTATAAGTCAGGACAAATCAACTGCAGTTGAAACCTGGGAAAGTGATCCAGAAAACCTTATTTTAATTTCACTTCTACCGATAATAAACTCCAGTTTTAAAATAAATATGCAGTTAGTAAAAAAGTATTGAAGAAGTTAATTAAGTATTATGACGCAGTTTTTTTAATCAGGAAAACAATTCAAAAATAAAAAAATAATCAAATAAATCAAGTCTAACAGAAACCTTAAAAATGATCCAGAAAACCTTATTCGATGTCGTCGTTGCTGTCGTTTAGAAGAGGATGTTGATCTTTTATATTATCATCGTCAATGAAAAGGTTGTTATAAAAAGATCGAACACTGGGGTTTATTAGCGGAAGAAGAGAAATCAAATCTCTCTTTTTCTCATTTGAATTAGCTAGGCCCATCGTATGACCTAGGAATACATTACCGTTTCAAACAGAGGGAGTGGTGATTTTCCTCTTTCCCTCTGCAAATTAACAATGTTCCATTCTTCCTCATCACACAACTTACAATGAAATTCTCCTTTTTTATATTTCTTTTGTCTTTAACTCGTCTGTCGTAGACTTCTAAGCTCCAGTAATAATTTAAAATAATTCTACAAGGTCCTAGTCTTTTAACTTTAAATTTCTCTTCTTTTTTATAGTTTCTGTATCTCTTCTTTCCTTGTTACTTTTCCTAGGATTACGTTTCCGGTCTTGTTAAGTACCTTTTTATATCCCAAAATGACTTATTATTGCTCGTATCTAAATCTGACTGTGGAATAATGACATCGCCTTTTACGTTTTTGTAAAAGTGAACAATCTGAGTTACTTGTGTCAGATTATTTGGAATGAAATCGTCACTACTTTCTGTGGGATAATGCAAATTGGGTTATGATAGCGTATCAGTGAACATAGAAATAATATCAAGATATAAGACAAAAGTTTCATCAGAATCAGTGAATGTATCGACATCATTATCAGGCTCTGCGAAAAGGTTTTTGAAACTTCCAGGTATTGGAGAAAATATTTAAGAGTTTCCCTGCTTTGGTGAGTTATTTTTTAAACATTCAAGCCTTGGATAATAACTGTTTGAACATCCTGATCTTGGAGAATGATCCCTAGAATGTGTAGCCTTTGGAGAATAGTTTCGGAAGATATAAGCACAGGTATAGATTCGCCATCAATCCAATCTACTTCATCCATCATTGCCATATCTTTGGAAACAAGACCCATCAAACAATTAATGCGACCACGACCAGCCATTCTAAAACAATAGATATATTTGACTGGCCTGTTGGTCTAGTGGTAAGTGACCCCGACTGCTTTGCGGAGGTCGTGAATTGGATTCCCACTCAGGACAAATGTTTGTGTGATGAGCACGATCATTTTTTCTGTGTCTGGGTGTAATTTATCCATAATATGTATGTATTTAGAAATATATAAGTATGTTTATCAGTTGTCTAGTACCCATAACACAAGCTCTGCTTAGCTTGGGACTAGATGGCGTTGTGTGATAGTTGTGGAATATTATTATTATGTATTATATTATTTATTAAAACATTACATCAGGGAATCGCGATATGAAAGTTAAGTAGGTAAGTCGAAATAGAAGTATAAAATGTGCTAATTTGACAATTTTACGTATCTATATAATTATACTATAAAGTGTAGTTAAATATATATGTGAGGTTGATATCTGGTGGTTGTTTATTATAACCACTGTTATTGTAGTGTTTTTGTGTGAAGAATTAACTAACATACGTACAAAAACAAAAAAAAAACAATGTCTCCTCTTCATAATAAGTTACGCAATGGAGTTTAAAATAAAAACTCGGTGTAATTGGGTACATTTGGACAAAAATCTAAATAACAATACGTACACTCAAAAATAATTTGCTAAAATATGTGAAAAAGGGTACAACTTACCAGTGCAATTACTGATTTTTTGCAGTGCGTCGACACAAGTTCCCTTCAATAGAGTGCTTGGACCACCGAAAGAGTGCGAGCGCTACGCACTTTCCACCCACCAGCACCATAACCCGTATCGGCCAGTTGTATCTTTTCTCACGAAAAATAGCAGCGAAATATTGGTATTATTTTAGTTATGTCAAATTGCATTTTTAATATAAATATTTCATACGTGAAAACTGATACCAAAAAACTTATTCTGGATTTTTGTCTTTTATTTTGGTGAAAACGGATTTATGTCAAGTGATATCGTTACTCACATAACAATTTTTAAGGAATTAATGTACTTGTGCCGGTATTCACTAAACAAATTGAAGCTCTGACAATACATGTTTATTTAGATCAAAAGACACAAAATAAAAATAAACATAGTTTTGTGTAAAGAAATTAAAGTGCACTTATACCCCGCTTTTGTAATATTTTTAGTGTTAGTTAACCCCCTTTGCACATTGCTAACTTCCTTATTTTTAAAGATAGGCAAGATCTGTTTTCACGAATGGATAGATCATTTTTTTCTGAACATTTTAGTGTACTTAACTCATTTTCGACAAAATCGGACTTAAACCCTTTTTCACTAGAGGCACAGAATTTAGATTGGGTGCGGAAGACAGACGTGGGGTAGAAAAGAACTGAGAGGGTTAAAATGAGGTACAATTTAGGAAGGTTCAACTTCTGCTGTCAAAACTCCTACACACTATGCCGCGTCGGCGGTATATCGGCTTATTTGGCCGCGTGGGTGTATGCTGTGATGAGATTAGACTATCAAAGGGTTTTGTTCCCAAACTTCATTCTGTGGCATCCTAGCATTAGCAGTATTTCTTCTCATATCGATGCCACAGTGACGTCCTTTTCTGGGGTCTCTGTGTTTTTGCGGACCAGAGAACGTGAATGTACAACTGCAAACTTCTTGAGGACGAGACCATCCTTAATCATCCGCAAGACATTGGGTCAAGGTTGTAAGTATCAGAAGAAAGTACCTAAAGCTTTTTTTTCTGTTGCAGTGGCATCAACACCCCGTCCGATTACCTGTACATTAAAATCGTACGTTTCATGCTTATCATCGTCGGTTCCTGGCCTCGGAAATTACTTGGGGAGCCCGAACCGAACTACCAAGCCGTATCCATTAGAATCTTCTACTTAGTGTTCCATATTGCTCTCAGTTTTGGATACGTTACTTATGTCTACATCCATTTCGGCGAACTAAATTTTTTGGAAGCTGGTCATAATTATATTGTTATATTGATGTCTGCTGTTTGTCTGGTAAGTATCATTTGAAGCTCTACCCAAATTGGTTTAACCGTATCTAAGATAAGCGCATGTATATACGGAGATATATATGCTTAATAATTTATTATTAATACAAAATTCGCAGCTCTTAAACATACTTTTTAACACTTATTGTACAACTACGAGTATTATAGCCAATTATAGATTTACAATTTCCTAACTTTACAGAGATACATTGCTACAGAACTTAAACAATTTTGAGGCGTGTGAGATATAAGAGTGTGCGTGTGCCTGTGTAGTGTAATGTTATGTGGCCTGGTGTAATGTAGTATATTGTAGTGTAATGTGATTGTAGCGGGAACCGATCAATTTACCGAATTTTGTTTGTTCGAATTTCATTATACCGAAAACTATTGACCGACATCTCTTTTGCTATATGCATTATTTGACATATTTTCAGATCATCGAAGTACCATTAGCCATAAGTATTATTTTACCGAAGTATGTTCCGCCGATTAACTAAATAACTTTTTACTATTGACCGAAGCCTCTTTTAAACGTTTTGCAGTTGCCAAATGATTTATTTGCCATATTTTCACCATACCGAAACAACGATTTACCGAAAATTTAATTACTGTCATAAAAATTAAATATATGGTGCTACAAAACTTTGTGGCGAAAACGAAATCTGCAAAGCCGACTTTACGTAGTCTTGTCCGCCCTACCCCTAGAGTGTAATTTAAAATCGCGTTGGCGCGGAGGGGTGGGGTGGCCCGCGAGCTGAGGAGCAGGTGGTCAGAACGGCCGCCGCCGCGGCTGAGGCTGGCCGACGAAGCCGGCCAGTAAGCTGAAGCTGCGGTGGTGAGCGTTCAAATCATCTGCGACGATAAGCTCCCGAGGAGCTACCCAAAACCCCGCAGCGCCGGAGCCATGACAGAAACAATAATATAATAATAATAATATAATTGCTTACTTACTTGCATGCCTCATGCTTGCTTGCAAGCTGCATGCTTGCTTGCATGGTGCATGCTTGCTTGTATGATTTTTTGTGGTGCTTGTTTGCATGTTGCATGTCTGTTTGTATGCTGTATGCAAGTATATCACAATATAAACCTTTTTTAAAACACAAGAACAACACAATATAAAATAAAAAGTCACAAAAGAGTATCAAGAATCACACAAAATGCGCAAAAAGATTCGAACACACGCTGGAAAGAACACCCCTAATAGTCCAACTATGTAATTAACAGCAAATGTCATTAATGATAATACAATACCTACCCGTCAGAGTTATATTATAGTAATATGACATTTGCACCATTATTTTGTATTGTCTACCTACATTTCAATGGCGCCTAAATGTCGAGGTATTTGGTGAAATGAACCTGATCGAATTTGTTGAGGATTCTTATAATGTTGAGTGGAGGCTACAATCGGTTACCTATCATAAGATCGAAAAACCTTTGACCGTATTTCATTTGACCCAAAACTTTTCAACTATTATCATTTGGTTTTGTTTACTTCATCGAAGTCAAGTTTGCCACTGTTTCAGTTAACCTATTATCTATCCTATTCGTTTTTTTTCGTTACTCCAACACTTCATTTGGCCAAAAAACTTTTTACCGATGTTACACTTACTCGAAACGGCGGTTGCTCGAAGTATTTTGTTTCCAAACATTCAGTATACCACTGTTTTAATTGCCATATTTTCATTTCACCAAACACTTAGAAATAATATGTGCACACTAATTACACTACTTTACAAAAAAAAAGTTTTTCTTTTACCCAAAGATAATTCGGTTCTCTATTGTATGACCTAACTTTTTTATACATAATCTTATGTGACATAACTTTTTTTGTCCTAATCATCATTTGTCCGAATGATAACTTGCTCGAACTTAATACGACATAATTTCAAATGCCATAACATTGCAATCCCTACATACAAAAAGGCCTAAATCCGTTTTTCATAAATATTGCAATTCATAAAACATAAAACACATAAAATTGTTTTCCATAAAAGTTATAAGTTCTAAATTCAAATTACCTAATATTTATTAATCCTAATAATTTTGTAATTAATCAAGTTTGCATTATAAAACATTTTGCTATGAACTTCTCTCAGGCGTTACATCAATCCCTATATACGATAAATGATAGCGGACAATACTTTTTTCTTCTACCTACTTTTTTTGGTTCATTCATTTGTTGTGTAATTTTGCTTGAAGTAACGTTTTGTTATAAAATAAACTCGTTTTAAAAGTACTTATCAAAAATGCAGCAATGTGAACTATTGAAGACACACAAGGGGGGCATAAAATTAAATTGTGATGGATTCACTTTCAATAAAAATCGAATCTACGACGAAAAAAAATATTACTGGGTTTGTGAAAAGTACAAAGATAAACAATACAAGTGTAATGTACGAGTGATCACTTCAGTGGAAAATGGTGTACATACACTGTTAAATAAACGTATGATGGAACACAATCACGAACCAGACGCATTAAGGAAACCAATTTCAGAGGCTATAAATAAAATTATAGAGGAGACCAAAGCAGACGTTACAAAAAAACCTAGTGAAATAATAAATAATTGTGTAGCATCAACATCACAAAGTGTTTTGGCACATTTACCAGCTATAAGTAATTTAAAACAGCGTATCTATCGAAAGAAGAAAACAAAATGTAATATAGTGAAAGAACCTGATAATATTGACTTTAAGTTAAATAAAAGTGACTTACAATGTGGTGAACTTGAAAATAAATTAATTATAAAAGACCAAACTCATAATGGGAGAAGAGTTATTATGTTTACCACAAAAACACTGTTATCTCATTTAAGTCAATCAAAATTTTGGTTAATGGATGGGACTTTTAAGATTGTACCAAATATAATTCAACAATTATATACAATACATGGCTCCGTTTGCCAAAGTGAAAATAAAACATTTCCAATGGTTTTTGCGCTTTGTACAAATAAGGACACGTGCACTTATAATTTATTATTTGAATTATTATTGGAAGCGTGTGAATCAGAAAGCATTACTTTATGTCCACGTTATGTTATTTTGGATTTTGAAAAAGCCTCACAATTATGTTTAAAAAAATATTTTGATCATAATATTTCAATTAAGGGTTGTAATTTTCACTTGGGTCAAATAATATATAGACAAATACAAAAACGGAGATTTCAGAAGTTATACGGGAAAGATGTTCATTTTGCTAGTGAAATGAAATGTTTGTTGGCTCTGTCTTACCTAGCAGTAAATGATATACCAATTTATTTTAAAGAATGGCAAAAAACTGTTTCCGATGAAGGAAAAATAATAGCAAAATGGTTCTGTGAAAATTATATATCAGGAACTTGCAGTTCAGCGCCCAAATACGAACCAACATTTTGGAGCACAAGAGAATTGATAAATGAAGAAATACCTCGTACACAAAATTGTGCAGAAGCTTGGCACAACAGGATAAATCTTCTTGTAAATAAACCTAAATCAGGTTTCTACCATTTATCAAATTATCTCATAAATGAACTAAAATATTCAATGACAGAAATCGAAAAAAAATTATCCGGCGTTCCTATTCCATCGAAAAAGAGAAAAATATTTGACAAAGCAACAAAACTTGCAAAAATTTTAGAAAAACAATCGGAATACATAAAATGTGATTTTTTGAAGGCAATTGCAGCTAATATAAAATTAGCTTAGAATTTGTCTAATTTTTCCGGCATTATAACGTCATAATTACCGACTGCAATAATGTATCTACGTTTAAGTAACATTATTTTGTTCTATTAAATATGATCTGATTTTGAATTACAATTTTATTGTTTTTATTTTCCCACACCCAACACATACTTATGTATAAATATGTTGTGTTTTTTTCTTGCTTTACCATGCAAGCATGCAGCAAGCATGTAGAACGCAAGCAAGCATGCAGCATACAGATACAACCAAGCATGCAGCATACAAGCAAGCATGCAGCATGCAAGCAAGCATGCAACAAGCAAGCAGGCATGCAGCATACAAACGGGCATGCAGCAAGCAAGAAGGCATGCAGCAAGCAAGCAGGAATGCAGCAGGCATGACGCATTCAACATGCAGCATGCATGGTTTCTGTCACGGCTCCGGTGCTGCGGGGCTCCGGCGGTCCCACGCGACATTGTCGTCGCAGATGGTTTAACACTCACCACTGCGGCTTCGCCTTGCTGGCCGGCAAGCCGGCCAGCCTCAGCCGCGGCGGCGAGCATTACAACCACCTGCTCCTCAAGTCGCGGCCCGCCACGCCCCTCCGCGCCTACGCGATTTTAAATTACACTCTAGGGGTAGGACAAACAAGACTGCGTGGTGTCGGATTTACAGCGATTCGTTTCTGCCACTAAAACCTAATGAATAAATTTTTTTAGGACTAACCAATTTTATTTAAAATGAATATTCGGAATTATAAACATTATGTAATACAATACTTAGGTCATGTGATTTTATTTCTTTCAAAATTAGGAGATAAAATTATTATAGAAATCAATATTATGACAAAATAGTTTTAGAAGTAAAAATAATTATGTAAATTAACATTTCGAATTTTTCAACATTATGGTTAGTGAAGTTTATGGAAAACGAGTTATGGATTATGATTTTCGAACAAACAATTTTAGGCTACGAAAAGGGATACCAGATAATTCATATTGGATATGTTTTCTACTTACCCCCTTACTACAAAAATATTATATGCCTTATATTTTTATCACGTCAACTTTTTGAAATATCCACATTTAACCTAATTAAGGTATCTTATTCGCCGTGTCGGAGATAAGTTTGTTTTAATTGATGCGTTTAAGTATTATTTAAACATTTTAATTTGTTTTAAAATGTCATCAAAACAGTGTAAATTAAACCCAAATAACTTTGCTATGTTTGTAGCCAATTCATTTTGTCAAAAAGAAGAGACCAGCCACTGAAGCCGTAAAACGAGCGTATTTCCATTACTTTCAAATCTCGGTAAGAAACCTTGATAAAAATGGGTTCTTGGTGTAGTGTGGGAAAATTGCAGAAGTATTTTATAGAACTGAGCTGCAGGAAAAAAAAAAAAATTGCGATTCCGGATACTAATGATATGGAGAGAACCCACAAATCATACTACTGGCTGTTACTTCTGCCTCACTGGATCTACAGGTTTTAACAACAAAAACCGAAAGCACATACAATATCCTGATGTTACATCAGTCACAAACCCGAAATACGAAAGATATCAAAGAATTAAAATGTTGATGGTTACACTTATCCGGTGTCGAAAAAGATGCTTAGTAGTCCTTAGAAGCGGTAGTGAAAAAAATCCTGGGAAACAATAACTCTAGAATTATGCAGAAATTATTTCCTATTTATTGAGAAATACCAAAGAAAATTCAGTTTTTACATTCTTCTTTGGATTTTCTCCCTGAGAACCTGGGAAGCGTGAGTGATGAGCATGGCGAACGTTTTCACTAGGATTTAAAGGTTTTTGAGAAAAGATACAAAGGATTTTCGGATAAAATGTTAGTTAGCGGATTATTGCTGGTCCATAAGAGAAACTGATACTAATCAGTATTAAAGAAGGAGTAAAACGAGCCATTTTTAGGGTTCCGTAGTCAACAAGGAACCCTTATAGTTTCGCCATGTCCGTCCGTCCGTCCGTCCGTCCGTCCGTCCGTCTGTCCGCAGTTTAGCTCAGAGACGCACAGTACTAGAGAGCTGTAATTTGGTGTAAATATATGGATTTGTTGTGCCGAAAAAGTGGTAAAATAAAATCTCGTAAAATATTTTTTTTTAGGGTATCTCCTGTACACGTAAAGTGGGGATGTTATTTTTTTTTCTCGCGTACCCCATAGTGTGGGGTATCATTAAATAGGTCTTTAAAAAATATTGATAGTTTCCATTAACAATTTTTTGATAAAAAAATTGGTTTGTGAAATATTAAGCTTTAAAGTGCTAAATTTTGCTCGACTCGAGTGTCCCCCCCCTCTACCAGCTAAACGGTTATGTTTGGGGGTGTGAAAAAATTCACAATAGTAGTATATATAACGAAGTTTAAAAGAAAATTATCATGACTAAGTAGGCTTTACAACTTTACGAGTAATAGTCGACCAACTTATAAAATGTACTTGGATAATATTTTTCTTAAACAAAATGTATCGGAGAACATGTTATTCAACTGCAAATGTAAGTTTGTCAACTTTATTTTGTATGTTTTACGGTATGTTTTTTGGGGATAGGTAGGTTTTTATCGTCAACTATTTTTAACTTACTTCAAAAAAAGGAGGAGGTTCTAAATTCGTCGTAATCTTTTTTTTAAATGTATTTTGCCCGATTTCTCAAAGACTCCTGGACCGATTTTGAAAATTCTTCTTTTAAAAATTAAATTCAGCGAATCAGTTTAGTTAGTTCGCATAAGTATTTTGATGGGCAACTACGGAACCCTACACTGTGCGTGGCCCGACACGCACTTGGCCGGTTTTTTTTATTTATTTTTGAGTTATATGTATAAAATGATGGATAGTAAAAATACTAAATATTTCCATTTGACGTACTAATTTTTTTCCAACTTCAATTTTTAAGTAAGGGCTTATAACTCTACCGATACATATCAGTTTCATCTTTGGGTAAAAACCTTGTAAAATTGCTGATACATTTTCGTAGGCGCCATTGAAATAAAGGTAGACAATACAAAATAATTGTGTAAATTTCATATACGATAATATAACTCTGACGGGTATTGTATTATCATTAATGACATTTGCTGTTTATTACATAGTTGGACTATTAGGGGTGTTCTGGCTAGCACGCGTGTTCGAATCTTTGTACATTGTACATTGTTATTGTACATTGTGTTGTTCTCGTGTTTGTAAAAAAGGCTTGTATTGTGAAACACTTGCGTACAGCATACAAACAGACATGCAACATGCAAACAAGCACCACAAAAACATGCAAGCAAGCATGCAGCATGCAACGAGCTGCAAGCACTCAGCATGCAACATGCAGCAAACACGCAGCATTCAAGCAAGCATGCAACATGCAACAAGCATTGTTTCTGTCATGGCTCCGGCGCTGCGGGGTTTTGGGTGGCCCCACGCGAGCTTATCGTCGCAGATAATTTGAACGCTCACCACCTGCTCCTCAGCTCGCGGGCCACCCCACCCCTCCGCGCCTACGCGATTTTAAATTACACTCTAGGGGTAAGGCAGACAAGACTAGGTACGTAAAGTCGGCTTTGCAGCATTTCGTTTCCGCCACAAAATTTTGTAGCACAATTTATTGAATTTTTATGACAGCAATTTAATTTTTCGGTTAAATTTTGTTTCGGTATGGTGAAAATATGGCAAATAAATCATTTGGCAACTGAAAAAAGTTTAAAAGAGGCTTCGGTCAATAGTAAAAAGTTATTTTGTTAATCGGTGGAACATACTTCGGTAAAATAATACTTATGGCTAATGGTACTTCGATGATCTGAAAATATGTCAAATAATGCATATAGCAAAAGAGATGTCGGTCAATAGTTTTCGGTATAATGAAATTCGAACAAACAAAATTCGGTAAATTGATCGGTTCCCATTCAATCATTCACTCTGTATGTAGTAAACTGATTCATTCAGTCAGTTCACTTCATACAGAATCCAGAAGTAGTTTCCTAAACATTCTTTTTCCCACGTTTTTTAGAGTTAAATATATCAAGGTGAGAGAATTGTTTGTTATATTTTTTGAAAATTATGTAGTTAACTGAGTTTTGAGCGTAATTTGTACCACTGTGTGGGACATCGAAAAACTGCGTGTGCCTACTCTGCCCCGTCGTCACGGAGCACTCAGTCTTAGAACTAAGTTATTTAGAGGAATACTGTCAATATTCCCATGACATTTATTATATAAAGAAACGTCATGTCCAAAATCATAATAATAAATTTGTAGAAAAGTGGTGTCTGTATAATGGAAATATACAAAAAAAAAGTAGCAGTGGTTGTTATTTTATCGATGCCGAACCCGAAACTGTAATTAAATTTTTTTTTGTTTGTTTGTCTGTGTTTGTGCACGCTAATCTTCGGAACTACTGGACGGATTTAAATGATTTTTTTTTTGTTGTATAGGGATTAAGTTCGATTAAGATATAGGCTATAATTTATCTTGGAAACTTGAACACCTGATGCAGAACTGCAACAGACCTGCTAAACTATAAGAGATACAAAAATGATGCCATAGCAAAAAATGTTCCACGTGATGAGCATTTTCTGCTGAGAGAATAAAATTGAAGGTCCTGGACACCTGATGTGGAATTTCAAGAGCCCAGCTACACTATAACATATACAGGAATGACGTCTTAGCAAGAGTTGTTCAGCCTGATAAGTACCTTCTGTTGATGTATAGAAATTGAAGATCTGGAACACCTGATGTGGAACTTCAAGAGCCCAGCTACACTATAACATATACAGGAATGACGTCTTAGCAAGAGTTGTTTAGTCTGATGGGCATTTCCTGTTGTCTTACAAAAATGAAAGATCTGGAACGTCTGGAATCGTCTCGCGCGTCCCGTTGTTTTCCCGTCCCCAGACTCCTAGAATTTGACATCATACGTTTCAGATCTTCGATTTTGACAAGCCCGACTGCTGGCATAAGCAACAGGATCTGAGTACGAAGTCGCGGGCAGAAGCTACTACAGACTAAGATAATAATTTTTCTCTTATATTTTCCATATACAGAGTCATAAAGCAATTAGTTACATTTTTAGGGTTCCGTAGTCAACAAGGAACCCTTATAGTTTCGCCATGTCCGTCCGTCCGTCCGTCCGTCCGTCTGTCCGCAGTTTAGCTCAGAGACGCACAGTACTAGAGAGCTGTAATTTGGTGTAAATATACGGATTTGTTGTGCCGAAAAAGTGGTAAAATAAAATCTCGTAAAATATTTTTTTTTAGGGTACCTCCTGTACACGTAAAGTGGGGATGTTTTTTTTTTTCTCGCGTACCCCTTAGTGTGGGGTATCATTAAATAGGTCTTTAAAAAATATTGATAGTTTCCATTAACAATTTTTTGATAAAAAAATTCGTTTGTGAAATATTAAGCTTTAAAGTGCTAAATTTTGCTCGACTCGAGTGTCCTCCCCCTCTACCAGCTAAACGGTTATGTTTGGGGGTGTGAAAAAATTCACAATAGTAGTATATATAACGAAGTTTAAAAGAAAATTATCATGACTAAGTAGGCTTTACAACTTTACGTGTAATAGTCGACCAACTTATAAAATGTACTTGGATAACATATTTTCTTAAACAAAATGTATCGGAGAACATCTTCTTCAACTGCAAATGTAAGTTTGTCAACTTTATTTTTACAGCTTTAATAGGTATGTTTTTTAGGGATAGGTAGGTTTTTATCGGCAACTATTTTTAACTAACTTCAAAAAAAGGAAGAGGTTCTAAATTCATCGTAATCTTTTTTTAAGTATTTTCCTCGATATCTTAGACTCCTGGACCGATTTTGAAAATTCTTCTTTTTAAAATTAAATTCAGCGAATCAGTTTAGTTAGTTCGCATAAGTATTTTGATGGGCAACTACGGAACCCTACACTGTGCGTGGCCCGACACGCACTTGGCCGGTTTTGTTATAAATATTTAGGTTACATACCTAATTATATTCGGTTCTGAAAAGTTGTTTAGTAATTATTGTTTATCCGACGGTGGTTGCATATCTTTATTTCTTTTTCAGTCCCGAATTTCAACCTTGACCTTTTCTGAGAAGTATCGAATGGTGGCCAAGGATTATGTCAGAAAATATCATCTGTTCTACTACAAAGACCGTTCTGAATTTGCCATAAAGGTAAGCTTCTATGTTAAGTAGGGTAAATACATCATAAAATACAACAGATTTAGTCTACATTTGTACCATATACACATTCATTTCAAATACTTAAAGAAGTCAGACAAACATGTGGATCGCCTGATGGAAAGCGGTTACGGCAGTCTATGGTGCGTCTCATTTCATATAAAGTTATTTGATATATTTTTATTTCAATAACGTTCACATGATATAATCAACGTGATAACGTACCAACGCACACGTAATACATTATAAAATACAACAGATTTAGTCTACATTTGTACCATATACACATTCATTTCAAATACTTAAAGAAGTCAGACAAACATGTGGATCGCCTGATGGAAAGCGGTTACGGCAGTCTATGGTGCGTCTCATTTCATATAAAGTTATTTGATATATTTTTATTTCAATAACGTTCACATGATATAATCAACGTGATAACGTACCAACGCACAGTGTGGGAATTTCGGAATCTAGCGGGATTTAATTCCAAATTGAAATAAATAAAAGAAACAAGTTTAAAATGATATTAATTGGTATTCAAATAAATAAAATTCATCATTTACAATGTCTACCGATTGCAGCCAATTTTACTAATATAAACTTTTTAAAAAGAGCTTTATTTCATTTGTAGTATCTTCCAAAAAATTAACTTTATGGTATGTACTTCTTATAAAAGCAAAGATAGCTTTAATTCGCTGCTTTTCCACATTTGAGATCAAAAAACCGCTTTTTTTGTAATATTGGAGGTCATTACGAAAATCGAAAAAAAAAAATATTGGCGCAAAAAAGCGCACCTGTTATTAACTGTTCTCAAAAGTTTAGACTGTAAACCATAATTTGAAACAATCAAAACACTGGGACCTTCAGGTCATTTTTTTTTATACACGTTTTAATTTGCAAATCGTCTCAAGAAAATGCTTTTTTCAACCTTTGCTTTCACATGTTGTTTTATGGGTAATGTATTACTATTGTCCAGCAAGCTCACAAACGGCCAGCGTTCGTCGCCGAATCTCTGGATGCTTTTTTCAGGTTCGAATTAGTGGAATTAAATAATATTCAGGATTATAGTCAATAAAACATGCCTTTCATTCGAGTGTGACATTTTTATTATTTCTTTTTAAAAATCAACAAGACAACTGACGTTTCGTTTACAATAAAACCTCAACATCCTCCGAACACAAGAAAGGTAAATAAACTTAACAAACGAAACATTATAAGTACCTACTACTTAAAATTAGTTAATTAAAAAAAACAAATTGAAAATTTTTGTAGAGGCAGATATTACAAATATTTTTAGTCAGTAGTCTAGTCGTACTTAATAATAATAACAATAACTGAATTATGAGTGTCCCTCTTAACACCGAAAAAGAAGAAAAAAAAATAAAATAAAAATAAAGTAGATTCCACTTATTGTGATAAGAAATACAACTACAACTTTAATAAAATGTTAAGAATTAAAAATGAAAGAGTTTGCATTCATATAGAGTATGTAATTGTTAATATTTATAATTTATACTTACTAGGTATCACTACTCTCCTGCCATGTCGTGTGACTTTTCCACGCTCCAAGGTACAACTATTAGGGTGGGTCGCTTTTGTATGGAAAAAAATAAAATTGTCCAATACGTTTTGTAATAGTAAAAAAAACGTGACCCACATCCATTTATGAAAAAATAACGAAAATATAAATTTCTAGCTTAACCCCTTCTACCCGCGCATTGAGTTTGAAAAACTGAAATTTTTGATTTTTTTGTGAATTATTTGAAAATCTATTTCTCGTGGCTCATAGGAAAAACACCTACGTAAACTAGTAAAATAAAGTGCTTTTGGACTAAATTTTATTATTAAGAAAGAAAAATAGACAAATGATAAGACAAGATAAAAATAAAATATCTTCGAATCACGTTAAAATCTTTCTTACTTTCGAACTTCTTGCATAAGCTTTCGTGAAATATTTTGTTTCTTAATTAAAGCTTCTGTTGCTGTTTTGTGACAAAGCTGCATAGATGCCTCTGTTACTGTTTTTACAGCCCGCTCCACAGCTTGAATATGACATGGTAGCCGCAGAACAAGGTCTTCATCATCACCACCTGAATCAACTAGGGAATGAGTAGTCTCATCCGGAACATTGGTCAATATAGGTGGTTGCGAGTAATATTTCTGCCAGTCTAACAAATCGATGTAAGACGAAGCGTTTAAATTTATCTTAGGCACTTCAAGTACTCGAAGCTGAAGGGATTCAGATGGTTTCCTTGCCTTTCAAATGCGTCTAGCGGCAAGTTCTCTCACATGTTTTTGTTCGTCAGATAACATAGACAAGAGAAAATTCTCTGGGTGCTCAAAAAAAGCATTACGCTTTATTATAGAATCAACAACACTCTCCAATTCTCCGGATCATATCGAGAATGAAATACCAACTTCCAAAAGTGGCTTGCTACATCTTTACATGTCGGATTTAATTTGATTTCGAACCAAATAGGAGCTATACTTTAACTACAAAAGTAGCGAGTTTTTTTAGACAAATCAGGAGAGCACTTACTATTTATGACGGCAGATGTGATATCATAATAATAACGTTGATCAGAACGATGTTGATCTTTTACATTTGAAATGTTTGGTAACATACCTTCTATTTTTTCAAACACGACAACAGAGCGCTTCGCATAATCATCTAATAACTTTCCGATAGCACCTGAATAAGTATTAGGTCCTGTTGTGGTGCCATCAAGTTTTGCAAATAAATGTCTTAAGGGCAGTTCATTTAAGTGTAAAAGGCATATGATCCATTAAAGTGGTCGGTGTAAAATTTTCTAAAGAGCCGTATGACTCCGCCGTATTTGTCCGTATTGGTTACCGTCTCATCACAACCTATGGCAAGAGTATGATGTAAGTGGGTAGTTGATTTTCGTTCATTTCCGGAATTTTCTTCCAGAGCACCAAAAATGGGACAACTTGTGGATTAATTTTCGGGTATTATTTGAAATATCCTTGTTGCACAACGTCACAAAACTAACAAAAACTACTTAAAATAGCAAAAAAATTAGATAAATGCGTGCTACCTTTCATCCGGAACTAATTAGGCGCACTGAGACAATGACGCGTGATCGACAGTTTAACGCCCTCTTTCTCCATTCCTTCCCCCGCACTATAAGCACGACTATTCTAATATTTTGGTTTGATTATTACTTATATTACGTGTTTCACTGAATATAATAAAGTTATATCATTTTACGCCTTGCAGTTTATACAGTAAACTCTGATAAAATATATCCAATTTTAACATTATTTCCGAATTTTCAAACTTCATGCGCGGGTAATTAATGTTAATATTAATAAAAAATAAATATATACGTTTTTAAGTCTCTACCCAGGTCATGTTTTCCGCACTATTACAAATCGAAATTCGGAAAAAAAAAATTTCGACCCACCCTAACAACTATCCTTCGCCTGGACTGGATTTTGTACAGTGCTAGATATAGGAGTTTGTGCTACTTTACCTTTAATGTCTTTTCCTTGTAATTGTTTCGGGACAGAAAGATCTGTCACCTCATTTGCTGAGATTTCTAGAGAGTATAAACGTTGTATGGGTCTTACCTTATGACCTAGAGCGGTTTTAATTGAAGCTGTTCTATTAATACCATCCTTTCCAGTATATATTTTTGTAACAACACCTAGGGGCCATTTGATTCTTTTCTCCTCAGTTTCTATTAATACTACCTGACCTTCTCGAAGTTCATCGTACTTACCTCTCTCTTTACTAGTTCAGTCAAATATTCTGCCCTAAATCTTTGACGAAAATCGTCGCGCAATTTTTGTAGGTAATTTAGTCGGACATTCAAACTTTTTGAGTCAAGGTAATCTAGGTCAATTGTGTCTGAACTAGGTAATGGTTGTAGGAAGCAAGCAGGAGTTAGGGGCTCCAAGGAATTGGCACTATCATCCTGAACGTAAGTGAGTGGTCGATTATTCATTATTGACTCACATTCACACAGTAAAGTATAGAGTTCATCATAAGTTACACTGGCTCTACCTAGAACCTTGCGTAACAGATTTTTCATTATTCTTATAAGCCGTTCGAAAAACCCTCCCCACCAAGCACCAGTGGGTGCATTGATTTTCCACTTGATTTTCTCAGAACATGTTTCCTGCTGAATTTTACCCCAATCTATACCATCTAACAAGTTCTTAGTACCAGCTAGGTTAGTACCATGGTCTGTATATATTACTTTTATCCGACCTCGCCTAGCAATGAACCTTCTTAGTGTCATAAGGAACGCCGGACATGATAGAGATAGAGTTAGTTCCAAATGTACTGCACGATAAACAGCACAGGTATATAGAACAATCCAAACCTTTTCTCCATTTTTCAAGAAAAGAGGCCCTGCTAGATCTACTCCTGACACTTCAAATGGTAAGGAGCTCTGCATTCGATCCACAGGCAAAGGCGCAACAGGTGCTTGCATCTGTTTCACTCTGTATCTCTTACATAACATGCAGTTAGCTAATACTGACTTAATTATTCCACGAATACCAAAAATCTAATATGATTTCCTGATGTCAGTAATTAAAATGTTTGAACCTGCATGTTGTAGGTGAATATGCTTCTGTTCTATTAACCTGCGTACTATCACATTCTTAGCTGGTAATAAGATAGGATATTTGGTATTTTCAGGCATGTCGGATAATAATAATAGCTTGGTCTTAATTCTTAGCAATTGCTCCTGGTCTCGAAATGTATGTATGTTCTTACATTTTGACTCTAGGATATCATTATATTCGCGTTGTAGTAATAGAAATAACTTTATTTCAGCTTTCTCATATTCCTCACTTGTAATCTCATTACTTGATGTCCTAACTTCCTTTTTCAGGCATTTATGTGCAAATCTGGTTATCCAGGCAACTACACGCACAATCTTACTAAAATATAGGAGCCTATCTGAGAAGTTCTCATCTGCTAAGACATTTATGACACAGGTTGACTTAACTGACTTTTTCAGTTCTTTTTTAGCTTCTGCTTCATCTGCCGTCACTGGAGAACTTGGCCATTCTGCAGGACTGTGTAACAAGAATTCTGGACCTTTTATCCACTGGCTCTCTAATAACTGCTTAGCATCGCAGCTTCGGGACGGCAGATCAGCCCAGTTGAGAGATCCCGGAATATGAGACCATTTCCCTGTTTTAGTACCTTCTCTTATCTCTTTAACGCGATTGCCTACAAATACATTCCATGATAAATTATTGCATATCCAATATAATATAACGCTAGAATCAGTCCAATAATATTCATCATAAGTTAAATTTAAACTTCCCTTAATTTCTGTCAGTAGTCTTACACCAATCACCGCAGACATAAGCTCAAGTCTAGGAATAGAAATTATTTTTGGTGGTGTTAACCTAGACTTTGCTGTGACTAACTGAACAGTAACGTCACTGCCTTTTTCAGCCCGTAAGAATATACAAGAGGCCATTGCATATTTACTAGCATCACAAAACATATGTAAGCTTATTTTGCAGTCAGTCAATTTGTTACTCGCTAATCTCCTAGGTATTCTGCATTGCTCTAAATATTTCAAATTGTTATACCATCTTAGGAATTTGTTAGCTAAGTCCTGAGGTAAAGATTCATCCCAAGTCAACTCTCGGATCCACATTTCTCGCAGTAGCAGCCGTGGGGCCAAGGTGACAGGGCAAGTAAATCCTATGGGGTCAAATACCTTCTGAGTCAATGAAAGTACCACTCTTTTAGTTAGCTTACCTAAAATCTCTGGAAGAGGCAGATTACTAATGTTACATGAAAGCTCATCACAGACTGTGTCCCAGTTCAGACCTAGTACTGATATAATGTCCTTACCAGCTTCGTTGATCTGAAGTGGTGACGTTGTCCACATTCTCAAGTCGAACTGTGCTGCTTTCATAATTTCTATTGCTTCCTCCATAAACCTGCGTGTATCTTCTTCAGATTCTAAACTTGTAACACAATTGTCTACATAAAATGATTTTTTAAGAAGCTGAGCTGTTTGTTTATACTTATCTGATATATTATTGTCTAAGTGATGCATTATCGTAGCTGAGAGTAAAAACGGACTACATGTTAATCCAAACACCACTCTACAGTGTCTATATTCTACTACATTCTCCAGAGACTCATCTTCCCACCAAAGGAACTTTAAATATTCCCTATCCTCAGGTTTTACACTAATTTGAAGGAAGGCTTTAGCGATATCAGATGTTATACCGATAGCGCCTTTCCTAAATCCAATGATTAGTTTAGGTATGTGTTCAATGTAATTAATACCTTTCTCTAAGCACATATTTAGACACAGCCCATTTTTATCCAGACAGGAGGCATCAAAGACTGGCCTTATTTTACTTGTCAAGCTAGATTCTTTAAGCTTTATGCGGTAAATAATGACCTAAATTATGACCATGTTTATCAGAAGGCTCAATAATACCTAATTTTAGCCACTCCTGCAAAATCGCATCATAATCTTGGTACTTACCACTTGAAATCAGCTTTTTAGTATTTAAATCCAACCTTTTCTTTGCAATATCATAATTAGTTAATAAATCATCAAAACCCACCTTGAATGGAAGCTCAACTTCATATCTGCCATCCGATAGTGTCGTCACTGTCTCCTTGAAGCAGCTCACTGCCTCGACCTCACCTTGCGCTCTAGACCTCATCTCTGCTGGATCATGTATGCCAAGGGTTTCAAGAGTCCAAAAATCTGTTAAATTATTGTTAGTAGACATACATAACATAGAAGAAGCAGTATTATCAGATGAGGTGCTAATTTGTCTGCCTTGAATCGTCCAACCTAACTTAGTTTGAATTGCTACCAAACCATTCTCCATCACAATAATCTTACTTGTTAATATGGACCCTGCAAAATCAGCTCCTATTAAAATACTTATTTCAGATAGGTATATCTGAATATGTATCAGGCAAAGTGATCTGATGCCTTTTTAAAACTTTGCACGTCTCATTATTCAAATTTAATTTTGGAATATTTCCACAAATTGTAGTTTGGCTGAGGGCCTCAATATTCATTGTAAAATTTGAATTAAGATTTTCTACCATTACATTATAAACATTGTGGGTTTCTATCTTAGTTTTTATGTTACCAAATAAGCAATGATTCAACTTTTCCTGTCGTGTGGGAATCAGTTCCAGATCTTTTACAACATTCTCTCGAATATAGCTCCTTTGGGAACCGTTGTCAAATAGAGCTCGAACAGGTAGGACTCGTTCTCTATTTCGCACGTTGATTATCACTGTTTGAAGTAAGGTTTCAGTGTTGTAGTTATGCGTAGATAAATTTGTTGTAGTGGTATTAGGTTTCTCTGGACATTTTACCTCCTTCTTTTCAGTGCAAAGTGCTGTAGAGTGCCTCCTCTGGCATATAAAACATTTCACGTAGGCTCTGCATGCTTTTGGATGATGTCCAAGCTTCAGACATATGGGACATGCCTTTTTCTTCTTTACAATTTCTCGTCTTTCTTCCACCGTGAGATTGTGCAGTTTATAACAATCAGTGGTAGAGTGATTATTTTTATCGCACCATAGGCAGTTGTTCTTGGCTTGTATTCCCTTTTTTGTATCATTATTATTATTATTATGTACTATAAGGCAGCTAGCGGTGGCCTCTTGGAAATTAGAATCAGTTTGAGCCAGATTTCTAGTTATTTCAACTCTTTGTAAGCTCTCAATCTCCGCTTTTAAAAAACTCATCAGACTGACAAGGACTTCCTCTGGGTTCTTGGTCCGTATAAGTCCCTTCTGTCGCTCCCAAATCTTCAAAATATCAAGGGGCAGGGCAGACTCAATAAGAGGTAGTATAAATGCTTGGTATTTACTGATGCCGAGACTTTCCAAGGCTCTTAAATTCGCATTCAGTTTATCATATAGCTCCACAAGGTTGGATTTTCCTTTTAAAACTAATGCAAGTAATTCACGAACATAAACCTCTATTAGTAATTCTTTCCGCGCATACCTCTGCTTGAGCTCCTCTATGCATTTTTTATATGTGTTACCTGATGGAGGGTAGCTCATTACTAATGAGTAGACGTCCGTTCCAATTTCAATATTCTGCTTTAAATAGTACATTTTATCATCATCATCCAACCCTGAGTCCTTGTCTATTTTTGAAAACTGACCCCAAAAACATAACCAATTACGAATATCACCATCGAATTTTTGAAATTTTATCTCGGGCAGCTTGAAATATCTATTTTGTGTGCGTTCTTCGCTTGTGCCTGATTTAGGAGATTTATTTATGATTATCTCGTATTTAGTTTTTATAATAATAAATCTGTTGCTATATTCTTCCGCTGCCAAGATCTCTTTTTCG
Organism: Agrotis clavis; assembly: GCA_954870645.1. Taxonomy (NCBI): domain Eukaryota; kingdom Metazoa; phylum Arthropoda; class Insecta; order Lepidoptera; family Noctuidae; genus Agrotis; species Agrotis clavis. The sequence goes on from OX940925.1 coordinate 9,266,994, forward strand.
ATTTGCGCATCGGTACTTTCGTTATCTAATATTTCATCTTTTATTTTTGAATCTAACTGTGAAATTCGTGTGTTCATGTCATATAATTTGTTAAACTCACATTTTAATTCGGTTATCTTCGCTTCACCGGTTTTGAAAATTTCTTCGATGGTATTGGCCGCGATAGTAAAAAGCCTTCGTAGAATGCTTCTCTCTTTAGTGAATTTTACTAATTCTTTTGTTTGCGAGGGGCATTTTCCAGCGGTGTCCATCTTGTTTCGGTGTGGCGTGTGATCGGTATTCCACAATCGCTTATGTTCACGGTCGCCAGATGTCCAGCAAGCTCACGAACGGCCAGCGTTCGTCGCCGAATCTCTGGATGCTTTTTTCAGGTTCGAATTAGTGGAATTAAATAATATTCAGGATTATAGTCAATAAAACATGCCTTTCATTCGAGTGTGACATTTTTATTATTTCTTTTTAAAAATCAACAAGACAACTGACGTTTCGTTTACAATAAAACCTCAACAACTATTTCTTTAATAAAATGCACTCTAAATTATCTTGACAAATATACACAATGGAATAATAAACCAATAAACAAAGTTTTAAGTTAATTTTATCAGTAATCTCAAATGAAGATGACACTTAAATGTCGTATTCACATTGTCGGTATACAACGACTATTATCAACCCACGTTACCAACCCATTTTTATTATTTTTTTCAAGCTACATACAACAATTTCTAATATGTAGCTTTGACCAATAGGGTCTTAGGTATAAATAGGTTATAAATATGTTATAAAAAATTAACATTTATATTTTGATTTAAATCCCCCTAGATTTCGGAATTCCCACACTGTGCAACGGTTGATATAATTTCTTTACACATAATGTTTGTGTTACTAAAACTCATTTCATATAATTTTATTTGATTAACGTTTATTTAAGCGAAAATTATTACCTTAACGTTTGAAACATATAATTTTACGTTTAAACTATTTTCTTTGATGACTGGCTTATTTTTTGGTCTTTTATTGATTGCCTTCACGATTGCTATTGTTAATAGAAAAAAATAGTATCCAGAGCGAGCGGAGCGAGCTCGGGATTTGGGACACCCTGACACGGACAGGTTAGGTTTTCATCCCCTATCGTGTTAGGTTACTTTACACCTTGCACGCAGAAATAGGAGCCCCGCAAAGCGGGGCTCCGTCGAGCCTGCATGACAGTTAGTATTCTGTTATTTGACTAAGAAATGATGAGAAAGCGAGCGAAGCGAGCTCAGGACTTGGGGCACCCCGACTGTTCTGTGCTACTACAAAGACCGTTCTGAAAGGTAATCTTCTATGTTAAGGCGAGGTTGCACTACAGTTTAAGATTTTCGAACGTCTGAAAGTCCCATGAACTATGATATTTTTAATAAATAAAAATCATTATACTAAAGTTAAACATATCCTCAAGTAAATCGTAAAGACAGAAACACGATTTGGAATAACTGGTTCGATAGAAGAAAATGTCAAACATGACACTAAAACACAATTTTTAAACGTCCACTGCTTAGAGATTACACAATGATTTTGTAGGAAAGTTATATAAATAAAAACAGCTCATTATTTAGAAGTAAATGGTAGAAGCAGATTATATAATTTCGTTATAATTTTTCACCAAGAAAAAAAAACCCAAAATGCTGGCATTATTTCGCTCGCCGGCCGTTCGCCAGTACACGCCTAGACGTGATGGAGGATGGACGTACGTCGTTGCTGAGCAAAAATTCCCCCCGCGTTTACGTGTTAGTAGGCATAGAATTGAACTACTACATAGACACAAGCGTTGGCGTGTTAGCTGCGGGAAAAAGTAGTCAAGAGAGCTAATTCTGATACTATGAAAATTTTTGCGGTTTTTTTATGCATCATGTACTATTTAGCTAAGATGCGAACTAGATGGAGTGACCTGAAGGTTTACATCAGTGATTGCTGCTAGAACTTAGCGACTGATTGAACTAGTTGTGCCGAGTTTGGGCTCATTTTGTTAGTTATGATGAGATCTTACCTCCGGACTTGATGGACTGACCTGAAGGTCTACATCGGTGACTGCCACTGGAACTCGGCGACGGATCGAACTAGATGTGCCGAGTTTGGGCTCTTTTTGTTAGTTATAATGAGATCTTACCTCCGGACTTGATGGAGTGACCTGAAGGTCTACATCGGTGACTGCCACTGGAACTCGGCGACGGAACGAACTAGATGTGCCGAGTTTGGGCTCGTTTTGTTAGTTATGATGAGATCTTACCTCCGGACTTGATGGAGTGACCTGAAGGTTTACATCGGTGACTGCCACTGGAACTCGCCCCGCCCCTTTTGCGGGGAGTGAGGTCGTGCGCTCATAGCTACGCACTGTACTGCAACCTCGCCTTACTAAGGAAAATGCATAATAATTGTTTAGCAGATTACAGACACACAGTTAGGCTGCTTTTCCACCAGAGATGCGCTATGCTACGTTGCTGCGGATGCGTTTGATATCCACCAATCATATTCATTGATTTACATAGCACAGCACTGGTGGAAACGGATTCAACTAAGATGTGCATGCATGCTATGGCTGCGTGCTGTGGCTGCGTGCTAAGGCTGCGTGCTATGGATTCGTGCTATGGGTCGTTTTCCCGACAATCGATACATCGCATAGCTCGAGCTGCGCATCTTCGTAGCGCAGCTACCTTGTGACAGCGCATCTTCGTAGCGCAGCTACGCATCTTCATAGCGCAGCTACCTTGTGACAGCACATCTTCATAGCGCAGCTACGCATCTTCATAGCGCAGCTTCCCTGTGACAGCGCATCTTCATGGCGCAGCTACCTTGTGACATCACATCTTCATAGCGCAGCTACGCATCTTCATAGCGCAGCTACCTTGTGACAGCACATCTTCATAGCGTAGCTACGCATCTTCATAGCGCAGCTACCTTGTGACAGCACATCTTCGTAGCGCAGCTACGCATCTTCATAGCGCAGCTTCCCTGTGACAGCGCATCTTCATAGCGCAGCTACTTTGTGACAGCACATCTTCGTAGCGCAGCTACGCATCTGACTGGCCCGTTGGTCTAGTGGTTAGTGACCCTGACTGCTATGCCGGGGGTCGTGGGTTCGATTCCCACCCAGGACAAAGGTTTGTGTGATGAGCATGATCATTTGTTCTGTGTCTGGGTGTAATTTATCTATAATATGTATGTATTTAGAAATATAAAAGTCAAAATCAAAATCAAAATCAAATCGTTTATTTCAAGTAGGCCAGTTACAGGCACTTTTGAATTGTCAAAAGACAAAATTAAAATAAAATAGTTTAAAAAATAGTTACGGTGCTACAGTCCCAGTCACAAGACATAAAAACTGTGAAAGTACTGTAGATGCCCATTCCAAAGCGTAGATCTTTATGGAGAAGAACGGGCAAGAAACTCCATGGACACTCTTTTTCAATCGCCAAAATTATAACAAAATCTTTGTTACATCATTCAACTTGTGATGGTACATTATTGTGAGAACGATGTTGCAAGTGAAAAGTGTCCATAAGTGATTAATATCGACGCTGGAAAGCGATTTTGTCGTATCTCGCAAAATGGGATTTTTTTTTTATTACATATTCGAATTCAGAAAAAAATACTGCGTCGGACAGTCTGATCCATGTTTTCCTAGGAGGTTTTTTTTTTATGATACGACGTGGAATTTTCTTGACTTTTTTAAGAAAACATACTTCAAAATGCTGTAAGTACCATAAAATCAGCTATTTTACAAAAAATTATAGATACAACAAAATCAACATCATAAGCGTTGTCTAAAATTTTTTTTTCTTTTTTCAAGATACAGCAATATTGATCCTTCAAATTGAAATACCAATTCCTGTAACTCGCAACTTTAGAACACTATCTTTAGTGTTATCTAATAAATTTTAGTATAAGAAATATGTGTTTCAAAAATTACCTCTCGATTTCAGCTAGTTTACGAGTTATGAATTTTTTAAATAGTTTTTTGGCTCTGATTTAAAGTTCCACTTTTCGAGATACTACAAGATTGCTTTCTGGCGTCGATATGATTACTACGTCTATGACCAAGATACAGCAATATTGATGACTCAAATTGAAAAACCAATTGCTGTAACTAGCAAAAACTCATGTTATACCAACTTTAGATCATTAATTTTAGTGTTATCTAATGAATTTCATTATAAGAAATATATGTTCCAAAAATTACCTCTTGATTTCAGCTGGTTTACGAGTTATGAATTTTTTAAATAGTTTTTTGGCTCTGGTGTAAAGTTCCACTTTTCGAGATACTACAAGATTGCTTTCTTGCGTCGATATAAAAAAGACAAAATTCTTTATAATTAAAATAAACCGTGGCTGCTAAGAGATGACCAGTCACGACTGACAGCGCCCGTTCACGAACATGACACATGCATCAGCATCACTCAGCTCAACCATTTTGAAGGGAACTAAATGATCCGACACACGCGCCACCGCCAGCGAGACATTAGAGTGAGCATGACATAATCTCAACCGCCAGGGTCATTCAAGTCATTAAAAGACGTGGGTATCTACTCATTGAAAGTTATAAAGTACATAGTACTCACAAAATGATTCCTGTGAAACTATATAATACTAGAATGATTGACTCTATACAATGCAAGGTTAGTTAACAATCTTCATCAGCTCCGACATTAGTATTAGATGATACCCTACGACTGTCGTAAAAAAATAAAAGAATAAACACACAGAAAAATAACGAATTAAAACTAAAGTCAAATACGATAATAATACAGAATAATTTGTTAAAAGAACATGAACAATGTCTTGTGTTCAACACAGCGACCAACTATGCTTATCATCTAAATAATCACTCACAGAATAGTAAGCCTTAGAACAGAGGTTAGCTTTTACTTTTGCTTTAAACACGTTAAATGGCAAATCTAGGAAAGAGGACGGTAACTTATTATAAAAAGTTATACCAACCCCAACGAATGAATTATGCACCTTATGAAACCGATGAAAAGGAACACGAAGTTTGTGCTTATTCCTGGTATTAAAATTATGGATATCACTATTTTTACTGTTTAAGTGAATGTTTTGCCTGATATATAAGATGTTGGCAAATATGTACTGCGAAGCCACTGTGAGAATTCCAATCTCTTTGAAGAAATCTTTCAGAGAATCTCGCGCACCAAGTTGGTAGATGGCACGAACAGCTCGTTTCTGGAGTACAAATATATTTTGGATATCAGCGGCTTTGCCCCACAGTAGAATACCATAGGACATTACGCTGTGAAAATAACTAAAATAGACTAATCTTGCTGTGTCAACGTCAGTGTATTGTCTAACTTTTCTAACAGCGTAGGCGGCCGAACTAAGCCTACCTGCTAGGTTCGATATATGTTGACCCCACTGTAATTTTGAATCTACTGTTATACCCAGAAACAGAGCTGAATCAACAGTTTCAAGCTCCACATTACCGAGGACGATGTTGGGACCCAGATTTCTAACATTGGGCAAAGCGAACTTTACGCATTTAGTCTTCTTGGGATTGAGCACAAGGTTATTTGCCGTGAACCAATCTATGACCCTCGATAGTGCGTTGTTTACGTCGTCAAACACTTGTCTATTTCTATCTACTTTAAAGATTAGAGAAGTGTCATCTGCGAACAGTACTACATCGCAGATGTTCTTCAAATGGTATGGTAGATCGTTAATATAGACCAGGAATAAAAACGGTCCAAGTATTGAGCCTTGAGGTACACCTAGCTGAACAGGTAACCCAGAAGATTTCGCGCCACTAACATCGACACATTGAAGTCTATTAGACAAATATGACTCAATTACTTTGAGGGCTTCATTCTGAACACCGTAATGACGAAGTTTACGCAATAGTGTATCGTGGTGTACGCAATCGAAGGCTTTAGAAAGATCACAAAAAACACCAATTGCATTTTGCGACTTCTCCCATGCGTCAAATATGTGTTTCAACAAAGCAACACCCGCATCAGTAGTCGAACGGCCTTTTGTGAACCCGTACTGATCATTATGAAGTAGACTATTTGAATTAAAATGGCGAAGTAACTGTCTAAGTATTAACTTTTCAAATATTTTGCTGAATGCAGGTAGAATAGAAATTGGTCTAAAATTACCAATATCATTTTTACAGCCAGATTTAAATAAAGGGATAACTTTACTGCTCTTCATAAGATCAGGGAAAGTACCCAAGTCAATGCATTTATTGAAAGTTACAGCAAGATAGGGGGCCACGATGTCGATTATATTGCTCAAAAGTTTTACAGAAATGCCCCAGTAATCACCAGTGTTTTTGGACTTGAGTGATTTGAAAACATTAACTACGTCATGAGGCGTTACATGTTCGAATCTCAATACTTGACTACATTCAGGGACGCTACTTTGCAAAAGGTTTTCAGCCTTGGACGGTGACGAACTTAAGGAGCGAGTCGTAGTTGCAGGAATGCTGGCAAAAAACTCATTAAATACCTCAGCTACGTCAGCTGGTTTATTAACTAATTTACCATCAACCATGATCTCAAGTTGATTTTCTTGTTTATGTGATTTACCCGTTTCGTTGTTAATGATTTTCCAAGTAGTCTTTACTTTATTATTAGAGTTTTTAATAGTGTCACTTAAAAATTTCGATTTTGCAATACGGCAAATCTTTTTAAATAATTTTGAATAATTTTTAACATATTCTAGAAAAGTTTTATCAAATTTATACTGCCTCATACCGTACAACTCGTATAATCTCGCTCGACTTTTATAAATGCCCGGTGTAGCCCATTGGTTGAAGCCAGCGGAAGTCCCAGCAATGTTAATAGATTTAGTTTTAAAAATGGATTTATACTCATTTTTCACAACATCAAAAAGAGCCTCATATATTTCATTAGGGGTTTCGTGTTCTACAATTGACGGTGAAACTTTAAGAGCTATATTATTTTTAAACTTACTGCAACGACTAACAGTATAAGGCGTGCATTCTATTTTGTACGGCTTTTTATTTAATGGCATAGGGAAGCTAGCCATTTGTCCACAGTGATCGGATGATAAATCGGTTAACACTAATATATTTTCGGCATTAACATCACAAAACATATTATCAAGACAAGTTGAAGAAGACGCGGTGATCCTTGTTGGTTTGAAAAATAAATTAACTAAATTAAAGGATTTAAACAAGTTGAGAAGCCTGATACTTAGTGGAGTAACATCTAAAATATTAACATTGAAATCTCCACATACTATTATGTTTTTACTACTGAATTTTACCTTATTAAGTGCATCCTCCATTACAAATTCGAAACTAGTAAAGTCCCCAGACGGGGGTCTATAAACACAAATAATAATATACCGCTCGAGCTCAACACAAGACAATTCGATGGTGCGCTCAATGGAAAGATTAACTAAGTCTAAACGTTGCTTACATTTTAGCTTGTTGGAAACAAGAACTAAAGATCCACCACGTATAGCATTTTTTCTCACAAATGCACTCTGTACGGAAAATAAATCATCATTGATAAACGCTACTTCATGTTCTTTCAACCAATGTTCAGTTAAACACAACACATGAACATTATAATATTCTAAAAATAAGCTTAACTCTAATTCTTTGCCGGACAAACCTTGCATATTTTGATGCACAACATTCAACATATGCGCCTTAGCCTTTGTCGAACTTAACAGTTTAAAGTACTAGGTGTAGGTAAACTAATGTTAGTATCATCATTACTAACAGAATCAAAAGTGAAGTTAGTACGAAAAGTATCAATAGCGACGTTAGTGTCACCACTAACAGAAAACGTAGGTACGATACAAGTACCGGTGTAAACGCGTAAAGTGTATGCTAAAAGATTAGCAATCTGTCTCCTACAACTAGCTGGCAAAAACATGGAACTATCAGTTAGCTTGTAATATGTAATAAAACTGTTACAATCAAAATATACAGTGTGTCCGGGCACGAGTTAGCGATATTTGAAGGGGATATTCTAGACTCATTTTCATCGACAAAAATGCTTTAAAAAAATTCTTACTCCAAAACTTCGCGAATGGCAGCCATTTTAATTTTTTGATCTGTCGAACTGGGGAAATACAAATATCTTTGAATCCAAGAGACCTACATTCATGCAAATGACTTTATTGCAAAGTTAAACGTTGAGGCTTATCAAAAACTTACGAAAGTTTTTTGAATAATATGTAAAAATGCCCAAAAAACATGGGTAAACACGAAATTGTACACAAAAATTACTGAATAATTTCACATTTTTAACTCTATCTCGATAAGTACCCCTGAATTTTGCTAGGGTTTTTGCATTAAATTAAAAGTGTTTGAGTCAGGCTATAAAATGATATCAAAATTATCACTCTACATTAAGTATCTTAGGAGTTATTCTCACTTGAACATCACCCTTCCTTAGCGCATGTACCCCAATATTACAGGTGTCGCATTCTTTGTGTGAGCTAAATCGTTCCAACGAATATTTATGAGCTGGCATTATTGACCACCATGTAAATGATTCCCAAGTAACCATCCTTAAACTGAAATAGTACAGTTTCTTGGATTTATTGCTGTGGGGCGAGACGGAAGGGTGATGTTCAAATGAGAATAACTCCTAAGATACTTAACGTAGAGTGATAATTTTGATATCATTTTATAGCCTGACTCAAACACTTTTGATTTAATGCAAAAACCCTAGCAAAGTTCAGGGGTACTCATCGAGCTAGAGTTAAAAATGTGAAATTATTCAGTCATTTTTGTGTACAATTTCGTGTTTGCCCATGTTTTTTGGTTATTTTTACATATTATCTAGAAAACTTACGTAAGTTTTTGATATGCCTCAACATTTAACTTTGCAATAAAGTCATTTGCATGAATGTAGGTCTCTTGGATTCAAAGATATTTGCATTTTATTGTAGGTACACACCCCAGTTCGACAGATCAAAAAATTTAAATGGCTGCCATTCGCGAAGTATTGGAGTAAGAATTTTTTTTAAAGCATTTTTGTCGATGAAAATGAGCCTAGAATATCTTATTTAAATATCGCTAACCCGTGCCCGGACACACCGTATAAACGCGTCACTGTGACGACAAGTCCTATTGTACATTAACAGGTTTAAATTATAAATATGCCTATTTTGTTCATCAGACAAACAATTAGAGTAAGGCAACGCTGAATAAATAAATTTACAATTACTGGACTCATGTAGCTTTAACATTAAATTAAAACATTCAATTACATCTTTCTTTCTGACAGCCAAGCTATTCCCAAATAACAATATAACAGTTGAATTGGGGTTTATTTTTGTCATTTTAAGACTATTAAACTGGCTAAAACTGGCACCGGGTAAACAGTGATTAATAATATTTTGTTGAGAGCATTGACTTAAAAAACTACCAAAACCTTTACCAAATTTGTCTGAAAATAAATAAGTTGTGTTAACAGTTTTATTCAAAACATTATTAGTACCTACTGGTTGAGCCGTTAAGGTTGTGGTTGTATCATGCTGGGGTGCTGGTGTCTGGGAGCAGGCACAGCTACAGGAGAGGTTGTTGGTCAGAGACTCATATCTCTCTGCATTGTACTTTACCAAGTCCACCAGCTCATTAGCCTCCAGCATGCGCTTACTCAGGTCTTGTTGAGAAGCCTCATATTTGCTAAAGATATCCTTTAGAGCATATTCCCTCACAAACAGCTCATCCTGAAGGTTTTGAGTGTCAGTGTCATACATAGTCCTACAAATTTCCAAATCAGTATGACACTTCTTTAATTCTAATAATAAATTAACATTTTTTTCTCTAAGTTTTAAATTTAATTTGTTTAATTTTTGACCTTTTAATGACTTTTTAATTTTTCTAATAAACTTATTTATTTTAATATATTTTTTAATCTTATTATGACTAGTAAATGAACTGCATTTATTGATAGTGTCATTAGTTAAGTCTATGGTCACAATTGGCTCAACACATACGGGTCCGGACCGGCTATCAACCAACTCATCATACAAACTGCAGGTGTTCGCAGACACTTCACTAGCTCTAAGCATTTCTAGGTGTGTTACAGTGTTGTGTGCTTTACTTAATTCCATTTCCAGTTCCGAAATACGTTTTAAAGCCTGATCATAAGTGTCACTGCACCGCTCAAAGTTGCCAACAAGTTCACGGAGTTGTTGATGCTGGTCTAGTATATCCACATGCTGCACGTGTAGTTCAGCCAACTGGTTCTTAAGCTCAGTGTTCTTCTTAATAACTAACCCTATTTCCACTTCACTTTCTTCCCTTTCCTTTAACAGCTGACTAACCGTGGTTTGGCTAGATTGTAGCTCCTTCAAAGTAGCCCTCAGTTTTTCCTCTAAGGATGCAGCTCTGCGGGTCAACATGTTGAAGACAACCTCAGAGGCACCCTGGAATTAGATATGGAACAGCTAAGTATGTGAAAGAAAAGGAGTGAGGGACAGAATGAATAAGTAATAAAAGTGAAATCTAACTTTAAATTAAATTAATAGTTACAAAGAATAAATAGTTAAGAAAGAAGTGATAACTTAATTATTTTTTAATTTGTGGGAAAATCTAAGTTAATATAATATTTAACTGAATAAATAGTAGTATGTTTATGAGTTGTCTAGTACCCATAACACAAGCTCTGCTTAGCTTGGGACTAGATGGCGTTGTGTGATAGTTGTGTAATATTATTATTATTATCTTCATAGCACAGCTACCTTGTGGCGGCGCAACTTAGTAGCGCAGCTACCCTGTGACAGCGCATTTTCGTAGCGCAGCTACCCATCTCCATAGCACATCTTTCTCGCACAGCTACATAGCGTAGCATCGGTGGAAACGGTCACACAGTTTCGTAGCTCAGCTTTTACATCCTCGCAGCACAGCTACATAGCGCATCTCTGGTGGAAAAGCAGCCTAAGAGTCAAGTCATTTGGTGTCTGGCGTAAATTAAACCTACACTCGAGAGCAATGAATCCGGGTCACTTAAAGAATGTTAAAAATCTCGGAAACTAAAAATGATAGGTTAATGCAATAAATTGTATTTAATAGACAATGTAATACTCCTTAAATGAAAGTAAAAAAAATATGAGTCACCATACATTTTATTAACACAAAATTACATAAAGAAAAAAACTGCTGATCTCTCCTTAAAACAAAAATAGGAAACATTAAATTTTTGAACTTTATTACGATTTTCTTGGATTTTAATACTTCGTTTTGCCTCCTCGTGCTTCCATTACTGCGTTTACGCGGTTTGGCATGCTGTACACCAAGTTCCTTATACGATTTTGGGGAATATTCTCCCATTCCTCTGTGAGAGCAATTTTGAGCTCACGAAGCGTGATTGGGGGAGGGTTTCGTTGTTTTACGCATCTGCCTAGCTCGTCCCAAGCATGCTCGATCGGGTTGATATCCGGGCTGCGCGCTGGCCACTCCATACGAGTAATGTTCATCTCTTGAAGGTAGTCATTCACAATCCTACCTGTATGAGGTCGGGCATTGTCATGCATAAATATAGCATCCTCACCTAAATTGACCATAAATGGACCAACGTGATCATTGAGGATTTCTTCCACATATCTTACGCTAGTTAAAGAGCCATTTTCTATGATCACCAGCTCTGTGCGACTTTCAGAAGAAATTCCGGCCCACACAAGTACAGACCCACCACCGTAGGCTACTTTTTCTTCGATGCATGCTTGCTTGAATCTTTCCCCAGGTCTTCGATACACTCTGTGTCTTCCATCGTGCTTGCAGAGCATAAATTTTGATTCGTCGGAGAACATAACTTTTGACCAATCTTCAATACTCCAATTTACGTGGCTCTGGGCATATCTTAGTCTTGAAATACGATGCCCACGCTCCAGTTTAGGGCCGTTTGCAGGTCTAAGGGGTTTTAAGTTAGATTCAGCAAGCCGACGTCTTACTGTCCATGCACTTGGGTTACTTCCTCCGAGGCGTCGAAACTGATTGGTGAGTTTAGTTCCTGTGAGAAAGCGATTTCGAAGCATGGTGTTCACCAAGTATCGGTCTTCTCGTGCTGTGGTACACCTAGTTCTGCCCGTTCCTGGTCTGCGTAGGTTAGAACCAGTTTCTTCGTAACGTCGGAGAACTCTTTGTACTGTTGACAGCGACACACCGACAGTCCTGGCTGTATCGCGCTGACTCCGGCCGGTTTCCAGCATTGTAAGTATTCTGGTGCATTCTTCAGGCGTAAGCGACATAATTTCAGCTTGAATAATGAATATAGAGCACTATCAACATGGTTTATGTACCCACATAAATGACAGATTACAAACAAAAGCAAAACCAAATGCTGTAATTTCGTAGTTCCATCTTCGAAAGTGGCCCTTTTTCAAATTTGATTTTTTATGATATAACTTTACAATAACTAAGAAGTTTTAATACCTTCATTTAAGGAGTATTACATTGTCTATTAAATACAATTTATTGCATTAACCTAGCATTTTTAGTTTCCGAGATTTTTTGGATTCTTTAAGTGACCCGGATTCATTGCTCTCGAGTGTATATTGTAGATCAGTACTGCGTTAATTTGTTATTAAATAAACTAAGTCTTTGGCTTTTTGTAAAGTTTTCTATAACAGATTCCTATACATCTAAGCATTTATTGTGCTAGAGGTGAGATTATAAATAAAGATCGACTAAACTTTCTAGTTAAATTTGTAAAATAATTATAATGTTTAAAGATAAAACAGTACAGGTTTTCAAATTGTGGGCATGAACCTCTTGCGCCCCTTTGTTTCCTGTTGCGTTCATGAACTGCGTTTAAGCGCGAAATATTAGATTACTCTTTGAATGTTTTAGCACAGGTTTTAGTAAGAAAAGTAATGGTCCTAAACCACTCCCCTGAAGGATCCCTATATTTTGGGCTAAAATATTTATACAATTTTGTTTCTGTTACAGACTCACAAGATGGTCCACCTAGTATCTCATTTGGTCACGCTTTGCTTAGTAGTTCAGATGTGGGTGGGCTTATCTCTATTCAACTTGATTCCTATGTACAATAACTATGCTGCTGGGAGGTACAAAAGTGGCGGGACTCAAAACTCTACGTTTGAACATTCTATTTATTTACCGTATCCTTTCAATACGTCGACTGAAATGAAGGGTTATATTATTGCTTGTATTATTCATTGGTAAGTTTAATGGCGCATCACTTTGAGTAATTTATTTCATCACCACTGCTCTCAAAACGATGAAGGAAAACATCGTGAGGAAACCGGCATGTCCTAGAACCAAAAATTCGAAGACATGTGACATCTACCAACCCGCACTGGGCCCACGTGGTGGATTATGGCCCTCTCCCTCTCACAGAGAAGATGCCTGTGTTCCAGCAGTGGGAACATCATAGGCTGATGATGAAGTTCAACATTCAATTAACAAGACAACTGCTTCTGCAAATTCACAAAATCTCAGCGTATCTATGAAAATGGAATCAAAAGTTTTGAAGACTTCAGTTATTTGGTGCCATTTCAGGAAAAGTTATGGTTACCGTTGAAACTACTATGTTGAGCCAAAGAACGTATTACATAACTATACATTTAAGTCACTCCACAGAGTACTAACAGAGGGGACACTACGCGGTGTAGGTATGAAATGGTACACACACACGCGCACACCGTTCACGGGTCGCTACAGATGGTTTCCGCGCGCCGCCCGTATCGCACGCGCTCCGTATCGTAATTATTTTTCTTACGCGTGATCACGTACAAGTAAAAGTGAAGGTAATAAAATATGAAGACAAGCAAATAAACTATAAAAGTAAAAATAAGAAAAAAATGTTCTCACGTTTTTGTTAAGTAAAATTAATACGATCATTATGTATGCTTTTATTTCATATTTTTTTACGCCAATAATGAACTATAAAAAAATAAGAGCGTCTGTTTACACAGCGCAAGAAATTAAAAAAATAACTTTTGTTCTGAGACTATCAGCACATCAAAACAGTGTTTCTAAAATAATCGGTCAAAGTCGAAGATTTTTGTAATTTTTTGGAAGTTGTAAAGCAAAAGCTGTTCAGTTTGAAAGGGTTGAGTTGCCAAATTAACTGAACATAACAATAGAATTGACGATCCATAAATAACTTTACCTACATCCATCTACGTCCTACATTTACTTACCAAATCGGATCATTGCTCCTATACTATAAAACTGACAAGAGCACACGGAGCCACAGCGACTCGGGTGGCGAATGTGGCGTTATGATATTGATGAGGTTTTAAAGCCTAACATAATCAAACATTTTTAAATATTACTATTTTTGTTTTTCTGAGATGAAATGTTTAAAATATAACAATGAAATGTTTAAAATAAGTAGAAAAGATAATATTATCATAATAAATTATTTCTAACGTAAGGTGCCGTAGGTACTATAAGCAATCTGTGGCTGTGCTACCTATCGATAATGTATTATGTAGTAATCGATGGCGAAACCAAAAAGATATAGGGTGATGATAAAAACAAAATTCCTTGAGGAAAAATTATTTAATAATTATTTAATTTAACAAATGCATAAAATACACCGACCTACCAAACTGTGCCTCCTGAACTCGCAAGTCGCAACCCTATTGAGCGCGGCGAACGTTGACCTTGATGTGACGTTAGCATCAGATAAACCAAAATAAAGTCAAAGCCATTCAGTACAATTTTGCTTGTGCACGGGAAGTTTAGGCTAATATAAAAGTAGGTGGGCGGTACGGCTGCAAGTTAAAATGTGCTTTATTCTTTCGTGCATAGATTTTATATTTGTTTGATTGTTTTTGGGAAGAGACCCCTCTGTTAGTACTCTGTGGTCACTCTTAATAAATCAACATTTAAGCGGCTTGGTGTATGTTGTCAAAATCTGAGACTTTAATCGATGTTGACCTCGACGTCAACGAGAGGGCTGTAGCGCTGGCAATCTCTCGGTGGGGAAGGTTTAGTAGTAAAATTGCGGATACAGAAAGCGTCCTTAAAACATCGTCCAGCCACCGAGGATTGGGCAGCAACGATCTCTAAAGTTTCAGTGACCTAACAGAGATCCCCAAGTCACCTGCCAAGCGTGGGAATTTTAGCAAGATGTGCTATATTGAAAAATAAAACTTGGAACAGAAGCTGTGTTCAAAAACATTCTTGAAAAAAAAATTTTTCTAAAAAAATTGACCGCCTTCAAAAACAACCACAAACAAGGGTAAAATAACCTACAAAACTTTTCTTTCGGAAGTCGGTGACCTTTTTTATTAATTTCATTGTCTCTTTTGCCACTGACTTCCGAAAGAAAAGTTTTGTAGGTTATTTTACCCTTTTTTGTGTTTTTTTTTTGAAGGCGGTCACATTTTTAGAAAAAGTTTTTATTTTACTCTTTTTAGTTTAAATATTCAACCACAATTCTTGTCATATTCATCATTTTCTTATATGTGCACTAGAATTTTGTAATCCGTATGTTCGAAACCAAACATATTTGTTATACCCACCGGCTAAAAGGCCGAGAGTTCACAGCCTCGAAATTCGTCGCTTGACAGTTGTCAAAACGTAAAACGTTCAGTTGACTTTGAAGATGAAGACAAATACGGATATGATACTTTATGATAATACCACGGAATAGAAAAAACAGGATTATACAATTTATACAATGAACACTGAAGACGTGGCTTTGGCCTAAAACATAATATTTATAAAACAAGGATTATACTACTGAAGACGAGGCTTCGGCCTTACTTATTTGTTAAATAAGAAGAGAATACTGAAGACGAGGCGGTATGGTCTAAGACCTTAGCCTGCCCAAAAAGGGCGAAGAAAAAAAAAAAAAAAAATCAGTTGACTTTGACGTTTCTTTCTCTTCGATTTTTGTTGCGCGTCCGGTACGCATGAAAATTTGCTTCTTGAACTTTTTTGCTCACGCAAGTACGTGAAATATTGTTAAAACTTGTGGATAACAGTTATCCAAGTTAATCCTTGTCTATATACGGCAATTTGTTAAGTTTTGTGCAAAGTTCGACTTATTTGTTCCCGTCGTGTTTGGAACCCGGAATATTTTGAAATTGGCTTCGATTTCCGAACTTAAAGTGAAAAGCGAAAGTGAACTCCATATTTAATTTATAAACTATTGTGAAAGTTAGTCGAATTTGTCGCCCGCATCCAGTTGGAATTTTCGATGCAGCGCCGCGTTGACTGAAAACCTGCACCCACGTGCCCGTCACATTTGAAGGCATTTTCTGGTTCACAGCACTACACATTCATGACTATACACGAACACCCTCCCAAACATTCTTAGAACCGACATAGGCCTCAAGAAACTGCATCGGACCGATCTGGTAAGTGGAGACAATTTATTTGCTAGGGCAAGTGCCTTGTATTTTGCCTCCGCGTCACCGCGGACATACGACCAGTCCCCCTTGCCCTGGGGCTGGATCGTACATTTTGGTAGCAGAGCGTGGTTATAGTTTTATCATTGAATTCTCCACGGGTTCGGGTTAAAGTGCCAATCGGTTGCCAATGTCAACGGGCCCCTTTGTAAAACATAATTAGGGGTTTCACAATCGCTAAGTAAAGTTATAAGTAAGCTACTTAGAACATAACTGCTCAGTAAACAAGTAAATTGCGTTTCACAATCCCTCAGTAAAGTTAATCACCACTTCATCTGCTTAGTAAGTTAATCATCGGATGGACTGCCAAGTAGTCGTTTACTCGACAAGTAAATTTGGCAAATGTCATAAACCCAAGCGCCTATCAATTTATTTTCGTTTTAAAATGGATATTTTTGATATCATTGAAGATTTTGGAGACAACTTACCAGAAGAAACTAACGACTGGGACGAATACCACAGCGGCACACAGAATACACAGGATAATAGTGTACGCACCAATTTAATAATCACTATTTTGCTTCAGATACGATAAATAATTACAATGGTTATGTATAAAATTTATTGAAATACGCAAATAAGCTGTCCATTCCATCCACTGTGAGTAAAATCATTTCTTTTACTTTTTCTTCACTTGGTGTTAATGTTGAAGCGGTACTTGAACCGCCTCCCGTACGATACATTTCTGCCCGGATCGCCGCAGACATCTTCCTCGTTCCCCTCTTTATTCCATCGTATTTTATCTTTAATGCTTTCGCACTACGAAATCGAACACTACTGATACTGTTTTTTGATTCAATTCTTTGCCAACATTGTTCTTTTTCCGCCCATGTAACGGCATCGCTTTTTTTGTTTTCAAGCACATGTTTATTTTCATTTACGAGTTTAATTAGCGTGTCATTTTCTTCGCGCGTGAAATTACAACCCCTTTCCCGTTTCTGAGCCATTTTAAGTAAATTTCAACAAAGTTTTCGTAATAACTCCAAATATCACGATATGACATTTGAACTTAACCGACTGAAAGTTGAAACTTGACATTGACAAGACAATTCGCTGCGTTCCTTTCCTACAAAAACATTGATTCTTAAATATTGATAAAAAGGTGAAATTAGTCACATTATATGCCAATCTACTTTTTTTTTACATCAAAATTATCTTACTTATACTCGGTAAGTATAACGAGAAACATTTGTAATGATTATTCTGTGATTATTACACACTAGCTTGAACCCGCGGCTTTGCTCGCGTTAAGTTTGGAGATAAATGAATCTCCATACTAAATCTATATCTATATCCTATTTATATTATAAAGGCGAAAGTTTATGAGTGTGAATGGATGGATGTTTTTTACTCTTTCACCCAAAAACTACTGAACAGATTACGATGAAATTTAGTATGTAGGTAGCTGAAGATCCAGAAAAACACATAGGGTAGGTAGAGTAGATGTAGGGTAGGTGTAGGGTAGGTGTAGAGTAGGTGTAGGGTAGGTGTAGGATTGATTACTGGGCAGGACAACGTCTGCCGGCTCAGCAAGTGAGGTATAAAAATGGATAGCTGTTCGTGAGTCACGCTTTAACTTGCAAAAGGCTGAACTGATTTGGCTGATTTTAGTCTTAAAAAATCGTGGAAGTTCAGGGAAGGTTAAGGTAAGTGTGGTGTAGGTATAAAGTAGGTGTAGTGTAGTGTAGTGCAGTGCAGTGCAGTTCAGTGCAGTGCAGTGCAGTGCGGTGCAGTGCAGTGCAGTGCAGTGCAGTGCAGTGTAGTGTAGTTTAGTGTAGTGCAGTGTAGTGCAATGTAGTGTAGTGTAGTAAAGTGTAGTGTAGAGTAGGGTAAGGTACGGTAGGGTAGGTTAGGGTAGGGTTGGTGTATGGTAGGTTTAGGGTAGGTGTATGGTAGGTTTAGGAGAAAATGTGAACGTGGGGAAGACCACGTTTTTGCCACTCGACAGAATACATGAAACATCTTACCTCACCGAACAATTTTCCTTTTATTAAGAGATCCATCATTTTTTTTTGTTTAAGATAAAAAAAACTCGAGCTATCAAATCATGGCGATCATGTGATTTCTGCCCAGGAAATAAGTTTTGTGTTTTATCTTCCCACCGCGGATTACACGTAAACGTAATAAAAAGGTCAGGTCGTCCATAGGTCATGGCGGTACATAAGTCATGGCGTCCTGAGTTCGCTCATGCATGTAACGTGGTCAGCCATTGAATGATGACGGTAATATTACCATTAGACCTAACTGATCAGCATCAGCATCTTGTCTACAAACTGCATCCTTCAAATGAATGTACGAGTAACTGTCAACGCGTAATTTTGATTGATTTCTCCGTATAAAATTAAGCCTTTCTGCCTCTATTTTAGCATGTTCGTCTACTAAATACTGACTAAATAAAGAACGAAAATACAAAATATTGTTAATTTCCGCTTCTCTCATCATCAAACGGTAGGAGTAAAAGTCTGCTGCAGAAACTGTCTTTTTCGTGGGCAATTTCGTTTTAGGATCAAACTGTTGTATTGAAATAGAGTAACCATCTTCTCCATGGCAAAACATCAGAGGGTATTGTAGAGCATCGTATGATCTATATAATTCACTAATCCTTTGTAAAGAGCTGCTACGACTTTCTATTATAATGTCTCTTTTCTCAAATTCTTGGCCCACCATCACCAAAGCGACTTCATTTGTAGCTGGTGCATTGTACCTACCTGGATGACCGCCTGATGGTTTTTTTTCAGCACGGATGACGACCTTAAAAGTATCACACGATGAAGGTATTTTATCCATGGTACCTACTCTTTAATTCTTTTTTAAAGGGGTTCTTTTATTTAGCTGTATAATTATTGTTTTTTTTATCCTTTAAATGATTTAATGGTCTTGACTTGAGTACATCGCTTTCACATTTATTTTTTATTATTTTTTTATTGTTATTTCAAAACATTGTGAAACATTTTTGAAAAAGAGGAGTTATGGAGTTTCTTGCCCATTCTTCTCCTTACAACTTACCTTAGCGAATGGGTGTAGAATCAATCCCATCCCTTCCTATTCCCTTTAAATCGACGTTCAAAAGTGCCTCAGATGGCCTAATTGGAATAAATGATTTGACTTTGACTTTGGGTTTGAGTCATGAAGCATTTTTTGCAACTGCCTAATGAGCCCTGGTTTAATTTTTCGGGTGGTGAGAGCATCTTAAATTTGTTTCAGTATCGTCATTGCCAACAAAATATATTTGGAGAAACTGTGCTTCACGTCCACTTTCTGGTAATAAACTTCCAAGTAAATGGTAGACCTGACCTTGAACCTTAAAGGTCGGCATGTAGTTATCTTCGACTACTTTTTTAGCACCAAAAGATGTCATTTGAAAGCAGCTGTTATAACTTCTTATGTTGGCCATAAAATGTGTGTGATCAGGATGAAGATCCATGATTAAACTATAAAGAGGTTCAGGAAGACTGGCTAATGGCTCGAGTCTTACCTTTCCATTACTACAGCATAATCCAGGTGTTTCATTTCTCCACTTAAGTGCGTTACACCATTGACATTTTTGAGTCATTTTACCAATCATTACGCCGAGATCACTTTCGTATTCTATGGCGGGATCGTAAGATATTCCAGACATATGTTTTGTTTTCCATACTCTATTATTGGATTTATGCTGTGATGCTCTGTGTACTTCAGGGTGCATCTGCTGATATGCAGCTGTAGCCTGACTATGCGTTTTAGCATTTTTTTTTTGGTAATTCGCCTTTTCTTTTACGACGCGATCTCGATTTTTAGCATAATGAGTTTTAACTGCCTGTTTTACTTGATTTTTTCGTGTTTCATTTGTGTATCTAGCCCTACGCTTTTTTTTACTAACCTTTGAAACGGTATATTGTGAATCAAGTACACTATCTTCACCTGAAAAAGAAGCTGAATCTGAACTGGCCGATGACAGATCTACAAAATAAATAATCTTAATAAACATTTTTCAACGACTGCTACGCTTGCAGTTGACGTTAAGGATAAAACCATCCTTGATATTACTTCCAAGCCAATGTTTCCTCCTGACTCGTTTTCTTTCACTCCCGTGACAAACCTTGAGGTCCTTAAATGTTTTTCCTCAATTAAGTCTAAGGCTGTTGGCTGTGATGGGCTCAGTCGAACTATGTTATCTTTTTTGATTGAGAACATTATTCCAGTTTTTACTCATATTATTAATACATCTTTGCAGACTGGTGTGTTTCCTGCAGTGTGGCGTAAAGCTACATTATCCCTCGCGTACATTATCCCTCTTCCCAAAATTCCCAACCCTAGTTTACCCAATCACTTCAGGCCGATCTCCATTCTCCCTTTCCTTTCCAAAATCTTAGAAGGAGTTGCTCTTAATCAAATATCCTCGTATGTTTTAAAAAATAACCTATTGTCCTGTTACCAATCTGGTTTTCGACCTGGCCACAGCACCGCCACAGCTCTGCTTAAGGTTATTGAAGACATCAGGGATGGCTTGGAGAATTCGATGTTAACGGTCTTAGTTTTAATCGATTTCTCTAATGCTTTTAACACCGTTGATCGCGACATCCTCTTGGCCATCCTGTCTCAAATTGGAGTCTCTTCGTTGTCACGGGATTGGTTTTCATCATATCTTCGTGGTCGCCAACAGGCGGTGCGTGCTGATCGGGATTGCTCTGATTGGTGCGATCTGGCAACTGGCGTTCCACAAGGCGGTATTCTCTCTCCTCTTTTATTTTCTTTATTTATAAACTCCATTACTTTCATCCTCAAATGTTCTTACCATCTTTACGCTGATGACTTGCAACTATACGCTCATTCGAATATTGCCAACCTTGACAATTGCATTTCTTCACTGAATGCTGATCTTCGTGCTATCGAAGAATGGTCTGGAAAATTTGGGGTTCCTGTGAACGTCGGGAAGTGTCAGGCAATCCTCATCGGTAGTTCTTACTATTTGAGAAACGTGGACACTACCCAACTTATGCCACTGTTGTATGGGAATTCCGTCATCCCTCTTTCACCTCACGTTAAGGACTTGGGTCTGTACATTGACGATAGTTTGAGTTGGAATAAACACGTGGCTCAGGTGAGTCAGAAAGTCACGTTCTCGCTGCGGTCTCTCTATAGATTCAAGCATTTCCTCCCATCTAGCACCAAACTCATTCTGGTCCAGTCACTTGTACTACCCATTATCGACTATGCTGATGTTTGTTATTCTGATCTATCCCAAGAACTTCTTAACAAATTGGATCGACTTCTCAATAACTGTATTCGCTTCGTTTTTGGCCTTCATAAATTCGATCACATTTCTTCTTTTCGTTCTCAGCTTAAATGTTTGCCTATCCGACTCAGGATAGTTTCTCAGATCTCTCTGCATGCTTTTCAAGATTATGAACGATCCACGTGCTCCTGATTATTTAAAAACTCATTTCAAAGTGTTGGGCAGTACTCATAGTTGTAACCTTCGAGCTTCCAAAAAACTACTTCTCCAAATTCCTTCACACCGCACCGGTTTAATGTCTAATTCTTTCGCTATATCAACTATAAGACTCTGGAACGCGCTACCCTTTAGTATTAAAAAAGCTGAAAGCGATTTCACTTTTAAAAGAAAACTACGAAACCTCTATTTAGGTCCCAATAAATAGCTCTCTTTCTCAAGTCTAGTCATAATAGTTATTATTAAGTTGTTTTTTTTTCATTTTTTTCATAGCTGTTATAATATTGTTCAGTTTATTTTATCTGTATAAATGTATTAGTATCTATATTAATATCTAAGTCTTTCATTAGTTTTCTTTTTTTTTGTACCCTACCACAATATTTTCTCATTTAACCCAAAGGTTGACTGGTAGAGAATGCCTTGTGGCATTAAGTCCGCCTATGTACCACTTCTTGTACATGAAGTTTAAATAAATAAATAAATACAAAATCAATCACTTCCATGCGGCGAGATGTGATTTTTTTAGCTCTCACAGAGCTTAATATCGGGCATTGATGAGTTTCAGCTACCTCAGAAGACTTAATATCATCAGGAAGGTACGCATCAAAGTGGACATTAGACAAATCCCCAAGAGAAGAAAAGCGAAGTCGCTTTACGGGATGTCCATCAGTTCCAGCTTTTACATACAATTCACCATTGCGTTATACCTCCAAAACGAACTCATAAATTTACCTGCTGCGACCAGTTCACATAAACCACCGTAAACTGTAGGCTGGATCTCAGAATAGTGCTCATCACAGTTATTGTAATTGTCTCCATTTTTATCGTGAGACATAATTGATTTACGTTACTGCCCTGAGTTGTGGTACCTATTGACTTGGTTGAATTGGATGTCATACTATTGAATGTTAATTATTGTTGTTGTTCGGTTCTCTTCGGAACATAATTTGTGAATGTGTGAATGTGTTTGCATTGAATGTCTAAGGCCCGACGCTGCGTTAAGCGGATGCACGCGCGGTTCTATACAAAAGTGCTCCGTCGCGGGGACCCGTGCGGGCACCCGCGCGGGCGTCCGTCGCGGGGAGGTTTGCCCCGCACACACGCAAAAGCCACGTGCGGGGCCACGCGCGGAGCCACGCGCGGGTCTACGCGCGGTGCCTGCCAGCGGTAACACGCACGGGCTTGTTCAGTCAATAAGGGTGCTTATACACGGTGCACGTAACTGGAGCAAACAGAGAGCAATTTTTTTTGAATGAAGACTTTCGAAAAATGCCTCCGGTGCTGAAATTTGGGATATGGTGAGAGTAGGTGATACAGATTATAGATGCACAATAATCCAACATTTTTTTAGCCGAGAAGTTTTGTTTTTTTACCAAAACATGAAAATTGCTTATAACTCTCTGCGAAAAATTCCTCAGTCTCAAATTCTTTTTGTAGGTATATTTGTTTAAATGAAATAACAGGAAAAAAAAAATGTTCGATTTCAGTGTCACTCCAAATCAACTTTTTACATATCGCGCTTTAACTTGAAATATTGAAATAAAAATCTTCTAATTGAACTAGCGACGCTGCGTAAATCGGTCTCCGCGACGGGGACCGTCGCATACCCACGGAAACCAACCGCGTATCTACGCGCGTGTCCCCGCGCGGTACCACGCACGTGGCCACGCGCGGGTCCACGCGCGGGGCCACGCACGGGGCCACGCGCGGGACCACGGACGTGAACCCGTGACGGTTGCCCGTCGCGGGCGCCCGTTTAACGCAGCGTCGGGCCTAAGGACATAATTGTTGTGTTGAATTTAATCGTTAATTGTTTTGTTTGTACTTGCAATAAAATTCAAACTTAAGTTATTTGTTGTTGTAATTCTACAGAGAGGTACTCAGTAGAGGTTCTACAGAGAGGGATTAGGTCTGGGCCCTTTATATTAAATGGTAGATTTGGTTTGTTTTACCGGTTTGAATTGTAATTTGTGCCCGGGGAACATCATACCTGTTGACTTGGTTTGTTGAATTGTTTGTTTAAGTTGAATTGTTATTTTTTAATTTTAATTTAGTATTTGTTTGTTACAATGGCTTCATTGAAACCTGTAGGTCATGGGTGGGTTGACCTCGCAGCTGAGATGGTTTACCTCTGCTGCGGCAACCACAGAGCGTACCGATTTGGAAGAGGCCACGCTGGCTCGGTATGAGCAGTTAGACGCTAGACTCAGTGCTGTTGACACGTTGTTTGCTCGCTTCAATGAATTGGTCTTTGATTTGGACCTGGAAGTATTGGGTCAAGTAGCCCGTGACAAGGTTGCTGCTGATTATGACCAGATGCTGAACCTGGGTGACGTAATAAGTATGCGTGCTCGGGAAATTTTGAAGAACCGGGATCCTGTCCAGGTCAAGGCAGAGACCTCTGTTGTTGCAGGCCCCGGACTATTAAGTAGACTGCCGACTTTGGAACTGCCACACTTTGATGGTCGCTTGGACCAGTGGCTTGGTTTCCAAAACCTGTTCGATAGTCTTGTCAATTCCCGCTCTGACCTCAGACCCGCCCAAAAGTTGGCCTATTTGCTGTCGGTCCTTGGAGGTGAGGCCAGAGCCCTGGTTCAGCACTTGCCGGTCACCGACTCAGCCAACCCTACCGCTCTGGAACTTCTATCCCAACGGTACCAGAACAAGCGTTGTTTGGCTGACGTCAACATTGCCCAGATATTGAGTTTGCCGGTTGTTAGCCGAGTGTCAGCGTTGCGTACGGACCTGCTGAATCCGTTGGTGGCGGCAACCAACGCTCTGAAACGTTTGGAGTTGCCCGTGGACCAGTGGTCCTATTTGTTGGTGCACATAGTGCTCCAGCGGCTTCCAGCCGAGTTGAGGTCCCGGTTTGAGCAGCGTTATGGTGGAGATAGTGTCACTCACCTGCCGCCTCTTGACGACCTTGTAAGATTCTTGGAAGACGAGGTGTCGGTTTTTGGATAATTCTCGTGTCGCCTCGGTGGCAAGCCAACCGTCCCCTCGGCCAAGGGCCCAGGGACGGACTAGGGCTGTTGGGCCTGTTGATGTTCGCCCCGCCCCCCGTTTTGCTGGCACCCAGACTAAGCCTGCTTGCGACTTTTGCAAGGCAACGGGGCATGGCATAGCAACTTGTGCGGCCTTTTTGGAGTTGCACGTGAGTGCCCGCCGCCGAATTGCTAATGCACGCCGTTTGTGCTTCTCATGTTTGGGGAATCATTTTCATAGGGAGTGCCCCAACCCCCGCCCTTGTAAAACTTGTGGGGGTTCACATCTTGAAATTTTGTGCGCCAACGCGAACCGCTCTGGCAGACCAGCCTCTGATGGGGGTTCGCGCACGGGGGGGTATAATGAAAATGAGCACCGGGCTCCTCGCTCTCCGGTTCAGAACCGAGGAGGGGTCCGCAACTTTAGTCGCCGTACTCCACCCCCCGCGCCAGTTGATCGGGAGCCGCGCGACCGCCGCTTGACCAACCCTCGTGAAGGCGATTACGCAGCTGCTGGTAGGCAATATTGGCCAGACCAGCACAGCCTTCCCTCCCCTCCGTTAGCAGAACGTCCTCGTTTGGAGTCGCGCACCATCCTTGGATGCCCCTCCAAGGATGGTGCGCGACTCGGGACATCGCGCGGATGAGGAGTTTGATTATTATCCTCATCGGGAAAGACCCCAGCCTGGATGCAGCGATCGGTCGCCGCTCAGGCATTGTTAGGAAATTGGCGCCTGTCCCGCTAACGTACCTCCCCAGATCGACACGGTTTTGTTGCCAACGGCATCGGTCAGGGTCTGGGGACCCACGGGTGAATCTGTTGTGGTCCGTGCCATTTTGGACACGGGAGCCCAGGGTTGCCTTTTGTCGTCTTGGTTAGCGGGTCGGGTGAGCCTGGATGTCAGTGCCTTTTCAGGCACGATTAATGGAATAGGTGAAACACCTATCCCTACTGTTGAGGGACAAACCTTGTTTGGGCTCACTCCTGTGAGTTGTTTGGACCCTAGGATGTTTCCTTTGGCTATTGTTCTGACGAGTATTTTGGGCTGTCATCCCCAACGTCAGCTGTCACCAGATATTGTCCGGTTGACGTCAGGCCTGGATTTGGCTGACCGCCGGTTTGATTCTCCTAATACAGCGCATTTGATATTGGGCTCCGATGTACTAGGGAGAATATTGTTGGGTAATATTAAAGTCCTGCAGCCAAACGGATTGGTGGCTGTCTCGACGATCTTTGGCTATGCGGTGATGGGACCAGTGTTAAGGGTTATCCCACCACCTGAGCCTGAGTTTGCGTTGGTGTGTGGCTCCGCGCTCTGACGCTGTTCAGAAGTTTTGGGAGGTTGAGGAGCCCCCAGAAGTGGCCCGCATGAACCCGGAACATGAGGAGTGCGAGTTGTTCTATCAGAACAACACATCTCGGCTCCGTTCCGGTCGGCTTGTAACTAGGTTGCCCTTTATTGCAGTGCGTCCACCTCTCGGCGAGTCCAGACCCATGGCCGAGAAGAGATTGTTGGCAATGGAGCGCCGCATGGCAAAGGACCCGGTGCTGCGGCAGAAATATTTGGATTTTATGCGAGAGTACGCAGACTTGGGACACATGTCAGTGTCAATTTTCGATTGGCGCTCAGTTGAGCATTACTTCCTGCCGCATCACGCAGTTCTCAAGCCATCCACCGGTAAATTGCGCACGGTGTTTGATGGTTCGGCGCGGACTTCTTCTGGGGTCTCTTTGAATGACTGCCTGCATTCAGGCCCCAAATTGTTGAAAGATCTTTGTGACGTCCTCACGTCTTTTCGTCGTCATCAGGTAGTTTTTGTGGCCGACTACAAAATGATGTTTCGGCAAACCGTTATTCACCAGGATGACAGACGTTATCAATTGATTTTGTGGCGAGAGAACCCCCGGGACCCCATGGTTGTCTACGAGCTCAATACGAATACGTATGTCCTCTGCTGGCTATGAGTTACGTAAATGGGTTTCCAACTCGCCAGCGCTATTGGAAGGTGTACCGGAGGAGCACAGGCAGGATCCGCATTTGTTTGAAAACGTTGACAACCCCGCCATGATGGCCGTTCTCGGCGTTCAGTACCGTCCAGTCCAAGACATCTTTACTTACGATGTCGATTCGGAGTCACCTAACACTTGGACAAAACGACTGGTGTTGTCTTCTGTCGCGAGGACCTTTGATCCAAATGGTTGGATTTGTCCGGTATCGTTTTGGGCGAAATGTTTTCTTCAGCGCCTTTGGACCGCGAAACTTGGTTGGGACGAGCCACTTCGGGAAACCCTGTTCGAAGATTGGCTCCAGTTTGTTTTCTCACTTCCTGTGGTCAACGAGGTCGTGCTACCCCGCGCTATCCTCCCCCCTGGGAGCTATACGGCTACCCTTCATGGGTTTTGCGACGCGTCTTCGCACGGTTATGCAGCTGTTGTTTATCTGCGCACCGTCACCGCATCAGGCCAGGTGAAGTTGTCACTGATCATGGCCAAGAGCAAGGTGGCCCCCCTTCGGACGGCATTGACCATCCCTAAGTTAGAGTTGTCAGGGGCGGCGCTTCTTGCGCGCCTGTTGAACCACGTTGCTCACACTTTGGGTGGATCTGTAGACATTCGGGCTTCCTACGCCTGGACGGACAGCCAAATTGTTTTGTGTTGGTTGCGAACGTTCGTCCACTCCTTGGAGGTCTTTGTTGCGAACCGAGTGTCACAGATCCAAAATTCTGATACGTCTTTGATTTGGAGGCACGTGCCTGGAGACTTGAACCCAGGCGACGTGGCCTTACGTGGGTGCATGGCACCCCGCTTGATTGTTCATCCCCTATGGTGGGGACCAAACTGGCTGACTCGCCCCGAGGATGATTGGCCTCGAACGCCAGTTTTGATGTCGGATCCGTTGCCCGGGCTCAAGGTGCTCGCTGTTGGGACAAAGGACCCTCCGTTTGACCCTGAATTTTTGTTGAATCGATACAGCTCCCTTGACAAATTTTTGAACGTTACCTCGTGGATCAGGCGTTTTGGTCACAATACTAGGAATCCAGGGGACAAGCGCCTATCACCGGTTCTCTCCCCTCAAGAGCGACAAGAGTCTCTCCTCCTTTGGGTTCGCTCTGTGCAGGCTGCACATTTTGAGAAGGAGATCAAGGCATTGAAGTCTGATAAGGTTAAGTTGTCGGGAGCCGTTAGCAAACTAAACCCCTTCTTGGATAATACGGGTCTTTTGCGTGTTGGGGGACGGTTGAGGCACTCTAGCCTTCCTTATGGCGTCCGTCACCCCCTTTTGTTGCCCAAGGAGGGCCATTTGATCAAGTTGTTGGTTACTGATCGTCACATAAAGAACTCGCATGCCGGTTGCAATGCGCTGTTGGCCATTCTGCAGCGAGAGTTCTGGATTTTGTCGGCTCGTCGTACTATTCGTAGCATCGTCTTCCGTTGCATGCCGTGCTACCGGACTAAGGCCTCTACGATGCAGCCCCAGATGGGAGACTGCCGGCTGATCGTGTAAATGAGGCGAGGCCCTTTGCAGGCGTCGGAACGGACTTTGCTGGACCCTTTTCGGTAAAGACGTCTACGCTGCGAAATAGTAAAATTGTCAAGGCTTATTTGTGCGTATTTGTCTGCCTGTCAACAAAGGCAGTGCACTTGGAGCTGGTAACCGCCCTCTCGACGGAGGCCTTTGTGGCGACCTTGGATAGATTTGTATCTCGCCGTGGGTTACCTTCTCTGATCAGGTCTGATTGCGGTACCAACTCTAAGGGTACGAGTAACTATTAAAATTTGAAAGAAGTATATGCCTTCCTTAATGAGAGCCAGGTTGACATTGGTAACAAATTGGCCCGCAAAGGGATCACTTGGTTGTTTGACCCGCCAGCCTGCCCCCATTGGGGGGGTATTTTTGAGGCCGCGGTGAAAGCGGCAAAGGGACTCTGGCGGAGAATGTTGGGAGACACCGTTCTCACCTTTGAGGAGTTAGCTACGGTATTTTGCCGCATTGAAGCTGTTTTGAACTCGCGTCCATTGTGCCCGCTCTCTTCAGACCCGAATGATTTGGAGGCCCTTACCCCGGGGCATTTTTTGATTGAACAGCCACTGGCCGCCCTGCCGGAGTACCCTTTTGTTGATGTAAGTCAAAATCGGCTATCGCGGTTTCAGTTGGTGCAACAGCTCTCTCAGAGCTTTTGGAAGCGTTGGAGCTTAGAGTATTTGCACATTCTCCAACAGCGCATCAAGTGGACTGATAAAACTCATCCGCCCAAGGTTGGAGACCTTGTCCTGATTAAGGATGCCAACCTTAAGCCTTTGTATTGGCGCCGGGGGCGCATTCTCAATTTGGTGGCTGGCACCGACGGGGTTCCTCGTTTTGCTGAGGTTTTAGTGGACGGATCGATCATAAAGAGAGCGGTCGCAACGTTGTCAAGACTGCCAATTGATTAGCGGACGGGTGTCCGTCCGCAGGGGGGTAGATGTTCGAAACCAAACATATTTGTTATACCCACCGGCTAAAAGGCCGAGAGTTCACAGCCTCGAAATTCGTCGCTTGACAGTTGTCAAAACGTAAAACGTTCAGTTGACTTTGACGTTTCTTTCTCTTCGATTTTTGTTGCGCGTCCGGTACGCATGAAAATTTGCTTCTTGAACTTTTTTGCTTACACAAGTACGTGAAATATTGTTAAAACTTGTGGATAACAGTTATCCAAGTTAATCCTTGTCTATATACGGCAATTTGTTAAGTTTTGTGCAAAGCTCGACTTATTTGTTCCCGTCGTGTTTGGAACCCGGAATATTTTGAAATTGGCTTCGTTTTCCGAACTTAAAGTGAAAAGCGAAAGTGAACTCCATATTTAATTGTATAAACTATTGTGAAAGTTGGTCGAATTTGTCGCCCGCATCCAGTTGGAATTTTCGATGCAGCGCCGCGTTGACTGAAAACCTGCACCCACGTGCCCGTCACATTTGAAGGCATTTTCTGGTTCCACAGCACTACACATTCATGACTATACACTAACACCCTCCCAAACATTCTTAGAACCGACATAGGCCTCAAGAAACTGCATCGGACCGATCTGGTAAGTGGAGACAATTTATTTGCTAGGGCAAGTGCCTTGTATTTGCCTCCGCGTCACCGCGGACATACGACCAGTCCCCCTTGCCCTGGGGCTGGATCGTACACCGTAGCAGTGTAATAACATCGTTAACATCTCTTTCATTCATTCCCTATCTCAAAAACTTCTGAACCGATTTTGATGAAATTTGCAGTATTCCCTAAGTTGAACAATACCTAGTACAACAAAAAAAGAATTGCTTAAATCGGACTCCTAGTTCCGGAGATATGCGAACACAAACATAATTTACTAAATCAGTCGACGAGTTGTACCTTCCATCAGCAGTTCAGCTACATGAGATGATGATTTCCATACGCAAGTACTTGAATTACTTCATAAGATTTGCGAAAAACTATGTGTGAGCGAATAAAATTTGAGGGTTGCCCTCGATTTCTCCAAGATCCAATCATCAGATCCTGAAATGGTGACCACACGGAAAGCACCAGCTTTCAAATAAAAAAAGAATCATGAAAATCGGTTCATCCAGTCGCAAGTTATGAGGGAACAAACATAAAACAAAAAATACAAAAAAACACAGAAAGAAATACAGTCGAATTGATAACCTCCTCCTTTTTTTGAAGTCGGTTAAAAATACGAACGAAGTGATGATTGTGGAGACGCGTTGAAATTTTGACAGGTTTTTTTTTACAGGTATGCTTCAGTCGTGACCTCAACCTGGTTCATCATGTTCGACCTATTTATGTCCCTAATGGTTATCCATTTATGGGGCCATTGCAAAATACTGCTCAACCTTCTGAATGACTTCCCAAGACCAAGTTTCAATTTCATTGTAGTAGATGGATTAGAAATGAAAGTTGAAAAATATTCTAAAGAAGAGCTTTCGAAAGTTTCGGAGAAGTTGATAGAATGCATTACATACCATCAGGAGATTATCAAGTAAGAAAATGGAGTAGATACTACCGTGCTGATCAATTGTATTAGTATACGTACGTCAGGCTGGCCCGGCCCCATGGAATTTAATAATGAGATTGTTATCAATCCAATGTACCCGGGTATACTAATATATGTAACACCTTCATTTTCAATGTAACTCTTTTTAAAAGAAATTACGTGCACTTCTTAGTGGCCGGGCCAGCCTGACGTTTTCAGCCCGGCCACCTTGTTTCCCACTAATCTACAAAAAATACTGGCAATATTGTGCTACAGATGAAATGTACCCTATAATTTATGCATATGTAACACAAAATCGAATCCTAAAATGCAATAGCATACGAAATATTAGCGGTTGCAGGTGGCCGGGCTGAAATTATTTCGTTACTATAAAACAGTAAAACTGCAACACCTACCAAAAAATAATACCAGTACATAATGAGATATAGAGATATAGAATACATGTAACGCTTTCATTTTAAATTATAATACATATTTAGAAAGAATAATCACTTGAAATTATATTTCAGCCCGGCCACCTAAAAGCGGTAATATTCCCTAAAATCTTATGCTAATTTGTACAGTAAAACCTGATACAGCTATGAAATGAAAGTTACATTCGTTTTGTTTTAGTC
The DNA here is from genome assembly GCA_954870645.1 of Agrotis clavis. Lineage (NCBI taxonomy): Eukaryota > Metazoa > Arthropoda > Insecta > Lepidoptera > Noctuidae > Agrotis > Agrotis clavis. The sequence continues at coordinate 9,298,409 of OX940925.1, forward strand.
GTATACCTTTAAGCCTTCTGTTTGACTAGATTATCAAAATCTGAGAAACTTTCCGAAGAGTGACTATCATTTATTAACTAATTTCAGGACATTTGGTTTGTTGAGTGAAACAAAATTGGTAATTGTCATATTTTTTTAATAATCATTTTTGAAATTAGTTAGACAACATTTGTACTTATATTAATTAGGTACTATAACAATTGTTAATTATAAATCACAGATTTTCATAATGATTTTTACATCAACTTTGAATTTAAAGTTTTGAAAACTTTCAATTAAAATTATGCTAATATAATTATTACAACAATTCTTAAATAAAGAGAGAACCATAGTTCTTTCAGTGGCAGCTAATGGAAATATAGCTATGTAGTATATATAATTTAACATAATATTAAAATCACAGCTAAAAATCACAATGTTAACTTGTATAATTAAACGTATGCTAATATAATAATCATTGCTAGCCTATATCTGGCATTTGTACTATAAGTATTTTGACTAATTCAAATTTAAATATATTGCTTATTAGAATCGATAAAAACGTACTAATCACTTGATTATGTTATTTAATCAAGCTAAAATGTACGTCAAGGAATGTAAAAATATTAAATCCAAATTACTTTTTTTAACACTAGACTGTAAATCGTCATAACACATCCACAGATCTTGATTAAATAAATGGCATTTATAATGTCCTAGATTTTCCCCCAATACTACATATTCAATAGCACCTACAATCACATAAATATTAGTTCTAACTTTGATAGATAAAGGTATATCGTTCAATATTATTTGATCTGTTCCATTTAAATCAAAAGATATAATATTCTTTACATTATAGCTGGACAAAACAGTGCCCGGGCAATCGTGTTCACAATCCTTCGAAATAACGTCTATACAAATTGAGTCTTCTAGGGCTGATATTCCAAATGTTTTAATTACGTTCATATTAATGGGTAAAAATGGTACTGTTCTTTGAAGTTGAAATGCACATTTTTCTTCGGTACATATTTTTGTAAATAGAGCGCTATAAAATAATTCTAAAATCATTTGTTCAAACAAATTTGCGACATTGCATTCACAATTTATATCTATTGTATTTTTCGAGGATAGTTTGTAGTACTTTTTACATATGGTATTTCTTAGTTCGTATACTGCGGCTTCAGATATGTTTTTGTTACCTATAAATTGTATATAATTACATAACATATTATTATTATTTTCAGTCTGATCTATTTCTAATTTAAAGTTATTAAATGCAATATAACCATAAGCTATTAAATATGTAACAGCATCAAAACCACATGTATTTGTTAAAGTGGAACCAGTTACAATATTTCCATTTTTTATAAATTTTAACATTTTATAAATCGGTACGGTAACTGGCTCTTCAGCTTGTCCTTTCCAATTTTCTACAAAACTTGGCATATCACTGAAAATAGAATCTTGAGGAAATAACCGTTTTTGGTGTGTTCTTTTTTGACGATTCTTTTTATGAACAAATGATTGTAGAATTATTTTATAGCGCTCTATTTACAAAAATATGTACCGAAGAAAAATGTGCATTTCAACTTCAAAGAACAGTACCATTTTTACCCATTAATATGAACGTAATTAAAACATTTGGAATATCAGCCCTAGAAGACTCAATTTGTATAGACGTTATTTCGAAGGATTGTGAACACGATTGCCCGGGCACTGTTTTGTCCAGCTATAATGTAAAGAATATTATATCTTTTGATTTAAATGGAACAGATCAAATAATATTGAACGATATACCTTTATCTATCAAAGTTAGAACTAATATTTATGTGATTGTAGGTGCTATTGAATATGTAGTATTGGGGGAAAATCTAGGACATTATAAATGCCATTTATTTAATCAAGATCTGTGGATGTGTTATGACGATTTACAGTCTAGTGTTAAAAAAAGTAATTTGGATTTAATATTTTTACATTCCTTGACGTACATTTTAGCTTGATTAAATAACATAATCAAGTGATTAGTACGTTTTTATCGATTCTAATAAGCAATATATTTAAATTTGAATTAGTCAAAATACTTATAGTACAAATGCCAGATATAGGCTAGCAATGATTATTATATTAGCATACGTTTAATTATACAAGTTAACATTGTGATTTTTAGCTGTGATTTTAATATTATGTTAAATTATATATACTACATAGCTATATTTCCATTAGCTGCCACTGAAAGAACTATGGTTCTCTCTTTATTTAAGAATTGTTGTAATAATTATATTAGCATAATTTTAATTGAAAGTTTTCAAAACTTTAAATTCAAAGTTGATGTAAAAATCATTATGAAAATCTGTGATTTATAATTAACAATTGTTATAGTACCTAATTAATATAAGTACAAATGTTGTCTAACTAATTTCAAAAATGATTTTTAAAAAAATATGACAATTACCAATTTTGTTTCACTCAACAAACCAAATGTCCTGAAATTAGTTAATAAATGATAGTCACTCTTCGGAAAGTTTCTCAGATTTTGATAATCTAGTCAAACAGAAGGCTTAAAGGTATACGACTAAAACAAAACGAATGTAACTTTCATTTCATAGCTGTATCAGGTTTTACTGTACAAATTAGCATAAGATTTTAGGGAATATTACCGCTTTTAGGTGGCCGGGCTGAAATATAATTTCAAGTGATTATTCTTTCTAAATATGTATTATAATTTAAAATGAAAGCGTTACATGTATTCTATATCTCTATATCTCATTATGTACTGGTATTATTTTTTGGTAGGTGTTGCAGTTTTACTGTTTTATAGTAACGAAATAATTTCAGCCCGGCCACCTGCAACCGCTAATATTTCGTATGCTATTGCATTTTAGGATTCGATTTTGTGTTACATATGCATAAATTATAGGGTACATTTCATCTGTAGCACAATATTGCCAGTATTTTTTGTAGATTAGTGGGAAACAAGGTGGCCGGGCTGAAAACGTCAGGCTGGCCCGGCCACTAAGAAGTGCACGTAATTTCTTTTAAAAAGAGTTACATTGAAAATGAAGGTGTTACATATATTAGTATACCCGGGTACATTGGATTGATAACAATCTCATTATTAAATTCCATGGGGCCGGGCCAGCCTGACGTACGTATTTTTTTGTAGTTTTTCTTTGCGAGTAGAGGATACTCGCATCCCCATAATAATAAAACGAGAAGTAAAGTTTCGTCAAAGTTAATCCTTAAAAATGTATGGTTAGTCCGAAGATTATCCTGGTAGTAACTTTAGTCCACGTTTATTATTATGGTGGTCAACCTTGATTTTGTCTGTCACATATAAACAACCGTATGTTTTATTTCAGATTTACAAACACAATTTCAGATGTATTTGGACCGATGCTGTTCGTGTATTATGTTTTTCACCAGACTAGTGGTTGTCTGTTACTTCTGGAATGCTCACAGATGGTCAGTGCTACACATTACTAAATAATACTGTTACAACTCTGCATAACTGTGATTTGAGTTTTTTTTTTCAGACAGCACAAGCTCTGATGCGGTACTTGCCTCTGACTGTAATATTAACCCAGCAATTAATACAGCTATCAGTTACTTTTGAATTAGTTGGAAGTGAGGTAAGAGAACTCAAGCACAATTAGGGTAATTATGTAATGTAATATTAGGAGTCAACTAGGGGAGGTAAGCCTAAGACGGGTAGCCCACCTAAAACGGGTATGCGGCAGCGTCCATGCAGGACGCGGCTCAGTTAACGGTTATCTGACTATTGAAAAACCAGCCCTTAGACAGCCAAGACAGGTCAAAGTTGTTTATCAATAATTGCATGTTTTAACAGCATTAATGTCTCATGGTAGAGCAAAGACCTCCGTGGTGCCATTATTGTACCAATCGGTGAGTGTCCAGTACATCTCTCCAATTCCTGGGCCGACCTCTAAAAACAACATTTGAAAAATTTTAACCTTTTTGTAATCGTGGTAAAATCATCTAATGAGTCTCCCAAGGCGGGACGGGGACTGTCAGAATTGTATTGATTAAAATCCACGGTGATCCTTTAATAGCCCTTTACGTTCCAGGGTTTCCTGGTTACCGGCAGACTTTTGCTCTCAGGAAGGCACCGTCAGATTACCTCTAACATCCTTTGACAGTAGCTTGATGTTAATAATGTACTTACAGAGTGAAAAACTGAAAGACGCTGTATATGGAGTGCCGTGGGAATGTATGGACACAGAGAACAGGAAAGTGGTGGCCTTCTTCTTGATGAATGTACAGAAACCAGTACATGTGAAGGCACTGGGTATTGCTAATGTTGGGGTCACTTCTATGGCCATGGTAAGTAAGATTATAACGTTGATGAAATTTCCACTCTCAATATCAGAGTTTTAAAAATAGTGCTTTAACAATAGGTTCACTGGATTGTAGGAATGCCTTGCGGCATTAAGAGGATCGTCTACCGACCGCTCGTCCATACTAAAAGAACGCGCGCCGCGCGTGGAACACAACGCGCCGTCGACCCGTGCATGGTCCATGGTCGGACAGCGAGTTGCCTTTACTCGCCGTCCGCATGCCCGCGCCTACGGTGGCCGGAGATCGTCCCGCCACATCCGTCGCCGTGGGCGTCTACCACTGCGTCTCGGGCGGAGGGAGGACGGTATCCTCTCTCTCAAGCGGCCCGCCTCCTCCTTCGCGAGCATGACTGCTTCGCAGAAGGAGGCGACCGCCTCCCACTCCATCTCATGGCCTCGACCAATGCCGGGCGCGAGAGGTCTCCGCCTATCGCCGCCGTGAGGACACGGCGGTGCTCCGCCCAAGCAGGGCAGTCCTGCACCGTGAGCTGTCTTTGGCCCTCTTAGGGGTCCCCGTCAGATTGCTGACAGCTCTTTGAGGCGCGCGTGGAACACAACGCGCCGTCGACCTGGGCATGGTCCATGACCACCCATTACTCGCCGCCCGCATGCCCGCGCCTACGGTGGCCGGAGATCGTCTGGCGACGTCCGTTGCCGTGGGCGTCTCCCGCGGCGGCTGGGTCGTGAGGTGGACGCTGCCCTTTCCCTCACGCGTTGCGCTTCCTTCTATGCTAGCATTACTGCTTCGCAGAAGGAGGCGACCGCTTCCCATTCCGTCTCGTCCCGCAGCATGGCCTCGACCAGTGCCGGGCGCGAGAGGTCGCCGCCTATCGCCGCTGTGAGGACACGGCGGTGCTCTGCCCAAGCGGGGCAGTCCTGCACCGTATGCTCCACCGTGTCCTCTGGGCGATCCTCGCAGTGGTGACACCCAGGCGTTTCTTCCTTCCCCATACGACACAGGAACCTCCCGAAATATCCGTGCCCGGTGAAGACCTGCGTCAGACGGAAGGTGAGGACGCCGTGACGCCTCTCCAGCCACTCCTCAAAGAGGGGTCTTACCGCCGCGATTGCGGCGTGCCCGAACCTAGGTTGCGACAGTCGTTCCCTCCATACTGCCCTGAGATCACGCCGGAGCTCTTCCCGCCGCGCCTCGACTTGTCGAGGCAGCAGGGACTCGCCCCGGCGCTGCGCCTCCACGCGCCAGTCATAGACGCGCTGGAGCGCGCACAGAGCGGACGCGCAGCTTCGCTGGTAGCGTCCGCATGCTCAGGGCCCACGCGGGGGCCCCGTAGAGGGCCATGGACCGCACGACACCGGCGTACAGCCTCCGGCAGGAGGCGTTTGGCCCGCCGAGATCGGTTCAGCCTTGGGGCCAAACGAAGGAAATGTTCCCCGCTTGGCGGGCCGGGCGATGACTCACCGAATGTCGTCACCCGCCCGGGTCGTAAATCTTAATGGCCGACCCGCGCGTCAAGTGGTTCCGATAACATAAACAACTTTTTGCCGGCGCTCGACTTACAATGTTGTTTTTATAAAAGGTTATGAATAGGCCATTAGTGTCGTGTTAAGAGTTTGTTGATAATTAGTTTCTATGTTTTGAATTGTAGCTGTAAACATTGACTACTGTTGAAACGAACATCGCGTGAACTTTAAACAGGATTATTTCTAAAAATAGATCGATAACGTATATATTTTATGACTTTTATTGGTGGGTGGGTTATATCTCCGTACGATAAAATAAAAAACAACACTTTCCAGTACAAAAATAAATATTTACAGGCGTACAACTACCTCGAAAAATTTGCTGACGGGGAAAAAATTTTCACGGAGTTTAAATAATTTAGTACAACTATACCTTTTCACAAACATTCAAAATATTGATAACATGTGAAAGCTAAGGTCATATTATTGTAACTACTGTGTAAATTATAATGTCGATAAGTTTATCTAGTACAGAAAAATATGTAATTGATTGAAGTAATACCCACAAATAAACTGCGTTTTTACATTTCTCGTTTGTTTTTTTTTCAGTAAAGTTAGAGTAATTACATCATACGTAACTATTTTCTAAAATCAATTTCCTTTCCAATTATTAATCACACTTGTTATTTAATCGTCATAGAAAAAAAAAATAATTAAGAAATTTCACAATCGGAGATAGTTGTCTACTTTCTCCGCCATTTCTCTTTGTTTACGTTCGCAAAAATTCTAATTGGAATGTAATTTTCCAATTACAATGTTTATGTTTTGGCTGAAATCTATTATTTAGTAAACATATAATGCGATAGTAATTAGTTTTTACTCAGAACTAGTCTCACAATTTAGTAAATTACGATAGCATTCTAACAAGACTTGACCTTGGTTGCAAGCGTTACGCAAACTTCTCATAAAAGTTATTTAACTTACCCCCACGTTAAAACTTATTTGCACACACATTAAATATAAACTTATTTCACCATTAAACCAGTAATTCACTCAATAACACTCATCAAGAACGTAAAAAACATTTAAAATCGGCAGCCACTTGACTACGTAAACACGCGCAACCACAGACTATCTTTGACATTTTTTCTTTTTTAAACTATGAACTTTTGTGGAACGCGTTTTGTATTTATAGACGTAGAATTTCATAGAGAATCGAGTGGCATAGAGAAAATACATTAAAATAATAGGGACTTAAAAGGAAACAGCAATAATGAGGCGCGAAGTCCCGTCGAACGCGAACGGTAGTAAACTACCGTATGGGCGGTCTACGGAGTTTTTTGCAACGGTACTAAACTACCGTTCGGGCGGTCAAGCGGAGCTCCACCGGCTGTCGAGTCCCAACTGACGGATCCTGCCAACGAAAGTTACAGGCGCCTAACCACCTGTAAACCTAGTTTTTTACTGTGTCAGAACATTCTAAAAAATCATTCATCATCATCCTGCCCTTATCCCTTTTTACTTGGGGTCGGCGCAACACGTTTTCTTCTTCCATTCTCCCCTATCAGACGTCTAAAAAATTATTGAGATAGGATAACATTTAGGGGTAGGAAAACGTTTTCTCTTTTAGTATGGACGAGCGCTCGGTAGACGATCCTCTTAAGTCATCATAATTATGTTAGTCTGTTGTAAAAAACAAACTAAACTGACTTACTAGACTGTGTTAAAACGTAACCCGGTGGTACCACAAAAACTTTTAAACGTCTGTTGAACACTCGTCGAAAAAAATGTCAGATTATGACGTTGCAATAAGGTCCGTTTTGCAGTTACATTTTTTTTTTCGACAAATATGTTCAACAGATGTTTAAGTTTTTGTAGTATGGCTGAACGACTGAACGTGTTTGGAACAGTGTTCAACTTTAACGAAAAAAGAAAACAGAGCAAATACAATCTAACTATAAATGATAATATTATTTAGTAAGAGTGTGTCATTCATTGTTCTTTGATTACAGATTCTGAAAACTTCAATGTCTTACTTCACATTTCTACGCAGCAAGTAGATGTTGTACAACATTTGACATGATTTTTCTCTTTCATCCAGTTCAAACGATCCTAATCGTTCAAAAGTTAAATAAATTTTATCTTTCAATATTTTAATTCAGTTCTTTCTGTAATATTATAGTATTTCACTACAAACACACTCACTGCAAAATGACACTTAATTTTAAAATAAATTAAAACGCTTGTTAAATCTTCATAAACTTGTGTTTTACTTGAATACCAATGCTATTCGATCCGCGGCTTTTATTTCTCCAAAAGTCTTTCCCATTTTTAACCGACTTCTAAAACATTACCAAAAAAGTGTAAAATAACTAACATTTCTGCCGGAAGTCGGTGAGTGTTTTCCTTATTTTACACTTTTTTGTGTTTGTTACTACTAAAACAACTACAAAAAAAGTGTAAAATAAAAATATTTTATCTACTCTCATAACGTTAAATTCAAATTACGAAACTCAAAATGAGTTTTTATTGACGTACTTTATACCATAGTATATCGAAATGAAATAAAAAAATAGTAGTTTATGTAACTGGTACATAATGAGGGGTATTATACACGAGTGTGAGTTTAAAAAACGAGCGAAGCGAGTTTTTTAATAGTATCACACGAGTGGTATAATACCTAGTTATGTACAGTTTCATACACTACTTTATCTACTCTCATTGAACACGAACATATCAAATAAAAGATAAAAATTAATAAACACTAATCTTCATCCACCGAAATACAAACGTCTAAATTCCAACATTCCCATTTAAAGCGCGCGCAGCCACAGATAAAAAATGAAATAGATGTATCTATGATCAGTAATCTGTATCATAATAAAAAAAAAATAAATTATAACATTGTTTTGTTAGAGAAACAGTGTTATAATTTAATTTTTTAATTTCATTACGATACTCTATGATAATAAAGTATGTCATTATAAACTCGTTTTGAGTTTTGTATTTCGAATTTTACGATATGAGAGTAGATAATAGTAGTTTATGAAACTGGTACATAATGAGGGGTATTATACACGAGTGTGAGTTAAAAACGAGCGAAGCGAGTTTTTTAATAGTATCACACGAGTGGTATAATACCTAGTTATGTACAGTTTCATACACTACTTTATCTACTCTCATTGAACACGAACATATCAAATAAAAGATAAAAATTAATAAACATCCACCATGTCATCCACCGAAACACAAACGTCAAAATTCCAACATTCCCATCTAGAGCGCGCGCAGTCACAGATAAAAAATGAAATAGATGTATCTATGATCTGTAATCAGTATCATAATGAAAAAAAATTTTATTATAACATTATTTTGTTAGAGAAGTATTGTTATAATTTAATTTTTTAATTTCATTTCGATACTCTATGGTATAAAGTACGTCTTTATAAACTTGTTTTGAGTTTTGTATTTCGAATTTTACGATATGAGAGTAGATAAAAATCATTATAACACCATTTCTCTAACAAATAATGTTATAATAATTTATTTTTTTTCATTACGATACAGATTACAGATCATAGATACATCTATTTCATTTTTTATCTGTGGCTGCGCGTGTTAGAATGTGGATATATGTCTGTATTATGTAGGTATTAATAACTATTTAATAACAAAGCTTTAGGTACCAGGATAGTTACTGTGAACGAGTTGTGTATGGGAAAGGGTTTCATGAAGAAAAGCACAGAAAGAGAACACCAAGGATTTATTATCAAGTTACCTCCTTTCGCAAACCCTAGGTCTTCGTGGAGAAGAAAGGAGAAAAGAAACTCCACGGCAACATACATTATCAGTACACACATTAATAAAACATACAGTATCAGTAATATTGCTAGTATAAAACATATCAATTCACTTACATTATCATTGTAGAACATTACGACACACATTATAACTTTCAGAATCACACATTTGGAATCTCCATTACTATAATCTTAACTCTTAGAACTGTAACAGTATAAAGACCACGAATGTGGGGGTACATCCATTTTTATAAACTTGGAATCGTCCCCGTACGTCGAAAGATTGCCGCCATTTTTGGCCAATGGCAGATCGATATACATTGTAGCTAATTAACTAATAAAATAAGTAATAATTAGCAAATCCTGTGTAGTGGAAACATTTTAAAACTTGATTAGATAATTAAGCAATATAGCAAGTATTTATTTGCAACCTTAATTTATTTTCATGAATATTTGAACATCAATTGATTTCGTTCGGAAATCAATTGTTGTAAATACACTTTTTCTACTATTATTGTATAATAAACCTATGTATCATATACATATATAACACGGCCATACTGACAGTACTTCGTCCACGAAGTACATACCTTCTCTCTACTCCTCTCTTAACTCTGAATCTACGGCTCAGAATTTGATGGTAGCTAATATTAAAAAAGAATATGCTTTCGGAATCATTTTTTACGAAATAAGGAGACAAAGACAAAAAGATCAGTGTCTTCTCGCAATTCAATCAGCTTCCATCAAATCAAGGCAGTGAGATAATATGGTACAATAATCAAAATAAACTATATACCAACTTTATAATTCCTTCGAATAAACACTATTGCAACAATACAATAATAAATTAATTAAATATTTACCAGACAAAAACTGTACATTGAACAGAGATTATTAAAGATTTTTAATATTGTGATTACATTTCTTTCTTTATTTTTTCCATGTATAATAATTATTCAAAAATGTAATTATATTACCTTTATAACACAATATTTGTATGTCCTAGCTGACAAAACAGGAACCTATGTTTGACAAATAAATAATGATTCTGATTCTTAGTCGTAAAACCATTTTAATAACACATCAACCTTACTTAACATTTATAATTGTGTCTCATACAGGAATCTTTGCAAAATGAAGTAACCAGTTTATATTCTGTTTTTATCCACTTTTTTTTTGTTATTCAATTGAACCAGATTTTTCTTTCTTTCTTTGACCCTTTCTTTTGCATCCTTTTTTTTTTTTCATTAACTTACAACAATGCTCTTACACTTTGATCACTTTACCGAACTTCTCTTATTTCCAATTATTTTTCCAATCAATATTGTTAACGTGATAACATAATGTTCATATCAAAATTATTGATAATTCTATTTTTTTTTTTTTTTCATGTTCTATTTTGAAAGTATTGTTGATAGTTATTATTGATTTTTATGTTTTGACTAATTTTGAAAACAATGTTCTGGAAATGTCTAGTTTGACTAAAGAAAAGAATTGAATATTGGAGTCAATTACTTAGTTTCAACAATCGTGATTTCACCAGTTAACGGCGAGATTAAAATAACGATCAGCTAGGTCGCAAAGCAATAAAATAGCAAGAGCATAGTTCATCATGTTCAACCAATTACCTAGACACGCCAACGACTCCACCCGCTACCGGTGTGTTCTATTGACGCCAAGCAAAAGGCCTAGTAGCGGATCATCATGCAAACAAACTGAGCCATTGTAGCCGACTTAACCGGTTCTTTATAGCCCCTGGCGAAGCTTGTATTTAGTTCCTGATTTCAAAAACATTTTGCAAAGATTTTTTTTGTCACTTTTGTTTATAATTTGGATACCATTAAGTATTATTACTTATTTATACGACTATTAACTAAAATATAAGTTGCTTAACGATTTTTCACTGTGTTTGATCCCTTCATTTTACTTTAACTTTGCTTGTGTACTTGAATTTGCCTTGTGACTGCTTTTGTGCTAGAGTTTAACTTTAATCTCAGCAATTGCCTAAATTCTAAATTCAACTCAGGCTTGACTTATAATTACAAAATTTATATAATTATTTAAGTAACAGGTACACTACCTACTTTAATCGAAAAGAACTTGCATTTCAATTTCGAAAGAAACTTACAACTCGGTTATTCTGACAATAATAAATTCTCACTTACAAATAGGTACTTAGTATGTTAAGCAGAGACCTTCTGAAAAACATGACGACTGGTCTAAAAAGCTACAAATCTATTAATTTATTTTAGTTTTGTCATCTTGTTGATATTTCTGTTCCTTTAAATAAGAATACTATTTTTCGTATTTTATGACACTAAATTCGAAACGATTTCGGTATTTAAATCACTAGATAGGTAAAGCTTTTAGTAAATTGGAGACTGAATACCTATCCAAACTAAAGCATTTAAAATTTAGTGTATCTAAAAGTAGCGCATTCGGGCCACCCTTTTCCTTAGTAGTGTATATTAATGATACCCCCAAACTGAATTTCATAAAATGGACCTGACAGTTCGGCTATTATGATACAAATAAATCGTACATTTTGTCAAAAGTTAGACCCACAAGGGACACTTGCGTATCGATTTTAAAATAAAAACAGCTTATTTTCCTATACGTGGAACGTACTACGTACATCACTTTATCATGGAATACCTATATACCAATCATACCTAATAACTATCACAATGGTTTAAATAAATCTCCGAGTGACATTGTAAATTGGCTTGGCTTGATGAAATCACTCCTGTTATTATGTAATTTACCCACCAGTTAACATTTCTCAAGATGATTGTACAAAATTGCTAATACTAGGTAAACAAACTTGGTCAACCTAGCGAGATTTAGGTATCAAGAGTTTAATTAAATCTTCATTTACGTCCCGCGCAATGTTGAACCGACCATTTGGGCGTTTAAAACCGGTTTTTTTTGAACCAATTCCAAATGGTCCACATTACATGATTTAATCCAAGAGAGTTGCAGAAACAAAATTAGCGAACTTTTCAGCCGCAAGGCTGTAAGTAAATTAGTCAGTTGGACTTTTAATATTACCCAAAAATTTAAAATCTACACAATTATGTCGTTTCTAGTTTAAAGAAAAAGAATAGTATTACACACTGAGTTTCTCTATGACACAATGTTTACTAGATTGTTACTATACCTCAATCCTCATCTTTGCTGACATGATTATATTTTAACCGTAGTAGTGTACAGCTTGACATAAAAATGTAGAAAACCGGAAGTCGCCACTGTCTTCGCGCTACCAGCACTTTGAATGATTTTATTTTAATTTTTTTCACTTATTTCGTTAGTTTTATGGCACAATAATAAATCTAACAAACCTGCGGTCTTTGTTTACATCAAATATCAAAGATTTTAAAACGCTGTCAGAAATAAAAATTTTAGTTCCGTTTCAATCCGTTCTGGCCAAGCTGTAAGTAGTCAAATATAGTCATTTAATTTACTTTACATTTTAAATAGTGGACTTCCTCTATGACTTACATTGTTTGCTTTTTTTTTGAAATTTTATTTTACTAGCACAGACCTAATAGATTTTTGGGGGGTTTTAGTTTTAAAATTTCGTTCTCAAGTTAATATAACCTTGTATTTATAAAATCTCATGGACGTGAACTAAGGTGACATTTTAGTTTTCCGTATACATGTGACGTAAATCAACTTGTACTTTTTTATTTTTTTTACACTTTGACATATTTATAAAATCTGGCTGTATTTTGATTTTCATATTATCAGACTTCACAGCCTATCATTATGGATCACGAAGCCTCATCTCATCGCATTTTATACACAGCGCATTAAAAGTATTTATTGCTTTCATTGTAGGTACTCACTATAATAATAGTGTACAAACGAGGAACTGTAGTAATTCTTTTTTTTTTTTTCAAATTAATGTCAGTTTCAATTTACGTTAGAAAAACCTGACAAAACACGTGAATTTTTGGAAATAATAGGGAATTTATATTTTCTAAATGCAGAGAAAAAAAAGATGTTTACATTCTTACTAGTCATCTTGTGGTTTTAGAACACCAACAGTTTGTTAGTAGGTACTTTGTTTAAACAAAAAATAAAAACAAACATAAAACTTATTTTTACAATAATCTTAGACTGAGAACGAATTGAGGTTTTCAAAATAAGAACTGCATTCTTATTTTGAAAACCTCAATTCGTTCTCAGTTCGGGAATTTTTTGAGACCAAGTTCCCGACACTGTTCTATAGTTCTATACAAACTTTTTTTTTTAACTGTATCAAATTCTTTCTTTTCAGGAACTATTTATTGAAATAAAATATTGTGACTAATTGTACCAATTTGGTCCTTACTGTACTTTCTTGTCTTTTTGCTTCTGATTACATTGGATTATAATCCAATTAAAATTATAATTACGTACCAATTTTGTATGTCATAAATTGATTGAATAAATGCAGTTACTTTAATTACTTACGAGTATTAACCCTGGTGAGTGGGTAGCCTTGAGGCTTTATACTGTATACTTCTGGTTTAATATTATAAGTATGAATATTTAGCGTATCTTGTGAAAGTTATCTTCAGGATGACTTGGTCAATGAACACGGAATCTATAGCTACTCTGCTTCTTATGTCGACAATCACAAGCCAAAGTTAAAATAAAGTACTATCCTTCCAGAAAATTAATCTGCATTTTACAAATCAAACGCAAAATAAAATCAGAATAACCTTGATTTTTATTATTAATATCATTTCAATTTATCGAACGAATTTTCGTTTCGTTTACCCCTTTTTATTCTATCAAGTCAGTTGGTACTAAAACACTGTTTTTGTCGTTTGGTTTTCTGTTCATACTTTTTAACTTTTGTAACTATTTATCACTGTGCAATCACGAATCGTTGCCAACGATTAGAATCTAAAATTAATAACCTTTTTCTTCTAACCAACTCATAATTATTTTCTATTATTAATATTGCCCCTAATGGCCAACAAAAAAAAAGTTAAATTCAATAAACACACACAACTTTAATGTGTCCAACTATCTACCAATTTCATAGTCTTGTTAATTAAATTCCATTAAGAATTTTATGAAAATACCCACAACAGTATCATATTTGTTAACCTCGTAATATTTTAAATTAACAAAATTGTAACAATTTTGAAATAATTTTCATGAAAATAGGTATATCTAGAATTATTCAGATAAACAATATTTATCATTATAGCAGAGCCTCTGAAGGCCTTACCGACATTAGCCAAAACGTATTGCTACACTATCATGTTTTCGGCATTGCTTCGATGCTTTTCAGCAGTTCTGCAGTCCCACTGTCAGAGGTAGCATCACGTTATCTTCGTCCTTCATCGATTCACCAACCCGCCGCCGACACAGCTTCCAGCGAGGTTGTGCTTGAATGATGGCTCCAACGTTGATCATGAAATGTAGAAAGGATAACTTCATTAGAAATCACAAGTAGGTCAGGGCACATTAACCACTTCTGATGTTAGAATGTGGATATATGTCTGTATTATGTAGGTATTAATAACTATTTAATAACAAAGCTTTAGGTACCAGGATAGTTACTGTGAACGAGTTGTGTATGGGAAAGGGTTTCATGAAGAAAAGCACAGAAAGAGAACACCAAGGATTTATTATCAAGTTACCTCCTTTCGCAAACCCTAGGTCTTCGTGGAGAAGAAAGGAGAAAAGAAACTCCACGGCAACATACATTATCAGTACACACATTAATAAAACATACAGTATCAGTAATATTGCTAGTATAAAACATATCAATTCACTTACATTATCATTGTAGAACATTACGACACACATTATAACTTTCAGAATCACACATTTGGAATCTCCATTACTATAATCTTAACTCTTAGAACTGTAACAGTATAAAGACCACGAATGTGGGGGTACATCCATTTTTATAAACTTGGAATCGTCCCCGTACGTCGAAAGATTGCCGCCATTTTTGGCCAATGGCAGATCGATATACATTGTAGCTAATTAACTAATAAAATAAGTAATAATTAGCAAATCCTGTGTAGTGGAAACATTTTAAAACTTGATTAGATAATTAAGCAATATAGCAAGTATTTATTTGCAACCTTAATTTATTTTCATGAATATTTGAACATCAATTGATTTCGTTCGGAAATCAATTGTTGTAAATACACTTTTTCTACTATTATTGTATAATAAACCTATGTATCATATACATATATAACACGCGCGCTTTGCATGCACGGTGATATCGGGAATGTTGGAATTTTGACGTTTGTGTTTCGGTGGATGATTATTAGTGTTTATTAATCTTTATTTTTTATTTGATATGTTCGTGTTCAATGAGAGTAGATAAAGTAGTGTATGAAACTGCACATAATTAGGTATTATACACTCGTGTGATACTTTTAAAAAACTCGCTTCGCTCGTTTTTTAAACTCACACTCGTGTATAATACCCCTCATTATGCACCAGTTTCATAAACTACTATTATTATTACATCGGTCGTATTGCGAGACCAATCTTCAATCTTCTCGAAGGTTCCAAAAGGTGGGCCCCCCTCTCAGAGGGCCAAAGCCTGCCGGGGTCGCGGGATTATTCCCTTACCGCAACCCCGGAACTTAACAGGCTATGAAGGACACCGTGGATTTTAGTCAGTAGAAGTCTGACAGTCCCTCCCGCCCTGCCCGGGGTTGGAGGACTCATTTGATGATTTTACCACGCTAAAAAAAAAAAAAAAGGTTCCAAAAGGTTCTCGACAATTCCACGTAAGATTGTCATGGAGGTTTCTAGAAAATCCTTGATCTAGATGATTCGAGATGGGTCTGGAATGTTCCAGAAGGTATGGGAGTATGTAGAAGTCTATGGTTATTTCCCGAACTTTCAACCATCCTTTAGAAACATCTAGTGGGACTGATCGGGGTATAAATAGGGCGCCGATTAAAGCCGTGTGCAAGTGCTCTCACGACGACGCCTCAGTAGTCTGCTACTCGAATAAAAGTTGTCCTTTTCAGGACGATTTTTATTCCATTTAATTTCCTTTCTATCTTCCCTTTTAGGGAAAACGGTGCTAACAAAACCAAGAGGGTGGTGACTCAATCATCCCGCCGAACCCCTTAGGGCGAGGTTAATTTATTGGGCTCGGAAGCTGGAAGCTCGGCCTTGGGGGACCTCCTAGTTGAACCTAGTATCTGATTTCGTTCACAGCTACACACCTGGTGTCGGTTGGGTGTGTCTACTCCTTCGCACCAGATCCAAATAGGGCCCTGTTGCACAAAAAGACTGGCAACTGGCTACTCGCCCCCGGGAACACCTATCCGGGGAGTTAGGTTTGTTAGTGTTAGGTTGGGTTAGTTTTTTTCCCGAGAGCTTCACTCTTATGCCACCTACTTTACACTGACATCTCCGTAACATGTCCGAAAAACTCTTTCGGGAGTTTTTCGAACAAATCCTCTTAGAAGACAGGGCTTTCGCCGTTAAATACGGCAAACGTTTTGCTGCTTTACAGCAAAAACTTGCAGCTCCTAACCGCAAGCGATGTTATCGACAATCTTTTGTCGCCCTCGCCCGCCGACACAGGCATTACACATTACAGACACCTTATCAGCCGATAAAGGCTTAATTTCCGAGCCGCCTATCCCTTTATCTTTCAGCATCGGCGAACACCAAGTCCCTCGCCCATTGTCTCAAATTCCTGTGTTTCCCTAACAAAGGAATCGGCTTATGTGCATTCTGCACCTGCTCCCATTGTCGAGGGCATGGTCCGTCCCTGTCTCTGACCAGTCCGAGTCCGAACTCTCCGAGTCCTCCTCCTCGGAAGACGACGCCGTCGACCCGGGTATGGTCCACGATCAGATAGCGAGTCGCGTTTCGTATTCCTCGTCGTCCGCATGCCCTACGGTGGCCGGAACGCCTCGCGACGTCCAATGCCGTGGGCGATTGGGCGTCTCCCGCAGATGTCGTTACCGTTAATGAATAATGTGAAACGCTTGTTCGCGGGGAGTTCTGTTAGGATTTTTTAAAGTAGATTTGTGAATAAAAATACTATAATATTATCCTCTTAAAGTACAGCTAACCGGAAAGTAAAGGGCATAAATAATGAGATACTTAAGTCATATCAACAAACAGCACAAAGAGTGTATTATTAATTTAATGTTTAACTCTGAACTTGAAATTAATAGGTAGATTTAGTTCTTGGGAAATGGAGTATGTTTTCACTATTTGCCATAATAAATATTGTAAGGGTGAGACTACAGCCGGCGTCGCAGAACTTTCCAAAGGGAAAACCGTGACTCTGGAACATAAAGGGCTATTAGTTTAAAAGTCCCTTCAGCTTCACCCTGGGTGAGGACTCATTTGATGAGATATCCACCTAAAAAGATGGGTGAGACTACAAAGCGTAACTGTTCATTCTGAGCTTTAAATATTTACACGCAAAAACATCTGCACCAAGTTTTCGCAAAGATTTTTTAGCACGTTGTCCTTCAATAGCCCTTTACGTTCCCGGATCACGGTAATTCGTAAGTCCCGCGACCCCGGCAAGCTTTTGCTTTCATTAAAGAGGGGCCCCGTCATAATGCTGACACTCTTTGAGGCGCGTGTGGAACACAACGCGCCGTCGACCAGGGCATGGTCCATGGTTGGACAGCGAGTCGCCCATTACTCGCCGCCCGCATGTCCGCGCCTTCGGTGGCCGGAGATAGTCTGGCGACGTCTGTCGCCGTGGGCGTCTACCACTGCGGCTGGGTTATAGGGAGAACGCTGTCCTCTCCCTCACGCGGCGCGCCTCCTCCTTCGCTAGCATGACTGCTTCGCAGAAGGAGGCGACCGGTTCCCACTCCATCTCGCCCAGCAGCATGGCCTCGACCAATGCTGGGCGCGAGAGGACTCCGCTTATTGCCGTCGTGAAGACACGGCGGTGCTCTGCCTAAGCGGGGCAGTCCTGCACCGTGTCCTCCGGGCGATCCTCGCATTGGTGGCACCCAGACGTTTCCTCCGTCCTCATCAGACACAGGTACCTCCCGAAACATCCGTGTCCGGTGAGGATCTGCGTCAGGCGGAAGGTCAGGACGTCGTGACGCCTATCCCGCCACTCCTAAATAAAAGTAAATACTAAATAATGGTATTGCGAGTCCGCATTCTGGTTTTGATTTCATTTTTTGCTCCAGTATGTTATTAGCCTTACTTGATAATTTTATGTTTATAAGTCCTTGAATCTATTAAAACTTAAATAAACGGAAACAATATCTGGTTTATAACCACAACCTCTTCGAAGAAAGGAAAGAGAAATATTTAGATTGAGACAAGCCCTGGTAACACCAGTTCGTAACCATGACTTTACAACAATTCCTTTTCGAAAACGAATCAGTCAAGTAAGTTTTTATACCTATACCTAATTATTTCTTTTAAATCTGTGATGAAATACCATGAACCTACCATGAACTCTTAAAGCGTGAGTCTTTAGACTGTGGGAAAGAGATGGTGCCAGACGACTTCTGTAGCTCTGTCTTTCCCACAGACTAAACGGGATCGCGTTAAGAGCTCGTGGTAGGGCCTCAGATGTTATGTTCGGGACAGAATAAATACCTGATCAATTTAGATTGGGTGCGGAAGACAGACGTGGGGTAGAAAAGAACTGATAGGGTTGAAATGAGGTACAATTTACGAGGGTTCAACTTCTGTTGTCAAAACTCCTACACACTATGCCGTGTCGGCGGTATATCGGCTTATTTGGCCGCGTGGGTGTATGCTGTGCCGTTTTCCATGCTTTTTTCAATACCCTAAGAGTAGCAAGTCATGTCGCCGCCAGTCACAAATGAGATTAGACTAGCAAAGGGTTTTGTACCCAAACTTCTTTCAGCAGTATTCCTTCTCTTATCGAAGCCACAGTGACGTCCTTTTCTGGGGCTCTGTTTTTGCGGACCAGAGAACGTGAATGTACAGCTGCAAACTTCTTGACGACGAGACCATCCTTGATCATCCGCAAGACATTTGGTCAAGGTTATAAGTATCACAAGGAAGTACCTAAAGCTTTTTTTCTGTTGCAGTGGCATCAACACCCCGTCCGATTACCTGTACATTAAAATCGTACGTTTCATGCTTATCTTCGTCGGTTCCTGGCCTCGGAAATTACTTGGGGAGCCCGAACCAAACTATCGAGCCATACTCATTAGAATCTTCTACTTTGTGCTCTGTATTGCTCTCTATTTTGGATACGTTACTTACGTCTATATCCATTTTAGCGAACTTGATTTTTTGGAAGCTGGTCATATGTATATTACTATATTGATGGCTTCTGTTTGTCTGGTAAGTATCATTTGAAGCTTACCCAAATTGGTTTAGCCGTATCTATACGTAAGATGAGCGCATATAAATACGGAAAATCAAATAATAGTTGTTTTGGATTCTATTGCGTTGATAATAGTTTTTCTCTTATATTTTCCATATACAGAGTCGTAAAGCGATTAGTTACATTTTTGTTATAAGTATTTAGATTACATCTACGAGTAGATTTTTGGTTCTGAAAAGTTGTTTGGTAATTCTTGTTTATCCAACAGTGGTTGCATATCTTTGTTTCGTTTTCAGTCCAGAGTGTCAACCTTGACCCTTTCCGAGAAGTATCGAACGGTGGCCAAGAATTTTCTCAGAAAATATCATCTGTTCTACTACAAAGACCGTTCTGAATTTGCGATGAAGGTAAGCTTCTATGTTAAGTACGGGAAATACATAATAAAATACACATTAGAAAGTCAAGTTATACATCGCATAGAGACTGTTGTGTTATGTACGGAGGAATTAGGTAGAGTTATTTTACTTGCATCAAATCTTGATATTAATATGGATCTTCCCGGGATTTCTTATTGACAATCTTGTGTGGAAAACAGTATTACAAATAAGTAATAATAGTAAAAACATCAGAGATAGATTAGACCAAATTGTGTAACTTTTTTAAAATCACGGGTTTTTTCTGGTCTACAAAAGTAATTCCGGGATTTGGGGCATATCCACTTTATTCTTTCGCTGTATGAAACCAGTGTACGTACTACGTGAATAATTCTACCTAATTCCGACGTATGGTTATGTAGTAATCATACGACCTGTATTATGAGTGCAAAGTGCATTAAGGTGATTGCGTCGATTTTGCCCGCGAATTTCAAATTTTCTTTCGTTTTTTGCAATTTGCAGCCAGTGACATGTTGTAACTTCATCAAAATATGAATTGCGGTAATATACAAGTATAATTTTAAATATAAAAATTATCAAAACATTCGCTCCATCAGCTCTCACATAGAAAAGCTGCATCTAAGTTAGATTTCGGAGATTTTAACAAGATGCAGCTTTTCTATTTGAGAGCTGGTGGAGCGAATGTTTTGATAATTTTTACATTTAAAATTATACTTGTTATTACCGCAATTCATATTTTGATAAAGTGACAACATGTCACTGGCCTGCAATTTGCAAAAAACGAAAGAAAATTTGAATTTCGCGGGCTGGTTGGAGCATTCCCCTTAAATCGTTGTAAAAGATCCCGATGTCCTATTCATGTTAGGTACATTATACCACAGAAATATGTTTTATTCCACTTTGTTCACCCAGGTAACTTTAGTGGACCTAAGCGGCGGTCATCTCGAAATCATTTCACCCAGAAGAACAAAGGCCACGTACCTTTCTTCTACGATCTTGTGGATTATTTTTGGTCATAAGCCACTTCTCTGCGGAATCTCTAATTCTTTTGGACTGATAAGTTTATTTTCGTTTTTGTTTCTGTGGGAGTATGTTTCTGTAGCTGATACAGTGATCCGCGCAGTGAAATAAAGAAATAAACGTTGTAAAACAGTTTAATATTAGGAGAAGAAAATATAATATTCACATTACGACAAACAGTTATTGTTGAGTGACAGCGTCACATTTTTAATGGCCAGTACTAGATCAATGCTTGTTAGCAAACTCCTTCACTCCTCCTTAACAGGCATTGTTACCGGCACCTCCTAACCTACCAGCACATCTAACATTAATCTCACTCTTACACATCAAACTCACACAACAGGACCCATCCCCATACCTCTAACACAGAACTCTAACTTTCCTTTCGTTAAGGGTTTAGTCATCACATCTGCAATCATAGACTCAGTCTCTACATACTTCAGATCTATGGTGTTGTTCTGTAAGGCTTCTCTGACAAAGTGTACTCTGAGATCAATGTGTTTAGTTTGTTTGTGGTGTGAACAGTTTTTAGCTATCGCCATAGCTGACTGACTATCACAGCTAAACACAATTGTTTTCTGAAGACCAGTAAGCTCTTCAAAAAATCTCCTCAGAAACGTTGCTTCTCTAGCAGCGTTGGATAAACTTATGTATTCGGCTTCGGCGCTAGACAAAGCTACAACAGTTTGTTTTCTGCTTTCCCAACTAACAGATGCAGAGCCGAATTTGAATACATATCCCGAATAAGACTTTCTGTCGGTGATATCACCTCCATGATCTGCATCGACAAAAGCTTCAAGATCTCGCTCACATCGTTTGAAGTGAAGTCCAAGACTCTTTGTACCCTTTAGATACCGCAGCACTCGCTTAGCTGCTTGCCAGTGTACTTCTCCGTAACAGCTATTGAACTGACTCAAGTAACTTGTGGCATATGCAATGTCAGGCCTTGTACATACTGCTAAGTACATGATCGAACCTAACAACTCGCGGTAGGGAATATTTTTAGGTGACTCATAGTTTGCTTCTTCAGGTTTACTCAGTCTTAGCCCAGGGACCAGTGGAGTAGCTACTGGTTTGCAGTTCTCCATGTTGAACTTTTTCAATACTTTCTCTAAATATCCTTCTTGGTCCAACGTAACTGAATCATCCGACTGTCGAAGTCGCATTCCTAAAAACAGTTCCGCTTTGCCGAGATCTCTCATCTCGAACGTATCCATCAGTTCTTTCTTTATCTGTAACATTTCACTCTTGTTGTTCCAGAATATCAGGATGTCATCAACATACACGGCCAGTATGATGAATCTGTGTTGGCTTTTTCTAACATAGACACATGGTTCATTTTCCAGTTGTTGGAATTTCATTGTCTTCAAAGCTGAATCCAACCTCTCGTTCCATGCTCGTGGCGCCTGCTTTAGACCATACAAAGACCTCTTTAAAAGACAGACATGGTCTTCTTTTCCTTTCTCTTCGCACCCCTCTGGTTGCTTCATGTATACTTTTTCCTTTATGTATCCATTAAGAAAAGCAGTCTTCACGTCCATTTGATCAATATGCAGTTTCTTCTCTGCGGCTATGGCCAAACATAAACGTAGCGAGCTGTGCCGTATCACTGGTGAGTAGGTGTCTGAATAATCGATTCCTTCTCTCTGTTTGAATCCTCTCGCAACAAGTCTTGCCTTATATCTCTGTTTATTTCCAGCTTCAGACTTTATCTTGAGAATCCATTTAGAGTCAATTACATTCTGTCCAGATTCCCGTTTCACTAGCTCCCACGTCTTATTCTTCTTTAGGGCGTCTAGCTCCTCCTTGATTGCCTTCTGCCACTGCATTTTGTCTTTCCCTGTTAGTGCGTCCTTCACTGATATAGTGTCGTCTAGATGTATAGGCTCACTTTCTACGTGATACAGAACTGCACCCGGAATCTCTCTTGGCGTCCTGTTTCGTACAGGATACCTCCGATCAGTCGCTTCCTCAGTTGCTCTTGCTCTATTCTCCTCCGAAACGGCTGTATCGGGAGTATCTCCTACTGAGATTTCTACCTCGTCTGCTGAGGTGTACTCCTCATCCTCAGACTGGAGAGAGCTTCTATCTCCTCCACCACCTCCTCCTTGACGCGCCGGTTCTACTTCAGTACTGGGCTGCGCAGGTGGTGCCTCACCACTGAGTACGTCCGCTACTGGCACCACTAATGAAGGCCGAGATTTCTTGCCATGGTTGCCAGCTGGAGTATTTTCAAAAATTACAACGTCACGCGCTTTGTGCACATTGTGTGTAACGGGGTCAACTAGTCTATACGCCTTCGTATTCTCTTCATATCCTACATGAATAAGCTCCTTACTCTTAGGATCCCATTTCTTGCGTTTCTGGTCAGGAATATGCATGTACGCTTTACATCCAAACACTTTTATGTGGCTTACATCTGTTTTCTTGCCAGTCCAGGCTTCTTCTGGCGTCATGTTTTGGACAGCGATCGTTGGTGAGCGATTCTTCAAATAAACTGCATGTCTGACGGCCTCGGCCCAGAAGCGCTCATCCAAGCCTGCTTCCTGTAACATACTCCTGCTTTTCTCGCAAATTGTCCTGTTTGCTCTCTCTGCGCATGGGTTCATC
Organism: Agrotis clavis; assembly: GCA_954870645.1. NCBI lineage: Eukaryota > Metazoa > Arthropoda > Insecta > Lepidoptera > Noctuidae > Agrotis > Agrotis clavis. The sequence goes on from OX940925.1 coordinate 9,322,272, forward strand.
TGAGGAGAATACTCAACGGTTAGTTGGTGTACAATACCATTCTCTTTGGTGAATTGTTTCATCTCCTTATTGACATACTCTTTCCCGTTATCTGTACGGATTGCTTTCAGTTTCTTGCCGGTCTGTGTCTCTACGAGAACCTTAAACTCTTTAATTTTCTCTACGGCCTCACTCTTTCTCCTGAGTGCATACATGAAAGTCTTCCGCGTTTTATCATCAATGAGTGTCATAAAGTATTTAAAACCTGTAAACGATTCAACACTCATTGGCCCACAGATATCAGAATGTACGAGTTCCAGTACATCCTTGGCTCTAGAAGCCTTCTTCTTTGGAAAGGGCTGCCTAGTCTGTTTGCCTAATAGACAAGCAACGCATTCCAACTTATTATTAGAATCTGGGAAACTTACCCCGTTTGCTAACTTATCTCTCATTAGCTTTAGATTGCGTACTCCTAGGTGGCCCATCCTCCGATGCCACAACTCCAGTGACTCATCTTTGTGTACGTCAAGGGCCAGCGCCGCCGCCGGCGCCGTGCACTGTGGATAGTGTTTAAGTTTATAAATACCTCTCTCTTCCATACACCTAACAGTCACTCTGCCTTTCACTACGCAATCATCCGAGTCATATATCTCACAACCAGCCTTTGAAAATACTACTACCCTACCTCTTTTCACCAATGTACTCACGCTCAGTAAGTTCACTGACAGGTCAGGTACATACATAGCTCCTGCTACACACACATTCTTTCCATTTTTACTTACCACATCTCCTTTTCCTATACCATATACTTTACCGCCATCCGCACATGAAATCTCTATCTTATCATGCTTTACATAGTTCCTCAACCACTCCTTATTATACGTCATGTGATCTGATGCTCCCGTATCCACGATGAACTCATATCTGCTCGAGGAGGTAGACGTCGCCATGGCACTGTGCAGCGCTCCATCGTCCATAGTGTCCACCGCTGTATGCACTTCTGTGTGCATCGTAGAGTGCGCCGTCGCCTTCTTGACAGGATTATCCGGACATTGTCGTGCTTTGTGCAGCGTAGAATCACAAATGAAGCATTTCGTGGTCTTCTGAGATGGTGGTCCACGTTTCTGCCGTGTTTTATTTGGTACTCTCTTGGATCTGGAGGTAAGGGCTGCTTCACTCTGGTTTGACTCACTATTACCTCGGTATGTAGTCAACTGAAGCAGTTTAGTCTTCACATAGTCTGTGGTAAGTGTATTTGTTGTGTTCTCTAGGGCTAGTTTCATGGGCATGAACTCTTCCGTCAGCCCCTGTAGCATCAAGGTGGCTAATAACTCATCGTCGATCTCTTTGCCAAGGTCGTTCAGTTGTTGGGATACATTCATGACCTCCGTCACGTACTCGGGCACTGAGGTAAACTGCTCTAGTTTTATGCTTACAAGGCGGGATAATAATCTGCACTTATTATTGATTCCCTTGTCTTCAAAGCTGAATCCAACCTCTCGTTCCATGCTCGTGGCGCCTGCTTTAGACCATACAAAGACCTCTTTAAAAGACAGACATGGTCTTCTTTTCCTTTCTCTTCGCACCCCTCTGGTTGCTTCATGTATACTTTTTCCTTTATGTATCCATTAAGAAAAGCAGTCTTCACGTCCATTTGATCAATATGCAGTTTCTTCTCTGCGGCTATGGCCAAACATAAACGTAGCGAGCTGTGCCGTATCACTGGTGAGTAGGTGTCTGAATAATCGATTCCTTCTCTCTGTTTGAATCCTCTCGCAACAAGTCTTGCCTTATATCTCTGTTTATTTCCAGCTTCAGACTTTATCTTGAGAATCCATTTAGAGTCAATTACATTCTGTCCAGATTCCCGTTTCACTAGCTCCCACGTCTTATTCTTCTTTAGGGCGTCTAGCTCCTCCTTGATTGCCTTCTGCCACTGCATTTTGTCTTTCCCTGTTAGTGCGTCCTTCACTGATATAGTGTCGTCTAGATGTATAGGCTCACTTTCTACGTGATACAGAACTGCACCCGGAATCTCTCTTGGCGTCCTGTTTCGTACAGGATACCTCCGATCAGTCGCTTCCTCAGTTGTTGCTCTATTCATACGCTGACCTCAGGGCGTCCCAAGCTTGTTTTGCCGTTTTAGAACTCTTCACATGGACCTTGCAACTTTTGTTGATCATTAGACAAATCTTCGCTCTTGCCTTTTGATCTTTCTTCACAGCGTTCGCGTCTGCTACGTCTGGTTCGGCCTTGATGTAGTTCCATAGCTCGTCATGAACTAACACGCACTCCATGTCAAACTTCCAGTTTGCATAATTTGAACTACCATCTAGTCGCTCTATCGACGGTAATCCACCCGAACTAGATGACGATTGCTGCGCGCTATCGCCTGTGGCAATGGTTTTCGTAGTCATTATTGTAGAGATTTTTCTACACTTTTCTTCTCAAAGTTGTACAAATTCTTTTCGGTGCTAATCCCATAACCTGTGGGAGTATGTTTCTGTAGCTGATACAGTGATCCGCGCAGTGAAATAAAGAAATAAACGTTGTAAAACAGTTTAATATTAGGAGAAGAAAATATAATATTCACATTACGACAAACAGTTATTGTTGAGTGACAGCGTCACATTTTTAATGGCCAGTACTAGATCAATGCTTGTTAGCAAACTCCTTCAGTTTCAGACTCACAAGATGGTCCACCTGGTATCTCATCTCTTCACGCTATTCTTACTAGGTCAGATGTTGGTGGGCTTATCGCTATACAACCTGATTCCTATGTACAGTAACTATGCCGCGGGAAGGTACAAAAGTGGCGGGATTCAAAACTCTACGTTTGAACACTCTCTTTATTGGCCGTTTCCTTTTAATACTTCGACTGAAATGAAGGGTTATATTGTTGCGTGTATTATTAATTGGTAAGTTTGAGATTCAATGATTAAGGTGACTGCATTTTATTGCATCTGACTGCATCTGACTGGTGATTATGATATTTTTTGCAGGTGGTTGTCATACCTATGTTCAGTCTGGTTCGTCATGTTCGATCTGTTTTTGTCTCTAATGGTTTTTCATATATGGGGACATTTTAAAATACTACTCCACCTTCTGAATGACTTCTCAAGACCAAGTTCATATTTTAATTTCATTGTAGCCCAGGTAGCAAGTGACGTCGGCGACTAAAAAATGACGACATTCTTAAGTCAATTTAGGGTCACCACAGTTACGTCATTATTGTACGTCATACTTACGTACTATTATAGTACTGTACTGTACGTACTGTATAGGTCATAAATGATACCTCCTAACAACGTCATTTTACAGTCTGTCCCTTATTAGTCTAAATCTGCCCTCAGGTTGATGACTGTTGTATGACATATCTGGTCCTAAAGTGACCCAAAGAGCTAAAGATTGGTTAAACAACAGTTTATGGAATGCATCTGACTGACATAATTTCACGAGTGAAGTCGACCACCAACATAGCGAATATTATGGGCAAATACTAATCATTATAACAAGGATTTGTATAGCCGGTACATTAGTCCAGTCAACGAGGATTTTTTTGTATGAAGACTTTCGAAAAATTCCTCCGGCGCTGAAATTTGGCATATGATGAGAGTAGGTGATACAGATTACAGATGCACAATAATCCAAAAAAAATTTAGCCAAGAAGTTCAGTTTTTTTTTATCTTAACATGAAAATTGCTTATAACTCTCTGTGAAAAATTCCTCAGCCTCAAATTCTTTTTGTATTTGTTTAAATGTATTAGTTAGAATAGGAAAGTATAAAAATCGAACAAAATTTCGATTTCAGTGTCACTCCAAATTAACTTTTTACATAACGCGCTCTAACTTCTAGTGAAAAATTGCTCAACCGATTTTTATTTTTTTATGTGATTTCTTATCCATAAATACGTAGGTTTTGTTACGTAATCCAAAACTTTTTCCTTTTTAAACAACATTATTTGATGTCAAATCAATCAAATAATGACGTTTGAAAATGAAAAAGGTAACAAAACTATGTATTTAAGGATAAGATAACACATAAAAATATAAAAATCGGCAGAGCAATTAGTTACTAGAAGTTACAGCGAGAACGGAATCACAGCGATCAATATTTATTTAAAGTTTCGAAAAATAGTACCGCCTAGCTCGATAGATGGCGTTGTAGTCGAAATAGAAGTCGCTATGGTTTCGTTACCGCCGATAGTATAAGGTCTGAAGAATTAATTTTGTTTTGTTGAGAAGTTATTGAGAGCAATGCATCGGTACAGTGAATAGAAGTGTCAAGGTTACCAGTGTTAACAGTGTTCCAATAACAACCCACTCCAAAGAGACCTGCGGATTTATACATGGTTTTGCACGTCATTGGCTGCCTTAATATGTACGGCCCAGTAACGTCCCTATGAATTCAGTATATGATGTCACTCCAACGTCAGTGGCTGCCCTAATACGTACGGCCCAGTAACGTCCCTATAAATTCAGTATATGACGTCTCTGTAACGTCTGTAAACTGACGTCTTGAGGCTGCGACAAATTGACGACATCTGATGGGACTCCCCGACGTCAAGACATGACGTCTCTCACGTCGAGCAGTACCGTAAACTGACGACATAATAACGTAAAAATGCTACCTGGGAGAACATGGGTTAGAAATAAAAGTTGAAAAATATTCCAAAGAAGAGCTTTTAAAAGTTTCGGAAAAGTTGAAAGAATGCATTACTTACCACCAGGAGATTATTGAGTAAGTATTGATCAAAGTAAAAACACGTAGGTAAGTAGGTACGGTCAGTCAAGAAAGTGGTGTACCAGTTTTGAATTAGTTTCCCGGTCATCGAAAATTACAACAAGGTTCGTTATAAAAAGATATTACTGAAAGAGACAACATTATCATGACGTAAACCTATGTATTTAGTATTCATACGTCATATGTCACATATAAGTACATGACATTTTAACCTTTAGTATAAATGAAAAGGACATTAGTTTCTACAAAGCAATTGAAATGTTTCCAAACAAAAGTAATAAAAACTATTTAAATAGACAACCGAATTCCATTTGAAAAAGAAAACTGACAATTGACATTTTGTCAAATATATGCAAAAAATCGATATATTTTCCGTGTTATTTTTCAATCAACTGCATATAAAATCATCTCAATGCCTGCCAACTTGACCATTGCCGAAAGAGCACAAATAATTGCCCAATTTAATGAGGGAAGCAGTATCAGTGCGATATCCCGGAATTTGAATATATCGAGGCGTTCTGTCCGCTTTTGGATTCGTCGTGAAGGAGAGGAGGGAAGTTTGTTGGATCACAGAAGAAGTGGTCGCCGGCCTGCACTCTCCAATAACGATAGAGAATTCATGAGACGGGAATATGAAATCAATGGTTTTAAGCCCACAAAACATTTTGCGGAGATGTTCGATGTGAGTGCCCAAACAATAAGGAATCATCTACATTGCATGGGGTTGCACCACAGGCATTACGCCAAGAAAATATATTTGACGGATGCTCACAGACTTGCTCGTCTGAACTTCGCCAGAGAGCACTTAGAGTTTGATTGGTCTAATACAGTGTTTTGTGATGAAAAAACGTTTAAATCCAGTCAGCATGGACGTCTTCACCTTTGGCGATATAATTCAACACGGTATAAAGATGATCATGTAATTCCAAATAGAGGAGATATCAGGTCGAATTTCCGTAAATATTTGGGGCTGGATGAGTGCGGATGGTGTAGGAGAATTGTGTTCTCTACCTCCTCGAGCGACGGCTGTAAATTATATCGACGTGCTTCAGAATGCAATGCTACCGACAGTCCGTAATGTTTACCCGGAGAACGAAGTGCCACAATTTGATTCTGTTCAAGATAATTGTTCAATTCATAATGCGAGGATCGTAAGAGCCTGGTTTCGTTCACACACTGACGTAAGGGTAATTCAGTGGCCCTCAAGATCGCCGGACCTCAACCCGATAGAAAATCTTTGGGGCCTTATGGTCCAACGATGGTCGCATCAAAATGAAAGAACCAAACAAGCTCTTATTAGTCACTGTAATTATATTTGGGAGGAAATGCGGGGAACCGATATTTGCTCACGGCTTGTTGGTTCAATGAGGTCTCGTCTTTTAGAGGTTATAGAGGCCAACGGCGGTTACACCCGTTTCTAATTTTTAAAAATTTTCAATATCTTCTAAATATTACTATATATGCTATGTTTTTGTTTGTTATAAGTATTTAAAAATTGATTGTAGAAATTTAATAAAAGGATAAATCTATTATTAGCTCGTTTTTTATTGATATTGTAATTACAAGTTTACAGAAATTGTAGGTTTGTGGATACGCCTTGTGCCTTTACAATTTTATGTAACTTGTTGATTACAATTCTGAATTTGTAGATACAATTTTGTCATCAAAATCTACAGCCCCCCGCCGTTGATTTTACGACGTCATTGGTTCCATCAAGTTCAAACTAAGAACAACTGTCACGTTACAAACAGTAATAGTCGTTATCAATAATCAGATAAAGACAGCAATAGAAGTTGTCAGATCGATCTGCAAGCGAAACTAATCTTTATCACCTATGAATCTGCAAGCGATATTCAACCTTAGGGTGGTACACCACTTTCTTGGCCGACTGTACTACTTTAAGCACGCTACATTATTATAAACATGACTAAAAATGCGGCGGTAAAACCCCTCTTTGAGGAGTGGCTGGATTGGTGCCACGGCATAATCACATTCCGCTTGATGCAGGTCTTCACCAGACACGGAAGTTTCGGGAAGTTCCTGTGTCAGATAGGGAAGGAAGAAATGCCTAGGTGAACCACTGCCAGGATCACCCGGAGTATACGGTGGAGCATACGGTGCTGGACTGCCCCGCTTGGGCAGAGCACCGCGCCGTACGCTCACGGAGGTGATAGGCGGCGATATCTCTCTCTTGGTCGAGGCTATGCTGTGGGGCGAGACGGAATAGGAAATAGTCGCCTCCTTCTGCGAAGCAGTCATGCTAGCGAAGGAGGAGGCGGGACGCGTGAGGGAGAGGACAGCGTCCACCACAAGACCCACCCGGCCCAGGAGACGCCCACGGTAATGGCCATCGTAGGCGTGGGCATGCGGACGGCGAGTAATGGGCTACTCGCTGTCCGACCGTGCACCATGCCCTGGTCGACGGCACGTCTAGTGCCATTCGTGCCTCAAAGTGCTGTCAGTAAACTGACGGGGCACCCTTAGATGGCCAAAGCCTGCCGAGGTCACGGGACTAACGAATGACCGTGGCCCCGGAACGTATAGGACTATGGAAGGACCCAGGGATTTTATTCAGTAGAAGTCTGACAGTCCTCTCACCTACAGCTTTTTTTTTTTTTTTTTTTTTTTTTTTTTTTTTTTTTTTTTTTTTTTTTTACGTGGCAAAATCATCAAATGAGTCCTCCCACCCCGGGCAGGGCGGGAGGGTCTGTCAGACTTGTACTGACTAAAATCCACGGTGTCCTTCGGTAGCCCTTTGTGTGCCGGAGTCGCGGTATACGTATGTCCCGCAACCCCGGCAGGGCTGTGGCCCTCTATAGGGGGTCCCCGTCACTATGCTGACGCTCCTTGAGGCGCGCGTGGGACACAACGCGCCGTCGACCCGGGCATGGTCCATGGTCGGGCAGCGAGTTGCCCTTTACTCGCCGCCCGCATGCCCGCGCCTACGGTGGCCGGAGATCGTCCCGCGACATCCGTCGCCGTGGGCGTCTACCACTGCGTCTCGGGCGGAGGGAGGACGGTATCCTCTCCCTCAAGCGGCCCGCCTCCTCCTTCACGAGCATGACTGCTTCGCAGAAGGAGGCGACGGCCTCCCACTCCGTCTCGCCCCGCAGCATGGCCGTAACCAATGCCGGGCGCGAGAGGTCTCCGCCTATCGCCGCAGTGAGGACACGGCGGTGCTCCGCCCAAGCTGGGCAGTCCTGCACCGTATGCTCTACCGTGTCCTCCGGGCGATCCTCGCAGTGGTGACACCCGGGCGTTTCCTCCTTTTTTATCATGCACAGGTACCTCCCGAAGCTGCCATGTCCGGTGAGGACCTGTGTCATGCGGTAGGTGAGGACGCCGTGGGACCTATCCAGCCACTCCTCAAAGAGGGGTCTTACAGCCGCGATTGCGGCTAGCCCGTACCTCGGTTGCGACAGTCGTTCTCTCCAAACTGCCCTGAGATCGCGCCGGAGCTCTTCCCGCCGCGCCTCGACTTCTCGAGGCAGCGGGGATACACCCCGACGCTGCGCCTCCACGCGCCACTCATAGACGCGCAGGAGGGCAGTCGCCTCCAGATCCCAGGGCAGTGATCCGGCAAGCAGGTTGGCCGATTCGCCGGCGATCGTGCGGTATCCTCGGATCATTCGGATTGCCATGACCCTCTGGCATGCGACCAGCTTTGCCGGCCGCGTCCGAATGCTCAGGGCCCACACGGGGGCCCCGTAGAGGGCCATGGACCGCACGACGCCGGCGTGCAACCTCCGGCAGGGGGCGTTTGGCCCGCCGATATTGGGCAGGAGCCGCCCGAGGGCGGCTGATGCCCGGTTCAGCCTTGGGGCCAAACGGGAGAAATGCTCCCCGAAGTTCCATCGGCTGTCGAGGACGAGTCCCAGGTACTTCATCGTACCCCCGACGCCGATGCGAACCCCCCCCACCGTTATGTGGGACTCTGTCAGTGGCGCATTCAGATGGCCATGAAAACACATGGCCTCTGTCTTGTGCAGCGCCACTTCGAGTCCCAACTGCCGGATCCTTTCGACGACTATCGCAACCGCCCGCGTCGCCAGGTCGGCCGCCGCCTGGTGCGACACTCCCTCCGCCAGGACGAGCGTGTCGTCAGCGTAACATATTACGCTGACGTCTAGAGGGAGGTCGCCGCGCAGCACCCAGTCGAAACCGATGTCCCACAGGTGCGGTCCCAAGACCGATCCCTGTGGGACACCGCACGACATCTCTCGCCGGTTCCACTCTCCCCGGTGACCGGGGTAGATGACGGCTCTGTCCGTCAGGTAGTCCTCGACTGTGCGACGGAGGTAGGTCGGCACCCGGTGATACCGGAGTGCCTCCCTGATGCAACTCCAGGGCAGGGTGTTGAAGGCGTTGGAGATGTCCAAGGACACCGCCACGACGACCCTGCCCCGGGCCACTGCATCCCCCGTCGTGAGGGCTCTAACGCGCATGATGGCGTCCACCGTCGAGCGCCCCCTGCGGAAGCCAAACTGGCTCTCCGACAGGTTCGGGCCCACCCGATTTAGGTGCCCGACGAGGCGGTCTGCAATTACTCTCTCAAAGAGCTTGCCCACCTCGTCGAGCAGCACGATGGGCCGGAATGCGGACGGAGAGTCCGCAGGGCGCCCGGGCTTCTGGATGAGGACCAGTTTCCCCGTCTTCCAACGAAGCGGGAACTGGCCCCTCGCCAAACACGCGCTAAAGAGCCCCCCCAGTCGAGGCCCGAGAGTCCCGAAGGCCAGGACCCAGGCTTTTCCTGGCAGGCCGTCGGGTCCTGGGGCGGTATTTTTGGCTTTGAGCCGTTGTACCGCCACTCTCAGGTCTACCTCGGTCACCTCTGGAGCATCGTAGACGTCGTCGTCGCTGTGGTCCGCGTTCGCGTCAGCTTCGCCCTCACTGTCAGACTCCGTCCGAGGCGGAGCTGCCATGGGCGGGGGAGCATGCTCCCCTCGCGATGGGAACAGGGCGCTCGCCACGTCCTCCACGAACTGAGGCTGGAGACTCTGCGTCAACGGGGGGGCCCAGGGGCGGAGCTTTCCGCGCACCCACCTGTACGGCCAGCCCCATGGGTCCCTGTCCAGAGTCTCCAGCAACTCCTTGCGGGCCTGTTCCTTGGCCCGCAAGATTGCGTCGCGGAGGGCGGCCTTCGCTGCCCTGTAGCCCTCGTGCAGCTCCGCCTCCACGGCGGCCGCATCCGGAGGTCGGGTGCGGCGCCTGCGGAGCCTGGAGTACCGGCGTCGCGCGGCAACGCACGCCTCGCGCAGCGATGCTAGCTCGCGCGACCACCAGTAAAGCTGACGCCGGGCGCGTCCTTGCCGGACCCGGGGCATAGCCACGTCGCAGATCTCCGACATGGCCTCCCGGAACCACTCGGCCTCGTCGTTTATGTCAGCAGGCCTGTCCGGTGGTGACACCCAGGCCTGCACGATCGAGGCTTCCAGGAATAGCTCCCGGTCCAGCTGTTTCAGCGCCCATCGCGGACCACTTGGGTTCCGTCGGACCGGCGCGTCTGGGGTCTGGGCGGAGACATCAAACCGGATTTACCGGTGATCGGAGTAAGTCTCCGCCTCCTCCACAACGCGCCAGTCGGTGACGCGCGGCGACAGGGCGGCGCTGGCAAACGTTACGTCTACCACCGACTCGCCCGTCCACCGCACGCACGTGGGGACAGAACCCCGGTTCTCAATGACCAGGCCCTGCGCCAGGGCCCAGTGCTCGAGCAACCTGCCCCGCGCAACGTCCGTGTACCGGGAACCCCAAGCCACGTTCTTGGCGTTGAAGTCCCCGAGGACGAGCACGGAGAGGGAACCGAATGCGACGACGACGTCTCCCAGCTCCACAAGGGAGTCCTGGAACTCGGCGAGAGTTCGGCTCGGGGAGAAATATACGCCTACCACGACGATCTCCCCGAACCGGGCTGCGACGATCCCGCGCCCTCTCTTGACACGATCGAGGGGCGGGGTACCGGCGGCGGCCGACGAAATAATGGTCACCGAGCCATCCAGGTCCGCTACCCAGTCGTTCCTGGGCGGGACAAAATACGGCTCGGCGACCACGGCGACATTTATCAACCACTGCGCCATGCTCTGGAGCAAAAGATCCTGAGCAGCGGCGCAGTGGTTGATGTTCGCCTGGAGGAAGAGCAATGGAGACATTGTTCTGAATCCATTGCAGCCTCCTCCAGGGCCCCCTGCGAGGGCGCAGCCACGGCGGCGGCGGCGGCAGCGGGAGCGGCGGCGGCGGCGGTGGCGGTGGCGGTGGTGACGGCGGCGGCAGAGGGCCTACCTCTGCGCCTGGCTTCGGTGGGTGGAGCGCAGGACTTTCCCCCAGCCCGGTGATCGGCCGGCTTGCCAGCCGCCTCACATGCGAAGCAGTGAGGCGGGGCGGAGCACGAGCCGGCCTTGTGACCGGGCTGACCGCAGCGGAAGCACCTATCGCTGCGGTCCACCTCCGAGGTGCAGACGCATGCCGCGTGGTTACCCACTTGGCAGCGGTAACACCTCAGGGGTCGGGGTTCCAGGATCTTTACCTGCGCCGACACCCATCCCACCAGGAGCCTTCGGCCCTCCTGTATCTTTTTGGCCGCCGTGACGGGGCAGCTAACCGTGGTGGTTAGCAGCCCCGCAAAGCCGGGACGCAGGGCGCCCGCCCTCACCTCGTCTGAGGAGCACCCCCCAGTCCTGGCAACAGCGGCCACCACGTCTTCCGCCGTCACGGAGTCATCCAGACCCAGAATGCGCATGTCTGCGCGCTTTGTGGGTCTGGAGACTCGGGCCTCCTCCGCATTTAGGGACGCTCTGAGCCGTTCGGCCAGAGCGTCAGCGGTGGGGCCACTGGCCGCGCCGGGGAGCTCCAACATGCGGGCCCCCGTTGCAGTGACCCGCAAACGGAGGCCGCCGGCGATGCCGAGCTCCCCGAGGTCTATCGCCTCCCGCGCCTTCGCGAGCACGTCGCGATACGACACGCCCCTCTTGACCGCGTCCGGCTGCAGTGTTATCACCACAGCCGCGGTCTTGGGGGCGCGCAATCGCGCCGCGACGTCGCGCTCCTTGCGCTGTCGCCGCCTCTCCCTCCGCTTCTTGGATCTGGCCGCCTTGGCAGCCTTCCTCCTCTCCCCAGCCACTTCCCAACCGGCGCCGGCCGGAGGAGCCTCTGGAGTAGGCTGCTGCTGCTGAGGCGGCCGGTGATGGTTCTGGGCCTTTCTTTTGGCCGCCAGTGTTGGCCTCGCTGGCCCCGCAGGCGTCGAGGCCGGAGGCGGCCGCGACCCCGACGGGCCCGGCCTCGCCTGGCCGGGCCCGGCCGGGGCCGTCCTCGCCCCCGCAGGGGCCGTCCGCACCGGGGCCGTCTGCACTGGGGCGGTCCGCACCGGGGCCGTCCTCGCCTGAGGCGGCCTCGTCGTCGAGGGAGGTTTCGGCGCGGCCGCGGCCGCGTATGAAGACGCCAGCGGGGGCCGCAGCACGCGGCTCTCCAGCACGGAGAACCGCCGCTCAAAGGCGGCCAGCTCCTGCCGCACCAGGGTGAGAACTGGGTTCTCCCCCGGCGCGGGCCGGCCTTTCTCCTGGCTCCCCGGTGGTGCCTCCCGTCGTCCGGCCGCCTGCAGGCCGGCCAATTCCGCCTTAAGGGCGGCGTTCTCCTTTTGGAGAGTCCCCATGGCGGCGGTCAGGCGAGTGACCTCCGTCCGCAGGTCGGACATATCGTCCCTTGCGGACGGAGTCTCGCCGTAAATGCGCGCCGCCGCCACGATGGAGGACATGGCGTCGGCGATCGCGTCCTCGCGCGTTTTCTTCCGCCTCTTCATGGCTACTGCGCGCATCGCAGCCGCCACGACCTCCTTTAGTTTGGCCTCATTCGAGGCCAGACTTGTGTTGGGCTCTCCAAGGGAGGGCCCCCTCCCTGAAGTCTTGCCTCGGCCCTTACCCCGCACGCTCGTGGGGATCTTAGGGGCCGAGACAAGCCCTTCCTCCGACGACGATAGTATGTTGCCCCTTGGCCTGGGGCGCTTGAGGAACTCATTCCTTCTGCCTGCGCTCCCCTCGTCCCTTACCACGCTCCCAGAAGCTGAGCTTCTGGAGCTAGCGGCGTCCGATGCCGAGTCGGAATCCGACCCGAGCATCAGCGCCATCTCATCATCCGGAGCGGCACCCTGTGCCCGCTCGTTGTTCGGTGCCGGTGAGGACGTGCTGGACAAGTCCAGCGACTCCTCCCCACAGGCACGTGAGCCACCCTGGCTCTCTGCGGCGACTGCCGGTGTATCGGGGTTTATTTCAATAAAATTTTCCATTTTGTTCCCACGAGTAAAAAATATATCCAACCAACCAACCAAAAATTACGGGGTTCGCACTAACGGCTGATTCTCCCTACAGCTACCCGTCAGCCAAGCTGTCAACCTCCCTCGCGGTGCGCCGCCGCTTAGAGGTTCGGGGTAATTTTTTATAGAGGTTTTCTTCCTCGCGGCCCGGGCGGTTAAGCCAAGGCCCTCGACCCCCGTCGAAAGTCATAGACGTGATCATGACAATCTTCGGGGCTACGAGAATAGCGGTGGCAAGAGGAAGCGGGAGTGCAAGACCTCCTCTTGCCTGCCCGGTGGCAGGGTTAGTGCACACCGGGCCCGCTCTTACTCCAACCACTGTGCCCTCTGATAAGCAGAGGAACACGTGGTGGAGCGGTGTATCCCTCTTGGTTTGGTTTCTCCCTCTGAGCGCAGGGGCCCAGAGATCATTGAAACCGCAAGCCCCACCACGACGACAACGTGGAGATACGACGGTGGGGCTCACCTACAGCTAGGTGGACTCATTCGATTCCATTACCAAATTAAAAAAAAAATACGTTGTCTTCTAAGAGTTGCGAAGTATTCTAAAACCTTTACTATCGATTTTTTGTCCATTACAACCACAGTTTGTTCTTTCAGATTTACAAACACTATTTCAGATGTATTTGGACCGATGCTTTTCGTGTATTATGTTTTTCACCAGGCTAGTGGTTGCCTGCTACTTCTGGAATGCTCACAGATGGTCAGTGCTACACATTACTAAATTTATAATATAAGTCTGCATGATAATGTATTTGAGTTTTTTTTTTCAGACAGCAAAAGCTCTGATGCGTTACTTACCCCTGACTGTAATATTGACCCAGCAACTAATACAGCTATCAATTACTTTTGAATTGGTAGGAAGTGAGGTAAGAAACTACTGATTGTATTGAAAGATTGGATATAACAATCTGTCTCAAGGTAACTTTCGGACACAAAGCAAACGTAACATAATACTTTATAGCGCAAGCGCCAACAGGACGCCTTTTGTTAATGGCCGCTTGTAAATGACGTCCTGATGGCGCTTGCGCTACGTTAGTGTTGTGTTAAGTGTGCCTAAAGAGTGTATGTCCCCATTATACCTCACATCCCCGTCTTATACACTGTTCCCCTACCCACATCGTTTTAAGAAAAGAGCAACGAAATGAAATACACGAAGTCTGCCTGCTTAGTTTCAAACACAATACTAGTGAGTTATAATTTTATTGGGGCGGGCAAGGCAGGTCAATTTTGTGTGATAATAAATTAATGTCAAACGGTTTCACAAAGGCCTCACTAGGACAGCCTAGCATGACAAACATTCTGTAGAAGTGCGGCGCTGAACTGTTTCACTTTCTTTCGGACTGGCTCGCACCGTTTTAGGTCTCGAAGAGTGACGACCTACGAAGGCTGTCGGCAGAGACTGGATGAGGAGAGCTCAAGACAGAGCCCAGTGGCGCACATTGGGATAGGCCTATGCCGCAGTGGACGAATACAGGCTGATGATGATGATGATGTTTTACGAGTAGGTCTCATATTTGCGGTAGCAAGAGACAAGAAAAAACTAATTTTAAATTAAACAGAGCTTGACTGAAAATTATAATTATTTAATTAGATAATCGACGCGTTGACAGGTGTACATCTGATAATAATGTACTTACAGAGTGGAAAACTGAAAGACGCTGTATATGGTGTGCCGTGGGAATGTATGGACAAGGAGAACAGGAAAGTGGTGACCTTCTTCTTGATGAATGTACAGGAACCAGTACATGTGAAGGCGCTGGGTGTTGCTAATGTTGGGGTCACTTCTATGGCCATGGTAAGTAAGAAGGTTGCGCCGTTTAAGGAGTTTGTATACCCTAAAGCAGAAAAAAAAATTGTACTCTATTATGATGTTGTCTGCTACTTTATCAATAGGTTGACTGGTAGGAAATACCTTGTGACATAAAGTCAGTCAACTATATTATGTATTAAGGTTCTGATAGATTTCACATTTCATTTGTAACAGACCATCAAGCATTCGCCGTTTTTAATGTTTAACGATCTTTCTAGCAAACTCTTTTGTCAATTGTCCTCCAAAAAATTTTCTTCAGGAAAATTTCAGACTTGAAAGTCAGCTGGTCGGAACCCTCGTTTGTTTTTTGTAATGTTATTTATAGGTGATAAACTTGAATATTCGCAAGTAACAAGTGAATATTCAAGTTTATCACCACCTTAACACTATTGTATATGAGTAAAAAAACCTTAAATGAAGGAAGTAAAATGTGAACTAAAGTCGTTTGTATTTGAAGTCTGTTTAACGTCAATCAAGAAGGAAGACAGAGAAAATACAATCTAATATTTTTGATTATATTATAAATGAGTAAAAGTGTGTCTTTCACTATTCTTTGATTACAGATTTTGAAAACTTCATTGTCTTACTTCACCTTTCTACGCAGCATGTAGATGTTGTGCAGCACTTGAGATGATTTTTCCTCTTTTACAAAGTTTAACCTAGTTTCTTTAAATCGTTTTTACTTTTACCTTGCAATGTTTTGAGTTAGTTCTTGTTGCAGTATTATAAGAATTCATTATTTAGTTATTTTTTTAACTGTATTCTACTCAAAACAAAAGTATGAATTAATTATTAAATGTGATCATGTCTATGGCTTTTAATTTTTTTTAATGTATATTATAATGAATTAAAAAATCTAAAAACCCACGTTTTTAAATTTCCTATAAATAAGAAAATAACCCAACGGGGCTGAGAGAGGGGCCACTCAAAACGTGGGGGCGTATATTATTTAAGGGATTATTTATGGGATATATTTACATGACGTGTATAGATCGTGGGTGTAACTTGCAAAGATAAGCCCCCACGTTTTTGGTGGCCCCTCTCTCAGCCCAGTTGGGTTATTTTCTTATTTTTGGGAAATTTAAAAACGTGAGTTTTTAGATTTCTTAAAATAAATGTATTAATTATTTTACTATTTTTATCGTCGTTTAATACCCATATTACGGGGGCGCATTTCAAATATCCAATCCGCCATCTTGGATGTCCGCCATGTTGGATTTAAGACACGTGACTATTTTTTTCTTATTCCTGACAGCAAACCCTTTCATTTAATACCCATATCATGGGGGTGCATTTCAAATAGCCAATCCGCCATCTTGGACGTCCGCCCTATTGGATTTAAGTCACATGACTATTTTTTTCGTATTTCTGACAGCAAACCCTTTCATTTGATACCCATATTATGGGGGTGGATTTCAAACAGCCAGTCCGCCATCTTGGGGAGGCCGCCATATTGGATTTGTTATGGCGTTTCTTAACTAGTCATGTATTGTCATCAGAACTCAGAGCGTGTGCAAACTTTCAGCCTGCTAGTTTATCGGGAAGTGCCTCAAAATTGAGTTGCAAAAGTCCAACCGGAACGACAAACAAAAAAACAAGAAAAGTGAGTGTATAAAAACGTGGGAAAATAGATAAATATGTCTGCCCAAAAAATTGGGTTTAGGACCATTTTATGTTTGTGCGCGCTTATCTCAGAACTTGCTTTTAAACTTTTCCCAATTTATTTGGAGTTGCCTTCTAGTCAAACTTGATGCAACTGAATTCTAGTTTATTAGATACATGGAGTGACTGCTTTTCTTCTGCTTCACTACCCAGCAGCTTAATTAATCTTTGATTCCCTATTCTTACTTACCACATTAACAACACCATATACATATGCCCAGCTTCCAAAAAATTAAGTTCGTTATGGTGGATAAATGCATATTTAAGTAACGAATCCAAAAATGAGAAGAATAGAGAACCCGAAGTAAAAGAACCTAATGAATACAGCTTGGTAGTCCGATTCAAGCTTCAGGAGTTGTTTCCGAGGCCAGGAATCGACGATGTTCAGCATGAAACGTACGATTTTAATTTTAAATTACTTGTATTGATTCACTTGACCACGAGGTGTGGTATGTATATATCAATCTGAACTGTTACTTACAACGTTCAACAACTGGCCTTAGGCTTTGTAAGTCTAATAGCGGCGACATACCTTGGCTAGGCTTTTGCATTTAAGCGTCAGTTCACACCGAGACGCGACGCGAAGCGACGTGACGCAACGATACTTCAAATTTGTATCTTTTCTTGTAGTAAACAAAGTCAGATTTTGAACGACGTGCGCGGCGCCGCGCTGCGCAGCGCGGCGTCGAACTGCGTTGCGAAAGGTGTATCTTTTGTTTTTTAAAATAGAGTTACATTTTGAATAACTCTATTGAAAAGTGCGCGCAGCGTCACGTCTCGGTCTGAGCTGACCGTAAAGCATTGACAGCGGAAGCTGTCCCGCTGTCAATCCTTTTTTCGCTATCCACGCGGTCAAATAAGCCGATATACGTACCTCTGGCGCTGTTACGGCATAGTGTGTAGGAGTTTCGGCTATAGGAGTTAAACTCTCCCTAACCACTTACAAGTCCAAGGTGACTACAGTCTCCAAAAAAAATCTATCGTCCATGGGGAGTACAGTCACCGAACGACGTAGTTCACTTTTATACGAGTACATCGCTAAAGTCAGGTGATAGTCGTACAGTAGAAAATAACTAGATGGCTCTATATGAAAATCATACCACATTATTTTCCTCACAACTCTTTCTTTCCACGTCTGTCTTCAATCTTCGACGCTTAGGATCAGTTCAGACCGAGACGCGAAGCGACGCGACGATGCGCTGCGCCGCGATACGCCGCTCTGCGCATCCAAACGCCGCGCGGTGCAGCGGAGTGTCTACATTCACCACGTGCTTCCCGCCCCACCCCCCGTCCTCCCACAGACTACCATTTGGTGTCAGCTACATAGTCCAGCGGCTAGAGGTAGTTGAGTATACAAAAATCGTCGCGGTCTGTACTGACCCTTAAGTGACGAAAAGGTCAAAGAATAACAATGTTTATCTTGCCGGTCAATTTTCTGGTCCATTTTTTTACGCTCTCTTCTCTTATTCATAAACGGAATGTATTATTAAACCGTAATAATTTATAAAAAAAAATCAGATCACAGCTTTCTGCGGGACAGATAAAGCTCATAATACTTAATTGCATAAAAATGTTTTTTCCAATCAGTTAGGAACTTGTTCTGATTTTCTGAATTAAATGAAGTACTGAACTAATGATCTAGATGATCTAGATGGTTCGAGATAGGTCTGGAATGTTCCAGAAGGTATGTGACTGTGTAGGAATCTATGGATGTTTCCAGAATTATCGACCATCTTTTAGAAGCATCTAGTGGGACCGATTGGTTTATAAATAGGGCACCGATTAGAGCCATGTGCTCTCACGACGCCTCAGTAGTCTGCTACTCGAATAAAGTTGTCCTTTCCAGGACGATTTTTATTCCAGTATTATTCTCTTTCTATCTCGCGTTGTTTTTCCTTTTTAGGTTCGTGGTTCTTGGTGGAAACCTTACGGTGCTAACGAAACCAAGAGGGTGGTGACCCAATCATCCCGCCGAAGCCTTTCAGGGCGAGGTTAATTTATTGGGATCGGGAGCTAGGAGCTCAGCCTTGGGGGATCTCCTAGTCGAACCTAGTATCTGATTTCGTTCACAGCTACACACCTGGTGTCGGTTGGGTGTGTCTATTCCTTCGCACCAGACCCAAATAGGCCCCTGTTGCACAATAAGACTGGCAACTGACTACTCGCCCCCGGGAACACCTATCCGGGGAGATAGATAGGTTTTTTTCCCGAGAGCTTCACTCTTATGCCACATACTTCCGCCTAGTATAAGAGAGTCGAATTCAATTTCTACTTTCAAAAATAGAGTCAAAGGGCATTATCTTTTTTCTCAAAATTGAATAGGTATTTTATTTCTATACCATCATTTACTTATATACATTTTAGGTTTTTTGTATTTATAAAGTACTTATATATTATTTATAATTTATATATGTGTACTAACTTTTTTTTTAAGTTAAGACATTCATTTTTATCTCATTATTATTTTCTTGTTCTCACACACTACTGTCTACATTTCCTTTTTTTCACTCTTCCTGTCGCAGGTCTGATTGTAGAAATTTCTTTTGAAATAAGCAGTGCCTTTGTACTATTAATTTTATGTATGTCCTTATGCTTTGTATTGTGTGTACATAAATGGTTAAATAAATAAATACTTTACGCTGACATCTCCCTAACATGTCTGAAAAACTATTTCGGAAGTTTTTCGAAGAAATCCTTGCAGAAGACAGTAGGGCTATCGCCGTTAAAGACAAGAAAAAAAAAATTGCTGCTTTGTAGTAAAACTAGCAGCTCCCAACCGCAAGCGATGCTATCGACAATCTTTTGTCGTCACCACCCGACGACACAAGCATTATTTATCAGCTGTAGGCAAAGAGCTTCGCCGAACACCAAGTCCCTCGGCCCATTGTCTCAAATTCCTGTGTTTCCATAATGCTACTGCTCCACCTGCGTCTTAGCGCGTAAATTAGTACGTGAATTTAGGCGTTACGTAAATGTGGCCAACGTTTTAATGCGTTAAATTACAAACGGCATTACTAATGGCAAACGTTAAGCGATAGCTCGGGTGTCGGTTTTTTGGACACATCAAAGAGTTTTAGCGCATTCTGCGGGACGCGCGCGCACTGCAAGGACGAATGTACACTTTGTTTTAGGCGGGAACTGCATTTACGAGAACGACAATGGACTGATCGAATGAGAAAGCTTTAGAGTTTTTAGAACTTTTTCAATCAGAGCCGTGCCTTTAGAATCCAAAGCTGCAATCACATAAGAATTTGTTTTTTTTTTTTGTTTTTTCGTTTTTTTTGTTTTTTCTGTTTTTTTAAATTGCATAAATGCATAAAATTATGACGCTCGTTGTTGCAACTAGTGTAGCTGCTTCAAGCTCCATTGTGTGTCTTACTTTAACCTCCATTTTGTGTGTAACGCGTTACTTCTCGAAGAATTAACTCTTAACGGCATTGTAACCTAAATGTAGCCAACGCGCATTTTTAACGCCTTAATTAACGAGTAGTTGGCCATTATCATTGACGTTAACGCTAACCCAGGTGGAGCAGTAGCATAACAAAGGGATCGCCTAATGTGCATTCTGCACCTGCTCCCATTGTCGAGAGCATGGTCCGTCCCTGTCTCTGACCAGTCCGACCCCGAACTCTCCGAGTCCTCCTCCTCGGAAGACGACGCCGTCGACCCGGGTATGGTCCATGATCAGATAGCCAGTCACCCATTCCTCGCCGTCCGGATGCCCTACGGTGGCCGGAACGCCTCGCGACGTTGGATTAGGATTTTTTAAAGTAAATTTGTGAATTAAAATGCTATTATATCCTCTTAAAGGTAATAGCAAACCGGAAACTAAAGAGCATGAATTATGATATACTTAAGTCATATAAACAAACAACACAAAGAGTGTATTGTTAATTTAATGTTTAACTCTGAACTTGAAATTAATAGGAAGATTTATTTCTTGGGAAATGCAGTATGTTTTCATTATTTGCCATAATAAATATTGTAAGGGTGTGACTACAGCCGGCGTCGCAGAACTGTCCAAAGGGGAAACTGTGACTCTGGAACATGAAGGGCTATTAGTCTAAAAGTCCCTTCCGCTTCACTCTGGTTGGGAGGACTCATTTGATGAGATTACCACCTGAAAAGAAAGATGAGACTACAAAGCGTAACTGTTCATTCTAAGCTTCAAATATTTACACGCAACAACATCTGCATCAAGTCTTTGCAAAGATTTTTTAGCATAGAAAAATTCAGCTGCGTGTGGGACTCGAATCTGCGTCTTTTGTATAATTAGTCCAGCCGCCTTACCAATTAGGCTATCGCAACACACTCGGTTTTTTTTGTATCTCTCATTCCCTTATTAAAAGTTTCATTGCGCCATCTATTGGAAGAATTGTAAACTACTTCTAACCAACTTAATAGGTCGTCACAGTCGTAGAACAAAGACGGTTCTGAAAATCAGTAACTTTACAGTACGGCGCTTTAAAGTTTTCTAATGGAGTTTAAGGGTATATTTTAGAAACCGCTGATCCGCTAAGCTTGAAATTTGGACATGTTGTTCTGTTTCTGAACTTTTATAATCTGACCAACAAGATAAATTCCTAAAACGGCTAAATTTTATAAAATATCATTGTTTTATGAAAACTTGTGTGTCGTATGTTATCATACGTCGTTGTTTTGCGGATTTTTCTCGTAATTACATGACGCAAAGTGGTTTCCGTCGTTGTTCTAGGAAAATCTGCACAAAAAATAATAATATTATAGGACATGCAATATAGCCTAAGAGTTAAATAAAAATAAGTTAACGTATTAATTAGTGCAAAGCGAAGGCCACGCGCAACCTTACTCAGAACATGGGCGGAACTAACAATCCGACAGGCGCACACGGGCGTAAGCGGGGCGCGGGGGGCAGAGGGCAGCGTAGTACACGGGCGTATAGAATATTACGTCATTTTACTGCGTTAAGAAATCAAATCCGTCAGTATTCCTAGTCAGTATCTCAGTTATTTTAAATAATATTTAAAAAAAAGAGTTATTGCCTAATAAAGCACGGCATTTAAGCTCATTTTACGTAAAAAAGCAAAAATTGAAAAAAATCAAAACCGTCGTTGTTCTACGACTACGACGAGGTTTTTTTTCAAGTCATCAAATTAGTCCTCCCATCCAGGGCAGGGCGGGAGGGACTGTCAGACTCGTACTGACTAATATCCACGGTGTCCTTCAATAGCCCTTTAGGTCCTGGGATCACGGTTATTCGTTGGTCCCGCGACCCCGGCAGGGTTTAGCCCTCTATAGAGGGGCCCCGTCATAATGCTGACACTCTTTGAGGCGCGTGTGGAACACAACGCGGCGTCGACCCGGGCATGGTCCATGGTTGGACAGCGAGTAGCACATTACTGTTGCCCGCATGTCCGCGCCTTCGGTGGCCGGAGATAGTCTGGCGACGTCCGTCGCCGTGGGCGTCTACCACAGCGGCTGGGTTATAGGGAGGACGCTGTCCTCTCCCTCATACGGCGCGCCTCCTCCTTCGCTAGTATGACTGCTTCGCAGAAGGAGGCGACCGCTTCCCACTCTGTCTCGCCCCGCAGCATGGCCTCGACCAATGTCGGGCGCGAGAGGTCTCCGCCTATCGCCGTCGTGAAGACACGGCAGTGCTCTGCCCAAGTGAGGCAGTCCCGCATAGTGTCCTCCGGGCGATCCTCGCAGTGGTGACACCCAGACGTTTCCTCCGTCCTCATCCGACACAGGTACCTCCCGAAACGTCCGTGTACGGTGAGGACCTGCGTCAGGCGGAAGGACAGGACGGCGTGACGCCTATCCCGCCACTCCTAAATAAAAGTAAATATTAAATAATGCATTGCGCATTCTGGGTTTGATTTCTTTTTTGCACCAGGATGCTCTTAGCCTTACTTGATAATTTTATGTTTTTAAGTCATTGAATCTATTAAAACATAAATAAACGGAAACAATCTGTTTATAACCACAACCTCTTCGAAGAAAGGAAAGAGAAATATTTAGATTGAGACAAGCCCTGCTAACACCAGTTCGTAACCATGACTTTACGACAATTCCTTTTCGAAAACGAATCAGTCAAGTAAGTTTTTATACCTATACCTTATTATTTCTTTTAAATCTGTGATGGAATAAGATCAGGTGGCCTACCATGAATTGAACTCTTAAAGCGTGAGTCTTTAGACTGATTGAAAGAGATGGCACTAGACGACTTCTATAGCTCTGTCTCTTTCCCACTGCCTAAACTGGATCGCGTTTAGAGCTCAGCTTATTAAACACTAGAAAGTTATGGTGCTACAGTCCCAGTCACAAGACATAAAAACTGTGAAAGTACCGTAGATGCACGTTCCAAGTCGTAGATCTCTATGGAGAAGAACGTGCAAGAAACTCCATGGACACTTTTTTTTTTCTGTAATAAATTTTGGCGATCTGAAAAGAGTTTCAGATCGCCCAAATTATTACAGAATCATTGTTACATCATTCAGAATTAAATTAATTCAGAAATAAAAATCAATAAATTAAAATAAACCGTGGCAGCTAAGAGATGACCAGTCGCAACTGACAGCGCCCGTTCACGAACATGACACATGCATCAGCACCATTCGGCTCAACCATTTTGAAGGGAGCCAAATGATCCGACACACGCGCCACCATCAGCGAGACATTTGAGTGAGCATGACACACTCTCAACCGCCAGGGTCATTCAAGTCAACAAGAGACGTAGGTACTCAGTGAATGACAGCTCTGAAGTACATAGTACTCACACAATGTCGGCTATGAAGCTATATAATACAAGGAAGATTGAATCTATACAATGCAAAAACAGTTGTACAATCTTCAGCAGCTCCAACAATGGTATTAAGTATACTTCCAATATCAATTTATTTATACATTCACTGTCTCATGGAGCAGGACCAGCATGGAGCCAAGCATTATTATCAGCGATATAGTCGCTCAGTTTGTAATATGCCTGCTTACAAAGTGTGCGTTTAATGCATGTTTTGAATTTATTTTCATTCAGTTCAAGAACGTTTTGTGGTAGCTTTTATAGCATTTTAAACAGAACCCCATGAAGGAAGAGTCTACTTTGGCGAGTCTGAAGCCCGGCTGAACTAACTGGTCCCTATTTCTAGTATGATAATTATGTCTGTCACCTCTTTTAGAGAAAAGATGCAGATTTTTCCTAACGTACATTATGTTTTCATAGATATATTGACAAGGAACCGTCAAGATGTTAATTTCCTTAAACCGTTCCCTTAGAGAATCGCGTCTACGGAGATTATATATAGCTCGGATCGCTCTCTTTTGGAGAATAAAGATGGACTCGATGTCAGCCGCCCGTCCCCACAATAAAATACCATACGACATTACACTGTGGAAGTAGCTAAAATATACAATTCTCGCGATATCAACATCAGTGAATTGGCGAATTTTCCTGACGGCATATGCTGCTGAACTTAATCGCCCTGCAAGTGTTGTTATATGAGGGCCCCATTGTAGCCTTGAATCTAATGCATTAAGTCTTTTTTCCATTTAATACTAAATTGTTTGCTGAAAACCAGTTATGGATCTGACGCAAGACATTATTGACGTCATCTAGATTCTGAGCTCGCCTATTAATTTTCAAAATTAGGGATGTGTCATCAGCAAATAACACTATATTGTGTAGTTGATTTTTAAGTATATAGGGTAGATCATTTATATATACAAGAAAGAGAAAAGGACCCAATATTGAGCCTTGTGGAACTCCCATTTTAACTGTTAAACCCTGTGACCTCAGATGTTATGTTCGGGACAGCATTACCTGATCAATTTAGATTGGGTGCGGAAGACAGACGTGGGGTAGAAAAGAACTGAGAGGGTTGAAATGAGGTACAATTTACGAGGGTTCAACTTCTGTTGTCAAAACTCCTACACACTATGCCGCGTCGGCGGTATATCGGCTTATTTGGCCGCGTGGGTGTATGCTGTGCCGTTTTCCATGCTTTTTTCAATACCCTAAGAGTAGCAAGTCATGTCGCCGCCAGTCACAAATGAGATTAGACTAGCAAAGGGTTTTGTACCCAAACTTCTTTCAGCAGTATTCCTTCTCTTATCGAAGCCACAGTGACGTCCTTTTCTGGGGCTCTGTTTTTGCGGACCAGAGAACGTGAATGTACAGCTGCAAACTTCTTGACGACGAGACCATCCTTGATCATCCGCAAGACATTTGGTCAAGGTTATAAGTATCACAAGGAAGTACCTAAAGCTTTTTTTCTGTTGCAGTGGCATCAACACCCCGTCCGATTACCTGTACATTAAAATCGTACGTTTCATGCTTATCTTCGTCGGTTCTTGGCCTCGGAAATTACTTGGGGAGCCGGAACCAAACTGCCAAGCCGTACTCATTAGAATCTTCTACTTCGTGCTCTGTATTGCTCTCAATTTTGGATACGTTACTTACGTCTATATCCATTTCAGCGAACTAAATTTTTTGGAAGCTGGTCATATGTATATTGTTATATTGATGACTGCTGTTTGTCTGGTAAATATCATTTGAAGCTCTACACAAATTGGTTGCGCCGTATCTAAGATGAGCGCATATAAATACGGAGATATACAGACTAAAATCTAACAATAGTTGTTTCGGATTCTATTGCGTTGATAAGTTTTTCTCCTATATTATCCATATACAGAGTTAAAAAGCGATTAGTTACATTTTTGTTATAAATATTTAGGTTACAGATATTCGGTTCTGAAAAGTTTTCGTTTAGTAATTCTTGCTTATCCGACAGTGGTTGCATATCTTTGTTTCGTTTTCAGTCCAGAGTTTCAACCTTGACCGTTTCCGAGAAGTATCGAACGGTGGCCAAGAATTTTCTCAGAAAAAATCATCTGTTCTACTACAAAGACCGTTCTGAATTTGCGATGAAGGTAAGCTTCTATGTTTAGTAGTCACATACACCATAAGATACACATTTTAGAGTGTTAAGTTACACATAGCATAGACTGCAGTTGTGTTATGTAGCAATCGTATGACCTGTATTATGAGTGCATATTGTGCATTAACCTCTCGGACCCCAATGCGCCCCAATGGCACAATTTTGTGCCACCAAACCGCGACCGATTTTAAACTGTATTTTTGGAAAAATAAGTCTTAAAATCGGTCAGGGATTTTTGGCAAAAATTTTTTCGCGGGGCTCGAGAGGTTAAATCGTTATAAAAGATCCCGATATCCTCTTCATGTTAGGTACAATTATACCGCAGAAATATGTTTTATTCCACTTTGTTTACCCAGGTAAATTTAGTGGACCTAAGCGGCGGTCATCTCGAAATCGTTTCACCCAGAAGAACAAAGGCCACCTTTCTTCTACGATCTTGTGTATTATTTGGACGTAGATAAACAAAAAGGATCCAACCCACAACATGACCGAAAATGAGTTATGTAGACCAAACTGCTCATCAAGGTCTATATTTTCGATTAGCAAAAACAATCCAAGTTAAATATGAATATTTTGACATTAAAATGACACTGGTTACCAAGCCACATGTATGGCGAACCCCTATTTAAGTTTCGTAAAAACGATCCATTCCCCTTGGATCATATTGTAAAACGGTCAATCTAAGATGCGGACACGAAACTAAAATGTTAAAAAGAATCCAAAGCATGTGGATCCTTTTAGATTATAATATTTTACTTCAAATCATTGCAAAAGATAAATCACTAAAAAGATTCAGAAAGCATGAATCTTTTTGTGAAACTAAATTTTTATTTTAAAAATGCACTGGATAAATCACAAAAACGATTCAGTACGCGTGGATATTTTTCGCTAAACACATTTCTGTGTTTCTGTTGGTATTGATGAATACAACGAAAGGGATCCATACACATCGCAGTCATTATGTAGGTACCTATATTTTGAAGATTGAAGACGAAACTGGTAGAGGCGTCCAAGAAGTGGGATCGTGTTAGATTAAATATATAAAACAAAACTTAATCCAAATGTTTTGTGACTGCTGTGGGAGACAAAACCGTAACATTAAAATCGTACTAGTCAATCTTTGACAGTACATTATTTTTATAATGTCTAAAGACTGCCTTTATAAAAAAAAAAAACGTGTAGAATGCTAAAATCTTCCAATAGGTCCTCCCGTCCCTCCCTGGGCGGGAGGACTCATTTGATGATTTTGGACTGTCAGACTCGTACTAACTAAAATCAACGGTGATCCTTCAATAGCCCTTTACGTTCCAGCAGGCTTTGGCTTCTAAGGGGGCTGCGTTGGATTGCTGGCACGCGTGGAACAAGACGTGCCGTCGAACCGGGCATGGTCTATGATCGGACGGCGAGTCACCCATTACTCACCACCCGCATGTCCGCTCCTACGGTGGCCGGAAATCGCCTCGCGACGTCTGTCAGTTGCTGTGGGCGTCTCCCGCGGTAGCTGGTCTTGAGGTGGACTCTGTCTTATACCTCACGCGTCCCGCCTCCTCCTTTGCTAGCATGACTGCTTCGCGGAAGGAGGCGACCGCTTTCCATTCCGTCTCGGATCATGGCCTCGACCAATGCCGGGCGCGAGAGGTCGCCGCATATCGCCTCTGTGAGGACACGCCGGTGCTCTGCCCAAACGGGCCAGTCGGGCTTTTCTTCCTTTCCTATACGACACAGGAACCTCCTGAAACATCCGTGCCTGGTAAGGACCTGTGTCAAGCGGAAGATGAGGACGCCGTGACGCCTCTCCAGCCACTCTTCAAAAGGGGTCTTACTACCCTCCATGCCGCCTTGAGATCGCGCCGGAGCTCTTCTCGCAGTGCCTCGACTTGTCGAGGCAGCGGCGATTCCCTCAACTTTGCGCCTCCACGCGCCACTCGTAGACGCACTGGAGGGCTTTCGCCTTCAGATCCTAAGGCGGCAATCCGGCCAGGAAATTGGCCGATTTGCCGGCGATCGTGCGGTATCCCTGGATCTTCCGTATGGCCATGACGCTCTGGCATGCGACTAGCTTTGCCGATCGCCTCCGCATGCACAGGGCCCACACAGGGACCCCGTAGACCATGGACCTCACGATACCGGTGTACAGCCTACGGCAGGAGGCGTTTGACCCGCTGAGATTGGGCAGGAGCCGCTTGAAAGCGGTTACCACCCGGTTCAACTTTGGGGCCAAACGAAGGAAATGTTCCTTAAAGCTCCACCGGCTGTCGAGGATGAGTCCCAGCTATATCGACTCGACGCCGATGCAAGCCCCTTCCACCGTTATGCGGGACTCTGACCGTGGCCGATCCCTGTGGGACGCCGTACGACATCTCTCGCCGCTTCCAATCTCCCCGGTGGCCGGGATAGATGACGGCCCTGTCCATCAAATAGGCCTCGACCACGCGGCGGAGGTAGGTCGGCACCCGGTGATATCAAACTACTTGTTTTATTAATGAAATGAATATTTTTTAACGATTTAAGTGGCAATTAGCTATTTTGAATCGTTTTTGCTAAATTAAATTGAGGTTAACATAATTGAAAATAGCTTTTATCAAAAAGGATCCTAACACACATTTAGTTGAATATCTCAAGAAATAAAACTAAATTCTCTTAAATTTATTTGTATGAGTAAAATATACAATGCCACACACATATTTTCTTAAGAAACCATTAAACATAAGCAAGTCTATAATGAGCAAACACAGGGTAAACTTCAATCTCGATTATCTCAAAAGTAACATTTTGTGGGGTGGATCCTTTTTGGTTATCTACGTCCATTTTTGGTCCTAAGCCACTTCTTTGCGGAATCTCTAATTCTTTTGGACTGATAAGTTTATTTTCGTTTCTGTTTCAGACTCACAAGATGGTCCATCTAGTATCTCATCTCTTCACGCTATGCTTACTAGTTCAGATGTTGGCGGGCTTATCATTATTCAACCTGATTCCTATGTACAGTAACTATGCCGCGGGAAGGTACAAAAGTGGCGGGACTCAAAACTCTACGTTTGAACACTCTCTTTATTTGCCGTATCCTTTTAATACTTCGACTGAAATGAAGGGTTACATTGTTGCGTGTATTATTCATTGGTAAGTTTGAGAATCGATGATTAAGGTGACTGCCTCAACACGACTTGTTTCTATGTAAGTCTTTGCTGCCATTTTAGGCAGCGTTGCGGTGACCTTCAAAATTGAAATCAAAACCTATTATTTCCAATCATATTTTATTTACTTAACGTATAAGATTTTCGCCCCTTTTTTAGGAGGATTTTCATAAAGTGTATAAAAAAGAACTACAACAAATGTCCATAATTCTGAGGTTTCTGCGTTTAGCGGTTTATGCTATAGGTTAGTCTAGACCGTATCCTGTTTTTTTTTTTTTTTTTTTAATATAACTGTAACATAACAAAATTATGCGTAGAGCTCTAAGTTTATTCTTTTGCAGGTGGCTGTCATATCTTTGTTCAACCTGGTTTGTCATGTTCGATCTGTTTTTGTCTCTAATGGTTTTTCATATATGGGGACATTTTAAAATACTGCTCCACCTTCTGAATGACTTCTCAAGACCAAGTTCATATTTTAATTTCATTGTAGAACATGGATTAGAAATAAAAGTTGAAAAATATTCCAAAGAAGAGCTTTTAAAAGTTTCAGAAAAGTTGAAAGAATGCATTACTTACCACCAGGAGATTATTGAGTATGTACTGATCAAAGTCAAAACATGTAGGTAAGTAGGTACTACTTATAGCACGCTACATATTATAAACATGACTAAAAATGCGGCGGTAAAACCCCTCTTTGAGGAGTGGCTGGATAGGTGCCACGGCATCCTCACATTCCGCTTGACGCAGGTCTTCACCAGACTCGGAAGTTTCGGGAAGTTCCTGTGTCGGATAGGGAAGGAAGAAATGCCTAGGTGAACCACTGCGAGGATCACCCGGAGTATACGGTGGAGCATACGGTGCTGGACTGCCCCGCTTGGGCAGAGCACCGTCGTACGCTCACGGAGGTGATAGGCGGCGATCTCTCGCGCCCGACATTGGTAGAGGCTATGTTGTGGGGCGAGACGGAATAGGAAATGGTCGCCTCATTCTGCGAAGCAGCCATGCTAGCGAAGGAGGAGGCGGGACGCGTGAGGGAGAGGACAGCGTCCACCACAAGACCCACCCGCCCCAGGAGACGCCCACGGTAATGGCCACCGTAGGCGTGGGCATGCGGACGGCGAGCAATGGGCTATTCGCTGTCCGACCATGGACCATGCCCTGGTCGACGGCGCGTCTCGTTCGTGCCTCAAAGTGCTGTCAGTAAAATGACGGGGCACCCTTAGAGGGCCAAAGCCTGCCGAGGTCACGGGACTAACGAATGACCGTGGCCCCGGAACGTAAAGGGCTATGGAAGGAACCGGGGATTTTATGCAGTAGAAGTCTGACAGTCCTCTCACCTACAGCTAGGTGGACTCATTCGATGACATTAACAAGTAAAAAAATAAAAACGTTGTCTTCTAAACTTGCGAAGAATTCTAAAACCTTTACTATCGATTTTTTGTCCATTACAACCACAATTTGTTCTTTCAGATTTACAAACACTATTTCAGATGTATTTGGACCGATGCTTTTCGTGTATTATGTTTTTCACCAGGCTAGTGGTTGCCTGCTACTTTTGGAATGCTCACAGATGGTCAGTGCTAGACTTTACTAAATTAATATCCATTGTTATAAGTCTGCATGATAATGTATTTGAGTTTTTTTTTTTCAGACAGCACAAGCTCTGATGCGTTACTTACCCCTAACTATAATTATGACCCAGCAACTAATACAGCTATCAGTTACTTTTGAATTGGTAGGAAGTGAGGTAAGAAACTACTGATTTCATTGAAGGATTGCATAATTATATAATCTGTCTCAAGGTAACTTTAGGACATACCCACATCGTTTTAAGAAAAGCAGCAACGAAATAAAATACACGAAGTCTGCCTGCTTAGTTTCAAACACACTACTAGTGAGTTACAATTTTATTGGGGCAGGCAAGACAGGTCAGTGTTGTGTGATAATAAATTAATGTCAAACGTTTTCACAAAGGCCTCACTAGGACAGCCTTTTTTTTTTGTTAACGGGGGGAAACCTTCAAAAGGCTACCGGTCTTTGGGAAAAAGACCGGGGAGTGTGGGATTTTTACTTCACTAAAACCACCCCAGTGGTCACCATCAACACATGGGAGGAGGCCCCGTTTCCTCTTAAAAGACCTGACCGTGGCCCCCTCTGTGCAACGCCTGTTAGGGCACATCCCTAGGGAGACTGTATTGGCCTCCTATTAGCTTCGCTGTACAATAGTGTACGGCGGCACGTGACCACTGTCCCGCCGTCGTCTATGAGGTCACACAGAGTCCCCACTCTGTACACTCGTGACCCCAAACTGCCACCTACGCAGGCGGGATTTCAGTATTTTAGGGAACGAGGCGGTTGCCACCCCGGCGCCTCCTTCTCCGAGCGGGATCGGCCCTCTCACGATCCCGCTCAGCAACTTCCTTCTGAAGCATGACAGTCTCACAGAATGAGCTTACCGCCCTCCAGTTGTCAGAGTCTGCTAGCATAGCCTCTACCACCGCTGGCAGAGATGAGTCTTGCCCGATACAACCTACTAAGATGCATCGTTCAGAATCCCAAGCAGGGCACTCCTCTAGCGTGTGCTGCGCTGAATCCAGGCCGCCTTCACAGTGGTAGCAATTCGCTGTAATTTCTCGCCCAATCTTATTCAGGTAATCGCCAAAGCAACCGTGACCGGTAAGTAGGTACCTGAGTAAGTCTAAAGGTGATGCGCTCCTCTCTTTTAAGTCAGGCATCGAAGTGCGGCAGGATGGCTTCGGCAACGCGCTTACGTGCGTATTGCGGCTGTTGCAGTCGTTCACGCCATTGCTCAAGCGCGTGTCGCCGTTCCTGCCGCCTCATCCTTACTAGAGCGATTTCTGGCGCCCTATTACCACGTATTCGGAGAGCACGGATTCGGTGATAAACCCTTGCGTCCATATCGGCCAAAATATCCAAAGGTGGAAATCGTGCTAGGAGAGCTGTTGCCGCCTCAAAGGATATAGTACGGTATCCTCGTGCGATACGAATTGCCATTTTTCGCTGAAGGCTATTGATTTTAGTCCTGCAGCGTCGGACGCCTGACAGTCTAATTGACCATACAGGCGCTCCATATAGCACCATCGATCGCACGACTATAGATAGAATAGATAATTATAGAGACGGCGAACTTCCTCTCGAGGCCCTCCTAGGTCGGGTAGTAATCTGTGCAAAGCTCCTACTGCCTTGCCAACTCGGGGAACCAAGCGTTCGAAGTGTTCTTCAAAACCCCACCTACTATCTAGGGTTAGACCTAGATACTTAATGTACCGCTCCACTTGGACATGCGTCTCTCCAACTCTGACTGTCGAGCTTGGTGGTTCTCTGCTCCTTGGCAGCTTATGGAACCACATTGCCTCAGTTTTATGGGGTGCTATTGCTAGACCTAATTCGCGGATCGATGCTACGACTTTTGCCACTCCCAGCTCGGCAAGCTGGATAGTCTCTTCATAAGTGTCTCCGCCGGCTAGCACCAAGTTATCATCCGCATAGCAAACGATATTATCACCTTCAGGAAGTTCAGTACGCAAGACCACATCGTAAGCAAGATTCCATAAGTGAGGCCCTAAAACAGCGCCCTGCGGAACTCCACAAGTTATCTCTCGGCGATGCAAGTTACCATTCCTACCCACAAATTGAATGCGCCGGTCACGGAGGTAAGCGCTGATGATGCGCTGCAGGTAAGGTTGCACTCTGTGATATACTAGGGCCACCCTGATCGCATCCCAAGGTAGAGAGTTAAAGGCGTTGACGATGTCCAAACTTACCGCCAACGCCACCCCACCCCGGTAAACAACTTGTTCTGATAGCAAGCGGACGCGTAGAATCGCATCAACAGTGGAACGCTGCTGCCGGAAGCCATACTGGCAATCAGAGAGGTCTGGACCAACGCGCGTCAGGTGGGCAACTAGTCGTTCGGCAATTATTCTCTCAAATAGTTTGGAGACCTCATCGAGCAGGCAAATTGGGTGGTATGCAGAGGGTGAGTCTGGATCCCTGCCTTGTTTCCTCAATAAGACCAATGTAGCCTCTTTCCAGCTGGAAGGGAAAACGCCTGCATGGAGGCAGCTGTTGAACAATCGCCTAAGACGGTTCCCCAGAATAGACAGAGTCGAAACCCAAACCCGCCCCGGGATACCATCTGGGCCTGGTGCAGTGTTCCGAGCCCCCAATCGTCTAACGGCTCTATCCAGCTCGCTTTCAGTGACCCTCAGCTCGTGAGACCAATTAGTAGATTCTAATAATGGCGGGGATCGGTCTCTAACGACTGGAAATAGTGTATTTACTACTCTCTCTAACAGATCTGGGTCCATAGTTTCTGTAATAGGAACCCATGGACGTAATTTCGACATGACCAGCTTGTAAGGTTTTAGTACTACCTAGTAGTTTTTAGACCATAGATACAAAGATTGATTGATAACAAGTAGTTAAGCAGTCTGTGAAGAGCTGGTGTCTATTATAGGTGTTAACCCGAGTTACAGATCACCAGGACCCCACCCCGCAGATATTGGTAACAATTTAACTAGAAAATAAAATATGTGAGATTTTATGTTGCCATACTTGAAATTCACATAAAACAATTAAATTCAAGAAAATAAACAAAATTAAATTAGAAAAAAAATATTATGATTTTAAATTAAAATCATCATTTTACCTAAAAATACTTAATTTGAATCATAAATTAGATTTAACATTTTTTTTTTTTATTATTAACTTAAGATTACAATTACAATTTATAGGATATAAGATATGGGGAGACAAAAACATAAAACAACTCATGCAATAATCAAAATCAAAAACATAATTTCACAAGGAACATATTAAAAGTTTAGTTATAAATAAATGAAATTAATTTTGAAAACTAACAATATAAATTATATTTAATTAAGTTCAAACGACGTCGTTCAAGCGTGAAATGATTTAGGTACATTATAACTATGATTGATGGATGTATATACTCGTGTGTGTATGTGTGTGTTTGCGTGTGCATGTATATGTGTGCTTTTCCAACGTCACAATTTCTATTATTTAAGTAACTTTTCTGTTGAATCGTAATCAAGATTCAACAGCCAGTCCCTAACTACCGATTTACATTTATTTTTTTGAAGGGAGTATATTGATAATATCCTGTTTGCTTTATTATACAGATTGCAACCCTGATAGCCGAAGAAACGATGAGCAAAAACTGTCCTGAATAAAACCTTTGTACACACTAAGTCTTTCCTTCGTCGATTTTTAATAATTTCTGGTTCATATGTCAATAGCGTATGCTGCTTAGTGATAGTGTGAAGAACATATAGTTGGCGAACCGATAGGACCCCAGCCTGCTTATAGACATCGATAGTGGGGTGAAAATATGGAAGGAAGAGACCAACCTTCAAAATTGCTCTTTGTGCTCTTTCAAGTTTAAGCATCAGGGTTTTTGTAGTTCCACCCCAAGAAGTAATGCAATAGATTAATTGTGATTGCCCCAGAGCTAGGTAAACTGATCTTATTATTTCTTTGTTCGCAACGTGTCGGAGAATTTTGAACATATAAATAAGTTTTCTTGTTCTAGCAGTTATCAGGTCAATGTGTTCTCGGAAGCCCAGCCCCCTGTCGATTTGAACCCCCAAGTATCTAACTGAATTTGTTTTTTCCAGTCTGGGGCACGGACAACTATTTGTATTGAATGTAGCACATGAGTGGGATATGATTTCATATTGGGTGAGGTCACTATCTATGTTTCTTAGAGAAAAAGTTATGTATTTAGTTTTGCCCACGTTAAGAGTTAAAATATTTTGATTTAACCATCTCGTGACAATATTAAAGCCACACTGTGCATTAGAAAAAACCTCAGTCCAAGTTTCCCCACTGAACAGTAAGGCTGTATCATCAGCAAATGTCACAATTTTAGCCTCGGGAAGTTGTAATTGGCATAGCTCATTGATGTAAATTAAAAAGAGGGTGGGGCCCAGGATACTACCCTGCGGTACTCCGCACTGAACAGAAATGTGATCACTTATGAGATTTTCTATTTTTACGCACTGTGTTCTTTCAGTCAAATAACTCTCAAGTAGCTTTAACTGTAGGCCTCTTATTCCGAGCCGCTCAAGTTTATCCAGCATGACTGGAATAGAGACCGTGTCAAACGCCTTGGCTAAGTCAAGAAATATACCAATCGTTTTTTTCTTCGCATCAAGACTTTTAACAATGTAATTTGTTAATTCATAGACTGCATCGGAGGTAGATTTTTTTGACCTGAATCCAAATTGAGAAGAAGACAGTAACTTATTTGCTTCCAGATAGCCAATTAACCTGTTGTTTATGACGCGCTCAAGGATTTTTGATAGTGCAGAGAGAATGGAAATCGGTCTATAATTTTCGAC
This sequence comes from Agrotis clavis, assembly GCA_954870645.1. Lineage (NCBI taxonomy): Eukaryota > Metazoa > Arthropoda > Insecta > Lepidoptera > Noctuidae > Agrotis > Agrotis clavis. The sequence goes on from OX940925.1 coordinate 9,357,204, forward strand.
ACGGGCTCCATCACCAGTCTTGTGAACAGGGCAAATTCTTGACATTTTGAGAGCTTTAGGAAAAACTCCAGTTGAAATAGAAATATTAAGTATGTAGGTAATAGGTTTTATAAGCATCTGTTTATTTGCCTTAATAATATCGGCGGATATCAGGTCCAATCCAACAGCGCTATCACTTTTAAGATTATTCATTAGGGTTCCGACCTCATTTTCATCTGGTGGTAACAATACAAAAGTTTTCACGCAAGACTTTTTTAGGTGTGGTTGAGCTGGGTTTCGCTGGATGATTTTTTCAGCTAACGATTTACCTACGTTTACAAAATATTTATTAACGTTGTTTATGGATATTAATAGTAGGACCACGAGAAAACGCCCATCTTGACCTAGCACCAGCAATGGCGTGTTGTAGCTCCATTGTCACCTCCCGGTAAGATCTATAACTTGTGGCTATATCTTCTTCCGTAGCCCTCGGTTGTCGTCTGCGTCGAGTGCGCTAATATAGGCGTCGTGATCTCAGACAGCGAACCTGCAACTGCGCAATTTCTTCTGACCACCAGTAAACCGCACCAAGACGCTGGCCATTCTTGGCCCGTGGCATAGAAACATCGCAAATTGATGCCATCTTTTCTTGGAACCAGGCAGCTTCTTCCTCTGGATTGAGTATTTCCGGGGAACGAGTATTCTCCGGCCAGACAGTGACGTTTGCAGCTGCGATGAGCATGTCTCGATTGAGCAGTTTGAGGGCCCATCGTCGCGTAGGTGATGGATTTTAACGGCTGGGGCCACTAGAAGGGAGTGTCACATTAAAGACAATGTGACGATGGTCTGAGAGTGTAACCATTTCCTCCGCAACTCTCCATTCTGATACCATAGGAGCAGCGGAAGGACTAGCCCACGAGAGGTCTACAATAGCCTCCCCCTCGCATCGAACGCATGTCGAAACAGTACCCTGATTTAAGAGTCGGAGGTCAAGAGACGCCGCCCAATCTTATATAGCTTGTCCCCTGGGCCTGTAACGGAAGTTTCCCCAAACTCTGGAGTGAGCATTGAAGTCACCCATGACAAATACTGGACGGGGTGCACATTTGCCTCGGATACAGTTTGCAACCCGGTCAAGATATTTTTCGAATTCGGCCAGAGTAACATTTGGAGATACGTAACAGCCTACTACCGCCAAAGATCCCCATTCCACAGCAACAAATCCATGTCCTCTATCTAGCATAGAACAGTGGGGCTCACCTCTTTCCCCAGCCCAATAAACGGCGACAGAGTGTGCGGTGTCTCGGAACCAGCGAGGGTGATCCCGAAGACCATAGGGCTCTGCTACCACTGCCAAAGCAATCGACCACTTCACGACAGTCTGCATAAAAAGTTATTGTGCGTTGCGGCAGTGGTTCAGATTGCATTGAAGAACTCTTAAGGCTGGGAATGTGAAGCATACATTTCCTCCGCAGGGACTGAGCCCATCACTAGGACAGCCTAGCGCGACAAACATTCTGTAGAAGTGCGGCGCTGAACTGTTTCACTTTCTTTCGGACTGGCTCGCACCGTTTTAGGTCTCGAAGAGTGACGAACTACGAAGGCTGCCGGAAGAGACTGGATGAGGAGAGCTCAAGACAGGGCCCAGTGGCGCACATTGGGATAGGCCTATGCCCAGCAGTGGACAAATACAGGCTGATGATGATGATGATGTTTTACGAGTAGGTCTCATATTTGCGGTAGCAAGAGACAAGAAAAAACTAATTTTAAATTAAACAGAGCTTGACTGAAAATTATAATTATTTAATTAGATAATCGACGCGTTGACAGGTGTACATCTGATAATAATGTACTTACAGAGTGGAAAACTGAAAGACGCTGTATATGGTGTGCCGTGGGAATGTATGGACAAGGAGAACAGGAAAGTGGTGACATTCTTCTTGATGAATGTACAGGAACCAGTACATGTGAAGGCGCTGGGTGTTGCTAATGTTGGGGTCACTTCTATGGCCATGGTAAGTAAGAAGGTTGCGCCGTTTAAGGAGTTTGTATACCCTAAAACAAAAACAAAAAATTGTACTCTATTATGATGTTGTCTGCTACTTTATCAATAGGTTGACTGGTAGGAAATACCTTGTGACATAAAGTCAGTCAACTATATTATGTATTAAGGTTCTGATAGATTTCACATTTCATTTGTAACAGACCATCAAGCATTCGCCGTTTTTAATGTTTAACGATCTTTCTAGCAAACTCTCTTGTCAATTGTCCTCCAAAAAATTTTCTTCAGGAAAATGTCAGACTTGAAAGTCAGCTAGTCGGAACCCTCGTTTGTTTTTTGTAATGTTATTTATAGGTGATAAACTTGAATATTCGCAAGTAACAAGTGAATATTCAAGTTTATCACCACCTTAACACTATTGTATATGAGTAAAAAAACCTTACGAAGGAAGTAAAATGTGAACTAAAGTCGTTTGTATTTGAAGTCTGTTTAACGTCAATCAAGAAGGAAGACAGAGAAAATACAATCTAATATTTTTGATTATATTATAAATGAGTAAAAGTGTGTCTTTCACTATTCTTTGATTACAGATTTTGAAAACTTCATTGTCTTACTTCACCTTTCTACGCAGCATGTAGATGTTGTGCAGCACTTGAGATGATTTTTCCTCTTTTACAAAGTTTAACCTAGTTTCTTTAAATCGTTTTTACTTTTACCTTGCAATGTTTTGAGTTAGTTCTTGTTGCAGTATTATAAGAATTCATTATTTAGTTATTTTTTTAACTGTATTCTACTCAAAACAAAAGTATGAATTAATTATTAAATGTGATCATGTCTATGGCTTTTAATTTTTTTAATGTATATTATAATGAATTAAAAAATCTAAAAACCTTTTAAATTTCCTTCAAAAAATTTTATCACGCCAAATGGCGTGATGCGCCGTTTACCGGATAAATAAGAAAATAACCCAACGGGGCTGAGAGAGGGGCCACTCAAAACGTGGGGGCGTATATTATTTAAGGGATTATTTATGGGATATATTTACATGACGTGTATAGATCGTGGGTGTAACTTGCAAAGATAAGCCCCCACGTTTTGGGTGGCCCCTCTCTCAGCCCAGTTGGGTTATTTTCTTATTTTTGGGAAATTTAAAAACGTGAGTTTTTAGATTTCCTAAAATAAATGTATTAATTATTTTACTATTTTTATCGTCGTTTAATACCCATATTACGGGGGCGCATTTCAAATATCCAATCCGCCATCTTGGATGTCCGCCATGTTGGATTTAAGACACGTGACTATTTTTTTCTTATTCCTGACAGCAAACCCTTTCATTTAATACCCATATCATGGGGGTGCATTTCAAATAGCCAATCCGCCATCTTGGACGTCCGCCCTATTGGATTTAAGTCACATGACTATTTTTTTCGTATTTCTGACAGCAAACCCTTTCATTTGATACCCATATTATGGGGGTGGATTTCAAACAGCCAGTCCGCCATCTTGGGGAGGCCGCCATATTGGATTTGTTATGACGTTTCTTAACTAGTCATGTATTGTCATCAGAACTCAGAGCGTGTGCAAACTTTCAGCCTGCTAGTTTATCGGGAAGTGCCTCAAAATTGAGTTGCAAAAGTCCAACCGGAACGACAAACAAAAAAACAAGAAAAGTGAGTGTATAAAAACGTGGGAAAATAGATAAATATGTCTGCCCAAAAAATTGGGTTTAGGACCATTTTATGTTTGTGCGCGCTTATCTCAGAACTTGCTTTTAAACTTTTCCCAATTTATTTGGAGTTGCCTTCTAGTCAAACTTCATGCAACTGAATTCTAGTCTATCAGATACATGGAGTGACTGCTTTTCTTCTGCTTCACTACCCAGCAGCTTAATTAATCTTTGATTCCTTATACTTACTTACCACATTAACAACACCCATTAATATAATACTTAATATACAGCTTCCGAAAAATTAAGTTCCTTATGGTGGATAAATGCATATTTAAGTAACGAATCCAAAAATGAGAAGAATAGAGAACCCGAAGTAAAAGAACCTAATGAATACAGCTTGGTAGTCCGATTCAAGCTTCAGAAGTTGTTTCCGAGGCCAGGAATCGACGATGTTCAGCATGAAACGTACGATTTTAATTTTAAATTACTTGTATTGATTCACTTGACCACGAGGTGTGGTAGGTATATATCAATCTGAACTGTTACTTACAACGTTCAACAACTGGCCTTAGGCTTTGTAAGTCTAATAGCGGCGACATACCTTGGCTAGGCTTTTGAATTTAAAGCATTGACAGCGGAAGCTGTCCCGCTGTCAATCCTTTTTTCGCTATCCACGCGGTCAAATAAGCCGATATACCTACCTCTGGCGCTGGTACGGCATAGTGTGTAGGAGTTTTGGCAATAGGAGTTAAACTCTCCCTAACCACTTACAAGTCCAAGGTGACTACAGTCCCCAAAAAAATTCTATCGTCCATGGGGAGTACAGTCACCGAACGACGTCGTTCACTTTTATACGATTACATCGCTAAAGTCAGGTGATAGTCGTACAGTAGAAAATAACTAGATGGCTCTATATGAAAATCATACCACATTATTTTCCTCACAACTCTTTCTTTCCACCGTCTGTCTTCAATCTTCGACGCTTAATCTATAAATTATTTTTATTGATCGGGTTTATATTTCATATTTGATCGGGTTTTTGTCCTGAATAAATGTCCTGAACATAACATCTGATCTTATTTTCATCATAGATTTCGAAAAGGAATTGTAAAACATAATTCTAAAAGGAATTGTTATTAAGTCATTTTTAGAAACTGATGCAATCAAGGCTTGTCACAATCTAAATATTACTCATTCCTTTCTTCGAAGAAGGTGAGGTTGTGGATCTAAATAAAATGGTTTCTGTTTATTTAATGTTTAATAGATGCAAGGAATTATAAACATAAAATTGACAGGTAAGGCTACGGCTATACTAAAAAAAAATAAACCAAGCACAGAATGCGATAACTATTAAATCGTGAAAACGAATCGCAGAATCGTAAAAGTTTAAATCTTGTTCTACTTGTTCTTCAACTGTAAAAATCTCACATATCAAAATACGATTTGACAATTAGTAAAGTGACGTGATTGAAGTCATCATCTCTTCTTCATCAGTGGCTAACGATTAGTGACGGTGCATCACAATCGGCGCCATCTAGAGTATTATTACTTACCATGCAATTATTAAAAACGGTAAAATAAAACGAACTAATGTTTGTTTCGCTGATGATATTGTCCTCTTTCTCTCCCACAGCCACAGGTCTTTTTTTTTTTAGCGTGGTAAAATCATCAAATGAGTCCTCGCACCCCGGGCAGGGCAGGAGGGACTGTCAGACTTGTACTGACTAAAATCCACGGTGTCCTTCAATAGCCCTTTATGTTCCGGAGTCACGGTAAGGAAATAAATCCCGCGACCCCGGCAGGCTTTGGCCCTCTGAGAGGGGGCCCCGTCATTTTTTGCTGACGCTCTTTGAGGCGCGCGTGGAACACGACGCGCCGTCGACCCGGGCATGGTCCATGGTCGGACAGCAAGTTGCCCTTTACTCGCTGTCCGCATGCCCGCGCCTACGGTGGCCGGAGATCGTCTGGCGACGTCCGACGCCGCGGGCGCCTACCACTGCGGTTGGGGCGGATTACTGCTTCGCAGAAGGAGGAGACCGCTTCCCACTCCGTCTCGCCCCGCAGCATGGCCGCAACCAATGCCGGGCGCGAGAGGTCTCCGCCTATCGCCGCCGTGAGGATACGTCGGTGCTCTGCCCAAGCGGGGCAGTCTTGCACCCTAATTTTATGCTCTACTGTGTCCTCCGGGCGATCTTCGCAGTGGTGACACCCGGGCGTCTCTTCCTTCCCCATCAGACACAGGAATCTCCCGAAACTTCCGTGTCCGGTGAGGACCTGCGTCATCCGATAGGTCAGGACGCCGTGACGTCTCTCCAGCCACTCCTCAAAGAGGGGTCTTATCGCCGCGATTAAATGCGTCCAAGAATATATAATCTCTTTTCAGCCAAAACAAGACAGAAATAACAAGACGAAGAGAAAATTAACTGGGAGATTAACTGGCCCATGAAGGTTTTCAAGGGCAATTTGCACATGTCTCTGAAAAGAAAACGAATGGACATGTGTATTCTCCCTATCTGGATCTACGGTGCATAAACTTGGTCTTTGACAAACTTTCAAAAGTCCAAACACAAGGTTTGCCAGCGTGCTATGGAGCGCAGTATCTTTAAATTAACAGATTATAAATTCGAAACACTACGAGTACACTGCGCTCCATAACACAGATCACTGACGTGGGTCAAAAGGCAGCCCAATTTAAGTGGGACTGGGTGGGACATGTTTGTTGCATGCTGAACGAGCTGTGGGCACGCAATGCTTAGGACTGGTAACCTGAAACGGCAAAGCGGGGTCGAGGCAGATCACGAAGGAGATAGAGCGACGCGCGTTCCAAAGAAAATAGCGCACAATCGAGACCGTTTCAGAAAGAATGGAGCGAGGTTTTAGCGCAGCAGAGGGACAGTAGTCCTCCCACCCCGGGCAGAGCGGGAGGGACTGTCAGACTTGTACTGACTAAAATCCACGGTGTCCTTCAATAGCCCTTTATGTTCCGGGGTCACGGTGAGGAGATAAGTCCCGCGACCTCGGCAGGCTTTGGCCCTCTGAGAGGGGGCCCCGTCATTTTGCTGACGCTCTTTGAGGCGCGCGTGGAACACGACGCGCCATCGACCCGGGCATGGTCCGGTCGGACAGCGAGTTGCCCTTTACTCGCTGTCCGCATGCCCGAGCCTACGGTGGCCGAAGAATCTACGGTGGTGGAAGAATCGGTAGAGCGCAAGTCTGACTCTCGCACCGAAAGTTCCGTACCAACTTGTTAATACCTAGTTCATTCATCAGCTTGATACGTCCACGCGTTTCTACAAAAAGATAATGATCACAAATAGGGGTTCCGTTTATCGTTGTCTTTAGAGTTGCGGAGCTACAAAAAGAGATCATTTCAGAGATGAAAATAATAAACGATAAAATAGATAATTATTTTTATTTACGAAAGTAGGAAGGACTTTCGAAGAAATAGAAGCCTTGAGCATAATAATCTCATTTAATATTTTTAAAGTACATGACAAGTTGAAAAAATATTTAAAATCTAGCGTTTTTAATAATAATGAAAGTAACTAGAGAGCAGTATTAGTAAAGAGTGAATTATGATAATATTACAGCAAGAACTTTCTTATAAAATTGATGAAAAAAAAGAGTTAAATGATTACAAAAGGCTAGTTTGAACTGGATAAAATTGGTAAAATCATGTCAAGTGCGGCACAACATCTACATGCTGCGTAGAAAGGTGAAGTAAGACATTGAAGTTTTCAAAATCTGTAATCAAAGAATAATTAATGACACACTTTCAATAAATTAATATCATCAAAAATAAAAGTTTGATATTATTTATGTCTTCTTTCTTCATCAAAGTTAAACAGACTCATTTCCAATCTGTGTTGTATTTCTTACTTCGTCCTTTATTACTCCTTCCAGTAGTAATATATTATTATGCTGATTTAATGCCACAAGGCATTTCCTACTAGTCAACCTATTCTTCAAAAAAATGAACAAAATATTGATAGGGTACAATTTTCCTCTGTTATTGGGAGTGGAAACTGCTGTAGTAGCCCCATTCGTTTCAATGTCAGGGCAACCAAAGCTTGGACAGTCAGACAGACTTATGGGAGCGCCGTCTGTTTGTTCCTTGAGACACTTGTGGAACAATACACGCCGTCGACCCGGGTCTGGTCCTTGAGCGACGAGCTATCCATTACTCGCCACCCACAGGTCCACGCCTGGGGTAGTCGGGAATCGTCACGCGATGTCTGACGCCCTGAGTGTCTCCTGTATACGTCATAACCTTACTTACCGCGGCCATAGAAGTGACCCCAACATTAGCAACACCAAGCGCCTTCAAATGTACCGGTTCCTGTACATTCATCAAAAAGAAGGTCACCAGGTTCCTGTTCAAATTGTCCATACATTGCCATGGCAAACCATATACAGCGTCTTTCAGTTTTTCACTCTGTAAGTACAGAACATCAGAAGGTGTATGTGGTATGCACACCGATGGAAAGAATTAAAATCTATTTGGTCAAACATTTGACGGCACGGTTAGCGCAGTGGCTGAGCAATTGGACTGCTGTGCTGCGAGTCGCGCGTTCGATTCGCGCACAGAGCAAATATTTGGATGATCTGCAAGTTGTTGTTCCAGGTCTGGGTGGAGTTTCTATGTTTGTAAACGTACCCACGACACAGGAGGAATTCTTAGTGTGGGGCAAAGTTTTTTTTTTTTTAAAAAGCAAGTGACCAGGACAGCACCACTGGGATCATTTAGCCGTAGGTATAATGACTTTGCCAATTGGTAAATATATGCACGTGATATCTGCCTGAGGATTAATGACACGATGTTTACGGGGAGATGACACGACCTGGACACTCACTGATTGGCACAGTGAAGGCACTCAAAAAAACACTTAAAAAGATACGGAGGAGGCCTATGCTACCGTGGGACATTAATACTAGCGATAAAATCATTTCCAGCCACACAACTTTCACATATCTTGCGTGTCTCATATTATTATAATAATAATAATAACAAAACATGAAAAAAAAATGTGGTCGTTAATGACCCTTGATGTTAAAGAGCGACCTAAAAAAAAAAAAAAAAAAACAAAACACCATAATGATTTTAAATGAAATTTATAGGAGCAGGAGTGGACTTGCTCCAGTGCTTTCATAACAACTTACAAGCAATGTGTGATCCTAACCACGCTAATTTGCTAATTTTACTTAGAAACTGCTTTTCCTGAAATGGTTCGTTTTAATATTACCTTAAGACATATTTTGTACAATGCTTTTTTTTTAAATAAACGTTGCCCCACACTAGGAATTTCTTCATGTATCGTGGGTGCGTTTGCAAACATAGAAACTCACATACACAAACACCCAGACCGTGAACAACTTCTTGTAGCGTAACTTGTCACTTTTATAACGGCAGTAAGTAGTTCCCTTACCTCACTTCCAACTAATTCAAAAGTAACTGATATCTGTATTAATTGCTGGGTTAATATTACAGTCAGGGGTAAATATCGCATCAGAGCTTGTGTTGTCTGTAAAAAAAAAACTCAAATACATAATCATGCAGACTTATGTCATAATATTATTTTAGTGATGTCTAGCGCTGACCATCTGTGAACATTCCAGAAGTAGCAGGCAACCACTAGCCTGGTGAAAAACATAATACACGAACAGCATCGGTCCAAATACATCTGAAATTGTGTTTGTAAATCTGAAAGAACAAAATGTGGTTGTAATGGACAAAATAAACGATAAGAAGCCTCCAATAATGGAAGGACTCAGCAATACCGTGTCACCCGCTTATTCCTGACACAATGCCCAACGACGTACTATCCGACGTTGGTATGGCTTTGCTCACAGATCTGTACCCTTAGCACGAGTTTTCGATATTATTATTTGAGACGTAAAGTAAACTGGAACTTTGACAATAACAAATTGTCAATTTTCAAGGAAAAAATTAGTTCCTTCTTCGCACACCAGAGGCGCTGTTCCATTTTTTCATACAAGAAACGCTGTAAATACTGGAAAGACGCTGTAAAGTAAAAGAGTGAAAACTCGTGCTAAGGGTACCTGCTGTTATACATACAGGTTGATAATTAGTTATTAACTCTGATAACCTAAATAAATACATGCATTACTTACAGTAGCTGCATTCATTATTTTGATTTTAAATGAAAGGTGCCAATTTATTTGTAATTTAGCATTAAGTTTTTTGAGTTATTAAATGTTGTGTTAAAATTGACGTTGGTTTGAAAAAAGAGGTACTGTAATAGTAGCCATACACCATCCTGCCTATCGACGATCGATTTGACGCTTGCAATTGTTTCAAATTGCAATTGTTTAAAAATGCCAATTTGATGGCATGACATGCCAATTTGATAGGTCATCAAATCGATTTGACACAACGTCAAATCGGCAGCAGTGATGCATTTGGCTATTATTCGGTGACGACAGCTACAATTTTGTAAATTTGTAGCTATCGGTAACCGAATAATAGCTAGATTTAGCTATAAAGTTGCTAAGTTGGCATCGCTGCTGCAGATTTGACGTTGTGTCAAATCGATCGTACGATAGGCAGTATGGTGTATGGTATATATGGACGAACTGCCAATTTGAAACAATTGCAAGCGTCAAATCGATCGTTCAATAGGCAGGATGGTGTATGGCTACCATAACAAATCTGTTACTAACACGATAATCTCCCGATGATAATCAATGATTTGTTTTAACTTCTCTGAAACTTTTACGAGCTCTTCTTTGGAATACATGTCAACTTTTATTTCCATTCCTTTTTCTTCCAATATGAACTCAGAATTTGGACTCGGTCTTGGAAAATCATTCAGAAGGTTGAGAAGTATTTTGAAATGACCCCATAAATGGAAAACCATTAGAGACAAAAAGAGATCGAACATGCAGATCCAAGTTGAGGTGAGGTAACACAGCCACCTGCAAAAAAAATATTGGTAAACAAGGGCTCTACTACATCATTTCCCTATGATTTTATTATACATTTAACCATTCTGCGCAATCCTTCCTTCATTTTGAAAATTTTCTCATCGGTTTTTAATGTGTAGTTGTTATGCCAAAGCAAAATTTCACTAGTGGCATCCGCCGGTAGTTCTTAGCACGTCCTGCTTTACCGTTACCCGATTCCCTATTCCCCAAGGCCTCTAGCCATGTAACAAACGATAAACGCAAACGCTGAGTAGGCTTTAATAGATTTTTAACTTTATCTACTTGCGTCTAAAGTTAAAGATACATTGAAGATTACATAGCGTTTTCGTTCGTTCCAATCGCTAACGCTCAGAAAACTTCAATAGATTTTCAATTTTAGGCCCTAGGGTATAAAGTTGAAAATCTATTGCGGAGTACCAAGCGTTAAGGATTATCGTTTGTGACTTGGCTAGAGGGGCAGATTAGGAAAAGCGGAGCTGTCGGAGATAAGGGGTCATGCACAGCTATTTCAATCACGATTTGGGAGGTGCCTTAATGAATATTAAACTTACCAATGAATAACACAAACAACAATATAACCCCTCAAATCAGTCGACGTATCGAAAGGATACGGAAGATAAACAGAATGTTCAAACGTAGAATTTTCGTTAGCCCCGCCAACTTTGTACCTTCCCGCTGCATAGTTACTGTACATAGGAATCATGTTGTATAAAGTGCAGCCAGCAACCATCTGAGTTAGTAACAATAGCGTGAAGATATGACATAATAGATGAACCATCTTGTGAGTCTGAAAGGAAAATAAAAATTCTGGCCAAAACAAATTTGGGTTCTGCAGGGAAGTGAAGAATAAATTATCGCTCTACTGATGATCAATATACAGGTTGTACCTACAACAGATCTATAATAATAATAATAATATTCCACAAGACCACAACTATCACACAACGCCATCTAGTCCCAAGCTAAGCAGAGCTTGTGTTATGGGTACTAGACAACTGATAAACATACATATATATTTCTAAACACATACATATTATAGATAAATTACACCCAGACACAGAACAAATAATGATCGTGCTCATCACACAAACATTTGTCCTGGGTGGGAATCGAACCCACGACCTCCGGCATAGCAGTCAGGTTCACTAACCACTAGACCAACAGGCCTGTCACTCTGATCAGATCTGTCCCTACACAGTGATAACTTGACTCTGTACTTTGTGTTTTTAGTAGATAATAAATAATTTGCCTTTTAATGCATTTCCCAGACTTTACTATAATTCGATTAGAAACTTACCTTCATCGCATGATCAGAACGTTCTTTGTAGTAGAACAGATGAATTTTTCTGAGAAAACTTTTGGCCATCGCTAGATACTTCGGAGAAAGTGTCAAGGTTTTAACTCTGGACTGAAAACCGAAACAAATCATTGAATTTTTAAATATTTTTGCACCTGGCGAGGTGTAAATCCCGACTAAATGAGCTAGCTGTCTTATGAATTTTTTACCTATTTATATTTAAAGGCATTAAGGATTTGAGATTTTTCAAGAACTTTTTTGAGAACACTTAAATTGCATTGTTTGTTCATTCCCCCTACTTCTCAGCCACTGCATTTCTGTATTTAGGGACATTGAAGAAATATTGGAAAGTTTTTCAGCTTGCCTCAAATTTTCTCACAATAATAATTGCACGTAGCTCTCAGCTTTTTGTACCCACAGCTGGGGGACCTACAGTGTAAACGCATCTTCCCGAAATATTGTCCCTTGAACTGTGGACACAGCGCTCTTTCCTACTTTCGTAACACCTTCAAAAAGGGAAAGAAAAAGTTCAGGAAGCGCAGGCGATACCTCTGGTGTTGCAGGCGTACCTAGGTAAGAATGAGTAATCAGAACAGAGTAGTAAAAACGGTATTTCTTTAACGAGAAACCGATTGCTTACTTGTTATATAATTAATTTATAATGCGGACTTAATACTTGTGTAAACATGTCCATTATACAGGGTGACTTTTTTACCACCGTCCAAAAATTTTCTATGCATCAGGTATCAATCACTAAACCCATTTTTGAAAAAAAATCGATACGTCAAATTGTCATATTAAATCATTTTCTCATCCGCTCTATGTGGTCACTAAGTTAAACGTTAATAATATACACTTGCCGACGCATGAAACGGGCAAAGCGCACCCCGCTACACCTGAGCGACACATCACAGCGCGGTGTCCAGATTCATCAACTTTTTATAGATAACATTGAGACGTGATATCTCGATATTTTTGTATTGATTGATACAAAAAGAAAAAACACGTATTCAATGATTTTCGCCAAAGATTAATATATTAAAATTTGGATGGTGACTAAAAAATCACCCTGTATACGTGTCCAGTCTCCATTCTGGTATCATCTGCTTTCGGCCTTTATCCAACTTCATTGAAGTCGGCTTTTAGTCTAACTTGATGCAACTAAATTCTAGTATACCACATGGAATGACTGTTTATCAAAGACTCCAATATCCAAATGCTTTATTTTTTGATTCCCTATGTTTACTCACCATATTCACAGCACTCATTAATATAATAAGATACATATGCCCAGCTTCCACAAAAGTTAGTTCGCTATTGTGGATATAGACATAAGTAAAGTATCCAGTACTGAGAAAAATACAGAGCCCTAAGTAAAAAAGCCTAACAATGCGTTGGTAGCTCGGTTCGGGCTCCCCAAGTTCTTTTCGAGGCCAGGAAGCGATGATGATTAGCATAAAACGTAGGATTTTAATGTAAAGGTAATCGGATGGCGTGTCGATGCCACTGTAACAAAAAAAAATGCTTGATTTTGACACTTCTGTTAAATACAAGTATTCTTTAAAAAAAATATTCAATGTACAGTTTTGACTTTCCTACTATTTTATTGTGGTGTAGATACTTATCAAACTGAACAATGAACATGATACTAAAAACCCTCAGCAACTTAGTCCTTTGTAAATCTATCACAAATAGCTCTGTAACAATGTGGTGGCGACATGCCTTGTTACAACTAGGCTATTGAAAAAAGCAGTGACACTGAATGTTGTCCCACTGCTAATGCTTTTTCCGCCACTCACGTGGCCAAGTAAGCCGATATACAGCCGAAGGGGCATAGTGTATAGTATATATTCCAGGAGTTATGACAGTAGGGGTTAAACTCCTTCTAAATTTTACCACATTATTAACAGTCTCAGTTCTTATCTACCCACGTCTGTCTTCAATTTAAATTGATCAGGTAATTATATCCCGAACATAACAACTGATCTTTTTTGATCCATCATAGTTATTATAAAAAAAATACATGAAAACTTACATTACTGCTTCGTTTTCTAAAAGGAATTTTCGTAAAAACATTTTTAGAAACTGATAAGTAGAAGCAAGGCTGGTCTCAAACTAAATATTTCTCATTCCTTTCTTCGAAGAGGTTGTGTTTCCGTTTATTTGTTCAAGGACTTATAAACTTAAAATCATCAGGTAAGGCTACGGCCATACTAAGTAAAAATAAAATCAAACATAAAGGGCGATATACTTGATTACTCGTAAAACAGCATTATTTAATAAAATAATACTTAACGGTTTTTTTTCGTAAGTCGTGTCGCGAAATCTTACAACTTTAAGTCCTGTGACACCTCTTCATCAATAGTAAAAATTTCAGACTTTCTTAAACTCCAATAAATTGTACCAAAATATGCTTTGACAAAATAAATATAAAAGTAAAGCGACAAGCCATCATCTCCTCTTCATGAGTGGCTTACGTTTAGTGACGGCAACGTGTGGAAGATAACATTTCCAATGGTAGAATGAGATAGATGCACAAACATCCACTTCCGTGTTTTTTCCATGGGGCAGAAACAACAAAACACCACCTGATATGATCCTCTGATACCTCGGAGCTTCGTCCTCGTTCATTCATCTGGTAAAACAGCATGCCAGTAGTGCATACTATGCACAGAACCTACCCTTTTTATTAGAGCTTGCTGAAAAGCAATTTATTATTTTAGACCACCTCAAAATGAACATTTTCACAACCATTGTAGTCTCCCCCTAAAAATATTTATGGCAAATTATGAAAACGTACTACATTTCTAATTAATTATATCACCCTATTAATTTGACGTTCAAAGTGAAACGTTAAACTTAAATTAATAATACACTCGTCATGTTGTTTGCTTAGATGACTTAATAATCTCATTAGTTATTCCTTTTATTGGTTGAAATTATACAGTGTGTTTGGTTTCTGACAACCGAAGGGGATATAATAGACTCATTTTCATCGACAAAACTTTTTCATCGATAAAATTCTTATTTGACACCTCGCGAATGGTGGCCATGTAGAATTTGTGAAGGTTATAACTGAGCCTTTGAAATATTTTTTTTTTTTGAATAATAATGTTATGTACCATCGCAAATTGTTATAGATTTGGTCTGCTCCTGATTTTCAGATAAATAACTTGGAATTTTTCTATTCCTAGTTATTAGATTCTGAGGCAATGTCGTACTTTTTTCGACATCCGGAAGAAAGTCTTTTTCGATATATTCAACATGGATGCCAATCGAACATTTGGTTCGCCCGATCGAAAATTGGGAACCGATCAATTTACCGAATATTGTTTGTTCGAATTTCATTATACCGAAAACTATTGACCGACATCTCTTTTGCTATATGCATTATTTGACATATTTTCAGATCATCGAAGTATCATTAGCCATAAGTATTATTTTACCGAAGTATTTTCCGCCGATTAACAAAATAACTTTTTACTATTGACCGAAGCCTCTTTTAAACTTTTTTCAATGGGGATTGTCTTAATTTTTTAAACATTCGATTTTATTTTATTTTCTGCAAATATAGAGCATTTTGAGAAACTAATTTGAATATTTTAATGATTGGCTCAATAGTTTTTTTATTTTTAATATTTTAATTTTTGAGGTAGGTGACGTCACCATTGGCCTAAAAGTTGTGCCTTTTCCTTACTAGAGCAAAATTAAAAAACTGTCAACACAACGTCAACTGTCTAAACGTCACTTACATCCCGCTAGGTTATTATTTACAAAACAAAATTACTCCTAGATGAACATACAAAGGAATCTAAGGCTTCTGAAATACTAACATCAAAGTGATCTTCGCAACAGTACATTGTATAAACCTTGCAACATTCCACGCCGTCATCACGACACCACTTTTCTCGCAAATCTTCTTTAGTACGAACAAAATGTTGTTGTGTTATTATTAGTATTATTGTTGCAAGTTGGGACAAAGCACTTCCTGTATTCTATTTTACTTGTAGTTTATGTTATATTGCCGATGCCGATTTAACAGATTTAACCGAGATAATGAAGCAATTTGCAGTTACAATAAAAACTTGTTTGTTTACATCTTTGACATTTACAAATTGACACTTGATGCACTTGAGAAAATCAGGGATGTCAGACGGCCACTGTGATGTACCAATATGAAATATTGGTACATCGGTAAAATTGTGTCGAAAATCAAATACGAATGAAAAATCTTTTTTTTTTCTTTTACTTTTAATAGAGGGCAGTAAACACTAAACACGCAGTTTTTCCAACCGTATAGTGGATAAATACTAACAACCGACTGCGATTTTTGTCCGTGCTATATTTGAATTCATGTTCAAAAAAAAAAAAAATTTTTTAGTAAGCAATACCTACTCGATTGCGTGGAAGAGATATTGGCCACACAAGGTTGTCAAAAATCCTCGGGTTCCTCCCAAATCTAAGAAAATATTTGATTCCTTCATTTTACCTATAATGACGTATGGATGTCAAACTTGGAGCATTACTAAACAAAATATGCGAAATCTAGAGACCTGTCAACATAGCATGGAGCGTAGCATGCTCAACGACAAGTTAAAAGACAAAATCAAACTAGAGACATTACGAAACCAAACTAAAATCAACGAAATCACATATTGCATAAGGAAATTGAAATGGAGATGGGCAGGTCATATGTTGAGGAGTACTAATAATAAATGGGCTAAGGACGTAACCAAATGGTGTCCAAGATATAACAAAAGAAAGAAAGGAAGGCAACGCCTAAGATGGGAAGACGACTTTCGAAAGATGGCTGGTGCTACTTGGAGGAGGATGACCCATAATCGGAAGGAGTGGCAAGCTACAGGGGAGGCCTTTGCGAAATCGCAAGACAATCTCAATATCGGTGTCTAATAATACATAATTATATAGATATATAAAAGAGAGGGAAAAAAAATGTAAACTTACTTTTCATATTTTTGTTTTGTAAGATTGTTAAATAAAGGCTATTAATAATAATAATACTCGATTGCACCCTAAAATTTGTCGTTTATTCTGTATTGTTGGTCAACGTCCAATCTTGGTTTTTTTTTCTCGAGTAATAATCTTGGTACATGGTACGTGACACTGAAAACTGGTATGTATACCAAGAAATTGGTACTTATGCCTGACATCCCTGGAAAATACTTGTCACTTATATTTTAGGGTTCCGTAGCCAATGGCAGAAAACGGAACCCTTATAGATTCGTCATGTCTGTCTGTCTGTCTGTTCGTCCGTATGTCACAGCCACTTTTTGTCGAAATTACAAGAGATAGCTCTTATAATTTCGACAAAAAGTTGAAACTTTGTAAGTAGATGTATTATGTGAACCGCGTTAGGACTTTCACACAAAAATAAAACCAACACCAATTTTGGGGGTACCTCCCATACTTAGAATTGAAACTCAAAATATTTTTTTTTTCGTTATCCATTCGTGTGGGATATCTATGACTAGGTCTTGAAAAATTATATTGAGGTAGTAGGTACTATTATTCTGTGATTGAGGTTACAAACATAATTTTTTCTAAACTGAACAGTTTGCTCGAGAGACACTTCCAAAGTGGTAAAATGTGTCCCCCCCCTCTATAACTTCTAAACTAAGAGAATGATAAAACAAAAAAAATATTTGATGTGCATTACCATGCAAACTTCAATTGAAAATTGTTTTGAACGAGATCGAGTTATTAGTTTTTTTTTTTAATAAATCGTAAACCGCAATTTACCTTGCAAAGTTACAACCAACTACAAGAACTTTACTTGCTGCTACGGAACCCTTTATGGGCGAGTCCGACTCGCACTTGGCCGGTTTTATATTTTTTATATTTTCTGTTTTCTGAGGCAAAGATACAAAACTGTGTACAGCCAAAGGTTTGAAGAAGGTGTTAAACATTTGAAGGGCAAGGAAGGTCAAACGTATTTTATTAAAAATATCAATGAAATATGAATATTTTTCATTTTTAATTAGTACATAATGATCAGTAACGCTATTCCTCGAAATGGTTTTTCAATTACAGAATATTAAAAAAAATGAACAATGCCCATTGCCATATGATTTATTTGCCATATTTTCACCATACCGAAACAACGTTTTACCGAAAATTTAATAACTGTTATAAAAAATCATTATATTGTGCTGCAAAACTTTGTGACGGAAACGACATGCTGCAAAGCCGACTTTACGTAGTCTTTTCTGCCCTACCCCTAGAGTGTAATTTAAAATCGCGTAGGCGCGGAGGGGTGGGGTGTGGTAGAAGCTGCGGTGGTGAGCGTTCAAATCATCTGCGACGATAAGCTCGCGTGGAGCCAACCAAAATCCCGCTGCGCCGGAGCCATGACAGAAACAATGCTTGTTGCATGTTGCATGCTTGCTTGAATGCTGCGTGTTTGCTGCATGTTGCATGCTGCTTGCTGCTTGTTGCATGCTGCTTGCTTGCTTGCATGCCGCATGCTTGCTTGCATGCTGCATGCTTGCTTGCATGATTTTGTGGTGCTTGTTTGCATGTTGCATGTCTGTTTGTATGCTATATGCAAGTATATCACAATATAAACCTTTTTACAATCACAAGAACAACACAATATTCAAATAAAAAGTCACAAAAGAGTATCAAGATTCACACAAAATGCGCAAAAAGATTCGAACACACGTGCTAGCCAGAACACCCCTAATAGTCCAACTATGTAATTAACAGCAAATGTCATTAATGATAATACAATACCCGTCAGAGTTATATTATAGTACTTATATGACATTTGCACCATTATTTTGTATTGTCTACCTACATACATTTCAATGGCGCCTACAAATATCTAGGCATTTGGTGAAATGAAAATATGGCAATTAAAACAGTGGTATACTGAATGTTTGGAAACATTATACTTCGAGCAACCATCGTTTCGAGTAAGTGTAACATCGGTTAAAAGTTTTTCGGCCAAACGAAGCGTTGGAGTAACGAAAAAAAAAGAATAGATAATAGGTTAACTGAAACAGTGGCAAACGTGACTTCGATGAAGTAAAAAAAAACCAAATGAAAATAATTGAAAAGTTTTCGGTCAAATGAAATTCGGTTAAACGTTTTTCGATCTTATGTATAACCTCGAAAATTACATAGATATACACCCAAAATTGGTCGAAATTTAGTAAATTGGCGTAGTGACGCGGTTCAGAGCAAATATGTTATTGAACAGCTCGTGGTTTATCCTAAAGTTCGGCCGTTCAGAGAATGCGTTCCTGACACCTATCAGTTAGTACATGTATTTGTCATAAAATTATAACATTCATTGATTATTGATATAATAATGTTGTTTTAATGCTCATCAATTGTTAAAACGGTAAACAACCAGCAAAAATATTTTTATCGTAACTGCAATACCATTACAAAGTTACGTCGTCAGTTCAATCGCGACCTGTCAGGAACGCATTCTCTGAACGGCCGAACTTTAGTCCAGATGTGGAGATCATCTTCACTGATTTCATGGAAGCTTTCATAATTAAGACAATTCCTCTTTTCTAGAAATTAATCTCTCGCATTATTTTTAGTTTACAATCGAATGCGAAAGGCTGCGACCACATTACTTTAAACATGCTCAATCTAACTTTGCCACTTACATTGGAAATTATCACATTTATTATTAACTACTTAATATGGACTTTTACGTTTCCCAGTCAGTGGAAGATTGCCACTGTCAGACCCCTACCAAAAAGTGCAAACCCTACAGAAATTAAAGACTTGTGACGTATATCCTATTCTGTTTGTCAAAGGTAATGGAGACAGAGAAAATGAACTGTTATCGGACCTACAATCCGGTTTCAGAAAGGAACGCAGCACTTTATCAGCCCAAGACAAAGGTATAGTACACTGATGATGCTACTTGACTTTTTCCGCGCTTTTGACTTTTTAAATATAATTATGGCTGTTATTGACTAAACTTAGCTACGGATTCGATGCCAATGCTATACAATGGTTCCGCAGCTACCTAAGTGACAGGAAACAATTCGTTGAATTGCGCTTGGATAGCTTGGATAGCGGCTTTAGCTTCACTAGAAAAGGGAGTTCCTCAAGGCTCGATTTTAGGACCAGTTTTGTTCATTCTTTACTGTGCACAGCAGACATAATTAAGTACCTTGAGAATTGTAACTATCACATCTAATGCTGATGATATTCAAGTCTATCTTTGAGACCGGAAGACTACAATTCGGCAGTTCAGCATTTAAATAATGACTTAAATAAAAATAGCCACCTGGTCAGAAGAGCAGTGCTTGGCAAAGCCGGAATACATGTTGTTTGGTACAAAACAGCAGTTAAGGAGCCTTTTAATATTGAACCTATCCCCATTGACCGAGTTAACGAAGCGCGCCTTCTTCGCTTATAACTTAGATTCGAGAAACACATTGCCAGTTCGGTACAAAACTGTTTATACAGGGTGATTTTTTAGTCACCATCCAAATTTTAATATATTAATCTTTGGCGAAAATCATTGAATACGTGTTTTTTCTTTTTGTATCACTCAATACAAAAATATCGAGATATCACGTCTCAATGTTATCTATAAAAAGTTGATGAACCTGGACACCGCGCTGTGATGTGTCGCTCAGGTGTAGCGGGGCGAGGCGGGGGGTCAGCGGGGTGCGCTCTGCCCGTTTCATGCGTCGGCAAGTGTATATTATTAACGTTTAGCTTAGTGACCACGCAGAGCGGATGAGAAAATGATTTAATATGACAATTTGAAGTATCGATTTTTTTTCAAAAATGGGTTTAGTGTTTGATACCTAATGCCTAGAAAAATTTTGGACGGTGCTAAAAAAGTCACCCTGTATAGGTTGAAACCGTTGTACAAAATGAGGCCTTTTTTGTCTGAGCAGATACGCGAGCAGTTGGTAGAGACCCTTGTTCTATCGAAATTAAACTACACTGACACGGTTTACGGCCTTAAATAATTACAGCTCATCCAGTCACGTCACGTCTATACATAGATCATCAGCCTATAAATGTTCCCACTGCTGGGACACAGGCTTCCTTTCAGTCTGTGAGAGGGAGTAGGTCATAATCCACCACACGAACCCAGTGCGTGTTGGTAGATGTCACATGTCTTCGAATTTTTGGTTCTAAGACATGCCGGTTTCCTCACGATGTTTTCCTTCACCATTTTGAAAGTAGTGGTGATAAAATAAATTACACAAAGTAATGCGCCTGGCTGGGTTCGAACCCACGACCTACAACTCGTAAGTCGAGACCGATACCACTGGGCTAGCACTGCTCCCCTATATATAGATGCTGCTAATCAAATATCCGTGTGTCACCTACTTACAGAAAGTGTCTTGCTGCAAATGCCTCTTTCCCAAAACGCGCAGAAAATGGGCACTGCATTGTAAATGTCAGACTTTAGTACGACCATCATAGCTTTCTGGTTAGGTGCCCTTAGCACCTAACCAGAAAGTTGGCAACGTCGCAAATAGCTGTCAAATTAAGTTTTAATTAATTTGGTAAAACTGTATGAAACTATGAAATATGGCTCCGTAGTGCACAAAAAATGATATAGGAATGCAAATAAAACATTGAATTTGATGTTACTTATGGTGATAGGTGTAAAGAAGGTTTCAGGTGTAAAAAAGGCATTTGGAAGATTCCCAAAAATTTTTTACGTCTAAACCCAAGTAACACAGTCTGGAAGTTTTAAAACCAATCTGTCTATAGACTGTCTATTCAGGGTTAATCTTTAGATACGGGCTTTCTAAAGATGGGTTTGATATAGAACGTTTAATCTTATAGAGTTTTTTATCTAAAGCTTTATTATTTTAAGAGCATTTTTGTTCTATACAACACTTATTTTAAGTACGTTTATAGTTATAACGAATGTTTCTAGATAAAATGCTCTACAAATAGTTAAAAAAGCCTAAAGGTACCTATTTTGAAGTAGTTTTATAGATAAAACGATATATTTGAAGACAAAACTTTCTACAGATATTCTATTTTAGCTAATGGTACTCTTATCTTTTTTTTCTATAGATACTTCAGTCTAGATAAAATACTTTACTAGATATTTTTAAGTTTGTCTAGAAAACTGATAGAGAAGTCGTGTTTTTAGAGTTTTTATCCTTAAAAGTGGCTTAGTTAAGTGCATTTGTACTAGAAATTTAAATTGGATGAGTTTATGCAATGGAGAAGATGAAACAAATTAAAAGATCTGGTGGTTTTCGTCAAAAAATCCGCAAGTATTTAAAAAGAAAGAAAAATGAAGAAGAAAATTGTTGATGATATAAAATGGGTATCAAAAATGAAAAGGTTTGCTGTCACACACATGACTTAAATCCAATATGGCGGACAGGCTATTTAAAATACACCCCCATAATATGGGTATCAAATGAAAGGGTTTGCTGTCAGGGATACGAAAAAAATGGTCACGTGACTTAAATCCAAGATGGCGGACTGGCTGTTTCAAATTCACCCCTATGATATGGGTATGGGTATCAAATAAAAAGGTTTGCTGTCAGGAATACGAAAAAAATAGTCACGTGTCTTAAATCCAATATGGCGGACGTCCAAGATGGCGGAGAGGCTATTTGGAATGCGCCCCCGTGATATGGTTATCAAATGAAAGGGTTTGCTGTCAGGAATACGAAAAAGTAGTCACGTGACTTAAATTCAAGATGGACTGGCTGTTTGAAATCCACCCCAATGATGTGGGTATCAAATGAAAGGGTATTAATGTAATTACAATTATAATTATTATTTCTCACATTGTTTATACTTAAATAAATCAGAAATACTTTTTACTCGGGTACCCTCTTTTATTGATTAATTATATTGGTTTGTTACTGCATAAAATGGTCTTACGGTCACAACACATGAAATTACCTATTCACTGAAGAACGTCTAGAAATACTGTGACAAGATAAAAAGGAATACAGAGTGACAGGTACTAGATAATTTTAAACCACTCTTAAATCTGTTTATTCTCTCACTAGATAGTTTAGTATGTAGTAAGTAAAATTATTCTAGAGCCATACTACAAAAAAAATCTCTAAAATCGAAATCGGTTTTCTAGTAAATTTTATCTGGACGCCATTTTTATTCCCTATTTTTTGCTTCAAATAATTTTTGTTACGTATTTTAATGTTTTTATCATTAAATTATGTCTAATTAGACATTTGATATGTTTTAAATTACTATATTTTAAATAAAATGAGTATTTTAAGCATTAAAATGTAAATTCGAAAATTTGCTTATACCAAATAATATTCATATTTTGAAAAAAAAATGTTAAATCTTACATTTACAGCGGGCGCTCTTATTTTACAAGAGTTTTACATAATATTCAACGATAGAATTTCAATCGCATATTGATTTGCTCATTTACCCATTATTAAAACACAAATTAATAAAAAGTAATAAATTTGTTACGCCATGATGCAAATATTATTAAGTAAAATAACTCTTGTAACTTCCACGCCATTATGCGTCACTAGTAAAATGTTACTAAAAGTTGTTAGTCTTAAGATCATTTGGTTCTAAAACTTGACGAGCAATGATTCCTTTAAAGGTCTTAACTCTATCTATAAACTATCTACTAGTACGCTACTAGATAAACGTGCGGTCTATAAACGGTTTAGAGAGACACTAGAAACATCTCATAAGTCAATTTGATCTGAACTCTATCTAGTCATGTTTTCTTAACTCATTCTTAAGAGAGGGTACAAGAATGTGCCCACTTTTACTAAACTCTGTCTATAAGCGTTCTAGAAGATTGCTTATAGATATTTTATTCTTATGGTAGACAATTCAATTTAATTCTATGAGCTATCTAGTAGTACGTTTCTAGACACGTTTGTGTTACTTGGGAAACTGTATATTCGGTGTTACGAAATTTATTATTCATGCTTAAAATGGTAAAAACTTTTCTACGTTTTGTCATTTTGTCTTTTCATCTGTCGACGGAACTAATTTCTATGATGCCATGTTACGTGCTGATCTTATTTCTAGATAATAAAATAAATAACATGAAAACTTACTTTATTGCTTCGTTTTCGTAAAGACATTTTTTAGAAACTGATGCAAGAAAGGGTTGTCTCAATCTATATATTATATTATGTATTATCAAAATATTTCTCTTTCCTTTCTTCGAAAAGGTTGATGTGGTTGCGAACAAGTTGTTTCTGTTTGTTTTGTTTAGATATCCAAGGACTTATAAACATACAATTATCAGAAAAGCTACGACCACAATAGAGCAAAAAAAAAAAAAATATTATAAACAAATATTTTAGAGAAACAGTTGATAATTTAATTGGGACTAATTCGATTTTTTTGTGGTCTTGCATATTCAAGCAGCCTTTTCTGGGGTGTAAAACCATCAAGTGAGTCCCTCCCATCCTGAGAGGAGAAAAAAAGGACCGTCTTGTCTTACTGACTAAACCACCCTGATCCTTCAGTGCAGTGTCCTTTTAAGACGGTACGGCAACCGTAGCAGGCGTTTGGCTCTATAAGGCGCCATTTCCCAGTAGTTCCATCAGGGGGTGTCGACTTTGTTCTACGAACAAGATGTAGGTGGGCTAGAAAACAAGAAAGAGACATCAACATTAGAGTAAAAGAGATGAATTACATAATGTTGCCAACAAAAATACTATCACATTCAATCACATTCAATCTAATAATAGGCTTAATAATTGATTTTAAAGTATGTTATCCTTAAAATTTATTTTTGCTTTTATTCTGATGCGAGAAAATGTTTGTTATGAATTTTTTAACAATTAAATTGATGAATACACAAAACAAAAAAGGAGATAATAATATGACAACATGACAACACTGGAACGCCATATTGTCTATTGGCTATTTGACGTCATAGGAAAAAATGTCTGCCATCGCTTGCGCACCATTATTTATATCTTGTTCTTTTGTTTATTTGTAATAAATAAAACAGTTGCATTTAATTCTAGATACAATATTGTTAATGTGAGTCGAGCTTGCTCCTCTGTGTCTGTGTTTTGGTGAAATTAAGTGCGTATTTGTGAGATATAGACCCGGTGTTGAGACAGTGACTCTTGTTTTGTGCCTTATTCCCGATGAGTTCGTAGGAAGAAAACACTAGAATCTGTGCTATGTGTGGAACTTCACCTTCTAAAGATCCCAGCATCACTTTACATCGGTTTCCGAACCTTAGTAAAATAAGTCATTGTAGCTTTATATGAATAAAGAAGTCAAATGAAATCGTTTGTTTTACTAAACTGCTCCTTATTTATTATCTTTCAGCATTTTATGCACAAGTACATTGTGTTTCTCGATAGTAATTTGAAAGAAACTATCGAGAAGCGCAATGTACTTGTGCATAAAATGCAATACAAAGAACCTGTAAAGTACTTGTAGTATTTGAAATTCCCGCCCTGGATTCTACTGCCATGTTTTCGTGGGCTAAACATAGATGGCACTGGTCGCTAAGGAAAATTTTCCTCACAAAATTAGTATGGAGTCGTCATTCTTCCCCTTTAGGGGTACGTATGTTCTGTGAGTTCCATTAACTAATTCCATTATGGAACTACTGGGATTTTTTTCTCCCAGTAGTTCCATGGAACTGCTATTCTGTTTTTTTCTGAAAGAAAGTTAGGAACTAATAAAAGTACTAGGTTGGTATAATACCGAGGTAGTATGTTTTAAATAATTCCGAATGAAAAGCTTACCAACAAAAGTATAAGGTTACCATAACTTCAACAGATATTCAAATGTAATGGAACTAATGGGATTAGGTGAAAAGTTATTTTAGTTCCATGGAACTACTGGGAGAAAAAATCCCAGTAGTTTCATTATGGAATATACGGCGCTATGAGGGCCCCGTCAGTTTCATGACCGCACTATGAGGCGCTTCTTGAACACTGTGCGCCGTTGACACGGTCTTGGTCCTTGGGTGGCGAGCTACCCATTACCCGCTGCCCACAAGCAATGCCCCTGCGATTACCGAAAATGGGTGCGCGTTGTCCGATGCTTTGGGGGACTCCCGCGGCTACGTCGCGTCGTAAGGTGTGCTCTGCCTAACGTATTTCACCTCCTCCTTCTGTAGCATTACTGCTTCGCAGGAGGAGGTGACTGGTTCCTCTCTGTCAACAAGCAACCTCGGAATCGGTTGCTTGCGGTGTCGCAATGAGGGGTCCTGTCGCCGCAATTACGGCGTGCCCTTTATAGTCTCATCCTTACAATATTTATGGTAAATTATTATGAAAACACACTACATTTCTCATGAATTAATGCTTCCTATTAATTTCACGTTTAAATTAAAACATTATTAAATAAATGATACTCTCTTTATGTTACCTGCATAATGGATTATCCCTATGCCTTTTATTAATTGAAAATAATATGCATAATCCAAACTTTCACATTTATAATTAAAGTTACCTTTTAATTATAAATGTGAAAGTTTGGATTATTGTTACTGAATCACGTCGGCTTAATTATAACAATAAAAGTTGGTGAAATAAAAGAAAATACGTTTTCATAATATGTCATCATTGTATGAGAAGGAAAATATCAGGACAGTGGAAGTTGGACAAAAAGTAATGATTCTTTTAAATAGCATAAAGTCGTATTAGTAGGAGTCAATGATTCATAAGATTTGGCCCATTTTTCTATGTAAAATTTAATGTCATACTTCTCTGGCCGTCTTTTTTTGGAAAGAATTTTTATAAATTTTTCTTCGAGGAATAATATAATTACCTCCACAACAGTTCAAGAAAATGGTAACAAAACAAGAAATATAAACATGCAAAAGTTTATTCTCAAATCGCCTTGACTTACTAAAAAAATATTTTAAGTATCCACATTTTAAAAATAAATACAATTTTAAAATTTCATGCTTAATTTGTTTAAATGACGTAAAATTACATGCGTAATTATAATACTAGCCTAGATTTAACAAAAAATCTATAAACATTTGTATAAAAAGAATAAAGTATTGCAGCTAATTTATGGCATATTATTATAACTGTACCTAACCTTATATCTGAATTTATTATTTTTTCAGGTAGAACTACTTACGTTTAAATTCTTCACGTTTATCAGCATTGAGAGTATTTAAGACTTAACTTGTACGTGTAGCCTAAAAAATAATAAAAAATGAAACATTTTACAATCTCTTCTCAGTTTACAGACGCCAGGTTAACCTACCTATCCGAATCTGTCTAATTTTACCAATCGAATATTATCCTTCCACTATTGTAAGAAGGTTGAAAATCTATTAAGACAGTTTGTGGTAGGTTGATGTGCTGGCGTCTGTACAATACATGTCTTTGATAGCTGCACTGGCGAGTAAAAAAACAAGACCATTAAGTAGACATTTTCTCCATTGCAGACTTTGTCATAAATTCTTTTTGAGAAAATATTTCCTTTATTCAAGCGTTCTTTTGAAATATTTTTTAAACGAATTTGTACAAATATTACGCAAAGATAATTAAGCATAAAGTTCCTTGAATCAAGAGATAGTTGAGAAAAATAAGAGACGTTAAACATAACAGTAAGATTTGTTTTCGAACCAAATAAAGTATAAAACTAAAAAATAAAACAAAAATCAACACTGTGATGTACAGTCATAACTTATTTTTTTTAAACTTTGTAGTAAAGTTATGATTTAAAACATAAGTTTGAATTTATGAGCCCTAAAATACTCTCACAGGATCTAATTAGGAAGACATATTTATGAACATTATTCTACTAACAAATGCTGACCTATTTCGCTATATACATAATTAAATGAAGTTTTAAAGTCGGTCAACCACTGTGTTAGAAAATATTATTTTTCTAGAATAAACTAAGGTTAAGAAGTAAAAAATGCCCTTTGGAGGGTCGAGCAAGAATAAATGGATAATAAAACATCGAAAAATGTTTTGAAAACACTTTTTGTTTGCTCGTCTCCCGCATAATGCCTTAATATACGCTACTATTTTATTAATAATGTAGTTTACTAATTGCATTCAATTATTAGCATAATAATAATTAATTTCCGACGCAACGCTAGATGGCGTTGACGTTAATATTACCTATTTTTTACTTTCTTGATAATTGTGATTGATTAATTCTTTATTAATAATCTACAATATTTTAATATCGTATTCCATAGATGATAATCTCTCTTATGCTATGTTTTTTTTTCCATCATCTAAAACGAAGTTTCACAACTAAGTACATATTTAGATTTGTAACAGCTTTCTTATTGTAAGTCTAAAATTTTGTTTAAAAAGATACATTAGCAAAAGATGTATTAACAAAAAAAAACAATGTATTTTTTGAATCTACCAAAATATACAAAAGAATTTATTTTAATCAATTTATTTTTCTTAAGCCAAGTTACGCATCAATAATTTTGTCCTCATTTGTAAAATCTGTATCCCAAAAAATCCATCTGTATTATTTTTTCTATGCTCTTTTCTGTACTGTTTCTTGTCCATTCCTCAGCAGCAAGCCTCGCACCTCACGAGGCCCACTTCATCACAATTCATGCATTTGAGAGCCACAAATTCTGCCGTGAAGTGGTTCCTGTGAAGGCTCTTCTTAGATCCGTTGCAGATCCTGCAGGGGAGCAGACGGAACCCGCCGCACATTTGGCAGGTGTTGCAGGCGTCTAGGCTCTGGAATGGAGAAAAAATGAAGTTAGTTCAGTAAAATTGTGTAACTTAACACCGTCTTACTATAAAAAAACATAAACATCACCCATCTTACCACAAGAAAGATAAAAATGTGTTGAACACCTTGTCTAAAAAAACTGTTAATTTCAAAAAGACATTTCACGTTGATAATAGGGGTCGTTTTGCAGATACACTTTTTTAGACAAGTTCAATAGATGTTTATCTTTTAGTGGTAAGGCGGCACTTGTCAAAAAAAAACTGTCAAATGCCAAACGGCCTTTGACGTTTGACTTTGAATAAATGTGGGGTGATAGATGGCTCGCAGTACTTGAGCGATTGACTGCTGCACTGCAAGTTACGGGTTCGTTCCCCGCACAACTAACACATATTTTTTGACCTACAATTAGTTGTTCCATGTTTTTGTGAATGTGAGTTTCAATGTTTGTAAACGCACCCAAAATGGGTACAGGAGAAATTCCTAGAAAGAGAAATAATGTCATACATAGTTGGCTAATAATAATTATGGCAAAACTATTTTTCATTTTGTTTTTTTTTTTGTTTTCGGTTGTGTTTTGCAAAACTTCGTTCGATATACGTGGGCATTTGTCATTGCTGTTCTTGGCTCCTCGAATGCAATTACAAAGTATCCCCATTTGTATCAATATGTAACATTTTATCGGCGAATGCTCGATGTTCTGTTACAAGTGAATGCTCAAGTGTATCAGTACCTCTTTTTTTTAGCGTGGAAAAATCATCAAATGAGTCCTCCCACCCAGGGCAGAGCGGGAGGGACTCGTACTGACTAAAATCCACGGTGTCCTTCAATAGCCCTTTACGTTTTGAGGTCACGGTAATTCGTAAGTCCTGCGACCCCGGCAGGCTTTGGCGAGGGCCGAAACTTATAACCCCCCCCCCCCTTTAGAGGTAAAGGGGGGGGGGGGTTATAAGTTTATCAGCACCTAGGAAAAAGATACAAAACCTTAAACACTCGTTGACATTAACTCTGAATAAGACACGGTATTCAAACTTGCCATAGTAATTCGAATCAGAATCACATTTCCTTTCAATAATATACCCATTTCACTTCTAAGGTAAACGACAAATATATTCTACGTTACCCTTTCATCCCGGTTCGAATTGTTTGCAGACGAAGTGACTACCGAGTATACAAATCATTTCCTACAATATTTTTTTATCAACTAAATATCAGGGTTCGATCTCAGTCAGGATCAATTTTAATTTCTGTATAACACAAATTCTTATGCAGGAGTAAAGAGTGAAGGAGTGAAGAGTCATCACTCCTGCTCTCAAAACGGTGAAGGAAAATATCGCGTGAGGATCGTAGTATGTTCTAGATCTAGAAACAAAAATTCAAAGGCATTTAACATCTAATAAACCGAGAAGAGGCATGTGTCCCAGGAGTGGGAACATTATAGGCTGATTATGCTATATTCTCCGTCTAGACGGGTTTAAACTCGACCCCCACTGGGTATTTAAATCTAATTTTACTTGATGAAATTCTAGTGGCAAGAAATAGTCGAGAAAATCTACAAGACGAATGGCCAATTGTCTGATACTATTTATCAATTGATTAGAACTGGCAGTATTAATCCCGAATGTAAGGGTTAAGAACATAAACTCTGATGGACTGAACACGCCACTGCAGGCCAAAGACCTTTCCTCATCAGGTTTCATTTGTAGTAGTAACAACGAATTTCAGTATACGAGTATTATTACATTTTAGAAGTATATAAAGCAGCTAGCGTTCTGTGAATTTCGTTTAGTTCCGTTTGTTGTAGTGGTATAATCATCAAACTAGTCCTACCCCCTGAGTGGAGCGGAAGGAATTGATAGACTCCTACTGACTGAACTCTACGTTGTTCCTTCTATAGCCCTTTATGTTCCAGGGTCACGTTAACCTGTTTGGACAGTGCCGCAACCCCGGCCGTTCCTTCATCGCCTTGGGATCCCATCGGCTGCCCACTGCCAATTCAACTTTCAAATTCGCCGGGCTATGTTGGCAACTTTGGTTTGTCAACGAATCTCCTCATTTCTAATTCAATCACGAACAGATACTCCGAGCATAGCCCTCTCGATAGCTGTTTACTTGTTGATCTTTGTTTTCGAAACTTAATCACTTAACTGGGTACTTGAGGTCAATGTATCTTGTAGAAGAGCTACAGTCCAAACAAAGTGGTTAATTCCCAAAACTGATCATCTTGAGAATGTCTACTCCAGTATTGCTATTCTCTTGAGACTTAGATGCTTATGTTCTAAAATACAAAGTTGAAAATCCTTGACACATTAATTTTCCGTCTTGCCACAAAAGGACTAATCTGTTGAACGTTTGTCTAAAAAAGTGTAACTGCAAAACGACCGGCTGTTTTTTAGACAAGTGTTCAACAGATGCTTATTTTTTTTGTGGTAAGACGGTATGTCTTTAACAGATTTTTAACCAAGAGCCAAGGCCTATTGGATTTTTATATCAGGAATTTTGGTAGCACACTGAGTTTGAATTTGTAACACGTTGTAGCTAGTTGTCCAGCAAGTTACTTCCACCTACCCATATCTGAATTCAGTGTCAGAAGATTCCTTAGTAATAGGTGTATGATGTGCCTACAAGACTTGGTTGCCATATTCCTAATCAGGTTGATGGACAAGTCAGGTAACGACATTGGTAACGACCATGTTTTAATTTAATCAAACCTTA
This sequence comes from Agrotis clavis, assembly GCA_954870645.1. NCBI lineage: Eukaryota > Metazoa > Arthropoda > Insecta > Lepidoptera > Noctuidae > Agrotis > Agrotis clavis. Next base: position 9,388,446 of record OX940925.1, read on the forward strand.
AATTGAATCTTGTATTCAAAAAGGTCAATAAAACAATGCACCAAAAATGGAGAGACCTATAAAGGTCGCATTTAAAGAGAGTTTCACACTTGTTCGGGTCGGAACTTTCGGTTCGGTCGTATTCAATGCAGCAGAAATAAACCCGAAGCTTTAATATCTCATATGCTGATCGGTGAACTCCGTTCCGCATTAACTATCACTAAATCATTTTTGGGCTTTCTCGGTACTCCTACAATTTTAATTAAAGTTGTGATGGATGATAATAAAGTGCAGGACAAGAGATGGGCCAAGGTTTATAAAAACGGATAAGGCTCCGCAGTCGAGTTTCATTATCATAATAATTTTCTAATATTACGACACGGTTGAACAAGTATTTGTGTGAATTGTAAGTATTTGTTCCGGGTCTGGGTCTTTATGTATGTAAGTTTCTATGTTTGTAAACGCACCGGTACGGTACAGGAGAAATTCCTAGTGTGGGGCAAGATGGACAAAAAAACCTGCACCACAATATTATGCCGAACCGAACATACTTATGTGTAAAACTCCTAAGATTCTGTTTAACTACTTCGACCGTCGTATCTGAGCATCAATCGAAGAACCTGTTTCCGTCATTGGAAACGACCTTCGCTTCACCTTTATCAAATTAAACGTCTCACGCAACATTTATTACAATTACTGTGTTAAAGCAAAAAATATAATGTTCAACAAATTTTGCAATTTGTTTGCGGTAGGTGAATTTTATTGCATAAGTAACGTCGATTTTGTAATATATTTTTTACACTGATTTTTAAGTTTTTTTTGTCGATTGTCTGTTCCTTGTCGGGAAGGTCGAAAGATAAGAATGATTGATTAAGCGATTCGGTGGTATAATTTTCGTTTTTTATTTATTTTATGTGTTTTCAACTTTTCGTAATTAATCTTTCGAAATATTTTTTTTTTTTGAATAAAATAGTAATTATAATGGTTACAATAGTGGCCTTAGCGATACCTTCCAGAAAATCTCATGCAATACGAAATATAATTTAATACAATGCGGACGCAATAAACTATTTTACTGAAAAAAAGATATATGTCCGAAAAACAGATTATCAAAACAAAATTATTTAAACAAACAAAAAACCCGACTGCGTGAAAAAAATTGAAATAACTGAAAAGATAAAAACAAGCTAAGAATTAAATTCTTTTTTGGTTTTTAAGCGATCGTGGTGGACAATTTTCACAAACGCAGTCGGAGGCATTCATGTTTCCAGTGAGAATAATGGTTGTAATATATATTTTGGTATATCACTTAAAACGTGGGGGCGTATATTATATAAGGGATTATTTATGGGATATATTGACATGACGTGTATAGATCGTGGGTGTAGCTTGTAAAGATACGCCCCCACGTTTTGAGAGGACCCTCTCTCAGCCCCGTAGGGTTATTTTCTTATTTTTAGGAAATTTAAAAACGTGGCTTTTTAGATTTTTTAAATCTATTAATTTTTTTTTATATTCCTGACAGCAAACGCTTTCATTTAATACCCATATCATGGGAGTGCATTTCAAATAGCCAATCCGCCATCTTGGATGTCCGTCATGTTGGATTTAAGACACGACTATTTTTTCGTATTTCTGACAGCAAACCCTTTCATTTGATACCCATATCATGGGGGTGGATTTCAAACAGCCCGTCCGCCATCTTGGGGAGGCCCCCATATTGGATTTTTTATGACGTTTCTTAGCTAGTCATGTATTTTCATCAGAACTCAGAGCGTGTGCAAACTTCAGCATGCTAGCTTATCGGGAAGTGCTTCAAATTTGACTTGCAAAAGTCCAACCGGAACGACAAACAAACAAACAAATAAACAAACAAATGAAAAGTGAATTTATAAAAACGTGGGAAAAAAATCGCAAGAATGCTAACTATACTGTTACTAACCAATAGGTACTTATTTTATTTCTTTTATTCGAATTCAAAGCATTAAAAGAATGTTTGATGTCAAAAAACCTAAAAAAAAACAATTGAAGGAAAAGTTTGTTGCCATGTCGATTGTGTTGTTTCCTACAAAATACAAAAATACATTGACAATTGATTTCAGACCATGGCAACAAAATTCATTCTTTTTCAAGGATTTTTCACCGTGTAAATAAAACGAGCAGCGGGACTTTCATCTGGTAACCGTGAGCCTGGAGCGTAAAGAGCTGACGGATTTTACTCAGAACGAGTCTGACAGTCCTTCCCGTCCCGCCCTGGGTGGACTCATTTGATGATTTTAACTCAAAAAAAAAAATGGCGAAAACTGGAACTAACTCATATCGTCGTCGCCACTGAGATGTGGTTGACAAACATCTAAAATTTCGCATTTATAATAATAAACATAATTACTAGAGATTTGAGAGCAGTGGTGACCCAGTGGCCCTGACTTACGTTCTGTAGGACTTACGTGTTGTGGGTTCGAATCCAGCCAGGTACCTACATTACTTTGTGTAATTTATTTAATTTTACCACGGATTGCTTTAAAAAAGTTGAGGAAATCAGCATGTACCAAATTTTGAAGACATGTGATATCTACCAATCCGCATTGAGCCCGCGTGGTGAATTATAGCCTACTGGGATCTCACACAGAGGAGGCCGAAGTCCCAGCAATGGGATACGTATAGGCTGATGATGAGTATAATATTCATCATCATCATCATCAGCCGGAAGACGTCCACTGCTGAACATAGGCCTCCCCCTTAGACCGCCACGCCGAACGACAATTATTCGCCTTTTGCATCCATCGGTTGCCTGCGACTCTCACGATGTCGTCGGTCCACCTAGTGGGAGGCCTGCCTACGCTGCGCCTTCCGGTCCGTAGTCATCACTCGAGAACTTTTCTTCCCCATCGGTTGTCAGTTCTACGAGCGATGTGGCCTGCCCATTGCCACTTCAACTTGCAAATTTTATGAGCTATGTCGGTGACTCTGGTTCTTCGCCGAATATTCACGTTCCGGATTTTATCCTGCAAAGAAACTCCGAGCATAGCTCTTTCCATTGCTCGTTGAGTGACTCTTAGTCTCTCTAAAAGGCCAGCAGTCAAAGACGACATTTCAGAGCCATATGTCATCACTGGCAACACACACTGGTTGAATACCCTTGTCTTGAGACACTGTGGGATTCTCGATGAGAAGTACCACGTAGCTTCCCAAACGCTGCCTATCCGAGTTCGATTCTTCGGGCGACCTCTTTGTCGAAGTTGGGCCTACCTAACTTCCAACAAGTAGGAGTATAATATTAACAAAAGCTATTTGAAAATGTTCATGATCAAGTCTGGAGAATACATTGTCAGCTAAGAGGGTTTCGTAGAACATTTTTTCCTGTATCGTGGATGCGTTTACAAACATAGTAACTCACATACACAAACACCCAGACCCGGAACAACTACTCGCAGTTCATACGAATATTTGTTTCGTGCGGGAATCAAACCAACGACACGATCACTTAGCCACTGCGCAAACCATGCTGTCAAATACTAATGAGATGCAACGTTTAATAAAAAACAGATTGCAGTAGCTGCTGGGTCAAAGACCTCTTCAATCAGACGCTCAGAAAAAAAAAACATTTACTTTATAAGGTTTCAACATCTTCCTCAGTTCTCCACTCTCGTTGAGTTTCTCCACCGTGTCTGCATCCTGAAACCAAATAAGAAGGGATTTAATTAAAAAAGTTTCTAATTAAGCAAGCTCAGTGACATTCGTTGAGAAAACCTGCGATATTAAAAATTGTAGCGAGATTTGTGAGACGTAGTTATTTTTTTGTGACTTTTTGCTGTTTAATTGAGTTTTTCTTTAAGTTCTAAGTATCTTAAGCTATGTAACTTATAGTTTTCACGATCCAGGGCCAAAATGGATCACTAGTCAATGGTCATTGGCTTGCTAGAATAAGCAAGATGATTAAAAATCAAAACTATTTGACTTCGTATTTTTATTTTGTTCATTTTGTTTTAATTGGCTAAGATGCGACTCGACCCTTTTATAATTTTCATACTGTAGTGTTATAATATAAACGAGCTTTATATAGTATAAAATCAAAGCTAGTGAAGAATAAAATACAATCATCCATAACATTTCAAAACAACATTATTCAATCTAAGTCTTATTTTAAAAGAAATTGTTCACATAAATTTCGCTCAGCTTTTCCGCAGATACTCGATTTCCATGGAAATGCAGCGACAGGTAAAAGCCGGTAATGTATGGCGGAGAAAACACGACAATAGGAAACTCGAAACTACTCGCACGTTCCCTATTCCGAGATCTGGGGTAGAAATTCTGTGCATTTTCCGAATATTAATAGTCTATGCAATAAATAGAATAGATTTTTGAGCAGTTTTGATGTAATCATCATGAGCCTATAATATTCCCACTGCTGGGACACAGGCCTCCACTCCCAGAGAGGATTTAGGCCAAAATCTACCAAGCTGGCTCACTACGGATTGATAGATCTATTATGCATGTTTTCGAATTTTGGGTTCTAGGACATGCTGGCTATCTCAAGATGTTTTCTTTCATCGTTTTGAATTTCAGATTCGGTGATTATGAAATAAATTACACAAAGTAATAAGCTTGGTGGTGTGCTAAAAACAGGAAACTTCCGTGCCTGAAGACTGGAAGTTCTCTTCTGGATACGTCTGGGGGGAAGCCCAGATTCTCGGGATAGTGCACCCTGGGAGCAAGGACTCCCCTATGGGGTCTCCTTGCCCATATGGCAAAGTCCTGTCGCATCACTCCACCGCGTGTCCCTCTGTTTAGCAGAGGGCACAGTGGTTGGAGTAAGAGCGGGCACGGTGTGCACTTATCCTGCCGCTGGGTAGGCAGGAGGAGGTCTTTCACTACCACCTCCTCTTGCAACCGCTATTCTCGTAGCCCCTAAGATTGTCTGGATCACGTCTCTGACTTTCGGCGGGGCTCTAGGGGCTTGGCTTAACCGCACGGGCCGCGAGGAAGAAAACCTCTATAAAAATCACCCCAAACCCTCAAGCGGCGGCGCACCGTGAGGGAGGTTGACAGCTTGATTGAAGGGTAGCTGTGGGAAAAATCGATCGCTAGTGCGAACCACGTTTCATGGTTGGTTGGTTGGAAACATACCTATATTTAGTCGTGGGAACAAAAAAGAAGTCTATTTAAAAAAAAAAAATACACCGGCAGTCGCCGCAGCGAGTTAGGGTGGCTCACTTGCCTGTAAGGAGGAGGCACTGGACCTGTCCAGTACGTCCACCTCATCGGCATCGAATATTGAGCGGGCACAGAGTACCGCTCTGAGTGGTGGGATGGCGTTGGTCCTCTGGTCGAAGTCCGACTCGGCATCAGACACCACAAGCTTCCAGTGCGTAGTCTCTAGAAGCGTAGGGTCGAGGGGAAGGAATTCCTCAAGCGCCCCCTGTTGAAGGACGACAACTCGTCGTGGGAGGAAGGGCTAGCCTCGGCCTGTAAGATCCCCACCAGCGTGCGGCGTAAAGACCGAGGCAAGACTTCGGAGCCCTCCTCAGGAGAGCCCGACACGGTCAGGCCTCGAAAGAGGGGGAGAACTCAGTTCTCACCAAGGTGCGGCAGGAACTGACCACCTTTTGCTTCTGCCAGCACGCGGCTCTCCAATACGGAGAACCGCTGCTCTGCGACCCCGCTGGCGTCTTCGTACGCGGCTGCGGCCGCGTCTAAACCTCCCCCGACGACGAGGCCGCCGCAGGCGAGAACGGCCCCGATGGGGGCGGCCCCTGCGAGGGCCAAGACGGCAGCTCCGGCCAAGCCTAGTGAGGCAAAACCGGGCCCGTCAAAGCCACCTCCGAACCAGACACCTGCGGGGCCGGCATAGTATCCGCAGTTCTACTGTTATTAATAAAAAAAACTCGATGTAAAAACAAACAACAACAACACAGCAGGTGAAGCCAGGAAGCGGTAAGCAGTGCATTATCGTAGGGGCAGGTCGGTAGTACGTCGGTAATGTAGTTTCCGATGGCCGGCCTCTGTCCGGTCTAGGTTTTATCAGCTTTATCCCACTTTGACTCGGATGTACTTACGACTTAATTATTGGATATGGTAGGTACGTCTATCATATTAATAATTATAAAGCTGGAGAGTTTGTTTGGTTGAACGTACTAATCTCAGGAACTGATGGTTCGAAAACAAAAGTTATTTTTGTGTTGGATAGGTAGTCTATTTATTAAGGAAGGCTATAGGTTAAATAACATCGAACTACAACAAGAGTCGATCGGAACAGCAATATCAATAACATTCTATGTCAATCCAAATCCCAAACAATTTTCTTAGATGGCTGGTTCTGATTGGACATCTTTCAGATTCGGATAAGTAGATTTGGTCGGTGATTGGTTACAAACATCATGATCAAGATAGCAAGCGAGATAGTTAAACTGCTAAATTACTTCTGGTAACTATTGTTTCCAAAACCAAAACTCGAACTTTGCTTTGACAACAATTTGTTGGCAAAATATTTATAATGACTACCCAACAGGAGCATACAACATTAAACAAACAAAAAAAAAATAGTAAAAAAAAAAAAAAAACATATATAAGATAAAAATACATTATGTGGCCTGCGGCTGCGCCAAATAGGTCCAGTTCAGTAATTTGTCGAGCAGTACTCGAAGCTGGTTTTTAACTGGACCTGGGGGGGTAGTACAACGTCTTAAAACCAGGCTTGTTCCGGCGAGTGAAAGTGACAGAGCTATACAAGTCGTCTAGCGCCATCTCATTCACTCACTGGAACGTCTTATAAGACGTTGTAATACCCCTCTGGACGGTGACGAGTCGGACGCAATACTTCAAGTACGCTTCAAGTACGCTGACCTACAGCCTAACATGTAAAATTCATGATAAGGCCTCCGAAAAGTGATTTACAAACGTTAATTTACACTTGTCCATTTTCTTCTCAAATCCTTGTGTTTCGTTCTAGTTTGTATGGTAATGTGTACTGTAAAAACTACACTATCCGCTTTAAGTGCTCGACGTGTACAGATAAAAAAGGGATTACAATACGCGGGCTTATAATGGTTATGGTTTTCGGGTTTAAAGGTTTTTTTGAACTGAATTAAATAGGACACATCCATTGGTTGGATGGTTTTCGGTCAGTGAGCCTTTGCATGGAATTGGGAAGTAACATTTTCTAGATTTTTTATTTATTTATTTAACGATAGGTTCACGAGTCTATTTTCGCCTGATGGTAAGTGATGCTGTGGTTGACGGTGAAGCATGCTTGCATCATCGTCAGCCTATAAATGTTCCCACTGCTGGGACACAGGCCTCCTCTCTGAGAGAGGGAGTGGGCCATAATCCACAACGCGGGCCCAGTGCGGGCTGGTGGATGTCACATGTCTTCGTATTTTTGGTTCTAGGACATGCCGGTTTCCTCACGATGTTTTCCTTCACCGTTTTGAGAGCAGTGGTGATGAAATAAATTACACAAAGTAATGTGCCTGGCTGGATTCGAACCCATGACCTACAACTCGTAAGTCGGGGCCGACACCACTGGGCACTGGTGATTTTATTGCTTGCATAGAAATAACCTGTTCACTATGTTTTTTTTTGTTTATGGCGTCAGGAAAGTCTAATTTTTTTTTTTTTTGTTAAATCTAGCTTTGTTTAAAGTTGAAAGAAAAACGTGGCGGTCCTACTCAATTTATGTCTTTACGGAACCACATCTAAAATGTAACAGTCATGTTACAAATACTCAATGTTGAAAACGCATACATAAAGCAGTAACAATAGTAAACAATCTCAGCAGTAACAATAGTAATAATCGACTGGCCTGTTGGTCTAGTGGTTAGTGACCCTGACTGCTATGCCGGAGGTCGTGGGTTCGATTCCCACCCAGGACAAATGGTTGTGTGATGAGCACGATCATTTGTTCTGTGTCTGGGTGTAATTTATCTATAACATTTATGTTTATCAGTTGTCTAGTACCCATAACACAAGCTCTGCTTAGCTTGGGACTAGATGGCGTTGTGTGATAGTTGTGGAATATTATTATTATTATTAAACAAGATCTGATTACTAACCCACTAACAACTTAGGTACTATTTTGGACTGAAAATACATTTCTTTTTTTATTTAAATTTGAATTCACCATGGCCACAGCGCTGTAGCCATGTCAACGCTGTGCCGCGCGGTTACTTTGATGACGCCGTAAGTCCGCTTCTGTACATAAAAAATACCCGAACTAATGACCATTTGTGAAATCATGGCATTTAAAGCGGTATGTATTAAAGACTCCACAAAAGAGGGGAGAGAGGTCTTGGCAGACTGTATCATCATACAAAGATACGATTCACAATCGCACAATAATACAAATAGTAAAAAAACGATTAGCAATAACTTTTCTATAATTCCTAGTAATAAATTAATGGTGAATGACATTGTAATGGCAATGGATAATGGCGATCGGTTCAATAAAAAAACGTTTTCTCACATTATTTACAATACTTCAATTGTTTACAATCGTATTTGAAATGCATAAAGCTTACGTTACACAAAAGGTTAAATGTGTCTTTTATCTACGCGTGTATCTTTTACGCAAGTTTTTTTTTTTTTTTTTTAATGAAAATATCGGATTTAGATTTGAATTATAATTTTTATTTCCGACTAGCGGCCCATCCCGGTTTGCACGGGTGGACATGATGATTTCATTCTCTATAACCTGGTCCTGATACCACAACACAACAAAAAAAGAATTATCCGAATCGGTCCAGCCGTTTGCAAGTTATGGGCTTAGCAACATTAAGCCGGAAACACATTATTTAACACGCCACGCGACGCAACGTGTCGACACCCGATGTGCAGTGAGCGCGTGTTGTCGCGTCGGGTGTTCATAGTGTGATTCTGGTCGTAGAAAACAATACATTTGATTTGACCCAACACGCATCACGTTTCATCGGGTGGCGTCGGGTGTTAATAATGTGTTTCCGGCTTTACACATTTAGCGATCCATTTTTATATTATACAGGATGTTTCTTTAAAATGGGACAAAAGGGAGAAATCCGAATCCATAAGAGATACGGGAAAACTTTCTTAGAAACGGGTGGGTCAAATCTAATGAAATACTGACTACTACCACAGCTACTACTATTAACTTTATGCTGTTAGAAGAAACTTTACTGTTCTTTTGACCCACTTCTGTTGCCCAGACATTTTCCTTCCCGTACAATGAAATGATCCTAATTAGACACTAAATCAAATAACATCATAAACGTTCTAACAATTTGTATGAAAAAATATTTTGCAAAATTTGACCAACTTCCGCCGTCCCGATTTTTTTCTTGTGATACAATGAAATGATCCTTACATGAAACAGAGTCGAACGGAACTAAAAAAAATTTTGCCCATTTTCACTCATTTCTGTGGACAACTCCCACTTGACCAAAAAAATAAAAACGCCAAAATTGTCAACATCAAAAAAGAGCTAAAGGTTTCTAAGAAAGTTTTCCCGTATCTCATAAGAATTCGGATTTCTCCCTTTTGTCCCATTTTAAAGAAACACCCTGTATAGATATAGATAGATAGAAGAAGAAAGATAGATAGATTGAGCACCACGTCAAAATATTGATCAGTTCTCAAAAGAGAATGAGTACTATCGGTCGTCTGAATGTGCTCTAATAGTTAGTGCGCGTGCGCACGGAAAAACTTCTCTTATTTTGGCTTCTTAGCTAACTTTCAAGTAATTAAAGATTGTTAAGACACAAAAAAATAAAAAACATTAAGTTGAACACTTGTCAACGTCAAAACAACATTTTCACGTTGATTTATGGGTCGTTTTGAAGTTACGCTTTTTTAGACAAGCGTTCAACAGATATTTATATTTTTTGTGGTAAGGCGGTTTATGTTTTACAAATAACCCTGTATGTTAATACAATTATTTATATAACATTATGATTTTCTTAACATAAATAAGATTTTAGTCCACATAATTGTTTTAGTCTGAACAATTTAAATTACAACTATTATCTTCTAGAGTTCCTTTCAATTTACTTAAACAAACCTTGAAATTGTTATTCATAGACGAGTACTGATTCGTGATACCTAATTTAATTTTAATCAGTAGTGTCCTAGAGATGGGTTTATGTTATGCCCTTTTTTTTCTTTTTTAGGTGTGCTAGTACTTGAGTGTCCTAGAGCAAATACTAAATTCTTTTATAACTCCTTTACTTTTCGAGCTACAAAACTTTGGAACAGGCTACCTAAGACAATCCAAGACTCTCCTTCGATAACATCATTTAAACATAGATTGAAAGAGCACCTCCTATCGCAAATGTCTTGATATTTATGTGTGTATATATTTTATGATAAAGAATATTTGTATGTATATAGGAATTTTATGAAATATATAATAATATATATGAATATGTATTACCAATATTGTTAATAATTCTGTGTACTATCTTGTCCCCGTGTATCATCATCTCAAAGCAGTTTTACAGGTTGGCTGGAAGAGATCTCTTTAAAGAGATAAGCTCGCCTTTATTGTAAATATTGTGCACAATAAAGAATATATATAAAATCATCAAATGAGTCCTCCCGCCCTGGCTGGGGCGGAGGGGACTGTCAGACTCTTACTAACTAAAATCCACCCGTGTTCCTTCGGATGCCCTTTACGTTCCGGGGCCACGGTATCCTGGGTTAAGAGAAAACCCGCGACCCCAGCAGGCATTTGGCGCGAAACACGACGCGCCACCGACCCGGGCTTGGTCCTTGGTCGGACGGCGAGCTACCCATTACTCACCGTCCGCAAGCCCGCTCCTCCGCTGTGCCCTCTGCTGATCAGAGGGACACGCGTTGGAGCGTCCACACGAGAGGCTATTCGCATACGGGCAAAGAGACCCCTTAGGCACACACTGCATAAGGAAGAGTTTTTGCCCGCATCCCAGGGTGCACCGACCCGAAAAACTGGTCTTCCCCCCGGACGTATCCGAGAGGGAACTCCAGTCCACGGGCGCACGTGGAGGTTTCCTGTCTTAGCACCCCTATGTTATGCCCTGGATATTATAATAAACGCCCGATAAACGTGTCTGGGTTTTTATGTATGTGAGTTGATATATTTATTTTATTATTATTATTTGTGAACGCACTCACGATATAGGAGGCATTCTTAGTGTAGGGAAACGTTTAAAAAAAACTAAATGTGTTAACATTTCCATAATAAATTTAATCAATTTCGCTACATGTCAAAGTTTTCATTTATTTTCTCCATTCTCCTCTCAAAAATGTACGCTGTTATTTTTATACGAGCAAAATATAATCAATCACAGTCCATTAATCAACAATATGAATCGAGCTTTACATCAAAACACTATTGTTCGGTCCCTAGGGAAAAATTCCAGAAAAAACTTCGCATGTTTTCTTAGAACAGTGATAAACGTTCTACTCGATATCGCATATATTTTTATTGGCTACGGAATAATCTTGAAGCGTTCCTACAAACGTAGTGAGGTAACTACTTCAACTACAACTTCAAAACCAAAAAGGCTTTGTCCAAAAATTTGTTAACACATGATTTTATTGAGGAGGGAAACTGACTAAAAATTAACCTTATTTTAAGTTAACTAGTGTCCACAATATATTGAGATTTTAAGAATATTCAGCGATTCTTTAATTATTTTTTAAATTTAAGCCATCTCGTTAAAAATATTTAAAACAATTACACCAGTGCAATTACTTGTGGTGTGAGGCAGTAAACGTTTTTTTCCTTTTTTGAAGTGAAAACTTCTTTAGCGGCGTTGTACACTTTTTCTGTAATGGGTAAAAAAAAAAAAAAAGGTTGCACTCCAGGTGCCAGTGCCGGTAGAAGTGAAAACTTTTTTGTTACTATGTTTTATTTTAAAACTGGAGTAGTACAGATATGAAATTAACTAATTTGAATGACGTCTTACTCATTTTCGATCAGGGTCACGTGACCCTGACGCGAGTTTTAAATTTTTTACCCATTACAGAAAAAGTGTACAACGCCGCTAAAGAAGTTTTCACTTCAAAATTTAAAACTCGCGTCAGGGTCACGTGACCCTGATCGAAAATGAGTAAGACGTCATTCAAATTAGTTAATTTCATATCTGTACTACTCCAGTTTTAAAATAAAACATAGTAACAAAAAAGTTTTCACTTCTACCGGCACTCCTGGAGTGCAACCTTTTTTTTTATTTCTATTCTGTATGAAAACCCGTTAAGGTGACTTAAGATCCAAAGCCATTAATTAAGCCATCCGATTAACAGTATTCGCAGAACGTAACCAGTGTAGAGTAATCTATAACTAAACCCGATTAAAAAACTCGTTTAAAGTGACTCAAGATCTTAATCTATTTGAAGTTACGAGTAAGTACAAACTTTTACCTACTTTCTTTACATTGCACATAATGAGACCATTGAAGAAAATCTTCTAGGGAAATTATTATTTAAACACACTGTAATTTACACCGTATCACTTAGCGGCTAAGGTGCGTTTTCTATGTTCTAGAGTTAATGACTTCGTTGCCATAAGTTTCATTTCTAGTAGGTCAGTATATTGTTGGTTTTATTATAAAATGTTCGCTTCAGCTTCCGTAGGCCTCTGTTTCCGGAACAGTTATTAGTGACTACATTTCCTTCAAGCTTTCTGTTTTATTAAATCTTTCGAATTAGCCGTTTCATTTTGACTGGGGACAATAAGTCCTCCAAGCCGATTTCCGCCACGGGGCGGCTGTTCCTTTACTCTCATAGTCTGATCGGACGGTAATCTGACATGACAAGAGAAAGATCAGGCACAGGACTAACCGGGCAGTCACTCACGCGGCGCGCATCCTCCTTCGCTAGCATGAATGCTTCGCAGAGAGGCGACCGCTTCCCGCTCCGTCTCGCCCCGCAGCATGGTCTCGACCAGTGCCGGGCGCGACAGGTCCCCGCCTATCGCCGTCGCCGTCGTGAGGACACGGCGGTGCCTTGCCCAAGCGGTGCAGTTCTGCACCGTATGCTCCTCCGTGTCCTCCAGGCGACCCTCGCAGTTGATATGGTAATATCATAATGAGGTAAAGTTTGTTTTGTTTGTAGAAAGTAATCTCTGGATTAGTAAACCGATTTCGATATTTCTGTAGCCAATAGAAAACAACATTATTCTTAAGTGACATAGTCTATATATTTTATTTTAAAGCTGGTCCTGTCCGATGCTAAGGCGGATCGCTAGTTTCGAACAAATAAAAAAAAATTACGATAAAAGCGAAAAAAATACGGCATACCGTCAACCCTGCATTAAAAGAGACGTTAATGACTACCACTCTTCAAGCTCCACTTACCTTATGAAGTTATCAGAGAAACATAACAAACACGACAAGTATGAGAGGGGCCAAGGTCACGCAGGATGCACGTGGACTCAGGGTGGTTGACGCGTGCTGGGTTGTTACAGCTTAGAGGGAACCAAGAATGTTCTGAATTAGTTTGAGTAGGTAACTTTTATGCGGCCTACCCAAATATCGTTGAGCTCCTTGAGTTATGAGTCGTGATACTCGACAACTGACGAATGCTTGCACTGACTGGACAGGTCCACTTAAATTTTCTTTGGTATTGTTCGACTGACTGGACATAATTGTCCATTCAAATCTTCCTTGGCATTGTTCGTCGTGTAATTACGGTCATTGAGTTATGAGTAGAGCTACACAATAACTGACAAATGCTTGCACTGACTGAACAGGTCCACTCAAATCTTTGTTGGCATTGTACGTCGTGTAATTAAGCTCCTTATGTTATGAGTCGAGCTACACGATGTGACTGTTCATAAAATACCCCAGGCTGATAAAATTTTCGTTTTTCCTAAATTACATTAATATAGTGGGAAATATGAAAGATGGGGCCCCCCCCCTGGGGGGGCCGAGGTAGGGCCCCGCCTCCGCCCAACCTCCGTGGTGCACGTACCATTGACAACTGCGACCTCCGCCGGGACAGAGAGGACTGAACTCTCAGCAAAGGGGAGGGGACCAAAGTAGATTAGTGCTGAGAGTTCACAGTAATACATACATGAATAATATCAAGTCATGTTAACAAATCAAATAATAATTATGAAGCTAGTAAGACAAGAGGACAGCAAAGATATAATATAGAAAATTGTGATAGGGAAACGTCACGCTTGCGCTTAATTAAGTTACGTTAACAAGTTACACTTGATTAAAGCTAACCCATTTCTATGGCATGTAAATCCGGTTACAATAACTGCCCCAGTACGCGACCGTTAGGCCTAAGCGCATAGCTCCACTAAGGACACTGCTACGAATCCTAACAGATCACGCTCCCTATACACTATTCTACATGTCCTACCCAACACCTAAGACAAAGATCTGAGAAGTTCATCTGTCATTGAGGAAGACACGTTTCCATTTAATCTCCTACACACGCGTACTATCGTAATACCCTTACGGCTCTACCCCATTGGCAATCACATTCACAACAAACAACTTGCGCAAGCGCTTCGTAGAAACAGTCTATAGCAGAACATTTCACGTTTGTATTGCTGGACGCCGAAGTGGGTAATATCGTCACTTCACATTTCGTATTTAAGCGCCCCCCCAGTCGTAACGTGTCGTGCCAATAATATAGTGTCGATTCGACAATGTTGGGCATATTAGCCATAGTTGTTTTAGCGGGACACGTTTGTCAGTCCCTAGCGTTCTCTTGGAACGGAGCTAGCAAATCATAGGAGATACAGGTACATACTTGGTGGTGCCTACCCCAACTTGAAATGCGCATCCATCAACCAACACGCAAAGTCTCTGAGCAAGACTGCAGGAAACAGTAATCATCAACAGCATTTGGTTAGTTTGCCAATTAATAGCAATGCTTGTTATTATCGCTTGAACTTATCACCGGCAGTTACATTATCACCGCATTAGCTGGTGATAATATAACTTGGTATAATCGAACTATGGACATGGTTCTGCCTTTGATTTATGTGAGACGTCACGTAAAAGTCTATATTCGTCAGGAGTCAGATGAGTCGTTGTACAGAGTACGAGACGAAAAGCGCGTGATGCATGTAGAGTGTAGCCAAAGGCTTTCCCCGTGTCACTATAACCAAACACCAATGATACATCACTGCTGGGTTACGGGATAAGGAGTCATAACAAATAAGACGTAAGATAATAATATAAAATAAGGTGCTGCTCAGGCGTCGCCCCGCTGTACTGAAATAAATGATTATTAACAGCCATCCAGCGCCTTCAGCAAACTGCTACTATAAAGTTACTATAATTAACACTTACCAAGTGTTTATAGGAGAGAATTAGTCTATAATTAACTTACAGACACTGCTCAAATACCACCCGTATGATCTCCATCATCAGACCGCCCTCTGGGTTCACCTCCTCGCGTTCCTCCGTCCACAAGCACTGAATTTACTTTACAGACTCATATTTGACTTAATCAAACATAATTCAAATTATAAACAACAAAGTAATATCGCGCCCGGTCACTCGGCCAACGGCAACCGAATCTCCTGAACTTTCTCCTGGGTCCATCCGTGTGTCCCTCAAGACGTTCCAAGTCCCACTGCCTCGAGGAATCATCCCCGTCTTCTCACTCCAACTACCTGCTAAAATGACCCGCAAGGCCCTTCCAAGTTCTCACGGCCTATGCCCACTTTATCACCCTTAGTCCGAGTATCTCTTTGTTTTTAAGTGCAGGATTGAATAATGGCTGTTGGGTAAGGATTGCCAGATGTGGCCTTTTTAATATTAGTTGGCGAAAGATTTCTAACCTTCTTAGAATTCATAATTTTAAATTGTTTAAGAGGTCCTATTGAGTGTTCGTCCGGAGCTTGGTTTATTGCGAACACATGTGCTGATAAGCAAGTTGTAGAATCGTTTCTTCGGAATTCTCTCCTAGTCAAAAGTTTTTGTAGCTATTGAAATAAAGGAATGGGTGTTTTAAACCAGCTATTTGTCACAAGGAAATGTCAGGCCATAAAATAAGTAATTTAATGTGAATTTAGGCGCCCGACGTCACGTGGTGATTTTAAAATAAATAACCTATTTTGTTATTAAAACAAGGGTCCATGACGAACAGTCACATTCCCCCCTCTGAAAATCAGACGCGTGACGCAGTTCAGCGGATGAGCTTTCACATTAGGGTGAACCTATGCATTTCCATGACGTTATAAATACCGTATACAGATACACCCGCTACTATATTGCTATAAACTGGTTATTATAAATTTTCCTGCTGGAGCACGAATCTAATAAGATGCATCAGCCATTTTGTTTAATTTTGCATAAGCATCTTCAATCATAAATGTAATTAATTAATTTCGAGATGGTCCTCCAGTAAAGTACTCTGCTGTATTTAAATTGTATGTTTAAACCGCGATTCAATTTATTTCAAAAGACCTGTGCATGCTTATAATGTTGATTTACATACCAGAGTCTCTTTCAAGAGTATTTGTACGTGACGCTACCTCTACGGTGTCCCATCGTTCTTAATTCAGCCTATCGCAGCTGCTGCTGGACAGAGGCCTTTCCTCAACGTTGAGTGAGCTCAATCCGCAGCTCGCTGTTTTCCGGTGGCTGAAATAGTCGGCACATAGACATATTAGATTCAATTCCAATTAGTCGCCCCCCTCTGATTCTAAGAGGAAAGAGCAGTTCCAGGATTCCAATTAGAATTGAGATTTTATATTGGAAAACGAATATTATTTAATCGGAGTCATTATCATCTACACGATATTACAACTAAATAATCTTTCTAATATTAGTATTAATTCCGATTAACCTCCCCCCTCCGGTTGTGAGAGGAATGATCGGTCCTGCGATTTTACCAATGTGAGGAAATTATATCAGAAAATGAACATGTTCTGTAACATATACTATTTATCATCAACACATTTTTTTTTCCTCGCAACAATACGTCGCCCCACATCACGGGTAATTTCTCCTTCGTGGTGCATTCACACACATCCAAATCCGCATACACAAACAGCCAGATACGGAAAACTGACAGTTAATTACAAATATTTATCCCTTGCGGGAATCGAACCCGTTACACTCAGCACACAAAATAATCAGTCAGCCAATGTGCCAATCGTGCTATTCAAATAGTTAAACCTTACTTTCCACTCAGTCTTTCGAATATATCAATTCGTGTTAATTCATTTAAGAATTAAGTTTTCTTTGACTTGAAAATATAGGCATACTAGATTTATCAAAGAATTACTGGCTCTCTACGATGTAACAAAATAAATCACACTACGAATTTCTCCTGTATCGTGGGTGCGTTTTTAAACACACAAACCCACACATACAAACACCCAGACCCGCAGATCACACAAACATTCGTTCCGTGTGGGGATCGAACCCGTGACACGTCGCGCAACTGTCGACTACTTAGCCACTGCGCCACAATAGTTTCGACAACATGCTTACATCAACTTTCCCTTGTAGGTTCCTTTGTCTGCCGGCACCGAATAGGTGCATTGTCTAAAAATTCAAAACAATACTACGCGTACCTTTACTGCAATGACGAGGATTAACCACGTGACATCGTGTAACTGTGAAGTATATAAAAGTGAAACTTAGCTTCGTAAAAGGAGTCACGCTGACGTCGACACAGCTGCCCTGGAAGTCCGCAGATGTCGGCTACATTTGACTCGTGCTTACGCATAACCCAAACGCTAAGACAAAGGGAAGTAACAGCCCAGCGAAGTCTCAAGCAACCTGGAATTTGAAATTAGGCCACACGAGTATCTATTCATTTATATGGTTTATTCCGAAGAGCCTGAAAGGTTAATCTCTTACGGTAACACTTAATGACAAGTAAATCAATTGTAATCCTATAGCTACATGCTTCTTACTGTATAAACTGTAACAATATGAAATATACCCCAAGATTAGGGCGCATCACAATCACACATACACATACGCACAAACACACGTGTAACTGCAAGCACATTTCATAATAAATTAGTGTACTGTCGAACATCAAACTTTCGCCACCAGGGAGTTGAACCCTTGTAAAAAGTAGCACAGTAACTCTGACAAACACTCATTTCATGTAGTTCAAAATTGCCTCATGGCATATGGTTATGATAATCACTATTCAGTAGCTTTATTACTCAACCATTCCGACCAACAATTTCTGTGAGAACCTAGAACACAAGCCGTGACACCAACATCAAATAAATCAAGCAGGAATTTAACCCACTGCTGTCAATGGTTGAAGAATTTATCATCAGACCATTACATCTAATCAGCTATAATAAATTTCAGCTCTTAAAATGTACACTCCACAATAATTGTTTCTTACAATTTCTAATATTACGTTGTATTGTTTCTATACCAACGCAGACTAACTCACGCACTTTGAAATTGCACGGGAATTGAACCCGCTACCGGAGTGGCTAGAACATCTAAATTATGGTCATCAAATATAAGTTAATGTAACAAACATGTTTAGCCCAAACCATCTCACAGTTTATTTCTATATTTTAAAATTGTATCGTGATATTTTTGTGTCAAAATATAACACTATCAATTGATAAATTACGCGGGAGTTGAACCCGATACCAATGTTTGATTCATTCAATATATTGTGGTGATCAAAACTTAATGTGATCACTGTAATTTAAAACCGTCTCTCGGGTCAGTGGGTAGCCTTAGTCGTTATCTCTAGAAAAATAAAATTACGTTGTGTTACTTCAGTCTCCACGTAAGGAACTCTAACACATTAATTGATAGATTACGCGGGTGTTGAACCCGTCACCAGTGTTAGAACATTCAGTGATGGTTATCTGAATGTTTGAACTTATTGTAGTCGCTGTAAATTAAAGCCGTCTCTCGCAAGCTCGAGAATTATAATTATAATTACGTTGTGTTATTATTGTAGTAACCCATAAATTGTTCTTTCTCGTTGCACTGAAGTGAATCAGTACATTTAATGACGAGAATCCTGGTCACGGCACCACATGTGACTGTTCATAAAATACCCCAGGCTGATAAAATTTTCGTTTTTCCTAAATTACATTAATATAGTGGGAAATATGAAAGATGGGGCCCCCCCCCTGGGGGGGCCGAGGTAGGGCCCCGCCTCCGCCCAACCTCCGTGGTGCACGTACCATTGACAACTGCGACCTCCGCCGGGACAGAGAGGACTGAACTCTCAGCAAAGGGGAGGGGACCAAAGTAGATTAGTGCTGAGAGTTCACAGTAATACATACATGAATAATATCAAGTCATGTTAACAAATCAAATAATAATTATGAAGCTAGTAAGACAAGAGGACAGCAAAGATATAATATAGAAAATTGTGATAGGGAAACGTCACGCTTGCGCTTAATTAAGTTACGTTAACAAGTTACACTTGATTAAAGCTAACCCATTTCTATGGCATGTAAATCCGGTTACAATAACTGCCCCAGTACGCGACCGTTAGGCCTAAGCGCATAGCTCCACTAAGGACACTGCTACGAATCCTAACAGATCACGCTCCCTATACACTATTCTACATGTCCTACCCAACACCTAAGACAAAGATCTGAGAAGTTCATCTGTCATTGAGGAAGACACGTTTCCATTTAATCTCCTACACACGCGTACTATCGTAATACCCTTACGGCTCTACCCCATTGGCAATCACATTCACAACAAACAACTTGCGCAAGCGCTTCGTAGAAACAGTCTATAGCAGAACATTTCACGTTTGTATTGCTGGACGCCGAAGTGGGTAATATCGTCACTTCACATTTCGTATTTAAGCGCCCCCCCAGTCGTAACGTGTCGTGCCAATAATATAGTGTCGATTCGACAATGTTGGGCATATTAGCCATAGTTGTTTTAGCGGGACACGTTTGTCAGTCCCTAGCGTTCTCTTGGAACGGAGCTAGCAAATCATAGGAGATACAGGTACATACTTGGTGGTGCCTACCCCAACTTGAAATGCGCATCCATCAACCAACACGCAAAGTCTCTGAGCAAGACTGCAGGAAACAGTAATCATCAACAGCATTTGGTTAGTTTGCCAATTAATAGCAATGCTTGTTATTATCGCTTGAACTTATCACCGGCAGTTACATTATCACCGCATTAGCTGGTGATAATATAACTTGGTATAATCGAACTATGGACATGGTTCTGCCTTTGATTTATGTGAGACGTCACGTAAAAGTCTATATTCGTCAGGAGTCAGATGAGTCGTTGTACAGAGTACGAGACGAAAAGCGCGTGATGCATGTAGAGTGTAGCCAAAGGCTTTCCCCGTGTCACTATAACCAAACACCAATGATACATCACTGCTGGGTTACGGGATAAGGAGTCATAACAAATAAGACGTAAGATAATAATATAAAATAAGGTGCTGCTCAGGCGTCGCCCCGCTGTACTGAAATAAATGATTATTAACAGCCATCCAGCGCCTTCAGCAAACTGCTACTATAAAGTTACTATAATTAACACTTACCAAGTGTTTATAGGAGAGAATTAGTCTATAATTAACTTACAGACACTGCTCAAATACCACCCGTATGATCTCCATCATCAGACCGCCCTCTGGGTTCACCTCCTCGCGTTCCTCCGTCCACAAGCACTGAATTTACTTTACAGACTCATATTTGACTTAATCAAACATAATTCAAATTATAAACAACAAAGTAATATCGCGCCCGGTCACTCGGCCAACGGCAACCGAATCTCCTGAACTTTCTCCTGGGTCCATCCGTGTGTCCCTCAAGACGTTCCAAGTCCCACTGCCTCGAGGAATCATCCCCGTCTTCTCACTCCAACTACCTGCTAAAATGACCCGCAAGGCCCTTCCAAGTTCTCACGGCCTATGCCCACTTTATCACCCTTAGTCCGAGTATCTCTTTGTTTTTAAGTGCAGGATTGAATAATGGCTGTTGGGTAAGGATTGCCAGATGTGGCCTTTTTAATATTAGTTGGCGAAAGATTTCTAACCTTCTTAGAATTCATAATTTTAAATTGTTTAAGAGGTCCTATTGAGTGTTCGTCCGGAGCTTGGTTTATTGCGAACACATGTGCTGATAAGCAAGTTGTAGAATCGTTTCTTCGGAATTCTCTCCTAGTCAAAAGTTTTTGTAGCTATTGAAATAAAGGAATGGGTGTTTTAAACCAGCTATTTGTCACAAGGAAATGTCAGGCCATAAAATAAGTAATTTAATGTGAATTTAGGCGCCCGACGTCACGTGGTGATTTTAAAATAAATAACCTATTTTGTTATTAAAACAAGGGTCCATGACGAACAGTCACAACGACATTACTGACAAATGCTTGCACTGACTGAACATGTCCACTCAAATATTATTTGGTATTGTCCGTCGTGTCGTATAGCTCCTTGAGCTAAGATTCGACTTACACGACAAATGCTTGTACTAACTGAACAAGTCTTCAATCTTCCATGGTATTGTTCATAAGACAGGGCCCGCTTATAGAGCCAAAGCCTGCCGGGGTCGCGGAAAGAATGAGCTACCGTGACCCCGGAACGTAAAGGGCTATTAAAGGACACCGCGGGTTTTGGTCAGTACAAGTCTGACAGTCACTTCTGCCCTGCCCAGTGCCCAGTACCGCATAGCTCGTGACAACTATCCGTGGGAGTACGGCCACGCTTAAATGCCATGATGAAATTTTTAAAAATACTGTTTCTCTTCTACGTAATCCAGTCCTAGTAATCTAGATAAGCAACATAAACCTCACACATACCTCTAAGGCAGAGTTTCATATAATTAACTGTGGTTATCTTACCGCCTGAAAAGAGGATTAGCTTTCAATTGATTACGAAAAATGGACCTTTTTGGAAGGTCGTGTGTGGTTCTTAATCAGTAACGAATGGTCACGTGTGATCTTATTGTAGTAAAGACTATTATTTAAATCTCTTTTTACAAGAAATACAACTAGCTGGTTTTATTTTTGGAGTCTCTTATCACAGTCTTATTTTTTTAAAAGGAGGCCTTTATTTATAAAGCTAAAGAGTTTGTTTGTTTGCGCTAGTTTCAGGAAATAGGTTTGAATTGAAAAAAATATTTCTATGAGATAGTCCATTTATCGAGGAAGGCTATAGGCTATAAAACATCACGCTACGTACAATAGGAGCAAAGCAGCGGGTGATAAAACGAGAACAGATACTCGCAGAGACTCACGACTTTATCAAAAGGTGAATTTAACTCGAAAGTCATCGTCTAGAGCTTAAAATCAAAACAGCTCGATGAAAAAAAGCTGACATGCGAATAAACACTTTAAAATTACGATTATAAAGTTCTCGCGCGTTCGAAGACTTACTTGTGTAGCTCTAAGCATGTTTGTGTCAGAAATTCTACGAAATCTGGGTCTATAAACTTTAGTAGTTAAGTGTTACCATGGTAACGTCGGGCGGAGTTTCAGCGTGTCTATTTTCTAAGCTGTTAACGAAAATACGGGAACGGATAATAAGATGTACGAACCTAACTAACGCCAAAACCAAATTGCGGACGGATAATACCGCCACGAGAGAGTCATTTTGACGCGGCGCTAGTGTCTATGTCATTACATCAAATTGCATTAAAAAATGTGTGGTGGCGCGGACTCTAAGGTATCTGCCAAATCGTAATATCATTCATTCTTAGTTCGGGCCTCTGCACAGGATATGTGTCACCTCCTTTCGTGTCCATCCTGCCCAACCACCTGCACCTTCCAGGATTTAAACGAAGCAAATGACAGAGCTGTGCGGGTGCTACGTACTGGTCGGATAAAATTTGAGTACATCGACACGCAAAGAAGAAGAAGTTCGGGCTCGTCGTCAAAACATCTGTCACTAGGACGGAATCGACGGGTTTCGCGCTTATAGATTAGACCCCCAGAACGAAAAATGAACCTCTCAGCAGCAGTTCACGTCACACGCGATGCCACGCGACGTGACGGTACTGGAAATGTGTATCTTTTCGTGTAGTCATTATGGAGGTTTTGAGTCGCTTTATTGAAATGTGTGCGCAGTGTCGCGTCTCGGTATGAATAAATGGGTAAGTAATATATGATATAACTACAAAATCTCTAAAATTTACAAGAGATAACAACTGAATATATAATTTTATTTGATATAACGATCTGTTAATATAATAAACGATTGACATAATGTTATAATGACTAATTTCTATAAGCATAACAATCAATGAATATAGATTCGTTTTGTATACCACTCAAAAGACATAAAACATTATTTCGTCTAATTTTTTTTTCTTCCTAGCAAGTAATCTAACACTGATGTACCAGTAATAGTACCACCTGCCATGACTGTACGACGGAACCCTCCTATTTCTGCGTACAGGGTTTAAAGTAACCTAACACCTAACCTATCCGTGTCGGGGTGTCCCACGTCCCGAGCTCGCTTCGCTCGCTCTTGGATACTAAATTTTTCTATAACAATAGCAATAGTGAAGGCAAACAATCAAAGCTCAAAGGATAAGCCGAAGTCATCAAAGAAAATAGTTTAATCGTTAAATTATATATTTCAAACGTTAAATGTAATGATTTTCGCTTAAATAAACGTTATATCAAATAAAATTATATGAAATGAGTTTTAGAGTAACACAAACATTAAATAGGCCCCGTAAATAGTTTTTAAGGTTAAAAATGACCTTAAAAACTATAAGGTCATTTTTTAGTTTTTAAGGTTAAAAATGACCTTATAGTTTTTAAGGTCATTTTTAACCTTAAAAACTATTTACGGGGCCACTTATTTGGGCTGTATGTGCTACGGAGCACCGGTTTGGGCCGATAGGGCCACCATAGGGGCGGCACGGCGTAAATTGCTTCAGAGTCAGCGCTTGGCTTTGTTATTCTTAAGTAAAGCATACAGGACCGTCAGTACTGAAGCTTTACCGGTACTTGCTGGTGTTCTTCCAGTCGACCTTGAAGTGCAGCGACGTGCTGCAATGTACTATTCCGCACGGGAGACCACTGACGCTGATTTTTTACCGCAACGTGAACGTGCTAAAATATCTAGGTTATTCAAACCACAAAGTGACGTCTGGGAGGAACTTTTATCCGAATGGCAATGTAGGTGGGATAATTCCATCAAGGGGCGGCACCTCCACCAATTCTTTCCATCCGTTCGCGAGCGGTTGGCTAGGACGTGGCTGGAGGTGGATCACTGTGTTGCCCAATTTCTCACGGGACATGGTAACTTTAAAAGTAAATTATTTTCCTTCAAGCTTGTTCCCTCGCCTTTCTGTCAATGTTCAACATCAGATTGTGAATATGAACAATCAGCACATCATATTCTATGGGAGTGTATTCTTTGGCAGAACGAACGCAATATTATGTTGGATACTGTACAGGCTACATCTGGAGTCATTTACTATACGGACCTTGTGGAAACTCGAACAAACTTCCGTGCGTTCAAGCGTTTTTGCCATACCTATTATTGGAATCAAATATAACAGCTCACAATTTAGGACCCATTAATATTAGTCATTTTACCCGTGGTGCTAGGCAACTGGGCTTCTCCCAGTTGTAATGTCCCTTTGTGCCTATTGGCCTTGTTTTGTTCTGTCTCCTGCTTGCATGGAGGGAAGTGGGAACATAATATATTTTTTCCTACTCCTCCACTATTCTTTTCTGATTAATTTCGTTGCAGGATCCAAGACAGGTAAATTCATTCTCCGGGACACGTCGAGCTTAATTGTCTCGGCGCTTTTCTGGTGGTTGCCACTGTTGATTCTGGCTTTCAGGAGTTGCAGTGGTTGGGAATAGTGTGGTGGGTTTATCCCATAAAAAAAAAAATCATGGTACGGAACCTTTTGAGCGCGACTCCGACTCAAAGGTTTTATCACTTTTTCAGCATTACCATATTTCATAAAACTAAAATTTAACTTGAAATAAGTATACTTTATACACGTTATAACGTAGTTTTAATTTTGTTTGTTGTTTTATGATTATGTGGTAGTTGTTCTTTTTATACAAACACGTCGCGTGGCTTATCAACAGGTTCAAACTTTATATTATTTTGTCTAGTCTAACTTTCGTCAATAAATACATAGCTGTTAAACTTTATAACTGAGAGAATAATTAATGGGTAATACGAAATTGTACTGCACCTATATATAATATGCATTAATTTAAAACCAGCTGGTGAACGAAGCTTTGCTCGTGTGCAAATATAGGCAATCCATAAAAAAACTGGCCAAGTGCATGAAAAAAAAACGTGCGCAGATAGTTTCTAACATGGGATAGTTTTAATCCCAATTTTATGTTCCAGCTGGCGAAGCTGTTGGCAACAGCCTGTTCAAATAAGTTTGCGTATGGGATTAATAATTTCATTTTTAACTACGGAACCCTTCATTGTGCGTGGTCCGATACACACTAAGCTAGTTTTTTTTCTTCATTCTTTTGCCACCCAAAGCTGAGTGAAGGTTTTTGAATTTGGGCCAAAGCCTGCCGGGGTCGGACTATTGGGTAACCGTGGCCCCGGAACGTAAAGGGCTATTGAAGGACACCGTGGATTTTAGTCAGTACAAGTCTGGCAGTCCCTCCCGTCCTGCCCTGGGTGGGAGGACTCGTTTGATGATTTTACCACGTAAAAAAAGTTCTTTGAAAATGTTTCCATTTTGAATTTTTAAAGATTTGTGTAATCATTTTGTTTTGTGGCCCGCGATGATTTCGTGTTTTGCCCTATAATTTAAAGGTAACCCCGCTTTGGGGTTCCAATTTCCAAAAATATTGAAACACGTGTTTTATCAATTTGGGATATGGTTGTATTTGAAAATTCAAGTAAATAGGACGCTTAAATTAATTTTCATAAAAACTTACTATTTCAAACCCCTTAGGGGATGATTTTCCTAAAACCGGATTATGAAATTCATCCCTTCTACAAAATAATTGTCAGCTATGCGTTGATCGGTCAGCCTATCATTTTCTTCTTTTATATAAATGGAAAGCAGTAAGAATATAGCGAAATATATATTAAAGGTAAGTGTACACGTCTGGCTTCGTGGACAGTTGCAATAAAGTTGGTAGCAGCGCGCAATGGACGGCGGAATATCCTACCTGCGGTTATGACTTTAGCTAACGTAGGGTTGAACCGGGTTTCGGATAATGTAAACTGAGTTTGAACATATTTTTCTATCAGTGGATTTTATAACAATTGAAATCTTCTGATATGTGTATAAAAATAAATTGCTGTTCGTTAGTTTCGCTAAAACTCATAAACGGCTGGACCGATTTGGCAAATTTTTGTTTTGAATTATTTTTGGAAGTCCTAGGAAGGTTTAAAAGGCGTGAAGGCGAGAAGTTTTCATTTTGAGGCAGTACGAACTTTGCCCGGTCATATTATTGTGTTAGGTACGCGCTTACTGCCCCTCGAACACTCTATGCGATCATAGATGTGTGTGTGAGTGGGGCGACCGCATCTGTCGCTGTGTGAGTTATAAAAATCAATTGCTGTTCGTAAGTCTCGCTAAAACTCGAAAACGGCTGGACCGATTTGGCTAATTTTTGTTTTGAATTATTTTTGGAAGTCCAGGGAAGGTATAAAAGGTGATTTTGAGGCGATACGAAGTTTGCCGGTTCAGCTAGATAATATTATACTTCAATCTTGAGCCTTGTTTCTTGGGATGACGATTCGGATGGAGATTGCGACCGACGAACATTATTATTAATTTCCTGATTAAGTTAAGTTGTCACACGCGGTTTGTTTCGTCTTTATAATACAGTCTTACACCAGCAATTCTACTCAAATTTTAATTCAAAGACACAAAAAAAGATTCCGACGAATCGAGAACATTCTCGATTCGTCGGAATCTTTTTTGTGTGCATGTAATCCCCGATCTCTCTCTCTGTCTCTAAAATAAAACCGACTTTAAAAAAGTGAAATATCTTTTCTTTTGGAAGTCGGTGACTTTGTTTCTTATTTTAGACTTTCGTCTCATCGACTCTTTTTTTTTTCAAAAACGTTTTTACTCTACATTCAAGTGTGTATCAACCCTACTGTAATGCGATAGCTCTCCTTTACGAGCGGTCTCATTGTGCCAGAGTCTATTTTTATATAATATTATTACGTTAATTGTGAGGCAGGGCGTAACATGTTCATCAAAGTTATGGCCTCATGTGACAATTTCAGTGCAATATTGTACTGCTAAAATTTTCTCTGTTTTTTTTTTTGCGTTTGCAAATTTTTATGAACCTTGTACGTATATGAACGCCAGCAACCCGTCAAGCTAATCTGTCAAACGTCTTTAATAGATGTTCAACTTTATCATAATAGTAGAAGGTTCATATTCTTTTGAAAAATTTGACAGATATAGGTGAAAATTTGATAAATTGATTAAAAAATTTGATGGCACATCTATCAAATTTTTACAATAAAATAATCAAATTTTGGTATGATGGGCTGGCTTTTTGTTCCTAATACATATTTTGTTCAATGGCTTTGGTATGTAAAAATTCTATTGGTGCCTGGTGCTGTATCTGACTAAAGGTTGTAAAAGAAAGAAAGACAGACAGAAAGGCGTGTGATTCAAAAATACTTGATCTCAAACGTTAAACTCTCGAACGTTAAACTGGGACGGGTTACCTTCTCTACGGAATCTAGAGGAGATTATCTGTGATGAAAGGTAAATCATTTGGGATATTGCTAAGTTGCCGTTTTAGAGGCACAGCTCTTGAACTTAAGCTTTCAGTGTCAGTGTTGACTTTACATGCAATAAACGCCGTAAATGCTTCAAGTACGCTTGCGCTGTACAGAAAAAAACAGACATCTTGAGATAAGGCCTCAGCCCTTGACCGCAGCTTTAATTTGTGAAGGGAAAATTACACTTTGTAGTAAAACGGTAGTAGTACATTGTTAGGAGCGTAAATGCCCTTCGCATTCATGGTACTTACAACATCATGCAACATACATTGGGTTGGGTCATGGTATAAAAATTGCAATATTCCGTGAGGAGTGTTAATTAGCATTTTTGACAAACACCATGGAATTTTAAGTAGGTAGCTAGGTATTTTGTTACGATATACGCTGGTACGGTCATTGTAAGGTCGCGCGTATTGAACACAATGTATATTGGTATATACATTGTGTTCAATAAAGCACCATACTGCGAACACCGATGTCAGCGGCGCTCACTATTTTACTTTTTCTCACTAAAACACAGAATAAATAAAATACGTATGAGCGTACGCGACCGACATTAGCGTAAATCAGGAAATCAAACTTTTTATCTCGGTAAAATCATTAAATGCGACCTCCTACTCAGGGCGGGACGGGAGGCTCAGTCAGACTCGTACTGACTAAAATCCACGGTGAACCTTCAATAACCCTCGACGTTCCAGGGTCACGGTTACTTTATGAGACAATCCCGCAACCCCGGCAGGCTTTGGCTCATAAGGGTTCGATTTATTATGTACTAGCTATTAGGCAATGCACATACATGTGACGAGTTTAATAGGTTGCCTTTTATGCGAAATTTAGAGAAGGTTATTTTTGGATTTACTATACTGTGAATTATCTTAAATTACATTAATCAAACCTATCAGACTATTATTCCGGTATAAGCACGATTAAGTCTAAAATTCAGAACAAGTGACCTCGAAACATCTCAAGGATACTATTGTCACTGTATTGTAAATCTTTTGAAGGACGATTATAATCTGTGGTTTGTACTGTAAATCTTACGAGGCCTTGAGAGGTACAGTAATCTTCGAAAGGCTGTTGTTTCGGTATTAGTATTGAAAAGCTGTCAAAATGCCGCGCCAATTATGCAAAACTTCGTTTGAAACTTATTCGACTTCTTTTGAAATCGGTTTGATATTGTTTTTTTGTTTATGTGCTTAACTGAGCAGTGGTGGCTAATATGACGGGCCCAGCAGTGGGAACATAATGTTTACAAAACTCGATTTTAGATCAAACTAGTTTTTTCAAATCTAAACTGGTTTATTGGCGTATCGGCACCGACGCGGAGTTGCCCGCCTGTCGGTTTTTTATCAGTTACAATTTAGGGAGAATGCGATGGAACTGCATAATTTGATTCTGCCAAGCTCTAAAAAGACGTACGGCAATGCGCACTATAGGTACCTACCTGCATGGCGAAATAGTTGACAAACGCGAGTCTATCTATACATCTATTCTATACATCCTACTATAATATTATAAATGCGAAAGTTTGTGAGGATGTATGTAGGTATGTGTATGTTTGTTACTCTTTCACGTACATGTTCCCGTGGGATAATTTTCCTGGCAACAGCTAGTATACAACGTGTAACGTTAAATGCGCAAAACCTCTCGTGGGGTAACTCAGCCCATGTTACTGAACAATGTTTGTTCTAAGACTTTTGGAAATTCGCAAAAAAATATTAGTAGTAACATGGGCTGAGTTACCCCACGAGAGGTTTTGCGCATTTAACGTTACACGTTGTTTAAATAAAATTGGAGTGTCTGTTTGTAATATTGAAATAACCTTTTTTACTACAATACATGCATACGACTATTATATACGATACATATATCTACACCAAAATATTTTTTTTACAATTTTTGTCAGTCTTTCTGTCTGTCTGTTTGTAATGGCTAATCTCTGAAATGGCTAGGTCGATTTTGACGGGACTTCTATTGGCAGGTAGCTGATTGTAATAAGTAGTATCTAGGCTTCTTTTGTTTTAGAAAAATTCTTTTGTTTAAAAAAATAAATTATTGAGTTCCAACATCCACGCGAACGAAGTCGCGGGCACGGCTAGTCGTTAAATAAAAAATGAAAGATGTTTCCTAAAAAGTAAAAAAAAAGTATTTTATTCCTAACACGTTTTGTTTTCTTTAAAAACAGAACTTTAGAGAAAGCTTTATAATGGGATTGGCGGATAATGGAAAGTTTTTGAGGACTGAGTATCACGGGAAACAGCTTCCTGAAACCGTATTCCCCAGACAAAACAGTAAAGAGAAAGTTTAATAAACTTTCATAATCCGTAAGTAGCACAGTATCTAACAAAACAAGGTCTTTGGCCTCTTTAGCTTTACTGTGTGACCCAAAAATGTTATCAACTTTTCCTAATGTTATCAACTTTTCTTGTAAAACTGACTAATTTAAGGCTTTGTCTAAGATTATTTATTTATTCAGTAATCAGAGGTTGAATGAACTATTTTTGTACATTTTACCCTTTTCTTTAGTAGAGACAGGTTTTAATTTTTAACTGGGCAAGCAAAATTTGTTGATTTAGTACTTCAATCCACATAGGTATTTCAAACATTTTTATTTTTTATTTAATGTGGAATATTAGGGGCTTCTTAACTTATCTATTGAAAGAATATTATTTATAGAATGTTGGTTTGTAATATTTTCAAAGATATATCACAGTAGGTACTTATGTAATAAAAATCTGAATCCGCTATTGAATAATTTAATCCAATTATCTACTTTCCTAGTTAAAAAGTAACATTATTACTCACCCCAATATGCTGTCCATCAAGAAATAGCTGCGGGACCAAGATCTGGTCGCTTTTCATCCTGTCCCGTATCTCGTCTTGATACTCCGTGCTCATGAAGACATCCCGTTCTTCGTACTTCACCAGTAAGTTCCTCAGGATTTTCTTCACGAGGACGCATCGTTGGTACGTACTCCGGACGATGCCCATCGTCGTCGTGTACACTACCACCTTGCCAGCGTCTTTTTCTTTATAACTCTGCAAAAGAAAAGAAAAAAAGTTTTAATAACTCGCATAAAATAAAAAATGATGTAATGGCGGGAATAAAGTTGACAGTGAATAAGATGGCGTTTTGAATGATTTTGAGAATAGCGCCATCTGTCGGAATGTGAGTGCACTGTTAAGTCATTCACTTTCGTTGTGGTCGTACCGTTCAAGTTTGATTTATAGTGCAGCACTTTGTCGACAGGTTGCGCTTTTTCGAATTTCTTTCAAGAGCAAAGAGTCTGTTACTATTTTTTTTTTGTTGTGTTGAATTTGGATGGCCAAACGATAGTTTTTACTTCAGTGACGAAATATCTCATGTCTGATAATTGAGTCTAGACTTTAACAGGAACTGGACTCCAACACTTTTAGCATCCGTCAAAACTCAAAAGCTCTAGAAACCTATAAACACCTTCACAAAGTGCAATTTATCACATCTTGTGCAACCTGTCCATCGCAAACAGCCGCAGGTGCTACTATATCGTCGATATGTCAAGTGTCGACCACAAATTCACATGTTTTACGATACTGTTGGTCAAACCATTTGCGTAACTTCCTATTAGCAATTGGCTGGCACAGGCGGGGTCATAAGTTTTACGATTTGTGCGAAGAAATAGCGTTCCTTTTTTATGTTTAAGCTGAAGATAAGGACTACAGAATATTCAGATACAAAATACTAGTGAAGATTTTTAGAACTTTGCTTATTTTTTAACTGACGGCGGTGTTTTTCGCGGACGGCGAGTAATGGGTGCCTCACTGTCTGATCATGGACCAGTCCTTCCCGCCCTACCTTAGGTGGGAGGATTCATCCGATCATTTTACCATGTAAAAAAAGGTACCCTTAAAGAACATGCTAATCCATTTCTGGTGACCACCAGAAATGGATTAGCATTAGCATGTTCTTTGTTGTGTGTTGTGTTCTATGTTGTGGTAGACCTACCATGAGTCTTTAGGCTGTGGGAAAGAGACAGATCTATACAGGTCGTCTAGCGCCATCTCGTTTCGCGGACTGATACTTAGTGTAGCCACCTAGTGAACATGGAGTCGTTTCTAGCCATTTCATCTTTCTACAGAAGAGTAAAAGATGAAACTACTAGTACATTTTTTTTTAGCATGGTAAAATGAAAATCATCAAATGGATTCTCCCACCCAGGGCAGAGTGAGAGGGACTGTCAGACTCGTACTGACTAAAATCCACGGTGTCCTTACGTTCCAGGGTCACGATAATTCGTTAGTCCTGCGACCCCTGTAGGCCTTGTTCCTCTGGAGAGGGGGAGGGGGGGGGGGCGCTCGTCATCATGCTAACTGAGGCGCGCGTGGAACACTGGAACACAACGCGCCGTCGACCAAGCTACCAGTACCTAGAACGAAAATGATCTTTGGCAGGAATTAGATTGTATACTGGCAGGCTTGTACAAATGTCCATTACAAACATAGACACAGGTGCTAATAATAATATTTTCGAAGAGTCATGGTGTACCACAAATTCACATGTTTTACGATACTATCGGTCAAACGTTTTACGTAACTTCCTATTAGCTGCTTAGTACAGGCGCGGTCAAGAGTTTTAGAATTAGTACCGAAAGACGTCGGAGGCTTTTGAGATTCAAAAGTTTAAGTCATTTGTGACTCTGTCATATTGCGCGAGATTTAATTCTACATAATACATATTATTGTATAGGGACGTTTTTCCGTACGTGCCCATAACAAAGTGGTGCCATAAAAGATAAGATTTATCATCATCATCAGCCTATAAATGTTCCCACTGTTGGGACACAGGCCTCTTCTCTATGAGAGGAAGTGGACCAACAACGCGGGCCCAGTGCGGGTTGGTAGATATCACATGTCTTCGAATTTTTGGTTCTAGGACATGCCGGTTTCCTCACGATGTTTTTTTTCACCGATTTCAGAGCAGTGGTGATGAAATAAATTTCACAAAGTAATGCGCCTGGGTTCGAACCCACGACCTACACTACTCGTAAGTAGAGACCGATACCACTTGGCCACCACTGCTAAAAGATAAGATTGCTTGTGTCAATTCTTTTACTGTGCGCACATCTGAGGAATGAAATTCCTTACCGGAGTCTGTATTTCCTGGTAGCCTTCTTATTTATTCATTCAGCAAACATACATTAAAAAAAAACATCTTCTGCCAAACTGTTGTACAGTTTGTCGGGAGAGTTCTCCTGGATACAGTTTGTCTTAGCTACTCGTACAACCTTGGGGCAGGGACCGAAAACCTTTATAAATTACGGTACAGGTATTGAAGAATTTCGGTTATTTTTCAGACTTAGGTTACCGCTATCTGGGTAACCAGACCGAGAAAAAATGTAACCTCTATTCAGGTTACCGTTTTAATACCGGTTACCTAAAGATGACGACTCTTTGTCACACACACAGGCGATGCGCGCCCTGAGACTATTGCCGACGGCACGTGTGAAGTGTGCAAGATAGGGGTAATTTTTATTTCGGTAACCGGTATTAATACTGGTTATGTATTCACTTTAATAATAAAGGTAATCTTGAAAATTACCTGTAAAAGAAAAAAAGGTTGTTACCGAAAAAATACCCGTATTGATCATACCGGTTTCGGTCCCTGCCTTGGGGCCTTTTTTTTTTTTTTTTTTAGGTGGTAAAATCATCAAATGAGTCCTCCCGCCCTGGGTGGGGCGGAAGGGACTGTCAGACTCTTACTGACTAAAATCCACCCGTGTTCCTTCGGACGCCCTTTACGTTCCGGGGCCACGGTATCCTGGGTTAAGAAAAAACCCGTGACCCCAGCAGGCATTTGGCGCGAACACGACGCGCCACCGACCCGGGACCTGCCTTGGGGCCTTTAGGTTAAGAGTGAATAGGTTACTTCTAGTATCTTAAGTTACTATAGTTCTTCTCTCTTCGCTTAACATGAGGCGATCTAGTGGTCGAAGGTGAAGCTTATCACCAAAAAAAAAATGGTGCTGTATTACTAAATTAATGAACAAAGATATACAATTATTCCGAATCATTGAAGTGACCACCAGTACTTTTACGACTGAAGTGACGCAACCAATTACAGAGATGTTCAATGTGTACCTGCTGATGTAATGAGGTACCTATTATCGAATCTCCAATAGATTCCATGACACGCTCTGATGTGTCATCTTATTGATGAGAGGAGCTAATCGATTTCACGCAGTGAACTTGTCAAACGACGTTTCATCCACATAAGTCTTCTATATGGCAATAATTGATAATTGTAATCGAATTAAAATGTTCACATATTTAGAAAGATGTAATAATGTTTTTATTTCCGATCTTAGGTTTTGTTATGATCCTTCCCCTCAGTAACTATACTAAAACAATTATAATATTGTAATAGCTGAGCCACACTAACGATATTTCCCTTTGATTTATTTTGAATGTTCGTATAAAGTCCATAAACCCGATAATCAACGGTGTTGTTAGTGTGGCTCTAGTGTAAAGTTGCCATGTGTTACGTCTATGTTTTAAAATATTTTTATTAGGCTAAAGACTTAGGTCTTAATTCCGTTTAGTCCACTCTCGTCCCCTCGACCCCCAAGAATTAAAGTGTCCACTCGACCCCTAACTACAGTTTTTTCTCGACCCCTGGGGGTCGAAAGTGGAGTTCATTTTGAAGCCTAGTTTTGGTTTCCACTCGACCCCCAAGTACAGTTACGATGAAAAATCACCAGTCTACCCTATAGTTGCATACTATTTTACTAAAATACCGTCATTATATTTTGTTTTAATCCTTATTCGTAAGAATCGACATTTGTGTAGTTACCAAGTGATCGGTGCGTGCACAAGTACTTCACCAAAGCTGTACCTTATAATTACACCCAAAATCTAACGTAAACCTGCCCAATATTGCCATCAACCAAGAATAAATCCAGACTCCTGTTGCTAGTGAGTGAGAAATTCCTAATAGAAAACCTAGAAACACTGCCTGACCCAGGAATCAGTGCTTCAGCAGTTGCGCTTGCGACCACCAGACCGACGAGGCAGTCTTTTTAAATACCAATTCCTGAATTTCGCCTTTAGTACGTCACTGTACCAAAATATTAATTGTCATACTAGGGGACGAGAGTGGACTCAAAGTGCGGGGCCTTTGTATGAAAATTCATTCTCACCCCCTAGGGGTCGAGAGTGAACTATGTTTAGGGGTTGAGCGGAAACCAATGAGCAAATCGATTTTTAGGGGTCGAGGGGTCGAGAGTGGACTAAACGCTTAATCGTTTAGTCCACTCTCGTCCCCTCGACCCCCAAGAATTATTCTAACTTAATGTTATAAATGAGAAAATACGTGTATTCGTTTGTTACACCTTAACTGCTGAACCGATTTTCACATAATTATTGTTGTACAGAAATAATTATATATTATAATCACTGGAGTTACTTCTTTTTTGCAACAGTAGGGGAGGGAGTGAATCCGTGGGCAACAGAATGTCAAATATGTTTAACCAAAACTGCAATCTCATTATTATCACAACTTCGAGACCCACTGACACACAGCCTGCAAACTGAGGTCTTACATCAGAAGTCACACATAAATGCAATATCACCATAACATGGCCTTCCCCGTTCGTGTTTACTTTACTTTTCCATTCCGGGGCCCAAATCTATACTCTGCGTCCGATCCGAATCCGTAAAAATATATTCCGAAGTAGTCATAGCATAACTATGATAGTTTACGCACTATGTCCAATATCCCTCATCCGATTTCTGTACGTCATCAATGAGTCTCCAATCCGAACAGAACATTGAGGCAGCCAAGAAAGGAAAACGGATGTTACACTATCTCCATAAATTCCAGTGTTTTTTATGGGTACCGTAAAGGTGACATGCAATCAGACGGCCCACCTGATGGAAAGCGGTCACCGTAGCCTAATGGGCTCTTACAACACCAGAGGTATCGCTTGCATGTTGCTAACCCTAAAAATTTTCACGCCCTTTTTCAGGGTGTGAAGACAGAAGGTAGTGAACGCTCTATTGAAAGTTCAAAGTTATGTTTCTTTTTTTTTGGAACAACTGCAACTTCTAAAAACCAGAATCAACTATGGCAACCACAAAAAAGCGCCCACACAAT
Organism: Agrotis clavis; assembly: GCA_954870645.1. Lineage (NCBI taxonomy): Eukaryota > Metazoa > Arthropoda > Insecta > Lepidoptera > Noctuidae > Agrotis > Agrotis clavis. The sequence goes on from OX940925.1 coordinate 9,424,153, forward strand.
GAATCTCAACGTGTCTCGGAGAATGTGGCTCAAGTTGACTAAACTCACCAAATCAAGGTGAAAAAGTTTTTCCACATCTTACATCACCTTTCTCCGATGATTCTTACGTCACTTGCCCCAAGACCTCACAGATTAGTGGTTTTCCAAGCCTACAACGTTTAAAGTTACAACATTTATAATTTGCTGGTTAACGTGGAGGAAATTACTAGAAAGGTATTCCATATTATCCTAAGAATTTTAGGTATTATGCAAGTTGGTATTTTGTAATTCTGTATCAAAGCTTTTTGTTTGTATGAGTTCCCGAAAAACAGGCTAAATGAGTCGGGTTCCGTAAGAATCCGTTACTTTTTTGCACTTTTATTATTAGGTGTTAAAATCATCAAATGAATCCCAAAATTTATCTCCACAAAAACACTGACCACCTTAAATATTTTTGTTTTTGGTTAACATTATAAATTAGTGGTTAACAGTTATTGCCTTAAGCTCTGCTAAACGCGGTTAACGTTAACCGTGGACATTCACACGTATCGTAAAACCGCAACCAATCAATTGACCTCACCTGATAACCTTGCACGGAATTGCAAAATAAATTCACACGAAATCATAATTTCAAAACACAAAAATTCATCTTAAAGTTTTGATGTTTTTTCGTGATGTGGTTAGTGGCCTACTCAACCCTCTTCTTGACATCATGAAGACTCTAGATTGGTTACAGACAATGACCCAACCGAAGATAGCAACCGAAATTGATTATTAATTATTAATTTCCTGCGTTCGCTGGGACCGGGTACTTGCGCTTCACTAGCCAGTACGTGGTCTTTAGTTCAGAACTTCTTTGCTCCATCAACCATTGATCCTTCGACAAACCTGCCCAGTTTTACTACTTCAGCTTGTTTATTCTTCTACAATTAACAGAAATCGTCACAATTTTCTCAATGTAGTGTTATTTTTGCATGTAATTTCCTGGTCTATCAATTTTGATATCTTTTTCATCAATCAAATAACTGGTTAGTAGGTGTCTAATGATTTGATTGATCTTCTTGTCTACCAGACAATCTGACCCGGTAGCAGGGTCGCTACAGTCACCGTTACTTGAGCCATCAGTTATGTAATTGATCTATGGTGTAAGTTCCGATTCTGATCACCGGATGCTTGGCAGGTCTTGCGCAATCGGATCAACAGATTTGTCGATAGATTTTGACTAAATTAACGGTTTCCTTTTGAAAGTGATACTCACATTACTTGCAATAAATGTTATGATCATCATTTTTGTAATTATTTAGTACCTAACTTAAAGGTACCTATAATTCTTGTATCTTCTTCACCAATAATCGGTTCTTTAAGATACTAATCCAGATGATCTATTTTGACCTGACAAGAGGGCCTAAAATAATCAACATTATTGAATTTAGCTACTAAGCTATGCAATTCTTACTCAAATAGAGATATGAAACGCTTTGTAAAGCTGCTCGCATATTTACTCTAGTACCGCACGCGCAGTACGATCTGCTTTTTAGAATTCGATGTTTGAAATCATAATAAGTAATTATAAAATCGAATAATGCTGAAAGCATCCGAATAATGCTGATGACGTCACAATCTCATATAACGGGCGTGCGGGTGATGATAAATGTGCGATCACCTTAATGGCTTTGTCAAACTGACAGACGAAGCGAATGCGTGCCGAGGCGTCTTTGTTTGTAATGTATGGAATTGTTTGAAGCCTGTCACATAGACTATCGGACCGCTTTCGCTTTTTTATATGACAGGATTCGGATCGCATGCGCCTTCGCCTGTCTGTTTGACAATAACTTAAGAGACCACAATTAGTTTAATTAGATGACAAACTGAAATCAAATGAACGAGCAACTGTAATACAATGGTCCATTTACACTACTACAACATTAACTTCAAACTTAAACAAAAATATTGGTTTCTAACTCAGGAATTCGGTAAGCGACATCGGATACGCCACGTGCGACCTCCGTATCAATTACAGACAAGTGAGTTCAAACCTTTAGCCATATTTATGGTAACCATAGTTGGAGCTATTAAGAACGCACCGCTAACCAATGCCACAGAATAAGAAATATATAGAAGCGAACGCGTTTTTGGAAGTAAGAAAGCTTTCAGACCAAAAAGCATGGTACAATCACTACTCTAATTTGTTTTTTATTTCTTTCTCAGTCTTTCATTCTTTTGAAAAGATGCTCAGCAGTGTGTAGAACATAGCTGCGACTGATCACGTTGATAAGGGCAGCCACTGAAACTATGTACATTATTATTTGTTTGACTGATTGTATGACTGCTACATTGTATGAAGAAAGCTTTCTTCATCGTACTCAATTGGAATGTCGTCAGGAGGATATGAATACGAGGGATTGTCTGTAAAGGTAACCGTGACACTGGAACTCAAAGGGCAATTCAAGCAACAGAATGGATTTTTGGCAGTTCCCGTCCGCTCCAGGCAGGGCGGGAGCACACGTTTGATGGTTTCAGTTACATTTTATCAAATATGTTTGAGTCGTTTTTTTCTTTTATTACGTAAATCAAAATTGTCAAAGATAGGACGCTTTTAAAATTCATACATAATACGTTATATTGACATTATATTAATATCATTTATATTGCGTCCTGATCCTGATGTCATTAGACCCTACTCTCGAGTATTTTATCGTTGTGAACATTCATTGATTTCTAACAAAATTAAAATGACAGTTTTTTTTTTTCAATTCTAACGGACGGATCAATTAGATTTGCAATGTATTGAGCCTAGAAACTAGGCTCTTCTACTCGGTTTTCATATTCTTTGCCGTTACTTACGTCACCGGTATGCAACCTAAGTGGACATTGCACACTGAGATCAAGCACAGCCTTTTATCGCTAAGTCGAGCGAGACTTATGTATTGCCAAATAGCTCACGATGGAATTAAGTAAACGAAGATTCTTGACGATTGACGTAATTTTTTTGGGGATATTTCACCGAAGGACAAAACGTGGAAAAGACCAGTTTTCAAAAATAACTTGTCCTTTAGGAGAAAGGAACTAACGATTGCGTTCTGGGCTTGTTTAACAGAAACTCATGCCTACTTCCCATGGGGAATGAAAGTACAGAGTGCCTACCTGTTACGATTCTCACATACACCTTTCGCCTCATCCACGTTCATTAATATCTGGTCATACACGCACGCAGAAAGGCCGAGTGCGCAGTACTCACTGTACTGCGCACTCGGCCTTTCTGAAGCACTTCACCAATAAGATCAATAAAGTTATTCTATATGTGAGATCGGAAACCAAGCCCTACTGAATTGTAGCCATTTCTGTTTTTTGACAGCTTTGGTTTTCAAAGTATTTTTAAAATGGTAGTGCTTTCTAACGTATTAGCTCTCAATCACTATTACGTTATTATTCAGACTCAAATCTTGCAAAATCAAAAACCAAACCTTCTTTTTTAACCTCTCAGCAACGAACCGCATGAGGAGCTCGTGGCTAAATAATTACAGCCGCACAGGCCGATCTTCCGGGTTAAGCCGCGCTTGCCGAGGTTGGTCTGTGGATGGGTGACCATCTGTCATAGCGAGTTTCCTCCGTGCCTCGGAAAGCACGTAAAGCCGTTGGTCCCGGCTGTCATTTGTAGATCTTTGACAGTCGTTACTGTTAGTCAGAAGCTCTAAAGTCTGACAACCAGTCTTACCATGGGGTATCGTATTACCCAGTTACTGGGTTGTGGAGGTCCGACAGGCAGTCGCTTCATGTAAAATACTGATATTCAGCTGCATCTGGTTCGACTGGAAGCCGACCCCAATATATGTAGTTGGGAAAAGGCTAGGCAGATGATGAGCAACGAACCGCATGTCGTATTGAGACTACTAATTATTAATAATTATTTTTGAGTAGGAAGTTGACTTCGTCGTGGTCATTGAATGTGAAATTATTGCCTGTCGATAATAATACCAGGGAAATAATAGCGTGGCGTATCAAAGGGTGGACACTTGGACAGATTGGTACAATAGACATAGTACGGATGTGTCGTATGAGTTATGTAAACTTAGATAGCTAACAATAGACCTTTTGCCGTCCTGTAAGCTGGGTGGGCAATTTTAATCAACGTGTTTGAAGGTGATACGAATTTCCTCTTGTTCAGTAAGTGGAGCGGAGCTTCAAAGAATTTTCGAACTGACTTGATAATAAGACCAGAAACAGCACCTGAATTGCGTAGGTTACTTTTAGGCATAAGGACTTAAGAAGGATTTTAGTAAATTTTTGTACTGTTTAACCAATTCTTCAGTTCTACAAGTCATAAAGGAGTAGACCTTCTGACCTTCTTTCTTAAGTCCTTGTAATTTAATTAAAGTTCTTAATACTGTGTGTACTTACATACATAAATGAATAAAAAAAATATAATGTTTACTTGAAAATCATTCGACGAGTCTTCCTACCCTGGGAGCGCTGTGTGAAGTACTTTTACTCTTTTATTTTCTCGTTTTGATACGAGATGAGAGTTTTTTCAACACACAACTAATAATTTGGTCCAGTTCTCATTAATTTATCAGAACCTACACAACATCTTCGCATGACCTTGACATTTTTCTAAATCCTACATAATGACATTTCCGTTGCCGAAAAATATAATAATATGTTGATTCTCTACCTCTTAGAACTAAGAACTAATTCATGCTTACAAAATAATACAATGTTTATGTTATATAACTCAAATAAAAAAATATACAATAAAAAAATTAAATGCTGTAAAATAACTGTGGAAATAGAAATATTTTATTCCGAACACCAAAGCACGACCAAAGTCCCTACGTGTTAGTAGCAAGTACGCAAAACTTTGCAATAGTTGAAGTTTCAAAATATACAGCTTACAGTGATATGAATAAAAATTATTTCAATTCTATACCTACCTACATTGAAAGTAATTATTTTAAAAGTAATTTGATTTTTGTTAATCAATTATGCAAAAGATAAAAAACAGGTTTAATCGAGCTACAATTTGAGTAAAAAAATACCAGGATTTTTACTAACACTTAATATCATTTTTCCCAGTGTGGTACAGACGCCAGCACAACCTACCTCAATCTGTCAAATTTCTTTAATAGATTTTCAATCTTATTACAATAGTAGAAGGTAAATGTTCGATTCGTGAACAAAACCAGTCAAATTGTATAGAAATACATAACATTGAATTTACTTTGCCTTTTTGTAGAATACTTGGTCACACTACGCGTGCAAAAACGCGGGCATTTTCTAATAAAATATATATTCAAAACTAGTTATAACTTAGACTGTGTTGAAAATAATAATGATGTGAATAAATCTGTTAATGCAGTAATTGGGTAATGAATCGTAAATCGCGTAAGTAAATTATCTTGAATGGTCTATTACTGTAATTTACTGACCACTGTTGTTAATGCACTGCACTGCAATACATAAGTACACTAGTATTCTCGATTTTTCGATAGGAATTATGAAAATCCAAACGTTTTTACACGACTGCGCCAGGAGGGTTATGTTTTTCGAGTGAATGTATGTATGTCTATGTATGTATGTATGTTTCTGTGTGTTGCTCTACAGCCTAAACGGCTTGATGGATTTTAACTTGAGAGGTGTCGTTAGATTCGTCTTAAACGTGAGAGTGTCACTGGGTACTAGGGATGTTACGAATATTCGCATTCGCATTCGCATCATGCGGATATTCGCATATTTTTAGACATTCGCATTCGCAAAATTCATGCGAATATTTTGCGAATACGAAAGACTGAAAAAATACCAATATCTGGTACTCCTTCTTCCACACACTCCATTCATTCTTATATTTTGTCGTCCTCTCCATTCATCTTTTGTTTAATCTTCCTTTATCTCGCCATTCATCAATATTAATGTGCATCAAATCAATCACAACAATAAATTGATATTGAGTTTCTGGCTGTTTTTCTTTCACTGACGCCATTCTTAGAGCCACTCTTATACAGGGTGAATTGTTCAATGGGGTGTGGATGGCTAAATCCGAAACTATGAGGAATATCGAAAAAGATTGAAAGGAGTCTCTAGGCCAATTTTGACGGAAACTAAAAATGCATCATGGGATTTTAGCAGAATCAGTAATCCTGGCCAGGAATCGAACCAGCTGGAGCAAGGATCAAATTCTGGTGAAGTAAAAATGCAGTTTTAATTTTCGTCAAAATCGGCCTCGAGACTCCTTTCATAGTTTTTGGACATTCCTTTTAGTTTCATAAGGCCAACCAGGCCCAGTTAAAAAAATCACCCTACATACTTTTTCCATTCTTGTTACAGACAGGAAGTAAAAAAATTAATAAACATAAGTTAAAAAATTACATTAAAAAGTGTTTCTTTTTGTATTTTCTAAATTATCAAACGTAATTGATTTAAAACTGAATATTCGCATTCGCGAATATTGGAATTGAATATTCGCATCCGCATTCGCATTCGCGAATGTCAAAAATCAGATATTCGCAACATCACTACTGGGTACATAAAACTGGCCAAGTGCGAGTCGAACTCGTGTGCAAAGGGTTCCGAACTAAAAATATTTTTTTTAAATCTCTCACATTCTATCAAGTGGGGTATCAAATTAAAGGATTTTAAAAATGGTTTACCAAAATATATTTAACTTATATGTTTCAATTTAATATGGACTGATAAATGCTAACAAAAACTAAAAATAGTAAAATAAAATAAATATTTAAAAAAACAAAAAACCCGACTGTGTAAAAAAACTAAAAAGAAAGAAACAAGCCCAGTAGTTTAGAATTCACTCATTCACACTCACAGTCGGGGCCCCTTGGGAAGATTTGATTGGTATAATTTGAATGGGCCCCGACTGTGAGTGTGAATGAGTGAATTCTAAACTACTGGGCTTGTTTCTCTTTTTAGTTTTTTTACGCAGTCGGGTTTTTTGTTTTTTTTTTTTTTTTTTTTTTTTTTGCAAAATTGAAACTAAATCCTTACCTAACATTGCACAATTGCACCCTATGCATCTTCCCATGTTACTAATTAAACATAACTACATTACCCCTTTATGCCCTACACCTTTAAGTTGCCTCTTAGCTTCCGTTTGAGGAAAGGGTACATTTTGCGCAAGGGGCATTCTGTGAAAGGGGCATTTTGCGACTGAACCATTTCAATGTCATGGATTTATGCAAAGTAACACTTAAAGAAAGACGGGAATTTTGACTTTTATTTGATGTTAAAGTCTATTTCTTCCCTCGTACACTAGTGGTGCTTTTTCATTTTACATACATTAATTTAATGTCGTAACTACTTCAAGTGCACTGTCAATAAAATACAGAAATCTTGTGTTAAGGCCTCTGATTCCATAACTTAAAATATTACCACGGTATAATAGACTTTGATATTACTGTTAAGTACCACCAAGAATGCCACCTGACACCTGTTTCTCAAATCAACATACTAATACCAGAATACCTCATTATAACGTGCCTGATTGAATTTACCTCCAGCGTTAAGAACTAACGTAAACATCTTACTAAGTCTATCTGGTCACGATTTAGTTACCATAACAAAGATCATAGAAAACATGGTAGATGTGGCAACTTTACACGCAACTGGGACTTTGACCAGGATTTCTTTTTTTATCCATAAGATGTTCAATTATCAGTTTATCACTTTAGGGGTCTTTCAGACCCCGCCATCCTCTTCGAACCCAACCTGTCCGAGTCGGGGTGCCCTGAGTCCCGAGCTCGCTTCGCTCGCTCTTGCGTCCTTAGTCAAATTAATGATTACTACCCTACAAGGTAGCTGGACGGACTTCGGATGCAAGAGCGAGCGAAGCGAGCTCGGAACTTGGGGCACCCCGACTCGGACAGGTTAGGTTCGAAGAGGATGGCGGGGTCTGAAAGACCCCGCCATCCTCTTCGTGTTAGGTTACTTTAAACCTTGCAAACAGAAATAGGAGCCCCGCGAAGCGGGGCTCCGTCGACTTACCTTGTTAGGTTCGATATTTCGGACATTCGATAATCTGTACTTCGATATTTAGATCTTTCGATGTAACTTTTGTAGATATTTAGATTTTAGATATATTGGACGTAGATCATTTAATCATTCGATGTTTTAAACTTTCGATATTTTAATTTTCGATTTTATGGTCATTCGATATTTTCATTTTCGATATTTTGAACATCGATATTTTAAGCGTAGATATTTTAATCTTCGATATTCAAATATGTACCCTTTTTTTTAAATTTAGTTGATCCGTCGAAGTTTCATGTAAATCGAATGATATTTCATTTTAATTAATTTTTATACAAACTATCGTCCCATTTTTACCCCCTTAGGGTATGAAATTCCCAAAATCCTTAGTGCACACCGACGTCATTAAAGACAAGTTTATGAAATTTATGGTTTCAGCAGAAAAAAATATGCAAATCATTAAAAATCAGCGCTTTTAATCATAAATAGACATGAACAAAATTTCCAAGTCCAATCAACAACAGTCCAACATGAAAACAAAAACTTAACGCCTCTAAAACCAGTTTAAACGCCATAGCATATCTCTAGCTTCTATGATCTTGGTACGCGACCTTGTGAGGCTAACCAGTCCGGTACTGGGACCGGTACGGACCGGTCCGGGGAAACTAGGGAACCGTGGATATCATTAATTTGTATGTGAAAGTTTGTATGACTTGGAATGTGAAGGAATGCTGGTGAATTCTGTTTGTTGTTAGAGTTTCGGGATTGGTAATTTAAATTATTTCAAAAATGTGTTAGTTTACTGGATATTTTGGAGAGTATAGTCGAGTTTGGAGGGTATTTATAAATGGCTTATACAACTACTGTTTCAACTTTATTTCTTATTAAAAACTTGAGAAGAGAAGGAAGTAGGTATTTTCTTTTTCCAAAATGTTCAAATTACCTATGAACAGATAAATGATAATAGCACCCATATTGTTTTAAAGATACGAGTATTACGCATTAAATCTGGAGAGTTCGTATCTTATGAATTTGTAAGAATTATACCTAGGAGTGAAGTATTGTGTATTTAAAAGCATCGTATAATTATCGTCAATTTTGGCTTACGCAACAAAAGGAAAAAATACGGGTCTGTAATTTTTTTTAAATCATGGTTATGAAGCAACCATAATTATATTGACTTTTAAAATTAAGTTTTTGTTTTAATAAACGTGACTGATAAATAAATAATCATAGTGAATTTGATGATCCCAACGACGAATTAAATAAAACTATTATTTTTATTACTATTTGAATGAAAAAAAAAAACTTCTAAACCAACTTTTTTTTCCAGAAACATTTTAATGTACCTAAACACTTTAAAAATCCCTTCCTTAAAGCACCTAACATTAAACCCAATCATTTACACTCGCACTCACTTCAGAACACTTAATACCACACCACGATTCCTTTTCCGCAATCACAAGGAACTTTCATTAGGGAAACAGATTACATTGACGCTGACATTCTAATATCAGGCGTGTAAGACAGCGACCATCGGTAATGGACGGGCCGTGATGATTGTCACGCGAGCTTCCGAGGGTATTGTATTACCTTTATAGTGGGTGAATTGTTTTTTTGTGTTGCATCTCGCCGGTCAATCAGGAGGTAGCGTGCTGCTTTGCCAAAAAAACTTAGTAAATACAAGTTAAGGGCACCCCCTGTGGGGGGGCACATGTTACTGTTGTAAAAGCTGTTTATTGCCTTATTTTGAGGAATTTAAATGATTTTTTGGAACTGCTTAAATATTGTCGTTTGAATTAGAAATATTTTGACGGCTAATACTCCTTTTTTTATTAACATTATCAAACGAGTCCTCCCGTTCTGGGTGGAGCGCAAGGGACTATCTGACTTATACTGACCAAAATCTTATGATATCCCGTTTCATGACATGATGACTTACTTACGACTTCTAAAAATCTTTTTAAAGACTGACGGGATATCCATTGTTGTATACAAAACTTTCCCTAGAATATAATTATCAATTACTTTTCTGATATCCGTATGGAAATTCATTGTGTCCCAAGTTATTTCACATCTATACCAATCGCGCTCTATAATCGATTTAACAGTCCCTAACACCGGGTTCGCAAATAGCGAATACCGGAAAAATAACAAACACAGAACCACTATCATACCAATAATTACAAAAAACAACAAACATAATTTAATTAACTGATAATCGTGATAATTCCAATTAGCCTGTACGATTCTTTCAACACACACACCCCCCGCTGTTTACAAACGAACACAAGTGACTAAGCATGTATCTAATTACAATATTATACGACAAGGGCAAGAAATGCAATAAAGTCATTATATTGCCAAACATACATTTGTGAAATATACACCTTTACACTCGTAATTTAATATTATTACTTAATGTTTTCTGTGTAATTAATATCGATTTGTAATGTTTCAATTTGTTTTTAAAAGTTATAATGATTCGTTTTGTACTGTGATGATTTCTGATACGAACTGAAATTAAGGTCGTTGATCTCAATCCCAGGAATATCATTTGTCATATCCACGTTGATAATTGACATAAATAATCAAAACTCGTAGTCTGTGAATTGGTGACAACTTATCATAGCGAGTTTAATGCAGGATATAAACTAAACCTCCAAATCGGTTCAGTTGTTTTTGCGTGAAAAAGGTAACAAACATCTATCCTCATAAATTTTCGCATTATAAAGTACAAAATAATAATAACAATATTATGGGGTCATAGTTACTTCAATAAACGATTTCATTTATTTATTTTGACTATGTAACATTTTCTTTTTCTTCTTTTTCGTTGTAATGTAAAGTAAATAATTGTTTTTATTTCTTTTGGAGATTAAATAGCCTCGGTCCATACTCTATGTCTATGGTAAAACAATTACAAGATACGAGTAATTCTTACACATTATCTTACATAAAAAGCTCTTAACAAATTGATTTCGATAAATCCATGCAATAGAAATGATCCAAACAATGCAAGTATGTATGTCCTTCCCACGCTTTCAAGTTGACGTTTGGCAAGAATGGCGCATGCGTGATGAACATTCTTGTGTGTGACTACATAGTTTAGCTTGTTTGACCGCTAAAATGTTAAGTGATTGAGTCCTTGGTAAATATTTTTTTTTAAGCTCAAGAGCCTACTAATGTTCTTGAGCTATATTCTGATGTAATTTTAATAATTTCACGTTTGATTTCACAAAGGTTCTCATTTCGGGACCGGGGGAAGAGCTGCTGGAGCGTGTTCAGATTTTTACGACAGTTGGGATTTAAATCTTAAAGTTATAGTACTTTTAGCCCCTCCAAGTAACCAATACCTTACGACTTTGGTATCCAAGCTACTATAGCAATATAAATCCATAGAGGTTCATACACAGGCATGCGTCAATGGATGCAAAAATCGTAAGGTATCGCAGATTGTGTCGCCTAGTGTACGAAGGGCCTAATTTTGCTGCGCGATGCATAAAAAGAAATCAAACAATAAAGATGGCTACCAGTTTGAAGGGGGTGGGTTCCGACACCACTTGCAGAATAATTTATTGACAGATTTCAGCAGTTTGTTCAAATCTGTCAACCTCGGTCCTACTCTTTAAGTTCGTACAGACCGAAACCGGACACTTTTATCCTGTTTGAAGTCATGAAGAATATTCAAGAATTACTTACTCAAATAAATATGAATAAAGTGGATCTAGTGCATTAGGAACAGATTATGAATAGCAAAATTATTCAAAATCAACCCGTTTTTCTCGTTAGCTTTTGAACGTAGAGCCTAGTAACCGATAAAAAGGCCGATAAAATGTATTTTCTTCTGGTATAAAGATTATTTATGTCAAATATTACCATAATAATATAAAATCCATACTTTTAAAATGTTTATGGAAGGAATTACTACAGAGTATTCACATGCCATTTCCATTTTTAAAAAGGAATTTGTATTATGTAAATCTTGCTAATAACTTATTAGTAGTACAATACAAAGTTTTGCGGTCATGGCTTTTAATTTATAGTAAAGAAGTTTTTGCCTAAATAGTGTGAAATATTGGATTCTCAATGTCATGCGAGGCGTCTCGTCACCTACATATTTTTTATCTGTGGCATTAAATAGATTGGAGTGTTAGTAATAAATTGGTGTTGACTTACATAATTTAATATGAACACCTACGCGGTACTTATACAGCGAATTATATCGTTGTAGATTAAAAACATCTATACTTTTTTATAAAGATGAAGAATATGTTTGGTTGAATGCGCTAATCTCAGGAACTACTGGTTCAAATTGAAAAAATCCTTTTGTGTTGGATAGTCCATTTATCGAGGAAGGCTATAGGCTATATAACATCACGATAAGATCAATAGGAGCTGAACAGCGGGGGTTAGTCTGTAATATTTGTAAAAGTCACTTGCATGTTCGTACACGTTAAACTCCGGAACCGCTGAAACTTTAGTAAAATAATGTGTATTGTTGGTTCCAGCTTGAAATAGAGCATAATTAGACCTTTTATGCAGCGCTGTGCGAATTATAATAAAATTATTTTAAAATCTTAAAGTAAATCAGTGACTCAAAAGTTTATTAGTATAATATTAAAATGAAACTTGATTAGATAATAACGAAAACTGACCTTCTAAAGCTAAAATGACCTTTTTAATTTAATGACTTTATTAAACCTATAGTGTTTTCCCAAATTCCATATAATTATTAACCTTGAATTCTAAGCAAAATGACCTTGAAAACGATTTCTATCTCGTGTTTGCCACACATATAAAACAATGCCACATTAGGATATTTTATCAATTCATAAATCGAACATGTGTCACGAGTTTTCAAATCGTTGATCGATCGATTTAAAAACGTTCGAATAGAACGTCTGTCATAGCGTTTGGTAGATGGCGTGTCTATGGTTTGGTCCCAACCTGACCAAGAGCTGTATACCCCTTTTTCAATTATGATGTCGTTGGTTTCCATTCTTGTCATATGTAGCTGAAAGTCAGTATTTAAGATGGAGCGACTGCCTATCTGAACTCCATAAACCAGTTTTTACCCCTTGGGGGCCTATACTGGGCATTCAAATTCCCTGGGTAAGACTGGTGTCTGCTTTGCAAGCTGGTGACATGTTTAACGTCCGAAACATACACTATGTTTGATATTTATATCTATTTCGAAATATAAAATAATACGAGTATCAACAGATTTCCAACCAAATGGCCATGTTTGGATCTAGCTACACTAGCGCCATTAATTTCCCTATTTGACCGTTGCAATGTCAACCTTGGTATGAATAATCGTCTTTTTATTGCGTTTGCGCACATGCTAATTTGTCGATTAAAATCGATTTAATGATCAGTTTTTTATCGAATTATTGTACGTTCACTCATAGAATAATATTAATAATATTCCACAACTATCACACAACGCCATCTAGTCCCAAGCTAAGCAGAGCTTGCGTTATGGGTACTAGACAACTGATAAACATACTTATATATTTCTAAATACATAAATATTATAGATAAATTACATCCAGACACAGAACAAATGATCGTACTCATTACACAAACATTTGTCCTGGGTGGGAATCGAACCTACGACCTCCGGCATAGCTTCAGGAATTATTGTACGTTCACTTCGATACATTCAGGACTGTTTGAGGGCATAGTTCTGTTGTAGATTTGTTATTAAACACGTTTTGGTATATCATGACACAATTTTTAATTAATTTCTATGAGACGTACACGTTTATCTTTTTTTTTTGTGTAATATTTTATTGTTTCGTCTAGGTGCAACTCTATTTTTTTTTTTCGGTACAGGTATTTTTGACGGGCTACGTTTAATTTAAGGCTATTTCTAAAGGTACAGTAATTCAAACGTTACGAAAAGATTGACTGAAAGATGCTGCAATAAATTCTTTCAAAATATCCATAACTTTAATGGAAATCAGGAAAGCTTAAGCAATGTAACTTACTCAGCCATAAAAACACAATGAGCTACTTAAAAATGTAGTAACATTTGCCGAACCCGGAAATCAAACACAAGACCTCAAATGAACAGTTAAACTTTTGACAACTAGACCAAGTTGATACTCGTATATTTTATACAAGGCACCTTTACTATTTTTTATTCTTCCAATCTGTACAGTTATTTATTTTTTTCTTATCAACAATATTCGGCCATAAGTACCTCTAGGCTTAGTCATCAGTAGAACGGTATTCCACATTACAGTACTAACGGTGACCGATGTTCAACATGACATGGACTGCTATCGATCATGTTATTTAAAATAGCTTGACGACTCGAGATGGTCTGTGTTGAAGAAACTGTGGTTGTTACTGAGATAAGAAATAATAGAAAATTTCCGAAAAACAAAAATTGTGGTAGGTACTGATGAAGTCGTACGCAGTAAAAGAAAATTTACGAAACACAAAAGTTCGTTAAGATTTTCATTACCAGGAGCATTCATCATCATCATCATCATCATCAGCCGGAAGACGTCCACTGCTGAACATAGGCCTCCCCCTTAGACCGCCACGCCGAACGACAATTCGCCACTTGCAACCACCAGGAGCATTCGTGTTTAATGTAATATTATAGATTCGAGTTTGAGCATTACATAATACTACTCCCTGACTGACGAGCATTCGCGTGTGCAAAGATTTACCAAACTAAATTGACAGTCGGCCAACAAACAATGCTTGCAGTCGTACTTGCAAGCATTGTTGTTGGTAAATAGTTTATATTTATTTGGATAAATAGTCTATATATTTATTTTTACTAGCTTTTGTCCGATCCTTTGCCCTAGATATCTTAAAATATCGTGATACAGAAACGTACTGCAATCATAAAAAATATACTAGGTATATCTTCCCCGTTTTATCTAACTCGCATTTTAAATTACATATATCAACATTCGTCCAACCGTTAATTAATTGATAATTTAACCGACAGACAGTGTCACTTTCCTACAACATTAGCAGTCATAGGCAATTAACTTCTTTATCATCAAATTCTACCATCTCATCACCTTCACTAACCATAAATCACCATCAAACGCTCACCACACAACAATAATAATTTATTACTAGTCTTGTCAGATAGAACACAAAAAAAAGACCGTTTTGTAATAATTAGTGAGAAATGAATTTCATTCCTGTGGCGTGCAGTTATTTGTGGCACTTGCTGATATTATACCAAGATGCAGCCAGAGTTGCCACTCTGTTGGGCAATCTTGATTCTTGATAATTGATTAAATTGTATGAATGTGTGGCTGTGGAATTAGAGATTTTGTATCGTGGCTTACTAATTTGTTAAAATTATAGCGCTGTTATTTTTTGTGATAGTTCTAATTTTAAAATTATTTTTTGTATATTGTGTGAGTGTGATAGTGGAATTATTAAAAAACGCATATACCTGCTCCGTTCCGTCGCGGGTAATTATATAATTATATCATTTTGTCACAATATAAAACATAATATACATAATATATAACATAATATAATTATACCATTTTGTCGTTTACTGATTTGCTAAAATTATGGCGATGTTGTTTGTGTCATTATATAGAAATCATTATGTTTTTGTGAGATAAATATTGTATTTATTAGTGCAGAATAAGAGATGACATTGTATCAATGCTCAGTAATTTGCTAAAATTATACAATATAAAGAAGACAATTAAATATCCCTCAACAATCATGAACCTCATGAGATACGGTTTCGAAAAGTTATATCATTAACTATCTTAATTAAGACTAGAGAAATGCCTATTACAAAATATTTATCTAATGTGACCAAAAACATGTCAATAAATTAAGACATAATGAAGACTGATCTATGAATGAGTGAAATGATCGGCATCTCATTCAGTTAACGAATGAACCAGCTAATGAAAGCAATTTATCATTCCTCCACGAATGTTGGAAGATCGTGTTTAATTATGCAGATAATTTATAATATTAGGTATTATAACCATTGCAGTAACTACATAATAATATGTAGAAAAATAAGAGTTTAAAAAGGTATTTGTTTAGTTTTTATTAGCAAGACGTTGAAATAATAGCATAAATAAACAAAAAAACTGCGATTCATAGAGCATTCTACTCCTTTTTTGAGGTGGTTAAATCGTGTAATGAGACCTCCCGCCTCTGGTTTAGCGGAAGGGACTCTTTGTCTAAAATACACCCTCTTCTTTCGGTTACCCACTGGTCAGGTAATCCTGCTTAGGCAGTTCTCGGCGTGATTATTCTTCGCCTGTTGTGCAATTTTTACCTCATAAGTAATATCTTCAATTCTGATACAAACGCTGCCTCTCTTAGTGTGGGACTGGTCTAACTACTATTATGCTCAACATATCACCATAAAAACGGGTTTGGTCGACGGAAGAATAGACAAAACGCAGAACGATACAGAATGTCAATTTTTAAAAACAAAATAATTATAATGTTACTATTCTTTAATGGTACAGAATTAAGCCATAATTGTACAAAGAAACAATCGAATTTTATAGAAATTACTATGAAATAACTTTATCTATTCTTTAAAGAATAGAGATAGAATTGGTCATGCTACGCGTGTAATCGCAGGTCTGTAACATTATTTAATTTCTTAAACGTAAAATGCCATTAGCTAACCAAAAAACACTAGGTACTTTCAATATTTAGCTCACTCTTGCGAAACACACATGAAAAATTACTCTGTTTTGAGATCAACCATTTGTCACAGCTACGGACACAAGTGAAAGATGTCAGTTTTATTTTTCTTTTTTTCTTTTTTTTTTCATTTTATATCGTGACGTTGACAGAACTCGCGTGTGTCGGCAAATCCGATATGACTCGATTTAAAACGTTAATTAGACACGGAATGCATGTAATTAGGTTAGTATAGGAAGTCTTTCTTTGAGTCGTAGTAATTAGAATGTGCAGTTTCACGCTTTTTTGTTTACTGGTTTTTGTGTTTGAAGAGCTCAGTTTATACGGATTGTTGGCCATAGTTTGCAGTTTACTTTGTAAAATACTAGTGATTGTAGTTCGCACAAGCATCATCTAATTATGTAGCTACATGAAATACACACATCAAAAGTGTCTAGGGATCAAGCATTTTTATGCGGATTTCTTGAGATTGAGATGTGGCTTTGTAATAAATTTATGATTTTATAAATTTATATGGATCCCTTTTGGTGCATTTCATAATTTGAATCAGGAACTGTAAATCAAATTCGAGTAAAAGATGAAAATCAGCTGTCAATATTTTCCCTATAAAAACATACAACGCATTGAAGACATTATTAGTGCTACTGTTTCCCTACTACTGATTAAAACCAACGTTATTATGGAGCGGCGACGTCATTTAAGCAGGGAAGAAATGCTCAGAGCCGTGGGAATGATAGAAGCTGGTTCCCGGCAACGTACTGTGGCTTTAGCTCTGAATACAAGTCAGAGTGTTATCAGTCGACTTTGGACACGTTACCGAAGCACTGGTACCGTGGCTGAGCGCCATGGAGGACGGTATCGCTGCACCACACGGAGACAAGACCGATACATTCAAATCTTAACTCGAAGAGCTCCAACAATAACCGCCATGATGTTAGCCGTGAGGCTTCATCACTCTTCAGGGAACTTAATTAGCGACCAAACAGTCAGAAACCGCTTGCATGAAGTGAACCTTCATTCCCGAAGACCGCTACGGGTACCACCTATAGCAATGCACAATCGTAGGATTCGATATCAATGGGCTCTTGAACACAGAAATTGGGCAGAAGAACAATGGCGTTTCGTGTGCTTTTCTGATGAGTCTCGTTTTGGTATGAGACCGGATACAAGACGTATACGACACTGGAGAACCCCTGGACGCCAACAGCGATTAAAATCCTGCCAGGAAGTCCATCCTTATAGTGGTGGAACCATCATGGTATGGGCGGGTATTTGGATTGGCGGAAGAACTGAGTTGATTTGGATCAGAGGCAACCTCAACGCTCAAATTTATGCTGAGACGATTGTATCAGACGTCATCGTTCCTCTACAAGTGCAAATCGGTCCCTTATTTCAGTTAATGCATGATAATGCACGACCGCACACCGCAAGAGTTGTAAGACAGACTCTCGCCGCAGCTAACATCAATGTCCTGCCCTGGCCTGCTCAGTCGCCAGACTTGAACCCGATTGAGCATGCATGGGATATGCTACAGAGAAGATCTCTGCCGAATATGGAGGGTATCCAGTCGCAAGAAGACCTTTTTTTGTTGTTGCAACGAACATGGGCGGCCATTCCACAGCGTGATTTGGATGAACTCATTTTGAGTATGCCAAACCGATGTTCTTGTGTTGTTAGTGTTCGCGGTAGAAACACGGATTATTAATTGTTTAAGATACCCAATAAAATTTTAAAGAAAACTGTTATTTCAGTCTTTTTTTCGAACTTTAATGTTAGTGGTTCAAATGTCAAAAATCCCTTTATTAGGAAAATGGCAAATTTCTTTATGAATGCAAAGGTGACTTGGTTTATCGTTACTGTGACAAACGATAACACTTTATTTGATGAATCCTTAAAGAACATTTTAATTAATATCAATCAGGAGAAAAGTTATTGCAAAAATATATGTTGATCCCTAGACACTTTTGATGTGTGTATATATTCGTTTCAGTTTTAAATGACCAATTAGTTAGACCGTGGTTGTCAATAGCTTGTGCCTTCGCCTGAAAACGCTTGGGGGCATTAGGGATACTAAAACCAAAGCACTTTTTTCAGTTTGACCATTACAGGCACTTTTGAATTATCAAATAGATTGTAGTATGGTGTTTATCAAAAAGCAATGTAGTAACTACCTGCATGTATTTGAATGATGATATTATGTACCCGCAAAAGTGTCGCCACGGATATTAGGCGCTTCGGCTTTCAGTCTAGTGCAGTATTCAGTAAAATCACTTTTCCTAAAAACTCTAGTAAAACCCGTTAATTTTTTTCCAGTTAAAAATAATTGGAACAGTAGTTTAAACGTGTTTAAATACGTATTATTATGCAACGTGTAACGTTAATAGCGTAAAACGTCTCGTGGGGTAACTCAGCCCATGTTACTGAACAATGTTTGTTCTAAGAATTTTGGAAATTCGCAAAAAAAAAAAAAAAAACATTCTGATGGGCCCGATGAATTTCTCATTTTGTATGAAAAAGCAATATTTTTTTGGGAATTTCCAAAAGTCTTGGAACAAACATTGTTCAGTAACATGGGCTGAGTTACCCCACGAGAGGTTTTGCGCTATTAACGTTCACGTTGTATACACGTACTTTACAGCTTTTTTTTTATGCTCGCATTTGACCATCATCTCGCCTGACGATAAGCTAATTGAAAAATAAGCTTTAAAAATTACAAAAGTCATTTTCAAACTGCAATCCAGCAACAAATTTAATTAATTACAGCCCACGCGATAATGAATGCGAATTAACAATTATTACTTAATACTGGTCGATAAGTCAGGGCGAGATATGACAAGAACGCCGCCTGCCTTGGGAAGCTTACCTAGTGTTGTTAGGGTTGCCAAAAACTTTTGAGTTAATCTTAGTGAAGTTGCTTTCTTTCATTTTACGTAATAAAATTATTAAATAAGGGACCACTCTGGGTGGAGCCAAGGGAGTATCAGGCTCGTACTGACAATCCACGGTGTCCTTCAATAGCCCATTACGTTCCGGGGTCACGGTTACCTGATAAGACGGCATGGTCCATGATCGGATGGCAAGTCTCCCATTACTCGCCGTCCGGATGCCCGCGCCTCAATGGTATCCAATGATTTAAAAGAAAAGTCTTTTTTTTTTATTTGTTTCTAATACCCTCACTAGAGTGCTAACTAGATTTACATATTACTTGGTTTAGACTAAATGTTATTAGGATTTGGTATTTCAGAGCAGCAGCCAGCAGTTTGGAAGGTGTCGGGTGTGTCCGTGTGACACCCCCGTGATTCTAAAAGTCAAACCTATTTTTTCTTAAGTTGAGTGTGTTTACAATCTAGTTTTAAAAGAGTAAGGGAAGAGAGCTTACTCCTGTATTTAGGGACATTAATTGTGCTGTATAATATCTCCCGCGTCGATCCAGTCTTATAATCTACTTAGGATAACTGCAAAATTGATTGATTATTGTTAAAAATAACTTATAATTATGCTCTACAAAATAATTAACTAATGCACCGCAAGAAAGTGGACGTGACAACCCTAATCACGGCGCGCCCACTTCGATGCGATCTATGACATGGAAGAGATAAGACGAATGGACATAGTTGAGAAGGCATTTCTGGGAAAATCTTAGTATTGTCTCCGCTTTGTCCATATTCGAAAATGACGCACCAACCTACATAATTTTGTGATCTGAAAAATTACTGTCCATTGTGTTGAATACTGTAGAGTTCTTTATGGGGTAAGGAATTACTGTGATAAGGCTGTGTCTTAAAAGATTCAGTAAGGTGCATCATCTCTTATATCTTTTACGATTTGTGACGTTATAGCATAAACGAAGAAATAATAGCCACGCTTTCAGTAAAAAGTATTTTGCATAATGCAAAAAACGGAATGTTATTAAAAAAAAATTCAATGCATTTTGAGATAAACTCACAAATGTTACGCTTATTTTTAAGTTTTATGAAACAAAACACCTGGAACTATAATGTTTTGTTTTTGAATAAATATAATATCTTCTGACCGATCTGCCGCAAGTCCGTCCGTCAAATAAAACTCCCCAAGTACAGTGGTTTTAAGATTATTATGCAAATTACATAGTTCTAAGCCGATTAGCACCAGTATAACATTTCATTACGATTGCTAAGCTATGGTGCTGAGTTATGACTGTCATATAAAACATGCGGTCTACCTTGGTTCGCCCACGGTAGGCCTGAGGCAATGATGGGGTTTAGAAACAGCTGATAAAATGACATAACTGAGCCATTTAGTTTTGCTGATTATTTTGATAAGACACGATGTAAGTTAATTGTTTTAGAGCGATTGTGAAATGTAAATGTAGACAAATTGAGGACTTCTGTAATATTTAAAAGAAAGACCCTGTATAGTACCCATGACCTGAGGGATGACGTGGATCTAGAAAGGGAGCTACGCTACTAGTTACCCATGACCTGAGGGATGACGTGGATCTAGAAAGGGAGCGCAGAGCATTGTCAGTTAGGGCGAATATGTTGGCCCGCAGATTTTCTCAATGTACAGACGCAATTAAAATAACCTTGTTTAAGGCGTATTGCACATCACTGTACTCGGGAGCTCTGTGGTTCACATATACCAAAAAGGCTTACAATGCTCTGCGCATCCAGTACAATAATGCATTCAGGGTATTGTTGCGACTGCCGCGGTTTTGTAGTGCCTCGGCAATGTTTGCGGAGGCACGTACTGATGGCTTCGATGCACTGTGGCGTAAAAAATCAGCCTCATTACTCTGCAGGCTACGGGGCAGTCCTAACACTAACCTGCAGTCAATAGCCGCCCGGGCCGACAGTCCGCTAGTGTGGGCGCTCGTGAACCGGACACGTTCCGTTTTATGTATTAAGTACTAACATAGATTTTATAAGCAGTTTTGTTGGTTCTCTATTGTGTGACCTAACTTTTTTATACATAATCTAATGTGACATAATTTTTTTTGTCCTAATCATCATTTGTCCGAATGATAACTTGCCCGAACTTAATACACATAATTTCGAATGCCATAACATTGAAATTCCTAAATACTGTATGTCCTAAATTTGTTTGTCATAAATATTACAATCTATAATATTCAAAATACATAAAACCGATTGTCATAAAATACATATAAGTCCTAAAGTTTGTTTTGTTACTGATTACCACCCAATAAGGAATATAGACGGAGCCCCGCTTCGCGGGGCTCCTATTTCTGCGTGCAAGGTTTAAAGTAACCTAACACGAAGGGGATGAACCTAACCTGTCCGTGTCGGGGTGCCCACAAGTTTCGAGCTCGCTTCGCTCGCTCTTGGATCCCAAGATCTTCGGTTTCTAAGCAATTTAATGAAATATCAGTTTTACTATACCTAATTGAACATTCGGAATAATACACATTATGTAATACAATGATTAGGACATATGACTTTATTTCATACAAAATTAGGAGATTCAATTATTATGATACTAGATATTATGCCAGAACAGCTTTAGAAGTGAAGATAATTATGTAAAACAAAATTTAGAACTTTTGATCATTATGGTAACTGAATTTTATACCAAACGTGTTATGGATAATGATTTTCGGACAAACAGTTTTAGGTGACGAAAAGGGATACCAGTTTTGTTACTAACACTATAGATCATTGTAGTCTGTTCAAATAAAGATAAATAAATAGTAAGGAGTGGGTGGAATAAGGTATGATGATGATGAAACTGTTGGTCATCATTATCATCATCATCAGCCTATTAATGTTCCCACTGCTGGGACAGAGGCCTCCTCTCTATGAGAGAGAGTTGGGCCATCATCCACCACGCGGGCCCAGTGCGGATTGGTGGATGTCACATGTCATCGAATTTTTGGTTCTAGAACATGCCGGTTTCCACACGATGTTTTCCTTCACCGGCGTTTTGAGAGCTGTGGTGATGAAATCAATTACACAAAGTAATGCGCCTGCCTGGATTCGAACCCACGACCTACAACTCGTAAGTCGGGGCCGATACCAATGGGCCACCACTGCTCTGTTGGTAAACCTTAATAAATAAATAAATAAACTGGGAAGTTTGTGTCCTCAAACAGTCGCAAATATCAACTAAGCAATAAATAGCTAGTACGACCAATTTTCTCTTCAAATCGTATGCCACATCCATTTCACCTATTCTTCAAGCCGATCGGAACAGGTGTCTCTGAAGCGACATTCCTGTGGTAAACGGCTCTAACTCCTGTATACCGTAACCATGGGATGGACCCATTTATCACAGTATATAGATACTAGATAGATAGGTAGAGGGTACAGGTGACCCTACCATGACTTCTAAAGCGTGAGTGGTTCCGCTCAGGAAACGAGATGGCGCTAGACGACTTGTATAGCTCTGTCTCTTTCCCACAGCCTAACTATTTACAATCTAGGATGTTGTGGTAGGCCACCAGGTTGTCTATATAACTGTGTGGATCGTTTAGCGGAATTAGGCCTCTGTCTCGAATTTTGCGATGAGCGAAGCCATGGGGAGAGGAGTTTTTGCATTATAATAAAATGGATCTGTCCTCTCCGCAGTAGCGGGGCGTGAGCGGACAACGGGCGGTGCACTCCAGACGAGCGGTTACCTCCTCACGATTCAGAAAAAATCCTAGTATGGGGCTACGTTTTAAAAATAATATTGCACTGAACGTAATTGTTAACTACACTACATTTTTTCAGGCCCTCTAGACAAACGGCAAGCGATAAAAGTAAGCGCTCATGAGTCAAGTATTTACTAGTATTTTAAATTTAAAATCTACTAAAGTCTACTGAGCGTTAAAGAACAAATAGAACGAACAAAAACGCTCTGTAATCTATATGTAATCGATTTTCAACGTTATACGCTACGGTATAAAGCTGAAAATCTAATTGAGACTAGTAAGCGTTAATGTTTATCACGTGCCGTTTATCTAAGGGGTCTTCTCCCTTAGCCAAGTAACACACGATAATCGTAAACGCTCCTTAGGCTCTAATAAATTTTCAACTTAATGCTCTAGAGTTTATAATTGAAAATCTATTGTAGATTACATTCCGTTTATTGTTCCGTTCGCTAAAAGGCTAGCCTTAGCAGTTTCATTTAGACGCCTCACTAACAAGTGACAGATAAATACCATCGCCCACTGTTTATTATATTAGGAACTAGTTCGACCAGACAAGTTGACATTTGTGTGGGATGACCAACAGAACTAGGCTTTGTAATAAATGATAGTTTGTTTGACCTAGTCCTAACAGGATAGAAAACATTGTTGTGGCTCATTTATCGTGTTGATTAAGTTATTTTGGATGACTTCATGATCATTTACTCGTAGGGTATTTTACTGTATTAGTAAATTGAAAATCTGTTAAGTCCGTTTTAGAGTGTTGAAAAACAATGAACATGTATTTTTTTTTTTCCAAAATCAATGAATATTGACAAAAATAAAACGCTTCCCCGCGGGTCCCATCTGAGTGGGGTCAATCGACCAAAGAGCTCCAAATTGACTGGACATGGACAGGACGTGGACTTGTGACGTCATAAGGCCAGTAAAATTATACCGACCGGCTGACGTTTTGTGATTCTTAGAAGCGTCGTTTCTTCCTTAATTTTGGTTTATGTGACTAAAGCAAAAATACGTGTCAAATACATATTTCTTGATCGCCCATTGGACCCCCAGCCGCCAGTACAATGATCCGTCAAAAAGAACATACGTTTATAATGCGGACAGCGAAGGAGTGGAACTCTCTGCCTGCGTCTGTGTTTCCGAACGCATAAAACCCTAATCTCTTCAAAGTTAGAGTGAACAGGCTTCTTCTGGGTAAGCTCACTCCATCGTCGACCTTGTCTCAGTCATTCCTGACCTAGACTAAGGTCAAGAGCAAACCCAACTCACATTAAAAAAACCGACTATCAAATTCCGTTGCATAGTTTTAAAGATCTAAGCATACTTAGATAGGGACAGACAGACAGCGGGAATCGACTTTGTTTTATATTATGTAGTAAAGATTCACTTCGTGAACGAATGTAACTCATTGTAATATTGATTTAAATGGCCGTTTTAGACCTGCTGGCTCATCCGTATCTGCGGACGATACAATCTCGAGATAACTAGAGCTTATCTCTCCCACACACTGACCCAGTTCACACCAGTTAACCGACTGCGCTGATAAGTATGATTACGATTTCACCTGACACTTTCCTTATCACGCCTAGGTGGGCGGGTAATGATTATAAAATTGTTGGGAATAACGGCTTGGATGAAGGTATGGGCGCTAGGTAGTATCTTTATTTTCACAGAGTGAGACCCATATAAAAGAGCAGCGTTGAATTTTACACCTTTGGTTCAATGCAGAGAGTTTATTATCCTACAGTGCTATCTAAATTCTAATCTAACTAATATTATTAAAGTAAACATTTGTGAGGGTGAATGGATTATGAATGAATGGATGAATGTTTCTTACTCTTTCACCTAAAAACTACTGAAAAGATAGTATACAACCTTTAAAGCCCTTAGTACACTAAGCGACCCAAGTCTCTTTTACCTATCTTACGAGTTTGGTATCCATTGACGCGTGCCTGTGTACGAAACTCTATGGATTTTTATTGCGATAGTCGCCTGGATACCGAAGTCGTAATGTATCGGAGACTTGCGCCGCCTTGTGTACGGAGGGCTTACAGTACAAAACCCTACTCTTAGGCCATCTTTGCAAATAAAACCCTAAAAGCATTAAACTCTTCATAAAGTTCATGAAATAGTGTCAATAATAGTTTGATAAATAACGATTAGATATCAAGTTTCTCACGTATTTTTATCATTGATAGTAAATATTGATACTTTTACTGAAAGTTCAATGACCCGAGGAATATTTTGTTTCTGTCTTTTGATGTCACAATCACATAAGTATGTAAGTTTATAAGTCTTATTTTAATTTTTTTTAAAGAAATTGAGGAAACTTCCACTTTCTTATTTTCGTCATTTGTAATATTTTCGTAATACGAGTATATTGCTCGCGACTTCGCCCGCGAGTGTCAAAAATTGTTCCACAGGATTTTATTAGCGGGATAAAAAGAATCCTAAATGGTAGTCCTAACTATAATCTATATCTGTTCGTAATCTAGATAAATTTAAAATTCAAATATTCTAAGTGAACGTAAGTTTATTTTGACCAACATTATAACATTACATTAATTGTGCACTTCGTTTAGTAAAAGTAAAAAATAATATTATATTCTTTCGTTTTGTACTATTAAAAGATACGTGTGTAGAAAATAATTTCGTATTTATTCAAAACAACTTTTTTTTTGAAGTATTAAGTGAAAGTCTACGTTTTATGTGTGCTCCTTTCTTTTATATTAAAACAAGGAACTAACTGTCTTAGTTTTTTGTAACTTACTAATTAGTTAAAAAAATTATATGTTTTATACCATTATAATATCACGTTGCCTGAATTTTTGATGACATTAAGCTCGCCCCCTCGGGACTTTAACACGACTAGCATTTAGGTGTACCATTTAGGGTATACCTCTGATTAACGCTTTGGTGTGATGGTATGTTATGAATTGAGTTTGTTTCCACATAAAAAAGTGAAAAACATAAATTATTCGTTATTTTCTCTTTTACTTTGCTTTGGGAACAAACCCAGCTTTTTTTAATTGTAACTATCCCGTACATACAAACTTACGAACAAATAAATAACAGTACTAGGTATTTGAATAAAAGGGTTTTTGTAAGTTCGCCACAAAAATGATTCCCCACGAAAAAAAATATGTTATTGTATAATATTATATTTTTGATTATTGTACATTCGACCCATTTTTTCCGCACGGGGATAGCAGAACAATTAAATTATAAAATCCAGCACAAAACTACCGAAAATGAGGACACAATGTGGAATCTGAACGGAAAGTACTAGGAGAACAGGATCAAAACTTTTTTTCGAGGGGAATAATTTTTGTGGCGAACCTACAGCAACTTGAATAAAACATACCTACATGATAATATTTACTGCGGGTACTCAAAGCCGAAAAAGAAAATAACTTACACAACGTTTTGCACAATTCCTTCAAACTCTTTTGTTAACGTGCTTTATGCAATAACTTAGCATTTAAACATTTCATCATACGTTTGCACACTTTCTTCAAATTATCACCAGAATCTACGGTTAAGTCTTTATGGCATTTTACATGCAAGTGTACATTTATTTCGATTGTTTTGATTATAATCTAAATGTTATAAGACCGGTATTTTGAATGAAGTGACAATGGTGGCCCAGTGGTATCGGCCCCGACTTACGAGTTGTAGGTCGTGGGTTCGAACCCACCCTGGCGTATTACTTTGTGTAATTTATTTCATCACCACTGCTTTCAAAACGGTGAAGGAAAACACCGTGAGGAAACCGGCATGTCCTAGAACCAAAAATTCGAAGACATGTGACATCCACCAATCCGCACTGGGCCCGATTGGTGGATTATGGCCCACTCCCACTCAGAGAGAGGAGGCCTGTGCCCCAGCAGTGGGAACATCATAGGCTGATAATGATATTGAAATCTCATCAACTGCCTAGCTTTTTCCCAATAAAGGGTCGGCTTCTAGTCAAACTGGATGCAGATGGGTATCAGCATTTTACATGGAGCAACTGCCTGGGTAACTGGGTAATAGGCCTTTGGCAACAGTGGTGTAGCTAGACGGGGGCGAGGGTCTCGAGGGGGAAAAGGGCCTCGCAGATGCACCTTGCCCGGTCCTAGATTCGGTCTCGCTACTGTGTCGCTACTCGCTACGCCATCGCCACTGCTTGGCAAGATTGATTGTTAGACTTTCCAGCTTCCGACTATGATTGGGATTTTTAGCAATTAAAAATTATGCAGTTATGTGTCAGAGCTCTAATTTAATCTCCTTTTTTCTTCATGTTTTTTTTTAAAATAAAATTGGCTTTTAGCACACTTTCCTATCATTTGGTAAATCTTAACGCAATAGGAAAATAGCTTTTACAATAACAAATCAAAAACAAAGTTATTTGTACGGTTTTCTATGTTACTCAACCGCAATAATAGAAGAGGCATGATTCTACAATCTACAGTTACTCCCAATCAATGTTATTTTGATTCAACGTTTGTATTTATCTAAGGTTGTCATTTTCCAAGAGAAAAATCGTTTTTACGTCTTGATATTAAGTACTATGTAATAAATTCAGTTTTGTCAAAAAACTGTATTTAAGAAAGAGGCTTTTTGTTGTTGCTGTTTTTCTTTTAAAAGAAACGATGCCCCTCACTAGGAATTTCTTCCTGTGTCGTGGGTGCATTTACGAACATAGAAACTCACATACACAAACACCCAGATCTGGAACAACTACTTGCAGAACATGCATTTGCATGCATTTTTTCTATTTGTTCCGTGCGGGAATTGAACTCGCGACACGCTGCACAGCAGTCGATCGCTCAGCCACTGCGCAAACCATGTCATCATTCTATTCACCAAGCATTTAAGCATTAATTAGTCTCCTTTTTCTACCTGCAAGAACCAAGAACCACCAACCAAGGGCCTTTGCATTGCAATAACACACTAAAATTAGCATAATATTTCCACTATTGGGACACAGACATATCTGTTATAAAGGAGCTATACCTACAGCTCATTAACGATGTACCAATTCTATAGTTCAATCTTTCCAAATTCGGAGAAACCTTTGAAACATTCTAGAAATCAAAAGTTTACATACCTTATTAAAAACGTGAATGGATCTTTAATAACGCTCTAAAATTCGATTTGCTGTTTATTTATTGACATATGATATTTTAGCTAGTGACAGGTGACACAGAAGTAAAAGGGCTTAAGTTACAAAACAGCGGTTTTATATTTCCACGATTTATATAGACAAGAAATTATGTTCTAAGGTGGAAGCATCAACTCAACACTATTATTTTATATAATCATAAAAATCTTTAAAGAAAAGGCAGTATAATCCGATTTTCTTGCTTACTTTCGACATCCCTATAGTTAGATCCCAAAACCACAGTCTTCACTAGTTTAGATCATAAAGCATTTGAAAATCTATCTGTTCAACAAACATACTTTGCCGTTATCTCTAAGAATAAGGAACATTCCACATTAAACATTTGTTTGGTGAAAGTAGGGTTGCCATCTCTAAAATTTGGAAACCAGAACAAGACGCGTGAAATCCCGGATTTTAGAGTCCAGGGTGTCGAGTCTGCTAATTATTAGTCAGAATGGCGCCACAATGGCGTTTCAATTGTAGTGCTTATTCGAACCATTTTTTACTGCTGAGTAAAAAATGGTTCGAAAATTGAAACGCCATTGTGGCGCCATTCTGACTAATAGTTAGCAGACTCGACACCCAGAACTCGGACATGAGTCGAAGTGCGCACCTTGGCAAGGTGGCAACTGCGTCGGGAGGGGACGGTGAATGTGCGTGTGTCGCGGGTGGCCCAAGACTTTAAATTTTTAAACCTGGACTACAAAATGAACCCCAGACACTCTCCGGATGCCCTCTAAACTAGGACAAATCCGGGGAAACACGGACGGATGGCAACCCTAGGTGAAAGTAATTCATGAATATTGGAAGAATATTTTCAATTGTCAGATCATGTGCGATAGTTACGTATCGCTGGTAATAATGTCACTGATATTTGTGAAAGTTTTCAGAATTTAACTAGTATGAAGGAGTGACGTCACAATAATTTGCTTTTACCATACGAAATGTACGGAGGAATCGCGTTTTGACAGCCCATACAAATTATTTCTATTGTTTGGTGATTTAAAACCATATTTTAATTGGAAGTTCATCGTGAAGGTACAAAAGATGGGATATAATATAAAAAACAAAAGAGTAGGTAATTTTAAACTGTTAAAAATAAGTACACAATGAATTATTAATTTGGTAGGTATCCTATATAAGACCGTACGCTGGATTAAAGCCGCGGTCTTATTGGAAATCAATGGGGGAGGTCTATGGTCCGCAGTGGACGTCCTATGGCTGATATGATGATGATGATGATGATCCCAAAATATTCTTCAAATCTGTAGTGACATAGAGGGTCAAAACCTGTCGGGGCCGCGGGATTATAATAATATTATCAGGTAACCCTGACCCTAGTACGTAAAGAGCTATTGATGGAACACTGTGGTTTTTAGTCAATACGAGTCTTAAAGTCCCTTTCTAAGATAATATTTGATGATTTTACAACGATGAAAAATAAAAATCCTTAAATTCAAACACAAACATTCCACAAGACATACCAACACATAACTGCATAATCTTAACAAATGATTTAGCTAATCGTAATCGATTAGTTGCGACTCGCGACGCGACCGCGATCACGATCGGTCGCAAGCGCAATTCGCAGGAAGCGTTCACAACCGTGTAATCAATTCTTCTTTAGCCGTGTGTAAGAACAAGCAAGCGCGTGTATGTAATTAGATTATACGGTGCGCAGGCGCCGAGTAAATGTTTATACAGTAGTTTAAGTTTAGTTGGTTACTATGCGACTTTTCAAATTGATAATCTTGTAGAAGATTCTCTTCGGAGGCTATACTTAATTTATGCACGTATACATAGAGCATAATCACAAGTATAATGAGAAAAAACTTTTTAGGAGAAAAAGATTTCAGCAGGTTAGTATTCAATACCGAAAAAGGTGGTCTCGTTTTACATTCAAAAGGCTTGGTCTAATAAATGAGTACTATATCTATGCCAAGTTGATTTATTACTTTTTTATACCATATAATACAAAGGTGACAAAGAAGTTTACGGCCAGCTTGATGGCAAGCGATCATGATAAACCTATAGACGCCCAACATCAGAGGAACCTCCTGCACTTTGTCGAACTTGCAACTTTTCCACGCCCCTTTAGAGGTGTGAAGAAAGAAGGGAGGGTTGTGCCGTCAGTTAAAGGGACAACAGTTTCGGAGAAATGTGCTCACACCGTGGGTTTCTTATCTGTCGTTACAATGATCTAACTGGAGAAGAAAGTGGCTTACCCGTTTCGATGTTTGTGTTAAAGGCATTGTGAAGCTTGTTACAGTAGGTAGGTATGTTTCAGAACTAACGAGAAAAATTACTTTCTCAAAGATTACGTCACATTCTGTATACAAGTCTTACTAAAATATTTAATGTTAGGTAGGACCACTCTTAGATCCGGCCAAAATGAAAGTAAATGCAAACAAAAACATTCTAAAAGTAGGTACTATAGAGCCTTTTACATCATAACTTCATTACTTAAATATTATTTTAAGGATAGGTTTCATCGTAAGCACTTATATCTTTACATATTAATTATTTATTTAACACCATTTCTAAGTAGACAAACTTCATCTATCACAATCAAAGAACTATTACACAACAATGGGCATACCTGTCAAATAGTCAATCATTGTAATTTACATCTTATGCCAAAGACGTAAGACCACATAACGCTTGTACGCGATTAGCAACTGCTTTGTCTTGACATCAAGAGTTGCGATTATCATTTGTTTGGTAATCGATGTCAAATCTATGTAATCAAGTAATCAAGTGTTCGTGTAATTATGCAATTGACACCGTATAATAGCAGCTATAGAGTTGCTATTACGACGATAGTTAAATGTACGAGGTGATTGGTTGGATAAGTATTGATTGGTATTAATATTGTTTCTTCGGTCTATAGATAGAAATGCGGTAATAGAAATATTATTAACATTTTACTTATTCTAGATACTTTTAACCATTAACACTTGTGCTAGGCAAAGATTAATTAACATTACCTCTAAGGCCAAATGTAAGCTAAAGTTGTAGTACCTAATATTAATATACAAGAAAAATTTGTATGACTTACAGAAAATTGGTCCGAGTTTGCCTGCTTGTTTATGTTGGTTTAAATGTTTGTTATAACTGCGCCCATGACAAGGAAATAGTGTGCATCGTTTAAAAAAAGAATGAGAAAAGGAAATGAGGTCCTCCCTCCATTTGATTTCTCCAATCAGGTACAAATTCAGGTTTTTCTATGGAAAATCATTGAATGATCCACATAGATTTAGAGCATGGACTGAGACCTCTATCGTAAGAGAGAAAAACAATGGGGATGGCAACTGGGAAACGAATGGCGCTAGTATAGCTAGTTCCAAGCATCGTCATTGGTTCAAATCTTATAGGTACTTTAAAATAGTACTACCTCATTGGTCGGATTAGGACTTAGCTATGGTCACGCCATCTACATTGTCTTTGGCTGGCCTTGTCCATTGAAGGACCATCATCTCTTTTCTGCACAACATAGATAATATCTTTGTTGGTAATGTAAACGTAAAGGAAGAGATAGACGGTCCTAGAAATGGATTCTCTCTCTAAATATAATTGCCACAGTCTCTAAGTATGGCAATTATTTTAAGCAGTTCAGATATGAAGTGCATTCTGCTTGTGCGTGCAATGTAACCATTTCATACATAGAAGAAATGATAATGATTTAGCTTGTAATTTATAAAGTGAATCAATTTAAGAAGAATTGTCACCAGTGGCCATTTTAGACCCACTGGTATTTGAAGCTCAGTTTTGCAGGTGAACAAACGACTTGGATAATATTGATTCACTGAATCTCCGTTTTACTATGACTATTAACATTGTATGCTTAAAAAAAACTAAAAAAAAAACATTCTCGTTTATCATAATTAAGTACACTGAGCTAAAATTATTGAATTAAGATTATCAATGTTTCTGCTATGGTCTATTTGTGGAACTGGAAAATTCAGTGACGCTTCAGTGGGTAGATATCACTTTCTTTGTGTGGCCGATGCACTTGCCAGTGCTTCCGTAGGTGCTGAGAAACTTGAGTATTCACTTTGGCGAATGTTACATTACAGAAAAACAGTCCAAAGCGTTCTGGCGAGCCTTTTACCGAGCCGACTTTCAAGTCTGGCACCTTCGTGTAGAAACATTTTTGACGACCATCAAGTAGAGCGTTCGATAGAAATGTTCTTGGTTTGGCTCTATGCTTAGCTCTGTTCGATGTTTAGTTTGACAATAATTTTAAAAAGCGAATGCTCCATGTTTTAGAAGTTATAAATGAATGCTCAAGTCTATCAGTACCTTACCACGATTGGCGTAGTGGTTGCTGTGTTGGTTGATTCCCGGATGGAACACATTTTTGTATGGTTGTTTCTATTGTTACCTTTTCACGTTCAAATTACTGACAAGTGTACAGAGACGGACATATCCAGAAAAAGGTAATGTTTCTGGAAAAAACAATAACAACGTATGGCGCCACATGTGCGATTGGAATTGATGATTGATTTATAAAGAAAACATTGTTACAAATTCTAAATTAAAACACACAATAATAAGCCACAGGTAAAAACTAGTACTAAGTAAAATAAAATAAAAAACAAACAATGCGACGTTCAAAGCACATGTACTGCAACTGGCGTTCAAAAGTGAATTAAACGGCACTGTACAATTATAATTTTTGTTCTCATTCGAAAGTCTACATGAAAAGTCAAGGTTACTGGACACAGACACTATCGAGGAATGCAGGTGGATGTGTGATTAAAGCAGGATGTTTATTTTTTATTATTAAATGTTGAGGTGGAGGTTACTTGACTGACCAGTGGCGCTATTGTCTGATACTGGCCGGTTTGGAATATTATTAGTACAGTCGATGGCCAGCATTACTTGACCCATTTTAACATTATTTGGCGTAAAAGATGGGTCATTAGATTAATGGGCACCAACTGTACTTATAAATATTAGGAGACAAAGGAAAAGAAAAAAATGCCAAAGAAGAAACTTCGACGTTCGTACGTTGTATAAAGCCATTGCCAATGGAGAGAGGCTTTTGTCCATCAGTGGGATAACATGGGTTGACAGATAGAGAAAATGCTGTGACGATGATAATTAATGCACTAGCCTTGAATAAGAATATCGGAACGATTACGGAAAAGTACTAACTTTTCCACTAATTATTGAAACAATCATCTATTACTATGCAGACTACTATCTAGGTAACTTCATTCTTATTCAGATCTTCCGATGCCGATATCAAAGATTTGAGCTACATACATAATTATTATTAATAGTTATTGTATTACTAAGAATTACTATTTCATAGAAACCAAAACAAACATAAGAAATGCATAAAACCAAATCGAAGATTGATTTATCTTGTGGCGTAAATGACAAGTGTCAATAGAGATCTAGGTCGCTGAAAAGAGGTGTAGTAGGTGTTAAACTAAATACCGAGACACAATTTGAACTAGATAATCTCGTGTCGATAATATTGCAGCAGCATTCGATACAACAGTAATTTCTTAAAGTGTTATCATCTTAAAACTTGAAAGATAATGCGTTAAGCAACGAAATGTTTTGCACTTTTATCGGCATTCCTAATGCCAGTTCAAGTATTTCTTAGTATTTGTGACTTGCATTCATATTAATGTTGATAATGACAACTTAATCTAACATAATAGCAGTATTAAAAGTTATGGCCTTTCACCATGACTTCCAGTGATTTCGAACCTGAGCTAATTTGGACTACTTGTCGACTTACATAAGGTCTGTATCAAATTACTGAAAAACAAGATTAATCCTTGCATAGAACCTTCAATAGTTCACATTGAACATAATCAAAATAAAGCACATCAAATCAATCAAAGACGCAAGGGCAGAACCCACATTAGCTCCAACTAATAACACATTAATCCAATTTTTATTAAGCACTCCAAAAAAATCGTGAATACAATCATCTTTGAACTTATTACATCCAATTACCGAATGATTTAAAAACAAACAGCTAATAATAACTAGTTTAATGAAGCGAGCAGTGAATGTAACCAAAGCCAAGGCTAAAAATTGTAGCACACGGAAGGCGGTATGAGGAAGTCTTCAACATGAAATGTGTGTGTATGTTGGTATAATATTTTGAATTGTATTATGGTCTGATCTGAACAAAATAATATTATTAGGTAGTGTGCGATTATTAATTGCACAAAGGATAGATTATATCTTGAAAATAACTTAAACTAGAAGACATAGATAATTGACATTGTATCAGCATAACGTTGAGTCAAAAACTTGTTCGATTGAAAAATATTCTATCGTACAACTCATGTCAATATTGTTGAGAGAATGTTTTAAAAAATGAAATTAATAAAGAGGACTGTCATTCGTCAAGCACATCGGCTAAGTACAATACTGCGTTTGGGAATGTAAAGCCGAATCAGTACCATCTATTTCTTTCAATGAAATTCAAGATTTAAAATTACGATTAAGTAGGTTAGCTTACCTTACTGAAAAGATCATTAGTGAGGAAAAGATTTTAAAAGCAAAATGTAATTTTAAAGACTATTTAAAAGTTATTTAAAGATCTAATCACCTGCATTGCTGAAAGCGCACTTGTCTCAAATCTGGGACACAGTCACGGAATTTGAATTTGACGAAATGAATAATTGAATTACTGCCAAAAAAGGATACTACAGTATCCAGTTGTCTAGTGTCTAGATTATAGAGGTCAAATCTAGGTCACAAGTGGCACGCATAATTTGCACCTTTCTATGAATGAAAGGTTCATGAGGTGCAATTTGTGTCATTGAATCGGTGCAGGTAAAAGTTGGACCTCAATAATAAGAAGACCACAGATGTGGGACGCTCTTTGAAAAGAAATAAGAAATGGCTCGTCATGATGATGAATAGCATTTTGAAGAAGACTCAGAAGTAGGACAGTTAGGTAATAGATCGAAAGGTGAGGTATAATACAAGACAATAACATAGCTACCAAATATCAAACGAGAAGATTTTTTGAAAAAAAACTGATATTACGAATTGTTTTTTAACATGCCAGATGTATTAGTTCAGAAACTGCCAAAAATAATCCAACAAAGCATATTACCTGTTGATATGACTACTACCTGTTACTATTATTTGGAAAGCATTGCGAATAGAGAAAAAATATCTCAAGATAAAAATCCTGTTAGTGAAGCAAACATGTTTCTTGTACAAAATGATTGTGGCTAACCACTATCAATAGCGGTTATTCGTGTAATTTTATTGCATGTAAGTCAATTGCATATGAAATTGAACCTAACCGCTGTTTACCTTTCACATGAATGCAGTTTTTAATTGAAGCACAAATTAAGATTTCAGGATGTTTTATTTTCATCAATGTTTCTCTGACTATGTACAAACTGGAAATATATAAAAATACTAGCTACCTAGAAGTTAACAAAGCCAATCATTCCCCTCTATGGCTGAATAGTTTTAGGAATGGTTACCGTACACTATACTAAGATAACAGAGTGTTTAATTCGTATTTTCTCAGTATCATCAAATTAGTCTTACTTTATATTGTAGAATAATGAATTGATTTTTGTTATTCGTTTTTATATGCATTTTAACACTCAAGCTTGAATTAACTTTTACTGTGCAATGTGAGTTGTAATTACTATAAAGCAATTTAAAAGACATGAAATAACCAAACGTGCTTTTAGAGCCACATAAGAAAAATATTTGCAATAGAAGATACACAGCAATTTGCCTATCGTAAAATATCTTCCTCATATACATAGAGCTTATAAAGAATCATCCCATGACAACAATAACCCTTTTCAAACAATAGCATCAGCATCAGTGATCATCATCAACAATTTTCCTAACTTTCTATTAACTAGTTCAATAGAATAGAAAACTAGAAGTCACACTTCCGACACACTTAGACCCAGACGTGAGAGCCCAGGTATAGGAAACGATAATTTTACCTTAATTAAAGATGATAGAAAAGCGGAAGGTGATCTTGGGGCAATTATAGCCGTGGAAGTCGGATGAGATGATAACTGATACAGATTTGTAGGGAAAACGTGAAGAGATGCTTAGTAGGATACTTATTATGGTTTATGGACTTCTTTGTACTGCAGTTCAAGACAATAATTTACAACTTTTTGTGACTGTTAATGTAAAATCTACAAACTGAGAGAGGAAGTCTCTTCAATGAGACTTCGGGCTATAACCTGAGAGTTTAGAGGTTACTTAGCGAATCTGTAAATAAATTATTACTCAATCCAATCCTGTGATACTACCGAAAGAACTCAACCAATAGTTGGATAAGCCAGACGGGCCTTAGTCCAGCTAGTCAAATCATCAAATGAACCCAGGGCAGGACGGGAGGTACTATCAGACTTGTACTGACTTAAATCCATGATGTCCTTAAATAGCTCTTTACGTTCCAGGGCCACGGTTACCGGATAGTCCCGCGACGATGTATTAAAGATAGCTTTAGAGCTAGTGAAGATTTAATACGAATCTTGGGACCGGCAACGTTTGTAAAAACAAAAACTAGTATTTTGGTTTAAAATAACTTGAGCTGCTTCAAAAGACATTAACATGGTGTTTTGGTGATTTAAGTTGGACTAAGTTGTTGTTTCATGGTTCAGTAACCTCTACCCTAGGTCAACTTTTACGTCGTGCGAAAGTGAAACTAAAGTTGTCATACCGTATCTATGGTCAGATTTTTCCAACTTCCTAATCCAAATATGAAATGATAACAAATTGCTTTAATATTCATTAAAAACAGCGTGATTCAATCCGAATTAAAAGTAAAATAAACATTCTACAGTAATCCAACTATCGAGTATAAATCAATAAAACATTTTAAAGGCAATAAATCAAGACAGTTATGAAACTTTAACGATAGATCCAAAAGAAAAAGCTTAATTGTTTACAAATTGAATATTATGAGCTATCACAAGTCGTTTTCCAACAATTACATCACACGATGTCTTTACAATGACGATTGTTGTCGTACAAAAGCCTTTGGACCAAGACACTACCACCACGTCCGTTCAAAATTCCCAATGGTAATTAAAACCTGCCGATTGTTTATACATTCTGTTCCTTCACCCTTCCATTGTTCACGACAATCTACCATGAAGGCTCAATAACGAACATTTCATGAACTCCATTTAAAAATAACAATTTTAATAAACTAGAATACGTGTCTGCGTGTAATACTTTCGAATGCATTTAGTTTTGACCTCTAAAATACTACGTGTATAACGAGGTAGCAGTCAACATAAAAACAGAGCAAACTAAAATTAAAAAGTAAAAACAATCAGAAAAAAATACCTTTGTCGTGTTCTGTATTTGCAAAAACGTCGCAATGCCCGCCCGTACGCGATTCTTCACGCCTCGTATTGTTCCTTTGGAACTTTTTATCGTCGACGGCAACTCCTCGTTTTTATAATCCTTCACACCGGCAAAGTATTCCAGTTCAGACACTTCACACTCACTTTTAGCACCAACACTAACACTTTTCACATCATCAAATTGTTTTTCGTTTAGATGGAAATCGTAAAACTTGTCCGTATCGAAGTAATGACTGCTGTAGAACATTTGTTCTTGTTTCATCTTGTCCTGTTGCTTTCGCTCCTCGTAAGTGCTCTCGCTAATCAGTGGAGATTTGGAGCACAAGTTCGCGGGTAGCGACTCCGTCGTGTTCTTGCACTCGCTATTAAACTGAGAAACTAGACGGAACGACGTGAGTTGCGCGCTTTCTTTTGAAATATTAGCATCCTCATTAATATTCTGGTTCGCTTCCTCGTGAGGCTCGGGCTTCGCCTCGCTTTCAGTTTCGACCGTACTTAGTTTCGCTGAACGGTCTCTTATGTCTTGCAGCAGACCCAGCGGTAGAAAGCTACTGTCTTTATTGTTCGCTTTGGCGAACGTCTCGGGCGCGTCGGGCGATTCCGTACTATGTTTCTTTTCTTTTTTACTATATTCGCTATGACTTTCATCGGCGTGCACGCTTACGTTCAGCTCGCTACTATTCAGAGAATCGTATGATATATTCGAGTCGTTATCTTCGAAATCCACTTCGCTTTGGCTGCTCCCGTTTCTCGAGCTGATAAGCGTTACAGATACGGCTTTCTTTATTGAACTAGTTTTTGAGGTCTTCTTTTTCGGTAGAGGCGGAGGAGTTCCGTCAAGGTCGCTGCACGTCCCGGAGTCCAGAGTATCACTAGGGGAGCACTGACCGCTTGACATTACCATATTTGTCATAGAATTTACGAATGAATTGCAATAGATGTATGGCGCTTTGTCGTTCTTCAGATGATCTTCGTTTTCTAGAATTTTCGGTCTGTTTTCATCAGCATTAAGTCTGACTAAGCTGTTATTTTTCTTGCACACGTCGTTAATTTTGAATGTTTCGTAGTCGACGTCGCTCTTGAGGTGTACGCTGGATATTTTTGGTGCTTTCGGTTTGTCTGCGTCGGTGTTTATTCTGATAGTGACCACGTGTGGACCGTTGAGAGCGTCCGTGCTAGGCGTACTCGCGGGTCGATCTGACTGGGTCGCCGCTACGAATACCGTTGCAGATGGTGTCTTTGAATTAAGGACGAGTGAGTGCATCGAACTTAGCGAGTCCATCCGGACGTCGGTAGCGGTGAACCCGTTTGTGTTCATATTGGCTTCGTCACTAGTTATTTGTGTATAAGTTGTCGATCCTCTTTGCTTCACCTTTGGGGGTAAAGGAGGGATGTATTCGACGCTGGGGCGAGGCGTTACTTCTTCCATCATTGTGGTTGCTAATAAATTGGCATAATTAACGGTGCTTCCCGTTCGCAATGCTGGTCAGGTCCGTTCAGATAGTGTTGGATGTATAAGGCATAATGGTTCCGGTGACCGTTCGTGACTGGGTCAATAATCCGCTCAGGTGGCCTGTTTTTCTTGCGCGTTGTTTATTTACATCTGGAAAGAGGAGAATTTTTATGTTAGTATACTGAAGTAATGACATAGGCTAAACAATTTTGAATATCTAAAGGTTGATTATTGCTTGTTTATAAAAGGCTGCAAATATAAATTGACGACCTGCAACGCATAGGAACCTAATTAGTGCATTCTAAAACATTTTGGCAGTTCCAGTATTACAGTATTATTTACTTCCAAGCACAAATGTTTGCAACAACGTTTTCATTAACTTGAGTTTACACACGAAAGACCTACTAAAGTCACACCCTTGAAAAGTCACGTAAGTAACCTACTAACGCAATATTTATCGTTAATGATGTAGTCAAGACATTTTTCAATACATTGACGCAACATCTTACATAAGATCGCAAATGTGGAGTAATTTTATACTAACGCGATAGTTATTCCAATAAAACGACATGTATTTTCTATAATGTGGCCTTCATCATCATTATACCTTATAATAAGAGCATTAAGGTTGAATACTGCATAAGTAGTGGATAATTTTGCTTCTGTAACAGGAAATTGAGCCGTAATCAAATTTTCTATGGTAACTCCCACGAATGAGACCGAATATTTATATGGTCTCGTAATATTATATTTATTTTCCATAAAATGATGGGATTAGGTATTATAAACAACGTGTTAATTGAGGAAAAGCATTTAATTTTATGATGTCGGAAATTCTTACAACTTACAACAACCTCTTAATTTCAATATTTTTCTCTAACTATTTCGGCGATAATTACGTGATAATCTGTTACATTCAAACATGTTTATTTCCCTGCGTGTTCTGTGTTTCTTTCTTTTTTCTTTTTTCTGCTTGCACGGCTGTCTTTAAAGTATTACCATTTATAAATAGTTGATTGTTGAAACTTATTTATAAAATGTGTCAAGTAACTGAACAATATCGCTACGTCTACCATATTAGTTAGTGAATACTGCACAAAAGTAAAAAATATTTGTAAGAAAATACGTACTTGCATACAAACGTGAAATAAAGATGATCGATGTTGATCATCAAAAAAATTTACCATTTCTTTACTGAAACAACCGTTTCAGTAGAGAAATGGTCAATCTGAGTGTGAACATGGACTCAGTTATGATGTTGCTTACTATTTCAAAACTGTCAAACAATATTAGAGCAAAAATAAAGAGTAATCCTAAACCAGACGATGAGCATAAAACATCGATTATTCATAGACAAATCATCGAAACATTTACAGACATTGTTTGACAAATAAGAGATTGGTCAAACAAACTATTCGACATATACAACATCAACCGTGAACACTTCTAAGTATTTTTTACGCAATCTTTGTTGACATTGCGAATAAAAACTGTGTTGAAGTATTTGGAGAAAGTGCTTCTAAATATGGTTGGTTGTTTTGCGTATTGAGTAGAGTATTTTTTTTTATAAGCCTTGGGGAACTCCAGGTCAATGGAAACGGAGAAATATCGACGGAGCCCTGCTATGCGGGGCTTCTACTTCTGGTGGCTGTTCCCCCTATTAGTTTTAAGGAAATCATGATTACTTAAATGTTTTTTGTCGTTGTCTTATGCGATCTTTGGTAGTTGTAAGTATGTTAACTTTTGAGAAAGACTCGTGATAGCACAAGTTTAAACCTCTGTGGTTTTTTTATTGCTATTATTAATTAATTATCCTGTAAAAAAAATTAATAGGTGTCTTTTAAGTAACCGTAAATCATCAAGGATATTCAGAAATAAGCTTTGATGATCACAAATCATCACCAACTGCCTAGCCTACCAACTATGTTGGGTTGCAGACCCAAAATTGGAGGTAGATTAAAAGCAGTTCCAGTACTTTTGAATGAGAATCTATATTATCGACGATTTCGAGTTGTCAAATTCGTCTTGACAAGACGAATTTGACAATTCGAGCGAAGCAAGGGCGGGTCGATAGTTAAAAATATTAAAAAGAAAAAACAGTTCAGTGAAAGTTGGAACATATTTGGTTCAAGTAAATCATATCGTACTGACTGTCATAAAGCATAGATACTGACTACGTCATTTTTAAGGATTGCTGTACCCTTTGTAGAATGGCTTAGGCCTTAATAGGAATGCGGATATGATTATTGTATGTTTGAATGAAAGTACTATCAAATGGAAAGGTAGGGAACAATTAATATTACTTATTTGTATCTTTACGAATTATAAAAAATAAGCTTATTAAATGGTGTGTCTAATAGGTAAAAAAATATAACCAACTTCAAAAATAATCACAAAAATGCAACCAGTTTTCATTCGGAAGTCGGTAAGGTTTTGTTTTTCCGACAAGCAGGCAAGCTTGCGGCGATAATTCAAGCTGTGAAGCTTAACATTTTCTAATTTTGCGATTCCAATAATTCTAGTTGTTATAGACGTAGAAACACATACCTTGACCTTGCATTCACACTCTTAAGAAAGAAACAAAAGGCAGT
Source organism: Agrotis clavis (assembly GCA_954870645.1). Lineage (NCBI taxonomy): Eukaryota > Metazoa > Arthropoda > Insecta > Lepidoptera > Noctuidae > Agrotis > Agrotis clavis. The sequence continues at coordinate 9,465,950 of OX940925.1, forward strand.
GCACTCTAAAAAACACTCTATATGCAACTCATGCGCACATGTCTTCACGTAAGTAAATGATACGGTAAATCTAGACAAGTGATAACCAGATCAGCTATCAGATTAACATGTACACGACTAGAATCGATTATAGTTTTGCATTAGATTTAAACTTTATATCGATTCGCATTGGATTGATCCGGGATCAAAGGATGAACCGAATATATAATCGGAGAAGGTTTGAAGATTTGGATTTAGTAAACGATGGAGAAGCAATTCGGTTTTTTTGGACGACAAGTTTAGCGGATCATGAAAACAGACACACACGCAAAACAGTGTTCGTATATTATGTGAGTTTCTGTTTGTAAACGCACCCACGGTACAGGAGAAATTCCTAGTGTGGGACAACATTTTTTTTTTCTAATCCTTGTCAGTGCGACCCTAGCGTCAGAACTACAGTTTGAAAAAAAAATCTTTCCTAAAGTTTTTTTTTTTTTTACCGTCGTAAAATCATCACATGACTACCCATATTGTCACACTTGTACTAACTAAAATCCATGGTGATCCTTCAGTTCCAGCCCTTTATGTTCCAGGGTTACCTGATAACAGTCCCGCGACCCCGGTTGACAGTTTCTCTTTAGGTGCTGATAAACTTGAGCATTCACTTGTAATGACATTCTGGCGAGCTGTTTGCCTAACCGACTGTCAAGTCTAACATCTTCATGAAGAAAAATGTTTGTCGACCATCGAGTAGAGCGTTCACTAGATAGATCGTGAAAGAAAGACGTGTTAGTATCGATGTTTGGTTCTATGCAGCTTGGCTCTGTTCGTGGTTCAGTTCGACAAAATTAAAAACGGCGAATGCTCGATGTTCCGTTACAAGTGAATGCTCAAGTCTAACAGCACCTTTTTATTGATGTTGAAGTATAGTCTTCTAGAACATAAAGTTTACGACTTAGGTTACAGTATACTAATATGTGCTTTGTCAGTAAACTACAAACCAAAGTACTATGTGGTCTCTTTTAGATTAATTACACAGATGTCAGTGGAAAAGTATTCTTCAATTACTTGCTCTAATAACGGACAAATCAATTGTCATCACGGCTATTGCAAAACAATACGAATCATTCGTCAAAACACAAAAAAATACTTTCGCTTTACATTAATATCGGTGCAAATTGTAATTTTATAACGAATTCTTTATGCTTAGAACGATTTGCTTGGGGTTCTATTATGTATTATGGCGATGGATACTGATGGCTATTGCTATTCTATGTAGTGACTATCGTTCTAGTTTTTTTTTTTTTGTAAATTATTCATAAAAAGAATCAGTACAGATTGCTTTTTGACGTGATAACGTCTTATAATTCGATGGCCGGCTGCACGCACGTAAAAAGATGACGTCATGCGGCGTTACCTCGCTCTGTAGCGTTCCATAGCAACGGCGCGGCGTGTCAATTGTTTGTTTATAGCAACGTAAGTGCAGTATTTTCTTATGACGTTGTCACGTTCTACTATTGTCAGTAAACCGACTTTACAGACAAGCGATTTTTTTTTCTTCAAAAGTAGTTATAATAAAGAAACTGTATGCGTGTTGTTTTAAGAAGTGAACGTGACGTGAACGAAATTAATGACATATTATCAAATTAAATCTTTTTTTTAAGTTAATACAAAAATGAAAAACAAGAGTTCTGTTGTTGTGGTGTGAAAAACTACCACCTAAAAATAAAGTGACAAGCAAAATGTCTATCCCATTCAATTCCAATCACGATACTTAATAAACAAGAGTTCTGTTGTTGTGGTGTGACTTAGAAGTGGCTGATTTAATAGTTATTGTGTATTTTTATATTTCTGGACACATTTAATAAATAAGTTTCAAAACCCATTACGGCAGTTCAACACAGTAAAAAAACTACCACCTAAAAATAAAGTGACAAGCAAAATGTCTATCCCATTCAATTCCAATCACGATACTTAATAAATCAGTGTTCCGGCTAGTGATCACAGTTGATGATAATTCCTTTATTAGTAAAGCAGCGAAATTCTATTGTTTTGGTTTTATCGTATGATTTAATAGGTATTATTAATTGCATAACCCGTGGTCGCATGTGGCACTGCTGAGTGTTCAATTTCCATTCCTCAAGTTTTTTTGTTTTCCATAAATTAATTTAAAAAATGCGCTACGATTTTAAACATACTGCAGCTTTGTCATAATATATGTGAAACGTAATTTTATCCGAACGAAGACATTCAACTTGGAGAAAAATATAATAAGATTAAAAATAAATCGAAGATTTATTTTTAATCTTATTATATTTTTCTCCATTAATAAATGAATGAATCTTAAATCGATTTGATTCCTAATCGTGATGACGCAATTGATTCATAATCCAATGGTATAATATAAGATAATGACGTAAAAATTTATAATAAATATCGGGTTTGATTATAAAAAGTGAAAGTAATTAATTACTTCCGTTTTTTATTAATAAAACATAAGCAGGTTCTTATCACCAGGTCTTAAACATTAACATATTTTTTCAGAATACGTAATACCTTTTATTTAATTTTATTTGTTTATTTTTACTATTCATATAAAACATTTTCACAAAATATTTATTGATAAGTATGATGTATGATGATCATGCTATTTATCATAGTAATTATCGATATCTGATAAAAACATAAATATGGCTAATTATATTTTAAAATTATTTTCTTGATAATTATTTAAACCCTGTTTTATTTGCAGATAATTATTTAAATTGCCCAAGTCCTTTACCATTAAGAATAAAACAAACTTAAAAATAAATTAAAAAAACTGGTTTAGTGCTGTTTTAACCTGGTTTTTTAATACCAGTTTAATCTAACGTTTCTTAGAACTGAGCTTTTAACTTTCTATAGTAAACGGTAAAAGAGGTAAAACGGGTGTGACTTTGTGACGATCGGACATAACCAACCACTACACGTCATTATGTTGTTTTTTTTTAATCACATAATCGGCTTTTCCCGTTAGTGTGGTCCCTGGCATAAGAGTTTTTTCTTGCGGGTGCGTTTACTAAGATTTGAACACAAGCAGAAACAAGAACTGGAACAACTCATGTAAATCATACAAATATTTGAATCCGCGATGCGCACTACTCGCTCGATGACTGTGCCAAATTGTGAAAAATAAAAAAAATCTGAACAGGTGTCTGACTGCCAGGGCATTTTAGGAACTGCAAGGAATGGTAAATACTCACTAGGAATTCCCCCTGTTTCAAACAAACTCTTAAACTCACACAAAAATTATAAAGTAAGTACGAGTATCCGAACAGTTGCGAAAAGACACAACATTTTTCGAAACGGAGACTCCACTCAAATCAAAGTTGGAAAAGAAAGCTAGTGTTGTAATAGCAAGGTTCAATTTAGAACATCAAAAATCCCACATCTCAAACTAATATACTGTGACGAACACCCACAACTTCTTCATTATTATTATTGTTTATAAAATAATAACAAAATAATAAGTCAATAACTCTTTCTTCACCTTATTACCAGTTACCAACAGTACTACTTACGGACAATCAAATTCTTCTTGCGTCACTTTAACTATTGGTTGTTGACAAAATATGGCACTTTATACTTTCACTGACGACCAGCTGTCCGACATTCGGCCGGTGACTGTAAGGCATCTGTCCCAGCACTCGAGGACGCGACACGCTACCGGCGATTATATCACTCAGGGATTGTAAGTCGTGAGTGATAGAGGCATGTAGGTACTGGGGGCGCGGTGTAGTCAAACCAAAGTACGGTAATGAAGTATAAACACGAACATTGTTAAAAATTTTCTAACTATCCTCTATAAATGGCTGGTCTCACTGTTCCATTTCTTCACAATCGCTCATTCCGTCAGGATCATCAGCCTCATAGTAAAACTTGTTCAAATCCAAGAGTAGGTGCTTACTAGTACCTACAACTCCTCAAAGACTGTCCCTTGCATCCTTACCTTCTGATATTCATAGTTCATGGCTGAGTTCACAATGTGTTATACCGTATACGTATAAAACACCCGCTTCATGTCGCGTTCTGTACTCGCCAATCGCCAACAGTGGTACTAATGCCTTATCTTACCAGCAAACAAGTGGAGTTTGATAGGCTTGAGTTTTGTTCCGTACCAACGGTTGGTTCTGTTATGAATGCAGAGGAAATGTTGTAGAAAAGTATGGCATTTAAATGAGAAACAGTAGTTTTGTTGCAGGCTTAAGAATGTTAAGCCAGAACCAGTAATAAAGTTCTGGTAGCCTACCACGACGACAACAAGTATTGCCCGCCGTGGTTCTACCCGTTGCTCTACCAGTAGTACCACGGAAAATTAATTACCCGTGGTACTACCAAGCAATCTAGTAGTACCACGGGAAATTTTAATTTACCCATTGTACTACTCACTTATTTTATATTACAGATTAATTATTCAAAGTTCGCTGTATAATCTTCCGAATCCCATCTCCTTATTGCTTTGCACTGTTTTTATTTTTTGTATGAGGCCTCTCGCCCTGTTTGGAGTGGAAAAGAATGTCGGACTCGTACTGACTAAAACATACCGTGTATTCAATTGCCATTTTCATTCCTGGGTCATGCGGTTAACCGTGTAGACCAGACAGTCCCGCGACACCGGCATAGTAAACGAGTAGTACCACGGGTAAATTAAACTTCCCGTGGTACTACTAGGTCTCTTGGTAGTACCACGGGTAATTTTTTTCCCGTAGTACTACTGGTAGAACAACGGGTAGTACCACGGGCAATAAACGATGTGGAAACGAGATGGCGTTAGACGACTTGTATAGCTGTGTCTCTTTCCCACAGTAGAACTACTGTCGCTTTAAGACGTCATCGTAAGGCCCGTTTAAACGCATCTTCACTATGCTTTTTTTTTATCGTGGTAAAATCATCAAATGAGTCCTCCCTCCCAGGACAGGGCGGGAAGGACTATCAGACTCGTACTGACTAAAATCCACGGTGTCCTTCAATAGCCCTTTACGTTCCGGGGTCACGGTAATTCATAAGTCCCGCGACCCCGATGTTCACTATCGTAGATCAGAGTTCTTGGTAGTTTGTTTAAGATCCATTATTTTATTGCTGATTTATATGAAATATTCCTTTAAACAGCACAAACTTTGAGTAAAGACATAATCAGACTACAATCAGTGTTCACGTTGACTAGGTTTGTTGTGTATGTCTATGATCATTTTGTAAACTTTTTTGGTTTGAAAAAACTGCCATTAACATGCTATATAAATATCTTGTGACAATATCAAAATTTTTAATGTATTAAGAGATGGTTATTTATAACCATCTCTTAATACATTAAAAATTTCTGTATACCCCACAATAAGAAAAAAAGGTTCTGCATACCCCACAATAAGAAAAAAAGGCAAGAGTTTATTCACGATTGATGTATTTATATCGATCTGCTTGTCCCTTTAAAATATTTCATAGACCATAAAATTTAAATCGGCAATAAAGAAACATACATAACATTACTATTCGCCAGAGGCAATACAGTGAAAATCGCTTACAATAGCAATTTTTAAACATTACTCATACATTATGTTCAACATACTCGGTGTATTAGTAGGTACTTGCACTTTCTATATGATTATGGTAGGTTCGTCTCGGTTTCCCTGCGAAAGAAACTATTTTTCAGATACTGTAGGTAAATAAAAGAGTGAAAGTGTATTTTCTCGAGTCCCGAGTCGCAAGTCACTTCGAACTTAAATAAAACATTATTCTGGAAAAGTAAACATTTTATTCGATTTTCATACACTTTTTAATAGTATCTCAATCCAAATCCTGATCTGTGTTCTTTGTCGGATTGGAAAATTCGGTCGTTGAATGGTTACATAAGATCGGGATCGAGATTGCGACTGAGATATTTATTCCACGTACGTCAATTCTTGGCTCCTAAAAAAACCTTTTCAGAGGATACGGGCGTAATAAAATATTGTGTGATTGGGTAAACAATCCATAGATATGCATAATACTCTTTCTTACAGAGCTTGCTTTTTATTAGACTTGAACATAATTCTCCTTTTTTTGGAAGTCAGTTAAAAAGTAAGATCCTCTGACATGAATGTCATGTTTTTGTATAAATATGTAGATTCAGAGGATACGAGTACAATCAGATTTTCTTTAAGTTTGGATGTTTCCCCTCAACTCAGGGTGGGAGGACTCATTTTTTGGTACTACGAAGTTTAAAAAAAAACGCAAACTATTCAACCAACATAAGTAAGTCACTATTTATTACTAAATTAATTGTAAAACTTAAATGTTCTTGACAACACATTAATTGACACGCTACATATCGCTGGGATATCTCATTTTTGCATATACAGCATGTTTTTTTTTATGTATGTGGCCATTATCCACGATGACCGGTTGTCACGCCATAGAAGTGCGTAAGCACTGAATATTTTTCAAAAAGTTTTGCATACTTTGATGGTATGTCATTCACGTCGGCATGCGACGAACTAAGGGCTGAAATCGGGTGTAGATGCCACCGAGAGATACGTGAAAACGCACGTGCTAAACGAGATGCACGAAATAAAGAAATATGTGAAGATGTCGAGGAAGTTGCTGAGGCAACAGACATGGTGGAAAATGTGCAAAAAGAAAATGGATTACCTGTGCAGGAACCCGCACAGCAACAATTAGTGGTGGATGAACCACAAATTATTGTAAATATAGATAATAATACCGTTGTAAATTCCAGCTCAAGCCTAATAGATGAGCAGTTTGATAACCAAAGTTGCCAAGCAGGCAATGCATTAGATGACATCATGGATCATGATACTGATCTTGTTATTGAAGAGCCAAGCTGCCCAGAAAGCAACATATACTAATGATGAAGAGCCAAGCTGTCTAGAGACCAGCGTTATTGACGTACAGGACCCAACCTAATGAGGGAAAATGATTTTGCAGGAATGTTCAAGACAAGTTTTGAGACGTATTACATGTCAGTCTTGTAGGATAATTTGTGTTTTTTTTCGAATAATGTAACTTTAGACAAACAGACTTAGTTTAGGTATCATCATCATCACTCTATAAGACGGAGTGGGCCATAATCCACCACGCAGTGCTTGGTGGATTATGGCCTACTTAGTCACACAGAGAGGTTGCTAAATGGCGCAGCAGGCGTAGCATGGCGCCGTAGAAAGGAATTTTGTCGTCGGAAGTATAGACAAAATGACAGAACGTAGAAATATTTTTAGCGTTTTAAGCATGGTAATGTGAAAAATATGGAAAATAAACGTTCATTTCTTCAATAGTGTACAAATGGTGTCATATCTGTGCAAAAAAACAGTCGATTTGTGTAGAAAAAACGATGAAATAACTTTGTTTTTTCTTGGTAGAATAGAGATAGAATCGCCATGCTACGCCTGCAGGTGTCTTCAAATGTCTTCGAATTTTTTTAGTTCTTGGATATTTTTTCTGACGATGTTTTCCTTCACCGTTTTGAGAGCAGAGGTGATGAAATAAATTACTCAAAATGGGTGCGTCTCATTTCGTATAAAGTTATTTGATATAATTATTTTCATTTCAATAACGTTCACGTGATATAATCAACGTGAGATATATCAACGGTTGATATAATTTCTTTACACATACTGTTTGTGTTACTCTAAAACTCATTTCATATAATTTTATTTGATACTAGCTTCTGCCAGCGACTTCGTACGCGGATCCTGTTGCTTATGCCAGCGACAATGGGGTCGTCAAAATCGAAGATCTTAAACGTCTGATGTCGAATTCTTAGAGCCTGGGGACGTTCCAGATCTTTCATTTTTGTAAGTCAACAGGAAACGCCCATCAGACTAAACAACTCTTGCTAAGATGTTATTCATATGTTATAATGTAGCTGGGCTCTTGGAATTCCACATCAGTTGTTCCAGATCTCAATTTTCATACGTCAACAGAGAGTGCTCATTAGGCTGAACAACTCTTGCTAAGACGTCATTCCTATACATATATGTTATAGTGTAGCTGGGCTCTTGGAGTTCCACATCAGGTGTTCCAGATCTTCAGTTTTTATAGGACAACAGGGACTGCTCATCAGGCTGACCAACTCTTGCTAAGACGTCATTTCTGTATATGTAATAGTGTAACTGGGCTCTTGGAGTTCCACATCAGGTGTTCCAGATCTTTAGTTTTTATACGACAACAGGGACTGCTCATCAGGCTGACCAACTCTTGCTAAGACGTCATTTCTGTATATGTAATAGTGTAGCTGGGCTCTTGGAGTTCCACATCAGGTGTTCTATATCTTCAAATTTATTTTCTCAGCAGAAAATGCTCATCACGCGGAACTATTTTTGCTATGGCGCTATTTTTGTATCTCTTATAGTTTAGCTGATCTATTGCAGTTCTGCATCAGGTGTTCAAGTTTCCAAGATAAATTATAGCCTATATGTTGCCCAGACTTAATAGCTATACAATTAAAAAAAAAAAAAACAATCAAATCCGTCCAGTAGTTCCGAAGATTAGCGTGTATTGAGTAACTTCTCCCGTTTTCCTAACATTTCCCTTCACTGCCCTGCTCCTATTGATTGTAGCGTGATGAAAAGTATACTATAACCAGCGCAGGAGTATGAAAAATAATTGTACCAAGTTTCGTCAAAATCCGTCGAGTAGTTTTTGTTTCTATAACGGTTATACAGACAGACAGACAGACAGACAGACAGACAGACAGACAGACAGACAGACAGACAATAATTTTATTAATTGCATTTTTGGCATCAGTATCGATCCCTAATCACCCCCTGATAGTTATTTTGGAAATATATTTCAGGTACAGAATTGACCTCTCTACAGATTTATTATAAGTATAGATAACGTTTATTTAAGCGAAAATCATTACATATAACGTTTGAAACATATAATTTAACGTTTAAACTATTTTCTTTGATGACTTTGGCTTATCCTTTGAACTTTGATTGTTTGCCTTCCTGATTGCTATTGTTATTAGAAAAATTAAGTATCCAAGAGCGAGAGAAGCGAGCTCGGGACTTGGGACACCCCGACACGGACAGGTTAAGTTCGAAGGGGATCGCGGGGTCTAAAAGACCCCGCCATCCCCTTCGTGTTAGGTTACTTTAAACCTTGCACCCAGAAATAGGAGCCCCACGAGCCAGCATTACAGGTAGTAATCAGTTATTTGACCTAGGATCCAAGAGCGAGCGAAGCGAGCTCGGGACTTGGGGCACCCCGACACGGACAGGTTAGGTTCGAAGGGGTTGGCGGGGTCTGAAAGACCCCGCCATCCCCTTCGTGTTAGGTTACTTTAAACCCTGTACGCAGAAATAGGAGCCCCGCGAAGCGGGGCTCCGTCAATCATTCATGGCAGGTGGTACTAGTACTTGGTACATCAGTGTTAGATTACTTGCCAGGAAGAAAAAAAAGTTAGACCAAATAAGTTTTATGTCTTTTGAGTGGTATACAAAACGATTTTATATTCATTGATTGTTATGCTTATAGAAATTAGTCATTATAAAATTATGTCAATCGTTTATTATAACAGATCGTTATATCACATAAAATTATATATTCAGTTGTTATCTCTTGTAAATTTTAGAGATTTTGTAGTTATATCATATATTACTTACCCACTCAAAATCACTGCTCTGTGGGAATAGGATGTTTCAAATGTCATACGTTGCAGTGTAGTCTAAAATTCCAGAGTGATCTGTAGTCTTTATTAAATGTTCATCTTTATTCTTTAAGCTATAAAGTAGAGAATGTATTATATACAAATTAATACGATAGAACGAAAACGCTCTGTAATATTTAGTAGATTTTTAACTTTATTACCTAGATCATAAAGTTGACAATCTATTTAATTAAAGACTACAGAGCGTTTTCGTTTATCGTTTGCTTGTCTACTGTTTCTATCGTTAAGTCTGTGATTACTAAATAAAGACTTCCATCACCAGCTGATCATTAAAAAGTGATTATCATAAACATCCAAGACTTGTCTTAAATATTTGAAATAAATCTACTAAAATGACCAATTTACTGTTAAACGGACATCGTATCCGGCGATTTAGGAATATTTTTGTAATTATTACGTGTATGTCTTACGTCGTAATCATTAATGACATTAAAAAAAACTGGTAAATAGAAATAATGTGAAAAAATATTCATAAATATTATACGCACTAATTAAGTGGAGCCCTGACACAGCCAGAAGGCGTCGCGGCAGACCTCGTAGAAGATGGTGGGATGAGCTTTTTTTTGTCGCGCTAAAATAATCAAATGAGTCCTCCCACCCAGGGCAGGGCGAGAGGGACTATCAGACTCGTACTGACTAAAATCCACGGTGTCCTTCAATAGCCCTTTACGTTCCAGGCTCACTGTAATTCGATAAGTCCCGCGATCTGGTGGGATGAGCTAGACAAAACTAACGACCTGTGGCTCACATTAGCCCTAGATCGAAATAGTTGAAAATCATAAGGAGAGGCATTGGTCCAGCACTGGGATGACACAGGCTGACAGTAAGTGTCTAAACACACTATGCCGAACGTACGCGACCGAAGTTCCGCGGCTGAATTTACGTTCCAACGTATTCGGCTGATATGACACACCATAAGTGCCGAACTTACGCGGCAGAAATTCAGTTGCGCAATTTTGTGTGTATATTCAGTGTTTCGAGCGCTGTCGTGGCGTCGTGTCGTGTTATCTAAACAGCCGGACAGACAAATGCAAAATAAAGTGATCCTGTTAGGGTTCCGTTATTACTTTTGAGGTACGAATCCCGAAAAATGGACTATTTTACAGTAATAGCAATTGCAGAGAACCGAACTTCGGTCGCGAATAATGTGTGTTCCACAGAATACGTTGCCGCCGAATTTCCGCTGAACTTACGCCCGACTGAAGTTCGGCTGTACGCTATAACGCAACGTAATTTCGGCATAATGTGTCGCCAGTAATTCAAATAGCATTGCAGGCGTAATCATGCCGAACTTCCGTCGCGTATCCTCGGCATAGTGTGTTTAGACACTAACAGTTACGCATTAACGCATGCGTTGCAAATTTCAAAGATTGTCTTTGTTTGTGTTTTTTAATCACTTACGGACACAAGAAAAAATTGGTGACAACATGATTGAGTTGTCCTAACTCCAAATATACAGTGTCAGAACTTTTGAATTCAGAACTATTAGGAAGTAGAGTTTAGCCAAAAGTTTCAGTACAGGCCCGTATTTTCGTTGACGGATTAAGAGAGTAGACCCCCAGTTTTGACGTAATTTGACTTTCCACTGACATGTTTGTTAAAACTTCCGCTCAATGCATTTATATCATTGAATAATTCATTATTTCTCATTTTATTGACAAACCCGATACAAGTTCAATAATGCGTCTATTTCCACGTTTTTCCAAACGAACCGGGTTTAAAAAAAAAAGTTGTCAATGGATGTAAACTGGTTAATTTCAAGATTTAAACTTTTTATGACGCTAGCATCTGAGCTATTTCCTTCTTCCATTGATTTTGTAGACAATGGATATTCGTAGAAATATCTCGACAATCTAGGTATTTTTTACTACATTTCCACAAAAGGTAACTTCCATTTTACATTTACTAAAATAATTTTCCATGAAAATGAAATTTTTTGCTTTCCTCTTTCGTTTTCATTGTCGCGACCATTTAGGTAATGTTTTTTTTTTCAAATGTCAAGATTATGTTAGGGATGGCTGGAGTTGACTAAGACAGTTGGAATAACTTGAGGGAGGCCTTTGCCCAGTAGTGGGACTAAACAAAAAAAAATTGGACAGGTCTGTAAACTTAAAAATAAAAAAGCATAAAATAAATAATGTTTTAGGTACATGATACTTTATTAGCAATTACAAGAATAATAAAAGTTCACACGTGTAATTGACTTGCAAGATTTAATACATTAACATTTTATGTGAATATTTAAAATGAGTAATAATGTGAAAAATTATGTGTTTTAAAAAAAACTTAGTTAAAAGATATTTTTTTTTTAAAAGCTGCGAAGGAATGTAAAATAAGACAGCGATGTTTTCAAAATCTGAAAAAGATTTAGTTAATACAGAAGACCATAGATAACTCTCACAATTTTATCATCGTTATTTCAAAACCTTACCGAGGCCATAGTAGTGACCCCAACATTGACAACGCCAAGTGCCTTCACATGTATTGGTTCCTGAACGAAATACAGGAATATGCCAACTACCTTCCTATTCTTGGAGTCCATATATTGCCACGGCACACCGTAAACGGCGTCCTTCAGTTTATCGCTCTGAAATCAAGAAATAGCTACTGATAAGACGAAAGTACAAAACTTTAATAAGGAGGAGGCGTAACGCCTGAACAAGAGGTAACCCTCCTCCTCCTACACCAGGCACTGCAGGAGACGCCTGTAGCGTCGGGAATCGCTAGGCGATAGCGCCAGTAACCGTAGGCGCAAACTTTCGGATGGCGAGCTTGATAAGGACCAGAAGCATGAGTAGTTCAGCTTTGGGAAAGAGATGGCGCTAGACGACTTGTATAGCTCTGTCGCTGTCCCACAACGGAACTACTCATGCTTTAAGATGTCATGGTAGGCCACCAGGCCTGAGATGGGGCACGTTATCTGTCAGGAGCAAATGTCATCATTATAAGGCTGTAGGGTTGTTAGAAAGTCTTAATGCTACCGCAGCCTTGATACGCAAAGGGTAATTCATGGAATGGGGAAAATTTTGTCAGTACTAGTAGCCTACCATGAACTCTTAAAGCGTGATTCCTTAGGCTGTGGGAAAGAGATGGCGCTAGACGACTTGTATAGCTCTGTCTCTTTCCCACAGCCTAAACTGGATCGCGTTAAGAGCTCGTGGTAAGGCCTCTAGTCTGAAAGTCAATATTCTGCTCGTTCCGCTGAGGACTAATTTGATGATTTCTAACCTCAATAAAACTAAAAACAATAACTCATAGACATTATAAAACTTCGAAGATGAAAAGGATCAGAAAAATCTGTTCATTTATCCGTTGGTTGCTTACCGTACTTCCTACTAGCTCAAATATTATTGAAAGCTGAATTAATTGCTGGAACAATATTACTGACAACGGTAAGTATCTTATCAAGGCTTCTGGTGTCTGGAACAATAGATGGTTCTGAAGTTAGACCACTTAGGCCTCGTTCATGAATGCGCGGGGCGTCAGGGGGTGCGTCATAAGGGGCGGGCAGTGCGACGCGTCATGCGGGGCGGGCAGTGCGACACGTCATGCGGGGCAGGCAGTGAGACGCGTCATGCGGGGCGGGCAGTGCGAGTGCGACGCGCCATGCGGGGCGGGTTGCGCGGCGCTAATTGTTTGTCAATTGCTGCCGCTTCGCCTTTAATGCTCTCTACTATGCAGATTAATTAGGAAACATGCTGAATGCACGCTTTAAGCACTTGCGCGCTTTTTTCACGCAACGCTCCTCCTGACGCCCTGCGTGTCGTAAACGAAGCCATATAGTTTAAGATAAATTAGAAAAAAAAGACAAAATAATTTAATTTAACTGACCATTTGAGAACATTCGAGAAGGAGTAGGCACCCACTCACTTGATGAAACGCATAATAAATAAACAGCATAGGACCGAAAGCTTCTGACATTTGATCAGTGAAACTGAAATAACGTAAACATATCGTCTGAATAAAGTATAACAACGACCAAACTGTCAGGAAAAAAAGACATAGCCCTCGTGGTGGCATACATAGGATGTGTAACAAACATCTTATATCACACCGCTTCACTTTGGTCACCTATCCAAAGACGAGTATTGGGAACTGGCCCTATAGCCAAATAGCAGACGGCAGCAGACGACAATCGTGATCGCTCAGCAGTCGCTAATACTTTTTCAACTTTATACCCTAGCGCAGAAAGTTAAAAATCTATTAAAGACTGTTGAGCGATAACGAACGAAACAAACGAAAACGATCTGTAAACTCCAATAGATTTTCAACTTTACGTGCTGAGGTATAAAGTTGAAAATGTATTAGTGACTGCTGAGCGATCACGATTGTCGTCTGCTGTTTATCTATAGGGCCTGTTGCTTTACTTTAATTACTCATCAACTTTGTTAACTAATCTAAAAAGACATGAGTTGTTTTACCCACCCATCCATCTAAAGAGACCTCGGTAAGAGTTGCACGGTGGTAAACGCTGAGTCATCTGTCAGCGTTTACCACAGTGGCTTCCCCAACTGCTTGTTACACTAGGGCCACGGTAATGGGGAATATCGTCAATTATCGCTTTAATGGACGTTTATACAAACACATAAAAAACTATTATCGCGATAATCAACGGAAAATTCTGTTAGGGTAGCCCGGGGGTATAGAGAAGATTATACAATAAATCAAATAAGCTTTTCCGATCTAAAGCCTTTGTCAAACTGACAGAGGAACCGAATGCGTGGCGTAGCGTTTTTGTTTGTAATGTATGGAATTGTTTGAAGCCTGTCACATAGAGTATCGGATCGCTTTCGCTTTTTTATATGACAGGATTCGGTTCGGTTCGCTATCGCCTGTCTGTTTGACAAAGGCTTAAATGTTACTCACTCTTTGATAAGTCGATGATATTCTACGCACTGTTTCAACTTTTGTGTAATTACTTTCAATTCTTCTTCAGAATACATTTCTGCAGAGACACTAGCGAACCCATCGTCGATTGATAAGACAACTTCATTTGCAGGCAGTGGAAAAGTTTCCAAATCATGGAGTAAAATGTTCAAATGTCCCCATAGATGGAAAACCATCAGTGATAGTAGCAGATCCAGCATACAGAAAAGGGCTGCACATAAGTATGACATTAACCTGAAGAAAAAAAGTTATAACTGGTGACAAGCGGTCTCACAGACCACGCGGCGTCAGTCGTTCATACATTGTTATTATAAACCTGACATTTTATGGAAAATTGAGCTCATTTATACTAAACTAATTTGTTAATTATATAATAATACTAGCACTACGCCCGCGACTTCGTCCGCGTGATTTTCGAACTTTGCCTTTGTGAATTTCTAGGTCCCGGCCACCGTCTGTATGGGATACTGTTGGAAAAATTCTTCAATATTCAACAAAAATTCTATGAAACCGCAATATTCTGTCTTAGGTAACACCTAGGTCCTAAAAATTTAAGACTCCTAACTATCAACCCCAATACAAACTTTTAGGGGTCGAATTTCGTATCATCCTCTCTTAGTGAGCACCTGTATCCTAAATAGAACCCCCCTGCAATGTTGAGTTCTCTAATTACAAACACCAAAGACAACCCCTAAGGGGTCGAATTTTGTAAAATTCCGTCTTAGTGAGAACCTAGGTCCTAAAACAACCCCCATGCTGAAACTCCTAGCATTTGTAGTACCTAACAAAGTTTCAATACAAACTGTCAACCCCATAAACAGCCCCTTAGGGGTAGAATTTCAGAAAAAAAGTGCCTTGGTGTGCTTTTACGTCATAAAAGAACAACCTTGCAAAATTTAATACACCTAGCATTTGTAGAAACGAAGTTTCATACAAAATATTAACCCCTAAATCAACCCCTTGGGGTCTATTTTCACAAAACACCCGCAACTACGTCCAAAAAATAATCTCTATGCAAAATTTGAGTCTCCAAACTATCAACCCCGAAAAAGCCCCTTAGGGGTCGAATTTCTCAAAATTTCCACCTTGGTGAGCATTTACATCTTAAAAAGTACCACGATGCAAGATTTGAGACGCCTAGCACTTGTTCTAAAAAAGTTTCATACAAACTATCGACCCCAAAAACAACCCCTTAGGTGTCGAATTTCACAAAATCCCGTCTTTAGTATCATTTACGTCCAAAAAAAAAGCCATATGTAAAACTTTAAGTCTAAAAACAATCAACCCCAAAAACAACCCCTTGGGGGTCGAGTTTCACAAAATTTGTACCTTGTTGAGCATTTACGTCTTAAAAAGAACCGGCATGCAAGATTTGAGACGCCTAGCACTTGTAGTAACAAAGTTTCATACAAACTATCGACCCCAAAAACAAACCCCACAGGGGTCGGATTTCGCAAAATCCCGTCATAGTGAGCATCTACGTTCTAAAAAGACACCCCATGCAAAATTTGGAATTCCTAGCACCTGTTGTAGCGAAGTTTCATACAAACTAACAACCACAAAAACAACCCCTTAGGGGCCGAGTTTCGCAAAATCCGTTCTTAGTGCTCACCTACGTGGTATAAGGAGGGCTTATGCCAAATTTCAAGTTTCCAGGCCCAGCGGTTTGGGCTGGGCGTTGTCAGATCAGTCAGTCAGTTTTGAATTTTATATATATAGATCATACAGCCGAAGAGTTTATTTGGTTGAGCGCGTTAATATCAGGAATCACGGGTTATAATTGAAAATTATTTTGTGTTGGATAGCCGATTGATAGAGGAAGGCTAAAGGTTACTTATATGTATAAATACTTCAATATCTGGTTGACCGAGCTTCGCTCGGTTTTTAAAATGTCTATATCTTGGGAACCGAGCTTATCTCGAACCTGGGACCTTGATAAATCGATTCCTTGAGCCGAAAAACCCCTGATCTGTAACTTTCATGAAAATCCTTAGAGCCGTTTCCGAGATCCTGATTATAATATATAAATATACAAGAATTGCTCGTTTAAAGATATTAGATTAGGCTAGGTATGGGTGAAATAGATAGTTAACTTACCAATTATAAATACAACCAACCACGTACGCATAAAAGTGAGTAAAAATGTTAAGTACGGGCACAGAAAGATACAGGGAGTGCTCATACGTTGTGTTATAGAGTATTTTATGTTTATACTTCCCTGAAGAATAATTGCTCCACATTGGAATAATATTAAACAGGACTATGCCACAGATCATTTGTCCTGTCAGATACAAGGTAAAGAGATGGGACATAAAATGAACTTTTCTGTGCATCTGAAAAAGCAAATTATCAGTCTCAGTTTTAGGTAGTCACTGGTGGCTAAATATTGCGCTACACGTACATTTATAATTCTCAATAATAATTTTAAAAGTTTCACTAAACAAATCTTCTAATAGTCGGAGGACTGACTGTCTGTATGATGAAAAAAAAAATTACAGCCTATCCAAAAAAAAAGTAATAGAAAATGTTTTTTTGAAACGCTCTTAACTGCCGAAATTCATCTAGCAACCATTCTGAAGGTACGAGCCAATACAATTTACAAACAAACATTTTATTTTATTGCCATTATGTTCTTATTTAAAAATCTAAATAATAAAAGTATTTCATGTACCTTCATTGCATATTCAGACACATCTTTGAAGAATAGTAAATGCATTTTAGTCAAATAAATAGTTGTCAGATTTCTGTATTTTGTTGACTGCGGAAGCGTGAGTATAATTCTCGTCTGGGGATAAGATACATTAGTTAGGCTTGAATTATTTTTACGCTGAAGTATGGTATGTATGGCCGGTTGCGTACGGTCGGTCCCGAACAATCGGTCGCGTATTTTAGTAAGAAAAAGCAACAACAATGTATACACGCCGCTGACAACAATGTATTATTCGTACGCGCAACCGACGCGACGTCGTCGCCGCGTCGGCGACCGACATCAGAGTACAGGAATTCAAGCCTTAATACTCCTGTCGAAGTTACGTTATGCAAAAAATGATAATGAAAAAACGGTCTGTTAAGGCCCTGCGTGCACAACGCGAAGAAAGTCGTGACTTAAAACTTGCGTCAATTTTGGTATCCATTGACGCGTATTGCGATATATACTCGCCTGGATACCAAACTCGTAAGAGTATCGGAGACTTTTATCGCGTTGTGTACGAAGGGGCTAACTACGTGAATGTTATTTATTTTCTTGTTTTTCTTTTGTTTATTTATTTTCAACTTCATGCAACGTACATACCAAACCAACAAATCCCATCATTAAAGTTATCATCATATGTCCAAGTTCGTAAAAACTCATATGCCAATTTTTCACCATGAAGATCATACCCGTAGTGAAGCAAAATAGATTTGCCATAACTTGTACACAGCTTTTTAAACCTATATACCTTGTATGGCTCTCCCCTATCTCTTTTGCGGGCCATGCATTCACAAATAACAAATTAAAACGTAGAATTTTCAAGTATTTGAATTCGGTAGCTTTTTTGACGTCACCCCTTAAAAAAATTAAATCGATATAATCATATAAAGCTTATTTTTTATCACTTTCCGATATTTCGGCACTGTTGCAAGCGCCATGATTACGCAGCCATGTAGTAATGTAACGAAATAGCGGAAAATCAAAATAAATAATTAACATTGTAAATATCCCTGTCAATATAACTACTTTTATTTAAAAAAAATGTTATTTCTCATTTTTATAACTTACAAAAGAGCCACATCTTCAAACAGTATTTTATTTAGTCTTTGCATTTTTGCAATACGCCTTTTCCTTGTGGGGTTTCAACTGTTGCAATAATGGCTAAATGAATCATGGTGGGCCTTTTATATCATAATTATTAATTGCTTTCAATTTGCAGCAATTATAAGTACGTAGCTAATTAAGGCACTTAGCGTTTTCATTGAATGATTAAATACGTAGATAATTACTTTCTTCGATATTTTTTTAATGATATAATTTCAAAGCAATATCATGGTTACGCAGAAAGAGTTATATTTTTTTTTGTTTAGCTTTCCTTTCTTTTTTAGTCACAGGTGGAAACCTGTGACTTCGTTTGAGAGAATTCCAGAATAACTCGTAGCTACGTGTGAATGGGGTGCTATGACAGGAAACCTCCACGTGCGCCCGTGGATTGGAGTTCCCTCTCGGATACGTCCGGGGGGAAGACCAGTTTTTCGGGCCGGTGCACTCTGGGATGCGGGCAAAAACTTAGGCACTGTGTGCCGAAGGAAGAGTCTCTTTGCCCGTATGCGAATAGCCTGTCGTGTGGACGCTCCAACGCGTGTCCCTCTGATTAGCAGAGGGCACAGCGGCGGAGCGGCCTTGCGGACGGTGAGTAATGGGTAGCTCGCCGTCCGACCAAGACCCAAGCTCGGGTCGGTGGCGCGTCGTGTTTCGCGCCAAATGCCTGCTGGGGTCGCGGGTTTTTTCTTGACCCAGGATACCGTGGCCCCGGAACGTAAAGGGCATAGGAAGGAACACGGGTGGATTTTAGTCAGTAAGAGTCTGACTTGGTCAAACTAAGAATTCAATCAACCAGAAATTACAACCTAAAATAATTACGGGCCAACATAAATACATATACACCTACAAGTGAGTACGGTAAGTAAGATGTCATCTCAAAGTAAGGCCATGGACACACAGTTAATGCTTTTTCGTTATTAGCAGAAGCATGTTCTTCCGTATCAATAAAGACGTTTGTATTATTGCAATGGCAACGACGATTCTCCAATGTGTCATACATTACTGATAACAGATAATTTATTTTTGTCTTAGGGTGCTCCCACATCTATCGACGCGGAATCGGCTTTTTCCGTCGCCCTTTCTCTTTCTGTCGCTTAGAACTGCCATTTGCTAGACCGAGACAATGCGATAGCACGCGGCCGCCTCGAGGATTCCGCCGCGTGCTATCGCATTATGCTTTCTGTCTCGGTCTAGCAAATGGCAGTTCTAAGCGACAGAAAGAGAAAGGGCGACGGAAAAAGCCGATTCCGCGTCGATAGATGTGGGAGTATCCTTATTCATAATTCACTTTTCGACGACGAAAATACATTGGGGACAAAATACAACGATGTTACTTTTTATCAGTTATCATCTTTGAATCTGTTGGACGGCATGGCTGGCGTAGAGGCTGAGCGACCGACTAGTAAAAGTTTTTCCTGTTTGTGTGTGTGAATTTAAAGGCAGGTCAACCTACCCGAATTTTTCGAATTTAACCAATCGTACATTAACCTTCCACTTTTGTGATAGGGTTGAAAATCTATAGAAGTTTGACAGTTTAAGGTTGATGTGCTGGCGTTTCTACGTTTATTCTTGTGATTCCGTCAGTGCTTTACATTACAGAGCATTACATTACAATACTACCTCCCTGACTGACGAGCATTCGCGTACATTTAGGATAGATTTGATACAAGGTGCGCATTGTGATGCTCGATTGTCTTCCGTCACTGATGACATGTTCGAATCTGTAACGTTACATTACAGGTGAATGGTCGCAGTGAGGAAGCGCCTTAAAATGAAATTCCTATTTGTGTGTCTTCGGCCTAAGTAACAGGTTTTGTTCATAGATCTATCTCTAGCACCGTAATGACACATTATCCCCGTTTCATTCGCACGAGTTGACAGCCGACACATGGTGTATGCTTCGATCATGGTGTATGCGTTTATCGTTGAGATCCGCATGTTCTAACAAGTTCATTTACAAGTACCTACTACAGTGTATTGAAATTAGACGTTATTGTCCAATACCGTTGATGCAAGAGCTGCTTTTTTTTATCGCGGTAGAATCAGCAAACGAGTCCTCCCACCCATTATTGTCAGACTTGTACTGACTAAAATCCACGGTGATCTTTAAATAGCCATAATCGGACGGCGAGTCACCCATTACTCACCGTCTGCATGTCTGATGCAAGAACTGCTTACCGTGTTGTCAGAGACAAAACCCATTAAAATAAATGTAGATATAAATTAACTTTTATGTTGTGAATTTTATCATTATTTTGATGTAAAAAAAAACCAGTCTGACAGTCCCTCCCGTGCCGCCCTGGGCGGAGGACTAATTTGATGATTTTACCACGATAAAAAGAGAACATAACTTGCCCAGCCTTGCCAGCTGAATCTGTATACCAGTATTTTATAATGCAGCGACTATCTGCCTACAAGCCAGTCAGTACTGGGTGCAAAAAAAAGTGTTTAATTTCTTTGAATCATCTTAAGAGTATTTTCAGAGCAGTGGTGGCCCAGTGGTAGGCATAGGCTTGACTTACGAGTTGTGAGTCGTGAGTTCTAACGCCAGGAGCATTACTTTGTGTAATTTATTTCATCACCACTGCTCTCAAAACGGTGAAGGAAACCATCGTGAGGAAACCGGCATGTCCTAGAATCAAAAAATCGAAAATACGTGGTGGATTATGGCCCACTCCCTCTCACAGAGAGGAGGCCTGTGGCCCAGCAGTGGGGACATTATAGGCTGATGATGATGATGAAGCGTATTTTCAATGTTGACATAGTAAACATTCTAACCTAGATATAAAATTGCTCACTTAACCTTGCCCGTACTGTGTACTCGCTCTAATACTTCACTTACACTCAGTTTAATTGTTACATTGACAACTGTTTTATTATTACTGTGTTGTTATTATTATTAAGCTGTATAACGGTCAGGTAATTGTACAGTACGAGGTCGAGCGAAACTTGATGAAAATCAACTTAACGTTGAACCGATATAGGCTACTTTTGATTAAGCTCTGGAATATTAAAGATCTTTTTTATAAATTACGCAAATGAGCATCTTGTTACATAGCTTCTATAAATAATAATATTTAATTGAATTAATGTACATAGGTATACCAACCAATATTATAAAGATAAAGAATTTGTTTGTTTCTTTGGAATAATTCGCTAATCTCAAAAACTACTGGTTCTAATTGAAAATATATATTCTTGTATTAGATAGTCTATTCCCCTATTCATACAGGAAGGCTTTAATAGGCTATAATTACTATTTAACATCACCTAATGACCAATAGGAGCGGAGCAGTCATTTTGGGATCACACATTATTTTATTAAATATAGAATCATGCGTTACTTTGCGGAAATGCATGACATTAAAAATGTTATAAAAAATGTCTAGTTCTTATTCCGCGATAATATAGGTTTGATTGTATGGCATGTTTTTCCGATTCTCTTGCACGTGTGATGCATGTTTCCTTTGCTGCATGTGCAGATGCATGTGGGCGGGTGGGTGTTATTGCATCCTGCGCCAAGCCTGGATTATTTTGAATATTATTTTATTTTTTATATTAACTACTTATAAATCTTTAACAATGAGCATTATCAATCGCATATTTTGTACAAGTACAAACCCACAATTAATCGGATGTCCATATAATTACAATGCATGTAATACGAAACACATTATTAGTATTATAACTACTTTGGCCTTTGATATTACCGATCCCGACATTAAGTCGAGTCTCAAAAGTCACGCTGTCAAGGCCGTACAGATGCGCAGGCGCACGCGACGTGTACAATCAACTACACGGACAACTTAGAAATTTTGAATCAACAACGCTATTACTTCACAGCTGTAGATAATTTTAATAATTTAATTCTTCTGTAATACGTGTGGTTGACTGTACCCACATTACGGTTTGAAGGTGGCACATTTTTTTAAAAACATTTTATTGCTAATGGTAACCTTGCAAGAAAGGTTAAAAGAATTAGTAATTTGAATTGGAATTTAATTTGCATGTGAGAAATTTTTAAATGGCTTCACCTTACGTATTTGCTATGCAAAATAAATTGATGAAACCCTCGCCTGAAACGACTTTTTCAGGATTATAGATAAAAGATTAAAAGATTATATTCTTATAGATTAAAAGGAAGAAGATAATTAGATATTTTTAACCACCCTTCTCTGTCCCACTCCTGGACAAACGCTTCCCTCTGTCAATTTTTTTTTTGCCTTGTGAATGACGTACGGTCAGACAGACGGACAGCAATGTGTTAGTACCGTAAAGCTAGTGCTCCATATTTTTTTATAACTAACTAGTAAATCCTCAACAAAATAATAATTATAGGAACAGTAATCTCCTCTAAGATTGGCCGCAAAACATTGTTCAGTAACATGGGCTGAGTTACCCCACGAGGGGTTTTGCGCATTTAACGTTACACGTTGTATTCAATATAATAATAATATTCCACAACTATCACACAACGGCATCTAGTCCCAAGCTAAGCAGAGCTTGTGTTATGGGTACTAGACAACTGATAAACATACCTACTTATACATATAATTATTTCTAAATAAATAAATAATGATTATAGATAAATTACACCCAGACACAGAACAAAATGATCGTGCTCAACAGACAAACATTTGTCCTGGGTGAGAATCGAACCCACGACCTCCGGCATAGCAGTCAGGGTCACTAACCACTAGACCAACAGGCCTGTCACTATACCATACTAATACCATACTAATACCATACTAATACCATACTAATACCATACTAATACCATACTAATACCATACTAATACCATACTAATACCATACTAATTACCCTACTGGTCCACCACAAACAATTAAAAAATTCCTCGTATCATCAAGTTTACCTTCAAAACCAGTCGGACTTTCGAAGCGATCTGAATTCCCATTAAAATATACCTGACGTGACTTGTTGCCATATTAAGTATTCTACAAGTTTCCATCATGATTTATATGCCTGTGTTTTCTCATACTAACCATCATAACTTAACCGTTTATTATACTACAAGATCATACACAGCAAGTTCAAGTTATAGTGGTTAATGTAGCTAGATGTTCCAGCTGTGATTGGCCAGTATAAGTTGACTGTTCATTTTATGGGAACATCCGACAATGCTAGCTCAAGTTGTAATGGATAAGTATAGCTTGATGCGTTGAGATGTGTACTTAGATAGTTGGATCGATGCGTCAATCGTTAGATATCACGTAATAGAAAATTTGTTGTCTTGTTTTATGGGACGAAATGATAAACCGGTTTTTAGGGTTCCATATTCGAAGGGTAAAACGGCACCCTATTAAGTACTAAGACTCCGCTGTTTGTTTGTCTGTCTGTGATATGGGCGTGAAAAGATAACAAACAAACTTTTGCCTTTATAATAATATGTATATTAGTTGGGATTATAATATTAGTTAGGATTTGTTGTTGTTATTCAAATATAATGGTAGAAATATGGCTCGAATGTAAGTGTATCACAGCAAGCGGCGCCGTGGCTTAGTTGGTTAAAGCGCCTGTCTAGTAAACAGGAGATCACGAGTTCGAATCTCGTCGGGGCCTATGCAACTATGAGCATTACATTTTTTGTTACAGAAAATATTTAATAGGTCTTTTTAAAAACTGACAGCGTCATTAATAAATAATTGATGAAGCTGACGGTTCTTGAACTCGGTTTATCTAAACCTACTCCTGATTCAGATCGATCGCCTTCAGTTTCAGAATGAATTTGTTGAAAGAGTTGAATTCAAAAAAATATATACCTGCTATAGAGTGAGCAGGTAATAAAAATAAACCTGTATTAGGAACCAATAAAATTAAATGCCTGTATTTCTAGTTAAACATATTTTTTCTTAATTGCTAATAATTATGGAGCTATAAAAACTTAGTAGTAAACGAGCAACACTTGAATGAGACAAGAATTTTATGATAAATAATAAAAAAAAACAATGAGAATATTCTTTAATAATATTTGATCGTAGTTTTGTTTAAATATCCATAATGTATCCAATGTTGCGGGTTTTTTCCATTCGTTCTTTCAACGACCTTTGGATAAACTTTTTGCTACTTTGAAATGTCAATATGAAGTTGAAGTACGGCGCATTTTTTTTACTTTTTGGAACAATGTCGGGTTAAATACAAATACATAGTTTGTTTTTTTTTTGTTTCTGTTGGAAGTTTTACTCGAGCTTTTTAAAATGTGAACTGAGAGGCTAGCATAACTTTTCATGTTTTTGAAATTGGAACTTTGGGACATTAATTTTATGTTAATCATTCATTCACCTCTAGTGTTTTTTCATTTTTCATACAATAAACGCAGTAAATACTTCAAGTACGCTGTAAACAAAATACGATAGATATCCTGTGCTACTTATGCCTCCACTTACACAGTAGTTTTATATTTTTGTAAAGCTAATTATATTAATTGAGCCGAAACTACGGTTTCTTGTCATACTTTTATTAATTACAGTTTTTTTTTTCTCATAACTTTATTTTTAGATACCTTTACCTACGTGTAAACAGGAAAACAAGAAGTAAACTAAAAGCTAAAATTACATTTTTTTCTCAAACTAAATGAAGACGAATAGTTGAAAAACATATCAATTAATAACCCAATAAAAAATTAAATCGTCGTAGATCAAACCAGTTCACTTCATAACAAGTTGGAGCTCGAAAGCGTCCATTGACAAGTAAGAAGTTTAACATGCGACTCACACGCAGGCTTTCATCAATACATTCATACACTAACTTGTGTGTGTGAGTGAGTGAGATTGTGTATGTGTATAAGAGAAAGATTGTGTGTGTATTTGAATAAAAATAAAACGTTGCTCCACAATAACTTTTTCCTGATAATTGAAATGTTTGCGAACGCACCCACGGTGTACCGTAAGGTAACTCATACATATTGTTATCTCGTTCGATAAAGTAAAGTCCACAATCGTTATTATTACAATTTTATTCCACTTTTAAAACAATTAATTCACACTTCTACGGCTCAAACAATTTTAATCGCGACTACCAGGGATTAATCCGACCTGCTCGGTCCGAGACACAAACTAGACTGACTGTCGGACCTAAAATTCACAATTAGCTTAACTTTGACAATAATCAAATATAGTGAGGGTAACGTAAAAAATCATAATTATTAAGATCGAATTAATCCTTTTGAATCGATATCGTTTCAACCAAAATGTTTTAACACTTTTAAAGTAAACCATTAATTATTCCATAATTATTCCATAATTATTTTTACTAATTATGGTTACAAAAACAAACGATAAAATCTAACATAAATGTTACCATAAACAAAAAAATATACCAGTCTCAAATTCATTTTAAGTAAACCATATTTAATTATTTTGTAGTATGGTAACGCCGTTCTAACAATATACACACCAGGGGGTGTATTACAAGCTCTTAATTCCTGTCAGTTTACGCCTTAAAGTGAACTGCCTTGCTTAGTCGTATTACGATCACACAATGACGGGCAGTAAAACGGTCACGTGACCTCATACCGACTTCTGCCTGTGCTTGTGCCTGGAAATTTCGAATTACAAGCTACATAATGACATTTCAAGGCCGGATTAACTGTCAAAATTGGCATCTCCAAAATCATTCAGTTTACGCCACTTTTTAGTAACTTTTACTGACTTGTTTCTTTTAATTTGTCTTTAAACAGTTGAAACTTACTAAATTAAACTTTGGTATTAATAATGGAGGCACTACAGAATATCTGGAGAGTGCATACACGATATAATCTCAGCTGACGAGCCTTACATAAAAAGACGACAAAGTTTTTACCTTTTACGACACATATACACTCATTTACTGAACGCTAAGCAAAAAATATAATTATTTATATACGTAAACATTTACTCATATAGTAATATATTGTTCTAAATAAAAAACATGTTACTCCTGAAAAAATTGTTTTATTTGTCGTAGTTCCATCAGTGTAAGAAAAAAAATATACAGAGCTTAGATTTGAGACATGGTGACGAAATAAATAATCTTTCGTAGCAATGGACGTAGGGTTAAATAAACCAAACAAAATGTATGATCAACTCAAACACTTAAAATTAATAGCCTCGCGCAGCATCATTCCAGAAATGGTACAGTCCAATGGAGCCAAAACTTGTGTTCAATATTTATTTGGGTACATTGGACAGTCTTTAATGTATCAGCAGACATTTTTAATTTCACTTCCTCGATTGCTTCTGGTACCACAATTTCGCAGCCAATTTCAAGAGAACTAGGTACACTGTCTTTCGGTTTGAATAAACGTCCTAGGTTTTATCATTCCTTCACTTGTTGAAGCATTTCTAGCTCTTGCTTTAAAAATTAGAACATTGTTGTGTTGGAACAGCTCCATTTTTCAAAAATTTCCGCTCATGACTTAGTCTATTTCGTTTCCTTACTTTCTCTGCGGTAGGAAAACGGTGTGCTTCTTTATTAATGCAGTAAAAAGCACTACATAGTGGCATTATAAATAAATAGAATACTTCTTATAAGCCTGTGTAATTATAGGCCTGTGTCAATTTTGCCAGTCTTCAGTAAAGTGTTTGAAAAGTTAATGCTTGCACAACTGCTATGTCACTTCAATAGAAACTCCATCTTTCATGATCAACAATTCGGTTTCACCAAAGGTCGTTGTACAACTGACGCCGGTGTTACCCTATTGAAGAACATTTTTAACTCCTGGGAGGAAGCACAGGATGCCATAGGAATCTTTTGCGACCTCTCAAAAGCATTCGATTGCGTTAACCACGAAACGCTTTTGCTGAAGTTAGAACATTATGGTATTAAAAATAAAGCCCTTGATTTACTAAATTCATACTTAAAAGATAGACAGGTTAAAGTTCAGATAAACGGTACAAACTCATTGGGGGCTGAAATGACTATGGGAGTGCCTCAAGGTTCTATATTGGGTCCATTCCTCTTCTTAGTCTATATTAATGATTTACCTCATTTACTAAAAAATCAACCACAGATGGTGTTATTTGCTGATGATACATCTTTAATTTTTAAAATTGACAGACGTGCACAAAATCTAGACACTGTTAATGACTGTATTCTTAAGGTTCAAAATTGGTTTACTGTTAATAATTTAGTTCTTAATGAAAAGAAAACAAAATGTATTAGATTCACTTTACCAAATGTTAGAAGAAACGAATGTGAAATTTTATTGAACGGAAAAAAATTGGAATTTATTAATCAGACAGTTTTTCTAGGAATCACGTTAGACGATAAAATACAATGGGGCCCCCATATAGCATCTCTAGCAGGGCGACTAAGCTCAGCCGCTTATGCTGTTAGAAAGATAAGGCAGTTAACCGACGTCGAAACTGCGCGTTTGGTTTACTTCAGCTACTTTCACAGCATTATGTCATATGGCATCCTATTGTGGGGCCGGGCAGCTGACATTGAATCTATTTTTATTTTGCAAAAAAGAGCTGTCAGAGCAATTTACAATCTACGTCGTCGCGAATCTCTTAGGGAATTATTCAAAAAGATTAATATAATGACAGTGCCTTGTCAATTTATTTATGAAAATATAATGCATGTTAGGAAAAATCTTCATCTTTTTAATAAAATAAGCGACAGACATAATTTTAATACGAGAAATAAAGATAAAATTGATCAACCATATTTTAGATTGTCTAAAGTACAAAAATCTTTTATGGGGTTCTGTGTCAAATGTTACAATAAAATACCGAGTGAGATCTTAAATCTAAATGAAAAAAAAATTTAAAAGTTACATTAAAAACACCCTTAGTAAACAAGCATATTATAAATTAGAAGATTATATTCAAGATAAAAATGTTTGGAAACATGCTGGTCCTGCTCCATAGAACAATGTAGGGCTTAAACAGGGTCAAACTGGTTGAAATTTGAATGCTCACACACTTATATTATATTTGTAAATTGTGTAATTTCAATGTTTTGTTAAAATGTGAACGCCATGTACCTTTTTGCTTTTTTTATTTCTTATTATTATTTTTTTTAATTTTTAGTCTAGATTTTCAAGGTACATTGCTTTGACATTAATTATTTCAAACGCTGTTAAAAAATATTGTAAAACATTTTTTTAAAAAAGAGTAAGTATGGAGTTTCTTGCCCATTCTTCTCCATACAACCTACCTTAGCGAATGGGTGTAGAATCAATCCCTTCCCTTCCTATTCCCTTTAAATTTAAATATCGACGTTCAAAAGTGCCTCTTTGATGGCCTAATTGGAATAAATGATTTGACTTTGACTTTGACTTAATATATAGAATAATCTTGTTTGTTTTGGTAAACAAAACCGCCACAGACTAAAAAAGTATCGCAATATGATCGTTCAGAAACAAACCCCTTTGTGAGAGTTTTATTGGGCGTTTTTCCATTAGACGGCACGGCACCGGCACGGCACCGGCCTGGCCGTGCACCGGCACCGGCGCCGGGGCTTCGTTTTTCCACTGCACCGGTTCCTAACCGCCCCGGCAACGGCACGGCGCCGGCATGGCCGCGCATCCAGAATCAACGACTATATAATACTAGACTACGCATTGCACGATCTAAAGAACACAAACTATTCTGCCAAGTTGCTAAGGTACTACGTAAGCGAGAGGGACGGGGCGTTACTGCGTTGTGATTGGCTAACTCAAGGTCTGTGCTGTCTCAACGTATGTTTACGGCTCACAGGATTGGTCGAAATGAGACGAATATATGACTTATTGCGTCGCCTAGTGTACGAAGGGGCTTACTCGAACGCGTGCGCGTTGCGGACTGCGGGAGGGGCGGCTTCTAGCCGCTAGTCTGTATCACGAAGCTACTCAGGCACACAGCGGCGGTAGTTACGAATTTGAATATTGACGATTCTTTAAAGTGATGGGTCTATCAGACCCACCAGGCACCCCAAGGGTTAAAAACAAAGTAACATGACATAAGACTTTCAAAAGTAAAGAGGTCGCACATTGTCAGGCCTGTTGGTCTAGTGGTTAGTGACCTTGTCTGCTATGCTGGAGGTCGTGGGTTCGATTCCCACCCAGGACAAATGTTTGCGTGATGAGCACGATCATTTGTTCTGTGTCTGGGTGTAATTTATCTATAATATGTATGTATGTAGAAATATATAAGTATGTTTATCAGTTGTCTAGTACCCATAACACAAGCTCTGCTTAGCTTGAGACTAGATGGCGTTGTGTGATAGTTGTGGAATATTATATTATATTATATTATATTGCTAAATTAACCTTATTACGAGCCATAAACCGAGTCTCACGCCCTCAGCCCCGCGTCCTCCTACACGCCTGCGCACTCACACATGCACACGGCTACAATTCATACACATGCAATTATATTATGCACATTTGCCGGCCGGCACCGACTGGGAAGCTTGCTACCCCGGCGACGGCGACGGCGCCGGCAGGACTCAACGCCGGGCCGACGCCGGCGCCGGTAAGTGGAAAAGCGAGCCATACATTTTCATATATTCTTGCTTCCCCGGCACCGGCGCCGGTGCCGGCGCCGGCTAATTGAAAAACGCCAGGCCAGCACCGACTAGGAAGCTTATTACCCCGGCGCCGGCGACGGCGCCGGTAAGTGGAAAAGCGAGCCATACATTTTCATATATTCTTGCTTCCCCGGCACCGGCACGGCGCCGGCGCCGTCGCCGGTGCCGGTGCCGGGCCGGCTAATGGAAAAACGCCCATTTGGTATTAAGTTTTTGCATAAAATGACAGTAAATGTTGGTCAATTTGATTGTAAATATTTAAATTGTTATTAAAATACAGTTTAACTCAAATATCTCCAAAACCTACAATGAAAAAGATTTTTTTCACACACAATTTATAAAACCGGTAATCATCGGTAAATTTTCGATTCGATTTATGAACGAATTCGCTAGCCCGTCATAATCATCCAGAGACAAGTAATCCAGGATGATTCCTTGCAGAATTACGTACGTCATAATACGAATTATAACAAGCCTGCTTAAGGCCGTAAAGTCAACTGCTCGAAAACTGCAAGGAATTAAAAAAGGTTGTAATACCCCCCCTGAACAACTACCTGTAGGCTAAATAAATTGTGTTCCATGCGGTAATCGAACCCACGACACGCAGCTTAGCAATCAATAGCATTATAGCTACTGACCTAACCGTAACAGAACTGCATTGAATCAGAAAGATTCTGAGCGTGTGAGTGTATGCATGTAAATGTGTGAGTGTGTGAGTAGATGAGAGGTTGTAGTGTGATAAAGTGTCAGACGGAAGCGCACTGTTTTGTAGATATTGTGGTTCTAATTGGAGATCGATGTCATTATCTTTAATTGAGTTGAAATATAATCGATTTGTAAGTATTGTGATTTGTGCGGTAATTTTAGTGTATTTATTTTTGATGTGTTAAAATATGATTGAAACTAGTTACTTACTATCTGCCTGTGTCTTTGAATTGACTTGCAGTCACAGGCAAAAAGTACTACAAGATCCAGACAACATGATAAACTTTTAGTAATCAACAAAAACAAATACCTAACAATAAGTAAAGTAACTAACTAAAAAGTTACCATACTAATACTTTATTCCATACAATAGTATATTCCATAATATCGAATTTATAACAAGAGAAAAAAAAGAAACAGAAAAAAATTACCTTACACCGGCTTTTGACCAAACAATGCAGTGTAGACACGCCTTTATGCAGTGAATGACGCTTTGAAGTTTTTGAGAGTGAATCACCACTTCACCAGACGAACTTACAATCCGGGTTCAACTTAAAATGCATTGGCTTGTAGTGATCTAACATTATAAAGCTGAAGAGTTTGTTTGGTAAAACGCGCTAATCTCAGGAACTACTGGTTTGAATGAAAAAATATTTTTGTGTTGGATAGTCCATTTATTGAGGAAGGCTATAGGCTATATAAGATTACGCTACAACTCATAGGAGACGAGCAGTGGCGGTGAAACCGCGGGGAACAGCTTGTTATATTAAAAAACCTAGATCTTAAGAGCGCATATTCTGAAAGTTGGCAACGTCGCAAATGGCTGTCAAATATTAACAAGTTTTTATTAGTTTACTGTATGAAAATTAGAAATATGGCTCTGTAGTGCACTAAAATTTGATTAGGGAATGCAATAATTAATATCGTAACACCGAATAAATATAGTTTTAAACGTAAAAAAAGCATTTGGAAACATTCCAAATGCCTTTTATACACCTGAAACGGTTACAACATCAAATTCAGTGTTTTAATTGCATTCCTATATCAGTTTTCTAGTGCACTACAGAGCCATATTTCTTATTTCCATACAGAAACATTGCCAAATTAATAAAAACTTGTAATTATTTGACAGCTATTAGCGACGTTGCCAACTTTCTGGTTATGCGGCCTTAAGACAAAAGAATTTAGCTTGGATTGATAGCTAAAAAGTTCTCAAGTCTTTAGTAATTTATTACCTAGAATTTTAGTGACATCATCGTCCATGTATTCAAAAATGGTGCATAGCAAATTAGACTTACTTCGAGCTTAAAAATTGAGTCTAATTTACCTTGACCTGTGGTTTCCGGTTGTGGTTAAAATAGTTCGCCTTTTAAGTTTTTGTTAGATGATTGAAAAGCAGAAGTGATGATTAACGATGGTCAAGATTCTGAAAAATGTACAGTCAACTAAAGAGGTACGTACCTATGCAGTCGGCAAGTTTAAGGCCCTTCGTACACAAGGCGACTCAAGTTTCCAATACCTTACGACTTCGGTATCCAAGCGGCTATCGCAATACAAACCCATAGAGGTTCGAACACAAGCACGCGTCAATGAATACCAAAATCGTAAGGTATCGGAGACTTGCGTCGCCTAGTGTACGAAGGGGCTAAGGGAACGGTCGTCGCAGTGGCTGAGTGATTGGACTGCTCTACTGCGTGTCGCGAGTTCCGATCGAGCACAACACAGAGCACATATTTGTATGACCTACAAGCAATTGTTCCGGGTCTGGGTGTTTGGTATATGTGTTTAAATGTTTGTAAACGCACCCACGATTGTGTGAGGTGACCTGAAACCTGTATAATAAGCACAAATTCTTAGGGTGGGGCAATCCCCTGGCTGGAGGCCTTAGAGTCATCTTTGGCAACCACAGGAAAGTCCGGTTAAGCAGCTCACAACCTCCTATAGGTTTGGCGTCTGTTTACATGCAATAAATAATAAAAAATTTTCATTCGATAAATTCGCCTTTTGTCTGAAATATTATTATGTATACGTAATTATTTTGTTGCTAGTGCATCAGTGACAAAAAACTTGTCACAACAGAAAATTATTACACGTTTAATAATTTTGCCGTTAGCCATTTGAATTTAAAACAACAAAAAGTCCATCCAATAAATAAAATATGCTCCCTTAACGCATAGTTTTACTTCCCGCCTCCATGTGAGTAATAGACCGGAAATACTGGCTACCTGCGCCGGCGCATAACAACTAACCATTTCTTAATGTAGGAGTTAAAAAAAAACGGAAGACGCATCGTATTTCTTAGGAACGAGGTGGATGACAGTTGTAAGGCGATTTTGTGTTGTTGATATATTTTTTGTGTTTTTTTTTTGTTGGTAACTTTACACTTCTGTAGTTTTAAATAATGTCGCCACCGCACCGACTTAAAGTTATTGTCGTGAGATTTGCAGTTTAAATGTGTTGAGCGCATTCAGTTTCACTGGTTTCATTCATTCTGATTCACAAATTCATTCTGAGCTGTGAAAAAACATTCGTAGAAATGGTGAAATAAAATGTCAGTTGATTTTCAACGAACTAATACAAGCCGCGGTGACAAATTGGATTAGGCCATCCATAAACGGACTGCTGGAGCAGTCAGTGTACGCCTTATGATAATTTCCGATATCCACCACCTGCGTGTATCAAAATATTTATAAAAAGTGTCACTGTCCACCAGGGCAGGCGGTAATTTTACAAGGTTTGTGACTAGGTGCCATCTGGTAGATTAAGAATTGTGTTTAAAAATCGTGTCACTGTCCACCAGAGTGGGTCAATTGGATGGAGGACATTGGGAATCATCGGGGGATAACGTGTTTGATTTTAATGTCATGTTATTTTTGCTGTTTTCAGACTTCTATTACCCAGGTAGGAATTTTCCGTCATTATGACGTTTCATAAAGGTCGGTCACTGACGTAACAGACGTCCTGGGATGACGTCTGTGGGCCCTCGTTGTGACGTTAAAATGTCACGGGCACACGACGTCACATTTGACGTCGTGTGGTCGTCTCCCACTTACGTCAGTGTGACTTATGATAAGACGTATAAACGACCAACTTGTTACCGAGGAGCATGCGGGACGTCCAGATGACGTCTTATAAGCTAAAATATCACCTGTTTACGACTTTAAAATAACCTTTAGAAGACGGTAAATTTTCGTGCGTAGGTACCAGGGGTCTTAAAAGTGTCAGTGTTAAGCTAACTCCAGAAATTGAAACAACAAAATAATAATGTTTAGGTAGGGTTGGCACAATGTGTAGAGTAAACATCACACTATCATGTTCATGTAGGTAAATGATAAGTACCATTTTTTTGACAGTTAACAATTTATTAGATTTTTCAAATGCTTATTAGAGGTACTTACATCTATGTTATATATATACCTATGTCACAGTCAAAACTGTTAATCAGTAACTACTTTTGACTGGTGAAAAGTAGTCAAAAATACTAGTCAAAACTAATTTAACAATAACTATGACATTTCCATATACCTACATTTATTAGGTTATGGTTTTTTTTTGTGACCCTTCAAAAAAAACATGTAATTCTAGGACTAGAGGTAATTACAACTGAGGCGTTCTAAAACAACAATATTTTTAATGCAGAAAACGCATTTTAACTTAATAAGAGTTGACTGACACCAGTCAAAAGTGGTTTTGACTGAGTTTTGCCTGTAACATATACATTTCTAAATGTGCGTACAGACCATGTAACAATGTTTATAACATTGTTATATAACACTACATATGTATAAAATGTTATATAACAATGTTATATAACATGACCACACTATGAAAAATGTTATAACATGTTATGTTACATAGTCTGTACGCACCGTTATACAATTCTATGTCGCCTCTGAATGGAGCAACGGAAAACATATACTTTTATTATTTGAGTCTTGAATTAAAACACATTTGGATATTATATCGCTTACAGCAATCATTTTGTAGTCTTCAGAAATGTTATTTACCTCAAAATCATTTAGTATCGAAGACTCAAAAGGATAATCATAATAACAAGAGTAAGTATTAAATTCTTTTCCATAAAGGTATACCTTTTTGTCATGACAATGTTCTAGCACATTGTGAACTTGGATTACTTTGTTTTTATTAGTGTAACAGTAACAATCTGCTACACGTCGTGAGTATACATAAATAGCAAAATCTTTACAGACAAGTTTCATAAAAGTATTATAATTATAGTCGTCGTTAGTTGGTACAGGCCCTGAACTATGTTCATAATAAAGCAAATTTGCTTTTTTACAATTATTACTGTATTCAGGAGCCGAATTTTTGTAATTTTTTCACTAATTGCCTCTTAGCCGCCTTCGTGCATGCAGTCTTCAATATCAGTAAACTATTTATTTATTTGTAATTAATTTTATAGATGCTGTCTGAAATTAAAATTATTTTGATATTAATTCAAATGCTAATTTAAATTTTACTGTCTAAATAATGATATCAATGAAAGTGGCAACTTAGTATCTGACTGAGCTTGCTTTTTTGCAATGAAATTACACACATTTTAATATTGTTGTATTATTGTACAAGGTCAATATTACCACAAAGAAAACAATACTTAAATACCTTATTTCTCACTTATTATGCTGCGCTTCTTCAGCCGTTCCGGTGCATGTTTTAACCAAACTTTTATGCAATCTTCTATATCTTTATCATTTGATCCTGGTGATGACCATTTGATGCTCTCTGAAAATAAAATTATTTTTGTATCAATTTCAAAAGATTTAACTGCATAGTAATTAATGCATACAAAACACTTGTGAAGTTGCACAAAACCAACATTAGTTTAACGGAGACTATAAATTCATGCCATTACATTTTGTATCAAAACAAAAGTGACAGCATAAGCACCAATTTAAAGTCTCCGTTAAACTAATGGTGGTTTCGCGCAACTCACCGTCAGACTCACAGACTTCACACAGACAGTAGACATGGTCAGTTTTTGTAATTAAATATTATAAACATACACACATTCCTAAATAATATTATTGTACCTATATTGTATGAAGTTAATAATAGTAACACAGACAATGATTTATTATTCTTATGGAGCATACTTTACCTATTATCACAGATTTGAGCTTCATTGTGCAAAATGGTTTTTTTGTTGATCGCTTGCCATAGAAGTTAAATTGTGAAGCAAGCCAGTCAATCATTACATGCTTCAACACTCTGTACACTTTTGTTGCAACATCTCGTCCTCCTAGGGAGCCTAAGTATCGAATCTGAAAAAAATATTTAATTATATTATGTATTCATCTTATAGTTAATATAATCAGTAGCCTATTGTATGTGTCCACTGTTGGAGCAAATGCCAAAATTCGGGATGGTAAGAAACTGGAATGGAACCCATGAAGATTTTTGTTGGTAAGTCTGGCTTTAATACTTAAGTAAAAAAAATATTTACTAGATCTTTTGAACTGTCTTCATCTTGAAGAAAAGTTTCTATTTCTGATATGTCTTCAAAGGTTTCTAAAGGGAACTTGATATTAGGTTTCAGTGGTGGTGCGGCATTTTGAGTGGGGTCTTTCTTTAGAAGCGAGATTATTTGCTCATTTTGCGCTTTAATGCTTGCTAGTACTCCAAGCACTTTTTCTTCAAAACCTTAAAGAGAGTAGAATAGACAAATTAATTTGGCAATACTTGTGAAGCTATAGACAAACAGACAGACACACTATAGCCTCAAACTTATAACAACTCTTTTTAGTTGGCTAAACGGCTGAACATATCTTGATGCCATGGATTTAGTTTATATCATAAGAAGGACAAAGGCTTCTTTTTAACTGAGGTACTAGACAAAGCCTCTGGTAGAAGCTAGTTGACTTTATCTATTACAGACAACTTTCTTGCATTGTACAGGATGGTTAGGCTGGCAATTTATGTCACAGTTTTGATTTTGTTCTTAGCTATTCTACTTGCTGATTGTCTGCCCATGCTGTAGATACTGGCTGTATTGGCCATTCAGCAAGCCGAAAAGCGACAGAATTTAAGCTGTGACATTCGTGTCAGCTTTTAGAATCTTCTTTTACCTGTGTTTTTGTTTGTATAACTTCCGAATGCACAGGATGGTGAAGCAAACAGTCTTTTAGGAGTATTTTGGATCACTGAATCCAATTCAATCTCATTTAGATTGAAAGCATCTTCATTTCTTATTTCATCAGCAAATCTGGGATGTGATCTAGATGCCACAGCAGTATATGACTTATTTTTGCTTGAGACTGCACAGGATTTCAAATCAGGAACTCTCTTAGCTGTATTTTTGTTTATTTCACTTCTAAGTGATGGTGAAGCAGAATCTCTCCTAGGAGTATTTTGGGTTACTGAATCTGAGTCACTTAGATTTAAATCATCATTTCTTGTTTCATCAACTCTTTGGTGAAATATAGATGGTGAAACAGTAACCGGTTGTTCATTCTCAATACCTGTAATGTAACAAAATTTAATACTGGCAGCAGATATTGTGTGAGTAAGATTATAAGCAGACAGTATAAAGATTCAAATGTATACAGTTAGCATTACACTTACGTTTTGCAAAATGCCTTTTCAAGGGTGGTGGATTATCATCATCATCACTGGAAATGTAACGTTTCGTCCTTACAGCTCTGCGTTTAGGCCTTTCTGCTTCGGTCTCTGCATCAGTTTGTACATCTGATGTTACCTCTGATAATTTTAACTTTCTCTTAGCCTTTTCTATATCATCTAAAAACACAACACACCAGTCAGCGTTAAACCATTGTCATGCAGATAATAAGCACAAATTAGTCTTCCTATAGGAACTTGATACTGACACATAGATGCCGTTAGACTAGTTACTTTAATAAACTGCCAAGTTACAAAAGCCCCACCATGCCCCATCAGGACAGACCAACCACGGATTACATTGTAGGTAATGCACTTGGAGTAATAAACATGCAGAAGATGCAGACCATAACCAACACATAGTGTAGACACCAAAGATTTAAAACGAAGCCCCACCACACACATAACAAACTACTTAACCATATATTGCATTGAAGGTAATTTATGTAGAAATACTAAACATGTAGCAGACGCAAAATGGCGGGCCAAACTGAACATACCGTGGAGTGAAGGAATAATCAATAGCTCTCAGGCCCAAGACAACCACAGATCGAGTCACCTGCAAGCAGTACTTAACCTGAAAATCAGCGAACGAGGCTCTGGTGAACCATCTGTCAACACTCCCTCGACCAGCGCGGCGCATTACGATCCAAATCCTCCCTTTTATTGGGAGACCTATCTTCAGCAGTAACTTCTGTGGGTTTTTGATGATGATGATGATGAGATTATGGACCTCATAAGTACATAATTATGTTAATCTTTATCACTTACCAGTTTCCGCAAAGATGCGCTTTACACCATATAACTTCCAGTTATTATCAGGGGAATTGTCGTTACTTTGGGTAAGCAGCCGATTATAGGCTTTTCCATCTTTAATCGGCGGCCAATGTACTTCGCGGCGCCGTGGCGTAAGCCAAGAGCTAAGAACAATGGATACACTGCCACCGTCAGAATCGTTGAATTGAATAACCGAAAACATACCTAGTATTGGATATCACTGTAAGTATTTCAATATTTAAGTAAACGTTCAGAGTCAAACAGTAGACAGTGCCAGACACAGACGGTTTTGGCTAAAGAAAGACAGTTGAGAGTGGTTGAGAGAGTTGACGCGAAATAATCACAGATTTTTCTCACAGCAGTGTTGCCAGATGCCTTGAACCTTTTATCTGTATTAGAAACTACTAAAATCTGTATTAAATCTATAAGCTATTGATTAACCTATAATAATCTGTATAAAATCTGTATGATCAAATAAAATAAAATAGAAAATTAATTAATCATCATCATCATCGTTTGCTTTTTTTGAAAAACAAGGGATTTAAGTACTTACGTGATAAGGTTTGACTATCGTATATTAAATAAAAATAAACACTAATTTATAAAATTGTTGTACGTACGTATGTACTGTTAATAATAAAATAAAAAAAAATAAACACACAAATAATTACTTTATCATTTTCAGTCATACATGTTTTGTTTTTCAACAGTAATTCATTATCACCCTCTAGGACAGTCTAGGACATAGCAAAGGTTTACCTGTGTTATTAATTTTATTGACGTATTTTACGTAGGTACCTACGACACGAAGAATGCGAGAGCGAAGTACCTTGGAGTTAACGAAAAAATCTTAGGGGGATATACCGTGCAGCCCCTGCAGTCTCGACATTAGACAGCGACAAAAATCGGTCGCTAAGTCGTATCGTTATCAAATTCCTTTAGTAGACTTTCAACTTTATTTCCAAAGCATAAGGTTGAAAATCTATTAAAGAAATTTGACATCGATTAGACATAACGAGCGATTTTTGTCGTTATATTTGTCGAGACTGCAGGGCCTACACTGAGAAAAAAGACCTTCCGAAATAGGGACGGAATAACCTGCCATGTTGACTCACACGGAAATTTTCCTGCCAGTTTCGAAGGAAAGTTTTACCTTCCACATTTTCCTTCTTATAATTTTCTTCCATATTAACCTTCCAAATTTCAAAGCAAATTCCCTTTGATTAAAATTACCTTCTAGTTTTTCCGTCTGAGTCAACACGGAAGGTATATAACGGACGGTAATGTTTTGGAAGGTAAACAAAATTATTTTTCCATCCAACAATAATTACCTTCCAGTTTTTCCGTCTGAGTCAACACGGAAGGTATATAAC
This sequence comes from Agrotis clavis, assembly GCA_954870645.1. Taxonomy (NCBI): domain Eukaryota; kingdom Metazoa; phylum Arthropoda; class Insecta; order Lepidoptera; family Noctuidae; genus Agrotis; species Agrotis clavis. The sequence goes on from OX940925.1 coordinate 9,505,321, forward strand.
GGACGGTAATGTTTTGGAAGGTAAACAAAATTATTTTTCCATCCAACAATAATTACCTTCCAGTTTTTCCGTCTGAGTCAAGACGGAAGGTATATAACGGACGGTAATGTTTTGGAAGGTAAACAAAATTATTTTTCCATCCAACAATAATTACCTTCCAGTTTTTCCGTCTGAGTCAACAAAGAAGGATTTTTCCATCCAACATATTTACCTACCACTTTTTTCCGTGTGAGTCAACACAGAAGGACACAGTTTAGAAGGTAAACGAAAATCTTTTATTCCTTCCATATTTATTACCTGCCAATCCTACCTACCAAATCAGGTGGATTGACAGGGAAGGATATTGATAAATTTTCCTTCCAATTACCGAATAACCTACCTACAAAGAAGGAAAAATATGGTAGGTGGTCTGCGTTCTCCTTTCATTTCAGATGGTTTTTCCTTCCGATGCTTGTAAAAGTACGGTGGGTATACCGGAATTTCCTTCCACCTCAGATGGCATTACCGTCTGAAGTTCAGATATTAACCTTCTGATGCCTGAATTACCTACCTAATAAAGAGGAAAAGTACGGTGGGTATACCAGAATTTCTTTCCATCTCAGATGGTTTTTTAGGTCTGAAGTTCAGATTTACCTTCTGATACCTGAATTACCTACATATTCCGGAGGAAAAGTACGGTGGGTATACCAGAATTTCCCTCCATCTCAGATGGTTTTACCGTCTATAGTTCAGAGATTTACCTTCTGATACCTGAATTACCTACCTATTACGGAGGAAAAGTACGGTGGGTATACCAGAATTTCCTTCCATCTCAGATGGTTTTACCGTCTGAAGTTCAGAGATTTACCTTCCGATACCTGAATTACCTACCTAATAAAGAGGAAAAGTACGGTGGGTATACCAGAATTTCCCTCCATCTCAGATGGTTTTACCGTCTAAAGTTCAGAGATTTACCTTCGGATACCTGAATTACCTACCTATTACGGAGGAAAAGTACGGTGGGTATACCAGAATTTCCTTCCATCTCAGATGGTTTTACCGTCTGAAGTTCAGAGATTTACCTTCTGATACCTGAATTACCTACCTATTACGGAGGAAAAGTACAGTGGGTATGCCAGAATTTCCTTCCATCTCAGATGGTTTTACCGTCTGAAGTTCAGAGATTTACCTTCTGATACCTGAATTACCTACCTAATAAAGAGGAAAAGTACGGTGGGTATACCAGAATTTCCCTCCATCTCAGATGGTTTTACCGTCTAAAGTTCAGAGAATTACCTTCGGATACCTGAATTACCTACCTATTACGGAGGAAAAGTACGGTGGGTATACCAGAATTTCCTTCCATCTCAGATGGTTTTACCGTCTGAAGTTCAGAGATTTACCTTCTGATATCTGAATTACCTACCTATTACGGAGGAAAAGTACGGTGGGTGTATCAGAATTTCCCTCAATCTTAGATGGTTTTACCGTCTGAAGTTCAGAGATTTACCTACTGATATCTGAATTACCTACCTACGACGGAGGAAAAGTACGGTGGGTATACCAGAATTTCCCTCTATCTCAGATGGTTTTACCGTCTGAAGTTCAGAGATTTACCTTCTGATTCCTGAATTACCTACCTATTACGGAGGAAAAGTACGGTTGGTATACCAGAATTTCCTTCCATCTCAGATGGTGTTACCGTCTGAAGTTCAGAGATTTACCTTCTGATACCTGAATTACCTACCTATTACAGAGGAAAAGTATGGTGTGTATGGGTTACATCTGAGATGGAAAAAAAATGCTAATGCACCCCAGTATAAATACTTTTCCTCTCGGTCATAGGTAGATAATTCAGGCATCAGAAACCAAATCTTCAAGCTTCAGACAGTACAACCATCTGAGATGGAGGAGAAGTGAACTTTTCCTCGGTCGTAGGTAGGTAATTCAGGAATCGGGAACCAAATCTTCAAACTTCAGACATTTCTTTCATCGCAAGGTATTGAGGTCTTGAACGGGAAAACTCAGGTATTTATCCTCGTCGTAGATAGGTAATTCAAGCTACTTTCAGCCTTTAATCTCCGAGTTGAGACAGCAAAACCTTCTGAAATTAAGGAACATGAAGATTAATAAAACACAGATATCGAAAAAATATAGATCAAATATATTGAATTAAAGTACTACCTGATTAATATTACATAATGAAACCAAAAATTAGATAAATTAATTAATCAAACACAAATAACTTCAAATACAAACACTCAATAACTATTAGACAGACAGTAATGCAACAAAAACTCTGCTCGAGTACAAAGTTTATAAAACTATCAAATTTGTTTATTCTGAATAAAAATTCAATATTCAACTATATTTTACTAGGTATTTTATGAATAAAATAGTTCTTTTTGGTTCAAGCAGGTGTTGATTGTTGCACACTGTAACAATATGGTTAATTTTATGCAAATAAATTATTCTTATTATTCTTATTCTTAAAAAAAAAGCATATTATCACAAGATTTTTTTTTTTTTGTACTTTTGTTATACCAACGCAAATAGCATAAAGAATAAACTTGGAGAACTCAAAAATACTTTTTTTGGGTCAATTATTATCACGTGAGTGTTTAAAGTTAGAGAGTTTTAATTGAAAATAAGAAAGTTAAAAAAAAATGCCAGGCCCAAGACAACTATACTTTAACTAAATTTCAAAAAAAGTGTCTGATAATATTATTAATCAACCAAATAAACACAAAGACACATCACATAGGTAATAGGTAGGTTACCTAACTATTCAAAATACACTCACCGGCACGGAATCTTGGCCAAGCGCGTATTTCGCGATAACAAGAGTTTTAAGTGTTTCTTATGATTATTTATGATGAAGAGTGATCTAAAAAATGTTTACCCTTAGTTCAAGAGGGTAATTTATCATGTTTGAGTGCAATATGACGTTATTTTTAAGTTTTAGTTGAACCCGGTCATCTGAGCGACTAAGTTGCTGTTTTAAATTTGTGTATTGTGAAAGTCTATTGTCAGGTTATTCAATTATTGTGATATCGTACTGTTACTTCAATAACTAAAGGTGATTTAAATCCAATAAAAATGCCATTAACACCATCACAGGTTGCACAAACTGTAGCGTTGATCAAACAAGGGCTGACACAGCGAGATGTTGCTGTTATGCTGAATGTACCACGTTCATCGATGCGGTTTGCGCTGAAACGATACCAGGAGACAGGCCACTACTCCCGCAGACCAGGCAACGGAGGCATCAGATGCACATCAGCCCGGGATGACCGCTTTATTGTCCTGGAAATTTTGAGAAATCGCTACCTCACCGCTGTTGAGATACGCCAGCGACTCCATTTCACAAGAGGTGTCAATGATATTGAACGTACAGTGAGAAGACGAATGGAGGAAGAGAATTTAAAAGCTCGTAGACCAGCACGCGGCCCAGATCTTCTCAGAAGTTACCGAGTAGCTCGACTTCGATTCGCACGAGAACACGTCAACTGGACCCATAAGCAGTGGGCTCGAGTACTGTTCACAGATGAGTGTCAAATCGTTTTAGGTACGAGCTCCAGATGGTCGGGAGCGAGTGTGGAAAAGAAGAGGAGAGCGATTTGAGACCTGGACCCATGCAGTGGTCATGGGTCCAGCTATCGTGTTCTCGTGAGAATCGAAGTCGAGCTACTCGGTGACTTCTGAGAAGATCTGGGACGCGTGCTGGTCTACAAACTTTTAAATTCTCTTCCTCCATTCGTCTTCTCACTGTACGTTCACTATCATTGACACCTCTTGTGAAATGGAGTCGCTGGCGTATCTCAACAGCGGTGAGGTAGCGATTTCTCAAAATTTCCAGGACAATAAAGCGGTCATCCCGGGCTGATGTGCATCTGATGCCTCCGTTGCCTGGTCTGCGGGAGTAGTGGCCTGTCTCCTGGTATCGTTTCAGCGCAAACCGCATCGATGAACGTGGTACATTCAGCATAACAGCAACTTCTCGCTGTGTCAGCCCTTGTTTGATCAACGCTACAGCTTGTGCAACCTGTGATGGTGTTAATGGCATTTTTATTGGATTTAAATCACCTTTAGTTATTGAAGTAACAGACGTACGATATCACAATTATAATTGAATAACCTGACAATAGACTTTCACAATACACAAATTTAAAACAGCAACTTAGTCGCTCAGATGACCGGGTTCAACTAAAACTTAAAAATAACGTCATATTGCACTCAAACATGATAAATTACCCTCTTGAACTAAGGGTAAACATTTTTTAGATCACCCTTCATCATAAATAATCATAGGAAACACTTAAAACTCTTGTTATCGCGAAATACGCGCTTGGCCAAGATTCCGTGCCGGTGAGTGTAAGTTCAAATACAATCAATAATAAAAAAGGTACCAAATACCAAATGAAAGTAAATATCAAAGTAAAAAACACTTCAAAGAAACCACCCGATAATTATTCATCGAACAAATAAGTCACGTACAAAAAGTTTGAATACAGTCAGTAATAATAGTTAAAGATCTAAAAAAAGTATCAAATACCAAATGCAAGTATCAAAGTAGAATATACTATAAGGTTGTTTGATTACCATACAAACTGATTTTAGTTTTATACTATTTGTTAATCTAGTTTTCTACGACTTATTAAAATAATAATATTACTATTAACTTAATATAGTTTACCGTTTATAAAGACCAATATGAAAGCTAACCACCCTTATTTCAGTGCAAAATTATACTCTTATCGCCCATAAATTGTAAAGAAAGTACTTAACTGATAATTATTTATCAAACAAACACAAAGAAATCAAACCACTTTTCAAATACAGTCATAGTTAAGACAGTATGCAGCAAAAACCCTTACTATTAGAATTAATTAATATCATTTGTCTATAAGAAAGAGGCTTAATTAATAGAAAGAATTTCTTACAATGACATACCACCAGCCATGAGGGGGTAATTTTGTCAGAACATTCGGTTTTAAAAAACCTAGATCGTTGTAAGAAAAATACTTTTTAACGTTCGTCTTACTGACACAATAAGCACAAACGTGAAAATCATAAAAAAGTGTATCAAATGCCAGACCCCCAAAAATTACTTGCTTCGTATTATCATCATAATATATGTCAGAAATTTGTACAAAACCCGGTTCGCCACTGCTCATATCAATATCTAATGTTAAGATTTGGTTAGGTGTGTATCTAATACCATTAAGGGTAATATTGTTCATAGAAAAAATTTTCGAGTTAGGTGCTATTAGGAACTGGCTGGATAAAATTCCGTATGTCACAACGTCACAGTGTTTATGGCAAGTAGTAGGTTCTACATCGGAGACAATTTCATTTTTCAGAAATAAGTGATTCAATTGCAGCTGTTGTTTAATAGCAAGAGTTTTAGGCAAATTGATTCTGTTACATGATGCTCTTGCACAAATTTTTGAAGTTCTATGCTTAGCCTCATATCTCATGGACCACAAATTATGAAGAGGGCCTAATTTTTCCATGACGCCTGCGTAATGTAATAAATGATGAAATTTAGGTTTTAAATGCGAGTTACTCAGTAAAATATACAACTTGTTGAAATCGTTCACTGTAACTCTAATTTCATCACAAATTTCTGGATAAACAGCTTCGGTCATGGACAAGTCTAAAAGTTTTCGGAGTAGCAAATAAAGCGTCCAATGTTGGTCTTCATATGGGACTTTATGAGAAACAAAACATGGAAAGTATCTGATAAAATTATAAGCTTCCATAGCAGACATTTTCCACTTCACAATGTGTCCAGATTCTTTACATAACTGTGGTGGTTTGCAGTTCGAGTCTGGACCATATTTAAAAAAAGCTATTCGATTGTTTAATTCCTCTAAAGTGATGTATTTTTTATATAGTAAACCCTTCAGTACGTCTTTCATTGCATAACGTACCACGCCTTCTAATATGTCATGCATAAGATCTACAGATGCTTGCTTAAACATGTCAAAACCTTCTACTTGTTTCCACAGAGATTCTTCTTTTATACCAGTTTCACTAGGATTTTGTAGATTTAAATCTGATACATAGTTACTTTCATTTCGAAGTAAGGATAGTTCCTCACTGCACATTGTTTTTATTTCAGTTTTATGAGTTCGACAGAATCGGCAAGGATAATTAGCTGTGAAATTTTCTACGAATCCTAAAATAGAATGCAGGCCAAGGTTGTCGCCAATTAAAGATGCTAATTGAAATTTAATACGACCTTGAAAATATTCTGGAATATTTATATCAATACCAGTATCAGCCAAGAAATTTAATTCATCAATTACTTTATGAAAACAATTAAAATTGCCACCATACCGTGTTCGATCTGACGAATAAAATAGAGCGAAGAGAAAAATATATTTTAACTGTGACGCTAAATTTGGAGGTAAACACGCTATTGACGCATAAACTGCACCTAATTTATGTATGCTAGCATGTGAGCCAAGAGGATTACCAGTTTCATAGTCGTCGTAATATACAAATAGCGGAAATATCTTGACATTAGCTTCGAGCGATTGAATTTTATTCAACCAAATAGAGGTACGAACAACGTTTGTAACTACTTTTGAACGTAAGCATTGGTCAACATATTCGTCAATTGACTTTAAAACTCCTGGGATGCTAAAAAACTTACACAGAACAAAACGTAGTGGAATAAATTGACCAGTACCCAAAACATGTTTTCTTTTACCGCCAATAAGTTCAGCTCTTAATTCTGTAGTAGTTTGGTATTGCAAGGGCTCTATGAATGTTCCTAAATCTTTGAAATATTTATTCCATTTATATTCACTACAGAAATCCTTAACTGATTGAGTTACATCCAACACTCCACCTGCATTAGTTTCTTGTTCTTTTGGACAAATTAGCGGTATTACATTAGCGACGTACGATGTCATTGATTTTATAAACAATTTAACAGTACTCCTTGATACTAACGGGTCAGCTAAAAAAGAACTAACCATTAATGCAGTTTCATATACTAATAACTGTTTGTTGCTAAAAGAGACACTGATACCATCAACTTCACGATTTACTTCTAATTGCTCAATTGAACATTGCACAGGAGATTCCTCACTACGTTGATTATTATTACTGACGTAATCATTATTAATGCTTGATGGCACAAAATCATGACCTGGTGCTGATTCCAGACTACTACTACAACTATGTTGATTATTATTACTCTCAATGTGTGTAGGTAACGAGTTCTGACCAGGTACTGGCAACGATGGTTTTGAAGCAAAAGTGTATCTATTTTGGTCGGTTTTACTATTAATGTGCATCCTATTCAAATGCATTCTCAGTGTATTTAAAGAATCAAATTTTTTTTCAAAACAACCTTGTCCACATTTATAACCAGCTCCACTAGATGTTAACTTCGGCAGATTATTGCATTTGTTTTTTAAATGAATTATCAATGAATTTACTTCGGAAAATTTACTTGAGCAGTGGCCGCAACTTATCATTATTGAAATACTAAGTTCTAGTTCCTCTCGTTTTTAGATGGTCGTTTGATTGAGATGCCTAACTGTTCCGCCAATTCAGATGTTGAGCGGTGGTTCCAATCAAACTTTGTATAAATATTGTAGACCGCTTGTTGTATGAATTCCCATACGTTATGACTTTCAAGTGGATATTGTGCATGAAACGAATGAAACAGTTGAAAGCAAACTTCTACGGCCTCCAATACACTGGGAAAAGAGTATATTATTTGGTCAAGTACAATGTGCGCTTGATCAATTTCGGTCCAAGAAGTACCTACCACTAGAACAAATGGTTGTAGGTGTAGATTTTCCCATTTCAGTCTATTTTGCACATTTTTAAGGTGATCACGCATTCGAGTGATTCCGTCTTGAACGTCAGCTTCGGTATCGACTTTGAAAATAAATGAATCCAGTACATCACTTTTTGTCGGCTTCCAATGTTTATTTACTTGGTAGACTCCAGGAAACAGGAAAGGTAGCAGCAAGAGCAATCCGGTAGTTTGTTGTGTTACATTGTCACCTAAAAATGTACAAACAATGTAAAACTTAAATACAATACATAAATTCGCTCTTAGTACTATTATGGCATAACGTGACGGTACTTACTTTCAACCAAAGAAAGAAATAGTGAAACTATTTCTTTTTGTCTTTCCGCAGTTAATCTACAAAGCACTTGCAGCGCTATTTCTTTCAGAGAAGTCTTTTTCGATAGCACAAAGCAGGGCTCGAAAACGTTTTCCAAAATAACGTTTTTAAAACGATTAGAACAGTTCTTTGCACCTCATTTTGTTCGGAACGAAAACGAAATGGGAACGTTTTCAAAGACCTTAAAATACCGGTTTAATACCGCAGGACGTGGGGGACGGGGGTGCGCCGACAAGAAAGAACTTGATTCCTTAAATTGAGTAGATACCGCACGGTCCGCATGACTGTATTCCTTTCGTTTCATCATTCTGTTCGATGCGCTTACGTACAATTTTTGGTAGTGCTACTTGCGTTGACAGAGTTATTATTCTGATAGTGGTGATTAGTACTACAAACGGTATGGATCGAAATCGATCTAGTGTAAGTTTTAGAAATTGAGCTGTTTTTGTATAGGTACCTACTTTTCTGAGGATTTTTTAAAACGTGTTTCTTTTTATTTTTCTTTCATTCACGCCACTCTTAGAGCTACTCTTACAGACTCCTTCCATTCTCGTTACAGACTGGACGTAAAATAAATATTTCAAAATCTAAAGGTACTAAAACATTATAAAGCAGAAGAGTTTGTTTGATTATTTTGTTTGGTTGAACGCGCTAATCACAGGAACTATTGGAGGAAATCTAAAAATTCTTATTGAGTTGGATAGTCCATTTATTGCGGATGACTAGGTAGGCACAGGCAAAGTAATGAGAAATGTTTCAAAATAGGGACAATGTATTCCTTTTCGAGAGCTTCCGTTGGGTGCGCTGCGTAAACGGTTAAAGAAACGGAAAAAAAAATGTATTACGGAATTATATATCTCAAAAAAAAGTTCTAAAGTCCGTAAGATGCATATACCTATCTTTCAGGGTTGAATCACAAAAACCCTTTTTTATGGAAATCAAATTTATTAAAAAAAAAATGCATTATTTGCGAAGGTATTTTCATTAACATGATATTAATCCGGAATCCCGAAGACTTTCAACTCGAACTGCACAATCGCTTCCAGTGCCTAACCGAATGCGAAACTGTGGACGAGATTAACAATGGGTTGGTGGAAACTGTCCAAGCTGTGGGGTCCAAGTTCTTTAAGACCCCGCGCCGCAATAAACCTCAAAAGCTCTCGAACGGAACCATCAAGTTGATGCAAGACCGGACCGAGACGAGGCTGCAATCTTCAGCTGATATGTCGGAATATGGCAAACTCAATAGACGAATCTCTAAATCAATGCGACGAGACCTGCGTGCCTTTAGTGCGGCACGGATCAAAGAGGCAATCGAGCGGAACCATGGCTCAAAAGTCTTCGCAAAGAATTCGTCTATTGGACAGAGCCAAATGACAAAGCTGAAGATTAACGGCGGCAGCATCATTTCGACACTTCGAAACTGGAGATCCGAAGAGAGCTTGAGAGGTTTTACGGACAGTTATACACATCAACATGAAAACCCAGCGTCGGTACAGCTCAAGACGCAAGAGCTAAGCTGACTCGACACTACACTGAGGATATCCCGGACATCAGCCTATACGAGATTAGAATGGCTCTTAAACAGCTCAAGAATAACAAGGCGCCTGGTGAGGACGGAATCACAACAGAACTTCTGAGAGCGGGTGGAAAACCGGTACTTCTAGTCCTCCAGAAGTAATTTGAGAATAGAATTCCGTCATACTCGAAGGTTCTACGCCAGAAGCATGGCACAGGAGTGTGGTTGTTCTTTTCTTCAAAAAGGGTGGCAACACCTTGTTGAAGAACTACAGGCCAATCTCACTTCTGAGCTATGTAGCCAAGCTGTTCTCAAGAGTCATTACGAACCGTCTCGAACGCAGGTTTTATGACTTCCAGCCTCCCGAACAAGCCGGTTTCCGAAAAGGTTTTAGTACTATGGACCACATACACACGCTCCGCCAGCAGATTACACAGAGGAGTATAATCGGCCATTGTGTTTGGCATTTGTGGACTATGAGAAAGCCTTCGATTCAATCGAAACCTGGGCAGTATTGCAGTCCCTCCAACGATGTCATATCGACTATAGGCATATCGAAGTGTTGAAGTGTTTGTATAGAAACGCCACCATGTCCATCCGACTTCAGGAAGAGAGCACGAAACCAATTCAATTGCAGAAAGGAGTGAGACAGGGAGACGTTATTTCTCCGAAACTGTTCACGAACGCGTTGGGGGACGTTTTCAAGCTCTTGGAATGGAACGAACTCAGCATCAACATAAATGGCGAATACATCACTCACCTTCATTTTGCCGATGATATGGTCATCATGGCAGAATCGTTGGAGCACCTCAATGCTATGCTCCACGACCTTAGTATCGTTTCCCAACGGGTCGGCCTTAGAATGAACATGGACAAGACGAAAGTCATGTCGAATGTCCATGTGGCACCCGTACCGGTTGTTGTTGGGAACGATACTCTCAAAGTTGTAGACTTACTTATTATACTTACGTTGGACATATTGTTCAGTTAGGTCCAACTTCGAGAAACAGGTCGCCCGAAAAATCCAACTCGGATGGCAGCGTTTGAGAAGTTACGTGATATCTTCTCAACGAGAATCCCACAATTTCTCAAGACAAGGGTGTTTAACCAGTGTGTGTTGCCAGTGATGAAATATGGCTCTGAAACGTGGTCTTTGACTGCTGGCCTTTTAGAGAGACTAGAGAGTCACTCAACGAGCAATGGAAAGAGCTATGCTCGGAGTTTCTTTGCGGGATAAAATCCGGAACATGGATATTCGGCGAAGAACCAGGGTCACCGACATAGCTCATAAAATTTGCAAGTTGAAGTGGCAATGGGCAGGCCACATCGCTCGTAGAACTGACAACCAATGGGGAATAAAAGTTCTCGAATGGCAACCACGGACCGAAAAACGCAGCGTAGGCAGGCCTCCCACTAGGTGGACCGACGACATCGTAAAGGTCGCGGGCAACGGATGGATGCAAGTGGCGAATTGTCGTTCGGCGTGGCGGTCTAAGGGGGAGGTCTATGTTCAGCAGTGGACGTCTTCCGGCTGATGATGATGATGATGAAGATATTAATCCTTATCCAAATAAGTACTTTAATCATCACAATTTTGAACAAAATTGCCCTTGACATCGTTTGATTTCAATAAATGTCTTAGGTAGGAGACATCATAGTTTCAAACTAATACCACTAAAAATAATGACTGCCTGGGCATGGGGCATGTCAAAATTATTCTGCAGCTCCGGTAAGATATAAGGGGTTGCCATCTTTAAAATTAGGAAACCAGGACAAAACGCTTGAAAACCCCGGATTATAGCGTCCAAAACCCGGACATGAGTTGAAGTACGCACGACAGTTGGCATGCCCGACTTATGTCAACCTTACGATGGCACGGGTATACCCTGGGACTGCACATTTCTCGGTAGTGGAAGGTCTTTGCATAAAAGTCCTGACGCCTTCACTTATACAACCTCATCACGGATAAACGTGGCCACGTGGGTGGTGTAGTAGAGTATGGACTGCAGATGGGTAGCAGAGTGTGGACTCGCCTATCCAGGGTGTCGAGTTTATTCTGAGTGTGCCGAAAGAGTACATTAAAACCGACATGACCCAACCGTTGAAGGCTTGTTGCTGCGTTGAAAGAAGTGATCCTTCATCGATTGTTTCATGTCTACTACATTGCCAATTGCTTCGGACATACAACAACATTTTTAGGTTTTGGATGTGGGGAGGGATCTAATGTTTATGCAATCTGAGTTCCCACAGATTCCATTATTCCTCTTGCTTTACATGCATGGCAGCACATTTATTCACACCAAACCCCATCCTTCTCACTTTTAAATGTTGGAGTTACCTTTAGTGGCCCCATCAGCCACAATTTTTTGTAGGTAAAGAGTTCTAATCATCCATGTAAATGAAATGAGATATGACCTGACTACTTCTCCTCAACCTACACCTGAATCGTCCAGTTATCTGCTTAGAGGATTAACAGAACAACGTGGTTTACCACATGCCACGACAGCCCCACAGTACAGGATCGAGTGTATATCAAGGAGGCTCTCACTACTCTCCAATAGGCTAGTTGCCTAAAAAAATGTAATTAGTCCGTCTTTTAGATTATTCAAAAATAAGGGACACGTATTTTTTTATTTGTAAATTAGACCAAAATTACAAAGATATAGCCTATTAAAGTTACGTGTGACGTCACGATGCGTGGCATTTTTCGCGCAGAGTGACGTCACAGGTAACTTAAATAGGCTATTATCATTGTTCTTTTTTGTTTAATCGAAAAAAGAAAAAATACGTGTCCAATATTTTTTTATAATCTAAAATACGGACTAAATAGAATGTAATTATTTTGACCCTGGAAACTACCCTATACTTATATTCTTTCAATATTATTTTGGTTAGCCCTTTTCTTACATATACCTATTTTCATTTAAAATATTTCAAAAAAAAATAAAAAAAATAAACTTCTTTCATTGTTGTTACTATAGGTAGTTATATAATATTACTCGAGAAAACGACGAAAGAAACCATGCCACGCGGTCGTGTAATATCAACGAACTAAAAATGTTTGCATTAAAACTTGTACCTACAGCTACGTCTTGAAGCCAAAATAATGGTTAAAAAACGGTTTAAAACGTTTTATGAACCAAAAACGATAAAATATTGTTCTTCTCTAATACCGTTTTTTTTTACGTTCCGTTCGAACGAAACCGATACTATAAAGTTCGTAGGCATTTAAGACGAAAACGTTTCGAAAAATAAACCGTTTTCCGAGCCCTGGCACAAAGTCTTGCAGTTGGTTCAATGGCGGCAAATCTTTGTATAGCAATTGGAAGTCTTTTTGTATCTGCAAGAAAAAATATGCATTTGATTTTCCGGCTTCTTGGTTTCAAATGCGGACTTAAGAGGCTGTCAATGTACTTAAATATTAAATACTCACTAGAGCCGGCCCAACACTTGGTACTGCGAGTCCTTTATAAGTTTGGAAGTAATCCCACAATGTTCCCGGCGTTTCTTTCAGTTCCTTCATGCGAAAGTCATGCGTATCGACCCAGTCTTGCAGTAGGTCATTGGATGTATGCGACGGAACAAGCGTACGCAATTTCGTTAATTGGGTTTTCACGTTCGGATCAGATTCTGAAACAAAATGAAAGCATTTAAATACGAATAATTTTCATAAATGGCACGTTTAAGTTTAGTGCTTCCCATAGTTTATTCCCACTTTCTCACTTCTCATCCCCTGGCTATAATCTCAAGCAAGCAACTAACAATAACAATTTTGTAAATACCTGGAGGGCAATAGTCGGTGATACCTTCAGCTGTCCGGTGGCAGGATGCCCTAGTAACTTTTTGTGGAGTACTCTGTGGTGTTGGTAGCGAGGTCCTGTTTGTACGCAACTTTGCTGACGGATCCTTTTCCAATAGTTTCTTTCGAAGTAAACTTAGTTGCGTATACAAAGCTCCAATGGGACGTGTTTTGTTAACATGTTTTCCGCTTTTTGTTTTGTATTCTTCTATTTTAATAAAATAAAACCTGTGTGCACTTGTGCATGGGAACAGGGCTTCAAAATAACTTTTTGTCCAGAAGGTACAAATACTGGGTGCGACCTGACGTTTAGGCGGCGTAGCTTCTGAAAACAAATACTGTGCCACACTTTGTGCCACCACTTTGATTTGGCATGCATCAAGGACGCAGTCTTCCGGTAAGTTGGCGATCCTTTTCTCTTCTAGTGAACCCTTATTTAGCAAGATCCAGATCGGGTTTTTATTACGGGTTACTATTATATTTTTCTCTGTAGGTGGATTGAAACTTTCAACATTCGCTGCGTCTTCAGCAGCACGTACACATAAATCTAAGTTTTCTAAATTATGGTCGAATAATGATAATTCTGCTTCACTTATTTCTTCTGTTAGAGCACTGTCAGTGTTTGCGGTTGTAACCGAACTACTGCTGCTTTTTGTAGAGGTCCCACACCTAGACCCACCTCTACTCACAGATTGGCTAGGATGAACGCCAGCAGTCTGGAAAAATTATATGATATGAGAACTAAGCCTAATGATTCAAATTTTAAAATAAATAACTTATTAATGCCACACCACAAGTCCACAACCATGCATAGTTAAAAAAAAATGAGAATTAAATTTGAATTATTAACCCAGAGAATATTTTCTTCTACTTCTTGATCATTATCAAGCAGCCATGAAGCAAGTGCGCATGCAATTTTTTTTCGTGTTAGTAACTGTGGTATCAAGCTTTTTAAATCGTATTCTGTGATAAATTTCAGTTCCTCTACAGAAGAATATCCATTATCTGAAACAATTAATTCAAACGCCTACTCACAACCTGACCTTTCGCTCGCGTTCATTACAAACCAGCGCGGCGTACTGTGGGCTGAAATCAGCGTTTCATAGACATTCAAATCATTTTTTCGAAAGTGTCATTTTTTTTCACATGGAATGATTGAGGAGACTAATTACATGCCAAAAAATATATATTTTTCATGAATTGAGTACGTAAATGGAAGAGTGAGAATTTTTTCTTAAAAATTTGTATGGAGACAACATTAAAAAATAAGATAACTCTGCTATCGCACAATTGGCCCTAATTCCCTTCTAGGAGATTAATCTTTCGCTTTTTTTTTTTTAAATGTAGATACATTATTTATTTATTTTTTGGTTTATGTGGCAAATTTGTTGGACCAATTTGGCTTAATATCAGAACAATTAACTTCAACAGTTTTATCAAAAAAAAAAAAAATTTTCAGATGTATCAATTTTGATGGACCAGTTTGGATTTAAGTCTAGAACCCAAATAATTATTAAGAAGACACAAAAAAGTGGTATTTCTAAAAAAAAAGGTATTAATTAATTTAGCGCAAAGAATAATACAGAACCCTCAAAATAAATAAACAAAAATGAGATTTATTTTTTATTTTATTTTTATTATATAATGCAATCTATCTGGCGATATTCAGCATTAGGTCGGTATTTGTAGGTTTAAGGCTTGTGCGAGATTGTTCATCAACAATGTCGCTTTTCCATAATAATCATACTACATAATATATTATTTACAGCAGTAGATCTTGTAAAATAAAAAATGAGATGAAAATAGTTTAGTTAGAGTTTCATAAACATCTACACACACACACCACATACAGACACACACACACACACATCTTTTTTTTATTTAGGTATTTTTAATCATTCTAATTGTAAAACGGTCTGAACATTGTTATTTTAGATTTGTAAGGGAAGTTGCGAGGTAACTCCAACACAAGTGCTCTTGTAACTTACCGGAGCTGTTTCAATTTTATATAAGTTTAAGCAATGTCTACATTTTTATTTATCTAGCTTGGGACTAGATGGCGTTGTGTGATAGTTGTGGAATATTTATTTATTTTTATTATACAAAATACAACAAGAGTTACAACAAAAGTAATTAGTTCATCAGTAAGACCTACGATGAATGCAAAAAAAGATATTTTTTCGAAGAAACATTAACTCTGCTGGAGCTACCTGAATCTGATTCTTCTGTCTTAGAGGTTGGAAACGTTTCCCAGATAGAATCGGACTCTGAGTTAGACTAAGATAATGATATTGATGACTGATGAACCAATTACATTTGTTCTAACTCTTGTGGTATTTTTTTCCATGTGAAAAAAAATGACACTTTCGAAAAAATGATTTGAATGTCTATGAAACGCTGATTTCAGCCCACAGTGCGGCGCTTAGTTAGTTTGTTATTTTCAAAACGTCCAAATCCAATTTTTTTACGGAGACTTTTACTTACATAAACAAGGTGTATTGACCACTACCGAAAATTTCAAGGGGTGTAAGTAAAGTACCCAATTACCCATTAACATAAAGCTTTGCTTTGACATACTAACATAGCCTGTAAGTTTACTAACACAAATGGACCACAAAGTTGTCTGATTTAATAAATAAATAATAATAAACAGTTTTTTCTATGGAACCAACACTATAATCATGAAAATCAAAACAGCTGTTTCATTTATTTAATTACAATGGTTTATAACCAATTACTGTAATTAAATTATACAAATAAAAGAGACAATAATTATAATACATGTTAAAATATACAAAATAACAATGTATTAATTTAACTGGAAACATAAATAAACCAAGGTTAACAACACTTTCATAAATTCCTCTCACAGTACTTCTGACATACCAATAAAATCTTCGTCCATCCATCCACAAACAGATCGTCTGTTGGATTTGGAAATCATTATCATCATCATTAATTATTATCAGACTGATCATGAAGCGCAGTCAGTGTGTTTCATACATTATTATTGGCCAAGAAGTTTTTAATTTTGGTATGAAACAGCTGTTTTATTTTTAGATTTCTGGGATGGTCTTAATACACCTTGTTAGTGGAAACTGAATTGTTAACATTGTAGGCAAGATCTTAAATCAAAATCTAAGAAAACTGGCCAAGTGCAGCATACATATTATAACACATCTAGTCTAAAACAAAAATTAGTGACACTCCAGGAGTGCCGACAAAAAGGAAATAAAAAGGCAGTGGCACTCTGGGAGTGCCGACAGAAGTGAAAACAAAAAAGAAACCCTATCCTCTCCTCAACTTTTGGCCAAGTTTGAAGATCATTACCGAAGAAGAGTCGGTTATAGGTTACTGTTACAGGTTACCGTTAAAAGTTTATAGGTTTTTGCCCATCTCAAAAAATGCTTTCAAAGTGCCGAGCCTGCCTAAAGAAGTTTTTACTTTAAAAAATATACATAACAACACACCCACACCCAACAAAAACATGGTAGTGACATAACATAATCCACCCACACTCAACAAAAACATGGTAGTGACTTCACACTCTAGTACTGATACCACAACACCCAACACAAATACCTGGAGATCTTGGTGTATTATCGTATAGAACGTTCATCATGGATTGTTTTGTCCAGCAGTGCCAGTCGACTTTTTAGGGCTAAAAGATGATTATCAGATTTATACATAGCTAACTGTACCCGGCATGTGTTGCAATGCCACGTAAAGTATAAAGAAATACAGGGCGAGGTTCAGACAACAACCAGAAAAAATTAAGGACTGTATCACCAGAGGTTAACCGATAAATTCCTCAAATAGGTACAATCTTAAAATTTACTTCAAACTGACACTATAAAAAAAATGTACTTTCCTATTACTTACATTGTATTTTGTATGGGGCACCATAGTCTTTGGGTGAAGCAATTCAGATTATCTAATTGAATTTTTAGGTGTGGTAAAAACTATTTTGATGTTATAATGGTAGGTACAAAATGCTTACCAAGGAAGCTTTTTACAGTTTCATCAGCTGCCCCAAGCTGTCGGAGCACTGCCTGAAGCTCCTGTGCTCCTGAAGCTCCTGAGGTGCTGGGAGCGGGGGACTCCATTCCCAAATCTCCTCCCACCCAACTCAGATTTTCAAGCTGCAAATATTAACTAGTTATAGTTGGTTTCATTAGCACCATTACTTTCTTGATATTAGCTTCTATGGCTTCAATGCAGAACCAACCAAAGTTATCCATTGCCTTACAGGTACGATGCCCTGGCACCTCCTCCAAACCGAAACAGCAACGCTGGTTGGCGGCAGAAAATAGAATGGTGGTAGTAATTCCCCGGACGAGCCCTTCACAAAAAGGATCTATAAACTCTTCACAAAGAAAGCGAAAGAACTCTACTACTAGTTATACCTACACCTACAAAAATATTTGGTTAAATCGATCGATATAATAAACCAATAGGTGGTTACCTAGTTACCTACCAACAAGAAATTATTATTTTTTCGTGTAGGAAGTTAGATGCATACCTAACTACCTGCGGCAATGTAGGCAAGGTGATTAGAAACTAGTAGGTACATTAGTCGAAACAATTCAGCAATGCAAGTTTGCATGCCGGCCATTTGCAATGCAAACGAGCGAACACCGACATCTTTTATTCTGAACAATAACCTCGTTGCCCGGAATGAATATGGAATACGTAAATAGATCACTTACCACTTTGCTCTGGTTTTTATCACCAAAGAAAATTATTATCCATAAAACACACAATGAAGTAGGTACAACACACGACCTCCTCTGGGAACGGGATCTCAACACGACGCACACGCACTCAACCACCACTCAACCCGAAAGCCCGAAATGAAAAGAAAGTTTCAAGAGATATACTCGGACGCTCTACAGACAGTGTCATCAATGATCAGGGTTGCCAGATGCTATTTTACGATTTCCCCCAAACTGATTTTTAAATTTCCCCAAAATGATAAGTTAAAAAAAAAACCCAATCGATAATTACAGAAAAAAACCGAATACAAAATAAAATTATTTTTATTCGTTTATTTACAGACGAAATACCAGAGGAAAATGAGACTGATATTTTGTACTATTTAGGTTTGTTGTACTATCTAAGTTTCATTAAAAATATTTTGTACTTCTTCAGTCTCATTTTCTTTTGTTTGTTGTAGGTACACATTTTCGGAATTAAATAAATTTAGCATTTTTTTGGTTGGTTCAAACTTTCTGCACCCGCCGCGGTTTACTAAGACACTTCTCACTCTAATAATAATTATTATGGTCTACGGTTTTCGTGAGCATTCTGTTTGGAGTTTATTTTTGATAATATTCATCACCGTACTCCGCGCACACACTCTGCGTTTCTTGGCACTTTCAATGGCGCACTAATTGAGATCGCTAGTACTTAATCCTAAATAAAGTACAATAAACATTAAAAAAAACGTGTTTGACCGTTTACACACAATATCAGATAAATCCGGTTTGGCGATGCGCGATGGTGAGAGGTTTTATTCGATTGTTTCGATTGTTCGAACATCTCGATGGTTCTCGATTGTTTCGACTAGGACTCGAGTCCGACTCGGTCTGATAGTGCGAATGGCGCATGGCGCGTTCATTCGAGAGTTGTTCCTCGATGGTTTAAAATTTTGCGAGTTCTTGACTTGCGTTGTAATTGCGAATACAAACTAATTCTTTCAACAAAAGCAATCGAAAATAATCAATACCGCGACGGAAATAAAATGTAAGTAGTTAACTTACGTACGAAAAATAGGTAGAAGGAATCGTGAAAATAAATAAAACATATCGAGGTTTCTTATTGAATCTGTTTTTTACTAATTAGATATGCAGGTAGCATAGTTTTTTAATCTTAATAATTATCTACCTATTTAAATTTATAGGTAAAAATTAACATGCACCTCGGCTCGATGAATGCAATTTACTGACCTTGGCGACCAAGCGAGACTCGGTGAGTGAGTGACTGATTCGAACAATCGAAATCTAGCGGTCGATTCCATTGACTCGAAACAATCGAAAAACCTCTCGATTGTTTTGTAGAACGGCGAGTCGATGGTTGACTCGATGGTTTATTTTAACGACTCCGATTCTTTCGATTGTTAAAACATCTCGGAATCGCCCATCGCTAATCCGGTTAGTACCTACTTGGTAAAATACCGGTCAAGCCTAATTGGAGCATAGCTTTTTTGCCCCCCCCATAAGTACCCCAAATTTGGAAAGTATCGAACTCCCTTTGTCCTAAATATCCAAATCTTAGTATTGTAGGTATCAACTACCTAGCTCCACTGGTAGCTGATACAATCCAAATATGGAATGTCCACCAATATTTATTTTATTTGTTTGTTAAAACCAATAGGTAAGTAATCCTTCATAAAAATGTGTGTGTGTGTGTGTGTGTATGTTCTTTGTTTGTAAGCAGGTAGGTATATTTGGTTGGCATCCTGAAATAACACAAAATATACTTTTTAGTTTAGAAGATCATGTCAACGAATCAGCCGATGAACTGATGAAACCCTAGCTAATAAAATATACAAATAAAAAAAAAATATTTTGGATAAAGTTATGGTAACATGCTGTTTTGTTTTTGAATTCTTATCTTTCAATGTAAATGGAGTGTTGTTTGTCATTTGAAAGCTACGACAATCCATTACGCACAGTAAAAATAAACAGTCAGAGCAAAAACTGGCATTAAATCAAAGACGAAGAAAAAACTGTACCTATGCGTGTGTGAATACGGCACACGCATATAGTTTTTGCTGCATTGACATTGAAAGATAAGAATTCGAAAACTAAACAGCATGTCTACATCGGTCGCGCAAGCTGTACGGTTTCATCAACCCGCCACCGTCAACATGTTGTTTTACTATACCTACATAATTATTTAAAGTATTATTATTACAAATCAACGACTAATGCCTGGAAAAGTTTACAAGATATCTGCTTCTGTCATCATGAATATAAATCCGCTCGTGGCCTCTTGAGGTTTTCAGACACTGCGTAGAAAAATGAAAAAATCCTTTTCTAACATTTATTCTGATGATTAGTAAATGTAATGTGTCAAGAAAATCAGTATTTTGATTGGTTTATTTGCCCTGTGTAGGTCGGTATTTTTCGGTATTTTTTGAGCTTCCCCGGTATTTTCGTTAAGTTTAATCTGGTCACACTGCTCATAGCCTCATACGCCTTCGTCCACAATAAAAAGGAACCGTGGAAGGTATTTCTTGAAATTTCCTATCAGTAATCCGTCCAAAATATAATTATAGAGGTACTCAATTCTATATCTATAAAAATTAAAGTCAGCTGCACCTGCATGTATTGACCATGCCTTTCTGCTGGGTTTATTAGGCCGACTCAGATTTTTGTTTATGGTCTAGGCTAGGGGCCGATGAGGCTGTGAGGAGGATGGTAAAGTAGGTATAAGTACCTACCAGCCTACTTCATCTAAAATCCTGTCCCACCTAGGCACTAGGTTAGGTATTATAGTAGGTATAGGTATAACATCCCGCTTTTGTTTTTATGCTTTTGTTTTCTCAATTATTAAGATCTCATGCAAGGGTTAAATTAAAAACTAAGTAAATACTTATGTACCTACTTACATGAAGAGTTATTAATCACATTAATCAGATAAGAAAATTAAAATTAATACAACTTGGTATCTTTGCTCGTGGCTAAATAACAACAGCCGCTGGGGTCAATCTTTAGGTTAAGCCGTGCTTGCCTAGGTTGGTCTGTGGATGGGTGACCGCCTATTACATACCGAGTATCTTCCGTGCCTCGGAAAGCACGCTAAGCCGTTGGTCCCGGCTGTTATCTGTAGATCTATGACAGACGTTACAGGCAGTAAGTGGCCCAAAAAGTCTGACAACCAATCTTACCAAGGGGTATCGTATTAAGTAACCAAGTAAGGAAGTAACCAAGTTACACCAGCCGAACTGTAGTACTTAAATATGTACCTAATTAGGTCAAATATTGTAAGCAATTACAAACACTTCTAATCCAATTGAAGTTGGATTTGTAAATGCTATTAGTATTAGCTCCAGGTAGAGGGACTCATTAACGGTCAACAGCACAGGCACGAAATTTTGTGTAGAACACATTCTATTCGGATAGATACCTTCCTACATAGGGTAATTAGATAGGTTTAAATCTGTTTTAAGTTTGAGCATGACATAGCTACTGCACTACACTTGGCTCTATACTTTATTAGTATGTACTATAATCAAAGATTGCCACATGACATAATTATTGTATTGTTACCTACCTACAAATCTGCCCAAAACTACTTATCCAAGTCCGGTACCTGTCTTTCCTATTATGTAGGTAACTACTAGCGGCCACCCACGGCTTTGCTAACATGAAAATTTAAGGCATTTTCCCGTTTTGGATGTATTAATTTTTTGCCTGTTCCTATTATTTTTTAAATCAAACACAAGAAAACTTAGTTAAGAGTTAGAGCTCAGCTATGTAGGTACTCGATTTTTTTGCAAAGATCCTGCGTGGCAGTGGTGATTGCTAACCTAACAATATAAGGCGCAATCATTTTTTGAATTCCTTATGATTTGACATCATAATGAAATCCTACTAACTTTAAAAGAATTACCTTCCGCTCAATCCTTTTATTTCAGTAGAATAAAGAATTCTTCTAATTTGGAATCGACATTCCTTCTAAAATTACCAACTAGAATGAAATCCTACTAATTTGCACCTTACACTCCATCCAACTTTGAGGGAAATTCAATCCAAACCGTTTTTTAATATTGAGGAAGATAAAAAATTACCGTTAAGCTTTTTATTTACACAAATAAACTTACGATTAATACAAGTGTTTACAAAATGTACAAAATACAAAAGAAACAGTTGAGCTACTTATCTGCAGACCGTTGCAAACGATCTAGAGATAGCTCAACTAATTCAAATCAGTGCCCAACGGAAGCGCTAATGTGCACTTTTTAAGGAGTGCAAATTCCTTAGTTACTGACCCCACTGAAATCTTAATAAGTCCTTTAAAACTCTAAACAGACTATTTTATTTATTTTTTATTTATTTATATTTATTTGGGAAAAAAAACAGTGCACATTACATTTTATATTATGATATAAATAAACAAATTAGTATGAGCAAATGTGTTACCAATAACATTTTCCACAAAATACATTAAGTGTTTTATTTGCTAACTATGTGATATAAATCTAAAAACTACTTACAATAACTTATCTAATTAATAAAAAAATAAAATTTGTTTTATTTTCTATTGAGTGACTGTTTTAATTATAATATTTTTAAATTTACCAACCGAAAGACAAAACATATCAACATGCGGGAATAGTTTGTTGTAATTGCTAGTAAGTCGACGCAAATTTATACCTACTCTGAAAAAAGTTTCTTCACAAAAACATACATTTGAACAAACTAACTTACAACTTTGAAAGAGATTCCTTCCAAAAAGACCTTTTACTGCAGAAGGACTAAAAATACTTTGTGATTTGGATTGAACATTCCAAAAAAATTAACAACTATAATTGGAATCGATCAAATAGGATTTTACACATTTCTTCTAAATCTGATCGAAATATTTACATTAAAAACATTTCCTTCTCAAAAACTAATTTAAACAAACTCCTTCTAATTTCGAAGAAAATTCATACCAAGTAGTGCTTCTTTTTGATGAGAAGTAAGTGATGAGAAATAAGTTTGAGTATAAAATTACTGCCTACTCCAAATTACCAACCGTAATTGAAATCTTACTAAATAAGAAGGATTTCAAGTGGAAGGTATGATGGAATTCCTACCAAAAGATAAACTTCTAGGAAATCCCTTCTCAAAAATCTACAAATTATTCCTTCCAAATAAATCCCAACTAAATAGTCCTACTATTTTGATTGGAGAAAAGATCCCTATGATTTAGAGTGGAAATACCTGCGACAATTATCAACCAAAATTAAAGTTACTACCTAATTAGAAGGATTAAACATGGAAGGTACAATTGAATTCCTTCCGATAGTTAAACTGAAAAGGGGAGTCCTTCTAATAACCCATATTTTATTCCTTCTAAACGAACTTCACAAAATTTTGAAGGAAACTCCTACCTAAGTATGAGACGGTTTTTCCTACAAAATAAATTCCTTCTCAATATCTGTTCTAATTCAGTTGGTAAAAACGTGTTCCCCATTTTGGAGAATTCAGAAGGGAATTCCATCTCAAAAATCCACACAAATTAATCCTTTCAAATGGATTCCTTTCACATAGTCCTTCTAATCTGATGGGAAAAGTTACAAAATAAAAACTACTACCTGAAATTACCGAACGTTATTGAAATCCTACTAAACAAGAAGGATTTCGATTGGAAGGTATGATGGAGTTCCTACCAAAAGCTTAACTTCAAGGAAATTCCTTCTCAAAAATCTACAAATTATACCTTTCAAATTTATTCCTCCCAAATAATCCTACTATTTTGGTCGAAGTAAAGATCTATTTGATCATGAGTGGAAATACATACGAGAATTACCATCCAAAATTTAAATTCAACTGACTTAGAAGGATTAAACATGGAAGGTACAATTGAATTCCTTCCGATAGTTAAACTGAAAAGGGGAGTCCTTCTAATAACCCATATTTTATTCCTTCTAAACGAACTTCACAAAATTTTGAAGGAAACTCCTACCTAAGTATGAGACGGTTTTTCCTACAAAATAAATTCCTTCTCAATATCTGTTCTAATTCAGTTGGTAAAAACGCGTTCCCCATTTTGGAGAATTCAGAAGGAAATTCCATCTCAAAAATCCACACAAATTAATCCTTTCAAATGGATTCCTTTCACATAGTCCTTCTAATCTGATGGGAAAAGTTACAAAATAAAAACTACTACCTGAAATTATCGAACGTTATTGAAATCCTACTAAATAAGAAGGATTTCGATTGGAAGGTATGATGGAGTTCCTACCAAAAGCTTAACTTCAAGGAAATTCCTTCTCAAAAATCTACAAATTATACCTTTCAAATTTATTCCTCCCAAATAATCCTACTATTTTGGTCGGAGTAGAGATCTATTTGATCATGAGTGGAAATACATACGAGAATTACAATCCAAAATTTAAATTCAACTGACTTAGAAGGATTAAACATGGAAGGTACAATTGAATTCCTTCCGATAGTTAAACTGAAAAGGGGAGTCCTTCTAATAACCCATATTTTATTCCTTCTAAAAAACTTCACAAAATTTTGAAGGAAACTCCTACCTAATTATTATGAGACGGATTTTCCTACAAAATAAATTCCTTCTCAATATTTGTTCTATTTCAGTTGGAAAAAACGCGTTCCCTATTTTGGAGAATTCAGAAGGAAATTCCATCTCAAAAATCCACACAAATTAATCCTTTCAAATGGATACCTTTCACATAGTCCTTCTAATCTGATGGGAAAAGTTACAAAATAAAAACTACTACCTGAAATTACCGAACGTTATTGAAATCCTACTAAATAAGAAGGATTTCGATTGGAAGGTATGATGGAGTTCCTACCAAAAGCTTAACTTCAAGGAAATTCCTTCTCAAAAATCTACAAATTATACCTTTCAAATTTATTCCCTCCAAATAATCCTACTATTTTGGTCGGAGTAAAGATCTATTTGATCATGAGTGGAAATACCTACGAGAATTACCATCCAAAATTTAAATTCGACTGACTTAGAAGGATTAAACATGGAAGGTACAATTGAGTTCCTTCCGAAAGACAGGAGTCCTTCTAAAAATCCATATTTTATTCCTTCTCAATGAAATTCACAAAATAAAGAAGGAAATTCCTTCTAAATTATTGGACGGATTTTCCTACGAAATAAACTCCTTCGAAGTATTCGTTCTATTTAGGTTGGAAAAAAATATATATCCTTCCTTATTTTGGAGGGAAACTCGTTATCATCCATTTGGGCAGGTAAATATTAGAAGGACCCCTAGAAGGAACCTGTTTGGGAGGATAAATTCAGATGGATTCATCGGTCATTTTTCTCAGTGTAGCGAGTGTTTGTAATGCTACCCTACTAACAATTAAAGAGGTTTGTGAAAAAAAAAATTAACCATAAAGAATAGAATCATACAATGGTATGTGTAACGCGGTATTTAAGTCATATATTTTGCTAAGTTCTGTTTTAAGTTGAATATGGTAATTTAATCAATAGAGGTAGGAAATTCTGTATAAAAATCTGTATCAAGTGCTAATCTGTATCGCACATCGAAAATCTGTATAAATACGAAGAAATCTGTATATATGGCAACACTGCATCACAGTTTCACAATCACCAAACGTTCAACTTACGTTACGTTTCACTGGTTTCACTACAACTTCGACTTCGAATTACGTTTCGTTTTAATTTAGCCATGAAAAATATGGCAAAAGCCAAAATACAACTTGAATGAAACAATTTGTTATTTTTTACTGTTTACGAAGTTATTTTCAATCACATGTAGATTTCGATAAAGTAAGAAGATAGAAAAGGTAAGTTACATTAGGGTGAATGCTCCAACCAGCCCGCGAATTTCAAATTTTCTTACGTTTTTTTTGCAATTTGCAGGCCAGTGCTAGGTTATATGTTGATTAAAATATTAATCGCGGCTGTAAGATGTATGTAGTTACAGATTTATAACCATCAAAATCATCATTACAAGTCTCCAAGTTCATAAAGGTGTAAAAATGACTTTTTCAAGGTCAGTCATTCCTGCACCTTTATGAACTTGAAGGGTTGTATTGATGATTTTGATGATTATAATTCTTTAACAATACACGTCTTCAGTAACCTGCTCATGTGGACCTAAAACATGAGTAGGTTACTGCAGTCATCACGATAACATGGTATCTAAGTTAGTGACGTAAAATAGACGCCATTCAAACGTATAAAATATGAACAATTAGGACGTCTTTTAATCTTTAAACGAAGACGTCTCTATCACGTTTTTTATTGGACCGCTACGTCTGTGAAGTTAAAAGTGACGTCTATTTAAGGGGCTTTCTGTAACGTTTAAAGTACGTCGTAAAACTAACGTCATTTAGACGTGTCATATTGGTCTGTAACGTATGTGACGTACAAATGACGTAAATATGAAAGTTCGCATTAAGGTCACTGACGTCTCCTTCCTACCTGGGTAATAACTTCGAGGTTGTTCAATATTAATTTAGAATGTAGGCAATAAAAATGTGAACAAAATAAAATGTCTGCAAACTCCAATTATTCTTAGGAATTAGAGCGAGGTCGTTGGCCAAAAAATAAAGAAATATGTTTAAGATAATGAAAGCATTGAAAGTATTTGTTAATCGTGTTTACTTATCAAGTCTTAGTAATTTCATTGTAAGTTGTATTATTTATAACATGTATGTTTGCAAATTGAGGTCCGTATAACCATTTCTTACGACCCACAGTTGTTCAAACAAAAAAATGTAATACTTGGTAATGATGATTATAATATTTATAATGTTATCCAATTAGATAATCTAATTTTCCATACAATATGGCAATACTACCAGTCTCTTATGCACATTACCAATTGACAGTATGTTTAAAGGAAGACTTTATTTTAAAGACTCATGGTTTAGTTAAATTAGTTTTTGTTTGTTGTAAACATTTAGTTTTTATTATTTACTAGCTGTTGCCAGCGGCTTCACCCGCTACAACTCGAAAATTATCCCACGGGAACATCAAATCGGGATAAAAACTATCCTATGTGTTAATCCAGGTTATAAACTATATGTGTACCAAATTTTATCCAAATCCGTTCAGAGGTTTTTGCGTGAAAGAGTAACAAACATCCATACATCCATACTAACAAACTTTCGCCTTTATAATAGTAGTAGGATAATATAGTACAGAGTGTTAACGGTGTCTAAAACAAAACAAAACTTAAGCTTCTTTAACCAAATAATCAGTTGCAAGAAAATTTGGTTATTTGTCACATTCATGTTATCCTTATTAAGTCATTTGCATTTATGACTTACGCTGCAATCATATTTTAAGTATTAGATATAAAAAAAAAAAATATCCGCAAGATAAATACAATCTACATTATAAACAAAGTATATTGCAAAATGTAACTTATATTTTGTTCATAAAAATCTAGCTGCGTTTCCATTATACAAGTTAATTGTATGCAAGTTGCAAATATGTAACTTGAACAAACCTGCATAAAAGTAACGAGTTGCAAATAGGTAGTTTGAACGGATGTTTTTTCTTTTCAATTCCAGCAGCATATATACAACAGTGACGTCATACTTGTATGCAAGACTTGCCTAATGGAAACGCGTTTAAAAGGCTATTGTATTCTTAAGACTGCAAGCAAAGAAAAATAGACCAACCGTTTCTAAAGACACGTACCAAAATCAATTGATCTAAATGTCAAATGACCTACATGTAATTAAGTTATCCGTTGCGTGTAATACCCCAATGATTGGACACACTCGCGTAACACCTGTGCTGGGAACTTTCACATCAAAAATCAAGTTTGGAACGAGACGAAACAAGAAATCTGTTATACAACTCACTTGGACGTAAAGAAGCTGATTAAACTTCTCAAAATATTTTTTGAACACTGATGTTTTTTTTTAATGATTTGTGGAAGTTCTATGATGTCACTAGACGTATTAACATACTGGCTGGCATATTCTGCTCCACAGAATATGATGTAAAGTTAAAAAAAGAAACAACAAACACGCAGTCAGATTATTTTTTTGAAATTTGCTTGAAAATTGAAGGTTCTAGAAAATTTAAACAGGACGTGATCAATAATTATGTTTTTTTCAATTTTGACAAAAGAACATTCTAGAAAACAAAATGGCGAATTACGTCATCCACCTAATGAATTATTTTGGTTGTTATGGTCACTTAAGTTTATTGATTGGTAACGGTTTTATTATTGGTAACATTTTCGATTGCTATTGTTTAAAATACATTTTGCAATAAACCTGAAAGTGATTTAAGTTTTGTGATACTATGTTATTCTTTCTTTATTTGATATTCACGTAAGTATAAGTCTAATGTTACAAAACAAAAGGGCTTTTTTTTTTTTAGCGTGGTAAAATCATCAA
This sequence comes from Agrotis clavis, assembly GCA_954870645.1. Classification (NCBI taxonomy): domain Eukaryota; kingdom Metazoa; phylum Arthropoda; class Insecta; order Lepidoptera; family Noctuidae; genus Agrotis; species Agrotis clavis. The sequence continues at coordinate 9,533,860 of OX940925.1, forward strand.
ATGAGTCCTCCAACCCCGGGCAGGGCGGGAGGGACTGTCAGACTTCTACTGACTAAAATCCACGGTGTCCTTCAATAGCCCTTTCTGTTCCGGGGTCACGGTAAGGAAATAATCCCGCGACCCCGGCAGGCTTTGGCCCTCTGAGAGGGGGGCCCCGTCATTATGCTGACGCTCTTTGAGGCGCGCCTGGGACACAACGCGCCGTCGACCCGGGCATGGTCCTTGGTCGGGCAGCGAGTTGCCCTTTATACTCGCTGCCCGCATGCCCGCGCCTACGGTGGCCGGAGATCATCAAGCGACGTCCGTCGCCGTGGGCGTCTACCACCGCGGGTGGGGCGGAGGGAGGACTCTGTCCTCTCTCGCTCGCGGCCCGCCTCCTCCTTCACGAGCAGTACTGCTTCGCAGAAGGAGGCGACCGCTTCCCACTCCGTCTCGCCCCGCAGCATGGCCGCGACTAATGCTGGGCGCGAGAGGTCTCCGCCTATCGCAGCCGTGAGGACACGTCGGTGCTCTGCCCAAGCTGGGCAGTCTTGCACCGTATGCTCCACCGTGTCCTCCGGGCGATCTTCGCAGTGGTGACACCCAGGCAAAACAAAAGGGCTGGATTAAAATTATGTCAATGATTTTTCAGATATAATTTTTTAATTAATATCTTGACTGACTCTAATAGGCTGCCTCTTAGACCTTTATAGGATCCAAGATACAAATACTTTTAAATCATTTTCACGATAGTATTCATCATTAATCAAATAATGTGAATATTAAAAAAAGAATTCTAAAACTGATTCGTAATGAAAAAAATATTGTTATACTTTTTCTATTTTTGATATTGTTAAAAAATTAGAGAATTCCATACTGTATGTGCTATGTGTTGTAGGTGTACTTTTTTTTAGATACGCTCTAATAGGCACTAGGAGATTTTTCCTGTATTTTAACGTGTTCTTCAATATTTGCAGTATTTTTGGCTGATGTAACATCAGTAAATTCGTGAAACAAGAGGGCCTCTCGCTAACAAATAAATCTAAAGAACATTAGAAGATCTAGATACAAAAACTCTCCAACTTATAATAAGACCGACAGTTTGTCTGATCACCCGTCACTGTATCTCACGACCGAACAAGGTCACTCATAATCGTGATTGGTTAGTTCAAAATATTTTGGATGCAAAAAACTAAATGTTGCTGGCTGGCATAGCAATCAAATATGGAATACATTTTAATTGGACGAGTAAATGTAAAACGCTGATAAAACGACTGTGTTGAGAAAATGTGTGTAAATTAAAATATTAATGATCATTAAATTTGTCTTAATAAGTGTAGTCATAGCTTTATTTATGGTTAAATTGCACACCAAAGGCTACCTACAGTATTGATTCTCCTTCTTTCTCAATTCTATTAAAAGCTTGTCTTGAAAATATCGCTTTTACCTATAAGACCGCTTATTGTACCACCCTAGTTATTCTACGCATAAATGAAATAAAAAAAACTGTAATACTTACAAAATTAATACAGGATCCGTGAGCGAAAGGAGCGCATCTGTAAAAAAGGGGAATTTATTAGTCACTGTTTATTAGAATCGGCAAATTGTATTCTGTCTGTTAGCTTTCTTATAAAGGGTTTTCATAGTAATTATTTCACCTCTTTAAAAAATTTAGATCTTTCATTAGTACTGTAGGTACCTAATCAATCTATAAGTTTATTCATCTGGCAACTTAGTTCCGTAAACACGATTCATAAAAATAATAAATAGTAATTAGTAAAAAAAAAATACAAAGTAATTAATAGTAAACGAGGTGAAAATTACGAGTAGATGTCCGAAAATGCACTAGTGTGGATGTTAATGGGAAATTAGTAAATAATATAAATTAACGTTTTGGTAGGACAATTATTTTCATCAAACGGAAGGGATGCGCCGCACCTTTGTATCAGAAAACATCGAAAAAAACTTCATAATACCTTTATTTTATTTTCCTTGAATGATTGCGTTACAAAACTACTTGAGTCATACATATTTCATCAGAACCACTGCCTAAATTATCACAAGTAATTCGCAAGAAAGTCAATAAATAAGAAAGCTGACAGCACCATATTCGACATTAAATAACCAATGAGTGAATGGATCTGATACTCATTCGGTCAGCGAGGTCATTCACTCGCGGTCTTTAACGTGGAACATCTGTGTTGTTAAATTATGAGAATTTGGTTGTTTGGTAATCTGATACTAAATTGTTTGACTTTGACCCTTAATGACTTATATTTTATAGAAAAGGAAAAGGATTTTGTATTTAGAAACTGCAGTATAATTATCTTACTAAATACATTTAATAAGTGTGTGAGGATTCGTTTATTCGCATTTATAATGTAAATATAATGGATGGATGTTTGTTACTCTTTCACACAAAAACTATTGAACGGATTTGAATGAAATTTGGTAAACAGGTAGTCTATAATCTGGATATATACGTAGGATACTTTTTATCCAGCTATGACGTTCCCGTGGGATAAATATCGAACTTTACGCGGGTGATCGAATAAGTATTGCAAGTTTGTATAGGTGTTCTTATAAAGTCTAATAACCGCCACGCCGTCATTCAATATTTCATAATTTCAACTTTTTTTTTAATACCTACTTGATTGTATGTTTCGTTCTGAACATTATACAGGAAAATTATCCCCAAGACAAACCTGTTTTAGCAGTATATAGGAAAGTCCCAAGTTTTGCAACAAAAGGATTTAAACGGGCTTCAGAATCATGTTTGTAGGCCGATTTGCAAATGCAAAATAATATTCAAACAAGAAATATTCCACACCATGAAATTATTACCTTTTGCTTACAAAATGAATGAATGATTTATTTGTCATTCATTCCATAAAGCATACATCAAAGATTGCCGCTATAGATCACTGGAAAAAATCTTGCAATTAGGGATATGAGATTTCCCCGAAATTGATTCACTTGTCATTATCAGCTCGCGATATTGAGATTGCTACTTTCTATTGATATTAATCTAAACATGTATTAATATCCGTTTTGGCTTCAGGAGAGAAATAAAAGTGGACCGATAGTACATCAAACGGTGCATACAGTCTGATGACTCATAGAAATACTTATTGTTACTGACTTAGTGATATGTTTCCTCTTTGTTCAAGACTAAGATAGTCTAACTTGCGCGGGCATACGGACGGCGAGTAATGGGTGACTCGCTGTCAGATCATGGACCATGCCCGGGTCAACGGCGAGTCGGGTCGCGAGACTAACGCGTAACCGTTTTTTTTAGCGTGATAAAATCATCAAATGAGTCCTCCCACACCGGGCAGGGCGGAAGGGACTGTCAGACTCGTACTGACTAAAATCCACGGTGTCCTTCAATAGCCCTTTATGTTCCGGGGTCACGGTAATGAGATAAGTCCCGCGACCCCGGCAGGCTTTAGCCCTCTAGAGGGGTCCCCGTCATTATGCTGACGCTGTTTGAGGCGCGCGTGCGTATCGTAGCCTGCCCTGCCCTGGGTGGGAGGACTCATAATGATGACAACAACACGTTAAAAAAAAAGTCCAATTATTTGTCATCAAAAAAACTTACTACAAATAGTTTTGTAATCATTAAGGCAACTGTAGCAAAAATACTCGTAGTATCGATTACAGAAATAGCTCTCAATTACCGATAATCGAATAAATCCAAAAACAGACCAACTTAATACCTGCCACAGTAATTATTTCCTTCCTCGGCCAAAAAGCCAATTGTCACTAACCTTGGAAACGGTCAATTTTGCTAAAATTGTGACCAATTTTCGCCTTTAAAAAAACTCTTCCGTGGCTAATAAGGAAATTATAGTAACAACAAAAACTGTGTTTAGAACACAAGACACGAAACAAATGGGACTGTCAACCACTTTCACTAAAGAATGAATAATAAAAATATTTCGTTCACCGATGCGTAACGCTTGCTTGGTTGTCGGACTGACCAATAAAAATGTAAATTAGCGGAAGTTTTTTGTACTAACATTTACAAGAAATTCTTTGATAGTCAGCTGTTTGTCGGTCTGTTTACGGTTGGCAGCTAAGCAGTTGGCAAGGACAGTTAAAAGCTGAATGGAATTGAAGAAGAAGGTAAGTCTTTCATTAAAAGGTGGATTTCCCCTAGGAAATTGGAAAGAACCACAATCGAGACCATTAGAAGGAATGGCAGGAGGCCTGGCTAAACCCAGTAAAATAAAAGACTTGGTACATACTGCATAAACTGGAACGTGAGCCAAGACAGAACTATTCATTAGTGCCATTGAAGTCAGTTCTGTAGAAGAAGATGATGATGAATAGATGATTGCTTGTTATAATAAAATATCTTGACATTTAAAAATGTCCTGTATTCATGGTCTGTTGTTTCGTGAAGCTCATTTTGGTTTCTTGATTGTCAAGCTCGCCTACGCCTGTCTCATCTTTTGTATCGCATATTTTCTTATCGTCTATCTTGCTAATGTCGTTATCCTTATATCTGATCTTATTTTATAGAATTCGTCTAGATTACTATGACTATATACGTGATTAACCACGTTAAGATCGGCGTCGTATGCTGTTTTAATAATTTCGAGTTTCTCCTCGTTCCGTTTAACTTTCTATTTAAAAGTAATATAATGTTTTATTTTGAGATTCAAGGAAACTATAATTGACAGTTAAAAGCTGTCGATGAAGTATTTCAACAAATATTTTAATGCTTCCTATATTATAAAAACTCCTGCTTGTGTTAGAAACATGAGTTGCTTTTCTATTATGTGTGTCTTTGTCAAATTTAGCAATTTAACATATTATCTATATATATAAAATTCAAAACTGACTGACTGATCTGACAACGCACAGCCCAAACCGCTGGGCCTAGAAACTTGAAATTTGGCATAAGCCCTCCTTATACCACGTAGGTGAGCACTAAGAACGGATTTTGCGAAATTCGGCCCCTAAGGGGTTGTTTTTGGGGTTGATAGTTTGTATGAAACTTCGCTACTACAGGTGCTAGGAATTCCAAATTTTGCATGGGGTGTCTTTTTAGAACGTAGATGCTCACTATGACGGCATTTTGCGAAATCCGACCCCTGAGGGGTTTGTTTTTGGGGTTGACAGTTTGTATGAAACTTTGTTATTAAAAGTGCTAGGCGTCTGAAATCTTGCATGGTGGTTCTTTTTAAGACGTTAATGCTCACCAAGGTGGAAATTTTGTGAAATTCGACCCCTAAGGGGTTTTTTTTGGGGTTGAAAGTTTTGAGATTCAAATTTTACATAGGGGTTCTTTATTGGGCGTAACTGATACCTAAGTTGGGATTTTGCGAAATTCGACCCCTAAGGGTTTGTTTTTCGGGGTTGATAGTTTGTATGAAACTTTGTTACTGCAAGTGCTAAGAGCTTCAAATTTTGCATCGGGTTCCTTTTTAGGACGTAGATGCTCACCATGACGGGATTTTGAGAAATTCGACCACTAAGGGGTTTGTTTTTGGGGTTGATCTTAATAGTTTGTACGCAACTTCGTTAGGTACTACAGGTGCTAGGAATTTAAAGTTTTGCATCGGGTTTCTTTTAAGGACGTAAATGCTCACCATGACGGGATTTTGCAAAATTCGACCCCCAAGGGGTTTTTTTTGGGGTTGATAGTTTGTATGAAACTTTTTTAAAACAAGTGTTAGACGTCTCAAATTTTGCATAGCGGTTCTTTTTAAGACGTAAATGCTCACCAAGGTGGAAATTTTGTGAAATTCGACCCGTAAGGAGTTGTTTTTGGGGTTGATATTTTGTATGAAACTTCGCTTCTTCAAGTACTAGGAGTATCAAATTTTGCGAGGGGGTTCTTTTCAGAACGTTTTTTTTTTGGTCGCGAGATTTATCTCATTACCGTGACCCCGGAACGTAAAGGGATATTGAAGGACACCGTGGATTTTAGTCAGTACGAGTCTGACAGTCCCTTCCGCCATGCCCTGGGTGGGAGGACTCATTTGATGATTTTACCACGACAAAAAATGGGGTTCTTTTAAGACGTAAATGCACACCAAAACAGTATTTTGCGAAATTCGACCCCTAAGGAATTGTTTTTGGGTCAAATTTTACAAGGGGGTTCTTTTAAGACGTAATTTATGCACACAAAGACAGTTTTTTGTGACCCCTAAGAAGTTGTTTTTGGGGTTGATAGTTTGCAACTTTATTGCTACAAATGCTAGGAGTTGCTATTTGGCATATAGGTTCCCACTAAGAGATGATGTTGCGAAATTCGACCCCTAAGGAGAAGTTTTGGGGTTGTTAGTTAGGAATCCCAAATTATGCATTAGGGTCATTTTTAGTAGGCGTAGGTGCCACCCAAGACGGGATATTGCGGGGTGATAGAATTTTTGTTGAATATTGATTGAGATTTTCCAAAAGTATCCCATAAAAAGTAGGCTGGGAGTAGAAATTCAAAAAAGCAAAGTTCGAAAATCACGCGGACGAAGTCGCGGGCGGAGTGCTAGTCATCCATATACTTCATCAACTGTCAGGTTTAGGCTTATCATTGGTTTTGTTAATATTCACGTTTTTTTGTATGCCTGCAATAGTAACCTGTAAAATAGTATGATTTGCTCATTTCACCCCGTATGATCAATAATTCTCTGCTCGAAATTCATCTCACGAATATTATTATAAACTGCATTTAGATCACTAGTCTCCAAAATATAATGTCTGCAGACACAGTGTAGATCACAGACAATCCGCCAGTCACGATAGATCGTTAAACGGCATTGAACTTTCAATGTGTCGAAAAAATTCGAGTCCATATTCATTGCTAATAATATCTGAGCTCTCTTTTTTATTTGAAATTATTATAGAAACGTTTCTGTTGGTCATTTTGAAAATCTTTATCTTTGACGTTTCAAAATCATTTGTCGATAATTGTGAAATGATTATGAGATTGCTTGTCTTCAATTTTCAAGTCAGTCTTCTACTACATCACAATTTTTATTTCTATACTTTTTACATCTATTCCATCACCTTTTCCAAGATTTTGTTGTCACTATCATAAAATCACTTTCTGGGTTTTGAAGATCAAATTGACCAGTCGCTTCATATGGACATTGTCATACATTTGTATTGAGTTAGAATGGAAGCTGACGGTTTACGCAATTGATTTTCTAACTACTCTTTCAGAAAGAAAGAAAGAAATCTATCTTTAGTACTTAGCATCGACAAAGATAACTACAATTACGTTGCCCATATCTAACGGGTTCTTACGACCTTCACTAGGTCGTCCGCCTACCTTGTGAACGCCCACGTTTCTTTCTATTTGCTCTGCATATTTCTCTTTAATATCCTTCTCTATTCCTACAATATCTTGATTTACTTTCATTAATTTATCAACATTCGATATTTTACCAGCATGACCTTGGGCTGTATATAATATTAAGTGAGTGGTCATTGTTACTAATGGTTAAGCAAAGAAATTGATGACTTGGCATTTCTCTTGCATGTTTTGAAGATGTGGTGCCGTATCGTAACTGTATTATGACCGGGTTTTAAGTACATGTTTCGGAAACATGATTCGTTTGGTGGCGTATTAGTGAGTCGGTGAGCTTATTTTGATCAGATTTCATTTAGAATTAGTAGGCACGAGTATGTTCATGTAATTTTATGCAGATGTTTAGAATCTCTCAGAACGTGCCTAGTTGCGGAATTTATGTAATCGATGCCTTCCTATTCTAAATTGTTGCAATTCTTTTGAACAAAGATTTATTAAATGTATTTGCATTCATCATCTGTATCGACTTCGCATTCCAAAGTTAGTAAACTTCTTCTCATGTTTCTAAGTTTTTTTTACAAAATTACAAGTACTTATAGAGATGCTAAACAAATGCCATAGAAGAAAATTTGGTCCAATGTCTTTAGTGATACCATAAATTAAAATTACGTGTCTGTCAAGTTTGACACAATAAATGTACCGATAGCACAACCACATGCACAAACGCCCAAACCCGGAAGAACTTAGAATATTTGCTCCTTGCGTGAATCGAATCCGCGACACGCAGTGCAGGAGTCTATAGAATCGCTCAGTAACTGCGCCAATCGTGCCGTCATTATGAGAGTTTGTGAAGATATTGTATGGATGGATGTTTGTTCACACAAAAACCACTGAACGGATTTGGATATTAAGGCACAAAGATAGTTATTAACCTGGATTAACACAGGATATATTTATCCCGGTATGACGTTCCTGTGGGACACCTCTCGAGTTGCAACAGGCAGAGCCGCTGGCAACAGCTGGTAATTTCATTAACAAATCCAGAAACTTGTAATTTTTCCATTTCTATTAATTAAAAAAAGACCACCTTACTTCATTCTTTTGAAACAAAGATCTACCCCACTGTAAAATGACAATATTGTTCTATGTTTATTCACAATGAAACCCAGTAGCAATATCCTTTCCTCCATTCCCTTTCATTTCAATCCGACTATAATTCAACTTTCAACCACCGTATCCCACACAAACAATAAGCTTAACGCCATTGTTATGGACCATAGCTACTGGCCATGACTCCATGATACGTCTCCAGGTCATTCAACCCGCACTTTAGTCCAGGACTCGAGTCCTGCCGCCGAATCGATACCGGTTTTCACATCACTAAGTAATTATGAGAGGATGGAAAAGAACTGGATTTTTGGACGTCTGAAGAAGGAGTGTTATTAATGTTCTTTTTATTTTATTGGAGGTTATTACCAGAATCAAATTACGGTTGTGATTGTCAGTATTTTTTGGGATAATGATGATAATAATGTGTAAAAAGTAAGACTTTATGAAAAGGTTTATGTGTTTCCCAAGGATAATAATATAAACTAATTTGATTGGATGCTTTATCTTCAATTTGATATTATAACATCACTTCTGCCTGACCGGGACGAGGGCCTATCTAAGCACGTAACCGGAACCTAAAGGGCTATTGAAGAAACACCGTGGTTTTTATTCAGTACGAGACTGACAGTTCCTCCCATCCCACCTTGGGCTTGACAACACGTTTGATGATTATAGCACAAAAAAAAAGCCACTTCTGCAATCCTAGTGAAAATAACCCTCAGTTTAGGTCCCAAATGCTGCCCTGCCCTTTGGCTGTTTCGAGAAATTCTCGATAAAAATCCATTAACACTACTGCGCACATCAATCTCCTCAAAGCCCCATGGTTCATAATCAATTCCGAAGTACATCAGTTCTCAAACCTGCCTACAGTTCGAGAAGAGATTACAAATACGAGCTCTATATACAAAGTCAGATTAAGGGCCCACCCAAATGCGTGAAAAGGCTACTCTCTAGCAATTCACCAAAACGTCTGAAAAAGGCACATATCCTGGACCTAAATAAATAAGTGAAGAGTCCTGAGGACGTAATTTAGAAAGAGCAGTGCACTCGCTGTACTGCACAGACTTACTGATTGTGGATAATACAAGAAAAAAAAAAAAACGACTGCGCACAACCTGGGAAACGGATTCAGAACTTCATGCACTTGTGGCAACTAGAGCACCGAGGCAATCCAACTTATAACATTAAATAAAAATATTGTGTCCGCTTCCCGTCAAATACGATAAGCATATAAATCACTAAAATATTCTCAAAACTATTAGATAAGTTTCAATAAAACTGGGTTAAATAATCGCTCAAACAAATGGCTCCATTTCAAAACAGACGATTACGCGTAACCATAATGCGTAAACGGCGGTTAGTCCGTCATTTGGAATTACATAACAAAAATAATTTGCAATTTCTAACACTTAACTGAAATGTTAATAATTTCGTGAGATAATCTAGGCTTTTGATGAATTTCGTTAGCGGATTGTTTTTGCTCGTTAAGATAATTGGAATGTCTGCGTTGTCTCTTAAATCATTTTTAATTTAAGATTTCGTGTGTTAGATACTGACGCATGTTCAGTTTTACTTCATTCTCATCGTCACCTCCTAATTATTATTTTATTGCACTTATGCCAATTCATTTGGAGTTGGCGCAGCATGTCTTATTCCGTGCTTCTCTATTTGATTTCATTTCGTCATTGCCTATTTTCTCCTTATTTTTTAACTACCGGAACTACGTATAATAACAGTAACTTAAAATGATCCCACTGATGGGCTCATACCTCCTCGAAGACTGAAACTCGCGGTGCTGATCTGGAGGCTGGGCGAGGGAGTAGGCTATAATCCATCAAACGGACGCAGTGCGGTTTGGTAAATACACACTTTAATACACGTACGTCTGTAGTAATACGTATGTTTTTTTTTTGTTAAATGCACGCAGTATAATAACTTAATAACAGATTACAGCTAATAAAATTGCAATTAAAATTATATTTTACGTAATAAAATTGCGCATACCAAAATAGCTAGAATAGTAGGAATTCCTCAATGCTAGGTCAAGTTCAACCGAATAGACAACAGACAAGCGACTCCCACGCCAAAAGAAATTGAAACAAAATAGCGAGAAAGGTTATAAGAACATTCTTGGAAGCAATAAACCTAGAAACGAAACATTTCATGCGTTTATAGCTCCAATAACAGGTGTGGCAGTTTCTCATCCTACCATTGCCCAACAAGCAACTAACTTTGAAAATACGACAATGGCAAAGGTGCGGTCCAAAATCGAAAAATTTGAACAATCGCACACCCAGTCAACTGTAAACAGTCAGTGAAATTCCGTATACCACGCCATTGTTATTTTAAACGTTTTCCGTATTTCATAACGAACCCGATTAGAATAAAATGCATGCGAATTCAATATTAAAAGTAAAAAGGCCAGAGATCAGTTAGTTATGGTCAACACGTAATAGTAATTGAAAGAACATGGAATTGGTGCGCCGGATCTAATAAAAGGAATTCTTGCAACTGCCACATTGTTTGATGGATTCAATTAATTTAAGCATAGAGTAAATTTAGCGGTAGTAGTACAAAAGCTGAATCTTATTGTTAGTTGACTTTAAATATCAACGACTGTATAGGTATTTTTAGGACAAACAATTAATACAGCATTAGTTATAAAAATACTTTAGTTTGATGCTCTTATTTAACACTTGCTTTTAATCGTGGTTTACGTGATTATCTAGCTGCCAATTAGCTACTACCCCTAAGACCACCTCCCACATAGAAGCATACAAAGTTTACCTTTATTATTAGAATAGATTGAACTAATAACAATGAATGTTGTCTGGAATCCCAGACATTATCTCAAGCCCAACATAATACATTATTCAACAAGAACCAGCCTAGAAATCTTCGCAAGTCCTACAAAAGACAGTGAATGAATGGCTCCACAGAGGCAGGTGATGGGGATTATACCTCAAGGCGACGTACGCAATCAAGAACAATTTATTAAAGGTATCAGACGATCTTACTCTGGAGCTCCTGACTCCGTATAAGGCTTCGTTAGGAATCCGAAAATAAAAGCAAGGTTTAAAAGTTTCGCCTCACCGCTCTTCGAGGCGGGCGTTCTGGGAACTGAGAATGAAACTGGAAGACTGGACATGGCAGGTGATTTCGGAGAAAAGGACGATAAATTATGTGGTTTAAAAAATATTATTTAAAAGGGATACCTTAGATAAGGATCGAATATCGATATCGAATATCGATAAGGATAGAAGGACCTTGGTAGAGGAACCGAAACTGAAATGATATTACTATCAGTTGATGTTCTTTTTAATGAATATGACAAACGTACGTAAAAATTACATTAACGTGTTGAACTATATTTTAAACAAAAGCCTCAACTAGAGCATCCATTTCATTTGCATTTTCCATATAAGTTATTTGCACAACATTGACAGTCTGATTTACTATTTTGATATCAAATCATGTGACACTTAGTGAGTTGACCACTACGTAAGTGTACTTACCCAGACCTGTTACTTGGGCCTGGGCAGACAACTAAATTATGACTACTTTTGTTAGCTTGGGTATAACCTGTAATAGCAATTGTATGTGTTAATGAAATAAATAAATAAATAAATAAATAAATTTTTCAATCCGCTAACAGCCTTGCAATTACGTTCAATTCTACCTTGTTTGACTGATTTAAATACTAGTTATGATGCAATAAGTCTTCTAAGTTCCTCTTCCGTGTCTATAAAAGGTACCCTTTGCATACTAAGTGATTACCGGCCAATGAGCTCAGTTCTAATGTGACGATGAAAGAAAGGTATAAAAACGTATGTGTGAGCATTGGATGGAAATGTGACTTCCTCAACAGCTGCTGAGAAAGATTTCTCTCTTTAAAGCGTTTAGACAATGGTCTAATAACAGTCTTCCTGCCTGGTAGATATGAGACATCCGCTCCGAACTATTTCTTCTCATAATTTGTAGAAAATCTTTGAAAACATTTCTGCTTTCGACATAAACCAGTTTATGACCGAAGATGCAGAATTCTGTCAGGGTTACATTCATCCCATTAGTCAGGGATCCAATTATCACATTGGCATCTTCGAGCGCAACATATTTATGCATCGATGGCGTCAGACTCAAAGTTATTGCTTTTCGGAACCAGTTTGTTGTCGCGCTCACGTTTGCACTAAAGGGCTCGTAGGAGGACAATATCAAGGACAAAGGTTTGCTGGAACCGAAGATTTGTTTGAAGTTACTGTATTCACTTCGTGAGAAAGCTTTCTGTGTTGCAATTCTCTTCTCTCAATATTTAATCCGTAACATTTATTCTTAGTTTTGTGTTAATTTTATCTTCTTCATAGTTTTTATTTTTATCTTTGTTAGCACTCCAAAAATTTGTTTCAACACACCTTTTATGAATAACATGAGTCGCATACGATATGAGATGATCGAATCCTGACCTTTAGATTCTGGTTGTAATAGTTTATTTTACAACATTGACCTCTTGCCACCGGATCAACACCGCGATTTCCAATGCAAATCACGCAAATTCTGCGTGTCTATGTTCATCGACAGGTTTATCCTGAATACTATTACATTGCAAGATAAGTTCTTTTATATTTTTGTCTGTACCTCCATTTGAATCAATAACAGTCAAATTGTCTGTCATTTGTTTAATTGTTTCAGCATCAGCAGTGTGTGTCTTTCTACTCTTAGATACAGCAGTTTTCTGTACAAAGTAGTATATAGTTATTAGCAAGTCTGTCGCTGCGGCTAAACGTGTTGATGAACTCAGCCTTCAAATTCAAATTCAAATTCAAATTTATTTGCGTTCCACATGTGTTCTTAGGTGGTAAGTTATAAATAAATAAATAGATCATTGTGGACCCTGTCGGGCACAGCAAAAACATAAAATGTAGGAGAGAGGAAGCCAAACTTATTTTATTATTGACGATATTAGAGAAAAAAAAAAAATATAAATATTAAATTAATTTGGAATTAAATAAATTAAAATTAGGTACATTGGAATTAAATAAATTGTAATTAAATAAAATTGAAATTAAATTAAATTGTAATTAAATAAAACTGAAATTAAATCGAGATTAAATTAAATTTGCATTAAATAAAATTGAAATTTAATCGAAATCTAATTAAATTAAAATTGAGTTTAAATTAGAGTTACATTAAAATTTAAATAAAAATCAATCGATTAAATTAATTAATTAAAATACATTAAATGAAAAAAGATTCATTGAACTTTGTTTTGTCGTTTAAATATTCACTTACACTGTAATAGCATGTTTTTATAAGGAATTTTTTCAGTTTTTTTATAAATATATTTGTTTTTTCTTCTCTTTGTAATAGTTCAGGTAGTTTATTGTATATTTTAATTGACATCACATAAGGACTATCAGAGTGTATTTTTAGACGGGAAAGTGGAATGTTTAATCTTGACTTGTGTCGCAGTGTGTAACGTGTTTGTATGTCCTCGCGCTTCGTATAAAATTCTTGGTACTTACGAACAAATTTGCAGGTTTCTAATATGTATATACTGGGTAGTGTTAATATATTATAATTTTGGAAGTAAGGTTTGCAGCTGTCAGTTTGATTGATGTTTGCTAGAATTCTAACTAATTTTTTTTGCAGGGTAAATAGTATTGGCGCGTCCGTGCTGTTTCCCCAAAGTGTAACGCCATAGCTTAACCATGCATAAGCATACGCATAGTATGTGGTAAGCGCTGTTTGAAGATTGGTGGTCTTTTTAATTTCACGGAGAGCGTATGAGAATCTTGAAATTTTTGATCTAAGTTTTAATATGTGCGATTTCCAATTTACATTTGTATCCAAATCTAGTCCCAGCAAGGTAAATTCTTTTACAGTTTCTAGTTTTGTGTTATTAAAAGTAAAATCTATATTTAAGGGTGCTTTTTGATGAGGATGAAAAGTCATTAATTTAGTTTTTTGGTAGTTTATTTCGAGGTTGTGTGCCTTCATCCAAGTGACGATTTTGGTGAATATTTTATTTAGTTCTTCGTTTAGATTTAAATCATTTTTACACGAGACTAGTAGGGAAATGTCATCTGCGAATAAAACACATGGCCCCTCAATCATTTTAGGTAAGTCATTGATATATATCAAAAATTTAAGACATCCTATTACACTTCCTTGGGGTATTGAAGCACTTATTGACATACTGTTTGATCGGACTTTTTCAATTTCCCTTTTTTGGCTGTTAAAAAACTCAATTTCAACTGTTTGCTCTCTGTTTTTTAAATAAGACACTAGCCAATCATGAGCTTTTCCACGAATACCTATTTTGAACATTTTGTCAAGCAATATGTTAAATTGAACTTTATCGTAGGCTTTGGTCATATCCAATAAAATATCATTATTGCAACAAGAAACATTCTTCATTTCGTTAATTTTAATATTTTCTGTTCGGATAGATTTAAAACAAAGAAGGATGCCCAAAAAAAACCCAGAGTCGATTAAAATAATTTATGAACAACAAAATAGACCTTAAGTCAGAGGACATAAATACGCTATTCGTTTCGCATAAAACCATAACCAAACAGGCCACCAGCATATACAGGTTGAAAATATTTCAACTGGGCGTGGATGGCTATACCCGAAACTATGAGGAATATCAAAAAACGTTGGAAGGAATCTCGAGCCCAATTTTGACGAAAACTAAAACTGCATCATTGGATTTAGAAAACTCAATAATCCTGGCCAGGAATCGAACCCGCTAAATTTGGAAAAAAACACACCCTGTATTATTACACCATTCGATATTGTTGCTAATAAGGATCAAATTCTGGGAAGTAATCATATACGGCAAACTTAAGGAAATAGCTGATTTTAAACATTATTTATATAGTTGACTTGAAACATTATATAAAATCGTAACTTATCAGTTACATTTTTTTTTTTACTTGGTGATGGTTTAATCGAAAACTGTTATTGGATTTGGGTTATAGTATGTATACTCTACCTTGCCACACATAAGTCGTTTTAATCGATTCTGGGTTTTTGCTCCAGATATTTTTGGGCATTCCTCTTTGGTTATTCAATATTTTTTCAATAAATAACTTGCTTACAAAATAAAATTCTCACTCCGCCATCCACAAAATCCCAAAAATTACTGCTCATATGTAACAAACACATGCATAAATAAACTCAAGCCTTTTCTCATATCATACATATGTATTATACATTTCTCGAACGTATACATTTATGTTATACATCTTAAATTTCACCTCACACATTGAAAGTACATACCTACGACTACACATCAAGCCATACATGACCAGTTCACACTGACCTCGGTTTGTACGATTTTTCCGCAAAAAAAAACAGTCAGCTTGTACGGGATTTGCACAATATGTAGTCGTGTGTACCACGACCGGTGTATGAACCCGCAATACCGTTTCGAAGTAAACTTTTTTCTAAGATTATTCAAATTGTTGTCGTTAAACTACTTTCGATGCGTGAGAGTCGATTTGACAGCAATATAGACTAGGTTTTGTGCGTGACTCTATCTATGAGTAAATTATGTGTTTTATTAAAGTAAGATATGCGTGTTTGTTTGTGGAAATTGTATGATCATTAAATCGATTATTTGACATGGAATAATTTAAGTAGGTAGATAATAATTATATTAATGAGTGGTGTGCATTTCTATTTGATCACGATTTCTTTTTTTTTTTTTTTTCAAAAACGTTGCGTCGTTCGCCGATTTGGTTGAGCCTTCAATCAAAATCTACAAATCGGTTTGATCTCTTCTAAAGCTAATGCCAGCAAATTTAAATGCAATGTTCTTTGATGAAAATTGAACTTTAGTCTAGAATGTCTAGCCTAGAAATAACTAATCTAAGTACCTATGTTTACTGAATTATAATATTATAAAACTGAAGAGTTTGTTTGGTTGAATGCTCTAATCTCAGGAACTAGTACGAATTGAAAAAAAAAATCTTTTTTGTTGTATATTCCATTTATCAAGGAATGCTATAGGCTTTATAATATCACGATACGACCTCTAGGAGTCGAACAGCGCGGGTAAAAGCATGGGTCTCAGCTAGTGATTTATTCGGTTGAAGTTTATTTATTTATTTATTTATTTATTTTGTTAAAAGAAAAATCATTTTATAAAGAACTACCCGTTACTTAAATATTCTTTACATGTTTTACCTTATAAGTTCTAACATCTTCATTAAAACATGCCATTTTCACTACCTCTTTATTGCCGTTCTTCACATTAAAGTAAGCAATAAACCATCCACTGAAGACGTCATTTTCGCCTACAACATCATCTGTCATCGTAACTGCTAACATATAGTGATGGTAACTGCCATAACTGCGCAAGAGTACCTATGTTCTGTATTTTGCTCAGACGCATCGTATCGACACATTACAGCTTAATCGGTTAAGGTGCTTACAGATCTGATCGAATTTTAAGAACGTGGAAATAAGTTGATTATGTTGAGTTTGTCGATCAATTAGATTTGTCCGTTTCTAAAGATTTCGATCGATAAAAATTATACATATACAGCTAAAATAATCAAAAGTGATCAACAAATATCCGTTACTATACATTTATTTACCCTATCTTATTTGACCATACTTGTCGATAGATAAAATACACTTTATTATGCACACCATATAAATTATAGGTACAAAGTAGATCTTATAAGGTGACGGACACAAAGGGCGGTCTTATCGCTAAAAGCTATCTTTTTAAGACAACTATTGGATGGATTTAATGAAGAAGGAGAAACAAGGTTCTAGGTAGGTGGTCGATCATCGAAAACTGAGCAAATCTGCAGGCACCTTAATAGTCTCGTATGAAACATTTTCTTGGAGAAACTCACACGGAAATGATTGGAGATTAGTAATAAAAGAAATACGTATATTGGATACTTTAAATGGCTTATTTGATCGATAGTATTGATGGAAACTAGTTTGTTATTACGTTTCTCGTTGCAAATTCTTTTGGTAAGAGTTTGTTATTAGCTAAATCTAGGAAGCTTGGTATCAGTGGTGTGCAGTGGTTTAGCACCTTGCTTCTCATGCATGAGGTTGCTGGTTCTTAATTTGAAACCCAGGTAAGTATCTACTGACGGTTCTCAGGTCTGTCTCATCAGGTATTGTCTCATTCGGATTGATGTATAATGCGAATTTTCTATTCTATTAAATTGATTCCTCCGTACAGAGAGTGTGTTTGTTGGGGCTAATCTCGCAAACTACTGCTTCGAACTGAAAAAAACCTTTTAGTTTTGGATGCTCCATTTATAGAGGAATAGGCTATAGGCCTATATGCTATAATTATCACGTTATGACCAGCCGAGCAGCTGTTTAAACAGCGACAGATTATACTATACTCAAGTGAAAATAGATCTGTAATCCATATTTATAAATGCAAAATATTGCAAAAATTAACAAGACGAGTTGTTTACCACTCATTCGATCGACAGAGACATATTAATTGATATCCTAATAACTAGTAATACGTCTAACAACGTTCTAACATGCAACCGTAAAAAAAACAAACACTTTACATTTCAGTGTGAAAAATGGCAAATATAAGAGAAAAATACAGTCTCATGTTTAATACATGAACGAAATCAAATTGCAGAAGTGTTGAAATATCATCTGATAAAATATGGATTTATTATCGAATGGAAAATAAGATGTTGCGTCATTAGCAAGTTTCTTGGTTAATTATAGTTGATTTCAATCACTTGACTTTAGAATTAATCACGAGGACAAGTCATTTTAAATCTATGATTTTTTAAATTTTAATCATGTTGTTGGTGTTTTCACTTGACTTCAAAATGTAATGAATATTTTTCTACTAAAATTAAAAAAAAAATGTCTGCTTGCTGCAATTGTTCTTTTGTTTTTCTTTTTTTATTAATATTTTTAAATTCAATTGATTTTATGTCACAGTATTTGACATTTTAATTAATTTTTTTTTTTTCAAAAATAGTTTACAGAATTAGAGTAAAACATAGTTTCATTTTATTATTATCCAAATAAGGATTTTAAAAAATATGACAGCTCGTTACACGATAATTCAAACTGATTTATTATTATAATATTTTTCCAATATTTATATTCTTAAAGAAGTGCCTTTTATTAACGAAAAATTTAGATGAACTGGTACATACAAGTGCCATTTTAGAATTATTATTGATTTGAACAGTCATAGCAGATAATATTAACTAAAAATAATTTATATTAAGTATCTTTTATGACTATTTGAATTTAATAAAGGTTATACATTGAAAATTAAATAAAAAATAGTTTATGAATATACTAGAAATGAAAAACCTGATCAAAAATATTTTTCTACCTTAACCCTTCCACAGACTTTTCCAAATTAAATACGTGTATGACTTGAAAGACCATCTTAAGTTCTTTATTCATCTTTTTTACAGATTGTTAAATAATATTTCTCTTTTATTAAATATTAAAAAATAAATAAAATAAAAAACCAGTAATAAATATTTAAAATACCTATTTGAAAAAAAAGAAGTCCGCCGATGTCGGGAGCAGGGTCCTAGATCTAGTCACTCCAAATTACCAATGGTTTCGACTCCAGAGACAGGAATTTGGTACTGCCAAAGTTAAGTTCATTAACTATGTAATTATGTATATTTATAATTTATTCAATTATAAAGAAGTTCGTGCACGTGAAGGTGTATGTCGTCTGTCACTTAGTAAAATGACTCCATTATCTAATCGTGTGTGAAATTACTTGCGCTAATTTAGGCCCAATAAACTCTTCCTTCTGCGAAGCAGTAATGCTCGCGAAGGAGGAGGCGGGCCGCGCGCGAGAGAGGACAGTGTCCTCCCTCCGCCCCACCCGCGGTGGTGGACGCCCACGGCGACGGACGTCGCAGGACGATCTCCGGCCACCGTAGTCGCGGGCAGCGAGTAAAGGGCAACTCGCTGCCCGACCATGGACCATGCCCGGGTCGACGGCGCGCTGTGTCCCACGCGCGCCTCAAAGAGCGTCAACATAATGACGGGGCCCCCCTCTCAGAGGGCCAAAGCCTGCCGGCGTCGCGGGATTATTTCCTTACCGTGACCCCAGAACATAAAGGGCTATTGAAGGACACCGTGGATTTTAGTCAGTAGAAGTCTGACAGTCCGTCCCGCCCTGCCCGGGGTTGGAGGACACATTTGATGATTTTGCCAAGTAAAAAAAAAAAAAAGGCCCAATATACTCTGTGAGTATACTGTTATTCGATCAAAGAACCTTACAAAGGCTATTAGTCTAAGACCAAATCTAAGACCAGAAATAAAAAAGAAATACAGAAACAGACGTATTTAAAATGTATAGGTACTAGAATGTACAAATAACTTACTCATCTTCTCGCAAACGCAAAAGAGAAAGAATGTCTGCTATGGACAACATCAAAGAATAACAAAACACAATCAACGTAAGAGCAAAATTAAAACATTTCTCTTATTCAGCGAAGTGAACAATTAAATCAGTTACGTAAGAAATTACCACAAACATTGATAATGCTTTTAGTGCCTACAGTCACTCAGTTTGTATACAGAGTGATACATTAGGAGAGCTTTGAAGAAAGTCAGAAAGAGGTTGTGAAATTATTTCTAAAAGTCAAGTTGTAATCTCGACTTGTCTTAGATAGCTTATAGATAGTAACCAAAACTATTCGAAAACGTGTCTCATATACCAACCCGCATTGTAATACGGATGACGTCCACTCCCTTTTACAGAGAGAAGGCCTGTATCCCAGTAGTAGGACCATCACAGTGATGATGATGACTCCAGGTAGTTAATCACTTTGACTTGATGTACCCCCTCTCCATCCAACATTCGTAGTTTACTCGTTATGGCAGGAATCACATTAATTCAGTCAGAATAATTTTAACAGATCTAGGATCAGAGTGAAAAAAAAATCATAGTGTTAAATGGAAAACTGAATCATTATTTCAAACATGAATCTACAATTTATTCAATAAAATAAAATTATCATCGTGCAATTTGAATTTGCCGGTCTTGTCAAATCACACCGCGCCATACGTCACCCTGACTTGTCTTTGCTCGCTTCAATATGGATGTAAGTACAATACCACGATACGTAGGGTTGGGATTCCACTTTCCGATGTACGTAATAGGGAATTAAAATTTGTTTAGTCTTGCTCAAAACTCATGTCATAAGAATGAAGGAACATTAAGAAAAACCTATTTATTATGTAAATGTCATCCAGTTATTTTCAAATATCACCTGAGTGTACAAAATATATTTAAGAGTTCATACATAAATACCTACATGGACATAAAATTGTCATTTATTATACTTTAATGTCTCTAGATGATTCCATAAATATCATACATATAGCATGTTCATTTTGACTAAAGTAGAAATTATCATAATGATCTGTAGAAATTTCCATAATGTCTATTATTTTTGCTTAGTGACAAGAAGCGCTGTTGATGGCTCGAAGTTGGATTCCCAGATCGTGGCAAAATTATAGATTTTATTTAGGTAGTATTTTTCAATGAGAGCGTAAACGTAATGGAATTATGGGTTAGTGTAGAAGTTTTTTTTTTTAACGCGGTAAAATCATCAAATAATTTCTCCCACCCTGGGTGGAGCAAAAAAGACTTCGTACTCCTTCAGCCCTTTACGTTCCAGGGTCTCAGTTACCTCTCTAGACAATCCCGCAACCCTGGCAGGCGTTTGGCCCTCTATGGGGGCCCCGTCAGATTGATATCAGATCTTTGCGTAGCACTTGGTCTCGGAAGTCTACAAGAATACCTTTAACCTTAACCTTTTGGAGATCCAGCCATGATTTTTAATTTATTATCATAGTTCAAATTCGCACACATTAATTTAAATTAAAACAATTTTTAAATGTCAATTATTACAAAAAGTTTACACCAAGGTCTTTTCAATGAGTTGCTCAAGACTATTCAAAGGAGATGACCCAACTTTTGTTTTGTCAACTTCTGCTAAAAGCAGACGGAATATTAAATAATACTCCGAGTTTACACTTGTTAAAATGTCAGCGGAACATTGAAGTCGGTTGTGCAAATGTGACCTTTATTTTGAAAGCGATACGGTATGCTGATCAGATCAGTTTTATGATAGGAGTGTGAATGTGCAGGGTCGTTTGTGAATTTGTCACTTTGGAGCCGAGCTGACGAATTAATTAGGTAGGTAGTAATTACTTACATTTCCATAATACCCACATAAATATTGAGAGACACCACGGAAAGCAAAGGGTGAAGAAACGCGTCAGGGAGGTGATCGCAAGTCAGGCGTTCTACCACCAGGAACCGCTATTAGGTATATCTCAAACTATTCAGAAACAATCCCAATATCCTTTTGATGACGTTTTTTACGTTGGTAAAAAAAGGCATGATGTTGTTGTTTACACGCGGTCTCTCAATATTTTTGTGACCTACAGACAGTTCCGGTTCTGACTATTTGTGTTTTACGAACATTACTCAACATTATCTTCACTCAGCTTTAGGGACTTGCTAATTCTACCATGAATGACTTATTGATGCATTTAATACTAAAACATTGCAGTACATCTGATTTGAGAAGCTCTTCCTTAAAGTCGGTTAGTAAAAGAGACACGGTCATCATTTCTTGGCACATCATAATTATTTTTCTTTTCCCACCTCTATTCGACCCTGGAGCGCATAGGGCATGTGAAGGAACAGTGCGTTTTTAGTCAGTAAGAGACTGAAAATCTTGGTCTTACGTTTGATGATTTTTAAACTAAAAAAAAAACTTCTGTTCTTCATCGCCTCAGCATTTTTACCACTTTATTGGAACGAAGTTCCTTATCGCGTGTTGTGAAAGGGGGCTGGACGGAAAAAATTCTTACGAAAAGTTGGCACGACACTTTTATCCGACTGCGCGACGCAAAGGAGGGTAATGTGTTTATTACCATGGAATGGACTGGACTGGACTGGACTGGACTGGACTGGACTGGACTGGACTGGACTGGACTGGACCGGACCGGACCGGACCGGACCGGACCGGACTGGACCGGACCGGACCGGACCGGACCGGACCGGACTGGACGGG
Organism: Agrotis clavis; assembly: GCA_954870645.1. NCBI lineage: Eukaryota > Metazoa > Arthropoda > Insecta > Lepidoptera > Noctuidae > Agrotis > Agrotis clavis. The sequence continues at coordinate 9,556,291 of OX940925.1, forward strand.
AGTGGAGTGGAGTGGAGTGGAGTGGAGTGGAGTGGAGTCGCGACGATTATTTTTGTTGAGTGTATACAGTAACTTCGTTCCATCCGGGTGTCCCTTGACACCTCTCAAGTTTTTTATTAACATTATTTCTCATAACATTCATCTTTTTAGGGTTCCGTAGTCAACAAGGAACCCTTATAGTTTCGCCATGTCCGTCCGTCCGTCCGTCCGTCCGTCCGTCCGTCTGTCCGCAGTTTAGCTCAGAGACGCACAGTCCTAGAGAGCTGTAATTTGGTGTAAATATACGGATTTGTTGTGCCGAAAAAGTGGTAAAATAAAATCTCGTAAAATATTTTTTTTTAGGGTACCTCCTGTACACGTAAAGTGGGGATGTTTTTTTTTTTTCTCGCGTACCCCTTAGTGTGGGGTATCATTAAATAGGTCTTTAAAAAATATTGATAGTTTCCATTAACAATTTTTTGATAAAAAAATTCGTTTGTGAAATATTAAGCTTTAAAGTGCTAAATTTTGCTCGACTCTAGTGTCCCCCCCCTCTACCAGATAAACGGTTATGTTTGGGGGTGTGAAAAAATTCACAATAGTAGTATATATTACGAAGTTTAAAAGAAAATTATCATGACTAAGTAGGCTTTACAACTTTACGAGTAATAGTCGACCAACTTATAAAATGTACTTGGATAACATATTTTCCTAAACAAAATGTATCGGAGAACATGCTCTTCAACTGCAAATGTAAGTTTGTCAACTTTATTTTTACAGCTTTAATAGGTATGTTTTTACGGTATGCTTTTTGGGGATAGGTAGGTTTTACCGTCAACTATTTTTAAGTTACTTCAAAAAAAGGGGGAGGTTCTCAATTCGTCGTAATCTTTTTTTTTTTATGTATTTTCCCCGATTTCTCAAAGACTCCTGGACCGATTTTGAAAATTCTTCTTTTTAAAATTAAATTCAGCGAATCAGTTTAGTTAATTCGCATAAGTATTTTGATGGGCAACTACGGAACCCTACACTGTGCGTGGCCCGACACGCACTTGGCCGGTTTTTTTGTTATTAAAACTACTAGCATTGATCATGAAGCAAAATCAATGCAAATTAATCTTTCCTCTTTACCCCTTTACATGTAAACACAACTTAATCAAACAAACTTGGCTTGCTGACACCTATACACCTGCTTACTCCCATTCCATCTGGGTTAGTGGTAGCACATACTTACTGGAACATATCCAAGACCTGATGAGCTTAAGGATAAGTTGGCAGAAAGATAATTATGATTGTAACTTAGTAATTATAATTATGACTAGCTCTGCCCGCGACTTCATTCGCGTGGATGTCGGAACTCAACAATGTGTTTTTTATTAAACTATAAAGGTTTTTTTTCTAAAATAAAAGTAGCCGAAGTTATTCCTTATTACATCAGCTGCCGCCAATAGAAGTCCCGTCAAAATCGGCCCAGCCATTTCAGAGATTAGCCATTACAAAAAGACAGACGAAAATTGTAAAGTGTTATTTTGGCCTAAGTACCGTTTGTATTATTATGTGTATTCGTATGCATGTAGTAAAAAATAGTTTCAATATTTCAAACAGACTCCAATTTTATTAATATGTATAGATGTATAGATAACGTGAATCGGTAACTGTTGTTAATAAATTACAGTCAGCTGTTCACTTGCTTTAGGAAAACCGTCTATAGAACAGTGGATATAAAATTTAAATTCATATCAAATGGTTGGCATTGTCGTGTAGTTAAACATACTGTGTGGTTTTAGTTAAAGCCTTCACCTTTGACTACGATTGACGTGAAGTAAACATTGTTTGAGGAATTTAATTTTTGTAATCGTCTTTTTTTGTGTTATCTGAAGGAATCAGTAAAATAGTAATAAGCTTCATCGCCATCATCTACTGCTGGGCATGGAAATCTTGTACTTTGTGCCATTCAGTCTTGGGCTACACATCAACCTATACAAAACCAGTTTGTCTTGGACTCGCTTTATACAACGTGTAACGTTAAATGCGCAAAACCTCTCGTGGGGTAACTCAGCCCATATAACTATGTAACTGAACAATGTTTGGTTCTAAGACTTGGAAATTCACAAAAAAAAATTGGTTTTCATACAAAAAGAGAAATTGATCGGGCCCATCAGTATGAAAAATCATTATTTTTTGTGACTTTCCAAAAGTCTTAGAACAAACATTGTTCAGTAACATGGGCTGAGTTACCCCACGAGAGGTTTTGCGCATTTAACGTTACACGTTGTATTATGATCTTACCACACATTGAACGGTCAGCTTATACTAGTTTTGCATAGCCTGATGTGTAGCCGTGTGTACCAGACTTATCCTGGCCATAGTTGGCCAGGTTTGGTCAGTCCTTTGTATTGATCTGAATATATAAAAGAATATTATAAAAGAAGAAACTGACTGATCGATGGACCCACAGCTGAAACCGCTGAGTTTAGAAGCATTATATTTTACAAAAATATTCCTTTAATGACGTAAATGCGCACTAAGAACGTATTTTAGGAAATTCCCTCTATGTGGGTTAAAAGTGAGGAAGAAACCGGTAGTACGATCTTCTTAGGAGTTGAACGAGTTGTTCATAGAACAAGAACCATTGCAGAAATTGAAGGAAGCCATTGTCTGGCTTAAGACAGTGCAGTACATAATAATAATAATAATACCAGGTGGTCCTTAAGATGCTTCTTTGACTACAAGTTGTATGAAGATCAAGTTGTTAAACAAAAGTAACAATTTTTAAATCCTGTCTATTTTTAAGTAATAGGTAAAAAATGTCAATCTGTAGGTAATATTTAACAAATGGTTGATTTGACTAGTTATCAAAGTACATGATCTAAGTGATAATTAAGTACAACAACAAACACACACATATTAAAGTCATAACTCATGTATCAGTCATAAACTTAGCTTAAGAATCGATGCATCAATTTGTCAATGTAAACACCAAAAAAGCTGGGACAAAAAATACAGTTTTTATACTTGATATTTAATAATCGGCGCTAAAATCTGGTTCTACAAGCAGTATTTTCGTCTTCTGAAAAGGTCAGTCAATTTATTTTAAAGAGATTTGCAATGCAGTTTCAAAAATGCATTTTACTATAACCGACGGTCACATTATGATTTATAACAAGATTGCGAGATGCAAGTGGTCACTAGCTCTTTGCCTACAACATTGAGCTGAATTTTAGTATAACTTGAGGCGAAAATGTTTATTATCTATACTACTATACTAATATTATAAAGCTGAAGAGTTCGTTTGGTTGAACGCGCTAATCGCAGGAGCTACTGGTTTGAATTTAAAAATTCTGGATGTGCTGGATAGCCCAATTATCAAGTGAGGATATAAGGTTTAAGCTAAGAACATACATATTATCGGACGCGTCCGTCAGCCGCGGCTGAGTGACGCGGCTTAGCAGTGAGCACGGTAGTTCGGACGACGTCTTCGTATGCACAAACATCCAGCCGGCCAGATTCTGTTCGGACTTCCGAACGTTCACGTCCGCGTCTTACGACCGACAGTTTGCACAGTGTAGTATTAAATGTACTGGCTAGATAATCAATAAGCCGCGTCTCTCAGCCGCGGCTGACGGACGCGTCCGATAATTTATTCGCAGCTTTACTATAGCCTTACTTGATAACATCACGCTACGACTAAACAGAGCTGAGCAGTTGTGATGAAAACGGAGTAACGTATCAAGTGACAGGTGCCCAGTTTACCCCATTTCTAGAGACCAAGAAATCGTTTCCTATCATTAACATTTACGACTACTATTTCATTAAAAATAATTATTATTTTCTACAACTTTCTTTGCAATATTGATCTTTGCAGAAAATATTTTTTAACGTTAAATATTTCTTGCGTTGCGAACTTCAATGCTTCTTTGTTCGTTTTCCCTTACTGATGGAAAAAATCTCACTATTTCTGTGTACAATAAGATTAAACTGAAGATAGAATGAATATTTGGATCGGCCGTAAGGATAAAACGTGAACGTCGAATAATGTATCTATAGTCAATTTCTTTAATGAATTTTCAACTGTATTCTCCAGAGAATAAAAGCATATCGTATTCTGTTGTTATTGTTCAAAACGCACGTTTTCTTAGTCAGCAAAAACCTCTAAATTCAATTCATACTCCACTTTAACATGTTTTTTTTTTACATTTCGTTGTACTTAGAAAGTTTAACAACCCTTTATAAATCAGAGTAAAACCTTGATCTATGTTTAAATAAATCACCTTCCTCCGCAGTTTCACACCCGGTTAATGTACGCAATTAGTGATGCGCAACACCGCAGAGCTTTTTATTAACTAGTGATGTGAACCTGAGGCGTCTCATGAGGTCATGCCGATAGGTAGGTATTTAAATATCACGTTTTACCTCCACTGGTGAGGTGATCTCAGCACACATATATTTAATCACACGTTTGTACGTACAAACATAAGCCCGCTCAATAAATATTCATTGTTGGAAATTAAAATAACGAAAATGTGGGTGTTTTTGTGGTAAGTTACATTAATTATAGTGTGTTGAGAAATTGCAACCATGACAGTGAATTTTCGTAACAATTTCAAAACTAAGTTATCTTGAAATCTTCGACAGACACAAGCAACAACCGTGTGAACACAGATAAGAGAACATACAAAAAAAAACAGACGAATGATACAATTAACAGCAAAATGATATCTTAAATATCTTACCAGAAAACGTGAGAAAATATCCGACCTTCTGGCGTAAAACAATTAGCCGTTATTAATACACACTGTCTTCAAAATGTCACAAGCACAGGTCACGATAACGGAACACAACGTACATGCAAAACGTGGACGCGAAAAGAAATCAAACGATCGAACGCGATTGGCCGGTGTCGGTTAGAACGTTCGAATCCGAAATTCAAATTGGCCAATGGGAGGAGATCGCGCATGCGTGCAGCAACAACGAACGCTTGTCGCGGACTGAGGCAGTTTCTCAAATGAGTGGTGGTTGACGGGCCTTCTCCATTCACACTGTCAAGTTAATTGTTTCTGCTATAAACAATATTGAACCTTAGCTTTCATCTCATTAGGTAAAAGTTCCCTTGTAAAGTTTTGGCGGTTAAGCCGTTTAGTAAAGAAAAGAAACACATTGCCACCTCGATCGCCTTCACATGCGCAGGAGTTTACACTTTTTGCAATGTCTTGTTTTAATTTTCTTCTTACCTTTTTTATAAAATAATATAGAAAAATGAGTTTTCACTCATTTTTCTTATGGCTTACATATAAATGTATTCTAAAAAGTTTTATAAAATAGGGATAAAAAAATACAAGATGAGTATGAAATTAAATACTTATCACATAAAAGTCATTAAACGAAACAAAGAAAATACAAGAAAGTTTTTGATTAAATTCTACTTATTATGCAATAAAAAAAACAAGTTTGATATTTTTATTCTAGACATTCGCGTTGATGTCTTTACAATAAACAACTAGTCAGCTAAAACCTTGTCAAGGCAATCCTCTTATTATGACAATTTATTACACTTTAAACTTTAACCACTACGATTATAAGTTGCTTTTTCAATGCGTCAGAGGACTCGCTAAAATATGAACAATGGTTACATTTTTCTTAATAAGGAATTTTCATATAAAATAAAAAATAATTAATGTGTGAATTGCATTTCATAATAATTATTTAACTTTTTATAAGGGGTCAAAACTTGTAGTAAATCATAACACGGTTAACTATTATTAATGTTTTGTAATTCAAACTATGTAGTACAATTGTGTAAAATCTAGTTTTAATAATGTTTCCTTAGTGCTCGTGCACACAGAGGTACAGGTTCGCTTTGTTTTTTTTTTAAATTAGCCTACTCTTTCCCACTGTTGGGCAAAAGCCTCCCTCAATACCTACCAAGAGATCTTATGCTGTGCATCCTCGAACCAGCTTTCGTGGTACGCGTCCAGGTCGTCTCGCCACTTCTCTCTGGGCCGACCACGGCGACGACGCCGCGCCGTCTATTGAAAAAGAGTGTCCATGGAGTTTCATGCCTGTTCTTCTCCATAGAGATCTACGATTTGGAATGGGCACCTACGGTACTTCCACACTTATTATGTCTTGTGACTGGGACTGTAGCACCATAATTATTTTTATAGGTACGATTTTTTTGTCTTATGACAATTCAAAAGTGCCTGTAACTCGCCTACTTGAAATAAATGATTTGATTTTTGATTTTATGATCCAGAACCCATTGTGTGGAGGTTTTCACCCATCGGTCATCCCGCATGCAACTTATGTGACTCGCCTAATCCTATTTTAGTCTGGCAGCCTTCTTACCAACGTCTATTATGACTGTTTTGAACGCAGCGTGGTATTTCGGACTCTGTCCTGTCTTCCACTGTGATCCATCAATAAATAGCCTTTTAGGTTCCAGGGTCACGGATACCTGATGAGACAGTTCTGCGTTCGCGGCAGGCTTTGGCCCTCTAAGAGCCTATACACTCCACGTTTTTTAAACGCGCCGGTGCAGCGCGTTTGACGCGATGCAGACGCGATACGCACGCAAGTCAGACGCAGCCTAGAACAAATGACAACAAAGTTGATGCGCCGGTGCGGAGCGTTTCTAAAACGCGCTGCACCGGCTCGTTTAATAAACGTGGTGTGCATAGGCTCTAAGGGGGGCTTCACATGTCTGTCAAAGCGAGTACACCGATCGGCATTTCTATTTTTTGAATGGATAAACTTGTTAAGTTTTCATAAACCACTTAAAAGTCTTACCAAAACATTTGACATACCTACAACCAATACCTACATAATAAAAAAGAAACAACTATTTAATTAGCAAGCTAATATCTCCCATAAAAGGTATCTTTGAACTAATATGGCACATAGACTTTTTCAGCAACAAGCTACGGTCTACTTAATTATTCAAAGTCAATCAACAGATATGGATTCAAATATTTGTGTTACTAATACGGCTACTTAGCTAATCAATAAAGACATGTTTAGATCTACTAGTTTGTAACCGCGGCTTTGACAAAAAAAAATGACAATCTATTCAACAACACTTGCGCCGCCATCTATTAGTAAAATTGACAAAGTGGAATCATGACCCATTTTGACAACAAATCGTTTGAATCCGTCAAATTGACAAAGATCAAAGTTGTTACCATGGATATGTTTACGCGAGTGTGGACCTAATTGTATTTGAATGTCTGTAGGAAAATAAGCTTATGGTGGGCCACAATTCCACTTTGTCGATTGTACATTTTTTAGGATGAAAGGTAACCTTTTTCTGTACACCTGGAAACGTATGTTTTTCAAAATTTCAGGATGATCAGTTCAGATGAGCCGTAAACAGGTAATACTAGGGCCACACTAATGAGAAATGCGTGTGTGAATTATCGCGCGAATTAACTTTTATACGAACGATTAAATGCCGTTAGGGTGGCCCTTTTTTTTACGTGGTAAAATCATCAAATGAGTCCTCTCACCCCGGGCAGGGTGGGAGGGACTGTCAGACTCGTACTGACTGAAATCCACGGTGTCCTTCAATATCCCTTTATGTTCCTGGGTCACGGTAATGAGATAAGTTCCGCGAACCCGGCAGTCTTTGGCCCTCTAGAGGGGGGCCCGTCATCATGCTGACGCTCATTGAGGCGCGCGTGGAACACAACGCGCCGTCGACCCGGGCATGGTCCATAGTCGGACAGCGAGTTGCCCTTTACTCGCCGCCCGCATGCCCTTAGTGTGGCCCTAATATAACAAACCAACAAACAAACGTTCCTTTCGCTTTTATAATATTAATAAGTATTAGGACTTTGCCCTAACATAGCCATGAACCGTAAAAGGAACTAGTATTTAGGTTCTTTGTAACACGTAATGGTTCACATTGGCCGAGTTAAGACCTCTTTTTATGTGTGTTTACTAGATAAATAGTTTTTTTCTGTGATGTAAAAATCCATAAACGTCTTGCACATAATATTCTACAGTCATCTACACTAATATGATAAAGAGGAATGATTTTTTCGTTTCTGTATGTTGAATGTATGTTTGTAATGAATAAACACAGTCTGTGCCGATTTCAAAAAAATTTCAGTATTAGAAAGCTACGTACACCTAAAGTGTGTCCGTGAGTCCGTGTGACGACGGGACGGTCCGTGTACTAATAAAATAAATTATTCAATTGACAGATAGGATACTTGTAAATTATAAACAATCTCGGTACGACGACATTAATAAAATACTACAAGGAAAGTAGAGTATGATATGATATGACAGAAAAGAAAGAAAAATATGTTTATTCGACACAATCTAAGGCACCAAATGTTTTGAAAAATAGGAAAAGAACATAATACGATACTATCTCTCACGGCTGTGCCATAATAGGCTAAATTCAGTAAAACAGCCAGGCTAATAGACGCCTGACGCTGGTTTACAATAATTGGTCTTATTGCACGATGATTTACAGGTGGAGCACTTGAAGAAAAGAGAGATGTATAGACTGTGTGACTGATGATATAGGTTAAAATATGATGATTTTTAAAATAACGACAGAAATAGAGAAACAGCAGAGGAGAAGACCTCAGATATACCGGAACATAACCAGAAAAAATATTATTGTAACATTTAACAGATTTCCTTCAGCTTGTATGAAGCTGTACATATTTTTATAATATTAAAGGTGTGTCGTACTTCTAAATCTAAATATATTATATAAAACTCAAAGGTGACTGACTGACATAGTGATCTATCAACACACAGCCCAAACCACGGGACGGATCGGGCTGAAATTTGGCATGCAGGTAGATGTTATGACGTAGGCATCCGCTAAGAAAGGATTTTGATCAATACTACCCCCAAGGGGATAAAATAGGGGATGAAGGTTTGTATGAAAAATATATTGTTAAGTTTCGACATCCAGACGAACGAAATCGTGGGCACAGCTAGTTTTATTATAAATGGAAATTGCGCAGTTTGAATCTAGCGTGATTGGTATTTAAATATAAAAAAAAACAAATGGCATTTGCGTCACTAGAATAAAGAGTGGATCCGATTACAATCAGCAATAACATCTTCAAAAAACTATGAATTCTGATGAAGTCACAGCTTTTCCGCTACAATTATTTGACCGTACGTACACAGAGTTTTGAACTCCCTCGTCCCTTCCTCAGATAACCCATCAGCTTTCAAAGTAAGAGTGAAAAGACAACTACTAGGTATGCTCGTTCCATCGTGAACTTCATCATCATTTCTTGAAGTTAAAAGACGTCCTTTATAAGCATAATCAACCTGTAAAATGTCTAAATTGTTTCACAACTGGGACAAAAGCCTCTTCCCTCTCTATAAGAGAGAGTGGAGTGTCACTTGTCTACGATTTGTTGATTCTAGAAAATACCGGTTTCCCCATGATGTTTTACTGGTGATTAAGTAAATTACACGAAATTATGCCCCGTCTGGATTTAAACCCACGACAAAATAAATAAAACACCACGCGTAATAAAACTACGCGTAATCAAAATACAAACTAAAATATCTTTTAGCAGAATTCCAATAATTCGAAATGCGTGAACTCAAGAAAAGGGCCCTACTTGAAACAGGTACCACGACCAGTTATTGGCCAAGCTTCTGAAATGTGCGAGCGAGTACAGTTAAACAAATCAACGCGTTTTGAGGTCTGTCCAAGTAAAGCTAAGGTAAGTTAGAATGTTGGAGAAACATTATTCTAATAGGAGACTAGAAAATGTGGTCGTTATATTAATTGCACTACTTTTGCTTTCTTTTTTGGCGTTTGCATAACCGAAAATGTTGAAATCTAGAATCTATGCTGGTTTTTTGTATCAACTCGATTATGTAAGATAGTTAATTTTCAAAAATATAGTATTATTTTTGGATATTTGTGGTTAATGAAATCAATGAAGGTTCCATTTTAGAAAAGAAAACAACAGATACCATTATCACATAACATGACTTATTCCAATTCCCTTAAACACATGGCTGATCATCAAAATTTAAACCAAAATTTTACAAAACCACAAAGGAACCCCAAAAAGGACCCCTAAAAGTAAGAAGATCAACAAAAACTTGTTTCGTTGGTCGTCAAGTTCGAAGCAGCCGATGGCGGAGGTCGCCGGGCAACATTCCACATCAATGATTATTTTTAGGCATTCGCTAATAACAGTCAAACAGATTATGTAGCTGTGGTTGCAGAAAAAAAACAACTTGGAAGGTACTAGACAGGTTGATGTTAAATTAGAATTTGATAATGTTGAGATGGGTAATGAATTTTGTCGAACCGTAGATGCAAGATACAAGAATGAATTTGATTTGGAGAATATTTTTGAAGGTACCGGACAAGCCAAAAGGAGGTAAATTTCGAAACAACGAGTGCCGGAAATAAGCAGTGCCAAATTAAATGAGAAGCAAGATAATCAGAAGCACATAATGATTTTAAAGCATGAAGCGATAATAGTTTTGGGGAACGCAGTGCTTATCGGATTTCAAAGCGATGTTTGTATACTTTTGGCTTCAGCTTTTATGTATGATTTCCTATCGTTTCAATTCGTACTCGTAATTAAGACTGAAGATTGTGGAAAGTATGTCTGTAAGTTTATTACGCTAAACTCGGAATTGATTGAGATACATATTTGTACCATGATAGATAAGATTCTGGAGACGGTTATTAGTAAATAACCGTCTCCAGCATATTATCTATCATGGTAAAGTAGTAAGTAAGTAAAGTAAAGTAAGTAAAGTAGTAACTTTATTGTATAAAACTTGAAGCGAGAAGAAACGAAAGAGGGACAAGTGAAGCTGCAAACAAAAGCCAGGCTAAGTTTGTATACAATAGTCACTATTGTATACAAACTTAACCTGAAGAGTGAATATTAATATAATAATTTTTGAAGACTGGTTTGACCTCACAGCCTCTTCAAAGCCTATAGGCGATCACCAATAAACGTACAGTTATATTATTATACAACATAATATTAGCACTGCCTCCAGCTAACAGCGGTCGTTGAACCCGAAATATAAATATATGTGATAGTTGCGTGCTGAAAAATAATGTAACACGATCAGACATCAGACCGTTAGGTACCTTAACTGTATGCCGGTTATGGTACGGAATACCATATCAAAATCAGTTACACGAAAGAAGATTCTAGCACGGAAGGAGATTCAAATAATTTTGACGGCATGGTTGGTGAGAGGGATGACAATAATTTGTGATTAAAAGAGGATGAATGAAACTGATGGATATGAATGTTGATGGATAGAGAAGAAGAGTAAGGCCAAAGAAGAGATGGATGGATTGTGTGAGGAATTATAAATGACTGATATGAACGTCAAAGGAGTTAATGATGATTTCGACGTCTGAAAGGGGAGAATGGAAATGAAAACGTGTTGCGTTGACACAAGAAAAATAGGATCTGCCCCCTTACTCTCGACACTCGATCTCAATTGAAATTGGAAATTGGGATCGAGATCTTGTCATTCGGCAATCGACTTTACTCGAACGAAAATAAATATCAGCACAAATTTATTTATTGATTTAATGAGTAATTCAATATTATTTTTAAATTTGGTAATTAACGTTTTCATTTGTATGGCCACCCCATGACAATCAGTGTAGGTGTAGTCGAACATGCAGTCGATTCAAATCTCAATCTCGACTTCGTTCAAGAGTGCCAATTTTCTGAATATTGGAATTGAAACTGAATCGAATTGGAATACGATCGAGATTGGGATTGATTTCAAGAGTAAGGCCCAAGGGCAGGAAGATTAATGATGATGGTCGGTACTGCAGTGGCTGAGCAATTGGACTGCTGCTCTGCGTGTCGCGTATTCGATTCCCACATATAGTAAAAAAAATATGCTACTTGTAGATAAATAATAGTTGTTCCGGGTACAGACCCACAACGTCTTAAAAAAAATATTTCCATAGAAGTTGGTATACGCTATCAAAAGTAACACCCTTCTTGACTAAGGGTACTCTGTCGCTGAAAAGAAAGAAAGAAGATAGACATAAGGCGCGGGCCACATAGAAAAGACGTAAGACGCAGACGGGGCGGAGACATATGTCTCTTCGGCGTTTCTTTCATACAAAATGTATAGAAGCATCGCGACGTAAAACACACAGATTTTTCTGTTTTTTTTTATTATAAATGACTGATATGAACGTAAAAGGAGTTAATGATGATTTCGAAGTCTGAAAGAAGAGAATGGAAATGAAAACGTGTTGCGTTGGCACCAAGAAAAATATGATAATATTATGATAAGGGCAGGAAGATTAATGATGATGGTCGGTGCTGCAGTGGCTGAGCAATTGCACTGCTGCTCTGCCTGTCGCGAGTTTGATTCCCACATGTAGTAAAAAAAAATATGCTTCTTGTAGATAAATAATAGTTGTTCCGGGTACCCACAACGTCTTAAAAAAAATATTTCTTCCATAAAAGTTAGTTTACACTATCAAAAGTAACACCCTTCTTGACTAAGGGTACTCTGTCGCTGAAAAGAAAGAAAGAAGATAGACATAAGGCGCGGGCCACATAGAAAAGACGTAAGACGCAGACGGGGCGGAGACATATGTCTCTTCGGCGTTTCTTTCATACAAAATGTATAGAAGCATCGCGACGTAAAACACACAGAAAAGACGAGGCGCGGACGCGAGTCTCATACATTGTCCTCGTCTTACGTCTTTTCTATATGGCCCGTGCCTAAGATTTCTGGAAACAAAAACAGACATTTAATTTTTGTGGGTGCATTTTGGGTATGACATCATTATAAACAAAAGAAGAGCTATTTAATTCTTTATTTCTAATAATTCTGACATAGATAAGTATCACAAGAGTAGAAATAATATTACATTACAACACCGTTAGTATTTACGAAATAGAATTGATTTCACTAAAACATTCAATAAATATTAAAGCTTCAACTAAATACAGATTGACTAGATTATAATAAACATTTGAATAACCAACAGAACATATAAAGCAACAACAGTAAATAGTATTCGTTAAGTAATCGGTGGTGATGACTGTCAAATCGATCGCAGCGCACGTTGTGGTAGAAATATGAAATAACTCGGGACTTGGGTGTGACGCGTGTCAAGTTTAATGTGCACCAGAACCTTTTAAATACTTACATTTGGTTTCATTTCAAATGAAATGAAAACCAAGCTGAAAACGTCAAATTAAACATTTTTAGCCTTACCACATAAAGATAAACACCCGTTGAACGCTTGTCTAAAAAAAGTGTAACTGCAAAACGATCCTTATATCAAGGAGAAATGTCGTTTTGACGTTGTCAATTTCTTTAGACAAGTGTTCAACGGGTGTTTAATTGTTTTGTGGTTAGACGGCTAGTTGCCAAGAAGTGACAGATCTTAAATACAGTCACTTCGAAGCGCTGTGCGCTGTCAAGTGTCATCGCGAACAGCAAATACTCGAATAATTTCTAGTGACGTGCCCCGGTTTTTCCCGGGAGCAATGTAGATTTATGCTATCGAAGCTACTTTGTTTTAAACTGTCATGGTCACTTTACTTTCATTAGAACTTAAAACAAGCTATTTATTATCTATCTATTTGGCAAAAGCCTTCCTCAACTCCTTCCATCTCTCGTGAAAACGCGCCTCCTTCTTTCCCTTCTTGCAGACCTGAGCGTCCTCCTTCCAGTTCTGATGGAACATGTAAAGTTCTTCAGCGATCTCCTTCATAGCCGGCCTCGACCAGGCTTTACTGCCTCACTAGTTTTGAGCTATTTTAGCCAACAGTTTGTCCAGCATGCGACAGATAGGTCTTGCCCAGTCCCAATTTAGTTGGATAGTCTGCGCTAGCCGCGTCAGCTATATTGGTTTCGGAGAGCGGTACTGTGTTTTTAACGCGGTCAAAGTAGTATTTATCTTATTATTTCTTTTGAGTTTGTCAACTTCAGTTTATCCGAGATCGTGGCGCATCTAACAGTGCCGAAATATTGCAATCTTGAAACAAATATTACCCACTGTAAACATCCTGTTTTACATTCTAATGCTGTTGTAGAATGCATTCTATTTCCATCAGAAATAAGTAAAACTAAATAATGTTAGTATACATTAGGCCTTTTATAAAAGGTTAATAAAGATAAAGATATTACTGAGATTCATGAACTTTTTTAGGAATGTTACATTACCTATGATAACAATTCTGGAACAGAAAAATGCAATCTATCAACACAAGATATACTTACATACAAATGAAAATAGTATATCTCAACTTGAAGGTGTAATTATATAAAGGTACAAGTTCGCAGCCGACAATTAACAGTAACAGCAGACGACGAGTAGTCGCCGTCGTGTCGCAGGGTCATGATTCCGAACCAAACTGCAGATGGCAGTTTCTGGATCGGTGGCACTACTGATCGGCGGTCGTACGATATGTCGTCTACAATCGTGAGACTTGCAGTCGTACGACTGTCGCTTGTTGCGGAAGGTATTTCATAGAAATACATAAAAATCAGTAACTTCGCAATGACACGTTGTCTGCTGTCTCTGTCTGTAGTTGGTTACAAATTGATTGACAAAATCTTTGGAAGAATAGCATTACCTAAGAACAACAATAATTAACAACTATAAAACACGAACATAAATACAGAAGATTCTCTAGTAAAAAGTACAATAATAGGCCTTTAATCACAATAGAAATCACTAAAGAAGTTAAATCATGTAGGTAAGTGCACAACATAATACTAGACACAGATTACATGATCATCATACTTCAAATTTGGGACCCGTGGTAGAATAATAGCTACTTATAAAGATCTTTAGGGTTAAACAGAGTTTGCCACGATGCATCTTAGACGGGTGACATTTTCATTTCAAGACAGTTTTATGTGTTGCCTTACTCATAAAGAGGATTGACTAATTTTCTAAAAATTGATAGTTATTTCGTTCTAATAAGATTTGCTTTATCAAGAGCTTTATTTTAGGCCTTCTAACATTTAATTCTTCGATATATACTATAAGTCGTGGGTTATATAAACAGGTCGTCAGATTCAGATCTTCTTTTTGGTTAAGAACCAGGTCTGCATCGGCTCTGCCTTTCCTTTCATTGATACGTGTCCACGATAAGTTAGTTCGAATCTTTCGTCGTAGTTGTCCTCACGCATCAGGTAGCTGTAAAAACAAAACAAGATTTAAATGGCAGCTCGCCTTCCGACCAAGGACCATACCAAGGTCGACGGCGCATTGTTTCACGCGCACCTCAGGGGGCTGTTAGCGAACTAATAGGACCAATCGTCTGCTAGGGTCGCGAGACTGTCCAAGCAGGTTACCGTGACCAGGGTGGATTTTTAGTCAAGAAGACCCGCCTGCTTTATTGCTTTACCAACATATACATAGTCGGGTCATAAGTTCTGTCACATAGGCAAAATTTTGAATTTAGAATGCAAGTCGAAGAAATATGATGGGCATTCGAAATTTGAACATTTATAGAATTTAAAAACAAAGGGTTTCTGGAATTTGCTTCATTTTATAAAATGGAGTGGACGCGCAAAGAAGACAGAGCATCGTTGCGGTCACGCGCCAACTGAGATTTTCAAACTGCTAAAAAATTTGAAAATTCCAATTATCTAGTACATACATCTAGTCACTTCATTGTAGAATGCATGTCCGATAAAGTACAGATAAAAAAAATATCGACTTCCTAATGTCTTGCGATTATCGCACATCTGTAAAACAGTCAGCTACTACTCAGTAAGGCTTCCCGACATAAAAGTAAGAGGATTATACTGCACTTGCAAGTTTTCACAGCAAAACCGAGGGGTGAAAACTGATTTCATGGCTATTACTTCGCTAACAGAGGCGGTAGACAGTACCTCCTTGAATTTTTCTAAAATAATCAAATAGTGAGAAGTTTTTGCCCTCATTTTGATACTGGTTTCAATTAAATAAAGATAAAATTAAAAGTCAAAATGATGTATACAATCGTGGCATAAAAATATGAAGTATTTGATGTAATTTTTTTGGAGTTTTAATTAATTTGTTTTCTTTGGAAAATTGTTGTTGCGGAAATTATGGATTCGTTTATGGAGTATTATTTTGAAGGAGTGTTCAGTAATATGGATCGCGACTGTTTGAATGAGAGGTACAAGAGGCGGGAACTCGTTGAATACTTCAATACTGTCATTGCTGGTTGCGCGAAAGGTTATATTTTTATTTTTTTATATTTCTTTTACCATTATTGTGATGTTTTTTATTGCTTTTTTCTTTCTAGTCATAAATGTACAGCAATATTATTTCAATTTCCTGTTAATACAATTTAAGTGACTTTAGAACTAAACTTGTGGCAATTTGCCGTCTGATTAGATTAGGACGCAATTTTCTGATCCATATAAGACATTCATGATTTAAGTTGAAAATGAACTAAAGGAGCATGCTGAACGTCGAATTACATATATCTTCACTCAATAGTCACTGAAATATAATTTTACCGTCAATTATAACCTATTCAAAGGTACTTATTTTCACCCACGACTTAGCACCTTGCCCTATAACAAAGACCGGACAGTCTTGAAGATTCACAGAGAATGGTTTTCTGTCATAAATAGCGTTTCTAAACTAAGTTCAGTCTAGCAAAACTAAGTTTATTACTTACCTATTAATAGAAGCTTTCTCTTCAAAAGTTTATGTGACTTGAATTATTGTGGTTCAATGAAATTTTATGATTATAGAAAGTAGTTGTAGAATTGTGCAGTGAAACTGTATTCCCTTTGATTCATGTAACTATTCTCATAAATTTTGATGGACAGATTAATAGGCTAGGTACTGCATTGATAAAATTTAGACAATTAGAACAGTGGTGGCCCAGAACAATAACCCAGACTCTTTACTTTATTGTAATTTGTTTTATTACCACTACTCTAAAACGATGTAGGAAAACACCACGATCCAAAAGTTCTATCACATTTGTGAGATCCATTGCCAATTAATAAAGTCCAATGTTGTTAGCTATGATTTTCGTCGACCAACCACAACATTATTACTGACTGCCTCACTTAGAACTTCAACTTTAAAATCAGACTTGAATCTAATTCCCTTTCATGAGATGGTGAAAAGAGTCCGCTAAAATCTAGCCACACAGAATCGTTGCGTAAGCGAAACTATAGCTTTTGACGTTTTTCAGCCAAAATGACGATGATGATCTTTCTTCCAGGTCAGAATCATTCAGACAATACATCATGCAAGAACTTCGTGATGGCAGCTTTGAGATATCACAACAATTGCAAGACGCAGAACGGCGAGGTTTGCCGCATGGGGAAGTACCATAACCTCCTATATGTGGCCATGAAACTGGCTTTTGATTGGAGCCTGCAGGATAATGAGGTTATGGCAGCCTTGCTGGACGAGATATACTCTTGTGAGAAGACCTTTGAGAGGATATTTTTGGGTATGTTGGATTTTTTTAATGTTTAATTAACCACAATTATTTTAAATGACCCGATGTACATTTTCACGGTCATGTTACGTTTCTATTAAATCTACTAAACAGATCTCTTCTACTTTTCCAGGCGCAATATTTGGTACATCAGCACCATACTTCCTAGCTGGTTGGAAATCAGACTTCATGGACAAAGAAGAAAATGTACACGCTCTAGTATTCTACCTAGATCATGCTACTAACGCTAACCTTGAGTATAAAGAGAATGAAAAGACGTATCGTTTTATAGACGTACCTTTGGAAAGCTGTGGACATGCTTCCCCAGTTAGAGTTGTGATACAGATGGGAGCTTCGGAAATGCTGATGATACTACTAAGATTTGGAGCAAGAATAACATCAGATACAGCTTCTACAAACCCACTAGAGTCAATATTGGATCGTTTGAACGAATATAACAGAAAGTATCCATACGAGTTAGTATCTTGTTTGAAACTAGCTTTGAGAGCTGTTCCGAGAATCTCTCTATCTATAAACAAAACACTGTTCAAAGAATTGGAACTGCCTGATGACTACAATTATCAAAGAAAACTGATGCTGGAGAAGTATGGAGATATTCTAACAGATCATTTAGTACCGTCTTCAAGATGTGGCCTAAAACCGGTGGAGTTGAAGCATTTGGCCAGATGTGCGATCAGGCAAATGCTTTGGCAGAATTTCGAGCTGCCGTTCGGGATTCAGAAGTTACCTATCCCGTTGACTTTACAACGATATTTAGATTTGTGTGAAGATTAAATTATTGTGACTTTTAAAACTTTACTTTTTTATTATCTTTCTTATCACTTTATAATAATTATGGTATGATCTCAGTACGCGCGATAATTTGGGTATTTTTTTACTAGTTCTTTGTTTTCCTTTGATTTAACATCGGTTATTTTGGTGGCTGTAGACTAACGACCATGAGCTCTTTCTTTGACGAGACCTCCCATAAAAATCAACAGGTGACGAAAAGAAAAGAATACCGAGGCTAGACTAATAAGTATTTCGTAAAAGTTCACTAATTGAAAGTACCTGTGTTTCTATAGTAGGTACCTGTTAATCACTATTTTGTTAAAAGTATTATGGGATTTTTGCAGGTAGTATTACTAAACAAGAGTTACGTAATCAACATGACTGTTGTCGTGCGTGAGCCCAATACTTTGGTTACATAACCAGAATAAAAAAAAAAAAAAAACAAAACAAATATTTACCCATAAGTGTCCTCACTGACGTTGATGGTGCCAGGTACACCAGTAGTCTCACAGCGGCTGGTCAGGTTTACCGTGTTCCCAAAGAGACAGTAGCGAGGCATGCGGTGACCGATGACTCCGGTTACAACCTCACCAGTGTGGATGCCGATTGTGATACCCTGGGTGAAGATAAAGTGTAAGTAAATGAAGAAATTAAAATGAAGGACAGCTGCTTTAACCACAAGGAACAATATCAAACCAGACGTAAAAAAATGTGTTGTTTCTGGAAAAGCACGATATTGAAGCAAATCTAATATTGATCTTTTAGTGTAGTAGCTTTTTTACGAACCTCATGTTATAGCTCATTGGACACAACTCTGGAAATGCTTCATGCTAAAACCCAAGCATTCTCGGTAATAGTTATGCTGCAGTTATTCCTTCATTAGGTTTAGCTAAACATAATTATGTTCTGGTATTGAGAAACTGTATGGTTTATAGCATCCAATCCAGGCACGCGCACGAAGGTTTCCGTACCAATTTATAAAATCGATTGTAGTATGGGAGCCCCCTTTAATATCTATTTTATTCGGTTTCCTATGTCGAGAATCGAACCTCGACATCTTCGGGCACGCCAGGCCCAATTTCTCACCGGACATGGTAACTTTAAAAGTAAATTGTTTTCCTTCAAGCTTGTTCCCTCGCCTTTTTGTCAATGTTCGACACCTGACTGTGAATATGAACAATCAGCACATCATATTCTTTGGGAGTGTATTCTTTGGCAAAACGAACGCAATATTATGTTGGATGCTGTTCAGACTACATCTGGAGTCATTTATTATACGGACCTTGTCGAAACTCGAACAAACTTCCGTGCGTTCAAGCGTTTTTGCCATACCTATTATTGGAATCAAATATAGCAGCTCACAATTTAGGACCCATTAATATTAGTAGTCATTTTTACCCGTGGTGCTAGGCAACTGGGCTTCTCCCAGTTGTAATGTCCCTTTGTGCCTATTGGCCTTGTTTTGTTGTCTCCTGCTTGCATGGAGGGAAGTGGAAACATATTTTTCCTACTCCTCCACTATTCTTTTCTGATTAATTTCGTGCAGGATCCAAGACAGGTAAATTCATTCTCCGGGACACGTCGAGACTTCATTGTCTCGGCGCTTTTCTGGTGGTTGCCACTGTTGATTCTGGCTTTCAGGAGTTGCAGTGGTTTGGGAATAGTGTGGTGGGTTTGTCCCAAAAAAAAAAAAAAAAATGTATGCGGTTTCTAGTAATTAAATCAGTTGTACCAGCAAATTATACAGTCCACTATTTCTCTCCACCATCTTCGAGACCTTCACACTGTTCTCAACACTTAGGATTTGTTGTTATAGTGGCAACAGAAAGCATCATCAGTGAATACAACTCTTTAACTTTCACGGTTCATGAGATACAGCCTGGTAACAGACGGACGGACAGTGGATTCTTAGTAACGGGAACCCCGTTTACCACTTTGGGTACGGAACTCTAAAAATGAATAGTATACTTACAACAGGCTCTCCATCAACGGTAACAGTCTGAGACAGGTCCATCATTTCTAAAGCGAGGAGAGAGATGTGCTTGGCGTGGCCCACCTCGTATTCCGGCAGACCAGATACCGCCATGTATTTGTCACCAACTGTCTCCACCTGGAATTGAATCATTAATGAAGTTGCTTGTGGTTGTGTGGTTGTGTTGTGTGGTTGTGGTATTTATGATTTATGTCTTTTCTGTCGCTTCTTTTTACCGTGGTAAAATCATGAAAATGTAGGAAAACATCGTGAGGAAAGACAAAAATCGAAGACACGTGACATCAATCAGCCTGCAGTGAACCGGCGTGCTGGATTATGGCCAATTCCCTCTCACAGAGCTGAGGCCTGTCTTTCAGCAGTGGGAAAATCATAGGCTGATGATGATGAGGATAGAATCTTGAAGAAAACGCACTAAGTGCTGGCAATCTCACCTTATAAACATTAGGATTCCTCTTCGGATCAGTCAGCACATCAAAGGCCGTATACAAATCGTTGAGCATCCTGACGATCTTCATAGCTCCCTTGTGGTCGGTGTGGCGGGCGCAGTAGTTGGCGAACCCAACGATCCCACTGAAGAGCAGTGTGACGGTGTCATACCGGCGGGCAGGCACGGGACGCTGGTGACGGAGCTCGGTCGCCACGCTGATTGGAAGGACTGAGTACAGGAGCCTGTAAGATATTGGAAAATGATACTTTGAGACCTTGCTCTTCTTGACCCATTTTTTCTTCATGTCAAAGAGAAAAGTTAGTTTCAATCCGAAGAAGTCAGTATGATGTAAAAACTATTACTAAAAAAAAATGGTCAGACGAGAGCTGTTTATCGCTGAATCAAAAAAAATACCCGTTGCTTAGATAAAATTGTTGTTTAAAGGTTTGCCATACATCAAGATCGGCGCGGCTCGACGCTAGCGTTGCGAGTTCTTGGCGTGCTTACTATGGAAAAACGGTGAAAAATACAAAAAGGAAGGAATGGAAGGTTATGGTAGAGATCTTTGCCTAGAGTGACACAATAATAGTTAAAAAAAAACGGTTCTGAACAGTACACTTATATACTTTATTGTGTTAAGGTGTGGAATTCTCTGCTGGAGTCTGTATTTCCTGACAGCTACTACCTCAGGGTCTTTAAATCAAGAGTGAACAGGATACTTTAGGCAAGCATGCTGCACCGTCGGCCACACCATCAAGCGAGATAGTGGTCAAACGCAAGGCAATCTCAAAAGAAAGGTACAACTAAAACCGTTAAAACTTCACAAATACCTGTCAGTCTTCTGTTTCTCCGA
This sequence comes from Agrotis clavis, assembly GCA_954870645.1. Classification (NCBI taxonomy): domain Eukaryota; kingdom Metazoa; phylum Arthropoda; class Insecta; order Lepidoptera; family Noctuidae; genus Agrotis; species Agrotis clavis. The sequence goes on from OX940925.1 coordinate 9,577,755, forward strand.
GTCCAGCTCCCGGAATGTCTGCTGCAGCTTATCAGTGAGCACCTCTAGGTTCTGAGTCAGCTTGTAGTCTGCTTCGAACTGCTCTGACATCAGGACTAGGTCACGAGTCGCGTCGTGAAGAGGGATGTCTGCGATGCAGAGGCCGCGGCTGCAAGATGAAATGATGAAATAAATTCGGAGTCTGTAAATAAATGTGCAATGATCGGGGTTTCTCTTGTGGATTGATTTCAGAACGAAGTCATTCGCCAGAGAACCAAAAAAACGAAGACATTACAAGAAGGCACGTAGAATCAGCATGCTGAAGTGGAAGAGGGCCGGCCATGTCTGTAGACGGACAGACGGTAAATGAAGCAGACGTAATATGCTAGAGTGGACACCGCGAATAGGCAAACGTAGTGTAAGAAGCCCTGCGGCAAGATGGGCCGATGATTTGAAGAATGTGGCTGGCACAAAAAAACACAAGAACCTACCACAATCTGTTAAAGTTTGAGTATTGTACACTCTATAGCAAATGCAGAGGGTTCATTTTTGATAGGGAAAATTTCACAGATTGGGTTCGGTTAATATCTTGGAAAATGTAACTGAACTGCATTGCTATATTATAATCATCATGTATGATTATATTGCAATGCAGTTATCTAGGTATTATACCTATTCAGAAAGGCAGAATTGTATGTTTTATAAGAATAAAAGGGCATGACTTTTCGTTTTCAAAACTTATTAGTCCTAAAATTACCGTGTCAAGTCATCCAAGTTAGTCACACTAGGGTAGCACTGGAATACAACCACGTCTGTCTCTGGAATGTACAGCATTTGTCCCTGAAATAAAAAAGATAGGTACATTTAGAATGCGCCTAAATGGAGCATTGCTAAATTACTGTAGCTATAGCGACATTTTTTTTTTCGCAGTTAATTTTCCCCTTCTCGCGTGTGGCGAAGAAACAAATCTCATGTCGTATGGCTTATATGAAAATGGTCTATGGGTAATACACCTGCCCGGGTCGACGGCGCATTGTGTTCCACGAGCGCCTCAAAGAATGTTCATCATTATGACGGGGCCAAAGGGCCAAAGCCTGCCGGGGTCGCGAGACTCACGAATTACCGTGACCCCGGAACGTAAAGGGCTATTGAAGGACACCGTGGATTTTAGTTAGTACAAGTCTGACAGGATCCCACCCTGCCCTGGGTGGGAGGACTCATTTGATGATTTTACCACGCTAAAAAAAAAGAACGTACACCGCTCGACCGTATGAATGTGCAGTGCACACCTCCAGGTTGCGCACTGCCACGCGTACATCGCATTACGTCCGAAGTTGGAATGATGTTCGAGATGATTTACTCTTGAACATTACAGAATAGCACTAACTACGCCCATCACGTTACTCATCCTGCATTTTAAGGGACCTGTCCGAAGTCAATACCAACGCGGTTGATGTGGCAGAGTTTTGGTTAAAGCTAATTTAACTAGGTGATCATCAACACAACGAAGAAGATGAAGAAGGAGAACAGAACAGTACTCATAAAACTTAAGATGGTTCTCTTCTCTCTCTTCTAAAATATTCAATGTTCATTACAATACCTTCAGACGCAAAGAAGCGATATCCTCATCATGGGCTGTAACAGTCATCTCTTCTGGTTTGGTTTTCAGCACATACACCGTGTTGATGTGAGCGAGTACATTGGCGAAAGTCATCTCCAAGTGAGGCCGTACCTGCAAAAAGAATGATGAAATGAAATATCGATTCCTTAAATAGATCTCATCATAATCTGCGTCGCCTGTACCGCACTATTTAAAGGCGCTCCCTCACGGCGAGCATTCACCTGTAATGTAACGTTACAGATTCGAACATTTCATCAGTGAGGGAAGACAATCGAGCATCACAATGCGCACCTTGTATCAAATCTATACTAAATGTACGCGAATGCTCGTCAGTCAGCAGGGAGGTAGTATTGTAATGTAATGCTCAAAGTCGAATCTATAATGTTACATTACACGCGAATGCTCCCGGTGAGGGAGCGCCTTAAGCGGGCATTTTTTTAAAATTTTTACTTCCAGTAATCCGGATATAGCTGACTACAAGCGGACCCAACAGAATTTTAAAATTGAATTCTTACCCAGTTATTGGGTTTTGGATTATTGCGTTTTTGTAGATCGATATCAAACTTAAAACTCAATAGATTAACTTATTTTTAAGGCATTAATAAAGCCTTTGTACAACTAACGAGGAGTCTCTGACCAAAACGAGTAAGCTACGAGTGACTACAGCGCGTCTGTTTCACTGTTTCTGCGCGTATACGCGATGTGGACGCGCGTTTCACGATCCCCTTGTGTGCTTAGATTACATGGTTACGTTCAAATCTCTTTTGATGCGCGTATACGCGAAACATCTGGGGTTCGCATGCGCTTTTAAAATACACCGTGTGCTACGGACCGTAGTCAGTGTGACGTGAAATAGTGCTGCAAAATCACTTACGGTATCCAAGACATCAGTGATCTTGCACCCCTGCCTGGTGACCCTCGGCATCAGCCGCGAGACGGTGCGTCCTGCCTGCACGATGTTCAGCTCCCTATCGAACATCAAGTGGAACGGGAACACCCGGCAGAAGGTCGCTGGACTCACTTTGGGCTCTGTAAAGAAAAAAGTGTAGCAATTATATTAGTAAGTATGCTGTTCCCGCGACTTCGTTCGCGTGTATGTCGAAACTTAATGTATTTTTTTTTACAAAATTGACAGTTTAATAAAAAATTTCATCCCCTATTTTATCCCCTTGGGGTAGTTAATCAAAATCCTTTCTTAGCGGATGTCTACGGCATAACGTCTACCTGCATGCCAAATTTCAGCCCGATTCGCCCAGTGGTTTGGGCTGTGCGTCGATAGATCACTTTGTCAGCAGTCAGTCACCTTTGAGTTATATAATATGTTTAGAGGATTGGTCCTGAATTTGAGTTTTTTTTTTAATCTAAAATGGATTTGCTCTTGGACGTATTCTAGCTGAGAGACAAAGATGAGGCCTAAAATGGAGCTAGCTTTGAACGAACTGGAATTCCTGGACGACTAATAATAAAATCCGTTTGGCGCCGGACTCCTCGAGGATGGTGTTCGCAAGCCAGGCAGATTCGTCCAAAATTTTGAAATGCGTGAAAAAAATTGGTCGTGTAGATAACTCTATTATGTTGTCTAACTACATCATGTTCGATATTGGTAAGCCGACTTTTTTAAATGATTATATTTTTAATAACCTTTTCAAAACTTTGTTCAAGTGCTTTCGAAACTTGATGATTCGATTTTTATTAGGAATTGAACTAGATTTGTCGAGAATTCAGTTGTACTATATTTTATTCTATCGATGCTTTATTGGTGAGATGTATTGCTTGGTTTGTGCGAAATATTCTGTTTCAAAAAAACCTACAGCGATTGATCATTAGTTTGGTAGTTTATTAGTTCTATGTTGTTTCAAAACGCCTAGCCTAGGTACATGTAATTATGGTGCTCATATCGTAGCTGCCTAGTAAGTGTATATCTGATTATTAAAATTATGCACTCAACACTCTTACCAAGCGACAAAGTCTCGATTTCAGCCATCTCTGGGGCACACACTCGGCCAGAAGTCGAAGTCTCAGTGATGAGGAACTGCACGTGATCACATTCTTCCTTTGTCTTCAGGATCTCCACTTTGACTTCAGTGTCGTGGAGCTTACTGGCAACCGTCTGTAATAAAATTGTTTAAAAGCACGATTTGGGCTGAAACTGATGGACATTTATATGCGTGACACCGTAGCTTGGGTTTAGCGCTGTACTCACGAGTTTTCTTAAAGCCACCTTGAATTTAATGTCTGCATAAAGGTCCTAGAGTCTCACAAAAAGCGTTTTTAGGAAATAATGAATCATATAAATTTTAGTGATGCCTAGTATTAACGGGCGCCACTTACACAGCCAATCGTATTACTAAAGTTCGTGCATTTGCCATCACTTAAATTCTTCTGCTGCCTACGTAGAACGTAATGATCTATCAAATTAGATTTCTAGAAACTGTTTACAATGGGGAAGGCAAGTCAAAGCTAATTGTAGATGGCGCCACCATAGCTTAGTCCTAATCCGACCAATGACGTAGTCTATTTTGAAGTACCTTTAAAATTTGAACTGGTTTGAACCAATGACGATGCTTGGAACAAGCTATATACTAGCGCCATTATTTCCCCAGTTGCCATCCCCATTAAAACGACGTCAGCTTTAGTGTCTGACAACACTGAGGGGATGTCAGACACAAAAGCCGACGAACATTGACTGTCTTACCACAAAAAGAAAAACATCTGTTGGACGCTTGTCTAAAAAAGTGTAACCGCAAAACGACCTTTATAAATCAACGTGAAATGTACGTTTTGACGTTGACAGTTTTATTAGACAAGTGTTCAATAGACATTTTTACTTTTTTGTGGCATGAGTCTGGTCGCGGGACTTACGAATTACCGTGACCCCGGAACGTAAAGGGCTATTGAAGGACACCGTGGATTTTAGTCAGTACGAGTCTGACAGTCCCTCCCACCCTGCCCTGGGTGGGAGAACTCTTTTGATGATTTTACCAAGTGAAATGTGGAAATGGGAGCCCTCAACAATACAACACTGACGGGATCAAGGAGTAGGGCCCGGCGGCCACTATTGGCATCGGCACGGCTGAGGATTTTAGGTGATAAAAAGCATTATAATTAACTTTATGGCAATAAAGTAGAAATTGCCGAATTAATAGCCTCAAGCATACCGAATCGGTATTTTTGTTACTACGATCATAAAATATCATGGAAATTTCTACTTTATTGCCATTAAGTTATTGTCTACAATGCTTTTTATCACCTAAAATCCTCAGCCGTGCCGATGCCGATAGTCGGCGCCGGGCCTAGAGGATCTGTGCTCTCAGGAACATAGGCTGACTATGTTATTATGCTACTTCAAACAGCGCATTTTAATATAGAATAAAGAAAAAATAACTCTGACCTTGACAATCCCAATGACTATATGCTCCAATCCGGGTCTGTCTGAGTAGTAGTGCAGCACCAAGGCCCCGTCTTCTGGCCGTTCCGTACATCGGAAGGAAGGCGATCGCATGCCAGGGTATAAAGTACCCAGATGATCGTGGAGGCCGTCCAAGTTCTGGAAATAAAGAAGGTTTTCAAGAAATATATTGATGTGAGAAGTACGAACGTTCGTTTTTTCTATTGTGGGTGTTCAGTTCATAAAATGTAACTGGAAAAATGTCGGTTTACTTCTAGAGTACACCCAATAGATATATATGTTTTTAATATTTCTGTGGGTACACCTATGGGAGTACGCGTTACCCTTCGGGGATATTGGTATGATGTTATCAACCTGAGATAAACTGAGTTGGATACCCATTTAGTGCGATCCTGATTTACATACTTACCGCAAAATTTTAACGCCACGTCATAATATTGTTAATATAAGTGTCAATTCTTTTTTTGCTTGTTGTTCTTTTTTTGTTTTTTCTTTTCTTATAAATGACTATTTATGGTTGTGTCTCTATTGCACAAAATAAACATTTTATTTTTTTAAGACTATCTATGTTATTTGTGTAATAAATACCAGTATTAAAATCCTCAACATAATTGACAACAACAACATACAAAATTACAAAACTGACATTCGGAAATAAACACTATCTAAGTATTTAAATAATATCCTTTCGTGTATGAATGATAATTACTTATATTTTTATTGAAAACGTACTTCGATTATTGAAATAATAACTGCTTTAGTTACCAAATCTTCAGATTATTACAAAACAGCTGTGCGAGGTGCGGCGACAACATAATAGCGAACAGTAGCGCCCCAAGTGGATTTAACCGTAAACTTTTATTGATGAGCAGTCAGTACGAATACCATTTTAACCTTTATTGCTTTTGGTCATATGGTTTTAAATAGTATGATATTTTTCAGAAAATTATGAATTCACATTTTCTTTGCTGATGTAATTAAGGACAGTATAAAATTATTTTCTCGTACAAGTGTTAGTTCAATGTCTTGATCATAGATGGCTCTGGCTTCAATTATTTTTATCACTGAGCCTATATTTTTCTCTTTTCAAACACGCAAAACGAGTGCAATAAGCGACCCTGACCCTTAATTAAAATAAACATACAGAAATAAAAATATAATTTCAAAGATATTATAGAGTCTTCTCCGCAGGAATTTATCTATTTACCTTAAAAATCATAGATCATTATCATCTCATCCTGTGGAGAAAATTAGCGAGTGGGACTACCAATAATTTCATTTTATCGACTTCTTTGATGTTTATTGATCTATTTCAAACAAATATTTTAAGTTCGAACCTGCAAAAAGTCTCGTGGGGTAGCTCCCAAAACTTGCAAAATCTTATCATATCCAGAGTCTTGGCAGAATTCGAAGAAGGTCTTCCCGAACAGCTCCAGAATTGCATCAGCTGGGATTTCTGAAATTAGGAAAAGTTCTAATGTTATTAATTAATGTAAAACCGTCTCATTTGATTTCCTCTAAATGATCTAAAGAGCTCTAGGAGGAAGTACATAGGTGTTTATATACTAGCGAAACGCCCCGGCTTCGCAAGGGTGCTAAAACGCATGTAGATTGTAGGTGTCATACATTATAATCTATCCTTTTGAATCACTCTGTATATTCATTTGCATTGAAATCCGTTACGTAGTTTGATTGTTCTAAGCGTACAGACTGGTACACACAGCCATATTTTGTTGTGGGCGATTAGTTACAAAAATATTATTACTTTTAAATTAAGAATAACAAAAGTAGATATATTTAATAAACGTATGATCAAGTATATTTTGATACACCCTATAAATACTGAAATAGGTCAAGGAACAAAATCATTATCATCAGAACATAAATGGCAAAATAAAGGTGGATCTAATCGCACATCTATAATTCCCCAATTAGGTTTATGACTCATGTAATGGGATTGTAACTTTGACGATGATCATCATTCATTATCATTCAGCCTATATTATAGCAATCCAGGGCTGGACCTAAGCCTCCCCCAAGGAGTGCCACATTCAGCCACTGCCAGCAATATAATTACGATATCAATGGGTACGGTTAGCCGATACAAAATCTGGACAGAAATCGAAAATGCTGAACAGCATTCAGCCTATGTTGACTAAATTATTGGCTGAAACCATGCTGAGTTCATACGAGAGTGAAGCATTTTGACAGCTGTCTCAGCATAAGCTACTCAGCATTCGCCATTTTTCTTTTAGTGCTGCTCAGATATTGTATCGGCTAACCGTACCCAATGCCACTTTTTGTTATAAATTTTATAACTCAAGAACGGGCTCACCTCACCTATCCAAACCAAATATTTAGGCTTTGTTCGGACTATTTAGTGGATGGTTTATGTGAAGTTTGCATAAAATCGGTTGAGCGGTTCTTCATTTATCTCATTTTTTGTAACAAATGAATTCAATAAATGGCGGACCATTTTGTTAATGGGGATTTTATAGACGAAGCGAAGCACGTACCGTGCCGCTATTACTAAATATATGTTACTTCGACGACACTTACGCAACACTTCAACGGCAGCTGTGATCAGATGGTAGGTGATCTCGTCTTCGTAGATCTGCCTCACGAGGAAGCTGCCTTCCATCGACACGTCCGCTTTTTTCCTGCGATATTTAAACATTTTTAAATAGAACTGCATCGGCCGTCTACTTTTAACAAACCCTTGAGGTATTGGTTTTTTTAAGTTGTAAGTTTAGGAATTTCAGAGAAAAATGTGCATTAGTCCAGTACCCTCCCCCAGTTTTCATTATATAAGACGTAAAGTAAACTGGAACTTTGACAATTTCAAATTGACAATTTTCAAGGACAAAATTAGTTCCTTCTTCGCACACCAGAGGCGCTGTTCCATTTTTTTATACAAGAAACGCTGTAAATACTGGAAAGACGCTATAAAATAAAAGAGTGAAAACTCATGCTCAGGGTACTGATGCTTAGGCGGCAACTGCAATTTCGCGAGAAACATAATAATCGAAAACTTTTTCATTGCGAAACAGTCTGTCTATTTTAGCTCTAAGGCCTCGTTTAGGGGCCCAGCGCAATCGCGGCGGTCGTACTCAGGGCCAGTCTCCGATTCTTGGTATCCATTGACGCGTGACTGTGTACGAACCTCTATGGATTTGTATTGCAATAGTCGATTGGAAACCGAAGTCGTAAGGTACCTATCGGAGACTTGTGTCGCTTTGTGTACGAAGGGGCTCAGTAGTGGCTGGAGAGGCGCCACGGCGACCTTAACTTCCGCATGATGTACGTCCTCACCGGACACTGTTGTTTCCGAAAGTTCTTGTTAGGAATTGGGCCTGAAATGCCCGGTTGTAACCACCCGGAGAATACGGTGGAGCATACCCGGCATTCGTCGAGGCCACGCTGCGGGGCGGCGCCGGGGAAGCAGAAGAAAGAAGAGAGTCATGAGAAAGGGGCCTTAAAGAAGAACATGTCTAACTTACTTTATTGTTTCCCATGTTTCTTCGTTAAAGGTTTTGGTGACGAGCAACTCGAGAGCGTAGTTCACAAACCCGTACTGAAAATGACAGTAGTATGGAAATAACAATTTAACTTTTTACATAGATTTAAATTTAAAATTACCTATTCATTATTTTGTTCATAAACTTACCATACTGAGGCTTGATTAATGAATCTGAAATAAAAGTAATACATTTCATTATTTACCATTTGAAACTGTTTCGACGAAAACGCGCCGTCGGCGTCGGGCCATGGTCTATGACCTGACGGCGAGTCACCATTACTCGCACCCGCAAGCCCGTCTTGTCACCTCAATGGTATATATTTCTAACTTTTCTATCTATTTGCATTTATACCACAGTACGTACGGTAGAAGGTAGTGAATTATCCAAGGGGAAGTAATAAACCGAGCCACAATATTACTAACTCAGCCACGAATATTACAACTCGGTAACATTTTTAGCTTTGCGGGCACCCCGAGGTTCTATATGGTTAGGTTCCTTTAAACCCTGCAGACAGAAAAGCCCCCGCAGCAAGGCTTCGTCGACTACATCTTGGCTTGGCTTGATCTATTTTTTTTGTACATTTTGCTGAACAATCAATTTATTTGATTCCTGGCTGACTTAGTAATTTTGCGGCCAATGTATTTTCTTATTGGACGATAATGTTATTAAAAAAAATTATAATCCACTTTAGTACCAATCGAAGCGGCACCCTTATCGAAGAAGGTATTAACGTTTTTTTTAACACTCATTTCATCTACATCTAGCATTTTTTCAACTATATTGGGGTTGGCTTCCAGAGTAACCAGATGCAGCTTAATATCAGTATTTTACATGGAGCGACTGCCTATTGGACCTCCACGAACCAGTAACTGGCCAATACTATGGTAAGACTGGTTACCAGACGTATAAGCTTCTGACTAACAATGACGATTGCCAAAAACTCATTTTATAAAATTATAAGACACAGAAAATGATCCTGAAAACGAATAAATATGAATATTTAAAGGGAAAGCTGTACATTTCATACTTTAATGGGCAGAAATCTCATTTTCTGTGTGCAATCTCACGCCTTGAGAACAAAAAAGGCGTTCTTGTTTTAATTTTCTTTCCTACAATCGTTGCTGTGAAAAATGATTAAGGGAATTTATCCATTTTAAGAGAATCTTATAGACGTAAGTAAATAAATGTTTTGTTAATGTTTTCTTTTAAAGCGTTTGTGAAACTATTTTAATCTCTTGATTCTCATATGCACTTCGAGTAGTGTTTGCTGGAATTTTCAGTAAAGAATTTTTCAGAAACAGAATCTTCTAAAAGTATAGCAATATGCACACCTTTTGTCACGTGGGGTGATGGGGACTTAAAATAAATGGAGAAATAATTATATGGCTGTAACGTTATTATTTTCCTTTCAAATGTAGGTATTTCTATAAAACATGTATGTATAAAAGGCCTTAGATATTATGCAAATAGTTTTTACTATTTAAGTTTTTTTATTTAGTGATAGGTTTTCGTTTGACCACTATCTCGCCTGATGGTAAGCGAAGATGTGGTCGACGGTGAAGCACGCTTGCCTAGAAGTAACCTGTTCACTCTTGACTTGGAGACCCCAAGGTTATAGCTGCTGGGAAATACAGATGCCGGGAATTCCACTCCTTAGCTGTGCGCACAATAAAAGTATAGGCAAAACGCTTTGTACATAACGGAGGGATGTCCACCATAATAACGATGGCGCACTGCCGTACGTCTTGTAGTCTGAATTAGTAAGTTTAAACATTAAAGTTATCATTGTCAAAACAACAAACAAAATTGGGTCACTGCAACGTGTGGAATGAAGTGAATGAATGTGAGTAGATAAGTTACTCCGTTGGCTACTCGCTTAAATCCTTGGGCTATTCGATAACAGATGGCAGCACATTCACACCTTTGTGAACTTCGCTGTAATTTAATCTATTACACACTAGATGGCGCTGAATTGCGCATGTTTAGAGGGAAAACAAAATGTAATAGTACGATAAATAAAGATTAGTCAATCAAGAATAAAATTATTATTCACACAGATAATATTATTTTGTTAAGTTTGTTTGAATAAAATGTTTCAATGAGTATGAACATTCTGCATAATTTTATACGAAATCTAAACCAATAGACTAATCACACACAGAAAAAAAAAATCACTAAGATAATAATAAAATGAAACAAAAAAGAATTCACCAAATTGTCTTAATTATGTTGTCATTATTCATCAATCATAGTTGTTGTTTATAAAAACAATAAAAATTAACAACTCGATAAAAAAACGTGAATAAAAACACAATTTACCTGACAAAAACAATAACTAGGTCAATTAATAAAACTTGGAAAAAAACTCACCTTTTAAAATCCGAATGTTGGTAATTAATGCACAACGATTACAAAGTCGAACGTTTCGAAGCCATACAAATTAAATTCGTGATGTTTGTTTTTGTCTAAGCCGACGTAGCAACCTCCCACTTAACTGAACGCGCCAAGCGTCTGGCGGTAACTGACGTACGGCTGCCATTGGCTGAACGACTAACGCGTAATTATGTACAAAATTAAGAAAATAATGACAAAAAATGCAATGCTTACATTAAAAAAGAAATTAAAAATATATATTTTTTAAATTGCTGACACTCAGAATGTATTTCAAATCGTTTAAAGTGTAATTACAGCGATTAAAAATTTGGCCGTCTAGCGGCATTTTCCGGAACTAATATAGTTACAATATTCGATAAAAGATGGCGGTAGCAGTAGTGACGCCACGAAGTTCTATTCGGTGTATTTATGATTTTCCTTGAAAACATAATTGGATGTTATGACATACTAGGTTTTGCTCGCGGCTACGCCTATTTGAAAATAAATAATCCACTGTCCCTAGGGCATTGCTGAAAATTAAATGGAAAAGGTTTGCCCTTGAAACGGTTTATTGCTTGCAGAAATTGTATATGTAATGAATGACCGTGAAAGGTTAAAAATAGAAGGCGTGGAGCTTGTATGATTTATTTCCATTGTCGGTTCAAATTTTGTTGAAAAGGGGTTGTCTACTAAGCCTGATGTGTCATTGAAAGGTTTTAAGATAAAACTTTTATCAAGGCAAGCTTCGCAACACTGTATTTTAGACTGGAACAATATTTTTAAAATATGATCTATAGATAGATAGATAGATAGATAGAATACTCTTTATTATGCACACCATACAAATTACAGCTATATAATAATATGTAATTCATAATATCTTTTATTTAAATAGGGTGATACAATGGGCGGTCTTATCGCTAGAACGATCTTTTCAAGACAACCTTCTAGATCTATACTCATATAGATGGGTTCGCCGGACTAACGAGCTACCGTGACACTGGAACGTAAAGGGCCATTTAAGAACACCGTGGATTTTAGTCAGTACAAGTCTGACAGTCCCTCTTGCCCTGCCCTGGGTGGGAGGACTCATTTGACGATTTTCACCACGCTAAAAAATAGATCTATAATAATAGATAAACAGTAATTTTTGCAGAGTATGTATTTGACAGTATAACAGCAAATAATAAAAAATGGAAGCCTTCATGCTCGAGTACGATTTGCACTTGATCGTTATTTTTTTTCATCATTAACAGCATCTTTACTAAAGTTTCCTTTTTAGCTGCATTTTCATGGTGTTTGCAGACTATACAGCGTCTATGAGAGGTTGTCCAGAGAAAGCCGCACAAAGGGAAGAGTGGAAGGATAGTGGGAGACCTTTGCCCAGCAGTGGGACAATTTAAATTTAATCCAGACCTCCACAACCCGTACTATAACTAGTACTGAAAAATACGAAATGGCTAAGTCAGACTTTCAGACACCTGTAACTACCGTCATTGATCAAGTGACAGTCAAATCCAGTCGTCATGGCGGCTCCACATTAGTGCCGTGAACCCCCGTGAACAGGCGCGAACGAGAATGTGGATGGTTTTCGCGGGGTTCACGCGCGTTCGCGCCTGTTCTCCGATCAGTGTGCTTAGTGCGAGTTCTTTTACGTAGACGCGAAAGTAACGTTTAACCGCGTTTGGGGCTCTCATTGGCCCGCTCCTGAAGGTCGTGAGAACTTTCAACCAATGAGAGCGCCAAACGCGGTTAAACGTTACTATTGCGTCAACGTAAAAAAAATCGCACTAAGCACACAGTGTCGGTATTGTGCCGAGAATTCTCGGCGTGAATTCACGGCACTAATGTGGAGCCGCCTTTAGACGTGCTTTCCGACGCATAGTGGTAGGTCAGTGGGTGTCATTGTCTAAGCTCTATTCCCATGGTATTTGTTATAGCGGACGCCTATAACCGACGGCTATGGACAGCCACGGAGCGCACACGGCTCTTTTTAATCGGGCATGCGGACTACGATTGGGTGAATTGCCGTAGACCATGCTCGGGTCGACGGTTCGTCGTGTTCCACGCCCTCTTCATAAAGCTGGCAGCAATCTGACGGGCGCCCATAGAGGGCCAAACGCCTACTAAGGTCATCATCATCAGCCTATAATGTTCCCAATGCTGGGACACAGGCCTCCTCTCTGTGAGAGGGAGTGGGCCATAATCTACCACGCGGGCCCAGTGCGGGTTGGTAGATGTCATATGTCTTCGAATTTTTGGTTCTAGGACATGCCGGTTTCCTCACGATGTTTTCCTTCACCGTTTTGAGAGCAGTGGTGATGGAATAAATTACACAAAGTAATGCGCCTGGCGGGGTTCGAAGCCACGACCTACAACTCGTAAGTCGGGACCGATACCACAGGGCCACCTGCTCTAAGGTCACCTACTAAGGTCACGTGATTGTTTAAAGACCAATGACGTAAAAAAGGTAGCTGGTAGTGGGTGGATGAAAAAAGCGAGAGTTTGTGCGCTGTCGCACTCCTTGGAACAGGCCTATGTCAAGCAGTCTCGCCTATGTCAGCGCCTCAAAGAGTGTCAGCATTATGACGGGGCCCGCTTTTGAGAGCCAAAGCCTGCCGAGGCCGCGGGACTCACGAATTGTGACCCCGGATCGTAAAGGGCTATTGAAGGACACCGTGGATTTTAGTCAGTACGAGTCTGACAGTCCCTACCGCCCTGCCCTGGGTGGGAGGACTCATTTGATGATTTTACCACCATAAAAAAAAAAACCTGTAGAAGACTGCAATAGGCTGAAATGATGATGATGACGAGTTACACTAACAACTACTTAAAACAATAACAAACCACCATACACACACAGAAAGGAATTAATTTGTAAATAGGGGTGTGTGATATTAATCCATTTGTGTAATTACCCGCCACACCTACTCATTCTGTCAAATCACTGGGTATGGCTCGCGTGTTTTGGTATTCGGTGCCAACTTTATACTTATTAGTTTATGGAATTAAGTTGGCCCTAATTGACTGCTAAATTGTAAGTTGATGTTTTGTGAGAAGGTGAAGTGAATGAGGTAATTAGATGCTAATGAGCATGATGGCATTGTCTGTACTGACAATTTGGTATAATTGATCCTTCATAACGCGCACAGCAAAAGAATGGAACTCGCTACCTACGTCTGTATTCCCTAACGTATACAACTCGAATGTCTTAAAAATTAGAGTGAATAGCGTTGTAGGCTTTGTTTCTGATAGCTTTGTCTAGACTAAAGTCAAGAGCAAGCCAATGTAAAGAAGCCGTAATTTTCTTTTTAAAGAAACGTTGCCCCACAATAGGAATTTCTTCTGTGTCGTGGGTGCGTTTACGAATATAGAAACTCACATACACAAACACCTAGACTCGGAACAACTTGTAGGTCATACTAATATTTGTTCCGTGCGGAGATCGAACTCGCGACACACTGCGCAGTAGTCGGTCGCCCAACCACTACACCAACCGTGCCGTTCCGTGCGTCCCAACATGCTACCTGCCTCAGGTCATGGAAGAAAGTTTTTGGCCACAGGATGTGGTATTCCGCCGCTTTCGCGGTCAAGTGCCACCAGAACGCACACAAAGATTAGTGTAACTCAGTGATACTAACATAGTTTTAAGTTTTATTTACTAACACAATTGTAATAAAACATAATATGTATACTTAGGTTAAGGTATTTATCTATGGGTCATTGTAACCTGAAAATAATGGTTTATTATTATTATTATAAAATTATATTGCGAGAGTGCAGGCTGTTTCTGAAGGTCGTGCCACTGTCTTAAAAGAGTGCCGCGTGGCAAGAATGAAATGAAAATCTAACTTTATTTACTACACGAAAAGATACACATGTCACTGATGACGTGACGAAGCTTGGAGCTACGCGCTCATTTTAATGGCGACTCAAATCAAAATCCAAGTTTATTTTTTACACGAAAAGATACACATTTCCGGTGTCGTCACGCCACGTCGCGTCGCGTTGCAGGAATTCAGTCCTAATGCCCTTTCGTTCACAAGGCGACGCAAGTCACCGATCACGAGTCACCTTACGACTTTGATATCCATTGACGCTTGGCAGTGTACGATCCTCTACGGATTTGTATTGCGATAGTCGCTTGGATACTAAAGTAGTAAGGTATCGGGGACTTGCGTCAACTTGTGTACGAAGGGGCTAAGACTTTAATAAAAACGTAGCGTGACCAGAAAAGAGTCGGTGTACCAGTTAATTGTCAAACATAAGTGGCTTTTCAAATAGCAGCCTTCACGTGCTTTCGCGTCGTTTAAAACCCTTTTTCTGAAAGATTAAAACTTAAATATGTGTTAAAATATGAAAAATTGTTGTAAATTGGTAGTGTGCTTTTAAATTACGGCTTTTTTGTCGATGATAAAATTATACAATATCTTGCTTGGTTGCGCTTGTTTCATTTTATATAACAAACGTAAATAACATTTTCTGTAACCCTAAAATATTTATCAATAACGATATTATTAGGGTATAATATTAGGTTCTAAATATTCTACTCCAAATTATAGGTAAGTCAAGAACTGGTTTCGAATTCTGAAATAGATGAGTATCTATTACAGAATTCGAAACAATTACAACCAATTATGACTACAATTACAACCCACTACACCCAGATCGGGTAACAAAATACCACTAAAACGAGTATTAAGTTTTGTTACCTTTAAATTTTCACGCACCACTGAACCGATCAACCTGAAATTTCACATGTATCAGCGACGGACATAGAGTACCTTTTATCCCCATATGTTGTACTGTACCTGAGAAAAACAGCAACAATGAACATGTGATGATAATAATAATTATACTGGCGAGCAAGAGTAGGAATCACTTGGAATTGATCGGGGATAGCTCCTTAAATAATGGCGGGATTTGAATGAATCAAGGTACTAATTTAAAGTTAACAGTTGAACCTTTAATATTGTACTATTTTTATTACTCTTAACTAGATATTAAGTACTTTTCTTCCCCATCGGTTGTCGATTCTACGAGCGATGTGGGCTGCCCATTACCACTTCAACTTGCAAATTTTACGAGCTATGTTGGTGACACTGGTTCTTCAAATATCTGTTATTATCCATGTTTCGGATTTTATCCAGCAAAGAAACTCCCAGCATAGCTCTTTCCATTGATTGCTGCACGTGTACGATTCGAATTGTTTGATAAATTCTAATTGATCGCAAGTAAAGCCGCGGGCAAAAGCTTGTTGGTTAAAAAGCCAAACCTACTCTTTTACCCGCAACCGTTTAAGTTCAATCAAAATGCTCTGTGAAATCCAATGCGGCTGGCTGTAGCGAAGCACCATAAACCACAGGGAGATTTAAAAAATACTCAGTGTTTTTGAACCTAGAATCAACAATATTCAACGAATCAATTATATTCAACGAATTTAAGTTGGATAATGTTGATTTATTTTCAGATACTCAGTATTCCCAATAGGAGTGCTCGATTAGAATTTATTTTTTTCTTAATTTTGTTTTTAGTGGATTTAGCCCGCGGCTTCTCTAGTGAGAGCCTCTTTCCCTTTAAATAAACAAAAAATTAAAATTATGTGCAAACACGAAATTTTACACAAAAAGGGGTAGACTGTGACAAGAATCGGCCCAGTTCATATTGTGTCCAACAGAATTTATAAATTAAAGATAATTCATAAATCATAACATAAAACATTTAATAATGTGAGAATAATATGCAAAAAAAAAACATTAATTTAATTAATAATTTAAAAGTTTCATTTATGTTTACGTTATAGTTAGAAGTATTTGAGTGGTCAACTCCATACAAACATTTTTTTTTTCTTATGGAAAACTTATTATACGATTAAATTATATAATTGTTTTCCTTTTTAATTATAATGTAACTTATCTTTGTTGGGTTTATGGGCCGAGGCTTCAAGGGAAACTAGCAATATCTTTTCAGAGAGTTTTCAATTTTTTTACTCTAACTCTAAAATTACCCCGGATTTTTGCATGTATTTTTGTATTAAATTTAAAGTATTTGATGATAAGCGAAGATGGTGATCGACGGTGAAGTACGCTTGCCTAGGTTCTAAACTCTTGACTTGAAGGCCCCAGCAAGGAATTCCACTCCTCAGCAAGTCCCAGGTCCCAATTTATTATAAAACTGCAAACACAAGCTCATCTGTTATGGAACGCATTGACAATGTTATTTCTACACCACAATAGGCGCGCAGAGGAATCGATATGTGCCTCCATTGTTCACTACGATTATAGAACGCGCCGGTCATAGAAATGTGGGTATGTGTTACTACTGGAACGGACAAGCAATTTTATATTTGTATTAGAAAAGTATTTTTCATAATAGTAACGAAAGTCAAGTATGTAACATCCAATTTATTAAGTTGAAAATATTTTTAAACGCACCCACAACACAAAACGGGTTGTTTTTTGAGCAAATCAAGTTTCATCATCACCACCCAGTACGGGATACATTAGATGATTAGAAGATTATAAAGAATAACGAAAACAAGTGTTCTATTACTGAAATAGAACCACAGAAAACAATATCCACCCATTAAAATTTCGCTGTTGGTATTCAAATGGTAATTTGCACAAAGGATTTCTTATTTAACGTTATAATAAACTAGCTGTGCCCGCGACTTCGTTCGCATGGATGTCGGAACTTAACAATGTATTTCTTATAAAATTGACAAAGTTTCATACAAACTTTAATCCCCTATTTTATCCCCTTGGGGGTAGTATTGATCAAAATCCTTTCTTAGCGGATACCTACGTCATAACATCTACCTGCATGCCAAATTTCAGCCCGATCCATCCAGTTGTTAGGGCTATGCGTTGATAGATCACTATGTCAGTCAGTCACCTTTGATTTATATACTCGTATATATATTTAGATTGTTCTCACAATATGAAGTCAACTTCCTCATAAACATTACATACCTACATGCTTTTTTATAGCTTGGTAAAATTATCAAATGAATGAGTCCTCGAGCCCAAGGTGGAGCAAAAGGATCTATCGGACTCGTTATGACCAAAATCACGATGTTCCTTCATTAGCCATTTACGTTCTAGGGTCACGGTAAACTGTTTAGACAGTACCGCGACCCTGGACCTACATTCATGCTTACATCATAACTATCATGACTTCCAAACACTTCACTCACGCATCTCCATTTCTTCTAAGATCTGGAACAAAGCTTCAACTGTTAATAGCATACTATCAATCATTTTATTTGAGCGGCGTGTATTGTACATTAACAATCTTGAAGGTCAGTGTGTTTATATTTTAAGGGCTAACACATTGTAACGGACAGAGATGATCAATATTAAATTTTCTTAATATTATTACCGCATTATCAGCTTACCGTGACCCTGGAACGTAAAGGGCTATTGAAGCATCACCTTGGATTTTAGTTAGAACAAGTCTGACAGTCCCTCCATTCCTGTCCAGGTGGAAAATGAGTCATTTTTTGGAACGAAGTTCCTTATCGCGCGTTGTGAAAGGGGGCTGGACGGAAAAAAATCTTAAAAGTTGTCACGACACTTTTATCCGACTGCGCGACGCAAAGGAGGGTAATGTGTTTATTGTCCCTTTTATGATTTTACCACGGTAATGGATAAAAATATATATATAAATATAGGTATCAAGGCCAGCGGATTTGAAAATGAACACTTTTAACAATTCTTTTTAAAATGATTCACTTCGCCAAAATCATTAGCAATTATTCTAATACTTTTGAAATGGTTACATGCACAAGCAGAATTGCATTTATCCATGACATTAATCTAAGGAACATAGATTAATGTCATGGATTGAGTATTAATGTCATTAATTAGATCTTTTCAATCATATCGCCACAGACAGATTTTCCCAACATTTGACATGACTATCGATCACAACAGAAACACTCAAGATACTTCTGAACGATAAAAACAGTAATCAAGGCAGTATTTAATCCAGATTACCATCAAACCAGGGCCAATAAAAACTAAAGTTAACACTCAAACATAGTGTCCTCGATTTATTTAATGGGACAAGATAAATTCCTGAACATTAACTATCGAACCTCACCCTTATCGCTAACACGCAACTTAAAATGTGGGTGTCGGAGTTCCTTGTTGATTTTTAGCAGGGATAAGTATACAGTCGATAAAGTTTTACCCGTACCCAGAATGGCAGTTTTTCATCAATAATCTTGCTCTCCTAGTAGGTACTTTCTGTTCAGATTCCACATTGTGTCTTCGTTTTCGGTAGTTTTGTGCTGGATTTTATAATTTAATTGTTCTGCTTACCCCGTGCGAAAAAAAAAATAGGACGAAACTTGAACTTTTTCATAAAAAAAAAAAACAAATAGATACCTTTGGCTAATTTATACATGACTTTTTTTCGTGGGGAATTATTTTTTTGGCGAACTTTCAACAACCTAATCTAATCTGAAACAGCCGTCAAAAACAAAGGAATGGTTTTTGAATTGAAATTGAATATTAATTTGGGCGCATTGAAGCTATTGTCAAACAGACAGGCGTGGCGAACGCGAAGCGAGGCGTTTTTGTTTGTAATGTATGGAATTGTTTTCATCCAGTCACATAGAAAAGCGAAAGCGATCCGATAATTTCTGTGACGCTTCGGATCGCATTCGCTTCGCCTGTCTGTTTGACAATAGCTTAAGCGATCCCCTCGGACCAAAACTGGGGAATGTATGTTAGGTCACGTACCACCGACCGACGGGCCGAGGTGTCAGAGGAAGTGGATTCAGACCTTTGGGCTTTGTCAAATGCTATGTACATTGTACAAGTTGTCTGATACTAAAAGACCCAAGAGAGCTATGTGCCTTTATGATTTGAGACTGTCTGCCATAGTTTTACTGTGCTTTTTAGGGTTCCGTAACTCCAAATCAAATCATTTATTTCAAATAGACCATTCACGCACTTTTGAATTGTGCCAGACTTAAAAAAATATAACTAAATTCTACAAAGTTATGTTGCTAAAGTCACAAGACATAATAACTGTTAAAGTACCGAAGATGCCCATTCCAAGGAGTAGATCTCTATGGAGAAGAACGGGCAAGAAACTCCATGGACACTCAGACACAATGAAAAAACGGCACCCTTAACCCCGCCAACGTCCTTTGAAAACGTGAAACGTCCTTAGAAAAAATGCTCCAAATGTCCACCGTGATCACGCGACATTTTCACATTTTTTCTTATGATCTACCGGTGGATCATAAGGACGTTTGAGACACACATCGTTCCAGGGGCACGGTTACCTGAAAAGACAGAACCGCGACCCCGTAAGAACATTTCTGAAAAAAAAAACAGCATAGGTACCAATATTTCATAACAAAAAGCAGTTTTTTATGACGATGTTTTGACCAAGCCCGCTGGGGCGTGGCAAACTATTTTATTTATTTACATTTTATCTAGCAAGGGTTGCGTTTCTTCAAGGTTACTTCTTGTACACAAATAATAATTTATTGTGAACGTGGAATTTGTATGAAATACGTGTTGTATTGTACTTCTACTATAATACAATTCTATATTTTACATAAACTATAAATAACCACCCTCTAAAAGAATCACCAAGCTTATCATTTGAATAAGAACTTTAAAATAAAATAGACGTGTTTTTCGGATAAAGCGCCACTTTGATAAAATTGAAGTTGTTTTTAGAATGGCAGAAGAGTATTAGTTATTTATTTGGGCACAAATAATTCTATTTGTTAATGTTAGAATTTGAGTAAGAAAAAGGCGTTTACTTTAAATAAATTATGGAGCTTTTATTATTGCACGCATTACACAAACCAAAAATTACTGTGACAGTTCCATATTCAAACTTAAAACAATGTTGCTACTTAATAAAATGATACCACAATACAAAAATAAATGTTTCCCAATTACTTTTTAACACCCCCCTTAATTTGAGAAACATTTTAAAACACAAACTTACATTTACTGCAACCCACACCTAGCTGTGAATTTATATAACAGTTCTTTACCTAAAGCTTTAGTAAACATATCAGCTGTCTGATCTTCACTCTTAACATATTCTAAACACAACTTTCCCTTTTTAATTAATTCCTTTAAATAATGGTATCTTATATCCACATGTTTCAATCGCTTTAAACAATCTGTATTTGCTACTGTTGTAGTCTGTGGTAATGTGTTGTCTCTGGTTTATGGTCTATGAAATAAAGGACGTGGATTAATATGGAGTGTATTAATTAATTACTTACTCTAAATTACGATATAACATTGGCGACGAGTGTTACTTATAAACATTAGTAACTAAAAGAACCCTATTTCGTGTCCTGTGTCGTGAAAAACAGATACTTAAACAACTTTTGCTATTGAACGGCCATAACCTCAAACCACAAAATTAATGGACGTGTACGAACAAATTAAACAAGGTAAAAAGTCCTGGATTCAAGAAAAGTCAAAAGCAGAGCTAATAGTAATTGCAAATAAATTAGCAAAAACAAATATATTTCAAGAATCACATTCAATTGAAGAGCTAAGAAGGTACTTGCGTGAATTCGTGGAAAAAGAAAAGACAAAGGACGGTCGACCACGCGGCGTCAGCATGAATACGACTAGCTTGGAAGTTTTTACTGGTGGTAATTGGAAAGCATATCAACAACAGTTTGAATGTTTCGTGCTATTGAATGAAGTTACAGACGAAATAAAGGTGCCGTTGCTATTAACTAAATTAAGTACGAACGTATACGATTTATTATCAACATTATGTCTTCCCAACATTCCAGTGACAGAAACATATGAAAAATTATGTGAAATTCTAAATAAATACTACCACCCAGTAAAAAACAATGCTCTGCATCAAGCGGAATTTCGAAAAAGGACTCAAAAATCTAATGAAACCATAGAAGAGTATGTTATTGAACTAAAGAAATTATCAAGAAACTGTGATTTCAAAAATATTGATGACGAGATAAAGGAAAGGTTATTTAATGGGACTTTCTGTAATTCTGTAAGATTTGAGTTGTTGAAACAAGCTAATCAACCATTGGAGATATTAATCAACATCGGGAAAACAACAGAGATTGCTTATAAGTTGGCATTTAGCAATGAAAAGGAACCGGAACAAACACAGATGTTCCAATTGCAAAGGGAAAAATTAAATAACAATAAAACTGGTGGATTTCGCTCAAATACCTCAAGGAACCAACAGAAGCTGTCATGTTTTTGCTGTGGAAAAAGTGGACATTTAAAATCACAATGTTCTTTGAAAGAAAAATTCTGTAGTGAGTGCGGTAACAAAGGGCATATTTATAAAGTTTGCGGCAAAAATAAGACTTTTAAAGTGAAAAATCTAAATGTGGTGGAAGATAAAATAGATAATGAAGAATCTGAAGAACAAGAAAACAAGGATACTGAAACATATGACATTTTTTATTTCAGTGAAAAAAAAAAAATTCCATCCTCAAAACTACAGGTTACAGTAAATAATAAGATTATAGAGTTTGAAGTGGACACGGGAGCAGATGTTAGTACTATTACATTATCAGACAAACAAAAATATTTTCCAGATTTAAAAATCAAACAACGCAATGTAATATTCACTAATTTTGACCAGTCAACCTCAACACCACTAGGAGTGATTGAAAATTTAAATATCAGTTATGGTTCTGTAAATGTAAAAGATCAAAGATTGTTTGTTGTTAAAAATGGACTACCAAAAATATTAGGTAAGGATTGGCTCTATTTGTTACAATTATGGCCTCCAAGATTTGAACAAAAGGTTTGCGAACAAATAAATAAAGATAGTTTACTAAATAATATTAAAATTGAATATCGACTTATTTGAACCAGGTATGGGGAATTTCAAAGGTGAGCCAATTCATTTATCTATTGAACCTAATGTAAAGCCTATTTTCATGCCAGTAAGGACTGTCCCATTTGCATTAAAAATTAAAGTTAAAAATGAAATTAAAAGATTACTTACAAATAAACGAATTGAACCAGTGGAGTACTCAAAATGGGGAACTCCTGTTGTACCAGTTATAAAACCAGATGGGACGGTTCGGCTGTGTGGTGATTTTCGAATAACAATAAATAAGTATTTGCAGATTGATCACTATCCTTTGCCTACAATTAACAACATTTTAATGAAATTACAAGGAAACAATTGTTTTTGTGAACTGGATTTGCAGGAGGCATACTTACAAGCCCCAATAGATAAAGAATCGCAGGAACTGGTCACAATAGTAACTGAGGAAGGAATCTACAAATACTTATATTTACCTTTTGGAGTTAGCACTGGCCCAGGCTCATTTCAGAGATTAATTACACAAAAACTAAGTGGATTAGATGTCATTGTTTATATAGACAATATATACATATATGGGAAAACATTAACAATAACAAACAATAAATTAAAGCAAGTACTTCAAAGACTTAGTGAGTCAGGATTGAAGTTAAAAATGAACAAATGTAAGTTTTTTGAAGACAAGCTGGATATTTTTGGTTTTGAGGTGGATAGAATGGGTGTTAAAATTATTAAAAGTAAAATAGAACCTTTATTGTCACTGCCAAAGCCTGAAAATACAAAAATGCTAAAATCATTTCTTGGAAAAATTAATTATTATAACAGGTTTCTCCAGAATATGGCAATCATTTTAAAGCCCTTGTATGATTGTTTAAGAAAAGATAAATTTGAGTGGACAAATTCTTGTGAGAAATCATTTAAAGATATAAAAAAAGCTCTTGCAGATACTGCTTCTTTGGCACATTTTGATGAAAATTCTACAATAATTCTAACTTGTGATTCAGCAGATAGTGGGGTTGCTGCTGTGTTATCTATAAAAGACAAAAATAATGTTATAAGACCGGTAGCATTTGCAAGTAAAAAACTAAATGACACTCAGATAAAATACCCAATTTTAGAAAAAGAGGCTTATGCCATTATTTTCGGAGTAAACAAATTTTATGAATTTTTATTTGGACATAAATTTATTTCGTTTATTGCCCGTGGTCCACCCGCTTGGTTCACCTAGGTGTACCACGGGAAAATATTTTTGCCCGTGGTTCACCTGGGTGTACCACGGGAAATTATTTTTGCCCGTGGTTCACCTGGGTGTACCACGGGTGATTATTTTTTCCCGTGGTTCACCTAGGTAGAATTATTTTTTCTCTAGGTGTATACCTAGAGAAAAAATAATTGTTTCGACTCATGTTTATACCACATTCAAGAAGGTTCACGGGAACCAGTTGCACCTCATGCGTGGGTCACCGTCCGCACAGAATTCCAGCTACAAGCTTAGAAACTGAAATAATTTGTTATTAACCAGAAAAAGTACCAGGCTTACATAAGTTCAAGGTGGTATGTTTTTAAATACCTGCACCTGACTGGTGTTGTACTTTTGCTACACTGTTTATATGATAAAGGGCAACTCGCTGCTCGACCATGGACCATGCCCGGGTCGACGGCGCGTTGTGTCCCACGCGCGCCTCAAAGAGCGTCAGCATAATGACGGGGCCCCCTCTCAGAGGGCCAAAGCCTGCCGGGGGGATTATTTCCTTACCGTGACCCCGGAACATAACAGGCTACTGAAGGACACCGTGGAAATTAACATAATAAAAAAGACCACCTTGAACTCATGCCAGCCTAGTACTTTTGCTGGTTAGTAAGATTCTTTCATTTTCTTAGCGTTTAACTGGAATTCACGGCCTTAAAAATAAAAGACAAAACCGGTCCCCATGCAACGAAGTTTACGGGGATCCATGTATCGTTTAGCACAAGAAGGGAGGTGCCTCCTGTGTCCTGGCACCATTCACATGTAAAGGCAACGCCTCGACCCCGCCATCCTCTTCGAATCTAACCTTTCCGTGTCGGGGTGCTCCAAGTCTCGAGACTTGCTCCCTCTTGCATCCTAGGTCAAATAACTGGTCACTACCTACCAAGGTGGCTCGACGAAACCCTG
Source organism: Agrotis clavis (assembly GCA_954870645.1). Classification (NCBI taxonomy): domain Eukaryota; kingdom Metazoa; phylum Arthropoda; class Insecta; order Lepidoptera; family Noctuidae; genus Agrotis; species Agrotis clavis. The sequence goes on from OX940925.1 coordinate 9,602,627, forward strand.
CTTCGTGGGGCTAGGAGCCCCTGCGTTTTTGCGTTCAAGGTCTAAAATAATAATCTAACACAAAGGAGACCCCGCCATCTCCTTTGTGTTAGATTATTATTTTGCCATTTTGTCATGCTCTTCGAACCTAACCTGACCGTGTCGGGGTGCCCCAAAGGCCCGAGCTCGCTTCGCTCGCTCTTGCATCTTAGGTTAAATAACTGATTACTACTTATCAAGGTGGCTTGACGGAGCCCCGCTACGCTGGGCTCCTACTTCTGCGATCAAGGTTTAAAGTAACCTAATAAGAAGACCTAACTTGTCCATGCCGGGGTGCCCCAAGTCCCGAGCTCGTTTCGCTCGCTCTTGGATCCTAAACTTTTCAAATAAAAATTACAAACAATGACAAATGACATTCATTTTTACGTTCTGTTTTACGTATGTAATCGCTTAATTTTGCACCATAGACAATACGTGGTAAAAATATGGTTGTCCTTGTCAATCGCCCATTTTTACGTTTCGTTTTCGGTTTCTTTAATGTCTCGAAAAATACATTTCCGCGTAAAAATAGTGGTAGCATTACAATTGGGGACTTAAACCTTACCCATTTTAAGCCTTTGTTACTGTCTCCGACTACCGCTTATTACTAAACCCAACAGTAATATCACTATTTTTCTTTCGTAATACTACGATAAAAACATATGGACATTCAGGTGAACCACGGGCAAAAATAATTTCCCGTGGTACACCTAGGTGAACCAAGCGGGTGGACCACGGGCAATAAACGATTTATTTTACAAACTGATAATGAAGCATTGACAAAAATTTTAGGACCAAAATATGGCATACCAAAGATGGCTGCAAGGCGGCTACAATATTGGTCAATTTTATTAAGTGGATTTAATTATGAAGTACAACACATCAAATCAAAAAATAATCCAGCTGATTATTTGTCACGTGTTGCAACTAATTGTGAAATTAAAATAAAAAACACAAATATATTTGATAGAAGTTTAGAATGTAATTTATTTTATTTAATTAATTATATAAATGAAGCAGATTTAAAAACCTTGGACTGGCAAATAGTTCAAAGTGAAACTAAAAAAGATAAAGTGCTATGTAACATTTTAAGATATTGTAGAGATGGCTGGCCAAATAAAAATTGTTTAGGTGAAGACTATCAGCCATATTTTTTAAGAAAAAATGAAATTAGTTTTGAAAAAGATTGTTTGTTATGGGGGTACAGAGTTATTATACCAATAAGTATTAGAGATAAAGTAATGTGTGAGTTACATGCAAGCCATTTAGGTGTAACACGAATGAAAGAAATTTCAAGATCCTATTTTTGGTGGCCAGGTATGGATAACGAAATAGAAAAGATTACAAAGAATTGTATTAATTGTTTGCAAAATCATAAAAATCCAGAAAAAGTTAAACTAACATTGTGGCCTCAACCTCCAACAGTCTGGCACAGATTACATGCCGATTTTTTGGGGCCTTTATACTCAAAAATGTTTTTAGTTATAGTAGACGCGTATTCTAAGTGGCCTGAAGTATTTGTTATGAGTAACATAACTGCTTCCAAGACAATTGAAATGTTTAAAAGTATTTTCATTCGCTATGGGTATCCATTACATTTAGTAACTGACAATGGACCTACTTGGACTAGTGGTGAATTCAAGAGTTTTTGTAACATTGTAGGAATTAAACAGACATTCACCCCACCATACTATCCAGCTACAAATGGATTAGCTGAGCGCTTCGTAGAATCTTTTAAATCACATGTTACAAAAATTGTAGAGAGTGGGAAAAAACTTGAATATGCTTGTAATTTATTTTTATTTGATTATAGATGTTCTGTTCACAAAACAACAGGTTTTAGCCCAGCAAAATTAATGTTGGGAAGAGAGTTGAGATGTCGTTTTTCACTACTAAGACCAACTCCAGTAAGTGATAAAGTAGATTTTGAACAAGTAAAACTTACAGTAAATAGTAAGGATCATTGTAAAACATTTACTGTTGGAGAAAAAGTCATGGTAAAAGATTTTAGAAAAAATAAAAAGAATTGGTCATTAGGTAAAATTTCTGATATTATGGTACCGGGGACCACCTACATTGTTGAAGTGGATGGACTTAAGTGGAAACGACATGTCAATCAACTCCTTAAATGTGGCCAAATTTTAGAACAATAAAATAGTTCTGTTATTTTATGCATCCTATAGCCTATAGAATATAATTTTGTTTTAAGCACTCAATAACTTAATAAGTTATTGATTTATGTTTTAGGATATAGATTTTTGTTTTTATTATTGAGTTAAGTTTTTTTTCTTTGTTTAAAAAAAAAAAAAAGCAGTAAAAGTGAGGGAGAGTGTTGTAGTCTGTGGTAATGTGTTGTCTCTGGTTTATGGTCTATGAAATAAAGGACGTGGATTAATATGGAGTGTATTAATTAATTACTTACTCTAAATTACGATATAACAGCTACCATTATGGCTGACTGATTGTCACAAAACATTGTCACTGGACAAACATCTTTATAACCAAAATCACTTAATAAATTAATAAGCCAACATGCTTCGCTACCAGCCATACTCATAGCAACATACTCTGACTCTGTAGAAGACAGACTTACTGAACATTGTTTCCTAGAACACCACGAAATTAAACAATTTGAGAATTTAAAACAATAGCCCGTAGTGGACTTCCTATCCTGCAAATCTCCTCCCCAGTTAGCATCACAATAACCTACTAACTTATCGTCATTACATTTATAAACTAGTTTAAAATCAATAGTATGTTTGACATAGCGTAAAACCCTTTTCAATGCAGATAGCAACATATTATTAGCTTTGTTCTGGTACCTACTTAAAATAGAAACTACTACACTCAAATCTGGTCGAGTTCCTGACACGGCATACAATATAGAACCTATTATCTGTCTACATAGCTTCTCTAGACCTTTTACATTATTATTATCACCTTTGATACTTTCTAATATTTAAGAATTAAAGTTCTGATCCATAGGACATGGATTTACAATCATACATTTTAAACTTCCTTAGAACATTTTCTAAGTATTCCTTTTGACTTAATATACATGTAATTGTTTCAAAATTCTAAACTTTAAATTACAAACTCGTTTCTCATCACATTACCAAAGAACAAAAAAAACCTTCAACACATTAAAAACATAAAGCATTACAATTTGTATATAAACAAGAATCACTCTTACATCTCACTAATCAATTATTTGATAAATACGTAACATTTCATTTTACATTTCTTGATTTTTAGTACCCTTTTACTGCTAACAATGCTTTGCCCTACTGGTGCTTTACAAACTACCCAAGTATTATTAACCTTAAATGTATCAAGCTCTCTAGCAATCGCTTCTTTCCATTTCAAAGCATCTGACCTTGATATTGCCTCTTGGCAGGTCTTAGGTTCGTCCTCAGCAGTATAAACGTTATGACACTCATAAACCTGTGTTTGTTTTCTGTTACGTTTGCTTCTTCGAGTTATTAAAAGTTCATCTTCACTATCACTTTCTTTTTCTTTCTTCTTTCCAGACGAAGATGACTGATCTGGGTTTGAAGAAACAAAACTATCTTCACCTTCACTACTTTTTTCAGTTTTCTTTAACTCTTCGCCTAAATTCTCTGTAACTTTTTCTTCATTTCTATCTTGTATGTTTTCACTGTCAAGTAACACAACTTGTTCTCTTTCTTCCGGCTTACTTTCCACCGACTCGGCGTGTATGACTTCGCCGGTTCTTGTGATAGATTCGAAGGGCTGTCGATGAATTTTGCCTTCCAAGCAACTCGGGCACTGTCCACTGCGATCATCTTTTAGTATATTATACTTCGCGAGAACTAACTTGACATGTTCAAAATTTTTATGTACCAGCCTCTCATGCCAGTCTTTTAAATCTTCTTTAACCTGCGTAATATTTGCCGAACCGCACTTGTAACGAACATTCATATAATATAAATTGCCGACTCTTTTCGCAACAGCACAAATTCTGTTTTGTTTTGTAAAAATACACGAAGTGTCATCTGTCATCATTTTATAACCTCTGTCGGTCACACAGTTCACTGAAAGCAGGTTCGTTCTTAATTCCGGAACATAAAGTACGTTATCTATGGTGGTGTCCACCCATTCACCATTCCCGTTCAATACTTGTAGCGACACCTGTCCGCTTCCTAGCGCACTAATCGCTGTACCATTCCCGACTATGACAGATTTTTTACCATGTAACGGCGTATATTTTGAAAATAATTCCCGGTCACGACACATATGTTCGCTTGCACCGGTATCGACTAACCAGCTCGAATGCTCAAAACAACCTACATTTTCCGACCCCCGCATTACAAACGCGTTACTGTCATTTTCCTTCCTAAACCGGCACTCACTTTTATAATGTCCGAATTTGTTACAATAGAAACACTTTTTACCCGTATTCTCTTCCCTACTTTTGCACTCACTCTTATAATGGCCATATTTATTACACTTAAAACACTTAATATTCTTCTTGTCAGACCGATTAACTGAGAAAGCTTCGACTGGCTCAGATGTAGTACTGCTCCTGCTCTGTAGCCGCTCCTCTTCAACTAATAACCTCGCCGTTAGGTTATCAAACGTCTGCTGCTCCACTGCCGCCGACTCCCATGCTGACACGAAGTGTCTGTAGTCATCAGGCAAAGACATCAACACCTTAGTGATGACAAACTGGTCCGATACTTCTTCTCCCATCTGTTTAAGTTGATTTCTTATTTCTTGTAACTTAGACAAGAACACCGCCATCCCGGACTTTTCATCAAACTTGTATTGAAAAAATCTTTGCTGAATTATATGCCGGCTTGTCTCCGACTTCTGCTCGTAGACCGATGCTAGTTTGCACCACATCTCTGCTGCAGTATTGCATGTTAATAAGTGTATCATTACTTCCTCCGACATTCTTGTCACTATTAGCGCTTGGGCCTTCGCATCTTTGCATTGCCACTGCAAAAGATGAGGATCATCAGCTTTTGGTTTGTTTCGACCCTCGACGACATCCAACAACAATTGACTGCGTAACAAAACCGTGGTTTGAAATTTCCACACGTTCCAATTTTGGGATCCCAGCAGTTTTACACCAACTTGCTGACCCTGGTTTACCTCCATCCTGCCTGCTTGTCTTCTTTCCTTCCTTCCTTGCCGAACGCAAGTTTTCCTTCCCGTTTTCACGCAACAAAGATGGCGAACGTGCCGTTTGCTTTTCTCGTGAAAATTCGGTATTAAACTGACAAACAGTAATTACGCCGAATTCTTACCCAAAATAGACTGGTTATGTGCCTGGGCCCATAACCTGTTAGAATTTGAGTAAGAAAAAGGCGTTTACTTTAAATAAATTATGGAGCTTTTATTATTGCACGCATTACACAAACCAAAAATTACTGTGACAGTTCCATATTCAAACTTAAAACAATGTTGCTACTTAATAAAATGATACCACAATACAAAAATAAATGTTTCCCAATTACTTTTTAACAGTTAAAACAATTTAAATAAAAGTAAAATATTTACAAAATACTTAGCTGGAATATCATAATTCCATGAAAATAACTATGAATGAAGATAATTATTATTTTTATCGGCGGCATACTGCCTCCTGGCTTTTATGATTCAGGAATTCCTTAAAGAAACAAGAGCCAGAGCATAATTGTATTTTGAAGTAACAATAAATTTTAATTCTTCCCTGTTCAGAAATAACTTACAGAATATGCGTGAAATTTTAATGAAGACAATAGAAAAAATTCTGATTATTTTTTCCACATTATTTTGAGCAGAATGCTCGTTTATTCACGAGCCTAAATTCAACCTACATTTTTAAGGTTCCGTAGACTACAGAAAACCTCATAGTTTTGCCATGTCCGTCCGTCAGTCGTTGACTGTCCGTCAACAGCTCAGCTCAAAGACTCTTATAACTACAAAGCTATAATTTGACATGAACAAAGGATCATTATTTTAAAGTGGTGAGGTCTCTATATAAAGAGTGGTAAAATTATCAAATAACCCACAAGCCCACGGTGTTCCTTCAAGAGCCCTTCCCTACGTTCCAGTGCCACGGTTACCTGATGAGACAGCCCCGCGACACCGGAAGTGATTGAGGTATATATTGGTCTTTGGAACCGCTCACTGAAATAGAAAACTTAAACGGTTTTATCATTAATATCCTCAAAAATACCTCTTGCATTCAATTTGAATAAAAATGGAGCTTGAATATGCAATGCAACGCCGACACTCATTGAATTAAAGTGAACAGCTGCCATCGAGTTTTATCGACAGCCCAGTCAGCGAAGTATGGTAATTTTATTATTAAAATGGTAGTGATAATTGGGGAAATAGTTAAGCATAGCTTGCACGTAGTTATTTTAATAAAATGTTAAATCATGGTTTTAATCTTACTTCTATTATGGATGGATGGTTTTACTCTTTCAAAAAACCGTGCGAGTCAGACTCCACCTTCGCACTATTATGTTTCTTACCATTATTTTTTATAAAAACGACAAAAAGTCGTGTTTAATGTATGGGCGCCCCCTTAAATATTAATTTTAATCTGTTTTTAAATATATATTGTTAGAGCGACAACGACAGTAATATGGTCCCATTTTAGCCTTTGTCTCCCGAACTGAAACGACGTTAGAAGATGTGTTAGGTTATTTTCGTTGGGTTTTTTCGTTAGGGAATTTCTTGATTCGGTTGCCACGCTCAGAGTCCGCGATAAAAGCTATGCAATCATAGGTTTAAAAGAGAACACAATGGAACAACTAACGCATTTCCATAACTAAGCTTCAACTAAACCAAATAAAAACCCACGCTTTTATTACAATCGTATAAAGAACATTGTATGAAAAGTATTGAAAAAGCGAAGTGCTGTGTTATGTATCGTAAAAAGGTTATGACCCAAATATGGTATATTCATAGATATTTTATTGCAAAATTGTAAATTTTTCGTGAAAAGTGAAGAGCTTAAAACATACGCTTTCAAGTTTTGAGGTGGGATGGAGTAATATACCTAGGGTGGAGTGACTTTGAAATCAAAGCATTACCTGGAAATATGCCTTTTTTGTATCCTTTTATGATTTGACATAGAAGCTAGCTTTTGCTGTGTCTTAAACTTGTGTTAAACCTTTCAGGTTTTAAAGTTTCATGTGGTCGGGTAAAAATAATGTAGATATTATTCATCTAAGCCAATGATGGTTTATAATTTATTTTAGTTACTATACATACATACCTTCCAGGTATCAGCTGTTCACGGCTTTAAACATGGAGAATACGAAAGGTATTTCTTTGCTATTCCTTTCGTTGATCGGTTGCGATTTCTACCACCCTTATGAGAAAAGAGGCTTATAAATTATATAAGTAACTAACAATGAAATGTTCACAAACTCATTTTAACAAATTAAAGAATAATTAAATAAATCAGCAGTCATTCTGCCGATGGTCGTATTGGCCAATAGCTTAATTGCTAAGAGCCTACAAAATCTGCGGAGGCTCTCGTTTGGCAGCTAGATCATGGTAAAGGATGTTTCTTTCTCAAAAGGTAGCCCGGACCCTGTTCCCGATGATAGTGGACTGCTATTTTTTTAACTATAGATTTAACTTGTGCCGAGGAATTATTCTCTATCCAAATACACACAGGCTATTGAGATATGGGATAATTCCTTGACACGATCACACGATCTAAGTCACTTCTACGCGCGAAGCGGTAATATCCACAGAACTCATAAATCCAAGAATAAAGCGTTTCGAAGTAAACTGGAGTGTGCAATTAAACGTTATATTGTGAGTTAAACCATTTGCTCGTCGCTACTCTCAAGTGTTCGCATTTAGTTGAATGTGCAGAAGTGCCATTGGTAACGACATGCCGTTAAAAACTTTTGCGTATTGGAATTTGTGCAATGGGGAAGGCCGGTCAAAGCTAATTGTAGATGGCGCCACCGTAATTAGGTCTTAATCCGACCAATGAGGTAGTACTATTTTGTACCTTTAAGATTTGAACCAATAACGATGCTGGAAACTAGCTATGCTAGCGCCATTAGTTACCTAGTTGCCATCCCCATTTCCAGGGCTTTTGTTTGCTTTTAGCGACTTCGTACACAATGGCGACGCTAGTCTCCGATATCTTACGAATTTGGTGTCCGAACGCTTACCTGTATACGAACCTCTATGGATGTGGATACGATAGTCGCCTGGATACCAAAGTTAAATGTTATTGGAGACTTGCATCGCGTTGTTCACGAAGGGGCTAAGACTGCAAGGGAAAGGACTTGTTTTAAATTATCTTTAAACCGTATTGCTTGAACATCCAATGGTTTTTCGGCTAAATATTTAAGTTGAAGATTTACTTTAGTTAAACATAGGACGTGAACTTCAAAACTACGACCTCATCCCACTGGCAAGTTATTATCACTACTTTGTTGCTATTCCACCAATTCGCATTCAGCGTTTCCAAACGAGGAGTATAACTCTCTCGTCTGCATTTCTGAACGCATACATCCATAATCGTTTCAAAGTTAGAGTGAACCGGCTTCTTTTGGGTAAGCTTACTCCATCGTCGACATTGTGTCTGTTACCCCTGACCTTGAGTAGTGTCAGGAGTAAGACCATCTTTAATAAAAAAAACCGGCCAAGTGCGAGTCGGACTCGCCCATGAAGGGTTCCGTAGCAGCAAGTAACATAATATAAACGTTCTTGTAGTTGGTTGTAACTTTGAAAAGTAAATTGCGGATTACGGTTTACGACGTATTAAAAAAAAACTAATTACTTGATCTTGGTCAAACCAATTTTCAATTGAAGTTTGCATGGTAATGTACATCATATATTTTTAACCGACTTCAAAAAGAAGGAGGTTATCAATTCGACGGTATGTTTTTTTTTTTTTTTTTGTGTGTTTGTTACCTGATTTCTCCGCCAATTGTGGACCGATTTTCAAAATTATTTTTTTGTTCGAAAGGAAATACTTCAGGAGTGGTCCCATTGTCACCATGTCAGGATCTGATGATTGGATCTTGGAGAAATCGAGGGCAACCCTCAAATTTTATAGGCCTACACATAGTTTTTCGCAAATTTTATGAAGTAATTTAAGTATTTGCGTATGGTAATCATCATCTCTTGTAGCTGAGCTGATGATGGAAGGTACAACTCCTCTAGTAAGGACTTAGCATCGACTAATTTAGTAAATTATGTTTGTGTTCGCATATCTCCGGAACTACAAGTCGGATTTAAGTAATTCTTTTTTTGTTGTACTAAGTATCGTTCAACTTAGGGATTACTGCAAATTTCATCAAAATCGGTTCAGTAGTTTTTGAGATAGGGAATTATGAATGTAAGAGATTTTAACGATGTTATTACCGGTGTTACGGATTACAAAATTCTAGTGCTCATGTAAGAAAATGATGTACTCGTATTTGACAAAAATGTGGTTGAATATTTAAACTAAAAAGAGTAAAATAAAAACTTTTTCAAAAAAAATGTAACCGCCTTCAAAAACAACCACAAAAAAGGGTAAAATAACCTTCAAAACTTTTCTTTCGGAAGTCGGTGGCAAAAAGACAATGAAATTAATAAAAAAAAGGTCACCGACTTCCGAAAGAAAAGTTTTGAAGGTTATTTTACCCTTTTTTGTGGTTGTTTTTGAAGGCGGTTACATTTTTTTTGAAAAAGTTTTTTTCAAGTTTTATCATTCTCTTATTTTAGAAGTTACAGGGGGAGGGGACACACATTTTACCACTTTGGAAGTGTCTCTCGCGCAAACTGTTCAGTTTAGAGATAAATGATGTTCTTAACCTCTATATCATTTTTAAAACCTATTCATAGATACCCCACACGTATGGGTCAGACGAAAAAAAAATTTTTGAGTTTCAATTCTAAGTATGGGGGCAACCCCCAAAATTAGTTTTATTTTTATTTTTGTGAAAATCCTAATTCGGTTCACTCAATACATCTATCTACCAAGTTTCAACAGGATAGCTCTTATACTTTGGAAGGAAAAAAGGCTGTGACATACGGACGGACAGTGTTACATAATATATTTTGTCCCTAACCTTTGAGGGTCGGACTAAAATAAAACCACAAAATAACATAAACCGGTTTATTACTACGAGTAACAATCTCCCGTATAATAGAATTATTTGATTAATTAATTGATTACCTCTAAATTGAATTTTAATAAATTAATTACCTTAACATTCTTAATATAATAATAACAATCCTTAACCTTGACAACAGTCCGGGAATAAAATTCATATAAAAATACTGTGGTGAGATTCTTTACCCTTTTTAATTAATTAAAGCTAGCCAGTTGTAACTTATGGATATATAGAAGAGCTGAGGTCGTGGGGAGTTGGAGATAAACCGAGTACTGTTCCGTTAACAAGGTTAAATTATAAGAATATTTACTAAAGCAGAACCAGGTAACTACCGGAACCTTCCAGTTAAAAACAATTATAATAATTTAATTAATGGGCGCCAGGGACCTGGAGAGTCCCGAATCCTGGAGCTGAAGATATCCTCAAATCTACTGTCACTTCCGGAGGAATGCAGAAAGAGCTCAAGATTCTCAACATAAAGTTCGGTGTAGTACCGACATCAACACCGGGTACCAAAATCACACCGGTGTTCCAAGGTGCGGTGATAACAAAATAAATATAAAGAAAAAAAAACCGTCACGCCTGCGCTCACGCTAGGCGGTGTCTGCCAGCCGTACAGCAGCCTCGGCTAGGCTCCCAGCGGCGTCGAGGAACGGGGTCCACGTCCCAGCTCTTAGCCGGCTTCTAATGAGACGGGCTAAGATCTCGGCGGCGGATCGAATTACTCGAGGGGCCTCACCTCACTGCAATTGACAAACGGAGACCAAATAATAAAAGTGTAACTTATTCGTTATCCTCGATGTGATCGAGCTGTGTAACCTAACAGACAGAACCTCGGCCGGCTCATGGCCTTTATTCAAAATGAAATACGCGTGGCGTCCGTCCACTACGCCAAGGACTTATGCCGTTTTCCTGGGCAATACTTTAACACCTAGGTCAACCCTGAGAAATTGCCTACGGCATACGATTGGGAAATAGCTGGTTTATTACTCACGGTTATTGCCGGGGAAGGCGGCGTGGGCTGCGGGCTGCTGCACGTTCCACCGGGCAGAACCGCGACGACAGGCGCTGTTAGGAATCCTGAAATAATCGTTAAGATTAGCACGACGTTATTCCCTCACACACACACACCCTTCGGGTGGACGCACAGACCACGCTCACTCCTCTAAGGATACCGACTTACCTTTTACGACTGCGCACCAAAAACTATGTGTAACTCCTCAGCGAGGCTGGCGGCAAGTGACGCTCGTCATCCCAGCAAAGTCATCGCAAATCGCCGGCCGGAAGTTGGTTAAGGGTCGGGTGCCCACCCCATGTCGAACTCCCGGATTCGGCGGAGAAACCACTATCCCGGCAACGACCACAAACACCTCACACCAGAAATTCACCTTGAATACTGTGGAACGACACTTGCCACAGTCGGCAATGAATCACACGAGACTAGCTCCAACTATTCCGTTCTTCACTATTAATCTGTCCTAATTAGTGATCACAAAACAGTTTCAACCAGGGAAACCATTCCTACAACATTGTCGGGGTAAGAGGAGAACCCCACCTGACAACATTAAAGTTGACATTTCCCAGAGACAATCCACGCAAAAGTCCACAGATTAAAAATGTATCGATTCGGTCGAAGGTTCTCGAATAAAGTCTATATTGAAAAAATTAAATCATTTCCGTTTATGGATATTTAGTTTATTATTAATTTCTTTTATTTATTTACTATTTAAAATTGATAATTATTACAAAATGAGTTAGTTCATATTATTTAAAGATTTGTGATCCTTAGATTAAAATATCGATTATTTTATGGTTGTTATCTCGAAGTGCGACAGGGGGCGCCTCGAACTGTCAGAATTGACGTTTGACGCAATGAATGTCATATCAGTTTTGATCAAAATAATATTGTGAAACTGTGTAAAAGAAATTAGAAAAGTGATTTATTGTTGGGAAATGAAACCATCGATACATAGGACTGGTTGACCAATGAATGCAGGTACTTGACACTTTGTTTATTAGAAACGCAGCCGCGAAATGGCAACCTGAGCCAGGAACACAAAAACAATGTAACAACAGACAGACAGACAGACATGACGAATCTATAAGGGTTCCGTTTTTTGCCATTTGGCTACGGAACCCTAAAAAACTGAGGTTCTAAAACGGCCACTATTTCTAATGATTCACTTCGCAACGTCTTTAGCTATTAGTAATAAGAATATTGCTAAGTGGCCATCTTAGACCCTGAGTATTTTTTTTATTTAAGATGGTTTTGCTCTTGATTCTAGGTTAGGTCAGAGATAATGTCCAGGGTGGAGCGAGCTGGTTTAAGTTGATAAGACGAACCCTCTGATCAACTTAAACCAGGCTTTCGAAAAAAAGACTTGGAGTGTTATCATTGGTGACGGTAAAAGTATTATACTGTAATGATCTTGTAATTTTTTGTTTTGTGGCTGAAGCGCTGAGCTCATTAGAGGAGTTGTATTTGTCAGCAAGCAACTGTATGCGGGCTTCTAGATATTTTTTTTTGTTCGTAACAAGCTAAGCTAAAAAAAAAAAATAAGATTTTTAGAAAATCTCTCACACTTTGAACTTTGAGTCTTAGGAATTCATCTCTTTTCTTTTTATCTATTACTTATAACTTCCAATAAAATCATAATCTGGACTATTTTGATTGTTATAAAATGAGTGTCCTGCCCAGTGGAGAGCACTCTTTCTGACTAAAAATCTACCCTGATCCTTCAGTTGTCCTTTTCGTTCCAGAGCCGCGGTCCTGTACAGACAGGTCAATAAGTAGGTACATAAAAACATAGTACGATGTAACAAACTCCTGAAACCCATTGTATTGTATTGTTAGGGGCTCCCTTTTCCGCATTTGGACTCGTAGGTGGTCCGTTATGCGTGAGGTGGGACGATTGGCTATATGAGCCAACCCAGCTCCTTCCAGAAGCTCAGAAGTCTCCTGGGACGTTCACAGGCTTCTTGGAGCGACCTTGGAATGCCAAGGTTTTGTGCCCGTTGGTTAGCAACGCCCTCGCACTCCAGGATTACGTGGGTTGCCGTTTCATCCGCATTCAGGCAGCCCCTGCACAACGGGCTGTCTGTCGCGTTGATAGTAAACAGATGTTTGTTGAGTGGGCAGTGACCGGTGAGCATGCCCACTACAACTCGTAAGTCTGTTCGTTGGAGACTGAGAAGTCTGCTGGTCAGTCGCGGTGTTAGTGCAGGTACCGCCTCTCTAGACTGTCTGCAGTCGGTTGTAGATGCCCATCTGGCATTATGTTTTTTTTGGGTTTGCAGACGTACCCAGGTCCTGAGTTGACCGGATGGGATAGGCAAAAAGGGTGTGGGGCCGGCCACGTCCACATCCGAGCCTCTCCTTGCAAGTTCGTCTGCCGCATCGTTACCCAATGATCCGCTATGTCCTTTTATCCATTGCAAGATGACCCTATTGCGGTTCGAAATTTTTTGCAATGCTAAGTGACATTCATAAATTAGGCTGGACGACATAATATTGCCGTTCAGCGCCGTTAGTACAGCCATACTATCGGATAGAATTCTAATCCCGTAGTTGGAGATGTTTCTTTCCATGACTGCGGTGGCAGCTTGGGTGATTGCTACACATTCACATTGGAATATGGAGCTATGTTCCCCTAGCGGTAGAGATACTTTGATGTTGAGATCCATTGAGAATACACCAGCACCTGTGCCGGTTTTGGTTTTAGAGCCGTCCGTGTAAATTCGGACTTCGTTAACTCCTGATTGATCTCGCTCGGTCTCTGATAGTTGAATTCGATAAAGTTTATCGAACACGTGAGTTTTGGGGATTCTGTCACAGGGCGCTTCAATGTATGGTACATCGTTTAGCGCCCTTTCCCATATTATGGTGTGATTGCCCCTTTGGTTTTTCCACATGCCGGAGTGTTTTAGCCTGATTGCCGCCATACTGGCCTCCTGTTGAATAAAGAGATCCAGTGGCGGCAGACCTAGCATTATCTCCAGCGCATTAGTAGGTGTTGTTCGCATGCATCCTGTGGTGGCTGAGCAGGCCAACCTTTGGAATGACTGCAGTTTTTTACGGGTGGTTATGAGTTCAGTTCTGGGCCACCAAACTACCGCTCCGTAGGTGATTATTGGCCTAATTACGCTCTTATACAGCCATAGTGTTATTTTCGGCGAGAGGCCCCAGGATTTCCCCAGAAGTCTTCTGCATTGCCAAAATGTTATGCTAGCTTTGTTAATCTTGTGGTCCAAGTGTTTGTTCCATAACAGTTTGCTGTCAATAATGATGCCCAGATATTTGACCTCATTAGTTAGGAACAGCTCGGTGCCAAACAGTTTGGGTAATTGTAAACTGCCAAGATTGCGTTTGTGAGTGAACATGATAAGTTCCGTTTTTGACGGGTTCACTGATAGTTCGTGCTCCAGGCACCATTGTTCGACGATCTTCAGAGCCTGTTTTGCCAGGTTACACAGTACATTCTCAAAAGGTCCCGTTATGAGAATGGCTAGATCGTCCGCATAGCCTACCGTATAATACCCATGGTCGGTGAGTCTGCAGATCAGCTCATTGACCACGACGTTCCATAGGAGGGGGGAGAGAACTCCTCCCTGTGGACAGCCTTTTGCTACCACACCTCGGGTCGTGGTATTTACGGTAAATTGAATAGCCCTTTGTCTTAGCATATTGTCTATCCACCCGGCAGTCGTGGGTTCGACCCCATGCCTAGATAGGGCACGGCTAATGCTGTTAAAGGTGGTTTTGTCAAAGGCGCCTTCAACGTCTATAAAGATGCCTAAGGTTGATTGTTTAGATGATAGTCCGTTCTCAATGCGTGATACGACGCTATGTAGGGCGGACTCTGTTGATTTGCCCATACTGTAGGCATGTTGGTTAGCGTTGAGTGGCTTACACGACAGAGCATGCGTTCGAATGTCCCTTTCACAGAGCCTTTCGAGGGTTTTAAGTAGAAAGGATGTGAGGCTGATTGGCCTGAAGGACTTCGGCTGCGTGTAGTCACTTTTGCCGGGCTTGGGAATGAATACGACTTTAACTTCTCTCCATTTGAGGGGAGTGTAACCGAAGGCAATGCATGCTCTGAACAGGTTCACGAGATGCACCACCAGACGGTCATCGCTCCATTTCAGCAGTCCCGGAAAGAGACCGTCCAGGCCTGCTGATTTGTATGGGAGAAAGCTGTTGATAGCCCATTTCACCTTATCATGTGTGACAATTCTCTGGGCTTGGTTCCAGTCGGTATTGGATGCTGAATTGCTGGTCTCAGCTTTCCAGCTCCCTGAGGAGGTAATAACGCAACCTGGAAAGTGAGTTTGGAGCAGCAGTTCGCAAGTCTCTGCGTCCGACTTGGTATACGTGCCATCCGGTTTCTTTAAAGAACCGATATTGCGCTCAGGTTCGCTGATCAGAATGTTTTTCATTCTGGTGGCATGGCTGTTGGATTCTATGTTCGAACAGAAGCGTTTCCAGCATTCGCTTTTCCTGAGACGGATACGCTTCTTGTATTGATGTTGGGCTTCTTTAAATTTATCCCAATCGTCATCCTGTCGGGTGTTTTTAGCTCTATTGAACAGCTTTCTTACCTTGCGACGTAGTTTCTCCAGTTCTGGGCTCCACCAGCTGGTCTTACCTGCGGGGGCCCTTCTTGGCGTCACAAGTGGGCATGTTTTTTCAAAGCAGTCCACTAGAGTCTTGGTGAGTTGATTGTTGTGGGTGTCAATCACCGCGGCGTTGTCATAGCTAGGAATCGGAAGTCCCTTCAGATTTTCCGCCGTTTCCTGAAACCCAATAAAATAACGGTGAAAATAATTAAATGAAACTGAAAGCTGGCGAACGCTTTTAATTATTCGCTGTTAGACGATAATTACTGGCGGTGCTCGCTTAAGACAATGACCGTTATACCAACCTTCTTTGAAGAAAAAAGCTTGAAAAAAACAACTGTTGCCTTTAAACTGACTGGTTATAACTGGTGTTGAAAAGTTTAACACTGAAATGCACTGTATGCTAGTTTCTTCAAGGTCCACATTGTTTGCATCTTGCTGCCAATCGGGTTTTAGGGACAAAGTACAATGGAATGTCACTTATTTAAGACAAATTATTTCAATTCTCACTTTCAAATTCTAAGATGTCTCTTTTAAACTAAATGGTTAAAAAAACAGAAACGAATTGCCAGTACTTGCCAAGTCCAAAACACGCTATTTCCACATAGTGTGTTTCCAATTTGGAACCCTCCGCGTGATAATTAAGCATATGGCGAGTGCCAAATTGGAACCAACACCAGAGAGAAAAAGTTTAATTTAAAAATACAATCACGGTTGCAATTGGAGGAGCGTTAGGTACAGATACATAGTCAAAAGTCATTTGCACGAAATGGACTGAATTAGGGTGCATTTGCAGATTGTATTTAGTGTTGGTTCAGCGTCTCACT
The DNA here is from genome assembly GCA_954870645.1 of Agrotis clavis. Taxonomy (NCBI): domain Eukaryota; kingdom Metazoa; phylum Arthropoda; class Insecta; order Lepidoptera; family Noctuidae; genus Agrotis; species Agrotis clavis. The sequence continues at coordinate 9,619,182 of OX940925.1, forward strand.
TGTTAATTGCTGTGTCTGGCATCGAAAGTATGTTCAATAGGTGTGTCCACAGTCCACACAGAGCGAGCAGCCTTGCGAGGCATTTTCCGCTAGAGGAAACTGCCTCGCTAGGCAGTTTCTCTTGCTGGCTCTGTGTGGACGCGCCTATTGTTTGTCAACCGAGGCACGAAACAATATCCGCGAGCAAAACAAAAACCCGTCACTGGATGGCTCGGACGCTCGGTCGCTTGCCTCGATCGAGACACGTCCACGCTAACCGAGCTGCTCTGAGCGCCAAAAGCCTCGCGAAGCTGCTCGCTCTGTGTGGACGGACCTAATAAAAAATAACAAGCTTAAAGACAAAAAAAAATCGGGCAAGACGTGCGAATGGGAGTTGTGAAAAAAAACGGCAAGTAGTCATGTATTTTGTATGGGAGCCCTTAAATATTTATTTTATCCTGTATTTTTTGTGTTGTGTGTTCGCTGTTATAGTGGCAACATTTCAAAAACAAGACAGTCCCTTGACCCCCGCAGGCATTGTACGACAGCAAAATTGATCTATGGTGTTCCCACATCTGGGACACAAGACCTCTCTCTCTCTTAATGAATGGGTTAGTAATCTTTTACTCAGGCTCAGTGTGGGTTTTTCATGGGTCAAGCGGCTTAAGATATTATTATAACTTTATCTTTTTATTCCTATATTACTTACATCATTTTTAAGGTGGAAGAAAGATCACTTTATCTAAAATTAAAATAAGAACAAAACATAATCAGCGTATAGGTTTTATTTACCCTGTTTTGGAACACAGGCTCTCTTTCTAAGAAAGGGAGTTGGCTGTAATTCATCACACTGGCTCATTGCGAATATGTTCAGGACATGACGGTTTCCTTATGATGTTTTCCTTCACCATTCTGAGACTGTCTTAACATGGCAAGACCCGAGGATAACTAGAAAACAGAAAGATTTCTCTTCTACATTTTAAAATCGCCATGATTAGGATGATACAAATCGTTCTACATTTTGACATTTCGTCGATTGTTACCTATTATTACATCAAAAAAGTCCATTTCTACAGTGTCATACTACGCGTGCTGGCTAGGTTTGAACCCACGATCTGCTGCTTGTAAGTCGGAGCCGTTAACAAAGGGTCACAACTACCCCAAAACTGCTACTATTCTTAAACAAGAACCCACAGACTTAACCCCTAATTGCAGAACCACGTCATAACAATATACGTAGGAGTTCTTGGTACAATTTTCCGATATTGAAAAATTCTCACGTGGTATGGCAAGGTGCTCGGGGGTTCTTAATGAAATTCCTTTCAACCTCCGCCAACGCTCAAGGATACGGTAATTAAGTTAAGGGTTCCGATGCATAGAGAGGTGTATTGAATATAGATATTGAAAGGACGTGGGTTGTATAGGGTTAGAGGTAACTAGATTAATTAATATTTGTGGATTTCTATGAAAGGTAGCACGTGTGGGTTGAAATGCCTAATTATGTTTGTTACTTAGTCTAAAATCTTGGTGCTTTTATCATAATTATTTCTTTTATAATTTTAAAAGGAAAAAGATAACCATAGTTCTATTTTAAAATAATGCTGTGGGCATTTTTCTAATTGATTTTTTATTAAGGCCAAGCCAATAACTAACTGAGACTTATACCGTGGTACCACAAAAACTTTTAAACGTCTGTTGAACATTTGTATAAAAAATGCCAGATTATGACGTTGAAATAAGGTCCGTTTTGCAGTCACACTTTTTTTGTTGATTAAAATCCACGGTGTCGTTCAATAGCCCTTTACGTTCTAGTGTCACAGTTACCTGATGAGACAGTCCCCAGACCGAGTTAGTACCTACCTAGACAAATCAACAGAATATGTAGTTTGTAATTTAGATTAATGGACATGACTGTATGTACTACTGTGTCCAAAAAATAAGGTGACATTTGAATTTAAACTGCGTGCGTTGAAGGATTTGGAGTTTTTTTTTTTTTTTTAGATTGTAGTACTGTCAGAGAATATTATTTGAACGTTATGCGTCGTTTGCGTAACGCTATCCGCCTAAAAAGGCCGGAATTGTGGAAAGATAATTCGTGGTTTTTACACCACGATAATGCACCATCCCATACTGCACTCGTAATTCGTGATCATTTCGCCAAAATTTCGGAACGATATGGGTTGAGTAACCCATATCGTTCCGCACCACCGTATTCACCTGATCTGGCGCCGTGCGACTTCTGGCTGTTCAGCAAGCTCAAAATACCGCTCCGGGGACACACCGTTTTGATAAGATAGAAGAGATTCAAGCCGCAGCGAAGACGGAACTGAAGGCCATCCCAGAAAGTAACTACAAGCAGTGTTTCGAAGATTGGAAAATCCGTTGGCATAAGTGCATTGCATCGGGAGGGGATTACTTTGAAGGGGATGTAATTGATTTGTTAGCATAAATTATTTACAAAATAAATACAATGTCACCTTATTTTTTGGACACAGCTTGTAAATACATTTGCACGCCATTTAATGACAGGATATGCTGAAACATAACATAATTTACTGTAACACCAATTTACCATATTCTAGCAATTAAATATTTTTGATTTGATTTGATACCTGAAAAAAAATGTGTGTAAATGTAAGTTTCGATCACATGATTATTATAGTTGTCACAGGACTGTCTTCGTCGCGGGACTGTCTCATCAGGCAACCGTGACCCTGGAAGGTAAAGGGCAATTGATGGATCACCGTGGATTTCAATCAATACAAGTCTGACAGCCCCTCCTGCCCCGCCCTGGGTAGGAGGACTCATTTGATGATATAACCAAGATAAAAAAATACTTTTTGGCTATGTTATGGTGCTAATATCGTTTTGGCAGGATAATATCGTATTGAAATTGCTTCAGTCTAGATTCATTTTCTCTCAAGGAAACCATTAAAAACTTTTGATTACAATTCCTACCACATAAAATGGTCGCACAACCGTATAAGAACGTTTAACGGATAACTAATTTCATTGAAAACTTCAGACTACCCACAGAATGGCCATTAAAAGATATCGTTACCTACCTTTACAATATTTCTTTGTGAAGTTATAACTTTCAGAAGTAAGTGATAGAGTAGATTGTTTTAACTTTAATAAAAGTGAAGCAATTAATCTTGGCTGATGTGTCACCAATAAAAAGTTTCTTTCAAATGAAAAATGAGATTGTATGAGCGAGTTATTAATTATTTTAAGAAAACTTTTAAGTTGGTAACTAAGGTTTTCTTAAAGCTGTAATTGTGAATGTTTTTTGTTGAAAAAACCTTGAATACGGGGCGAATTTTTCAACTGGGCGTGGATGGCTAAATCCGAAAGAATCAGGAATATCCAAAAACCTTGAAAGGAGTCTCGAAGCCGATTTTGATGAAAACTAAAACTGCATCATTGGATTTTAGAAAAATCAATAAACCTACTCAGGAATCAATCACGTTGATTTTGAAAAAAACTCAGTTTTTTTTTTTTTTTTTTCATTCGCCTTTAATGCCGATGTTCGGGATGAACCGTTAGGAGGTAAATCTCACGCACCACAAAACTTAGTTGAAGCACTGTTTTTGTCCAACTTCAAAAAAGGCGGATTATTAACAAAACCAAAAAAACACAGAGCAGTATAAACTGGAGCAATTACCTCGCCATCACCACATTATTAAATTGATTCTATGGCCGGTATACGGCAATTAATTCGTTTTGTGTCAGCAATAACTTAGTTATTGCAAGCCAGTTCACATGCACTCCGCAGAGTACATGGCATAATGGAGTCATTAAACTGCAAACGTGGAATTGTGGTCTATTCTGAACTTATTTAGTGTTGAATAATTTGATACAAGAAAGAAAATATGTGTGCTGTTTCGTTTCTCACGCAAAGAAGCTTTAGCAAAGGCAAATGATCAATTTTGTATTTTTTCTACAAAGAATAGACAAAGTTATATCCATAGACAATAGGCATACATAAACTCACGCCTTTTTGGCATGGGGGTAGGCAAAAACGACAGAGAAACCTGTTACAATCCCTACATTCTCCTATAGACAATAGAATTCGACTTTGTCTATTATTTGTGTATAGCACGAACGTAGACGACTGAAGAATAAAAACGTCACGTTTACGTTATAATAAATATTTCTACGTACATTCTGTCATTTTTTCTATATTTTCGACAACAAAACTTGTTTTTCATCCCCCCATCTCGGAAAGGCTATTTTTTCTCTTCGATATCTGAGCGTAAAAGCCGATTTTATCCTCTAGTGGATAAAGTAAATTGAATTTAGAACAAGCACGTGCGCCAAAGAGTTGTACCAGTAATGGCGGCTGCTGACCCCAACAGCTGATCGCATCTAGTGCTGTGGTGCCAACTTGACGTTCGAAGGTCGTCGTACCACATCAAATTTCAAAAATAGAATTAGATGCCTCGCATTAGGTGTGAAAAGCAGAGTACGGACCTCGGGAGTAAAGCTGCGTTGCCTTGGGCTAACTTGAATCCCGAACCAGAATCCTTTGGTTCGTAATCTAAATTTTTGTTACAATCTCAGACTCGGAACCTTCTTGACTCAGAACTTTTTTTAACCTTATTTTTTTATTTGCTTTGTGCGGTTTTCTTTTCACGTCATGTTGTTAAGACAAACCAAGATAAAATAAGAAACTTGAAAACTAATACCTATACTAGATATAACTATATTTCTTTTTAATTTAAAAAATATTCTGTAATACTTACCTATAATAATGTAGTAGTCAATACCTAAACTGAAATAAAAGTACCTATCTTGTGTTTGTACAATGTACATCTTTTTTTTAGCGTTTAGTCATTTCCTCGCTGAGGTGGGATGAAAAGTTACGTGTTGCACTCGAGTGCAAAGATTTTTCACCTTGTGCTCTTTTGATTCCGTCGCTACGCCTCATGATTCTAATTTTTGAATCACTCGTTGCACTCGTGATTCAATTTTAGAATCATTCGCTTGCTCGGTCATCAAAATTGAGCACGCGGTTAAAAAGCAACTTTGCACTCTTGTATAACAAATAACTATTTACGGTGTCACGCGTGCTGATGCGCCGATGTGAGAAAGCATAGTTATATGTGCATACCATCTCATATTTTACTGATAGTAATTGCTGTTCTAGGAAAAGAGAAAATTAAAAAAGTAATCACCAGCAGAATGTCCCATTATCATGATCTGCACGTCTTCAATTTATTTGCACGTTCTCTTACAACTCTGTGTGCTGGGGCAGATTATACATTTATGTTTTACGAAGCACTCCATTTACTCATACGCTGTGGCACTTCTAACTAGTTTATATAGCGAGCTGTAAAATTGCGGTTTCTGTTATAACCTTTAACGGGGCTACAGTTTTGAATCCAGCCAGTGGCGAGCCTATGATATTAAAGTGGAATGGTTTCATATATTTGTGATAGTGTGGCCGCAAGAGCTTTTGTTTAGAAAACCAGAATACGGCATGATAAAGTATCAACTAGAATATGAAGCAAAAAAAATTTTTCTTTCTACTTTTTCATACATTAAACGCAGTTAATACATCAAGTGCGCTGTAAATTAAATACAGAAATCTTGTGAAAAGGCCTCTGGGCCTATTTGATTCACTAATCACAAAACATGTCTTAACACAAAAAAGTTAAACATCTGTTAAACTCTTGTCTGAAAAAACTGTCAACGTCAAAACGGCATTTCATTTTGATGTAAGGGTTGTTTTGCAGTTACACTTTTTTTAGACAAGTGTTCAACAGATGTTTGTAGTAAGGCTGTTTAGTGTTAATGTTTAGTTTTAAGTAAGTTAATTTGTTGTTAAAATTGTTATTGTGCTAATAAACGTTGTTCTTAACTTTTTCCTTATTCTGAGGCCATAGTATGCCATTAATTAATGGACGTGCATAAAAACATTTTCACCCTTACTACAAAAATGATAAACGTTTGTTTAGCACTTGTCTAAAAAGTGTAACTAATAAAAACCGCATTTGACGTTGATATAAGGCTCGTTTTGACGTTGATATAGGGCTCGTATTGACGTTGATATAAGGGTCGTTATGCAGTTACACTTTTTTTAGACAAGTGTTCAACAGATGTTTAACTTTTTGTAGTAAAACTGTTGAAGTCTATTTTCGCGATATCAATGGCATTTCCCGTTAGTGTGCCCCCCGCATTCCATTAAAAATTCTTTCCCGGAAATTCTCAACTATACAAAAAGCCAATACACACCGTGTGCACAACAAGATAACCGTGTTATAGATAATGTTTCAACCGACCCCTGTTAGCCGGCCCACCAGTTAGCCGGATATTAGTCTAACACAATTAATCCGGGCAGGGTTTCCCACTTTACGATACTATATACGGACCTCTAATTTTCCTTAATTAGAATAGCGGATGTTAATTGGTAGTCTTCATTGATTAAGTCTTTAATTTTAGGGTTTTATAAAGAAAAGTTTTCAGTTTTTAGATGCGATTAAGACTCCTTACTTTTTTTTTTTTTTTGGTGTGTTGAAATCATCAAATGTACTGCGGCTCCTGGAACGCAATGGGCATATGAAGGAATAGCTTCCGCTCCACCCAGTGTGGGAGGACTCATTTGATGATTTTTGCACCCAAAAAAGTTAAAGTTAAGTCAAAAATCCAAATCCAATCCTATAGGTAGTTCATCCATGGTCGCGGGACTTATTCCATCAACGTGACCCCGGAACATAAAGGGCTATTGAAGGACACCGTGGACTGTAGTCAGAACAAGTCTGACAGTACCTCCCGCCCTGCCCAGGGTGGAAGGTCTCAATTGATGATTTTACCACGTTAAAAAAAAAAATTAAAAAAAAATAGGTAGTTCATCCATACATCCTCACAAAATTTCGCATTTATAATTTGTAGTAAGGTACTGTGTATGTGTATACCCTATATAAAATACAATTATCTGAACACTAAGCCACTTAAGCAACACAAGATCGTCATATTTCCTCTTTTCATGTTTATCAGAATGATGTTAAAGCCGATTTGGACCGTACTTCTAAAACATGAAGAAAAAGCAATTTCACAAAATGAAGCTTTAACCCGGCGTCATTGAGGTTGGGTCAAAATGACCCGGCTGGTTTTGAATTTGGAATATTTTTGAAAGTGTGCGTACGACGCTGCCCTTCTGTGCAGTAGCTGGAGCCAATAGTGTGTTCTAAACGTTTCTGACGAGAAATCAATGTGACAGCCACTGAGCTGGAAGCTACACGCGTTTAATTTTCAAAAAGGTAATTTTGACCCATCCTCACAATTGACGTTACCATTTTGTGCCATTATCAAGTAATCAATTTTTATCATTGTTTATTGATTTTTGGTGTGTATGTTAACGGTTTTTTCTTTTCGCTTTTCGATTTTTTTTCTACTCACTTTCGTCGATACACTTTCTCATAAGAGAAAGCAGATTCCTCTAAAATTTACATATTTTCAGTCTAATCTCCTACGCACATTTTTTTTATAATGTCAATCATCAAATAAGCTTCTCTTCAGTCTTCCTACCCAGGGCAGAGCGAGAAGGACTGTCAAACTCGTACTGACTAAAATCCACGGTGTCCTTCAATAGCCCTTTACGTTCCGGGGTCACGGTAATTCGTAAGACCCGCGACCCCGGCAGATTTTGCCCTCTAAATGAGCCCCGACATTAGCTGACACTCTTTGACGCGCGTGGAACACAACACAACACGCGCCGTCGACCCGGGCATGGTTCATGGTCGGACAGTGAGTCGCCCATTACTCCTAGTCCGCATGCTCGCACCTACGGTGGCCGGGGCTCATCTAGCGACGTCTGTCGTCGTGGGCGCATCTACCACTGCGGCTGGCGTGAAAGGTAGGCGCTGTCCTCTACCTCACGCGTCCCGCCTCCTCCTTAGCTGACTGAGGATACTTTTTGGGGAAGGATTTGTTAGTTCATATCAGAAAAGTCTCGTGCAAAATTACGCGATGTCCGCAAACACTTTCAAGTGTGTCCTGCTAAAAGAGACCGCAAAACAAAGCACACATATCAAGCTTGCCCCAAATATATTTGTCCTGAACACCTCATATATTTTTGTAGTCACTGCGTCTCTAACGATGAGTGTAATTAGTGTTTTTATTTTTTTTTTAAAAGACATAATCCTTCAGGTTAGAAAAATGCCATAAGTATACAAATATACTGATTACTGTAATGACAATATCCTAAAAGCACAACAGATCCCTATTTCGTTACTTTTTTTATAAGTTTATGTAAAATTTTATTAAACCTAATTAAATATTTCTGAATTATGTTTTTCTTTTTTATTTTCAACAAATAAATACTCTAATAATTGTATAACAACGCAGTTTACGAATACACTCAATAACTATGGAAATATCTCGATTTTAACAAACGGGTAATATTGACCCACCTCAACGCCCATGTGCCTATTTCCTACCACAATGACGCCGGGTTAACGTTTCTTGATTTCCTGTTTTTACCTTCGAACACTTGTTTAATTTACAAGACTCCTTTTGTTCATAAATCAAAATTTTGAAATGTAATACAAAACCAAGTCCTTTGACAACATTAAGTAGACTTTATATTACTTAAGACTAAGTTGTGTGACTCCAAATTGAACTTATTCAAGCTGCCACTCTTTCTAAGTTGAAAACCTTCCTAAAGATCTTGTATTTGCATGTACATTGTACAACCAGCAAAAGATTTTTTTTATTAATTCTTGTAAGATCATCAAACGAGTCCTCCTACCCAGTGCGGGGCGGGATCCTGTCAGACTTGTACTAACTAAAATCCACGGTGATCCTTCAATAGCCCTTTATGTTCCAGGATCACGGTTACTTGATGAGACAGTACCGAGGCCCCAGCTGGCTTTGGCCCTGAAAGGGGGGCCCCGTCAGATTGCTGCCGCCGCCGCCGCCGAACATCAAACAGTAGCAAATGGAGGCGCAGCCGCAGCGCGGCGCGGCGGCGGCGCGCGGCGGCGGCATCGTGCACACGAGCGCTTAAGCTGCGAACAAATTATCGCGGCTTATTCATTATCTAGCCAGTACATTTAATACTACACTGTGCAAACTGTCGGTCGTAAGACGCGGACGTGACCTTGAGCGTTCGGACGTCCGAACAGAATCTGGCCGGCTGTCGTCCGAACTACCGTGCACACTGCTAAGCCGCGTCCCTCAGCCGCGGCTGACGGACGCGTCCGATAATATGTTCTCAGCTTTACTTTCATTGTCCGTTAAGACAACATAGCGCCAACTTGCAGATACATAGAAATTATATAAAAAACTATCGATTTCCTTTTAGACCACGCTGACTTGGCTATTACCAATCTGGGTCACGACCAAAATATTCACACTGTGTACATTTGCAGGCCGATAAAGATATAATGTCCATTTGGGTTAGCATTATGACCACTGTTTTTGGCACGTTTGAAGTGCTATTCAACCGTTCCAGCGTGATGTACTGCCTTTTTGATATTGAGAATGCCATATTTTAACATTTTTGCTGACAATAGCAAACAACAAAAAATAATTATTATTATTATTGGTGTAGGACGTAGGTAGTTGTTTGAAAGGGGTGGTTGTAAGTTCGCCACAAAAATTATTCCCTTCGAAAAAAAAGTTTTGATCCTGTTCTCCTAGTCCTTTCTGTTCAGATTCCACATTGTATCCTCGTTTTCGGTAGTTTTGTGCTGGATTTTATAATTTAGTTGTTCCCTATACCAGTGCGAAAAAAATGGGTCGAATTTACCTATAGGTAATAAACAAATTTTAAAAAATATAAAAAAAAACCTTTGGCAATTTATATGGCAATTTATACATACTTTTTTTCATAGGGCATATTTTTTGTGGTAAACTTACAAGCCTTTGAAAGGTATGCACATTCAGACAGACTTATTATTGTGTGTCTTTGTAACGAAACAGTTCAGGAGATTTCGTGACGGTCGTTCATAAACAAACATTCATGCATCCACTCTCTTAATCTAGCAGTTTCAAACGATCTTTTTTATCAAATGAGTCCTCACAGTCATATCGTTCAGGAGGGACTGTCAGACTGGTACTGACTAAAATCCACAGTGATCCTTCAGTAGCCCTTTACGTTCTAGGGTCACGGTTGCCTGATGAGACAGTCCCGCGACCCAGTTTTAAAAGACCTGTGTTATAATTATTGGCCGTTAGCAAAGATGCCGTAACTACTCCTAATTCTGTCTGGAAGATTACTTTCTCTTTAGATCACAAAACCCTCGTTCACTAATTATTCTACAAAACAAAAAAAGGCTGAAGCATTTTATAAATCAGCCAGTGAAAAAAATAAACGAGGCACAATCGCTCAAGAGATTCAACGAAGGAGATCGTTTAGAACGCATCAACTTCTTCATATTAAAGAAAAAAAAACAGAGCATTCTCTTTAGTCTTCTATTTTTTTCTGTTTTTACTAGAACGACACCAGTACCCTTATCACGAGTTTTCACTATTTTACTTTCAGCGTTTTTCCAGTATTTACAGCGTTTCTTGTCTCGAAGAATGGAACAGCGCCTCTCGTGTACAAAGAAGGAACTAATTTTTAACTAATGATAAGGCCTCTGAGGCTTTATCATGAGTTTTCAGTTATTATGACGTAAAGTAAACTGGAACTTTAACATTTCAAATTAATAATAATAATAATAATTGTTTATTGATCAAGAAGGTACAGATGATGTGAGAACAGAACTTAAACTAGTAACAGCAAGATAGTTATACAAGAACATGATTATGGAATACGTGGTACATCTGTTGACAATATACGTTTCCCTGTCTCTTAAACTAGGGTAAACCTGTATCTTAAGAGACAGTAGATGGCCAAAAGGCTAAGTTCTCGTACTACATATTTAGTAAGTGAGGACACTGTCGATCTGTCTATTCACAATTTAAACAATTATAATGATTAAGAAAAAATTAAATAATGAACTAGTTAATAATTAACAAACGAAATAAAAATAAAAACTAGTAATGAACTTATTGGAATTTTTGTGAGTGTGTATGTATGAGTGTGTGAGTGTGTGTGTGTGTGAGTGTATGTGTGTGTGTGTGTATGTGCGCGCGTAGGTGCATGAGTGGGCAATTAATGCTAGGTTAAGTAAGTTAGAAGTGATTCGGTTTTATCATAATCTTGTTGAAATAGCCACTCTGTCAGTTTCTGTTTAACTTGCCATTTTGTCAGATCAAGTATATTTAGGTGATTATGAATTTTTCTGTAAATGAGAGAGCTCAGGATAAGATATTGATGTTTGGCAAAGGCAGTTCTATGAGGAGTACTTGGAGGGATAAAGGTGCGTTTTTTCTGGTTGGAAGGGGAAAGAGATGAATGCTTTTTAAGAACCGAGTAGAGCACAAAGAGTTGGCGAACTGTGAGAACTTTACAATCGGAGTACAGTTGGGTTGTTGGGTATCTGTAGGGTTTTCTGATCATCACTTTGAGTATAGCTCTCTGCGCTCTCTCTAGTTTGAGAAGGAGTGTTTTACATGTCCCTCCCCACACTGTAATACAATATCCTAGTACCGATTGACACAGGCCGAAGTACACCATTTTTAAAGTGTCGAGATTAGCAGAGTCTCTCAAGGACTTAAAAATATGTACGAGACGGAGGGTTCTGCTGGTGAGAGCCTCAATTTGTTTATCCCATTTTAGTTCACTGTCTATTTGTACACCTAGATACTTAACGCTGCTTGTTCTGGTAAGTTTAGGACAGTTGCATGACATGAGCGGACTAGGAGGGACCTGACATGAATGAGCAGTGATCGAGAACGTATCTGACGGTGAGTTATTACGTCTTATAGCAAATGGTATATAGGTGGATTTTAGTAGATTGAGTGTAAGTAGGTTCGAGTTTAACCATGTCATTACGGTACTTAATGCTGTCTCTGCTGCAGTTTTGACACTATCCCAAGTAGGCCCATGTACTATTATCGCCGTGTCGTCAGCGTAAGTAAAGATTTGACATTGTGGTAGCTTTAGATTGCATAGGTCGTTAATGTAAATTTGGAATAAACTAGGCCCCAGGATGCTACCCTGCGGGACGCCGAAGGAGACAACTTCTTCGACACTGAGGTAAGTATTGATTTTAACACGTTGTGTGCGGTCTCTCAGGTAGTCTTTAAATATTTCTAAGGCAATTCCTCGCACTCCAAGCAACTCCATTTTAGAGATCAGTAGGGAAACAGAAACTGTGTCAAAAGCCTTGGACAGGTCCAGAAATATGCCTAGGCATTTAGTTTTTCTATCCAGGTTCTTCGCTACATGTTGCGTCAAGTCAAGTACTGCGTGTTCTGTTGATATACTTTTCCGGAAACCGTACTGATTGTCAGCGATTATATTGAACCTGTCCAAGTAATCTTTAAGGCGGTTGTTGAGTATCCTTTCCAGAATTTTAGAAAGCACTGGTAACACCGATATGGGTCTATAGTTGTTGACACAGTTTCTGTCTCCCCCCTTATGAATAGGATGTACTAATGCCTTTTTTAAGGCACCAGGAAAGACACCATTTTGCAAACAACGATTAAAAAGGTAAGTTATGTGAGGCACTAACACATTTTTACAGTTCTTTAAAAGTAAGGGTGATATTCCATCCCAGCCAACAGCACTGTCATTTTTTAATTGAAGTATAAGTGACTCAACTTCGGCTTCATCTACATCTAGCAAAACCAATGAGTTGATAGTTGGGTTGGAGATGTTATAAGATGACGAGCAGTTTTTTGGGAGCAAATGGGGTTGTGCACTGGATTGAATGTTTGACGCCAGATTTTTGCCAACGTTAGCAAAGAAATGGCATATTTTGTTTACGGAAGAATAGGGATCATCGCATAAATTTAGAAGCTCATCTGGTATAGTTCGAGTTTTAGATGTGTTTGTAATATTCTTAATGGTTTTCCACAACTCTCTAGGATTATTTCTAGTTCTCTCCAGTTCACTTTTTTCATATGAAATTTTTAACTTACGAAGTAAGGAGTTACAAAAGTTTCTATATCGAGTGTAGGTTAGCCTAAGTATTAGATTATCGGGTGCTTTTTTGGACTTGGTATGAAGTTTATCACGGTTTTTCATACATTTTATAAGACCTGGGGTTATCCACGGTTTCAAAGTACGCTTGCGTTTTGGGATTTTAATTTGTACTGAGTTATTTGATATTATAGATGTTATTATAGCGATGAATTTATTCATGGAAAGATTCGGATCGTTTGTTACATAAATATCTGAAAAGTCTGTGTTTTGTAGATTATGCACAATAGCTTCATGATTTATACGGGTGGTGGTGTGTCGTAACTTTCTAATAAGTTTGGGGTCAGCAATAGATAAAAGAGTGGGTCTATGATCGGTAATGTGGGAGTCCAGCACAAGTGTGGTAACAGGTAAGTTGGTTTTTAGAAAAGTGTGATCTAGGCACTTGTCTAGCCGGGTAGGGAATAAGTGGGTAGGGAGAAGTCCGTGAGAAGCATTAAGCAATAAATATTCTAGGCTTCGCTGGTTTCTATTATCTTGACTTATGTCAATATTAAAATCCCCAACAAGAGCCACGTTAGAAAAGGAGGATATTTCACTGTAGACGTGATTAAGACTTACTAGAAATTTATCATAATTTTCTTTCGAATTGTATGATGGCGAGCGATAGACTGCCACCACTGCCAGCTTATTATCTAATTTACATACCAGGCAATTTCCACAGTCAAATTCCGGTTCCCACACTGTACTTTTCAAGCCTTCTTTTATATAGATATATAAATTGACAAATTTCAAGGAAAAAATTAGTTCCTTCTTCGCACACCAGAGGCGCTGTTCCATTTTCCCATACAAGAAACGTGTAAATACTGAAAAGACGCTGTAAAGTAAAATAGTGAAAACTCGTGATAAGGGTACAGAAGGTGCCAGATTTTCTGTATTACAAGATGTCAAAGGAAAATCTACCCTCTTGTTATGACGTCAGAATAATATAGTCAAGATAAAAAATGTTTCTCGTTTTATTTGTGTATAGCTGTCATAAAGATTCAAGAAAGCTCTCCTTGAATATTATTTTAGCGTTTCCATCTTGAAGTTGAAGGATGATGGCTGTAAGGCTTAATTTGTTGGGTGCTTGTACTCCCAAGTAACACAAACGTGTCTAGAAACGTACTACTAGATAGCTTATAGAATTAAATTGAATTGTCTACCATAAGAATAAAATATCTATAAGCAATCTTCTAGAACGCTTATAGACAGAGTTTAGTAAAAGTGGGCACATTCTTGTACCCTCTCTTAAGAATGAGTTAAGAAAACATGACTAGATAGAGTTCAGATCAAATTGACTTAAGAGATGTTTCTAGTGTCTCTCTAAACCGTTTATAGACCGCACGTTTATCTAGTAGCGTACTAGTAGATAGTTTATAGATAGAGTTAAGACCTTTAAAGGAATCATTGCTCGTCAAGTTTTAAAACCAAATGATCTTAAGACTAACAACTTTAAGTAACATTTTACTAGTGACGCATAATGGCGTGGAACTTACAAGAGTTATTTTACTTAATAATATTTGCATCATGGCGTAACAAATTTATTACTTTTTATTAATTTGTGTTTTAATAATGGGTAAATAAGCAAATCAATATGCGATTGAAATTCTATCGTTGAATATTATGTAAAACTCTTGTAAAATAAGAGCGCCCGCTGTAAATGTAAGATTTAACATTATTTTTTCAAAATATGAATATTATTTGGTATAAGCAAATTTTCGAATTTACAGTTTAATGCTTAAAATACTCATTTTATTTAAAATATAGTAATTTAAAACATATCAAATGTCTAATTAGACATAATTTAATGATAAAAACATTAAAATACGTAACAAAAATTATTGGAAGCAAAAAATAGGCAATAAAAATGGCGTCCAGATAAAATTTACTTGAAAACCGATTTCTATAGAACAAACAGTCTAGAGATTTTTTTTGTAGTATGGCTCTAGAATAATTTTACTTACTACATACTAAACTATCTAGTGAGAGAATAAACAGATTTAAGAGTGGTTTAAAATTATCTAGTAACTGTCACTCTGTATTCCTTTTTATCTTGTCACAGTATTTCTAGACGCTCTTCAGTGAAGAGGTAATTTCATGTGTTGTGAACGTAAGACCATTTTATGCAGTAACAAACCAATATAATTAATCAATACAAGAGGGTACCCGAGTAAAAAGTATTTCTGATTTATTTAAGTATAAACAATGTGAGAAATAATAATTATAATTGTAATTACATTAATACCCTTTCATTTGATACTCACATCATTGGGGTGGATTTCAAACAGCCAGTCCGCCATCTTGAATTTAAGTCACCTGACAATTTTTTTCGTATTCCTGACAGCAAACCTTTTCATTTGATACGCATATCATGGGGGTGGATTTCAAACAGCCAGTCTGCCATCTTGAATTTAAGTCACGTGACTATTTTTTCTATTTCTGACAGCAAATCCTTTCATTTGATACCCATATCATTTGGGTGCATTTCAAATAGCCTGTCCGCCATCTTGGACGTCTGCCATCTTGGATTTAAGTCACGTGACAATTTTTTTCGTATTCCTGACAGCAAACCTTTTCATTTGATACCCATATCATGGGGGTGCATTCCAAATAGCCTGTCCGCCATCTTGGACGTCCGCCATATTGGATTTAAGACACGTGACTATTTTTTTCGTATTCCTGACAGCAAACCTTTTTATTTGATACCCATACCCATATCATAGGGGTGAATTTCAAACAGCCTGTCCGCCATCTTGGATTTAAGTCACGTCACCATTTTTTTCGTATCCCTGACAGCAAACCCTTTCATTTGATACCCATATTATGGGGGTGTATTTTAAATAGCCTGTCCGCCATATTGGATTTAAGTCATGTGATTTTTTTTTCGTACTCTTGACCTTTACCTTTTCATTTTTGATACCCATATATCATCAACAATTTTCTACGTTTTGGAGGAAGTTACTAGGAAGTTTCGATTCTTTTTCGGTCGTCTCTTTTTCATTTTTCTTACTTTTTAAATACTTGCGGATTTTTCGACGAAAACCACCAGATCTTTTAATTTGTTTCATCTTCTCCATTGCATAAACTCATCCAATTTAAATTTCTAGTGCAAATGCACTTAACTAAGCCACTTTTAAGGATAAAAACTCTAAAAACACGACTTCTCTATCAGTTTTCTAGACAAACTTAAAAATATCTAGTAAAGTATTTTATCTAGACTGAAGTATCTATAGAAAAAAAAGATAAGAGTACCATTAGCTAAAATGGAATATCTGTAGAAAGTTTTGTCTTCAAATATATCGTTTTATCTATAAAACTACTTCAAAATAGGTACCTTTAGGCTTTTTTAACTATTTGTAGAGTATTTTATCTAGAAACATTCGTTATAACTATAAACGTACTTAAAATAAGTGTTCTATAGAACAAATGCTCTTAAAATAATAAAGCTTTAGATAAAAAACTCTATAAGATTAAATGTTCTTTATCAAACCCATCTTCAGAAAGCCCGTATCTAAAGATTAACCCTGAATAGACAGTCTATAGACAGATTGGTTTTAAAACATCCAGACTGTGTTACTTGGGCTTTGTATTATTTTTATAGACATCTGGGAGTACATAATCAGCATAATCGGCCTATAATATTTCTACTGGCAAACAGGCCTCATCTCTGTAAGAAGAGATGGTCTTTAATGGGTTACATATATTGTTTCATATCATCAAATTGGTTCTAGGAAATGTCGGTTTCATCACGATTTTTTCCTTGACCGTTAAGATGCGATTACACTGGTGTGCTGCACTGTGCGTCACAGTGTGCAGCAGAAAATATGGTCTCAGTCAAGCAAACACGAACAAATTGTACGCGGACATTCTAAAAATGTTCAAATATGTAATTACAATAGTGTATATGTCGCACACTATTTTGGTAAAATCGTAACCTTAGAGAGCAGTGGTGATAAAAATGGGCAGTCAAAACCGTAAAAAAACGCCAACATTAAATTAAAATTCAAAGCACCTACACTAGTTAATGCATTGGCTGTGGCTTTAAACCAGCCAACTATTCAAAATGGCCACTTAAAGTGGCATTAACTAGTCAAAACTAGCCTAGAACGAAGTAAAAATCGTTACAACCTCATTCAAGGAATTAAAAGTACTCGCAGTCGTAAGCAAGTGCTAAACACTGTAAAAAAGTCATGAAGTGAGGGTTAGAACACATTATCGACATGGGCAAGTATTCTAGGTGTAGTGTAACCCGTATCAGTTTAAGAGACAAAAATTATCTTCAGTGAATATCAGTCATTGAGGCACGTTCGGGCGTCGCCGATGTGAACCTTGCTTAAGGACTGATAGCTTTACTTGCCTTGTATGTTTAATTTTTAAACACGTTTTATTTTGATTTGTACTCGTTTTGAGTTTTCATGTAAGAAATAATCAATTTCATTCAGTGGTATTTGTATGAGAGAGAGTAACATACATCTATCTAATCACTCTCGCAAACTTTCGTATTTGTGCTAGTCTGACCATCAATATTAACCGGTTTTTTTTTTCAGGTCCAAAATATTATATGTATTTTTCTTAGTTAAGTATATTTTTCTAATAATTTACAGCAATATAAATTTTTCAGACTTGGTCGCTATTACTATGATTAAGGTTTAAAACGGGATATTTCATAACATCTAGTTCAGTTCATCCGTGAACATGACGCTTGTAAGCTCCTTCGTACACTAGTCCGTGTATTCCCGTTCGTCCACTTGACTTCGTCCCACTAGTGGGACGAACGGGAATTCGCTAAATATTTTCCCGATCGTCCCACTACATTTTTTGAGTGGACGAACGGGAATAATTTATTAATTTTTTTTTGAAGTTCTATTGGTCCCACTAAATAATATAAGACTGGTGGTTTTAATTGGTAAAAAAAAACAAATTTGGAATAAAAATCCGTCATTTATTAAGGAATAAAAATCACAGTAAAAATCACAGAATCAACTTTGCGATAACTCGCAATATTTTTTTAATTAAGAATAAAATTCTCCTTAAAACTAAATAAGGTTTCCTATTCAAAAGCGGTTGTTTAAAAGTAAAAAAAAAAATGTGATTGATACTTAGTATGTGCTATTAATGGTTTTTTCATAATAGTAAAATAAATCAACAGCTATATTTTGCATAAAGATAAATAATAGTATTCCATGTTTTGTTCTAGTGATGAAATTCTGTTAGTCTGTGGAATATGAGATATAAGGAAAAGAATAATATAGCGCTTGTCGAGAACGAAGTGGAGTAAAGGACAAGAAAACTACGAAACAATGAATAAACATATTTCTGCACAAATCTTTTTAGTGGGACGAATGGCACTAATCGAAAAACATATTCCCGTTCGTCCCCTCTTGAATTAGGAGTGGGACGATCGGGAACAAATTAAATATTATTTTTGTAAATTCCCGTTCGTCCCACTAGTGGGACGAAGTCAAGTGGACGAACGGGAATACACCCACTAGTCGACGCAAGTCTCCGATACCTTACGATTTTGGTATTCATTGACGCGTGCTTGTGTTCGAACCTCTATGGGTTTGTATTGCGATAGCCGCTTGGATACCGAAGTCGTAAGGTATCGGAAACTTGAGTCGCCTTATGTACGAAGGGCCTAACAGTGCCGAAATATCGGAAACTGAAAACAAATAATAAGCATGGTAAATATCCCGTTCTAAACCTTATTAAAGTTACAGCAAAATATGAATTTATTTATTGAGTTCAGCAGCCTGAAATGAGACAAAAAACCACATTTGCAACAAAAACGACATTTCTAACATTCAACAATCTTTCAAAGGTGATTATGAAATAAACAGACATTTATGACTTTGCAAAGCGAAATTCAGCGAAAACATTAAATTACTCTCCTTTGTGTAAGTTCAAAAAGCCAAACGAATAAAACCATACTGCATTTAGAAGCGAGATTATGAACACCAATGGAGTCACTAAAATAGTCTAAAAGCCAAATTAATATTTTAGTCCACCTTCATAATTAACAAAGTAAAGAGAAAATGCCGCATAGTGTACCCTGTTTCACGTCGTGCATTTTAAACGAGTCGGGTTAAATTTTATTTGGTTTTCCAACTACACAGTGTCTTTCCCGACTCAATACAGTCTTCATACACTGTGTGTTACACAGTGTTGATATATTCTTTTGTTTAGGACTGCGTGTTGGGTACGACAGGGTATCACATTCGGTCCGAATGTAATTACGAGTTTGCCAACTTGTGTGAGCCTGGGTGTGAACTCTGAATGGAGCTTTGCTACGGTTCATTTGTTAGGGTCGGTTAATAAAAGTGGGTAGTTAAATAGTTTGGTGTTAATCTTTTAAAGGCGTTGGGGTATTTCATGACTGAATAAGTGATAAGTAATGTTAGAAAGATTCAAACTAAAACAATAGGCGTTTGTTATTTGTAATATTGTTTAAAGTTGATCGGCAACACTAAACTTTAGTTTGCAGTATTAATTCTTTTATTTCTGAATTGTCTTTTTTTAATTTTACTGTGGACACTTTTAACTTGCTACATCGTTCTCACATTTGTAATATTTTGGCGATCTAAAAAGAGTGTCCATGGAGTTTCTTACACGTTCTTCTCCATAGAGATCTACTTTTTGGAACGGGCATCTACGGTACTTCACAGTTTTTATGTCTTGTGACTGGGACTGTAGCACCATAACTTTGTAGTGTTTAATTATATTTTAATGTCTTTGACAATTCAAAAGTGCCTGTAACTGGTCTACTTGAATTAAATGCTTTTGATTTGATTTGATTTGATTGACAGTAGGTGAAAAATCGTAGATCTATTTAGATATTACTGTGTATAGAACTGAAAACAAACCTTCCAAAAATTTAAACCACAGGTTTTCACTCATTTTACCCAGTGATGCGTTCAAAAGCCTTTGTGTAAACACAATTTTTCATTCCTATCCATACAGCATAAGTTAGGGTTACTACCCACATAAGCCAGCTGACATTTTCGGTTCTGCATAAATGTCAAAAAATAAAGCCGACCCGGCCGTATTACAACGTCTTAAAATCAGGCTTGTTCCAGTGAGTGAAAGAGACAGAGGTATACAAGTCGTCTAGCGCCATAGCGCCATGGAACAAGCCTGGTTTTAAGCACGGTTTTAAGCCGGGGCCAGGAGCCGTATTACAACGGCCGCTGAAGTAATTACGGCACACGTTCGATTTCAAACGGATAGTTCATTCGGGTCGCCACATTTTGATTCGGTAGCATTTGCGGTATGCAAAGCCGAGCGGCATAAATCGGCAGTTGCAAAGCCGAATGAATATCGAATATTCATCTACAATTATTATCTTCACCCGATGTGTAAATTAGCCCTTTTTTATGTCAGTGCCCAGTGGTGACCCTGTGGTATCGGCCCCGACTTACGAGTTGTAGGTCGTGAGTTCGAACCCAGCCAGGCGCATTACTTTGTGTAACTTATTTCATCACTACTGCTCTCAAAACGGTGAAGGAAAACATCGTGAGGAAACCGGTATGTTCTAGAATCAAAAATTCAAAGACATTTGACATCGACCAACCCACACTGGGCCCGCGTGGTGGATTAGGGCCCACTCTCTCTCATAGAGAGGAGGCTTGTGTAAGCAGTGGGAACATTATAGGCTGATGATGATGATGATGATGATGAGTTCTCCTGTCCTTGATGGAGTGGAAGGGACTGTTGCGTACTGACTTTAAACCAGCGTGTTCCTTCAACTTTTTTTTACGTTCTTTTGGACAGTTCCGCGACAACGGCGGGCGTTTTTACCATATATAGGGGCCCCGCCAGTTGGCTGACTGCTACTGACACGTCGTCGGTCGACCCGAGCTAGGTCCTTGGTCAGACGGCGAGCTACCCATTACTCACCGCCTGCAATCTCGTGTACAACAACCCTTAAGAAAAACTCCTATTGTAAGCTTTAGGATGTTTGTATAAGGTATTTAATCTATCTGCAGGCAAATCCGGTATGTTTGTGTTAGTATAATTATGTTTGTCGAGGGACATGTGCAGTCAAAATGGCGGGTAAACTGATTTCTCTGTTAGTTCTAGGGACCGTTGAGTTAAAAGTAAATTGTTCGGAGGTAGTGATTTCATCTGTGTTTGTATTGAAGAGTTTTAGAGAAGTTGGTTTTAGATTCTTTTTTCCAATATATTTTTTTATTGGTGAAGTTGTGTTTTGTTGAAGAAAAAAAGAGATATTTTACGGGCTTGTTTAAGGACTTTAAGGTATACTTTTGTTTAGCATTCAGTGAGCTGAGCGTCTTGGAGGGAGCAGCGAGCCGATCAAAGACCAGAGTGGAGGACTTTAATTAAAACCAAAGTGCGTGATTTTGATGATGTGATTTTGTTCTGTGTATGAATGGCAAGCCTACCTCTGGTGATGAACCATAAGGGCTCCTGTACACGATGCCGCCGCCGCGCCGCCCCCGCTCCGCCGCCGCTCTGCTACCGCGCCGCAACGGTGTACTACAGGTCGGTTTTGGCGTGGCGGCGTCGCGTCGGAGGCATCGTGTACATGAGCCGTAACGATATAGATAGTGTATGACACAAGCCAATGCAATGCTCACATACTCGCATGAGCTTTGGTAGCTATTGTTCACAAAGAAGACATGCGAGCACACGAACGACTACAACTCTAAGCACGAAACCCGTGGATTCGGCCTTAGTTTAGGGCGTTTTGAAAACGAGCCCGAACTATGAATTAATTATGATAAGTTTTTACAGATAGCTCTTTAAAATCCGCGCAACGATTTTCAGAAAATTCAAGTACTGCATTTTTTGGATACAATTCAAACCGTCGTGACCGTCTGCAAAGGTTTTGACGTTAGTTACATCCGCAAAAGTTTGTGAACGAATACACGGATACGGCCAATGTACCCGTGGATTCGTTCACAGACTTAGAAAGAAGACCCCGCTAAGCAATCACCTTGGCTGAAATCAGTCGGATCACACCCTCATTATCATAACAAAAATAATTAAACCCTTGCCCCTTCCTACATTTTTCCCATCTTCCAACTCACTGCAATCTTTCACGACCCTTGATATTAACCGTGAGACCCAATGAACCTCCGGCATGTGAGCATTAACTCCGGAGTAAAGTCAGCCATAAATTAGGTCGTTACATATTGTTGACCCGAGACCCTAGCATGAATTCTACGTAATTGGCCGTGCAGCGCACTTGAGGTATTTTGAAATAAAATGTTTGGAAAACGAAAAAACCCCAAAAAGTGTACGAACGTGGAACTAATTTTATGCATCAGAATAAAATCGAATTATTACCGCTGGATCCCACTTTTGAATCCCACTTGAATATTTTTCCCGTTGGATCCCAAAAAAATTAAAAGTAATTCCCGTTGAATCCCATAACAAAAGAAAAACGTTTTATTCCCGTTGAATCCCAAAAACAATTCCCGTTGGATCCCACATGCTTTAAAAAATCTGAATGCGAGTACTTTCAACGACAAAATTGCTATCATAAATTGCGGTTTCGCCCGCGTCGTGTTAGGCGTATGGCCCTATGGTCCAGTCTCGCATCAGTTCCCTTGAGGAAAGCGTGAAACACGACGCGCCATGACTTGGACCTGTCCTTGGTCGGACGGCTCCCGGACTCCTCGACCAGAAGCGGCTGGAATATGACTCGCGATTTCCGACGCCCTCGGTCGTCATCAGCGGTGGCTGGGGCGAGAGTAGACGATGTCCAATAAAAAACACATCCATATTGAGCGCAACATGACAAGTGTCAGTCAGTGTCGAATTAAAATCAGTGTTGTCACTATCACAAAAAAAAATATAACATTATATAGATTTATCGATTACATAACAAATTGCAGGTTTTTTATTTTTTAAATCTAGTTTCTGTGAAAAATAAACTACCTAAAAAGGGGAAGATTTGTAAGGCTAAGGCTACCTCGTCGCACCGTCTCTCGTGCAGCTGTATCACCACGGAGTGTTTTAAGGGGCCCATATCTTAGAGCGCAGCAGGCATTTAGAGTGATTTCCCCCCCCCTGTCACGTGGCATCACAGCGATTTTCAATGATCTTCGCTGACCCCGTTGAAAAACGTACCACCTTGAGCTTATGCTAGCCTAGTACTTTGGCAGGCCATTTAGAGTTACCTTACCCCCGCGCTGCGTGTCACGTGGCACCAGACTGCAAAACATACCACCTTGATCTTATACTAGCCTAGTACTTTTGCTGGTTAGTGACATTCTATCAGTTTTTAAGTAAAGACTGAAACAAATTCTCAGAATGTGTCTGTGCCATCTTTCTACACACTGGTGACCGGTCTATGGAAAGCCTATGGTGGCCGGATCTTGTGGAACTTTTTTTTTTGGTAAAATTCATAAATTAGTTACTCAGAATACATCAGTAAAATAACAATAACAGTTTTCTTCTGATATGTACACATGTTGTCAAAAAGTGGGATTCAACGGGAATTAAAAATGGGATTCATCGGAACTACCTAAAAAATGGGATCCAAAAGTGGGATCCAACGGGAATAATTCATAAAATCTAGTAGACTACGGTTCAACGGCCCGTTCGAATCGCGAATGTGATATGAATCACTTTGTGAGTACGCGAATTTGCCACCGGCGACTCCACGTAGCGTGTTTCAAATATTTCTATACATTTGATCTTATGGCTTGCCGCTCCGCAGTAAGTCACTGTTTACAGCAGTTAGGATTTAGCGGGCAGTAAAGGCGGCGTCAAAGCCCTCGTTTACGTTGCAAAAATGTGAAAATTCGTGATAAGGTCCTCCTGTTGGTGTAATGCCGCCTTGGACGATGTGTGTTCAACAAATATTGGTTCCAAACGTTTGTTTGTTTACATTCAGTGTGTATTTTGGATATTATACAGGTATAAATCAGACAGGTTTAATTGAATCGTCATCAGATTGATATCCGTTTGCTCATTCGTTTGAAATCGTGTGATTCGAAGTGTCATTTTACCTGTAATTGTTGGGTTATGTGTGTTCTCAAAGCTGGGACACAGGTTCCTCCTTGAGAAATTGGGCTATAAATGTACTCGTTACTCTCTTGCCCGGCTTATAATTATTAGAAGTAGGAATAGCGGGGTTTTAGACTAACATAGTCATTCACTCGCCCTAGACGAAGGGAGGATTTCATGGAGTTCTCCATTCAAACCAAAAAATGAAACGAAAGTTATCTTATTTATCTATACACATAAATAATAATGTTGTAGTGTCTGTTTGTAATATTGAAAAAACCGGTTTTTACTACATGCATACGAATACAGGGTGACTTTTTTAGAACCGTCCAAAATTTTTCTAGGCGTTAGGTATCAATCACTAAGCCCATTTTTGAAAAAAAATCGATACGTCAAATTGTCATATTAAATCATTTTCTCATCCGCTCTGCGTGGTCACTAAGCTAAACGTTAATAATATACACTTGCCGACGCATGAAACGGGCAGAGCGCACCCCGCCGACCCCCCACCCCGCCCCGCTACACCTGAGCGACACATCACAGCGCGGTGTCCAGGTTCATCAACTTTTTATAGATAACATTGAGACGTGATATCTCGATATTTTTGTATTGAGTGATACAAAAAGAAAAAACACGTATTCAATGATTTTCGCCAAAGATTAATATATTAAAATTTGGATGGTGACTAAAAAATCACCCTGTATATGCCTATATACGGTACATACACCAAAATAACATTTTTCACAAATTTTGTCTGTCTGTCTGTTTGAAATGGCTCATCTCTAAAATGGCTGGGCCGATTTTGACGGGCAGGAGTAACTTAGGCTACTTTTATTTTAGAAAAATTCCTTTGTTAAAAAAAATTACATTGTTGAGTTCCAATATTCATGCAAACGAAGTTGCAGGCACATCTAGTTAGTAGCTATAATCCGACTGTTCTGCTCAATCAAATGCTTATAATTCTCTCTTTGAAACAAAATCAAAGAAAATCTTAAACACTCAAATAAAGCTTGAGCAGAACTCTGAGAACTTCATCAAAGTCATGCTTAGAACGTAAAACATTCCAAGCGCAATGATTTCAAAAATGTTACCTCTCAAAAACAAAACTTTGTTTAAACAATCAAGAACAGCGGTAAAACAAAACAATGGATTACAAACAATGTTTGGTGGAATTGTAACAGAGAATATTTCTGACTGGATAAAGCTGACGCCACTGGAATTCCGTAACTTTGTCTACGTGACGCCCATTTAGTTCCGAACAATACTTATTACTTTTAATTCGGAATTTTATGCCTGAATTTTTGCGCTAAAGTTGTAATATTTTTGCTGAAATGCTATGGATTTGCGAAAGTCGTGAAACGTTGAAGCGGAGAGGCTTGTGGCTAAATAATTACTCCGCGCTTGCCGAGGTTGATTTGTGTGACCATCTGTCATAGCGAGTTTCCTCCGTGCCTCAGAAAGCACGTAAAGCCATTGGTCCCGGCTTTCTATTGTAGATGTTTGACAGTCGTTACTATTAGTCAGAAGCTCTAAAAGTCCGACAACCAGTCTTACTGAGGTATCGTATTACTCAGTTAGAGGTCCGATAAGCAGTCGCTCCACATAAAATACTGATATTCAGCTGCATCTGGTTCGACTGGAAGCCGACCCGAATATAGTTGGGAAAAGGCTAGGTAGATGATGTG
Organism: Agrotis clavis; assembly: GCA_954870645.1. Taxonomy (NCBI): domain Eukaryota; kingdom Metazoa; phylum Arthropoda; class Insecta; order Lepidoptera; family Noctuidae; genus Agrotis; species Agrotis clavis. Next base: position 9,644,844 of record OX940925.1, read on the forward strand.
GAACGTTGAAGCGGAAAAGAACTAGAGTAACCGACATAGCTTGCAGAGTAAGCAAACTGAAGTGACAGTGGGCTGGCCATGTGAAGAAGACGACTCCTAGATTGAAGATCGCGTATCGGCAAGCGTAGTGTGGGACGCCCCCAGCTAGATGGACCGACCTTAAGAAAGTGGCTGGGACGGACTGGATGCGGAAGGCTGAGGACAGGATGATGCGGCGTAGCCTGGGAGAGGCCTTTGGCCAGCAATAGACTGCGATAGCCTAAGTTGGTGGAACGTTTATTTAGCTGTGGCATGAAATAAATAACAAAACTAAACAATAGTACAGGGCAAAGAATGAAACAGAATATAAACATTAATGCAAGCTAATTTGCACTTTATGTGCCGCTTTTACGCAATTATTTCGCAAAACTTGCGTGTGGTTCGTACTTAAGTAGTAATGACATCTTACATGCAAGCTGTTTAGGAAGTAGGTGGATTATTTTACAGATTTTTTTTTCTTATCAACTTCACTGCTGAAACTGGGGGTGTGTCAACGGTGCCAAGGCATAGGGCGCAAACCCTGGAGGGACTCAGAAATGGCCAGACCAAGAACACAATTGGCCAAACTAAAGTGCAGTTAAAAAAGCTCGCACTAGGCGCATAGAAGTCTAGTTTTGATACTGTCAAACTTATTCTATGCTCTTTAAGTATTATTAATATTTGATATTGTTTCTACTTACTTTTTAGACCTATGTATCTTACTTAAGATACATAGGTCGAGAGCTGTGGTGATGGCCCCAGGGCCCAGTGGTATCGGTCCCGACTTACGAGTTGTAGGTCGTGGGTTCGATCCCCGCCAGGCGCATTAATTTGTGTAATTTATTTCATCACCACTGCTCTCAAAAACGGTGAAGGAAAACATCGTGAGGAAACCGGCAACCGGAAGACATGTGACATCCACCAATCCGCACTGGGCCCGCGTGGTGGATTATGGCCCATTCCCTCTCACAGAGAGGAGGCCTGTGTCCCAGCAGTGGGAACATTATAGGCTGATGATGATGATGATGATCTTACTTAAGGCGATCAAGTTTCACTAAAATCAGTTCAGCCATATCCGAACATAAACGGACTTGAAAATGTAAATTTGAATAGAATGCCGTTCAGCATACGCACTTTTAATTTGTTTTGTAAAATTCAATCACAACTTTAAAATAAATAACGTTCATTTAAAAAAGAAACATGGTCAATTACCGCGGTTGTGTAGTTCCAAAATAAAACAACAATTTTTTTTTGTGGAATAAATCCTCTTTCAGTAGATGTGGTTTCACGGAAGTAACGAAGCGAGAACTTTGTGAAAGTGTTTTTTTAGTTATTTTGAAATATGTAGTAAAATACAGAGGGTAACAACCCAAGGCTACACGATTAATAAAGACTAACTATTCAACTAAGAGCATATGCACACCACTTCTTTTAAACGCGCTGGTGCAGCGCGTTTGACGCGATATAGACGCGATACGCACGCAAGTCAGAGACAGCCTAAAACAAACGACAACAAACTGCTCTGATGAAAACGCGCCGTCGACGCACGTTTCTAAAACGCGCTGCGTTGGCGCGTTTAAAAAACGTGGTGTGCATAGGCTCTAAGATTATTAAGAGTCAATTTTAATGCCACAACAAGTTAAACATAGAAATGAAGCCTTTTACTGCAAAAATGGCGGGACTGTCTAAGCAGGCCCGGGAACGCAAAGAGCAACCGAAGCAAAAGGATGGCCTTTATTAAGTCTGTAAGAGTCTGAAAATCCCTTCCGTTCCACCCAGGACTTCCAGGGCTAATTTGATGATTTTTGCATCCAAAAAAAAAGGTCCAAAGAATTGGCGGCATAAACCCAGTCTGTACAATTTACGCTTTCACAACCGAACAGAATTCAATTGTTAGCTTTTCTTATCCAATTTTCTCTCAATTGACTTACTGATATTTTCTTTGTCCCAACTAAAGCCTGCGACAGGGCCTTAAACTAGCCTGACACATATGGGGACGGACGTTACCTTAGCTTACTGTAATGTCGCACACAACATCTTTTATATTTGTTCTCTTATTTTATTACTATCTGATTGCAGCGTCTTCGTTCGCGTTTGTCGATTGATAAATTTTCACCATATGCCTAGCCTTTTTCCAACTATATTAGGGTTGGCGGACTGATATTCAGCCAACCCTGTCAGTATTTCACATGGAGCGACAGCCTCGGACCTCCACAACCCAGTAACTACGGCAGTATCCAATTATCCATATGGTAAGTCTGGTTGTCAGGCTTAGTTTCAGTTCTGACCAACAGTTGCGACTGTCAAAGATCTACAAATGACAGCCAAGACCAAAGGCTTTACGTGCTTTCCGAAACACGCAGGAAACTCGCTCTCACAGATGGTCACCCATTCACAGACCAACCTCGGCAAGTGCGGCTTAACCCAGAAGATCGACTTGTGCGGCTGTAATCTAGCCACGAGCTCCTCTTCCGTTTGCCGAAAATTGAATTAGAGTAAAACTAGGTAAACACGCCCTAGTTGACAATAAGCTCCGTGATTCTATGCATTTAAGCTTTTGTCAAACAGACAGGCGAAGCGAATGCGATCCGAAGCGTTTTTATTTGTAATGTATGGAATTGTTGTTGAATCCAGTCACATAGAAAAGCGAAAGCGATCCGATACCTAGTCTATGTAACTGGCTTCAAACAAGTCCATACATGAAAAACAAAAACGCGTCGCTTCGCGTTCGCCACGCCTTTCTGTTTGACAATAGCTTAAAAGTTACTACTCGGAACCACACGCGAGTGTTGCCCGTGTTAGCGTACATAATCGACTTCGGCCTAGGCCATATTATACGCCAACAGTGGCCACAATCACTACGGGAACGTCTAAAACGTTTTGGTCCAAAACTATCCTATCTTCATTTGGTTGGGCGGGGGGAATTTATTGGTGTATTTTTTAATTTAAATATTAAGACTTGATTGCATTTTAAAACCTATTTCTTTGATAATATACGTCTATTCCGAATTTTCACCACTGGAGATCGGTTTCGGGATAAAAAATCACGATTTTCCACACTGGTAACAAACGAGAAAATAATCTCGTTTACCCCAATACCTACATAAACTCGCAACAATCAAACAAAACAACATCACATACAAGTATACTTAAAACAGTTTCAAATAACGCACACATTCCCCTAAATAGATAAACACTGATTAGTTTAACAATGAAAATACGTATTCTACTCACGCTCTCAGAAATTATCAACAAAAGCATACGTAGCTAAAATTATCTGTGCCACACCTCACATCCAATTAGAATTCATCCCTAAAACAAACAAACAAACCAATTCACTCCCTCCATTAATTTGTAACCGTACCCTTAGGCTTGTTACACACGAAAAGGTAGAATTGAATCAGAAAATCTGCGTCAGTCTTGCTTCGTTCGGTGCGGAGTACTGCTTGTCAGTTACAATTATTGTTTCACGTAGATTGTGGGTCTTTGCCTCTGTAGGCAGGATATCTGTATACCAACTGATACATATAATAAATGCAATCAACGGAGATCCTGTCTGATACGCGACAGATTGAACGCAGCCAAGGAATTCAGGCCTAAAAGGGAGGGGGGAAGATCGATGGGACGCGGTGGGCCAGGGGAAAAAACAACATCATAAAACTGAAGATTTGCGTTAATCTCAGGAACTAATGGTTCCAATTATTTATTTATTTTGGTTTTGGATAGTCGATTATTGAGGCTATAAGACGATAACTTCACGTTACGACCAAAAGTCGTCGAGTAGCGGGCGAGTAGCTCCGAACAAGTATAAATTATATTTATAACATTCATACTAGTCAAGCTATCACATTAATTTTGCCTAGCAAGCCGAAATAATAGTGTGTATGGCTTCCCTTACGCTTATGTCGGTCGGTTTCAACGTTTCAATTTATGCGAATTACATTGTGTTTTATATAGCATCATAGGTACTGCGACGCTGACTTCAGCGGCGCATATTTTCCTATAGTATTCCTCGCTGACGTACGCGACAGACTGAACGCAGTCGAGGAATTCAGGCCTAAAAGGGAAGGGGGAAGATCGATGCGACGCGGTGGGTCATGGGGTAAAATTTCACGCGGACAAAGTCGCCGGTTAAAGAAAAAGTAATCTATAAAACTGACATAATTTTTTTCGTATGCCAAAAATACGCAGCGACTGCTTTAGTTGCGAATTAGGTCAATGTGGCAAAGATTTAATTTGTTAGATGTACAATCGACTAATACCACCACCACGCGACCACGGACCGGAAAACGCAGCGTAGGCAGGCCTCCCACTAGGTGGACCGACGACATCGTGAGGGTCGCGGGCAGCCGATGGATGCAAGTGGCGAATTGTCGTTCGGCGTGGCGGTCTAAGGGGGAGGCCTATGTTCAGCAGTGGACGTCCTCCGGCTGATGATGATGATGATGATGATGACAATCGACTAAGTTGAATTATGACCCACCATAAGCTTAGTTTCTTCCAGACATTCAAATACAATAAGGTTTACATTCGCGTAAATATACATATCAATGGTAACGACTTTGATCTTTGTCAATTTGACGGATTCAAACGATTTATTGTCAAAATGAGTCATTCAACTTTTTCGATTGTACCTAAGCCACGTACGTAAAGTGACTCTTTAATTTTTCACCATGAGATTTTCATCATGAGGGACTGAGACAATACTGTTTCAGATGCGCAACAAGCCAACTAAGTACGATTAAATTCTTTAGGACGTAAAAATCACCCACGAAAAACAGACTTGACACGAACATGAAGATAAAACTGATCGCATAAAGTGGCCTTAAGAGATTAAGTTCGTTTAAAATCATAGCAGCTACATCGAAGAATAACGAGGTCCCCATTAGTTAGGACAGTCCATTGTGGTCTTGAATTAAGCCTCCCACAATGGCATTCATTCCAACTATTGTTTTGAAAGGGATGTTACTACGAACTTTGAAATGAATGGAATTGTTGAATATTGGTGCGAACATCATTGGTGGGTATTTCTGGAGATAATCTAGGACCGTATACGGGAATAATTATGTACATTAAATTGTTTTGTAGTATCAAACAATTGCGTAGATATTTAGTTCTTGGTACATCTGTTTAAATTGATAATGTAAAGGCGTATTTTGCTTGGCCTGAATTATAATTTAAACCTCGCCTTGAGATGTTTCTGAAATAGATATTGTAATAGTTTCTCCTTAAATTGAAATTAATACAGGTTCGAATATCTGTTCTTAATAAAATTGGGTTAATAAATTGTTATTTACTAGTCAGTGGCAAATTGTATTTTCTGTTGGCAAATAGGGCAATTATGATGTATTATTTAACCTCTATTTTTGTACAACCAATGCATGTGGAATATTGATCATCCTTCGAACGCGTGAAGCCTATTCTAGTACCCAAAAAAGTATTATACACGTGAATAAAAATAAAATATGTTCATGAAAAAAAAAACCTAAAATTATTTAGTCATTTTAACATCCATTCATGCATCTTTTAAAAATTCGCATTTATAATTCAAAAAATTAAAATTGCTGGTTACATCTCTAGCAGGACAGATAATCGCTGGGGTACACGTGTCCTTGAGTGGAGACCGCGACTTAGCAAATATAGTGGAGCGACGACCTGCGAAAGGCAGCCGGCAGAAACTGAATGATGAAAGCTCAAAACCGGGCTCAGTGGCGTACATTGGAAGAGGCCTATGTCCAGCAGTGGACGAATACAGGGTGATGATGATGTTAATGATGAAAACCCTTAACATTAAAACCCATCGGTTTAAACTGCATAAAGGTGTTACCATTACAAAATTCAAAAATGCTCTTCCCGTCATACAATTCTCATCCATAATTCATAACCCAAAGATGATACAAGTTTCTCACGACTTGTAGAAGGAACTTTGTCTTTAAACTGCAAAACTTAGCGTAAATCTTAACATACAGTTAGGAAGTAAGTAATATAACGAAGGATTAAAACACAGTGCCTCTTATATAAAACTTTTAATTCAAGACTTATGTTCAGATGGCAAAGTTCGAGCAAATATAGGAACAGGGAGAATGATCCACAAACCAGCTTCTAGAAAATCTCTTGGAATTTATGGAAGACAAAGAATTTGTTTTTTTCGAGATACTTTTTTCTTTTATACATATAACGATAAGTTAGCGTTTGACCACTATCTCGCTTGAAGTGAAGCGAAGATGTGGTCGACGGTGAAGCACGCTTGCCTAGAAGTAACCTGTTCACTCTTGACTTGAAGACCCCAAGGTTATAGCTGTCAGGAAATACAGATGGCGGAAGGGAATTCCACTCCTTCAGCTACGTACGAAACTCTATGGACTTGCATTACGATAGTCGCCTGGATACCAAAGACACGAAAGTCGTAAGGTATCAGAGACTTGCGTCGCTCGGAGTACGAATGGGCTAATTGTCACAAACCCTGGATTTTGTCCACTCACTGTGTGTTTTTGATAATAGTCCAGCACCATATGACATGAGATAACTGGAAATATTTGGGTGTACAAAGCGGTAGTCCTCTGTTTAATACTTTAAAGATCAAAGGCGTGATGTTTATAATTTTTGAAGAGGTAACCACATAAGTTAGTTATAAGTAGAAAAATAAACATTCGTTGAACATGAAGTCCTTGAAGAAAAATAAGCGTCTTAGAAAATGGATCCTGCTGATTAGAATCGGCCCTGTCACTCTGTTTGAGTGGCGTACAAGGCAACTCAAGTAATTTACAACCTATTGTATTTTCCTTATTTAAAAGTATTTATATATTAATATCCACGCAACCGTCCATCGTCAACCGCAAACCGTCCACCGTCTATCTTCAGGATGTCCATCTTCATCCATAGCTGATGATGAAAGGTATGCTAACGAGGTTGGCCCAAAAAAAAATGAGAGATGACCTGAACAAGCACAGCACTGTGGTGGCTGGTTTGACTTGGCGTTCGAAATGAATATTAGAAAGCAAATTGGAGAGACATATGCCCAGGAGTGGGACATCAAAATATATTAAAAAAATTGCAATTATAAACATTTATCTAGTTTCACGCTTTGTTCCAGAAATATTTATATTCCTAAAATATTTATCTACATATCACCAATTCACCAGTAAGGTGATTTGCACGTGACCTCGCTCGTCCGCGCAGTCGAGCGGTGATGCGGATCTCACGTTGAATTAGCTTGTACGAAATCCGTTGATGCATAACATACATACACTTTTGGACCGCGCGTACAACTGGTTCTAAGTGCTTTTTCGTACGGAGCAACACCAATACATTTGCTTGGTATGGCTATGGAGTTAGGGACATGGTGAAAGAACGGTGTCATGTGAGAATTGTCTTTTATTTAAATCAAAAACCATTCTACCGAAATGTTCCAAAGAATTACTTGCGTAAACAGAACATACAGTCAGACAGACCCACTTTCCCCTTGAATATTTCAGTGTAGATTACACACAGACTAATTTATAGTTACCTCTATTAAGTTCACAGGTTGAGTAACACCAGGGCGACATAAATTCAACAGCGGTAAGATGTATAAAGGTCTGGCATTCTGCCACATACATACGCCTTTGTGATTTCAACTGGACTTAGTATGTCCCATAAATTGGGACGGTTGTGTCAGGAGGGCCTAGCGAAATAGACCTCGGTGGACTTAGTTGCCTTTGAGGTCAAATTGTGGATAGGATGTCAGTGGCTCTTTGTGGTGTAGTACCGGCACTAACTGTACTCTGTGTAAGGTATGTTTGTAAAAAAATATGAAAAGTGTATCTGACTGGTGGAGTGTCTGATTTTCTAGGTTTTCCTTCTTTTTAATTTAACAATTAAATGAAAGATGAGGCCTAAGATAGCGCGAGCTCATCCGGGAGAGACTTCTGCGCACCGACGGATCAACGGGAAATTATTTGACACTGGTCTCCTACAGTATTATCGCTAGGTAGACGGCCCAATCTCCCGGTGGACACGGTGGAGCATACAGTGCAGGACTGCCCCGCTTGGTCAGAGCACCGCCCCGTGTCCTAACGACGGCGATACTTACACACTAGGCGGTGACTTCTCGCGCCCGGCATTGGTCGAGGCCATACTGCGGGGCGAGATGAAATAGGAAACGGTCGCCTCCTTCTGCGAAACAGTCATGCTAGAGCTACCCTAGAGGTCCAGAGCATGCTGGGGTCGCGGGACTAATGAGTACCGTGATCCCGGAACGGGAAAGGCTATTGAAGAACACCGTGGATTTTAGTCAGTACAAGTCTGACAGTCCCTCCTGCCCAACCCTGTGTTCCCACCCAATGATATTCAATGAAATTCAATCCACTTTCTGCCACTTTGTGAATGAATGGCGACTAACGTTGAGGTTTTCCTACACCCCAAATGCGGGCCATCGACTAATGAAAACGATTCCCCGAATGCGGGCCCTGTGGCATGCGTCCCAGAAATCTCTCGGACGCATGCGGGCCCTGTGGCATGCGTTACAGAAATTTCTCGCACCCCGCATGCGGGCCCTAACAACTAATAAAAATGCGTCATAAGTTCCGCTACGCATCCATTACGATCGATGAAAAGAAACGAGTGGTGTTATTCAAATAATTAGGTACTTGAATTCTCCCATAAGTTTATAGGTACTAGCATACAATTACTTGCCTTTAATCCTATTGTAAATCATATCTAAGTGAGCCCTAAGCTCAGATCCGTTATCAAAGATTCATAGTCTTATCATTAAGAAACAGTGGGTTCATTAGCGTAATTACTTGTACTATCTTCTGAATATCCACTTTTGTGTTTAATTTTAATGACTTGCTTAATTTTAATCTGGATTAAGTTATAAGATGGATAACTTATTTGTTTTACATATTCTTTATTATGTACAATATTTACAATAAAAATACTTGTAGTCACAAAGGTAAGCTTATCTCTTTCAATAGATCTCTTCCAGCCAACTTATAAATCTGATTTGAGATAATGATGTACGAGGAAAAGACTTTATACAGAATAATTAGTTAAACAAATACATACATTTTAATTATTATAAGTATTTCATAGCCAGCTGACGGGGCAAATTTTGTATCGCCTCAAAATCTCCTTTTAAACCTTTCCTGAACTTCCAAAAATAATTCAAAACAAAAGTTAACCAAATCGGTCTAGCCGTTCTCGAGTTTTAGCGAGAGTAATGAACAGCAATATTTTTTTAATATTTATATACTCGTACATACATGTATATCAAGATAGTTAATAAATAAGAAAAAAAAAAACAAAGAATTAGTGTGTGTCCCACGGCTGCGCCAAATAAGCCCAAGAAGGCAAATTGGCCATATTGACCCTGGACATAGTGGATAATGTCTAAAATATAGTTCTTAAACCACTTCTAGACTTTAAAATCAACGTTCCAATGAATCTTAACTTAATAATAGGAGGGATTAACACCGGGGTGGAAGAAAAGACATCTTTGCGGCACTCGTCTTCAGTTAAATTTCAGATAAGTAGCCACCTAGTTTTAATTAATTTTGTGGGAGAAAATTACTTCATCGGAAATGGGTTTAGACCTTTCTAGGGGTATCTAAGATAGATTTCAGAGAAAATTTTATTGGACTAGTTTTAATTTTAGTCCAGACATAATAAACATTTCAAATAACGAAAACTTCGTCGCAGATGAAATCTGGTCTCTCTACCAGATCTGTGACGTGTAGGTAAATATAAAAATTGGACGAAGAATAAAATATTTTGAAGAAAATTAAAAAAATGTGCTGTTGTAATTTAAAACAATCAAAAACCTTTTACTAGCCATTTTCCTTCAACACTCAATCGCAAATATTACAATGCATACAAAAGACCAATACAACCAATTTTCACCCCTAATGCTCACGAATTCAACGCCTACAGGCAATAAGAAATACACGTGATATTTTATCGAATAATAACCCCAATGTGTACCTACTTTCGGCACCCATTTTGTTTGATGTCCCTACCCTACACATAAGGATGGATATCGCCTGAAGGCTTTGAAATATTATTGTTATATATCGGAAGTTTATTGAGGGGTTTCTTGATTTATTCTGTTAGTTTGGTTGATGAGCTTTTACTGGTGGTTGAGACCGTTTTATTTTATATGTTTTGATATCTTGAAATACATTTTAGAGAGAGGCCCTATCAGTGCGTTCCGTCGCGTCGTAGCAACGGATCGATGTATTTTATGCCAACACAGCGTTGCGTCGACATACCGTCGTTGGTCTCGGCTGTCATTTGTAGATCTTTTACAGTCGTTATTCACAGTCAAAAGCTCGTAATTCTGACAGCCAGTCTTTAAAATGATGTAAAATACTGATATTCAGTTGCAACCGGTTTGAGTGGAGCCCGACCCCAACATAGTTGGCAAAGGGCTAGGCAGGTGATGATACCGTTCGAATTTCGTATATAGTATTTAGAAGATACAATTTGCGATGCCTTCAAAACACATGAGTTCGTTGGGTTTAAATGAGCTCGTGAACGCGGCGTTACAGCGTAGTTCTACTGTCGATTGCAATACCGCGCACTTTTAACAAATATTATGGATGTATGTGAAACATGCTATAACATTTTGTAAAAATACCATCAATGCTAACTATAAATAATATACTGATACTGCTAGCCTTCATCATCCCACTGGTGGGCAAAGGCCTCTCCCCATTACTTCCGGTTTTCACGATCCAGGGCCAAAGTGGCCAAAGCTTGACAAAACTATAAATAAAGATAAATTTATTTTTAATAACATTTTTTTCAAAATTGTCAACTAAATTCAACGTTTGAATAATATTTTCTGTTTTTTTTTAAGATTTTTTCTAGAATACTTAATAACACATCTTTTGATATAATTATTAAATATATTACGCATTTTCAAGTCTCGAATAATGTCTCAAAGCCTGCATTGCAGATAATTTTGTGAAAAACTTCAAGGTATTGTGTCCATACTCATATTATGTTCGATGCCAGGGATATAGATTTAGTAAAACCTTCGTATTTTTGGCAAACGCCTACCTCTTACATAAAATTACTTTGTTACAAACTTCAGGCCTTTGGCAATCACCATTTTCTATATTCTTTTATAGAGATGTCGATTTTTATATGAATTGGCGTCTTCTTTGCTAGTAAAGCTGAGTAAGAAGCTCTAATATTGGATAAGTTATAGCTACCTTTCTTTTTTATGTAGGTATCCATAAATGATAAAATTATGCACTATAGTAAATACTGATAGATATAACCACCTATAAAGGTAAGGCTGATAAATAAAATGGTGCACACTTTACATAGTAAATACTGTTACGAGCTGGGTATTGGGATAAATTAATAAACAGGGTAGAATTTTCTAGAAACTTCCAGACCAATCTTCAGTAGAATAGTCGAGAACCTTGTGGAACCTTCGAGAAGCCTGTAGATTGGTCTCGCAATACGATCGACGTAACAATACTGATAAAGGCAATGTTTAAAAGCAAAGACAAAAGAAACGATTCGCGACGCTCATAAACTTACTCATGACGATTAAAATAATTTGAAAGAAATAGCTGTTGTTGCCAGCGAGTTAATGAGGTAATACCAGGAAAATTATTCCTAATTCTTCTATTCCAGAACCTTTCAACAACCAACGGGTAAACAGAACTTGATTGATTAACAAACACCCATTAGTGTACATCCAAACATTTGCGTTTACAATATTACTAGCTTTTGCACGTGGCTTCGCTTGCTCATCTCCCTTATTGCCTATTTCATTCCGGACTAAATGTGCTTTCAACTGGTGCAAGAATTTGTGCAATCGGTCCAGTATTTTTTCAGTTTTTATTCACTACAAATACAAACACATAAAAAAAACAAATGCTTCTTCTTTACAATAATTATTAGGGTAGACTAGTTAAATAAAACATACTGGTCTGACCTCAAGTAAATTAGATCAATCAGGGCCTATTTTACAATTCAGTAATTAGCTGAAGTAGGTAAACCTGCGGTGCTGAAGAGCACCTCTTGGTGACTTAGGGCTAACACAAAACCGCGAATTCGCATCGCATCGCAAATGTTTGCAATCTCGCACGAATGCATCGCACCTTGAATTTTCTGTGGCAAAATCACCAAATGAGCCCACCCGCCCACGGTGTAGATGAAGGTTTCAGATTCTCTCCCTCCATTTTTAGGGCCTAAGCTACTTGAAATTTGCAGTAGTAGACGCCCACGGCGACAGACGTAAGACGATCTCCGGCCACCGCAGGCGCGGGCATGCGGGCGGCGAGTAATGGGCGACTCGCTGCCCGACCATGGACCATGCCCGGGTCGACGGCGGCTTGTGTTCCACGCGCACCTCAAAGAATGTCAGCATAATGACGGGGCCTTTATAGGGCCAAAGCCTGCCGGAGTCGCGGGACTTATCTCATTACCGTGACCCTGGAACGTAAAGGGCTTTTGAAGGACATCGTGGATTTTAGTCAGTACGAGTCTGACAGTCCCTCCTGCCCTGTCCTGGGACTCATTTGATGATTTTACCACGATAAAAAAAGGGTTACAGTGTTGTCATACTTGTGGTAATAAATGTGGTCTTTCGCAACTATCCTATTTAAGCCTTCAAAGAAAAATTGCCTATATTTTTGGGTTAATAACGATCCTGTTTTTGTCACAAAACTTATTAAAATATATATAACTAGCTTCTGCCCGCGACTTCGTACGCGGATCCTGTTGCTTATGCCAGCAGTCGGGGACGTCAAAATCGAAGATCTGAAACGTCTGATGTCGAATTCTAGGAGCCTGGAGACGGGAAAACAACGGGATGCGCGAGACGATTACAGTCGTTCCAGATCTTTCATTTTTGTAAGACAACAGGAAATGCCAATCAGACTAAACAACTCTTGCTAAGATGTTATTCCTGTATATATTATAGTGTAGCTGGGCTCTTGGAGTTCCACATCAGGTGTTCCAGATCTACAATTTTTATAAGTTGACAAAGAGTACTCATCTGGCTGAATAACTCTTGCTAAGACGTCATTCCTGTATATTTGTTATAGTGTAGCTGGGCTCTTGAAGTTCCACATCAGGTGTCCAGGATCTTCAATTTTATTCTCTTAGCAGAAAATGCTCATCACGTGGAACAATTTTTGCTATGGCATCAGTTTTGTAGGGGAAAGGTGTACGAGATGATCCGTTGAGGCAAGATGATCCTTTGATATTGCAACGAACCCAGTAGCGTCATCTAGTTGTTTTTAATGGTAAAACGTAGTCCCCGATATTCCCCCGCCTCAGTCAAAAGTAGTGGTGTCGAGAGTGACAATTAAATTTTTTGAGAAAAAAAAAACAAATATTCCGTGACTTTGATCTAAGGTAAGGGAGAGTTGAAGTTTATATCTAATTTGTTCTAGGTACTTTATTACTAGGCTGTGGTATTAGTTAGCTTTGAATATTGCTCTATATTGTTTTTTTAATAGCATGGGAACAGTTGAAAGCACATAGTTTAAGTTATCGAACATTGAATAAAAAAGTTTATGTTGGGGCAAGATGATTATGTTACCGGTGTACAAGATGATCCCCACGGATCTTCTTGTACACCGGTAACAAACCTACTATTACGGGGATATTTTAACCATTTGTATGTTATTATGTTTAAGTTTATATATTTTTGGTTTAAGACTATGCCTCGTAATTATAAGAAAAAACTAAACGCGAATTGTGGTCGGAAGACTCCATGATCAAAGCACTGGATGCTGTTAAAAATGGCATGCCATATAGCACAGCAAGTAAACAGTTTGGGTTGCCTGTATTATCACTAAAAACGCGGGCTAAAGTCAAAAATAAGGTGGCTGTCAGTACAATCAAATATAGGTGAAAAAATAAACCCAGATTATGGTTTTATTTAGGTTATTCTCTTCCTGGATCCTGGGATCATCTTGCCCCTACCGCAAGGATCATCTTGGACACCGGGGTGTACAAGATGATCCTTTGACAACGTTTTAAAAATGTGTTTTTTTAATAGTAAAGCATCTAAAAAATTAAAATGTTGAGTATGCCAACAATAAGATACATAAATTTACTATGTATGTACGTATTTACATTCGCGCTAAGTAGAATATTATTTGATCTACAAGCAATCTCCCTTAAGGGAATCATCTCGTACACCTTTCCCCTATATCTTATAGTTTAGCAGGTCTGTTGCAGTTCTGCATCAGGTGTTCAAGTTTCCAAGATAAATTATAGCCTATATGTTAACGAGACTTAATACCTATACAACAAAAAATCATTCTAATCCGTCCAGTAGTTCCGAAGATTAGCGTGCACAAACACACAGACAAACAGACAAACAGACAAAAAAAATTGTAATTACAGTTTCGGGTTCGGCATCGATAAAATAACAACCCCTCCAATTTTTTTTTTGTATATTTTCATTGTACAGACACCACTTTTCTACAAATTTATAATATGTATAGATATAGAATCAGGCGTTACTTTGCTTAAATCCATGACATTATTTATGTTATGAAAAATATTTAATTTTAATTCTGCGACAAAAATCCAGGCTTGATACAACCCCACCCTCCCGCCCTCGTGCATATGCACATGCAGCAAAGGACCCACCCTTCCGCCCACATGCATATGCACACGAGCAAGAAAAACGGAAAAACATGCCATGCAATCAAACCATTAATTTTTTCCGAACACCAAGTTTACTACAGCATAAAATATAAGAAAACCAATCCGCCCACTATTTTTACTAGTCCCTTCACCAGTGAAATTCGCCGAGTTAACGATCTGTCTATAATTGGTGAGATTACGCCTCCACTCTTCGTAAAGCCAGCTGTGAGCGAGATGAAAATCTAAGCTCGAATATTCGCATTAAGGAGGATTTTTGGTTTATATTTTTAAACCAAGGAAATTATGAGGAAAGTTTTTTTTTGTCATAATCTTCTGCTTAGCTCTTTTTGACTTGTTCGGTCATAGATTTACAAATAATTTTTGACATTTATTTTTTCTTTTGTTACTTAGGTAAACCAGAATTGACGACGATACGAATCTTTTGAAATTGCCAGTACGTTAAATGCAAGTACAGTTTCTTTTTGTTTCTGACGTCATGGCTCCCCACTCTCCAATTTTGATGTGTTATTGTAAAAATGCATTTATATAACAAAAGAAAAATACCTGTCTAATATTGTTTGATAATATATCTGACGGGCTAATTTTGCAATTTATTGGTGTTGTCAACATGCCAATTATTAAGTTGACAGCCTCTGTGCAAAATTCGTAATACCCGTTTCGTACGGCGCGTAATAGTAGTTGCACCGCACCCGAATTTTGTACGACGCGCGGCGTATGCGCGCGGCTGCTACGTCGCTGCTCGTGGTACCACGCACCGTGAGAAGCCAGCATTACGCGCCTTCTGAAACGAGTATAATATGGCGTCATGAAATTCCTAGTCCATAGCGATGTTACTACAAAGAAATACTCTTACTAACTAGTAAGATCTTTTATTTCTTTGTAAGTCAGCCGCCATGTTAACGATCTGTCGGTAATTGCTGAGATTGCTTCACGGCTCCCATTAATTATAGAGCTAAACCTTTGTGGGCTTGTTGTACTAGTTGAATAAGTTTAACTTATAAGTACCTATTCCTTTTTCACATAATGTTTTTTGTCCCAGTAGACTTTGACATAGTCGTTTTGGGTTTTTTTGGCATTATTTTAATGCGCATTTTGTTAGTAAACTAGGCATAATGACTATTAGACCTATATTATTTACACGAATGATTTCTTAAAGTATGTAAATGGATAGGTAACCATCATTAATGTTTGGTTTTTGTGATATCATTGGCATTTGGCATAATGTTAGTAAACTCGGCATGATTATTAAGCCTTAAATTATATTTATTTACACGAATAATTTCTTAAAGTATGTAAATGGATATTTAACCATTATTCATGTTTGGTTTTCATGTAAGGTTACTTTAAACTCTTTAAAAAAGAAATAGAAGCCCCTCACAGCGGGGCTCCGTCAGCATCCATTCTTCCATCTAAACATCCAAAAGCATTTTTATATTAGCAAGGAGCATAATGTGGATGGCTTGTTAACAATATAAAATTGTACTAATGAGGTCTGTTTGATCTAGTATTTGACATTTTAAACCTACAATCTTAGTATTTGTGAAGATTTCTTCGTACCTCTGCCATCGCCGCGCCTTGACAATTATCTCCTGATAATTGCTAAGATTACTCAGCGGCTCCTACAACTCGTAATTCTAGTAACCTGGTCCTTTGTTAATTACTCTGACTCTTAAGACATAATAAGTATTTTATAACACATTTGCTCGTAAAAGGTCTCTTACTGCACCTATTCCAGTATAGTAATGTATCTTATTACGCACTAGTGCGTAATGGTAAAGTAAAACGCACGGTTTATCAAGATGCTCCGTCTAAAACGAACGGTTTTTATGTCAGAAAAGCGGTCAACATTTTATTATTAAGATAAAATTTGGAAGATAAAATATAATAAATAAACATTTTATTCTTTAATTAAATTAATTTTGACAATTAATTACAACCATTTATCTGTAATAAAACCACAAAAGAATTAATTTACTTTATTAGTAATACTGGCTGTTTTTTGTGCCTTTGCCATAAAAAAAGACGCTGATGCGCGCGCATCGCTAATTTGTGAAAAAGTAAAAATTATTCCGCGGGCTTTTTATTTTCGAAGTAATTATTTTATTATTTCCTCACAAATGTGTTATAAAACGTCGTATGACATACGTGCGGTTTGATAATTACAGCCTCTGCTTTCTTATAGCCCTCCCCTGCGGGTCGGGCTTCAATATCGCCTCAGCTGTAATTATCAACTTACCACACTTATATCATAATGTACTATTAGACCAATAGATTCTCGCACTAAAGTTACTTTTAAGTGACCGATACAAAACTATTAGTTAGATTACAATTTAGGATTTTTACAATTTGCAGTAAGCCCTAATCGTTCACAAATATCGTTAACTCACCATTTTCGACAAAATGTTACTCGTACACTACGGCATTTCGTATTAATTATCACTTATAAACATAAGAGCGCTCCCTCACCGCGAGCATTCACCTGTAAAGTAACGTTACAGATTCAAACATTCGAAGACAACAGAGCATCAAATTGCGCACTTTTATGTTACATTACAGGTGAATGCTCGCGGTGAGGGAGCGCCTTTAGATTAGTTAGTGATACGAACAAAAAATTGGAGACAAGAAAATCAAAATCAAATATTTTTACTTCACATAGGCCCATAGTAAGGCTCATAGGCAACATGTTTGGATAGTTGTCCTGACTCCCGAAATTACGTTGTCTGAACATATTAATTCAAAACTAATAGGGGGTAGGGTTCACTCAAAAAAATATCGCTAGCTACGAGAGAATTGCGTATAAATAATTTTAGAACTAAACTCCACCTTCAGGCCCTACAATCCTAGTATCTGACTTTATTTCTTCGTAACTCAGTCGCCGTGATAACGATCTCCCGGTAATTGCTAAGATTACTTCGCGGCTCCTACTAATTCTGCCAGCTTGGTCCTTTGAGACGATATACTGCTTCGTGCGCTCGAATATTCGAAGTAATGGTTTTTCTGCCAATAATAAATTAAACATTTTAAGCTATTGCATAGCTTTTATCGCGGGCTCTGAGCGCGGCAACCGAATCAAGAAATTACCTAATGAAAAAACCCAACGAAAATAACCTAAAACCCCGCATCGTCAACGTCGTTATAAAGACAATTTACTTTTTCGTACTGATTCTAAACGACCAGCTACAAAAGGAGGTTTTCACAATTAAGCTGCGAACATAATTATCGGACGCGTCCGTCAGCCGCGGCTGAGGGACGCGGCTTAGCAGTGTGCACGGTAGTTCGGACGACAACCGGCCAGATTCTGTTCGGACGTCCGAACGCTCAAGGTCACGTCCGCGTCTTACGACCGACAGTTTGCACAGTGTAGTATTAAATGTACTGTCTAGATAATGAATAAGCCGCGTCTCTCAGCCGCGGCTGACGGACGCGTCCGATAATTTGTTCGCAGCTTTATACCTAGGTACTTATAAAATTCTCCTACAACAAGCAGAGTGGCGCAGTTGAAGCGTGCTGGGCCCATAACCTGTTGTAAATTTTGACCCAGTTGGAAGTGAGACCCTGGGAATCCTGTTTAAAAAAGACCCCCTTTTATCTTCATTATAATTTATTTTTCTTTATTACTTTAGTGCACTACAAACATTTTAAATAAATACGAAGCATTAATTTCCACAGAAAATGGAAACTTAATAATGTCTTTTCTAATAAACCTACCCTGAAAAAATAACACAGCTTTCCGTAAAAGCTTATTATCTGTTATAATTAATCAAGAAAACGGTAAACCTCAAAAGTAACTTAAATTTTCCACAAAATTTAAACTCTTAAGACACCTTTGATGGCCGGCCGTCTAACGAGACAAGATTCATTAATCAAATGTCCATAATAACTGAAAAAAAGCTGAGTAACTTTTAAGGAAACGATTAATCTTGCAAAATATCTTAAGGCACTTATCTGAGACCAGTTCAAGGGTTATAAAAGCAAGTTTATAAATTATAAAAAAAAAACTCTCTTATCACAACTCTGGGTTTTATTAAATTAAGTAGTTTAAAAAACAGCGCCCTCATTACAAATTACTACCGTATTTCGTGTACGTTATAAAAAACCGGTCAAGTGTGTGAGGGATTTGTGTGTTGTGGAATATTATTATTATATTATTATTATTATTATTATTATTTAAATCATTGAAAATATACATGAATGCTTCTAAACTTTTTATTTGACAAAACAGTTATTGAGTCGTTAGGTAACAACATAAAACACTTAAAACGATAATTATGCTGTGTCAGCTGGTACCTATATATGGCCAGTACTCACAAAGTGCGAGTTGGACTCGCGCACGAAGGGTTTCGTGCCATTATCTCTAAAAAGGGCAAAAAAAAAGATTTTGTATTGGAGTTTTCGTACATATTTATTTTTTATTTTAGTTTTATTATGAATTTTTGAAATGAATGGATAATTAACTATTCTGTGAATATTTCAAGTGCTTTTGTCGTTATTAAAATCGAGTAAAAATTCACGTTTGTTGCGTGGGAGCCCCCTTAAATATTGATTTTATTCTGGTTTTTAGTATTTGTTGTTATAGTGGCAACAGAAATACATCATCTGTGAAAATTTTAAACTGTCAAACTATCACGGTGCATGAGCCTGGTGTAAGACGGACGGGACAGTGAAGTCTTAGTCTGGTCTCGTTTTATCCATTGCATACGGAACCCTAAAAATGTGAACACCCATACACAATCAGATAGACCCGGAACACTCACCTATAGGTCATACAGATATTTGTGCCGTGTGAGAATGGCAAAACTCGAAACAAACTAAAATTTATTGTTTTATTTTTGCTAGATATTCTTTGAATACCTCAGTCCATTGGTGTTTTATTGCAATCGCGAAGAAAAACTTAAAAATATCTTGGATCTATCGAGAATCTTACGTTACCCTGCTTAAAGTTTTAACAACTATAAGAAAAACTTCTATTTGATTCTTACAGTTAATATTCAGGCCGGAATTTGTCTTAATATACTTCATAATTTTAATTTTAGTTTATAGTTTATTTCCACTTATTATTTACTAAGTACATACATTAATTTCGTCTTTAGCTTAAATTACCACATGTTCGTGAATGTTGGTTCACCTGTTATTGACAACTATCTAAGCATTTTACTCAAAAATACTTACACTATTTGTTAATTTATATACAGAAGCTGTTGGTGTACATTTATTATTAAAAAAATAATATGGTCTTGTTTGACATCTTCCTAAATCCACCATGATAAAATCCCAAAACAAAATGTTTGCCTATAAAGCTCACATGGCGTTGTACTCTCAAAAAGATTATGCAGGAGAAGCGGGTAATGGAGCACCTGTGTTATAATAATAATAACATAGACTAAGAAAACTGTGTAGAAGCGAATCTTACGTGCAGTCATTGCCTATTTTTTACCCAACTACGGCAAAGCCAAAAGGAGCCGTGGTCGTATGCACCTAGCCAGTAAATATTTTGTAAACCAACCGCAGGTGGCACACGACCACGGCTATTACTTACTTAAAAAAATCTGTAACACGGAAGATTTCTGTAACATTGGAAAAAATATTGGTCAAATGAATATTGTTCTTGTTTTATACTTTTCAGTGCGCGATTTTTTCGTAGTCGGAGTAGTTATTTTTAACTTATTTTTTTAACAAAATCAAATACTTTTTTTTTAGTTCTAAATATTATTAGCAATATTTCCTTATAAAGACTAATTATTATTATTCGATAACAAAAATAAAAAAAGTAATTTAAAAAAGTAGTTGATTTTACATATCATAATCCCTCAAGCCAGATGGCACCATGTTTTGCTGTTACCATATATAACACGTAGGTACTTGCCTTTGAATGTGAGCCGAAGCTGATGATGTAACAAACCAACTTGTTAAATCAAGCCAAAGCCAAAATAGAGGTGTGTATTTTGTTGATGATTGAGGTTGGAACGCTTTTGTACGTATACCTGACGGCTTTACGTGTTTTCTGAGGCACGGAGGGAACTTGCTATGATAGATGATCACCCATCCGCAAACCAACCAAGTGCAGCTGTTTTTAATTAGCCACGATTTTCTCTACGTGCGACATCAGTCTACATTCTTAATCTTTGCTAATGACATAATAGAATCCATCTGCCAAGAACGGTGATTATGTGTATGAGTCACATCTCCACGTCACGACGTCGTCATCGGAACGGTGCGGTAACGTGGAACAGTACGTTGACGTGACGTGCAAATTCACGTTAACGTAAAAATGTACCTCACGACGCGGACTCAGTAACGTTGCACGTCAGACATGGACCGCACAAAACGTATTCTGCTTCTGTTATTGTTCAACAGTACTGTCTAGTACGAGACTGACGTACGCTAGTAAATAATTTACTAGAAAAATTCGTGTTTGTGACTTGCATCTTTACGTTACGTTAACGTAAATTTCTACGACGCGGCAACGTAACGTTACCGCATCGTTCCACGTTAACGGCGACGTGACGTGGAGATGTGGACAGGCTCTATGTCAAGCTTGGTTATTCTGTCAAGCGTTTATTACTCCGTTCCGTATTACGTACAGTGTGCGGTTTACTCGTTCAATAATGCAAGTTTTTCCGGTAGATGCGGCCGGAGCTAACATTGCCGGTCTGTTCCGGGATTCAAATAACAGATTGTTTGTTTGCTGCTTCCATGTTTATTTGGACTTTTAGTGTGTTATTTTCAGGCTGTCATTGAGAAACTACAAATAATTGATGTGTGTTTTTAGATTTCGGTTTATGGCGATGGTCTACGGAGCGAAAAGGCAACAGAAGCAGTCAACTTCATTTACTGCCAAGCAATTTGAGCCCAAGAGGAGGAGAGGCAATCCTTCTCTTTGGTTCAAATGTGTGTCAGGATTATAGGAATGTCTCAAGAGGTTATCACAGTCCTTGATTGCAAAGAGCAACTATAGGAAAAGGTAGGTTTTAGTCAATACGGGTCTGACACGTTATCTACGAAAAAAGAGAACTCAATTGACGGTTTTCCATACCAAAAAAAAAACGAAAACTTTCCTATAACACAAGTACCTAAAGAAATTTATTCTATTTTCGTATCGATGGTACTTCTTATCAAAAGACTTAAGTCATAAATATAATTGTATTTCTTTTGCTCAGCTTTTACGAATAAAAGGGACCAGCTGACCATAGCAATATTCACTAGAGCACACATTCTAATAAATCTAAGTCGTAATACCTATGAGTCTAGTTTCTCCCGAAGTCACTCACTGTAACCAATCCATCTAGTCGGCTCAATTGTGATTGGTTGTAACAAATAGTGCTATTGCGTGAGCTAGATTTTAGCGAATTGTGAAAGTAGGTAGCTGTAGGTAGATCACTTATTTTGTTCGAGGCAACGGAGTTTTAAAATGCTGAAAAACTTTAGCTTGTAATGAGCATTCTTGGGTATTCCCATATGAGCAACATTTTCTACTAATACTAGAAATGCTTCTATGAAAATAGTTGCTCAGATGGGAATACCCCGAATGTTACGATACAGAAAAACAAAAGAGAGCGTTATAGCGAACATTCTAACGAGCGCTCCTGCGAGCATTCGCATTCGCCGAGTCGACTGTCAAGTCTGACTTCTTCATGAAGAAAACATTTTTGAAAACCTTCGACTACGTTATTTAGTAACAAAGACTGTGACAATATTCGTATAGCAATGTTTGGCTCTACGCTTGGGTCTGTTCGACAAAAATAAAAACGGCGAATGATCAATTTTCTGTTACAAGTAAATGCTCAATCCTATCAGCACCTTTATCAGAATTCGATCTAACAACTTGGCCATGACCGGCAGCAGCAGTAAGGAAAACAAACAGAAGAAATTGTATTAGGCATGCCACGAGTCCACTGTAACCTCCTCCAGCATGAAAGCGAAGGAGGCGAAACGCGTGAGGGAAAGGCAATCCTCCTCCACACGCCCGGCAGCCGCAGGAGATGCATTGGGCATCGATACTTGCAGGGCGATTCCCGGCCACAGTAGGCACGGGTTTGCACACGGCGACCAATGGGTAGCACACTTGGGGTGCTATGACAGGAAACCTCCACGTGCGCCCGTGGACTGGAGTTCCCTCTCGGATACGTCCGGGGGGAAGACCAGTTTTTCGGGCCGGTGCACCCTGGGATGCGGGCAAAAACTCTTCCTTAGGCACTGTGTGCCTAAGGGGTCTCTTTGCCCGTATGCGAATAGCCTGTCGTGTGGACGCTCCAACGCGTGTCCCTCTGATTAGCAGAGGGCACAGCGGTGGAGCGGGCTTGCGGACGGTGAGTTATGGGTAGCTCGCCGTCCGACCAAGGACCAAGCCCGGGTCGGTGGCGCGTCGTGTTTCGCGCCAAATGCCTGCTGGGGTCGCGGGTTTTTTCTTAACCCAGGTTACCGTGGCCCCGGAACGTAAAGGGTATAGGAAGGAACACGGGTGGATTTTAGTCAGTAAGAGTCTGACAGTCCCTTCCGCCCCACCCAGGGCGGGAGAACTCATTTGATGATTTTACCACCTAAAAAAAAAAAAAAAAAAAAAAAAAAAAAAAAAAAAAAAAAATGGGTAGCACACTTGAAAGAAAAGAGTGGAAACCAAATGTCTGGAAGTAATATTAATTGAATATTTCTGCATTTTCAAAGTAAATGAGAATGCTAAGCTTTTTATTTTTTTTTCTTACCCGCGCTTACAGTAACAGTGAATAGATAAACTTTTAATTAGTTCCCAGTTCTCTCGAAGTTCTTTTATTTGCGATCCTTCAATATTTACCATTTGAAGTGCGAAGTAAATCTGAGTTCATCGAAATTACAAAAATATAAAGCATGTTTTCCAAGTAATTTTCTATAAAAATCTTTATTCCTTGAAACTTACCTTCCTCTTGACACTAACATGCCCTTAATAAACTGTACACAGACAAGAATAATACCACCTTAATCTTATTACATTGCTCTTTAGATCCCACGAAAAATAAGCGAACTAAGTAAAAATGGACGGAAACAAAGCGACAGGCTAAGTATGTGAGGACAGACGAAAATACTGTGTGATCCTGCTTGCCTTCAGAGAGGGAGAGGTTCTAAATGTGAGGGATTTATAATACTGGTTTATTGTATTACATATAATATGATGTTGACTGTGACGGTGAAATGTATTCGCTGCGTGCGTGATTACAACGCCTTTTAGTGACCACATTAATTCTGTACTTATAAGATCTGTCTGATTCTTGACAACTAGATATTATTGATTAACATTTTCGATTTGATTTTTATAAAAATTAAATAAACATTAAAAATAGTTGTTAATTGTTGTACATTTTAAACTTGACAAACTTCGCTCCCAAAGTCCCGAGTAATTTCACATATCAACCACATCGCGCGCTGCGGTCGGTTTGACAATCACCATCACCGAGTTTTCAAATAGCGAACGTTGACAATGTATAATAATACTAGCTGTTGCCAGCGGCTTCACCCGCTACAACTCGAAAATTATCCCACGGGAACATAAAATCGGGATAAAAACTATCCCATGTGTTAATCCAGGTTATAAACTATCTGTGTACCAAATTTTAGCTAAATTCGTTTAGTGGTTTTTGCGTGAAAGAGTAACAAACATACCTACATACACATACATATACGAGTACATACATCCTCACAAACTTTCGCATTTATACTATTAGTAGGATGCAAAATTTCGGATGATTGGTTTAGTAGTAAAGACTTTAAAAGGTAAAAAGCCGAAGTCTGTTATTAAATAATTATATACTAACTTTTGCTAGCGGTTTCATCCGCTACAGCTCAAAATCCCATTACCACATGGGAATAAATTGGGATAAACTATCATAATAAGTGCTAATCCAGGTTATTAACTATCAGTATAAGAAACATGCAAATCCGTCCTGTAGTTTTTGTCTGAAAGAGTTACAAACATCCATCCATTCAAATAAACATTCACGTTTATAAAATTAGTCGGAAGAGGGATAGGATAAATGATAAAAGTTTTAAACATGACATGATTCTTCTCTATATTATAATGCACTTAGACCAAAACACGAAAATTCTCCAGCGAAGTCAGAAGCACACCAAAGGTGCTTGAACTTACAAAGTGAGACACATAATATTAATAAAGGAATTTCCAACATCGCATCTTCTCGTATGTACGAGGTCCGCTTCGGATTCTCTCGAACATTAAATATTGAGGAAAATTCGCTTACTACAGTATCGACCGTAGCACCTTGACTTTAGATGCAATTTTATTAGATTTGTTTTTGTAAGCTTGGTCCTTTATCTTTATAATCCTAGCTCATAATAAAATTATGACACTATAAAACACTTAAAAAAATTAAACCGACTAGAACTGAAAGCGTATAATAATTTTTGAATGAAAAGTTATTACTGGAAGTCGATGACTTTAGTTCTTATTTCCTTGACTTTTTTGCCACCGACTTTAAGTTTTCAAAGTCGGTTTCATTTTTTTCGAAAAGTTTTTCGTTTTACCCTTTTTATTGGGAACAGGCGTAATTATTTCGTGTGATTACGTTAACAATACATTGATATGCGATAGCAGCAATCGCCGGTGATTTGCTGTAATTTATCTAAGAGTTTTCTCGATTTCTCCAAGCTCCCTTAATCAGGTCCTGGTGGCGTAACATGACGTCTTAAACCGACAGTAATTCCAGTATAAGAAAGGGACAGAGCTATACAAGTCGTCTAGCGCCATCTCGTTCCCTGAGCGGAACCACTCACGCTTTAAGCCGCGGGCCACATAGGAGAGACGTAAGACGAGGACGCGTCGCGGACGTGTGAAAATGTATGAGAGTCGCGCCCGCGCCCCGTCTCTTCTGTGTGTTTTACGTCGCGACGCTTCTATACATTTTGTATGAAAGAGACGCCGAAGAGACATAATTATGTCTCCGCCCCGATTGCGTCTTACGTCTTTTCTATGTAGCCCGCGCCAAACACGTCATGGTAGACCATATTCTGACTTGATTACCATGGGACCAGTTGTGTTCTTGAATTTCAACCATGCTGCAGCTATTAATATTTTAGCCACAAGTTTTCCCTCATTATGGTCAACTCACAAAGAGACACAGTGCTACACGCTCATTTCAACTTTATTAACTACACGTCAAGATAAAAAATTTCATTATCGTCGCGCCACGTCGCGTCTTGGTGTGAATTAACCCTTTTTTAAGTGTTAAAATCATCTAATCATCTCCCTTGACTGGCCTGTTGGTCTAGTGGTTAGTGAACCTGACTGCTATACCGGAGGTCGTGGGTTCGATTCCCACCCAGGACATTAATGTTTGTGTGATGAGCACGATCATTTGTTCTGTGTCTGGGTGTAATTTATCTATAATATGTATGTATTTAGAAATATATAAGTATGTTTATCAGTTGTCTAGTACCCATAACACAAGCTCTGCTTAGCTTGGGACTAGATGGCGTTGTGTGATAGTTGTGGAAAAAAAAAAAATCTCCCACGCAGGGCGGAATGGGAGAGCCAGTCTGACTTGTACTGACTAAAATCCATTGTGCCCTTCAATGGCTCTTTACGTTCCGGGGTCACGGTTACCTGAGACAGTCTTTCGAGATAAGACAGTCAGATTTCTCATACCTTTTTTTAGCGTGGTAAAATCATCAAATGAGTCCACCCACCCCGGGCGGGGCGGGAGGGACTGTCAGACTTCTACTGACTAAAATCCACGGTGTCCTTCAATAAGCCTTCGCGTTCCGGAGTCACGGTATACGACCTCGCGACCTATTGCGACCCCGGAGATTTCTTATACATACGGAATTCTTCAACCATAAACCCGTATACACACGATAATAATATCGAATTAAGTAAATAATAAAAAGAATGTGAAATCTTCGTATTTTACGTTCGATTCACGTCACGTACACATTTTATCGTCTTTACTGAAGGAACAATTTTACATCAGTGAACATTTCATGATGGTATTTGGTATTTTTGTCCCTTTTTGCTGCTATTTTGAGATACTACCTACCTACGTATCAATTTATCAAAAGCTGAAGAGTCTGTTTGTTTCGTTTAACACACTAATCTCAGGAACTACTGGTTGGAATTGAAGAATTATTTTTAAGTTGTATAGCTCCGTGCTTCGGAAAGCACGTAAAGCCGTTGGTCCCGGCTGTCATTTGTAGATCTTTGACAGTCGTTCATCACAGTCAGAAGCTCGAAAGTGTGACAACCGTCTTATCATGGAGTATCGTATTACCCAGTTACTGGGTTGTGGAGGTCCGATAGGCAGTCGCTCCATGTAAAATACTGATATTCAGCTGCATCTGGTTCGACTGCAAGCCGACCCCAATATAGTTGGGGAAAGGCTAGGCAGATGATGATAGCCCATCTATTGAGTAAGTCTACAGGCTATATAACATCACGCCATGACCAAAAGGACCCGAGCAGCGGGTGTGAAATCCGCGGGGAACTGAACAGCTATAGTAATTGATTTGTGATAAACTTACCTAAAAATATTTTAATTTAAGAGTTATCCCAGAAAGAGTTGGTATATCATCAAATGAGTCCTTCCGCCCGGGATGGAGCAAAAGGGGCTTTCAGACTCTTCATCATCATCATCATCAGCCGGTAGACGTCCACTGCTAAACATAGGCCTCCCCCTTAGACCGCCACGCCGAACGACAACGCCACTTGCATCCACGGACTTAGACTCTTACTGACAGAAAATTAACCCCGTTTCGGTTGCCTTTTGTATTTCAAGGCCACGAAGCTCTTTTAAGATGTCTTTTCCCATTTGTCACCACAGGCGACGATCGGGAAAAAAAAACCCGATTTTCCCCACTGGTGACAAATGGAGGGAGATGTTTTTAATAGGTACCTACCCCTATTCACAATTCCTCTTGCAATTCCAGACTCCGTCAGTGTTTGTAGCATCAAAACCTACTCCTTACTTAGATGTAAACATAAACTTGATAGAGCAACAACGAAGTAAGTTGGAACGCTCTGTAGACATAGTTCTGATTACACTTGGAGTTGTGAACAGAGATTGGCTGGTGGACGCTGAACCTATGTTCAGTGAGCAGTCTAGTCTGTGTTTATGTTCAATAAGTTGATAGTGTGGCATACTCGGACATATACAACCTTACTACACAAACTTAAACATCTGTTGAACACTTGTCTAAAAAAAGTGTGACTGCAAAACGGACCTCATTTCAACGTTTACGACGGTGACATTTTTTTAGACAAGTGTTCAACAAACGTTTAAAAGTTTTTGTGGTACCACGGACAGTGTAGGTATAGCAGATCGTAACTACACACAAATTATTTAAATACAGACTACCTTGAACTCTTAGCAGCCTTGTACTTTTTTAGCTTTTAATTGCCCCATTCACACCCCAGTTAGCAAAATCGGGAATTTTATTTCCCATCCGTCGCCAGTGAGGACAATCGGGATTTTTGTTCCCAATTGTCACAAGCGATGACAAAGCCAGTGGTGACATATGGAAATAGACCCCGAGCGATTAGATAGACATACGGGTACGGATTTACCAGATAAATCTGTGTGACAGTCGTATCTGACAGGCAAAACTTATAACAGTCGTAGCTGGCAGGTTACAGTTTCGAACAATCTGGCCTTAAATCTGCCTATTATCTAAAAAATTACTCTTGATTTTTCGGTATTTTGCGAAATATAAAAAAGAAATCTGTTTTATAAATAAAACGGTTTTCGGATAAGGTCGTTGATAAAGTGGTTGTGAAAACTAATTACTAAATCAGCCACAACCAGCTTAAATTGCCCCTTGCGATAAACTAGGGTGTTTAATTACTGTACCCACTATACTATTTCGTGGCATCGAAATTCTCGATTCTCGGAACTCGAGAATCGCAAATTTTCTGCGCGTAGTATCTACTATTAAGTATTTTGTGGTATTACGAGTACATTCATTTAAAATAGTTTGAAATACAACACTCACTGGAAAAGTTGAAAAAGGAAAGGTAGGAAAGGTAGAAAAGGTTTTTTAGGGTTCCCTACTCAAAAGATAAAACGCGATCTATTTCAAAGACTCGGCTATCTATTCGGGAAAGTAATTTCGTCAAAACCATATTACCGTCTCAAAAAAAAAACTGAATGAACGATAATTTCTATTGTTTTAAAAGAATAACATTTAACCTTGTAGATCGACGTTAAACCACAGTATAAATATGTACAGTAGTGGATCTCGGCCGCATGATAGAAATAAATACCTACAGCCGCGCGGTACGTAAACATGCGTTAGGGCTGTACGACGCCCGTCTCCAGCATTTTAATTACATTTGCCTACTTTCTGTTTCTATTTAGTGTTGTGATTGTAAATATACTTTTCTTATATTTATGTAAACAAATAAAATACTTTGTATATTGAAAAGGAAGTGTTCAATAAAAATGCGTGTTGTTTTTTTATTAATAGATTTAATTTATAACTTTACGAGTAATAGTCGACCAACTTATAAAATGTACTTAGATAACATATTTTCTTAAACAAAATGTATCGGAGAACATGTTTTTCAACTGCAAATGTAAGTTTGTCAACTTTATTTTTACAGCTTTAATAGGTATGTTTTTTGGGAATAGGTAGGTTTTTATCGTCAACTATTTTTAACTAACTTCAAAAAAAGGAGGAGGTTCTAAATTCGTCGTAATCTTTTTTTTTTGTATATTTTCCCCGATTTCTCAAAGACTCCTGGACCGACTTTGAAAATTCTTCTTTTTAAAATTAAATTCAGCGACTCAGTTTAAGTTAGTTCGCATAAGTATTTTGATGGGCAACTACGGAACCCTACACTGTGCGTGGCCCGACACGCACTTGGCCGGTTTTTCTAGTATTATTCATACACAAAACACAGATAATAAACAAATATTACTGTAGCGCCGTTACGTAAAACGCACCCGTGACGATGTAACAAGGGTCTGATTACGTCGTCGTGTGGATTCGCGTCAACCGCTCCTTCAAGGTCAGTGCGCCGCTCGCGCTACCTCGTACAGCGCATCGCTCGCGCAGGCAGTCGGCCTAATGCAACCGAGTGCGCACACTCAAATACGGAGCGAACTATGGGTACTCTTACGTTCCAAGATTCATGACTGTGTTAAAGTTTATGTAGTAAACTGAATATATGTTGATTTTACACCGTACCGTAGGTAAATGAAGCTCACTGCTTCATTTCCGTGCCCGCCGACAATCCCACCGCGCCGTTACACCATGACTTTACTTTGAATAATACAAACTAACAAAACACACATGCACTGGAGTTTTAACACAAGAGTAAGTACCTACCGTATCATGATTCATTCAGAACCGCCTATAACTTAACTATTTAACTTGCCTCAGTAACTTTCCTTTACTTTATTCATTTTACTGTATTTATTAACCCAAATACCCTTTTTTCGTGAGATAAAGGAAAATACATAACCATTAAAAAGTCACACATTATGTACCTACCTACTAGCACGGCTACTAGCTACTAGTAAGTAAAATTATTTTATAGTTAGTACTCACCTTTCAGAGGTTGCAGGTAATTTAAAAAAACTTATGTCTGGATGCGTTATTGTTGACGTTAAACACCCAAACACAGCACAATATTTTCTACTTGTCATATTTGCTAAAAAAAAACAACGCACCGTCCGTTCATCACTACGGTACGGCCGTGACTGTCTGCGCCTCGAGCGCGCCCCGACATCGAGGCGCGTAGGTATAGCTCGCGTTTCGTCCGTTTGTAGGGAGTTCCAATACTGTACATATTATTACCGTGGTTAAACGTTCATTACCGGAAGAAAATACCTTTTTTTCTCGAAAATGTGTCCAGAACTCTTAAAAGGATTTACCAGATCTCATCCATCCATCTCCATTGAACTATCAAATTAGGCCCTCGTTGATTTTCCAACCCCTGTTCCTTACAATAAAACTGTCTTCAAATAATGCCTATAATCTCATTTCTCTAATATAAAAAGGTCTTTCCTTTCTTAACGATTTGAGGGTTTCGTACATAAAGGATACAACGGGACGCTTTTTCTGAGACTATAAACTCTCCGTCCATCTGTCTGTCTATTCGTCTGTCCCCAGGCCCTCATGAACCATCCTATTTAGACAGTTGCAATTTTCATACTTGCACACTAACCCCCTTATTAATAAAACGAGAAGTAAAGTTACGCGAAGGTTAATCCTTGAAAATGTATGGTTAGTCCGAAGATTATCCTGGTTGTACTTGTAACTTTAGTCCATGTTTATTAATAAGGCGGTTACCCCTTAGTAGTATACGCTAAGTGCGACGTCTATGGCGGGGACTAACAACTCGATTGCAGTGTGCGATACTCGTATGAATCATAAGGCACACCCGCGCGGAGTGAAGTACGTGTCAAGTTTAAAATGCACCACAAAATTATTAAGTACTATTTCAGTTTTTATTTAATTTTTAATGAAAAATAAGCCGAAAATGTTTATCAAAATATCTAGCTGGGAAGAATTATTGTCAGATTAAAAAATGGTGCCTAATAATGTGCGCATACATCGTATAGTGTCAGTTTCAACCATTCTTATAAAATAATGAAAAACTTAACCAATAAAACCTTTTATGAAAGACAGATTACATCACTGAAAGTCCCTGAAAACTCTATTACATTCGACCTCACTGAAATTAATATATTTAAATATCACATTTATATGCATGCGTGCATGTAAGGAATTTATACCAGCTATGGATGTTTAATACGAGTATTACTGACGCTCTAACACGTGTTCTTCGATCAATGTTGAAAATGCTTTTTTTCTTGAGGTGGTTAACTGAAAGGGGTTTGAACTTTTTTGTATGGGCCGTGTACCAAGTGCCATTCGCCATTTTGATTTTTTTTTCAAAACGGCGTACACGAATGAAACATTGATAAATCGATAGATCACATCAATACAAACATAAAATGTAAGGGGCCAAACCTCGTAAACCGTCACGTTTCCGAGTTATGAGCTGTCAAATATGTACAAGTAGTGACATATTTTTTCTTATTTTGATAAATGATATTTATTTTGCAAGTTGGTTGTTAAAAAACACTTTTACACCTCAAATCATATTTTTTAAAGCTAGATGTGGCCGGTGTTTCGTACCTGACTACTCTGAGAAGAAACATCCGAAACAAACTCAGAGGTCACAGTCTCTTTTGAAGACCAGACATCATACTTTTCAAGCTATGCGAAGACCATGCAGGTGTTTGATGATGTGATGTTTATTTATTTATTCTGCATTCTGCCATATTACTGAACAATTTTTGTTCTAAGACTTTTGGAAATTCGCAAAAAAAAATGGTTTTGTCATGCAAAATGAGAAATTGGTCGGGCACATCTGTATGAAAAACCATTTTTCTTTTGCGAATTTCCAAAATTCTTAAATTGTTCAGTAACATGGGCTGAGTTACCCCACGAGAGGTTTTGCGCTTTTGGCGTTACACGTTGTATATATAATTATATAAATAACATCACTGATAAGCGGAACCAATTCCTTTAGTTTTAAATTATACAAGGGGTCTTACCGTCAAAATATTAAGAAACTCATAATATCCAATCAATTTCTTTAGTCCTCCTTTGCATGCAGTTGCATGCACTTTGCATGCAATTTCTTGGAGCGTGTAAATGAGCTGCTATCTAATCCCGCTTGTACAAAATTATCATATAATGAACAAAAATATACAAATTCCCTCAAGAGTCAAGATTTACTTGACTAAGAAGCTGGGTTTGTTTTTTTAAATATTCATGGAGCTCCTCATTTTATTTTCGGCAAAATATATTTTATGTCTATGTTTTATTTACTAGTGTTATTCTAAGAAATGAAAGGCTTTTTATTTTTACTATATTGTTCTAAGACTGATTTTACAGGGTGAATTTGTAATAACGCTACAAGTTAGCTATATAAGGGGTCGTTGGACAATTTGGACATTCCAAGCTACGCTTGAACGCGTTCAATGTGAAGATCCTATTCCTACGCGTTCTTACGAAAATATGTTTGAAGGTAGCGTGGGCGGTCCGCTTCAGTTCATCGCGTCTAGTTGGGTTCGTATTTGAACTTAATTTTGAAATTCTATGCTATGTGAGTGGTCAAAGGTTATTTCAATCAAGATATTTTTCGTTTTTTCTTCATCACTACTGTTCCCTGATAGTTGTAACGTTAGGGTCTTCAAGTCAAGAATGAATAACTTACTTCTAGGCAAGTGTACTTCACCTGGAGAGTAGAGCAGTGGTGGCCCAGTGGTATCGGTCCCGACCTACGAGTTGTAGGTCGTGGGTTCGAACCCCGCCAGGCGCATTACTTTGTGTAATTTATTTCATCACCACTGCTCTCAAAACGGTGAACGAAAACATCGTGAGGAAACCGGCATGTCCTAGAACCAAAAATTCGAAGACATTGTGACATCTACCAACCCGCACAGGGCCCGCGTGGTGGATTATGGCCCACTCTCTCTCACAGAGAGGAGGCCTGTGTCCTAGCAGTGGGAACATTTTAGGCTGATGATGATGATGAAGTGTACTTCGCTTATCGTCAGGCGAGATGGAAGTCAAAAATAGTCACAAAGTTCTTTGAATATTTCTGAAGCCTCAGGCTCTATCAAGATATTTCCAGTTTTTGTGACATAAACTGAGACTTTGACGTTAATTTGAAGGAAAAATTTAGTTCCTCGTTCGTATACTTGCAGCACTTTTTCATTTTCCATATTTACGTCGTAATGTTCAAGTACTTGATGCTTCGTGTAGTAGTAGTCTAGTGCCTCTATCTACTAGGAAACAGACAATAAAGATCATATTGTTTTAAAATGTCCATTTCATTGCATTTTTTCCTATATTTATCATCTCATATTTCTTAGCACAGTTTGACAAACTAATGATTTTGCCACGACAAAAAAAGTCCTCCAATATGCAATCGCTCCAGGTAAAGTACAAAAAAGTTAAAAAATTATGACAGTTGCCCTTGAGGACTAGCACCTTTTTCTTTCATTCTTACTCCAGAGAAAGTTAAATTACAGTCGTAAATTACAATAAAATGCCAGAAACAGTGATTTCAAATCGTATAACAAGAGTATAAATCTCTAAAGAACCATATTGACCAATGGTGTCGCTTCCACGTTGTTTTACATTGAGTTATAACAGAAAAACGAAGTTTGTGACGTATGAAATTGCTAAGTGGCTCTGACATTTTTATTCTTGCTATTACGTTTGCTTTTACTTTTTTATTAGTAAAAAACGTTCGACCAGCATTCTTTATTTTCTTTTTTTTCGTGCTAAAATCATAAAATAAGTCCTTCCACCCAGGGCAGGACGGGAGGGACTGTCAGACTTGTATTGACTAAAATTCACGGTGTCCTTCAAAAAGGGACTGTCCACACGGAGCGAGCAGCATCGCGAAGAATTTGCCGCGTGAAGCAGCTCGGTTAGTATGGACGTGTCTCGGCCGAGGCAAGCGTGCGCGCTGCCGGCGAGGCAGTTCCCTCGCGCGGCGAATGCTCGCGAGGTTGCTCGCTCTGTGTGGACTCGCCTAATCATTAAGACAGCGACACTAGCGCTCACCGCTCGCTGCACGATCGAAAGATCTCAAGGCCGCTTCGTCAAAGATCACAACGTAGAATCCAGCGATGAGATTTGTTATAGATAGAGAATAGGATAGCTGATCATATTTGCGGGGCAAACAAACAAGGCCATAACTTGCCCAAAATGGGCAAAAGCAGTGGGACACATTAAAATCTATAAAAACATGTTCAATGTTTATGTGTGAAACGAATTTGACTATACGAGTACATAAAAAATATGGTAGCCATTTTACATTGAAAGTTACAGTAATTTAATAGTAGTTTATGTAACTGGTACATAATGAGGGGTATTATACACGAGTGTGAGTTTAAAAAACGAGCGAAGCGAGTTTTTTAATAGTATCACACGAGTGGTATAATACCTAATTATGTACAGTTACATACACTACTTTATCTACTCTCATTGAACATGAACATATCAAATAAAAGATAAAAATTAATAAACACTAATAAACATCCACCATGTCATCCACCGAAACACAAACGTCAAAATTCCAACATTCCCATCTAGAGCGCGCGCAGCCACAGATAAAAAATGAAATAGATGTATCTATGATCTGTAAACTGTATCATAATGAAAAAAAAAAAAAGGTTGCACTCCAGGAGTGCCGGTAGAAGTGAAAACTTTTTTGTTACTATGTTTTATTTTAAAACTGGAGTAGTACAGATATGAAATTAACTAATTTGAATGACGTCTTACTCATTTTCGATCAGGGTCACGTGACCCTGACGCGAGTTTTAAATTTTTTACCCATTACAGAAAAAGTGTACAACGCCGCTAAAGAAGTTTTCACTTCAAAAAATTTTATTATAACATTATTTTGTTAGAGAAGTAGTGTTATAATTTAATTTTTTAATTTCATTACGATACTCTATGGTATAAAGTATGTCATTATAAAATCGTTTTGAGTTTTGTATTTCGAATTTTACGATATGAGAGTAGATAAAAATTATTCCACGGGAATCTTATACCGAAATAAACAGTATCCTATGTATTATTTCAGATTATAACATAAACCTGAGTCAAATGTCATCACGGTCCATTCAGCCGTTCTGACGTGATGATTTATAGCCAAAAGTTACTATTAATAATCTCTCCACAAATTTAGGTACCTTTCATTTCAAAATATCAAAAGCCACAATTTTTCATAAGATTTGGTAAAAACAAAGCCATTTCAGTCACATCTGTCGTGACAATAAATGGCGCACGTGCTTACCAAACGGGTTTCAGTTTATGTACCTCTTAAAATACAATGTAAGGAGCTCTTGGATAAATAAATCGAGGGAAGATAAAAAATTGTGACGGCAATATAATTATATTACTCTTATGTGTATAGGAATGGTTGTTTATCCTTTTTATCCTATTAGTCCCCCAAAGTTCCTGTTCTTTTTTTTGAGCTATGTTATGTATAATCGTCCTGACTGTATCCTTATCACGAGTTTTCACTATTTTACTTTACAGCGTCATTCCAGTATTTACAGCGTTTCTTGTATGGAAAAATGGAACAGCGCCTCTGGTGTGCGAAGAAGGATCTAACTTTATCCTTGAAAGTCAATTTGAAAATGTCAATGTTCCAGTTTACTTTACGTCAGATTAACTGAAAACGAATGATAAGGCCTCTGATTTCCACTACGGTAGCTAATTTTGGCGGAGGTTAGCAATTTGAGCGGGACATTTATTACAGTGCAAAGCGTGTGCGCAGGCACAGTTGCACTCTCTGTTCCTTTGCTCTCATAGTGTGAAGGGATGGTTATCCAGGATGGCGGCATCAGGTGCAGGACCAACGGCTTAACATGCTTTCAGAGACACGGGGTTATCATACCGCCAACTTCAAAAACTACGAGCTGCTACTGAAAAATTCTTTAAGAAAAGTTTAATATAGTTTTTGGCCCGAACTGGGAATCGGACCCAGGAACCAGGACCCAAGCTCAGCAGTCCGAATGCGACCATGATACTAAAGGCGCAGTAAATTGAACTTATCATCATCATCATCATCATCATCTCACCCATAGGACGTCCACTGCTGAACATAGGCCTCCCCTTTAGTTCTCCACATATACCGGTTGGAAGCGACCTGCATCCAGCGTCTTCCGGCGACCTTTATACTTATTTATAATTGAACTTATAGTACGAAGTAATAATAATAATAATGTTCTACAACTATCACACAACGCCATCTAGTCCCAAACTAAGCAGAGCTTGTGTTATGGGTACTAGACAACTGATAAAAATAATAAAAATTATATATTCCTAAATACATAGACATAATATAGATAAATTACACCCAGACACAGAAAAAATGATAGTGCTCATCACACAAACATTTGTCCTGGGTGGGAATCAAACCCACGACCTCCGGCATATAGCAGTCAGGGTCACTAACTACTAGACCAACAGGCCTGTCAAAACCAATAATGAAGTAATCGAATGATAATTGATAGAACCTGAATAAATAATTAGTTTGGCTAAGCACTTACTTAGCAACGACTATTTATCTTGTTCTCAGTCTATAACTAATAAAAATAAGTCAGATTAAAAACAAAAGTGAGTCAAGATTGTTTTGAGACCAGATTGATCAGTATTCAAAACACAAGATAATAAATATTAGAAAATTCTAATATAGCCGAAAGCTTTTTCCAAAACCAATATTTGACCGACGTGGGCTATGAAAATTCAGGGCTGGCCTGAATTTGTGGTGAAACTCCATTTGCTAATGACGGTGTTGGCTCGCCAGGCGACTGGCAGCGTCCCTTTTAAGCTAAGCATTGGCAGAGTGCCACTCGAGTTTCCAATAATCTTTCTTGTATCTGCTAATTAATATTTTTGAAATCAATACGACATATTTTTTAAAAGTCAAATAATTCCTCCCACTCGTTATGACTAAAATCCACGGTGTTCCTCCAATAGCCTATCGTTCAAGAGTCACGGTTACCTAAAATGTCAGTACCGCGACCGCGTCAGGTGTTTGGTCCTCTATGGGGGCTCCGTCAGATTGACGACAGCTCATTGAGGTGCGCGTGGTTCATGACGCGTCCGATCATGGACCATACCCGTGTATGGTCCATGATCGGACGGTGAGTCAACCATTGCATGTCCGCTTCTACGGTGGCCGGAAAACGCCTCGCGTCCTCCGTTGCCGTGAGCTAGTCCCGCGGCAGCTGGGTCATGACGTTGAGGCTGTACTCACGCATCAATGCCGACCCTAAACTGCATGTTTTTGCTCTAAGGCTAATAAAAAATTCCTTGGGAAATGTTCCGTTGTTCGGTGTTTCAACGAAAACCATGCTTATTAGCATAATAATCTGCTTGTTAATGATTTGTTGGAACTTTATTTTTGTTTACGTTACGGTTAAAGTCCGAAGTGCGGTTGCACCTAGGTTTAACCGGCTAAACCTAGGTGTAACCGACCACATGCGGTTAAACCTAGGTGTATCCTACTTATCTTCGGTTACCTAGATATAACCGGCTAAACCTAGTTCAGGTTTAGCCAGTTAGAACTAGGTATAACTTCGGGACTTGCTGGCACCCTGACTCGTACCTACAATTGAAGGTTAGAAGGTTTTTAAAACCACGCAGAAGTAGGAGCCCCGCGAAGCACCTTGGTTTAACCGCATGTGGTCGGTTATACACCTAGGTTTAGCCGGTTAAACCTAGGTGTAACCGCACTTCGGGTATTAGCGGTAACATTTACATTTACCTTGTATCGACAGACACGAATAAAAAAAAACTATGAACCGCAATTTGGGGTCTTAATTTCATTTGTACTCGTACGAGTATATATAAAATAACTTAATGTCACGAAAATTCTGAAGGCAATATAAAACGTAAACATTCTATACAAAATAAGCATAATCATTTTATTTACAGAACATTACTGTAGAAAAAAAGCATTAATTATTTACACCAGCAAAGAGTCTTTATTAACATTATCATATTAAATTGCTCGTGTTTATAAAAAATGAGTTACATTTAAAATGTAAAAAGTCTCTTTAAACATTTTCAAGGCATCACGTAAACAAACTGGGAGGTATTTATGAATTATTCACATGTTTGTGCTAACCCTGAGCAAAGAATATTTAAATTCTATAGATGCGAAACTCAAATCTAAATATTCGGGACACATGACACATCACACATTGACATTATAAGCGAATGTTTATTTTTTTGCATGTTACAAAAGAGAAACTCATTATGGCCCTTTTTATTTAGTAAAATCATTCAATAAGTACTCCCGAATGGAGGACTGTTCAAGCAGGTTACCGTGATCCTGGAACATAAAGGGCAATTGAAGAAACAAGATTGATTTTTATTCAGTTCTGACAGAGTCTGACAATCCCTTTTAGTGCACCCTGGGCGGGAGGACTCATCTGATAATTTTACCACTCCCAAAAATAAGGGACATTTATCTCACGTTCACAATGTTTTAACTCACATAGATTTAGTTTGCCCGTGGATATTGCAACGTGTTTGTAACATTCCTTAGCAGAATATTGTGTGTTCTTTCCTCACATTCTGAAAGAAAACTATTTTTAAACATTTGTAGCACTTAAGAAAGTGGGTTATGGTCTGTTTCGCCTAGAAATTGCAACAAAACTATAAGGCTCCGTTGTAATGCATTGCAATACATCTATAGGTACTTAGACAGTAAACTAACGGGCTTACTACCTTCTCACACGTCAAGAAACCATTTTATATTGGTAGCGCCTTTATGACGTAGTAGTAAGGATGATTTTCGTAGTTCGAGTGACCACTTGAAGTCGGTTAGCTACGCAACTAAGTCGAATTTCATCACATCGCATAATAAGGAAAGAGAATTATTATTTTTTGGGTGGTATAATCATCAAACTTATCAAAGGCGACTGTTCCTTCACTTACCGTTCACGTTCCAGGGTCGCGGTTATTTTTACAGAAGGTCCTGCGACCCCGTGAGTAAGAATCTTTAGAAAATAATGGTTTTGAAGCGGTTTCGCTTCTGTACTTTTTTCATTCTATGACACTCGGAGGTTTATTGCAAAAAAAGTACGCAAGTAATTTTGTAAAACCCTCCGTTTCGTAATTAAAATGTTTGTGGGGAGTACTAAACTGTGTTTTGGGTTTATTTTCAAGGTTTATAATTATAAGTTCTGATGCGTTTTGTGAATATTAATTAGTGAATTAATTTCGTGGTGTAGATGAAATGAAGCTTACGCGTCCATAGCTTCTCGTGCTCATAATTCATAATTACTTAGTTATAACGTTGCGAGTAACTGAACTACTACGCGTTTCAACAAATAATACGACGGCATTGACGCCAGTTTTGTCTTTATGCAATTTTCTAATACCTACTAACACGCTCATAAAAACTACATACATACTTGGAGATTAAGCCCCTTCTTACATCCCCGGCAGACCTCTCTTTGAGGAGTGGCTGGATAGGGGTCATGGCGTCCTGACCTACCGCACGACGCAGGTACCTGTGTCTGATAAGGATGGAAGAAACGCCTGGGTGTCACCACTGCGACAATCGCCCGGAGGACATACGGTGCAGGACTGCCTTGCTTGAGAAGGAGGCTTCATGCTCGCGAAGGAGGAGGCGGGCCGCGTGAGGGAGACAAAATCGTCCTCCCTCCACCCCAGCCGCAGTGGTAGACGCCCACGTCATCGGGCGTGGGCAGACGATCTCCGGCCACCGTAGGAGTGAGCATGCGGGCGGCGAGTAATGGGCGACTCGCTGTCCGACCATGGACCATGCCCGGGTCAGCAGCGCGTTGTGTTCCACGCGCGCCTCAAAGAGTGTCAGCATGATGTGTCTGCAGTCCCCTCCCGCCCTGCCCTGGGTGGGAGGACTCATTTGATGATTCTACCACGCTAAAAAAAAGCCCCTTCGTACATAACGCGATACAAGTTTCCCGATACTCAGCTCCGGTATCCAGGCGACTATCGCAATACAAATCCATAGGACACCAAAGTCATAAGGTATCGGAGACTTGTATCGCATTGTGTACAAAGGGCCTTAGTTTTTCTTTTTGTTTCATTACTTTGAAACTGCACAAAATTTAACAAGACTTTGAATGTGAATGTGAGTAATATATATAAGCCTCTAAATAAAACAAAAGGGTTTTTCTAAAGCAATGCACTTTCATTTAATTAAAAAGCTTTCACGTTTGTTTTTGTTTTTTATTCTACGGTTCCCAGAAACGGCGTATGAAATTGCAAGTCAAAAGTCGTCTAGCTTGTTTTACTTGAAATATGTTGCAAACATTTAATTTGATATTACACAGAGAAAAGGGAAATATATGAGTTGATAACTTGTATTAGTTATTTGGTTTTAAAATAGCTTTTAATGCATGTTTCGCTAAAGGCATTTTTTTTTACTTTTAAAGGCATTTTATGCTTACTTTAAATTCTTATTTTTTTGGCTCGCGTTTCACCGCCACCTCTGCTGATACCATCAGCAAGGATGTGGTTGACGGTGAATTCGTACTTTGTACGCATATGCGGCATACATAGGTCATAAAAGTTATCAGAGAATATGAAAGCTCTTCTTTTAGAAGTTGTCCCCCACACAGTAGCTATTTCTACTATATCATGGGTGCGTTTAGAAATTCACATACACAAACACCCATCGGGATCGAACCCGCAACACCCTGCGCATCAGTCGATCATTCAGTGTCTGCGCTAATAATGCCATTGCTTTGTTCTATAATTGGAAAACACTGCTAGTACACCTCAAGATTACATAAAAACTGGATAGGCACTCTTGGACAATTGACAGCCAACAAACGGTTCCAATATAAATAACAAGAAAAAACCCATATAAAAGGTGTTCACAAAATGTGTTATCGTGCGTGAAATAAGATTGTGTGAAGGTACAGGGTGATTCATAAACATGTCTGGCAATCGTGATTTATATTGTTTACCGAATACATGCGTGTGCTGCTTAGATTTAGAGATGTTTTTTTTTGGCCTTTTATGAATCTTTGAACATTACCTACCCTAAAATGATTCGTTAAAAAAAGTTTATATACTATTCGCTACAACACAAAAATATAACACTGGAACATACTACGAGATAATACGATTTTATCTCGATTTTATATTTATCTATAATATGTATTAGGAAATATATAAGTATGTTTATCAGTTGTCTTGTACCCATAACACAAGCTCTGCTTAGTTTGGGACTATATGGCGTTGTGTGATAGTTGTGGAATATTATTACTATAAATATTATCATTTCTGTCTCTCGTTCCAGGTTGTAAGCTATCTGTGTATAGAATTTTATTCTAATCCGTTCAGTAATTTGCATGAAAGAGTAACTAGCATTTCGCTCCATGTAAAATACTGATATTCAGCTGCATCTGGTTCGAATGGAAGCCGACCTCGATAGTGCTGGGAAAAGGCTAGGCAGATGATGAGATGATGATGAATAACAAGCATAGTGTCCATCTATACTCACATAATGAAATTACAATATTGGTAAGATAAGATTTTGTATCACTTTGGCACGATTGTCATTAATGCCTTTGTCAAACTGACGGACGAAGCGAATGCGTGCCTAGGCGTTTTTGTTTGTAATGTATGGAATTGTTTGAAGCCTGTCACATTGACTATCGGACTGCTTTCTCTTTTTTATATGACAGGATTCGGATCGCATTCGCCTTCGCCTGTCTGTTTGACAATAGCTTAATTGTATAGGTTGCTACTCGCATTGATTTGCAAAATATAATTACTGCACCATGTATTTTTATTTTAAGTTCGTAGAGTTCATAATGTTCATGGAAGATATCGCTGAAATGAGACATTCTGTTGTTATAGTCAAAAATTGCGGTGAAGTTGTATAGTCGGCTAAAATTTATGGGCTCGAAATTATATTGTACATTTACGTGCATTCAACAATTAGATTTTTATCAGTACCATACTCGCCGCACGCGCCGATTTATTTGATATCAGGTATTATCAGCATGCTTTCTTTAATATTCGGATGCTGACAGCATTTTCCGTTTTTATGAATGACTTCGGACAGCGAATTTTATAAAAAGGTTAAAATAAAAAAAACTTAAAAAAAAACCGACTTCAAAATCAACCTTAAAAATGTGTAAAATAACTACGTCTTTTCATATCTCTCTTAATTTGTTCGGTAGTCGTTGACTTCGTTTTTTATTTCGTTGCCTTTATTACTGACTTCCGAAGGAAAAAAATGTTTTTCATAGAATATAAACTCCATGTAGCTTTGAAGCGTAGGAGTACTTACGTATCTATGCGCGTGTTCACTCTGCGCGAAGTCAATCTTTTGTGTGTCTACCCTCATCGTGGTATCTTAGGTAAGTCGCTTGTCACGGCACCCTGTTCGTGGTTCTAGCACCGAGACAATGCATCATTTTCATGGATTTGTCCCTTTGTTTTTGGAAATTAACATAAATCCGTAAGCTGCTTAAAACAGCAGATGTGATTCCACCAGTGTGCACTGTGCGGCACAAAAATGTTTGCTCTGGTGTCTCGAGAAGACACGAACAGATTTTAAAACGAAAGAACACATTTTTAGAACGTTTGACCACACCTGGAAACTTTTGTGCGCGCACATTGCTAAACTCAGTTCAGTGAAAAAGTTCGCGACAAATGTGCTGCACTACATAATAATATTATGTAGTGCACACAAAAGCTTAACACGATACCAGCTTGGTATGTGCACTTCCAAAGTGCAGTAACAAATGTGCTGCACACTATTTCAATAGAATTGTTCCGTTACATTTAAATCAACGCACAGAATTTAGGATCTTTATTAAATATGTAATACATCGATTACCACACCAACTGTCATGTTCAGCAGTCGGATTATAATGACCAGGATTAACTTCGATTAAAAGGGGATTATGCCGCGATAACTGCGTGCCGTGTTAAGTATTGAATATTATAGAAAAGGAATGGTTGATTTGAAATAAGCTTGTGAACAAACTACTTAAAAATCCGTCAGTTATATTTAAAAAATATATTTGACCCGTACATTTTCTTTTGTTACTTTAACCAAAATTTATGAAGACACGACGCTATTAAAATTCACCATACCGTGGTTCCATTTTTAGAGCGTCCTGGGGGGTATTACAAAATCTTAAAACCAGGCTTATTCCTGCGAGTGAAAGTGACAGAGCTATACAAGTCGTCTATCGTCCCCTGACGTCATACAAGTCCTCACTTTCGAGTTTTGATGTGTTTTATACTTGTGAATATTCACAGATTTTACAAAAAGAAAAAATACGTGATGGACTAATTAGTTTTCGAATTTATTGATGCTGGAAAATAGCCTAATAACTTCGGCAAACTTGAACCTATCTGAATCTCTTCAAAGATTAAGTGCACCAGCTTCTTCTGGGTAAGCTGGCTCCATCGTCGACTTTGACTGTCAACCTTGACTTAGACGATGGTCACAAATAAAACCCATTTAAAAAAATAAAAAAAACCCTTTCGCTTTAGGGTAAGACTGCAGTGGCTCGGTTGAAACAATTTACCCACTTTTCTGAAACTTAAGCGTTGGAATTATTAGGCAGTCTAACTTGGTTAGCTTACATTTTTCAAAAAAACATTAAAACGTTGAAAAATAAGATAATGATACAGGCCAGGTTTCGTAGAAAAAAAATGAGTACCAAAAATATCAAAATACTAGGTCGATTTGTTAAATTGTACGCTGACCACAAATATCATTTTAAAGATGTCGACATTTTTTTCTGTTTAAATAGTCACCTTGTACAATATTTTTCCGTTTCTGTTGGAGACATACAAAATATCTGGCGCGATAATTTTCTACAGAATCTTGTTATGTTCAGGGGTGTTTCTGTCCAAACTTTTTTGGTCCTCTTGATGTTGCAAAGGACTAAGTTACTTTTCCGCTTTTTTTCTATTATTTTGTTTAAACTTTTTTTTTATTTGTTTTTCTTTGTCTGCAATTTTAAAAGCTGGAAACGGATTTATGAATGGACACAGATGATTGTGTACTATCATCGTGAATTCCGAAATAAATATTAAAAAAATAATTATGATTGGTATCATAAATGACCACGAATAGAATAAGCGATTATAAATAATATCCTAATCATCGTAATCCTAATTTAATTAATAAACATTACTGTATTGCATTGCATGATGGGGTGGTGCCCGTAACTTCGCGTTATCTTGGGTATACAAGCGTCGATTTATTAAAAAATTCAGAAAATCTTTATTATAACGAATACAAGATTTTTTCGTTGACTCAGCAAGAGCGTCTGATGTACTAAATCCGAAGATCGCATGTTCAAATCCTGCTCCCTATACGAATATTATTACCATAACAAAATTTGAAAACGCGTTGCATGCGATAATGCATACCAATTTTAA
Source organism: Agrotis clavis (assembly GCA_954870645.1). NCBI lineage: Eukaryota > Metazoa > Arthropoda > Insecta > Lepidoptera > Noctuidae > Agrotis > Agrotis clavis. The sequence continues at coordinate 9,689,427 of OX940925.1, forward strand.
AAAATGTCTTTTTAATTTTATTATTTGAGTGAGGTCTTTTAAACTCCAGCTAATGAGCAAATGGGATCATTGCATTTCAGTAGTCTTTCACAGCATATTAAAAACGTTAGGGTTAAAATAACTCCACATAATATGCCGAAGTTTAACCAAAAACAGAAAAAACCACAATCTGTATTGTCATTAATTACCCGTGCTGGTTACAAATACCTATTCACCAGATAGCCCGAGGGCCCACGTAAACGGGGTACTAATCTGTTTTTGTACAGCTATTTGTTGGTAACGTGACATTTCAGATAATCGAGAGACAGCGGTCATTTGAATCGTGTTATTTTAATTTGATTGATATTTTCGTTCAAAATTTTGTTTGAAACCCATCCCATCAATTGTACACAGCTTTTACACCTTTTTTAGGGTTCCGTACCACTATTATTAAGACTCCGCTGTCGGTCTGAGTGTTTGTCTGTTCGTCTGGCATCAGGTTGTTTCCCATGAACCGTGATTGTTAAAAACCAAAATAATAGTTCAGGAGAGCAATTTTTTCCTTGCTCAATATGTAACAAAAAAGTCATTCTACTGCCATGGGATTCAAAAAGTCTTGCAAGAAACACATTTTCAACTAAAATGACGCTGCTTCCCAGAAGGCACTCGGTGCATACAGTCATTTTGTATTATAAAAGTTGCCGGATCAGAATTTCTCATCAGAATTTTTCTGACTGAATTTTGTTGTTTTAAATCAATGAATATTAATAAAGATAATACGTTTCGTCGTTCGGGAGTGGCTTGTGACGTCATAACACCTGGTAAAGTATACCGACCGAGTGACGTTTTGTAATTTTTAGAAGCGTTGTTTCTTCGTCAATTTTGGTATACATAAGAAAAAGAAAAAATACAAGTCAAATATCTTTTGACAAACTATCTTTCGGACCAACTACTTTTTTTGAATAAAAAGCCTATTTTCTTATAGTATGCGGTCACACTTAACCGTCAATATAACCTTGATATTACGTTTATTTCTGACAGGACGGATTTTTCAAGGACGGTATCTTAGAAATGTCTGACGTTTGACACATGATAAATCTTCTATTTATTGATTTTCTGCCACGACTACCTACACGCTTATCGAGTTTCTATAGAATGTAGGTGGTTGTAAATGACTTGACTCATCCTCTTATGACTGAACATTACACGTCTTGATATCACCGAAGGTCGGGTCGATGTGTACTTAGGTACCCAGTTACCCACATTTCACGTTTTCAGAATACCTATATTTATTTTTTTTGTCTTTTTAAACATTGCTCATGCATTGATGGACCGACGACATCGTGAGGGTCGCGGGCAACCGATGGATGCAAGTGGCGAATTGTCGTTCGGCGTGTCGGTCTAAGGGGGAGGCCTACGTTCAGCAGTGGACGTCTTCCGGCTGATGATGATGATGATGATGATGATGAAACATTCCTCCTCAGTAGGATTGTTTTTAGTGCGCTCACTAATATTTTAATAATTAATAAATCTTCGGTCTATAAGCGTATGACCAAGTAGGTACATTTCTTCTTCATCTTTCTATCATTCATTATTTTTTTGAGAAAAAACTGAAAAAAAGTCTTATTCTTTCAATTTCATTTGTGGAAACTTTTCAGTATAATTATATTATTTTTTATCATAAAAATATTTCGACGAATTGAGAACCTCCTCCTTTTTTCGAAGTCGGTTAAAAATACATGTAAACAGTTTATATTAAGGTTGCTTAGTGTTTCAACATGTACAAATCTATTGAGATTTTTGCATTTTTTTTTTTTTAGCGCGGTAAAATCATCAAATGAGTCCTCCCACCCCGGGCAGGGCGGGAGGGACTGTCAGACTTCTACTGACTAAAATCCACGGTGTTCTTCAATAGCCCTTTCTGTTCCGGGGTCACGGTAAGGAAATAATCCCGCAACCCCGGCAGGCTTTGGCCCTCTGAGAGGGGGGCCCCGTCAGTATGCTGACGCTCTTTGAGGCGCGCGTGAACACAACGCGCCGTCGACCCGGGCATGATCCTTGGTCGGGCAGCGAGTTGCCCTTTACTCGCTGCCCGCATGCCCGCACCTACGGTGGCCGGAGATCGTCTCGCGACGTCCGTCGCCGTGGGCGTCCTACACCGCGGTTGGGGCGGAGGGAGGACTCTGTCCTCTCTCGCGCGCGGCGCGCCTCCTCCTTCGCGAGCATTACTGCTTCGCAGAAGGAGGCGACCGCTTCCCACTCCGTCTCGCCCCGCAGCATGGCCGCAACCAATGCCGGGCGCGAGAGGTCTCCGCCTATCGCAGCCGTGAGGACACGTCGGTGCACTGCCCAAGCTGGGCAGTCCTGCACCGTATGCTCCACCGTGTCCTCCGGGCGATCTTCGCAGTGGTGACACCCAGACGTTTCCTCCTTCCGCATTAGACACAGGTACCTCCCGAAGCACCCGTGCCCGGTGAGGACCTGCGTCAGGCGGAAGGTAAGGACGCCATGACTTCTCTCCAGCCACTCCTCAAAGAGGGGTCTTACTGCCGCAATTGCGGCGTGCCCGATTGAGATTTTTGCATGGTCCTTTATTTAATTAAAAAATTTAACGTTAAGTAAAACTGCAGCAGTCACTTTTAAAGATATCCCCAAATGCCGAACCACCTCGTGCTCAGCTACCACTATTTAAATTAGACAGATCAAATACATTTAAGACTACATTACTCCCTCATAAAACCACTTCCCAACTATCTCTGAACAATTTACAAACACAACCTAAAAACCTACATCCGTCAAGGCTATTCGTCTACCATTTTCCAACTTCACAGAAGCCATTTTCGCAGTGAGATTTAAAATTTCAACACGAATTGTGCAGATCGCGGCCCTACTAAGGCAGGGGTGTCTACTAAATTACTTTCAAAGAACTTTTTATTTTACCCTTTGCAAATGCAACCCTTTAATGTCTATTACTGCTTGAACGTGTAAAATAAATGAGTGCTTAAAATTATTCTGACACAAAACCGGAAAAAGGGAATTTGTTTTGCAGAAAATATTTCACTGGAATTTCTTCTCGATAGGGGTTTTAAAATAACTTTATTTTGTTATCCTAGTTGGGAGTGTTCGTCCTTTGTGGTGAAACTTCCAGGAATTTATTTAAAGTAACGCGAACTTTAAATAAATTCCTGAAAGTTAAGTCAGGGTTTTGTTTTTCAGCTTAGCCTCGGGGTACAGGATCGACACGTTTGTAGACAATGACTGCGGAAAAACAAATATCTAAAAAATGTAATTCGCATTTGGTCGGTTATATTTGTTTACTTCTTTATCATTATAATCTTCTCTTCTTTGTCTATGCCTGTTTCCATCATTTTGGGTCGGGTTTCCTCAATGGTATGCGCTAGGATAATTTATCCTGGATTTCTCAGATAGTAATTGGGCGTTCTTGAGATCTTCTATTTATATATTTGAAAACCAGGTTAATGGCGGCCGACCTCTCTGTTTTCTTGCAGGTTTTAAGATACAGACGCCAGCAGATCCCCAGCCGAATCTGTCAATTTTTACCAATCGAACATTGACCTTCCATTATTGTGATAAGGTTAATAATTATTAATAATTGTTAGGTAATTATCTGTACTACGTGGCCTTAGCTGCACCTCATTTTTTTTACACCTTGCCCCACACTATTGTGCGTGCGCTTACAAACATATAAACTCACATACCTACACTAACGTCAGACCCCAAACAACAATATTGTAGATCATACAAATATTTGATCATACAAATATGACAGGCCTGTTGGTCTAGTGGTTAGTGACCCTGACTGCTATGCCGGAGGTCGTGGGTTCGATTCCTACCCAGGCCAAATGTTTGTGTGATGAGCGGAAGGGAAGAGGGTGTAATTTATGTATAATTATGTATGTATTTAAAAATATATAATTACTTTTTGAAGGCTTCCAAGTCGGGCTACCTCGTCTTTTAACTCAGTGCATTTGGATAATTTTTCGGCTATTGTATTCTGTAGGTTATGAGTATTTGGCACGGCTATGTTTATTAAGAATCCAGTTTTGTTTATTTTGTTAATTATTATTATTAAATAAACCATCGAGGACCATAGCTTTTTTTAATAATTTTAATTTGTAAAATTACGTCATAGTATTGTTTATTTACGCTTTTGTGGGCAAGTCAGGATTCAATTACAGGGATTAGTTTAAACAAGCTCTCTCCTAAATTGGTTCCGTAATTTTGTTCATAGCAACTACCAATTACTGCCATCTGACTTTCAGAAACAATTAAACTTTTGGGTTTGTACTAACCATTAGGTAGGTACGATTACTAATGACATTTAAATGGCAACCATGCCCGACTATTTCAAAGGTTCCCCGCTAGATATAATTGAATCTTTTTCATTGTGTAATCCGGGCATGTGGACCGGGAGTAATGGGTGACTCGCTGTCCGATCATGGACCATGCCCGGGTCAACAGCGAGTTGCGCTTCAAAGAGCTGCGTAATCGGACGGGGTCGCGGGACTGTTTCATCAAGTAACCGTTACCCTGGAACGTAAAGGTCAATTTGGACCCCATGAAAAAATTAAAATAATTCAATAAAATTAAATATTATTAAATTGTTGCAAATGAGGTCTACAATCACCCTGTATATTCAAAGTTAGATATTATTATTAATTATAATTACCTATTATTATTATACCCTCACCACTGAATTATTTTCGTCACTTCTGTTCTGAAAATGGCAAAGGAATCTTTTCTTAATTCCCATCAAATTAAATTTAAAAGTAATTAAAAAGGCGGTAGTAAAGTCTCATAATTCAGAGCAACGTTAAGGTGAGTACTGACCAGTGTTGCGGGCCGTGATGTAACGTGATACGCAGCGAATATTCATGCAGTAAATAACCTATAAAACATAAGAAGAAATATAAATACTCGTATTATGTGATACCCCCGCGGCTCCGGTTTGCAACACCTGAAGTCACGCAACAAATAAAATGCGCTCTCGTCATTATGGACACCGATCGCACCCGCCACAGGCCTACCGCTGACCCTAAAGCTTTTGTCAAATAGACAGCTGGCGTGGCTAACGCGAAGCGAGGCGTTTTTGTTTGCAATGTATGGAATTGTTTGCAGCCAGTCACATAGACTATCGGATCGCTTTCGCTTTTATATGTGACTGGATTCAAACAGCTTCGCCTGTCTGTTTGACAATAGCTTTACAGTACGCCTAATAACGTCGGTCAGTACCCGCTTTTAAAGTAAAATTAAATTAGCTGTCAGAGCAATGAGTGCTCTTTGTTTGAGGAGCAGTCAGCGCTAATCTGAATGTACCTTTGTCAATGCTTTTCCATAGAAAGTGCAAAATTTTCGATTTTATAATCTTAACCTCTCAGGTACCGCGCTCGCGTATCGTAAACTCCGTCCCGTCCTTGACATTTACGAGCGCTTACGTCATCGCGCGCGTCAAGTGGCGGCCGCTTACATTAGCCGTTATCGCTCCAGTTAGAATGACTCAAATTGCAAACTGTAAACAGTTTCGTATTCGTTGATAAAGAGTCTTTGTATTACAACATAAACAATTCTTGTATGACTACTTTGGTATTATAAATATCCCATAGATAGGAGAGATCTCGCCGTAACTAGACCCGTTGACGTATCTTATTTATTTTTGATAAAAATACTGAATCAATTTACACGAAACTTTAGAACTAATATAACGAATATATAAGTAATCTAATAAGAAAATTCCAACATATAATGTTATAAGATTCCAACTCAAAATTCAACTTACATGGAGCTATTATTTGTCAATATTGCGCGACTGTCAACACTGGCCGACGCTCACAATAATTGTAATCACTCGAGATACAATGACTCTTATCTCAAACGGTAAAAAGTTTCGTGATCCTTAGTAACGAGACTTTGTATTTCAATATAAACACCTCTTGTATAAGTACTTCGGAATTAAAATATCCTGTAGATAAGAGATCTCGCCGTAACCACAGCCATAACTAGACCTGTTGACGTACCTTATTTATTTTTGATAAAACTACTGAATCAATTTACACGAAACTTTAGAACTAATATAACGAATACATAAGTATTCTAATAAAAAAAATCTCACACACTATTCCTATAAGATTCCAACTCTAAAATTCATTTATTTAGGAGGAGCTGTAATTTTTCCATGCGCAGTTCAATGCACGACTTTGTAAACGATCATCCGTGTTATTATGAACAGGTATCACTATAAAATGTTTTTTAGGATACTACATAAACCTTCTTCAACTGATTACTAACCTTGAATCGAAAAAATAAACAACGGAAATTCCATGGTATTAGAAATACATTGTTGACAACCGAATTGGCCTATAGGAGGGACAAAAACCTATTTCTACTCGATAATTTACGTTTTCCAATTAAAATTTTAGTTGAAATCTAACATAAACACGACACTTTATCAATTTTAGTACACTTATAGTCCTATCATGGAAAAAATAAGACATAAAAAACATTTCAAGTGGTTGACAACTTGACATTTTGACATCGACAAAGATGCGATTCTTTTTTTTTTTTTTTATAATGACACCCAGTTGATTTCAGTAAGAATTTGGTACCATAATAATCGAATAAAATCTAGCTCTATGGATGAATTTTTTCAAGCGATTCTGAGCCATAGTGTACTATACAAATAAGGTTGAAGTTGGCTTGTACGCGCGTGCCACGCACGATCCCGATGTGGCTCCTCAGGACTCAACGGTAATAACGTTTTAGGATCCACATTTGGTTTCTCAGGACCTAAGAGGTGTCGGAAATATTCATGAAAGTTTGTGAGTATAAATATCGAAGTTTGTTGAGAAATTGTTCTTGCTTGAGAAACTAACCAATGTTATGCATGTGAAAGTAAGTTGGTTTTTTACTTTTTTGCCCAAATGCAATTGAAACAATCATCTTGTGGCCCAAGTCTGCCTTTTTACCCGACTACGGCAAAGCCAAAAGGAGGGTTACGATTTTGACCGGTATGTGTGTTTGTATGTTTTTTGTAAATTAGTAATTCTGTAATAAGCTAAATACTATAGTCGGTCAATGGTCTCGTAATATTTAAAATTATTTACACCTACATTATTTTAAAATATTATTTATTAGATAATTATTTTTAAACGCATTAACGCATACGACGTGCATCGTAAAGTTGATTTTTAAGGAAAGAAAAGTTTATTAGTGTCAGGAACCTGGAGTAGTAAGAAGTTCGATGGCAAAAAAAAACATTTCTTTCAATGAATGATGCCATTATATTAGATTACCAAACTTGTAAAAATAAATAGTTGTGAAATCAATAACCGACCGTTCTGGCAGTCTTGAGGCCCTGGAATGTTGTATACAAATATATTGTCAGGTGTACAGACACACGTATTGCCGATTTTAGATAGAATAGAACCCATAATTGTATTTCAATTTACAGTCCGAATTTATTGCCAAATTCTAAAATAACTCGAGCCAAGCCGTGGGTATAAGTTAGTGACTTATAAAATAGAGTTGCCGTCTCTAATGCTTCTTCCATTAATATGACAGGTTATAGCTCTCAGCACTAAATAGTTAATAGTGTTACGTCATAAGTTGAGAGCGCATACCTAACGACCCTTGGTGCACTTAGCGGCAGATTGAAAGAAAATAAAATCCTACATTTATGATAAAAATGACTGTTTAGTAGCGGGCTTGCCCGCTACTAAACAGTCATTTTTAAGCAAGTAAAAAAAAGCGTATTTTTAAGCAAGTAAAAAAAAGCGTACATGACGTCACAACTTCCGCGTTATCGTTGTTGTATAGTATGTTACATAATTATGTATTCGGTTACAGAAAGCACTGACTTCGCTATTGCTGTTAAAATTCCGCAAGTGTAGCTCGTAGCATCGACATCTGCTACGCCGTAGACCCTGCGTAGGCCGAGATTCTTACTATTTCACGTTCAATGTTTTGTTTTTTTTTTTGCTTTTATTTTGTGACGGTGATTTTCAATGTTAGAGATTTTCTTTCGTATTTTAGTGTTTAATTTTCGACCATAGTCTCCACACAATTTGCTTTCTGTTATTGTTTTTTTTTAACTCTTCGATCATTTATTCTTGAACAAGAAAAATATTTTTTGAATGATTTATGTATGTGATCGTAATTTATGTTTTATTTTGTGAAAACTTTTACCCTCGTCTTATAAGGCTTGTAGTTTGCTTATTGATAAACGATACTTTTAGGAAAGCAATAATTTACGTGTGTCTATGCTCTCGATTTTTAAGGTTCCGTAGCCAGAATTATGTCAAAAACGTGATGTAGATCTCAATAAAATATTTAACTAAAATTTCCAGTTCTACCTACACTGGTATGCTAGACAGGGTCGCGGGACTGTTTTATCAGGTAAACGTGACCTTGGAAGGTTAAGAGCTTTTGAAAGATCACCGTGGATTTGGATCACCCTTTTTTTTTCGTGGTAAAATCATCAAATGAGTCCTCAAACCAGGCAGGGCGGGAGGGACTGTCAGACTTGTACTGACTAAAATCCACGGTGTCCTTCGGTAGCCCTTTGTGTACCGGAGTCGCGGTATACGTATGTCCCGCAACCCCGGCAGGACTGTGGCCCTCTATAGGGGGGCCCCGTCATTATGCTGACGCTCCTTGAGGCGCGCGTGGAACACAACGCGCCGTCGACTCGGGCATGGTCCATGGTCGGACAGCGAGTTGCCCTTTACTCGCAGCCCGCATGCCCGCGCCTACGGTGGCCGGAGATCGTCCCGCGACATCCGTCGCCGTGGGCGTCTACCACTGCGTCTGGGGCGGAGAGAGGACGGTATCCTCTCTCTCAAGCGGCCCGCCTCCTCCTTGGATTTGGATAACCCTGGGTTAGGACTCAGTTGGCAACTTAACCACGTTGAAAAAAACCTATATCTGTATAATAAGCATTAAACTGCAGCCTTCTACTTAACAAAACACCCCCACGAAGACGATTAACTTAGTTCAAAAGCTAATGCGAAGTTCCACTTAGCATTTGAGATTTCAAAATTAAAACTTTCAGTATTAAAACTTTTATTTCACAAAGTTAAGGAGTTAGTTGATAAAACATTCGTGATCTTGCTTTAAGAAGGGTTGTTAAATAATAAACTGTTTGAGTTTAGTTATGACACTTCGAAGTTAGAAACTTTGCGAGTTAAAAGATTACTAATTTAAGGCCTTTGTCAAACAGACAGGCGATAGCGAACCGAACCGAATCATGTCATATGAAAATGCGAAAGCGATCCGATACTCTATGTGACAGGCTTCAAACAATTCCATACATTACAAACAAAAACGCTACGCCACGCATTCGGTTCGTCTGTCAGTTTGACAATAGCTTAAGAGAGCTTTATTTTTTTTTTTTTTTAGGTGGTAAAATCATCAAATGAGTCCTCCCGCCCTGGGTGGGGCGGAAGGGACTGTCAGACTCTTACTGACTAAAATCCACCCGTGTTCCTTCGGACGCCCTTTACGTTCCGGGGCCACGGTATCCTGGGTTAAGAAAAAACCCGTGACCCCAGCAGGCATTTGGCGCGAACACGACGCGCCACCGACCCGGGCTTGGTCCTTGGTCGGACGGCGAGCTACCCATTACTCACCGTCCGCAAGCCCGCTCCGCCGCTGTGCCCTCTGCTATTCAGAGGGACACGCGTTGGAGCGTCCACCTGACAGGCTATTTGCATACGGGCAAAGAGACCCCTTAGGCACGCAGTGCCTAAGGAAGAGTTTTTGCCCGCATCCCAGGGTGCACCGGCCCGAAAAACTGGTCTTCCCCCCGGACGTATCCGAGAGGGAACTCCAGTCCACGGGCGCACGTGGAGGTTTCCTGTCTTAGCACCCCAGCTTAAGAGAGCTTGGCGAATTTTTGCGAAAATGCTTGAGGCATGCTGAAAACTTGCTCAGGTCTTTTTCAATAATTGTCACTAAACACAGAAATGTAAACCTCAAATCTAAAACACTTTTCTAAAATTTCAAACAGCTCTTAGGCCAGATAGCGTCGAATAAAGGTTTTGCGAAATAGGGAGCTTGGCGTGGCGTGACGGTAGCGTGGCGTGTTCTTGGCGTGCTCACTTACTATGAAAATATTTCTAAATACTGCCGTAGTAGTAGGGTCAACGGGTCGCGTTGTGTTCCACGCCCGCCTCAAAGAGTTCTTGGACCTCGCTGACTCGCAATGATGAGGTCCCTTTTTGAGAGCGAAAGCCTGCCAGGGTCGCGGGACTACCAAATTTACAGTGACTCCGGAACGTAAAGGACTATTGAAGAACACCGTGGATTTTAGTCAGTACACCTCTGACTGTCCCTCCTGCCCTGCCCTGGGTGGTGGGAATATACCTAGTCAAAACATGCCACGCTAACGCCGACGTTATACACAATCACACTTAGTTTAAGTGTGATGTATTATTAAAAAAAAGTAAAACATACGGACAGATTCTTCAATTTTATTTCGTTAAATTAATATAAACTGTACACAAAATAAATTAAAGTCCATTTTTGGGTGTCGTATTATGTAACAAGGTTTTCAGTTTCATTTAAAATTAATTTGGAAAACTAATTGATAACGCACCCACGCTTCTTTAGACTCATTTGCGTTTATAATTAAAGCATGCTTAATTTAAACTGGACACCGATACAGGTAGCTACGGGGATATTTCAATCACGTTAAAATTATGGATGTTAACATCCATAATTTAATCCTATTAAACTGTTCGTCGAACAACGATTAAAATAATCAAATTGTATCATCGTATTAAATTAAAAGCAAAGATCGATTAATTTAAATTAAAATGCTTTTGCATTTAGAGAGGTTTATATATTTTTTAAATTAAAAATACCTGTCAAGTGTGAGTCGGACACGAACATTCGTGTTCGGTTCCGTACTATTAACGGCCAAAAAGTCATCTATGTTGTATCGGAGCGCCCTCAAATATTTATTTTATTATAATTTTTAGTATTTGTTAGTATGGGGGCAATTAAAATACATCAAGATACACATTTATATAGAGTATGATAAATTTATTAATCTCTTTTTAAATATGTCAGTATATTTTATTATTTTACTAGCGGTCCGGTACGTAGGTACTTCGCTACGTATAAAGTGAAATAATAAAACAAGTTTCAATTTGACAGCACAATCCCCATCTTAAAAAAGTTTCAATTTGACACCAAAATCCCCATTAACAAAATGATCCGCGGCATTTATTGAATCCATTTGTTACAAAAAATGTGATAAATGAAGCACAGCTCGACCGATTTCGTGCAAACTTTACATAAACCATCTACTAAATAGTCCTAACAAAGCCTAAACATTTGGTTTGGACAGGTGAGCCCGTTCTTGAGTTATAAAATTACATTGATTTTTATATTTATGTATATCCTGATTGATGATAGTTATAGTCTACATATGTCGTTCCACAAAACCACATAACACCAACACATTATTTCACAAATTCCCAGCTTTCCGGTAAATAGTACCTATATTATAATGTCATTCGACACTGCGGTGTGCACACAGCCATAATTTTATGCCGGCTATTAATTATTAACGTCAGTCATCAGTTAATTTATGATCGTCATTATCATACCTACCTCCGCAGAGAGTCATTACACCTCACTTGACAACTCAGTTTGATTACGACTGCATTAATTGTGTTCAATTGTTGTTTTAATTAGGTTAGTAAGTTGGTGATTGTGACTGTAGCGTTTATTGTAAGTTGTACTTTTTGTACCGGAGGAGGTGTGTTTATTTGAGGTAAACCTAAATTAAATATTATGCCAGTTCTTGAATCGTAATTAGATCCGGTTTATGCCTAAAAAATCCATGTAGTACCTATTCTTCAATGATTTAATTAAAACTATTTTTTTATTCTCGTTAAATCATCAAATGAGTCCGCCCATTGCAGACAGGGCCAGGACAATCTACGGTGTTCTAGGGTCACGGTTACGTGATCGAAACAGTCCCGCAAAAATCCATACCATTAAATTAATATTAAAATGGAAAACAACAATTCAATTCAATAAAATTATAAATTCGAAGTATTTATCAAACGTTTACTTCACCCATTCGTTCTAGCGCCTTAGGCCCACTTGCACGAACCCGAGTTATCTTTTAAGCCACGGATACACTAGGGGACAAATGGAGCAACATGTTGCGGAACATGTTCCTCAACAACTACGTGGAATGTGCCGACATACATGTCGCGGAACATTTTGTCGACCACACTTCTCAGTGTTTATAGACATTTTGCATGGACGTGAAGTCCATGCACTGGACTTCACGTCCTCTCGTCCACTACCAGTAGTTTTTGACGATTTCACTTTCTTCCTTTCTCGGACAAATTGCGAACGCAGGGTATGAATTTAGTTTCTATTACTTTTCTAGGCAATTTAAGCGCCTTGGCAATGGGTCCACCCTTTATAGCAGAACTTTTTACGTCATAATTTTATTTTGCATAGCAACGGATAGCATAAACCTCTTTTCGCAGAAAATCGTTTGGCCTACACTCATTTACCATAACACCGAAACCCATAATTTTGTAAGTCAGAATCATCTTTAGGCATAAATTTCATTTCCGTAATAATCAATAAGTATAACCATCATATCGTAGAAAGTTCACAACCAGAATCATCTTTTGGCATATATTTTATATCCATAATAATCAAAGTATAACCATCATATCGCAGAAAATTCACAGCAGGCATGGCAGCAGGCATGGCTTCTGTCACGGCTCCGGCGCTGCGGGTCTCCGGCGGTCCCACGCGGGTTTAGATTACACTCTAGGGGTAGGGCAGACAAGACTACGTGAAGTCGGTTTTGCAGCGATTCATTTCTGTCACTAACTTTTGTAGCACACCATATTGATTTTATAAAACATTTTTTTTTTAATTATGACTATTAAATTATTTCTATTCTGAAATTCTGTGATCTTCGAAGTATGCTAAATCAAATTATTCCAAATAATCGGCGCTCTAAATAAACGTTATGCTAAATGAAAATATGCAAAATTGTAACTCTGACAAAGGTAATTATGCCCAATACAATTCTGCCATCTTAAAAGTATCCCATTTTAAATTCGGACATAAAAACATTAGGCCAAAAAACAATTATATTAAATATTTTTTATACCATAACAATGTTCGTTTAAAAAAGTTTCTGCCAAGTGAGTTATGCCAAATAGGTTTCGGAGCAACAAGTTTCTGCCAGATAGAGGGCACTGTTACCGGGCGCGGATCAAAAGTCTTTTTAAAAAAAGAATTATTTAATTTCCTAAAAGGTCAGCACAATTATTAGAGATGTCAACCCGTCACGAAGCTCAGAATCAGACTGACGAATTATGTTCCCACAAAACAAATGCAGGCTTGGGAAAGTGCTGGCGTGCAGCGTCAGCACTTTTATTTACTTAAGAGGTCTTCACATTTATATTATAACAACCCCCCCGTTAAGATTGATCATTACGATTGAAAGGAATGAGAAATCTAGGATGCTGACTGAGTTTCGCTTCGGTTTACAAATAGAATACAAATAGGACAGGTTAGACAAAATAACTTAAAAACAAATAGATTAATGTCTATAACTAAGAACTAGTAACAGAAGAAGTTATAAGACAGTATAATACTTAACTAGATATTAATACTAACAATAGGAGTGCTTATTAGCTACCAACTATTTTAAAATAGAACAACTTTGAAAACTTATGATCTAATAATCTAGAAATCAAACTAAGTTATAATATTACGTCTTAGAGGAGTAGGCAGAGACCTAGATGATCCGCGAACATCATCGTCTGAGGACTCTACGTAACATCTATTTACTGATTGAACAGATTGAACTGTCTGTTTCTTCTTAGTATAACATTGGTTAAACACCTGGATGCAGTATTGAGGATTATTTGTACAGAGTAGTTTCCTAGATCTGTATAGGAAATACATCAGGACAATTATTGAGATAGCATAGGTTAAAGAAAGATAATGAGTGCTATACTTCTGTAAATGAGACGGTTGTTCTATTTTATCTAGTTCTTTTTCAAACTCGTCAAGATGAACACTAGCTTGTAATAGAGTGTTAAAGTCGTTGACATTAGATAGCTTTACAAAAGGAAGATGTGGTACAGTTTTATTTATCCTTTGTCTATCACAACAATCATCTTCTATTATATTGAAATTGGAAATGTAATTGGTACTATTAGTTACAACGTGATCACTAGGTGTAAATTTAAGGGTTTTAAAGAAAGCTTCACAAGGTTTTGGCAAGGTTAACATGCCTGTGCCAAAAAGGACTTCATCATAGCTACTTGGATCATTTTCACAAGTAATATGAGCTTTACCAGGCTCGGATTGGACAAATAGCCACTTATTATTACTTAACTTAAAGAATACATCAATTGAACCATGTAACAATTTTGTATTACAAGAATTTGGTAACGAACTTATAGCTTCGGAAAGAATTTTAGTTTCACAGGTTGGATTTGCGATTGTAGAGTACACATTCCCTAAGGGACACACATAACACTCATTTCGTATCACTTTACACTGGTTCACTGACTCTAATAATGAATAAAACATACGATCCGTTGTCATAGCTACATAAGGTTTATCAGGAGCTATAAGGACATAAGTGTCGGGTTTAGAAATGTTATAAGGAACTGGGAGAGGAACAGTGTGGTAGAGGTTGTATAGTTGAGGTAGGACGAGCGGTATTCGTGCAACAACAATGACTTTATTATTATGATAGTAACAGACCAAGTCAGATATGTCTATAATAACATGCATATTTTCTAAAGATAAACTAGTGGGAAGCTCACAATGCTTAGGTAGTTTGTCTTTATGTAGGTCAAGTTCACGGTACAGCTGATAAGGACTGAGTACGGTCGGATGAAGAATGTTGATTTTGCTAAATAGAATGGCATTGTTAACGTCATCAATGTCAAAGGACAAGGCTATAGTGACACTTTGTAACGAGTTCAATAACATGATTATATTATTTTTTATTTCTAGTTTGTCATTTGAATTTGATAACTGTTTGAATGCTTTACAAACAGCGTCTAAATTTTGGTTCAGTTCGTTCTGATTTTTGTTGACCCTTGACATGGTGTTATTGAAATTAGAAATAGTAGACTGAATAACGTGTATATTGTTTCTCATTAAATGAGCTAGCTGCTTTTCGTCAGATTGGACCTTTGAAATAGCGTCAGAGAAATTTAAGGCATCTTCGGAATCTAGAGTCCCGAAAATTGTCTTAAGCAAAGAGCCACCCGCATCTATGAGTCCACGTTTGACGCGGTTGGGTTGATCTTCGACGAGATAAGATATTGACGAGAATTTGCGAACATTGTTAAGATGTTGATTTTGTAATGGCGTTAATAAATTAGTACATTCTAGCTGGATTTTGACAGAGGAACTAGAATTACAGAAACTAGACACTTCTTTTATCAGAGCTTCGACCTTGTCTAGGAGCGGTTTTACATGACTAATATCTAAGTATGTAACGACATTCCAATGGTCATTAGTGAACTTAAGATCCATCGATTGGTCGAAGTATAGTCCTGGGCTACCTAGGACTGGCGTGACGAACTTGTAGCCCGAAGATGGTTGACATATTAACCTGGAATAGAAAGGATTTGGCTAATCATCTATAGCTAATTTTATTTCGTCATAGTGATGACGAACGTGTCTTCTATCAATTAGAAGAGTGACTGTATGATTGCCGTTGATTTTAACAATTTTATAGGGTCCTTTCCAAATGGGGGACATTGCTTTACTTTGTTTATGATGACACCGTAAGTAGACCATATCACCTACGTTATATGTGATTGGCTTAGCATGAGCGTCGAAGTGTTTTTTAGACTTTTCTTTGGAAGTCTGGATATTTTGTAAGGCCTTTTGACGACTATAGTATAGTCTATGATTTAAAGCACGGATATAGTCTGTATAAGTATTTAAGTCTAGAGTTTCTGCACTTTGAGGCATGTATGGCTTAAAGCCGAAAAGTAATTCTAAGGGTGAAAACCCTGTAGTGGAATGTATATTAGTATTATACGCTATCATAGCTGTTCTTAGGTACAGGCTCCAGGTATGCTGATTATCTACAACATATGATCGTAAGTATTCTTTTAAGGTGGCGTGGCTCCTTTCGAGGGCACCGCACGTTTGGGGGTGATAAGGAGACGCGAAAATATGTTTTATACCAAACAATCTCTCTAATTGTTTGAGGACGTCAGATGTGAAATTGGTTCCTTGATCGGTCACGATCGTTCTAGGAATACCTAGATGGGAGATAAATACTACAAACTTTTGAGCAGTTTCTTCTGCGGAACACGTTTTCATGGCATAGGCTTGGGAATATTTAGTTAGATCGTCTTGAAGTGTGAGAATAAATTTATATTGATAATCGCGAGTTTCAGGTAAAGGCCCTACTAAATCTAAAAATACCTTCTCCAACGGCTTAGATGCCGTGGACGTGATAATCATAGGAGCACGATTTGTGTGACGTAGTGGTTTATTTATTTGACAGGACTTGCAATTTTTAACATAGTTTTCTATGTCTTGCCGCATGTTCTTCCACCAGAAAAGAGTTTTTAATCTATCATACATGCGAGAGATTCCAGGATGTCCTGCTGATGGTGCATCGTGATTTTCCTTCAATATGCGAGGAACTTCAACAGGAGTAGGAAACTGAATATTGTTATGGTAAATATGAATCTTAACGCCTGTTGCGTGAAATAGAAAACTAAGCATATTATATATCTTAGTGAATGATAGTTTAACGAAAGGATCTTGGAAATCGGAGATGGCGAACTCCTTTTCTTCGGAGTACCAGGTCGTGATCATGTCACGATAATCCCTTAATATATTAAAAATATCCTTATAATTAATTTCATCGTAATGGTGAACGCGCAAGAATAGGTGAGTAAACACATGTTTGTCATTCGACGTACTTTGATACGTATATAGTTCACGTCCTACCTTCCGGATATCAGGTAAGTTATCATTGAATTTTGACATTTCTAGGATTTCTGAGCAGTAAGGAATGGAGTCATCGAGATCGATAGCAGAAGGGTAAGTAATCATTTTAACTTTTGTTTTAAGTAAGGATTCGTTATGTTCTTCAATTAACGTATCGTAAGATGTATTAGATTGTTGAGAAATTTGTAAATATTTTTCATATGTTTCAGAATTCGAAGGAGCATCTGGATCGACAGCAAGAACTGGGTTACGGGATAAGGCGTCGGCGTTGCAATTAGTTTTGCCTTTTTTATACACAATCTCGTAATTAAACTCTTCGAGTTTGAGGCGCCAACGAATGAGTTTGGAGCTAGGATCCTTGCAATTGAATAACCATTGTAGTGGTTTATGATCAGTTACTATTTTAAATTTATTGCCATATAAGTACGGCCGAAATGTTTTCGTACCAAAAATTATAGCAAGACATTCTTTTTCAGTTGTTGAATAATTTCCTTCAGATTTATTCAAGGTTCTTGCGTATGCTATAGGGAGATCTTTGTTTATCTCACCTTGAGAAAGAATAGCTGAGACGGCGTAATTAGAGGCATCCGTCGTGAGTATAAAGGGTTTAGAAAAATCAGGATATTGAAGAATAGGAGCCGTGGTGATTTTGTTCTTTAGAGTATCGAATGCGGCTTGTTGTTCAGTGAGCCATAAGAACTTAGCATCCTTCTTTAGGAGGCTAGTCAAGGGTTTCGTAATATGAGAAAAGTTATCTATGAAGCGTCGATAGTAGCCGATGAGTCCCAGGAAGGATTTTATGTCTCGTGGGTTTTTAGGAGTTGGGAACTTCTGGACACATTCTACCTTCTTAGGATCGGGGCTGACACCTTGATCAGATATAATATGACCTAAATATTGTACTTCCCTGCGGAGGAATTCACTTTTATCTGGCTGTAACTTCAGGTTGTGTTCTCGAAGTTTTTCGAAAACTAATCTTAATTTTGACATGTGTGATGGCAGGTCATGTCCGAAAACGACTATGTCATCTAGATAGGTAAAACAATGAATACCTTGAAGTCCTGAAAGTACAATATTCATAAGTCTCTGAAAGGTAGATGGGGCATTTTTAAGCCCGAACGGCATTCTGTTGAATTGATAGTGTCCCGGTTGACCGGAAACACCGGGTACGCTGAAGGCTGTCTTTTCAGCGTCAGATTCTTTTGTGAGGATTTGATGGAATGATGATGCTAAATCTAGGGTAGAGAAGTATTTGCTATGACCGAGTTGGTCTAGTATGTCGGTTATATTGGGAATAGGATATGCATCACCAATGGTGATTTCGTTTAATTTTCTATAGTCTATGACTATGCGCCATTTAGGTTTTCCTGAGGCGTCTTGTTTTTTCGGTACTACCCATATAGGCGCTGACCAGGGAGAGACAGAACGGCTTATTATGCCTTGGTCTAGCATAGTTTTTATTTGTTTACTGACTTCATTTTTATGACACTCAGGGAAACGATAACTCTTAACATGGATAGGAGTGTCGGAGGTCGTACGGATTTCATGTTGGATTGTTCGAGTGGTAGTCAAAACATCTCCTTCTAAATAGAATATATCATTGAATTCAGAGCAAAGAATACGGAGACAAGACTCTTCTTCATTATTTAAATGATCACATCTTAACTTATCTTGGACACGTGTGTCGTGGTCTAGGTCAGACACCGTGGTTTGTAAGCAAGGAAATGTTTCAGCCATTAAGTGAGTAGGAAAAGAAACACTTGAAGTTTCTGGTTCTAGAATGAATGAGACTGGCTCTAGCGTTAACTTAATGGGGTTTAGAGTTATAGTATCTTCTGAAACATTTAGAACAGATATATTGATTTTGTTGTTTGACTTAACGTGAGTAAGACACTTGGAAAAATAAAGGTAAGGATATTCTTTTAATTCTGATGTTAGATTTAAGCCTTCTTTTATTTCAGGATTCGTGACTAAACACTCGATCATCATTTCGCTACGAGCAGGTATGACGTAAACTGATTCAGTATTAAGATCAAAATAGACAGGTGGATCATTTGACACCTGTAATTGAGCTTTAGCGTAGGATATAGAAGCATTATGAAATGATAAGAAATTAGTACCTATAATACCATCATAGTCAAGATTTACTTTGTCTACGACATGGAAATAGAAGGGAAATGTAGTGTTGTTCTTGTGAAATAGGGATAATGAGAATCTGCCTTTAGTTTCGGCATATGATCCTATGTCATTAATACCTTTAAATTTTACGGTATTGGAATCAAGGACTGGGTTTTTGGATAAACTAGAACATTTCACAAGGGAAATAGAACTACCTGTGTCAACAAGGAGTTTTAGTGGTCGATCAGAGTGAGACGTATTTACTTCAACAAATGGTAGAGGAATTTTGTTATTCTGGGATATGTCGTAAACCGTAGGACAGTCTTCAGGACTATAGGTAAACTGGTTAATTAGACTTTGGCTATTATTCGACATAGCTCTTGGAGATGATTTATTTGCGTTGTCAGTAGGCGTGAGGCCCAAATTTGAGGACAACGGCTTGGATTCAGTGGATTTAGAAACCAACTTTTGTGGTTGAGATAGGCTGTCGGTTTGGGGCTGGTTACCCTGTCGGTTAGCCAAAAATAATGGATCTCGGTCTTCCTTTTGGGACTGTTTACCCTGTTGCGTGACCGGATGTGATTTAGAGATATTAGGAACTTGATCTCGGCCTTCATTTTGGGACTGGCTACCCTGTTGCGTGACCGGATATGATTTAGAGATATTAGGAACTAGATCTCGGCCTTCATTTTGGGACTGGCTGCCCTGTTGCGTGACCGGATATGATTTAGAGATATTAGGAACTAGATCTCGGCCTTCATTTTGGGACTGGCTACCCTGTTGCGTGACCAGATATGATTTAGATTTTATAGAATTAGTATTAGATTTAGAATTTGACACGTTTTTTTCCATGTCTGTGCCTAAGTTACCAGAGTTACGCCGGCACTTACTCGTAACCTGAGTATTTAGTTTAAATGGTCGTCGTCATTGTCTTCTGTCTCAGTGACACATTCCAATACCTTTTGTTCTTGTGTCGTATTCTTTGAATTTCCGCGATCGAAGCGGGAGTTATTGTATTGTCGTTTGCGACATTGCGAAATATCGTGCCCAGGCATTTTGCAATAACGACACGTGATGTCTTGTGATTTACTGGAATTAGATGTACCAGCTTGTGAAACAGATCGTGGGTGGCTGGGAGTTTGAGTTTGATTTGAATTTTTAGGCGGGTTATTGACTTTCATTTGCTTGTTTTTAAACCGACACTCGGAATCTGTGTGGCCCATTTTATTACAGGTTCCACATGATGACCTCGTTTTATAATTGAAGATTTTCTCTTCCTCGGTCGCGACGCTAATGGCAGTGTTGAGGTTTCGGGGATCGCGGCACCGCACAATAGTGCTCAACCTAGGGTGTAACCCCAAGCAAAATGTGTACAATGCTAGATCTTCTGTCATAGCAATCCGACCCGGAAGTTCCTTTTTTAGGGAGTCCGAGTTATGTATTTCGGACTGTAAGTCCGTAAGGCATGTCTCTACTTTAAGAGCAAATTCAGCTACTGTTTCATTAGGCCCTTGTTTACAAGATTGTAGCTCTAGTAAAAGATGGTTGTAATGTTTCCTCTCTCCAAAATTTTGCTTTAAGAACGTTCGCAAATCATCGAACGTATCAAATATTCTGTTTGAGCACGCTACTTGAGCTTTGCCCCGCAACTTAGAAATTATGTATTTTGTTATGAGAGATTTTTGACTTTCAGCAGCTAGTTCAAGCGCGTTTTGGCAATTTGTTAAGAACGCGGACAGGGTCTCGCGTTCTCCATGATATTCATGGATAAACCCGAAAAGGACACTAGCCGGGTATGGCTCGGAAATAGGAATAGTCTGTTTCGCGTTTGTCATTTTGACGGTCTGCTTGTAGCACTTAACAGGAGATAGGAGAGTTAGAAGAGGAGGTGTTGTAGGACAACGAATTATATATTTTACTCACAGCGAAACGAAGGTCTGGAGAGCGAAGCGCACGAGCATAGCAGCTTGTACAGGAACTTCGGTGAACTGCCTTTTCAGACAGTGTAGTAGAACAGGAATACGACACCGTAGGTGACAGGACACGACGGTAAGGATGAAAGCGCACGAACATACACGGAGACACACACGAGGGTGGCGACGATGTGAACAGTCCTTAGACACTTTGATAGAGACACTGTAGATAGTTTTTAGACACTTTGATAGAGACGATCTGACAGCGACGACTTGATAGAGACGACTGATAGCGACGATTTGATTGTCTTTAGACACTAGGATTTTGACACTAGGATTTTGACACTAAGATTTTGATATTTCGATTTTGAAGGAATGAGTCTGATTAGACGGGCGGAATATAAAGTGCGACGGAATATAGAGCGCGACGGCCTTTGGATATCCAGAACGGTTTTTCTGGATATCCCACTTCTGACACCAATGTTACCGGGCGCGGATCAAAAGTCTTTTTAAAAAAAGAATTATTTAATTTCCTAAAAGGTCAGCACAATTATTAGAGATGTCAACCCGTCACGAAGCTCAGAATCAGACTGACGAATTATGTTCCCACAAAACAAATGCAGGCTTGGGAAAGTGCTGGCGTGCAGCGTCAGCACTTTTATTTACTTAAGAGGTCTTCACATTTATATTATAACAGCACCCCTTGGCAATATCCTCCTATGCATCATTTTTCTTTATTTTATTTCGATAGTCACGGTGTGAAGTATCCCACAACAAGTCACGAATTTCGTAAAGCTCTATAAGCAAAAGCACGGTATCATTTCCCCACACTACAGACATTTTAAAGGCACGTTGCGTACGCGACTACACTCAGTGACAAATGGCGCAACACTGACGCGGGACACGTGCGCGCGCTCTCGAGGCGGGAGCAAGCAACATGCCCCGCGTCACGTACAATGTTGTGGGTCATGCGGGACACTATGCAACGTTGCAGCGTCACGTATATTTTGTGTTGCGCGTCATGTTGCGGGACATAATGTTCCCTAGTGTATCCGGGGCTTTAAACTCAGAGTTAGTTGCTAACACGAGGTTAAATTGACAATATTGTATGACAACTGTCAATTTAACCTTGTGTTAGCAACTAACTCTGAGTTAAAAGATAACTCGGGTTCGTGCAAGCAGGCCTTACAGTAGTAAACCTTTTTGCGACAGTGCTAAAAATGTGAATAGTTTTGGAGATACCTAGTTTTCCGAATTTCCGCATCTCTTAGGCCTCTGTCACGAATTTTGCGGTGAGCGGGGCGTCAGAATTTTTTTTGCACAAAATCATATTTATGGACCTGTCCTGTCCTCGGAAACAGAGGCGCGGTACCGGTATGGGCCTATGTAGCCCGCACCGCACTGCTCACCGCAAAATTCGAGGCAGTTGCCTAAGTAACGGGGGGTCTAATCTCTAAGCACGAAACCCGTTGTTTCGGCCTTAGTGACAGACGTTTTGACAACGAGCCCGAACTAAGAATGAATGATATTACGATTTGACAGCTAATAGCTCCTTGGAGTCCGTGCTACCACTCATGATCTGCGGAAATTAGCAGAGTCAGGGACTTTACTCATGGCGCGATTTGAACGAATTCCATCTACAAGTCAAAATCCACCTTACCACTATGACATAAGACATAAAACACGTTGTTATCTATGGACAGATGAAAAACAAAACACGATGGCCATGACAACGTCAAGTCAATCGAATTGCATCTTTATTTCTTAGTGGCAAGGTTGATTTTCACGTAGTTGGAATTCGTTCGAATCGCGTCGCATCGCGCCATGAGTAAAGTCCCTTACATTTTTTAATGCAATTTGATGTAATGACATAGACACAAGCCGTGTCAAAATGACTTCAGTCGTGACGGTATTATCCGTCCATAATTTGATTGTGACGTTACGTTCGTACATCTGTATCCGTTCCTGTGTTTTAGTTATCGGACTTAGAAAGTGGACATGGTTGGCGCAGTGGCTAAGCGATCTACTGCTATGCAACGTGTCGCCGGTTCGATCCCCGAACGGAACAAATATTTGTATGATCCGTAAGATTCTATGTTTTTAAACGCACCCACGACCCAGGAGAAATTCCTAGTGTGGGGCAACGTTTAAAAAAAAGTAGACTCCCTGTTTCTACTGTGCATCGCCGCCGATTGCAAGTACCGACAACTTTTTTTACATAAAAAAAACCTGTTATAGTCTTAGAGGCCAGAATCCAAAAATCATAAGCATTAATTTCTTAAGGCAGATAATTTAATACTTATACGTCATTATTGGGTAGAGAAACACTATTATGTTATGTTTCCACTAACAACAATTATTACTGTCACGTATTCATATGCAAATGTTCCCTGATTAATCAAATATAATGTACTACATGTTCAGATAATTTACTCATGTATGATAATTTAATATTGTAGATTATCGTGACTAAAGGTACGTATGTAAATTATATTCAGAGGATTTAATTGTTTGGAATTGAGAGCTAGAAGGAAAATTGTCTTAATATATACGTACTAGCTGTTGCCAGGCGGCTTCACCCGCTACAAAAAAAAATAAAAAATTATCCCACGGGAACATAAAATCGGGATAAAAACTATCCTATGTGTTCATACAGGTTATAAACTATCTGTGTACCAAATTTTAGCCAAATCCGTTCAGTTGTTTTTGCGTGAAAGAGTAACAAACATACCTACATACACATACACATAATACACCCTCACAAACTTTCGCATTTATAATATTAGTAGGATAGTAGGATTATACGATAACTCCCAATGCATACGCATGTGTAAAGTATCGTAAGTACTTTTTTGCGGACGGCGAACAATGGGTAACTATATTTTCATCATTTTTGGGAGTTTAAAAATCATTGAATAAGTTCTCCCGCCATCTGTGAGGCGGAAGGGACTGTCAGACTCTTACTGACTAAAATCCACCGTAAAATGACAAGCCCGTTGCTTTCCAGGCCCACAGTGTTCGTTGACCCCGGTAACAATAATTGGTAGCTAAGATTGAATGCCACTCTGATGTAACGTGAGACGTACTTTTAAAAAAAACAAAATACGAGTATTAATAGAAGTGTTTTATAATAAACAACTGTTCTATCTTTTGGAATTAGAACCAATCCCATTTCATCTATTTTTAAAATGTGACGTTTAACAGTGCCTTTTGATGACCTAATCTAATTGAATTATACGTAAAAATATTATTTCGACTTTGACTTTGAGATAACTGCTTATAAAGCATAAGACGATCTTGATGAAAGATGTTTCAAGCATTTTAGATTTGTCGAGGCCCAAGGTTATTTTTGTCAGCTATGTATCAAATTACGGGCATTTTGTTTCAAATGTTGTTGAGTAATTTACGAGGTTGACTAGTACACTTCTTCTAAAAGTACTTTATCTACTGAAACGAAGATTTTTCCTGTGAGTTCTTAAGGTTTGAACAGCTGCATCTGTTGTTCGTGATGCAATCACCGACGTGACTGGCCTACGTTCGGCCATAAAACATTAGATATAGCGGAGAAAAATAACTTGATGGGTTAGGTATAGATAGCTCTGATAACACACCTTCATATCGCCAGTTTTGTTTAAAGTTCAATGTAATAGAGGGTGAGCCTATTGTTATTAACTGGACACTAGTTCAGACTCCGTGACTGCTAATAAGAAATTAGTAGATTTATAGAACGTGTTTTATCAAATAAGTACAAAATTATTTTAATAAACTTTTGGGCACGGCTTTAGTGTCTGGTACTCACTGAGTGGATCAAGAACGAACATCATCTTTAGTAGTGGCAAATGCATTGACGCGTGTCGAGTGGCGTACATAGGTTGCTTTTTATGCGGAATCTAGAGGCGATAGTTTATCTGTACCGGGCCCTTACGCTCAGCTGTTTCGCATTGTCTAGTTACCTAGTGGTACTAGACTTATTTCGGGCTGTTAGCCAATCTCTTCATCCTTGCACCACACAAATATTTTCTACTATGACTATTCCACAAATCCTCCATTTTCTTGACTTAAAAATAAGGCATTTTCTCTCTGCTCCCCATTTCCTACATATTATTGTTCGTAATCTTGTTTTCTTTCTACTTTTACTCAGTAACTTGCTATCATGAGAACTGTAACTAGTTCAGTTCTGCAGTGCAATTTTAAGATTTCTTAGAGTAATGGGATATAGCGAGTAAGTGTTACCGCACACGAGCCAGTCGCGATGCGCCACGAGAAGCTGGAAGCGGCTAGAGAGGTAGCTGTAACGCGCGACAGCTATTTGTGACCGGTGGTCGCCACTTGCGGTCATTGGCTGCAA
The DNA here is from genome assembly GCA_954870645.1 of Agrotis clavis. Taxonomy (NCBI): domain Eukaryota; kingdom Metazoa; phylum Arthropoda; class Insecta; order Lepidoptera; family Noctuidae; genus Agrotis; species Agrotis clavis. The sequence continues at coordinate 9,714,792 of OX940925.1, forward strand.
CTTTTTTTAACCAATGCATTACTGAGGTAAGAGAGAGAGGGGTGCGGAATCGCGCGAGTAGCGTGGGGCGGCGTTTTGTGGCCCGTGTGCGGGAGCCCTAAAGGTATGATTCCGATGCAGCATCTCTGCTGCGTGCTGCCGAGCTGCATTGCTTCCATTGTGCCGCCTACACGCAGAGAAATGTCTAGCTACCTGTACGAGAACTTCTGGTTGCAACCGTGACAGCAAGAATCACTAGTTGACTTTACAACATTTCTAGTAATAAATACTAAGTAAGTAGTAGAGATAACAAGGACTTAGTATTTATTACTAGAAATTTTGTAAAGTCAACTAGTGAGTGCAACAGTGCTGTCTACCTACTACTGATTGTTTGCTTTACCGTAGACCACATCTTCGATTACCATCAGGCGAGATCCGGGGTTGATGGACTGTCTCATCAGGTAACCGTGACCCTAAACCGTAAAGGGCTATTGAAGAATCACCCTGGATTTAAGTCAGTACAAGTCTGACAGTCCCTTTCATCCCGCCCTGGTTGGGAGGACTCAATTGTGTCGCTTAACTTCAAACTCGGATAAATCCAGTCTACCCTGTTAGGATATATAAAAAAAAAGTGTTAATGGTCTTCATGAATTAAAACACAGTATTTTTTTATTGTGGCAACATAATCGAAGAAAACGATCCTGTTTAGCCAATTCAGTATATAAATCACTCATCCTTTCAAAAATGTAATATTTAGATGATGGATTTACCTTCATTTGGTAGAATGGAATGCAATTTATCTATCTTTGAAAAAAATCAGTGTGTGAATATATTATGGTGTTACTGTCGCAGTTACGTTGAGTGACAGCCATGTTGAAAAAATTCAATTACCTGATTGGCTCTTATGGACTTAACTACATTTGAAAAAAATTGCCTCATAGATCTATCTGACATAGACAAAATTTTATAACTATTGCGGTTTTACGGTTTATTTCTCAAGAACCATGCGGATTTATACAGAACTGATAAAAAAAAAAACATTTATTTTTCCCTTTCGTTTGACACCAAAATCTTAAAAAAATTCAGATTTGGATTTATCCAAGTTTGAAGTTAAGCGACGCAATTGATGATTTTACCACGATAAAAAAGTACGTAGATCATTCGAATTCGAAATCAAACGACTAGTAGGTACAATAATCAATTTAACTACAAATGTCAAGTTCAATTTTACTACTAATTATACCCGCCCACAAACATTAACACCGATAAAATCAAAAAAGTAAATTGAAAACGCTTTAAATATTGAATTAAACGTGTAAAGTACAGGAGCAATGAAAAAAGTCACCAACATTTCAGTGTAAAATCACTGAAAAAAATTGAAGTTAGTTTTTACAGCTGATGTAGAATGATGATAATTAGCTGTTTGTCACGCGATGAAAGCATCAAGTATTACTGATCAAAATAAGGGTAATATCGCCGTTATACAGCGAAAACCAATTATCTCGAGATTTTGTAAAACATGACTAAACAGTACAATTCTACTCTATTTTTCGTAGTCTTTCGTCTGCGAAAACCCATTAAGAGGTATGTCGCACACTTTTTCAGATAGTCCGTCTGAAAAAGTACGCGACATACCTCTTAATGGGTTTTCGCAGACGAAAGACCACGAAAAATAGAGTAGAATCGTTTACAAAATCTCGAGATAATTGGTTTTCGCTGTTTAACGGCGATATAAGGTAGGCGGTGTCCTGCGTGAGCGACAAATGCGACGCGACGCGATGCAACACGAAGTAAATAATATTTTAATAGTACTTGAATGTTCGAATCGCGTCGCGTCGCATCGTATTCGTCGCACACGCAGGACATCGCGTCAATTCACATCGAAACGCGTTGCGACGTGACCCGACGATACTGAAAATGTGTATCTTTTTGTTTAGTAAATAAATATAGATTTTGAGTCGCTATTAAAAGGTGCCAGTGGCGCCGCGCTGCGTCGCTTTGTCGGTGAAATATGTATCTTTTTGTGTAGTACTCGTAAATAAAGTTAGATTTCAAGACTTCAAGTTACCCTATTGAAAAGGGTGAATGTGATTTTTCAAAAATTAATATTCCTAGCTAGGAATGGAAACTATTAATTTTCTGAAAAAAAAAAATACAAGCTGTTAAACTATCTACGTCTTCTGGAAAGTAATAACTTAAGACAAACTTAGGGAAATAGCATACCACTACTAATGGGAAACCTAATATCATTTATCCCTTCCCGGGAATCGATCTCAAAACTTCATGCTCAGCAGTAACATTTGCAAACACTAGAGCGACTAGACAATCTTCAGTTTTAATCTAAGTTTGAACCAACCTATTTGCTTAGGACCAAATAATTTCCACCTCCATTCTTTATTTCTCCTATTTCGAACGAGGATTTATCCGTTTTCGAGTATAATATTATCAAGCCTTATATAATAGGATTCCGTAGAGAGGGACTTATTTTCTCGCACATTTACTTTGCAGTTTTTCCGGTTGCGCGGATAAATATTTTCGTATCTCTAGGGATATTAACGGGATGTAACTAACTGTATAAAATGTTGGTAAAGTAAGGTTATAGAATGCTTATTGCGTATTTTTTTGAACATAAAATGGGTTCGTTTTAATTCTTTTTTTTAGACCAGATACAAAGATGAGACTTATGATGGAGCTCACCTAAAAGAAACTGGGCAACTCCTGCGCAAGCGCCATGATCGCGGATGAACTGAAGTTATTGCGGGTGAATGTTTACGAGCAAACAAATCGGTCTACCCTCTTTCTTGTTCGTTTTTTGCGCTCGACACCAATACTGTTGTTACTCGTCTCACTCACAACACCTGGAGGAGGAGGCCTGGCGAGGTCGTTTTTTTAGGGTGTTGATATCATCAAATGAGTCCTCCCAAGGTCTGGCAAGGTCTATCATCGCCACTGGGATCGCTCAGCCGTCACCATTTTTATTTACTATATTTTCCAGGACATTTTATTTATTTCCGTGAAGTTAAATTGTCCCACATTGGACACGGGTAATGGATTACGACCCACATTTCCTTATGTGTGGTCCCACTGGTGGGAATTAACTTCATCTGAATGAAGTTAATTCCCACCAGTGGGACCGTTATCATATGGTGATTAAGTAAATTGAAATATATCGAGATTAGTACGATTTACATAATTTCTATGATAATGAATGATTAAGATGGTTCAGATTGATTGTGATTTTGAAAGTGTTAAAAAGCTTTTTACAAGGCTTAATTATTATCTGAGATATAAACGTCAAAAAGTAAAACAAATGTCAATGTAATTATTCAACTGAAATATTTTATGATCATGATAATGATCATAATAGTCTACATTGTAATATATGAATGTCGAAGTGCTTTAATTACAAAGATAGAATAGTTAGAAACTACAGATCCCATGCCGAAAATTCTTTCACAAATTGAATACGTTTCCATTAAATAATATGGAGTAAAGCCGAGGTTAAAAGCTAGTCATAATTCCTTCCTCATTTCCACAATTTCGAATATAAACAACGAAATAACCAGATTTCCATTGTAATCCGCATTAAGCTTTTCATAATACGTAAAGGGAAGTTTTAAATTCAACATGTTTTTGATTTAGCTTCCAGTTTCGAATAAAAGTTAGAATCGGCTCCACAAATAAATTATAACTTCTGTTAGGCGAGTTCTCGCCTAGACGGGACTGTAATTCATAATTAATTCGTGTTTCTGATACTTTTGTTACGTCAGTTAACACCAGATTTTATTATTTTTATGGAGGACGTGTGTCATTTTCTGGACGCTTGTATTAAAAATAAAGTGTTTGCATCTGGGCTGGATTGAGACCAAGAGCAAATACATTTATTATCCGGGCGCCCTGCGGACTCTCCGTCCGCATTCCGGCCCATCGTGCTGCTCGACGAGGTGGGCAAGCTCTTCGAGAGAGTAATTGCAGACCGCCTCGTCGGGCACCTGAATCGGGTGGGCCCGGACCTGTCGGAGAGCCAGTTTGGCTTCCGCAGGGGGCGCTCGACGGTGGACGCCATCATGCGCGTGAGAGCCCTCACGACGGGGGATGCAGTTGCCCGGGGCAGAGTCGTCTTGGCGGTGTCTTTGGACATCACCAACGCCTTCAACACCCTGCCCTGGAGTTGCTTGCATCAGGGAGGCACTCCGGTATCACCGGGTGCCGACCTGCCTCCGTCGCATAGTCGAGGACTACCTGACGGACAGAGCCGTCATCTACCCCGGTCACCGGGGAGAGTGGAACCGGCGAGAGATGTCGTGCGGTGTTCCACAGGGTTCGGTCCTGGGACCGCCCCTGTGGAACATCGGATACGACTGGGTGCTGCGCAGCGACCTCCCTGACGGCGTCAGCGTAATATGTTACGCTGACGACACGCTCGTCCTGGCACAGGGAGAGTCGCACCAGGCGGCGGCCGACTTGGCGACGGAAGCGGTCGCGACAGTCGTCCATAGGATCCGGCGGTTGGGACTCGACGTGGCGCTGCACAAGACGGCGGCCATGTGTTTTCATGGCCGCGTCAACGCGCCACAGTCGGGTTACAGCATAACGGTGGGAGGAGTTCGCATCGGCGTCTTGAGGACGATGAAGTACCTGGGACTCGTCCTCGACAGCCGGTGGAACTTCAGGGAGCATTTCCTGTGTTTGGCCCCAAAGCTGAACCGGGCAGCAGCCGCCTTCAGGCGACTCCTGCCCAATCTCAGCGGGCCAAACGTCTCCTGCCGTAGGCTGTACGCCGGCGTCGTGCGGTCCATAGCCCTCTACGGGGCCCCTGTGTGGGCCCTGAGCATCCGGACGCGACCACTAAAGTTGGTCGCATGCCAGAGGGTCATGGCTATCCGAATGATCCGGGGATACCGCACGATTGCCGGCGAATCGGCCAACCTTCTTGCCGGATTACTGCCCTGGGATCTGGAGGCGACTGCCCTCCAGCGCGTCTATGAGTGGCGCGTGGAGGCGCAGCGTCGGGGAGAATCCCGCTGCCCCGACAAGTTGAGGCGCGGCGGGAAGAGGTCCGACGCGATCTCAGGGCAGTATGGAGGGGACGACTGTCGCGACCGACGGCCGGGCACGCCGCAATTGCGGCGGTAAGACCCCTCTTTGAGGAGTGGCTGGAGAGAAGTCATGGCGTCCTTACTTTCCGCCTGACGCAGGTCCTCACCGGGCACGGATGCTTCGGGAGGTACCTGTGTCTAATGCGGAAGGAGGAAACGCCTGGGTGTCACCACTGCGAAGATCGCCCGGAGGACACGGTGGAGCATACGGTGCAGGACTGCCCAGCTTGGGCGGAGCACCGACGTGTCCTCACGGCTGCGATAGGCGGAGACCTCTCGCGCCCGGCATTGGTTGCGGCCATGCTGCGGGGCGAGACGGAGTGGGAAGCGGTCAGCTCCTTCTGCGAGGCAGTAATGCTCGCGAAGGAGGAGGCGGGCCGCGCGCGAGAGAGGACAGTGTCCTCCCTCCGCCCCACCCGCGGTGGTGCACGCCCACGGCGACGGACGTCGCAGGACGATCTCCGGCCACCGTAGGCGCGGGCATGCGGGCAGCGAGTAAAGGGCAACTCGCTGCCCGACCATGGACCATGCCCGGGTCGACGGCGCGTTGTGTCCCACGCGCGCCTCAAAGAGCGTCATCATTATGACGGGGCCCCCCTCTCAGAGGGCCAAAGCCTGCCGGGGTCGCGGGATTATTTCCTTACCGTGACCCCGGAACATAACAGGCTACTGAAGGACACCGTGGATTTTAGTCAGTAGAAGTCTGACAGTCCCTCCCGCCCTGCCCGGGGCTGGAGGACTCATTTGATGATTTTGCCACGTAAAAAAAAAAAAAAAAAAATACATTTATTATAAAAAAACGACTATTCTTTTCTACTAAAACAAACACGTATTAACTCACACTTTGTTCGGAGCACTTTTCCGATAATTTGAAAAGGAGCTGAGTGTTCCACAACACGGATTTCTTTCACCCCAATTTTCTGAAACACTACTTGAGAACAGCTACAATACAATGTGTCAGGATTCGATCTCTACAAACTGAGAGACATCCCCTTTTTGCTACCCTTCTCTTTTACTTTTAAGGACCTCCTGTTTTAGTTTGGAAACTTCATGAAAAGCGATCAAAAACAAAAATAGATACCTTTCAGTGGAGATTGGTTTCCGACCCACATGTTGAATAATTTTATTGACAGAATTGAGTAAGCTCAATCCTCTTTAGGTTTGGACAGACCGAAACCGGATATCATCATCAGCCTGTAAATATTCCCACTGTTGGGACACAGGCCTCCTCTCTGTGAGAGGGAGTGGTTCAAAATCCACCACGGGGACCCAGTGCGGGTTGGTGGATGTCACATGTCTTCGAATTTTTGATTCTAGGACATGTCGGTTTCCTCACGATGTTTTCCTTCACCGTTTTGAGAGTAGTGGTGATGAAACAAATTACACAAAGTAATGCGCCTGGCTGGGGTCGAACCCACTCGTAAGTCGAGGCCGATAGCACTGTGCCACAACTGCTCTTCGAAACTGGACACATTGCATAATGTCTAAACTGCGTATTTTACTCCACGATATTTTATCGGGTCACATATTATTTACGCGCGCTGTGTTTTAAAGTCCTTCCTATTACCGTAGCCTTATCGAACCATGCGCGGCAATGCCATTATTATTGAGCCATTTGATTTCCCTAGAGATTTTGGATATATCATAACGTCCATTGGAATTTGGGGATTCCGGTGTTTCGTAAACGAAAACCAGTTCTTTCTTACTGGTTTATTTAGTTAGCTATTATAAATTATGGATTCTAGTAAGAAGTTAGTAAGATTTTTAATAGGGAAATAATATTAAGGTCGTACAAAATGCAGATGAATTTTTGAAATCCAATGTGAGCATAATGTGCCTCGCAATGTGCATAACGACCCGTTCAGGACCTTGCCTCTGTGAGCGGTGACTTAGCGTGGGGATCAAAATATTGAAATGTTTGAAACACGCCTCAAGGCGCCGCCGCCGCCGCGCCGTTACTATAAAACTAAATATTTAAGTAAAAACGGATCCCCTAGAGGATCAGTCTTATTATAAACTAGTTGTGCCCGCGACTTCGTTCGCGTGGATGTCGGAACTTAACAATGTATTTTTTATAAAATTGACAAAGTTTCATACAAAGTTTCATGCTCTATTTTATTCCCTTGGGGGTAGAATTGATCAAAATTATTTCTTAGCGGATGCCTACGTCATAACATCTACCTGCATGCCAACTTTCAGCCCGATCGGTTCAGTGGTTTGGGCTGTGCGTTGATAGATCACTATGTCAGTCAGTCACCTTTGACTTATAATATATACAAGTATTTAGATTATTTTCTATGCCACTCCGATCCCCCGTAAAGTATTTTTTTTTAATCAGGTACCCTGACACATTTTTAGGACAGTCAGCAACAAAATATTTGTACAGGTGCTATAAAAACTGTTTATTTTTATAATAACAACTGTTTTTCAATTGCCAGTACTAGAGTCCATAAAAAAATAAAGGGGAACAGAACGGAATGATAAATTACAGTGGATCAGAAAGGAATTAAAAAGTAAAAATATTCGACAGGGGATCGGTTGAGTTAGAGTATAATAACTGGTCAGTTGCGAATTCGCGTATTACTTACAAAATAATTAATGTCTTATTCGCGCCGCCCGCCTCACCGCTCATCATTAACACCAAAGTGAACGGGCCGTAAGTTTGACATAGAATATTACAACATGATGTTCTTTGAAATATTTTGTTCATCAGTCAAATCAAGTCAAGTCGACTACAGGTGGTAGGCGCCCACAGCGACAGACGTTGCTAGACATTGGGCGTTTTTCCATTAGACGGCACGGCACCGGCACCGGCGACGGCGACGGCGCCGTGCCGGGGTGCCGGGGAAGCAAAAATGTATGAAAACGTATGGCTCGCTTTTGCACTTACCGGCGCCGGAGTTCATACATTGCACCGGCACGGCGCCGGCGCCGTCGCCGTTGCCGGTGCCGTGCCGGCTAATGGAAAAACGCCCAATCTCCGGCCGCCGTAGGATCTGGCATGCGGGCGGCGAGTAACGGGCGACTCGCTGTCCGACCATGGACCATGTCCGGGTCGACGGCGCGTTCTGTTCCTGTGTCAGCATAATGACGAATTACCGTGACCCCGTAACGTAAAAGGCCATTGAAGGTCACCGTGGATTTAGTCAGTACGAGTGTGACGCGCGCCTCAAAGAGCGTCAGCATAATGACGGAGCCCCCTTTAGAAAGCCAAAGCCTGCCGGGGTCAATGAGGGACGGGGACGACCGACGGGGAGATGTCGCGGGTCTTAGGAATTACCGTGACCCCAGAATGTAAAGGGCTACTGAAGGACACCGTGGATTTTACTCAGTACGAGTCTGACAGTCCCTCCCGCTCTGCCCTGGGTGGGAGGACTCATTTTATGATTTTACCAGGATAAAAAAAACAGTTGAATGCAGTGGGAAGAAAATGATCATGTAATTTTGATTATCACATAAATGGGGAAAAATTTACCTCATCTGCTGTCATCATACCGTCCTTTTTAACTGTAGAAATGAGAAGAAAAATCGAGTATCCAAAGTCGAAACTAAGGTAGTTAAAAATAAACTAAAACTTTTACTAATCAAATTCTATTCAAATTAAATACGAGTAGATTCACAATTTACCGAAAGTTCGATTACGGAATCAAAATCGAATAATATTAAATGACTTAAAACTTTTATCTAGGTACACAGTTAACTCCAATAAGTTTCTTCGTGTGTTGTAAATTTTTCTTCCGTTGCCCGTTTCATATTTCGACTACGTTAAAAGCTGATGGGAATACCTACAACTGTTCAATCTTTAAAATATCCAGGAGAATATTTCGTCGCGAAACTCGAAATGAAACTGGGTACGAAATAATATTGAAATCTTTATAAAAATGCGCCACAGTTTTTGGTGTTGACTGTTATAGAAAGGCAAAGTATGATTGGCAATACCGGATGATGATAGTTTTTGTTTATATTGTATTTTAGTTTTTCTGGTAGGTAGTACCAATATTTATAATACATACAGTCGGCTTTTTTTAGGCCATTTTTATTTTAGTACAGCAAAATATCTCAAATTCAAGCCTGGCCTCAGTTTTTTTCGGGTTTCAAAGCCAAATGACAAAAAAGAACCCTAATAGATATCCTATCCATAATTTATATATTTGTCCTATCCATAAATTATATCTGTGTGTCTGTAGAAACTTGAGATTTTTTTTGAGTGGTAAGTTGATAACTGACATAATATGCGTTAATTTTTTAATAAAGTTAGTGCCAGGGAACACTTTATGCACATTAATCCAGTTCGCACTAGACGTGTTTTTTTTTTTTGAGGACTGACGACAAAAACTCAAATTCACAAAAGAAATTCAGAGAAGCCAATGATATTCTAATATACAGATATGTTATACACTTACAAAACAACAGAAAAAACTGTTCCGCGCCGAGCGGCAGCACACGTTCACACTTTTTTATTCACACATTACATTACATTTCACTACAAGTAAAAAGGATAGCTGGATAAAACACAATAAGAAAAAAAGTGACAGCTAGATAAACAAACAGCGCCACGCGTCATCAATCCCCCCGCACGTCGGCATCATAGACTAGCAAATTGTCCCATGTAGGACATTTTCTGGTCATCACTTTTTGCGCGCTCATAACATATCTGTTTACTAAAATATCATTGAGAGAAGCAAAGAAAAATTAAAGACATTTTTCGATGTCACCTTAATTTTAGAAAAATCAAATCGAATCGTCTCAAAATATTCGCGTCACGAATACCTACTTCCCAATCACATCTTTTTTTTTTTCAACGATCGGTGCTCGTATCTGCAACGATTTGAAAATGGAACGAGAAAGGGGAACACGTCTCGTGAATATGTTTTATTTTTTTATTTGATTTTTAACATAATGGGTTTTTGCCAAGAAATAGCTTTTTTCTTTTGATTCATTCCTGTTCAAGATGAATATGTTTCCCTTTTTCATAAGATTTTTCTTTCAGATTAGGTACGTCTGTTTAAATATATGGTTAGGAAATCAGCTTACGTGGGAGCAAAAGGCAAAATTGTGGTTCTATAAATTAGCCTTTTTTTTTTTTTTTTTTTTTTTAGCGTGGTAAAATCATCAAATGAGTCCTCCAAACCCGGGCAGGGCGGGAGGGACTGTCAGACTTCTACTGACTAAAATCCACGGTGTCCTTCAATAGCCCTTTCTGTTCCAGGGTCACGGTAAGGAAATAATCCCGCGACCCCGGCAGGCTTTGGCCCTCTGAGAGGGGGGCCCCGTCATTATGCTGACGCTCTTTGAGGCGCGCGTGGGACACAACGCGCCGTCGACCCGGGCATGGTCCTTGGTCGGGCAGCGAGTTGCCCTTTACTCGCTGCCCGCATGCCCGCGCCTACGGTGGCCGGAGATCATCTAGCGACGTCCGTCGCCGTGGGCGTCTACCACCGCGGATGGGGCGGAGGGAGGACTCTGTCCTCTCTCGCTCGCGGCCCGCCTCCTCCTTCACGAGCATTACTGCCTCGCAGAAGGAGGCGACCGCTTCCCACTCCGTCTCGCCCCGCAGCATGGCCGCGACCAATGCTGGGCGCGAGAGGTCTCCGCCTATCGCAGCCGTGAGGACACGTCGGTGCTCCGCCCAAGCTGGGCAGTCTTGCACCGTATGCTCCACCGTGTCCTCCGGGCGATCTTCGCAGTGGTGACACCCAGGCGTCTCCTCCTTTCGCATCAGACACAGGTACCTCCCGAAACTTCCGTGTCCGGTGAGGACCTGCGTCAAGCGGTAGGTCAGGACGCCATGACTTCTCTCCAGCCACTCCTCAAAGAGGGGTCTTACCGCCGCAATTGCGGCGTGCCCGGCCTTCGGTCGCGACAGTCGTTCCTTCCATACTGCCCTGAGATCGCGCCGGAGCTCTTCCCGCCGCGCCTCGACTTCACGAGGCAGCGGGGTCACGCCCCGGCGCTGCGCCTCCACGCGCCACTCATAGACGCGCTGGAGGGCAGTCGCCTCCAGACTATAAATTAGCCTTGGAAAAATCTTTGGTAAAAACATTGTTTCTGGAAATAAATCAAATTGTATTTTTTTCCGGCAATTTCCAAATTCTGCTAAATGAAATTATTGCCTTTGCGTCTGAATTATGATAGATTTTTGTTAGCAACAAGGCTGCTAGGCTGAAATGATATTGGGCGGGTCACGTCAGCCGTACGCATGATAACCGCTAGGCAAAAGTTGTAATGGGCATCGGGAGATGGATGATGCTGCCGAAGCCGAGCAAGAAAGAGATGAGTGAGATGATCTGGATTTGTACCACAAGGCTTGGCTTGAAGCGACTCGGGAAAAGATTTCATAGGAGAAATTGGGGAGGTCTTTACCGTCTAGGTAAAGACCTCCCCACTTTCTCCGAAATAGTCAATGAAAAGTGAAAATGTGAAAGTTTTCTTGTTATTGAAAACGCCTACCACCAAACCAGACACGACGAAAAACGACACTTAATTTAACAGGATGGTCTAATTTTTTTATAAACTATGGTACGGTATGTCAAATCCGACCCACACCCACAAATGGCTACCTAGGTAGCTGTCATAATGATAACTGTCAATCACCACAAATGGCGGAAAATTAATAAGTGAACCTTTAGTAAATATTGTGTACATACTTTTAACACGAGTACTATTAGCCTTTCTACCAGAGGTTACATTTATCAATAATTACCCTTCTTTCTCTTTCTAAACACAACCACAAAATGGTATAAAAATGCACCACATTTTTATTGTACCGTATTTCACCATTATAATTTTCACGTAACTTCAAAGTGCAATATAAAAGCAATGTTTCTTGGTAAATGCAATCTGTTTTACCACTATATTTTTCTAGCTTCCCGAGACTTTCCGATGACAATTTTCTGTTTTCAAATACAAATTAAAAACCGGTAAAAAATGCATTCAGAATCAAACGTTCAACTTTAATTTATTGCTGGTAATTAATCGTTGTGCAAACGTTCGATTTGAATCGAACTCGAATGGAATTTTGTTTTAACTTCTAAGTTTTAATGGAAGTGCTCATGATTAATTGGTTTGATAGGTTATAATGCAATGAAACTTTTCTAATGAAGTTTTTTAGTGGACCAATTCCATGTTTATACTCGTATAAACCTAATTTTCTCGCCTATAAAATCAAATCTGGGATTACCGACGTCCTGAATGTATGCTGTGAAGGCTGGAGCATGAGAAGGAGAATCGCCTCTCTTATACGCACCTCCTTCTAGACTCGCATTATTGACTTGCAGAAGGAGGTGACTATTTATTATGCATTCCACCTAGCTCCGTACTATGGGTCAGACGAGAAGACAATCATGTCAGTGGTCCACCAAATCATGGTATACCTCCGCCCGATACTCCGCCGTCTCCTCCGGGCGGTTCACTCAGTGGTGACACGAAATCGGACACAGGAACTTTCCGAAACAACCCCGACGGTGATGACCTGCATAAAGCGAAAGGTAAGCACGCTGTGGCGTCACTCCAGCTACTTCTATTGCGACATGGCCATTGTATAGAAATCCTTACTTATAGAAGGTGGTGTTTGTATTAAGGTTCACTTTTGCTTGTTCGGGAATTTGGTAAATGAAATACGTGTTGTATGATTGCAAGTATATTTGCGACTAACTAAATATTATAATAAATGATTCTTTTAAAGGCGACCTGAGGTAAACACATAGCTATACATATTTCTCAATCCAACATACCGCCCACCAAAAGGACTTAAGTGCTTTTATAATGAAATCTAAATTTTAAACAAGTTATAATTTTTAGAATCAAATGTCTAACTCAAAAAAATTAGTCTTAAAGCAAAATAGTTACAAACGTAAATTAATTTATTAATGAAATTCTAACTATGCACATACATTTCAGTACCTGATATTGATATAATCCAAAATACATCAGTTATTCAGAAAAATAATTAAGTAGAATCAACTGGCAATGCACATAACTTCGTAACAGTTCTTTTAGTTATAGAACCGCCACTTCTTACACTATACACTCTCGTGTTACCATCCGTGCCGGGGTGTTTATCTGTGATTCTTCCTAAGGACCATTTGCTGGGTGGTTGGTTTTCAGTCTTTATCAACACAATATCCCCTATAGCAAATTCCTTCTGTTTCTTCATCCATTTAGGACGCTGTTGAAGCCTGGTCAAATATTCTTCTTGCCAGCGTCGCCAAAAGTCTTGAAGGACCTTTTGTGTATGTTGCCAGCGTGACAAATTATGAACCTTCACAGCTTGCAGATCAGGCGACGGTACCACAATCGGTGGTTCTCCAATTAAAAAATGGCCAGGAGTTAGTGGATCTAAGTTTTCTGTGTCAGTGTTATCTATTGGGCACAACGGGCGTGAATTCAAACAGGCTTCTATTTGGCATAATATCGTAGTCATTTCCTCAAACGTCAGGTGAGTCGTAATAACACGTTTTAGGTGGTACTTAATGGACTTCACGCCTGCTTCCCACAATCCTCCAAAATTTGGACTATATGCTGGGATAAAATGAAATTGGGTGCCATCTGTTGCTAGTGTCGATGTAATTTCTCCTGTCATCTGAGCTTCACTCCACAATTTATGAAGTTCTGTATTTGCACCCACGAAGTTTTTGCCATTATCACACCACAGGTGGCTGCATTTACCCCTTCTGGCAACAAAACGTCGAAAGGCTGCTATAAATGCCTCTGTCGTGAGGTCTCCAACTAATTCTATGTGGATTGCTTTTGTAGACATGCATATAAAAATTGCCACATATGTCTTTGTAGTTTTGTTGCCTCTTCCTTTGGACATCAGCGTTTGAAACGGCCCTGCAAAATCTACACCGCTATGCAGAAATGGTCTCGTCGGTGTTACTCTTTCCACAGGTAAGTCTCCCATTATTTGTGCCTTTGTTGTGGCATTCATTCGAGCACACTTCATGCATTTGTGAATATGTTTTTTCACCAGTGATTTAGCTCTTATAACCCAGTATTTAAAACGTAAGTGACATAGCATTAGCTGTACTCCTCCATGAAGTGTTTTGTCGTGTGTATCAGCAATAATTAAAGGTATTAGAGCGTTTCTGTTTCCCAGGATCACAGGATTCTTCTTATCATCGGGCAAGTTAGCATGTCTTAAGCGACCGCCCACCCTGAGTATAATTTCCTCGTCCAAGTATGGATTTAGACTTCGTAGCTGACTGTTTTTCTTAACTTGTTTCCCCATTTTTATTCTATCTATCTCTTCCTTGAATTCTTCTTCTTGAGCCTTTTTAATACAGATCCGTAGAGTATCTTCTAATTCTTGCGTTGTTAAATTCTGATTTTCATTGTTTATGTTCTTTTTATAGTTTATAAATCTTTTACAGTAAGTAATTGCTTTTATTAGATCTGTCAAATTTTCAAAATTTTTAAATTGTGATGTTAAAGTTGTTTCAGGTTCTTCGATAGGTGCTGCATTCAGGTAAGTATTGATTTTAGTTTTCTTTATTTCCAAGTCAGTTTCTGTTGTTTCATGTTTAATATTTATTTTTGTTTCAGATAGCCAACCCGGTCCGTGCCACCATAAGTTACATCTCTTCAAATCGGACAACAACATTCCTCTTGATGCCAAATCAGCGGGATTTTCGTGAGACTGAACATGGAACCAGTGCTTGTTATTAATGTTTTCAACAATTTCGACTACACGGTTAGCGACGAAGGGTTTCCATCTGTTAGGTTCACCACTAAGCCATGCAATAACAATTGAAGAGTCAGTCCAAGCGTACATTTTTGCTGTCGGTATCCTCATTGCTTGCCCAATCTGTTTCATTAACTTTGAAAGAAGTAGGGCACCACAGAGTTCTAGGCGAGGTAACGAAATTGTCTTCAATGGTGCTACTCTAGTTCTGGCAGCTATCAGTTTTGTTTCAATCTTGTTGTCTGAAGTTTCAATTCTAATGTAGACTGCTGCTGCATATGCACGAATTGAAGCGTCGCTGAACCCGTGGATTTGAATTTTGTCGTTGTTATCAGTCGTCGTACCAAGCCATCTCTCTATTTGTATTTCAGATATGTTAACGAGATCTGATCTTATTTCTCGCCATTCTTTTTCTAATGTATTACTAACTTGTTCATCCCAGTTAACTCTTTCAAGCCAAAGCTTTTGTATTAATATTTTAGCCATAATAGTACTCGGTGCTATCCAACCAAGGGGATCAAAGACTCTTTGTATATCAGACAATATGTTTCGTTTTGTTATGGGTTCTGTTACCGGTTCAAATCTAAGATTGTATTGAAATTGGTCTGTTTTTAAATTCCATTCAATTCCTAAGGCTTTGAGAGTGCCATCAAGGTTTAAATCAATATGTGCCTTTGCAGACCTTTTATCCTCTTCTATAAACTTCATTAAATCGATATTATTGGATACCCATTTTGTAAGTTGGAAACCGCCTCTTTCTAGTGTGTTGCATAATTCTTTAGAAAGTGTCATAGCTTCAGCTACTGAGTCGGTGCCAGATAAGAGATCGTCCATATAGAAATCCTCGTTTATAGTTTGTGCAACAAGAATATTACTCTTAGCTTCATCTTTGGCTACCTGTTGGAGCGTTTTGGTTGCCAAGTATGGTGCAGACGCTGTACCAAAGGTTACTCTGAGCAATCTGTATTCTTCCAGGGGATCAGATTCTTGTTGCCTCCACAGGATTCGTTGAAACTCTGTGTCTTCTTTGGCCACTAACACTTGAAGGAACATCTGTTTTATATCTGCCATAAAACAAACTTGTTTCATGCGCCATCTCATCAAAATGTTTCTCAAGTCTTCTTGCAGCTGAGGACCCACAAATAACTCATCGTTCAATGAAATGTTATTTGATCCTTTACACGACGCATCGAATACAACGCGTGTTCGCGTGGACTCTTTGTCAGATCGGATAACGGCGTGATGAGGTAAGTAGACAGCTCTTTTATCTTTTTCCTTATCAGATACCTTCTCGAGGTATCCCTTCTCTATGTACTCATTTATAACTTTACTATATTCTTTTTGCAGGTCTGGCGATTTCCTGAACTTCCTTTCTAATAGTGTAAATCTATGTGTTGCTATCGATTTTGTATTACCATCTGGTGATTGTGGACTGTATGTATTAAACGGTAATTTAACAATATATCTTCCATTTTCATTTCTAGTAGTTGTCTTTTCATATATTTCTTCACACAGTTGTTCTTCCTTTGTTAAGTGTCTTTTAGTGTCTACGTCAATTTCCCATATTGATTTCAACATATCTTCCACGTCAACGGAATGGTGCATGACAACATACTGGTTTTGATGTGTTGTGTTAACTTCTCCAAAAAGAATCCAACCCAGGCTGGTTTCCTGAGCGCTTGGTGTGCCTGGTGGACCTTTAACTAGGTTGTTTTGCAGAATCTCGGCATATTCTTTGACACCCAAAAGCAGATCTATAGGACCTGGCTTAAAGTAGGTTGGATCAGCCAAGTTCAGGTCTTGAATGTGTGCCCAGTCTTGTTTATTGATTGTTTTGGTGGGAATCTTTGCGGTCAGTTGCTTGGACATTACATATGCCTTGATTGGTAAACAATAGTTTCGGTCCAATCGTGAACGTAGTTGTAGCTGTACCACATGTTTTATATCAGTCTTCTGTGATCCCACCCCTGTAATGCTTGCCTTTACTGGTTGTCTTTCGAGCTTCAACAATTGAGTCGCTTTTTCGCTTATGAAAGCTGCCTCGGAACCCTGATCTATCAGCGCCCGCAGTAGTATGGTGTTTCCTTGCTCGCTTGTTGCTTCCACTACTGCCGTTGCTAAAAGTGCTGCTGTTGTCTTCTTAGTACTGCAATGCGACGCTATCATTGTATTGACTTGTAATGCTTGCTCTTCTTTTGCATGTGTTTCAGCTGGAGGTGATGTGACTGATGATTCTCCAGGTTCCTTACCCTTCGTTTCATGCAAAAGGGAATGATGACGTCTGTGACAAATACGACATGACACTGGCACCTTGCACTTAAATGCCGAGTGACCTGGTACTAAGCAGTTGAAACATAATTGTTTGTTTTTCACGAATTCTCTTCTTTCAGTAGGTTCCTTCTTTCCAAATTCCTTGCAATGACTTAATCTGTGACTTTCTTTACACATCACACAAACTTTCTCCGTGACTGAAGCGGCAACATGACATGAACGCTCCTTTGTTGTTTTATTTTCCTTTGATGTACAGTTCTGATTTGTTAATTCCAGGGTACGGAACTTTGATTCAATGAACTTCTTTAAATCACTCCAGGTAGGTAAATTTTCAGATTCTTCTTTATATGCATGTTCTTCCCAGTTCTTGTGCGTCTCTGAGTCCATCTTCTGCACTAGAAGATATATAAGGAATGGATCCCAAGAGCCGACGTCAATGTTTAAATTATTAAAGTTATTTAGGCACTCTGTGGTTGTGTCTAACAATCCCTTCAACTGAGAAGCTGATTGAGAAGTCATCTTCTTTTGGTTGAATAACCTTTTCATAGAATGATTCAAAAGCAAGCGTTTGTTGCCATATCTTTTTCTCAAAATATCCCATGCGAGTACATAATTTTTATCGGTTACCTGTATATGCTTCAGTAGTGATTCGGCTTCTTGAGTAACACTGGTCTTTAAATAATGAAGCTTTTGAACGTCGCGAAGCGAAGTGTTATTGTGCACCAACGAGATAAACAAATCTTGAAAAGTTTGCCATGATTCATAATTACCGGCAAACTTCGGTATTTCGATCCTCGGCAGATAAACAAGGCTATTTTGTGGATTTACGCCATCGAAACTACTATTTGCTGATCTTGTTTCCACTACTGATGGTTCGGATAACGAAATAACCATGTCCTTTAAGTCACCTTGAAGCACGTTGAACAAATCTTCATAAATAAAAAACTCCTCATTTAAAAAATATGGCAAACTTCCTTTTTGTTCTTTTGGCGTTATTTTCACTAAGTTGTTATGCGCACATTTGAATGTATTCCAATAATCTTCGATGATTTTTATACGTGCCTCGATGTATCCTCTTGTTAAGCGTGCTTTAGGACATTTTCTGAGGTTAGCTTGCGTTTTCCGTAGCACATTTGCAGTGTCTTCCAACACGGAGATAAATTTCTGCTGTTCTTCAGTCGTGTTCATTTTTCACGTAAACAAGCTTGAATGCTGCTGATACTCGATGTATATAGTCGTTAAGTAATTAGTACGACAATAGTCTTCGTAGTAAACAAGTAGTTGGGTCTAATTCTCAGAAATCGAAGCTCACAAAAAAAAGGTCGGCTTATCGCAGCTGTGGAATGCGGTGTCCTTACTGGATGTATCCGGATCGATTGCGACCATATGGTGTTTGTATTAAGGTTCACTTTTGCTTGTTCGGGAATTTGGTAAATGAAATACGTGTTGTATGATTGCAAGTATATTTGCGACTAACTAAATATTATAATAAATGATTCTTTTAAAGGCGACCTGAGGTAAACACATAGCTATACATATTTCTCAATCCAACAGAAGGTGATCACTGAATAAACAATTTTCGCTATGAAAAACATCATAATTATTTTTTTTAATGAATGGGAATCGTTTGTCCTGGTGGCCTACCATGACGTCTTAAAGCGTGAGTTGTTAGACTGTGGGAAAGAGACAGAGCTATACAAGTCGTCTAGCGTTATCTCGTTCCCAGAGCGGAACTTTTTTTTTTCTACAACTATCACAAAACGCCATCTAGTCCCAAGCTAAGCAGGGCTTGTGTTATGGGTACTTGACAACCGATAAACATACTTATATATTTCTAAATACATAATTGTTAAAGATTAATTACACCCAGACACAGAACAAATGATCGTGCTCATCACACAAACATTTGTCCTGGCTGGGAATCGAAACGACCTCCGGCATAGCAGTCAGGGTCACTAACCACTAGACCAACAGGCCTGGCCTGAAGTATTTCTCATTGAAGCTTATTATTTTTGACGTTAATTTCGTGCTCTTGACAGTTTGTTAGTTAACAATCAGCAAACTCACGCTTAAGACGTAATTTTAGGATGTAGGCCACCTGGTATGATGGTTGTGCGGTGAGATGACACTGGCGTGACGAAAGTGATGGGTATGAATGAATGTTGATGGATGGTGAGGAAAAGGAAGGCCAAAGAAAAGATGGATAGATTGTGTGAGGATTGCGAGGAATGTAAAGAGAGTAAATGATGCTTTGATGTCTTACAGGGGAAAGTTTGGGCCAACTCCAAGTATAATGGGGCCAGGACCATACCTAAGGCCTGTATTTCTCAGCTGATGTCTGTCGCACGTATACATTGTGATCTTTATAGAATCATATTACATCAGCGGCGCATACTACGATTCTATAATATCTCACTAAAATAAGCCACCGCTGACGTCAGCATAAGGGCAGAAAGAAGATGACAATTTCAGTTTTAGTAAATACAGTAATCTTTATTGTTATTTGTCATAAGGTTTACATTACAAGTTGTGATAGTGACCTGTACCCTTAGCACGAGTTTTCAGTATTTGAGACGTAAACTGGAACTTTGACAATTTCAAATTGACAATTTTCAAGGAAAAAAATAGTTCTTACTTCGCACACCAGAGGCGCTGTTCCATTTTTTCATACAAAAACGCTGTAAATACTGGAAAGACGCTGTAAAGTAAAAGAGTGAAAATTCGTGCTAAGGGTACTGTAGTTGTTCAATGTACAGACGCCAGCATATCAACCTACCTCAATCTGTCAAATTTCTTTAATAGATATTCAACCTTATCACAGTAGTGGAATGTTAAAATACGATTGGTAAAATTTGACATATTAGGTTATATTGACCTGCTGGCGTCTGTACACGCCTTGTTGAGGCATAATCAAATACGTTTTATTGCATTAGTCCCGTTTTATTATTATATTAAACCTTGTTTGTCGTGCCACGAATATGCCTGTAATAAAATCATCCCAAAGCTTGTTTTAATAACAATATCTTTATTGTTTGTTTTCCTTTGTTTGATTATTGAAGTTATATTGTGTGTTTTATGAAAGTCAATGGCAACTTGGGCTATAATCTACAATTTAATCTTTTATTCAAATGTTTTTATTAGTCTGCCTTTTACAATTGTTATTTTAATGACACTGTTGACATGTATAGAATGACACTTTTCGACGGCGCCATTTTAAATTTTGATTTAAAATGGCGCCGTCGAAAAGTGTCATTCTATACATGTCAACAGTGTCATTAAACATTTGTCCTGGCTGGGAATCGAAACGACCTCCGGCATAGCAGTCAGGGTCACTAACCACTAGACCAACAGGCCTGGCCTGAAGTATTTCTCATTGAAGCTTATTATTTTTGACGTTAATTTCGTGCTCTTGACAGTTTGTTAGTTAACAATCAGCAAACTCACGCTTAAGACGTAATTTTAGGATGTAGGCCACCTGGTATGATGGTTGTGCGGTGAGATGACACTGGCGTGACGAAAGTGATGGGTATGAATGAATGTTGATGGATGGTGAGGAAAAGGAAGGCCAAAGAAAAGATGGATAGATTGTGTGAGGATTGCGAGGAATGTAAAGAGAGTAAATGATGCTTTGATGTCTTACAGGGGAAAGTTTGGGCCAACTCCAAGTATAATGGGGCCAGGACCATACCTAAGGCCTGTATTTCTCAGCTGATGTCTGTCGCACGTATACATTGTGATCTTTATAGAATCATATTACATCAGCGGCGCATACTACGATTCTATAATATCTCACTAAAATAAGCCACCGCTGACGTCAGCATAAGGGCAGAAAGAAGATGACAATTTCAGTTTTAGTAAATACAGTAATCTTTATTGTTATTTGTCATAAGGTTTACATTACAAGTTGTGATAGTGACCTGTACCCTTAGCACGAGTTTTCAGTATTTGAGACGTAAACTGGAACTTTGACAATTTCAAATTGACAATTTTCAAGGAAAAAAATAGTTCTTACTTCGCACACCAGAGGCGCTGTTCCATTTTTTCATACAAAAACGCTGTAAATACTGGAAAGACGCTGTAAAGTAAAAGAGTGAAAATTCGTGCTAAGGGTACTGTAGTTGTTCAATGTACAGACGCCAGCATATCAACCTACCTCAATCTGTCAAATTTCTTTAATAGATATTCAACCTTATCACAGTAGTGGAATGTTAAAATACGATTGGTAAAATTTGACATATTAGGTTATATTGACCTGCTGGCGTCTGTACACGCCTTGTTGAGGCATAATCAAATACGTTTTATTGCATTAGTTCCGTTTTATTATTATATTAAACCTTGTTTGTCGTGCCACGAATATGCCTGTAATAAAATCATCCCAAAGCTTGTTTTAATAACAATATCTTTATTGTTTGTTTTCCTTTGTTTGATTATTGAAGTTATATTGTGTGTTTTATGAAAGTCAATGGCAACTTGGGCTATAATCTACAATTTAATCTTTTATTCAAATGTTTTTATTAGTCTGCCTTTTACAATTGTTATTTTAATGACACTGTTGACATGTATAGAATGACACTTTTCGACGGCGCCATTTTAAATTTTGATTTTCTGCTTTGAACTTCATTTCATTGCCGAACATATAGTGCTTTTATTGATATACGAGGGTGGTTTCAAAAGATTGCTCTTATTGTCAGACTTGTATTAACAAAAATCTGTTCTTACTATCACCCTTTGCGTTCCAGAGCCATGGTGCCATTTTACGACAGTCCCATGACCTCTACAGGAGTTTGATTCTATAAGTTTGACCAAGTTTGGCACTGGCACTTGGCTAACAGAAAACGTGAAATACGACGCGCCGCGCCATACCGTCGACAGGTCCTGGTCCTTCATCGGACGGCGAGCTACTCCTTCCTTACTCTTCGTCAAACAACAACTGGATGCGCGGGTTAGCTAGAGACTAATTGGCTATGACGAAAAAAACCAGGAATTGAAGCTCTGCCGGGAGACACAGAGGGTTTAGAATGCAGAACCATCTAAGGAAGGAGTGCACATACCTTTATTCTCTCTCCGGCGAGGTTCTTGGGCTTCGACTGGTGCTGCAGGACTCTTGAAGCTCGATAGCTAAGAAGACACTTGCGAATTTTGTTACACAACCAGGAGCGCGCGCGACGCGATACCGTTCTCTTAGGATTTCGCCAGCTAACAACGGGTCACTTGACCGCAGGCGAGAGGTAAGCGCATGAAAAGAAGGAGTATTAGGGGGTAGGACATCACAGCCAATCAGATTAGACGTCCAATGACATGAAGTGCGAAACAGATTTAATCGTTCTGTCTCACAGCGTAACCAACAACAAAGCAAACCGATTCAGAATATTATCCTTTGTATAATAAAAAGTTTTCTCTGGTAATTACACAAACAAACATATTTCTCTCGGAAAGGGTTTCGGTCAACTTTTGTGTCATGTCCGAATATTTTGAATTGGGTCCCAACTTTGTTTCGGACTTTTTAATTCTATTTTAAATTTTGTGTGAATTTATGAAATATACCTATAATATAGAACATTGTTATAATAATTGTAATCAATCACGTTTTTTATAACTTTACGATGTGTATGAGTCGTGCTGCCGCGACAAATATCGGCGACAATTAAGAAGTGCAGCTGAATTTAATTTTATTGATCTCTAGGCATTTGTTGCCTATTTATACAAGAAAAGTGGTCCACATTCTAAAAGTAGAGTGTCCACCTCAGGAGCAACACTATTTCAAGCTCACATACTTGAAGCCTTCGCTGCGCTCCGGATTTAACTTTAGAATTTTCATCACATATTTTTTTATTGGATTAAAATCATCAAATGAGTCCTGGGCGGGACGGGACGGTCGTACTGACTAAAATCCTTCCACCTAGAACTGTACTCAAAAATCCATCGCTGCGGTCAGGATTCAAAAAACTTTCACGTCTTTAAAACTGTTCTTATTTTGTTCCCTTGCTAAACAGTCTACTATTCTATGATTAACTACTGATTACGGTTTTCTTTCGTCCCTCTAATAGAGAAACGTCATTTACAACAATCCGTAACAACATCTGGCAAATTGTGCCACAAAAGCCACACATTCGGGCAAGTTTGCCATTTATTTGTTTACCCACATCATTTACCCGACTATAATATGCATTTAAGTACTATGAAGGAACTCACCCGTTGTAACAACTTAGGCTTCAGAGTGGTTCTAAACGTGTTTGTTAAACTTTCCAACTTTTCAACAAGTTTGTCAAACTTTTCAGCCTTGATTGGTGAATACTTATAATTTTAATGGCACGTGTTTAACTATATTTGTGGTGTTTAATTTTAATTTAAAATGCTCTGTTTTTGAATGTAATTGTTTTGTATGCAACAATAGAAGGGTGGCTATATTTTTAACCGATTTCGTTAAAAGGGGTGTTCTTAATTTGTCGTTTTTTATGTGAGTTCCCCGTTTTCTCAAAGAAAAGTTACCAAATCGACCCAGGCATGGGCCGATTTGGAAACTTTTTAAGTTACAGGAACATTATTTTCACTTCAAAAGTCAGTGTTACAAATGTCAATAAAACACAAAGTCACCGACTTCCGAAAGAACAGTCGTATAGTCCTCATCGTTGATAGACACACAAAAAATTAATGAAAAAAAGCTTTTTTTTTTGGGCTTTTTTTGTGAAAATAAAAAATTATGACAACCGACCCTTACCTATCTAACTTGAAAGATTTCTAACGAATCGCCACACCATGACACGTCCGAAGAAACAAAGTCAGTTTTAGTCAGTACCTAGAAATAAAGAAAAAATACCTCCACAGAGTGCCCCTGCCTTAGATTCAAGGCACACCACAGGATTGTACTGTTAAGCACATGACTTCCTCTAGGTCGACCTGCGAGATGACATAAAGAAAATACAACCACAGTGACACTGTGGTTTTATTACTTTAAAGATATCGACTGTCTTAAATAAGGTTTTTCTAACATTTAACAATATTCAGGTAACATTTCCATTCCTCCATAGAAGTAAAATAAAAAAGAAAAATGAGATCGCAATCCAAATGTAAACACAAAGAATAAACTTTAACTCAACGATGTAAGGTACAGACAGCCTCCAAAATAAATAGCAACACCTTTCTACTCAAGTAATAAATTAGTTATTTTCCTACGTTGTTTATTGTGTATGCATATTAAATTAAGAACAGTGGTGGCCCATTGATATTTGCCACGACTTGCAAACTAAATCGTGGGTTAGAAACCCAGGCAGACGCAATTTTGTGCAATTCGTAGGTATTCATTTTAAAATCACCACTCATCTCAAACTGTGAAGGCAAACATCGCTAGTAAAAGACATGTGATATCTACCAACACGCACTGAGCCCGCGTGGTGGATTACGGACCACTCCTGCTCACAGAAAGAAGGCCTGTGTCCCAGCAATGGGAACTTTATAGGCTTATGATGATGATTATTAATTTGATAACATATTTATGAAGCCGACTGTACATAGCTACTCAAGTATTCATACAAGCCGTTTCGCTTAAGATGCAGTGAACGTTTTACGATCGAAAATTGGGTGACAAGAAAAATAGCGGGAAATAAAGAACGATAACAAGGTGGAATAATGAAAAATAGAGGTACAAAATAAGAGTAATGGCAGGTTCCATTGTCACTTTTTCAGTAGAATTCTGATGTAATATCGCTTCACAGTGCCCTATTTGCTTCTTTTGCATCGGTAATGGTATTTGATTTTAATCGTCATCGGTAATGGGGTAGTTTTAAAGACATTGATAGGCCAAAAACATAAGAACTAGCGAAGTGTTATTGATATAATTTTTAAGTTTTGTTTACTAACGCTTATTGTATTGAATATGTATAACTTCATTATTACATATAAGACAGGTTCCATTGTCACTTTTTCAGTAGAATTCTGATGTAATATCGCTTCACAGTGCCCTATTTGCTTCTTTTGCATCGGTAATGGTATTTGATTTTAATCGTCATCGGTAATGGGGTAGTTTTAAAGACATTGATAGGCCAAAAACATAAGAACTAGCGAAGTGTTATTGATATAATTTTTAAGTTTTGTTTACTAACGCTTATTGTATTGAATATGTATAACTTCATTATCTATATATATAAAAGCAAAAGGTCACTCACTCATAGGACACGAAATCTCAGAAACTACCAGTGCTAGGGGTTTAAAATTTTGTATAGGGGTTCTTTTTAGGATGTAGGTACTCGCTAAGAACGGATTTTGCGATATTACGCCCCTAAGGGGTTGTTTTTGGGGTTGACAGTTTGTATGAAACTTTGTTACTACAAGTACTAGGAGTTTTAAATTTTGCATGCGGGTTCTTTTTAGGAAGTAGGTGCTACATACGAAACGGGTTTTTCGAAATTCGACCCCTAAGGGGTTGTTTTTGGTGTTGATAGTTTGTATGAAACTTTCGTTACTACAAGTGCTAGGAGTCTCAAATATTGCATGGGGGTTGTTTTTAGGACGTACACACTACCTAAGACGGGGTGTTTCGAAATTCAACCCCTAGGGGGTTTTTTTAGGTGTTGATAGATAGAGGTCTAAAATTTTGCATGGTGATTCTTTTAAGGACGTACGCGCTACCGAAGACGGAGTTTTGCAAAAATTCGACCCCTAAGGGGTTGTTTTTGGGGTTAATAGTTTGTATGAAACTTCGTTACTACGAGTGCTAGGAGTCTCAAATTTTGCATGGGGGTTGTTTTTAGGACTTAGATGCTCACTATGAAGGGGTGATTCGAAATTCGAACCCCAAGGGGTTGTTTTTGATGTTGATAGATACAGGTTTCAAATTTTACATGGGGATTTTTTTTAAGATGTAGGTTCTAGCTATGACGGGATTTTCTGAAATTCTATCCCTAAGGGGATATTTTTGGGGTTGTTAGTTTGCATGAAACTTCGTTATTGCAAGTGTTGGGAGTGTCAAAATATGCATAGAGGTTTTTAGGGAGTAGATGCTCACTAAGACGGGACTTTGTTCTTGATAGTTAACAGTTAAAAATTTTGCTTATGTGTTTTTAGGACGTTGGTTCCTCCTCAGACGAGTTTTGGATAAACCAACCCCTAAAGGGTAGTTTTTGGTGTTGGTAGTTTGTATGAAACTTCGTTACGACAAATTCTGGGAGTCTCAAATTTTACGCGGGAGCTATTTTTAGGATGTAGATGCTCATTAAGACGGGGTTTTGAAGTTGGTGAAGTTGGACCCCAAAGGGGATGTTTCTGGGGTTAATAATTTGTATGAAACTTAATTACTACAAGTACTAGGAGTTTTAAATGTTTCACAGGAGGGTTCTTTTAGGACGTAGGTGCTACTTAAGACGGGATTATGACGGGAAATTCCCCCCCTAAGAAGGATAGTTTTTAACTTCATAGTTTGTATGAGACTTCGTTACTACAAGTGCTACGAGTCTCAAATTTTCCCTGGGGTATATCTTTAGGACGTAGATGCTTATTAAGATGGGATGTTGCGAAAACCGACTGCTAAAGGGTTGTTTTGTGGTCGATAGAATTTTAGTTGTATATTGATTTTCTAAAAGTATTCCATAAAGAGGGTGGCGGGAGAAGAAATTCACATAAGCAAAGTTCGAAATAAGCGCGGACGAAGTCGCGGGGCGAAGTGCTAGTTACATATAAGATTGTGTTTGTGTAATTTATAAATATATCATGGGCCTTCGTTGCCCGACGACAAATCAATAAATACGAGAAAGTGGAAATGCACGGACGCTATTTGTTGAAGACTGGTTGAAAAATTGAGAGAAAAACGTAGGACTGGAGACCAGACTGGGGAAGAGGAATGTAGGAAGAGTATACAGAAGATCTCATTAAAGTGACCGAAAGAAACTACCACAACGCCACGACACAAGCCCGCTGAAAATTAGAAGATTTGAAAGAGAAGAAGATTTTTACACTCAGGATACCCAATCCTGAGTGTAAAAATCTTCTTCTCTTTCTCTTTTGGTGGAAAGTTAAAGAAACGAGAGAAGAAGGCAGTTACGACGTACATAATCCACTATGTGACTTTGTTTGACCATCTGACTGGTATCTTTGTTTTTTTTTTTTTTATTGCGGTAAAATAATCAAATGCGTCCCACCCAGGGCGGGCAGGAGAGGCTGTCAGACTTATACTGACTAAAATCCACGATATCTTTCAATAGCCCTTTACGTTCTAGGGCCACGGTTACACCTGTCTACCATAAACTATGTTGTGTGTGAACTAGTTTTGGGCACTACGTGCCCCTCATTTTGCTGCACTTGGCTTTGACACACATTTTTGTTTTAAATTAAGTTTGTATTACTGTTATAATATATACCACTCAGACCTTGCTGACCAAAGAGTGCTGTATCTTCTTACGAGTATATTATGAAAGTTTTGTCCATGTAGAAAAATTTGATGTTTTTATTTTAGTACTCAATGTCTGTTTCAGTCATTAAAATATAATGTTTCTGATGTCTCGCTATTCAGTGTAATTTTAGAACTACTCGTAACTCTACAAAGTCTTAAAATAATACTTTATGTCAAAATTAAGACAGTTTTTTTCCTTGTAAAGGTATCAAATGAGTGACCTTGGCTCTTACTGGCTAAAGACCGCTCTAGTCTTTCATTTGTCTTTTGTGTTCCAGGGCCGCGGTACTGATATGCAATAGCAGCAATTGTGGCAGCAGTTGTCATATTATATTGATAAGAGTTGCCTCGGTTTTTCCAAGATCACATCATCAGATCCTGACCTGATTACCATGGAATCTGTGAAACAAAAGAAGAATTTTCCAAATCGATCCAAGCGTCATCGTGAAATGAATGAATGAATTGAGAACCTCCTCCATTTTTCGAAGTCGGTTAAAAGAGCAGAAAATTCGTAGAGTCACTAGCAACTTATAGAGATATCTATAGGTTAAGACGCATTATTTTACTTCTATACCTACCCTTGTTTTGTAATCTCCTTAGCGTAGGCAACCGCAGTGAGTCCTAGTGTTCAATTATTTATATAGTAATTAGCGAGCATGTCGCAGTAATACAAGATAATGCTTAGATTAGTAATTATCACGTGTGTACTGAGAAACTAAACTGTATTATACTACTCTGATGGCGGCATGTTGTGACGTCATGTGAACTTTTCTCACACTTGCACGCTTTTATCAATATCAAAAATAATCATTTTCGATTAACATTATCGCAATTATTATCATCATCATCATCATATCAGCCATAGGACGTCCACTGCTGAACATAAGCCTCACCTATAAATTTCCAATAAGACTGGTTATAATCTATCTTCTATCTATCTATACTTATAATAAATCTGTAGAGAGGTCAATTCTGTACATGAAATATATTTCCAAAATAACTATCAGGGGGTGATTAGGGATCGATACTGATGCCAAAAATGCAATTAATAAAATTATTGTCTGTCTGTCTGTCGGTCTGTCTGTCTGTCTGTCTGTCTGTCTGTCTGTATAACCGTTATAGAAACAAAAACTATTCGACGGATTTTGACGAAACTTGGTACAATTATTTTTCATACTCCTGCGCTGGTTATAGAATACTTTTCATCACGCTACAATCAATAGGAGCAGAGCAGTGAAGGGAAATGTTAGGAAAACGGGAGAAGTTAGTCCATACACGCTAATCTTCGGAACTACTGGACGGATTTGATTGTTTTTTTTTTTTGTTGTATAGCTATTAAGTCTGGGCAACATATAGGCTATAATTTATCTTGGAAACTTGAACACCTGATGCAGGACTGCAATAGATCAGCTAAACTATAAGAGAGACAAAAATAGCGCCATAGCAAAAATTGTTCCGCGTGATGAGCATTTTCTGCTGAGAAAATAAATTTGAAGATATGGAACACCTGATGTGGAACTCCAAGAGCCCAGCTACACTATTACATATACAGTAATGACATCTTAGCAAGAGTTGTTCAGCCTGATGAGCACTCCCTGTTGTCGTATAAAAACTGAAGATCTGGAACACCTGATGTGGAACTCCAAGAGCCCAGCTACACTATTACATATACAGTAATGACGTCTTAGCAAGAGTTGTTCAGCCTGATGAGCACTCCCTGTTGTCGTATAAAAACTGAAGATCTGGAACACCTGATGTGGAACTCCAAGAGCCCAGCTACACTATAACATATATAGGAAAGACGTCTTAGCAAGAGTTGTTCAGCCTAATGAGCACCCTCTGTTGACGTATGAAAATGAAAGATCTGGAACGTCTGGAATCGTCATGTGCGTCCCGTTGTTTTCCCGTCCCCAGGCTATAAGAATTCGACATCAGACGTTTCAGATTTTCGATTTTGACGACCAAATTGTCGCTGGCATAAGCAACAGGATCCGCGTACGAAGTCGCTGGCAGAAGCTAGTAATAATAATAATATTCCACAGCTATCACACAATCCATCGCCATCTAGTCCCAAGCTAAGCAGAGCTTGTTGTTAAGGGTACTAGACAACTGATAAACATACATAGATGTTTCTAAATACATAATTATTATAGATGAACAAATGATCGTGCTCATCATACAAACATTTGTCCTGGGTGGGAATCGAACCCACGACCTCCGGCATAGCAGTCAGGATCACTAACTGCTAGACCAACAGGCCTGTCTAAGCGGCATGCATCCAGCGTCCTGTGGTTTTCATCTGATCTTCTGTCCACCTCGTAAGTGCAACTTACGGCTCCATCGGCCGACGTCATCACATCGACGTGCTATGTGGCCTACCCACTGCGACTTCAACTTGCTAATTTGCTGGGCTATATCGTCATAAATTTTGATTTGTCTATCAATCTCCTGATTTCTGACTCGATAGCGCAGAGAGACTAACGACAGTCAAATTATTGAAAGTACCTAGGACATATTTTGAGCCTAACGTAATTTTCAGGTGACAGTGGCAGATGGAGGTCATTGAAGTATTCACTTTTATAGTGGTTATAACAACCGTTTAGGCGGGTAAAAGGGAAAACAAACTCTCTTTTCATCATCATCATCATCAGCCTATAATGTTCCCACTGCTGGGACACAGGCCTCCTCTTTTGTGAGAGGGAGTGGGCCATAATCCACCACGCAGGGCCCAGTGCGGGTTGGCAGATGTCACATGTCTTCGAATTTTTGGCTCTAGGACATGCCGGTTTCCTCACGATGTTTTCTTTCACCTTTTTAAGAGCAGTGGTGATGAAACAAATTACACAAAGTAATGCGCCTGGCGAGGTTCGAACTCCGAACTCGTAAGTCGGGACCGATACCACTGGGCCACCACTGCTCCTGCACATGAGGGAAAATAGGAAAAAAACTCTCTTGCTTTCGCTCCTCAGGCGTTTTCATCTATTCTACCCGCTTATCGTACCGCTCATCACACAGTCCTAAACTCAACAATTGCCTAGCTGTCTAGTGTTATTTAGTCAAGCCACAGGAGCGCACGTTGCATTAAATTATTACCAAAGTAATTACTTAGGCCAACCTGGGAATATAACTCGCCATGATTAGAAAATTTAATAGCAAAATATGTGTGTGTTGTTGACTTATTAATTTATGAGATAGCTTATTTTCAGTTTTTTCTCGGTGATAGCAATGTGATGAAAATTTCTGGAATGCCAATTTTCTCGTTCAAAAAAATGCGATGTTGATAACATACGATATAAATTGAACGTTAAAACCCCTTATAAAGTTTTTTATCACCCCGTTTAATTGGAATTTATTTATTTGCATATTGGTCGATCGTTCCGCTTTTAAAATCTAGTTTTGTTTTAGTCTTTCGTTTATTATACGGAAAAACTCGCTCGATTAAGTACTGAATAATCGGTGACAAATGGATAGACAAAGAGATACATGACTCATTTTGAAGGGTCAGATACGGGTAATTTTTTTATCCGGGCAATCACATTTATTGTACACGTACGTCGCTCCGTACCTACGTAAATAATTATAGTCCGTAGTACGCCCGTTAGTATGGAACAAAGAGAATTTTAATAAAACTGGACATTTATTTATTTATTTATTTAAACTTCATGCAACACAGAGTTCCATTGGCGGACTTAATGCCTGAGGCATTCTCTACCAGTCAACCAAGGGCAGTAGAGAAATAACATGGCAGGTGCATAAAAAGAATGAGATAAATTTAAGGATAAATATAGTTTAAATAAACATACATACATATATATTTACTATGACCAATACTTAAATATATATATATAAATATGTATATATATATATATACATATATATACAAATAAAAGAAAGAAGATTGAGACGACTCTGCTATTGGTGTAGAAAATGATGACGCAACTTCCGCTTAAATGCAAATTGACTGGTGGCCGTCCTGATAACGAGAGGAAGCGCATTCCAAAGAAGAATAGATTGAATGTGAAAAGAAGAATGAAGAAAATCAGAA
This sequence comes from Agrotis clavis, assembly GCA_954870645.1. Classification (NCBI taxonomy): domain Eukaryota; kingdom Metazoa; phylum Arthropoda; class Insecta; order Lepidoptera; family Noctuidae; genus Agrotis; species Agrotis clavis. The sequence goes on from OX940925.1 coordinate 9,746,249, forward strand.
CTGTGAGGAGGACAAAGTAAGAGAAGATTGTTAGACGAACGCAGATTCTTAGCGTGTGAAGTACATAGATATTGAAAGTGAGGGATAAGATAAGAAGGAGGAGTCGGAGAGTTGAGTAGGGAGAAAAGAGTGGTCAAGGCACGCAAATTACGTCGTTGTCTGATGGGCATCCAATTAAGCTCCGATCTATAGCACGACACATGATCATATTTTTTTAGATTAAATATGAACCGGATGCAATTGTTTAAGAGCCGATCAAGCTTATCCAGAAAAACTGCATTTAGGTCAAAGTAGCACACATCTCCATAGTCGATTATGGGGAAGATTAAAGTCTGCACTAGCATAGTCTTGGTTTTTGCAGGCAGAAAGTTCCTCAGACGATACAGGGCACGCAAGGTCCCGTTGACTCTCTGACAGACACTAGAAACTTGACTTTGCCAGCCGAGTGTAGAGTCAAGGTGAAGCCCGAGATCTTTTACACTAGGGCTGATGGGGATAACGGTACCGTTAAAAATAATAGGAGGAAGAGAGCTTATCCCCACCCGACCCATCATGCGTGGACTTCCAATCAGAATGGCCTGACATTTTGAGGGGTTCACAGACACCCCAAACCTATCAGACCAGTTCTTGATAGCGACCAAATCCTGATTTAAATCTCCTATAGCGTCTGACAAACTCTCCACCCGCGCAGCTGCATACAGTTGAAGGTCATCGGCATACAGATGATACGAACACCGAAGACAGAGAGTTATAAAATTTATGAAGATAGAGAATAATTGTGGGGAAAGAATACCGCCTTGTGGAACACCAGCAGATAGGTCACACCAACTTGAGGAACTCTCGTCAACACGAACCGACTGCCGACGTCCCCGAAGATAGGAAGAGAACCATTCCAGAGCCTCGGAAGAAACCATAAGATGTGAAAGGATAGAAAGGAGAATATCATGACTGACGGCATTAAAGGCATTGGAAAAATCGATTAAAACCAAAACAGTAACTTTCGTATTCTCCATAGCCTGTCTAATGTCGCCAGTCACTTTAAGTAGAGCAGAGGCAGTACTGTGGCCTGGCCGGAATCCAGACTGGAATGAGCTAACCAGGTTATTCCGATAAATAAACCCTGAAAACTGCTTGTGGACACAGGCTTCCAATACTTTGGAAAGAAATGGAAGGATACAGATAGGTCGGAAATGGTTAGGTAGGGAAGGATTAGAGATTTTAGGAAGTGGGCGAACGTAGGCCATGCGCCACAAGGAGGGGAACTGTCCGGAATCAAGAGAAAAATTTATAATGTGGGTAATCGGAGGGAGAAGGAAGTCAAGGATTGAGGTAACCATATAACGGCTGATGCCGTCAAAACCCACGGCCTTGGATTTTATAGACAGGATAATCTTTCTGATTTCGTCCAAGGTGACCGGAGAAAAGTGGAACTGCTCAATAATGGGACCAGGCAGGCCAGTAATGAAATCAACCGTCTGTGAAACCATTTGAGAATCCAAGCTGGAAGTTGTTGTAAAGTGACGGTTAATATCATCCAAGCCGATTGTCTTCGGAAAATCGACCTGACGTGACCTACCAATCCCAAGCGTCCCAAGAAATTTCCAGATATCGGCCGAAGAAGAAGAAGATATGTTTTCGAGAATATGGCGGCGTTTGGCATTGCGTATCACCTGATTACACCGATTTCTTGCAGTTTTGAAGAGGCTCCTGTTATCATCAGTACGGTCCCGTTTAAACTTTCTAAAGGCCCGATCCCTACGCCTCATCGCCAAACGAACCTCTGACGTCATCCATGGGGCAGGCGGACGCCTGAGTTTAACCCTTTTGATAGGAGCGTGTTTGTCATAGAGTGCAAGGACAGCCTGATTGAACAAATCCAACTTATCATCTACAGTGACCGCAGCAGCAAGGTTATCCCAGTCCAGATCTGATGCATCCTGACGCAGCTTAACAGCATCAACGCGAGCAAAACAACGCATGTGCAGAACTTTAGGGGGGATTTTAGGAGATTTAAGGGTATAGGAAAGGAATATAAGGTCGTGTTTGGAAAAGCCAGGAGCAGGACACTGACCATGAAAAGAAACAAGGGAAGGAGTGGAGGTTAGGATTAAGTCAAGCCAAGTGTCCTCACCTGAGACATTGAGGTGAGTCGGTTGCAGAGGAAGGACATGGAGACTAACGGACTCGATAATATGAAGGAGTTTACGGGAACGAGGGGAAGGATGAGACAGGTCGGTGTTGAAATCTCCCATGATAATAGTGTGTGCATACTCTGACCCTACAGATTCTAGTGCCAATTCCAACTTGGAGAAGTAGTCAACGGCAGGTGGACAGTAAACAACACCAAGTAAGGTCTTGACCCCTTTGACGTAAATTTCCAAAAACAGAAACTCAGCGGAAGCATTAAAATTTGAAGGAGAAGAAGTAAGGACTTTGTAAGGGAAATCGCTGCGAAGATAGATAGCAACACCACCCCCTCCCTTTCCAATTCTATCGTTGCGGATAAGAATGAAACCGGGAAGAGGGTAGGTGGTAGAGAGAAGATGAGGTTTGAGCCAACTCTCAGAAACCAGGACGGCGTGGACATCGGAGTCGGAAAACGTGTCATACAAATCACTGTAGTGACTTGGCACACTCTGAGCGTTAATGTGGCAAACATTAAACAAGTTACGTTTTTCTGGACTGAAGTTCCGACGCAAAATGTCACGAGGAGTGTCAGTCAAGGAACTAAAGCTAGCATTAGCGGTGGAGTTAAATGAATCATTTGCAGAGTGAAACGAATCATCATCAGATGTCATAAATAGAAAATCAAATATATAAAATATATAAATAAAATAAAAATAAAGCAGAAGAAAAAAAAAATAATAACTACTGCTATTAAGCCTTACGGCCCAACACCAATTATTTTTTCACCACCCACCAGCTGCACCGGTCCAATACATTAAAAACAAAAATTGATAGAAGTAACAACAAGTGAAAAAAAAAAATAATAACAACAGACATCACAAAAGCAAAGCTCAGAATATGACCACTAATTTACATATTTTTTACATATTTGGTCAGTGGGTAGCCTTAGTTTTAATAATATTAGGTCGCAAACTAAATAGGACGGTAAAATAACAACAGACATCACAAAAGCAAAGCTCAGAAATGACCACTAATTTACAATAAATAATATTAGGTAGCAAACTAAATAGGACGGTATTAAACATAAACAGGAACATAACACAGTTTCTGAACGCAGTATGAAGTGTCACAGTGACATTCGAATCGTCAGATTTGACACAATTGACAGATGAAATAATGACAATTACTTACACAAACAAAACAAAGTGCAAATAAATACCACCAGACCGGCAATTATTTTGTGAACAAAAACTATTAAAAACGGGTACAAAGCAAAAGTTATGTATAACAATTAACAAAGCGAAATTTACCGTCCCAAATTGCATGATAAAAATATGAAGAAAAAGTACGGTGTGTTGAGCTAATTGTAAAATATAAAAACACATAACCACTACGCACTGACCGCTTCCCCCGTTGCACCAGATGATTCACCAGTCTTCCCAGGGTACCGAGTCAACAAGGGATTGAGTTCCTCCACCGCAATAACCTTGTGCCGAGTACCGTCGGGGGTTCTAATGACAATGACTCCGTCCTGTGTCCAGCAAGCTGTCATTCCAAAGTGTAAGCGGGCCTTACTAAACACGGCCTGCCGAGCCCTGGTCAGGAATTCCTTGATGGTAACTGTGGAGCCCTTCAATGCCGATTTCGCCTTCCACACAGCAGATCTATGATCAATATTGGTGAATCTTACCAGAATTGGCCGGCTGCGTGTAGGCCCACGACTCGATGCCCCAAGTCTATGGCACACCTTGATGGATGAAGTAGTGATGTCGGGCAGAGCAAGCCTGTTACGAATGATTCCCAGCACGAGATCCCGGCAATCTTCATCTTCAGCCTCAGCAAAACCAGTAAAGATGAGTGCCTTCCTCCGCGAACGTGTCTCCAATCCATCCACAGCTCTGGAGCACTCAGAGATTTGCTTGCGAAGAAGTCCAAGCATTGCAAACATCATTTCTTTGAATGTTCGAAGCTCCTCACGGATCTTTGCCACGGTGTCTTTGGCAGGACCTGCAGTCTGGAGCTGCGTCTCAAGCTCACTCATCTTCCTCAGGAAACATTCCTCCAGATTCTTCTGGGCCGACTGAATATCATCCAGCTGAGACATTCTGTTGTTCAGTGTTGTGTAGTCCAATGAAGTGACAGGTGAGAGTATTAGTGATGGCTGGCAGGTGATGTAGTTTTAAGAGATACAATACATAGAATGTATCACCAACAATTGTGCAGCTATTAGGTAAGTTTATGTATTTACTTCAACCCAAAAAACTTTATAAAAATGCTTAATTATATTTTAAATTAATTAAATAAAACTGATTCCCAAAAACGCGTCTAACTTTTTCTACACCTACCGCCGAAAAAAGTTTTTTTCATTCTGATTTACGGAACCCTAATGAAAGTTAAAGTTGGTATCACAATAACATTTAAAACAAAAATAACATTTCTAACGCCAGAAGTTTTAGGTACGTTCATATTCTACGAGACAGTGGTGATTATTTTGTGAAAAATATTAAAAATGGTAGATATACATAATAAGGTAAACAGATTAACTTATTTTGATTTTGTATAATTATAATTTGTTATGCCTAATTTAATCTAAAACTGTTTTTGCGTCAATTGGCGTTGAATGAAGAGTTGATAAAGCAAAAAAAAAAAATGCTTTTATTTAAGCTCTCGTTGGCTTAAGTTATCGTCCATCCTCTTGTTTTATGTGAACGGGAATTTGCTTTTCTTCGAAGCATAAATCTGGACATCAGGCAGTTGTTCCATCGCCAGCGATTAGGCGATTATCGACTTTTCAACCGACTTTCGAAAAAGGAGGAGGTTCTTACTTTCTTTCGAGAGTCGGTGGTAAGGATAAGGTAAGGAAATAAGAAACAAAGACACCGACTTCCGAAAGAAGAGTTAAGTGTATTTTTTTTGTGTTTTGCTTTAGAAGTAGGTATGAAATGTTTTCAAAATATTTTTATTCTCGCTCAAAAAACGTGACAACATGTATGTACATATTTATACTCGTACATACCTCGTTAACAAAAGAGATGCATAGATTTATTAATTGTTGGTCGCTGAGTGCTCACACAACTGGTGAGGAATTGCTCCATTTGTTTATTGCTGAGAGCTTTAAGCGCTTTAAAGACATACTTGCTCAGCGATGCTCGCTTATGGGCTTCGAATTCAAGCCGAAAAACTAAACCACAGGCAGTGTTGCGCAGCCGAGTGAGTAATCGTACACGGACTCACTCTGATGTCGGAAATAGCAACGAAACTCTAAAGCTATTGTCAAACAGACAGGGCGAAGCGAATGCGATCCGAATCCTGTCATATAAAAAAGCGAAAGCGGTCCGATAGATAGTCTATGTGACAGGCTTCAAACAATTGCATACATTACAAACAAAAACGCTTCGGCACGCTTTTCAGTTTGACAAAGGCATAAGAACTACTTGCTGCTCGCTACTAGCGTTTTCAGTTGCTCGCTCTACTCGCTACTCGCTAATCGCCAGCGGTGGGACAACTTCCTAAATGACTGTATTCAAGTACAAACATCAATTAACCATCCATAAAACATGTTTTAGTGATTTTATGTCCGTTTTATTCACACATTTCAAGTTAATTGCGATATAAATACTAAGGTCAAGTAGAAGAACACTGAATACTTTCTTCATTTAAAGAGTTGTTACTATAAATCTCAGTTATAGTCCATTAATGTCAAGATGGCCGCGATTAGGACCCCCCTAAATTGATATAAAAGCGATTCTGATTATTATTTTCCGTTAAACATTGGGTTTTAATATGCTTCTAATGGGTACGTTGATTTTCTTGGACGATTTATTTGAGGGAACTTTGATTTCAGCGTTCTTGTGAAATGTTTGTTTTTCAAGCTGAGAATAAAATAAAAATGGGGAATAATGCCATAAGAATTGTTGTTTACAGGATCATTTCGTGTGTACTAAAATCATCAAATGAGTCCTCCCACCCAGGGTAGGGTAGGAGGGACCGTCAGACTTGTACTGACTAAAATCCACGGTATCCTTTAATAGTCCTTACGTTCCGGGGTCACGATATCTCGTTAGTCCCGCGACATCTCTACTATTTTGTTGCCTAATTTATTTGATCAATTTAAAGCAATTTCCGTATAAAATTGCAATTCCCTTCCCGAATAAAACACAAAAGAAAAGCAATTAAAGCACGCTTCAAAAACTCGAATAACCATCGCTTTAAAAACCTTTTATAGGACTATAAGCTTTAATATCGTGGAGTACAGTTGCCTATTGAAATGGTTGCCATAAACTGATTATTGCCAGTCGCTCTGGGTACAAGAACATTGCCAGTTGCCACGTCGCGTCGTGCCGTCCCTAGAGATTCAACTACAATGCCAGATAAATTGGCATAAATGCGCATTACTTTGGGATGAATGTTAATTTAAACGTTTAGGGTATTTGAGGACGTAATTTATATTTTAAAGAGATGACATTAGAACTTTATAGAAATATTTCTTATTACTATTGTAAATGCGAGAGTTTGTTATGACGGGAATGGAACTGTAACTCTTTCGCTCAAAAACTATAGGATGGATTTGGATGAAATTCGGCACATGGAGCTAATAGTTTATTAACCTGTTATCACAGGCCCTTCCGCTCAACCCTGGGAGGGAGGACTCATTTGATGATTTTACCAAGATAAAAAAAAAAAACATTACAAACATTTATATAACAGATTCAATAAAACACAAAATCTTCAAATCCTCTTCAGAAATGTAAACACCATTAAACTTCGAAGTTTCTTTGAAAACTTCTTCAAGTTGGTTCAATAAAAACTGAAATGTATTAGCGCTTTTGGAATCCTGAATAAATCTCTCTGGCACCCCGCTTGAATATCTTACCCTGAATTAAATCTGAAGCCTTATCATAACATGTCTGTATTTTATTTACAACGTACTTGAAGTATTTAGCTATGCTGCCCACAGCTGGGCAAAGGCCTCCCCCATTACCTTCCAAGATCTCTTATGGTGTGCATCCTCGAAGTAACCTTCGTGGTTCACGTCCAGGTCATCTTGACAGCTCTTTCTGGGGCAGCCGCGGCGATGCTGTCCATTCTCCGGAAGCCATTGTGTGGAGATTGTTGCCTATCGGTCATCCCGCATGCGTTTATAGTATGGAAAAAAGACGCTTCTAATGTACGAATGAGAAGCTCATTTTTCGATCAAATTAATGTCAGAATTAATGTCAGAATTCCCGTTTGTTTTACGTCGTAAAAATGTGAAAAGTCCGGCTAAAGACCTCTGGGTGAATGATATAGGAAACTAGTTTTGGACAACGGTTTTACTTACTTGCTTTTAACTCCAAAATTATCCCACAGGAACATAATACCGCGATCCTTTGTGTTAATTCAAACTATAATTTTCCACGATTGATGAATAAACATCCATCAATACATCAATTCTTTCATATTTATTCATTAATGACAGAAAATAATATCTCACAATTTCTGGCACGATACCGACAACCAACGAACGAACGTGAACTGTTTTTAGACACGAAAACCGAATTACATTCAGTTGAGCCATTTAGAAATTCCAGTCACACCTTATCACTCCTAAAATATAGACTACAGTTTCGTACTGTAGTCTACTAAGCCTTAGTATTTATTCTTATTCTAGAACACTAAGGCTGCGACTACACTGCTAAAGGTGCTGATAAACTTGAGCATTCACTTAAATTGTTTAGCGACCCGCGACGTCACTTGAATTTCGTAGTGCAAGCAACGCAAATTATTCCCCTCGAAAAAAGTTTTGATACTGTTCTCCTAGTACTTTCTCAGATTCCACGTTGTGTCCTCGTTTTCGGTAGTTTTGTGCTGGATTTTATAATTTCATTTAATTTGAAAAAAATGGGTCGAATGTACAATAATCAAAAAAAAAAAAACCTTTAGCTAATTTAAACATACTTTTTTCGTGGGGAATTATTTTTGTGGCGAACTTACAACAACCCATGTACACATGGGCGTCACGCTGTCATCTCGCTTTTGCAATGTGACCACCTATTTTTCGCGTCGCTGTCGTACCAGTGTGGGTTCTGCCTAAGTTGGTGCCTAGTTAGGGTAACAAAAGGGTAAACAGTGTACGAACACGCGAACATTTACATGTGACGTCTTACGGTTGAGCCGGAATTAATGGGCAGCATGTAAGTGGTAACAATAATGCCATTTTGGGGTTGTTTTATGGTACAAAATAAGTAAGCAGGTTTAGTGAAAACCTTATGTGCCTTTGGCGAAGCGACTTACGTTACGTGCACGCTACTTCTGACTTTTTTCTTGGCCGTACCGTGTCATCGGGAATAGCGCGACAAAGATTCTTGGCGTGATTTAAGTATAGAAACAGTATCTTGGCTGCTCCCTTGTCCGGGGCAGCTAAAAAATTATACAAAATTGTCAATGTATGTATTGAACGCAGATAGAAGGAGTATGTAACTATGAGCGTCGCATGGTCATCTTGATCAAACCCTCTATGAAAAAAAAAGAAAAAAAAAAAGTATAGAAATAGGATATCCAGTTCGAACTACTAGGTGACGTTTTTCCGTACCATTACTACTCTCAAAATAGGCATGTATTCATCAATTCCAAGTTCCACCGTTTTTGTGTACTTTATCATTGTAATGCGAATGCGTATTCCTGAGCAAAACAATGTCTGGACTTTAAAAGAGACAGTGACGTCTGAGTTTGTTTCGGCTGTTTCTTCTCAGAGTAGTCAGGTACGAAACACCGGCCACATCTAGCTTTAAAAAGTATTCGTTGTGACGTGTAAAATTGTTTTTTAATACCAACTTACAAAATAAATATCATTTATCATTTAACCCATAAGGTACGATTCTGGTAATGTCCATCTATTTTAATAACACAACTGTAAAACGATTACCTACTCTAAGAACTCTTATTGAAGTATAAAAGCTCCGTAAAATACAATTCCAAACGAAAAATTCGACAGTAATAATACCAGTTTAAAACTCATCTCGCCGGTGAAATAGCATTTACCTCGGAGGAATAAGCGTTGCCATTGAATGTGGCACCCTTGGTGAGAGTTGCCAGACTCTGTGGCAGATTGCCAAATGACATGGCGTACGTTGTAGACGTTCTTTACATTAGTTTGTCATGTTATGCATAGGTTAAACTAAAGTAAACATAAATAAATTGGTATTACTTACCTATATTGTTGGATTTGACCTTAAGAATTGATTTTCTAGACTGAATTTATTCATAACAAAATATAAAACACTGTGTCCCATGGTTGCACCTCTACTACTAAAAAATAAAACCGTGTGGCACTCGGGGACAGCCGCGGTAAAGCTTTTGCATAGCATTTAAAAAATAAGTTAGATTTCATTGTGAAAACCTCCTTTTGTTAGAATCAGTAAGAAAAAGTAAATTGTATTTATGACGGATGTTTTTATGATTGTCGAAGTCTCCCGAACTGAAACGACGTTAGACGATGCTGGGTGTTAGGTTATTTTCGTTAGATTTTTGATTTTATTCCAATATTTGATTCCATTATTAGGCATTTTTTTTTTTAACGTGGCAAAATCATCAAATGGGTCCTCCCACCCCGGGCAGGGCGGGAGGGACTGTCAGACTTCTACTGACTAAAATCCACGGTGTCCTTCAATAGCCCTTTATGTTCCGGGGCACGGTAAGGAAATAATCCCGCGACCCCGGCAGGCTTTGGCCCTCTGAGAGGGGGGCCCCGTCATTATGCTGACGCTCTTTGAGGCGCGCGTGGGACAAAACGCGCCGTCGACCCGGGCATGGTCCATGGTCGGGCAGCGAGTTGCCCTTTACTCGCTGCCCGCATGCCCGCGCCTACGGTGGCCGGAGATCGTCCTGTGTGTGTTTCCTACTTCCGCATTAGACACAGGTACCTCCCGAAGCACCCGTGCCCGGTGAGGACCTGCGTCAGGCGGAAAGTAAGGACGCCATGCCGTCTCTCCAGCCACTCCTCAAAGAGGGGTCTTACCGCCGCAATTGCGGCGTGCCCGGCCGTCGGTCGCGACAGTCGTCCCTGAGATCGCGCCGGAGCTCTTCCCGCCGCGCCTGGACTTCTCGAGGCAGCGGGTTCACGCCCCGGCGCTGCACCTCCACGCGCCACTCATAGACGCGCTGGAGGGCAGTCACCTCCAGATCCCAGGGCAGCAATCCGGCAAGGAGGTTGGCAGATTCGCCGGCAATCGTGCGGTATCCCCGGATCATCCGGACAGCCATGACCCTCTGGCATGCGACCAACTTCAGTGGTCGCGTCCGGATGCTCAGGGCCCACACAGGGGCCCCGTAGAGGGCCATGGACCGCACGACGCCGGCGTACAGCCTACGGCAGGAGGCGTTTGGCCCGCTGAGATTGGGCAGGAGTCGCCTGAGGGCGGCTGCTGCCCGGTTCAGCCTTGGGGCCACACAGGAAATGCTCCTTGAAGTTCCACCGGCTGTCGGGGACGAGTCCCAGGTACTTCATCGTCCCCCTGACGCCGATGCGAACTCCTCCTACTGTAATGTCGTAACTCGACTGTGGCGCGTTAAGGCGGCCATAAAAACACATGGCCTCCGTCTTGTGCAGCGCCACGTCGAGTCCCAACTGCCGGATCCTGTCGACAACTGTCGCGACCGCTTCCGTCGCCAAGTCGGCCGCCGCCTGGTGCGACTCTCCCTGTGCCAGGACGAGCGTGTCGTCAGCGTAACATATTACGCTGACGCCGTCAGGGAGGTCGCTGCGCAGCACCCAGTCGTATCCGATGTTCCACAGGGGCGGTCCCAGGACCGAACCCTGTGGAACACCGCACGACATCTCTCGCCGGTTCCACTCTCCCCGGTGACCGGGGTACATGACGGCTCTGTCCGTCAGGTAGTCCTCGACTATGCGACGGAGGTAGGTCGGCACCCGGTGATACCGGAGTGCCTCCCTGATGCAACTCCAGGGCAGGGTATTGAAGGCATTTTCCATTATTAGGCATGGCAAAAACGCTTGAAAGCACGAATGTTTGTTCGAGTTTCCACAAGGTCCGTATAGTAAACGACTCCAGATGTAGTCTGTACAGTCTCTAACATAATATTGCGTTCGTTCTGCCAAAGAATACAACTACCATAAAATAAACAATTTTTATAGATATAACTAGTGAAGCCACTTTTTTATAAATGTGTTAGTGAGCGCCAGGTACACATTTAAATGTTTTCCTTGGAGATGTTTACTTGTTGTACGTAGGAATCGACCGGCGCGGCGCGGAAAATTTTAAAAACTCTAGTTTTTGAATAACTCCGTGTTTTTGGGTTCAATTCCAGTGGCCTTCTATCAATCTGGACCTTTTTATCTAAGATTGTAATGTAAACACGTTGAAAACGATTCCTTGCAAGCAGCAAGTTAAAAATAACTTTTATCTGGATCAGGGACAGGTGAACCGATCGATCGCTAACTCAAATAACAAAATCTTCCATCCTCAACTCCTGTAACTTAATCCAAACATTTTTATTCATTCCCAATACGGTAAAGTCAACAAAATTGAACGATTTCCATACATTCCTTTTTTGTATAGTCAGCAAGGAAAACAAGTAAGGTTGCTCTATCCTATCGCCATGATATTTAGAACTTTTGATGGGCCCCCCTTAGACGACCAAAGCCTGCCGGGATCGCGGGACTGTCTTATCAGGTAACCGTGGCATAAAACGTAAAGGGCTATTGAAGGACACCGTGGGTTTTAGTCAGTACAGGTCTGACAGTCCCTCCCACACCTATTGCCCTGGGTGGGAGGACTCATTGGATGATTTAACCCCGTTAAAATAAGGGTTCCTTGTTGACTACGGAACCCTAAAAAAGAGATGTTTAGAATAATTTGTCTCGGTCGCGATAAAAATAATCACAAAAAACTGTAAAACAACTTTTAATAGGCAGACGATCATGAGTTTAGAATGCAAAAATAATAAAGGTTTAGAAATATAATCATCATTACAATCATGATGTTGACTGTACAAAACGAAGAGAAATATTTCTATCTCTAGGAAAGTATCGTAAGTTTCAAATAACAAAAGTTACAAGTTCTGAATTGAGGCAACTCGAAGTGAACTCAAAGCGTTCTCTAAGTGACTTTTACGTGTGATTAAGTGAGTGTAAGTGTGTTTAGTGTTGAGTAGCGTTTAGTGATTGTATTAATTAGTGATTCGTGTGTAAATAAAGTTTATTTGGTTATAATTGGTGTTCATTAAATTATCCCCTACCCAACCCAGCTCGTAACATTATTATTTGAAACAAAATATAACAAGTTGTTTATGGGATGGTATTTAAAAGTACTTCAATTTATTCCCATTTCATTTACCTAATTTTGCCTGTGTTCCACCAAATATAATGAATGTGCACCAAAATATGTTCATTAAAATATGTCATAACGAGGTGTAAAAAAAAAAAATCTACCTAAACAGGGTCGACGAAGCCCCGCGAAGCGGGGCTTCTATTTCTGTGTACAAGGTTTAAAGGAACCTAACCAAACCGAACTTCGGGGTGTCCCTGAAATCTTGCTAAAGCGAGTTTTAGATTTGGTGACCATTTATCCATTTTGGTATACAAAAAGAATTATTGATGTGCATTTAAATTTTAGCCTTGTTTAAGTAAATGTTCGTTCTTCCGAAAAGTTTCATACGTTACAGCAGACAGTCGGTAAGACTCTTGTAGCAACATTCTGATATAGTAAAACTTCTACTGAATAAAGTTTATCTTCATAACAATGGAATGTCTGAATAAATTCGATCAATTTCACAGTATTCCCAAGTTTGGCGAACTGTACTGAAATAGTTAATACCAGTAAAGTTTTGATGGGATTGAACAACAATCTTTTAAGGTGATCTTTTCAATAGCCACTGACGATAGAATTTGATGTTCAACAAAGAGTTTTGTTGAAAAAAATTTTAATATTAATTTTATTTAAGAAATTGCAAAGATCTATCTATATCAATAAAATGCGCCGCGTGCCCGTGCACAGCATGCGCCGTGGTGGGGCCGCACCTACAATATATAATATTCCACAACTATCACACAACGCCGTCTAGTCCCAAGCTAAGCAGAGCTTGTGTTATGGGTACTAGACAACTGATAAACATACTTATATATTTCTAAATATGTACATACATATTATACATAAATTACACCCAGACACAGAACAAAAAATGATCGTGCTCATCACACAAACATTTGTCTTGGGTGGGAATCGAACCCACGACCTCCGGCATAGCAGTCAGGGTCACTAACCACTAGACCAACAGGCAATAATATGTATTACTAATTTATTTCTTGAAAGAGCTTGCAGTTTCCATTAAACAATAACATGATAGAAATAGACAATTTATTTCACAAAATACTGTCTGCTTTACCTGATATCGTAACAAAAGTTAAATGTGGTCTCGTTACGTCGAGTTTGCAACAATAGTTTCGAACCGGAATTAAACTTATGGCCTTTCGATCGGAAGTCCATACTTGTTGTTTGAAACTGTTATTACGTTTCATTAGAGCCTGTGCACTGTATTGTTGCTATGTTGAGTAAATAACTGGGATATTGTATTTGAGCTTTTGTTATCATGTGTTTATTCAAAACAGCCGGCTTCTGAAGGCAACGGTTGAAATGTAATCAAACTATCCAGTGATTTGGCATCAAGATGATGATCATCTTCCATTTCCAATGTTCCCAATTCTGGGACACAGGCCTCCATTCTGTGAGAGGCAGTGGGCCATAATCGACCACGCAGGATCAGTTCAGATTGGTAGATGCCACGTTTCCTAACGATGTTTTCTTTTACCGTTTTGAGAGCGGTGCTGATGAAATAAATTACACAAAGTAATGCGCCTGGCTGGATTCGAACCCACGACCTGCTTTGATTAGGTAGGCAGTCTGTTGTAGTAATAATTTATAGTTACGGCCTACTGTGTATACCTACATAATGTCTTTTGCACAGATTGTTTTATCTACTGTTAAATATACTAACTAAAATATACTACTGTTAAATGTACTGACGTAGACAAAATTCAGAATCAATCGATGTTTGGAAAAAAATTAACAAACTTTTTTAAATATGTGTATGATATAGTACCTAAATACAATTGGTTTCACAAATAAGACACTTTTTATCTCGGTGTAAACACAACTAAAAACTCGACGTGAGTGAAACTGCTCGCATATTATAAGCTATCAGGGTGATTACACAGCGACGCGATGATACTGGTATATTTTCGTGTAAAGTAAATAAAGTCGGATTTTGAGTCGCTATTAAAATGTGCGCGCGGCATCGCGTCTCGGTGTGATTTGACCCTAAATAAACATACTAATAAACAGATGAACTTTTCTGGTGAATAAATATAGATTCTCACAGTTTTCAATCAATTTAAGCAAATGCAAGCTAATGGATTCAATTTTGCAATACGTAGATGACGCGATGACGGTTGATGAAATTGATATCCGACGGAAAGTAATTAAATCAAATACTTTACCTTGCGAATGCAAATCATGAATCCCATTGCTCTTAACATTCCTTAACATATATATTTTAGAACTATATTATTTTTATACTAATTTAAATGACACTTGACAGACTGATGTACTCGTAGGTCTAAAAGGAAATACGCGAACACGATAAGGTTAAACTTGACACAACAAGTTCAACCTTTTCGTGTTTGCGTATTTCTATCATCAAAGGACTAAACCCACTGTGGGTTGGAAATTCCACAAATAAAAGAAACTTTAATAGAAATACTTTTCATAAAAGTTCTTTCAATTTTCAGGGCGATTGATATTTACAAAGACCTCGTGTGAAATAAGCCTGCGTGGGTCTACCAAGTTTGTTTACTTAGTACGAAGTGCGAAAATTTGTTTACAAGAAAATGTTTTTGTACTCTTTTAAAAGGATACTCTATAAATGTATTTTCGCGACGTTTCTCGTGTAAAGAAATCCTAAGTGTTTGTGTTGAGATTCACCTAGGTAGAGATTACGTTCATGTTTATTTGAAGGAGTCAGATCTGGAAAGAGCTATGCTCGGAGTTTCTTTGCGGGATAAAATCCGGAACATGGATATTCGGCGAAGAACCAGAGTCACCGACATAGCTCATAAAATTTGCAAGTTGAAGTGGCAATGGGCAGGCCACATCGCTCGTAGAACTGACAACCGATGTGGAAGAAAAGTTCTCGAGTGGCGACCACGGACCGGAAGGCGCAGAGTAGGCAGGCCTCCCACTAGGTGGACCGACGACATCGTGAGGGTCGCGGGCAACGGATGGATGCAAGTGGCGAATTGTCGTTCGGCGTGGCGGTCTAAGGGGGAGGCCTATGTTCAGCAGTGGACGTCTTCCGGCTGATGATGATGATGATGATGAGATCTGATAACCTTTGGTAAAAAAAAGTTTCTGATTTGTATTTGACGTATAAATGATGTGGAAACATTATATTTATGGCTGATTTTTCAATAGTCAGATAACTTTTATCTGAGGAATTAAAATAACGGTTTGACATTATTTTCCATAGATAAGCTGTCAAACCGCCATTTTTAACCGACTTCAAAAAAAAAAGTAGGTTCTCAGTTCGACCTGTATGTATATGTATGTATGTATGTATGTATGTTTGTCCGCGATTATCTCGCGTTTGGCTGAACGGATTTTGATGCAGTTTTCAGGAAAGTGTTCATTACATTCTGGAGAAGGTTTTAGTATATAACACTAATAAATATCCCGTAACGTTGCCCGCGTGGATCCGTTTTCCTTACTTGGATCGTAGATTTTCAGGGACGATTGCATGTTTGTCCGCGATTATCTCGCGTTTGGCTGAACGGATTTTGATGCAGTTTTCAGGAAAGTGTTCATTACATTCTGGAGAAGGTTTTAGTATATAACACTAAAACCTTCGACGAAGACGATTTTATAAAGACTTTTTTTTGTGGAATATCTCAACTAAAAAGGGAAAAATAAAAAAAACTTTAAAAAAAAAAGGGAACCGACTTCAAAACCAAACACAAAAAAACTATAAAATAACTTTTCTTTCGGAAGTCGGTGGCCATACCTCAATGAAATAAAAAAAAAACAGCCACCGACTTCCGAAAGAAAAGTTATTTTATAGTTTTTTTGTGTTTGGTTTTGAAGTCGGTTCCCTTTTTTAATTCCTCAGATAAAAGTTATCTGACTATTGAAAAATCAGCCCTTAGTCTATAAATAGGTTACGAATGTAGACAGTAGTAAAATTCACATCACTATGACAATTTACCCAGTAAGGACAACTGAGGCCTACCATAACGTCTTAAGGTATGAGTAGTTAGGCTGTAGGAAAGAGACAGAGCTATACGAGTCGTCTAGCGCCATCTCGTTTCCTGAGCGGATGGTAGGCCACCTTATGACAAGGTTTGACGTAAAAGTTCTCGTTTACGTCACGAAAACGGGAAAGTCATGATAGAGCCTCACAGGTAAGCTAAAAAGCAATGTGCCTTGATACCCAAGTTAGTTTTTATTTTGAAGAGGTATATCGTCTTTAATCTGTACAGGGACTGACATTTAAGCACGCAGAGAAAAGTCTGGCTACCTATTTGCAACCGTGACAGCAAGACTCAATAGTTGACTACAACATTTCTAGTAATAAATACTAAGTAAATAGTTGATATAACAAGGACTTAGTATTTATTACTAGAAATGTTGTAAAGCCAACTAGTGAGTCTTGCTGTCATGGTGGCAACCAGAAGTTCTCGTATACATTTCTCTGCGTGTGTTGTTCAAATAAATAGCCTTCGTCGTTTTCTCCTATTACATAATTCCAAATTTCAAAAATTTCGTAATTCTCATCATTATAGTAATAAACTACGCTTGATTTTTATCCCCTCTACAATTTAGAATAATAAAAACAAATCAATCCTTGGTAATCGGATAAAAACGAAGGTATCTCCTTTGATTCACGAATCATGTTCAAATTGGGCGCCGATACACTAAATTATTACAGTTACCATGGTCCCACGCTACTTAAATCCCTGAGTACAACTATCAGCATATTTATATATTATCATAAATCTATGCTATTAACCAATTACAAGGAACTTTGTCGTTGGGGACTGTAGTCTCTAGGGAAATCAAAGGCTTGTCATGTCGTGAATACTGCGGACAAAACATACATTTAAACATCACAAAATAAGTGAGTTTTATTTATTTTTGTTTTAGTTGCGTATATATTTTTATTAGGTTGTTAAATGTTGGTTTTGGGGTGGGTGGGATCCGATTTAAATGACAACTTATCCACATAATATTACATTCGCGGATGAGGAGCTAGTGGCTAAATAAATTATTACAGCTGCACAGGCCAATCTTCCGGGTTAAGCCGCGCTTGCCAAGGTTGGTCTGTGAACGGATGCCCATCTGTCATAGCGAGTTTCCTCCGTGCCGCGGAAAGCACGTAAAGCCGTTGGTTCTGGCTGTCATTTGTAGATTTTTGACAGTCGTTACTGTTAGTCAGAAGCTCATAAGTCTGACAACCAGTCTCACCATGGAGTATCGTATTGCCCAATTACTGGGTTGTGGAGGTCCGATAGGCAGTCGCTTGTGTGTAAAATACTGATATTCAGATGCATTTGGTTCGACTGGATGCCGACCCCAGTATAGTTGGGAAAAGGCTAGGCAAACGATGGATGAAACGTCACCATTAAAAAATGTAAGGCGTCTACTCATTTGCAAGTTGAAATGAGTCATTGTAAGGCTAATATTAATGTGACCATTTCATTCAAGAGACAAACAATTCCTACTGCGAAGCAGTCATGCTCGCGAAGGAGGAGGCGGGCCGCGCGAGGGAGAGGATAGCGTCCTCCCTCCACCCCAGCCGCAGTGGTAGACGCCCACGGCGTCGGACGTCGGCAGACGATCTCCGGCCTGCCCGGGGTGGGAGGACTCATTTGATGATTTTACCACGCTGAAAAAAATAAAAAGGGACAAACTATTGTACGAAATTACAGAAAATGGGAATACGATGTGGAATCAGAACAGAAAGTTCTAAGAGAACACAGGATCATTAAGAAGAACATCACGAACAATAACAGAAAAAAAAACAACCCAAGGAAATTGAGGGAATTAAGGCTACAAACATTCTTACCATAATTCTCGTTATAAATAAAAAACACACCGGCGGTATCATGAAAGACATATGACATCACATGAAATAAAGCCGAAAGCTTTGATATAAACCGGATGCAGCGCCAACCCTTTCGCTCGTTCCCGAAATATCTTTCTATCGATTTTCTTCAAATACGTCGGTCGCCCCATCTCCTTAGAAATTCTGGCGGAATGAGACATTTGCTCAAGAGAACATATTTTTATCAGAATCGAGTATGCTTGTGGCTTGAATTTATTTTATGAATTCGCAAAGATCAAGTGACTTTATTAAATTGTTTTTTTAGAAGTTCAGGTGAGGTATTCTCTGCGGTCTGCCGGGGTTGCGGTATTGTTTAAGCATGCACTGAGGCCCTGCAACGCAAAGGGCATTTAAAGGAATAGGGTGGATTTTTAGTAAGAGCCTGACAGTCACTTCAGCTCCACCCAAGGCGAGAAAACTGATTTGATGATTGGGTTGGCACCCCAAAAAAAGGTATTCTTTCCGGCAAAATCTCGAGCGGTCATCGCAGCCTTAGAACTCAAAAGAAGGTACAGGGTGGTTTTTATAGTCTTTTTTTTTCTTTGGGACAAACCCACCACACTATTCCCAAACCACTGCAACTCCTGAAAGCCAGAATCAACAGTGGCAACCACCAGAAAAGCGCCGAGACAATGAAGCTCGACGTGTCCCGGAGAACGAATTTACCTGTCTTGGATCCTGCAACGAAATTAATCAGAAAAGAATAGTGGAGGAGTAGGAAAAAATTTGTTTCCACTTCCCTCCATGCAAGCAGGAGACAGAACAAAACAAGGCCAACAGGCACAAAGGGACATTACAACTGGGAGAAGCCCAGTCGCCTAGCACCACGGGTAAAAATGACTACAAATTATTAATGGGTCCTAAATTGTGAGCTGCTATATTTGATTCCAATAATAGGTTTTTGTAGTCAGTCAAGTTTGAGAGTCTGTTCCCAGAGTAAAGAGGTCCATTTGACGATTTACCCTTTGCATTTCAGGGTCGTGGTGCCCACGAGTCCCGTAATCCATGTTGATATTCGTAATATACTGAGACAACTGCCTTTGTTACCCATAGGATTAACAATGTTGTAAAAACGTGGTAAACTACAATGTATAGTCTACTATTCAGTGATGCCAACAGCTTCGCCTGCTTGTCACTCGAAAATGATCCTTCAGGAACATATCGCTGCTTAAATTCAAAACGGCCACAAATCGAAAAGTCACTTTTTTACAGGATAGCCCGTCAAAGTTTTCATTTCGGTTTTTGTTTAATATTTTTATTAATCAACGTTGTATTTCTATGTGTTATATATCATTGGATGTATATTTCAATCCTCTATTAGTTTGTTATTTAATATTTTCTGTAAGTTTACCCAGTCAATAAAAAACTCACATAAGTCCCTTTTGATTATAAAAAAGATATTTATTGTACAGGAATTTTATAAAT
Source organism: Agrotis clavis (assembly GCA_954870645.1). NCBI lineage: Eukaryota > Metazoa > Arthropoda > Insecta > Lepidoptera > Noctuidae > Agrotis > Agrotis clavis. Next base: position 9,765,953 of record OX940925.1, read on the forward strand.
AAAGCAGCCATATTGCCACTTTGGAAGTGTCTCTTGCGCAAACTGTTCAGTTTAGACAAAAATGATGTTAGTAACCTCAATATCATTTTTAAAGACCTATCCACAGACACCCCACACGTACGGGTATGGTGTTTTTTTTTTTGATTTTCAATTGTAACTATGGGGGGAACACCCAAAATTAGTTTTATTTTTATTTTTGTATGAAAACCCTAATGCGGTTAACATTATAAATCTACTTACCAAGTTTCAACAGGATAGCTCTTATACTTTCATAAAAAAGTGGCTGTGACATACGGACGGACATGACGAATCTATAAGGTTTCCGTTTTTTGCCGTTTCGCTACGGAACCCTAAAAAGGGCGATACACATTGTTGAAGAATTATAGAACAATCTCACTTCTATCCCATGCATACAACAAGCTGTTCTCGAGAGTCAATACGAACCGTCTCGAACGCAGGTTGGGTGACTTCCAGCCCCCGAACAAGCCAGTTTATAAAAAGGTTTTAGTATCATAGTTCATACACCAAATATAGCCCCTCCGCCTGATTATAAAGAAGACTTATAATCGGAGTCTAACGTTTGTGGACTATAGGAAAGCCTTTGATTCAATCGAAACCTGGGCAGTATTGCTGTCCAACGATGTCATTTCGACTATCGGTATATCGAAGAGTTGGAGTGTTTATTTAGAAACGGCACCATGTCCATCCTACTCCAGGAAGAGAGCACGAAACCAATTCAATTGCAGAAAGGGGTGAAACAGGGAGCTATTGTTTCTCCGAAACTGCTCACGAACGTTTCCCAATAGGTGGGCCTTAAAATGAACATGGACAAGACAAAATTCATGTCAAATATCCATGTCTCTTGAAAATGTAGGCCATTATACTTACCTTGGACAGATTGTTCAGTTAGGTTAGGTCCAACATCGACAAAGAGGTTGTCCGAAGAATCCGACTCTGATGGGCAGTGTTTGGGAAGCTACGTGATAAATCTTCTCGTCGAGTATTTCACAGTGTCTCAAGACAAGGGTGTTTAAAAAGCGTGTGTTGCCAGTGAATACATACGGCTCTGAACAGCCACATTGCTCATAGAACTGATAGCATATAGCGAAGAAAACATCTCCAGTGGCGACCATCACGGATCGGAAGACGTCTAATAACTTACAATAATGATATTTTCACATTTTGTAATAATTCAAAAGTTCGTTGTTTATATGTATTTTCACTAATACAACTAATTCTTGATTATTTCCTAAATGCGCAGATCGATAACATGATTCAAAAGGCTACAAAGGTATTACGAGTTGACCTAGACCAATCACTTGCCACCAAAATCGTTAAAACATCTCAACAAACCAGTTGCTCTCGTAATACTAATAAAAAATAATTTCATTAATACAATAGTGTTCGTATCAACAAAGAAACTAACTAGTGTTAATATTATGAAGACTGTGAGTACGTGCGTCACTCACTGGGACAGAATATAGCACGGCTCGTCCTTTCTCGTGTGGATCCATCGCGCTTAGATATGTTTTTATACCGGGAGTGAGACAGGCCTGGTTTAGGTTGTAATTATTGTGTTAAGTTTTAAATTTAAATATTATTTATAGATTTGTTTAAATAAATACTGGCAAAATCATAATAATTTCATATACAAAACAGAAGCATTCCAAAATAATGCACTTTTCCTTAAAATAATAATAATAAAAAACGTTTAATTCAAACTCAAAATGGACGTATCACAAAATACGGCACTTTTCCTTACAAGATTATGATAAACTTACATACAATTTTAAAACAATACGGTTGTATTTTGAAATGTGGCCCTTTTTCACATAACAAACGTGCGCTCCCGCCGACTGCAGGGTCGCAATCCGGAATATGGCAGCTTTGATCTGAAGTTGACCACCAAAGTGACAAAATCGAAAAAGGGCGGTTTTGCGATTCGCTCATTTCTAATGCGAAAATCCTGGGTGTCTTTTTGGAATATAAAAATATAGGCTGAATTGATACGATTTTTGCTATAAAAACGATTTGAAAAAATTTCGAATTGTGGCCGTTTTGAATTTAAGCAGCGATATATAGCTTGACATAAAAATGTAGAAAACCGGAAGTCGCCACTTTCTTCGCGCTACCAGCACTTTGAATGATTTTATTTTATTATTTTTCACTTATTACGTTAGTTTTATGGCACAATAATAAATCTAACAAACCTGCGGTCTTTGTTTACATCAAATATCAAAGATTTGAAAACGCTGTCAGAAACAAAAATTTTAGTTCCGTTTCAATCCGTTCTGGCCAAGCTGTACAGGGATACATTTAGAATAACTATAGCAAGGGAGATTCTTTAACAAATCTCATTACGCAATTTCAATATGAACGCATAATTAAACAAGCAAATTGCGACCTTAATGACACTACTGAAAGATCTCTCTTTGAAATGGATTATAATTACGACAGTTTTATAAACTTCCTATACATTTTCTAATGAGGGTACGGCTTAGTCGGTTTAAACCTTTTCCTAGCTTTTTCGCTGTACCTACAATGGACTGGAAAAGTAATTAAAAGTATTTTTCAGTTTCATCGTAAACTTTTATTTAAGACTAGTGTTTGCCCGCGGCTTCGCTTGCGTAATTTAGAATTTGAGAAACAATACGGATCGTGTAAGTGGCGCCATCTGGAATATGATCGTAATTGTTTTCTCGGCAACAGCTCTCTTTTGTTATTCGGGATGAAAGATACCCTATATCCGTGTCTATATAATACTCTTGACAACGTATATAATTTTGCGACGATCGATTTAGTAGGTAGTAATACGTGAAAAGGTAAAAAACAAACATACTTGCATTTATAATATTAGTTTAGATCAATAATGTTATAGGTACATAGTTTGCATAGGTAACGTCCTTATTTGAGCGACACTAATTTCAAAGAACCGTATTTATGTTAAACATTAGACTATCATTTTTTGGTCGATTTACAGTATCGCTGCAATTTGTTAAGGCGCTGTACATAGCGAACACTCTGTAAACGACTAATTTTACGTCGCAAAGTTAGCCGTATCAGTACATGCCACAAGCCAGAAAAAAATACAATGTATAGTCAAATGTATAAAGTAAAGACTTTAATAAAAACAATTTACAAAAGTGGTCTAGAAGTACGAAAAAAAAATTGTCAATATGACCACGAAAAAAAATTTTTCGTCTCGAAATTCTCAATTTTTTCAGCGGTAACCTTTATATTTTTTGTAACTATAACAGAGGAAATTTCATATACTAAAGACATATCTAATTTTTTTTTAACTCAGACCTGTAATTTTTTAAATATTAAGTTAAAACTGCAAAATTTCTCACATTTTTTCTTACAATTTGCCCCCGCGCGCAGCTGCTTCACCCCCGCGACTACCTTTGCTACATAGAGCTTGGGGGTAGCGCCTTAACGAAATTGAGCATACGATAGCATTGCTCTTCTCCCTTTAGCATACCGCGTGATACTCGTACCTTTAAAATAGCTAATTGTTTGATGCGATGAGTACAACTTGTCGTCGTTTAAAACAGAATCTATGCACTGGTTTGAGCACCAATTCAAAACATAAATAAACTCAAAGTAATAGAAACACTGATTGTTTTCTAATCTTTAAATTCCTACACCTCGAAACAATTACAATTTAAAAAAATATCTAAATTACTACCTACAATTTAAATCAGCGTAGATAATTATATCCTAGAGAACTATTGAAAAAAAATTGTAATAAATTAAAATTGCGAATAATATTGAAATTTTACTATGCAATTTTTTTCTTAATTATTTGAAACTCTCAGGATAAATAAAAACCAAAAAAAAAGAAACACAAAAAGTGAAAAAGAAAATTGCAAGATTCGATCTTGAGACCCCTTGCACGAAAGTCAAACGGGTTACCGACCAGACTGGCTGGTTCGCTGACGGTAGCTTTCAAATAGCGGTTCTTATACAAATGTCAACAATGACTGAAAATCAACATATTGTAACATTGCTAATCCCCCAAGGGGAATAACGTAATTATACATATCCTATTAATTGAAGAGCAGTTTAAAGAATATTTAAGGAAAAATTGAATAAATAATATCCAGTGGTTTAGCTTCCAACTCACAACATATATTAAAAAACAACATAACTTAAATTTGCTTATCTCCCAGGGAAAATAGCGTAGGTAATAATACACAGCCTTTTAACAGAAGCATATTATTAGGAATATTTGAGGAAAATGCGATCGACAACTTTTCAGTAGTTTCGGAGATAGACCAAATCAAAAGAAATTTCGAAAAAAAAAAAACAGTTGATTTGGCATCAGAATCGATCCCTTATCTCTAAAAAAATACAAAAAGAAAAAAATATTCAATGTACAGGAATGACAGCTCTACGATTTTATTATAATGTAAAGAAAGATAAAGACAATCGTCCACCGAGCGCTCGTCCATACTAAAAGAGAACACATTTTCCTGCCCCTAAATGTTATCCTACCTCGATGATTTTTTAGAATCTAAGAGATTGGTCGTGATTTAGTATGTGAAAAACGTTTTCTCCCGAGAGACAAATTTCATATAAAAATGCTTACAGTCAGTCGCGAGCTGCAACGCTCTCTATCGCACGATCGGGGGTTTTTTCAACGCGTGAGACCAGCACGAGTTTTTCTAAATACCTATTTTTTGAAATGGCAGCCGCTATACTATCCTCTTAAGGAAGCACATTGTATAGAATTGCATATTTTTTTTAAAAGTCGCCCCACGCAAGGAATTTCTTCTATGTCGTGGGGGCGTTTACAAACATGGAAACTCACATACACAAACACCCAGAACCGGAACAACTATTTGTAGGTCATAAAAATATTTGTTCAGTGCGGGAATCGAACCCGCGACACGCTGCGTAGCAGTCCAATCGCAAAAAGCATTTTTTTTTTCTTTTTTTTTTTTGCCAATACATCACACGAAAGTACAAAATTAAAGGTTCGTATTCTGGCGAACAAAAAAGTAGACCAAACTATAATATTTGTTTAATAATTATTGTTGTCTTAATGGCACGGTTGGCAATGTGGCTGAGCGAACGACTGCTGTGTAGTGTGTCGCGGGTTCGATCGCCGCACGGAACAAATATTTGTATGATCTGCATGATTTTTGCATTTTTTTTTACAAAGTATAAAAAAAATGCTAATACCTATTTGCATAATGCCAAAGTATTATTATGATATTAATGTATTTTTATGTTAATTAAAGTTATGCGAAAACTTTAAGACTTTGACTTTGTTGTCTGTCATAACGTTTTCACATAACTTTTAAAATTTTATTATTCGCCCAATATTTTATGCCAAGAGGGGGTTCCTTTTACCACATTTTTCATTCTCCAAAGAAACGAAAAATTTTGGATCCATTCGTCTTAATATCCACGTACACACAATGTAAAATCAACCTTTTCCCTACAGAATAAAAGTTATGTCTGGTTCTAATAAAGTAGCAGCAAGTTAGTGCAATACTGTCAATATTATCGGGACAGTTTGATTCCCTCGGTGTTGGTGCACGTGTTCTGGCAAAACACAAGCCCTTGTAACTCCACGTGCTGGTAAAAATACACTGGAGTGTTTTTCTTTTTCTTAATTTTTTTAAGCTATTTCATAGCTTTTATCGCAGGCTCTGATCGCGGCGACCGAATCAAGAAATTCCGTAACGAAAATAAATCTAACACCCCGCATCGTCTATCGTCGTTTCAGTTCGGCAAACTTCGGCACAGTGGCGGTGTTTGTTTTTCTTGACGTTTCACTTGAGTGACGTGGCTGAAAACAAAAAGAAAAAATCCTTAATTTCATAAAAACTGTAATGCAATAGCATTACCGCGGCAGTCCCCGAGTGCCACACGTATTTTTTATTTAGTTAATAAACAAACATAGTCATGATAAATTTTGGCGTGAATTTTGTTGAAATATTCAAGGACAAACGCTGCGCGCTGCGCCATTTGTTTTCTCCCTTTAGACTGCAGTTCCAGAGAGCGGAGACCAGCTGTGCCGCGATTCACCAATCACATGGCTCGAAATCCACATCTCTTCTCAACTCGCAATAGGATAGGCAAAGCAGCTCCGCTCTACCCGGCTTCGCTCCACTTCACCCCCGCTTTCAGTGGAAACACCTACCTCTTTAAACTAACTTAGCTCAGTTTTGCTCCGCACTGCTCTACTCCGCCTCAGTGGAACCGCAGTCTTAGGGCCGAGACACTTCGAAATGGCAGCGGCTGGCAGCGGCCGCGGGCGACGCCAGACCCCGCGCGCCTGGTATCTGAGGGCACGGCAGTGCCCCGCCAAGTCTCGAGCAAAACGGGCACGGCCGTACCATCTTTTCTCGAAGCGATTCGCGGCTGTTTCGCCCCCCCTATATCTTCGACGTGGACTAAGCTAGGAGTTTAGGTTTTCGGTGAATAATAGTAGGCATTAAAACAAGCTTAAGTTCGAAATTACATGCCAATTGAATTAATAGTTTAGGAGTTACAGTCGATCAAAGTTACACCATTTTGTCACTCACTCACTGACTCACTGACCGATCATCAAAAATCTAAGGTACTTCTAGCAGACTTAGAAACTTCAAATTTTGCACCAAGATAGGTCATTAGCCACATATAAAGGAAAAATTATAAAAACATTAAAAAATAATATACCATTTTTTTTTTTTTTTTTTTTTAGCGTGGTAAAATCATCAAATGAGTCCTCCAACCCCGGGCAGGGCGGGAGGGACTGTCAGACTTCTACTGACTAAAATCCACGGTGTCCTTCATAGCCTGTTAGGTTCCGGGGTTACGGTAAGGGAATAATCCCGCGACCCCGGCAGGCTTTGGCCCTCTGAGAGGGGGGCCCCGTCATTATGCTGACGCTCTTTGAGGCGCGCGTGGGACACAACGCGCCGTCGACCCGGGCATGGTCCTTGGTCGGGCAGCGAGTTGCCCTTTACTCGCTGCCCGCATGCCCGCAAAAAATAATATACCATAGAAAACAATTTTATATTTGCGGTTTGGCAAGAACATTGTGTATGGATTTTGACTGCATTGTTAACTTTGTTCGTGGTTTATGCATACATAGAATAGAAAAGAATAATATAAATGTAATACATAGACTATAATTAATACATAAAGTTCATAATTCATGAAATTAATAAAGCTAAAACTCCATTGTATTGCGATAAATGTTGTATGCGCGCTCGATAGATGGCGTTGTATCTGTCTGAATCGCGCTATGGTTTCGTTACAGAGCGCAGTCTAAGTAGTACTCTAAAATAATTCGACAATTTTCATTTGATAGCGCCATCTATCTATGAACAACCATTTCGAAACTAAAAAAATATTGTAGTGTTATTCGGAGAACTATATATCGTGAAACATTATATATATAGCGTGAAACATTATATATATAGCGTGAAACATTCAGCCATATTTGCTTCATTACAAAACCAACAATTAGATGAAACATACATCAATTTACTCAAAGTAATCTACAAGAACAGTACAGCAAACATAAAATTCAATTTTTCTGGTCAGAACTTTAAAATAGATAAAGGTGTGAAACAAGGTGACCCGCTCTCCCCTAAATTGTTCACAAGTATCCTTGAGGAGGTTTTCAAGAATCTGGCAGATCTTTGGTCCGATAAAGGTATAAAAGTTGGTTGCAAGAAGCTAACTAACCTACGCTTTGCTGACGACATCATCTTATTTGCATCGACTGCTACCGAGATACATCAAATGCTTGAAGATCTAAGCATAGCAAGCCTTGAGGTTGGACTAATGATGAACCGGTCGAAGACTAAAGTCATGACCAATAGCACAAAAAGTAGGATTCAGGTAGATGGGCAAGAAATCCACTATGTCGATGAGTACATCTATTTGGGCCAGCTAGTTTCCTTCGAAAACAGGCAAGACCGAGAAATCGACCGCCGGGTCGATAACGCCTGGAAGAGCTACTGGTCCATGAAGTCGCTTATGAAGGGTGACCTACCTCTATCCCTGAAGCGCAAACTCATCGACATGTGCATTCTTCCCATTCTTACCTACGGTGCTCAAACTTGGTCCCTGACTGAGTCGCAAAAGTCCAAACTCAAGGTTTGCCAAAGAGCGATGGAGCGTAGCGTATTGGGTATCAAGCTGAACGATCGTATTCGAAATACCGTAATACGCTCCAAAACCGGGATCGTTGATGTGGGCAATAAGACTGCCAAGTTGAAGTGGGACTGGGCGGGCCATGTCTACAGAATGCATCAGGATCGATGGGCTAAGGTCGTTACACAGTGGGTGCCGGACGGGCGTCGTTGCCGAGGGAGGCCTAGGAAACGCTGGCGTGACGACCTAGACACCTTCATGACGGATTGGCCGGAGAAAGCCGCTCACAGAACAGATTGGAAGGTTATGGGGGAGACCTTTGCCCAGCAGTGGGACAACATAGGTTAAAAAAAAAAAAAAAAAAAAAAAAATTCGGAGAACTTAAATTAGCCGGATTAGATAGTAGATTTATTATTGTTACTGAAACAGTTATTTAGGAAAATAGTTTATTAATATAACATAGACATAGTTACATTTATCTAGTTGTTTACGTGTTATTTAGTTTAGTTACATTTAGTTTGTAAGTTAGTAGATACCTATATATTATTTAGTTACTTGTTAGTTAGTTTACTTCTATTTAGTTTGTTAGATAGAGAATGGGTCCTAAGTAAAAAAGTAGCTGAAGTCCAAGAAATTATGAGGACACCTAAAAAAAAGAAAGAAATACACTTACAAAAAATAAATGAGATCCCACCAAAAACATTACATGTAAAAAAATGCCAAGTCTCTCGATGCAGTCTTTCCATCGTAAAAAGTTTTGAGATCTCATAGAAGCCAAGTCCTATTCAAATTATTTTGTAGTTATAAATCAACATTTAGTAATTATATCAATAGTTTTCTTTATATTATAATTATAGTGACTTGGCAATGAGCACAAATTAAAAGCTGCTTGCTGCCTGGAATTAATGTGCAAATATTACTGACGAGACCTATGATCAGATTATTTGTTATGTGTGAATCATGATGGTCACTACCGACTACATGTTCTAATATAATTAATAATTAAGATTACTTAACTTTCAACTCCTCCAAATATGCCGTTTTATTTGTTTCTTCTTGTGCTCATTGCCAAGTCACTATAATTATAATATAAAGAAAACTATTGATATAATTACTAAATGTTGATTTATAACTACAAAATAATTTGAATAGGACTTGGCTTCTATGAGATCTCAAAACTTTTTACGATGGAAAGACTGCATCGAGAGACTTGGCATTTTTTTACATGTAATGTTTTTGGTGGGTCTTCTTGACTAGTTTAGTTTCTACATTCAGCAAGGTAACTCGTGTGTTTGGAGTGAACATGATGGAATTGGTTATTATAGCACTTATTGCGGAACAAGAAGAAGAAACAAACAAAGGAAAAAAAGAAAAAAGGAAATCCGCCCGCGGTGCCGCGAGCATCCTCGCGTCGCCGCTGGTAGCCGCGAGCGGCCTCGCGACCTTTTCAAGCGATACTGGTATTTTAAGTATGTAGTTAAAGTTTAAAATTATTTCACACTGAAAGTGCTCGCCGCGTCGCTATTCCGGTGTGACTCGGCCCTTATGGTGACCGCGGCGCGGCGTGAAACACGGCGATCTCCGACACAAATCCGCTTCTTGAACGCTCCGTACATCGCTGTATGTTTGTGTTTCGGGCAGCCCGCTCCGCGTGATGCTCGCGTGTTTTTAAAGGGAGTCATAAGCTAGGTTCACATTGCTGTGTCGGGGTGTGTCGGGGCGCGCCAGAACGCAATCGCTTACGTTCATTTACTATGAATAGATTCACATTAGTAGGTTGTGTTGTGTTGTGGCGCGTTCTGCTACTAATGTGAATCTATTCATAATAAATGAACGTAAGCGATTGCGTTCTGGCGCGCCCCGACACACCCCGACACAGCAATATGAACCTAGCTTTATTTTAGGTTTAAAATTATTTCGTTTGTTCGACCCGATAACTGAATAGGACCGATATGGATCAATATATTTTATACTACAAAGTATAGGCAAAATAGTCAGGGGTACAGTATAGTGGCTGGCATTTGATTTCAATCTTGTATTACATTAATACGACATATAAAATAAATTAGTGAATTGCTATTTATAATCCAAGTTCCAAACTGTTTGAAAGCGAGATCGTGCCAACCTGTGTGAATAATTAATTTGTTTTGAGCTTATCTCAATTTCAGATATTAGCTGCGATACCGGGGAAAATTTCATACCTACCATTAGGATCATTTTCGACCGCCCTGCAATTACTTTTTAAAAAGGTGATTATATCAATAAAACTCAAATTAATTAGCTGTTGCTTTGGCAGAAGATGAAACAACAGGGTAAATACATCAGTAAACTCTGACTTTGCCCACTGTTGGTCAAGAAACTCTCCCAAAGTTCTCCAAATTCCCCATAGTCAGGGGTACTACTATCTAAGCACGAAACCCGTAGCTTCGGGCGTTAAAAACTGTTTATCATAAAATTAGTTAGAGGGATGAAATAAAAATTGGTGACAACATAATTAAACAGTTTTCCCTACAACCGATGTCTTGTAAGAACTTCTGAATTCAGAACTAATAGAGGGTAGGTAATTCTTGAGTGAACCCTCACTCAAAAATTTCGAGTAAAGGATTGAATTTTTTTTTTAAGGACTAAATGACCTCCAGACCCGGTCACATTTTAAACGTTCCTTCACTGAATTGTCTGACAAACAAACAAGAAAAGTGAGTGTATAAAAACGTGGGGAAAATAAAAATAGGTTTCAAGGAACAGCTACAATTTAAAGCCTTCAAAAATTACGCTTCAGTTGGGCATTCAACAAAAAACTATCGCGACTGTAACAGACTGATGAACATGGATTAAATTTTAATGAAAATCTGAAATGGCCAGCTTTAGCTCTGTCCCATGTTTGCGTGTCGATTGGTTCCGATTCATAGTCGTATTATGCGGAGATTGTATGCAAATAACTATCTGCATTTAGTATTGTTTTGACTAGAAAACTGCTGAATATTGACTTTTTCCATTAACAATATTACACTGCACCTTCAGGCGCTACCTCACCGCGAGCATTCACCTGATGTAATGTAACGTTACAGATTCAAACATTCGTAGACAATAGAGCATCAAATTGCGCACTTATAAGCCGGAAACACATTATTAACACCCGACGCCACCCGACGAAACGTGATGCGTGTTGAGTCAAATCAAATGTATTGTTTTCTATGACCAGAATCACACTATGAACACCCGACGCGACGACACGCGCTACTGCATATCGGGTGTCGACACGTTGCGTCGCGTGGCGTGTTAAATAATGTGTTTCCGGCTTTATGTTACATTACAGGTGAATGCTCGCGGTGAGGGAGCGCCTTAAGGTTTTGTAGCGAGAGCATACGGACAGCGAGTCATGGGTAGCTCGTCGTCCAATCAAGGACAAAGCACTGGTTAAAGGCGCGTCGTGTTACACGAGCGCGTAAAGAAGCTGTCAGCGTTTTGCTGGGGCCCTCATAGAAGGCCAAACGGACGCGGGAGGGCAATTGAAGGATCACAATGGATTTTAGTCCGTGTGCGAGTCTGACAGTTCCTTTCGATCCAATTTGGGCTCCAGGACTCAATTGCTTGAATTTACCGCATTTATCGCGAAGTTATGAAATGAAAATCAGCTCTACGTTAAATTCTGCTCATACGAATCATCATAATGAATCCAATCCTAACCTTTATGGGCCCGCAGCGACAGAAATGTCCTACCCAGTCCAAATGAAGATGAGCAGTGCTTTGAGTAAGCTCAGCTCTTACAAATCAAGTACGGCCGCGTTACCGTTACACAAGTTACTTGTACACACGTTGCAAATTGTATGCAACTTGAACAAACCTACATACAAGTTACAAGTAAGTAATCGTAGTTTAAACTTGAAGATTTTGTTTTTTCCAATTCAAGCAACTTGTATACAAATGTGACGTCATGCTTGTATACAAGACTATAGCCAAATATAATTAAGTAGCAATCGTATCTAATCCTTACTTAAAAATGCAAAAGATGTTTGTGACGCTTACACGCTGTAACGTTCAATTTTGGCATGGAGATCGATATGAAACAGGAGACGGTTATAGGCTATTGTGGGGGGAGGGGGGCGGAGTAAAACCGCAAGTCAAAATATAAAGTAACTCTAACTCACAAAGCGTCAACCAGAACGTTGACAAGGCTTTTAACATGATATATAACCTCTATGTTGAACCTTACTTATTCAAATACAAAACACCTCTCCTATTATAAGAAAGGTACAAAGGGCTAACTTCAAAACGCCCGGAGGTATATAAAAGCTTATACGTTGGCTCACACATTAAATACGCGTTGGGAAAATAAGAATTACTGAGAAGGAAAGCATTGTGGAAAAACATGAGCTTAATGGCGAGAAAATGGGTACACGTGCATTTTATATTTTGAGTTTTTATTTTTAATTCATTGATGAGTTTTTAAAGGAGGAGCTCGTGGCTAAATAATTATAGCCGCACAGGCCGGTCTACTGGGTTAAGCCGCGCTTGCCAAGGTTGGTCTGTGGATCGGTGACCATCTGTCATAGCGAGTTTCATCCGTGTCTCGGAAAGCACGTAAAGCCGTTGGTCCCGGCTGTAATTTGTAGATCTTGGACTGTCGTTACTGGAGAAGCTCGAAAGCCGAATAACGAAGTCTAGCGTTTTGTTTTTTTTATTCAGGTACCTATCACTCTCTGAAGGGATTGTGACCAAAATTTCAAGCGGGTAACACCGGGAGCATGAGCTAGTAAGAAATATAACTGTGGCCGGATATCGTCTAGCGACTCCTCCTTTCCCTCACGCGGCCCGCCTCCTTTTTCTCAAGCATGACTGCTTCGCTGAAGGAAACGATCGCTTCCCATTCCGTCTCGCCCCGCAGCATGGCCTCGACCGATGCCTGGCGCGAGAGGTCACCACCTATCGCCGTCATGGGGACATGGAGGTGCTCTGCCCAAGCAGGGCAGTTCTGCACCGTATGCTCCACCGTGATCCTCGCAGTGGTGACACCCAGGCGTTTCTTCCCTCCCTGTCCGACACAGGTACCTCCCGAAACTTCCGTGTCCGGTGAGGACCTGCGTCATGCGGTAGGTCAGGACGCCGTGACGCCTATCCAGCCACTCTTCAAAGAGGGATCTAACCGCCGCGATTGTGGCGTACTTTTAAGGGGACTTTGTTCTCCTTTCCTCGAACTCACGTAATAAACTTCAAAGTTGTAAGTAATTGGCCATTACTTGGTGCCAAAACAAGAAGGAAGTTATTGCTCTTATATTTTAATAAGTTCTTTTGGCTTCTCATCAAAAGATGTTAGGAAGTTTTTGGCACAACATTTTAATTATTTTCTACCTCTTCTTAGAATAACCAGCAGCTACTTTGAAAAAAAAATAGGCTGTATTTTGTTTCTTTAAAAAAATAACGGTGACTTACTCTAGGAATTTTATTTCTTCTGTATCGTGGATGCGTTTTCAAACATTGAAACGCATATCAAACACGTACACCCGGAACAACAAAGGTCACACAAATATTTTTTCTGTGCGGGGATCGAACCGTCGCGCGTCGTCGCGTCGTCACGCAGCGTAACTGTCGATTGCTCAGCCTTTGTGCCAACCGTGCCGTCCAATTTGTTAAGATAAAGGCTATGTTTAATCTCTTATATTTAATCTTTGCGATTTTATATTGCTAAATGAAATCGCAAACCAGTTCGTGAAATCACAAACGATTTAATTCCGCAGTGCGCGGATTGTAGTACAATCGACAAAATTGAATCCTGATCCATTTTGTCAAAAAATCGTTTGAATCCGTCAAATTGACAAAGATCAAAGTCGTTACCATGGATAAGTATGTTTACGTGAATGTGGACCTAGGTAATTGTATTTGAATGTCTGTTAGAAAATAAGCTTATGGTGGGCATAATTCATCTTTTTCGATTGTACATTTCCATTGTTCACAGATTGACGATTGTTTTTCGCAACGATTTAATTTCGTAGTGCGTGCCTAGAGAGCATTATAAACACAAAATATCGTAAAAATATAAAACTAAGTGAAAAACTGTGAGAGCTTTTCAGTATCAGATAACAACATTTTATCCGTTCCAAAAATATGAACCTATCATACATAATCCTTATCTCTAACACGAGTATCTTCACGCTCTACATCATTAACAAGCCGATTAGAATGCTTCGCTGCCCGGCTCAGTAAGTTATCGTCCATTGTGATACTACAAAATGTTGTTACTTGCCTTATAAGTCGATACTTAGCAGTTTAGTGACCAAATAGGTGATACAATATTATCAATTATTGGTGATGATTTGATGGATGCGTTCGGTATTGTAAGGATGTTAGTTTGGGTATGTCCTTGACATTTCTAGTTAAGACAAGGAATGTCTCGGTGTTGACACATTATTGGCATTGCATCATTCTACGTGTTGTAGAGCACGTTTGTCGTTCTGAGCGCTGCGACACGATGCGGTAACGTTGCGGTGCGGCGCCGGAGCGGCGGCGGCGCTGTAACGTCATCCTAGATACAAAATAATCAAGCGTTGGGACGCCGCACCGCAAGGGCACTTTTTTTTAAAGAAATATCTCGGGAATAATTGCTTTTGAAATTTCGATAATATTATGTTTTGATGTCTAGCTTAAAAAAATAAAACAATAAAATTAATTTATAAGCTTTTTTTTTTTAGTTTTAAAGCTGAAAGACGCTAACGGTAGATGTAACTTTTTCAGTACCTAACAAATAATATTATGGAAACAAATTCTCATCAAAGAAAGTTAATAAAAAAAAAATACGTTTGTCAGTGCAATTTATAATTATTTCACAAAATGATTTTGCCCATTGTCGGACGTGACAATAACATTTCACAAATATTCTGTGTATTTGCATTTTACGTTTATTTTCTTTATTAATGAGTTAAACTGAAAATACTGTGTGTAAAATAACAGTAAATATTTTCACAATAAAATAAAAGTAAATAATGTCTTAATTACTGTCTCGTTGCTTATTTATTTTGTTTTGTTGCTTGTATAAATTAAAATAATGCGTACAACGTACAAATATTGCAGCATTTAGTTGTACGCTATAATTGTTGTACATATTATTATTATTTGGATCCTAACGATTGTTTGCAAATTTTGATTGCTTTCTAGAGAAAATTGCTTTTGAATTGATATTTTTTTCAGGATACTTTGGCCCATACATATACCTCACAAAACAACATACATCATTTTCTAAAATAACTTGTGTTAGTACATAGAAACTTAACCCTATGTTACTAAAAATTTCACTTCACTTGGCACTACGTCATTGTGCGTTCTGATGGCATTTGTTCGCGGAAGCGACAGAACAAAAGTACTCCCCCATGACAATGTGCAGAAAACAAGTTGGTTGATAAAATACTCGCCTGTCATCATCTGCCTAGCCTTTTCCCAACTAGGGGTCGGCTTCCAGTCGAACCAGATGCAGCTGAATATCAGTATTTGACATGAGGCGACTGCCGCTCGGACCTCCACAACCCAGTAATACTGGGCAATACGATACTCCATATTATTATAGTAAGACGTTTGTCAGACTCTCGAGATTCTGACAACAACGATTCTATTAACGACTGTCAAAGATCTATAAATGACAGCCGAGAACAACGGTTTTACGTGCTTTCCGTGCTTTTCTTTCTTTCATCTTTAAAATAAAAGGTTTTAAACTGCAGCTTGTGCCTTAATTCCCCGAACCAAATTCCACATTAACCATCTTTGTGAGGCGTGAACCGTAACAACGTATCTCGCTTTCACATGTTTGATATTAGATTGTCAAATATTTAGTGTTCTTTGAACACGTGCTTGCATTAAAATACAGACCTAACCTAACAAACTGCAGATTTCGAGTATCGTAGTATCTATAAAGGACTATTGCCATTGTCTAGTTGTCCACAGTTTAGTAAAGACAAACAGTAGATCGTAAGATACGATTGTCGCAGCTATTGAAATAGTGAAGCAAGTAAAGTACATATTGTTGAGAACTTAGTAATTGCGTTTGTGTAGTCTCGCAACGATTTGTACCAACTTTGCATATTACTTTGTCAGAGGTTAAATCTTGTGAAAAATATGTATTTTTAATTCTGCGACAAAGATCTAGGCTTGGATGCAGTATGTAGTCCCACCCTCACGACCTCATGCATATATATATGCACATGCAGAAATATAAATATATCGTATCTACCACTCGCTTCGAATGACACCTGTTTCAAATCTTTTGGAGTAAGTATAATTACCACAGGTTAGTTTAGGTAAGGGTACATTTCTTCGATGTTTAAAATCACCATTGAAGCTTGAATTAATTAATGATTAATATCCTTAAATCTTTCATTTGCCATAGGTATCATCACTGTTAAGCAGTGGTCCAGACTCTATACAATTTTGCCCGTGCTCCTTTAATTTTTGTTTTCTTAAAGCGCATTTCACACAGAGAGCGGGCGCGGGTCGGGCGCGGGTCGGGCGCGTTTCGGGGCGAGAGCACGACCCGCCCCGCGCCCGACCCGCGCACGCTTTCAGTGTGAAGTCTTCCATTTAAATACAAAGAACTAGACCCGCCGTACTCCCGCCCCGAAACGCGCCCGACCCGCACCCGCTCTCTGTGTGAAATGCGCTTAAAAGTGATTAATGTTGTTTTTATTTTCTATTTTAGTCTTTTGTTTTATTGTATTGTCCTTATTAATATTTTATTACTTCGAATAAGGTTTCTTTTTATATTTGTATGCCTTCACGTGAAAATATAGCGCCCAAATACTATTTACCCTTAAGGGTTTTGCCCTTACGTAAATACCTATGTTTCACAAATAAATATTCTGATTCCGATTCTAATAAAATTCTTTGGGTCTAGAACCTTTGACCTAGTGACAAGCCTCCCAGTTTACAGTCAATTGATAAAGGCAAAATATTTAGGTTCTATCCTGAGGTGTCAGCATACCAAGCGGTGAAATTTTTGGGTTATAAATTCAGTTTATATTGCGGAGGTGGGCTTATCCCTTTTGCATAGTTTTGGGACGGTACTGAAATATAATAAATTATGTTTTGTTGTGTTTACTAGGTAGCCGAGCGTTTATAAGGGTCATTCAAAACGGTATCTTAGTGGTTTTCGGGCTATTGTAGTATGTACTTAATAAACAAACTTCCTATTGTTTTTTTTTCGTTGACTTCAGCCTTTTATATTCTGGTAACATCAATAAATGAGTCCTCTCACACAGGGCGAGGCGGGCGGGACTTTCAGACTTGTACTGACTAAAATCCACGGTGATCCTTCAATAGCCCTTTACGCTCCAGGGTTACGGTTACCTGATGAGACAGTCCCGCGACCCTAAGGCTGCTTTAGCTTAAAAAGTCATCAGCCTCTGCCGGAATCCTAGGATTGTTTTGAGAGGATATCGCCCTGGAACACGAAGAGCAATTGAAGCAACAGAGGGGCTTTTAGTTCGTATAAGTACGTTTTTCTCCAACCAGCAGGCGAAGAATAGACAAAATGAACGTAGAAATATTTTTCGCGTTTTATGCATGGTAATGTAAAAAAAAGGAAAATAAACGTTCTTTTCTTCAATAGTGTACGAATGGTGTCGTATTTGTGCAAAAAAAACAGTCGATTTGTGTAGAAATAAAGATGAAATAACTTTGCCTTTTCTTGGTAGAATAGAGGGGTCAGAGCCCATTCGTACCCTAAGATTCGCACCCTGTGCCCACTCGTACCCTGGAGGTTTTGAGGGGCCCACTCGTCCCCTGAAGAATATTTATTTTTATTCATTCTTCTAATATAAGTACATGTACATGTGTATACTGCAGCTTGGTAGTCCTGGTACAGTCGCGCAGAAAAGGGTAAAATAAAAAATATAGTAATTCGGTAGATATCATGTTTATTTCAAATAATATTAAGTTCAATAAATGCCTCTAGGCTCTAGGCATTAAGAGAGTCTTTAAAATGATTAATCAACTTTTGGTTTCTTGTACATTTGTAAATATTTAGCAAAATATATGATTACTACATATAATAATCTTTATGCAGTAAAATAAAACTGTGTGTAACTATTTAAATAGCATCTCAGTAATATAATAACTGAATTTTAGATAAATTTACATCCAGTGTACAAACAAATAACAAATAACAATTAATTGTTAGTACTTTGTACAGTCAAAGAGATCTACAAAATAATGCAATATCAGAGAGTACTTACCAATTTTAACGCAA
Organism: Agrotis clavis; assembly: GCA_954870645.1. Taxonomy (NCBI): domain Eukaryota; kingdom Metazoa; phylum Arthropoda; class Insecta; order Lepidoptera; family Noctuidae; genus Agrotis; species Agrotis clavis. The sequence continues at coordinate 9,784,281 of OX940925.1, forward strand.
TTTTTGGAGCAAAACAGAATTAATGTTAGAACGTTCATTATTTTTAACCGACTTCCAAAAGGAGGAGGTTCTCAATTCGGATGTTTGTGTTTTTTTTTTTATGTTTGTTCGGGCATAACTCCGTCGTTTAACAACCGATTTGCGATTTTATACTTTCGGAATGGGCCCATTTAAATTTTATCGAAATCGGACTAGCACATTTTGAAAAATCAACAAAAACCTAAAATGTTTTCAACTTTGTCTACACCGATTACTCCGAGGTTTCTGATCCGATTTCGATGATTCTTTTTTTGTTCGATATAAGTATATCTGCCATTTGGCCCCATAAAATTTGGGTTGAATAGTGAAACTAAAAAGGATAAAATGAACAACGTTTTCAAAAAAAAAATGTAAGTAACCGACTTCAAAATAACCTACAAAAAAACTTTTCTTTCGATAGTCGGTGACAAAAACAAAAAGTTTATTTCGTTAGGCGAACTTCATTTAATAAAAGACCAAAGACACATTGAACAGTCTCGTATTCGCAGTCACTTTCAAGAACCAATATGTCACCGAGGCAGCCATAACATACAAACAAAACACCTTATCTAATTTTGTAACCCGTTTTTTTTAACAAGCCATTCGTAGAGAGACAATTTTGCATCGTAAGCCTATCGACAGGTTATATTATCATGACGGATATCATTCAACATAGCTCTTTTTTCAATGAGCTTAATATCATTAATTAATTAATTATTAAATTAATTCCGTTAATAAACTGTTCACAAGTGTACTCTGTTAACCGTTTCTTATGTAAAATATAGCTAATTTTATCTCAGGGGACCAATAGGCACCTGAATAGGTGCCGAATCTTTAACTTATATTGAATTATATTAGAGGAGACGAATGGGTACCTTAGAAATAATATTTTTTATTAAAATATTAATTGGTACCCTACCAGGAGACCAATGGGCACCTATATAGGGGCCGAATCCACAACTTTTATGCTGGGGTACGAGTTTTAGGGGACGAATGGGCTCTGACCCGAATAGAGATAGAATCGCCATGCTACTCGTGCAGGACGGGTAAAAGGGTTTTAGAAACCTGGTAGGTACATAAAAGTATGGGTTTACGAAAATCTAAAATGGAAACTCGAACCATCCCCAAACATGTACTACCTTCCTGAATGTTCTAGTAACAAGGACGATATAAAAAAAAAAGTTTTTCTAAAAAACACGAAAACACTCAAATTCACTGAACAGCGTAAACAGTCCACAAAACAAAAACCTGTCAAATATTTTTCCCTATTTCAGTAAATTCAAATTTGTCATATTCGTAATACCATGCAGCCACTCCATTTCCAAATGTTTACGATTTTCATCTAGAGACAGATTTATGAAATATTTTTTCAGGCGCGATACCGATCATACGCGAGAAATGTTTACATGAACCTGATACCTTTTAATTTTTTGCATTTGTAGGCTCATTTACACATGGAGAGTTTCTCTCTCGCTGAGAAGCGAGTAATATATATATTTTTAATTTATGTAACATTATCTAACAAGGAAATGATGATGGTTGTCTTCCCGACTCGAGCGAGAAATAAAGTAGCCTGCAAAGGGAATTTTTGTTCCTCTTTATTTTAATAATCCTAGTTGTCCATTAGCAAAGGTATGTTAATAAAATAATTATGTAATAGAAATTCCATCATTGGTAACTTTTAGAAAACAAGTTGTAATTTTTAGAACACATTTAAAAACTCCTTTCGTACCAGTAATCTCGTTCCGTTTAAACAAGGCAACTTTTATATCTTTTCAATAACCGCTAGACGCGAGGAACTCAACCCGTGTAAATAGACCATGTTATGTTTACCCCAGGCATCAATAAATGTTATCAAAATCTTGTTTATTTATTTAATATATTGTACAAAAGAGTTTGGTAATGGCATAATTGATTTTGAAGTGAGTTTGCTAGCACTTTCGCTTTTATAATATTTTTTGAGGTGTTTTTTTTTGCCTGCGGCTCCGTTTTGCGAAAAGAATTTCATATGTTTTTTTTTTTTTGCTATCATCTTTTATGTAATGGATAAATGTTTTTTGGCCTCAGGTGATTCTTTTTGATGCCTTATAACTTTTTATTAGTGTAGTAGCATTTATTTCATTTAGTGTATTCATAACACGGAGGGTGTTATGAATACACTAAATGAAATAAAAATAACACATTATATTAAATTAAATTAATATGGTGTTAATTCGTTAAACATTTTGCTGTCAAATGCAATTACAATTATTAGAAAGTGCTTTTGTGTTGTTTTTATGTATGTTAAAAACACACCTATACATTTCACGTGTGACCATAATATGTAGTTATGCTTGCAGGAAAAATAGTTTTGGTTCAAAAGTCAAACCAGTAAACGAGAACAGTGATGAATATTTGACGATCGTCGGCGCCGCGCCGGCGAGTGTTTTTCACAGCTTCTCAGCGCCGACGAGCAGTTTTCACCGCTTCTCCGCGCCGGCGAGCGGTGCTCACCGGCGCTGCTCCGTGCAGCGCACCCCATTAAAATTTGTCGCTCTGCTGTTTCCACCTGACTGCACCATCGTGCGGCCAAATCCCATTCCCAATTAAAAGCTTAATTTATCTAGCTTAAATAGACCCAATCTCCAAGGGTCTTAAATTATGTAACAACGTAAGTACCCTTACACTTATCAAAAGTCGTAGTTCACACCTTGTCTGTTATTACCCTGAGAGTAAAGTTGAATTTTTCATCGTTATTACTCAATCTGAGTCTCTCAGGTATTTTTGTAGGTGAAATATTTATGACGGGATTTCATAAAGGTCTGAAGGTCTGAAAATAGGATAATATCATTCTTTACGAGGAGCTGAAAAACTGTTTTTGATAGGCAGTTATATTTTATTTGGTGATTTATTGAGAAATAGAGGATCTGAAGATTTTAACGGATATTATTTGTATAACGTATTCATGAACATTTTTAAAAGCAATTTTCTGATAGTAGTCCAAACCATAACTTACTCCCATCTTAATTGTTTCGCATTCGTACAAGAAATTGAACAAATTTTGATCAATATTGATAAAGAGATTGATGGCACCCTCGAGCTGTCTCTGGCTCCCAGCAATCACTTTATCAAAATTGATCATAATTTATTTTTATTTGAAAAAAGGTGACCTTATAACTGTTTTTTTTTATACGAAACTAAAAGGTTGACAAATGGGAGGGGAAGTGAGCGAAGCCATTGGCAAAAAAGTAGCTGTGACATACGGACGGACAGACAGACAGACATGACGAATCTATAAGGGTTACGTTTTTTTCCATTTGGCTACGGAACCCTAAAAACTAGTATTTTCTATTCTGATAGTCAAGTTAGTCACTTTCAATTATTGGTAAAGGTATGAATTAAAATAAATAAACATTCAAGAAAATAACAATAATTTCTATAATGTTTATGAATGTTTACAAAATGTCAGTCAAGCAAATTCTAATTTATTTTATTCCATCGTTACATTTTTAGTTCAGTATCCGTATCAAATAAAAATATTTACACTAAAAGTACTCTATGACGGTAACCATATGTTTTTATTGGCATAATATTCGGGCGGATATATCGCTTCATATTTATACTCTGTGGCGCTGTAAATCATAGCTTGTGGTATTTTTAGTCTGTGGCAGGAATTATTTATTTTATTTAGGGAAATCTGGACATTTTTTTTCAAGTTTTAAATATATTGCTGTGTTGACTTGGGAATCAAATAAACTGAAATTTTGTTCGCTTGTTTTTGTTACATCATATTTTGTAAATATTTAAACTAAATAAACTACTGGATATTTATTTAACAAGCAGTTTGTAGAAATTTTCAGAAAATAATATTCAAGGATAATTATGTCCCAGGAATTCCAAACAAATCTTTACTTTTGCGTTTTTAAATAATAAATATTAAATATTAATAAGTCAGGGTAACTTATTGATCTGTACGAAGAAAGAAAACAAATCATCATAATTATTTAATTTTATTCTCTTATCATACATATATATTTTGAAGTCTATCAAAAAAAATCTAACGGCTAACCCCCTTAACGACACCCTATCCTCAAATACGTCCAATCAATCCCAATATCAGTTTAATAACAACTTGATCCTCCTGAGGGCTCCACTTTCATAGTCCATATGAGAAGTAATTATGTTAGGCCCTAGACTGGATCCAATTAACTAGATGTAATCATATCAGGTGGAACAAACGAGGTGATTGGTCCTTTGATTCACATTACTAGTCTAGCATAATCAAGGGAATGAGTAATCTACTCCTACGTAAGGAGTATACAGGGTGACTTTTTTAGCACCGTCCAAAATTTTTCTAGGCGTTAGGTATCAATCACTAAGCCCATTTTTGAAAAAAAATCGATACGTCAAATTGTCATATTAAATCATTTTCTCATCCGCTCTGCGTGGTCACTAAACGTTATTAATATACACTTGCCGACGTATGAAACGGGCAGAGCGCACCCCGCCGACCGGGCCCCGCCCCGCTACACCTGAGCGACATATCACAGCGCGGTGTCCAGGTTCATCAACTTTTTATAGATAACATTGAGACGTGATATCTCGATATTTTTGTATTGAGTGATACAAAAAGAAAAAACACGTATTCAATGATTTTCGCCAAAGATATTAAAATTTGGATGGTGACTAAAAAATCACCCTGTATAATCATTTTGCTTGATTAAGCTTGCCCTGACGGCTGCCCAAATGAAATGGGATTGGTCAGGACGTATCTGCCGAATGCTTGATAAAAGGCCAAAATTGCTCAATACAAGGTGACTACTTTATAAAGCCTTTGTCAAACTGACAGGCGAGGCGAATGCGATCCGAAGCGTTATTTAATGTATGGAATTGTTTGAATCTAGTCACATTGAAAAACGAAAGCGGTCCTATAGTCTCTGTGACTGGCTTCAAACAATTTCATACTTACAAACAAAAACGCTTCGGCACGCATTCATTTTGCCTGTCAGTTTGACAAAGGCTTTAGTCCTTCAACGAAAACACAAGAAAGGATACAGATGTACGAACGTAACTAACGTCAAAATCAAATTGCGTACGGATAATACCACCACGACTGAATCAATTTTGATGCGGCGCTATAGTGTCTATGTCATTACATTAAACATAATTGCATTAAAAATGTAGTAATACTTCCCGCAGGTCATGAATGGTGGCGCGGACTATAAGGAGTTATCTGTCAAATTGTAATATTAACATGCGACCTGCGGAAAATTCGTGGTACTATTTTTTTTAACCCTTAATTTGGTAACGTTAAGTATACTCAACATAACATTTGAAAAAATCTGGATGTCAAATTTTCTTCCGTGGTTTCAAATTTTATAGGCTAGGAATACTTCAATGATAGTTAATTATAGTAGGAAAAAGTTTCTACCGGCCTGTCAATATTTTACTTGACAGTAGCGAACCAGAAAAGACAACGAGACAACGTCACCTGTGACCCATAAAAGTAAATATTTATTTATGTTGGGTTTTGGTCTAGTTTTGATACATATTTTGTTTATTTCTATTTATTTATTGTGTAATCAATACATTAAAAATATTAGAAATCCATTTTTCACCTGGATAAGAACACGAGGAGTCAGTGAACTTGATAGTTAAGTATACTCAACAAAATTCGATGGTGAGTAATCTTGTTATGTTGAGTATACTCAACAAGTCTGCATGGTGAGACTTATTGAAATGACAGTTTTAGCACTTTTTCAAATGAAATTATGCATTCTCAGTCAGGTAAGTGATTCTCCTCTTCATTCTACACAAGTCTTGGCTTTTGCGCCACTACCAACATGTACTACAGCTACTAGCAAATCGTCCGAGACAGAAGGCTGTGTTCTGTCTCCACTCCACTCCACTTAACCTGATCCAGGTAACCCCTGTACACAAGAAAAAAATGTGATTTAGTTTAAATGGTCTCATGGAAGTTTCCTTCATTGTGCTGAAGTAGATCCAGAAGCGTTCGAAAGCTCTAGGGTCCCAATAGAAAGGAATAATTCAATTATTTCTTCGATTTCATTTCTGACAATCTGTTTGACGAAATTTGTGCCAAAACTAATGGTTAATTATAGTGTTAACTAAGTGAAAATTTCTTACTACATAAAAATACTGCATGTGAACCCTTTTTTATTTATATATTATATAATATTATATATAAAGTAATTCTTTAGCCATAGGATTTTGTTGAGTATACTTAACGTTGTGTTTTCAGGAAACCCTTCATGTAATATTTTTTTTATTATTTTTCCCGTAAGGTGTGAATGCATTTGCGGCGGTAAGACCCCTCTTTGAGGAGTGGCTGGAGAGAAGTCATGGCGTCCTGACCTACCGCTTGACGCAGGTCCTCACCGGACACGGAAGTTTCGGGAGGTACCTGTGTCTGATGCGAAAGGAGAAGACGCCTGGGTGTCACCACTGCGAAGATCGCCCGGAGGACACGGTGGAGCATACGGTGCAAGACTGCCCAGCTTGGGCGGAGCACCGACGTGTCCTCACGGCTGCGATAGGCGGAGACCTCTCGCGCCCGGCATTGGTTGCGGCCATGCTGCGGGGCGAGACGGAGTGGGAAGCGGTCAGCTCCTTCTGCGAGGCAGTAATGCTCGTAAAGGAGGAGGCAGGCCGCGAGCGAGAGAGGACAGCGTCCTCCCTCCGCCCCAGCCGCAGTGGTAGGCGCCCACGGCGACGGACGTCGCTAGATGATCTCCGGCCACCGTAGGCGCGGGCATGCGGGCAGCGAGTAAAGGGCAACTCGCTGCCCGACCAAGGACCATGCCCGGGTCGACGGCGCGTTGTGTCCCACGCGCGCCTCAAAGAGCGTCAGCATAATGACGGGGCCCCCCTCTCAGAGGGCCAAAGCCTGCCGGGGTCGCGGGATTATTCCCTTACCGTAACCCCGGAACCTAACAGGCTATGAAGGACACCGTGGATTTTAGTCAGTAGAAGTCTGACAGTCCCTCCCGCCCTGCCCGGGGTTGGAGGACTCATTTGATGATTTTACCACGCTAAAAAAAAAAAAAAAAAGGTGTGAATGCATATGAACATAATATATTAACGCCAACTTTCTACTACAACCTTTTTGGTCTTGCCAAATTAAGGGTTAATGTAATGACTAGCATTGAGCCAAAAGGACTTCAGTCCTGACGCTATTTAGTTACGTTCGTTTATCCGTATTCGTACCCGTGTCTTCGTTCAGGACTTAGAAAGTAGACCCCTTGGTACGGAACCCTTTATGCGTGAGTCTGGCTTGCATTTGGGCGGTTTTTTCAATAAGTCATCTACATAGCTCATGCTACCCACATAAACAGACTGTTCGTGATATTTGTTTTGACTTTACGACTGCAAAATTTGCCATAAAACCGTCACATATACCGCAGGAAATAATTTTAAAAGCCGACCTTTATATTCAATTACAGTACAGTTGGAAACCAATATCGTGTGCACATTAACCAGAATGCCTCATAAACGTCTAGAGAATTCCATAAATTTAAGTGCTGTACGCATAGAATTTACGATATTATACCTCGTTTTAGAGTTATTAGAAGTTCTGTCGAGAAGACATGTTTGTGTTTGGTTGATGTGGCATTTATTGCCTTCGTTTTGGAACAATGTTAGTGGGTTACGTGTTTATAGACTGGAGCATGAAGATGGAACATTTATTTTTTGTTCTGGAATCCGAATCACTAAGTAAAGGTCATCCTCTCTGTCTATCACTGTATTATCAGGTAACCATAACCCTGAAACGTGAAGGACTTTTGTAAGAACACCGTGGATTTTGGGCTGTACGAGTCTGACAGTTCCTCTCGTCCCTATCCGGGTAGGAGAAAAAAGAAATTCTTTCTATCCTTTTTCTCCATGTATTTTCTCTTGTAAGTTTATGTTGTAGTTTGGCAACCAAGTATCATACATTTATTTGAAGAAATATGCTTTGAAAGACAATGGAAGTTTTCAGAAAAATTAAAAAGAGAAACTTTATGACACTTAATTTCCCAAGATTTATGATTAGTTCTATAACAAATTTGTACTTACTAGATTTAGTCGTTTATATTCTATCAGAAAAGTATGAATTCTTAGTGGTAACCATCGTTAATTTCTATCAATAACCAACCAATTAGGGAGAGGTGGATTTTTCGAAAAATCTTTAAAGTTCAATATCTCCAAAACCAGTCAGTTTGGACTCCATGTTGTTGGGGTTAAAATTGTTGCAATTATGGTCTAGTATCACCCATTTCAATTACAAATCACTGTGTGTAAATTCATAACACCAAGTAAATATTATTTGTTAATCGAGTCTTTTCAATATGAATGTTACGGACGTCGTCGCTTCATAATGATTATAAGAATAATGTAAATAAATGAAGTAAATAATGAATATACAAGTAGACATAAGGTTGATTAAATAAACATGATTTGAAAGTAGGGAAACATTCATTGATGTTCGATTAAGGCTGTTTTATTATCCCATAGTAAGTAAGACATCAAAATATGACGATGTAAAATGGACGCGAGCACGTTCGAACAGGTTTGAACATGTCGAAACCTGTCCGGTCCCCCACCACGCGTGAACTCAGACCAAGCGTCGCGATTGGTCGGGACGAATGTGTCGTGCTCACCTCCACCCACTACTTGCACCCTGCAAAAATAAGATATAAGCGGGACGGTTTGTTGCGAATTCGTAGTTTCACAGCTACACACCTGGTGTCGGTTGGGTGTGTCTACCCCTTCGCACCAGACCCACATAGGGCCCTGTTGCACATTAAGATTGGCAACAGGTTCACAAGCTTAGGGCACACCTTAGGTACTCACCTCCCTGCCATACACAATCCCTCGGCAGGGGAGGCTACTCATCCCCGGGCACACCCACCCGGGGAATTAGGCTTGATAGTGTAGGCTTTTTCCCCTGAGAGCTTCACTCTCATGTCCCCGCATCATGACGACTCTCGAAGTCCTCCAAGAGGAGGTTAAACTCCTCTGGAGCTTAGTCCACCGCATGGTCAACGATGACCGATTCGACGGCGACTACAAAGCGGAATATACCGCTTTGAAGAAAGTCCGCGAAAGTAGGCGCGAAACCCCCGCTCCCCCTTCTAATCCAGCTCCTTTGTCTGCAAAGACAAAGGATTCCGCAGTCCGCGCTCCCAAAGCCGCTTCCGCCAAAGCGGCTATTGTCCCCAATGTCCCCATTTCTCAAGAACCCATTGTTCCTCAAACAATGGCCCCCTCGCAGGTGCGCTCCACACCTGAGCCCGTCCAAATGGACACTTCGGTCCCCATCTCCGACTCAGAGCACGCTAGTGACTCTGCTTGCTCCTCAGACGAGGATTTCACAGTCGTGCTAGGTAAGCGCAAGGGAAAACATTCCCAAGCCCAAGCCTCCAAGGCTAAGAAACCCCTCGCGGCCCCCCCCACCCCCTCTCCCCCGATCTCTCGCGTCAGCTCCCCCACCCCACCACCGGCCCCCACTAGCCGCCCCTCCAGCCCTATGGCTATCCCGACCCCGCCTTCAACTTCTGCCAAGAAGAAGAAGGAGAAACCCCCTCCAATTGTCCTCCATGACCCGTCCAGATGGACAGAGGCATCAAGGTTGTGCTTGGCCCAAAAAATTAACTACATTCAGGCCACCAGCACACCAAAGGGCATAGCCGTCAAAACCCCCACCTCCTCGGACTATAGAGCCCTTATCCACCTCCTAAGATCCCACAAGATCCACCACCATTCCTTTGGTCTCCCTGAGGAAAAGCCCACCCGTGTGGTGATAAGGCGAATCCCCAAGGAAATCACCACCCAAGAAATCCTCGATGACCTGACCGCCCAGAACATCCCAGTTTCCGCCGTCCACCGCCTTCACAAGGCGAGAGGCGGAAACCCATACGACATGGTTCTTGTCGTTTGTGACCCCGTCGAGTCAGGCCCCCATCCCATTTTTAAGATCACCACTGTGTGCTCCCTGTCGGCTATCTCTATCGAGAAACCCTACAAATCCCATACCGTAGGACAGTGTCACAACTGTCAGAACTACGGACACAGTCAGGCCCACTGCTTCGCCCCGGCCAGATGCGTGAAATGCCTAGGCGATCACGGTACTGCCGATTGTCCCAGACCCAAAACAGGGCCCTCTGCCTTGAACCCCCGAGCTGCGTTCTTTGCACTCAGGTAGGACACACCGCGAACTATCGCGGCTGCCCCAAAGCCCCCAAATCCACTTCTCCCAAACTGGCGAAGCGCGCAGCCGCCCGCCAGCAGAGGGAATCCCCATCTGTGAAGATTCCCTCCTCACAGATGACGTTGGGGTCCTAACCTGACGGAGGTTAGGACCCCAACGTCCCTCCCCTTGGAACGCGCTGAACCACCAAAAGGCTTTCCCAGCCCTTGGCCCAGCGCCTCCCCAACCCATTCCCGGTCTCCTAGACACCCCCATTAGGGTGTCCCGTCGATGTATGAAAAAATTTTTTTTTCAAGCTACGCTATCACAAGAGGTATCAAAATTTGCGTAATTTTATATATATTACGAATATGCTAAAAAAACTATAATTAAGTTTTATCTTTAGGGCTCTACCGGAGCTTGAAGTTTTGTAAATTTTCATTTTTACAGACAGAAACCGTATGGTTAACAGAATATAAAAATCAATTAAAAAGGGTATTTTATTATTTAATATCAGTAAAACAAAGCATTAGAAAATAAATTTAAGCTTCTAATATTATTCAAAACGTGAAATTCAAACTTATTAAAATGTCAAAATTTGTCATTTCCATTCAAATCCGTTCTAAGTAACTATCTCAAAAAGTTTCGTCAGTTAGACTTTATGAGGCCTCTGTTATGGTTTAACACATATTTCCACAGCTTGTGTGTAACAGAAAAAGTCAATTATTTACAAGCTCTTACTTTTACCATGATTTGATGGTCCTCGTTATAAATACGTTGAAAAACAAGTGTTGCTGTCACCTAACAGTTGAGCCACACACTTGTTTCGGTGTAATCTCAATTTTTATTAATGTTTTAAATATCCTGTGTTTACTGCTACTTTTAGCTCCTCGAGCTTTTAGTATTCTTCGAAAAACCAGCTCCTGAATGTGATCTCTGTCATCAAAGCGTGCTGCAAGAAGGTTTTCTGATAAGCATTTCTTGTAGTGATAGAATTCACAACAGACCTCAGATTTTCAAATAAAATTCGCGAGTACAACATATTATATTCTTCAGATTTGAAGAATATGTTTGGCTCTATCCTTAAAAGACTTCTTCAGTTTGAAAAGGAACGAAACCGAACAATGTAGTTGACAAGAAGTTGTAAATTTTGTGATGGCTTAATAGTATTTAAATAAAGCTGTAGGTTGCGATAAGAATCGACGATTTAATCCAAATAGTATTAACCTTTTCAGAAATAATCGCAAACACATCTGAAATGGATGGATCCTTTCCATTTTAATTTAACTTTAGGTCATTCTTAAAAAATAAACCATATTAATGACGTTCCATAGAGTTGGTAGCTGCCGTTCGTCAAATTCTTTGTAGGCCTCAATAAATCACAAGCAGTCTCACTACGCCTCGAACTCATTATTTAAGAACACAATAACAACCGTAATTAGATACGAAGAAAACATTCGCAGGTCAAGTGCAGAAAATCATCGCGCTATGTACAAACTGAAGGGTGTTTGCATATCAAAAACTATAAAACTTTACGTGTTTAAGGGTGCAAATAGGATTTTTGTGTATGTATGACACCTAATTAATATAAAAAATGTTTTTTGAATTATTATGTAGTTCAATAGCCAAAATTAGGGAGAACTAAATATTACAATAAAAATGTCATTTTTTCGTAACTTTGCAGACCGGTAGAGCCCTAAAGATAAGGTTTGATATTTTTTTTAATATTTTTTCAGTAATCTAAAATAAATTACGCAACTTTTGAGAGGTCTTGCGTTGTGAAAATCTAAAAAAAAATTTTTCGGGACACCCTAACCCCCATCTCCCAACCCGTGGCTCCCGTGACCGCTCCCGCGGTCATCACCTCCACCCCCGCGTCCTCTGGTTCCGTGGCAGACGTAGACGATGAAGACTTAAATGTCATCATCAATGCGTACAAAGCGGTCCAGAACTACAAGAACATTTTGAAATCATCGGCGAGACAATTGGCTGCCCAACTCAGGGCCGCCAACGGTAACCCCGATGAGTTCAAAATAATCTTGGACTCTCACCCCCAGGTGGGTGACGCCCTTCAGGCCCTCCATCTTCTTACTTAAATTTCCAATGGCTGCCACAAATAGGAATACCCTTAAACCGCGATCCCTGAAGCTAGGATTCTTTAACGTCAACGGTATCCAAGGTCAGCGAGACGAACTCGCTACCTTCCTCCGCGATCACCAGTTAGACGTTCTCCTCATCCAGGAGACGTTCCTCAAACCCCACCACCGCGATCCCAAAATAGCCAATTATCAGCTAGTCCGTAACGATAGGTCCCGCTGCCACAAGAGTGGTACTCTCATTTATTACAAAAAGTCCCTGCATTGTATCCCCTTAATCCCACCAACCCTCGAGTCACTCCTCGAGGTTTCAGTCTGTCGGCTAGCCATGACCGGTCATCAACCGATCACCATAGTTTCCGCCTATTTCCCTCCTGCTAATACAGCAGAGGACCACTCTCTCTTCGTTAAGGACCTCACCTCCATCTTCGGCTTGAGTGACTCCGTTATTCTAGCGGGCGATCTCAATGCCAAACACCCAGCTTGGAACAGCACTATTACCTCCCCTAGAGGGAGAGTAGTGTTCAACCTAAGCTCCACCCTTAACTTTGACCCCATCGCTCCTTATGAGCATACACACTACCCTCACGACCCCAACTCCCGTTCCGATGTGCTCGACATAGCGCTTCTCAAGAATATCAACCTCAGGTTGAATTCCATCGAGACGTTACACGAGCTCAACTCTGACCACCGTCCAGTGCTCATGCACTTAACTCCACGCACGGGTCCTTCCGACCCGAGCCAGCCCCCCCCAACCAGAGTGATAACTGACTGGAAGAAAGTAAGCGAAAAGCTGAAATCAACCACGTCTCCTCACCTGGACTCCATTCCCGATCACATTGTCTCTGTCGCAGACACGACGGCCGCAATCGACTCGTTTACGGAACACGTGCGATCCGTACTGAAGGATTGCTCACGGGAAGTCCCAGACACGAGAGATCGTAAATGGAAACTCCCCGCTGACGTACGTGCACTGATAACCGAGAAGAATGCGGCCATTCGTGCCTACAGCAACTTTCCATGCGATTCGAACAAGGCTCACATGCGCAACTTGCAGCGTGCTGTAAAGAAACGCATCAGTGAGGTTCGTACGAATCGCTGGAATGACATGCTCAGCGACCTCGAGCCAAACCACCTAGCCTTCTGGCATCTGCAACGAAAGTTGCGTGCCACAGAGGATGCCTCTACGCCTCCTCTCACTCGCCCCGACAAGACCATCGCTTTCGAGGACTCCGAGAAAGCCGAATGCCTAGCCGACAGCCTGGAAGCTCAGTGCACTCCGAGCACCCAACCTGTAGACAACAGTCACCTCCTCAAGGTAGACTCCGAAGTAGAACGTAGGACCGCCTTACCTCCTGTAGAAGACCCTGATGATCCTCTGCCTCCAGTCACTCCCGACGAAGTGCAAGACATCATAAAAGGGCTCCGACCCCGGAAAGCCCCCGGTTCGGACGGTATTAACAATAACGTCTTTAAACTCCTCCCTCCCCAGCTCATTATGCTTTTGACCGCCATCTTCAATGGCGCTCTAAGTAACAACATCTTTCCCCAGGCGTGGAAAGAGGCCACTGTAGTCGGTTTCCCCAAGCCAGGCAAGCCCAAGTCTGAGCCCACGAGTTATCGACCCATCAGTCTACTGAACGTTCTCGGCAAAATCTACGAGAGGCTTATCCTTAAGCGACTCAAAGATTACGTCGAAGCTAAGAGCCTCATCCCCAACGAGCAATACGGCTTCAGGGCCGGACACTCGTGCGTCCAACAAGTCCACCGCATAGTCGAGCACATTAGCGCGGGCTTTCAGCGCGGTGCGATGACTGGTGTTCTATTTTTCGACATAGCGAAAGCCTTCGACAAAGTCTGGCACAATGGCTTATTATATAAGCTCTACCAACTGGGTGTGCCAGACCGTCTCGTGCTCATCATACGAGACTTTTTGTCGAATCGCACCTTTCGCTATCGCATAGGCGACGCCCTCTCCTCCCCACACCGCATCCTAGCCGGTGTCCCTCAAGGCGCAGTCCTCTCGCCCCACCTATTCTCGCTGTTTACTAGCGATATCCCCAAGAGCAAGAAGGCTCAGTTAGCTCTCTTCGCGGACGACACGGCCCTGTATTACACAGGCCAAAGTCCTACCGCTATAGCCCAAACCCTCCAAACCTCAGCCAACGCCCTAGGCGACTGGTTCAGGAAATAGAGAATTGAGGTTAATCCAGATAAAAGCCAGGCGGTCCTATTCACCAAACCGCGTAAGCGACCAGTAGACCCCACCCCGATCACTATGTACGGCAAGCCTATTCCTTGGAAGAAGCAAGCCAAGTACCTAGGTGTGACCCTCGACAGTCACCTCTCCTTCCGAGACCACATCAAAGCAGCTCGTAATCGGGCTGCTTTTGCTATGGGTAGGCTTCACTTCCTGCTCATTCCGAAAAGTCCCCTGTCCCGCAAGTGCAAAATGCGCTTATTCACGGCGGTAATCCGCCCCATCATGACTTACGCGTGTGCCATCTTTGCGCATTCCAATCCCCGCTACCTCTACAAAATGCAGGTCCTCCAAAACCGTTTTCTTAGGAAAATCACGGGAGCCCCGTACTATGTCCGTAACGATACCCTCCACCTAGACCTTAGGATCCCCACCATCGCTCAGTTCATGAAGCGCATTGCCACGCGCTTCTTTGAAACTGCAGTTAGGCACCCCAATCCGTTAATCGCATCGTCCGCTCGATACGATCCATCGCGTATTAGCTCCGTTCGCCGACCAAGGCATACCCTCATCACCCCCGACGACCCCATCACCCTCCTCCAGGAGAGCCGTAGGGAAACCAGTACGCTGCGCAAACACAGACACAGACCGACTCCGTCATTCCGCCCTCGCCGCCGAGGCCGCCCGTCGCGACGCCCAAGTCAATGCCCTCCCCCCCGTCCCTTGCAAGAGCCAGCCCGCGATGCTGAGCCAGTAGTTTTAAATTAGCCCCTAAATAATGAAATATTTAGTTATCCAGCCTGTCCCTTGCTGTCCTCTGTCAGTGACGCCCTAAGCCGAGGTCCGTACCCCACAGGGGGTGCCCTTAGCGTGTGGTCACTTAGTTTTTAATCTAGTTTGTAAGCCCCTGGCTGGAGGCCTTAGAGTCATCTATGGCAACCACAGGAAAGTCCGGATAAGCAGCACACAACCTCTTATAGGTTGACCTGCGAGATGCCCGTATCAAAAAAAAAAAAAAAAAAATGCGAATTCGTAGTTCAGTCGCAGTCAGCTCAGCAGCAAGTGTTCTCTCAAGAAATCCGAAGCAACAAGCCGTTCCAGATAGTGCAATTGTGAATCAAGAGAATAATTGTGAATCAAGAGAATAATTGTGAATCAAGAAAATATATTCAACTCTACAATCAAGTCAGGTGTTTTATTCCTAAGGAAAAATATACAGTCCACCTTGACAGTTTGGTCCATCGAGCATCGGATGATAAAAGAAGTTTGGTCCATCGAGCATCGGATGATAAAAGAAGTTTGATCCATCGAACAGCGGATGGTGAAAGGACTTTGTTTCAACGCTCGCCTGTTACAATCGGATCATCGTTCGCCTGACGAGTTGAAGACAAAGGAAATAGTGCAGTGTTCCTGAAAATGAAGACTAGAAGTATTGCGGCCAAAGAAAGTGAGGCGGAATCGGGATACGACAGTCGACGTCCCCGAACATTTGAAGAGCCGCCGAGATCACCTTCAACCATTGCGTCCGCGTTACCGCGCACCCAACAAGAAGCGCCCGCAAGTGGAATCGACAGTGCCACGCCCATCGCCACCGTGTCAGTGACCGCACCCCCCGCCACCGCGACGGGGAGAGTAGTGCCGCCGTCTGATGGTGCGTCCATCGCGCTTACCGCACCCGCTCCACGCCGCGTACCGGCGAGTCGAGCAACCGCGATCGCGAGTGTAGTGCGTGAAGAACAACTCGTCACTCCAAGCACGTCGTTCCAGCCAAGGATTCAGGACTACTCTGCAAGGACGATAACGGCAAATATGTCAGTGAGAGACACTGCAAGTACGATAAGATCAAGGAGATCTTACAGCAGTGACGTGGCAAGAGTGAAGCTAGCAGAATATGAGGCACAGAGAAGAATTGCTGCAATTAGGAACGAGCAATTGGAAATTGAAAAGGCTCTTGTGAACAAACGGTTTGAATACGAAGTGTCGGCAATTGAAGCAGAGGCAGAGGCTCATGAAGAGGGCTCCGGACATAGGAGTGAAGACAGGGTGGATGAGTGGCTGCAAAGTATTGACCAAGGCCACCCACCAGTCACCGAAGAAAGAACTCAGCCGCCGCACCCCGCCGCCCAACAAACCGCCGCAGAGCCAAACACATGTGTCGACGCTATAACGCCTGCCATGCCACGAAGAAGACAACGTTCGACCTCACATTCACCCACAAGAGGGGAACGCAGAGTAGGAAGAGGCATCGAACAACTGGCCGACACGCTGGACAAAATGATGCGTGTACGCCCGCCGCCACGACAAGTGACTGAATTACCCTTGTTCACCGGAGCGGCTACGGAATGGTTGCCATTCAAGGCAGCTTAAATATGAAGACTCGTCGAGTGTCTACAAATTCACTGCGATAGAAAATCTAGCAAGACTGAGGAACTGCATCAGAGGTCCAGCAAGGGAAGCAGTCTCCGCGCTCTTGTACTCTGCGTCTGACCCACGGACAATTATGAAGACGCTAGAACAATACTATGGAAGGCCGGAGATATTAATGGACCACGTGATGGAAGACATAAAGAAGTTGCCTCGGCTCACTAGTGTGGCAAGTGAACTAAACTCGTTCGCAGTGAAGCTACAGAACATAGTGTGTGTGCTATCCAATATGGACAATCGTGGATACCTGTGGAACCCGATGTTAGTGCGTGAAGTCGTGGACAAGTTAAGCCCGCACGTGAAATCAAGATGGTGCGACTACGCTTCTGAGGCAGTGGAAACGTCACGTGAGCCTGAAATCATGTTATTATCTCGGTTCCTGATGCGGGAGGCTGACCGTGCCATGAGATACGCCTTCACAAACCCGACGCCCACGCCTGCACCAAAGAGAGAACAGAAAAATGTGGTGCAAGCGAGCGCAAAAAGGAAAGCGGGCAGAGAAGTTATTTATGCCACGACAGAAAAAGAAGAGGAAAAGAAACACGTATGTCTGTGTTGTGCCGGGGACCATGAAGTGCCTAAGTGTGCCAAGTTTTTAAAAATGAGTGTCGACGATAGATGGGAATGGGCACGAACGGAGAAAGTGTGCTTTAAATGTGTGAATAATCGCCACCGACGAGAGAACTGCCGAGCCAAGCGATGTGGCAAAGAAAAGTGCACCCGCCCACATCACGCGCTGCTCCACAAAGAGATGTCGCAACAAGACATTAAAGAAAAAGCGACAGATGTCGAACCGGCAGCAGAGTCCGTGATGACTGTCTCAGCAAGCAGCGACGCACCGCATCGCGTACTCTTGAAGATGTGCCCCGTCATTTTGAAAGGACCAGGCGGTCAAGTGAGCACGTTCGCGCTAATGGACGAAGGATCGACGACCTCACTCATCGACGAGGACATAACACGCCGTATTCAAGTAAGAGGACCAGTTTCTACACTTAAAATACAAGGAGTGACCTCTCAGCCACACGAAGAACGCAGTCAAGAGGTCAAACTGCAAATTCGTGGCCAAAACGGCGACTATCAAGAACTACGCGCACGAACGATGAAGGACCTACGACTTCATGGCCAGACAGTGGATAGAGAAAAGTTAATAAAATATCCACACCTCCAAGACATGCGAAAGGACGCATTCTTTGGTGAAGCTACACCAAAAGTATTAATAGGTGCGGACAATTGGCACCTAATCGTGACACGAAAACTACGCATGGGCAAGAAGAATGAGCCTGCGGCCTCGTACACCCAACTGGGATGGGTGATCCATGGGACAGCGCCGCGCTCAGCGTTGACTCAAAGGGAGGGTCAACTAGTGCTTCACATCTACGACGTGTCTGCGAACAAACAGACAGAAGATGTACGACGTGTAGAAGAAATAGTGAAAGCACACTTCAAGATTGATGCCCTAGGAGTCTCCCTGGCAAAGAAAGTCAGTCCGGAAGACCAAAAGGCAATCGACGTGGTCCAACAAACAATGAAGAAGGTTGGAGAACACTTCGAAGTAGGTCTGCCATGGAGAGACGAAGACGCTCCGATGCCTCATAATTATCACTGTGCCGTGAAGAGACTGAAGATGATAGAGAGGAAAATGGACTCCTCCTCAGATTTCGCTGCACAGTATCGCGCTCAAGTGAAAAACCTCCTCGACAAAGGTTATGCTCAAGAGTGCGATGGACAAGAGGAAAGAAATAAGATATGGTACCTGCCACACTTCCCGGTCGTGAACCCTAACAAGCCGGGGAAGATGCGGCTGGTTTTTGACGCGGCACACCGATACAGCGGAGTGTGCCTCAATGATCACCTACTAGAAGGACCTGATCTCTTGAGATCGCTACCAGGAATCCTCTTCAGATTCAGAGAACGCCAGGTAGCCGTGACAGCAGACATTCAGGAGATGTTCCTCCAGGTGAAAATAAGACCACAAGACCAAGCAGCTCAGATGTTTTTATGGCGAGATGAAGAGCGTGATAAGCCGCCGAAGAAGTACAAGATGGTTTCAATGATCTTCGGGGCCTCGTGCTCGCCGTTCATCGCGCACTCGGTTAGAGATGCTAACGCGAGGCTGTACGCACAAACATACCCCGACGCTGTGCAAGCGATAACATCGAGCCACTACATGGACGACTACGTCGATAGCTTCGCCACGGAAGAAGAGGCGATAAGAACGGCACAAGAGGTCGTGAAGATACACGAAAATGCACACTTCAACCTCCGTGGATGGTGCTCCAACAGACCTAATGTGGTGGACAATGTGGCTAAAGAAAGGCTAGTGCTCAACGCCGAAGTGAAGCTCGGCCAGAGGCAAGAAAACTCCGACAAGACACTTGGTTTGCTCTGGCACACGAAACAAGACGAGCTAGGCTTTAACACAGGTCTTAACCGTCTAGCACCCGAAGTGAAGATGAGAGACAGGGCACCGACGAAAAGGGAAGCCCTCGGAGCAGTGATGGCCGTCTACGATCCCCTCGGTCTCATCAGCCATTTTACTCATCATCATCATCATCATCTCAGCCGTAGGACGTCCACTGCTGAACATAGGCCTCCCCTTTTGATTTCCACTTATACCGGTTGGAAGCGACCTGCATCCAGCGTCTTCCGGCGACCTTTATAAGGTCGTCTGTCCACCTTGCTGGTGGACGTCCTACGCTGCGCTTGCTAGTCCGTGGTCTCCACTCTAGTACTTTTCGACCCCATCGGCCATCTGCTCTGCGAGCAATATGGCCTGCCCATTGCCACTTCAGCTTGCTAATCCGGTGGGCTATATCGGTGACTTTAGTTCGTCTACGGATCTCCTCATTTCGGATTCGATCACGTAGAGAAACACCTAGCATAGCCCTCTCCATAGCTCGTTGAGCGACTTTGAGCTTTGAGATGAGGCCGATAGTGAAAGACCACGTTTCGGTGCCGTAACTCATCACTGGTAACACACATTGGTTGAAGACTTTCGTCTTGAGGCACTGAGGTATGTCGGACGAAAAGACATTGCGTAGTTTCCCGAACGCTGCCCAACCGAGTTGGATTCGGCGGTTGACCTCTTTCTCGAAGTTGGACCTACCTAACTGGACCACTTGTCCTAAGTAGATATATGAGTCAACAACTTCGAGTACCGAGTTTCCAACAGAGACTGGGGTGGGCACAACATTGGCATTTGACATAATTTTCGTCTTGTCCATGTTCATTTTCAAGCCCACCCGTTGTGAAACTCGGTCGAGGCCATCGAGCATCATGCTGAGTTCCTCCATCGACTTTGCCATGACTACGATGTCGTCGGCAAACCGAAGGTGAGTGATGTATTCGCCGTTGATGTTGATGCCAAGTCCTTGCCATTCCAGGAGCTTGAAGGCGTCTTCCATTGCGGCAGTAAACAGTTTCGGGGAGATAACGTCCCCCTGTCTTACGCCTCTTCTCAATGGAATCGCCTTCGTGCTCTGCTCCTGTACTCGGACCGACATGGTGGCGTTATTATACAAGCACTTCAACACCTCGATGTACCGATAGTCAATACGGCATCGCTGGAGTGACTCAAGTACCGCCCATGTTTCCACCGAATCGAAGGCTTTCTCATAGTCCACAAACGCTAAGCATAATGGCAAGTTATACTCTTCGGTCTTCTGTATAACTTGCCGCAGCGTATGGATGTGGTCTATGGTACTATAGCCTCTTCGGAAACCGGCTTGTTCGGGAGGCTGGAAGTCATCAAGTCTGTGTTCGAGACGGTTCGTGATAACCCTTGAAAACAGCTTATAAACATGACTTAGAAGCGTGATGGGTCTGTAGTTCTTCAATAGGCTGTTATCACCTTTTTTGAAGAACAGCACCACCTCACCTCTACTCCATGTTTCAGGCGTTTTGCCCTCAGAGAGGACAGAATTAAAGAGCTTCTGGAGGACTTTAAGTACCGGTGTTCCACCCGCTCTCAGAAGCTCTGAAGTGATTCCGTCCTCGCCCGGCGCCTTGTTGTTCTTAAGCTGCTTCAGGGCCATCCTAATCTCGTACAGACTGATGTCCGGGATATCTTCGGTATAATGTCGGGACAGCTTGGCTCTGGGATCTCCTACCAAGCGGTCAACGGGCTTTGCGACCGAAGTGTATAACTGTCCATAGAACCTCTCGATCTCGCCTAAAACCTCTGCTTTGGTCGACGCTATGCTGCCATCCTCCCGTTTCAGCTTTGTCATCTGGCTCTGCCCAATAGACTTGTCCTTTGCGAACACTTTAGAGCCTTGGTTTCGCTGTATGGTCTCTTTAACACGATTCGTATTAAAGAGACGCAGATCATGTCGCAAGGACTTAGATATCCGTCTATTGAGCTGCCTATATGACTTCGCGTCATCGGAAGACTGCAACTGTAGCAAACGTCGTTCAGCCATGAGGTTTAAGGTTTGCTCGGTCAATTTCTGGGGTCTATCTTTACGACAGGGTCTAAAAAACTTAGACCCTACCGTGCGGACAGTTTCCACTAGCCCGTCGTTGATCTCGTCCACTGACACTAAGTTCTCAAGGCAAGCAAAGCGATTAGAGAGCTCGAGTTGAAAGCTTTCGGGGTTTTGAATATGGGGCCGAGTAGGTCGGAGCGTAGACTTCATCAGGCTGGACCTTTCAAGTTTAACATTGATATTCAGCGAGCCTCTTACGATTCGGTGATCGCTACCGGTTTTTACCCTGTTGATCACAGAGACATCGCTGAATATCCGTTTCTTGTCGGTCATGAAGAAGTCTATCTCGTTTCTCGTGAAACCATCGGGACTCAGCCAGGTCCATTTCCTGTGAGGCGGCTTCTGGAAGAAAGAGTTCATCATAAAGAGTTCCTCTTTCTCCAGAAAGTCGGCCAGCCTCTGTCCCCTAGGGTTCCGTTGCCCATACCCAAATTGCCCCACTCTCAACTCATCACCGCTCGATTTTACTGTCACGGGTAAAATCATATTACAAAACCTGTGGAGACACGGAGTGGGATGGGATGAAGTGATTCCCGAGGAAGACGCACAACACTTTGAAGAATGGCTCCAAAGTTTGAACATGGCCACAAAACTGCGAGTCCCAAGGTGCTATGGGAAGAGCCCGGAAGACGAGATAGAGCTCCATATCTTCTGCGACGCGAGTGAACAAGCGTACGCAGCAACCGCCTACTGGAGGATCCGGAAACCCGATGGAAGAGTGACCGTGAGCCTGGTTGCGGCAAAAGCAAGGGTCGCACCGTTAAAACCAGTAACCGTCCCTCGACTTGAACTCCAGGCGGCAGTGATCGGCGCACGATTGGCAGAAACAATTATCAAGGAGCATCGAGACAAGCCCAAGAGAGTGACGTATTGGACGGACTCACAAACCGTTCTACGTTGGATCGAGAAAGATGCCATCAAATACACACCCTTTGTAGCACACCGCTTGGGCGAAATAGCGGAGCTGACTGACGCCAATCAATGGAGATGGGTGCCCACGGAGCAGAACGTTGCAGACGATGCCACACGCCCTAACTATAAGTTAAAGATGAAACCCGATGACAGATGGTTCATCGGGCCTGAATTCTTATACTGTGACGAGGACCTCTGGCCGACAGAAAAGGCCAAGAAGGAAGACCGAGAGGAAGAAGTGACTTACATGGTCACGGAAAGGGAACGCGCTTCTCATCTGCCCGACATAAGCAGATTCTCCTCATATGAGAAGCTACTACGAACCACGGCGGTACTCTTCCTCTTCAAGGAGAAATGTAAAGACCGAAGCCAGCAACTAACCGTCGACCTTATAGAAAAGGCCGAAAAGGCATGGGTAAAACAAGCACAATTCGACGACTACGCAGAGGAAGTAAAACTGTTAGAAAAGGGAAGACCAGTGCCCAAGTCCAGTAGCATATATAAACTGGACCCTTATCTAGAAGACCAAATCCTCAAGGTGAGAGGAAGGATCGGGCACGCTGCGGTCTCGGACACGAAGAAAATGCCAGTTATTCTGCACGGCAAACACCCGTTTTCCCGACTGTTAGTCGAAGACGCCCATCGAAAAGCCGGCCATGCCAATAATGAACGCGTGGTCAACGACTTGAGGCAAAGATTATAATATAGGTTGTCAACCTACGCCCTAACGTGAGAGCCATAGCGCAGCGATGCCAACTTTGTCGCATCAGAAGGGCGACACCGGTGAAACCAGTCACAGGGGACCTACCGATAGAACGACTGAGAGAGACGCAGCGACCCTTCACCCACTGCGGAGTCGACTATTTTGGGCCGATGACAGTGGTCATAGGAAGAAGACACGAAAAGCGCTGGGGAGCGCTGTTCACCTGCCTAGTGACAAGGGCGGTACATCTGGAGCTGGTAGCGAGTCTGTCCACCGACTCGGCAATAATGGCCGTAAGAAGAATGGCCGCACGACGAGGTTGGCCCCGAGTAATGTACTCCGACAACGGTACCAACTTTCGAGGGGCAGACGTCGAACTAAGGACAGTCTATGAAGAATGGGCCAAGAAGTTCGTCCACTTCGGACTCTCGCACAGAATGAGGTGGAAATTCATCCCACCAGGGGCGCCGCATATGGGGGGAGCGTGGGAACGACTAGTACGCTCTGTCAAAACGGCACTGGGGGCGACACTGCATCAGCGGGCACTGAAGGAAGAAGTGCTGCTGACCCTGATGACAGAGGCCGAGCACTCTATAAACTCTCGGCCTCTCACCCACGTTTCCGTTGATCCTAAGGATCCGGAGGCGTTAACTCCGAATCATTTTCTCATCGGGACCTCCTCAGGCCTTCCTCAGACTGGGTCTTGCGAGGAGGCCAGCCGAAAACAGTGGAGAGCTGCCCAAGCGCTCGCCGACCATTTCTGGCGGCGCTGGGTAACCGAATACTTGCCGACGTTGGTACCCAGGGTATCCGATGACCAACGACGACCTCTGCGAGTTGGCGACCTGGTTGTCGTCGTCGACCCCACATTGCCACGAGGAACGTGGCCCCGAGGCGTCGTGGAGACCACGTACGACGGTCCAGACGGCAAGGTGCGATCGGCCGACGTCAGAACAACAGCGGGCATTCTTCGGCGTCCCACGACGAAGCTCGCCGTCCTCTGCGTGGAAGATAAGGCTACGGTAGCCCTGCGCCGGGGGGAGGATGTTACGGACGTCGTCGCTTCATAATGATTATAAGAATAATGTAAATAAATGAAGTAAATAATGAATATACAAGTAGACATAAGGTTGATTAAATAAACATGATTTGAAAGTAGGGAAACATTCATTGATGTTCGATTAAGGCTGTTTTATTATCCCATAGTAAGTAAGACATCAAAATATGACGATGTAAAGTGGACGCGAGCACGTTCGAACAGGTTTGAACATGTCGAAACCTGTCCGGTCCCCCACCACGCGTGAACTCAGACCAAGCGTCGCGATTGGTCGGGACGAATGTGTCGTGCTCACCTCCACCCACTACTTGCACCCTGCAAAAATAAGATATAAGCGGGACGGTTTGTTGCGAATTCGTAGTTCAGTCGCAGTCAGCTCAGCAGCAAGTGTTCTCTCAAGAAATCCGAAGCAACAAGCCGTTCCAGATAGTGCAATTGTGAATCAAGAGAATAATTGTGAATCAAGAAAATATATTCAACTCTACAATCAAGTCAGGTGTTTTATTCCTAAGGAAAAATATACAGTCCACCTTGACAATGAAGATCGAAGTATCTTCTTTGCGTTATCACAACGTGCTTGTACTAGCACCTCTGTCTGTAAATAAAATAAACAGAGTTTTAAGAAAAAAAACTCCGGTTTGTGAAACGTCGTATTTGCATAAAAAGTCATAATCGTTAGACACTTTCTATGTCATGTTAAGGCTGTACTGTTTAATAATTTCACACTTTTCCTTGCAACTGTACAACGATGTACTCGTAGGTACATACGAGTACATTAATTGCTTCACGTGTCAGGTAAGCAGTGACAAATCTCTTAATATTTTTGAGCTTTTTTTGAAGATTTTATTAGACACCCAAATACGTAATCTTGCTGAACATTCAGCGTGTACGTTTCTGTTAAAGTAATAATGCTCCCATAAAATGTTCCCACAGCTGGGACCAAAGATAACCTCTGGATTCCGCATACAAGATAATGCAATGACGTGTAGCGCGCTTAGGTTGCCTTGTAAAATCTAGAAGAGGTTATCTGTGGTTGGGACATAACATACACGCATTACTTTTGAGAGCGAGTGACCTGTAATCCACCACTCAGGACCTATAGTTTAGTAGATTTTACGTTACAATTTATGTCTTCAAATTTCAGATTTTTTATCAAATAAATAATCACCCTTTTGCACCCCTAAAACATAAAAGTTATAGAATTTTGAACCTGATTTTAATCAAAATCAAATCATTTATTTCAAGTAGGCCGGTTACAGGCACTTTTGAATTGTCGAAAGACAAAAGTTAACAAAATAGTTTAAAAATAGTTACGATGCTACAGTCCCAGTCACAAGACATAAAAACTGTGAAAGTACTGTAGATGTAATTTTAACCAATAGAGGTTAGAACGTTTTTATAGGTAGTATACTTTACATTTTTGATTCAACATAATTCGGTATTGTAATTCAAAACATCGAAATCATACTTCGGGATGCTTAAACACATTATGTATGAAACCCGAAGTTTGATTTCCAAAACTTTTAATCGGAAGGTACAGTACCCTTAGCACGAATCTTCAGTATTTGAGACGTAAACTGGAACTTTGACATTTTCAAATTGACAATTTTCAAAGAAAAAATTAGTCCCTGCTTCGCACACCAGAGGCGCTGTTACATTTTTTCATACAAGAAACCTCAAGAAACGCTGTAAATACTGTAAAGTAAAAGAGTGAAAATTCGTGCTAAGGGTACTGGACTTTTCTTTTACTTTTTACCAGATGTTTTGAATGCCCAAAAGCTCAGTACTTAACAAAAATATAGAAAAAAAAAAAACTCAATAGGTACTAAAACCAACCAACTCGTGAATTCAAGTTTCGAACTTTGGGACCTCTCTTTCTATACCTTCACGAAAAAGTTTTATAATAAGACGATTTCAATTCATTGCGTGTTTTCTTCATTTTGTTCTTCGAAATCATCTTTTCTATTGAGCAATTAAGTATTCGTAATTTATCTGTTCTATACGCACGTGACATTCGGAGTTTGGAAATTGAACGTGTTTTAAGGAACCAATCAAGAGAACATTGTGTTTAATGTATTTTTATTTTACGGCTCTGAGTATTTATCTATCTATCTTATACACTCATATCAACACTCAAACGTTTTTCTAAAAAAAAAATACTTGAAGACTAAAGTAACGATACAATAATCAATGACAACACAGCAATGTCCTCACACACCATTAAGCTTTTTGTCAAACAGACAGGCGAAGCGAATGCGATCCGAAGCGTTTTTATTTGTAGGTAATGTATGGAATTGTTTGAATCCACTCCAGTCAGATCCGATAGTCTATGTGTCTGGCTTCAAACAATTGCATACATTACAAACAAAACCGCCTCACTTCGCGTTCGCCACGCCTGCCTGTTTGACAATAGCTTTACTTTAGGGACGGAAACATTAGTCGAAATTAAGGACGGTACTCGTACATTCCTAATGTGTTGATGCACTTATAGTGATTAATAAGGTTCAAAGGCATGGGTTGGGTTGTACGACTGATGTTCTGTGATCATGTTGTAAATAGTTTTGTATTTAATGTCACTGAAGCTAATGTTTAGATTCAGAAGTTTATAAACACAGTCAGAGGCTGTCTGATATTACTTAATATTGATTTATGAATTTAATAATTATTTATAATTAGAGCAGTGGTGGCCCAGTGGTATCGGTCCCGATTTACGAGTTGTAGATCGTGAGTTCAAACCCCGCCAGGCGCATTACTTTGTGTAAATTTATTTTCAACACCACTGCTCTCAAAACGGTGAAGGAAAATCGGAGGAAACCGGCATGTCCTAGAACCAAAAATTCGAAGACATGTGACATCTACCAATCCGCACTGGGCCCGCGTGGTGGATTATGACCCAATCCCTCTCACAGAGAGGAGGCCTGTGTCCCAGCAGTGGGAACATTATAGGCTGATGATGATGATTTATTAATAAAGGTGTGTCCAACAGCTTCTACAATTAAAAAAAAAAATACAATTGCAATGAAAAATATGGTTACAAAAATGTAACCGTACATTAAAAATTTAAAATAATACAGCAAATAATGTAATTTTTTTTCGGTTTTCGTCTAACGGACACTAAATAGATTTTCAATTTATTTATGCAGTAAACTACCCTATTGTAACTAAGACTGAAAAGAATGTGTAGTTGTGTGTAAAAGAATGTGTAATCTGTTCTTATTGCTCGTGACTGTACATAATTGTTTCTTCATTTTGTCTTTCCCGTAATCGGTGACAAAGAATAACAGAAGAATTTGGAGAGCTTTGGTGAATTAAGAGACCATAAATACTTACGTGCTCGTGCACACACAGATCCGTTTTACAGGTTCCTTTTTTTAATTTAAAAAAAGGTTCGCGTTTGAGCACTATCTCGCCTGATGGTAAGCGAAGATTTGTGGTCGACGGTGAAGCACCCTTGCCTAGAAGTAACCTGTTCGCTCTTGACTTGAAGACCCTAAGGTTATAGCTGCCGGGAAATACAAATGCAGGCAGGGAATTCAGGTATTCGAATTCTTTTATTCGAAGATGACGTATGTTGTTGTATGAGTGAGTTCACACACATTACAGTAAAATGGATCCAGTAAAAATACGGATTCAACAAAACATACAATTATGCATCCTCCAAAAACGAAAGATACCGTCCAAACGATCCTGTAAATACGGTTGCTCTGTGTGAACGACCTCTTACGTGGCCTTCAGTTTATGGATCGAGAATGAAGAATCTAATTATAAATTCCGGAATAACAACCACCTCTGAATTTATTTCCAACTTAACATAATCTTGAAAACCATAATTACTAAAACTTCAGCAAAACGTGGTTTTAATTAACACTTTCACACATTAAATTGTAACTTCGTCCTACCCTTCTTAGGATAATTATCTCGATCTTAAAGTAAACACGAAGATTTTGAGACACTCCTGAAAATTCAGTTTGTTTACAAACTTGTGTAATTGTTTCGGCAATATTAGGTTTCGGTACTAATTAAAGGTTTTCGGGATTTGGTGATATTTAAGAGAAGGGTTTTTAGTTAATCTGATGGTTATTTAATAACCATTGTGGTTGTCTATCGTTGATAGCTGAATAATTTCTGCTATATAAGTAGACCGTATCGTAATTTGTGATTATGCGTCTCATAATCTTTAAAACGTCTTTAAATAAAAATACTATCAATAACTAGTATCTTAGGGTTATAAAGAACAATGAAAGGAGCCGAGCATAGAGCCAAACATCGCTACGGTATAATATATTTTCAAGTTCTTTCTAGTGAGTGCACACGTGCCTTTACTCTTCATTTTTACACCACATACCTTAACTTACCCTATTATTATGGGAGAGGAACTTCTAGCCATATTTCTTGGCAAGTTAATCCTTCTCGAAGATAAAGCACGTTCAGTCAAAGTCAAACTAATTATTATGATGTGAAACTTTGGCGTCGCCATCCAATGTACATAGGCATTTTGGTGAAGTTATTATTTTATTAATTTTGTCTGACACTGTAACGTTCTTCTACACACAGTGCCGGCGGCATTCAAAGCCGCCGGCTTTGCAACACGAAGGAGCCGCCGCGGCATGGCCGCGAGTATGCCGGCGGGTTACGCGGCTTGCTGGCGTCAGTTCGTTCCTGGTATTCAAGCGGCGTTCTATGTGACTATCACAACCGGAATGATGCTTGGCGGCTTTGCGCGGCTTGTGCCGGCGGCATGTGTGTAGTAGCCTTAAACGAATAGAAAACTATGTATAAAAATAACAAATAGGTTATTAACAAAAAAAAAAAAACATTTGTTTTAAATTTCCGATTCGTGATCATGGCCACTAGCAAGTGCCGAAATATCGGAAACTCAAAACAAAAATAAAAAATTATTGTAAATAACACGTTTCAAGTTCAAATCTCTCTTAAAAAAAGCCCTTTTACCTAAACGTTTTATTATTAATTGTGAGTAAATACAGTTTTCAACGAAAAAAAAAGTTTATTCACCTACCTTTTACTCATACAAAACCCAGTGATGATCCGAAAATATCCCAAACAAAGAAGAAAACAACTTTGATTGATACATGCGTGAGTGTTTTTTCGCAATTTTTTAATAGAAGCCCTTTTGTAGCTCACTTCAGGAGATACGTGACTGTTTTGTGCTGTTCACGAAGGCTTTTTTCATGTTAATGTAAATGACTGTCGATATTGCCTGTATTTATATATTTTTCTTGGCAAATAGCTTCCTGATCTATTTATCAAAGCCGTTTTTTTAGTTATGACTGTGTATTTCTTCTTATACAGTAAAATTACAGTAATTTTCCTTAAATTATGGAATACTAAATTTACTTACCAGTTCAGGATATCTACTGCTACAATTCATTAGAAGATGTCGGAGTTATTTTAGTACTTGCATTGAAATGTTGATATTAATATGGATCTTCCCGGGATTTCTAATAGACAATCTTGTGTGGAAAACACTGTACAAATAAGTAATAATAATGAAAATATCAGAGATAGATTAGACAAATAAGCTGTGTAAATAACTTTTTATTTAATAAATCACGGGATTTTTCTGCTCTTTAAAAGTAATTACGGGATTTTGGGCATATCCACTTTATTCTTTCGCTGTATGAAATCAGTGTATTTAAACGAATAACTCTACCTTAATTCTGACGTATGTTCATTAGTTTTGAGTATTGCTACGTTTGTGGATTTTAAAAGAGGATTTTATGTTTTTGAATTTTATAACTAAAATAAAACCAGTTAAACTATGAAAGAAACATTTTATTTTTTTTATAGTTTTTCACTAACAGTGCATTCACAGTTAAAGTTTCTTAGGGCAAGAAACTATTTATTAAAAATTAATAGTAAAAGAAAATCATATACATTTTCGAAACAGCGTGACATACAAATAGCTTACATAGATAGTGAAATATATACTTTTTCTCTAATTTCATTAGACTTAAAGATTCGTGACTATTATTATTAAGTTCTACAGAAGGCCGTGTTCTTAGGCATTAATAATAATAATAATATAAAATAATGAAGATTACGCGTTACTTAACGATGCACAGAAGTATCCTACAAGATTTACATTTTTTTAAAGGACAGAGTTAAATTTCAAGTTTACATTAATATACATACATATTAAGCCTATATAAAATGTATATAAAGTTGGATATATATATATTTATGAAGAGGTAAAACTAGGTACTTATGTACAAGTAATGAAATATTCTCTAATATTATTAGGTCTGTTTTTTCTATTGATAAATTCTAGAGTGGACTAGCTTCCCGTTGGGACAATAGTATGTATACATAAACATAAATATACATACAATTTCGAAGTAAATTATAAAACCTTTATTAATTCAAAACATGCTTGAAAATTAGTTGATATTTTTAAATTACTATGATTTTTTCTAGGCCTATAATTTTTTGAAAGACTAGTAGTACATTATGCTTTTTATTTATCGAGACTTAAAAGGATTGAATGGTGTTTGGTTTCTTAAATAGTTCGTTTTGCTTCAGATTTAGAGTGTATTTGTTATTGTCTATTAAAGTAGTTGTAGGTACTATTATTTTAAACTATTATTTTCTAATTTCTATAGGTAATGATGATGACTAGTCAAAACTATTATTAATTCAAAATTATTTTGTATGACTGCACAATTCAAATCAAAATTTCAGTTTGAAGTATTTTAATTATCGGATATTTTTTTATATCTTTTAATACTCATAAAAAATTTGGTCAGCCGTTGAAATTAAACGACAAACAAAAAAAAATTGTTATTTTTCTTTTTCATTTAAAAAAAATCCATTTTGAGATTAAATAAATATTTATACAAAAACTTGAATAAACTTATTTTTACAGTCACACAAAATAATGAAACACTAGAATTACTTAAAACTAGTGACTAGATGAGAATGTTAAAAGTAACCTATGCGATATGTGACGCAAACGCTTTAAAGCATAGCATAATGAACCTTAACCTAATAAACATACGTATTATATTCTAGTATGCTAAATCACAACACTGCAAAATTTAAACATGATTACGAGTGGAATGTATTTAACGCTATAAGAGTACTTATCGCTTGATAAATAAATAAATAATACCCGTAAGTACATACTGAACTTTTCCTAGGATATATTGGATTAGGGGTAAGCCATTATGGTCCTTAAAGGCTCGCTTTAAAAGAAAATCGAAGCTGAAATGGCCGTGGTAAGACGGGAGTTTACTGTTCTCGATATATCAACGTAAGCCAATATTTATTTGGGTTAAGCCAATGAAATAAAGTTTAATAAAATGTATTTTTTTGGATCGAAGGAAGTAACCTAAACAACGTTATTTTTTGTTAAACCCCGATACACCTGTCTAGTATTTTTGTATAAAGAATCTATGTACAAAATTTCAAAACTGTGTCATGTAAAATCATAAGTTTGTTATGTTACCTGGTTGGGGTGCTAAGACAGGAAACCTCCACGTGCGCCCGTGGACTGGAGTTCCGTTTCGGATACGTCCGGGGGGAAGACCAGTTTTTCGGGCCGGTGCACCCTGGGATGCGGGCAAAAACTCTTCCTTAGGCACTGTGTGCCTAAGGGGTCTCTTTGCCCGTATGCGAATAGCCTGTCAGGTGGACGCTCCAACGCGTGTCCCTTTGAATAGCAGAGGGCACAGCGGCGGAGCGGGCTTGCGGACGGTGAGTAATGGGTAGCTCGCCGTCCGACCAAGGACCAAGCCCGGGTCGGTGGCGCGTCGTGTTTCGCGCCAAATGCCTGCTGGGGTCGCGGGTTTTTTCTTAACCCAGGATACCGTGACCCCGGAACGTAAACGGCATCCGAAGGAACACGGGTGGATTTTAATCAGTAAGAGTCTGACAGTCCCTTCCGCCCTACCCAGGGCGGGAGGACTCATTTGATGATTTTACCACCCAAAAAAAAAAAAAATGTTACCTGGTTGTCCGTTCAAAAATATGCTCATTTCGAGGCGGTTCGCGGTATCCCCGCTCAACACACGCCTCCTGTGTCGTTGATAATAATTAATAGTTTGGCAATAGGTACTTACCCGTACAGTGATTGTATTGTAATAATAAACTGGTGACAATATTATATTTAATTAAATGTTTTTGAAACTAAATACCTATAACATGATGTGAAATTATGGGAATTGATTCCGTTACTGATTCTGAACAAATTATATATAATTTTCGTACAAACAAAAAAAATATAAATATTCAAGAAAATTTGGAAAAATTTATAAATTTCGACAGGTATACGTAAATTTTTCTACCTTGTATAGAGAACTTGATCATATTTTTGATTCGTGGTAAATATAAGGTACCTATTAGATGCAAACGCAGTGTCTCAAAATGTAACTCTTGATTGATGAAAAAAAAATATAGTATTATTTAACATTTTAAATTACAATATCTAATAGTATTCAAGGTATCGCAGTAAGCACATTAACTATTTTAGAACATACGCTTTTTTGTAAGTATGTATATTGTTCAGAAGTCTTATTATATACAATGCCTAACACTATTAATAAATACGGTGAATTAAAAAATTGTACAAAAGTTTCTCGTTTTGAAAACCTTAGCGTCAAGTTAGGTACTAAAATTTTTGGTTCCATTGAGAAAGACAACATCATAATTATACATAAATAAATATTAAATGTGTACATACAAAGATGAACATGTTTCGTTCGTATAATATTCTGTAAAATATAAAAGAAATTTTAGCATTGCTATAAATTACAGAATAAAAAGAATGAGTAGTAGAAAATACAGATTTTTTTGCTATATATTTTTTTGTTTTGTTTTGGCTCATTCAATATTTTGCGTCCCTAAAATAAGCCGAATTATTTTACAAAGCTGAAATAAGCATGAAACATTAAACTGCAAACAAATAATTATTTCTTAAATAATTTAAGATTCCGAAAAAAAATCTACTGAAATATTCATTTCGACTATTATGCTATGTAATGACTTCGAATATAATTATTAATGTATACGCTAATATAATCTGAATGAATTATTTCTATAAGCAAAACACACTTTGCCTTAAATTAGTTTATCTACAGCGTTGCTATAAATCTATGTAAGTCGTAATTATCCCAGGTTCAACTTTATATACATATTCCTTACGATTATATAGTAAAGCTTCACATAGATCCCTATTAGTTATGTCTATATGAAAATGTGTTGGTACAAACACGATTAGAGATACATGAACTATTTATTATATGATCTTTAGAAGCTAGGATGCCTTTGAGTTTGAAATTTTTCTAAATATTTTAACTCGACAAAAAATCTGAGCTA
The DNA here is from genome assembly GCA_954870645.1 of Agrotis clavis. Lineage (NCBI taxonomy): Eukaryota > Metazoa > Arthropoda > Insecta > Lepidoptera > Noctuidae > Agrotis > Agrotis clavis. The sequence goes on from OX940925.1 coordinate 9,817,679, forward strand.
TTGAGGGTGTTACAACTATTTTCATTTCTTTTATGGATATGAAACAGAACTGAACTCAAAATTAGATTGCTAACAAGTAAAAATTCAGCATTAATTACACCGCTATTAACAGTGAGAACATACAATTAGATATTAATATACGGAATATATCAGCATCTCCATTTGCACTATAATTACATCTAATAGAAAAGCATTCAATATCAACCACAACAGCCATTAAATTCTTAGCTCTAAACACGGAAAAAATAAGGCATTCTGTTAACAAGTTCTAATTGAAGAGCACGTGTGCAAACTGCACCCAAAGTGGGTACGCAACACCTAAAGTGGGAACGTAACCCCCAAAGTGGGTATGCAACACCCAAAGTGGGAAAAACAACATCCAAAGTCGGAACGTAACACCCAAAGTGGGTACGCAACACCCAAAGTGGGAACGCAACACCCAAAGTGGGAACGCAACACCCAAAGTGGGTATGCAACACCCAAATTAGAAAATTATGAGTGTTTTTCGCATGAGTGCTTTTCAAATAAGTATGCTCTACAAAATGCCTCCAAAAAACAGCTTTAAATATAAACGAGTATTAAAACTTCCAAGTGACATTTTCACACAAAACAGTTGATAAACAAAGTTTTTAATAAACGCTTTACAAAACAATTATAAGATAAGTATTTACAATGTCAACAGTTGCTACAAAGTTCAAACGATTTTGGTCTAATTTCAATTTTGTGACTCCGTTGCTCCACTGGATTCGTCGTTTTCAATATCATCCGGTTTTGTCTGCCCTATGTTGAAATCTTTCAACGCATCCTGTATATGCTTGACCTGTCAAAGAAAAGCTATGTTAGGATATTATAATTTGCAACTTGTATACAATTAACTTGTATCATGGAAATTATACATGTTACTAGTATACAGATTGTATACAAGTTGAACAAACCTGCATACAAGCTACAGGTTGTAAGTAGATAGTTTGAAATTGTACATTTTGTTTCAAGTAACTGTCAATCTACTCAATTGTGAACTATGCAAGAAAAACCTGCATGCAATTGCACGCTCTCGAAAACATGTTTCCAATTAAAGCTACTTGTATGCAAATGTGACCTCATACTTGTATGCGAGACTTGCGTAATGGAAACGAGTCTTAAGAGGTGAAACTCAAAAAGAAAGAAAAAGAACGTGTTACTAATCTCAAATCAGTATAAGATAAAGAAAACGTAAAAATATCTGCAATATCGAACTTTCATAGAAAAATCATAAAGTTTATCATCCAATATTTCTGTAGGAAGTAAGAAACTCGTCGAAATAAAAATGGTTGTATCACTGACTTTGGAATTGAAAAATTGTTTGATATCGAAAGCCTCTGGATTTATTTAACTTTATTTCAGAAGTAAAACGAAAGTTACAGTTTACAAATGGTACCTCTTTTTTATAGATTTTCAATTAAAACTATTGTGGTTCGCACTGGCTTGTCCGAAATCCCATACATGGATTACTTTAAGTAGTCAAAATCGACTGTTTCAAGCTGCGATTGCTTGGCAAACCCCAACCTCCTGCATACATACATACTCGAAAACGGTCGAGTAGTCAAACTTCAAGCAGTCGAAAGGCATTCACTAGAGTCCGTCTATGCGGTTTAACACACATCCACCGCGCATCCGCGCGGATGAACGAAGCTCACCGCTTCTCCGCGCGGTACACTGTCGTTACAACTTTACCGCCTCCACATAAAGGGTGTTGTGTGAGGCTTTCAAAATATTTATACCATGTTTCGTCTAAAAAAAGAAATTAAAAAATCTAATGACAACATCATTATGGCACAACGTACTACTTATAGCGAAGCCCATAATTATAAAATCTCTGAGTCACTTTTTTCATATTCCAAGTTTCTCCTTTAATTTCAGCTTTCACATTAACGTTGTTTTTTTTTTGAGGTGACAGTACCCTTTTGTCCTCCCTGACCCTTATTCACGCCAAGGTCTTTTATAACTTTAGAAATATCTACAAGAATATGAACTAAGTCTAACAGTAATTAGTTTTAAGTGCTTTATGAATATTCAAGGCGTTATGTACGACCTATTTTATAGGATGAGTGTAGAGCCTAACTAATTATATCCAACCTCGTTTGGTATGCAACGGCAGAATTTTGTCAACTTATTAGTTTCCAAAATTCTTGAGAAGATTTTTTATCTTCAAACATTTTCATTTTCAAGTAAACTTCTCTTTGTGAAACAATATATTTTTACGTCTCGAGTCAACCTAATCTCTTTTATTTTATTATCATACTTGTTAAACAATTTAATTGAAAAGCAACCACAAACTTGTAAAACAATTCAAAGACATAAAATAAATAATGATAAACACAAACAAAACCAATTATTCCGAAAGTATATCTAACTGCCACTGTAATCATAATTGATCAATCATCCATCTATCAATCAAAATGGCAATTTCCACTTAATAGATATAAACTTACCTGAGAGGCAGTAGGGTCGGTTCCAGGGTGCATGTACTTGTGAAGGAAATAACAGGTTCCCGGAATGTCCTTGGGGAACGAGCTAGGGAGACAGGAACGGTCCCGGGGTTCCATCTCAAAACCCGGGAATTTTATTAGCCACCTGTCAAAAAAGTTGTGTTAAAAAAATGTCTGAAAAGACATATTCTATGTTCTATGATCTTTTACAGTTCACGAAAGGTTTTGGTGTACGTTTTCCACGTCAAACGTATTTGGCCTGTACAAGTGATAATCAGTTTCATTCCGTTTGTTTTTATTGTATTTTTTATACACATTAACACGAAATGGTACTTATAGAAAATTTATTTTATTGAAAGCTTTCTTCTCTTTTTCTTAAGGGTAAAGGGGTGGCATCACATCTAGCTACCCAAGTCAACCTCTCCTGCACGCGGTGCCCCTGCTGAATGACGAACGAGGCTCTGACGAAACACTCACCAAGACGCACTGGCCAGCGTGGTGTTTTAAGGCTAAACCCCTCTGTATGAATAGTGCTAATAAACCACGGCCCTCAGTTCCCAGCAGCCCCGCTATTCCGAGATCTGACAGCGACTCTGGTAACTGGTGGGTTGTATGTGATGTCCGTACTCCAGAACCATGGAAAAACGCTATAGTCACCATCATCCACAAAAAAGGAGACGTTTCAAAACTAACAAACTATCGTCCCATTAGTCTCCTTTCCCAAATTTACAAGCTTTTCACAAAGATCCTCACAACTCGGCTTACCCGAGAGCTTGACGAAGCCCAGCCTATCGAGCAGGCAGGTTTCCGCAGCGGATATTCGACCATCGACCATATCCACACGGTAAAGCAGCTAATGGAGAAGTGCCAAGAATACAACCGACCCCTGTGCATGGCTTTCGTCGATTACGAAAAGGCTTTTGACAGTGTCGAACATTGGGCTGTGTTCCACGCTCTCCATCGCTGCCACATCGATTCCCGTTACGTGGATGTGCTGCGGGAACTGTACACGATGGCCACTCTGCAAGTTCGCATGCACACCCTATCCAAACCCGTACCAATCAAGCGGGGAGTGAGACAGGGCGACACCATTTCACCGAAACTCTTCACAGCAGTTCTTGAAGACGTCATTAAAACCTTAGATTGGGACTACTGCGGTGTTAACATCAATGGTGCTTACCTGTCTCACTTAAGATTTGCAGATGACCTGGTGGTTTTTTCTGAAAACTTCGAGGATCTCCAGAAGATGCTTCAAAATCTCTACAATGCCTCTTTTGAAGTAGGACTTAGGATGAATATGGCGAAGACGAAGATTATGGCAAACTTCTCAAGCAATTCAAATCCTTCTGTCAAGGTCGGAAGTGAAAGGTTGGAGAAGGTTGACCGTTATGTCTATCTTGGCCATATTCTTTCCTTTGGCAAGGAACTCCAAACAGCGGAGATTTCGAAAAGAATTCAGCTAGGGTGGGCTGCATTCAGCAAATTGGACGACATCCTGAAATCAGCCAAAATTCCACAATGCCTGAAGACCCGTCTCTATAATCAGTGTGTTCTGCCAACCATGACGTACGGTGCTGAGACGTGGACGCTCTCACAGGAGGCTGTGTACAGACTCAGAGTAGCACAGAGAGCCATGGAGCGTTCCATGCTCGGCATAAAATTAATAGACCGAGTTCCAAACGTCGAAATCCGGAAACGAACAAATGTATTCGATATTGGTAACCGAGTTATGGAACTCAAATGGAGTTGGGCAGGACACCTGGCAAGGCGCGGTGACGGCAGGTGGAGTAAAGCTGTGACAGAGTGGCGTCCAAGAAATGGAAAAAGGAGTGTTGGTCGTCCGGCGGCGAGATGGGCGGACGACATTGTTGCCATTGCGGGAGTGTCCTGGATGAGGCTGGCGCAAGACCGTGGAGCTTGGCACAAGCAAAGAGAGGCCTATACCCAGCAGTGGGTGAAGACGGGCTGTGGATGATGATGATGATGAAAGCTTTCTTAAGACATTCTCCTAATAATTCTCAAATTTAACCCTGTCGTTGTATTTAGTTTTGAATTTAGAATCAATATTGTAATTAAAATTTTAATGGTCATGAATTCTGGAGAACTGCCTCCGAAAAATAAACATTTGTTTTTATCTGGCCCAATTCTTTTTCCAAAAAATACATTCTTTTTTGCCTTATTCAATATCTTTCTAAGACAGAACGATAGATTACCACCTTTTATTATTATCTATTGATTCATTATTTTACTTAATAATTACATTTTTAAATGTTTTTACCAATTTATTATTGTTATTATTGTATCTTCACTAAAAAACTACACAAAAGAGAAAAGCGGTCGTTTGGAAAGACTTTTGCCAAGTACAAGAAGGAAATAGGTACAAGTAAAAAAAAGGCTTAAGCTGGATCACTCATAACCACAAAATTGTTATAGGCACCCAAGTTGCCATGTTACCTATCTTCTTTGTGGACTGTACTCGTTATTCACTTAAGAGCTACTTTATAGAGTAATTGCGGTATTTCAGAGTTAGCCTTTGTAGTGGAAGTAGAACGTGGGATGACGGGGATGTTTTCTTTGTCGAAGCATCGGTAAAGTATTTTATTAAACCAAGTTTCCAAATTTAAAAAAAAGCCGTCCTTGAGTTGATGAAAATCGTTATTATTAGATTAACTGAACTACATATTGGGGTTTGAATCAGGTAGATTTTGAATAACTACAGTAATAAGGATAATTTGGCGACTATGGCAAACTAGACTATTTGACAACTGAAACACAGGTTTTTATAAACCTAAATCAAGCACACAAAACTGCTAAAAGTGGACAGGTTTGGAAGAGACCCATACCTACTCAGTGTATGTGGTGTGTTGGGTAAATTCTTCTTGGGGTTAAAATGATGATGCAGACTTCCAGGGTATTGCGTTATATTCATTAGAATATTTATAAAAAAATATATTAAACCCCACAATAAAAAAAAAATGTGTAAAACACATTTTTTATATCATCTGAAACTTAAATCTTTAAAAAATAATTATGGATGAAAACCCAAATACTTTATTTTACAGATTTCTAAAAAAAAATAATAATTAAACATTAAAGTTACTTTAAAATATAAAAAATCTGTGATAAACGTCATAAAATAATTATTTGAACGTTAAAATTAAACGAAAAAAAAAAAAAACCTCCCGAAAGTATTTCTTGTGTTTTAACTTGAGCGTAAAAGTCTGCAATCAATGCGGTCTTTCGCAGTTCACTAATGGGCGTAGGCCTGTCCCCGTTTGTTCTACATCACGCTGTCCTCTGTTTTCCACATGTGGTGGGTACATCTAGCTGGGGGTCTTCAAACTAGGACTCGTCAGTTTCGTATAAGGCTGTTTTTCCACCAGAGATGCGCTATGCTACGTTGCTGTGGATGAGTTTGATATCCACCAATCATATTCATTGGTTTACATAGCACAGCACTGACTGGTGGAAACGGATTCAACTAAGATGTGTTTTTATATGGATACATCGCATAGCTCGAGGCCTCGAGCTTACGCATCTTCGTAGCGCAGCTACGCATTTTCGTAGCGAAGCTAAACATCTTCATAGCACATCTTACTCGCACAGCTACATAAGGCAGCATCAGTGGAAACGGTCACACAGTTTCGTAACACAGCTTTTACATCCTTGCAGCACAGCTACATGGCACATCTCTGGTGGAAACGCTCCCTTAGACCCGAACAAGCATAACTTTGAGTTCCAGCGTTGGGAACTTTACTCTCAATCTAAAAGGAAAATCTACCCCACAACATCTATTCGACTAGGTTATGTATGCAGGTCATATCATAAATTTTTCATACGCCCATGTAACACCCTAAAAAATATATGAGAGTGAGGTCATAAAACACACACCCTTTCACGCCAAAAACTAATGGATCATAACTGAAAGTCCGCAATGAATTTTCATGAACAAAGTACCTTTTTTGACAGCACCTTGTTGAAGCCCCTGTGTCAGGCAAAATCTTCAAGGTCAAGGAAATCGGTTTTCTTATGAAAAATAAATAAATAAAAGGAACTGGTTCTGTTAACAGCAATATTAAAAGGTTTAGATAATAAACTGTTTTATTATTAAGACGTACCCTGTAATCATTTATTATTAAAAAAACATCAGTCTGGAAACTTTATGTACAAGTGGGGAATGTTTGTTATTGCATTTGAGGTGGAATTCCTCGCCGAGCCAAAGGTTAGGGTGGTGAACTGAAAGGCTTAAAACTATTTTTGTTATTAATTATAAGCACATTATGATTTTAATTCCCATTTTTCCGCTTTTCTTTCGCCTGTTTGAAGGACCCTAATGAGAAAAAACATTATTTTTAAATAATTTTGACGATAAAGCTCGTTTTGATTCAAATGTTTGAATCCATCGGTAGACAACAAACTAACAGATCTACATAGTAACTTGAGTAAGCACCATTCAGTCCGTTTTGAATGCATTATATTCACCGATCAAAGGCATTGCAATCAGTCTGCCTCAGTAACTGATAAAGAGAGGTATTCTAGCGCATCGAAGGATCTTCAAAGCACTCTCTTGGATTAAGCTAGCTTCTGAACACAGCCATAGAAGCATTTGTTAAGGTAAGTACATTTAGATGGGCTATTTATCAGGTGACAATTGACGAGGACAAAACTTTCTTTTTTTTTAATATTGAGAAAGTCCAGATAAAATTTATACTAGTTTTTTTCATGCGGTTACCGCATGAAAAGTCATTAAATGGATCATTTTAACTTTCTAACGACACGGTTGGCGAACCGCTATTTAATAAATAAATAATAATAATAAAAAAAACTACTGCACAGCGTGTTGCGGGTTCGATTCCCGCACGGAACAAAATATTTGTATGACCTACAATTAGTTGTTCCGGGTCTGAGTGTTTGTGTATATGTGTTTCTGTGTTTGTAAACGCATCCACGACACAGGATAAATTCTGGGTGGCTTTAAAAAAAAAAACAAATACTCCTTGTTCCTTCAGTCACCCTAGCCCTTTGTGTTCTAAGGCCACCTGCGAAGGACACATAAGAAACCTGCTTCAGTCTTATTAGGTATTTTTTGCCTCGCCTACTCTATCCCACTCTTGGGCCAAGGCCTCCTTCCATTCTTTCAACATTTCAGGACCCCGTGCGTCCTCTTTCCAGTTTGGAACTAGTTATATTATATCGTCAGCATTGCGCTCCAAAAATCAACCGTCTAAACGTACCTTTATCGAATACCTATTTATAGTCTACTAGCAACATTACATAATATTGAGATGTCTATCAGTCTTCCTTAGACCCATTGCAGTGATTTGAGGCGTGAGCAGAATTCCCTCTGATTTGGTGAGTGGGTGAGCATTTCGCATTCAAGCCTGGCTTCCGGCCATCATTGTGACAAATTGGTCAATCAATTTTAGGTAACTGTATAATATCTACAGAACCCAGCATTAAAAATAGTATGGCATATTGTATTAAAAAGTTCGGCTTTCTCTGATAAGGTTTGTTCGAACTCCGGAGACGGTTCTTAACACCGGACTTGTAAACCTTGTCATGATTCAGTTAAAACGGTACGGACGAAAATTATGAACTCTAACTGAACGACTCTATAGTTGGTGCCAGTTAAGATGGCAATAGCGGTCATTGACCTTTACCTAATAAGTCCTCGTATAATGACATAAGATCAGAATTAGCATTTTTCTGTGATATGATAGTGTTTAATTGTGAGTCTTTAATATAAAAATAATATAAAATCTGAGGTATAGGTGAAATGTTTTAACCATTTTGATATCTTATGAATACTTAGATACTTATATTCTTACAATATACTTACTAATTTAATCGGTATTTTATAAAAATGCTAATTCTGAGCTTATGTCATTATACGAGGACTTATTAGGTAAAGTTCAATGACCGCTACTGCCATCTTAACTGGCACCAACTATAGATAATACGAGTGCGTGACGTAAATGTAAACTTAATAATGTTTTAATTTTTTTGGGAATAGCACAATCATAATTCGCAAAAAAAAAAAAATGCATAAAGTATAGTAAATAATGTATAGGAAAAGCCATTCGAGCTCATTCGTGTCATGTCGCGGAATTAAAACTAGATATTTTTCATAACATTTAAGGGGATTGGTCAGTAAAAATACGGTTTTTATTTTTTACTTTTCTTCGTACATATCTGGACTACAGATCTTACAACTTGGAATATAGTTATTGACTATATGATCTAAATTCTCACAAAGTTGAAAATACGATTCAATGAAATTTTCTCGATACAAAAAAAATGCAAAGTTCGGTCTTGTTTTTTATTTTTTGAACTTTATGGAATAACTACTATGAGTTATTGAAAGGATGTTGTTTTAAATTGTAGAAAATACTAGTATCTACATTCTGTAAAGACATTTTTTCAATTAATAACAATTTTAATTCATAAAAAGACGTCAATATGTTTGGGCACATACGCCGTTTTATTCTGAGCACACATTCACTATCGTCCTCTCATCTTTTGCCTTTTAAAAGTAGTGTCATCACTTTCGTTCCTTGACGAATCAGTCAGCCAGCGTGGCTCTAACAGGTTAGACCTGCGACACTTTTTTTCAGACCGCGGCTGTCAGATTTTCGTACCTAATAATAAAATTGGAAATGGATAAAAAGATCGAGAAAATAAAAACGAATGATACGTAGGCTTATAGATTATTCAAAACTATGTTTCGCTGTGTTCAATGGGACGTGATTAAACGGACATGACTGTAAATAAGTCACGTAAACTTTCTATTTTAAATAACACATTATTTTCATTAATAAATCAAGAATAAAATAAACCAACCTTACTGAAAATCATCGCAGGAAATTCCAGACGACCCCTACAGAGCAAACAAGGCAAATGTTAGAATACGTATGATTCTATACATTACGAATAGTTCCTATCAATATAATAAATTACTCACAGTGATATTATATCAATGCTATCGTGATATCGTACTATTGTTGTCGGATGGTTCCTCTGTGTCCATCCTCCTCCCATGTAATCTTTATGCATCTAAATACCATTTCACATGAACTAATGATAAATGCACTGATTTGCAGTCAACAATTTGAGACAATATGTTACTGAAAACAATTTCTAATCGTATCAAACTGCGATATAGGATAAGAAGCACTTCACTTTTATTATTATTTATTTAGTTTCGTCACAGATTTATAACAATTTCGAAGAAACAGGATTAAAATAAATTAAATGAAAACTGCTGTTGTCATTTTGAATACTTCAAAATTACTTGTCAACTACAAATAAGGCATAGCACCCACCACCCTGTTAAATATCGCCTATAGTATAATGCTGCGACTGCGAATTGGTGGTCATTGCTGTCTCACAGCGTGTTCGGTACAAGTTGCTTCTCGCTCTATTTATTGCTTTGGAGGCAAAAAAAATGATTAGCACTGGGCTCATTCTTTTGAAGCCGATAGATATCTCTCAAAGGTTTCATTTATCAGAAAAGTGATATTAAGACCTTGTCCCAAAAAAAAATGATAGGATATTAAAGAATGAAGATTCAATTATAAAGAAGTGACTGACAATAAAACTACAATAATCTGTGTACCTGTACCTCATAATATACGAGTAAAAAACTACTAAGTCCCTTTTACGCGGCGCTAGTGTCTGTCATTACATCAAAATGCATCAAAAATTAGTACCAACACCAGGTGGTGGAGGACAGGGTGTTAAGCACCCTTAGCTTTCCACTCTCATAATAAAGATATAAAGATATCACGCAACCAGCTTTGTGAAAGGACGTTAATAAAAGGAGCGTGTGTTTGGGGCTTTTTCTAGCGTGGTAAAATAATCAAATGAGTCCTCCTACCCAGGGTAGGGCGGGAGGGACTGTCAGACTCGTAATACTTACTAAAATCTACGATGTCGTTCAATAGCCCTTTACGTTCTGGGGTCACGGTATTCTAAAGAATACTGAAAACAACACAACTCACATGCCTATGCCCGTGCGCGCGTGTGTTTGGGGGTTAATAGATAATTGGGTATTGTCACTTTCGCAAGGTATGCCAATTTTATTAATTTTCTACCAAATAGTAGTTTTTTTCGTTATCTCGGGACGTCATAATCTGTGTCAAAGTGTTATAAAATAAATTTAAGAGTGTGAATGATAAAAATATTTACAATATATTTATCCACATCAATAAGTATTTCTATCATTTTGTTTTAGTAAATGTTTCGATATCCTTATATTAAAATATTTATATTATAGTAATACATGTATTTTGCGTAAAGGGAACACTTTATGAAATGTCGAAGTTGACGAAATGAAATACATAAAACTTTGGATTGCGTTAATTTCGCGATACTGGCGCCTGCTGGAGGCGGTGCGTGGCAACTTTTCCGACTCATCAAACGACGCGTTCGCTTTGACACACGGCCTTAATGTCATGGATTTCCGCAAAGTAACGCCTGATTCCATAATTTATCAGAGTTAGTTGCTAACACAAGGTTAAATTGACAATTTGTCATACAATATTGTCAATTTAACCTCGTGTTAGCAACTAACTCTGAGTTTAAAAGATATCTCGGGTTCGTGCAAGTGGGCCTAAGTCCACCATTATGTCACTAAATCTGTCAGTTTTAAATCTCGATCTGTCATATTAATGACTTGATACTGCAATCTGCTTGACAGCACATTTTAATAAAATAATGTAGCGTTAAAATCCTTTATAAGTTAAATCAAACATTATTTAAATTCAGCACGATTAAATACGAGTATTAAATTCATTAGAGCGTTGATAATTATAATTTGAAAACCACTGAACACCATTTTACGAAATTAATTCACAAACACTTTTTATACGTATAATTATTAGTATTTTGTATTAATATCTGGTGTTCGAATTTATTCTTGGGTAAAGGCACGAAATTGCAGTATGATATCAGGTAACAATAATGACATTTTTCGATTTATATTATGATAAATCAATGATCTGAAAAACATCTGATCATTAAATTTTAATGTTATTTCTACTTTTTTGTTGTATTGTATATCGGACTCGTGTCTGTACCCACGTCAAAAGCGTGTTATTTGCTCGGGTATATAGTATTTTATCTAACAGAAATACGGGAGCTTTTAGGGACTGCCTTGTGTCATTTTGATGTTAAAAATTGTTGCTGAATTTCAATCTAATTTGAATACCTACCTAGCTAGTTTTTTATCTGTGATATTGTCAATAATGCTTACAACCAATATTCTAACTTTATACAAAAAGAAAAATAGAAGAATGGGATATTTATGCAGTTTTTTTTCTAAATTATTTAATAGTTGCAGGTATATTATGTTTGAAGATGGAAATCTCCGTAACCACGGCTTCTGTTTTTGCCTTTATTTACCATTAGAAACTTTCATTATTACGGCTCAATACAGGCTACATTGTATCCGGAAACCACGTGACCAAAACCGTGTGACACAATATGTCTAATTGTCTACACATCAAGCTATGAATAACCAGTATAAGCTGGCCGTTAAATGTGCGGAGAATCATAGAAACCGAGACCATGGTAAACTGGTTTGTATAGCTTGATGTGAAAACTAGTAAAAAACATAAAATTACCAACTTACTCATAAGTGGTAGGACTGACGTTGATCTTCAAAGGCTCGGAACCGGACTCGAACTTGTTGGCAAGCGTAACGTTGTGTCCGAAGAGACAGTACTTCAACATCGTCTTGCCAACGACTCCAGCTAACACTGTGCCGGTATGCAGGCCTATACGCATCTAGGGAGGAACAAAACATACCGTTAGGGTAGGGTTTATGAAAAATTGTGGGAAATGATTTAAAAGTAGAGGAATCATCATCATGTCAGTCTATTGCAGTCCACTGCTTGACATAGGTCAGCTCCCAAGGAGTGCCACAACGCATAAAATAAGGGAATACAAATAGATATTGGAAGAACTATATCAACTGTAATAAAAAAAAAAAAACTGTTGTATCCTGTAACAACGTAGGAAGAGATTTTTAGGCTATCAAGAAAAACGTGGTAATGCTCGTAACACTGAGTTGCATAATGCAATGCCCTAAAACCCCATATTAACGGTTGATTTATACCATAAAGGTGTTCTTTTTGTTGGTACCTGTAATGAAGGGAGATCTGCCGATTTCCCTGAAGCGGAAACTCATCGATATGTGTATCCTGCCCGTCCTAACCTACGGTGCTCAGACCTGGTCGCTCACCGAGTCGCAGAAGTTCCGCCTTGGAGTGTGCCAAAGAGCAATGGAGCGCAGCATTCTGGGTGTAAGAAGATCCGATAAAATACGTAACACCACGCTGCGCTCTAAAACTGGAATAATTGACGTAGGTAAAAAGGCTGCCAGGCTCAAATGGGATTGGGCGGGTCACGTCATTCGCATGCAAGATAGTCGCTGGGCAAAAATATGCACTCAATGGGTGCCTGAGAATGGACGAAGCCGCCGAGGCTGGCCCAAAAAGATGTGGCAGGACGATCTAGATGCGTACCTACCTCGATGGCTGGTCCGAAGTGGTACTAGTAAAGAACACTTGGAAGATATGGGGGAGGCCTTTGCCCAGCAGTAGGACATAAATGGCTAATTAAAAAAAAAAAAACCTCTTTGGTATTAAGTAAAATAGCCTATTGATAAAAATGCATGTGATTTTAACTACTGATCAAACGACTCTCCCTTAGAAAATTTTCTTTCATGAAAAGTTTGTAAAACCTTGATTAAGCTTTGCGTCAACGCCAACGTGTGACGGCAAACTTAGATGTTTACTTTCCGAGGCGTAAACTGTTGATTCTTTGAGGGAAATAGTTTGCGAGAGCACACAGACTTGCTGTCTTTAGTAGTTTTACACCCTGCTTTCATTAGTATTAAAACGACAAGTTGACTTGTGTTGACAGGTACTATACGACAAAGTTTACAAGAAAAGTGACGCCATTTTGTGACAACAACTGAGTTTAATAACATTTCTATCTCTACCTTTTAGGTACGATTTCACCAAAATAGTGTGCGGCACATTTATTAGCACACCTATTCAGTGCGCGTACTAAAGTGGTATCGTGTTTAGCCTCTGTGTCCACCAGTCCACCGGCAAAGCTGCGCGCGAACTTTTGTTCGCGCATATTGCAGTACATTTGTGCGCAAAAATCTTCACTGAACCAAGTCTAGCAATGTGCCCGCATTAATAGTGTGTCCGTGAACATTCTTAGAATGTTCGCGCACAATTTGTTCATGATTGGTTGAGTGAGTCCACCGCATAGTGCCGCACACCGGTGGAATCGAATCTTAATGTTCAGCCCGTGTGCTACCAGGCAAACATACCTTGATAGGATTTCCTTCGTGCGTCAAATGCTGCGCACACGTCTCGACCATGCGCAGTGCCATCCACGCGATCTGTGGCGCGTGCGTATCGATCTTGCGATGTAGCCCACTCGCCACGCAGTATGCATCGCCTATTGTTTCAACCTGCACAGAAGATTAAAGAATATTGATAAGCTAACGTAGATGGAAAATAACGAAAAGTATTTGATCGCTGTTAAATATTAAGAAATTCGAAAAAAAAAATATTTGGAAATAAAATGAATGACTGAATTATTTTGAATTTCATAATTTTGTATACAAAGAATGCCAGCCTTAGTTCCAACTATGACCACGCTATTAAAGCAAAATGCTGCAGATGGTTTTGTAAAAAATTGAAATAGAATGATTTCAGGCTACACCATGGTTTATTATGCCACGGGACTAACTTAGAAGGTCTCCGTGACCCTAGAACGTGCAATCCAATTATGGAGCGGGATGGATTTTAAGTCATTAACAGTCCCTTCCTCTTCAGCTACGGCTAAAGGACTCATTTGATGAATTTACCAATCCAAAAATAAATTGGTATGTACTTCAAAACATATTGCTACATAACATTACGGACCGTATGGTCTTGCCATCGAATCGGTCACTAAGCAGAGCCGCCCTGTGTGCGAATGTACGGCGCACTCAGGCGCCAAGGCAATAGGGGCACCGGATGAAATGCCATCGGTCACACTATGGCATCAAATTCATTCATCCTCAACAGCTAAAAAACAGTATTTCAGAAGTCATCCTTACTACGTAATTATAATCAAAACAAAGAGTATCTAAGGTAAAACGATCCTACCATTTACTTCCTCAGAAACTTCAATTTTCATTATTACAAAGCTTCCATAATAATTATCCGACATCTTTGAGACAGTTTAATAACAAGAGTAAATTATCCTCAGTAAATGACTATTAATTACATAGAACAGTACTTATAATTATTTAATTAGAGCACGGATCACTGACAAACAATTTCTTTTGTTATATTTGATCTACAAAGCTCTCCTGTGTCACTTTATTAAAATTTGTTTGATATTTAATTTAAAAAAGAGATGTCTAATGTCTAAACAAGAGTTGGGTTGACACTTGATGGTTTATCTTTTTGAAGTGGAATAAGCGATCAAGTTTTAAACAATCATTTTGAATAAGATATCAAGAAATGAGATGGCTGCGAATAAAATAAATGTGGTAACTTAGAAAATTATTTTGTTTTTTAAAATAACTTAGCGTATTAGTATTAAGGCCGTGCTTATCGTAATTGACGTTGATTTTTGTCGTTATAATGTTGAATATGGCGATTCTTGTCTTATTTTATCTGTTTGATAATGACAAAAATATGTATATGCAGTTTTTTTAGAGTAGTTTTATTAACATTCTGAAGTTTTTGGATATACCTACGGCCATTTCTGCAACGAAAAGGAAACGTTTTATGAAATTCCTGTTTTTATATCGACGCAAGAAAGCAATCTTGTAGTATCTCGAAAAGTGGAACTTTACACCAGAGCCAAAAAAAAACTATTTAAAAATTTCATAACTCGTAAATTAGCTGAAATCGAGAGGTAATTTTTGAAACACATATTTCTTATAATTAAATTTTTTAGATAACACTAAAGATAGTGTTTTAAAGTTGGTATAACCGTATAACATGAGTTTTTGCGAGTTACAGCAATTGGTTTTTCAATTTGAGTCATCAATATTGCTGTATCTTGGTAGTCAAAATAGTATTAACATTTTAGACAACGATTATGATGTTGATTTTGTTGTATCTATTTGTTTTTGTAAAATAGCTGATTTTATGGTACTTACAGCATTTTGAAGTATGTTTTCTTAAAAAAGTTAAGAAAAAGTCCACGTCGTATCATAAAAAAAACCTCATAGGAAAACATGGATCATATTGCCCGACGCAATGCAATAAAAAAATCCCATTTTGCGAGATACGACAAAATCGCTTTCCAGCGTCGATATTAGTATAGGAGCCACAACGTCAACTGTTGCTATGAAAAATCGCAGCAAAAAAAGGAACTCCTACAGTTTTTTAGAACGACAGTAATGCTCTTTTTTTGTTGTTGAAAAAAGAGATGTGCATAAATGCCGTTTCATTTTTAACTACATAATAAATAGCCTGTAGATATTGGATTAGAAAGGAAATATTAATAAACATTTTTAATTACTTTCTGATCAAGTTAAGCTGACGAAGCTTAATTTTCATTAACGTGGATGAAAGATGGATTTAAACTTTCATCGGCACTTCGCTTTTCGTCAGTGATATCAACATTTGAGATCCGGTGTTGACTACTCTTCTTTATATTTTTAAATGTCGTTTTGTAAAATCTTTTAAAGGTAAGCAACATGAATAGAAAATAAATAAAGAAAATTATAAAAATAATTACAAAAAAAAAACTGAAAAGAAAACCCATATTATAGTTAGTCAAAAATTAAATCAAACAGAAATGAATGGATCAATTTTCCGGAATTCCTTCAATAAGAGCGGACCGTACCGTCGGCGACTGAAGTATTTTGTTACCAAAAGGCAGAATTTCACTCTAATTACTAACGGTAATTGTATGCTCCTTGCTTCAAATTACGAAGCTGTTTAGTTTAATTTGAATTTATAAAGAGAGCAATTTTCCAACGGTCTTCGGTATGTAGGTAATGTATATGATGTAGGGTTTCTAACATCTTTGAGGTGGAATAAATTGTTTACTGTAATCATTAAGGTATTTTTAAATAGTTTTTAACCGACTTCAAAAAAAGGAGGAGGTTCTCAATTTTTATGTATGTTCCCCGATTTCTCGAAGACGCCTGGACCGATTTGGAAAATTTTTCTTTTGTTTGAAAGGGTATACTTTCCAATTGGTCCCATGATCACCAGGTCAGGATCTGATGATGGGATCCTAGGGAAATCGAAGGCAACCTTCAAATTTTATAGGCACATAGGACCATTTTCATATATTTTCTAAAGCTGTTCAAGTACTTGCATCTGATAATCATCATCTCAGGTGGACGACCTGATGATTGAAGGTACAACTCCTTAACAGTAAGGAGTAGGCATCGATTGATTTACTTTGTGTTCGCATATCTCCGGAACTACAAGTCCGATTTAAGTAATTCTTTTTTTGTTGTACTAGGTATCATTTAACTTAAAGAATATTGCAAGTTTCATCAAAATCGGTTCAGTAATTTTTGAGATATGGAATTTTATTAGCTTATTGTGTACATGAGTGATGTAAATACCGGTGCGAAGGATTACAAAATTCTAGTGCACATGTAAGAGAATAATGTTCTTGACAAGAATTCGGGTTTAATATTTAAACTAAAATGAGTAAAATAAAAACTTTTTCAAAAAAAATGTAACCGCCTTCAAAACAACCACAAAAAAGTGTAAAATAATCTACATGTCGCAGAATGAACACAGAAGCACAATAATTTAGAATAACGCCATCTATTATCATGCTGCGGAATCAAAACAAACACAATTTGGTATCTCTATTCATTATTGTTAATTTAGAATAACGCCATCTATTATCGTCGGCCTGGAATCAAAACCGATACGCATTTTAGAATCTCTATTGATTATTGTGAATTTAGAATAACGCCATCTATCTCTCATTGGAGTAACTATTAAGTTAGAATTGACAGATTGTTTAGGAGCGTCAAATTAGTCGTAATTTGGAGATGGTTAGCATGGGGAGCAACGGAAACACCGAGCGAATAGTCGAGTCAAATGTCGATTCGGAAGTTTAATCAGCAATTCGACGTTGACAGGTAGTGACGTTGACAGATGTTGGCTAACCTGTGTGGGGTAGGCCACATGGGCGGACAGTTTAGTGAAGTGAACACTTTGCATCGGGCCGGCAAGCTGGGTAGACATCTTGGTTGCTCCGCCATGTTAAACTTCTCGCGTTCCTAAGTTTTTAATCGAGCGATATCTCGGACATCCTTGACTATTTTGTATTCAGTGTGTGTTAGCAAGTACTTAAAAGTGTTAACGAAGATTTTCTGAATGTTATTTCCGATATACCAACCCCTCTGATAACGATTCTCCGTTATCAGAAGTGGGATTGGACCACGACGACCCACGTGTTCGAAATAAAGACTATAGTGATGAAAAATGGATGTGTTTGTTGGAACCGCAATTTTCTGACACCGATTCAAGCCGTGAAAACACCTACTACGTCACCACATGGTTTTCGTTTACCGAATTTCGATCCTGAGAAAAAAAAATTGTGGATGCACGTGCTTGAGTGACGACTACAGTGATGTGCTTTCGTACCAAGATCAACATGGCGCCCCGCTTATGGTCGCTATAAGCCGCGCCTTGAAGGGAGGAGCTTCTTTCTGCCTGGCTGCCTACCGTATCGTTTCCTGGTATGACGTGGACTGATTTTAAGCGACTTTTTATTGCAAGCAATGGCAACGAGAGGGGGACAACTGCGAAGCCTCATGCATCCAGGATCACCTGCTTCCACTGCCACGGCGTGTTGAGAGGAGCGGCGCCGACTCCGGGGCGTCGAAGCCTGTTAATGAGGAGAGGTTTGACCTGTGCCTCCTGAGCGCGTCGACTGGGAACCTACCCGGTGAGCAATTTTCATTTTGTTAAGACTCTGGTGCCTTGTGTTCTTTATTAAAGTCTGTAGCCTATAGATTTTGACTTTGATGGCCCAAGTAACACAAACGTGTCTAGAAACGTACTACTAGATAGCTTATAGAATTAAATTGAATTGTCTACCATAAGAATAAAATATCTATAAGCAATCTTCTAGAACGCTTATAGACAGAGTTTAGTAAAAGTGGGCACATTCTTGTACCCTCTCTTAAGAATGAGTTAAGAAAACATGACTAGATAGAGTTCAGATCAAATTGACTTAAGAGATGTTTCTAGTGTCTCTCTAAACCGTTTATAGACCGCACGTTTATCTAGTAGCGTACTAGTAGATAGTTTATAGATAGAGTTAAGACCTGTAAAGGAATCATTGCTCGTCAAGTTTTAAAACCAAATGATCTTAAGACTAACAACTTTAAGTAACATTTTACTAGTGACGCATAATGGCGTGGAACTTACAAGAGTTATTTTACTTAATAATATTTGCATCATGGCGTAACAAATTTATTACTTTTTATTAATTTGTGTTTTAATAATGATTAAATAAGCAAATCAATATGCGATTGAAATTCTATCGTTGAATATTATGTAAAACTCTTGTAAAATAAGAGCGCCCGCTGTAAATGTAAGATTTAACATTTTTTTTTTCAAAATATGAATATTATTTGGTATAAGCAAATTTTCGAATTTACATTTTAATGCTTAAAATACTCATTTTATTTAAAAATATAGTAATTTAAAACATATAAAATGTCTAATTAGACATAATTTAATGATAAAAACATTAAAATACGTAACAAAAATTATTTGAAGCAAAAAATAGGCAATAAAAATGGCGTCCAGATAAAATTTACTAGAAAACCGATTTCTATAGAACAAACAGTCTAGAGATTTTTTTGTAGTATGGCTCTAGAATAATTTTACTTACTACATACTAAACTATCTAGTGAGAGAATAAACAGATTTAAGAGTGGTTTAAAATTATCTAGTAACTGTCACTCTGTATTCCTTTTTATCTTGTCACAGTATTTCTAGACGTTCTTCAGTGAATAGGTAATTTCATGTGTTGTGAACGTAAGACCATTTTATGCAGTAACAAACCAATATATTTAATCAATACAAGAGTGTACCCGAGTAAAAAGTATTTCTGATTTATCTAAGTATAAACAATGTGAGAAATAATAATTATAATTGTAATTACATTAATACCCTTTCATTGGGGTGGATTTCAAACAGCCAGTCTGCCATTTTGAATTTAAGTCACGTGACTATTTTTTCTATTTCTGACAGCAAACCCTTTCATTTGATACCCATATTATGGGGGTGTATTTTAAAAAAATCACATGACTTAAATCCAATATGGCGGATATTGGATTTAAGTCATGTGATTTTTTTTTTCGTACTCTTGACAGGAAACCTTTTCATTTTTGATACCCATATATCATCAACAATTTTCTACGTTTTGGAGGAAGTTACTAGGAAGTTTCGATTCTTCTTCGGTCGTCTCTTCTTCATTTTTCTTTCTTTTTAAATACAAGCTTGCGGATTTTGCGACGAAAACCACCAGATCTTTTAATTTATTTCATCTTTTCCATTGCATAAACTCATCCAATTTAAATTTCTAGTGCAAATGCACTTAACTAAGCCACTTTTAAGGATAAAAACTCTAAAAACACGACTTCTCTATCAGTTTTCTAGACAAACTTAAAAATATCTAGTAAAGTATTTTATCTAGACTGAAGTATCTATAGAAAAAAAAGATAAGAGTACCATTAGCTAAAATAGAATATCTGTAGAAAGTTTTGTCTTCAAATATATCGTTTTATCTATAAAACTACTTCAAAATAGGTACCTTTAGGCTTTTTTAACTATTTGTAGAGCATTTTATCTAGAAACATTCGTTATAACTATAAACGTACTTAAAATAAGTGTTCTATAGAACAAATGCTCTTAAAATAATAAAGCTTTAGATAAAAAACTCTATAAGATTAAATGTTCTTTATCAAACCCATCTTTAGAAAGCCCGTATCTAAAGATTAACCCTGAATAGACAGTCTATAGACAGATTGGTTTTAAAACTTCCAGACTGTGTTACTTGGGGGAGATCTGTGACATTAGTATTGAGATTTGTTTTCATGTGTTGCCTGATTGTAGCGGGCACTTGATGGATTGTGGAGAATGCCTGAGGTTCGAGTACCATTTTGAAGTAGAGTCTTTGAGTTGGATGATAAGTGTGGAATCTTATACTCTCTTCTGAATCTCTGAATAGGTCAGCTGGTCAGACCGTACCAGTAGCTGTTTCGTAGCCGTAGTCCGTATCTTATTGACATCCCGGTGGTGTCCATGGATGCGCGGTGTGCGGGTGGCACTGGTGGAGGTCGTGTATTGTGCGTTCATGATGAACGGTGTGAAACAAACAGAGGTTTGTTGGTGGGGCTAGTGTTAGCCAAAGGCCACGAATTTGATTCCTGCTTTTTGATGATTAGTTTCTTGCATTGTAATGGTACAAATTGCAAAGGTACTTGGTTGCTCTAGGATTTTCGGTCAGTCTTAATTGTGTTATGTTTAGTGTTTGAACTTAAACTTTACTTGGCTATTGCTGGTTAAGCGGTAGTGATGTTATCGCTGGTTAAGCGGTAGTGGCGTAATCGCTGGTTAAGCGGATTACGTTGGCTTTCGCTGGTTAAGCGTTAGCTGTTGAACCGCTGGTTAAGCGAGTTGTGTTGACTATCGCTGGTTAAGCGTTAGTTATGTAATCGCTGGTTAAGCGGATTACGTGGGCTTTCGCTGGTTAAGCGTTAGCTGTTGAATCGCTGGTTAAGCGAGTTGTGTTGACTATCGCTGGTTAAGCGTTAGTTGTGTAATCGCTGGTTAAACGGATTACGTGGGCTTTCGCTGGTTAAGCGTTAGCTGTTGAATCGCTGGTTAAGCGAGTTGTGTTGAGTATCGCTGGTTAAGTGTTAGTGGTGTAATCGCTGGTTAAGCGGATTACATGTTTCGCTGGTCAAGCGTTGGCTGTAGTATCGCTGGTTAAGCGAGTTGAGTTGACTATCGCTGGTTAAGCGTTAGTGGTGTAATCGCTGGTTAAGCGGATTACATGGGCTTTCGCTGGTTAAGCGTTGGCTGTTCTATCGCTGGTTAAGCGAGTTGAGTTGACTATCGCTGGTTAAGCGTTAGTGGTGTAATCGCTGGTTAAGCGGATTACATGGGCTTTCGCTGGTTAAGCGTTGGCTGTTGTATCGCTGGTTAAGCGAGTTGTGTTGACTATCGCTGGTTAAGCGTTAGTGGTGTAATCGCTGGTTAAGCGGATTACATGGGCTTTCGCTGGTTAAGCGTTGGCTGTTGTATCGCTGGTTAAGCGAGTTGAGTTGACTATCGTTGGATAAGCGTTAGTGGTGTAATCGCTGGTTAAGCGGATTACATGGGCTTTCGCTGGTTAAGCGTTGGCTGTTTTATCGCTGGTTAAGCGAGTTGTGTTGACTATCGCTGGTTAAGCGTTAGTGGTGTAATCGCTGGTTAAGCGGATCACATTGGCTTTCACTGGTTAAGCGTTAGTGGTGTAATCGCTGGTTAAGCGGATTACATGAGCTTTCACTGGTTAAGCGTTGGCTGTTGTATCGCTGGTTAAGCGAGTTGAGTTGACTATCGCTGGTTAAGCGTTAGTGGTGTAATCGCTGGTTAAGCGGATTACGTGGGCTTTCGCTGGTTAAGCGTTAGCTGTTGAATCGCTGGTTAAGCGAGTTGTGTTGGCTATCGCTGGTTAAGCGTTAGTAGTGTAATCGCTGGTTAAGCGGATTACGTGGGCTTTCGCTGGTTAAGAGTTAGCTGTAAAATCGCTGGTTAAGCGTGTAATGATGTAGACTTTCGCTGGTTAAGCGTTAGCTGTTGAATCGCTGGTTAAGGGTGTTATGTGTGCTTTCGCTGGTTAAGCGTTAGAGGGTTAATATCAATGGGTAAGCGTTGTTATTATCACTGGTTAAGTGATAGGATTTGTAACGCTGGTTAAGCGCTACAATGTTAAGTACTGGTTAAGTACTTCAGTGACTGGGTAAGTAGTAATGCATGGTGCTGGTTAAGTGCCGTGGATATGTTTGGTAGAGTCATAATGCTTTCTTAATTTTGTGCCAATTTCTATTATGTGCCTTATTCTTTCATTTTAGTTTGTTTTGTTTTGGTTTGGCAGTAGTCAACTTAACATTTAAAGTATCTAGTAACGTTATAGGAAAAATAAGGTAGCATGTTGAACAAACCTTCTTAAAATTATTTTGATAAAGGCTCGAAATGATTTTCTTGATGGTGTTGTGTTTGTAACCGGATGGAGGTTACGTTTTGAAGACCGGATGGAGGTCGATAGATTTCATGCTTATGACCGGATGGAGGTTATAATGTGTGATAGTGAAGGCCGTATGGAGGTCAGAGTATGAGCACTGCAATATTTTTATTAGTTCCCTTCATTGAATGAGTATGGGTGTTGTTCGACATGTCAGCTTTTAGAGAAAGAGTTCCTTGTGATTTTTATTAGACCCTGTAGTTATTTTGATGAGAATATCTTTTCCATTTGGGTCAGGAATGGCCGAACGGTTAGAATGATTACTGTTCGAGATTTTTTTCTCATTCCAGATTCCTCACACGAGGATGTGATGTCTCACACGAGGACGAATGTCTCACACGAGGACGTGTGAATTGTCAGAATGGCCGTGTCGCAGAATGAACACAGAAGCACAATAATTTAGAATAACGCCATCTATTATCATGCTGCGGAATCAAAACAAACACAATTTGGTATCTCTATTCATTATTGTTAATTTAGAATAACGCCATCTATTATCGTCGGCCTGGAATCAAAACCGATACGCATTTTAGAATCTCTATTGATTATTGTGAATTTAGAATAACGCCATCTATCTCTCATTGGAGTAACTATTAAGTTAGAATTGACAGATTGTTTAGGAGCGTCAAATTAGTCGTAATTTGGAGATGGTTAGCATGGGGAGCAACGGAAACACCGAGCGAATAGTCGAGTCAAATGTCGATTCGGAAGTTTAATCAGCAATTCGACGTTGACAGGTAGTGACGTTGACAGATGTTGGCTAACCTGTGTGGGGTAGGCCACATGGGCGGACAGTTTAGTGAAGTGAACACTTTGCATCGGGCCGGCAAGCTGGGTAGACATCTTGGTTGCTCCGCCATGTTAAACTTCTCGCGTTCTAAGTTTTTAATCGAGCGATATCTCGGACATCCTTGACTATTTTGTATTCAGTGTGTGTTAGCAAGTAATTAAAAGTGTTAACGAAGATTTTCTGAATGTTATTTCCGATATACCAACCCCTCTGATAACGATTCTCCGTTATACAAAATAACTTTTCTTTCGGAAGTCGGTGGCTAAAAAGACAATGAAAAGAAAAAAAACAAAGGCACCGACTTCCGAAAGAAAAGTTATTTTGTAGATTATTTTACACTTTTTTGTGGTTGTTTTTGAAGGCGGTTACATTTTTTTGAAAAAGTTTTTATTATTATAATAATTAAATATTTCAAAATGTAAATTGTAAGTTAAAATTATGAATAAAGTATGATCCACCGCAATTATGACTGTATACAGTCTTTTTGGTCAATTTTGGTGACCATTCAACCATATTATAACCCATCAATGCCTCAGAACGAACGGTAAACCGTTGATCCCAGCTATCATCATTTACAGATCTCTGAGAGTCGTTATATCTAGGTAGTCACTGGCTTTGCTGGGGTCCCCCTTTAGAAGGCCAAAGCCTGCCGGGATCGTGGGACTAACGAATACCGTGATCCCCGAACGTAAAGGGCAATTGAAGGACACGGTGGGTTTTAGTCAGTACAAGTCTGACAGCCCCTTCCTGCCCTGCCCTGGGAGGGAGGACTCATTTGATGATTAGGTATACCACGCTAAAAAAAAGGTAGTTACTGGGTCGGAAGTCTAAAAACCAGTCTAACCAGGTATCGCATTATCTAGTAGAAATTGGTTTGAGGCGGTCAGATAAGCAGTCACTCTATCTAAAATAATGGTATTCAACAGCTGGACCGGTACAGATTGTATAAGACCTAATATAGGGCTCACGCACACGGGCCACAAAACGCCGCCACACGCTACACCCCTCCCTCTATTAGCTCAGTAATGCATTGGTTAAAAAAAGTAGAAGCCAACGACCGCAAGTGTCAACCACCGGCCATACATGGCTGTCGCGCGCTTCAGCTACCTCTGTAACCGCTTCTAGCTTCTCGTGGCGGCGTTTGTGGAAGTCGCGAGTGGCTCGTGTGCGGCGACACTTAGTTGAGTAAAGGCTTAGCAGATGATGATGACCCATAATATAATATAATTATGTATGTATAACGTTTGGCGTTTCTACCGATTTAAATCTACACATTAGAATTTTACCGTAGAGTTATATTTAGTTGGCAGTGGTACTCCACAAGAGGCGACCCTTTCAATATTTTGTACGAAAAACTTTCTGAGAATTCGTTTTAATACAAAACGAATTCATGCTCAGAAAGTTTTTCGTACAATTCATGCTTGCAAGACTGAATCTTGCTGTCTGTAACAGTTGAATTCGTTAAACTTTTCTAACTGACTTAAGTGGCAAT
Organism: Agrotis clavis; assembly: GCA_954870645.1. NCBI lineage: Eukaryota > Metazoa > Arthropoda > Insecta > Lepidoptera > Noctuidae > Agrotis > Agrotis clavis. The sequence goes on from OX940925.1 coordinate 9,842,736, forward strand.
CAATATTTACAAAAATGGTATAGCGATCTCAATAGACCCTAGGATAGACCTCGATAGGCCCGAGTAATGGGCTACTCGCTGTCCGACTATGGACCATGCCCGGGTCAACGGCGCGTTGTGTTCCACGTGCGACTCAAAGAGTGTCAGCATGATGACGGTGCATTGGCCCTCTAGAGGGGGGCCTCTAGAGGGCCTGCCAGAGTCGCGGGACTTATCTCATTACCGTGACCCCGGAACATAAAGGGCTATTGAAGGATACAATGGAGTTTAGTCAGTCGAGTCTGACAGTATGGGTGGGAGGACTCATTTGATGATTTTACCACGCTAAAAAAAAGGACCTCACGTACGGGTTTATTTCATTAAAATTATTCTGGAGAAAATGACAGTCAGATTAATAGACCATGTCTCAGGGTTGCGGGAATGTTTCAAACAACTGCGTCTCTGAAACGTACAGGACAACTGAAGACAAAAGAACGAGTTTTAGTCAATCCGAGTCTGACAGTCTAAATAACGTCGTCAGTGTCAAGTCCATTGCGTTCCTAGGCCGCAATAACCTCTTAAAATATTCCCGCAATCTTGACATTTGGCCTTATCAGGCCCCGTTAGTTATAATGATAGTTCTTTGAGGTTAGCGTGGAACACAATGAGAAGCGGATTCGGGCGAACTCCTCATCGGACGGTGAGTTACGTACTTAAACTAGAACTCTTACCTTGTAAACATCCAGCTCCTCACAAAAGATGTCGAACACGCTGTACAAATCTTCCAACATGGCGATGACCATCATCGGCGTAGCTGTAGCACATATCGAAGTGAAGCCGACTATATCGCTGAACAGCATTGTGACGTCATCGTGGCTTTTAGCTTCTATCTTCTCACCTTCAAAAGAAATGGCTTTGTTAGTAATGTTTTTGTAATCGCTCGACTGTTATTTTTAATATTATGCCGAGACTAAGCCACTACGTACGGCGACGCAAGTCTCCGGTATCTCATGACTTTGGTATCCATTGACGCGTGCTGTGTAGGAATCTCTATAGATTTGTAATGCGATAGTCGCCTGGATACCAAAGTCGTAAGGAGTCGGAGACTTGCGTCGTCTTGTGTACGAAGGGGCTATCGACCCGTTTATGACCTTGCCGCTGTGAAAGGTGACTGAGGCCCGGTATCCACCAAAGCGGAGATGAGAGGAGATGTGTTTGAATAACCAATCAGATGTCAACTAGATGTCAACTGAAGCTAAGCGGAGAGGAGATGTGGACATCTGACTGGTTATTCAAACACATCTCCTCTCCTCTCCGCTTTGGTGGATACCGGGCCTTAGCGCGGGGCGGCGAGCGGCAAGATAAAATCTATAGAAATGTTTGACACATGCCACGAGCCGCCGCCAGTGGCGAATTCGCGTACTACACTACAATGTAACTAGTGGCTCTCGTCGCCCGTCACACCGCTTAGACTAAAATTATGAACGGGCCCGAAGCATTAAGATTGCAATATTCCTCTAAAACTGGATTACCACGGTGCGTGCCATTGCGGACGGACGCGCACGGTCGACGACTACGGACAGCTTTTTCGACTGTCGTGTCCCTTCCCATGGTCCGTTGGTGTGGGCTGCTCCGCGTCTGTCCGCAATATCACGGAACATGGGAGTCCCACTTTATGAATTGATATTCTAGATAATAAAAAAACAACGCAAAAATTTTAGACCAATTCAATTCTGTTTCAAATTTAATTGGATAATTTCAGGAAACCCAAAATTCAAACACGTAGGCGCTTGAAGCATCAAATTTTGGATGCTACATCAATTTGTCACCTTATGTAGACACCTGAGCCTCCTACGAGACACACAACATATTACAGAAAGTGATTCATCATAATTAATACTCTCTAATTATTCATCCGGCCTGTTGTAAACTTAATGGAATTATAAAAGTTGGACACACCTGTCTTACGCTGGGTATCCACTATGTTCGCGAACCTCTTGGGCTCCGCGCTCTTGCAACAGCTCCGCATAGTGGATACGTTTGCGAACTTGGAGCGCGAACGATGCGCGATCCGCGCTCAGCGCTCCGCACGTTGGCGGTAAATTGGGCGAACACAAAGGGGAGCTCAGTCTGTTCGTGGACGCGAGCAAGATATCATGTCAAGTGCGTACGTGTCGTATAACACGCTCCGCGCTCGGTTATTTGTTAGAGTTCCAACACCAATGAATTTGGACGTCTTTTCTTGTAAATGTCAGATTCCTAAAAGCGAGGAGGGCTTCTATAGTCTTCGAGTAAATAATGAAATAAAATATATGCTGCACTAGCCACTAATGGTGACGACATGTTCGCTCAATGTTCACAAGAGGACTGTGGAGCATGATGCCGTGTTTCTATGGAGATGCGCGTACCGTCTCCATCAGAGCGGTTACGGGAGCGCGGAGCGCAAGAGGTTCGCGAACGTAATGGATACCCAGCTTTAGGGCCTACACTCACCGCGGCTTTTACAGCGATGCTAAAGCAAAATAGTCGCGATGATTTTGCTTACTATGTTTATTTTGTGAGTGGCATCTTGCAGGTCAACCTAGAGAAAGTTGTGTGGTACTTTACAGGAGAATCCTGTGTTTTACCTTGAATGTAAGACCTTCAGTCACGGAACACGGTGTTCAATATGCCTTATCACGTTTTACATCACTAAATGTGCGATGCTGTCGCACTATAGTCACGACGCAAATACGATTCAGCGTTAATACAAAATACCTCCATTCTCTTTGTGTCTTAGAGCCATATTTATCCAAGACAACCGCAAAACCAGGTCGTGCTGTCAACAAAATGTATGTAGCGCAAACAAGCAAATACCTACCAGATGAGATCCTCTCTTAAGAGTTGTATACATTTTGTTGGTGGCGGCACTTGGTTCTGCAACCAAGCCACGGTGTCCCGTTGAAAAAGAGCCCATAGAGTATTCGTTTGCATCGTTTTTGTCATACGTTGAAATGTAACTAACTAGAACGTGTTAGGTAGCTGACGTTTGTCTACATCATTGGATACATTTTGTCCATCGCGTTCATAGAAAAACTGTCTCGCGTTTATTTCACTTTTTTCATTCACACTTAATGCGACAACATCATTTCAGACGCGCGTTTAAAAAACGCGTAACAGCATTGCTGAAGTTCCCGTGGGCGAAATCCTTTACGAAATGCAGGCTCTAACTCTGAAAGCTCGATTAAACTTAATAATGAATATGTGTGCCAACTAACAATGGTTTACAATGACGTTGTGGTGGTGAAGGTTGTGTCACGGTATAAAGGAGGGTATTATATAGAAGGACATATTATAATATACAGCCTTATGATGTGTTATGGCGATGACATGCTTTATTGTAAAGTTGTGATGTCATTATTCGCTTTTGCGGTAATACGCGGGAGAAGTTATTTTAGAAATGATATTATAATTACACATCTTATAACGGTAGCAAATATAAAAAATGGTGCACTGAATGGGAGCTTTTTAAGAGTAATTGACGACATCGTTTGCGCAGTGGCTGAGCAATTGACTGCTGCTTTGCGTATTGCGTATTCGATTCCCGCACCGAACAAATATTTTTTGATCTACAAGTAATTTTTCCGGGTCTGACTGTTTGTTTATGTGAGTTTAAATATTAGTAAATGCACGCGCACGATACAGGCAAAATCCCAAATGTTGATACCGTATTTTTAATTGTTAAATGACTGAAATAAAACAGTCATTGTTTGAATTTTTCCCACGATTACAATATTTCTCAACATAAGTATTCAAATCACCATTGAGATTACGAGAACCGAGTATTTTATTACACTAAGTCACAACTAAACAATAAAAGTCATAATACCAGCAAAACTTTTACTTATTCAGCATCATAATAATTCCCTTTTATATGACACTTAAGTTGAAACCCACGCAGATAACTTGGACGAATTATATTCACGAGTAAAATTCTCAACAGAGAATACAATTCTGAATAAGGTTTTGTAAGCAATTTTGACATCAACATCAGTCAGTTTACATGTCAAAATTGCGTGATAACTGGGTGCGTCACGCAATTCACCGTGACAAAACAAATGTCGTTGAGTGAATGGGACGCCTCGGTTTTGGTTTATGACTGTAATAAGGACTCGTGGAAGTAAGGCTACAATCTTAAGTGCTTACGTGTGGCACGAGATTGTCATCTGTATTCTGATGGCAGAACAATGTGTCGTAGATAAATTTTTCAAGGGGGGTTGTGACCTTAGAATCAAATAATACAGGGTTTTTAATTTTCATGGGTTGTATCATCTTGTACTCTCAACATTGCATCCGAAAAAATATTCCATATTGTATGAAATATCCTCTCGCCTCCAGCATTAGTCGAGGTCATGCTGCGGGGCGAGATGGAGTGGGAAGCGGTAGCCTCCTTCTGCGAAGCAGTCATACTAGCGAAGGAGGAGGCGCGCCGCGTGAGGGAGACAACAGCGCCTCCCTCCACTCCAGCCGTAGTGGTAGACGCCCACGGCAACGGACGTCACTGGACGATCTCCGGCCAGCGTAGGCGCGAGCATGCGGGCGGCGAGTTAAGGGCAACTCGCTGTCCGACCATGGCCCGGGTCGACGGCGCGTTGTGTTCCACGCGCGCCTCAAACAGTGTCAGCATTATGACGGGGCCCCCCTTTAGAAGGCCAAAGCCTGCCAAGGTCGCAGGACTCACGAATTACCGTGACACCGGAACGTAAAGGGCTATTGCAGGACACCGTAGACTTTAGTCAGCACGAGTCTGACAGTCCCTCCCGCTCTGCCCTGGATGGGAGGACTCATTTGATAATTTTACAACGCTAAAAAAAGTATTGTATGAAACATCGGACGACAATCGCCACTTGCATCCATCGGCTGACCGCGACCCTCACGATGTCATGAAAGGTTATTAATGTTTAAAAAATAACCCTGCATGTACATATTCTCTCCTCCATTTTCTTTTTTCCTCTATAAGAGGATTGTGTAATCCAAACAAGGAATGGAAATAAAATTCTTTGAATGAGAAACAAACAATAGTGACAGTTTGGACTTAAAATGGCTGTAGCTCATCAAATCCTTTATTGGTTTAATATATTTGTGGGGCTCACTATGGGTCTAAGCGCAAATATAATGTTGTCAAGCGAAGTTTAAAAAACAAGTTTTAGGAATCCAAAAAGTACCAACACGAATCTAAAGAAAAAAAAAAGATTAACAGTAAAGAAAGCCAATAAAATTTGCAGAAAACAATAACAAAAAAACTCCAACACTAAAACTCACTAAATAACCTTAAAAACACAAGTAAACTACACCACAAGACACCACTTCGAAACAAGATTGACTCGCTAAATTCCCTCAAACACCTAACTCACTTCAATTCCCAGGAAGGAAACTTTAATCAAACATAGTGCGTACTTAAATTAAACCATACATAAATCAATTTCGAAGTGTACGAACAGATAATTGACTTACAAACTTACCTAACCATAGTCTCTTCGCTATGTGCGGAGGAAATATTAAATGTAGGAGACTGACGTTCTTCTGTCTTTCTTTGTCAACGGCTTTGCTTGCTTCTTCTATTGAGTTCTTTAGCTTGTCCATGCGTCTTCGGAGTCCATCCTGAATGAAAAATATGCATTAGTAAAACAACTTTCTTCCTTGTAAGAGTGTTATGATTGTAAGTGGTACTTCTAATGTTATGATCTAAAGAAATCCGTCCCGTATAATCGTACCGGTTCTGAATATGCCTTTTTTCAGGTTGGTTAAGTCATTAAAGCTATTGTCAAACAGACAGGCGTGACGAACGCGAAGCGAGGCGTTTTTGTTTGTAATGTATGCAATTGTTTGAAGCCCGTCACATAGACTATCGGATCGCTTTCGCTTTTTCTATGTGACCGGATTCAAACAATTGCATACATTACAAACAAAAACGCCTCGCTTCGCGTTTGTCACGCCTCACATACAGGTATTTGCACGATCTACGCGGACAAAATTATTTTAATGCTTAATATGTATCTAAACAACGTAAATAAGTGAAAAACTATGTTTTAAATATAATATAATAATATATTCCAAAAAAAAAAAAAAAAACAAAAAAAAAAAAATCGGTAAAAGGAAAACCACAATAACGCTAAGTTTCTTAGCTATATTCGTTGTCTTCGTCACTCTCTGATGAATTTTGTGTTACATTGGCCTGAACTCTGAACAACAGGTATTTCAAAAGCATCTTCTAGCCAAGAACTGTTGTATTTTTTAAAATTGTCTTCTTTATAATGAGCTTTGGTCCACCTTTTTTATTTCTGATTTGAAATGGGCAAAACTGTGTTTCAAATTAATAATTTGGTGTTTATTGTAACCTTCACATGATAAAAGTTATCATTTAAATAGTCTAATTTGGCATCTAAATTAGACAAATTTTCTTTATTCATGCAGTTAAACAAGTATTGACGGGTCCCTCATATATTGGGACCCTCACTCCTGATGTACCACCCTCTGAAAATAAAACAAAAACTGTGCTAAAAGTCGCTAAAAAATATTTGTTATTTTATTCGAAATTTCATTTAATAACTTTAATCTCTAGAAACTGTATTCATCCGGACGTTTCCGGAGATGTTTTTGATAGTTAAATTAAGAAAAAGGATCAAGTAATAACCTGTAATAAAAATCATAGCCGGATCTACCCCGATACATAAACAAAAACATTAGTAAATAAAAATTTTTGAAGGAAATCATGGAACGAAAATTAGTCTTTTTGTTATTAAAAAAATAAGGTACTCTGATAGTTGATCATCATTTTATTTATGTAGTTTGTAAGTCTGTTACCTTGTCCATCAGAATCCATCACTTTTAGTTCGTATGAAACACTTGAAAACATAAAAAATCACTTTGGAAGTTTGATGTTTAGAAAAACGCCGAGAACAGATACGTACACTATAAGAAACGGTCAAATTCCGACTGATGCCACAGGTGCGGGGTGCGCGGTAGCAGGTAGGTAAACCATGGGTATTGTTCCCGGGTTCATAATCTGTTCGTGGAACTAGTTTTTATGAATGTTATTGTTACTTTGTTTTTGGGACTTTTGTCCGCCTAGATCGTCCAAATACCTGTATGTGCGCCTGTCTGTTTGACAATAGCTTAAATGAGTCCTTTCACACAGGGTGGAGTGGAAGGGACTCTTAAACTCTAACTGACTTAATGTTCCATCTATCCATCTTGTTCCTTCAATTGCCATTTACGTTCCAGGGTCGCGGTAACCTTTACAGGTGGAACCACCGACGACGAACGGCGACTTCTGAAATACCTAGAACCAAGATCTGGAATAGTGTGATCGGGTTTTGCCATCAGTAATTTATCAGTAACAGCTCTTTTTTTGGTGGTGGACTGGCTGGCAGACTTGATAGCATGGACCTTCTATTGACCTTTCCTTCAACTCATTTAAACATTCCCACAACCTTAGAAGACATTGGCCCTGGCTCCATCACGATGGAGCTTGGTAGCCCAACTGTCATCTTAACTGATGAATGGAATACAACACGCCCTGGCCCTTAGTCCTGTGATTACCTAGAATCTGTGATTACTTATCAAGAATGAGCCAACACCTTTTTACATGGGGCGAAACAACAGGTGTGACGATATTATGTGGGCATGGGCATGCTTTAGAGTAGTACAAGTGATAATTGCAGTCACAGAAATAAATCTCATTTGGAAGCCTGCCAAATGCACTGATACCAAAGAGTAATTTCAGTTGCACTGTCGCCAACGTCCATACCATGTTGAGAAAACCGGTTCTCGTTCCGATCACCGAAGTTAAGCAACATCGGGCGTGGTTAGTACTTGGATGGGTGACCGCCTGGGAATACCGCGTGACGTTGGCTTTTTGAAGTATATACTTTTTTTATTTTTTAAGTCGGTTCACCATTAAGAATTTCACTTGTGTTGTCTGTTTGCCATTACTTGTAAAATAATTATGTAGTTAGACATTTTTTATATAAAACAATAACGAGGTATAATACCACGGCCGATTTGCCGCAGGGTTTGGCAAATGTATTTCGTTTTTTCCCATCCATCTATCCACATTTCGCCAGTTAAATTCTTCCCAGTATTCCCATAGTCATGAATATTAGGAGTTTAGTTTGTCTTTTTTTTTAGCGTTGCCGCGTTGTGAAATCATCAAATGCGTTCTCCCACCCAGGGCAGAGCGGGAGGAACTGACAGACTTGTACTAACTAAAATCCACGGTGTCCTTCAATAGCCCTTTACGGTCTGAGGTCACGGTATTTGGTTAGTCCCACGACCCCGGCAGGCTAAAGGGGGCCCCATCATTTTCGCGCGAAGAACACAACGCGCCGTCGACCTGGACATGGTCCATGGTCGGACAGCGAGTCGCCCATTACTCGCCGTCCGCATGCCTAAATTTAGTTCGTCTTTGTTTAATTTCCCATCAGCTGCGCTACTCGGTTGGAAAATTAATAAAAATAAATATATTAATCGTCATCTTAAACTCGAGCCCTTTGTGTTCACAAAGCAAGCTTGAAGTACTGTGTCGTAGACATTGGACTTGAAGGCGATCAACAAGTAAGAAACTTCAAACGGGTGTTTTTAAACTACTTCTAAACAGATGCTGTTGAAGCTTTTGATACTTCTTTGGTAATACTTGAACAACTATGTCTTAAAAGCATGTTATCTTTTCACACGTTCAAGATTTACAACATTGTATTTCCTTTTTTGTACAATTTATTTTTAGTAACAGTTTGATCGCATGTTGTATTGTACGAGTATTTCAACACCGTTTGTTCATAATTAATATGGAGTATAACATTTATATTCACAGATTTTTGACTATCAATGTAAAAATCTTGATTTATTACTGTACTATTTCATTTTTCACCAAAAAATGTTATTTGTAGAAAACTCATAAATTGCAGAAATTACTATTTTTTTACAATTTAGCCATTCTTTTATTATTTACATAAAATATACGAGTAACGTATTGTGTGTATAATTTATGAAGTTTCCAATGCAAAGATCAAAAGTTCAAAAATATTTAAGTATTTGAAAAATCTCTTACCTGAGCTCTTGCCTGTTCTCCGACCAAGATGACATCTCTCGTTGCATCATGTAGAGGAATATCAGAAATGAAGAGACCTCTGCCAGTAAGACCCTCAAGGCCATCGAGGAATGGGGATCCCACGAAGAGGAGAGAGTCAGATTCAGAGCAGAATACCATCTGGCCTTTGATCTCCAAACCCTGTTGGCAAAAAGAAATTATAGGTATAATAGTGACCGAATCAATTTCAAAGGTTGGGTTAGGTTAGGTTAGGTTAGAGCGAGCAGCCTTGCGAGGCCTTTGCCGCGCGAAGCAGCTCGGTTAGTGTGGAGCCGCGGGCGAGCGACCGAGCGCCCGAACCATCCAGTGTCGGCTCTTTATTTTGCTCGCGTATAGTGTTTCATGCCTCGGTCGAGAAACAATAGGCGGGTCCACATAGAGCGCCCAGCCTCACGAGGCAGTTTCCTCGCGCGGCAAATGCCACGCGAGGCTGCTCTGTGTGGACGCACTTATTCAAGAAGGTATATTTATATTTCACAATTTTAGTATTCATTCCCATGGTTTCTCTTAGTAAAATATTACTGAAATTTTGCCACGAAATATTGTAATTTCTAGTAACGAATAACAAGTGAAACTTGGAGATTATTTGGACTACATTTATTTTGAATAGTAAACATTTCAGCAGCAAAGACAATAATTTATGAAATTCTTAATCCTTACAATAAAAGCACGGTAATAATATGTACAGTATTGGGACTCCCTACAAACGGACGAAACGCGAGCTATACCTACGCGCCTCGATGTCGGGGCGCGCTCGAGGCGCAGACAGTCACGGCCGTACCGTAGTGATGAACGGACGGTGCGTTGTTTTTTTTTAGCAAATATGACAAGTAGAAAATATTGTGCTGTGTTTGGGTGTTTAACGTCAACAATAACGCATCCAGACATAAGTTTTTTTAAATTACCTGCAACCTCTGAAAGGTGAGTAATAACTATAAAATAATTTTACTTACTAGTAGCTAGTAGCCGTGCTAGTAGGTAGGTACATAATGTGTGACTTTTTAATGGTTATGTATTTTCCTTTATCTCACGAAAAAAAGGGTATTTGGGTTAATAAATACAGTAAAATGAATAAAGTAAAGGAAAGTTACTGAGGCAAGTTAAATAGTTAAGTTATAGGCGGTTCTGAATGAATCATGATACGGTAGGTATTTACTCTTGTGTTAAAACTCCAGTGCATGTGTGTTTTGTTAGTTTGTACTATTCAAAGTAAAGTCATGGTGTAACGGCGCGGTGGGATTGTCGGCGGGCACGGAAATGAAGCAGTGAGCTTCATTAACCTACGGTACGGTGTACAATCAACGTATATTCAGTGTACTACATAAACTTTAACACAGTCATGAATCCTGGAACGTAAGAGTACATAGTACGCTCCGTATTTGAGTGTGCGCACTCGGCGCACTGCGCTGTACGAGGTAGCGCGAGCGGCGCACTGACCTTGAAGGAGCGGTTGACGCGAATCCACACGACGACGTAATCAGACCCTTGTTATATCGTCACGGGTGCGTTTTACGTAACGGCGCTACAGTAATATTTGTTTATTATCTGTGTTTTGTGTATGAATAATACTAGAAAAACCGGCCAAGTGCGTGTCGGGCCACGCACAGTGTAGGGTTCCGTAGTTGCCCATCAAAATACTTATGCGAACTAACTTAAACTGAGTCGCTGAATTTAATTTTAAAAAGAAGAAAGCTTTTTATTAGAATGCGAGAAGCTTTTTATTAGAATGCGAGTTTATTATACTTTAAAATTCAATAATAAAGCATTTCGTACGAGTCAGTCAAGGCGCAAATATTTTTCGGTCGCAAATTTATAAGCACAATTTGTTTTTCAAACAAACATTTGTTTTTAAATTAAATCTATTAATAAAAAACAACACGCATTTTTATTGAACACTTCCTTTTCAATATACAAAGTATTTTATTTGTTTACTTAAATATAAGAAAAGTATATTTACAATCACAACAGTAAATAGAAACAGAAAGTAGGCAAAGTAATTAAAATGCTGGAGACGGGCGTCGGACAGCCCTAACGCATGTTTACGTACCGCGCGGCTGTAGGTATTTATTTCTATCATGCGGCCGAGAGCCTCTACTGTAGATATTTATACTGTGATAAAAGCGTGGCTTAACAACTAAGTACAGATAGACCAGTACTTAAGTCTTATCTAAGACTTGATGTTGTTTCACGATGGAAGCTAAAACTTAACACGACGACGAATAAAATTAGAGGCTGATATTGTGGTAGTGATATGGAACTGTGCCAGAATTGTTTAGTTACGAAACTTTATACATCAGATAATCATATCATTTTCCTGAGATTTTTCTGTTTTTATCTTCACTTACGTTAACGATAGCATATTTTTATCTTCGTTAATAATTTCAGTAACTTTATCTTATTAGTTTTTGTTTGAAACATTAATCCTACGAGATCACTGAGAATTTATCAGGTTTTAAGCTATTGCATAGCTTTTATCGCGGGCTCTGAGCGCGGCACCGAATGAAAAAAGTCCCTAACGAAAAAACTTAACGAAACCAACCTAAAAGGTTGGTTTCGTTAAGTTAAAATTGTGTGCATTTAAAAAAATACGTGTGACTCTCGGAGACTGAACTCGTCTAACGTCTTTTCAGTTCGGGAGACTTCGGCAAACATAAAAATATCCGTCTTAAAGACAATTTACTTTTTCTTACTGATTCTAAACGGCCAGCTACAAAAGGAGGTTTTCACAATGCAACGCACTTATAAAATTCTCCAACAAAGCAGTAATTCTTTTATTAAAGTAGGTAGTGCACCACATACATTTTAAATAAATGATATTCTCTTATTTTATTTTTTTAAATGCCGTGCAATAGTTTACCGCGGCTGTCTCCGAGTGTCACACTTATTTTTTTTAAATGCACGAAATCTTAAAACGTGTTTTTCTGATCGACATAAATAATTTTTTCAAACATCTACGAGCAAAACTTTTGATGCTAAAACCCCAGACCTTATTTTAGAACCCCTGAACACGTTCCAGTGAAACTCCGGGTAGCCTATTCAGAAATTCCAACGATGCGGCAGTAGACGGCAGTTTAAGAGGGCGTTGTATAAAACAAGGTTAGTACACCACTTTAACTTTGTTTTTTAAGTAAAACATTAAAGTTTGCCTGGAATACCGTGCCAAAGAATACTTTGTGGAACTGGGCAGTGGGTTTTATCAGTTCGCTATGTAGTTTAGAATTTTGCTATTTATTAAATAAAAGTTCTAAAAGTCGGCCAGGCATTTTAATTGTAAATTAATCGAAAGATTTCTATTATAAACACATAAATATAAGGTTTATTAAATACCACACATTTTGTATATTTAGACGGCATAATTATTTTTCGTTTCTTTCCTAGTTTATTCTATCCTCTGTTCATAAAAAAGCCTTTTTCTTTCATTTTATAAATTAAATAATAAAATAGTAGCAACGTCTTTTTTTTCACTTTCAAATTGCCTACTTTTTCCCTTTCATTCCAAACAAAAATAAAACAGTATTCCAGTTGGGATGGCAAGGTGTGAGAAGTTTCTGGGTCACTCCATTTTATTTACAATGTAAACAGGTCCCTAACCCCTCTTTTCGGATAAGAGTTTTATACTGTATAAAAATTGTATACTATGATTGTGTTGAATGATAAAGAAAATTGTATTTCAATGTATTTTTTATAATTAAAACATTAATATTTCAAAATATAATAAGTAAAAACAATTAATAAATGATGACATAAATGAATTGAAATCGTGTAAAAATTTAATTACCTAATGCTTTGACATTCTGCACCTACCAAAAAAAAAATACCATACCTACTATCGAAGAAAAATCTCACTATAAATATTTTATTGGGATTTTTGTTATCATCGTTCTTTATGTATCAATTTCATTTAATTTACCGTTTTTTAGCAAAGCATTTCATAAAAGCCACTTACGAAACAAGAGCTTTTAGGATATTTGCGTTCCAATATAAATGTTTTCGATTTTTCCTGGTTTTGTATGAATGTGTGCTTTTAAAGGCTTTCAGGAAACCGATACGAAATAAAGAAAAGAAAATGTAAAATTATTTATTTTAATGATAAACGGTCTTCAATCTTTATTGAACAAATCCGATACATCAACTCATTCATTGTGTCTTTTTAATCCCATGAGAACGAACCAAAATGTTTTCCCTTTTCATGCCGCTTTTATTCGAAACAAAATAGAAATCCAAATTATTTAAAGATGACTCATTTGTAGATAAAGCAAGTCAAGTAAATAAAAATACGTTTTGGAAAATATGGTGTAACTAGTTGCTGCCCGCAACGTCGTCTGCGTGAATGTGTTTAAGAAATAAAGGTTCACTGTTCGTCCCCGTAGGTGATAGCGTGATAATATGTAGTCTATATGTTGACCCGACTTCTTAATAATATTCGAGCTAAATTCGAAGTAAATCCATACAGTACTTCTTGAGTTTATCGCGGAAATACTAATAATATAGACAAACAGGCATAAATTCTAAAAACTATATTTTTGACTTCGGTATCGATTGTAGATCACACCCCAAATATTCAATCAATGTACAGTTTTGACTTTCCTACCATTTTGTATAATACACTAGCTGACCCGTGCCCACTTCGTAATGATAATAATATAGCACTCACGAATAATGTAGCTTTCGATCAGTAAAACAATTTTTAAAATCGGTTCATTACATCCGGAGATTACCCCCTATATACAAACAAATGAATAATACTATTATAGATATGCAAATGCTGTCAACAAAAAAAAAAGAATAACATGGAATGCTACATCCGTGTTAATCAGTGCAATTTTAAATAGACTTTGGCATTGTGCTGTGCATAAGACAAAGTTGTACAATCTGATGCAGCTTTAGTTAAATCCTACGGGTATTTAGTTCCTAAAAACGAGAGACCCAGTAAACATTTTAAAACCATTTAGCAATTAAGCAAAGGGACTAATTATACACCGTGTTCTTCACGTTATCCATAAACTTTAGCAAATACTTCTATGGCTTTTACAAATCAAATCCAACAAAGGAAGTAGTACTTAAAAAGGCTTCGTTACAAAGATATTTGTAATTTCATTTAATGAAATTTAATTGAGCTATGCAGTGAGAAAGTATCTTAATTTGGCCTATGTTGCCGCTTAGTGCAATTAAAATGATAAATCTATCAAATACTATTTGCATTTCATTTGCACGTACGAGAGGAACCCGAGAGTTAGCGAAGAAATACGATCATTTGCGATAACGAATCTTTCAAAGAGATTAAACTGGTCGCTATGGATACCTAAGTTGTTATTTGTCATTGTTTGTCATGCATGATTTTAACTGTCAGGATTATTGTTTATTGTAATTTGCTTTTGGGTTTCCGACTAATTTAATCAATCATTTTGATTACAACTTTCACTATGCCGCACGAATATTCTGCTCAACACCAAGCTGATATTCACTTCGTCTACGGTTTCTGTGACGGAAATGCTACAGCAGCTGTGCGAGAGTACCAACGGCGATTCCCTGGTCGGCGCGTTCCTGATATACGAACATTTATTAACATACACAGGAGATTTTGTGAGATCGGAATTAGACCACGCCGCCCTGAACGAGCAATCAATTTGAGCGTCGCTCAAGAAAACAGAATAATGAACCTTATTATTCATGATCCTACACTCTCAACGAGACGCGTTAAGAGAATCGTGGGTGTATCTCATAAGCTAGTGTGGAAACTGTGGAAAAGATATGGTTTGCATGCCTACCACTACAGAAAATCCCAAGGCATAATACCACCTGATCACTTCTCAAGAATTGTTTTTTGCCAGAGAATGAATCAAGAACTGATAAATAATCCAATACTGCTTCAAAAAATTCTTTGGATGGATGAAGCCCAGTTTACAAGAGCGGGAGTATTCAATTCCAAAAATCAAGTGCAGTGGCATGAGAGCAACCCGAATTTACATTGGCAGGCGTCACATCAAACTGAATTCTCTGTAAACATGTGGGCTGGTGTTTTTAACAATCAGCTGATCGGCCCTATTGAGATTCCCCACCGCCTAAATGCTGACAATTACTTAGAGTTCCTAAGAAACGTCACTAGCTTCGAATTTTTCGAACAAGTGGATCTTCAAACTCTGCGAACCATGTGGCTCCAACATGATGGGGCCCCTGCACATTATGGCACACAAGTGCGTGAATATTTAAATGCAACGTTTCCTGGCCGTTGGATTGGACGAGGTAGCACAAATATCGCATGGCCAGCTAGGTCCCCAGATCTGACTCCTTTAGATTTTTATGTCTGGGGAACCTTAAAGGAGAAGGTGTACTCCGTACAAATTCAGAACCGTGAACAGCCCTTAGATAGAATATCTCAGGCTGCTGAACAAATAAGACAAATGTCTGTAAATTTAAATGGCCAAATTAGGACTCGTTTGAATATTTGTGTCGAAAAAGAAGGTGGTCATTTCGAAAACTTTTTACATTAAATTTATTTTTTGCTTTTTAGAGTTTATTTTTTATTAATAAAAATATTTTTGAATGACATTACGGCTGACGTAGTTGTCTAACCTACAGTGCTAAATGGATCTTTGGACACTCCATTGAGGTTGACAGGAGAGCGCTCATTTGTGAAATGTATTGAAAAATAAGATGGTGGCGTTAGTTCTGATGTTGCCCAGCACGCAACAAGTGTGCTTATAAATTATAATTATTCTACTCAAATGCATAAAAAAAATATGCTGTGATTACCATTTATCTTAATTTGACCGAGACCTATCTTTTGAGAGTATTTTTACGAATGTACGTGAGCTCTAAGCGTGGTCCCCAGATTGCGTGTTGAGCTGCCCCTCTTTTAGTCAATAATTTTGAGATTGAATGTTCGTTACTTAAGCCGAAACGGCAGAATGGGAAGATAATTATGGTAGCCTACTCCCCTTCCCGTCGTTGGAGGTCCGGCGTTGCTTTAAGCCTAGACTAAAAATAAGGACTGCAGAAACGTTTTGCGAAGGCTGCATGTCGTGGGAAGAGGTTATCATGATTTGGTTATGGAATTTTGTTTTTTTTTTTATTCCTCAATTAAAAAGACAATTCGTAATACGTATCTACCTGCTTGGTAGCCTTATACGTTCTCTTTAGATAAGTATAGTACATTGACAGTGCTATGAGGAACGAGATAAAAAATCAAAGAAACTGTTTTGACAAGTTTCAGCCCGCCAAATGTTATGAATGAAAATACGACGTTGCCAATTCGGATAAAGAGGCATGCATATCGGGTTATTTACGTCTAGGTATTTAGTTTGTATGAAAATTAACAAAAAATAAAAAATAAGAATTTATTAATGTGTCCATAATGAAAAATGCTTACTTCCGTGGTCTGAACATCTGGTCGAAGTTTATGTATATCGTCCGGAACACGGTGTATAGCGCGTCGGTTTAAATAGTAAAACATACTGCCTAAGAGTTAGTGGCAGATAAAGTGAATCCGGTACAAAACTAGGATTAAGCCATTTCCATTAGTTGTGGCTTTACGGTCAAGGGTAGGCAAAAAGGATTGGGTTGGTTTAAACTAATCGGTTTATTCAGGAAACAACAGAATTTGTTACTGGTAATTAGAACCTTTATTTGCTTCTGGGTAACGGTGGAGTGACTTATTGTTACGTCGACCGTATTGCGAGACCAATCTACAAGCTTCTCGAAGGTTCCACAAGGTTCTCGACTACTCTACTGAAGATTGGTCTGAAGTTTCTAGAAAATTGTACCCTGTTTCGAGATAGTTCTGGAATGTTCTAGAAAGTATGGGCCTGTGTAGAAGTCTATGGATGTTTCTATAGACTTCTACACACATTCGACTATCTTCTAAAAGCATCTAGTGGGTCCGGCCGGGGTATAAATAGGGCACCGATTGGCGACCTGAGTCAGTCTGGTTTTGACTACGATCGAGGCGACTCGAAGTGAACTCGAAGCGATCTCTACCACTCATACTCATACACCGGCTCTCTGCCTGCGCCGCTACCGGCTCGCTCTGGAAAACGGGGCAGGCGAGAGCCACTCTTCCTTGCAGGTGCGTCGTAAGCCTGCGTCCCTGTCGCTGGTCGCCTTCTGCCGGGCCTCCCCCAGGTAACTGGGGGTCTCACCTGGCAGGGGCGGACCGCCGGGGCGCAGTGAAGCAAGCGGCACTGCCGACAGTGTCGTGGCGCGCCTGTAAGCAACGATGAGCAGCCACACACCCCGGCGCGCGTCACATAGCACGCGCGCCCGTAGGATTTTACTACGGCTATACGCCACCCCAGCGCGTGTGCCTGTTGTTGCAGGCACAACACCCCGATCCCGCGGGAAAAAGGACCAAGTCCAAACCCGCCAGCCGCGCCCCCTTACGGGGACGCAGCGACTACCCACGACGACCTGAGTCAGTCTGGTTTTGACTACGATCGAGGCGACTCGAAGTGAACTCGAAGCGATCTCTAAGTTACTTTTACGTGTGATTAAGTGAGTATAAGTGTTTAAGAGTAGTGTTAAGTGCTTGTTGTAATTAGTGATTCGTGTGTCAATAAAGTTTATTTGGTTTTAATTGGTGTTAATTAATGTATCCCCTACCCGGCTCGTAACCAACTCGTAACATTATTTTTATTCCGGACTGAGCTTAACAAGGCAGAAACTCGTGGTTAAGTAACTGCATGGGTCGATCTTGTATTTTAAACAGCATTTCCATGGGCGCGCCACAACCTCGCATGCGCTTTCTGTGCATGCGGAAGGCAAGCAATGGGTGACTCGCCGTCCGATCATGGATCATGCCCAGGTCGACGGCGCGTCGTATTCCACGCGCGCCTCAAAGAACGGCAAAAGTCTGCTGTGGTCGCGGGAATGTCTCATAAGGTAACCGTGACCCTGGAGCGTATAGGGCTATTGAAGGATCAACGTGGATTTTAGTCAGTTCAAGTCTGACAGTCCCTCCCGACCCTCCCTGGGTTGATGGACTCATTTGATGATTTTATCACGATTAAAAATGGCAGCATTTGTCAAGGTTAAGTTGAGAAAAGGCTATGTGAATTAATGTACTTAACAAGTGAAAAGAAAGAAGAGGAAATATTAAGGACCCTGTTGACGATCAAATTTTTTGTCATATTTTACGTGTTTGTCAATAAATAATATGATAGTCCTCAAGTTTGTTTGACGCGTTTGTCAAACATGCTGCGTGTATGATGAAAATTTTGTTTAACAAACAAGAGTGAACGTTTGCAGTGGTTTTTTAGGGTTCCGTAGTCAACAAGGAACCCTTATAGTTTCGCCATGTCCGTCCGTCCGTCTGTCTGTCCGCAGCTTAGCTCAGAGACGCCCAGTACTAGAAAGCTGTAATTTGGTGTAAGTATACGGATATGTTGCGTCAAAAAAGTGGTAAAATAAAATCTCGTAAAATATTTTTTTTAGGGTACCTCCAGTACACGTAAAGTGGGGATGTTTTTTTTTTCTCGCGTACCCCTTAGTGTGGGGTATCATTAAATAGGTCTTTAAAAAATATTGATAGTTTTCATTAACATTTTTTTGATAAAAAGATTCGTTTGTGAAATATTAAGCTCTAAAGTGCTAATTTTTGCTCGACTCGAGTGTCCCCCCCCCTCTACCAGATAAACGGTTGTGATTGGGGGTGTGAAAAAATTCACGATAGTAGTATATATAACGAAATTTAAAAGAAAATTATCATGACTAAGTAGGCTTTACAAGTTTACGAGTAATAGTCGACCAACTTATAAAACGTACTTGGATAACATATTTTCCTAAAAAAAATGTATCGGAGAACATGTTCTTCAACTGCAAATGTAAGTTTGTCAACTTTATTTTTACAGCTATAATATAAAGTTGACAAACTATGGTGGGTATGTTTTGGGGTTAGGTAGGTCTTTATTGTCAACTATTTTTAAATAACTTCAAAAAAAGGAGGAGGTTCTCAATTCGTCGTAATCTTTTTTTATGTATTTTTCCCGATTTCTCAAAGACGTCTGGACCGATTTTGAAAATTCTTCTTTTTAAAATTAAATTCATTGAATCAGTTTAGTTAGCTCGCATAAGTATTTTGATGGGCAACTACGGAACCCTACACTGTGCGTGGCCCGACACGCACTTGGCCGGTTTTTTTTAACTTAGAAAGTCAACACCAAAATTGCGTCATTTGATCGCAGGATTAACGAAGAACTGTGGCCCCGGAACGTAAAGGGCTACTGAAGGACACTGTGGATTTTAGTCAGTACAAGTCTGACAGTCCTTCCCGCCCTGCTGTGGGTTGGGACTCATTCTATGATTTTTTCACGTTAAAAAAAATGTGCGTCATTTGACAAATTAGTTTTCACCTCACACGCTCGGAAAGATTCTATTTCTTATTCAAAATCTGAGCGCAAAACTCGATTTTGTGCTCTAGAGCACAAAGTGTTGTTCAAAATTCGAACACGCCTTGTATTCAATTGTTTTCTACACTGACAGGCGAGCCGCCCCCACTGCATTTCCTCGCTGTGTGAGGTGAAAAGTTGTGTGTTGCACTCGGCAGCAAAGTTTTTCTGCGTCTTGTACTTTTCAAAACTTCGCATCGCTCAGGATTCTATAATATTTGAACCGCTCGTTTCTCTCGCGGTTCAATCTTAGAATCCTTCGCTCGCTCAGTTTTCAATTCAAGTACTCGCGTCAAAAATCAACTTTGCAGCCTTGCATAACAAATAACTATTTTGATGCTTGGTTTGACCTTTTACGCCTTTGTTTATTAAATACGTGAAGTTTGACCAACACGTTTGATCGTTTACAGGGTCCTTAACTGGATCTAATGAATAAATCGCTTTGTTTTACTGCTTAGAAGTTTTTTTAATACTTTTCTAGATTTAGTAGATTTAGAACAAAGAAAAACTTTGTTAACATAAGCGAGATTTGTTAAGATTTAATGCTTTTCACTTTGTGTTGGGCTTGTACAACACCGTTTTTTCTTTGTACGACCTTGTAAAAAATATTGTAAAAAAAATTGTGTACTTTTCTTTGTCAAAAGATATTCTAATCTAGTTATTTTCTAGAGAAACATACCAAATTAAAGTTATAAATATTGTTTTTGCTTTCAGAACTGAAAGCTTTTGTATATCTTTATGACGGAATACCTATACTGCAGAAAATATTTCACTGAAATCAGTGTAAACACAGTCATAATTACTTAAGTCAAAATTGGCTTAAGTAATTATGACTGTGTTCCAAAACGTAATCCTAATAGTTACAAACATTCTAATTACTAGAAACTGAGAAAAGGAAGCTGCAAATCTATAATATTAAACTATTTATAATACTCGTTCTAAATGAAATCCTTACTTTAACATAATTTATGCGAAAGTTTTTACGAATGTATTGATTGATGTATGTAACTTATTATTAAGTTACATCAAAAGCGGATCTAGAAAGCATTGTAGATCAAGATTATATATTATCGTTCGGAACAGGACATTTTTATTTTTATTCAGCGTGGTTAAAACATCAAATGAGTCCTCCCACCCAGAGCAGGGCGGGAGGGACTGTCAGACTCGTACTGACTAAAACCCACGGTGTCCTTCAATAGCCCTTTGCGTTCCGAGGTCACTGACCCTCTAAAGAGGGGCCCCGTCATAAAGCTGACACTCTTTGAGGCGCGTGTGGAACACAACGCGCCGTCGACCCGGGCATAGTCTATGGTCAGATAGCGAGTCGCCCATTACTCGCTGCCCGCATGCCTGATAGGACATGGGATAATTTTTATCTCGATACTCTGATCCCGTGGATTTTTTTTTTTGAAATAGTTAGCTAGTCTATTAATTTTTTTTTTTGTAACTCCATCAAAATAACACCTATTAAGCACAGCTATCAAGTATTCACAACACATTTACGAGCTTCCAACCGGTTGATTCCAAACAATGCCTCATTTGGTATATAACCAAGCAAACTTCCGTCTACCCTCAGTTACGAAACAAACTTGTTCTACCAACTTTCACGAATAAACGCAAATGAATGCGCCTGAAGTTGTGCGGTATAAAACAAAGGAAATTAGGAATAGTGTGCAGATTGCCGCTTCGGTATATTCCTACTGTCCAACTTAGGAGAGGAGAACAGACTAAGTTTCAGTTCTAGTTAATTGAGGTGTAAAAAATAGTAGTATCAAACATCATAAATTAAAATACCAGTTACTAACATTTATTCTACAGGACCAAAATTATACACAAACTATAAATTAAAACTTACTAATAATAGGTACTCGTATGTACAAGAAAAATAAAATAAAAAGAAAACAAAAAAACATGTAAAGGGCGTCAAAGAATACGTCCATATCGCTGTCAACGGGAACAATGCCCAGAACGATGGAAACATTGCCACTTTATATGGCAATGCCGATTTGTTGGCCTAGGAATAGGCCAGCTCTCTGGTCACCTCAAGACTCGACTAATCGCCTGGCGATGTCCTTAAAAATGTTGTGAGTACTCGGACCCTATGGCCCTAGAGATTCAACCCCAAACGGCTCAAACACATAGCTTCTAGCTAAGCCAACATTGAAGCTGTAATGGTACGATTCCACCAAAATAGTGTGCGCGGCACATTTGTTCGCGCACTTCAGCAGTTCGCATACTAAGCTGGTATTTCGTTTGTGTATCCCTCTGTGTCTGCTGTGTGCAGCACAGTTGTACGCTAACATTTTCACTGAACCATGTCTAGCAATGTGCGTGCACAAATAACGAGTCCACTGCAAAGGTGCGCGCACAGAAGTATCCAGATGTGCGCGAACATTCGCGCTGCGCTGTGCTTTTGCAATTTGTTCGTATTTGCTTGGGTGAATCCACCAAAGGAAAAAATTGTTCCGGACACCGGTGGGATCAAACCTTTACAATCTAATATCGAATATACAATTAAAATGTTTTGATAAAGTTTGTTATAAAATAATAATTTAAGATTACGAGTCTGGAAATTATTGTACTACATATCAAGCACAACTCTTATCTCATGGGTCAAAATAAAGAAAATTCCTACATACCTATAAGGTTTATAAGCTATTGCATAGCTTTTATGGGGGTTCGGCTTCTGGCTTTGGGCCTGAAATTCGGGCTCTGAAAGCGGCAATCGAATCAAGAAAAAAAAAAACACCCCCACATCGCCTAACGTCGTTTTAGTTCGGCAGACTTCGGCACGGTGTTTGTTTTTCTTGACTTTTCACTTGATTGATAACTTGATAAAAAATGCTATGCGCTAGCTTTACCGCGGCGGTCCTCGAGTGCCACATGTATTTTTTTTGGGAACAAACCCACCACCCTACTCCCAAACCACTCCTGAAATCCAGAATCAACTGTGGTAACCACCAGAAAAACGCCGAGACAATGTAGCTCGACGTGTCCTGGAAAATGAATTTACCTGGCTTGGATCCTGCAACGAAATTAATCAGAAAAGAATAGTGGAGGAGTAGGAATAATTTTATGTTTCCACTTCATATTTTTCCTACTCCTCCACTATTCTGTACATAAATACGGTTAATGAGCGCTTTCACATTAGACGATAACGGTAACGACTGTGGTATATCGTCTCCCGCTCATTTTCCCTAGTAATGTACGACACTACCCATCCCACCGATATTGATATCGGTATCGGGTGCTGATAAACTTGAGCATTCACTTCTCATGAAAATTCTTGCAAATGTTCCATTACAGAAAAACAAACGAGAGCTTTCTAGCGAGCATTCTATAGAGCTTTCTGGCGAGATTTTTGCCAAGCAGAATGTCAAGTCTGATATCTTCTTGAAGAAAATGTTTTTGGCGACTATCAATAAATTAGAGCGTTCGCTAGAAAGATCGTAAAAATGTTCGTAGTGACGTTTGGCTCTTTGTTAGGTAAGCTCTGTTCGTTGGTCAGTTTGACAAAATTAAAAAAGGCAAATACTTGTTGTTGTCACAACATAGAGTTGCTGATAGACTTGAGCATGAATGCTCAAGTCAAGTGGAATTACCTAATAATTTAACGTAAAACATTAAAAATAGTTTATTAGCGACCCTCCCCGGCTCCGCCCGGTTGCAATCTACTTTATTATGCATATTGTTATATACTTATAAACCTTCCTTTTAAATCACTCTATCTATTAAAAAAATCGCGTAGTTTTAAAGATCTAAGCATACATAGAGACAGACAGCGGGAAGCGACTTTGTTTTATACCATTTACTGATTTATGTAGCAATTTGAACAAAGGAGGACATTTGACACTCAGCAAGAGCAAAGAAAAGATACAAATGATCTGGCAGTCTTTTTTACAGTAGAAGTCGATCAATCCAGTCTTTCAATCCATTAATAGACTACAAAGACCAGCAAAAACAGGCTGAAGTATCTAGGTACTAAGATTCATAGTAAAGTGTTCTCATTTATTATGTTACCTTAAAAGATTTTCACCTGAGTCATTTGAATTATTGGAACGAAGTTCCTTATTGCGCGTTGTGAAAGGGGGCTAGACGGAAAAAAATCTTACGAAAAGTTGTCACGACACTTTTTGGAACGAAGTTCCTTATCGCGCGTTGCGAAAGGGTGCTAGAGCTCAAAGAGTGGAGTGGAGTGGAGTGGAGTGGAGTGGAGTGGAGTGGAGTGGAGTGGAGTGGAGCGGAGTGGAGTCGCGACGATTATTTTTGTTGAGTGTATACAGTAACTTCGTTCCATCCGGGTGTCCCTTGACACCTCTCAAGTTTTTTTTTTTCTTACGAAATGGTGGAGAGTATGGATACAATAAAAAAATCTTATGATTAGATTTATAAATCATTTGTTGACTACTGTCCTAAGCATACAATTCGAAACGCTCATTTATCATTATCGTTTATCAATGGCAGAGAGTAAGATGGAAATAGTCAGGAATAAAATCTGAAAATAGTTTGTTCAAATAAATTTTCAATAATATTGATTAGCATTTTTCATACGATTATTGTTTATTGAATAACGTGTAGGTACACAAAAGCGCACATGAAGACACAATATGGTTGTCCTATTCACAATTAAAACGCATATTACTATTGTATTGTATTGTATAACGGGCTGGTATCCGCAACTCCACGTCATATGCGCGTATTTTGTGTGCACGCATATTACTATTACATTAATATAATTATTTATAGGCAAAGTTTGTTAGTTTCAATTAAACGGGTTATTATCTTTGAAACTTCTGCTCCTATTGCGAAAAAAGTTATTCTAAAGGTGCGTACAGACCATGTAACAATGTTAATATAACAATGTTATATGACATGACCACACTATGAAAAATGTTATATAACAATGTTATATAACATGTTATGTTACATAGTCTGTACGCACCGTAATGTCACAATGTAATCAGAGAACATGAACGAAGCAAACAAATGAATGCTAGAGCGGTATTCCATAATATTGCATTGTCGTCGTGACATTGACAAAGTGCTGGTGACGTCACGATATGAAACTATTTATTGTAGCTGATGATTTAAACACTGTCACATGATTTACTGAATTACGAGTACACTGTACTATAAACGCGTTTATTGCCCGTGGTACTACCCGTTGTAGTACCACGGAAAAAAATACCCGTGGTACTATAAAACGATCAAGTAGTACCACGAGAAATTTTCTGCTTCTGCGAAGCGGTCATGCTCGCAAAGGAGGAGGCGGGCCGCGCGAGGGAGAGGATAGCATCCTCCCTCCACCCCACCCACAGTGGTAGACGCCCACGGCGACCGACGTCGGCAGACGATCGACAAAGATAAAGAGCGACTCGCTGTCAGACCATGGATCATGCCCGGGTCGACGGCGCGTTGTGTTCCACGCGCGCCTTGAAAATTGCCAGCATTGTGACGGGTCCCCCCTCTAGAGGGCCAAAGACTGCCGGGGTTGCGGGACTTATCTCATTACCGTGACCCCGGAACGTTAAGGGCTATTGTAGGAGACCTTGGATTTTAGTCAGTACGTGTCTGACAATCCCTCCCGCTCTGCCCTCGGTGGGAGGACTCATAGGATGATTTTACCACGATAAAAAAAATTTAGGTATCTGTTAGGAACTTTTTACTTCGTGGTGCTTATTAAAAGAATCATTAGGTAAAATATTTCTAGATTGTGCATTCCTTAGAATGTGTCCGATATGTACAAATATAAAAGGAAAAGTAGCTTGCTCAATTCTATCATTAATATTATTCTACATGTGGGTCGGAACCCAACCCCCCACCGAACGGTGGCCATTTTTGTTATAGACATTACATTGCATATGACACCACAGCTGCATACTTCCAAATAACTATACCTATTCGATCTGCCATTTCCTTTAAAAAAATATCCAATTTCACATTCAGACAAACGTAATCTTCGTGCAAACCTTTTGGACAACACGACCGGTTCAATTCCTTGAATAAACATTGTTAGGAACGAATAAACAAAAGTATCTACTATTTACATTATTACCTAATAAATCTAAAGTAACGAGCTCGACTTGATACGAGTTTTATTTTCTACTTCGATTGCGTGCAATCGAGTTAGGGAACGGCGGGCGTTCCGATAAACGAGCAGCATTTATTTATTTTTTTATCTAAAACGGGTACTTATCGATGCTTTATTTTTGAGAGCTTTCGTTTGTCAGCCGCACAGGCCGATCTTCCGGGTTAAGCCGAGCTTGCCGGGGTTAGCGTATGGATGGGTGACCATCTGTCATAGCGAGTTTCTTCCGTTCCTCGGAAAACACGTAAAGCCGTTAGTCTCGGCTGTCATTTGTAGATCTTTGACAGTCGTTACAATTAAGCTATTAAGTTGTAATGTCCCTTTGTGCCTATTGGCCTTGTTTTGTTCTTTCTCCTTCTTGCATGGAGCAAAGTGGGAATATATATTTTTTTCCTACTCCTCCACTATTCTTTTCTAATTAATTTCGTTGCAGGATCCAAGACAGGTAAATTAATTCTCCGGGACACGTCGAGCTTCATTTTCTCGGCGCTTTTTTGGTGGTTGCCACTGTTGATACTGGCTTTCAGGAGTTGCAGTGGTTTGGGAATAGTGTGGTGGGTTTGTCCCAATAAAAAAAGTCGTTACTATTAGTCAGCAGCTTTAAATTCTGTCAACCAGTCTAATCAAGGGGTATCGTATTACCTAGTTATTGGTTTGTGGAGAACAGATACCCTCTAACTATCAACCCAAAAATAAACCCATAAGGGTCGATTTTTGCAAAATCCCGCCTTACTGAATACTCACCTCCTAAAAAGAAACTCTCATGCAAAATTTGAAACTCATAGCACTTGTATTTTATTTCATTTTATACAGATGAGTAATTAGCATAGGTCCGAATTAAGTAGAGTTATTCATGAAGGTACTTACACAGATTTCATACAGCGAAAGAATAAAGTGCATATTCCCAAAATTCCAGAA
This sequence comes from Agrotis clavis, assembly GCA_954870645.1. Classification (NCBI taxonomy): domain Eukaryota; kingdom Metazoa; phylum Arthropoda; class Insecta; order Lepidoptera; family Noctuidae; genus Agrotis; species Agrotis clavis. Next base: position 9,869,230 of record OX940925.1, read on the forward strand.
TTACGTTAAAAAGCAGAAAAATCCCGTTATTTATGAAATAAAAAAGTTATTTAATATTACACTGCACTTTTTTTTTCTTATAGTATCTATCTCTGATGTTTGCATTATTATTTTTTATTTTTAATACTGTTTACCACACGAGATTCTCTATTAGAAATCCCTGGAAGATCCATATTAATATCAACATTTCGATCCAAGTACTTAAATAACTCCACTTAATTCCGGCCTCTGGTAATTAGTAAAGATTCCGCAACAAAAACAACTGTAGACGTAAAATTATACATCCCTATACAATTTTGACCTACCATTGTCTGTCCAAAGACACTTATAGTCTATTGTCATATTCCTACGCGTTAGTCGAACACAAGGTCTCGTGTGACACACTTCCAAGGTAGGTCACTGGAAAAACTGTTGTCGCAAGCTTTTGTCTAGTCGGCGCTTTTCTTTGTTGATACGTAATCAGCGCTGGGGCGGCGAAGTTTGAGAGGGGCCGCTGTTAAAATGCATGTTGGGGAAACAACTAAAATGCTTATAGTTGCATTTTTGTATGTGATATTGCTAAGGTTGATAGATTTTTGTTATTTTGGTGATTTTGTTTTGATTCATTTGAGGAACTCGTTGACCTGTAAGTAAACTTATAAGGAATTAAATGTATCGAGGTGTATTTTTATTGTATTAAGAATTGGGGTATTTAAATCAAGAGTGAATAGATTACTTCTAGGTAAGAGCACTGCACCGTCGACCACAGCATTCTTACCATCAGGTGAGATGGCGGTTAAACATGAGCTAGGCAGACAAAAAGTGATCCTTTATGTGTTCCATTTTTTATTTTGAGGTACGGAAAACTAAAAGGCCATTGCATAAACAATGCCGTCAATTTACACTCACACAGTTGACATTCGAGCAACTGTTTTTTTTGCCAAATGGTTTTACTAGGCGGAGACCTGTCGCAACCGGCATTGGTCGAGGCCATGCTGCGGGGTCAGACGGAGTGGGAAGCGGTCGCCTCCTTCTGGGAAGCAGTAATGTTCGCGAAGGAGGAGGCGGGCTGCGAGAGGGAGAAGACAGCGTCCTCCCTCCGCCCCAACCGCAGAGGTAGACGCCCACGGTGTCGGACGTCGGCAGACGATCTCCGGCCAACGTAGGCGCGGGCATACGGACAGCGAGTAAAGGGCAACTCGCTATCCGACCATGGACCATGCCCGGGTCGACGGCGCGTCGTGTTCCACGCGCGCCTCAAAGAGCGTCAGCAAAATGACGGGGCCCCTTCTCAGAGGGCCAAGGCCTGCCGGGGTCGCGGGACTTATTTCCTTACCATGAACCTGGAACATAAAGGGCTATTGAAGGACACCGTGGATTTTAGTCAGTACGAGTCTGACAGTAGGGGTGGGAAGACTCATTTGACGATTTTACCACGTTAAAAAAAATAAAGTGGTTTTATACGTCTTTATTATAATTTGGTACTGTGTTTCCTATCCAACTATTTTTGGTCAGGCCATAGTAAGGAACCATATAGTTTGCCTAGACTGGTTTCAACAGCGTCAGGGCATAGGCAGCGGGATGGATGGGACTAAGCACTTTATCCTGAATCTAGCGGGGTGGATGAAACAATTTTTCCCATCAACCCTGTTGATTGAGCAGGGGTAGCGAGGTGAATATAACCTACCCAATAAAATTGTCAAAGAAATACACACACAGGACTTCAGGAGCTCGACAACTCGACAAGTAAATACCAAAAAGTCGAAGTTACAGAATTACCTCAACTTTATTTGAAAAGGATATCTTGAACGTATCACTCAACTGAATCATAAATGTAACTATTTTTTCGTTAGAATCGAGTGATTTATACACACCGGGCGTAGATTTATTTAAAAACAAAACTGAAGTAAACAACATCTTCTTACACCTAGAGAGTAGTGGTGGTCCAGTGATACCGGCCCAACGACTATATATTACTAGACTACGCATTGCACGATCTAACGAACAAAACTATTCTGCCAACTCGCTGAGGTACTACGTAAGCGAGGGGGGCGGGGTACTGCGTTGTGATTGGCTAACTCAAGGTCTGTTCTGTCTCAACGTATGTTTACGGCTCACAGGATTGGTCGAAATGAGACGGATATAAGACTTTTTTGCCTAATGTGTTGGCAGACATCGGTCGCCTGTTATTAGGAGTCTAGTATTATATCGTCGTTGTACCGGCCCGAACTTGCCAGTAATTGTAATTCATGCTTATACGTCATAGGGAACTTCCCCTTGACGCGATGCGACGCAATCCGACCATTTCCAACTAAAGTGAAAATCATCCTTACTACTAAAACATATGACATAAAACGCGGTTCTCTACGGGTAGATTAAAAAACAAAACACGATCGCCACGACGACGTCAAGTCAATTGAATTGCATCATTATAGATCGCCACGACGACGTCAAGTCAATCGAATTGCATATTTATATCGTAGTTGCAAGGACGATTTTAATTTTGAGTTAGTAGAAATTGCAAATCGCAGAGATCGCATCACGGGGAAGCTCCCATGCAGCATTCAATACAAGGCCAAAACGCAAGGGTGTGTAACTAATCGCGTATAGTTAGGAATTCACTTTTTTACTAATTTGTTCGAATCCATACAGGAGTAGTACGCAAATACTCGCGTATCATTCGTAGTAAGCCAATAAAATACCTTACTCCAAACATACAGTTCCATTACGCATACGTACCTACTAATCCTGTATGGTATATCTATACGCGAGCAGTTGCATGCTCGCCATTTTAATTGTTATTAGCTGTTTCGAAGATACCTAATAAATGTGACATCTACCAACACCCACTTTACTCTTGTGGTGGATTACAGCCAGCAGTATAATACAAACAACATACATAACCAACTTTTTATCAAACTGTTTCTTTCAACTCACCAACAAACTGTTTCTTTCAAAAACAAAACTTCCAAGAGGCTCCATCGTAAAACAATTTGTAAAACAAACAAACCCAAATAATTTCAATAATCCCCCTCCTATCATAGCCTTTGTAATCATCTTAACACTGGGATGAACTATCAATATTGAAACAGGGTTTAATCACGGCCTGTGTAAGTGTATTTATATTGATCTTATCTCCGAAACACCTAAACAAATTTGGTCAGGGAGCAAATAATTCGACAGTGTCCATTCGGAACGTTATATTTTTGGCAAACTTACTAAAGTGCCTTCCTACAAAGGATGGTCTGGAGAAGTGTTTTGAAGGGTGACGGACAAAGAAAGAGGATAAACATAGTTATCGAGGCTTGGTTAGGGTTGTTACACACATAAGCGGTTCGGCAATATTCCATCAACAAAGCCGACCCGAAGCAATTACTGCACGTGCTTGCTTTCAACTGTCTACGCGTAGTAAATTTAGGTTGTAACAATGATTCGATTTGGCAGTAATAGTTAAAGGAAAAACCATAAAGACAAGTAGAGAGTTACTAAGTCAAATAGCTATGTGCGAGAAACGAATCGTTTGTGATTCCCGAACACTCATCTGTAAATTCGGCTTTACCGCTCGGCTCTGCCAATGTTTATGTGTGTGGCAACCCTTATATTGTGTTTTTGGTATCTATTGTGTTTTGAAAAGGATATGTGAACATCTGAAAAGCAATCTGGGTGTGGTGTTCGTTTACATAGTTGTATTGTTCATGTTCAAGTAGGGGAAAATAACACGGAGCGATAAATCTTCTAAAAGTTTTTTTTAACCTTCATTTGGTACGAAGTTTTTGTAAAAAACTTCTTCTATATTTTTTTTTAGATGTTACTTAACGTTAGGCTATCGAGAACATTAATTAGCAGCTAAATTATATCGAAATATTCTAGTAAAGCTCTCGTAGTGGTATTTTTTTTTTTTTGTTAAAATTGCTAAGTTTCATTATAATTTTGATATTTTTAAACCAAAATGGTTCCAGGAACCAAAACGATTCTCCATAGTTATTGTACTTTCTTTCTATCTCTATTTATCTATCTCATCTGTATCATAAGCTAGCTTATAGCCGCGACGTTGCTTATCTTAGTATCGTTATTTATTCCATAGTAAAGTCATACCGGGACAAAAAATATCCTGTAAGTTCTTTAATTTTTAAGAGCTATATGTTTATCCATATGCAAGTCTGCAATGAAACTCTTTTCAGTAGTTCTTGTTGGATAGAGTACCTGACATACATCCATCCATCCTTACTAAGTGTTGTATTAATAATATCAGTTAGATTGTTAGAAGAAAAACCAGTATACATTTACAATTACCTTGACCGGATCGAAACAAAGGCATTACAAAATAACTTGTATTAAATATTTAATTTTTCCAATCACGCACAGACAAAAAAGTGACTTCAAAGCAAAGTACCTAATTTTGTTTAAACTTTGTACAGCGTCGAAAAATCGAGAATAATAAATTAAAAGTTGGCGACACTTCCGTTTCCTCGCCTACAAAATTTTGTTAAAAACGATGAAAATCAGATTATTCCGGATAACACTTCGTTGTGTCCGAGATTACTTGTTTATTATTTGAATAGCTTCCGATTTGTAGGCAATGAAGAAATAGAATATTATTAGGCAGGTAACTTTATTATGAACAAAGTATAACTTACAGAATTTCACAAATAAAACTAAAAACGATCAGCAGTTCTTAAACGTGGTTAAGAATAGACATCGCTTCTAAACCAAGTTTAAGAACTGCTAGTGCTGCGAGCGCCAATATTCCAGTACACGGATGAGACGGAGAACTCGATTTAAACATATTGAATGCGATTACTTTCAATGGTGAAATTCTCCCTAAGCTTATCTCTTATTATTTGTTTTCCATACTTGAAAGTTTAGAGAAATCGAGCACGATTGAATGACAGAAACGTAAAGTTAGAGGCGAGCAATGAGTTGAGTGAGTGACCAATTTGAGTGTTTTAAAGCGTTCACGATAACAAAGTGAAAGTCAAAATCTGATATAAAATAATATCGACTTTTTAAAAAAAGCATGGCAAATGCTCATTAACTTCTTATACTTTTTCTTCCTCGAGGCAAGCGTATTCTAGTTAAAATTTTCTCAAAACTTTCTTGTAAAGTATAAGTATTCAGCATTTTTCCTCTTGAAAAGGCTATCTCGATTTAATAGTGATTATAACTGGCTCGATTTTCATCTCGTCTTAGTTCCTAACTTAATCTAAGTAGCCTAACGTTCAATCTAAACGGTATATTAGATTTTGATTGGATAATCTGAATTAAGTAACCTAGGGTGTCTGTGCACCTTACCATTTTCAATCATGACTCCGATGTACTTGGTCTCATATTTACCAAAATCAGATTATTTTAGTTCCCATAGTCCTTATTACGCACTTGTAAAATGTCGAAACATTGGCACGTCTCGGGTTGTTCGTTTCCATGGAGAAGAACCAGCAAGAAAATCCATGGTCAAAGAAAGCTCTGAAAGCAATTTCAATTGTATCCATGGAATTTCTTGCTCGTTCTTCTCCATAGAGATCTACGCTTTGGAATTGGCTCCTATACAGTACTTTCATAGTTATTATCTGTGACTGGAACTGTAGCACCATAATTATTTATGTATTTTGTTCTTTTTTCAGTCTTTTGACAATTCATTCGTTGCCAATTCTCACCACGATCCTAATCGACCGCGACCCATTAGAAAATAACTCTTGGGCGATTCGCAATTCGGTCCGAATAACGGACCCAATAAAAAAAGGATTGTGTGGTTTTATGAAACCACGGTAAAAATGAAACTTTTTTACAGTTTTTGCGAACTATAGGCGCCGCCATATTGGCCTCGGCTGCTCTGACGAGCGCCTTTCACTTAATCCCTACTCCGCGACCGACCGTCACGCGACATGCTACACAAAGACGAAAAAGTTTGAAACAATGATATAAAATTTAAACTTAAAAAAAAACTGATTTTGAATAAACTTTTAAAGTGAAAACAGTAAAATCACTAACCTCAGCAGGAGACGAAGACCCTGGCACCTTCAAACAGAACATGAACGGAGTGTTCACTCTCTTCAAAATCTCGCGGTAGTCGAGGGTAACCCCTCTGGGTCGCAGTAGCCTGAAGTACGTCCCTAGTGAAGAACCGTGCGATGCGAGGTAGGTCCCAAAGAGACGCATGAAGCCAGCACCTGATAAACAAAAAAAAGTATTAAAAATGAGCGCGTACACAAAGAGAATACAGTTATACCAGAAAAAGTATGCGCTTCGGTTTTCTTCGTATTTTTTGAACATAAGTCACGTCATAGAGTAAAGATCACGTGGAAACGAAACATTTAAGTTTTGTACTGCCCAAGTTTTCGTAGTATTTTAATAGGAGTTTTGACACTACGGTTATCTGCGGTGAGTGTCGCGGATTTGGTTCCCACACAAAACAAAACGACCCACAAGACTTTCGGGTCTGGGTGTTTGAGTTAAAATGATTTTAAACGCACTTGCGACACTGGATAAATTTCAAGTGTGTGAGATTTTTTGGAAAGAATCATCATCATTATCAGCCTATTATGTTCCCACTGCTGGGACACAGGCCTCCTCTCTGTGAGAGGGAGTGGGCCATAATCCACCACGCGGGCCCAGTGCGGGTTGGTGGATGTCACATGTCTTCGAATTTTTGGTTCTAGGACATGCCGGTTTCCTCACGATGTTTTCCTTCACCGTTTTGAGAAGTGGTGATGAAATTTATTTTTTACTTTGTGTAATTTATTACACAAAGTAATGCGCCTGGCGGGGTTCGAACCTACGACCTACAACTCGTAAGTCGGGACCGATACCACTGGGCCACCACTGCTCTCTCTGAAAGAATACCTAATTGTTTTATGCACTTTCTATATGTTGAGATATCACAGAAAAATGTCACCTCACTACATTTTTCTGACTAATTTGTTGCATAGATTGTTCCAGTTTTATTTTTACATAATTAGTCAAAAACAAGAGTGCAATCACTGCTGATTAATATCGCTTACACGTGCCGATCATTAATTTATCGCACGAACCAAGCGGCAAAATAGCCGGCATGGCTATGCTTCAAGCTAAAATTGCGTGGATATGTGAAAACAAAGGGATTAAGTAGGTAGACAAACAAAGGGGCGTCGATTTAATGCTTTCACTAATATTATCGCCCCATCCATTATTCCAACATGGCAACAATTACATTTAGTATAAAGTAACAATGTCAGTCAATAAATTATAAACAGCCTTCAATTGCGACCTTGTATAAATTAGTTTTTGCTGCCACCAAAGGGACATCCAGTCCAATATTGTTTATCAAGCCAACATTCATAAATTAATACCTAAAAACTTACTGAAGACAAGCAAAAACGAAAATTAGTTTTCTATTGGTTTTTGAAGTGAAAACTTCTTTAGCGGCGTTGTACACTTTTTCTGTAATGGGTAAAAAATTTAAAACTCGCGTCAGGGTCACGTGACCCTGATCGAAAATGAGTAAGACGTCATTCAAATTAGTTAATTTCATATCTGTACTACTCCAGTTTTAAAATAAAACATAGTAACAAAAAAGTTTTCACTTCTACCGGCACTCCTGGAGTGCAACCTTTTTTTTTTTTTTTTGCTTGCCTGTTATGTGTGTGCTTAAATGGTAGGCGATCATGGACCATGCCCGGGTCGACGTAGAACATGACGCGCCTCAAAGAGCTGTCAGCAATCTGACGGGGCCCCCACAGAGGGCCAGACCCCTGCTAGGGTCGCGGGACTGTCTAAACAGATAACCGTGACCCTTTTTTTTCCTTTTAGCGTGGTAAAATCATCAAATGAGTCCTCCCACCCCAGCACGCGTAGCATGGCGATTCTATCTCTATTCTACCAAGAAAAGACAAAGTTATTTCATCGTTATTTCTATACAAATCGACCGTTTTTTACCCAAGTATGACACGATTCGTACACCATTAAAGAATAGAAACATATCTCTTCTATATTTTAAACATTGCTATGCTTAAATCAATAAAAATCTTTTACGTTCTGTCATTCTGTCTATTCTCGTGTCGACAAAACCCGTTTCTACGGCGCCATGCTACGCGTGCTGAGGGACTGTCAGACTTGTACTGAATAAAATCCACGGTGTCCTTCAATAGCACTTTATGTTCCGGGGTCACGGTAAGGAAATAAGTCCCGCGACCCCGGCAGGTTTTGGCTCTCTGAGAGCCCCGTCATTTTTGCTGACGCTCTTTGAGGCGCGCGTGGAACACCCGGGCATGGTCCATGGTCGGACAGCGAGTTGCCCTTTACTCGCTGTCCGCATGCCAACCGTGACCCTGGAACATCCCTGGACTCCATCAACCCGGGCATGCCATGCTTAAATTATGCCGGCCGAACAAAGGATGATGATGAATCTCGCAATAGCATTACAAAATTAGCCAAAATACATAGCTGTTAAATTTTGTATCTAAAATTAAACCGGTGTTTCTTTGAGCGCAATTTTGGCAAATGTAACACGCATTTGTAACGTTACTCGAGTATCCTCATTTATTATTTGTTCAGTGTCCCCATCTGAGGCAATTCGTCAAATTGCGCTGCCGAATAAACCTTCCCTTGTTTTGACGTTACTGTGAATCATTCATGTTTCGTGATTAATGACGTGTGTTTACTTGGCTCAGAGATTATGATCCAAATTTTCACGAGGACTGAGGTACTATGCGACATCAATAAGAGTTAAGCTGTGATGGAGCCATATTGTGACGTCATGCTAGCTTTTCTAAAACTTACATGCTCTTAAATGTTCATAAACCTAATAGGGCCAGTTAGACGCGGCTTGCATCCATCGCAATCCTATGGACTTCGTCAGATCGTCTGTCTTTCTAGGTGGGGGCATAAGCTACGCTTGCCGGTACATGGTCTCCATTCGAGAACCTTCTGGACCTAATGGTCATCAGTTCTGCTAGCTATGTGACCTGTGCAATGACGCTTCAACTAGCTAATTTCTTGGGTTATGTCGGTAACTTTGGTTCGTCTACGAATCTCCTCATTTCTGATTCTATCAGAGATACTCCGAGCATTGCCCTCTCCATAGCTCTTTTGGCATCTTGAGCGTATTAATGAGACCCATAGTAAGAGAGCACACACAGGTCGAAAACTTGCGAGTTGAGGCCCTTAGATATTTAGGACGAGAAAATGTTACGCAAATACGTTTCCGAAAATTTCCCAGAGGAGTTGGATTCCAAGATTGGCCTCTTACTTAAAGTTGGACCTACCAAGTGCGACTGTTTGTCCGAGATAAACATACAAGTCAACAACTTCTAGGATCGCATTCCGAATTACAACAGTGTTGGGTACAACATGGGCCATTGCACTTTATCTTGTCCATAATATGAAAATATTATCACACTTTGTTTTATACACCGTGACTTTCTAGTCGTCTTACAAAAGCAGCCCAGTTCATGAATCCAATGACTAGAACACGCTTATAATAAAACAAAATTGGTATTTAAGAGATTTGAAAAATTTAATAATAAATTCGTTATTATGACGCAAGGATGGAATGATCTGCCCGACTTAATACGTAAACATTTTAACAGGGTGTTTTATATTTCTAATGTACCTATCTAATAAAAATAAAAATTATTATTACGATTAAAAAAAAACTCGCCTAGAGGTATTTTAGGTCGGATACATTAAGTGGACCAATTTTGTAAGACGACTAAAAAGTCACGGTGTATATCGCTAACCCACCCCTTCGTACACAAGGCAAAAGTTACACACACCTTACGACTTCGGTATCCCGGCGACTTTTGCAATAAAAATCCATAGAGGTTCGTACATACGAGTAGGCACACCACGCGTCAATAGATACCTTATTAGTCGTAAGGCATGAGACTTGCGTCGCCTTGTGTACGAAGGGACTAAGAGTTTCAAATTTCACCAAAGCACGTTGTAAAAACTTTTTGTTTAACGTATGTAACAAAAGTTCTTAAAAGCAAGTAGGTATGTCTGTAGATAATATCTTGTGGGTAACATAACAAAACGCTCGTAAAATTCTTAGCAGCGACTACCTAGTACGCTAAAAATTTTAGTGGAGAGTAAAAATTCAGTTTTACAACAACTTAACCTACATTCACTCATGTATTCTACAACGTAGTTCCTTGGAAAAATAATGTGGTTGTAAAATTTATTATTATATCGTACCCACTTTATCATTCACTTGACACAGTGCAAAATTCAGAGCATATTTTAAAATTCCATTCTGTTTTACCTCAAATTTTGTGAAACCTGGAATGGTATTACTTTGAAACACTTAGCTATTTATAATGCTGTTGCCTTGTTATTACATGTGAATAAGGATGATTTTGCTCCAATTTAATTCAAAGAGCGCAAGCTTGTTGAGGGTTGGTGCTCTTACGTCCAGCATTGGAAGGCAATTGACTGGTATACACCGTGACTTTTAGTCGTCTTACAAAAGTGGTCCACTCAATGTATCCGTCATAAACTAATACTAAGCGCTTAATAAATAGGTACATTAGAAGTTCGAAACACCCTGTTAAAAATGTTTACGTATCAACTGTGTAGAGTATACCTACCCAGCGAATTTAAAATAGCAGATCATTCCATCTCCATTTTCTATGAGACAAGAGTGTGTAATATGTTTTTTTTTTAATTACTCAAATCTCATATATACCTTTTATTTATTTAATATCAATACTCACTACTCAATTATTTATTGCATTCCATATGTTACAAAATTGGTAAAAGAAAAAAGTTTAAGATACAATATGGACCCTGTCGGGCACGCAAAAATTTAGGAGAGAGGAAGAGGGCTGAAATAGCAATTTAATCAGTTTAATCTTATTTTAAATTATAGGACATGTATAATTGTGTATAGTTATATATGTATATAATATATTATTATATTAGTGTGTGTATTTTAATGGAATGTGTAGATATATTATTTGTGTAAGTATTCATATTTATATTTGATTATCTGTATTCCTTATTACCTATTTATTTTTATAGTGTTTTAGATAATTTCACTTTCCAATCGTTTTATCATCTAGAAACTCCTTTACTGAGTAATAAGCCTTGGATTCTAGAAATCTCTTCAATTTATTCATAAATATGTTAGTTTTGCTTACTTCTCTAATTTCATTTGGCAATTTATTGTAGATTTTGATGGACATTATTAGAGGGCTCGTTGAGTGCATTTTTATTCGGGATTGAGGTTTATTTATTTTGTTTTTGTTATGTCTAAAAGTGTATCTTTTTTGTGTCTCTTCGCAAGTGGTGTAGTACTCTTGATGTTTTCTGATAAATTTACATAATTCTAAAATATATAAACAGGGAAGTGTGAGGATTTTATGTTTTTGGAAGTGTGGTTTACAGCTGTCTGTTTGTTCTATGTTGGTTAGTATTCTGATTAACTTTTTTTGTAAGATGAATATGCTTTGTGAGTCTGTACTGTTACCCCACAGCATGACCCCATAGCTGAGCCATGCTGTAGCTGAAAATTTGTAGTTTTTTTAATTTCGCGTAAGGCGTATGAGAATTTAGATAGTTTTGCTCTTATTTTCTGTATGTGGGATTTCCAATTTATGTGGGTATCTATTGTTAAACCGAGTAGAGTAAATTCGTTGACTTGTTCTATTTTTGTGTTATTAAACGTGAAATTTAGTTATAATGGGGACTTTTGATGGGGATGAAATGTAATTAATTTAGTTTTTAAGAAGTTAATTTCTAGATTGTGTTTTTCCAACCAGTTTACAGCAGTAGAAAGAAGGGAGTTTAGTTTGGCGTTTATATTGTCATCAGTTTGGCATGAGGTGAGCAAAGAGATGTCATCTGCGAAGAGAACACAAGGTCCGTTTATAGTTTTAGGAAGGTCGTTTATATAGATAAGGAACAAAAGGCAACCTATCACACGATTATTATGAACGTTTACTAGTTATTGGATACATGAACTGGGCTGCCGTTGTAAGATGACTAAAAAGTCACAGTGTATATAAGCTCGTAATACCTAGGTATTGTATTGTTTTGATTATAATTAACTACAGATCGAGGCAAAGCGCAAAACTTACAAACTTTACCTAATCCCACACAATTTCATAGTTTGAAAGTTTTGCATGGTTTACTTGCAGTAATTTGAAAACACGAATGTTTACGAAGCGCATAACTTTTTCGGTTTAACTGCAAGATTGTAGAGTTCCTTTTATAGAAACAAAAGAGTATGAAATTAGGTACAGTTAAAATTATGGGGAAGAACAGCAGAAAGCCATATTTTTTTTTGCCTACTCTGTCCCATTCTATATATAATTTCTGTCATATTATTATACATGTTTAGTTCTAAGTTTTAAGTTAATTATTTTAAGTATTTAGGTTTATAATAAATACGTAATCATATTCTTAGCGCTATTAGATATTGTTAACAAAATAACTATTGTCGTACAAATAGAATTAGAGTTCCATTCGCCTGTGATACAGGTTTATCCTAGTACAGGCATACACATTTGTGAGGTCTTCATCGTAACATTAAGATTAATTTTGTATTTTACCTTTTATTCTGAATAAAGATTATTATTATTATTATTATTATTATTATTCTTGAGCAAAGGCCTCCCCCATTTCCTTAAACTGCTTTCGATGGTGTGCCTCTTTACGCCAATTCACATTTTTTATTTATTTAAATAAAATTATTTATATGAATTTTCGCCTTGGAGTTTGCCAACGGGCAAAGGAACGCAGCATTCTAGGTGTGAAAAGAGCAGACAGGGTGCGAAACACTACGCTGCGTTCCAAAACTGGCATAATAGATGTTGGTAGGAAAGCTGCTAGGCTGAAATGGGATTGGGCGGGTCACGTCTGCCGGATGCAAGAAAACCGCTGGGCAAAGATCTCCACCCAATGGGTGCCGGGAGATGGACGACGCCACCGAGTCCGGCCCAGAAAAAGATGGCGAGACGAACTAGACGCTCACCATGAGAGCTGGTTCGAAACAGCCCAGGAAAAGAATTCGTGGAAGGAATTAGGGGAGGCCTTTGCTAATAAAAAAAAATATGAATTTTGGTCCTATAAATAATATTATTTAATATCACGACTGGGCGTAATAATTCAAGGTATCCTTTTATCTTTTGTCTCTAGTCTACTCTAAGTCGTGCTTCAATGGGCAAAGTTCCTGCGCTGCACGAAATAGATGTTCCTTTAAATAATTTAGATGATTGGATTACTTGCCTAGATCTAATTCACTTTAGACTTCTCTCTTCTCTTAAATATTCATTTCTTTGTTCATTTGACTTTTTATAAAAAAGAATATTTATAATATTTTTCAATTTGAATTTTTATTTTAAAACTAGCTGACCCCGCAAACGTTGTTTTGCCATATAAATTAAAAAAAATAGATAGTAGCCGATTCTCAGACCTACTGAATATGCATACCAAATTTCATAAAAATAGGTCAAGCCGTTTCAGAGGAGTACGGTAACTAACATTGTGACACGGAAATTTTATATATAAGATGAGAGTCAGCTAAGGAGGATTTTTTCGAAGCTTTTTAATAGTTTAGTTTTATTATATTTTAGAAACTAGCAGGCTATGCCCGTGACTTCGTTTGCGTGGATGTCGGATGTCTCAACAATATTTTTTTTAAACAAAGGAATTTTTCTTTAAAGGAAGGTTAGCTTCTCCTTATTACATCGGCTACCTGCCAGCAGAAGTGCCATCAAAATCGGCCTAGCCATTTCAGAGATTAGACATTACAAACAGACAGACAGACAAATTGTAAAAAATGTTATTTTGGCGTATGTACCGATTATATTCGTATGCATGTAGTAAAAACGGTTATTTAAATCTTACAAACAGACACTCCAATTTTATTTATATGTATAGATACCTACACCTTTTTTTTTGTAATAAAATTATCAAATGAGTTCTCCCGTCCTGAGTGGAACAAATGGGCTTGTCAGACTCTTACTGGCTAAAATCTACCGTGTTCCTTCAATGGCCCTTTACGTCACAGTGTCACGGTTACTCGTTCAGACACCCGGCAGGCATTTAAAAGTATCCCATGTTAATTTAGTTTTTAGCAAATGCACTCTGAAACGTAACTCCGACAAACGTTTCTCCGCTTAACGATTCGCCGACACAACGATTCATTCCTGGACGGTTCGACGACAAAAACTTTCACAGCAGAACGATTCGTCGACAAAGACATGGTTTGACACTATAATATTAGTAACCAAATCCGACATCAGGGGCACCCCGAGGTTCGGTTAGTTATGTTCCTTTAAACCCTGAACACAGAAATAGAAGCCCCGCACAGCGGGGCTTCATCTAAATGGCTTCATTTATACAATACTTCATGAAACACAATACTCATGACTTAATCGTTCTGTCGGCGAAACGTTCGTCGAGGAAAGATTCTGCCGTCGAACCGACCAGGAATGAATCGTTGTGTCGGCGAATCGTTAGGCGGAGAAACGTTTGTCGGAGTTATGTTTCAGAATCTAGCAAATGTGATTTTTTTAACAATGGGCCTTGTGCCCCATCTTAATAGGTACGTTGGGACTTATTGTAATGTACCATTGGTGTCCTATGGCTCCCCATTACACCTATATTACAATTACATGCCTCCGCCTATGTTCAGCAGCGGACGTTTTTCGGCAGATAATGATGGTTGTCGTAAACATTACCTATATCAGAGACTGGCACTAGCTAGTGCATTATAAAAACGTAGTTTTTCACTATTTAAGTATTAAATAATCAATATTTAGTATTTGTACATGTACAAATTCTTTCTAAATTGCCAATCTGTCTCACAGCTATAACCCGAAACTACGAGCAACATGATCATCTTAAAAAAGTACTTGTACCCTCGTTAACTATTATGACCAACAACAAAGGCAAGGAAATGAAGGTACCGTAGTAAAAGACCCTTTGCCGATAATCACCCCGCGTTGCCGTATATTTAACGACCCTATTTTGAGCACCCTATCAAGTGTAGGGTAGAAACTAGACAGTAATTCGCAGTAACTGGACAACAAGCTCATTTACGGGTCGATCTCCAGAGGCATTTTTTTTCGTGTCGGGCTGAATAAACCCATTTTAAAATTGAAAAACGTTTTCAAAATATTTTTTTATATGCAGTTCAGTATCTAATCTACCTGGTACAAGGCTAATATTATGAATAAGTTTATTTAAAATATTTAAAAAAAAATCTTAAACCCTAAAATCCTGATCGCTCTGGGTTGTCCTCACTCCCGATTGAATGAAAAAAATGTTCTTTATTTTTTTAATGAGAAGCTACATAAGAAACAACTTATTTAGATTACATAAGAAATAGTTAATCTTCATTGTTATAAAATACTTGTAATTTTATTATGAATACTTTTGCCACAATTTGAATTTAAATTCGTGTCCGGGCATTTTATCTCATCGCTCTGCGCTCAGGTAAAACATCGCGCTCATGCCTAGTTACGCGTTATAGACACTCTATTCCACTCTCGCTGGGTAGCACCAGCAGTGGTCTAACCGTTGAGGAGGATACCTTTGTGCCACGTATCCGCGAAGGTAAGTTCACGAAGGCAAGTTTATGATTACTCTGGATTTGGTTCTCGAATTTTATGATTGATATGGCACGTTATTCAAATTAAATATTAAGCTTGTAAATGTGTTTTTTTATGTGAATTAGGTGATCTTTATGATGGTTTTTATGACACGTAATTATAATTTTCTACTGCTTTTAAATTCGGCTATATTCATGATTTTGTGACTTTTTCTGATCGCTATGGCTGTGATTGCTCTGTCCAAAAAGACCAGAGCAATGATATTTTGCATTAATTGTACGTTATAAGACTATTTAACCATCTTAAAAAAAAAGGAGATTCGCAGTTCGGCCTGTATGTGTGTAACATGAATGTTTTTCCGCGATTATCTCGCGTTTGGCTGAACCGATTTTGATGTGGTTTTCAGAAAAGTGTTAGTTTCATTCTGGGAACGGTTTTAATATAATTATAATTACACGAACCGTCTCGAACACAGACTTGATGACTTCCAGCCTCCCGAACAAGCCGGTTTCCGAAGAGGCTATAGTACCATAGACCACATCCATACGCTGCGGCAAGTTATACAGAAGACCGAAGAGTATAACTTGCCATTATGCTTAGCGTTTGTGGACTATGAGAAAGCCTCCGATTCGGTGGAAACATGGGCGATACTTGAGTCACTCCAGCGATGCCATATTGACTATCGGTACATCGAGGTGTTGAAGTGCTGGTATAATAACGCCACCATGTCGGTCCGAGTACAGAAGCAGAGCCCGAAGGCGATTCCATTGAGAAGAGGCGTAAGACAGGGGGACGTTATCTCCCCGAAACTGTTCACTGCCGCAATGGAAGACGCCTTCAAGCTCCTGGAATGGCAAGGACTTGGCATCAACATCAACGGCGAATACATCACTCACCTTCGGTTTGCCGACGACATCGTAGTCATGGCAAAGTCGATGGAGGAACTCAGCATGATGCTCGATGGCCTCGACCGAGTTTCACAACGGGTGGGCTTGAAAATGAACATGGACAAGACGAAAATTATGTCAAATGCCAATGTTGTGCCCACCCCAGTCTCTGTTGGAAACTCGGTACTCGAAGTTGTTGACTCATATATCTACTTAGGACAAGCAGTCCAGTTAGGTAGGTCCAACTTCGAGAAAGAGGTCAACCGCCGAATCCAACTCGGTTGGGCAGCGTTCGGGAAACTACGCAATGTCTTTTCGTCCGACATACCTCAGTGCCTCAAGACGAAAGTCTTCAACCAATGTGTGTTACCAGTGATGACTTACGGCACCAAAACGTGGTCTTTCACTATCGGCCTCATATCAAAGCTCAAAGTCGCTCAACGAGCTATGGAGATGGCTATGCTAGACGTAAAACGTAGACGAACTTAAGTCACCGATATAGCCCACCGGATTAGCAAGCTGAAGTGGCAATGGGCAGGCCATATTGCTCGCAGAGCAGATGGCCGATGGGGTCGAAAAGTATTAGAGTGGAGACCACGGACTAGCAAGCGCAGCGTAGGACGTCCACCAGCAAGGTGGACAGACGACCTCATAAAGGTCGCCGGAAGACGCTGGATGCAGGTCGCTTCCAACCGGTATATGTGGAGATCAAAAGGGGAGGCCTATGTTCAGCAGTGGACGTCCTATGGCTGAGATGATGATGATGAACGGTTTTTAATATATAAAACTAATGGATATCTTGTGACATTACCCACATACATCCATTTTTTTTGCTGACTTGTATTGTAGATTTTCAAAGACACCGATTTAATTGAATATCTAAACTAATAGGAAAAAATAAAAAAAAAGCTTTTTGAAAAAAAAAGGAACCGACTTCAAAACCAAACACAAAAAAAGTATAAAATAACTTTTCTTTCGGAAGTCGGATGGCCATAGTCAGTGAAATAAAAAACAAAGCCACCGACTTCCGGAAGAAAAGGTATCACTTACATGTTATCTTGTTACACGTATACCAACTGAATATGACTAAAAACGCCAAAACTAATAATTTTTTATCAATATTCTTTTTTTTTAATTGGTTTGACCATTTATGATCGCTCTGGCACCAATTATGATTGCTCTGGTCGCGAAATTTTTTGAACTTAAATATTTCCATAACTGTTAGTGTAAATTGAAGGCCAAAAGTAAAAATATACTATTTGAATATCATACTTTTTAATGAGATACATAATTACCGTTAAATATTAATATCTGAAAAGCACCAGAGCGATCACACGAATACGCCCGTTTTGGAGATCCACCCTTACTTTCCTTTGAGATTTTATTGACGAAAAAACTATATGTATAAATAATCACAACAAGGAATGGTGGACTTCTTGAATGTTCGACACCGCTCGTCTGCGCGGTGATGACACCGTCATCTGAGACAGGAATTATTTCACTACGAGGCACACTTTAGAAATACAAGTCTAAGAGATTTCACGTGTAAGGAAAATTCATTTCCGCTGGACCGCATTATCAGCCTTTAACGTTTCTACTGCTAGTACTCAAACCTTCCCCAGTGTGAGCGAGCCCAGTGCGGGTTGTTGGATGTCTTCGAATTTTTGGCTTTAGTACATGCCGGTTTCCTCACGATATTTTCCTTCACCGTTTTGAGAGCAGTGGTAATGAAATAATTACACAAAGTTAAATGCACCTAGTTGGGTTGGAACCCAATCGTAAGGCCCCACCACTAGGATATCACTGGGTCACCACTGATCCAGACCACCACCAATCTAGATCCCTTCAAGGCTCATGAATCGGTCTCAAATCAAGGAAGTCATAGCCATTACGAGTATTGAATAATTTGAAATTAAATAGATACATTACACTGTACCCACAATAAGTTACAAACCTTTTGAAATCAAGAATTCAAATCAAAGACAAAGCGGGTCTATTATTCATGACCATAAAAGGATTAAATAGATAAACGATTTCAAACGAACTTTTTTCTTCAGACCCTTTTTTAATTAATTACAAAATCCTGGTTTACTTTACCGAAGACCATTTAACATCTGGGCATTTCTCATTCCGATTCCCAGAAAGATTTTAACAAAATAAACCTTATTTTTAAGATTATAGAAACAGAAATCCTGTGGGGAAATAAATAATTAATGTCGTTAGTGAGGTAAATTTGGATCCAACGGGGACTAGTTAGCACGACGCGACGGCGCGACGCAGCCGCGGCGGTGCCAAAGAAAAGTATTAGAGAAAAGAAATGAATAAAGTTTAATGGAAGTTATTTAAGTCAAGTTGGTAGTGATTATAATAAATCACAGCGAACAATTTTAGGATTTACTAGCTTGAGCCAGCGGCTTTGTCCGCGTGAATGTTGAAATATGTTAGGTTAGATGATCCAACTTATTAAAAAAACGGGATTTCTCAAGCAAGGAATTTCTTCTTGGGTGTGTTTATAAACTTGGAAATTACATACACAGACACCCAGACCCAGAACAACTGCTATAAACTACACGCAAATTGAATCCGATTTGAATTCAATTTCGGGGCAATTTTTGTGCGAAGAAACATCCACCCATACATTCATCGATTCTAATAAACTTTCACATTTATTAATAGTTACTAAGTTATACCTTTGGATTCACCCGCGTGGTAGTCCAAAATTATAGAGACAGAATTGGTTACGCTACGCGTGCAGGAACAAACTATCGAAATAAAAGGGACCCGCTGTGTTGATCTAGGTTATAAATTATTTATCTGCTTGACAAATATACTAATTATTTCAGCTGACAATGTGTGAAAGAGAAAAACAAATCCATCCATCTATCCTCACAAGCATTTTAATTAATTTAAAGTTTTTTTCCATAAAAATCTAGCTGCAAGTTTTGAAGAGTTTGAAAAAATCAATACTTCATTAAATGGTGCTATTGTCAAATGATTGATGATACTGCAAATGATTCAACAAAGAACAATGTTCCTGGATCCAATCTAGAACGAACATAAAAAATAGACAATGCGACGCGACGCTCTGACATTTAACATTTTCAGTGAA
This sequence comes from Agrotis clavis, assembly GCA_954870645.1. Taxonomy (NCBI): domain Eukaryota; kingdom Metazoa; phylum Arthropoda; class Insecta; order Lepidoptera; family Noctuidae; genus Agrotis; species Agrotis clavis. The sequence continues at coordinate 9,888,738 of OX940925.1, forward strand.
TACAAATCCAATTTCAAAAGCTAACTCCGAATCCATAATAGCTTTTTTTTAAGAGGTAAAATCATCAAATGAGTCCTCCCACCCCGGGCAGGGCGGGAGGGACTGTCAGACTCGTACTGACTAAAATCCGCGGTGTTCTTCAATAGCCCTTTACAAAGACGACGTCTGACGGTCTTTCCCGACCCACCCTGGGTGGGACGATTCATTTGATGATTTTACGAGTATCACGGTAAACTGACTAATGTTTTGTCTTTGTAAGTTTTTACCGATTTTGTTATAACCTTTTTTAGTTTATTACCAAGCGAAACCGTCGCTTAAATCTCAATTGTGATGTTTTTCCTCATAGAAGTGAATAATTGTATTCTTTTTGAGCGAAATAAAATTTCATAAACCTTAAAAAAAGTCGTAAGGTCTAAAAAGTCGAAGGGGCTAAGTCAGAAGCTAAAAATTAATCGACATCCGGTTCTACTGGAAGCCGATCCCAACATAGTAGTTAGTGTATGAATGTATGTGTGTAATATTATTTCAGTTACAAACATTTAATAACGTAATCCGGACACGTAATAAATGCAGCGTCCGAACACCATAAATCAATAAAATGTAAATAATATTTCTGAGTCGAGGTCAAATGTAGATATTTTCAGATGTACCGTTATAGAATTCTATTCACAGACACGCGTTTTATATGTAAAATGGTACTGAGTCTCATGACTTTTAATATATTGAATTTTACAACATTTTACCACCTTGACTGGCCTGTTGGTTATAGTGACCCTGACTGCTATGCCGGAGGTCGTGGGTTCGATTCCCACCCAGGACAAATGTTTGTGCGATGAGCATGATCATTTGTTCTGTGTCTGGGTGTAATTTATCTATAATTATGTATGTATTTAGAAATATATAAGTATGTTTATCAGTTGTCTAGTACCCATAACACAAGCTCTGCTTAGCTTGGGACTAGATGGCGTTGTGTGATAGTTGTGGAATATTATTATTATTTCTTCGAGTATTTACATACATCTGTTGGAGCCCCGATAGAGAGCCAAACGCTTGCCGGTTTCGCCGGACTGTCAACGGATAACCGTAGCCCTGGAACGTAAAGGGCTTTTGAAGGAACACTGTCGAGGCTCGGCCATATTGTACGTCAACATCGGCCACCCTTTTTTTTACGTGGTAAAATCATCAAATGAGTGAATCCACCCAGGGCAGGGGGGAGGGACTGTCAGACTCGTACTGACTAAAATCTACGGCGCCCTTCAATAGTCCTTTACGTTTCAGGTTCACGGTAATTGGATAAGTCCCGCGACCCAACATTGGTCACCTTTGCGTGTGGTTAAAAGCAGTAAGTTTAATTGCTAGGATGACGGAGCGTTTTGTCAACTAGGTCGTATTACATAGGTTTCCCCTATTGAATAGAATAAAATAGAAAAATATTTATTTTTTATAGGACAATAATAAAAAATAAAATTAAAAATACAATAGGAATTTTGCTGAGCATGTCCACACCAAAAGGGTTACCAAATCAGCATTTGCTGGGTGAAAGACACCCAGCGCTGGTTTTCAGTTGGCACCACGCAGTGACACACGGACGAGGGTTATAGGCAATGAAAATAAATAAATAAGTAATAATACAGTAAAATAAAATAAAGAATAAGAAGTGTGTGTGTAGTTTAATAAATAATTAAATTATATTACTTACATTAAAAAGTACTATATTATTACGAAAAGTGTGCGCTTAATAAATTTCTCACGAATGACGCAATGGCGCGGCAACGGTATTGATAGTTTCCATCTATTAATTTTATAAAGAATAGTATGGATGAACTTGACTTTATTTTCATCATCATCACCATCATCATATCAGCCGCAGGACGTCCGCTGCTGAACATAGCACTCCCACATAGATTTCCAACAAGTTGGTTGGAAGCGGCATTCATCCAACCGGCTTGGTTTTATTATAATGTGAATTAATAATGTAGGAACTCTAAGTAATTACTTAATAACTAATACCAATTAGAATAAGTAATTTCATGTCAAATGGAAATATCCCTTCCAACGTCAATATTGAAAAGACAGTTTTTAAATTCATAATTAATGGAATCAGAAACTTACGACAAGTTCTCAAATCTGAATAACTTTTATTATTTTTTGTACTTTCGTTGAATCCATTTGTGGATTAAAGTCTTCAATTCATTTTTTTTAACCAATTCTTTGATTCTAACACAAGTATTCTAAGACCCGTCTTACGTCAATTGCTCAGCTCAGCTCCTCTCAGTAGTCATGACAACGGTTCCATACGCCCACTATATCCTACTCAAACTGCAATTGGCGGATCCTCAAGTTCGACAGATTTTTTCTTTTAGGGTAAGGCCAAACGAGCGTAATTTTTAAGTCGTGTGCCGCAGAATTTCGGTCGCTTTTATAGTCGCTTTGGCGTCACGGAAGACTTTCATGAAAGCAACCAAAATTCTGCGACTCACGACTTAAAAATTACGCTCGTTTGGCTTTACCCTAAAAGAAAAAATCTGTCGAACTTGAGGATCCGCCAATTGCAGTTTGAGTAGGATTTAGTGTGCGTATGGAACCGTTGTTATGACTTCAGTTGTTTGGCTTCAGCCTTATCGTGGTCGTATTTAAACAAACTATAACTGTCAATGTGTCACATGGGATTAGGACGTGTTTGGCTTGACTTGAGTTGAGTCAGCGATTAATGTGAGCCTTATGTCTTATATGTTCCACTTTCTTTCTTTTCACTTAGCCTCCGATGGCCTCCGCTGATTTACAGACCAATAAAATATTTTTCTCAAGACCACTTTATTATGTACTATAGTATCCACCCATGATATCATTATGATGGTATTATAAAGAAGTATGGTGCTATTACTTTTCTCATTGCTCAAACAAACTTCTTTAAGGTAAAGAGAATCAGATTTATAATATTCTCAGTTATTTTCTCATTAGTTTCATTGCTTCTGTCTTTGATATAATTTCGTTTATTTTATGAATACGAGATGAACACTTGCGCTCTAAGAGGAATTTTTAATATTAGACAGTGTTCGCACAATGAAATTCAATTACTTTACCGAGATAGCGTGCCGTAGGTACGTTACCGATATATATATTTTTTTAAGTATAAAAAGGTTGTGAAATGTATGTTTTTCTGGGTGGTAAAATCACCAAATGAGTCCTCCCGCGGCGGGTCTAGTCGGCAAGTAATGGGTGACTCGACGTGCGATCATAAACTATGCCTGGGACGACGGTGCGTCGTGTTCCACGCTGTCAGCAATCTGAATGGGCCCCTATATTATAGGGTCTAAGTCTGCAGGGGTTGAGAGACTGTCTTATAAAGTAACCGTGACTGTCGAACGTAAAGGGCTGTTGAAGGAATACCGCGGATTTTAGTCAGTACGAGTCTGACAGTCGCGCCCAGATTGAAAAAAGATCATTGGATGATTTTACCACGATAAAAAGGTAGTTTAACAACACTAAAAGTAATAAAATTATTACATACCCAATTGCACCAGTTCTAATCTCTTATCAGTTACAAAATGCCACGGGAACGCCTTGCAGAAACTCGCCACACCAATTCTTAGATCTGTGACCTTTGTTGACGTTGCGATGCAGGACGCTTCTGACTGCTCACAGTCACTGTCTTTCGACTTCTGGTGTAATGGCACTGCGTTTATTTCGTACCTAAAACATAGAAATAACATTGTGGTGAGTGTTCAATAATTGAGACGTACGTATACAGTGGAATCCAAGAGTCAATGGAGAGAAAAAAAAGTGTGAAGCGAAAATTACACTGTCTGGCGACTTTGCATGTAACTGAACTCAAACGTTCCATGATATTTGCCCGGAGAGTGTACAAATTTGCCAAGCACTCTAAGCTCAGTAGTTTTTTTCAGCTGAAAAATATTGCCATCGAAGAAGCAAAATGAAAAATCAATAAAAGCACATTATCAGGTTTGGCAAGCGCACCGACGCTATGTAATTAACTCGTCAGGTTGTTAAAACACTCACAGTTATTAGAATCACAAAAGTTGTTATAAAAATCTAGGTCATGGATCGATGAATTTTACATTTTTTCTTTTAAAAGGTCAGTTACACCTTGTTTCCATAGAAAACTTGGCAAGCAATTAAAAAGGGATCGCCGTCCTAATGGAAGTTGATCGAAGGAAGGAACTCAAATAATAACTAATTTCTAACTTGGGAAAAGATGACTCATTATTCGTCCGCTTCTACTTTTCGTATAATATTTTGTTTATTTTTTGGATACCTTGTCTACAGGCAGAACAAGAGCTTTTTTTTATTTATTTTTTCCTTGAAAAAATGTTCCAAATTCTCCAGTTATAGTATAATAAATTATTTATTAACTCAAAAAAGGTAAAAATTATAAATTATAATATTAGTACTCCTTTTTTCGTTATGTAAAATGCTAGCTTTCAGGACTATAATCCAACTTGAGGGGATTGGTGCTATTAGCCAAAATACAGGTACCTCTTAGTTAAGCTTCAGGTACTAAAACTTTAGTGTCCTTTTTGGTTTATTATAGTACAGTCATTAACTATAATGTAAACCAGGAACTCTTTAACTAAAAAAAAAACTATTATTTAATTATTATTACTACTTAATTGTTAAAACAGAATTGTTTAAGAAGGCATTGATGTTCTTGTAATTAAACAAATTGGTCCGAATTAAATAATATTGATGATAATACAAGAGTAGGTTGGTAGGTAAACAGGCGGTATAGTTTATAAAATTGTGGAACCGCACAATACGCGAACAAACAGTCTATAAATAGCAATACCATAAAAATGCCCACTAAAATGAATCAAACCCACACAGTCCAAATATAAAGCTTTATAAAAAATTCAGAGCACCCGTTATAATATCAGCTGTTTTATACTCTTTGAAAATAACCGCATTAACGAGTATAAAATGATATGTTTCCATTTCTGAGTGCAGATGCTGATGTCATTATATTTCCGATTTTAATGGCGTTGCCGTAAAAACAATACCCAGCAAAAGGAATATATGAATTTAAATAACAATTAAATGTGACAATCGGGGTTGTGAAATCGACATCGTATTTATTGCAATCACAATGGTTTATAAGTTTCGAAGTTCAGATGCTTTTCATTTCAATTAAAACTGTTTTAACGATTAAATTTATTATTTGATACAGTTGATGATTTAGAAGGAAACGCATTTCCGTGAAATGTGCTACTGAGTTTTTTAGTTTAACATTTTATTTACGAGCACACGTGTATTAATTCGCAGTATTTTATTTATTTAAGGTCGCTTTTCAACATCTAGGGTAACTAGTTTTTCTTTAACAGACATCCTATAAATGTCGTTATTGGCAACATTTTCTCTACAATGTATAAGTATACGAGACTTTCCAAGAAAAAGCCCCGAAAAACTTTTACATTTCCCTTGGAGTCAGATCAAAGTCTTCAATACCTAAGTGTTGAAGTTTGGACATCTGATTTAAAATTCAAATCATTAACTTTAAGAAGGCTAGTTACAGACACTTTTGAATGTTGAATAGTCAAAAATAAAAATATGGTATTTCTGTCCCAGTCACAAGACATATCTGTGAAAGATCTCTCTGGAGAAGAACGGACAAGAAACTCCATGTACGCTCTTTTTAAATCGCCAAAAATAACACAGAAACCTTTCTAGTACACGGTGCATAATCAACAGTTCAAATCGAATACTTACTTATATCTTCTAGGGTCGTTAGTATAACTCGTCAGTCTTATATCCGTCTGTGTATCATATAACAGCCTGGCTATTGATTTTAAGCTGCCGACTAGAATATACGCGACAGGCTCACTCTCTGTCGTAAGATGAAGCTGTATTTTTCCTTCTTGTGATGTTGTACAAACGAAATTTGCTTCATATTCCATTGTTTCATCTTTTTGAACATCATCCTGTGGAAATACAACGGCATCATTAATCACGTTGATATCTTTATTAGCGGTTTTAGTGGATGTCTTACGATTCAATTTGTTTTAGGTTTTCGTTTGATCTTTAATTTAAATTGTAACATAAGAAGAAGTTATGTTATGGATCACACTGATGAGTAATGAAATTATAAACAGAGAAAGCCTTACTACAAAAACTTAAACATCTGTTGAACACTTGTCTAAAAAAAGTGTGACTGCAAAACGGACCTTATTTCAACGTCATAATCTGACATTTTTTTAGACAAGTGTTCAACAGATGTTTAATGTTTTTTGTGGTACCACGGTAACATTTTCAAGCTGCGTGTTTAATTTAAAATTAACTTCACTTTTTACAAAAGATTTACTGAAGAATTTGAAAGGGATCTAATGTTAATATTAAGCTTAACAATATTCTTTATGTTTCTCGAGGATTCGGTTAGAGGATGAATTATTAAAGTAGATGGTATACATGAGGTAGCACTCACCTGGTCATGTAACACATCGTGAACGCTGTCTAAAGTAGTGAGAAATTCAGTCAAATTGGTGCCTAAACATTTAAAAGCTCTCTCGAGTCGACAGTTGTGTGAAAACGCCGTTAAAATTAAATATTCTCCTAATTTTGCCATAAAATCCTTAGTGCTAACACCTGCAACAAGCAATAGAAAGTTTAGTACGTTATAATATTATAATACTTATAGTTAAAGTAATAAAAGTCATGTTATGGTTGACGTATGCACTTAATACGTTTTTATTATGAGACAAAATTGAATTTAGAATTTTATAGCACTTTTCAAAGTGCTTAAAGGTGGCAATATACCCATTAAATAAAATTATTGTCGAGGTTATGTACGGTTGAAGCTGTGTGGGGTTGAAAATGAAAAACCAAATAAGTTACTGTTAGGATAAAAGGTTTAGTTAAAAAAAACTTTTTGAAAAAAGGGAACCGACTTCAAAACCAAACCTAAAAAACTATAAAATAACTTTTCTTTCGGAAGTCGGTGGCTTTGTTTTTTTTTATTTCATTGACATATGGCCACCAACTAAGCAAAACGGATCTATGTAAGCAACTTCACGAGATATCCATTATTGTTATATACTAAAACCTTCCCCAGAATGTAACAAATACTTTTCTGAAAACTGCATCAAAATCGATTCAGCCAAACGCGAGATAATTGCGGACAAACATGCAATCGTCCCTGAAAATCTACGATCCAAGTAAGCAAAACGGATCCACGCGGGCAACGTCACGGGATATCTATTAGTGTTATATACTAAAACCTTCTCCAGAATGTATTGAACACTTTCCTGAAAACTGCATCAAAATTGGTTTAGCCAAACGCGAGATAATTGCGGACAAACATACAATCATCCCTGAAAATCTACTATCCAAGTAAGCAAAACGGATCCACGCGGGCAACGTCACGGGATATCTATTAGTGTTATATACTAAAACCTTCTCCAGATTGTAATGAACACTTTCCTGAAAACTGCATCAAAATCCGTTCAGCCAAACGCGAGATAATCGCGGACAAACATACATACATACATTCATACATACATACATACATACAGGTCGAACTGAGAACCTACTTTTTTTTTTGAAGTCGGTTAAAAATGACACCTATCATGATGATGATTTTTTGACCTTGTCGAGCAGGGCTGCGATGGCTTAGTTGGTGTCTGAAGTACTTATCTAGAAGGGCCAACATTCTAATCCTGCTCGCATTTTCGCTTTATGTTTCGCGACACAGGCGTTGATGGATAATAAAAATGTTAGAAGATTTGAAACATCTTAAGGAAAGTATTGAAGTAAAAGGAGTGAATGATGCTGTGAGGTCTGCCAGGGGAGAATGGAAAAAAAAAACGTGTTACGCGGATTCCAATGAAAATAAGATGACGGTAGAAAGTAGAAGAAACTACTCAAGTAAACCATTGTATTAATACAATGAAATTTTCAAACAAGGCAATGAAAGATTCGCCCTCGACGAATGGAGTTGCGATAACCTGATTCGTCCGGTCGATCCAGAAGACGCGGATTCAAATCCCACTAGTGGCTGGATACTTTCCACAAAAAATAATACAATTACCTATATCTATTACGCGAAAACAGATTGAGGCACAAACAGTTGAATTGTAAATAATTGTTATGATTTTTTTTTGGGTTATCTCCAAATATACAAAGGGACAATGCAACGGAAATTGCTATTGTTCAAGTATCGATAAATTAACAATATTGGTTTCGTTATCTACTGATTTCGACGAAACATTTTTGGTTTAAAATAACTCTGAAGTATTTTTATTTTCATCATCAGTTTTCAACGTTTCATCATTGTCTAGTGTCATCTAGTAAATTATTAGTATTCCTGTACAGCGTTTTATCTTCGCCAGAAATGTCTCCTGTATCGTGAATGCATTTATAAACTCTGTAGATTATACAAGTATTTGCTTCTATGTATTTTTTTTTAATTTCATTCAACGCATAGGTAGCAGTTCTATCATAATCTACTTTAGCAACTACACGAAACTGTAATTGTTCAAGTTGCGCGCGTTAAGCCGTTACAATCTATGTAATCCAAGTGGCTTAATTACCATGAATTGTCACGTGTTAAAACCCTTGTATCATACTATCATGTTCAAACTTCATAGTACATCATGATACGAATAAATTCCCTTCTGTTCCACCTGGGTGGGAGGTGTCATTTTTGATGATTATTATCACCCAAAAAAATGCCATTTAAAATCTATAAAGCCATTTAAGGTGATTGCGTCGATGTTGCCGGCGAAATTCAAATTTTCTTACGTTTTTTGCAATTTGCAGGCCAGTGACATGTTGTAACTTTATCAAAATATGAATTGCGGTAATAATAAGTATAATTTTAAATATAAAAAATATCAAAACATTCGCTCCATCAGCTCTCACGGAGATTTTAACAAGATGCAGCTTTTCTATGTGAGAGCTGGTGGAGCGAATGTTTTGATAATTTTTAAATTTAAAATTATACTTGTTATTGCCACAATTCATATTTTGATAAAGTTACAACATATCACTGGCCTGCAAATTGCAAAAAACGAAAGAAAATTTGAATTTCGCGGGCTGGTTGGAGCATTCCCCTTAACGTGATCTACATTCAAACCCAGATTACCAGTTTCACGTATAACTATACAAAAAAAAAAAAACAAACTCCTTGTTTGCCTGTCGTCAGATGTCAGTCATTTATGTCTGCCTGTGAATCTCGGTTTCGTGTTGACACAGAGTGTTACTTCAAAGCGACGGGGCCATGTTGGCCATGTCAGCTTTGTTACAAAGCAAACTTTTGTATTTGTAAAGGGGAGGCCTATGTTCAGCAGTGGACGTCCTATGGCTGAGCTGATGATGATGATGAAACTTTTGTATGTGCTAACACTGAATGAGCGGCCTGTGACGTCAGAGTATTTGAAAATCGAAGAGAGGTTATATTTCCATATCAAGTTTGAGAATAGTAATAGACACATCGAAAAAGGTTTTGAGAATTTTCACATTATTTTTTAACAAAGTGTTAAAAAATAATGTGCAAAAAATAAATTCACAACTTTGGGAAAAATAGTAAAGTTTTCGCTTCTTAAAATAAAATCTATCAAAATTCAAACCATTTATTTCATTTCTGCACTTTTGAATTGTCGGAAGACAAAAATATTACAAAAAATATCATGGTGCCACAGTCCCACTCACAAGGCAAAACAACCGTAAAAGCGTAATACGTATATACAAACATTTATGTTTGATGTAATAATCTTTTGTATACATACAGAGTGTCATATTCGCTTTGGCGAAAAATCTCTTTAAATAAAGATTAAAAAAAAAAAAAAAACCGTAAAAGCACTGTAGGTCCAAAGCGTAGTATGAACACGGTTGTCAGATAGGTATTCGCTCTATGTTAAAATTGGTATTCACATCAGATTTATCAAATCTATGGTTATAAATGTATGCCGAACCAAACAGATTAAAGAAAGTGCAGAAACTGATAATCATTTACATTCAATTTTGACTTATTGTATTACTGCATGGGGTGGAGCGAGTAAAACACTGTTATTGCCCATTGAACGAGCCCAAAGAGCTATTCTCAAGGTGGCTACTTGTCGGCCTTTTCTGTTCCCAACTAACCGCCTGTATAAATCCTGTGAAGTACTAACAGTTCGGCAGTTATTTATAATGAGCACTGTACTAAAACAACACGCAGCTCTTCCTTATAGCACTGAATTTACTAATAAGAGACGGAAAGATATAGTTTGTCCTCAAAAAAGTACAAAGCATGCTTTCACAGCCAAATTTTATATGTACCTTGGACCCCTACTTTATAATAGGCTAAATGAAAAAGAAAAAATCTACTCCTTAAATCTCAGTAACTGTAAGAAAATCCTTAAGGAAGCCTTACAATCAATGTCCTATGAAGATACAGAGAAATTATTACTTGTTCATAAGTAAAGATTGTTCAAATTATTTGCTATTTATAATAATTAGTTATAATTTTAAAAACCTTATATTGTATACTCTATAGATTATTATGCTTATTATGTGATTATTTAATAAATTAATGTTACCTCCCTTCGCCTGAAACACAGGAATACCTAGTTCAGGCATAGATCATTTTTGAACTGTACATAGATGTAAGAAAAAATGTATTTAACGTATACCTTATGTTTTTGAATAAATTTATTATTATTATTATTATATTATTATAAACAAACTAACATTGATAAAGCTTCCGTAAACTTACAAAAGAGGTAAGAACCATTGAATGAATTCCAGAAACTTCTAACCAAATACCACTGTAATAAATATACGTTCGTGTGACATCGTATAACCCTCTTATTAATATAACTTTCACACAAAATTGAATTATGACAAGCTGTCTGAAGTTAGCCAACTCCGTGACAGTCATAAAAGTTTCGAACGATAGGAAACGAAATTAATGTTGACGATTTTGGAAAGTCACTACGTCATTGTGAAAACGATTTGAAACGTAATGTTTTCTACTATAGCAAAAATGGGCATTATGGTAATAATAATTATAATTAGGGAAAAAGATGTCGAGGAAGGTAAAACCATTGAAAAGAATGGATTGGTAGGCTAATAAAAATGAGGAAATTGTACAATGATGGTTGACAGAGGAGAATGGAATAAAAAGTGTTCTCTAGTTGAAAATGTTAATGATAATAATTTCGACTAAGAATTTAGAATATTAAAAGGTATTTATTATGTAATAAAAATAATAACTGAATGCCCTCCAGTGAATAAGACCATTTGTAAGGATAAGCTCAGAAAGGTTAATATGTAATTTCAAAGGTTCTAGACAAAGTGACATTTAGTAATACTGAATTTCGCTGTAGAAACACGAAACGCTTAGAATTACCACTCATCTAGACCAAGCCACCTTCAAATAGGTAGAGAGATGAATGAGTTTTTTTTACCGAAAAAATTAATGATCAGAATATAATATGCGGAATTTATTGAATAGTGCTGATAAACTTGACTTCACTGCATTGTTGCGAATGTTACAGAAAAACAAACGAGAGCGTTTTAGCGTGCATCCTAACGAGTTTTTCGTCGAGGTGTTAACTCATATATTTATCTTTATAAAGCAAAATTTTTTGACGACCATCGACTACAGCGTTCGCTAGAAAGATCGTAAAGATGTTTCTAGCAATTTTTGGCTGTATGATTGGCTCTGTTCGCTGTTTAGTTCGACAAAATTGAAAACGGCAAATGATCGATGTTCATTTACAAGTGAATGCTCAAGTCTATCAGCACCTTTAGATGATTATTGAATTTGATGATAAATGAAGTGCTCTATCTGAAGACTTAATAGACACATATACGAGTACTTAGTTTAAATAATATAATTATAATTTCACTATAAAACATCCCAGTGACTGCATTATACCATCTCACTGGGAAAAATTATTTAGTTTAAAATAACTTACACGGTGGTTTGTTTTAGTGGATCACATCCTACCATTTAATTATTTTTAAATGCTTTAACGCATGCTATACGCATCCCAAAGATTATTTATGTGGAAAGAAAAATTCGGATGTAATTCAAATCCCACTCGCCGCTGAATTTTATTTCTTCAAAAATCATCTTCACGTCTTATCATGTTCTACCTGGTATGGTGAAAAGATTGTGTCAGGGTTTCACAAGGTAGGATCTTCGGCCCATAGCTCATTGAGTTTATCATTATGTTTTATTTTGTTATCATACACTGTCTCACCACTGAGTAAAGCGGCCTTTGTTACAATTCCAGTGCCTATCCTGAATTATTTTATCTTGTAATACATTTTTGTTCAGTGTTTATTTAGGCTGTCTTAAATATCTAGTTCAAACATTTGTGTCTGTACAGAATTAATGTGTCCATTATTTAAGATAGTGACGGATGGATACTTACTGTCCGTGGCTCGTACCGCATCGTAAATTTCTTGTAAATACGCGTAATTCCTACAAGTTTTTACATCGTCTGGTAGTCTTCGTCTGAAACAAAATGGGCACTTATTTATTTTTGGCTTCATTAAGAAAGGAATGGGTACGCAATAACAATAGAAACAGAATGTTTCTATTTTATTTTATGTTTTGTTTGTTACAAATTACACTTTGACTTATTTAGTCTTAATATAAATTGATGTAAGAACAATGACGTCTTGTAATGTTTGTTCTTTTAAGACAAGAACAATGCTATCTACAAAGGAATAACATCTAATGTTCCTATGTGTTTCTTATAAATACATTTTTTTTGGGCTTATACTACTCGTATTTAGGTACATGAATGCTCATTTTCTCTGTTCCTAAACAACCCTCATTTTTTTTAATTTTCTACTTTCTTCTTTGCTTTCGACATTTTGATCGATGGCATTATTTTGTTCCTGCATTAATTTAGGTAGATCTATGTCGTTTAGCGTTACTTAAAACGTACATTATTATTTTTATTCCTCAACTTTATTCTGTTTCTCTTTTTCATCTTAATTACAATTGTCCTAGTTCTCTAACAAGATTGTCTAGTAAAACTTAATTTGGTCCTAGATTGTGTCTACTGTAAGGCCTACTTACAATCTCAGATTCCTTAAGATTAAATGTAATAGTCTCTTTTGTAAAAGATCTTTATGGCAGCCATAAGTGCCACAATAAGTTTCAAATTAAACATTCCTCCTTAAACCTCCACCGTTATACTTAAAGCCACCATGAGCCTTGTCTCAGAAGAAACATGAAACAACAAACATATAATTTCGCGTACATCTCTTAAGAATATTACACGAACAATTTGAGTAGTCCCCGTAATTAAATTTAATCTCTTACAAGTGGAAGTTAATTAGTGAAGATGCTTATTCACATTTGGGGTGTCTTTTAATTTAAATGGTTTGTATTTACATACATTTGTTGTGGGTGAAACTTTCATCTTAGAATTTTGGGCGGTTAGCGGTGCGTTGCGGTTATGTAATTTTGTGCGTTTGATGTCAGCTGAGCAATGGCGATATCGGTCCCGAGTTTGGTTATGGGTTTGAACCCAGCCAGGCGAATTATTTTGTGTAATTTATTCCAGTACTACTCTTGAAACGGTGAAGTAAAGACATCGTGAGAAAACCGACCTGGGGCCTTACTCTTGAAATCAATCCCAATCTCGATCGTATTCCAATTCGATTCAGTTTCAATTCAAATATTCAGAAAATTGGCACTCTTGAACGAAGTCGAGATTGAGATTTGAATCGACTGCATGTTTGACTACACCTACACTGATTGTCATGGGGTGACCATACAAATGAAAACGTTAATTACTTAATTTAAAAATATTGAATTACTCATTAAATCAATAAATAAATGTGTGCTGATATTTATTTTCGTTCGAGTAAAGTCGATTTCATTTAGTTCCAAAAAAATCCGCCCAATACTGTTCCAATCGTGAGCTAGTGTAACATTCAAGAGTGCCAAATGACAAGATCTCGATCCCAATTTCCAATTTCAATTGAGATCGAGTGTCGAGAGTAAGGCTGCAGTTCTTGAATAAAACATTCAAAGATAATTATGTAACATTTACCAACCTGTAGTGCTATGCTGAAACGTTCACGAATCCACTTCTCTTTGCATTTTCAATTTTCATTGCAGAATCTACATACCTAAGTTCTCTAATCACCGTTCACACAAAGATTTACTTTAAAAAATGGACTCTTTTGTATGCTGCAGAGGACCCGTAAAGCTTATTACAGACTACTCCTTTTGATAGAAAGGAGGCTTAATAAGTCAACTGATAAGTGAAGTATCAATATTAACCCCAGTTGCACAGAGGCAGTGACGATTTGTACAGTGTACACAAAACTCCGTTTAGTGTATTGTGGGCAAACATTTTTTGTTTAAACCTTTTGGCGTTGTATGGTACGCTATGTGCAATCAAAAGGCATCAATTCTGCCTCAATGTTTTATTGACAGACAGTGTCAATTTTTACAGAGATGTGGTGCAACGCACGTTGTAGGCATTGCCACTGTATTTATGGCTTTTATTTATTTATTGATGATGTACTTCCATATTTGTGGTTTTATTAATTGGTGATGACGTATGACCAATATTTATGGCTTTATTAATTGCATGGATAATATTTGTGGCTTTATGTATCGTTGATGTTTGACCAATATTTATGGCTTTATTAATTGATGATGCATGAACAATATTTGTGGCTTTATTCATTGGTGATGTATGGCCAATATTTATAAAGGTAAGTTGGTGGTTCACTTGCATTTTTGTGGCTTTATTAATTGCTGATGTACGGCCAATATTTGTGGATTTATAAATTGGTGATGAATGACCAATATTTTGTGCCAAAGCAGTGTTCGTGACAAATATGGTGATTCGGAAGCTGACATCAATTTATGCACATTTACTTACAATGACAAAGAATCACAATATTACTCACTCACGATTTACTGTTGTTTTACTCGTGTAGATCCTCATAAAATACTTGGATATGTTAACCCATATTTGTTTAGGCTGGTACTCGACCCTTTGGATCAGAACAGTTAGGGTTTTAGTCAAGTTTGGTTTTACGAAGATCAAATTTATAATATTCTTGTGTGTTGAAGTGAAGGGTGATAATTTTGTGTGCAAAAGTGATGATGTGGTTAATCTAATCACTTGTTTCACTAACTCCATATAAGTTTCAGATAGTTAATTTTAAACAGATTTTCTTGTACTTCTAAAATAATAATTACATGTGTACATAAATGGACTAAATGCAAATTTATTAAATTTATTTTAAAAGACTTTGTCATACTAGTATGTAGTCTATTCGGAGAAAGTGAAACAAGCCTTAAGTATAAGATGATAAGGTTGGTAATACTTACAAACAGTTGTATTTGTCGTAGTGTTCCGCTTGGTTCTTTGTGAGAGCAGCCACCGCTGCGTGGAGGCATTCGTTCTGGAAATAAATAGAAAATTTAGAATAATGATAATGTTTACTTAGAAAATGTAGTAACTCTGTTTCTGTCTTGTTTTATACCATAGAGGTGACAAATAAGCATACGGCCAGTCGGCTTCCAGTCGAACTGCCTATCGGACCTCCACAACCCAGTTACTGGGCGATACCCCATGGTAAGACTGGTTGTCAGACTTTTGTGCTTCTGACTAACAGTAACGACTGTCAAAAATCTACAAATAACAGCTGGGACCTACGGCTTTACGTGCTTTCCACGGCACGTAGGAAACTCGTTATGACAGATGGTCACCCATCCACAGACCAACTCCGGCCAGCGCGGCTTAAAGGGCTTCACACACAGCAGCTATAATGTATATTTTTACATCTTCGAATCTCTATGGAAAGACGTAATGAGATGTATCGTGCTATAACATTATAGCTACATCAGCAGCTATAATGTAAAGATGTACATTATAGCACACAGCAGCTATAATGTACATCTTTACATTATAGCTGCTGTGTGTGAAGCCCTTAACACGAAAAATAGGCCTATCTGAGTGCGGCTGTAATTATTTAGTCACGAGCTCCTCCATCTTTACCTATTTACTTTCTCATTTATTTATTTTAAATTGTCGTAAAACCCCAAAGATCAGATAGCGACAACAAGCTTCCATAACTCGCAACCGTCCTTTTCAGTACGCTACGAAGCGTGAAGGGACCAATTTCCCCACATTTTCTTTAGGAGGCGTCGCGCATATCCCGAACGCTTTAAACGCGGTGCCTTGATGAATTGGCCGCGGCGAACAAAGCCGGCCGTAATCCTAGGGCGTGTTGCTTGTGATTTATGTGTTGATGGTACCGTTCTGATGATACATGTGTAGTTCCTACACCACTATGGAAGTCTTTGGCCAACTGAACCCACCCGTTTCTGGGTTCACTTGACTGTAATCATTTATTATCTGTTTTTTTAGGGGTTTAACTGAACCTTAATAAAAATTATAGAAAAGATTTTTTTTGAAACTATCAGTGGATACAGTCGAACACAAAATCTGTTAGTCTAAACATGATAAACTACAATTATTATGATGAACATATCCCTCCGGTACGTACAAAGCGTTTAGCCAATACTTTTATTGTACGCACAGCTAAGGAGTGGAATTCCCGGCATCAGTATTTCCCGACAGCTATAACCTTGGGGTCTTCAAGTCAAGAGTGAACAGATTACTTCTAGGCAAGCGTGCTTTACCGTCGATCACATCTTCGCTTACCTTTAGGCGAGATAGTGGTCAAAGGCGAACTTTATTATAACAATACCTTATTTAAACAAAAACAAAAAAAAAACTTATATATATGTCGTGGATTGATGTCGCTACTGTACAACGTACAACGCCATCTACCCATTCAATTCGAAACTAAACATCACGTGATCAGAAACGCAAGCGCGCCCCACCGCTTGGACAAGATCGTCGGTAGAGGGGATGCAACGAGGACGGACAGAGACCGAACGTTAGCTCAGTCTAGTTCGGACGGTCTTGGCAGTCGCTCAGTACCAACGCACGTGCCTGTTTCTGTTTTAATAATAAATCGTTACTTAAAATAAAATCAGTGAAAGTTATAACCGTATTTCGTTCGAGTACCCACACAGTGCCCACGTTCATCAAAAATTATGTCGGATCGTGAGGAAGACCCAATGCTTCGCACCTCGGCCACCCTCGATGCGACATATAACATTATTAAAAAAAAAAACTATTGTGAAGGCAGACTTGAAGCCCTGGCCAGCAATAGTGCGATAAGAAGCAGTTTCTGAGGAAGTGTATTGAAATAGCCTTTCCAAGTATCCGCTTAGTAAAACATACTATACCAATATAGCCGCCGTATTGCAGCCCTGTAGTACGGCTTCGTGTCCTTACTAGTCAGCTTACCGTACCGCGGTGATCCGGTTAACAGCTGATCTAGTTCTAGGTGGGACGGATATTTTAACGTGAAATGTCGATGATACTTCTCAAGAATTTTAAAAGGCAACTTTGTAATATGTTAGGCGGCAGTCTTTGAAAGAGAATGTGCAGTTGAATGAATTTTTTTCCAATTTTATTTTTAACCGACTTCAAAAAGAAGGAGGTTATCAATTCGACGGTATGTTTTTTTTTTTTTGTGTTTGTTACGCGATTAGGTACTCCGCCAATTGTGGACCGATTTTCAAAATAAATTTTTTGTTCGAAAGGAGATACTTCAGGAGTAGTCCCATTGTCACCATGTCAGGATCTGATGCTTGGATACTGGAGAATACGAGGGCAATCCTCAAATTTTTAGGCCTACACATCGTTTTTCGCAAATTTAATGAAGTAATTTAAGTACCGTAAAACGGGGTGAATAAGGACTCAGGGGTAAATAGGGTCAAATCGAGGAATCTATTTCGAAGCCACAAAATAAAAAAAATAAAAACTTCCAATTACTACCTTTTTTTTCTTTTATAAGTAGAATATATTATCTTCTAACTGGCAACATCGAAGCGTTGTGAAGTTAGTAAAAGGTGTCAAAAATCTTCTTTCAAATAAGACTGTAGATGTGAGGTTGCGGTAGCTGAGCTGATGATGGAAGGTACAACTCCTCTAGTAAGGACTTGGCATCGACTGATTCGGTAAATTATGTTTGTGTTCGCATATCTCCGGAACTACAAGTCCGATTTAAGTTATTCTTTTTTTGTTGTACTAGGTATTGTTCAACTTAGGGAATACTGCAAGTTTCATCAAAATCGGTTCAGTAGTTTTCGAGATAGGGAATGAATGTAAGAGATTTTTACGATTGTTATTACCGGTGTTACGGATTACAAAATTCTAGTGCTCATGTAAGAAAATGATGTACTCGTATTTGACAAGAATTGTGGTTGAATATTTAAACTAAAAAGAGTAAAATATATAAAGCTATTGCATAGCATTTTGTATCATCTTATGCAATTATAATTTTATTTATTTATTTTATTCAAGCAGTGGCTGTGTGGCTCCGGCCTAGAATAGACCACCCCTCTCCTCCCGAGGGTGTCGTAAAAGCCGACTAAGGGATTGTGTAGGTGGTTGATAATTGTCATCGTAGAACCACGTACACTTAAGTGTGACTATCATCAGTAAAAACCTCACACCACACTATGTCATCCATGAGCTCGAAAAAGCATTTTTTCTTATGGTCGGGATGAAACAGTCAGCATCAGTGTAGGATGATGACTCAGGGCGGCGGCGGACGAACGTCAAGCACGTCAACGGCGGCGCCCAAAGACCCAGTTAGGCGGTCTACTGCGCACCTGCCAACCCGCATTAGACAAGCGAGGCAGGTTAATCGGTCTAAACCCCTTTCCAAAAAATGAACGACACAACTAAGGCCAATCCCCTAGTGCCCGGCAGCTCCAGTCAGTGCACGGCTATTGGCAGTACGCAGGTGCACCCTGGGGCTGGGGATCATAATCTCCGGGCGACGGTCTACTGCCAAACGACTCCAGCTAGCAAAAAGGACACCGACAGATTAAAAATCTTAACTTACAACGTGCGTACTTTACGAACCGAGGAACGACTCTTAGAATTAGAAAATGCCCTCGAACACGTCAACTGGGACATCATAGGTTTGGCAGAAGTAAGACGCGAAGGCGAAAATACAATAGAGCGAAACAACAACATCTTTTATTATAATGGAGATACCAATACGAACTATGGGATCGGCTTCCTCGTTTCCAGTCGCTGGAAAAATAACGTAATGGAATTTATCGCCTATTCCAATAGAATTGCTGCACTCAAGTTTCGTGTTACTGACTCAAAAACACTAACGATAATACAGGTTTATGCTCCGACATCCTCGCACAGTAACGACGAAATCGAAGAATTCTACGATTTGCTAAATAAAGCCTGCGACGAAAACAGAGGAACATGGACAATAGTCATGGGCGACTTTAACGCAAAAATAGGCCCAAGAACAACATCCGACAACCCAAATGTCCTTGGCCCACATGGCTCAGGAAGCCGAAACGAGCGGGGCCAGCGTTTATTGGAGTTTGCCTTTGGTCAGAACCTAAGTGTAAGCAACAGCTTTTTCCACAAAAAATCTCATCGTCGTTGGACATGGCTTTCAGCCGACGGACACACAAAAAATGAGATCGACTTTGGTTTGTCTTCTTGCAAACAAATAATTAAAAATGTAGAAGTTCTTAACACAATTAAATTTAGCTCCGATCATCGTCCAGTCCGCATTAATGTTCGTTTTGAAATGAAAATTCATCGTAATAAAATGATTCAAAATTCAATAAAACGCTTGGATAAGACTACGTTAATTACAAATAAACACAAATTTAACCTATTATTAAAAAACAACTTTAACTTGTTAGAAACAAAGCTCTCAGAAGATGCTCAAATACAGTACGATAATATAACAAAAGTTATAAAAACAGCAAGTCAAAATATTAAAAGCGCTAATAAAAAACAGAAAAAGCTCACCAGCAACACGATTCATCTCATCGAAGAACGACAGACAACGAAATTTCAGTCACTGGGCTACAGGGAGCTTGATCGTAAAGTAAAGAGAAGTATTCGAATGGATATCAGGAACTACAACACTCAACTCGCTCATGCAGCTCTTACCAACAATCACTCTCTGAGATCAGCCATGCGCGGTATGGAAACGGGTAGGTCCACAATCACACACATAAGGGACAGTAATGGCATAAAGCAAGGAGATAGGACTAAGGTCATGCAATTATGCACGCAATTTTACAAGTCCTTATACTCCGAAAATACTACTCCCCAACTCGTTGCTGAAACATACAAATGTGCAGATGATATACCAATAATAACTGGTTTTGAAGTTCATAAAGCTCTCAGAAGCATGAAATACAACAGAAGTCCAGGGGAAGACGGTATCACCACTGAAGCAATTCGAGCGGGGGAGCCATCCCCAAGTAACAATAGGTTCTATAACCTAGGCGTTTTATCACCAAAGAGTGATATAGTAGGCCTTTAACAGTAACCATTGTGACTGCATGTACTATAAAGGTTTATAACAAAGCATTTTGGTTCTATAAGATTAAAGAGCATTTAAGTTCTATTATTTAGCTCTTAGAACGCTTACAGGGCCATTCAAAAGAATCTTTAAAGTGTTGCACTGTAATAGAAATGAGAAAAACGATTTTGGTACTATTTAGTACTATAGACAACCTTACTGACACTTTTATGTATCTATTTTGCTCTAATAATGCGTCAAAATAATTTTTACAGTACTAGGACTGTAGCAGTATCGAAAACACTATTACAGGATCAATTTGCACTATAAAAGTACCATACACAACCATTACGTATTACAGGATCAATTTGCACTATAAAAGTAACTTACACAACCATTACGTAACCGTTTAGCTTCATAAAAGCTCCCTCAACATCGCTAAGGGGCTAGTTCTGTAAAAATCATGAAAACTCTTCTATAGTACTAAATAGTACCATAGCGACTCGTGGCGCAATTGCTAAATACTTAAATTCAAATAGCTCTTAAAGTGAGTTGGTGTTACTGAAACGAGACTAAAGCGTGACAAAAAAAAACACTAAAATTCATCATTAATGGACTAATTGGACCTTTAATGGCTTTTCAGTAACAATTACATCACTAGTATTTCTTAATGTCGATTGTGTTCTGGTAAAATTTTAAGTAAAGGTTTGATAATGGATTTAAGATCGCTGCGTCAGTATAATGAGAGTGGTAGTTATAAAAAAAAGGTAAAGAATCGATATACACAAGCATTATCATCAATACAACAGGCTCATGCTCAAAATGTAAATACTGGTCAAGCGGGTCCAGAAAATATAGCACATGGTTCTGCACAAAATATTTGTTTTAAATCACAACAGGGCTGTAGTATTAATGTTCCTTTTGCTCAAGGTTGTAATAAGGATGAAGAATACAGTGAGAGCACCTGTCTTCAAAGTTCCCAAACATCGGAATGTTCAGAGGAGGAGAGCAATGACCAATTATACAGTGACCTAAGAAGATGGTGCGTCACTTACAGTATACCAACTGCAATCCCAAATTATGCCCTAGTGTGTATTTAATGCAACTCCAGGCAAAGAAATTTATTTTGACTACACTGTTTTATATTTGGACAAGGACCCCTAATTGGAAAATATGGCCGCTATTTTCTGCCGCGATAGCACATTAGTAGCACAGCTGGAGCCAATGTGTACTATTGGATCCGTATTCGGGACAAGTCCTTATTTTATTAATTAAAATTTAATTAAAACACGAAAATAATGAGGGCGCATTGTCAAATTCGAAATCAGCATATTGATTTTAACGATACAATTATTTTCGCAAGTGCAAGTTATGGCAGTTATGGAAGAGTTGCATGTCTTTTTTATTACAATGATACGTTAGGCAACATGGCAAATGACATGAGTCTTAAAACTTATCTTGAAGAACACGACTGACACAACACAAACAAAAAATTATGAATAATATAAGTGTCAAGAAAGATCTCTCAAATCGTTAACAGTGCAAAATAGCACTTTAAACATGTTTTGGTTACTTTTATAGTGCAAATTCGTGACATTATTGCACTTGTGGCACTATTTTAGTACTAAAAAGCGTTTCACTACACTTTTACATCTCAACTATCGAGCTGATTTATCACCGTGAGAGCCTTTATGTAATGTTTATAGAATAAATTAGTGATAAAACTCCGGCCTATTTGGGGTTTTGTAAACGTTTACAACACCATTATAGTACTATTGTTTTGTTATTGTGGAGCTTTTTAGCACGCTCCAAAACGTTCTCAGGTCTTTTATAGTACCAATTTTTGTTACTTGGGTCCTTACTACCTCATATCTGTAATCTATTCAACACCATTCTTAAAACAGGCACCTTTCCTAGCAACTTTTGTCACGCAAATATAATTCTCTTACATAAAAAAGGTGATAAATCTGATATTGGGAATTACCGTCCTATCAGCTTGGTCTCGCACCTATACAAAGTTTTCATCAAAACCCTTGAAAACCGTATATCTGGAGCATTGGACCTCAATCAACCTCCTGAACAAGCTGGATTCCGCTGTGGCTTTTCGACTACCGACCATCTACAGTCCCTAAACCAGATAATAGAAAAGCACCAAGAGTTTCATCGACCTCTATATCTCGCATTTGTCGACTATTCGAAAGCTTTCGACAGCCTATCGCATAATGCGATATTTTCTGCACTGTGCAAACAGAAAATAGAATACACTTATGCACAATTAATACAAGAAATATATCGCAATAGTACCGCAGCCATCCGACTATCTACCACTGGAACAGCTTTTCCCATCCAAAGAGGAGTCAAGCAAGGCGACCCGTTATCTCCAAAACTCTTTACAGCTACGCTGGAAGAGGTTTTCCAAAATATACACCCGCTCTGGCAGGACAAAGGCATTGTCGTCGGCGAAAAGAGATTAACTAATCTACGATTCGCCGACGACATTGTCCTTTTTTCGTCTTCAGCAGCTGAGTTAGGCACAATGCTCGAACAACTGAGCCACGCCAGTCACCAAGTCGGACTGACCATGAATATGACCAAAACGAAGCTGATGACGAACAGCTCCCAACGCAACATACAAATTGGGGGTGTGGCGATTGAATATGTCCATGAGTACATATACCTCGGCCAAATAGTCTCTTTCCAGGCACGACAAGATAAAGAAGTTGCTCGACGCACCGAGAATGCCTGGAAGAGCTATTGGTCGATGAAACATCTAATGAAGGGTTCTCTGCCTCTTTCACTCAAACGAAAGCTCATGGACATGTGCATTCTCCCCACCCTCACGTATGGTGCGCAAACATGGTCTCTCACAAAGAACCAGAAGTCCGCACTTGGAGTCTGCCAACGAGCTATGGAGCGAAGTATACTGGGTGTCAAACTTACGGACCGCATTAAAAACTCCATACTTCGCTCCAAAACACAAATAGCCGATGTTGGCCTAACAGCCGCAAGGTTGAAGTGGAACTGGGCTGGTCATATCTGCCGTATGTCGGATGAGCATTGGGCAAAAATAACTACTCAGTGGATCCCAAATGGCGGTAAACGACCACGCGGCAGGCCCAGAAGGAGATGGCGGGATGAGCTGGACTCATTTTTAAGGGATTGGCCTACAATCGCACTAGATCGCGAAAAGTGGAATGAGGGAAGGGAGGCCTTTGCCCTGCAGTGGGACGACACGGGCTTATAATAATAATAATAATAATTCAAGCAGTATTGCTTTTTCTTTGATATTAATTCGTTACATTTTTAAATATAAAAAAAAAAAAAACAAATTATTATTATTATGGTTTTATTATTTTATTATTATTATTATATTAATAAATTAATAATTAATTAATTTTAATAATTAATAGTTAATTTAATAAATTAATAATTTAATTAAATTAATAATTTAATTAAATTAAATGAGCGTGAGGTTTTTTCGTTACGGAATTACTGGATTCGGTCCCCGCGCTCAAGGCCCGCGATAGAAGCTATGCAATAGCTTAAAACTTTTCAAAAAAAAATGTAACCGCTTTCAAAAACAACCACAAAAAAGGGTAAAATAACCTTCAAAACTTTTCTTTCGGAAGTCGGTGGCAAAAAAGACAATGAAATTAATAAAAAAAAGTCACCGACTTCCGAAAGAAAAGTTTTGAAGGTTATTTTACCCTTTTTTGTGGTTGTTTTTGAAGGCGGTTACATTTTTTTTTTGAAAAAGTTTTTATTATTTTATTTTTCGGAGCTTTTTTTTATGTTTGTTTCTCCTATTTCTCGGTGACGTGACGCCTGGGCTGGTTTGGCAAATTCTTGTGTTTAAAAGAGTCTCAGATGGTTGATTTTTAAGTCTTCGAAGAAATATGCATGAAGTTATAAATTTGAAAATGTACAAGAGAAATTTAAGACATTTTGTCTTGTAAAGGTGCTGCTGATCTACTGAAGGATCATCTTGGATTTTAGTCAGTCAAGTTTGACAGTCCCTCCCGTTCTGCATGCCATTTTTGTCGATTGGTGTAAACAGGATGGTGATTCAATTTTTTCAAGCAATGAGACGGATGCCCTGCCTCATGCCAAAAATCAACTCGTATAAATACCTTTTAATAGACTTTCTCAGAATTTTTTAGCAAAAAAAGAACAGATATTAAAAATGTCGTCTATGTTACTTGAAAAATGAACCTCCACACTTTAATGTCGTACTTGATTACTCAGTCCGTCTTATAAGGTTTCAAACAAACAAGCACTATTGTAGCTGTCGAAGCTTTGACGCCTGCCGCCGACACTTTACCGCCTGCCGCCGAAAATTTGCCGACTGAGGACGACAGCAGGTGGCAACGGTTGTAGCGGTATCTGCTTTCAACAAAGTGCCACTCGTATATAAAAGCCTGAAGTACAAAAATCTTAGTAGAGTTTGCTTTTGCTCAAGATATAAATTACTATTACAAATCTTGTTGGAAAATTATTCCCAGAAATGTTTTGTTTATGGAAAATAATTATAATTTTATTTGGGTTTCGGCCCGAGTAGACATAGACTCAGTTTTCATTTAAGCGTTGTAAAAATATTGGTCCTTTGAATTAAGTTTTAAAATATAAGTTTGTACTGCCCTTCAGATTTTGTTTTAAAATATTTTCCGGGTTTTTTTATAAAAATATAATAATATTAGAAGAAAAACACACAGCCACAAGTTCTCCAATAGAATGGTCCAGGTGGCCTACCAAGACGTCTTAAAGCATGAATCTTTAGGCTGTGGGAAAGAGACAGAGCTATACAAGTTGTATAGCGCCATCTCGTTTCCTGAGCGGAACGACTCATGTTTTAAAACGCCATAGAAAGAAAGCTAGTGGCCTAAGTCTAGCGCCATCTCGTTCCTTGAGCGGAACCACTCATGCTTTAAAATGTCATGATAGGCCACCAGCTTTCTTCCTATCCTACAAAATTACTTTCCAAAAAACCGACCACGATAGGACACGAAAATCCTACGCTTTAAAAATACTCTAAAAAGAAATTCATCAAAAGATTCAATCTAATAACAAAAACAAAACGACTCAACGACCAATTCAATCCCGGACTCGCCTTAATCAATTAAATGAAAACTTTTGACAGTTTTATCAGTACAGTAAAATGAATCAATCAAAATAAGTTGTCCATCTGAATTAATTGCTGGAATGTCTGTGTCGGGTTGGGTCTATTCAGAAACAGTTAAAGGGTTATCTAATTAAAATGAAGGGAACAAAACAACGACAGGGTGAAGTTATTATTAGAGTTTAGTATAAGTTTTAATGGATGAAGTGAGTTTGGGAAATGGGTTATTGGGTGACCCTTATTCAAGAGACAAACTAGGGCCGCCCAAAAGCCCGTTGGGTTGACGATATCGTCAAGATCGCGCGTAATAGATGGATAAGAGACGCACAGAGCCGAGAGATATGCCATAAACGGGGGAGGCCTATACCCAGCAGTGGGTGATCCCGGGCTGCTATGATGATGATGATGATTTATTCAAGAACCAGAACGCCGAACAACATATTTTCATGCAAACATTTTAGAACAAAGAAAGAAAGAAAAAACATTACAAACATTTTCAAGTCTTTATTTTTCGAAATGACTGTACCGATTTTAATGACACTTCACAAATATAAGCAGGTCGCAAAGGGGCTAAAATGATAGTAGAAAACATTTTCGATAACAGTGTAACAATTTAAGGCCAGGTTCCAGTACAGTCCGCAGCTATGAGCGCACTACCTCAGCCCCCGCAAAGGGGCGGGGCAAGTCGACAGCGGTGCGGGCGGGAGGGACCGTGTGTGTATATGCCACAGCGTAGCGTAATGCAGTAAGTCAATTACGTACAAGTGTGTCTGGATTAGATTTTCGTAAAATGATATTCGAGATAGTTTTGATTTTACAAAGTGCATACAATGGAGTACTTTCTTAGGCAGCAGTAGGTATATTTAATATGTGGGGCATTTCACGTGAAGCGGACAGGGAAAAAAAAGTGAGGTTGTGAAAATCGATCATATTCGGCCCATTTATACTTCTAGTAGGTATGCATGTGAACACAATTTTTTTTTTTTGTATAATGTATATTTCAGAAGTTATGGGTTTCTAAAGAATTGTCGTAATTGTAATTTCAATTTTTTGAAAGTAGTTTTTCGAATTTAATAAATTTACAATAAAATATTTAACATAGCGATACGTATTGGAAAAGTACTGTTATTTTTAACAATAAAATAAAATTTTGAAAAATTGATTTTTTTCATGTCCAAAACCGGAAGTAAAGTTTTCAAACCTGAATTTCAGTCACTTCGACCATTTTTATTTTTATTTTTGTTTCTTCAAAATATAGCATAAAGTATACTAAAAATACCATAGAACACTCAGAATGGGATCTCTATTAGTTTAGGAGTTAGAGTGATTAATGTAGTTACGCGTCGCAATGGGCCTGATATCTGGCGCTAGCTTAGATCGGTTGGTGTGCGCGAAACAACATGACTTGTATAATTGCTGTGATATAATAATTATAACATTATAAAACAACATTGTAACAACGCAAGAACTGGTTTATTTTGTAATTTTTAGAACTTTACATGGGAATCCATGCTAGAACTGGTCCTTTTAAGCAACAAAAACGAATCTGTACGGTCAACTTCACGAGATATCCATTATTGTTATATACTAAAACCTTCCCCAGAATGTAACAAACACTTTTATGAAAACTGCATTAAAATCGGTTTAGCCAAACGCGAGATAATCGCGGACAAACATGCTATCGTCTCTGAAAATCTACAATCCAAGTAAGCAAAAACTGATCCAAGCGGGCAAAGTCACGGGATATCTATTAGTGTTATATACTAAAACCTTCTCTAGAATATAATGAATACTTTCCTGAAAACCGCATCAAAATCCGTTCAGCCAAACGCGAGATAATCGCGGACAAACATACATACAGAAATACAGGTCGAACTGAGAACCTACTTTTTTTTTTAATTCGGTTAAAATAATACAAAATAAACCAGTTCTTGCGTTGTTACAATGTTGTTTTATTATGTTATAATTATTTTATCACAGCAATTATGCAAGACATATTGTTTTGCGCACACCAACCGATCTAAGCTAGCGCCAGTTATCAGGCCCATTGCGACGCGTAACTACATTAATCACTCTAACACCTAAACTAATAGAGATCCCATTCTGAGTGTTCTATGGTATTTTTAATATACTTAAAGCTATATTTTGAAGAAACAAAAATAAAAATAAAAATGGTCGAAGTGACTGAAATTCAGGTTTGAAAACTTTACTTCCGGTTTTGGACATGAAAAAAAACTATTTTTCAAAATTTAATTTTATTGTTAAAAATAACAGTACTTTTCCAATACTTATCGCTATGTTAAATATTTTATTGTTAATTTATTAAATTCGAAAAACTACTTTCAAAAAATTGAAATTACAATTACGACAATTCTTTAGAAACCCATAACTTCTGAAATATACGTTATACAAAAAAAATATTTTGTGTTCACATGCATACCTACTTGAAGTATAAATGGGCCGAATATGATAGATTTTCAAAACCTCACTTTTTTTTTCCCTGTCCGCTTCACGTGAAATGCCCCATGTGCCGAGTTTGGGCTCGTTTTGTTATTTATTTATTTATCTTTATTTGAACAGACTACAATGATCTATAGTGTTATGATGACATCTTACCTGCGGACTTGATGGAGTGACCTGAAGGTCTACATCGGTGACTGCCACTGGAACTCGGCGACGGATCGAACTAGATGTGCCGAGTTTGGGCTCATTTTGTTAGTTATGATGAGATCTTACCTCCGGACTTGATGGAGTGACCTGAAGGTCTACATCGGTGACTGCCACTGGAACTCGGCGACGGATTGAACTAGATGTGCCGAGTTTGGGCTCATTTTGTTAGTTATGATGAGATCTTATCTCCGGACTTGATGGAATGACCTGAAGGTCTACATCGGTGACTGCCACTGGAACTCGGCGACGGATCGAACTAGATGTGCCGAGTTTGGGCTTGTTTTGTTAGTTATGATGAGATCTTACCTGCGGACTTGATGGAGTGACCTGAAGGTCTACATCAGTGGCTGTCACTGGAACTCGGCGACGGATCGAACTAGATGTGCCAAGTTTGGGCTCGTTTTGTAAGTTATGATGAGATCTTACCACCGGACTTGATGGAGTGACCTGAAGGTCTACATTGGTGACTGCCACTGGAACTCGGCGACGGATCGAACTAGATGTGCCGAGTTTGGGCTCATTTTGTTAGTTATGATGAGATCTTACGTACGGACTTGATAGAGTGACCTGAAGGTCTACATCGGTGACTGCCACTGGAACTCGGCGACGGATCGAACTAAATGTGCCGAGTTTGGGCTCGTTTTGTAAGTTATGATGAGATCTTACCACCGAACTTGATGGAGTGACCTGAAGGTCTACATCGGTGACTGTCACTGGAACTCGGCGACTGATCGAACTAGATGTGCCAAGTTTGGGCTCGTTTTGTAAGTTATGATGAGATCTTACCACCGGACTTGATGGAATGACCTGAAGGTCTACATCGGTGACTGCCACTGGAACTCGGCGACGGATCGAACTAGATGTGCCGAGTTTGGGCTTGTTTTGTTAGTTATGATGAGATCTTACCTGCGGACTTGATGGAGTGACCTGAAGGTCTACATCAGTGGCTGTCACTGGAACTCGGCGACGGATCGAACTAGATGTGCCAAGTTTGGGCTCGTTTTGTAAGTTATGATGAGATCTTACCACCGGACTTGATGGAGTGACCTGAAGGTCTACATCGGTGACTGCCACTGGAACTCGGCGACGGATCGAACTAGATGTGCCGAGTTTGGGCTCATTTTGTTAGTTATGATGAGATCTTACGTACGGACTTGATAGAGTGACCTGAAGGTCTACATCGGTGACTGCCACTGGAACTCGGCGACGGATCGAACTAAATGTGCCGAGTTTGGGCTCGTTTTGTAAGTTATGATGAGATCTTACCACCGAACTTGATGGAGTGACCTGAAGGTCTACATCGGTGACTGTCACTGGAACTCGGCGACTGATCGAACTAGATGTGCCAAGTTTGGGCTCGTTTTGTAAGTTATGATGAGATCTTACCACCGGACTTGATGGAGTGACCTGAAGGTCTACATCGGTGACTGCCACTGGAACTCGGCGACGGATCGAACTAGATGTGCCGAGTTTGGGCTCATTTTGTTAGTTATGATGAGATCTTACGTACGGACTTGATGGAGTGACCTGCAGGTCTACATCGGTGACTGCCACTGGAACTCGGCGACGGATCGAACTAGATGTGCCGAGCTTGGGCTCGTTCTGTTAGTTATGATGAGATCTTACCTCCGGTCTTGATGGAGTGACCTGAAGGTCTACATCGGTGACTGCCACTGGAACTCGGCGACGGATCGAACTAGATGTGCTCAGTTTGGGCTCGTTTTGTAAGTTATGATGAGATCTTACCACCAGACTTGATGGAGTGACCTGAAGGTCTACATCGGTGACTGCCACTGGAACTCGGCGACGGATCGAACTAAATGTGCCGAGTTTGGGCTCATTTTGTAAGTTATGATGAGAATTCTTACCACCAGACTTGATGGAGTGACCTGAAGGTCTACATCGGTGGCTGTCACTGGAACTCGGCGACGGATCGAACTAGATGTGCCGAGTTTGGGCTCGTTTTGTAAGTTATGATGAGAATTCTTACCACCAGACTTGATGGAGTGACCTGAAGGTCTACATCGGTGACTGTCACTGGAACTCGGCAACGGATCGAACTGGATGTGCCGAGTTTGGGCTCGTTTTGTTAGTTATGATGAGATCTTACCTCCGGACTTGATGGAGTGACCTGAAGGTCTACATCGGTGACTGCCACTGGAACTCGGCGGCGGATTGAACTAGATTTGCCGAGTTTGGGCTCGTTTTGTTAGTTGTGATGAGATCTTACCTCCGAACTTGATGGAATGACCTGAAGGTTTACATCGGGGAGTCGGAAACTCGGCACATCTAGTTCGATCCGTTGCCGAGTGCCAGTGGCAGTCACTGATGTAGACCTTCAGGTCAATGCATCAAGTATGGACGTAAGATCTCATCATAACTAACAAAATGAGCCCAAACTCGGCACATCAAGTTCGATCCGTCGCCGAGTTCCAGTGGCAGTCACCGATGTAGACCTTCAGGTGACTTCGTCAAGTCCGGAGGTAAGATCTCATCATAACTAACAAAACGAGCCCAAACTCGGCACATCTAGTTCGATCCGTCGCCGAGTTCCAGTGGCAGTCACCGATGTAGACCTTCAGGTCACTCCATCAAGTCCGGTGGTAAGATCTCATCATAACTAACAAAACGAGCCCAAACTCGGCACATCTAGTTCGATCCGTCACCGAGTCCCGGTGGCAGTCACCGATGTAGACCTTCAGGTCACTCCATCAAGACCGGAGGTAAGATCTCATCATAACTAACAAAACGACCCCAAACTCGGCACATCTAGTTAGATCCGTCGCCGAGTTCCAGTGGCAGTCACCGATGTAGACCTTCAGGTGACTTCGTCAAGTCCGGAGGTAAGATCTCATCATAACTAACAAAATGAGCCCAAACTCGGCACATCTAGTTCCATCCGTCGCCGAGTTCCAGTGGCAGTCACCGATGTAGACCTTCAGGTCACTCCATCAAGTCCGGTGGTAAGATCTGATCATAACTAGAGATGTGCCGTTGCCGGCAATATTGCCCAAGGTGGGAATATAGGTGGAAATATTGCCGGCAATATTGCCGAGAGTGGAAATATTAGGGAATATTGCTTAATTTTAAGTCAAAGTGAGTTCGAAAACTATTTATAACACTTAAAATTAGCATTTACAGACCATGATCTACATTATGTACAAAAAAAAACATTGTATTGGGTAAAATTCCCAAAATTGCCGGCAATTTTTGGCAATATTCCCGGTATTTTACCGGCAATATTGCCCATTGTTGCCACACATGACAGAGAATATAAGAAATCACACATACATTTTAAGATAAGAACGGACGATCATTGTATATTGAATAAATATTGATTAAAAATATCATAAATTCGAATAAATTCTTTTATGTTGTAGTTTAATCTAGTCAACGAATGCTCAAAGCATAGAGGGAAATTCTAGAAACACATTTTTTACTACGTAACTTTGTTTGGACTAGTTAGGAGGTGAACATATCAAAAGTCCCCCGTGTCTCATGAGCTGTAGGAGGAAATCCGCACCCTTATGAGATGCGGAAAATCTATCTTTGGAAACTTTAGTTCTTTTTTGATGTAAACAATTTTTGTATAGGTAGGTACTCATTTTTGGTCAAGTGTGAGTTGCCCACAAAATACAGGGAGGAGTAGGTACTATAGTGAGAGCATGAAAAGACTGGTGCTGCTTTCTGGATTTATGGCAATATTAAATAAGACTTTCCAAATGCAAAAAGGTAAAAATGGTTTTTCGAAAACTATACAAAATATCGAAATGGTTACTAAATAAAACATAAGAAACGGCTTTGTGCCTTTTGTACCAGGTGCCATCTTTTTTGGCGGTCACGTCTGAAACATTCATAGATTGATAGATCATATCAATACAAACATTAAATGTAAGCGGCAAAACCTCGTAAAGCATCACGTTTCCGAGTTATGAGCTGTCAAACATGTACAAGTAGCTATTTGTATATGTTTGACAGCTCATAACTCGGAAACGTGACGCTTTACGAGGTTTTGCCGCTTACATTTTATGTTTGTATTGATATGATCCATCGATCTATGAATGTTTCAGACGTGACCGCCAAAAAATTAAAATGACGGATGGCACCTGGTACACTCCCCATACAAAAATGTTCAAACCCCTTTATTCAGCCTTTGTTTTGTTCATACAAACCATGCCGCTAGGAGGCATGGTTTCCGAGTTATAAGCGAAAAACCAAAAAATGGAACCTTTAAACCCCCCTCCCCCACAGCTCAAGGGCTAGGGGCGGGGACTTTTGATAATTATGTTCACCTCCTAACTATTTCAAACAAATTTACGTAGTCCAAAATTGTGTTCCAAGAATTTCCCTCTTTATCTGTTCGTTGACTGGGCTACTAGTTTTTCATGCAAAATAAAAACAATAAAAAAACAAAACAAAAAAATAAATAAAAACAATACAATATAGAAATAAAAAAAAGTATAAATCTCTATCAAAACCACAAATAATCAACAAAAATAACATTATTTTATTGCACTTGTTTCGGTAATTCTTACATAATAATCAGTAATTCACCGTTTAGAGTAACAAATTAGTAGTTTTTATAAGGCGGACTTAATGCCGTAACGCATTATCTACAGTAATATAAACTGCACCTGCAGTAATAATAAAATATACTGATGTTATTTGACTGGCAACATTGGCAATATTGCCAAAGTTGCCGGCAATTTTGGTATTTTACCGGCAGTGGCAACATTGGGAATATTGCCGGCAGTGGGAATATTGCCACCAGGCACATCACTAATCATAACTTACAAAACGAGCCCAAACTCGGCACATTTAGTTCGATCCGTCGCCGGGTTCCAGTGGCAGTCACCGATGTAGACCTTCAGGTCACTCCATCAAGTCTGGTGGTAAGAGCTCATCATAACTTACAAAACGAGCCCAAACTCGGCACATCTAGTTCGATCCGTCGCCGAGTTCCAGTGGCAGTCACCGATGTAGACCTTCAGGTCACTCCATCAAGTCCGGTGGTAAGATCTCATCATAACTAACAAAATGAGCCCAAACTCGGCACATCTAGTTCCATCCGTCGCCGAGTTCCAGTGGCAGTCACCGATGTAGACCTTCAGGTCACTCCATCAAGTCCGGTGGTAAGATCTGATCATAACTTACAAAATGAGCCCAAACTCGGCACATTTAGTTCGATCCGTCGCCGGGTTCCAGTGGCAGTCACCGATGTAGACCTTCAGGTCACTCCATCAAGTCTGGTGGTAAGATCTCATCATAACTTACAAAACGAGCCCAAACTCGGCACATCTAGTTCGATCCGTCGCCGAGTTCCAGTGGCAGTCACCGATGTAGACCTTCAGGTCACTCCATCAAGTCCGGTGGTAAGATCTCATCATAACTAACAAAATGAGCCCAAACTCGGCACATCTAGTTCCATCCGTCGCCGAGTTCCAGTGGCAGTCACCGATGTAGACCTTCAGGTCACTCCTTCAAGTCCGGTGGTAAGATCTCATCATAACTAACAAAATGAGCCCAAACTCGGCACATCTAGTTCCATCCGTCGCCGAGTTCCAGTGGCAGTCACCGATGTAGACCTTCAGGTCACTCCATCAAGTCCGGTGGTAAGATCTCATCACAACTAACAAAACGAGCCCAAACTCGGCAAATCTAGTTCAATCCGCCGCCGAGTTCCAGTGGCAGTCACCGATGTAGACCTTCACGTCACTCTATTAAGTCCGGAGGTAAGATATCATCATAAACAATAAAACGAGCCCAAACCCGGCACATCTAGTTCGATCCGTTGCCGAGTGCCAGTGGCAGTCACCGATGTAGACCTTCAGGTCAATGCATCAAGTATGGACGTAAGATCTCATCATAACTAACAAAATGAGCCCAAACTCGGCACATCAAGTTCGATCCGTCGCCGAGTTCCAGTGGCAGTCACCGATGTAGACCTTCAGGTCACTCCATCAAGTCTGGTGGTAAGAATTCTCATCATAACTTACAAAACGAGCCCAAACTCGGCACATCTAGTTCGATCAGTCGCCGAGTTCCAGTGACAGTCACCGATGTAGACCTTCAGGTCACTCCATCAAGTTCGGTGGTAAGATCTCATCATAACTTACAAAACGAGCCCAAACTCGGCACATCTAGTTCGATCCGTCGCCGAGTTCCAGTGGCAGTGACCGATGTAGACCTTCAGGTCACTCCATCAAGTTCGCATCCTAGCTAAAAAATAAGTGGTCCATAAAAAAAAATTACATCGTTTCAAAATTAGATCACTTGACTATTTTATTCTATTCCCGCAACTAACACGTAATCGCTTGTGTGTGTGACTTTGTTTCCATGTAGTAGTTCAGTTTTATGCCTGCTTACGTAACCGCGCGGGGGGAATTTTTGCGCAGCAACGACGTACGTCCATCCTCTATCACGCCTCGGCGGGTACTGGCGAGCGCCCGGTGAGCGAAATAATGCCAATATTTTGGGTATTTTATTTCTTGGAGAAAAATTATAACGAAATTTTAAAATTTGCTTTTACCATGCACTTCTAAATAATGAGCTGTTTTTATTTTTATAAGTTTCATATAAATTCATTGTGAAATCTCTAAGCAGTGGATGTTTGAAAATTGTGATTTAGTGTCATGTTTGAGATTTTTTTCTATCGAGCCAATTATTCCAATTCGTGTTTCTATCTTTACCATTCACTCGAGGATATGTTCAACTTTAATATTATGATTTTTTTTTATTAAAAATATCATTGTTAATGAGACTTTCAGACGTTTGAAAATCTTAAAAATTACTGAAAGCCCGCCTTAATTAGACCGATTTTAAACCGTACAAACAAGTATTACCAACTATCAGATTTTTAATTAGACAATTCTAACTTTTTAAGACTTCGAATCCCTCGCTGCGCTCCAGATTCAAAATACACTCTCGCCTTTAAAATGGTTCTTTGC
The DNA here is from genome assembly GCA_954870645.1 of Agrotis clavis. Taxonomy (NCBI): domain Eukaryota; kingdom Metazoa; phylum Arthropoda; class Insecta; order Lepidoptera; family Noctuidae; genus Agrotis; species Agrotis clavis. Next base: position 9,923,829 of record OX940925.1, read on the forward strand.
TCCCTTAGTAAACAATAATTATACTAATAATTCACAATGAGTGAAAAAACAAAAGCCTTTTAAAACGTGGTAGATGGTGGAAGAATCATGATGGTGGTGAAGTAATGCGCGAATAAACATTAAAAAAATACTTTTTTTGAAGTCGTTTAAAAATAAAACGTGAAAATCTTTTCTGCTTCACTGTCCAATGGTGGTTAAACGTGGAACAAATATTTTATAAAATAAAATTCCACATTCAACCCCTTAGGGTCGAATATAGAAATGTTTAGGGGTCGAACGTGGAAGAGGGTAAAGATTTTGGGGGTTGAACGCGGAATAAATTAAATCAATTTACCAAAATCGAGATCCTTAGATTAAAAAAAAAAAACTCATAGTGAAATATTTTTGCCTTCATATTAGGATTGGACAATATTCAAGTAACCTAAACACTTGAACGGTCACTAACACGAATCTCACACTTCCATCAAAAGATAATCATCAAGAACCAAACATACTTCACTTAGACCGAACATGTAATAGAACACCTTAAGTGAAGTGACGTCACAGCTAGATGAATGGTTGAAAATGGAAGGAAAAAGGCCGTTAGTGACGAAGCTATCGGATTTCTAATGGATGGGGTGCTAAGTTTGTTTTGATTTCTCTTTGGTAACCCATTTAGGTTGGCAATTTATGGATTCATTACTTGTTGTGTGAGTTATGGTATGAGATCTTGGTTGTTAATTGTAAGTGTAGGTGGTCATGTGTTTCGTATTATTTTAAATTGAAAGTATTAGAAGAGTTATATTTCGTATCTTGATTGTATCATATAAGGAACAATGTTAAGCCTAAATATTCATCATCATCATATCAGCCGTGGGTCAACTGCTGCTGAACATAAAGCCTTAGATTTCCAATAAGGCCGGTTGGATGCGGCTTCCAGCCACGCGACCCTGTGGTCTTTATCAGATCATCTGTCCACCTTGTAGGTTGACGTCTTGCTCTGTGCTTGCCGTTACGTGGTCTCCATTCAAGAACCTTACGGCCCCATCGGCCTGCAGTTCTGCTTGCAATGTGGCTTGCCCACTACCAGCTACCACTTCAACTTGTTAATGCGCTGGTAGACGAACTAGAACAGAGTTGCCGCTACGTCGGCAACTCTGGTTCGTCTACGAATCTCCTCACTTCTGACTCGGTAACGCAGTAAGACTCTGATTATAGCCCTCTTCATAGCTCGTTGGGCTGCCTTGCGCTTGAGCTAATGAGGCCCATATAATAAGCCTAAATATTGGTTATTAAAAGCATCTTGCAACTGAGGCCTTTTAAAGGCTGATGACCCCTCCTGAGAAAACCAAGAGAGTGCAACTATTAGGCTAAGTTTTGGTCAGTTACCCCCTTATTAATAAAACGAGAAGTAAAGTTTTTGTAAGGATTAACCTTGACGTAAAGGTTAATCCTTATAAAAACTTTAAAAAAAAAAAAAAAAGAAAAGTCACCGACTTCCGAATGAAAAGTTTTGGAGGTTATTTTACCCTTTTTTGTGGTTGTTTTTGAAGGCGCGGTCACATTTTTTTTTTTAAGTTTTTATTTTACTCTTTTTAGTTTAAATATTCAACCACAATAAAATTCTTGTCAAATACATCATTTTCTTACATGTGCACTAGAATTTTGTAATCCGTAGCACCGATAATAACATCATTAACATCTCTTTCATTCATTCCCTAACTCAAAAACTACTGAACCGATTTTGATTAAACTGTAGTATTCCCTATGTTGAACGATACCTAGCCTACAACAAAAAAAGAATTACTTAAATCGGACTTCTAGTTCCGGAGATATGCGAAAACAAACTTATTTTACTAAATCAGTCGATGCCGAGTCCTTACTAGACGAGTTGTACCTTCCATCATCAGCTCAGCTACATGAGACGATGATTTCCATACGCAAGTACTTAAATTACTTTATGAGATTTGCGAAAAACCACACGGGAAGCATCTTGCATCAGCTTTCAAATAAATAAAGAATCATGAAAATCGGTTCACCCAGTCGCAAGTTATGAGGTAACAAACATAAAAAAAAAATATGCAGTCGAATTGATAAACTCCACCTTTTTTTGAAGTCGGTTAAAAATGTATGGTTAGTCCGAAGATTATCCTGGTTGTAACTTTAGTCTACGTTTATTAATAAGGGGTCACGAATCTAAACAGTCCCTTGCGCTCCATTTATTCGTATATCGATACCTTTAGACTCAAAGGGCGTAAACGCCATTTTGGCCAAAATGACTTTTTGATGCAGTTATGTTCAGTTTTTTTTTCTCTATCGATCTGTGTACTTAAAACTACTAAATTCGCAAAATTAAGGCAAATACGGCCCACGGGATTTTTTGAAACTTTTTGAAGACAAGAGGCGTATTTGATATACATTTTGATTTTATTGATTTTTTAGGTAACATGCGCAATTAATAAAAAAACTGAAAGGTCGTATAACAAATTCTTTAACCAAAACTTCAGCATACGCTTCAAAATCTCGTTTAAAAATAAAGTTGACTCATACGACTTAATGCTGATCCCGCTAAATAGGGGTGTATGCGCCATATTTGGCTTAAAAGCGATAATATGACCTAAATATTTTATCGCTCTTAAGCCAAATATGGTGCATACACCCCTATTATTCCGCTATAAAATAAAAAAGACGTTATAGATAGTAGAGGTGTAAAAACCTCTCTTTAAGAATTTATTCTGAGGACGCAGATGAAATTCGAGTAACACTGAATGAAACTGATCTAAAAACTGTCGAAGGAAAAGGTAAAGGAACGGAAAAGAAGGCTAAGTTGAAGGGTAAGGGAAAGGGGAAGTCAAAGGCAAGAAAAGAGAACACATATGATACTGTTGAAGTTGTTGATTACTCCAGACAAGAAATTCCAGACCCTATGACAAAGCCTGCCTACAATGCCAGATTGCCTATATCCTAGGCCAAATACAAAGAAGAAATTAACGAAGATTAGTCTACTGTCAATTAATTTTCCAAAAATTAATATTTCCTTTTTTTCTGTGGTCATTTAATAACCAAGTTATTTTTTTTATTGAATTGTATAAACCCATTGAATTGATCCGCAATTACCTTTGGTCAGACAGGTCAATCTTTCGACTTTCCTAAAATATTATAGGCACATTTTTAGAAACATAAATATTTCAAAAAATATATTGATAGATAAAAGCGTTATGTCTTAGATAGGGCTTTTTGTCTTTTCTCATGATTCAATTGAGCAGTGATTCTAATTGTGATTGTTAAGAATGTTGTAACGATACCAAAGAATATTAGGTATATCTAATTAAAGTAAGGTCGAGAAAAAGAGACTACAGTAGAAGTGCCCCAAGTCTAATTAATGTCATAATGTTAATAAAGATTTTGTTTTTTAGTTGTTTTGTTTTTTTGTTATACTGATCCATATCGAGCTTTTATCTGGGTTTTAGTTCTAGTAAATGTAAGTTCTGTTTTTTCATGAGTAGTTTGCGTAACCTTAAGGCAAAAATTCGAGACAACGATGGCCAACTTTTTTAGTAGAGGTTTTAATAAATATATAACAAGGACATGACTGTGATTTAAATAACAATCGAGAAGTGACAAGTATTTTGAATTGTGCATTGTGAATGTACTCTGGTGACTGTCTTATACACTCCTTCTTGACAAAAGATGCTTGTAGTGACGTTTAAACCCTAACGTTTATTACAATAGTGTGCATTTATGAACACACTTCTCCGTTGACTGCCATATACACCCCGCTTCAAACAGAAAATGCGCTTTTAGCGACCTATACACCCTACCTACCTATAAGTATTGCACAAACAATGTGAAATTTAGGGTTGTAAACAACATTTTTTTTTATTTTTTAGGGCGTATAACAATCCTATTTTCTTTATTTATTAATTTATCCTAAATATTATATAATGACACTGTTTATATTCAAAATATAAGAATTTGGGCAAGAAATGAACTTGCTCAGCCTTGAAACAAAAAAGTTATGAATTTTTTCTTAAAATATTTTTTGTTTTTTGCTTTTCCTGAAAAGTGGCATTTTGGCGTTTACGCCTTTTGAGTCTAAAGGTATCGATATTACAGTACCCTTAGCACGTGTTTTCAGTATTTGAGACGTAAACTGGAACTTTGACAATTTCAAATTGACAATTTTCAAGGAAAAAATTAGTTCCGTCTTCGCACACCAGAGGTGCTGTTTAATTTTTTCATAGAAGAAACGCTGTAAATACTGTAAAGTAAAAGAGTGAAAATTCGTGCTAAGGGTACTGATCATTTGGGGCACAGGACCATCGACGATTTTTAAACTTCAATCAAGAAAATGGTTGCTGCGAGTAAGATTCAATCAAGAACAAAATATGATTGAATCAAGACTGCCTTACGGGAATGCACAGCAGTAAGTATAATGGAATTCCTTTTTTAATTTAAAATACGTTCAATAAATTCAATAAGTTAGCTATTTTAGGAACCTTGGTAATTGACGTCTTATGACAAGTGTCTCAGATGAGGCCAGTATTAGAAATTTAATAAAGCACTCTGATATTTTATTGAAGAGCGACCATTTGACAACATCTGTCGCACGATCATTTTCTCGTCTTGACTTGGTATTGATTTACCGGTACCAAAATATTTTTTTTCTTATCAAAAGCTTGTTGAAAATAAATCGCCTTGGAGGGATTTTAATTTTGTATTACCTTTTTATAGTATTAAAATCATCAAATTAGTCGTCCCGAAAGTATCAATATTATCCTACTCATGAGTAATCTCTAAAAAAGATATCGTGGGCCAACTTACAGTGACTCCAAAAATCGTTTGCTCTATCTAGAGGAGAATCAGAATCAGGTTTAGTATCGTCAATACTAGGACTGGTAGTAACAAAACGTCTAGTAAAAAAATACCTTTCAGATTCTAGCAATATCTTAAATGTTTTCGAGGCGATACCTGTTAAAAAGTACTCATTGAGTAATTGTATCGAGTACAGAGTATCGAGTAATAATGTTTTGATATCGAAAGATAATTACTCGATACCCAAAAGTACGAGTAACGATACCATTTCCGTGTCTCTACTCACACCCCGTAATAATACCTACATCTCTAAATAAAGAAGAATTTGTTTACGCACGTTTCACATTCATGCAAGTAAGTACACAAACGCGTATACGTTGAGTAGCAATTACTTTGTGGAATTTAAAGGACATGAAGAGATAGGATTCGGTACAAGTTGAACGCTGATAGAGGAGACGCACTACATATAATCATCATCATCAGCCCATAATGTTCCCACTGCTGGGACACAGGCCTCCTCTCTGTGAGAGGGAGTGGGCCATAATCCAAGACGCGGGCCCGGTGCGGGTTGGTAGATGTCACATGTCTTCGAATTTTTGGTTCTAGGACATGCCGGTTTCCTCACGATGTTTTCCTTCACCGTTACATAATACCTGAATATAAAGACTTAGTTGTAATATTATTAGTATTAAACGACTTTAAAAACAAGAGGAAGTTCTCAATTCATCGGATCTTTTTTGTTATTATAAGTATGTTGTCCGGTTTCTCGAACACCGATTTAGAAAAATCGTTTTTGTTTGAAAGGGCACAGCTTACAGATGGCTCCAGAGTAATAAGGTCAAGATCTGATGACGGTATCTTGGACTAATCTTCAATAAATGCCAGCAAGTCATCGGCGATTACTGTTATAAACTTATTGAAAAATATAAAACCGACTATTCCATTCCTTTTCTAAACTACAAAAAACAACGTGCTTTCCGAGCAACGGAGGAAACTCGCTATGATAGATGGCCTGGCTCCATCCACACACCAATCTCTGCAAGCTCGGCTTAACCTGAAAAATCGGTCTATGCGGCTACAAAACACTGATGGAAACTGAATTTATACGTCATAATCTATAATATGACATACTCCTCAAATCAACATTATAAGCTGTGTGAGAAATGAACGTGTAGCTTCTAAATTAAATGCTTCCAACTCGCGCTTGTCTCTTAATCCAAGTACGTTCCTTTATTTACAGCATCGTGTTAGACATAGTTCTGAATCGCTGGCAATTGCTTGCCATCTGTTTAATTACAGCATCCGATGTAAATAACTAAGGAGTGTTTTTTGAGGTAAACAAGTTCAGGTTACTGTAATGTTGTACACGTATTAGTAAATTATTATCATCCAGTACCCATACAATGAGTTGTCATTACGATACTCGATCATACGCACCGACCGCGTTTGGCGCTCGCGCTCTCATTGGTTGAGAGTTCATACAACCTTGGAGCGGGCCAATGAGAGCGCCAAACGCGGACGATATCGATGATCGAGTATCGTAATGACAACTCATGGTATGGGTACAGGAATGGATCATTCTCATGTCGACAGAAACGCAACTCGTCAGATTCGCAGCTCGTCATCTCTAAGGATGGACTCGCAACTTGTCAGAAACGTAACTCGACAGAAACGCACTTTGTCAGAAACGCAACTCGGAGTACAGGAATATCTATTTATATGGTGTGTCACATTTTGTTTCTAGCCATTTCGCATTATACGCTTGATGTAGACTAACGCCTTTCATTTACCTGAGTTCGTTTATATCAGTTAATGTCTATGATATTACGGTATTATTTATTAGGTTTATTTATTTATTTGAATAGTATATTTCATATCATTAGTGTTTAAATGTGATTTCAGGTAAATGTGGTTTCAGGCTATCTCGAAAGATGAGCTGTCGTTTTGGAACAATTGGGGCTTTTGGGACAAACCCACCACACTATTCCCAAACCACTGCAACTCTTGAAAGCCAGAATCAACAGTGGCAACCACCAAAAAAGCGCACAGACAATGAAGTTCAACGTGTATCGAAGAACGAATGTAGGTAGGTCTTGGATCCTGCAACGAACTTAATCAGAAAAGAACAGTGGAAGAGTAGGAAAACTCTGAGAACTGGGGATAAATATTAACAATACACGTTAATTTTGAAGCCGAAACGTACTAAAGTCTCTGGTTTATAAGCATAGATTAGTGACTTCACGTAGGTATATACAAAGAATATAATCTAAAGTTATGAGATCACGCGACCGCGGAGGGCAATTCACTAGTACATTTGCTTGAAATTATGCGCTCGACAAATGCTTCCCTCAATAAAATTGATGGCATCGCCCGCTGTGTCGTATGCGGCGCCATTTTGTAGAAACCAACTCTCTGTCACATCATTACCATTCAACTGAGGTACGAATAAGTCAGAAATTGTGTTCCTCTCGTTTTATGGTAAACTATAATGACTACAAATCAAGTTTCAACTGTCAAATTGACAGTCTGTTGAATGGGCATTGTTCATTTTTAGGGTTCCGTAGTCAACAAGGAACCCTTATAGTTTCGCCATGTCCGTCCGTCCGTCCGTCTGTCCGCAGTTTAGCTCAGAGACGCACAGTACTAGAGAGCTGTAATTTGTTGTAAATATACGAATTTGTTGTGCCGAAAAAGTGGTAAAATAAAATCTCGTAAAACATTTTTTTTTAGGGTACCTCCTGTACACGTAAAGTGGGGATGTTTTATTTTTTTCTCGCGTACCCCTTAGTGTGGGGTATCATTAAATAGGTCTTTAAAAAATATTGATAGTTTCCATTAACAATTTTTTGATAAAAAAATTCGTTTGTGAAATATTAAGCTTTAAAGTGCTAAATTTTGCTCGACTCGAGTGTCCCCCCCCTCTACCAGCTAAACGGTTATGTTTGGGGGTGTGAAAAAATTCACAATAGTAGTATATATAACGAAGTTTAAAAGAAAATTATCATGACTAAGTAGGCTTTACAACTTTACGAGTAATAGTCGACCAACTTATAAAATGTACTTGGATAACATATTTTCTTAAACAAAATGTATCGGAGAACATGTTCTTCAACTGCAAATGTAAGTTTGTCAACTTTATTTTTACAGCTTTAATAGGTATGTTTTTACGGTATGTTTTTTGGGGATAGGTAGGTTTTTATCGTCAACTATTTTTAACTAACTTCAAAAAAAGGAAGAGGTTCTAAATTCGTCGTAATCTTTTTTTTTATGTGTTTTCCCTGATTTCTCAAAGACTCCTGCACCGATTTTGAAAATTCTTTTTTTTTTAATTAAATTCAGCGAATCAGTTTAGTTAATTCGCATAAGTATTTTGATGGGCAACTACGGAACCCTACACTGTGCGTGGCCCGACACGCACTTGGCCGGTTTTTAATATGCTGTAATTGAAAAACCATTTCGAGGAATAGCGTTACTGATCATAATGATCAGTACTAATTAAAAATGAAAAATATTCATATTTCATTGATATTTTTAATAAAATACGTTTGACCTTCCTTGCCCTTCAAATGTTTAACACCTTCTTCAAACCTTTGGCTGTACACAGTTTTGTATCTTTGCCTCAGAAAACAGAAAATATAAAAAATATAAAACCGGCCAAGTGCGAGTCGGACTCGCCCATAAAGGGTTCCGTAGCAGCAAGTAAAGTTCTTGTAGTTGGTTGTAACTTTGCAAGGTAAATTGCGGTTTTGATTTATTAAAAAAAAAAAAACTAATAACTCGATCTCGATCAAAACAATTTTCAATTGAAGTTTGCATGGTAATGCACATCAAATATTTTTTTTTTGTTTTATCATTCTCTTAGTTTAGAAGTTATACACATTTTACCACTTTGGAAGTGTCTCTCGAGCAAACTGTTCAGTTTAGAAAAAAATATGTTTGTAACCCCAATCACAGAATAATAGTACTACCTCAATATAATTTTTCAAGACCTATTCATTGATATCCCACACGAATGGATAAGGTGAAAAAAATATATTTTGAGTTTCAATTCTAAGTATGGGAGGTACCCCCAAAATTGGTTTTGGTTTTATTTTTGTGTGAAAGTCCTAACGCGGTTCACATAATACATCTACTTTCAAAGTTTCAACTTTTTGTCGAAATTATAAGAGCTATCTCTTGTAATTTCGACAAAAAGTGGCTGTAATGCAAGTATTTTCCAGGGATGTCAGGCATAAGTACCAATTTCTTGGTATACATACCAGTTTTCAGTGTCACGTACCATGTACCAAGATTATTACTAAGATTGGACGTTGACCAACAATACAGAATAAACGACAAATTTTAGGGTGCAATCGAGTATTATTATTATTAATAGCCTTTATTTAACAATCTTACAAAACAAAAATATTAAAAGTAAGTTTAATTTTTTTTTCCCTCTATTTTATATATCTATATATGTATTATTAGACACCGATATTGAGATTGTCTTGCGATTTCGCAAAGGCCTCCCCTGTAGCTTGCCACTCCTTCCGATTATGGGTCATCCTCCTCCAAGTAGCACCAGCCATCTTTCGAAAGTCGTCTTCCCATCTTAGGCGTTGCCTTCCTTTCTTTCTTTTGTTATATCTTGGACACCATTTGGTTACGTCCTTAGCCCATTTATTATTAGTACTTCTCAACATATGACCTGCCCATCTCCATTTCAATTTCCTTATGCAATATGTGATTTCGTTGATTTTAGTTTGGTTTCGTAATGTCTCTAGTTTGATTTTGTCTTTTAACTTGTCGTTGAGCATGCTACGCTCCATGCTATGTTGACAGGTCTCTAGATTTCGCATATTTTGTTTAGTAATGCTCCAAGTTTGACATCCATACGTCAATATAGGTAAAATGAAGGAATCAAATATTTTCTTAGATTTGGGAGGAACCCGAGGATTTTTGACAACCTTGTGTGGCCAATATCTCTTCCACGCTAGCTGTACTCTGTTATCTATTTCTTTAGTTATAATCGAGTATTGCTTACTAAAAAATCTTTTTTTTTTTGAACATGAATTCAAATATAGCACGGACAAATTCGCAGTCGGTTGTTAGTATTTATCCACTATACGGTTGGTAAAACTGCGTGTTTAGTGTTTACTGCCCTTTATTAACAGTAAAAGAAAAAAAAAAGATTTTTCATTCGTATTTGATTTTCGACACATTTTACCGATGTACCAATATATCATATTGGTACATCACAGTGGCCGTCTGACATCCCTGATTTTCTCAAGTGTCAATTTGTAAATGTCAAAGATGTAAACAAACAAGTTTTTATTGTAACTGTAAATTGCTTCATTATCTCGGTTAAATCTGTTAAATCGGCATCGGCAATATAACATAAACTGCAAGTAAAATAGAATACAAGAAGTGCTTTGTCCCAACTTGCAACAATAATACTAATAATAATCCAAACAACATTTTGTTCGTAATAAAGAAGATTTGCGAGAAAAGTGGTGTCGTGATGACGGCGTGGAATGTTGCAAGGTTTATACAATGTACTGTTGCGAAGATCACTTTGATGTTAGTATTTCAGAAGCCTTAGATTCCTTTGTATGTTCATCTAGGAGTAATTTTGTTTTGTAAATAATAACCTAGCGGGATGTAAGTGACGTTTAGACAGTTGACGTTGTGTTGACAGTTTTTTAATTTTGCTCTAGTAAGGAAACGGCACAACTTTTAGGCCAATGGTGACGTCACCTACCTCAAAAATTAAAATATTAAAAATAAAAAAACTATTGAGCCAATCATTAAAATATTCAAATCAGTTTCTCAAAATGCTCTATATTTGCAGAAAATAAAATAAAATCGAATGTTTTAAAAATTAAGACAATCCCCATTGTTTCAAGTTTTTAAGGGTTGATCCCTTAAAAAACACCCTTTACTATAACTGTTTACAGGACTGATTCGTTTTTTTTAGATTCTTGACAGACTTTGCTTCATTTGCTCTGTTTTTAAAACAGACAAAACTTGCGTACTGAATCAACAACATTATCTATAGCTATAACTTTTTCCCGATTATGTCGAGGTTTTCTTCCTATAAAGTCGAATTTTTGAATCATTTTTCTTTTCAGAGATACAATACATCCCATGGTAAAGCTAGTTGTCAAACTGCCGGGTTTCTATTTATCCAAAAATCCGTGAATGTCAGCAGAAACCAATCTTTTAAAGTTTTGTTATCAGAAACACTCACTATAAAAAACAGCAAAAACGTAGTTTAAGCAACCAAATAAGACAATTAAAAAAAATCGTTCAATCATAAACTTTGTTATCCACTTCTATATGCTCGTACCTCTCAAGGAATGGAGTAAAGACGTAAATATTTGCCGACTCCTCTTAAGGGGGATGCTCCAACCAGCCCGCGAAATTCAATTTTTTTTACGTTTTTTGCAATTTGCAGGCCAGTGACATGTTGTAACTTTATAAAAATATGAGTTGCGGTAATAACAAGTATAATTTTAGATATAAAAAATATCAAAAAATTCGCTCTATCAGCTCTCACATAGAAAAGGTGCATCATGTTAAAATCTCCGAAATCTAACTACGATGCACCTTTTCTCTTCTTTTCTTGTTATTACCGCAACTCATATTTTTATAAAGTTACAACATGTCACTGGCCTGCAAATTGCAAAAAACGTAAAAAAAAATGAATTTCGCGGGCTACATCGACGCAATCACCTTAATGTAAACATTAAGTACGTGCTTCTGGTATTAGGTCGCCACCTAATTTCCGACTTGCGGTGCTATCGCCGGTATTGCGCACAGCCATTGAATATTTAACGAGCATCATTTTAAATACATTAATAACCTTTATAAATAAAGATTTGTTTATTTAGAGAGCTGTTGAGGCTAGTATTTACAAATTTTCATTCATTTTGTTATTTTTGACGGCCATCATTCGTTGCTATCCGGCTCGAAGGACAAGTTTCCGTATTAGAAATAACTAAGCACGTTCGCGATGTAGGGCTACTGAGGACATTCCTTGAATCATAAGGGAATAAAATAAGTCAAGAAAAATATATGCTGATTTAGTGAAAACTAATAGAACTTAAAGTGAGCATTTATGTTTATTTCCTTTCCGATTGAAACACAAAGAGAACCGAAGCACAAAGACAAATGAAATAAAAGTGACCTCTTTTCCACTTCATCCTGTGCCGGAGGAGTCATTCAATGATTTTGCATCCAACAAAAAAGCTTTTTATTAAAAGTTACATTTCGGAGAGTGTGCGATGGAACTGCATAACTTGATTCCGCCTTGCCCTTTCCATCTTCGGACTACTAGACGTACGGCAATGCGCCATCGACATAATTATGGTGGACATCCCTCTGGTAATTACAAAGCGTTTTGTGAATACCTGTATTTCCCGTCAGCTATAACCTTGGGGTCTTCAAATCAAGAGTGAACAGGTTACTTCTAGGCAAGCGTGCTTCACCGTCGACCACATCTGGCGAGATAGTGATCAAACGTGAACCTATCTTTAAATAAAAAAGTATTTTTATACCTTGTCAATATCGGCTACAGCTTTGACAAATTAAAAAAAGTATTTTTATACCTTGTCAATATCGGCCACAGCTTTGACAAATTAAAAAAAGTATTTTTATACCTTGTCAATATCGGCCACAGCTTTGACAAATTAAAAAAAGTATTTTTATACCTTATCAATATCGGCCACAGCTTTGACAAATTAAAAAAAGTATTTTTATACCTTGTCAATATCGGCCACAGCTTTGACAAATTAAAAAAAGTATTTTTATACCTTGTCAATATCGGCCACAGCTTTGACAAATTAAAAATAGTATTTTTATACCATGTCAATATCGGCCACAGCTTTGACAAATTTACCGGAGACATACATTTCATCATCATCCTTTTATCAACTACGTCGAGAACTGTTGCTAGTTTAACCAGTATTTTTAAATAAAGCACATTCAGGTTCAAATTCCGTACCATCGACAACTCTCATAGCTCGATGGGATTGCAATCTGGCACGATCGGAGAGAGCTCCCAACATAATCCACCTGAAAGGTATCCAAAAAAAAAACACCGAATAGTTTGTTGTATTTCCTGAACACTAACAAAAACTATTGAGCAAAACTTTTATCCATCAGCCAACTAAATATGAAACTAGTGAGGTAGCAAAATAAATCACTGCGCATCAAATATTTTCCTGAACTTTCCGCCCACAGGTAGAGCATGTTCAGTGACATTCATTTCGATCACAATCTGAAACTCTGAACTATTTCAATCAAAACATTCCTTCAGGAATTGAGAAAGTTTTAGTCGAACCATGTGCGATGGGAATTGGTATCATTCATTAACGATATAATTAAAGTGCATTTGCTGTGAAATGGTGTGTTCATTGTTCAGATAGGCTTCATCTTAAACAAAAAAAAAAACATTTAGGCATTTTATAGCCCATTTATTAGGAATCGTTAAAGAAGAGGATGCATTTAAAAATCACTCGGCAACTGGCCGTACGCTTATGTGAAATCGACCAACGCCATTTTTTCAAAATAAATCGAATTTATTTCGGTATGTAGAGGGGTCAAAAAATCCAGAAATAAGTAAAAAAAAAATAACCGACTCCAAAAATAAGAGTTATTTTACACTTTTTAGTTCAAATATTCAATCCACATTCTTGTCGCATTATACATAATTTTCTAACTAAAATGTTGTAATCCGAAGTTACGTTAATAACATTGTCCACTACTTCTTTACAGTAAACGAAAAAGGATTATAAAATCTATACATAATTATAATAAAACTGTAGAAAAATCGTTTTAGTACATCAAAATAAAATCCAAAAAAAATAGCTAGGGTGTTGAAGGACAACCAACAGAACCCATTTCCAGCATTTCTATACATATAATAAAACTGTAGAAAAATCGTTTTTGTACATCAAAATAAAATCCAAAAAAAATAGCTAGGGTGTTGAAGGACAACCAACAGAACCCATTTCCAGCATTTTCAGAATTTTTGTCTGTTTGTCTGTTTGTCTGTTTGTCTGTTTGTCGGTTTGTCGGTTTGTCTGTTTATTTGTGGCTCCATCACGTAAAATGTACGAAGGCAATGTAGATAACCTTTATACACAACGATCGAGCGTAACTTGAGGACTAATTTAGTTTTTGTTTCATTGCAATCGGTTAAGTCTATCAAAAGATATTTGAATTTAAAGTGTTCCAGACCCAGAAGTAAAATTACGGTCAGTTTACACCGAGACGCGCAGTTCAGTAGCGCGATCTAGCTTGGAATAGAAAAACTACATACCTATTCAAATATGGTGTGGACTGGAGTGGAGTGGTTTGGAGTGGAGTAGAGTAGAGTAGAGTAGAGTGTAATGGAATAGAATGGGATGGTTTGGGATGGAATGGAAAGAAAGAAAAGGTTTTTACTATACTCACACTAGAATGGGAATGAGTGGGATGGAGTAGGATGGAGTGGGATGGAGTGGGATGGAGTGGGAGGGAGTGGGATGGAGTGGGATAGAATCGGATGGAGTGGGATGGATTAGAATGGAGTGCGATGTAGTGAGATGGAGTGGGATGGAGTGGGATGGAGTGGGATAGAGTGGGATGGAGTGGGATGGAGTGGGAGGGAGTGGGATGGAGTGGGATAGAATCGGATGGAGTGGGATGGATTAGAATGGAGTGCGATGTAGTGAGATGGAGTGGGATGGAGTGGGATGGAGTGGGATGGAGTGGGATAGAGTGGGATGGAGTGGGATGGAGTAGGATGGAGTGGGATGGAATCGGATGGAGTGGGATGGAGTGGGATGGATTAGGATAGAGTGGGATGTAGTGGGATGGAGTGGGCTGGAGTGGGATGTAGTGGGATGGAGTGGGATGGAGTGGGATGGAGTGGGATGGAGTGGGATGGAGTGGGATGGAGTGGGATGGAGTGGGATGGAGTGGGATGGAGTGGGTTGGAGTGGGATGTAGTGGGATGGAGTGGGACTGAGTGGGATGGAGTGGGATGGATTAGGGTGGAGTGGGACTGAGTGGGATGGAGTGCGATGGAGTGGGATGGAGTGGGATGGAGTAGAATGAAATGGGCTGGAGGGGGATGGAGTGGGATGGAGTGGGATTGAGTGGGATGGAGTGGGATGGAGTGGGATGTAGTGGGATGGAGTGGGTTGGAGTGGGATGGAGTGGGTTGGAGTGGATTGGAGTGGGATGGAGTGGGTTGGAGTGGGTTGTAGTGGGATGGAGTGGGACTGAGTGGGATGGAGTGGGATGGATTAGGATGGAGTGGGACTGAGTGGGATGGAGTAGGATGAAATGGGCTGGAGTGGGATGGAGTGGGATTGAGTGGGATGGAATGGGATGGAGTGGGATGGAGTGGGATGGAGTAGGATGGAGTGGGATGGAGTGGGATGGAATGAGATAGAATGGGTGCTCTAATACAGTAGCAATTCTTCTGAATCTGAACGACAGAGGGCGTTTATTATAATCACATCAAATATTCTTGAAAAATAAATTCTAAATACAGGGATTATATGAAAACGATATGATTTATAAAAAACGTGGCGAGAATTAAGCGCTTCGCACTAAAAAATACATTGTTAAATTCCGACATCCACGCGAACGAAGTCGCGGGCACAGGTAGTAAAAAATAATCAAACTCAATCAAATTTTTATTGGACCTAATAGCAATATATAAAGGAATCCTACAAATCCAACTAGTAACCTCGGCGTTATTGGTGCAGAAAAATATTTAAAGAATTGAGAACCTCCTCTTTTTTGAAGTTGGATAAAAATTGTAAGGATTCCGTTTCCATAGAAACGGCATTAGGTAGCAATCACTCGTTATGTTTGATGTCATTGTTTAACATTGAAAGCCTAATAAAATCCTAAAAACAAAACAGTTGAAGTTGTAATAAAATCAAACGATCTCCAAACAAACATCAATTGATGTAAATTGCTTTGTTTACATAAAACACAGCGAAATAAAAACCTGACTATTTTTAATGGCCCAGGTGTAGGACCTAAAGGCAGATAAATGTTTTTATCTCGTTTGTTCACTATCATACGCCTCCTTGGACGGGTCCCATTACGGCCTGCCGGGGTCGCGGTACTGTCCCATCAGGTAACCATGACCCTGGAACGTAAAGGGCTATAGAATGTATGATTTTAGTCCCTCCCGTTCCGCCCTGGGTTTCGAGGACGCGTTTAAACAAACAAACTTTTTAGCTTTATAATAATAGTATAGATTCTCCTAAATGTACTATCATCTCAGATACCACAAAGCCCTTTATATCTTCAGAAACAATTACTTACTACCCCATACACTTCTATCAATGATTCGCACCATTGGCAGCGAGATAATTAGAGTAGGTATTAAATTTACGGAAATCAAAGAGATACGAGTACATTAATCACACGTACATTTGGCTATCTCCTGATAGAATTGGGGTATTAATTAGCAATGAATAAGATAAATGATTGCGTATATTAATGAGTTTGTATTGTATGATATTAATTGGGGTGTCGGTAAGCCAGTGAGCCGGTAAGTTAGATCAGATTACGTTCTACGGATATTTTCCTGTCGAATTTTGAAAAGTCATCATGCATGTAAGAAAACAGTGATGATATTCCTCAGCCCCTTCGTACACAAGGCGACGGAAGTCTCCGATACCTTAGTTACTTACTTTAGTATCCAGGTGACTATCGCAATACAAACCTGTAGAGGTTCGTACACAGGCACGTGTTAGAATGTAGATAATAATATATTATGTCTGTATTATGTAGGTATTAATAACTATTTAATAACAAAGCTTTAGGTACCAGGATAGTTACTGTGAACGAGTTGTGTATGGGAAAGGCTTTCATGAAGAAAAGCACAGAAAGAGAACACCAAGTATTTATTATCAAGCTACCTCCTTTCGCAAACCCTAGGTCTTCGTGGAGAAGAAAGGAGAAATAAACTCCACGGCAACACACATTATCAGTACACACATTAATAAAACATACAGTATCAGTAATATTGCTACTATAAAACATATCAATTCACTTACATTATCATTGTAGAACATTAGGACACACATTATAACTTTCAGAATCACACACTTGGAATCTCCATTACTATAATCTTAACTCTTAGAACTGTTACAGTATAAAGACCACGAATGTGGGGGTACATCCATTTTTATAAACTTGGAATCGTCCCCGCACGTAGTAAGATTGCCGCTATTTTTGGCCAATGGCAGATCGATATACATTGTAGCTAAATAACTAATAAAACAAGTAATAATTAGCAAATCCTGTGTAGTGGAAACATTTTAAAACTTGATTAGATTATTAAGCAATATAGCAAGTATTTATTTGCAACCTTTGAACATCAATTGATTTCGATCGGAAATCAATTGTTGTAAATACACTTTTTCTACTATTATTGTATAATAAACCTAGTATCATATACATATATTACTAGCTGCTTGACCGAGCTTCGCTCGGTTTTTAAAAGGTCTATATCTCGGGAACCGAGTTTTTCTCGAACCTGGGACCTTGACAAATCGATTCCTTGAGCCGAAAAAAGAGCCGTTTCCGAGATCCTGATTATATATAAATAAATATACAAGATTTGCTCGTTTAAAGATATTAGATAACACACGCATCTATGGATACCAAAGTCGTAAGGTATCGGAGATTTGCGTAGCCTAGTGTACAAAGGGGCTAACTGAAACTTTTTGAGCAAAGTTAATACAGCTGCGAATGGGACTCGAAACTCCGTCTTCTGTCGACCTCCTTGAGTAGTGGAACTACACGATAACTGACAAATGCTTGCATTGACTGGACAGATCCGCTCAAATCTGTGTGGTTTTTTCATCAGACGACCATCTCAGACACTAACCTATATGGTCCTTGCATGACATGACCAATATAATGTATGGACTTTATAAGAGACTGTGACCTCTGGGTTTGTTTCGGCTGTTTCTTCTTAGAGTAATCAGGTTTGAAACACCGGCCTCATCTAGTTTTTAAAAAAGCGACGTGTTAAAGTGTTTATAATAAAATAACCTACTACCAAATTTCAAGTATGCCAAACATCTTACCAATAAGGCTATCGCTATTCCACTCGTCGAAGCCTAAACTTTCATTTTCTTTTAGCGCGGGCGAAGTCGCATGCAACAGCCAGTATTTTATATTTAGAAGAATATTATCAAGAGGCCCATTTCTCAACAGTCAGTTGTCTTGAGAATAGAAAATGAAATTGATAAATATTCGCTACCTAAAGTTGTCGTACCTCAATTTTTATTCTTCAGATAAAAGTTATCCTATGAATATTAAATTCTTTAGCATTTTTTTTCTCAGTTTTATAGAAATACATGCTGCCTATTTCCAGAGCACTCCCTATTTGCGGACAGAACAGCAATCTAGGGCAACATGTCGGCTACCCTCTCGGGATTAGCTGTTGGGCAGAACTACTTCCTATCAAGTGAAGCAGCCTGCGGCATAATTAAGTGAACCAATCCCGATGTTTAGGTAATAGACAATTTTGCAGGCTTGCGGACGACGTGAAATGAGTGACTTGCTGCCCGATCAAGGAACAGGGAGTCTACTCTCTTGGCCCGTCCACGATAATACGGGCCTGAAAGAAAAAAACATTATAGTTTTAAAACGGACGATGGGTGAATAAAATTAGGTCCTCGCATTCGTACACTAGAAGCGTTTTCTCAATATCAATACAAATGACTTCATAATACTACAAGTACAGTTTTTTTTTTTGTTTTAAAAACATTGCCCCACACTAGGATTTTTCCTGTGTCGTGGGTGCGTTTACAAATATAGAAACTCACATACACAAACACCCAGATCCGGATCTACTTGTAGATCATACAAATATTTGTTCCTAGCGGGAATCGACCCCGTGACACGGGCTGCGCAGCAGTCCGATCGCTCACCCACTGCGCTAATCGTGTCGTCAAAGTTGCACGGCCTAATACGTAGAATTATTAATGCCAGAGCCTCTGCAACCGTAAGTATGCAATCAGTGGCGCGGGGCGGGTAGCGGGAGCGGGTGCCGGGTCACGAAATAGACTAGATTTCCGCTCAAACCGCCCTGCCCGCACTTGGTGCACCTTAGTCAAAAACTATGTGTTTGCGTTACCCGCTAGCGGATTCCGTTGCCCGCCCCGCTGCCACTGTACACTAACTTCTCATTTTGACAGCCGCCCAGCTGTCACTGTCAAACTGAAAAATTGCCGTAACACTGTTAGTGATTGGTATTATATTTTACTCTCTTCCGACAATATTTATTTGATGAATTGATACTGACAACAACACGCTTGCCGGAAAATGATCCGTTAAAAGGTTTTTTTTGGCGTCAGCTTTAATAAAAAATGTTCGAAAAATAGCAGGAAATATTAATTTACTTGGTTTGAAGGCCGAAAGCACTACGGCTGAGTTTGAGGTATTGGTGTAGTTTTATTGGGTTTTTCCAATTTATTAAAACATCTCTTGATAGGGATGGTAATAGCATTTATTTCATGAATATCAGCATTATCGGTAAAATTCCGAAGAAATTTTATCTTTCTATAAAAAAACTTTGCCCCACGTAAGGAATTTCTTCTAAGCCGTGGGTGCGTTCACAAACATAGATAATTATACTATTATACGAGATACTAATATACGTGTTACTTAAAAGAGTTTTTTTTTTTTATTAATAAAGGTGGTATGCTCTTATTAACCATAGCAGGCACATTCCAATACATAGCTATTGGTCACACCTGACTTTATATGTCTTCTACCTAGTACATAATTACATAGTGCTTTATTTGGGATTCGTCGTAACATCTTGGCGAGATGCCATATCGTTATGAAACACAAATCGTTGAAATCTGAAGCCTTTTGTTCATAGGTATGTCAGTGGTGACTGTCGGCTTTCCATTAATCTATATTGCCAATAGAGAAAAAAGAAACTTAAAAAAAGAACAAAATAATAAATATAATAAAGTCACTGGGATATTTCTTATTAGACAATTTTTTTTGCTATATTTTCATTGACGTTTTGCCACCAACTTCTGAAAGAAAAGTATTTAGTATTTCAATATTTTTTTACCCTTTTTTTGGAATTGGTGAAATATTTTTAAAAGCATTTATTTAACGTTAAAAGCTCTTATGACAATAATTAAGTTTTATGTTTCCATAACAGGAAAAATCAAATAATTCAGAGACATAAGCAACGAAATAAAAATTGACATAAATGTCGAAATGCTTTTTCTATCAAATTGACTGACACCTGAATTATGCATACATAACTACAAATAGCTTCCCTCTTTCATACATATTTTATTACCAGGAGGTAATAAAATATCTTTGGCTCTGGAGGACCTAGAGTCAATATATTCTTGTAGGTATTTTATATTATACCTTTCCAATATTTTGTTGTGTAACATCGCTTCTGTGGGAATGACTTCGTTACAGAAGTAGAACAAGATTGCTCTCATGACTTTTCCCGTATTTGTGACGTCTATAGGTAAAGTAAACTGGAACTTTGACGTTATTTTAATGGAAAAAAATAGTTCCTCGTTCGTACACTAGGCGCGCTTTTTAATTTTACAATAAACTTAGTAAATACTTCAAATAGTACGCTGTAAATAAAATACAGAAGGTCTGTGCTAAGGCCTCTGTTCTTTTTTAATAATCGCTATCGTGAACAGTTACAAAGTAAAACTCTTGCCAAAAACTTTGCAAAACCTTTAAGGGTTAGGAATCTACTTTGAAACTATCCGAAGGTACTTGTTGATAATCCTATAGTAACTAATCTAAATACTACGTTATATTAAAAATGTAACGTATCCAAACACACACAATAAACCAATAACAAAGTGAACTCTGATTGAATCGACATAAAGGCATAGCTCCACGATCCAAATAATCGCTTATCGTTAAAACTCTCTCTTTTTAGAGCCCAATCAAGCCAATAATAACGATAACTGGAACAGTTTGCTTTCATCTGGCAACTAGTGTGTTTTGTTCTTTTTTTTATCTTTGAGAGAAAATATTTTTGTGTACGAGTTTCAGGTCGTGTTTTTTTTTGTTTTTAAATCGGCGTGGCGGGACATATTTCTCAGGTTTCTTTTAGTTTTAACGTTGCAACTTTCACATTTATAATTAATGTTGACCGGTTAATGTTTGGGTCGATAATGTGTACAAACACCAAAATTAGAAGATCGAAAGTAAAGAAAAGTACATTACAGGAATAGTTTTTTTTTAATTTTTGGATAAACTGTAAAATAAGAAACGGTTCAAAATAATTGGGAAAAGGCTAGGCAGATGAGGATGGATGAAGTAAATGTAAGTATTGCAGTTGTGGTCGCGGGACTTATCACATTACCGTGACCCTGGAACGTAAAGGGCTATTGAAGGACACCGTGGATTTTAGTTAATACAAGTCTGACAGTCCCTCCCGCCCTGCCCTGTGGGGGGACTCATTTCTTGAATTTACCACTTAAAAAAAAGTATTGCAGTTGTACAAAAAGTATCATACTTAATTAACTTGCCATTCACTCTTAATTTTTTCTTTGCCTTTAATTCAATGTCAAACAAACCATTATGCATTAACCGAAATGCAAAGAAACCATTTACCAACAACACTTTACTAAAATACTTAATGTGACACTCAATCTGCACACAAAATCCGCCATCAAGTGCAATCGCCTCAAAGGTCCAATTAAGCGAGTCCCAATCACGGTATTAGCACATTTCCAGCATTTCCAGCGCGCTCTCAATCGAAACGTTTGGTACATTAGACATGCAATACGATCTATGATTTCGCACTCGTCTACTCCTACATTTATTTTACGTTTTATTAGTGCCCACTATGATTCTAAGTAAATGGATTTTTAGATAAAACTCCGATTATCTTTTATTAGATTTTCATTTTCATTTTGCTGCATGCAGTATGAGATACAACTCCGCGACGATTTTAAGCTCTTTTAGTACGACACAAATAGTTTCAATGAGTATGATGAGTTCTTATTGGTTTTCTTTGAAGTAAAAGTCAATAAATAATGATATCATTCAGATCCAGCCTGTCCCTTGCTGTCCTCCCTCAGTGACGCCTTAAATCGAAGTTCGTACCCCACAGGGGTGCTCTAAGCGTGTTCACTTAGTTTGTAATATTTTAGTTGTAAGCACCGTACCCTTTTTTCTAATAAATTAATCATCAAATGAGTCCTCCCGCCCTGGGTGGGGCGGAAGGGACTGTCAGACTCTTACTGACTAAAATCCAACTGTGTTCCTTCGGATGCCCTTTACGTTCCGGGGCCACGGTATCCTGGGTTAAGAAAAAACCCGCGACCCCAGCAGGCATTTGGCGCGAAACACGACGCGTCACCGACCCGGGCTTGTTCCTTGGTCGGACGGCGAGCTACACATTACTCACCGTCCACAAGCCCGCTCCGCCGCTGTGCCCTCTGCTGATCAGAGGGACACACGTTGGACTTGGAACGTCCACACGACAGGCTATTCGCATACGGGCAAAGAGACCCCTTAGGCACACAGTGCCTAAGGAAGAGTTTTTGCCCGCATCCCAGGGTGCACCGGCCCGAAAAACTGGTCTTCCCCCCGGACGTATCCGAAAGGGAACTCCAGTCCACGGGCGCACGTGGAGGTTTCCTATCATAGCACCCCAAGCACCGTACCCTTGGCACGAGTTTTCACTCTTTTACTTTACAGCCTGCGTCTTTCCAGTATTTACAGCGTTTCTTGTATAAAAAAGTGGAACAGCACCTCTGGTGTGCGACGAAGGAACTAATTTTTTCCTTGAAAATTGTCAATTTGGAATTGTCAAAGTTCCAGTTTACTTTACGTCTCAAATACTAAAAACTCGTGCTAAGGGTACTGATAACTGAAAAATACTTAGAGTCATTTAAGGCATCCACAGAAAAGTCCGCAGTTAAGCAGCTCACAACCTCCTCAAGGTAGACATGCGAGGAGACACATACAAAAAAAATCGGTTTTCTGTAAAGTCGGTTTACTGACGATAGTTGAACGTGACAACGTAATAAGAAAATACTGCACTTACGTCGCTATAAACAAACAATTGACACGCCGTTGCTATGGAACGCTACAGAGCGGTAACGCCGCATGAAGTCATCATTTTTCGTGCGTGCAGCCGGCCATCGAATTATAAGGTACGTTATCACGTCAAAAAAACGATGTCACAGAGATGTGAACTAATGTACGCATGAACTTTAAAATGCAGCATTAACCTTTTCAAGTACTGTTTTAGGTTTTATCTACTATCATGCTATTAATCCTCTATAAAAGAACCTATAACAATTAGCTTATTGCCAAAATTAAAACACTCAATGATATTATGATCATTATATCATCCAAACGCGTGATATTATTAATTTCAAAAAAAGAACATTCTCATGCAATGACATTTTCACCACCAGATCGCTAAAATTTTGAAAAAAGAACAATAATTCGCAATTAGTCTTTTCTTGAATTTACATAGTTCTTACAACACTGTACAACACCCTATGGTATGAGAATCTTTTATAGAGGATTCACATCATGATTGTAGAATAAAGTCTTGTATGCAACTGTTATAATTAGGTATTAAAACACTCATGTGATACTATTATCATAAACCCATATTCGTGTTTTAATACCCCTGATTATACAACAGTTGCATAAATAACTATTATTTCATGAAAAACAAGCCGAAAATGTTTATCAAAATATCTAGTTGGGAAGAATTGGCAGATTTTATGGCGATTTTATGTGATTATTTTATGTGATTATTAAGAGACGCTGTCATCGCGCACTCAATGTAGTTCGCTTTTTTTCTCTCAATATCTATGACTACGCGGCGATTGTGAGCACGTCTATTACGGTACTAATAGTTCATTGTTTTGTTCACATTGCATTTTAATGGTTGCAATAATCATTATCGTTGACGTCTTTTATTGTTGTTAATGAATGAGTTTTGTTTCTCGTTTTCCTTGTATCATCTGTATTATAGTATCAATAATAATATCGTTGTGTGACAGCAGGTGTACTCAGGGTGATTATCATCATCATCAGCCTATAAATGTTCCCACTGCTGGGACACAGGCCTCCTTTATGTGAGAGGGAGTGGGCCATAATCCACCACGCGGGCCCAGTGCGGGTTGGTAGATGTCCATGACTTCGAATTTTTGGTTCTAGGACATGCCGGTTTCCTCACGATGTTTTCTTTCACCGTTTTTGAGGGCAGTGGTGATGAAATGAATTACACAAAAAATGCGCCTGCCAGGATTCGAACCTACAACGTAAGTCAGGGCCGATACCACTGAGCCACCATTGCTGTGATTATACTCGTAGAGAGAGATATTTTTTGAGCTACTGTACCTAAAGAGTATGTTCAGTATCCTATTACTAAAACTCCTCTGTCCGTGTGTCTGTCTGTCTGTCACCAGGGTGTATCTCATGAAACGTGATAGTTACAGTTGAAATTATCAGAGATGATGTATTTTTGTTGCCGCTACAATATCAAATACTAAAAAACAGAATAACATAAATATTTAAGGGGGCTGCCATTCAAAATTCATTTTTATAGATAATTAAATGGAACCCTTCGTGCGTGATTCCGACTCGCACTCTGTCGTTTTTGTTTTTAAACAGATTTCACTAAAATGCGAGAACAACGCTCCTTCCTTCTGTCTTCAGGCTTTCGAAAAGGGCGTGAATAAAGTTTTTTTTTTTACTTTGCCCTACACTAGTAATTTCTTCTGTGTCGTGGGTGCGTTTACAAACAGAAACTCACATAAACAAACACCCAGAACCGGAACATCTACTTGTAGGTCATACGAATATTTGTTACGTGCGGGAATACCAATCGCTCAGCCCCTGCTCTAAGCCCCTTCGTACACTAGGCGACGCAAGTCTCCGATACCTTACGATTTTGGTATTCATTGACGCGTGCTTGTGTTCGAACCTCTATGGGTTTGTATTGCGATAGCCGCTTGGATACCGAAGTCGTAAGGTATCGGAAACTTGAGTCGCCTTGTGTACGAAGGGCCTAACGGTGCCGTCAAAAAAGTTGCAGGGATGGCTTTTCAGGTTGACCGCTTTCCAACAGGTAAGCCGTATGCTTCATTGTCACCTTTAATTACGGTTTAAAAAAACATCCTTCTATCCTTGGTCTCACATAACTCAAATAATTTATCTTATCTTTATTAAAAGGAAAATAATTATGCTGCACCGACCAAAATTAATTTTGGTAGGATGGCAAAAGGATGATTAAGATGTAAATTAAAGCATTTATTTATTCAAAATAATTTTATTAATCTTGCTTGAATAAATTCTCTTAATTAATTTTATGTGTATAATTTATTTTAGCAATAGAAATGAAAATGTACTCGTACTTATAACAATTCGGATGAATTTTGTAAGATTATGTCGGCGCGACTGACTACAGGCTGTGCTTAGTATCGCGGATTGTATTCCTGAACGGAACAAATATTTGTACAATCTACTAGTAGTTCCGGAACTGGGTATTTATGTGAGTTTAAATATTTTGAACTCACCGACACTACAGGAGAAATACCTAGTGTAAGACCAAGTTCATCAGCCTATAACACTGGGACTCTAACACTGAAACTCCACAGCTGGGACGCAGTTGGGACACAGCTGGGACACAGTATGCGAGAGGGAATTCACCACAGTAGCCGGTGACTAATCCAATCCCAGAATGACTCGAAAACTTTAACACAGAGAACCAAGCTCGAACTATACATCACTAAACCAAGTACGCGAGAAACCAGGACGTTTCATTAGTATAGCAAAGAGAACCGACAGACAGAGATAGATAACTCCGCCCGACTATAACTCGACAACCGGGTGACATAGATTTAACGAAATTAAACCACGGCTCTTAAGACCGTGGGGCTAGCACGAGCGCTTTGAAACGAAAATACAAGTACTATACGAAACGAGAAAATAATGCCAAATTGTGATGGTAATTATGTATATTAGGTGGTGATATAGACTTAAGCATTCACTTGTAACAGAACATCGAGCATTCGCCGTTTTTAGGGTTCCGTAGTCAACAAGGAACCCTTATAGTTTCGCCATGTCCGTCCGTCCGTCCGTCCGTCTGTCCGCAGTTTAGCTCAGAGACGCAAAGTACTAGAGAGCTGTAATTTGGTGTAAATATACGGATTTGTTGTGCCGAAAAAGTGGTAAAATAAAATCTCGTGAAATATCTTTTTTTAGGGTACCTCCTGTACACGTAAAGTGGGGATGTTTTTTTTTTTTCTCGCGTACCCCTTAGTGTGGGGTATCATTAAATAGGTCTTTAAAAAATATTGATAGTTTCCATTAACAATTTTTTGATAAAAAGATTCGTTTGTGAAATATTAAGCTTTAAAGTGCTAAATTTTGCTCGACTCGAGTGCCCCCCCCCCCCCTCTACCAGCTAAACGGTTATGTTTGGGGGTGTGAAAAAATTCACAATAGTAGTATATATAACGAAGTTTAAAAGAAAATTATCATGACTAAGTAGGCTTTACAACTTTACGAGTAATAGTCGACCAACTTATAAAATGTACTTGGATAACATATTTTCTTAAACAAAATGTATCACAAATATTTCTTTGTTATCAAAAATTTCTAAAAAAATTAAAAAATCATGTAACATTTTCTAAAAGGCTGCTTTTATTGTTGTATTACTATTTAAGATTCAAATTAATTTACCGTCACAACTGTAATGATCAAACGGAAGGCCACTGAAGCTATTTATAAAGATTTTCTTTTCACGACGTTTGATTTAAAACCAAATTTTTCCCGGAATTACTTCAAAGTCAACTCTTGAAAGAGAATAATAATGAAAATGTCGCAAAAATTTCCTTTGACAAATATGAAAAGGATCTTGACGAAAAATCTTGGATTCTCATATCGTGTGAATGCAACTCAATCGGTGTCACAAAAGAATATTTGGAGAACTCTTATGAGTGCTATGGACCATACCGCAGCCGCCAATGGGTTAGAACTCGCTTCACACAAAGAATATAGTCTTTTGAATTGAAATGTGAATTTATGGCCACAAAAGAATAAATGCCTTTAGAATGTGCTTTCTCGAGGAATATTGCGGTCTTCACTAGAAATTTACTCTCCATTCTTAAAATGAATTCTAGCGTTCCATTCTTCAAAACGAAATAAAACAGCAGGATAAAACACAGACTGCCGTTGAAATCTTTCCCGAAATTGAAGAGAAAATGAGGAAAAAATCAATTCACATTCACGGACCAAATCGTTCGTAAAACTCGCTTCATTTGATCCGGGATCAAAGGGGAAAAGTTTAAAACCATTAGGTATTTGTAAAACAATTTTCTTCGCTGATCTTCAGTGAAAAACCCATACTGTAGTTGGTGGAACTTTTAACATGTTGGCATGAGTCGTTGTCCAATCAAAAGTTGTGTCGACCACAACTTTACAATTACTATTCGCAAGCTGTGGTAACTTTGAGTTGAACTAGCACAAACTATTAGGGATGCTTCACATTTTTTTCGGGTCGGTAATATTCGGTTAACATCAAAGTCTATGGATGGAGCGGAAGGGACTGTTAGACTAAGACTCGTACTGACTAAAGTTTGCAATGTTTCTTCAATAGCCCTTTACGTTCCAGGGTCACTGTTACTTGTTTAGACAATCAAGAAATTAAAAAGAAGTATTAATAATATGTAATTCGTAACGTGTCTCTGTAGTGTGATTTTTGGAGTTTTAAGGATTTTTGTGTTGGTTTTTGAAGTTTTGGCTGTTTCTTCTCAGAGTAATCAGTTTCAAAATGGTAGTCTCATTTTATAGTATAAAATATCTATTTTGACGTTTTTGTAAAAACGAATGCACAAAAAAAACATGATTTACTAATTGTAACCATCACTGACATGATTAGGTCAGGGCGTCACAAATCATACGAAGCCGAGCGGCTCATTCGGAATATGTTGTATTGTCCAGCCTGTATAATCGATATGGCCGCGCGACTATGCTGTATCGTGCCGACCCGACTGAAAGTTTCTGCGTAAAGAGGAAGTGTGTAGTCCAACTAACTGGCAGTCGAATTATTTGCTTTATTATTTGCGTGTGAGTAAATGATGAACATTTGGTTAAATAATTGTTTGTGCAACACATATCAGCTGAATGATGCTGACGTGGAATAGAATTGAGGTTAGTTAAATGTTTCTGCTAATCCAGTTGAGTTTACTAGTTCATTTTAATCTGACACCATCGTTAATAGAGGTGTTCCGCGACGAGCTTTGTCACGGGTCTGACTTGTTTTCAACCAACGAAAACTAAAACTAAAAAAACCTTCGTAACTAGAAGGACTCGTTCACACAGAGCATCCGTATACGTCGCTACTAGAGGTGATATTCAGACCGCGTTTACAAAACCGAATTTAACTCACTCGTCGGAAAAATAATTTAAAACGGTTTTACAATGATAATTACGATATTAGCGAATAAAAAGGAATACGACAAAGCGGACGTGTTAAACGGACCTCTGCGTGTACTTATACAAGCACTAATCAGAGGCCTTATCGTGAGTTTTCAGTTTTCTGACGTAAAGTAAACTGTAACTTTGACATTTTCAAATTGACAAATTTCAAGGAAAAAAATAGTTCCTTCTTCGCACACCAGAGGCGCTGTTCCATTTTTCCATACAAGAAACGCTGTAAATATTGGAAAGACGCTGTTAAGTAAAATAGTGAAAACTCGTGATAAGGGTACTGAGGCCAAATCACAAGATTTCTGTATTTTTTTTTCACAGCGTACTTGATGTATTTACTACGTTCATTTATTGAAACTAGCGGCCCGGTACGTGCTTTGCTACTTTGAGTGCAAAATCCCCATTAACAAAATGATCCGCCTTTTATTGAATTCATTTGTTGCAAAAAATGTGATAAATGAAGAACCTCTAGACGAATTTTGTGCAAACTTCACAGAAACCATCTAATAATTAGTCCGAACAAAGCCTAAACATTTGGTTTGGCTAGATGAGCCCGTTCTTGAGTTATAAAGTAACAACGAAAAGTGGCATTGATTTTTATATAATTTGATTGATTGAAAGAGCGCCTATAGTGCACAAACGAGGAACTATTTTTTCCATCAAATTAACGTCAGATTTCCCCCGTTTACACACCCGTCACAAAAATGTAAAAAATCATCGACGAACACCGTGGATTGTCAGTACAAGTCTGACAGTCCCTCCCTTCCTGCCTTCGGTGGAGGACTCATTTTGATGATTTGACCACGTAAAAAAAGGGCTTCCTGAAATCTGTGTGTATAATAATGTGAAATAAAATCTTTGTACCCATTTTCTACAAAAAAAAATAGAGGAACATGAAAACCATATGTAATCCAGGCGGAGTTGTGCCTAATTTAGTACACCCACATTTTACCAGTTATTTTTAAGCCTCATGTAATAGGGAGCTAGCTTAGTGCCATTAATTGGACAAACTAATTTCAAAACTTAGTTGAAAAATAAAATAATTAAATTAATATAAAAAAAAAAAAAATATTTAAGGGGGCCTCAAATACAACGGAAATGATTTTATTGCCTTTTATTACAGACAATGGTCCAGAACACTTCGTGCGAAGTTCCGACTCACACTTGACCAATTTTATTATGATATCATCACTATGGTGATGAAATGTATCTATAATAGCCTCTATCATGACTTTATTTAAAACAATATACATACATTTCACAAATTGCCAATCAAAGGTTACGATACCCTAGAGATGCTGTATCATAATATAAGGTACAACAATTTGGTGTACGTTGCGACCCAGACAAATAAATCTTAATTATGAATGGTACAATTCCACTAGGTCGCCCGTACATTGCTAATTAGACTTTAAATTGGTGTAATATAAGGTTGTGTTTAAATTTTACGAGGTATTTAATTTTGGTTGACTGATTTAATTGTTGCTTGTATACATTTAATCCGGTTTTCTTGTTAAAGGATGGCAAAGTTTGTATTAAACACATAATTATTTTGGCAAATATTAGAGGGCGGGCGAAAATTCATAAAGTTGTCTGAAAGATACCGCTGCCAGTGATAAAAGCGCCATTGCACCCTTAAAAAACAAATTTGTAAACAGTCGTAATTATTTTAAATAAATGTGGGGTTCAGGATAGTCTTTAGATCCGAAGTGGTCATCTCATAATGATGCTTTTCATCATCAATCATTAATACCTCCAGGATTAAGCCAGAATATAGCAGTTTGTCCTAGACGTGGAAACACAACCGCACTGCCGCCAATTCTGATCTATCGTCAGGTGACAGCTGTCATATTAACCATCGCGACGCACCGCTTGAGTACCATTCACCAGCCATCATCATCATCATCAGCCTTTAAATGTTCCCACTGCTGGGACAGTGGCCTCCTCTCTATGAGAGGGGTTGGGCTATAATCCACCATGTGGGCCTAGTACGGGTTGAGTCATGATGGTTGTCACATGTCTTCGACTTAGTGGTTCTAGGTCATATGCCGGTTTCCTCACGATGTTTTCCTTCACCGTTTTGAGAGCACTAGTAATATAATAAATTACAAAGTAATGCGATTGGCTGGGCTTGAACCTACGACCTACAACTCGGTAAATCGG
This sequence comes from Agrotis clavis, assembly GCA_954870645.1. NCBI lineage: Eukaryota > Metazoa > Arthropoda > Insecta > Lepidoptera > Noctuidae > Agrotis > Agrotis clavis. The sequence continues at coordinate 9,954,261 of OX940925.1, forward strand.
GGCCGATACCTTTGGGCCACCACTGCACCAGCCAGCATCACTCTAATCCGACCTCCTTTGGTAGCTCCTATAAACTTTTTTACAAACAGCTACTAGCTGAGCTCATTCAAAAATATCTACGCAATGTGAGAGATTTTGAAAATCTTCGAAAGGTTTGAAACAAAAAGTAAACATCCATCATTTCCTTCAGTTGTCGATTTTTTTATTACATTTAGTAACGTAATAACATCAATTGAATCTCAAATTGATGATTTTCTCTCTTATTTGTTTAATCCTCTAAGAAATTTTCTCAAAAGATTATTAAATATGAAAACAAATCTAAAAATGTAACGTCAATTTCTGGTACTAACACTAAAGAAAGAGAATAACTAGGAACCCTCGTAATGATTTATCTTCAAACATTTTCCTCAAGTATTTTATTTATCAAAGGCGGGGGCGGGGCGGAGGCTTAGAAAACTTTCTCTAAGAAAATAAGTAGCAACTTAATCTTAAGATATCTAGTTTCTAATCTAAAGTTAGAACCCGCACTGGGCCCACATGGTGGATTATGGTCCAATCCCTCTCACAGAGAGGAGCCCTGTGTCCCAGCAGTGGAAACATTTACTCTAGCGGAGCGTCAGTAGCGATGGTTAAAGCCGGAAACACATTATTAACACCCGACGCCACCCGATGAAACGTGATGCGTGTTGGGTCAAATCAAATGTATTGTTTTCTATGACCAGAATCACACTATGAACACCCGACGCGACGACACGCGCTCACTGCACATCGGGTGTCGACACGTTGCGTCGCGTGGCGTGTTAAATAATGTGTTTCCGGCTTAATACTCGTATGACAGCTTTCATCTGAAAGGCGCTCCCTCACCGCGAGCATTCACCTGTACAGTGGCCGGCACGTAAGTTGGCAAGAGTCGTTAGATGCGCAGAAGTCATTTTGTAGATCTCTTTGGTGGTCATGCGGGTCGCGGGGTATGAGGTAGTGCCGATCCGAGCACGCTATTGGTGTGTCACTCGTCTTTGCCCCTCGCACCCAGTATACGCGCTCTCGCTTACACTTGCGTGCCGCTAAATGCGATGCGCAAACTTACCCCCACTACAACATAATCTTGCCAACTTACGTGCCGGGTAATGTAATGTAACATAAAAGTGCGCAATTTGATGCTCCATTGTCTTCGAATGTTCGAATCTGTAACGTTACATTACAGGTGAATGCTCGCGGTGAGGGAGCGCCCTAATATAATAATATACCAATGTAATAAATCAATAATCAAATACAATTTCAATACTCATCATCAATTCATGAATGTCAATATATTATCATGTTCCACGTGTACGTCTACCTACAGTATTTCTGGAAAAATATTCACCTCGTGGGAAAACCAGACAACACAATAGTAACAAAAAATTATGTTGCAGAATTCTCTGGAAAAAATTGCAGTCGTAACAATTTTACTCAGTCTATTATGCCTACTGTAACAGTGTTATAGACCATTGTAGTTGTATAACTGAGTGCAGCAATAACCACACAATGCTAGCGATATTTGAATGAAATTCTGTGTGTGAGTGTACATTGAGGTTTGATAGTAACAAAATTGTTGGAAGTAATGTTGTGTGTTTGAAATGATTCATTGTTATTTTCACTTTGAGTGTATCTATTATTTTTACCATGTACATTTATTGTTACGTCGATCGAATTGCGAGACCTGTCTATACGCTTCTCGAAAGTTCCACAAGGTTCTCGACAATTCTACTGAAGATTAGTTTGGAAGTTTCTAGAAAATTCTACCCTGTTCTAGAAGTTTCCAGATGGTTCTGGAATGTTCCAGAAGGTATGGGACTATATCGAAGTCTATGGATGTTTCCAGAACATTCGACCATCTTCTAGAAACATCTAGTGGGTCCGGCCGGGGTATATAAAGGGCGCCGATCGCCGACCTGAGTCAATCTGGTTTTGACTACGATCGAGGCAACTCGAAGTGAACTCGAAGCGATCTCTAAGCGACTTTTACTTGTGATTAAGTGAGTGCAAGTGTGTTTAATGTTGAGTAGCGTTTAGTGATTGTTTTAATTAGTGATTCGTGTGTAAATAAAGTTTATTTGGTTTTAATTGGTGTTAATTAAATTTATCCCAATACCCAGCTCGTAACAATATTTTAGTTAGGAGGGTTACTATGACGTCATAAAGCAGGAGAATTTACAGTGCGGGAAAGAGACAAAGCTATACAAGTCGTCTAGCGCCACCTCGTCTCCACACTGAAATTACTCTCGATACTAATCTGACATCACTATCATACAAACACAAGTAACGTCATAGGAAAAACTTGTACCATAAACTATGTTCTTATGCGTCGCCATTTAAAACGCAATATGAATTTTAATCACGTTGTAAAATTGTATTACGATATATGTCATCAAACCCATTCAATGTATTGTACTTCCGAATAACGATCAGAGACACTAGCATAATTTCTACGTATTTGGTCGTACAGCGTACTTGAAGTATTATGACTTAAATTGTATGGTTATTGTAAAAACGCCTCTAGTGTACGAACGAGGGACTTTATTCATCGAATAAAAGTTCAAGTCCCCCGCTTACTGGAAAAATCCTATAGGGCCTGTGTGATATCGGAGCCTTATCACGATTTTGCACGATAAATAAACGCAGTCAATACTTCAAGTACGCTGTAAATAAAATACACAAATCTCGTGATAGAGCCCCAGATGTTGAAATAACTACATTTCCTTGTTTTGACGTCAGCTGCTTGAAATATAATGAGTCAGAGTCAACAAGAAAGAGACCCAACGGTCTCTAATTTGCTTTAAGGCGCTTCCTCACCGCGAGCATTTACCTGTAATGTAACGTTACAGATTTGAACATTCGAAGACAATAGAGCATCAAATTGCGCATTTTTATGTTACATTACAGGTGAACGCTCGCGGTGAGGGAGCGCCTTTATACTATGATGATGAAAGAGCACACAATGTACCAGAACGTGGATTTATATCAACACATCATCATCACCATCATTTTAGCCTATTGGATTCCACTGCTGGACATAGGCCTCTCCCAGGTAGCGCCACAGCGCACGATCTCCCGCTTTTTCCATCCAGCCACTGCCAGCCACCTTCTTCAGGTCATCGATCCATCTTGCCGGGGGGCATCCCATTCTACGTTCAGCTACACCCGATCTCCATTCGAGAACCTTAATATTCCTACTCCACTTTTCATCGGTTCTGCGGCAGACATGACCAGCCCACTGCCACTGACCCATGAAGTCTGTGGACCAGGTCGACGTCCACGTTTCGGCTTCGTAGGTAAGTCAGCCGTAGGGTTTAGTGGTTAATCAATACATAATGCAACTTATGTAGTAACTTTGTACATAACCAGTTAACTAGAAGCATCTTAGAGCCTATGCACACCACGTTTTTTTTTAAAAAAAAAACGTGGTGTGCATAGGCTCTTAAGGGGAACGCAAAGTACAACTGGAGGAAAAGGTTGGTCTTAAATGATGGTATATATGTAATATAATCAAATGAGTCCTCCCGCTCTGGTTGGAGCGGAAGGGACTGTCCAACTCATTTTGACTAAAAACTACTTGATTCCTTCAATTGCCCTTTACGTTCCAGGAGCGCGGTATCCTATTGAGATAGTAATTTCAGCAGTTTTTATATGCATCAATTGCTTTGCAGAGAGCAGTGGTGGCCCAGTGGTAGGTATCGACCCCGTAATTTATTTCATCACCACTGCTCTCAAAACGGTGAAGGAAAACATCGTAAGAAAACCGACATGTTTATAGGCAAAATTTCGAAGACATTTGATATCTACCAACACGCACTGGGCCCGCGTGGTGGATCATGGCCCACTCCTTCTCACAGAGAAGGCCCATGTCCCAGCAGTGGGAACATTATAGGCTAATCATGAAGATGGATTGCGTTAATCAGCAGATTCTTGTTAAATTTTAAACAAAACTTCGTCTTAGCAATAAGTATTTTGTTAGGTTTTCAGAATTAATTAGTTGACTTAGGTTGTCGGAGTAATGTCGTCTGTGCCAATACGCCAAACTTTTCACTTAATTCAACAACTTCTAACTGACGATAAAATATTAAAACAGTCTGCGAGTCTAGGGAACTCACGCTGTATGTACGTTACAATATTAATGGTTTAAGTTCTTAATCGTCTTAGGCACTGACAGTTCATTAAAAGAAATCTTATAACTACGTGATAAGGTTTATATTGCAGCGGTAAGATTGGACTAAGCCGCAGTCAGCAGCTGCAAAGCTTCGTTTAAGCGCTTAAGCGTCAATATGTTTCAGCGTTCCGCGCTGATAAGTTTGAAATAAAGTTTCGACAGCAAACCTTAAGACGAAGTGATAAAGTTCAAACTAGAACGGAACGGTGGAGTAGTTTCACAGTCAGCATTCGCAACTTGTCTTTCCCCGAGATATGCATCGATGATTCGCGAATAGAGCTTCTAAATGCAACTTTACACCGTTAATAAAAGATTCAGAATTGTAAAACAAGTCTCAGATAGGCAGTTACTCGTCTCAGCGATCCTAAGAGGCGTTAAGTTTACTTTTAGCGTCTCACCATCCTTCTTATGCAAGACAAAATAGATAGATCAAAAAAAATCCTCACTCTTTGCAAAACCAATCTTATTTCGTAAGACACAAAGTGAAAAGTACATTGAAAAAACTTACCGAAGGTGCTGTGAGTAGTTGGAGTGCTTCACTCAAGTTCTTGAGTGTTAATGTGTTTCTTTCCCCATCTTCCTCTTCGGGTCCAGAGAGGTGAACCGAGGACTGTCGGGAGCGGAGTTCTGGTTTCTTAGCACTGGATCCACTCCCGTTTGCGAATTGGTGTTGAGAGGAGGCGCGGCGGAATGGACACGTCATTGTGTTGTAGAACTAGTTTCAAGTCATTTGTTATGAAGGGGTTCGAACACTGTAACACTGGCACGTATCTGGAAAGAAGAAAAACATATATTAATTATTGGAGTCTTGAGAAGACTCGATGTTAGAATAAACATAAACCGCCTTACTACAAAAAGTTAATCTGGTTTTGGTGCGGACTATTATCTTATTTTAACATACTTTTATTTGATCTTTTTTTGGTGCTTTTTCGAGCAACAATATTGTGTTGGGATAAAAAAGTTGCTCTTAGTATTTTTTATATATTATGTTCTGACATTTTGTGACATTTTTTTTGCCAATTTTATTTTTGTTCCGTCTATTAAGTACCTATTTAAAGGCACCTTGACGCTTTTTTATTTTTAAATTTGATCTGTTTTTGAATATTTTATTTATTGCGTAAAATATAGACCGGAATTTTATGCGAGAACATGGTCCATGAAACTTGTAATAAATTTTATATTGTATAATAAATTAAAAAAAACATATCGATACATTTTTCTAGACAACATCGGTGACACGCATGATGTGTTCTTTCACAATCCAAACTATCCATCCAAACTAATATTATAAATGCGAAAGTAACTCTGTCTGTCTGTTACGCTTTCCCGCTTAAACCTCTCAACCGATTTTGATGAAATTTGGCACAGACAATCTTTAGACCCTGAGAAAGAACATAGGCTATCAAAACACCACGCGGGCGAAGCCGCGGGCGGAAGCTAGTCTCAACATAATTTTTAAATTTTAAAATATGGACAACTCGTTTATAATTATTATTAAGTAGGCAAATTATGTCTCTCCTTGTTCAAACTCATCTAGCTAGATAACCGCCGCTCCAAACTTCCTGAAATTATGAAACTACTAATCCTGAAATGTTTAGTCAAAATAAACAGAAACTTGTAAATAGTCAAGAACCCAAGGCAAACAGACGGTCCTTTACTCGAGCAAATAACATAATGGTCGAGGAGTTGCTCCAAATATTTGAGGGTAGGTCAGTAAACAACGGTATTGAGTGTTAATTACTTTACGCCAATCTCTAATGATTAATTTCTTAGTTAATTTGTGATTTTGGTAAAAGAGTTCATTGGTTAATCAGCAATTTTGGTCCAAAGAATAGGCTAATTTATAAATTTCATTTCTGTTTAGTCCGATAGAGTCACAGAATAAAAAAAAATTGGACTTTCAATTTGGGTTTACGTAAGAAAATATTTTTCATAATCTTTTTGCTACTTTTTTTTTCTCATTAATAATTTGTTTATTTCTCTCATTTAATAAATAATTAAGAAAGTGCCTCCACTGCCGGCGCCGGCAACAAATATCACTATTGAGAACCGGCGCCGGCAATTTCGCCTAGGCTCAACTAGTTCTTGCGAACTCGGGACTTGCTGGCCGATTCGTTTTTACCAGAAGTAGGAGCCCCGCCAAGCGGGGCTCTGTCGACCTGTCGAAGAACTAGTTTAGCCTAGGCAAAACTAGTTTGTCCTCAAAACGGTATTTGCAATTTTACAGGCCCCGGCAATCTATTCAGCAACCGGCGGGCGCTGCGGCGCCGTCAGCCTATTCGGCAACCGGCGCCGGCAGCGGAGGCACTCCCAATAATTTAAAGACCGCTACTCTGGGTGGGGCCGAAGCGACTGTCAAACAAATCCCTCCCTGTTCCCACTCCGTAATAAAAGAAAAATCATGAAAAACAATAAATAAATAAAAAAACGTTTACGTCAGTACTGCATATAAGTTATAAAAAGCGTCATCAATCTCAATCTCCTATAAGAAATCCAATTTGTCAATAGTTGCGTGATGAATATTCAGCAAATAGTTTTATTAATCCTTATTATGTGCGAGGCCATCATTTATTGGCAATTTAGCTTCGAGGACACAGCCTTATACACACGACTACACAACAAGTAATACTAAACCAGTATAAGCTGATCGTCCAATGTGAGGAAAGATTTTACAAGGAAGAGGTCAAAAAAAGCAGTACATGATCATGATGGTAAACAATTAGGATTTCATTTATCACATCAAAAAAGTAACATCGACGTGCTAAATGAAATCCCAATCCTTTTCGGCAGGCGTTTGGCCCTCGTGGAACACGATGCGCCGAGCCGAGCATGATCCATAATCGGACAGCGAGTCACCCATTACTCGCCATCCGCTTAACCATATACCTCACACCTTAAAAGCGTGTGTACTTTTAAGTACATATTTTTCTAAATGAACATTCGATCATTTAAAAAAATATGGAAAAAATTAAACCTCATACACATAAGCATGATACATAAGTACATTTTCGTTTGCAAAACAGGATGACAAAAATACGAAATCACTTCACGTAAAACTTCTCAACAGATTGAAGAGGCTTTCACATCGAAACGAAACATCTTGATCGAAAACAATTTAAGTATTCGTGAAGAAAAGTTCGTGCGCCCTTTAAAAATAAGCCAGAACCAATTTAGAGATAAACCAAATAAAATCTCTATCTAAAATCTAAATCTTCTTGAAGTTGAAGCAACAGAAAAGGCCCCAGCATGAACGCGCGACGAGGAGCTCGTGGTTATATAACTACAGCCGCACAGGCCGATCATCCGGGTTAAGCCGCGCTTGCCGAGGTTGGTCTGTGGATGGGTGACCATCTGTCATAGCGAGTTTCCTCCGTGCCTCGGAAAGCACGTAAAGCCGTTGGTCCCAGCTGTCATTTGTAGATCTTTGACAGTCGTTACTGTTAGTCAGAAGCTCATAAGTCTGACAACCAGTCCTACCATGGGGTATCGTATTTCCCAGTTACTGGGTTGTGGAGGTCTGATAGGCAGTCGCTCCATGTAAAAAAATTCTGATATTCAGCTGAATCTGGTTCGACTGGAAGCCGACCCCAATATAGTTGGGAAAAGGCTAGGCAGATGATGATGAACGCGCGACGTAAACATAAATCCTGATATGTTATAAATCGAAAGTATAATTTTTGCTAAACTTGGAGTAAACTATACGATGCGGGCGCAACGCAAAAACACCAGCTAACACGGAGCGAGTACTTGCACTGAGACGGCGATCTCAACGAGCATATGCAGCGTATACTCGCAGTGAGCACACACGTCCACACAGCACGAGGCATGTGTGGTGAGGCATACGCGACGCATGCCTCGCGATGTCTGTATCTAATTTTTAGTTGATAATACCTACTTTATTTATATTGCATTTATATTATTACTAGCTGTGCCCGCGACTTCGTTCGCGTGGATGTCGGAACTTAACAATGTATTTTTTAGTGCGAAGTGCTGTTGGAGGATACTGAAACAAATCATTTTCTTAAAGCTTTTTTTAGCGTCATAAACTCGTCAAATTAGTCTTCTCACCCAGGGCATGGGTCTGTCAGACTTGTACTTACTAAAATCCACGGCGTCATTCTTCAATAGCCCTTTACGTTCCGGGGTCACGGTAACTCGTAAGTCCCACGACCCCGGTGGCTTTGGCCCTCTAAGGCCCCCCGTCATTGTGCTGATACTCTTAGAGGTGCGCGTGGAACACAACGGGGCGTCGGTCGACCCGGGCATGGTCCATGATCGGCCAGCGAGTCGCCCATTACTCGCCGCCCGAATGCCCACGCCTGTTTGCCAGAGATCGTCCTACGACGTCCGTCACCGTGGGCGTCTACCACTGCGGCTGGGTCGTGAGGTGGACGCTGTCCTCTTCCTCACGCGTCCCGCCTCCTCCTCCTCCCCGATGACTGTTTCGCAGAAGGAGGCGACCGGTTCCCACTCGCCGCGTATCATCGTTGTGAGGACATGTGCGATGCTCTGCCCAAGCGGGGCAATTCTGCACCGTATGCTCTAACGTGTCCTCTGGACGATCCTCGCAGTGGTGATACCCAAGCGTTTCTTCCTTCCCCATCCGACACAGGTACCTCCCAAAACTTCAGTGTCCAGTGAGGACCTGCGTCAGGTGGTTGGTCAGGACGCCGTGACACCTATCCAGCCACTCCTCAAAGAGAGGTCTTACCACCGCGATTGAGGCGTGTCGCGTGCCCGAATATCGGTTTCGATAGACGCGCCCTCCATACCGCCCTGAGATGGCGCCGGAGCTCTTCCCGCCGCGCCTCGACTTGTCTATGCAGCGGAGATTAGCCGGCAGTGCTTCTATATAAATACGTGCTGTCGGAAGGCAAGCTACCCATTACTCCCCGTCCGTAGGCGGCTGGAATATAACCCGCTATTTCCGACGCCCTGGGCGTCTTCAGCGATGGCTGGGGTGAAAGGCAGGTAGAGGGTGCCTTTCCCTCACGCGCAATTATGACATGCCCAGTATTGCCCAGGCAGTAATTATTTTTGTGGCATTATTTTGAAACTATGATATCTCCTAAGATATTCACTGAAATCAAACGATGTCAAGGGCAGTTTTGTTCAAAATTAAATGCTTGTGATGATTAACGCATTTATTTGGATAAGGATTAATATCGTGTTCATGAAAATACCTTCGCAAATAATGCATTACTTTAAAATCTAATCTATATACTTAGGTAATTATGTTATAGTGTAGCTGGGCTCTTGGAGTTTCACATCAGGTGTTCTAGATCTTCAATTTCTATACATCAACAGAGAGTGCTCATTAGGCTGAACAAATCTAGCTAAGACGTCATTCCTATATAACGTTATAGTATAGATAGCTTCTGCCCGCGACTTCGTACGCGGATCCTGTTGCTTATGCCAGCAGTCGGGGTCGTCAAAATCGAAGAACTGAAACGTCTGATGTCGAATTCTAAGAGCCTGGGGACGGGAAAACAACGGGACGCGCGAGACGATTCCAGACGTTCCAGATATTTCATTTTTGTAAGACAACAGGAAATACCCATCAGACTAAACAACTCTTGCTAAGACGTCATTCCTGTATATTTATTATAGTGTAGCTGGGCTCTTGGAGTTCCACATCAGGTGTTCCAGATCTTCAATTTTTATACATCAACAGAAGGTGCTCATCAGGCTGAACAACTCTTGCTAAGACGTCGTTCCTGTATTTGTTATAGTGTAGCTGGGCTCTTGAAGTTCCACATCAGGTGTCCAGGATCTTCAATTTTATTCTCTCAGCAGAAAATGCTCATCACGTGGAACAATTTTTGTTACGGCATCATTTTTGTATCTCTTATACTTTAGCTGATCTATTGCAGTTCTGCATCAGGTTTTCAAGTTTCCAAGATAAATTATAGCCTATGTGTTGGCCACACTTAAAACCTTTACAACAAAAAAGAAATCAATCAAATCCGTCCAGTAGTTCCGAAGATTAGCGTGCACAAACACTGCTTTTCTACGATTTTATATAACGTTATAGTATAGATGGGCTCTTGGAGTTCCACATCAAGTTTTCCAGATCTTTAAAATTATTCTGTCAGGAGAAAATGCTCATGACGTGGAACATTTTTTGCTATGGCACCATTTTTGCATCTCTTATAGTTTAGCTGGTCTGTTGCGGTTTTGCACCAGTTGTTCAAGTTTCCTAGATAAATTATAACCTATATGTTGGCCAGACTTAATACCTATACAGCGGATAAAAAATCATTCAAATCCGTCCAGTACTTTTCGAGTTTATCAAAAATAACGCGTTTCAACTGCTCCCCATTCCCCTCCCTTGCCAGCGCATCCCTGAGGTACCTTCCGCAACAACCGTGCCCGGGAGGACTTGCGTCAGGTTGAAGGTGAGGACGCCGCAGCGCATCTCCAACCACTTCTCAAAGAGGGATCTTACCGCCGCAATTATGACATATCCCAGAGTCATTAGGTATTAATTTTGATGTGGTATTATTTTGAAACTATGATATCTCCAAAGATATTCATTGAAATCAAACGATGTCAAGGACAATTTTGTTCAAAATTAAATGCTTGTGATGATTAACGTATTTATTTTGATAAGAATTAATATTATATTAATGAAAATACCTTCGCAAATAATGCATTACTTTAAAACAAATTTGATTTCCATAAAAATGGTTATAGTGACTTAATCTTAAAAGATAGATATATGCTCTCGCGGACTTTATTTTAGAACTTTTTATGAGGAATAATTCCGTAGTACATAATTTTTGCGTATCTTTAACCGTTTACGCAGCGCACGCAACGAAAGCTCTCGAAAAGGAAAACATTTTCCCGATTTTGAAACATTTCTCATTGCTGCTCCGCTCCTATTGGTGATAGCGTGATGTTATATAGCCTATAGCCTTCCTCGATAAATGGACTATCCAACACAAAAAGATTTTTTCAATTCCAACCAGTAGTTCCTGAGATTAGCGCGTTCAAACAAACAAACAAACAAACAAACAAACTCTTCAGCTTTATAATATTAGTATAGAAGTATAGATCAGCTATACTCTAAGTGTGTTCCGCGGAACCCTAGGGTTCCATGATACCTCTGTCGGGGTTCCGCAAGAATTTAGAAAAAAAAATAAAAACACGCCTCTCTCTGGTCGCTCCGCGGTTGCGCGGACTCCGCGGCCGCGCGGGGGGGGACAAAACGCTATGAACGTTATTTATTTGTATATACATGTGTTACAATAGCTGCTAAAATATCTCATAAGTTTGGTATCAACAATTTTATACTTGTACAACCCGTTCGCTCTAAGTTTGCCGGTCTGTGGAATGCGCGTACCCTCCCCCACGTGACAACAAAACTTTTAATGTGTCATAGTTTTACCCAAATATGTACGTACACAATTTTTATTGTTACAATTAAATAAAAAATACTTTTATCTTTCAAAAACTTAACGAATTGAATTTATCGTTGCAAGGTAAACAGACAACAGTGTTTCAGGCCTATAATAAAATAACTGCTTTTAAAAGAAAATTAGATTTTTGGACCATTTGCATTGGTAAGAAAGAAATAGAAAGCTTTACGTTACTCAGTGAGTTTGTTAGCGAAAACGACTAAGAAATGTTTAAAGATGATGTGTTTGAAGAATTGGTCCAATATCTCAGTTCGATGCGCGCATCTTTTGAAAAGTATTTTCCCGAAGAACACAATACAAAAATTAAAGTGAATTCATGGATTTATAATCCTTTTTTACCCAACTTGGAAAAGCCTGAAAACATGTCAAACGAGATATATGAATCTCTTTTAGAAATGTCATCAGACACAAGTATGGTTCAAAACGACGCCTCTTAATGATTTTTGGTGCAAAATCCAAGATGAATATGCAATGCTTGGCCAAATGGCTCTGGATATTCTTCTCCCGTTCCCAACTACATATTTGTGCGAAACAGGATTCTCTACCTACGCAGCCACGAAAACAAAATATCGCAATAGACTGGACGCCGAAGCTGATATGAGACTCCAACTTTCTTCCATCAAACCTGATTATCAACCAATTGATGAAAAATAAAAAACAGTTTCATACCTCCCACTAGTTATATTTTTTCTTTTTTAATGTTTTCTTATAATTGTCCTTGGCAAGTGGTGAAGTAAATAATAATTAGTAACTGTTAAATTGTACTTTTATTATGCTGATTAATAAAGAATACACTTATAAAAACAATTGTTTTATTGTAGGGTTCCATCAAGTATTTTGCTTCCCAAAAGGGTTCCGTCATTAAAAAAGTTTGAGAACCACTGGTATAGATGAATAATCTCATACACTATCTAATAAATGCAAAACCCCAGAAATACCCCAGAAATAGCTAGAAATCGTTGGAATTTACGTAATGGAACTGCGAGCGTCCGTACTAAGCCCACAGGAAGAAACGTAGATATGTAGGTAGATACGATAAATTTCTTGAGCGCAAGTAGACGGCCTTGTTAAAACTTTACCTATAATAATAATTGGCTTAGTTAGATTATAACTAAACAGAAATCTTACAATGGACTCACTAAAGTTGTGTTCGTACAATTTTCCAGTTACTGGGGAGTTTAAATATTGTGTTATTTTCAAGTTGGCAGTCGTCTTTTTAATCCGGTGTTTTAAAATGGTTTCAGATTTTTATTAAAAACGCCATCATATTTTTTGCTTTAAAGAAGGCTTACGATGTTCTAAACATTAATGTAAGCCGTTTGAGAGAGTATTTTAATGTAGTTTCACATAATATGATCCCACTGCTGGGACACAGGCCTCCACTCTGAGAGAGGGAGTGGGCCATAATCCACCACGCAGGCCTAGTACAGATAGGTAGGTGTCACACGTTTTCGAATGTATGGTTCACCGGTTTCTTCACGATGTTTTCCTTCATCATTTTGAGAGCAGTGCGCCTGGTTGGGTCCGAACACACGAAATACAACTCGTAAGTCCGGGGCCCAATACTACTTCGCCAACACTACTCTAAAATTTTATTCTAGTAAATGCAAGAGGCTCAGTCGCAAAATGTCCATAGGTAGCAAAATGTCCCTTTCGCGGAATGTCCCTTTAGCAAAATGTACCTTTTGTAGAATACATTTAGTTCTAAAAAAATAGACTTAGTGGAAACCAATGAAAATAACGTTCCGTAATCTGGCAGTATCAAAGTAATTTAATTAATACTGTGAAATACGTTTTAAATCTTACTTTACTTTTGTAAATGTGAAAATTTGAGGTAATTTACATTGGACACCTGGCACCTGCGAAAAAATTTGACAAGCTGAGTGTGGGGTTCTGGGTTTGATTCCCGTTTGGGTAAAAAGTACTACGGTCAGCCAAGAAAGTGGTGTACCAGTTTTGATTTAGTTTCCCGGTCATCGAAAATTACAACAAGGTTCGTTTTATAAAGATATTACTGAAAGAGACAACATTATCATGACGTAAACCTATGTATTTAGTATTCATACGTCATATGTCACATATAAGTACATGACATTTTAACCTTTAGTATAAATGAAAAGGACATTAGTTTCTACAAAGCAATTGAAATGTTTCCAAACAAAAGTAATAAAAACTATTTAAATAGACAACCGAATTCCATTTGAAAAAGAAAACTGACAATTGACATTTTGTCAAATATATGCAAAAAATCGATATATTTTCCGTGTTATTTTTCAATCAACTGCATATAAAATCATCTCAATGCCTGCCAACTTGACCATTGCCGAAAGAGCACAAATAATTGCCCAATTTAATGAGGGAAGCAGTATCAGTGCGATATCCCGGAATTTGAATATATCGAGGCGTTCTGTCCGCTTTTGGATTCGTCGTGAAGGAGAGGAGGGAAGTTTGTTGGATCACAGAAGAAGTGGTCGCCGGCCTGCACTCTCCAATAACGATAGAGAATTCATGAGACGGGAATATGAAATCAATGGTTTTAAGCCCACAAAACATTTTGCGGAGATGTTCGATGTGAGTGCCCAAACAATAAGGAATCATCTATATTACATGGGGTTGCACCACAGGCATTACGCCAAGAAAATATATTTGACGGATGCTCACAGACTTGCTCGTCTGAACTTCGCCAGAGAGCACTTAGAGTTTGATTGGTCTAATATTTTGTGATGAAAAAACGTTTAAATCCAGTCAGCATGGACGTCTTCACCTTTGGCGATATAATTCAACACGGTATAAAGATGATCATGTAATTCCAAATAGAGAATCAGGTCGAATTTCCGTAAATATTTGGGGCTGGATGAGTGCGGATGGTGTAGGAGAATTGTGTTCTCTACCTCCTCGAGCGACGGCTGTAAATTATATCGACGTGCTTCAGAATGCAATGCTACCGACAGTCCGTAATGTTTACCCGGAGAACGAAGTGCCACAATTTGATTTTGTTCAAGATAATTGTTCAATTCATAATGCGAGGATCGTAAGAGCCTGGTTTCGTTCACACACTGACGTAAGGGTAATTCAGTGGCCCTCAAGATCGCCGGACCTCAACCCGATAGAAACTCTTTGGGGCCTTATGGTCCAACGATGGTCGCATCAAAATGAAAGAACCAAACAAGCTCTTATTAGTCACTGTAATTATATTTGGGAGGAAATGCGGGGAACCGATATTTGCTCACGGCTTGTTGGTTCAATGAGGTCTCGTCTTTTAGAGGTTATAGAGGCCAACGGCGGTTACACCCGTTTCTAATTTTTAAAAATTTTCAATATCTTCTAAATATTACTATATATGCTATGTTTTTGTTTGTTATAAGTATTTTAAAATTGATTGTAGAAATTTAATAAAAGGATAAATCTATTTTTAGCTTGTTTTTTATTGATATTGTAATTACAAGTTTACAGAAATTGTAGGTTTGTGGATTCGCCTTGTGCCTTTACAATTTTATGTATCTTGTTGATTACAATTCTGAATTTGTAGATACAATTTTGTCATCAAAATCTACAGCCCCCCGCCGTTGATTTTACGACGTCATTGGTTCCATCAAGTTCAAACTAAGAACAGCTGTCACGTTACAAACAGTAATAGTCGTTATCAATAATCAGATAAAGACAGCAATAGAAGTTGTCAGATCGATCTGCAAGCGAAACTAATCTTTATCACCTATGAATCTGCAAGCGATATTCAACCTTAGGGTGGTACACCACTTTCTTGGCCGACTGTATTAGATTTTTCTAAAAAGAATTTCTCAGTAGCCTGGAGTTTGGAAGTTGGCGATATAATACCCCTGTGCCTCGAAAAGAACGTTAAGCGCGCGAAACATAGAAAAGACGTAAGACGCAGACGGGGCGGAGACATAAATGTCTCTTCGGTGTCTCTTTCATACAAAATGTATAGAAGCGTCGCGACGTAAAACACACAGAAGAGACGGGGCGCGGGCGCGACTCTCATATACATTTTCGCACGTCCGCGACGCGTCCTCGTCTTACTTCTTTTCTATGTGGCATGCGCCTTTGACTCAGGTCCTGCGCCTGTTCGCTCTCCGGTCGTGTCGGATTGCCGTCCCATCAGAACTATGAGAGTAAAGGAACAGAGAGTGCACCTGTGCCTGCGCACACACTTATCTATACTAATATTATAAAGCTGAAGAGTTTGTTTGTTTGTTTGTTTGTTTGTTTGTTTGTTTGTTTGTTTGAACGCGCTAATCTCAGGAACGACTGGTTGGAATTGAAAAATTCTTTTTGTGTTGGATAGTCCATTTATCGAGAAAGGCTATAGGCTATATAACATCACGCTATCAACAAAAGGAGCGGAGCAGCAATGAGAAATGTTTTAAAATCGGGAAAATGTATTCCTTTTCGAGAGCTTTCGTTGCGTGCGCTGCGTAAACGGTTAAAGATACACAAAAATTATGTACTACGGAATTATTCCTCATAAAAAGTTCTAAAATAAAGTCCGCGAGAGCATAATATATCTATCTTTTAAGATTAAGTCACTACAACCTTTTTTATGGAAATCAAATTTGTTTTAAAGTAATGCATTATTTGCGAAGGTATTTTCATTAATATGATATTAATCCTTATCAAAATAAATACGTTAATCATCACAAGCATTTAATTTTGAACAAAATTGCCCTTGACATCGTTTGATTTCAATGAATATCTTAGGAGATATCATAGTTTCAAAATAATGTCACAACAAAATTATTACTGCTTGGGCAATACTGAGCATATCATAATTGCGGGTGAGGGAAAGTGCACCCTCTACCTCTCACCCGAGCCACCGCTGAAGACGCCCAGGGCGTCGGAAATAGTGGGTCATATTCCAGCCGCTTACGCACGGGGAGTACCTAATGGGTAGCTTGCCGTCCGACGGCATGTATTTATAAAGAAGCACTGGCAAATCCCCGCTGCATAGACAAGTGGAGGCGCGGCGGGAAGAGCTCCGGCGCCATCTCAGGGGGCGGTATGGATCCTGTATTGAATGGGGAAGGAAGAAACGCCTGGGTGTCACCACTGCGAGGATCGCCCGGAGGAAACGGTAGAACATACGGTGCAGGGACTGCCCCGCTTGGGCAGAGCACCGCCGTGTCCTCACAGCGGCGATAGGCACTGGTCGAGGCCATGCTACGGGCGAGACGGAATGGGAAGCGGTCGCCTCCTTCTGCGAAGCAGTAATGCTAGCAAAGGAGGAGGCGGAACGCATGAGGGAGAGGACAGCGTCCACATCAAGACGCAGCCGCCGCGGGAGACGCCCACGGCAACGGACGTCGCAAGACGATCTCCGGCCACCGTAGGCGCGGGCATGCGGGCGGCGAGTAATGGGTGACTCGCCGTCCGATCATGGACCATGCCCGGGTCGACGGCGCGTTGTGTTCCACGCGCGCCTCAAAGAGCTGTCAGCAATCTGACGGGGCCCCCTAAGAGGGCCAGAGCCTGCCGGGGTCGCGGGACTGTCTCACTCGGTAACCGTGACCCTGGTACATAAAGGGCTATTGAAGGAACACCGTGGATTTTAGTCAGTACAAGTCTGACAGTCTCTCCTGTCCAGAGGCGGCCTTACCCATTGCGAGGCCCCGGGCGGCAGGTCTTTGCGAGGCCCTTTGTCCTTCATAAAAAGTATTTGATGCGAAAGTATGTCTGGTTGTTTGGTTTAGGCATTTGTCATGTTGAAGAAATGCTAAAGTTATACATATAATAAAAAAGTAGAAAAATAATTTTTGTACATTAAAAAAAAACTCAAAAAATATAGCCAGCGTGTTTAAGGACAACCAATAGAACTCATTTCTAGCATTTTTAGAATTTTTGTCTGTTTGTCTGTTTGACGACTGACAAACAGACGTTTGTCTGTATGTCTGTTTGTATGTTTATTTGTTCGGGCATCACGTAAAATGTACGAAAGCTATGTAGATAACTTTAATACATAACGACTGACCGTAACTTGAAGTAACATTTAGTTTTTGTTTCATTGAAATCGGATCAGTCTAAAAAAGATATTTGAATTTAAAGTGTTCCAGAAGTAAAATTACGGTCAGTTTACACCGAGACACGCAGCTCGCAGTTCAGTAGCACGATCTAGCTTGGAATAGAAAAACACAAATATGGTGTGGACTGGAGTGGAGTGGTTTAAAGTGGAGTGGAGTGGAGTAGAGTAGAGTAGAGTAGAGTGGAATGGAATAGAATGGGATGGAATGGAAAGAAAGAAAGAAAGAAAAGGTTTTTATTTGACTCACACTAGAAAGGGATGGAAGCGGATGGAGTGGGATGGAGTGGGTTGGAGTGAGATGGAGTGGGATGGAGTAAGACGGAGTAGGATGGAGTGGGATGGAGTAGGATGGAGTGGGATGGAGTGGTATGGAGTAGGATGGAGAGGGATGGAGTAGGATGGAGTGGGATGGAGTGGGGTGGAGTGGGATGGAGTGGGTTGGAGTGAGATGGAGTGGGATGGAGTGGGATGGAGTGGGATGAAGTGGGATGGAGCAGGATGGAGTGGGATGGAGTGGAATAGAGCGGGATGGAGTGGGACGGAGTGAGATGGAGTGGGATGGGGTATGATGGAGTGGGATGGAGTGGGATGTAGTGGGATGGAGTGGGATGTAGTGGGATGGAGTGGGATGGAATGGGATGGAGTGGTATGGAGTGGGATGGAATGGGATGGAGTGGGATGGAATGGGATGGAGTGGGATAGAGTGGGATGGAATGGGATCGAAGGGGATGGAGTGGGATGGAGTGGTATGGAATGGGATGGAGTCGGATGGAGTGGGATGGAGTGGGATGGAATGGGATGGAATGGGATGGAATGAGATGGAATGGGTGCTCTAATCCAGTAGCAATTGAATAGTACTGCCTTTGAACGACAGAGGGCGTTTTTTTTAAACACGTCAAATATTCTTGAAAAATCTAAATAAATTCTAAATATAGGGTTTATATGAAAACGATATGATTTATAAAAAACCTGGCGAGAATTAAGCACTTCGCACAAAAAAATACATTGTTAAAATTCCGACATCCACGCGAACGAAGTCGCGGGCACAGCTAGTACACTATAATATGTCCCGCGCAGATGGCTAATCTTCGTTGAGATTGGCCACCGATTAAGTAATAACTTTTTAACACAACAAATTGTAATACCGACAGTTTATCATCGTAATTAACATAATATAGGATACCTTTTATCCCGGTATGAAATCATGTGATAACTATCGTATTACACGCGGGCAACGTCGCGCCGCGAGCATTAGCTAGTCATTAGCTAGTCAAACAAAATTAAATCTAAGGCCCTTCGTACATAAGGCGACTCAAGTTTCCGATACCTTACGACTTCGGTATCCAAGCGGCTATCGCAATACAAACCCATAGAGGTTCGAACACAAGCACGCGTCAATGAATACCAAAATCGTAAGGTATCAGAGACTTGCGTCGCCTAGTGTACGAAAGGGCTAATAGTTATAATAGACATTACAGCATAAGACAGTCCCTTTTAGGTTCGTGCACGACGCGAGCGACGCAAGTCTCCGTATCGGAGATATCTTACGACTTGGGTATCCATTGAATCGTGCCTGTGTACGAACCTCTATGGATTTGTATTGCGATAGTCGTCTGGATACCAAAGTTGTAAGCTTTCAGACTTGTGTCGCGTTTTATACGAAGGGGTTAACTGTCTAATACTTTAATGTTAATAGGCACTCACGTCCATTTCCATTTAAAAAATGCTTAATTAAAATTTACCAACAACTCATTACCGTTGAATCAACTGCATAACAAAAAAGCGCCGAGGCTCAACATTGTTGCATTCTGCTTAAATTGACTGTTTGCATAGCGATGACCCAGATATAAAATGCTGTTTTCATTCGTAAAACTTCGCGAATTAGGCTTTATTTTGCTGAAATTGCGTGAAAGGTTAAACATTGTGTTAACATTTTTCAGAAAATTCTAGTACAGTAAATAATGGTTTATTCCACTTTGTTCACCTGGGTGAACAAAATGGACAACATTGGTGTCCTCAATTCACCTCGGAAAAATATCACCTAAGTGATAGCGGACACCAAAGTCCACTAAATCGCATAAGAAAAGTTGCCTTTGTTCACCCAGATATTTTTCCGAGGTGAACAAAGTGGACAACTTTGGTGTCCACAATTCACCTGGGTGATATCACTCAGGTGATAATTATTTCTCCGAGGTGAATTGGACACCAAGTGGTCCACTTTGTTCACCCAGGTGATATCACCCAGGTGAACAAAGTGGAATAAACCTAAATAATACCAATTTTATATTTTGAAAACTGAGCTGAGTTATCGTAGGTGATGTTCTGGGGTTATTAATTAATTTCAAAACACTACTTAATCATTTCGATCATAATTCATAATTTGTACTATCTGCATGTAGTTGTTCCGGGTCTGGGTGTTTTTGTATGAGTTATGACCACGACACGGAAGAAATTCCTAGTGTTTGGCAAGTTTTTTTTTTATCTTGTTCATTATCGATACCTACACATACTTTAGTTTCTATTTTCCCACGTTTTTTGTAAACGGACTCACGATACAGGAGAATGTCCTAACGAGTAGGTACCAGCTACATTGATTAACAGAGCAGTGGTGGCCCAGTGGTATCGGTCCTGACTTTCGAGTTGCAGGTCGTGGGTTCGAACACCACCAGGCGCATTACTTTGTGTAATTTATTTCATGACCACTGCTCTCAAAACGGTGAAGGAAAACATCGTGAGGAAACCGACATGTCCTAGAACTAAAAATTCGAAGACATGTGACATCCAACAACACGCACTGGGTCCGCTTGGAGGATTATGGCCCACTCCCTCTCACAGAGAGGAGGCCTGTGTCCCAGCAGTGGGAACTGTGAGTGGGAACATTATAGGCCGATGATGATGATGATACATTGATTTTGTCAAACTTGAAAATATTTTGAGACTATTTCAGTTTTTTTATTTTCAATTTTATTGGTAGCGTGTTATTTACGTTTTTACCCTGAAGATAAGGCAGATTTCGTACCACTTTTCATACCTATCCTACTACGACGGCCAAAGTTTCCATAATACAAATAGTAAACAAAAATAATCGTAAATACTATTATAATAAACAAATATTTTTATCCGCAGCCCTCGGCCGTCCATGTCCCAAATGCCATTACATGCACAAACATACAAACATCCAAATAATATGTGACATTCGGAACACGGAACAAACATCTGCCCCTAACAAAAATATTTCGGGAATGTTTCATTTTATTTTCGTATCATTTTTTTGTAGACTAAGCCTTTACACAAGACCGAACCCGGCTGCCGGATGGCTAGTAGAATCCGGGAATCCGGTGGCAAATGTATAAGTCGATGAACTGCATAAAAAGCTTTTTAAACATACTCAATTATGTTTCGTCATCGGTTGTCTAACGCCGGCTATTCTAAAGGAGGACTAATTTTTTTCGCTCACATTTTTAAAATTTGTATTCATAATGGATAAAATTTAAATGCGCATCAATAATTCTTTTTGTAAACCAAATATACTGAATGTGCACCAAATCTAAAACTGGCTTTAGCAAGATTTCAGGGACACCCCGAAGTTCGGTTTGGTTAGGTCACAGAAACCTTGTACACAGAAATAGAAGCCCCGCGAAGCGGGGCTTCGTCGACCCTGCTTAGGTAGATTTTTTTTTATTACACCTCGTTATGACATATTTTAATGAACATATTTTGGTGCACATTCAGTATATTTGGTGGAACACAAGCAAAATTGGAAATGAAATGGGAATAAATTGAAGTACTTTTAAATACCATCCATTCTTAATTTGATTGCTACCAATTTTTGTTTAAACGAACTTTTTGACATTTCAAGCTGGTCACACATATACGGATTCCGTATTCGTTTTCCCAATTTCAATTCAGAAATCCGTTGGACTAACGTAGATGTTATTTTTTTATATTTTGTTTGAGCGGCTGAGTTTCGAAACCAACTTTACGTTATTTTTTCATTAGTTTTCATCATGTGCCCCACGTAGAACGCTGTGTATGAAATATTTGCAATCAAGTTTCCGAATTAGAATTCCTTATTCAAAACGAATACGGAATCAGTACATGTGCGGCCAGCCTTAGTGGGTGTGTTTTTAATGTAGGATGGGTGGATGGGGAACCGTTGAAATAAATACAATGACTAGTGGTCGCTCAGGGGTCGTTTGACCATAATTCATAGCTGTTGTAACTTGATGAAGGTTCTACTTTAAAAGACCTCTTTTGATATGTTTGACTAACCTAACCTAACCTAACCTAACCAAAAACTTAATACTTCTTCAATTATCTCTGAATTAAACACAGAAATGCTGACATAGCTGGGCAAAAGTTAGAAGCTAGTATTTAATGATGCGATTTTTTTGGTTCGAAACAAAAGACATTTAGAGGGAAAACTGATGAACCAGATAATTTAGTTGATCTTACACAGGCGCAAAAATACGTATAAACATCAATTTCCTACCATTATATTAATGGTAGCTGGTTGCGCTCGCAAGTTTTCAGCGAGCCTCAAGCACTTTTGCAAAAATTCGCCGAACTCTGATAGTATTTGTTTTCCAATCAAATTCTAGGGAAGATTAAAGCGCGCTGATTATTCGGCGTAATGTCAAATGGACGTTATCTATTTTTTTGTTCTAGTTTTTGGTTTTTATTGCATCATCAAAAAATATTTTTTTCTTCACTCCCATAATCTTCCGTCCGCGTAATTTTTGTACAGAAAATATCAGCCTGTTGCAGCCCAAATGCAAGGCAAAGGCCTATGCTAAATTAGGTATTATATTCCAAACTAAACGATTTGTCGAAGACACCAAGACAGAAATCCTACACATCAAAGAAAAATATCACTGTGTTCGATCTCATTAAATTAAAGAAAATACATATCACATTTCTCAACAGAAAAACAGTTTAATTCAACTTATTTCCTCGCTTCAATATCTGGATCAGATAGCCAATTTCCTGCCGTTTAAGACCATTTTCGCCTGACATTATTGCCAGCTTTTAGGAACATGTTTCGTCTAAGGGTCCCGACTTTGCCCAATTCTATCCACATGTGGCCTTGGGACTCCCCATTCAATCTTGACCTTTCGTTGTGTATTTCAGGTAGGGTAGCCATTTTGAGTCAGGTTGAATTTATTAAGTAAGAAAAGGGATATTGGATATCGGAATTATTTATCAGATGGTAGTGCTGTTTGTTTTTATTATTTTTTTTTTATATAATTCTTCTATAAGTAGGTTATTGAAAGACACTAGAGACCATTTGATGGTTTCTTAATAAGAAAAGATAATACCTTATCACTTTTTTTTTTAGCGTGGTGAAATCATCAAATTTTAATGAGTCCTCCCACCCAGGGCAGGGCAGGAGGGAGACTAACTTGTACTGACTTAAATCCACGCTGTCCTTCATTAGCCCTTTGCGTTCCGAGGTCACGGTAATGAGATAAGTCCCGCGACCCCGGCAGGCTTTGGCCCTCTAGAGGGGTGGGGGGGCGTCATCTTGCTGACGCTCTTTGAGGCGCGCGTGGAACACAACGCGCCGTCGACCCGGGATACCTTACCACTTTGATTTTTTTTTGGCTTTCAAACACCATTAGAATGAGTCCTACCCGCTCTGGGTGGGTGGTGGGTATCTGGGTGGAGTGAAAGGTACTGTCAGAGATGACTGACTAAAAACTTATCTATTATTTCAGTTATCCTATGTATTCTAAGGCCGCTGTAACCTCATGAGACAATCTTGCCCGAACGGCAGGCATTTGGCCCTTTAAGACCCCGTCAGTCTTCATCTTCGATTTGACACCAATAACCGCTTTTCATTGTTTCTTTTTTATGTATCTAAAATCTTTTTGTCACAGAAAAATGGTCCTTATGAAACACGTCCAGAAACCAAACAACTGCCTATTTACACGTTTCCAATCTCAGTGAATCATACAGTCTATATTGCTCTGCATTGCTGCAGAATGCAGACATTGTCTTTTCCTTTACTTGTGAAACTGTTTTAAGGCTTCGTGGAAAATTGGACGCGGACCGTTATTAAAAGTTATGACTGTTCCCTATTCCTCGTTGCTTTTTGTTTTGGTTTACAAAATTGGTTTTCTTCTATTACGTAAGTTCTACTGTGGAAGAATTCTTGGTTTTCTGTTGTATAATATAGTAGTTTTGCACTAAATGCACCTATATTTTAAATGGTATTCGTGGTTAAATTTTTACAAAAGTTTTTTTTAAATTGACTCCGCGTTTTTGAGCTAAAAGTGTAAATGAAGGAACAGATTGGTTTTTAGTCAAGTTCAACAGTCTCTTCCGTTTATAAAACACTTTCCAAACAACTTTGGACCACGCGGCGGATACCTTTAAGCCAAGTTATAATTTAGCCAAAAGTCCCCCCAAAGTCATCAGATCTTAAACACACCATTATTTTGTTCTCAAATTAGTGATTTCCACAAAACCAGACCTTAACTAAATTATTAATAATGAAGAATTTCACGCCCAAACCTCTGAACCTCTGAATATTTTCATCCCCAAAAAAGTACTGTCCCCAAGAAAAACAACAATGAAGTTCATAGCTATACACGATGTACGATCTAAATTGATTGTCAAGTTCTAAATTAACGCAAGTGAAGCCGTGGTATGACGGGGCCCCCTTCTAGAGGGCCAAAGCCTGCCGGGGTCGCGGGACTTATCTCATTACCGTGACCCCGGAACTTACAGGGCTATTGAAGGACACCGTGGATTTTAGACAGTACAAGTCTGGCAGTCCTTTCCGCCCTGCCCGGGGTGGGAGGACTCATTTGATGATTTTAACACGTAAAAAAAAAGGTGAAGCCGTGGTCATAATTAAGTAATAAATAATTCAAACAACAACACAATTTTCTCTGAACTAACCACATATATCAACATAGGAAACCATTCAACACTACGTTACTGAACATTAATTTACAACATTGAACAAGTTCTTAGAACCAGCAAGTTTCTTGAAATCTTAAATCTTTGGGACCTTTTGAACTGAATAGGTTTCAGATGAATTACGTAATACGTAAATAAATTGTAGATTTGAAGACAACTAACAAGACATTAATTAACAAATGAAGAAATAACACTTGTAAAATTAGGAAATAGTTTCTTACTACTGTAATTAATTAACTTTTTACGAACTTAGTGCATTGAAAGTAACAATAGGACTTGATCTAAGAGCTTGAGTGCCGAACGACATACTTTTAAGTCTTAATTTTTTCTTATCCAAACTTTCAACTCAAAATTTTTCGAAATAAATAAACCGATCTCCATGAAAATTCATACGAATAAGCAGAATAATGTATAGGTCAAAAAAAAAAGATCAGAGAACACTTTCCAATATTATCAGTTTTGACAGTCAGTTCAACAAAGAGCGCGCCAGAACGTTCGTTAAATAGAATGCACGATAAAATGTTGTTTTTCTGCAATGTAACATTCGCAAAAATTCTCATTAGAAGTGAACGCGCAATTTTATCAGCACCTTTATGTAAAAACTGAAACCGTAGCTTTCGATTTGTTCGTAAATCATAGATCATAATACGTAGATGGTTGCTGTTCTCGACTCGCGTGGTAATATATTATGGCCCGCTCCCTTTCAAACAAAGGAGACTTATATTCCAAAAGTTGGAACTATAATAGGCTGATATTAATTGTTCGTCTAAGTAATAAAATAGTTCAAGTGTTTCTCTTCTAATAAAGTGGTTAAGTTATGGAATCAGGCGTTAGTGTGCGAAATGCCTTATCAACATTCCATGACACTGACTGCTGACTGCTCGCACAGTGTGTATGGACAGCATGAATGTCGACAAAGCAGTATTTACATTATCATTGTCATTATCATTCACCATAGCCTAACATCGTGAGAAAACTGGCATGTCTTTGAACCAAAAATTTGAAGACATGGGCTATCTACCAATCCGCACTACGGCCGCGTGGTGGATTATGGCCCACTTACTCTCACAGAGAGGAGGCCTGTGTTCCAGTAGCGGGAAGATTACAGGCTGATGATGATGTTGACAACCTATATCACCCACTGCACTGTTTCTTACCCGAAATTGACTTCTGACCAAATAATATGTTCATAAAACAAGAAACTTTACGTATCTTAAAGTTGCCTCTGGGGCTACCTTCTAAAGTAGCTTAGTACATTCTAAAATGTTGAAATGTCCTGGCTAAGGTAAAATTTACGATGTAAATGAAGTTTAAATATTAAACTTATTTTGTAGAAATACCTACGTTGTAACCACATTCTTGTAATCATATGGTTACCGCATACCCAAGCAGAAGCATTTTCCAAGAACACTGAAAAATAAACATTGTGACTATTAACTTACAAAATTGCAAATGTTGGAACATGTGGGAGTATGGCCGAGCATTGCGCTTCGATGTATATATTCATATTTTTACTGTACGTTATAAGACAAAAAGTTATTTTTACTGTGTTTGCATTTGCCCTTAAATAAAAGTTCTACTGTTCGGAAATAAAACGAAACGTAGAACTAGTGAGAATTAAACCTCTCATTAGTTATACCGTAAAACTGTGGATTTGGAGTCCGGTAAATATAATATGTGGCAAGTTTTTTTTTTATCGTTGTTAAACTCATCAAGTGAGTCCTCCCACCCAGGGTAGAAAGGGAGGGACTTTCAGGCTCGTACTGACTAAAATCCATGGTGTCCTTCAATAGACCTTACGTTCCGGGGTCACGGTAATATGTGGTAAGCTTACTATAATTTGTATTTCACACAGACTTGAACATTTCATTGACTTATTGATGTTGTGGAAATGAACAGCAAACAGGGCCAAGCATAGAGCCAAATATTTTTATGAACATTTTCACGATCTCTCTAACGAATGTTGTAGTTGGTTTTCAAAAAGATGAGTGGTAGATATTCGTCAAAATTTGTCTTCATGAAGATGTCAGACTTAGTTGGCTCGGCAAAAAGCCAGCCAACGCGAACGCCAGAAAGCGCGTTAGAATGCTGCCTAAAACGTTCTCATTTGTTTTTCTGTAATGTTCTCGTAACATTCGCAACAATGCTCATTATGGCGCTCTCACGTTACAGATTCGAACATTCGAAGACAATAATAGAGCATTATGGATGGATGCAAGTGGCGAATTGTCGTTCGGCGTGGCGGTCTAAGGGGGAGGCCTATGTTCAGCAGTGGACGTCTTCCGGCTGATGATGATGATGATGAATAGAGCATTAAATTGCGCACTTTTATGTTACATTACAGGTGAATGCTCGCGGTGAGGGAGCGCCTTTACAAGTGAATGTTTAAGTTTAGCTTACTATAATTTGCATAAAGCTAAAAACGTAAATTGTTCTGATGGGATCATTATGTAATAATGTTCAAAAGTGCTGATTTTCTTCATAATTGTTTTTATTTTGATTGATGTTCGTTTCAAAATATTTACAATTTCAACCTAAATTACAATTTACCTTTCCATTCAACATAAAATATAAAATTCAGAACCCAAAAAAAAATCAAATATTGTTTGTTATTCGACCGTGTAAATGAGTTCCTCTGAGATCTAGCCAAACGAGGCGTTCAAGCCCCGTCGTCAAATTCTTTATCCGCCATTTTGTACCAACACAAGCGAGAGAAAATTTACCCTGTTTCATCAAAATTCTAAGGCTCAGTGTAGAATTTATTATCTTGGATCCAGCGTTTGATAAAATTGACGTCATTTATGGAAGCAAAGAGGTACCTAGGTAATTTTATGACAAGATAATATAACCACTTCTTAAGAAGGCTTACTGCTGTTCGTGGTTTCTTTTTCAATATTTGTGCTGATATCTGTTTCTTTAGAAATATGTTTCTTGAAAAACAGAATAATTATGTTATTCTTTTATTTATTTAGGTTTCTGTGTTTAATGGACGAAAACCTTATTACTTCGCTTACGGCGTCTGCCTATCTTTTGGGGCCATTACTTGTTACGATAACGAGATAGTCCGCAATGTAGATTGTATATAATTATAAGTCTGTATCAAAAGAGAGACATCAGCATTAAGTAGCTACAGGTTAGAAAGAGAAAAAAACAACCTTGTATCAATCTTTATAGTAATAAAATGCAACACTGCATGCGAGAATATATCTACTTGGTTATCGTGCCATGGACGCAGCAATAGCCCTCAGTTGGCATTTACAACTTGATAGACCGAAAACAATAAATTTTGATATAGTATTCCCACTGAGTCGTTAAATGCATGCATCCGGACACTTTACAGCAATATTATGTAACGTGAACTCATGTTGGAAGCCCTGGCTCTACTGCAGTATTTACATTATATTGGTATTCATGCATGCGTAGTTGCATGCTTCTCACTAACTACATGAGAATATAATTATACAATGTTGTTGTTACAGTAATTAAGGCTTTCCCATACAGTGAGCTCGAGGTGGTGCGACGTGAGGGTTGCGTATCTTTGACTTACTTACTATGAAAATATATATCAGCCCCTTTACAGAACAAGACGCAAGTCTCCGAAACCGTAAGACTTTGGTATCCAGTCGACTATTGCAATACAATTCCATGAAGGTTTGCACGCGTCAACGGATACCAGAGTCGTTAGATTTCGGAGACTTGCAAAACACTATATTTCATACTTAACTAGCGGCCCGGCCCGGCTTCGCACGGGTGGAAAGTTAAAGAATAAAAAAAGAATCTTCCATAAAAACCTGGTCCTGATGGCTACAAACACAACAAAAAAAAGAATTATCCGAATCGGTCCAGCCGTTTTCAAGTTTTGCGCTTAGAAACACATTTCGCGATCCATTTTTATATTATAGAAGATAGATGAGAACGCCACGCTAACGTCCCGCCACGCCGAGATCGCTGTTTGGCAAAAGTTTTATATATATATTGAATTAAATGTATTGTTTAGTTACCTACTTAGCTGTATTCGTAATTGTTTGATATCTTATTTTATCATTGTAGAGATTGCTGTTTGGGATGTTAAATGATAGACTGAAATGCTCACAGAAAACTGTGTATTGTTCAGAATGTTACAATTTTTTGTTAATAGAGCAAGGGAGCACGCGCGACGGCACTAGTTGAGATCTAATCACGTACTAAGTTATATGCAATTTGGGTCGTTTGGCGTTAACGCGTAAACTGATGATTTGGCAATTCATAATAAAAATGATGCTGTGCGGTTCGCCGTACAATCAATATTATTTTTTATAAATGCGAAAAATTATGCCCACCGTACTCTACACAAAATTCTAGGTGCGTCTCTACATTTATCTTTATAGTCGCGGCCCTTTAGAAATCATTGAAAAAATATTTTGCTCACATTTGTAACTTCGACGTTATATGCTTAGGTATTGCTTTTTGGGGTGCTATGACAGGAAACCTCCACGTGCGCCCGTGGACTGGAGTTCCCTCTCGGATACGTCCGGGGGGAAGACCAGTTTTTCGGGCCGGTGCACCCTGGGATGCGGGCAAAAACTCTTCCTTAGGCACTGTGTGCCTAAGGGGTCTCTTTGCCCGTATGCGAATAGCCTGTCGTGTGGACGCTCCAACGCGTGTCCCTCTGATTAGCAGAGAGCACAGCGGTGGAGCGGGCTTGCGGACGGTGAGTTATGGGTAGCTCGCCGTCCGACCAAGGACCAAGCCCGGGTCGGTGGCGCGTCGTGTTTCGCGCCAAATGCCTGCTGGGGTCGCGGGTTTTTTCTTAACCCAGGTTACCGTAAATCCATGGTGTCCTTCAATAGACCTTACGTTCCGGGGTCACGGTAATATGTGGTAAGCTTACTATAATTTGTATTTCACACAGACTTGAACATTTCATTGACTTATTGATGTTGTGGAAATGAACAGCAAACAGGGCCAAGCATAGAGCCAAATATTTTTATGAACATTTTCACGATCTCTCTAACGAATGTTGTAGTTGGTTTTCAAAAAGATGAGTGGTAGATATTCGTCAAAATTTGTCTTCATGAAGATGTCAGACTTAGTTGGCTCGGCAAAAAGCCAGCCAACGCGAACGCCAGAAAGCGCGTTAGAATGCTGCCTAAAACGTTCTCATTTGTTTTTCTGTAATGTTCTCGTAACATTCGCAACAATGCTCATTATGGCGCTCTCACGTTACAGATTCGAACATTCGAAGACAATAATAGAGCATTATGGATGGATGCAAGTGGCGAATTGTCGTTCGGCGTGGCGGTCTAAGGGGGAGGCCTATGTTCAGCAGTGGACGTCTTCCGGCTGATGATGATGATGATGAATAGAGCATTAAATTGCGCACTTTTATGTTACATTACAGGTGAATGCTCGCGGTGAGGGAGCGCCTTTACAAGTGAATGTTTAAGTTTAGCTTACTATAATTTGCATAAAGCTAAAAACGTAAATTGTTCTGATGGGATCATTATGTAATAATGTTCAAAAGTGCTGATTTTCTTCATAATTGTTTTTATTTTGATTGATGTTCGTTTCAAAATATTTACAATTTCAACCTAAATTACAATTTACCTTTCCATTCAACATAAAATATAAAATTCAGAACCCAAAAAAAAATCAAATATTGTTTGTTATTCGACCGTGTAAATGAGTTCCTCTGAGATCTAGCCAAACGAGGCGTTCAAGCCCCGTCGTCAAATTCTTTATCCGCCATTTTGTACCAACACAAGCGAGAGAAAATTTACCCTGTTTCATCAAAATTCTAAGGCTCAGTGTAGAATTTATTATCTTGGATCCAGCGTTTGATAAAATTGACGTCATTTATGGAAGCAAAGAGGTACCTAGGTAATTTTATGACAAGATAATATAACCACTTCTTAAGAAGGCTTACTGCTGTTCGTGGTTTCTTTTTCAATATTTGTGCTGATATCTGTTTCTTTAGAAATATGTTTCTTGAAAAACAGAATAATTATGTTATTCTTTTATTTATTTAGGTTTCTGTGTTTAATGGACGAAAACCTTATTACTTCGCTTACGGCGTCTGCCTATCTTTTGGGGCCATTACTTGTTACGATAACGAGATAGTCCGCAATGTAGATTGTATATAATTATAAGTCTGTATCAAAAGAGAGACATCAGCATTAAGTAGCTACAGGTTAGAAAGAGAAAAAAACAACCTTGTATCAATCTTTATAGTAATAAAATGCAACACTGCATGCGAGAATATATCTACTTGGTTATCGTGCCATGGACGCAGCAATAGCCCTCAGTTGGCATTTACAACTTGATAGACCGAAAACAATAAATTTTGATATAGTATTCCCACTGAGTCGTTAAATGCATGCATCCGGACACTTTACAGCAATATTATGTAACGTGAACTCATGTTGGAAGCCCTGGCTCTACTGCAGTATTTACATTATATTGGTATTCATGCATGCGTAGTTGCATGCTTCTCACTAACTACATGAGAATATAATTATACAATGTTGTTGTTACAGTAATTAAGGCTTTCCCATACAGTGAGCTCGAGGTGGTGCGACGTGAGGGTTGCGTATCTTTGACTTACTTACTATGAAAATATATATCAGCCCCTTTACAGAACAAGACGCAAGTCTCCGAAACCGTAAGACTTTGGTATCCAGTCGACTATTGCAATACAATTCCATGAAGGTTTGCACGCGTCAACGGATACCAGAGTCGTTAGATTTCGGAGACTTGCAAAACACTATATTTCATACTTAACTAGCGGCCCGGCCCGGCTTCGCACGGGTGGAAAGTTAAAGAATAAAAAAAGAATCTTCCATAAAAACCTGGTCCTGATGGCTACAAACACAACAAAAAAAAGAATTATCCGAATCGGTCCAGCCGTTTTCAAGTTTTGCGCTTAGAAACACATTTCGCGATCCATTTTTATATTATAGAAGATAGATGAGAACGCCACGCTAACGTCCCGCCACGCCGAGATCGCTGTTTGGCAAAAGTTTTATATATATATTGAATTAAATGTATTGTTTAGTTACCTACTTAGCTGTATTCGTAATTGTTTGATATCTTATTTTATCATTGTAGAGATTGCTGTTTGGGATGTTAAATGATAGACTGAAATGCTCACAGAAAACTGTGTATTGTTCAGAATGTTACAATTTTTTGTTAATAGAGCAAGGGAGCACGCGCGACGGCACTAGTTGAGATCTAATCACGTACTAAGTTATATGCAATTTGGGTCGTTTGGCGTTAACGCGTAAACTGATGATTTGGCAATTCATAATAAAAATGATGCTGTGCGGTTCGCCGTACAATCAATATTATTTTTTATAAATGCGAAAAATTATGCCCACCGTACTCTACACAAAATTCTAGGTGCGTCTCTACATTTATCTTTATAGTCGCGGCCCTTTAGAAATCATTGAAAAAATATTTTGCTCACATTTGTAACTTCGACGTTATATGCTTAGGTATTGCTTTTTGGGGTGCTATGACAGGAAACCTCCACGTGCGCCCGTGGACTGGAGTTCCCTCTCGGATACGTCCGGGGGGAAGACCAGTTTTTCGGGCCGGTGCACCCTGGGATGCGGGCAAAAACTCTTCCTTAGGCACTGTGTGCCTAAGGGGTCTCTTTGCCCGTATGCGAATAGCCTGTCGTGTGGACGCTCCAACGCGTGTCCCTCTGATTAGCAGAGAGCACAGCGGTGGAGCGGGCTTGCGGACGGTGAGTTATGGGTAGCTCGCCGTCCGACCAAGGACCAAGCCCGGGTCGGTGGCGCGTCGTGTTTCGCGCCAAATGCCTGCTGGGGTCGCGGGTTTTTTCTTAACCCAGGTTACCGTGGCCCCGGAACGTAAAGGGTACAGGAAGGAACACGGGTGGATTTTAGTCAGTAAGAGTCTGACAGTCCCTTCCGCCCCACCCAGGGCGGGAGAACTCATTTGATGACTTTACCACCTAAAAAAAAAAAAAAAAAAAAAAAAAAAAGGTATTGCTTTTCAAAGTACTTTAATATCAAACTAACTAAACAAAGAAAATGGGAGGCCATCTTATAGGCCATTAAGCGACAAGTTCTGGTCATTAACAGAACCTATTCAGAATTGAAACTGACCATAGACATTTAAGCTTCCTTAATTTCGAGTATCAATGTGAACGGAACAGTAATGAAAATTTTTGGCACCTTGGAGCAAATAAATATTTATACGCAATAATGCCTAAGTCGGGTATCGTAAATGTTTTTGGAGAAAGAAAAATTCAGCTATGAGTGGGACTCGAACCTGCGTTTTCTGGATAAGTACTTCCGACGCCTTACCAATTATGCCATCGCAACACACTCGTAGAGGCCAAATCTTTAATTCCCTTGTTTGAACGTTTTACGGTAACTTTTGCGCCATCTATGGGAATAGTCATTGGCCTAATTGGAGTCTCTTCTCTTTTATAGATTATATTTTACACGACGGTGACCGTCCAAAAAAGGAGTATAATTAGATTTTGGGATTTCAAAGTTTAAACTGAAAAAAATAACAAATTGAAATCCATCATTAATTGCAGTCGGAAGACAGCTTCGTAAATCATTTCTCTAAAGCCTTTGTCTAACTGACAGGCGAAACGAATGCGTGCCGAAGCGTTTTTGTTTGTAATGTATGGAATTGTTTGAAGCCAGTCACATAGACTATCGGATCGCTTTCGCTTTTCTATGTGACTGGCTTCAAACAATTCCATACATTACAAACAAAAACGCCTCGCTTCGCGTTCCCCACGTCTGTCTGTTTGACAATAGCTTAAAGGTGGATTCGAGGGACCTATATAGAAATACCAAATACTTCAACTTACGTTTACTACCCAAATTAAAGCTTTTCATAATACACAACAATACAAAATATACGAATCATTAACCACAAACAAACCACATTTATACATAACCAAACCAATGTATGCGTTATGTATGAGCAAAGTTACCGCATTTGCTTTACGACTTTCACGAATACTGCCCGTTATTTATTACAGGATGATTATGATAAACAGTCACATAAACCCAAATGACCCTTACCCCAAAAGATATAGAGCTGAAATTCATATAAACAGACAGTACTGAAGTACATAATGTATCATCAATGCCGATACTCGCAATGAGTTTTTTCCAAGTTTATGATAAATTTATCATTCGAATGAGGCCACTTCCTTGTATTAGGCGTATAAAAAGTGTCCAATAAATTGTTGAAAAGATGCCATTTTGTCTAAGGCGCGCTCACAATAGAGCAGTAAAATTGAAATGAGCATAGAAGTCTATAAATTTCCTATTGCTGAGATATACAAGTACATATACTGCTGAAAGATATACTCCAACTCCCGGGGCAAAATATCACGTTTCAGTCGGAATTGTGCCGAACCGTCCTAAACACGTGTCAGTGATAGTTGTTACTGTAGCCGAGCGGTGTTTGCCGATCGGCATGAAACAAGAGACAACTGAATATGAGTGGTAATCGCATCAGGTCGATATTTTTCTCCCTAATAACTTAGGGCTCATTCCCACAGGGCATCCGAATTAACCGGATTATTTTTAACGGATGAGGCGCTACTGGAGGTGAAGTTTACACTGCTTTTAAAGTACAGTTTTTACGGATCCGTAATAATTTCTTGAGTGTAAACTCACTCATACGATATCGACATATTATAATTATATCAACGTCGAATAAAAACAAAAAGCCGATTCGTATAACGAACTTGTTAATTTTAATAATTCAATATTTTTACCGAATCCGTAATACTGTCTTGTATGTAAAGTCGCTCATACAACAACATACGTTGACGCTGAATAAAAACGTATACGAAAAAGGCGGTCGTGTGACCTCTGTGTGAACAGAACTTAGAAGCTTACCTATAAAGATGGTACCGAAAAAAGCTTGTGTACTGTGAAGGATTTTTTAGCCATTCATCGGCCATTTTAATCTTTATTTTTTTGGTTGTATTCAATAAGGTCGCCACGGAGATGATTAAGTGTCAGATTTCGGGTTTTCTTTTGATCTTCAAACTTTTTTTCTGTCTTTGAAAGGCGCGATATTTGAAAGCTCGCATTCTGATTTACAATTAAAGTGTCTGAGAGATTTTTTTTTTGTGAAACGGTAAGGAAAACTATCAATCATATTTTTCGTATACTCCAAGCAGAAAAAAATCATGAATTTTAATTTATGGTCTTCTTTTCTGCTAAACCTTGCAATAATAATAGACTAGTAATAGACAAGTAAGTATAAAATAGTGTCTTTGGATTTTTTATGTAATTCTCTTCTTCTGAACTATTCGGTGCACATGACGCATGTTAGCTGTAGTCGTTCACACAGAAGTCCGTTTTAAAGATTCGGTTTATCGTGTACATTTTTTTTTCGGCAATAAAGTATGTATGAAGCTGATTGTCCATTAGATAAGAAGGCATACGGATAATAATAACACGGATAAATCCCATCATAACTAGGTTCCAATCGGTAATTGTGTCAAAAATGGAACGTCGTATTTTAAAGCGACAAATGTTATGAGTGCCCATTTTTAATAACGACCGTCATTTTAGAAGAAATGGAGGGTATTTTCGCACCGCTCTTTTTAAGAATTCTCCATTCGCAATTTACACTCGTTCCGATAGGTTTTGAGATTCCCATTTAATTCAGTGATTATAGTCTCTTGGTAGAAAAGTCCTATGTTTTCGTAACAAAATAGCCAGGCTAATCTTTTCTAAAAACATACTGTTAAACTAGTGTAACTACTATTATCTAATGATGACATCGCCTTGCTAAAAAAAAAGGGTCTGCTAATTTTATTTAGGTACTCTAAAAATATTATAAAGCTGATGAGTTTCTTTGTTGTTTATTTGGTAAAGAAACACCGCAGCAAAGCACTAAGTAGGTAGTTTAAAAAAATCTTTACCAGCCGTACTACAAAAACTTAAACATTTGTTGAACACTTGTCTTAAAAAAAGTGTGACTGCAAAACGGACCTTATTTCAACGTCATAATCTGAATTTTTTTTAGACAAGTGTTCAACAGATGTTTAAAAGTTTTTGTGGTACGACGGTACGTACATGTCCTAAAAGTGACAATACATTTTAAACTCTTCATCATCATCATCCCTGCCCTTATCTCATTTTACTTGGGGTCAGCGCAACACATTTTCTTCTTCCATTCTTCGCTATGCCGTCCCTATGCCCTATGACGTCTGCGTCACATCATCATTCACTCCTTTTTCATTCATATCATTTCTTACACAATCCATCCATCTTTTCTTTGGCCTTCCTCTTCCTCTCCATCCAGCAACATTCATACTCATCACTCTCTTAGTCACATGAGTCTCATCCCTCCTCATCACATGTCCATATCAGGACAGACGATTCCCTTTCATTTTTTCTGTAACAGGTGCCATTTTCAAACTTCTCCTTATAAACTCATTCCAACACATTTTAAACTCTTCTTAAAATAAAATAATTACATACACATTTCCACAAAACTCTCCAAGGTGGAAATACAAATATGTACAACATAATATAGGTCATGAACGAGTCAATATGTTAATTTCTAATGACCAACGGTCACGAAAAACCGTGTAATATATGTAATTATAATCCCTAAAGTTAATTAACAAGCGTCCTTGCATATGACGTCACCAGTTAGTAAGAACTGCTTAGTAAGTGGATGTGTTGTGACGTCACCACTGACCTTGATACCGTTTTGCAATTCGTTCTTTATATTGCAACCGTTGACACGCTTACATAAATGTCTCGTAACATTTTCAAATGTCAAAGTGAGCTTTTATGATTTTCATGGTTGCAGGTTAGCAAAATATCACGAAATACCTTCTTACTTATTTTGTTTCGAAATGAATTATCTCAAGGCAACCGATTAAAAAATCGGTACCTATTGAGGAACTGAAATACAAACCCATGAAAGCTTGCTGGAATAAAGAATCTCAAACGTGAAGGCATCACCTGGAGGAGAAAAAATAGGACACATTAGCCAGCCTTTTACCACGCAGCTTTTGGCCATCAAGGCGTAGCGGGAGCGTCTTATCAGGTAACCGTGATCCTGTAACTTAGAGGGCTATTAAAGGATCACCATGGGATTTATTTAGTATGAGCCTGACAGTCCCTCCCGTCTAGGGCGGGACAGGAGGGATTGTGAGGGTCACACATTTGATCATTTGGCCAAGATAAAAAAAAAACATCAATAACAACAATTTAATCAGTAATCCTGCTTGCAAAGATACAATTAGATCATTCATGGTGACCATTATCTCTCCAAATCCGATGATCAATAAAAACAGAGTACTAAGTTATCAATGGGTTTTCCCCGCCCCCCTTCCCTCGACCGTTATTTATGCACCATTAGCCCATAAATGGAACACTATATCGGTATATAGACCTATTGTTCCTATATCACAATGGACTAGTGGTCCGTACAGTGCACGGAATTTGACCATTGTCCATAATATAAATTAAGTAAAAATCCTACTCCACTTAAACTTTAACTAATTTCGAAACTAAAAGACTAAAAACTTTTTATTATTTTTAAGTTTTCCTTTTTGATGTGAACAAAGTGTCCTAATTTTATTGAAAAAATATCGTTTAACTACACATAACCTCTCAAAACCATTTTAGCTGGGTTTTACATTTTTAACACATTATTGTGACATACAATTAGCATATTCCTGCCCTTATCCCATTTTACTTAGGGCTGGCACAACATATATGGCGCAACGTATACCGCGACTCCGGCACACAAAGGGTTACCGAAGGACACCGTGGATTTAGTCAGTACAAGTCTGACAGTCCCTCCCGCCCTGCCCGGGGTTGGAGGACTCATTTGATGATTTTGCCACGTAAAAAAAAAAGGGCTGGCGCAACATTTTTTTCTTCCGTTCTCCCCTTTCAGACGTCACAGTATCATTTACTCCTTTTTCTTTCATATAGTTCCTTAGACGATCCATCCATCTTTTCTTTGGCCTTCCTCTTCCTGTCCATCCATCAACATTCATACTCATCACTCTCTTAATCACATGAGTGTCATCCCTCCTCATCACATGTCATTATTGTGACAGACAAACAGGCATTCAAACCCTATTGCTTTTCTCACAGTACCCTAAAACCCAGTCCATTGATTCCCTATTTAATAGGCCCATAACGCTATCATTTTAAGAGGCCATTCAAGGCCTATTCAATCGTACTAATATATTTTTATTACCCATGAGGTAATATTTACTGTCACTATACGATTGGTATTTAATCAGAGGGGGAGTAAGGGAACATTTAACACCCCTTCTGATTAAATGCTGAAACCGATTGGGGGTGTTTTTGTAGGCAATAAAAAGGGTAGTTTGCAACGTGTTACGTTTGAGATTGATGTTAGATTCGTTCTTGTTTTTCTGAAGTTTTATTGGCAAAGTTAGAAAGTTTTTGTAGAACTAATTCGATCAAAATAATTTGGATGGTTTAAGTGGTTTTTTGTTTTGGTGCAATAAAAGTAACGATCTATGTGGTTATGGCAAATTTAGGATAACAGAAAACAGGATTGTCTACCTTTGCAAATATTCATGGGCCCATAACTTCAGTGTTTTTTTTATTCCCTGCATAGTGCACATGTACACTGTAATGTTGCGGTAGAACATTACTTTGATACAATATTTGAACAATCATTTTCAACCTCGAATATAATTAATAACATTTATTTGAATTGTATTAATTCATTAAAATATTTTGTACTTGAAAAAGACTTAATTTATTTACATAATATTATAACCAAATAGTAGGTATCGATAACCTAAAAACTTTTAAGGTATTATGTTGGAAAAAAAATGTTCCTGTAATTTTTCCTTCATAGATACACGCTAAAATAAGAAAAAAAAATGCCTACACAACATTTACTCAGAATTTTTGACAATGGATTATTAACTCGACACGATATTCGTGATGGAATCAGCTCTCAAACAAATTTCGTGGTTCATTGATAATTTTTCTTATTTTCCACCACACAATTTTCTACCCTATCTTCATACAATAAAGATGGTTTTGGTTTGTGCGTCAAATATTTAGATTAAACGGATTTAGGGTAGGTGCGTATAAGGTAAATTGGTGTTGACAATATAATTTGGTTCTCATTTGCTTCATACAATGCTAATTCGTTTTGTACAAGTGTGACTCAACTTACTTATGCCCGCGGCTTCTCCCGTGTTTTTTGGTTACAGTCCTACAACAATAAATCAAAAAAATCCGGTAATCCCCGAAGGGTTAAGCAGTAAGTACACTCACATTTTACAACTTATTTTTAAGTCCAATATACTTGTCGCCTCCTTCTACGAAGCAGTCATGCTCGCAAAGGAGGAGGCGGACCGCGTGAGGGAGAGGATTTCGTCCTCCCTCCGTCCCAGCCGCAGTGGTGGACGCCAACAGCGACGAACGTCGCAAGACGATCTCCGGGCACCGTAGGCGCGAGCATGCGGGCGGCGAGTAAAGAGCAACTCGCTGTCCAACCATGGACCATGCCCGGGTCGACGGCATGTTGTGTTCCACGCGCGCCTCAAAGAGCGTCAACATCAGCAAAATGACGGGGCCCCCCTCTATCGGGCCAAAGCCTGCCGGGGTCGCGGGACTTATCTCATTATTGTGACCCCGGAATATAAAGGGCAACGACGATATAATACTAGACTACGCATGCACGATCTAACGAACAAAACTATTCTGCCAACTCGCTGAGGTACTACGTAAGCGAGGGGGGCGGGGTATAGCGTTGTGATTGGCTAACTCAAGGTCTGTTCTGTCTCAACGTATGTTTACGGCTCACAGGATTGGTCGAAATGAGACGGATATAAGACTTTTTTGCCTAATGTGTTGGCAGACATCGGTCGCCTGTTATTAGGAGTCTAGTATTATATCGTCGTTGATAAAGGGCTATTGAAGGACATCGTGAATTTTAGTCAGTACAAGTCTGACAGTCCCTCCCGCCTTGCTCGGGGTGGGAGGACTCATTTGATGATTTTACCACGATAAAAAAAAAGTCCAATACCTATACTTTTTTTTAACGTGGTAAAATGATTGATCAAATAAATCCTCCCACCCCGGGCTGGACTTGAGGGACTGTCAGACTTGTACTGACTAAAATCTACGGTGTCCTTTAATAGCCATTTGCGTTTCCTGATAAGACAGTCCCGCGATCCCAAGTCCAATATACTTGAAGCGAGACTATTGCCATCAACCAAAAACAGAAACTGTGATTTTTGTGCCAGTATAGATAGTTTTTGTTTCTTTCCATATAAAACCTAATTGCTCAACGCCAACAAAAACTAACTTCCCAGCACCTCGTTACTCAGTTTCATGCAGTTGGACATAAAGCTGGGACTACACGCCAAGCTAAAGTATAACTCACTGACTTCACTTTGTCTGGCCGTACGACCTATTTCCAAAAATAGCTAGCCTAGCCTACTGCCTAGGTAGGCCCACAGGCCCAAAACTTAGATAGCAATGTAGGTCACATTTGTGATGTGGGAGAAAATCGATGTTGGTGTTTTAGAAAGGTAAAGTTTAGGTGTTGAAGAGGTACCAGGGACAACCCTGGTACCTCTTCAACACCTAAACTTTACCTTCACGGTAACTCCTAAGACCTACAAAGGTCTTAGGAGTTACCGTGACCCTGATGTACAAAAGGCATTTGAAGACACAGGATGAGATTGAAGGCTGACAATCTCTTCCGCTATTCCGCTTCCGAGAAATTCTGAGCTTCCATTTTGAGTGGGTCCAGATTTTCAGAGACTCAACTTTTCATGGTTTTCATCTGTGAAACTGAATGTTATCTATAGTATCTTCTAAATCTATACATTATAATAAAATGGTAAGGAAAGTGAAAACTGTACATTGAATATTTTTTTAAGAATACTTGGGGTGTGATCTACAATCGATACCGAAGCCAAAAATATAGTTTTTAAAATGTTTGTCTGTATGTATTTCCGGGATAAACTCAAATAGTACTGCATGGATTTACTTCAAATTTGGCACGAATATTATTTAGAAGTCCGGCCAACACAAAGGCTACATATTGTCACGCTATTACCTACGGGGAACGAGCAGTGAACCTTTATTTCTTCAACGCATTCACGCAGACGACGTCGCGGGCGGCAGCTGCTAGTGTGGTCACATAAACATCAGAAGTCCAAAATGTCTGCATCGGTAAACATTATCATTATCACCTACTTTCGGACTCATTCCCACAAATAAACCGTGAAAACGATTTTGTAAGGCATAGAGCTCAATATATCTTGTACAGTAGATCTTCAGATTTATTGCTATGTTCAAATTTTATCTTAATTTCACCGAGATCTATCTTTTGAAAGCATTTTTACGAATGTATGCGGGTTCTAAGTACGGTCCCCGGATTGCGTGGTCGTTTGCCATTATTCTTTGCCCTTAAACCTTGTATTTATTTAGCTTTAAAATAATGTTAAGACTTAGAAGGATTTAGGAGGGCCGGTCGGGTCACAAGGTATGTTTATTTTGATAATAGGATTACCCTATGTAACCTTATTGAAGGAGATAAGCACAGTTTGTATGGAGAAGATCTGATTGAACACTACGTAAAAATAAAATAAATTGTTTAGTGAAATCAAAACAAAAAAATGTAAAGAAAAAAAAATTGACATAATATCGTAGTGACTGGTGATAAAAATTATTTTAATTTATGGAGTATTAACTCATGATCACTTCTTCTTCGATGAATAATTGTGAAAGAAAGATAATCCATGTAAAAGGTCATTTGTCTGCAAATAACAAATTTTAACATGGCTCCCATATTCTCTCAGGAACGATCTTGCCCATATTCTTTAAAAATTGGAATTAAAGTATGAATGATTCAAAAGTTAATCATTACTACTATAATCAGAACTCAAAATGGATTATTTAACATGTTAATTAATTGATTTGAGTTTCTGACTTTTCGTTATTATTGCAAGTGACATGACCACAGATAAATTGTATTATTTTGCGAGTGGAGTTATAATAATAATTATTGTTGGGAGATAATAATAGAAGACATTGTAAATGTTTCGATTATGGTGGCTATTAGAATATGATCACGAATTTAGAAGCGGTTACCTAACAACATGGCAATAAAGCTCGTATACGGCTAAGTAAAGAGTTTCAACCATATTATTAAGCACTTATAGTATAAACTTGGGTAACACTAAATTCAAATATCGTTGCATGAAATGACATGGCCAGTTTCTGCCTAGTTACTCAGTGACATTTACATTTTACATGTTTAGTTATAAATACATAAAAAATAAAAATATAAATTACTAAATGATTTACGTTTCCGTACAACTTCCGAAAAAATATTTCGACATAAATAGTTGTTTTACGTTTCCGGCGTATCGGGGCAGCACGCTATTTCGGATAAACGATCCATTCCCTGTTAAGCTATAATATGAATGCCTTGTCAGACTAATATTTAGCATTATTCTGACTTAAAATGATTATTCACTTTTGCAATTATAATAAAAACATTTTTGTAAGTTATTCGAATGCTATGAAACATTTACCTATTTTAAATTACTGAAATAATAACTTTTTCCTGCAACAACGAAACGAAACGACATGACAGGTTCGACAATCGCTTGACATCCGTCATATTTTTTGTTTGACATTCCTAATATTTTTTTCATATTTTGTGTTCGCAGCTTGTGCGGGGGCTTATTTTTGTTTGTAAACTGTGCGATTATCTTTCTCTATACCGACCATTGCTATTCTACACGGACTGATTCCATTGCCCAACGATTATCTAGTGCTTTTCATACGGATTTGATTGTGCTTACGTTTTGGACACTGTCAACAATAATACAACAATGAGGTGTATTAACTGCGGTACAGCTACGGGACGGCTAAGAAAACATGTTGTATCTTCGTTAGACATGCCTTTCCAAACGATGCTCGTGCAATTGCTAACAATTCAGGCATGTACTTAAAACTTATTATGAAAACCTACAAATAAAACATACTATACACACACTCTATACTTGGTAATACTGGGTTTAAACTGTAGAATATAATGGATATCCA
This sequence comes from Agrotis clavis, assembly GCA_954870645.1. Classification (NCBI taxonomy): domain Eukaryota; kingdom Metazoa; phylum Arthropoda; class Insecta; order Lepidoptera; family Noctuidae; genus Agrotis; species Agrotis clavis. The sequence continues at coordinate 9,996,912 of OX940925.1, forward strand.
TCCAGTGACAAGGGTCTCTTTATATCCACGCAAAATAATCTGGATAATATTGAGGTAAGAGCCCGACTAGGTTCATGACCAATTGATGCTTTTTGTTAATTACTAAGAAATCTGAAGTTACTGGATTATGTAACTATCACAGTTAATTTTACAGCATATTATGTTTAAAATAAACCAAAATTGGTTACTGTACATGATTTTTTATATGCTAGGCAGAGTGCCCTAAGAAAATGGGCCATCTCCTTTGGAGCATTAGAATGGAGTGCAATTCCATCCCAATGTGTTCTGTGAGTCGATAGATTAAATATTGAAATGTTGGATTTTGTCGTTTTATCATCATCATTATCAGCCTGTATTCGTCCACTGCTGGGCATAGGCCTCTGATAATAGTTAGTAAAATACAATTTCATAGTTTTAAACTAATATCGTCTCTTGCAATAGATATTTAATGCCAGAGACTACGTCAGTAGGCGCTGGTAGCGTAGCGGGGCAATTTTCTGCCACAAGAGGCACGGGCTTGCAGACGGCAAGTAATGGGTAGCTCGCCATCCAATCAAGGACCAACTTTGCTATTCTACATAAATCTCATTCCTGGACTCTGCGATGTGCTTTTCGACGAGGCGGCTTTGAGATCGTCGGATCGTGCAGCGCTATCGGTGAGAACTTTAGTCCCTTGCGTGAGTGCCGCGGCTGCGCAGTTACAAGGCTGTGCTTATAGAGAATACCACAGCAGGCCTGGTGGCCTACCATGACGTTTTAAAGCGTGAGTGGTTACGCTCAGGGAACGAGATAGCGCTAGACGACTTGTATAGCTCTGTCTCTTTCCCACAGCCTAAAGACGTCTTGTTAGTCTACTTGAATCAACGGCACGTTGTTTTCCACGCGCGCCTCAAGAAACTTTCAGCAAACGCCTGCCACTGCCACTGTCACTAAAGACATTTGTAGAAACAGGAGCCTTACCACGAGCTCTTAACGCGATCCAGTTTAGGCTGTGGGAAAGAGACAGAGCTACACAAGTCGTATAGCGCCATCTCTTTCCCACAGCCTTAAGAGTTCATGGTAGGCCACCAGGGTGTTTCTTGACTACATAGTATAAAACAAAGTCGCTTGCCACTGATTGTATGAATGCTTAGATTTTTAAAACTACGCAACGAATTTTGATGCGGTTTTTTAAATAGATAGAGTGGTTAAAGAGGAAGTTTTATATAAATGCATATAGTAGTAGAAATTGCACCAAGGGCAGGTTGCTAGTACTAAATAAAAAGAACCCTGTTCCTTTACAAAAAACGTTGGATGACTCATTTGACGATATTCAGACACCAAAAAATTGACCTACTCTTATTAAAAATAACGAAGGTACGTGAAAAGTTTTGCCATTGATTCTCAAAGGAAAATATACAAAAATATTGAACCCAACACGGATAGATATTACGTCAAACTGTTCGTAGTTTAGCAGGGCAAACAAGAGCAGAAATGAGCTTTGTACATAAAATAAAGCTAGTCTATAGATTACCCGTTCTTTAAGTAAGAAACATTACACGACACATAGAAGATGTTTGCTCAGTAAAGGATGGCAATGTTACAAGACTCTTCTTTTGAAGATAACCATCTTAAAATAGTATTGGAACGGTTATTGCAAACAGTGATTGTATGGCTTTTCTTCTTTCTGTAAGAAAAAAAAACGAAAAAAGAAAGAAAAAAGAAAGAAAAATCTCTATAAAGAGAGATTGTTTTTGTGGTTTGATTTTTTGTTAAATAAATTGCAGAATTACAAAGCTCCTTCTTCATTTTGATCTCGATTGTACTTCTCATTGCTATTACAAATGTTTATTCATAGACGAAACTTTCTTTTTTTCGCAAAAAATACTGAACTAATTTGGATGAAATTTAGTTAGCAATCTGAATTATTACATACTTTATACTGGTAGTATGATCCCGACAGTACGTCGGTCAAACCACAAGCATAATAAAAAACGAAAACAACATTTCATCACTTCAAAGCTGCAACACAAAGGCAACAACGTCATTGTTTGAAACTACTAACAAATCATTTTTCCCGTAAACCGAACTTTTCCGGGAAAAAACGAAAAAACCCGATGATTTACGATGCAGTCTGCATTACTGAGTTAATTTTCCAACTCGCTTTTTGCGAGATCAAGTGATGCTAGGAATTTAAAGAGTTTTCCAAATGAGACTGGAAAGTTCTAGAATTATTGCATTTTCAATAAGGTTTTTTTAGCTTTGTTACAGCTACTGTCTGCATCACAGTTAGCAAAGGACCAACTGAGGTAGTATTTTAACCGAGATCAGGGGATTTACTAAAAACAAAACCCCTAGCTTTGGCCGACGTTTCGGGCTTTTCCTATTTTTTTAACCGACTTCAAAAAAAGGAGGAGGTTATCAATTCGACTGTATTTTTTTTTTTTTTATGTTTGTTACCTCATAACTTGCGACTGGGTGAACCGATTTTCATCATTCTTTTATTATTCGAAAGCTGGTGCTTCCCGTGTGGTCCCATTGTCACCATTTCAGGATCTGATGATTGGATCTTGGAGAAATCGAGGGCAACCCTCAAATTTTATTGGCTGACACATAGTTTTTCGCAAATCTTATGAAGTAATTCAAGTATTTGCGTATGGAAATCATCATCTCATGTACCTGAGCTGATGATGGAAGGTACAACTCCTCAAGTAAGAAAACTATGTTTGTGTTCGCATATCTCCGGAACTACAAGTCCGATTCAAGTAATTCTTTTTTTGTTGTACTAGGTATCGTTCAACTTAGGGAATACTGCAAATTTCATCAAAATCGGTTCAGTAGTTTTTGAGATAGGAAATGAATTAAAGAGATGTTAACGATGTTATTACCGGTGCTACGGATTACAAAATTCTAGTGCACATGTAAGAAAATGATGTATTTGACAAGAATTTTGGTTGAATATTTAAACTAAAAAGAGTAAAATAAAAACTTTTTCTAAAAAAAATGTGACCGCCTTCAAAAACAACCACAAAAAAGGGTAAAATAACCTACAAAACTTTTCTTTCGGAAGTCGGTGGCAAAAGAGACAATGAAATTAATAAAAAAAGTCACCGACTTCCGAAAGAAAAGTTTTGTAGGTTATTTTACCCTTTTTTGTGGTTGTTTTTGAAGGCGGTCACATTTTTTTTAGAAAAAGTTTTTTCACTTACGGACATGACGATGATGTTACTTTCGTGCGGGCCCGTATTTTCATTGACGAACTACGAGAGTCGAACCCAAGGGTTAAAAAGTCTAGGCATGCTGATCGCATCAATAATTTGCAAATCTACTTACTGAAGTTAGAATTTTGAAAAATAACGGACTTGTATTTTTTCTTTTGTTAAATCTAACGACACATTCAGTTAAATAGCCCATTATTATTGTCCCTGATACCTGACGATGTCATAAAACCGATACAATAACGGTATAAATTACAGGGAACAGTCAATAAACGAGTAATACGATGTAATAAATCAATTGTACTTTGCTTGATTTTCTTGATTGGTCAAATTAACCCACAATCAAGAGAAGGACACACATTTTTGTATCACAATGTTGTATCTTTGTTGAAATATCACGTGTGATTAACATTTGTATCACGATTAAAGCTGATGAGGAATAAGATTTCATTGTTGTACAGTCGTGTCCACTGTCCAGCGCCTAAAAAAAAGATTAGAGACACGAATTCTACTTATCGGACCGTTCTTCGTAATTAAAGTATGTACAGTCAGCATCAAAAGTTGCTGACCACATTCAGATTTTTGAAATCGCCGTACACCGTAATAATCCGAAATAATACGGTGTACAGCCATTTTGAAAATCTGAATGTGGTCAGCAACTTTCGATGCTGACTGTACGACTACGTAAATTGTATGGCGTCTTTAATGTACCAACAAAGAACTAGTGTTATCCATCAAATTAAGATCAAACTTCAGTTTTATTTTACGTAACAAAAACGTAAAAATGTGCTAGGACCTCAGACCCTACTAATTAACTAATTACCTGTACATAATGCAAAATATATTTGTTACGTGCAGAAATTGAACAATATCTTTCACAATATCAGGCAACTGGGCTGTTCCCAACGGCTTCTCCTTCAAAAATATTCCAATATTCCATTTCATAAATATCATAATATAATATGTTAAGACTATAAACCTATGACGGTACCGAGCGCAAAAAAAATACATCCAGATTTGTATAGCCATTTTGACGTGACCATCCAAACCTCCTCATTATAATATTAGTAAGGGTAATATATTGCTAAGAGACATACTCATTAAGCAAATAAAACGTACGACATACATCCAATATCCATACATCCCTACCAACCACACACCGATTAACATGAAAACGTCCTTCGCATACAGAACAAGATCACGCTCCATAGAATTCATGTCACGTAACCGTTAAACTACGGAGATGCAGTTTCCACGAGGCCAGGCCTCGAGCCCAGTCCAAGGCCTAGTCGAAAAACTCAATAAAGACGGAATTTGCTCAATGACAGTGCCAGATAAAATGCGGAGGGAGGTAAATAGGGGAATTTGGGTGGAGAAGTAAATGGTCTAAGTCCATGTTGTGTTTTGGGTCAAGGTTAGAAGTTTGGCCTGCAATCATGTAGATATGTGTGAATTTTGCAGTTGTTTGTGTCTATTGATTAGGTATATTCAATACTCATCATCAGCCTAGCCTTTTCCCAACTATATTGGGGTCAGCTTCCAGTCGAACCAGATGCAGCTGAATATCAGTATTTTACATGGAGCGACGACGAGTCGCGGGACTACAGAATAGCGTGACCCCAGAACGAAAAGGGCTATTGAATGACACCGTGGATTTTAGTCAGTACAAGTCTGACAGGCACTCCCGTCCTGCCCTGGGTGGGAGGACTCATTTGATGATTTTACCACGCTAAAAAAAGGTAACAAACAAATTGGCATCTTGTAAGATAGACTTCACAGCATTTTTTTCTAATAAATTTTGGATAACACAAATATAACACCAAAAACTCCATGATTACGATCGTAATTTATCCATGTCACGTTTATTATACAACTATTTGGCTTTACGTAGTAAATGAGGTATTTGCTTCACAAATTGGAGTAGTAATAAATATAATACTTTTATTAGGAAACTTTTCTCACTACAGAGAAAGGAATGAATATTAATGTTGGCATCACACTGTTGTTATTCATTTCGCGTCGATACTGAACAAGAGGAAATTCGTGTTATTGGGAATGAAAATCATTTCACTATTTTCTGCAAATACAAAGTAAGTACACAATAAAATACTGAAACATTCATAATCTTTAATTTTAGCTTATTAGCCCAGCAGTGGTATCCTACCCAGTCATAGCATTATTCCCACAGTACATCCACAGCCATTTCATTTTTGTATTCTTATTGTTATCCATATTAATTGTATTAAAAACTTCCCTCGTAACATTTTCCTGATTCTTTCGTCTTTTAGTCACTCGCACCATTTTCAAACTTCCAATAAAGCAAAGTGCTAAGCAAAGCAATTAATATCATAAGTGTACACATCAACATAAAACCATTTCCTAGAAAAAAAAACATACAGTAAAAATAAATATTTTTATTAGGAAACTCCATCCACTTACGCATGGTAAAAGTACAAAAGTCCATAGTAAACATAATTATTTTATTGAGAGTTCTAAAGTCTACTAATACTAATCGTATGATGTCACTATGGCACCAGAGGGATTGCAATCCCGCGAAGCCATTTCACTGTCGCGCCAGGCCACATATTCTAGTCCAAGGACTAGGGCAGAAACTTAATAATAGCATAGAATTGGGTTGAGTCATGTAGTTTAAGTACAATAGTGAAAGGAATGTGTTTAGAATTCATTTTATTATCAAATTGCACTATGTGAAGCTTTCGTATGAAGAAACAAAATGTTTTATTGGACTACCTACGCAAAATACTTTTGATAAATATACAGAGTGATTTTTTCAACTGGGCGTGGATGGCTCAATCCGAAACAATTAGGAATATCGAAAATCACTGAAAAGAGTCTCGAGGCCGATTTTGACAAAAACTAAAACTTCATATTTTATTGGATTTTACAAAAATCAATTATCTTGGCCAGACATCAAACCAGCTGATTTTGGAAAAAAAAACACACTAAATTTTGCACCATTCGATAGTGTTGCTATAAAGGATCAAATTCTGGGAAGTAATCATATACGGCAAACTGTATATTCTACCAAGATTTGACAAAGTTATTTCTTTGTTGTTTGTACAAACGACTACACATCAAGCTATTTAGACCAGTTTAGTGTGGTCTCGCACTGTATTATCGTTCCGCACATGCAACAGTCAGCTTATACTGGTTTTGCATGGCTTGAAAAGTAGCCGTGTGTACACAATTCGACTGCCTTACGATGCATTATTATACACCATTGAAGAAAAGAAACATTTCTTTTCTATATTTTTAACAGTACCATAACGGTTATTATACCTTATATCATTTGATCTTTTTTTTCTTCCATCGATAAAATCCTTTTCTACGCTAGGTAACCCCTGTGAAACCAACATGCAATAATTTCCCAAACTTTATCTTCACGTATTGTACAAAATAATTATTACAAACTACTAACACTGTCTTTACTTTTAATAATAGTAAATAACGGCTATTTCTAACACGCGATTAAGTCACGCTCCATATTTTTCTATTCCAACACGTTATAGTAAAACTAAATGAAGTATTTTTAATTATAATTAAAAATTATCACCTTGAAACTTCATAATGATTACTGTATTTACACATAACTTGAGTGTACAAATGAATAAAGTTATAACTGTGCCTTTGACTTTAGAGGAAATAGGTTAATAAGGTCATTAAAAAAACGACCTAAGGGCCTATACACACCACGTTTTTTAAACGCGTCGTGGACGCGTGTTTTAGAAACGCGCGTCAATGGCGCTCTTTTATCAAACAGAGCAGTTTGTTGTCGTTTGTATCGCGTCAAACGCGCGGCGCCAGCGCGTCTGTATCGATACAAACGTGCGTCGACGGCGCGTTTAATAAACGTAGTGTGCATATGTCCTAATTGAGAACCTCCTCCTTTTTGAGGTCGCTTAAAAAGTAACGGCACAACTCTACGTGGTCGTTTACCCGTATTCGGGTGCTCGAAAGACTACACGAATTCTGGCAACTGATATATTTATAACACTGGTTGAATACGGGCTAACCAACTACAAGTGATTTTAATAAATTCGAGTACACTATTTAATTTGAAAAGCGCTGATTGAATCGAGAGGAAAATTGACATCTGATATCCGAATTCATGTAAATGAAATGATAAAACTGCACTAGCTTGTCCGTTAATAAGCGTACATAATATACCAAATATTTATTTATACCTAAACATTTTATTTTTTGCCCGAATTCCATGGGTAATCGAATTCGGTGGAACGATCAAGTCAAGTCAAACTTCGTTGTCAGAGTACTTAAGTAGATGGATATTTGTGTGTGTGTGAGATTCAATGTTTATGTGTAACCGTGCCATATTCTATAGAATTTGTGTGTCATCCCATCATTTGTGGCGGCCATAATTACAAGTCATAGATATGAATGACATCATGAAAAATATTTGAAACACTGATCACTTCAAACTATTTCAGTTAGATATAGTAGTATTCTGTTTAATTTAATTGTAAACTAGGCTAAATTAATTAATGAAACTAATTCAAATTGATGGAGTGATGTGCCAATTTATTTTAACTGAATGTTATTAAAACAGCACTAAATGGAACACTTGTTGTTACCATTATTTACAATACTGTGTTATATATTGCTTTACGTTTATTATGAAAACAATTAAATTCATAACATGAAAACTCAATATACCTCTATCAAATGTTGTGATGTTTAGTATAGAGTTAACTCCTTACTTTTCGCATCATAGAACAAGTTTAACTAAGAGCTGACACTTTTCCGTACCGCTACCACTCTGAACATAGGCAAGGAACACTGCGCTATAGAAAGAGACAGAAAATAGATTGACAATGCAGAAAGAGCGCGCGCGGTGCTAAAGTTGACTTTACCACCGCGCGCGCTCATTCTACATCAGAGTCAAAGTCGTAGGAGAAAACTAATGACTTAACCGCGTATACGTGTTTAATTTTAATAAATTGACAACGCAGAGTTAAAATTTCATCCGCGCGTCTCTTGTACGACGAACAATTTTTGATGTTTTCAAAACGTACTCGTAATATATTTATGTCGATATTTGTTGCTCTTTCACGCAAAAATGTCCAAACTCCCATTATTTTTTTTACCCGGGCTCTTGGAATTGGGTATCACACTTTTCACATCTTCGATTTTGACAACCCCGTTGTCGCTCGCATAAGCAAAAGGGTCAGCGTACGAAGTCGCGAGCAGAAGCTAGTATGTAATAAAATAAAGTCGGCAAAATTCAGATACTGCGTTGATCCTGATATAGTGTTCTCGCGAGATAATTTTCATCTTATGCTCGTTTACATACTTAGGTTCGTTTTACAGATCCGCTTTCTCGTATACGTTTTTATTCGGCAGTGACGTACTATGTCGTTGTATGAGCGAGTTCACATCGAACAGTATTACGGGTCCGTAAAAACGGTACTCTGTATGCTGTTTGAACCTCCAAAAAAGATGAAGAGAGAAGAGAAGATGTTCTATTTCAACGAGCTCTTACATGCTGGCAAAGCCGTTACTGTACTTACATACTTACTTTAATAAGTTCTTACTACTAACCATGCACACAACATACTCGTAGGTAAACAAAAATAAGGAAACGCCCAGCATTTTATCAAAAGCTTTAAAGTGATTACGAGCACGCTACTAGCTACCTACTTTAGCACTTTGAAGGTAAAACTTTAGCTGAATAATATAACAATATAGGTAGGAGGCGTAGGAGCTTAAACTTTGTTTTGCGGCTTCTTTGGCACACTACCTTTGTCGTGGCTGTCGAAATTCTGAATTATAAAGTGTCTTTTGAAAGTTATTTACTGAGTTGCTTTAATATTACGTCACCTGGTACTGTCCGCGTCACGGTGTGGAAGCACTTTTTTTTGGGGTGGTATCATCAAATGAGCTCCCTGGGTGGGGTGGATGGAACTGTCAGACATGTCTGATTAAAATTCAACGTGTTCCTTCAGTTGCCTTTTGAGCTACAGGGCGGCGATGCCCTTTAAGACAGGCACGTGACCCTTAACTTCCGTACTTTCGGTTGATATTAGTAGCGGATATAAGAAAGAATAACTCAGTAATTTTCTTCACTAATTTATCAATATTGTGATACTCATCAAAATTGAAATAATTATAGGTATTTCATCAATATAATGATACTGTTTCAGTAGTAAAGTTAGCTCGATTGTTCTTGCTACCCGAAACAACTGTCTAATATTTTAGGTCAGATATTTTCTATCTACTCGTAGATTACCTACAATATACCCGGTACCCGCTGACAGGCGATGGGCCTATCACAAAGCCCTGATCAGACTGTCAGTAACACTAAGGAACCTACTTATCAACTAGATATCCGGAGGTCTACTCTTTTAGTCCGAAAACGAAGATACGGACCCGAACGAAAGTTACTTTTTTTTCATTCTCCTGTGTCGTGAGTGCGTTTACAAAGATAGAAACTCACATATACAAATACTCAGACCCGGAATAACTACTTGCAGGCCATAGTATACAATTTGTTGTGCGGGAATCGAACTCGACCACGGCACGCTGCGCAACATTTCAATCGCTCAGTCACTGCGCGAAAATCATAAAATGAGTCCCCCCATCCTTTTCTGTCAGACTCGTGTGACTAAAATCCACGGTGTCCTTCAATAGCCCTTTACGTTCCGTGGTCACGGTAATTCTTTAGTCCCGCGACCCCGGCAGGCTTTGGCCCTCTATAGAGGGGCCCCGTCATAATGCTGACACTTTTAGAGGCGGGCGTGGAACACAACGCGCCGTCGACCCGGGCTTGGTCCATGGTCGGACAGCGAGTCGTCCATTACTCGCCGCCCGCATGCTCACAAAACTTTTGAGTAAAACTTACTCCCTGCTAGTTTTTAATGAATTTAGTTTGGAAAACACATCAGGAGTCTTGACAACTGTCCAATAATGTTGTCAGAAAATTTAAGTTCGTACCACCACAACCGCTTACAGCTTGACATAAAAATGTAGAAAACCGGAAGTCGCCACTGTCTTCGCGCTACCAGCACTTTGAATGATTTTATTTAATTTTTTTTTCACTTATTTCGTTATTTTTATGGCACAATAATAAATCTTACAAACCTGCGGTCTTTGTTTACATCAAATATCAAAGATTTTAAAACGCAGTCAGAAATAAAAATTTTAGTTCCGTTTCAACCCGTTCTGGCCAAGCTGTAACTAATCTTGTGTCCGTAAGTGACAAATACTAGGAATCACCCACAACTCAGGCCGAAGCTACGTGTTTCGTGCTTAGATAGTAGTACCGCTGAAACCAAGATGGACCGACATGGCGCCATTGTCCATCAATGGGCGGATATAAACAGTACATAGTGATTGATTGATCGATCACTTATCTCACTAAACACAACGCTTTGTTTATTAAACATTTCATCACTCAAATATTCAGAGATTACACGAAATTAGAAGCAGCCATGATAAACAATGTTTTCTTAACATCTTGCAAAGAATAATGGTTTGTGTATGTAGGACAGTAAGAGGAGCTCGTGGCTAAATTATTTAAGCCGCACAGGCCGATCTTCCGGGTTAAGCCACGCTTGCCAAGGATGGTCTGTGGATGGGTGACCATCTGTCATAGGTAGCGAGTTTCCTCTGTGCCTCGGAAAGCACGTAAAGCCGTTGGTCCCGGCTGTCATTTGTAGATCTTTGACAGTCGTTACTGTTAGCCAGAAGCTGTAAAAGCCTGACAACCAGTCTCACTATGCGGGGTATCGTATTACCCGCAGTCACTGGGTTGTGGAGGTCCGATAGGCAGTCGCTCTTTGTAAAATACTAGTATTCAGCTGCATCCGGTTTGGCTGGAAGCCGACCCCAATATAGTTGGGAAAAGGCTGGGCAGATGATGATGATGTATTATGGATCGTAACGAGAACTTGCACGTTTACGTAAGAACCTTTCATAATGTTACGCTCAATTTTACGGGAAACGGTTTTTTGTTGGGATCGCGTTCTGAATATTTTAAGCTGATTTTGGGTCTGTAAATCAATAGTATATAAGCTTGTTACCGATATCTTTTCTTTTTATAGGTAAAAAGTATTTTGTATTTGTATTAGTTTTGTGAAAATCTACGTTATTATAATAAAAACCGTTACAAAGATTCATGCCATAAACAAGACAGTATTTTTATGTTTTTCTGAAAATGATTTTGGTAAGGTGAGACTTTTTAAATTTCAAAGGGTTTTCTTCGGAAAATTTTAGTAACATCTATAAATATACGATCACAAGTGGCATGATCAGTAATATCTCTATTCTACCAAGAAAAAACAAAGTGATTTTATGGTTATTTCTATGCAATTCGATTGTTTTTTTCGCACGAGTATGGCGTTATCCGAATATCATTGACGAAACATTTTTTTCTACATTTTAAACATTGTCATGTTAAACACGGTATATATTATCGTTCTACATTCTATTATTTTGTCTTTTTTGCCGTTGAAAAAAGAAACACGTTGGCTAGCACCGTAGAAACGGTTCTACGGTGCTACGCTACAGTGCTGGACTAAAATGTTCTATGATAAAATAAAAGTCCCCAAATCAATAAAGATAAAAAAAAACAACTCGTTTGTGTGAGTGACCCAAAGGGACATCTGTGCCCAAACCCTTAGGGGATTATAGACATGTTATGTTTTTAATAATTTAACCCCTAAATGCGGTATGAATTTTTTATTCTCGGCGATGTCACAATACTTTGCGAATACAACAATAATGTAAAACATTGAGTATTTTTATTCAAATATTATGGTTGACCAAAATGCTAATTTTGTGTAAGTCATAATACCCCACTGATCCCTCAGACGGATTTGGGTTTGTTTTTTTTTTTTATTCTGTTTCAATCCGAACAAAGAGATTACGTGAAAATTCTAGGTTATTATCTATTTATTCTACTGAAGCCTGTTTTTGTCTTGAAACGATCGGGCACTTATTAATTCTAGTGTTGAAAATCTTTTTTGCCAATTTTATCAGCGGTTTTAAGCTCAAGAGCGCGGAGACGCATAGTCTACGTCCAACTTCTTAAGACGCTCGCTGGCGTTAATGGGTATAAAATATTTTAAAAAATAGTATGGTAACATTGAATATAATGTATATACATTGAATAAACAGTGTGTCCGGGCACGGGTTAGCGATATTTGAAGGGGATATTCTAGGCTCTTTTTCATCGACAAAAATGCTTTAAAAAAAATTCTTACTCCAAAACTTCGCGAATGGCAGCCATTTTAATTTTTTGATCTGTCGAACTGGGGTCTGTACAATAAAATTCAAATATCTTTAAATCCAAGAGACCTACATTCATTCAAATTACTTTATTGCAAAGTTAAACGTTGAGGCTTATCAAAAACTTACAAAAGTTTTCTAAATAATATGTAAAAATAACCAAAAAACATGGGCAAACACGAAATTGTACACAAAAATTACTGAATAATTTCACATTTTTAACTCTAGCTCGATAAGTACCCCCGAATTTTGCTAGAGTTTTTGCATTAAATTAAAAGTGTTTGAGATAGGCTATAAAATTATATCAAAATGATCACTCTACGTTAAGTATCTTAGGAGTTATTCTCACTTGAACATCACCCTTCCGTCTCGCCCCGCAGCAATAATTCCAAGGAGTGGTTTCATATAATAAAAAAAATGTACCATTTCAGTTTATGGATTATGATGGTCAATAATGCCAGCTGATAAATATTCGTTGGAACGATTTAGCTCGCCCAAAGAATGCGACACCTGTAATATTGGGGTACGTGCGCTAAGGAAGGGTGATGTTCAAGTGAGAATAACTCCTAAGATACTTAACGTAGAGTGATCATTTTGATATCATTTTATAGCCTGACTCAAACACTTTTAATTTAAGAGCGTATATTCCGAAAGTTGGCAACGTCGCAAATGGTTGTCAAATATTAACAAGTTTTAATTAATTTAGCATTGTTACTGTATGAAAATTAGAAATATGGCTCTGTAGTGCACTAAAAAATTGATAAGAGAATGCAAAAATTTATATCGCAACACCGAATATGTAGTTTTAGATGTAAAAACAGCATTTGGAAGCTTTCCAAATGCCTTTTATACATCTGAAACGGTTACGACATCAAATTCAGTGTTTTAATTGCATTTCTATATCATTTTTTTAGTGCACTACAGAGCGATATTTCTTGTTTTCATACAGAAAATTTGACAAATTAATTAAAACTTGTAAATATTTGACAGCTTTTTGAGACGTTGCCAACTATCAGAATATGCAGCCTTAATGCAAAAATCTTATCAAAATTCCGGGGTACTTATCGAGCTAGAGTTAAAAATGTGAAATTATTCAGTAATTTTTGTGTACAATTTCGTGTTTGCCCATGTTTTTTGGTTATTTTTACATATTATTTAGAAATTTTTTGTAAGTTTTTAATAAGCCTCAACGTTTAACTTTGCAATAAAGTCATTTTCATGAATGTGGGTCTCTTGGATTCCAAGATATTTGCATTTTATTGTACACACCCCAGTTCGACGGATTAAAAAATTAAAATGGCTGCCATTCGCGAATTATTGGAGTAAGAATTTTTTTTTAAGCATTTTTGTCGATGAAATTGAACTTAGAATATCCCCTTCAAATATCGCTAACTCGTGCCCGGACACACTGTATAGTTGGACACCTCCAAAATATAGGAGGTGGCACCGAAAACTTTTGACAAATGCTTGACTGCGAGCAGGGCTGCGATGGCTTAGCTGGTTGAGTATCTGGAGTATTTATCCAAACAGACTCAGGTTCAACAAAAAAGCCGGTTTTTTTCTGCAGAAAATATTGCACCTACAGTAGATGGTGGCAAAGGCCACCGCAAGACGTTAAAATAGTCGAAATATCTAAACAAGGCTGAGTTGGTAAATGCGTACAATGATACAACTAAAGGTCGTAGGTTCAAGTCCTGCTCGTCAAATTTTCTTTCGCATTACGCACCCATGATAGAAAAGAAATTCCAATTTTTTTTTAAATAACAAGTATTTTCTCAACATAGAAATACAGCAAACTGTCGCAAAAAGTAATAGCTAATCAACCCGTCAATAACCCTCCATATGGGTAACTGCTTGACCTGTTTCGATATCGAGCTTCCCTGATTTGAGTGGCTAGCAATTCTAATAACGTTCCTAGGGTTAATACGAGTGGGATACTTGTAAGTTATAAGGTAGGTAACCTTTTTTAATTGTGTGGGTCTCCTAAATGGTTGTTGAAAAATAAGGATTTATTCCTTTTGAAGCCCAGTTTTTAATCCCATTTATGGTTCCGTACCCATGGGGTAAAAGGGACCCTGTTACTAAGACTCAGCTGTACGTCCATCTATCTATAATAATAATAATAATATTCCACAACTATCACACAACGCCATCTAGTCCCAAGCTAAGCAGAGCTTGTGTTATGGGTACTAGACAACTGATAAACATACTTATATAGGTACATATTTCTGAATACATACACATTATTATAGATTAAATTACACCCAGACACAGAACAAATGATCATGTATTTGTTGCCGCTACAACAAGAAATATTAAAAACTAGAAATGTAACTCATCCTTAATTTCGTCCAAAATAAACAAAGCATGTCAGTAGGTATTATGCTATACCGATAACCATTAAAATTAAAATCAACAAAGGTGTTCTCTCACGCTTAGTAGAGCGGAAGTCATAATGTTAGTGACTAAAAAACACCCTTTTCCTTCACAGTCATGTCCTTCGCGTATCAATGCATAGTGGCCCTCTCGGGACTGTTTTTTTTTTTGTTAGGTGGTAAAACTTTTATATTTTTTAGTTTCCTTAAAATAAAATTATATTTTTTAATTGTTTCTTTAGAATTTTTTTTTTCAAGTATTATCGAGTGTAAGTATTTACTTTTATAAACACTACTTTTTATTTTGACTTCTAACCTTTTTTGGGTGGTAAAATCATCAAATGAAGGACTCACTCCTTCCCTTAGTGAGGTGGATAAGTTATAGTCTAAGAAACACTCCGTTCCTTAACAGGTCCTTCGCGTAGGCAACTGGGCTTCTCCCAGTTGTAATGTCCCTTTGTGCCTGTTGGCCTTGTTTTGTTCTGTCTCCTGCTTGCATGGAGGGAAGTGGAAACAATTTTTTTCCTACTCCTCCACTATTATTTTCTGATTAATTTCGTTGCAGGATCCAAGACAGGTAAATTCATTCTCCAGGACACGTCGAGCTTCATTGTCTCGGCGCTTTTCTGGTGGTTGCCACTGTTGATTCTGGCTTTCAGGAGTTGCAGAGGTTTGGAAAAAAAAGGTCCTTCGCGTACCAGGGTTATTGTTTAATGGAAAATCCCGTGTTCGAGAAATATATTTTACCGTATACCGTGCGAAGTTGTCACCGGAACGCCGCGTCTCGAAACGATTTTATCGAATACGACACGCAGTGGCGCTTATGTTCATGTTGTCCCGTTCACACGACTCGCCCATTATATACATGAAAAATTCGAATCGAATGGTTGCCGTGTGAACGATTGCATCGTATACGGTAAAACCTTACACGTGAAAAAATCGAATCGAATGGTCGCCGTGTGAACCTGGCCTTATAGTGCCCTATTTTATAAGGATACTATGGGCGCGGCCATAGTAGGTATCCTAATGAAATATGAGACATAGACACTACGTTAAAATGACTTCAGTCGTGGCGGTTTTATACGTCCGCAATTTGATTTTAGGGGTGCTCCCTCACCGCGAGCATTTCATCAGCGAGGGAGGAAAATCAAGCATTTCAATGCGCACCTAGTATCATCATCATCTGCCTAGCCTTTTCCCAACTATATTGGGGTCGGCTTCCAGCCAAACCGGATGCAGCTGAATATCAGTATTTTTACATGGAGCGACTGCCTATTGGACCTCCACAACCCAGTAACTGGGCTATACGATACCCCATGGTAAGACTGGTTGTCAGACTTTAGAGCTTCTGACTAACAGTAACGACTGTCAATGATCTACAAATGACAGCCGGGACCAAAGGCTTTATGTGCTTTCCGAGGCACACACAAGCAAAGAAACTCGCTATGACAGATGGTCACCCATCCACAGACCAACCTCGACATGCGCGGCTTAACCCGGAAGATCGGCCTGTGCGGCTATAATTATTTAGCCACGAGCTCCTCCTAGCGCCCCTAGTATCAGATCTACACTAAATGTATGCAAATTAGTATTGTAATTATTTTAATGCTCAAAGTCGAATTTATAATGTTACCTTACACACGAACGCTCGTCATTCAGGGAGGTAGAGGAAGTGTAATGTAATGCTAAAAGTTAATCTAGAATGTTATATGTATAACACGCGAATGCTCCCGGTCAAGGAGCGCCTTAATGTTAGTAACGTACGTACATCTGTATCCCTTCCCGTGTTTTTGTTGACGGACTAGAAAGTAGAGACCTAGACACCGACGTTGGTCTGTGGATGGGTGACCATTTGTCATAGTGAGTTTCCTCCGTGACTCGGAAAGCACGTGTAAAGCCGGTCTCGGCAGTCATTTGTAGATCTTTGACAGTCGTTACTGTTAGTCAGAAGCTTTAAAGTCTGACAACCAGTTTTACCATGGGTTATCTTATTACTCAGTTACAAGGTTGTGGAGGTCCAATAGGCCATCGCTCCATGTAAAATATAGCTAAAGCTGCATCGCATATCCAGCTGCATCTAGTTCGACTGGAAGTCGACCCCAATATAATTGGGAAAAGGCTAGGCAGATGATGATACTTACTTTTGCTACTGTGGGGCTGAAAAATTTTGTTCTTCTATTTATGAAAATGAGTGGAAAAGCATTTTTTTTTTAACGTGGTAAAATCATCAAACGAGTCCTCCCACCCCGGGCAGGGCGGGAGGGACTGTCAGACTTCTACTGACTAAAATCCACGGTGTCCTTCAATAGCCCTTATGTTCCGGGGTCACGGTAAGGAAATAATCCCGCGACCCCGTCAGGCTTTGGCCCTCTGAGAGGGGGGCCCCGTCATTATGCTGACGCTCTTTGAGGCGCGCGTGGGACACAACGCGCCGTCGACCCGGGCATGGTCCATGGTCGGACAGCGAGTTGCCCTTTACTCGCTGCCCGCATGCCCGCGCCTACGGTGGCCGGAGATCGTCTCGCGACGTCCGTCGCCGTGGGCGTCCAACACCGCGGTTGGGGCGGAGGGAGGACTCTGTCCTCTCTCGCGCGCGGCGCGCCTCCTCCTTCGCGAGCATTACTGCTTCGCAGAAGGAGGCGACCGTCTCACTCCGTCTCGCCCCGCAGCATGGCCGCAACCAATGCCGGGCGCGAGAGGTCTCCGCCTATCGCAGCCGTGAGGACACGTCGGTGCTCTGCCCAAGCGGGGCAGTCCTGCACCGTATGCTCCACCGTGTCCTCCGGGCGATCTTCGCAGTGGTGACACCCAGACGTTTCCTCCTTCCGCATTAGACACAGGTACCTCCCAAAGCACCCGTGCCCGGTGAGGACCTGCGTCAGGCGGAAAGTAAGGACGCCATGACGTCTCTCCAGCCACTCCTCAAAGAGGGGTCTTACCGCCGCAATTGCGGCGTGCCCGAGTGGAAAAGCATGGGCACAGTTACAGTTTATATGGAGAAGGCTATTTTAAATGCAGAAAGTAATATTTTTTAACAAAATATCGTTATTATGGACGAATTTCAATCATTTGCGTCTACACTGCTACTAAATACTTCTATGAAAACAAACACAATATATCACCAACCAACTTTTCATGGAATGAATTGATTTATTCATACATAGGATTCCTAGAAACTCTGGCAAGCTATATAGATTCCCGGATGTAAAAACCAAACAGAATTTGTATTAATAAAATCGTTTTAAAACATTAATGAAATAAGAAGGTTAATCAATGCCGAATTCATCTGTTTATAACTTTTTTTGCAAAGCATAAATTAGACCAGAGACAGAAAGCGTACATTACCGTAAACAATTTTGGCGTTCGAAAAACTAAATGTAGGTATGTTTTATTATGCGTTATCTAGATGTACTTACACACTTACACTAATATACAGCTGCATCTGGTTTGCTTGGAAGCCGATACAGAAAAAGTCAAGTAACAAATCATAAACGACAAAGCGCTCTCTAATAGACCTTGAAAATATTTTAGAGCATAAAATTGAAAAAAAAAGTAAAGATTTATGTTTCAGTCCTTATTATACAAAGCATTTTCCAGGCACCAGAGGTGGTTTTATATTTGTTTGAGTTATAATGTCATGATTTAAAATTTAGAAGTCTATTTCATGAATCCATTTGCGAATCCACTATTGTATTGGCGTATCAATTATATTATATTACAAATATGCAATAGCTCCGTATTCCATTTGAAGTGTAGCCAAGATACGGCTCCAAGACTTACTTGCCTTGACCTGGCTGAATGTACTTGGCAGAACTGATAATTGATAGTTTGGTAATTGGCTTATACTGGCTTATTTTAAAGGTACGAGTACAATAGGCTAGCTTCCAGCATCAATAAATTGCAAATCTAATAAGTCAGACTTTAATCAAATATTCGTAGATTTATCAAAAGAAAAATAATATTTACAAGGATGAAACGCATCTTTTGAGAGTGGAAATTCAGAACGTTCTTGACGCACTAAAAAAAAACAAATAAACATGTCCAATTGTCAACCTACTCCTTGTTTAATGTCGGTTATAAAATGACACCATGGCATAACATACTCCTTTTCCCAACAATATTGGGATCGGCTTTCCAGATTCAGCTGAATATCAGTATTTTACATGGAGCGACTGCCTATCAGACCTCCACAACCCAGTAACTGGGAAGTAAGATACCTCATGGTAAGACTGGTTGTGAGACTTATGAGCTTCTGAATAACAGTAACGACTGTCAAAGATCTACAAATGACAGCCGGGACCAACGGCTTTACGTGCCAGCTTTCCGAGGTACGGACGAAACTCTCTATGACAGATGGTCACCCATCCACAGACCAAACTCGGCAAGCGCGGCTTCATCCGGAAGATCGGCCTGTGCGGCGGTAATTATTTAGCCACGAGCTTCCTCAATCTAGTTAAGTAATTATCTCTTTCATGAAACAGTTTCACGTAAAAAAATTTTTGCTCTTCTTTCTATCTACTAGTGCTTCTGTAACTAGGTATGTACAAAACAAAGTAAAGGAACAAATTGAACTGATCACATGAACAATGCAGGAAAATTCTCTAGATTTTCTCGACAGTGGTAAATCGGAGACTGTTACAAAGA
The DNA here is from genome assembly GCA_954870645.1 of Agrotis clavis. Taxonomy (NCBI): domain Eukaryota; kingdom Metazoa; phylum Arthropoda; class Insecta; order Lepidoptera; family Noctuidae; genus Agrotis; species Agrotis clavis. The sequence goes on from OX940925.1 coordinate 10,016,392, forward strand.
TTCTTGGGAGATTTATTAGGAAAAAAAACAAGTACGAGTCGCACTCGCACACGAGGGGTTCCGTACCATCATTATATACGTATATAAAAATCAATGCCATTTTTCGTTGTTATTTTATAACTCAAACCAAATGTTTAGGCTTTGTTTGAACTATTTAGAGTTTGCACAAAATCGGTCAAGCGGTTCTTCATTTATCACATTTTTTTTTTTGTAACAAATGAGTTCAATAAAATATAGCGGATCATTTTGTCAATGGGGCTTTTGCTGTCAAATTAGCGAAGCACGTACTGGGCCTCTAGTTATCTATAAAAACGGAGCAGAGAAGAACAGAAGTGGCTCAGTGGTATCGGCCCCGACTCACGAGTTGTAAGTCGCAGGTTCTGAACCCAGCCTGGCACATTTCTTTGTGTAATTTATTTAATCAAGTCATGTGGCAACTACCAAACCGCACTGGGCTCGCGTGGTGGTATATGGCCCACTCACTCTCAAAAAGAGGAGGGCCGTGTCGCAGCAGTGGGAATTTTATTGGCTGATGATGATGATGATGATGATTTAGTTGATGAGAGCCCCTTTAAATATTCATTTTATGTTGTTTTTTAATATTTATTTGTCATAGCGGCAACAAGAAAACTGTGTCTTCAGTGAAACTTTCAAATGTCTAACTATCACGGTTCATAAGAACCTGGAGATAGACGGACAGACCAGACAAGCAGACGGATGGACACCGGAGTCTTAATAATAGGATCCCGTTTTACCCTTTAGGTACGGAACCCTGAAAAAAAACGGAAAGAATAAACTATTACGGGACTGAAAGAGAATGTCGTGGAATCTAAGGCAGCTGTTAGGGCTGGGACAATGGGTCGCGCGAGACCGTCTAAGCAGGATACCGTGGTCCTGAAACGCAATGGGCGTTTTCTTCTTGACTTCCATGCAAAATTTCAAAGTCCTAGAACATGTAGTTTCTGCGATTTTGTGATGAGTGAGCGAGTGACCTTTCACTTTTACCTATAGATTTGTTTCCCATACTAGCATGCAGTGGAGCATGGAGTGGAGCATACGGTGCAAGACTGCCCAGCTTGGGCAGTGCACCGACGTGTCCTCACGGCGGCGATAGGTGGATACCTCTCGCGCCCGGCATTGATTGCGGCCATGCTGCGGGGCGAGACGGAGTGGGAGGCGGTCGCCTCCTTCTGCGAAGCAGTCATGCTCGCGAAGGAGGAGGCGGGCCGCTTGAGGGAGAGGATACCGTCCTCCCTCCGCCCGAGACGCAGTGGTAGACGCCCACGGCGACGGATGTCGCGGGACGATCTCCGGCCACCGTAGGCGCGGGCATGCGGGCGGCGAGTAAAGGGCAACTCGCTGCCCGACCATGGACCATGCCCGGGTCGACGGCGCGTTGTGTCCCACGCGCGCCTCAAGGAGCGTCAGCATAGTGACGGGGCCCCCCTATAGAGGGCCACAGTCCTGCCGGGGTTGCGGGACATACGTATACCGCGACTCCGGCACACAAAGGGCTACAGAAGGACACCGTGGATTTTAGTCAGTACAAGTCTGACAGTCCCTCCCGCCCTGCCCGGGGTTGGAGGACTCATTTGATGATTTTGCCACGTAAAAAAAAAAAAATGGGTGTCTGGAACAGTGTGGTATTTAGCCAGTAAAAGGACTCACTTACGGCACTTACGACACGGTTAGTGCAGTGGCTGAGCAAGCTTCTATGTTTGTAAACGCACTCACAACACAGGAGACATTCCTAGTGTTCGTTATGTTTTTATAGCCGAGCAGTTTTACTGGGTAAATGATTGTCTAAAAAGGACTTCCATGCAAAACAAACTCCTAGCACTTGTAGTTTCTGCAATTTTGTGATGAGTGAGTGAGTGACCTTTCGCTTTTATAGAAATAATACAATGGGAGTAGAGACTACCTGTTTCTTGAAATATCCAGTTCTAATTGTGGAGTTAGTAACAATATCAGTTTAAAAATTGATTTTACTTTCAATACATCTCATGGCTGTAACTTCAGGGACAAAACACTTAGATGTTTTGATTTTCATTGTAGCACTTTAAAGCGATGCAGTGGTACAAATAAATGAGATTAGTACTTTCCCTTCCGTCACTATTGGGTACAATTTTCCCATACAACGCCAGGTGACAAAGCCAGTGGTGACAAAATATTAAAATAGACTTTTTTATTTCGCCGCGAGCCTCTCCTTTATTCAGTTTCCTGTATCATGTTAAGTAAGTGATTCAATGTTAATATTTCTAACTACTTATTATAACAATAGGTCAGGTAACTATTAATCTTTCATTATTTCCTTATGTACTCGTAGTTATGTGGCTAAGAAGAGGAGCTAAACTATGATTATTTACTAAAGTAACGATATTTTATTACATTTTTGCTTTCTCTTTTTTTCTAAGTTATATTGTTGTAGAAAGCAACTGCATTTTTTCACCGAAGTACATGAGAAATAAATTGTTACATTATAATGTCAGACCGTAACCGTATCAGTGTCCCACTGCTGGGCAAAGACTGGAGGGAGGCCTCCAGTCTTTCTACTTCTCCAGCGTAGTCCAGTCCGTCATAAAGAGGGTTCAATTAATCTCTCCAGAAATAAATATTTCGCAGAAAATAATAATCAATATATTAACGTTAGAATATTAAATGAAATAACAATAATTCCTCTACAAAACGATGCCAGAAATGCTAAAATAATAGTTAAAATAGAGTCCTGGAAAATATTTTTGTTCAAATATATTACCTACAAAACTCAAATTATTCGTTTTATCTATCCCAAAAGCATTATAAAAATGTTGCAAAGTACAATATCTTAACCAGATTCTGCTTTCATTCTTGTACTTAAGGCGTGAAAAATCTACGTTACATTTTCACTTCCACAATGTTTCAAGAATGTAAGAAACCCTTGCATTTTAAAGAGAGTTTCCACAGAATTTTACTTTTTACTTTATTCACTATCTCTCGCCGTGTTGTGGACGCTTCGCGTGGCCAGAGGGCTGGCTCTTTCTTTGGCCTAAGTATGTATTAAAATTGCCAGTCAACGTGGCAATGCTGCCAGTCTTTTCGGCACGTTTTATAACACCAATACGGAGGAGTAGGTACTTTGATGCCTGTGTCCCATTGTCGTGAATTTGCCCGCGTGGATGGCATATTCTAGGGCACACGGCAATAGAATAAGATTGGATACAAAAAAAAAAATTAAAAGAGAAAATGGAGGATCTTTTAGATTTTTTGTTCTACTATACCATTGTAGTAGTCAAATAATTTAAAATACCTTACGATATAAAAATCCGAGTGCATTACAGAACCCGCACAATTAATATTCTTTTATCTTTTTCAAGGGATCTCTACCATAAAGAATCTAGAATCTTAGGTTAAAAGTAGGTATTTACATCATCATCAGCCTATAAATGTTCCCACTGCTGGGACACAGGCCTCCTCTCTGTGAGAAGGAGTGGGCCGTAATCCACCACGCGGGCCCAGTGCGGGTTGGTGGATGTCACATGTCTTCGAATTTTTGGTTCTAGGACATGCCGGTTTCCTCACGATGTTTTCCTTCACCGTTTTGAGAGCAGTGGTGATGAAATTAATTACACAAAGTAATGCGCCTGGCTGGGTTCGAACCCACGACCTACAACTCGTAAGTCGGGGCCGATACCACTCGGCCACCACTGCTCCACTGGTATTTACATAAAAAAATAAAATTTGGTTTGAAAAAAATGGTGATGCCTTAGCAAATGCAGCATCATAATGGAAGTGATCTAAAATACGTGGAAAAGTAGAGCATTCTAAACATGTGTCTACCTGATAAGACAACTGAAAGAATAATTCAGTATTTTCAGTTACCTTTGACCTGGAGACTAGTCAAGAACAATCAAAAACGGTAAAAACATTATTAACAAAAATATCTACAGGAAAAACTAAATAAATTATGTTAATTATATTATCAGACCAAGTTATTGCAAAATTGTTTTCTTTTCTTGAAGATTTTAATTAATGATGCTAATTAAAACTTCTACGAGTTGTTAATTAATTACGTAAAGGTCAGAAACTTTGTAATTTCTGTACTATCAAAAAAAAACGAGAGGACTATTTTTATTTCTTTTTTCTTTTCACAAAATAATTGCCTAGGACTTCAAATTCAATTATTGACCACCTTTTTTTATAATATTAATCAATTTTACTACTAAGTAAATGTCAGAAAGCCTCGAAACGAAAGTAATAATTAATCCAATTTAAAACTAGGTACGAACCTGATCAGCAACTTTGCGAAGCCACACAAATGGAAAAGGTAAAAAAAACAACAGTCACGAAAAACACAACACTAGTTAGTCAAGAAAAAAAAACAATATATTTAATTATTTTAATATACACACTACACGTAGATATTTACACGGATAATAAATATAAAAATTTGAGTACGCGATCGGGCGGTTTTGCAGCCGTTAAAACGTAGATTCTTTCGTGAGGTCTACGCGGCACTGCTGTACGGCGAGCGATACCTACCTACACGCGAAGTGCGCAAGCTTAGGCTCAGTACAGATGGTGCGATTGGGTTCGTGCCACGCGCGTTTTCTTATAAGTCGAGGGTTTTTGGTGAAAATGGGTAATCTTTTTTGGCATTTCAATTTGTTGATATAATCTGGGTTGTGAGACGAATTTTGGTTCTTCGTAGAAGCGTTTCTTGACACTAAGTGTTTACTGAAATTGCTTGAATGTTTTCAGTAAAAATATTCATTATGTTCTACGATTTTCAATTGAAAATGGTTATAAAAATGGAAATAAATGCACCCCAGAATATAATGTTCCTACTGCTAGAATACAAGCATCATCTTCCCAGGTAGCAAGTGACGTCGGCGACTAAAAAATGACGACATTCTTAAGTCAATTTAGGGTCACCACAGTTACGTCATTATTGTACGTCATACTTACGTACTATTATAGTACTGTACTGTACGTACTGTATAGGTCATAAATGATACCTCCTAACAACGTCATTTTACAGTCTGTCCCTTATTAGTCTAAATCTGCCCTCAGGTTGACGACTGTTGTATGACATATCTGGTCCTAAAGTGACCCAAAGAGCTAAAGATTGGTTAAACAACAGTTTATGGAATGCATCTGACTGACATAATTCCACGAGTGAAGTCGACCACCAACATAGCGAATATTATGGGCAAATACTAATCATTATAACAAGGATTTGTATAGCCGGTACATTAGTCCAGTCAACGAGGATTTTTTTGTATGAAGACTTTCGAAAAATTCCTCCGGCGCTGAAATTTGGCATATGATGAGAGTAGGTGATACAGATTACAGATGCACAATAATCCAAAAAAATTTTAGCCTAGAAGTTCCGTTTTTTTATCTTAACATGAAAATTGCTTATAACTCTCTGTGAAAAATTCCTCAGCCTCAAATTCTTTTTGTATTTGTTTAAATGTATTAGTTAGAATAGGAAAGTATAAAAATCCAACAAAATTTCGATTTCAGTGTCACTCCAAATTAACTTTTTACATAACGCGCTCTAACTTCTAGTGAAAAATTGCTCAACCGATTTTTATTTTTTTATGTGATTTCTTATCCTTAAATACGTAGGTTTTGTTACGTAATCCAAAACTTTTTCCTTTTTAAACAACATTATTTGATGTCAAATCAATCAAATAATGACGTTTGAAAATGAAAAAGGTAACAAAACTATGTATTTAAGGATAAGATAACACATAAAAATATAAAAATCGGCAGAGCAATTAGTTACTAGAAGTTACAGCGAGAACGGAATCACAGCGATCAATATTTATTTAAAGTTTCGAAAAATAGTACCGCCTAGCTCGATAGATGGCGTTGTAGTCGAAATAGAAGTCGCTATGGTTTCGTTACCGCCGATAGTATAAGGTCTGAAGAATTAATTTTGTTTTGTTGAGAAGTTATTGAGAGCAATGCATCGGTACATTGAATAGAAGTGTCAAGGTTACCAGTGTTAACAGTGTTCCAATAACAACCCACTCCAAAGAGACATGCGGATTTATACATGGTTTTGCACGTCATTGGCTGCCCTAATATGTACGGCCCAGTAACGTCCCTATGAATTCAGTATATGATGTCACTCCAACGTCAGTGGCTGCCCTAATACGTACGGCCCAGTAACGTCCCTATAAATTCAGTATATGACGTCTCTGTAACGTCTGTAAACTGACGTCTTGAGGCTGCGACAAATTGACGACATCTGATGGGACCCCCCGACGTCAAGACATGACGTCTCTCACGTCGAGCAGTACCGTAAACTGACGACATAATAACGTAAAAATGCTACCTGGGTTTACGAGAGAGAGTGGGTCAAAATCCACCACGAGGACCCATGTCTGGGCTACCACTGCTCTCCGTGAGAATTACAGCCCACTCAGCTAAATTTTCATCACCACTTCTTTTAAAAGGTAAGTAATTAACAAACCCGCATTTTTGGGGGTTAGTAAATTACCTTACCTTTTAAAAGAAGTGGTGATGAAAATAAATTATCCAAAGTATGTAGTACGGCTGGTTGGGTTCGAATCTACGATCTAGTACAGTTTGTCAATTAAGGCTGTTACCACCGCGGGCATGCGGCGATTAATTGACGACTCGCTGTCCGATCACGGACCATGCTCGGGTCGACGCCTCAAAAAGCTGTCAGCAATATGTCGCGGGGCTATCGGGTAACCGTGGGCCCGGAACGTAAAGGGCTATTGAAGGACACCACGGATTTTAGGCAGTACAAGGCTTACAGTCCCCCCAGACCTGCCCTGGGGGGAGGACTTTTGATGATTATACTACGTAAAAAAAAAAGTTACCACTAAGGGCAGCCAAATTACATCAGTTTTCGTGATCAGGAATCCTGATCCGTTTTTCACCCGAACGCAGTGAATTCATACAAATGTGTGTATATTTTTTGTGTGTGTTGTTCACATTCGATAACCTCCCGTACAGATTTCGAAAAACGGATCAGGATTCCTGATCAGGAAAACTGATAAAGATGATTTTTGAGGAAAGAAAAATTCAGTTGCAAGTGGGATTCGAACCCGCGTCTTCTGGATAAATAATAAAATAATTAATAGGAAAACTGATGCATGTGGCCGCCCTAAACCATCACCGCCATAAAAACGTACTGATACTGATACTGCAAGCCTACATCATCCCACTGCTGGGTAAAGCCCTCTCCCCATAACTTCAAGTTTTCACGATCCAGGGACAAAATGGACCACTGGTCATTGGTTTTGTCAAGCTTGTCAAAGTATGCATCTTCTAAATATTTAAGTCATAAAAGACTGAAGTTACCGATTCTATGCTATAATTCAGTTCCATAGAATTAGACTAAAAGTAATCCGTTACATTGTCGGAAAAGGGTTAGCAGATGACTGAAACGAAGATTATGAATGACGGAAAAGTCGCAATTTGGATTAGAAGTCTTATTTTAAAATGCTTTTCCTTAAAGCCGGGCTACGCTAATGGCATTTTCCGTTGATAATCTTTAAACATTCGTATTAACGTCCATTGAAGCGTTACTTAATTGTAATTTTATTTAATAATATAAAACGGATTTTAATGCGGTTTTCATCAACCGACAGGATTCAGGAGAAAATATTTATTTGCTTTTTAATAAAATGCATATTAGCAACCGAGCGAAACCGGAGCGGGTTTCTAAGTAGTCTCAATTAAACTGCACGACAGTTAATAATGCATGTTCAAGCTTCCTTTTTAAGCAACTGAATTTCCGTATATAGGGGAAAAGTGTATAAGAAGGGGACGCGAGGAATAATGGGGGCATACACACTTAAGGCATACTTAACACCACACTAACGTAGTGCAAGCGCCATCGGAACGTCATAGTCTAGGATACGTTGAAGAAATATAAACCCTCATGAATTTGTCATTTGAAAATGGCAAATAATACACGCTAGATACTCTAAACGACAATATTTTAGTGTTAGGTTGTCGGCCTGAATCGCGTACCGTCAATGTTAATTAATTAAATAGTTTGCCTTAAGTGTGTGATGGTCCATCATGCCCCGCGTCCCCATTTTACACACTGTTCCCTTATTACTCTACCAAAAATAGAAGATGATTGTGAAATACATCAATTTGCACTAGGCATCTACATGACTCAGCAATAGAATCACTGAAGGCTGATTTTTGTACATGAAGAATGGGCCGATATTGAACGAGAACTTATTTTCAACTGCGCCTACTAATTTGTATTGTACAATCGATAAAGTTGAATTATGACCCACCATAAGCTTATTTTCTAACAGACATTCGAATACAATTAGGTCCACATTCGCGTAAACATAACATAACCATGGATTTGATCTTTGTTAATTTGACGGATTAAAACGATTTTTTGTCAAAATGGGTCATGATTTGACTTTGTCGATTGTACATGCGACGCCATCTATAAATTGTCGTAATAACATTATTGTTGTTTGTTTTGAACGTTATTCTATGCCCTTTCGTTTCTATATTATCTGATATACCTACTAGTTAAGGCGTGAAAAGGTAAGAGACTTTACTTTTGCATTACATTTTATTTTGGGACAAACTTACCACACTGTTCCCAAACCGCTGCAAATTCCTTTAAGTCAGAATCAACATTGACAACCATCAGAAAAGCGCTGAGACAATGAAGTTCGATGTGTCCCTGAGATTGGATTTACCTGTCTTGGATCCTGCAACGAAATTAATCAGAAAAGAATAGTGGAGGAATAGGAAAAATAATTCATTATAGTAGGCACGAAAGAATCGCACGTGCTGTCGCTAGTTCGACGGAAATACACACAAAAAACGCTTCGATATTATAAAGAACGCGTCTCACGCGCCACTGGTGAGTTCACCCGCTACTTTCATCGCACATGCGTTTTTTATGAACACTAGCTTAATATTGTTATGCTACTTAAGTGTTTGATATTTCGTGACCGCGGCCGCCGCACTTAATCTGACAGGGCAGTCAAATTAAGCTGTAATTTGAACTAGATTTTTAGTAGCAAATACTTTCAACCAAAACTAGTTCTTTGCGTGACTCTAAAATAACTAAATCATTATTACGTCCTTTACAAACGACCAGTTGTTAGTGAATATCAAGATTTCTTCAAATTGACTAGGCATAACCAAGTGATAGCATCTGAGTGACTTGCTAATGTATTTCATAAATTACTGTTATTTTGATTTAAACTAAATTCCCTAAAGTGTAAGGCTGAAGTTAGTTTGTGTAAGTTTTTTGTTTGATTCTATTTATACGTACTGTAATCTGTCTCTATTACTTGCCAAGGCTGGTTTGTAAATGGGTGAACATCTAAAATAGCGAGTATTCTCCATGCCTCGGAAAGCACGTTAAGTCGTTGGACCCGATTGTCAATTAATCAATTTTAGATCTTTGACATTCGTTACTGTGTATAGAAGCTCGAATGTCTGACAACCAATCTTATGGGTATCTTATTTGACAGGCCTGTTGGTCTAGTGGTTAGTGACCCTGACTGCTATGCCGGAGGTCGTGGGTTCGATTCCCACCCAGGACAAATGTTTGTGTGATGAGCACGATCATTTTTTCTGTGTCTGGGTGTAATTTATCTTCAATATGTATGTATTTAGAAATATATAAGTATGTTTATCAGTTGTCTAGTACCCATAACACAAACTCTGCTTAGCTTGGGACTAGATGGCGTTGTGTGATAGTTGTGGAATATTATTATTATATTATTATTACCCAGTTACTGTGTTGTGGAGGTCAGATAGGCAGGTCGATTGGAAGCCGACCCCAACATAGTCAAAAACCCAACATAGGGAAAAGACTAGGCCGATGATATAGTGTGTCTCTTTCTTTGGGACATTCAGTATGACAGAGTTTTTTTATGTGCTCTTGGTCTGGTCGTGGGACTCACGAATTACTGTGACCCCAGAACGTAAAGGGTTATTGAAGGACACCGTGGATTTTAGTCAGTACGAGTCTGACAGTCCCTCCCGCCCTGGGTGGGAGGAGGAGACTTTTGATGAATTTACCATGCTAAATAAGCTAGCTCTTTGAGGCGCTCGTGGAACACGACGCGCCGTTGACACGGGCTCACGGCGGCGGCGTCATGATCTAACAGCGAGTCCCTATTACTCGCCGTCCGCATGCCCGATTGCCCGCGCCTACACATTATTATTACACGCCAGTTGTTTTTTTTCTGACGGCGATCCTAACTCAATCACCGTAGCACACATTCACCTCTGTAATTATTGCTTTAAGCGATTCCCTGATTGCCTGGTTGCCCGGTGACGTAAAATTTTACTACTTTTTCCTGTTTTGTTTTTCCTGTTGGTGATAAAATAATTTCCCGTATGCCCAGGCGAGTCAGATTCGACGATTGAATATGTTGTAAAACTTGGAAATATTAAGAAGTTGAAAAAAAAACCCTTTTTAAACCTGTCTAAGTTAATTAGAGAGACATTTTGCGAAAGAGATATTCTGCGAAAGGGGGCATTGTGAGAAAGCGACCTTTTGAGAAGGAGTCATTCTGCGAAAGCGACATTATGAGAAAGCGACATTTTGAGAAAAATACATTTTACTACCAGTAGACATTTTACGAAAGAGTTTTTTTTTTGCGCCTGAGCCTTGCAGTAAATATAAAATAAACTTTAACAACCTTTCATTAAGGCGGTTTAGCCTTCGTCTCCCATTTCATAGTGGGCGGTTAAGTATAAATGACGATACTATCTTGAAGGTTGACTTTAGTGTGACCGCAAATGCTGTATCGCATCTTATATAGCTGCTTCTTTTTTAAAGTGGTAAAATCATCGAATCAGGACGGGAGGGACTGTCAGACTTTTACTGACTAAAATACACGGTGTCATTCAATAGCCCTTTACGTTCTGGAGCCACGGTTTCCTGAAAGACAGTCCCGTGACCCTGACAGACCTTGGCCCTCTAAAGGGACCCCGTCAGATTGGCTCTTTGAGGGACGCGTGGATCACGACGTGCCATCCATAAGTCGCCGTCCGCATACCCAGCGGTAGGGTTCTTGCAGTCACACTATGTCACAACAGACTATATTTGAACACTCATAGTGTTACAAAAATAATCATAGCCACGTGCAAAACTTACAATTCCACATAATATAAAAAAGCGTGGGTATAAAGCATGAAAAGCGCTATTACATTCATTCCAAAAACTCGCTTCAATGATAAACGAGTACTTTGGAGCTAATACTTTATTTTTAACTCTGAAGGCCGATACAGTTTTAAATGAAACATCTTTTTGTTGAACTGAATGGAATCGGTGTTACGAGTATGATATGGCTTCTGTGAATAATTTTATAAACATATCTAAAGAAAATTATGTGCATCGGAAAACATCGTCTTCCGTCGAAAAATGTGACGAGTTTGAGAATGTGACTTAAGCTTCGGTCACACACAGCAACTAATCGCTGCGACTGGATACGCGGCGAATAAAATCGAACATACTCAATTCAAACTGTGGCGAATCTATTCGCAGCGAATAGCCTGTCACATACCGCGAATACTCGCGGCTTTTAGTCGCTGTGTGTGACAGAAGCTTTAATAAGGATAGAGACGAATTACTACTACTAGCTAATGTCACCAGTGATTATAATATCCAATAGCTGGATTATGCATTGTTATTTATTTATTCAAATGTTTAGGTAAACTAAAGTACATAAGCGGACGTGGCCACACGGCATTACCATGTTTAGTTTCACAGAAAATAAAGTTTAAGCTCGAAATTCCGACCACAAAACCGCGTGTCTCTCATTCTGTTTACTGCCTTAATATTTGTGGCGCATAAAATATTTACCTTAATTTATCTGTCGATATTTATAACCACAGTAACGCTGAGAATTTCTATTAAAATATTTAATATTGAAGGCGGATTAATCCTTCCGTGAGGAAAATCTTCTAATAATGGCACCCTCAAACCCTCAGTATTGTGGGGTATATTTCCCTCTTTGGCTATTATTATTTTGGTGATAAATTATTATATTTCTTGACAGGAAAATTCGAGTTTTTTCCGGGTTCTGTGTTTATTTTTAATAAATCAGTCTTTGTAGTGTAGTCCCAAACACAATTTTAGCCTAACAAAATGGGTTTTAATGATGTTGTTTGAAGCGGGCGCGGGAAATGAAATACAGAGATCATGAAATGAGTTGGGGGAGGAAGATCATAAAATGAAAAGGAAAATACGGAACTAACATTTCACAGTTGGACAAGTCCACGATTGGACTGGTGCACAGTCGATCTGCATGCAACGAAATATCAGTATTTTACATGGAGCAGTTATCTAAGTTCCACTATGTGTACTGTGGAAACAACCACATATTGTTGTTCCTTAATTACCCTGGGATGATTAAATTTTCGATTTTCTGAAATCACGTTAATATTAGTAATAGAAAGAAGTACAAACAGAGGTGAGCCCTTCCTCGTACCACTGTATGTGTGAACTTATGAATCGGTGACCGCTTTTTTATCGGTACCCTTAGCACGAATTTTCACTCTTTTACTTTACAGCGTCTTTCCAGTATTTACAGCGTTTCTTGTATGAAAAAATGGAACAGCGCCTCTGGTGTGCGAAGAAAGAACTAATTTTTTCCTTGAAAATTGTCAATTTGAAATTGTCAAAGTTCCAGTTTACTTTACGTCTCAAATACTGAAAATTCGTGCTAAGGGTACAGGTTGGCTGTATGCTTGTTTTTCGCCGCTATAGTATTTAATTAAAATATTATATAAAAAATAATTAGGTACATCAACCACTATAATAAAATCGTTCGGTATAAAAATAAAAACAAAAAACGTTGGAAATCCAACGAAGAGGTTTACAAAGGAGGGATTAAAACGCTAATCAAAATAAATAAAATAGCCAGTAATAAAAACAATAGCGCTACTAATTGAGATGTTGCGTGCCTTATCAGAAGTAGCGAAGCTTACGTCGATCTACTTAGGAACGGATTATTTGTTATTATTGATAGTAAGTCTTGACACTTCTTGGCCTGGATCTAAAGTAATCGAATGGAAAATATCCTAATCAACATTGAATATTATCGACTTGACAAGAACTAGCTGATTCAACCCACATTGTTTCACGTTGACAGCGATCTTATTTCAAAGCAATAAAGCTATTGTCAAACAGACAGGCGAAGCGAATGCGATCCGAAGCGTTTATATTTGTAATGTATGGAATTGTTTGAATCCAGTCACATAGAAAAGCGAAAGCGATCCAATATTCTATGTGACGGGCTTCAAACAATAGGCTAGTTGCCTAAAAAAATGTAATTAGTCCGTCTTTTAGATTATTCAAAAATAAGGGACACGTATTTTTTTATTTGTAAATTAGACCAAAAATTACAAAGATATAGCCTATTAAAGTTACGTGTGACGTCACGATGCGTGGCATTTTTCGCGCAGAATGACGTCACAGGTAACTTAAATAGGCTATTATCTTTGTTATTTTTTGTTTAATCGAAAAAAGAAAAAATACGTGTTCAATATTTTTTTATAATCTAAAATACGGACTAAATAGAATGTAATTATTTTGACCCTGGAAACTACCCTATTGCATGCATTACAAACAAAAACGCCTCGCTTCGCGTTCGCCACGCCTGTCTGTTTGACAATAGCTTAAGACTTGTTTTTGTAGTGCAAGTGTTACCGAATATACGAATGACTGAACTAGAGGATAAAAATGCAATCATCCTAAGCATACGATACGCGTGGTTAGATGAACAGATAGGTACGGACATACGTATACCTTTTAATGATCTTTATGACTGCATCAGTGAACGGAATTCGCGTAGCTGAATTCTTGCCACGACGCTAAGAAGATCCTGAATGAAGTATTGTTCCCGAGAAAAACAACAATAACGCTCATTTGATAATAAATTTACGAATCAAAGTAATTCAAATAAATTCTAAATCAACATGAGCGGAACCGCGGGCAATAAGCAAAATAGTTAAATATAAAATAAACCCAATCCTTCAGGATAACAACTAAGGGGTATCCAATTGGAATAAATCTAAAGTATTACTGTAGTAATCAATCCAAAGGTGCTGATACACTTGAGCGTTCACTTGTAACAAGCATTTTACCAATAGCACATTACACAAAAACAAACACGAGCGTTTTAGCGAACATTGCAACGAGCTTTCTGGCCAGCGTTTTTCCGAGCCGAATGTCAAGTGTAATATTTCTTGAAGAAAAAAAATATATTCACGAACATTCACTAGAGCGTTCGCCAGAAAGATCGTGAAAATGTTCGTATCGATGTTTAGCTCTATGCTTGACTCTGCTCAGCAGGGCTATTGTCTAACTTGATAGTCACTGACCAGCGGTTGTCCACTGAACTTGGATGGCTTGATACCTTTTACGAGGCTAAGTTGAGGAGTGGAGTGCCTCAAGAGCGTTAAAATAGTTGATTTTAGGGAACATTTACATTTATCAGTTTAATTGCACATGCAAAAGCCAATACGAAATTTACCTTTTGACAGATATTTGTTGATCACCACACAGACACCGAGATACGTAACAGCCCCGCTGATCGACAAAATTAATAACGGCGAATGCTCGATGTTCTGTTACAAGCGAATACTCAAGTCTATCAGCACCTCAATGACAAATGACATCAGACAATGGCCCGCCATGCGAGCAGTTCGACGTAAGAATAATATTAATTTGTTAATGTGTCCGGATAATTTAGTAATGGCCACGTATGCTCGCAGAGAAAACTGTTTCACGCATCTAGTTCACTCGTTAGGCAAGTGCATTCATGAATGATTTATTTTTCGTTGCTAGTGTCTTTACCATTCTGCATTTTTATGATTTGAAATTGTTTATTCTGTGTAACTCACCCTTTTTTGCGTTTTCGGGTCGGTGCATCCCCGATTTAACTGTTTTCCTTATCTATAACGATACGAATCTACGTATTTTAGGCCAGACCTTTTTCGGAAATCAAGACAAAAAAATGAAATGTTATTAGAATGGTTTTTTTAGCGTGGTAAAATCATCAAATCATTCCTCCCACCCAGTGCAGAGCGGGAGGGACTGTCAGACTCGTACTGACTAAAATCCACGGTGTCCTTCAATAGCCCTTTACGTTCCGAGGTCACGGTAATTCGTGAGTCCCGCGACACCGACAGGCTTTGGCCCTCGTTATTAGAAAGCTTGGCTCGAAACTCTATGCGTTTGAAAGTTACGTCATTTAAATTATTACAAAAAAACAAATTTTATCCTGATTTTTTCTTTTCATTTAAGCAACCTAAAATAAGAGAAAATACGCCGCTTTTAAAATTCATAATACGTCAATTCTAGGTATATTCTTTTATAGTTTTGACGTTACGAACCACTCCCAAGTATTGATGCGTTTTATCTCTGTCAATATTCAAAAAATAAAAATATGCGGTAATTTTTTTCAATACTCTAACTGTTAGACTAATTACAATTTATTTCATCATGCCTATATTACAATATCTATTTCACAGAGGAGTTTATTTCGTTATAGATACAGGAGGCGCTATCACAAGTTTTTGTGTGTTTAGTTTACAGCGCACTTGAAAATTAAAAAGCGCCTCTAATATACGAACGAGGGACTAATTTTTTCCATAAAATTAACGTCAAACGCGTTTAATTACGTCCCATACGTAAAAAGTTATGCTCGAGCCTCTATCTCATCTAACCTTTTATCAACACTACATCTTAAGTTAAACCTCACCGTAAAACAAAAGCCTTTCCAAAAATAAACCGTTGTCGAGCCACTTAATCAAGTCATCAAGCCTAATAAAAATATTTCCAAAACAATTTCGTGCGCGACGATCCTCATGCCACACATTTATTAATCAAATTATGCCTCCGTCCGTGTTATTTTCCATAATATTTACCGTCGCTATGTACAATCAACAAAAGGGATATGTATGCAGGCAGCAAGTTTTCAACGGTTTTCCAATGTTATGCTTCAATGTGTCTGTGTACCAAACCTCTATGGTACAGCCGAAGAGGGCATACATAAAGCTTACAGAAACACCGTTCAAAGCTTTAATTCCTGTTACTAAATGTCGGTCAAGTACAGGGTGTCGCGCGCTCGACTACATGCTGTGTTCTATGTAATGTATAGCACTTTAATGCGACGCAAAATATGCGACCGACCGTACCGACATCAACGTAACAGGAATGCAAGGTGCCACAAAAGTGTCCTAAAAATCGTTGTTCAAACGGAATAGTTCGAGTTCAAGCCTAAGACTTGCTGCCTGCTTACATCTCTCTTTCGTTGAGCGTACCTATGTTAGTACATATTACGACAACATGATTGTATTTACAGTAATATACATGATTAAAAAATTAAATTCGTTTGACAACACGCTGAATTAACTTTAATTTAATGTTATAATTTGTATTTTGATGAATTTTGAGCAATAGAAATGGCATTTTTCAAAGAAAGAAACGACAAAATGACAGAGAATATTATATAACATAGAAATATTTAAACTGTTTTAAGCATGGGAATGTTTAAGAGATACACATAGAATAGGAATGTTTATTTTCTTCAATGGTTTACGGATTGTGCCATAATCGTAAAAAAAACTGTCAAATTGAGACAAAGTCTTAACCTCTGGACCATCACGATAATCAAAAATGGTTTTACCTATATTTTAAATCCCCAATGCAAAGCGTATCTCAAAAACTGTCAATTGTAGCGTTCCAAATTAAATAAATT
The DNA here is from genome assembly GCA_954870645.1 of Agrotis clavis. NCBI lineage: Eukaryota > Metazoa > Arthropoda > Insecta > Lepidoptera > Noctuidae > Agrotis > Agrotis clavis. The sequence goes on from OX940925.1 coordinate 10,033,125, forward strand.
ATAATCTCTTGAGACGCAGGAGGTGAAATGCCACACAATAGGCTTGGTAAAATGTTGCCTGAAATAATATTTAGACATGGTGCTCTAGGGATCTTTGAGGAATGATTTCGAGATCATTTATTCAATAACTTTTATAAAATACATTCTGAGTTCAAGATACGATTCTTTTTTTTTACAAATAATTACGGTTTTGGTGGACTGAAATGGGCACAGGATTTGTTAATTAAATTATTAATTAATTGCACTTGTTAAATTGTGTATTTGTACTTACAATATTTTGTACATGATATCTGAAAAATAAATATTAAAAAAATGTTGCCCTAACCGGGTAGCTTGGACCCTATTCCCGGTACCGGTGGGTATCTCACATTTGTAAAACGTTTTTTATATCGTCACAGTCGTAGAACAAAGACGGTTCTGTAAATCAGTAACTTTACAGTACGGCGCTTTAAAGTTTTCTAATGGAGTTTAAGGGTATATTTTAGAAACCGCTGATCCGCTAAGCTTGAAATTTGGACATGTTGTTCTGTTTCTGAACTTTTATAATCTGACCAACAAGATAAATTCCTAAAATGGCTAAATTTTATAAAATATCATTGTTTTATGAAAACTTCTGTGTCGTATGTTATCATACGTCGTTGTTTTGCGGATTTTTCTCGTAATTACATGACGCAAAGTGGTTTCCGTCGTTGTTCTAGGAAAATCTGCACAAAGAAATTAATATTATGGGACATGCAATATAGCCTAAGAGTTAAATAAAAATAAGCTAACGTAATAATTAGTGCAAAGCGAAGGCCACGCGCAACCTTACTCAGAACATGGGCGGAACTAACAATCCGACAGGCGCTCACGGGCGTAAGCGGGGCGCGGGGGGTAGGGGGCAGCGTAGTACATGGGCGAATAGAATATTACGTCATTTTACTGCGTTAAGAAATCAAATCCGTCAGTATTCCTACTCAGTATCTGAGTTATTTTAAATAATATTTAAAAAAAAGAGCTATTGGCTAATAAAACACGGCATATAAGCTCATTTTACGTAAAAAAGCAAAAATTGAAAATAATCAAAACCGTCGTTGTTCTACGACTGCGACGATATGTATTACGGCTAATACCCGAAGTACGGCTACACCTAGTTTTAGCCGGCTAAAACTAGGTGTAACCGACCACACGTGGTTAAACTTAGATGTATCTTACTTATCTTAGGTTAGAACTAAGTTTAGCCGGCTAAGAATAGAATAGAACATTTATTCGATATTGGACACACACAGAAATAATAAATTATAAAATTAAAAATATTAAAAAAAAAAACAAAAAACCCGACTGCGTAAAAAAACTAAAAAGAAAGAAACAAGCCCAGTAGTTTAGAATTCACTCATTCACACTCACAGTCGGGGCCCCTTGGGAAGATTTGATTGGTTAATTTGAATGGGCCCCGACTGTGAGTGTGAATGAGTGAATTCTAAACTACTGGGCTTGTTTCTTTCTTTTTAGTTTTTTTACGCAGTCGGGTTTTTTGTTTTTTTAAATATTTATTTTATTTTACTATTTTTAGTTTTTGTTAGTATTTATCAGTCCAAATTAAATTGAAACATATAAGTTATATATATTTTGGTAAACCATTTTTTAAATCCTTTAATTTGATACCCCACTTGATAGAATGTAAACTTAGAGATTAAAAAAAAAATGTTTTTAGTTCGGAACCCTTTGCACGTGAGTTCGACTTGCACTTGGCCAGTTTTATGTACCCAGTAACAGTCTCACGTTTAAGACGAATCTAACGACACCTCTCATGTTAAAATCCATCAAGCCGTTTAGGCTGCAGAGCGTGCTAAAGAAACATACTCAGCATATGCTGGGCGAAAGACACCCAACGCTGGTTTTCAGTTGGCACCACGCGGCTAGAACTAGGTGCAACCTTGGGACTTGCTGGCACCCCGACTGGACAATTTTGGGTTAGAAGAGGATGGTGGGGTCTAAAAGACACCTAGTTTTAGCCGGCTAAGACTAGGTGTAACCGTACTTCGGGTATTAGCCGTAACATACTGCAGTTATGAAAATATTAAAAATGTATTTTATATAATACTATTTTGTATAGAAAATTAATAAAGAATAATAAATTATTCTATTCTTGACAAAAACTCAACAAAATATCCTACATTAATAATATCTCGATAGTGTCATTGTCAGCCGCTAGCCAATATTTTTAACAAGAATTTGTAGGTAGCGTCCCAAGAGATTTCCCAAGGTAGATAGACGTTTCTGTTATGCAAATAGGTAGAATGAGTCTGGAAAAGTTTCCGATAAGGTCGGAAAAAGACAGTAATGTAGCTCGTTATTCAATGTAGATGCACTTACGAGGAATAATATAATTTTGTCGAAGACTATCGTACTATGCTGCACCGTGAAAAGCGACGCCATTTTGATACGAAAATTAAGTTGAAAAAAAATATTTTTTAAAATAAAAGCGCGGGCAAGGGCATGCGGACGGAGATGTGTGTCTTGACGTCCGATCATGGACCACTCCCGGGTTGACGGCGCGTCGTGATCCACACGCGCTTCAAAGAGCTGTCAACAATCTGACGAGGCCCACCTTAGAGGGCCAAAGCCTGCTGGGCTCGGGGGACTATCTTATCAGGAAACCGCGACACTGGAATGCAAAAGGGCTATTGAAAGACACCGTGGATTTGAGTACGTAAGAGTCTGAAAGTCCCTCCCGTGCCCCGCCTTGGGTAGAAGGACTCATTTGATGCTTTTATTAAGTAAAATGTACAGCTTGGCCAGAACGGATTGAAACGGAACTAATCTTTTTGTTTCTGACAACGTTTTAAAATCTTTGATATTTGATGTAAACAAAGACCGCAGGTTTGTTAGATTTATTATTGTGCCATAAAACTAACGTAATAAGTGAAAAAAAAAATCATTCAAAGTGCTGGTAGCGAGAAGACAGTGGCGACTTCCGGTTTTCTACAGTTTTTTGCCAATCTGTATCTATGTATCGACATCGCCTAAATATCACTGTATTACAAGAACATCTATTTCACACTTCAAACACCTAACACCAGTCTACATTATTATATTCAGAGGTTTCCACCCTATTCCTCTTATCTGACATACGATAACATAAGTTTTATATTTCGCCTCTGAATCCATATTTCATCGTTTATATTGAGTTATCGTTCATGAGTTATTGTTGAAGATAAATGCTTGAATATCTTGTTGAGGGCTTGGAAATTACTTACAAACAACGTTTAGAGGATTTTTGTATAAATATGTATGTTTGTGAGTAAAATAATGATTCTCAAAAATTATGTAGTTTTCGACCAATGTGTGTTACCAGTGATGACTTGTAGCACAGAAACGTGGTCTTATTTTTAAAAATACTAATTTTGATTGCTAAATCTGGAATATTGAATAGACTTTGTTTTTAATCAGGGAAAAATCAATTTTAATGAGACAAACAGTCTTGGAAATTCTCTAATTAAATTGTTTTAACGTATAAATAACATAAAATAAAAGTCACATCAAAACAAATCAGCCTTATTTCCCAAAAATAACAAATATTATTAGGTTATAACACGAATTGCTGTCTTATCGTTATAGTCTTAATCAAATATCACATAATAGCTCACAAAGGAAACTATATACCTACATAACAACGAAAACAAAGATATATTTTTATATCTCGGTTGTAAAAAAAACTTTTGCTTGTAAAACTTTGTTTTCGTCAAAACAAAATGAATGAAAACAACCACAAACATTTTTATTGTTTTTTGTTAATTATACTGAAAAAGTGATTAAATAATATGGAGCTTGGAAGCCTGTGGTAACAGCCCTGAGTCTAAATTACGTGCGCTTTGCATTGTGCAATTTTATTTTTTTTATTTTGTGTCATCCTGATGTTTCCCACTCCTGAGCAAAGCTCCTCTCAGTCAGCTAAAGCAGTCATCCAAAGGATACCGTATAACGGGGACCAAAGCCTGCCAGGGTCACGGGACTTACGAATTTCCGTGACTCCGGGACGCTATTAAAGGACACTTTGGATTTTAGTCAGTACGAGTCTGACAGTCCCTCCCGCTCTGCCCTGGGGGGAAGAACTCGTTTGATGATTTTACCACGATAAAAAAGGTCATATACAAATATTTTTTTCCGTGCGGGAATAGAACCCGCGACGCGCTGCACAGCAGTCGATCGCTCAGCCATTGCGCTAACCGTACCGTCAAAAATTCCCGAGGAAGTCATGCAAAGGATCCCGCTATCTTCTCCTGGGTCTGCCATGACCCTATTCTGCTTTTTATGTTGAGGGTGCTTGTACACGGTGCATGTAACCCGCGCAAGTAAGGGTGCGGGTTACCCGCGCGAGTAACATGCGCAAGCTACTTGATCAAGTTACTCGCGTGTACTTGTAAGGCCCTTCGTACACAAGGCGACTCAAGTTTCCGATACCTTACGACTTCGGTATCCAAGCGGCTATTCGCAATACAAACCCGTAGAGGTTCAAATACAAGCACGCGTCAATGAATACCAAAATCGTAAGGTATCGGAGACTTGCGTCGCCTAGTGTACGAAGGGGCTAAATGTTACAAATGACTGGAGCAAGTAAAGACGCGGGCTAATTGCGCAAGCTGTATGTACAAATTATTTGTTTGTGGTCAAGAGCTACATGTGCATTCGATTCGCGCGGTAGCTTTATGACTTAATCGAGTCAAGATGTCTCGACGAAAGAAAATTCTTTTAAAAACATTGTTAAAAATGTAATTTTGCCGGAATTATGAAACTTACGCACGTCTAAAAATGTTCAAGTAACATGCGCGAGTAACCCGCGCGCGCCGCAGAGCACGCGAGCTAGTTGCGCGGGTGGCTTGCTTTGGTACATGCTCAATTCGCTGGACCCGCACGTTTTTAATGGGTGTTTGTACACGGTGCATGTAGCTTGAGCATGTTGAGGTACTTGCGCGGGTTACATGCACCGTGTATAAGTACCCTTATTTTAACTCACAAATACGATATCAATGATTGTAAACAAACCAAAAAAGTCCTGCAAGCAATACGGTGACCATACAATGTCCACTTTCCGTTCGAACAATACTGAAACGTTTTGTTTCAGTTACGTTCACTTTGTTACCCTACATGCGAGCAACCCAGTGTAAAGGGGCTTGAAATACATCAATTTAGCTCGTTCTGTACGATTAAAATCAGTTGAAAGTACCCTGTTAGATTTACAGAGGAAGCGAAGGTTCTTTTTCTGGGAGAAAGGAAAATACTTTGTTTTGTGCAATGTTATTTTCTGGAGTTTTTTTTCTGGTTTATTTAGATTTGGAACTTTATTATTGGTCATGTTTTAGTCTTATAAATATAAAATAGGCCAAATTCAGTGCTATCAAAGTGACATGCGTTCAGTTTTTATGTTTGCTGAGGAAAACTTGACGATTTTATCACTTTTTCTGACGTGGAAACTGAAACTTTAGCATGCTTGACTACTTAAGTTAACTCTATAAGCTTGCAAAACTATAAAGCCTGCTCTACACTACTCGCAAAGTTGGTCGAAGTTGACCGAATACGATAGTGTAGAAGGGCACTTCGCTTCGCTTCGTGCAACTTCGGCTCGCTTCGGCTGACTTCCATATTTTGTTGTCAGTTTTTGCGACCGAGTCAAAGGGCTCAATGAGCTCCTCGCGAAGTTGCACGAGTGTGTAGTCACATACTTCGGGACTTCGATCAACTTCGACGAGTACTTCGTCGAGGCAACTTCGCGAGTAGTGTAGAGCAGGCTTATTACTAGACGAATAAGACAGACTTATCAAAAAAACTACTATGCGATTACCTACTCCTTTGAACAGAGGGCCTCCTAAAAAGCCAACATAGTAGAATCATATTAGGATAATAATATTATAAACCACTTCACGCTTCGTAAATAATCACAGATTGATCAATTTCTAAAGTAATCTATATCTTCTTTTTTTGAATGATAAAATCAGGAATGAAGTTTTCGATAAAAAAAACCGGAGTAACCAACATAGCTTGCAGAGTAAGCAAACTGAAGTGGCAGTGGGCTGGCCATGTTTGTCGAAGAACTGATGCTGATGGAGCAGACGAATTCTGTAGTGGAGACCGCGTACCAGCAAGCGTAGTGTGGGGTGCTCCTCAGCTAAATGGAACGACGCCGACGATTTATAAAGAAAGCGGCTGAGACAGACTAAATGAGGAAGGCAGATGACATGGTGTTGTGGCGGAGCCTGGGAGAAGCCTCAGTCTAGCAGTGGACTGCGATTGGCTGAGCTGATTGATTGAATTTATAATCATCACAGATCGAAGTACCCCAGGCTATCTACCTGTCCTTATCCCAACTATATTGGGGTCGTCGGCTTCCAGTCAAACCCGGATGCAGCTGAATTTTAGTATTTTACATGGAACGACTTCCTATCGGACCTCCACAACCCAGTTACTGGTTAATACGATACCCATGGTAAGACTGGTTGTAAGACTTTAGCTTCTGACTAACGGTAACGACTGTCAAAGATCTACAAATGAAAGCCCGGACCAACGGCTTTACCTGCTTTCCGAGGCCGGTGGAAACTCGCTTAAAGCCTCATTTAGACGATGCATGAACTCGCACGCGTTTTGAGTTACATTGCGCACTTTATAAGTACAACGAATTCAGTTGATCAAACAAATACCGCAATGTAGAGAAACTCGCATGCGAGTTCTTGCTTCGTCTAAATGAGGCTTAACAGTCTAAAGTTTCTAACATACGATCCACCCTCCAAAGTTTATCAGTTCCCAGGCCAGGTTCCAATCAATCATTGTGTACCAGTTAGCTGGATCAGCCGAACTGGAGCGTGTCGACACCCAGTGATTCAGTTAAACACTTATTTTATAGAAAAACATTGAAAACTTTTGTTTGCCATAGTCGGTGATAGGTACAAATCTTTGTGAACGTATAACGGAGTTTTTTTTTTTTGCACTATATTTACCATGTTTCTATTGTTTGTTTGAGTACCCGATATTTCGGTACTGTTGCATGCGCGATGATCACGGATGAACTGGAAGCATATCATTACGTTTTAAAGTGTGAGTAGTTCTACTGTGCGAAAGAGACAGCTATACAAGTCGGCTAGCGCCATCTCTCACCACGCCGAGAAGCAGGACAACAAGGACGGTGTCTACATTGTCCTCGGAATCCCGCAATCGGAGACCGACCGGATCATCCAGAGGGACCGCCGCGTCTGTTACAAGACGGGGTCGGTATACCTGATGCTTCAGCAGGAGGTGAAGGCAAGCGGACCCAAGGGCGAGCAGGCCGAACCCTCTGCCCCTCAGACCACCGGACCTAGTGCCAAAAGCGAGCAAGCAACCGTCCCAGTAGAGACGGAGCAAGCTGCTGGAGGCTTAGGTCCGGCTTTATCAACACCTTCCCCCACGGTGAGCCAAAACAACCCTGTGTCTCTGCAGGAGTCTGGAGATAACTCACCTCCCAGTCCCATGGCCGTCGTCGATGCCTCGGCAAAGACCACCAGGCTGGACTGGTTCAGTGGGGAAGGTGTGGACGATGAGGAGAAACTGCTCGGGAACAGTAGTGATGGCCCAAGCAGCTCCCCTCCTCGAGACCATTAAAATCGTCCAAACCAACCTCCAGCACAGCCTTACTGCTACGACCAACTTGCGTAAGGCGCTGGAGGGACCAATCAAGACCATAGCCCTAATCCAGGAGCCCTGGATTAGGAATGGCAGAATCTGTGGTCTATCCAACATCGGGGGTAAGCTCCTCCTGAACACTACCGTAAGTAAACCAAGGACTTGTATATTTACACCAAATAATGTACCCGTAGTTCTATTAACCGAGTTCTGTTCCAGGGACCTGACTGCCATCAGGCTCCTGAGTAACCCATCCCTCAGCTTACCCGAGGTGGTACTTGCGTCTGCCTATCTGCCAGGCGACGAGGAGGTACCCACACCGGAGCTCACAGCACTGGTGGCCTATTGCGAAAGGGAAGGACTGGAGCTTGTAATATCAGCCGACTCCAACGCGCACCATATCATCTGGGGCAGCGAGAAGTCGAACGCACGAGGTGAGGAACTTCAGAACTATCTCTTCACCACTAACTTAAGAATTATGAATCGGGGCTCTGAACCGACCTTTGTCACTAGACGAGCCCAAACTATCATTGATCTCACTCTTGCAACAGAGAACATCTCGCGGCACATCTCGAACTGGCATGTTTCGAAAGACTTATCTTGCTCTGACCACAGGTGGATCATATATACTATTAACATCATGGTAAATCCCGCGGAGCCGCGACGGAATCCCCGGAAGATGGACCGCGTTAGGTATCTTGCCGAAACGGCGGAAAATCTGAAGGGTCTTCCGATTCCTAGCTATGACAACGCCGCGGTGATTGACACCCACAACAATCAACTCACCAAGACTCTAGTGGACTGCTTTGAAAAAACATGCCCACTTGTGACGCCAAGAAGGGCCCCCGCAGGTAAGACCAGCTGGTGGAGCCCAGAACTGGAGAAACTACGTCGCAAGGTAAGAAAGCTGTTCAATAGAGCTAAAAACACCCGACAGGATGACGATTGGGATAAATTTAAAGAAGCCCAACATCAATACAAGAAGCGTATCCGTCTCAGGAAAAGCGAATGCTGGAAACGCTTCTGTTCGAACATAGAATCCAACAGCCATGCCACCAGAATGAAAAACATTCTGATCAGCGAACCTGAGCGCAATATCGGTTCTTTAAAGAAACCGGATGGCACGTATACCAAATCGGACGCAGAGACTTGCGAACTGCTGCTCCAAACTCACTTTCCAGGTTGCGTTATTACCTCCTCAGGGAGCTGGGAAGCTGAGACCAGCAATTCAGCATCCAATACCGACTGGAACCAAGCCCAGAGAATTGTCACACATGATAAGGTGAAATGGGCTATCAACAGCTTTCTCCCATACAAATCAGCAGGCCTGGACGGTCTCTTTCCGGGACTGCTGAAATGGAGCGATGACCGTCTGGTGGTGCATCTCGTGAACCTGTTCAGAGCATGCATTGCCTTCGGTTACACTCCCCTCAAATGGAGAGAAGTTAAAGTCGTATTCATTCCCAAGCCCGGCAAAAGTGACTACACGCAGCCGAAGTCCTTCAGGCCAATCAGCCTCACATCCTTCCTACTTAAAACCCTCGAAAGGCTCTGTGAAAGGGACATTCGAACGCATGCTCTGTCGTGTAAGCCACTCAACGCTAACCAACATGCCTACAGTATGGGCAAATCAACAGAGTCCGCCCTACATAGCGTCGTATCACGCATTGAGAACGGACTATCATCTAAACAATCAACCTTAGGCATCTTTATAGACGTTGAAGGCGCCTTTGACAAAACCACCTTTAACAGCATTAGCCGTGCCCTATCTAGGCATGGGGTCGAACCCACGACTGCCGGGTGGATAGACAATATGCTAAGACAAAGGGCTATTCAATTTACCGTAAATACCACGACCCGAGGTGTGGTAGCAAAAGGCTGTCCACAGGGAGGAGTTCTCTCCCCTCTCCTATGGAATGTCGTGGTCAATGAGCTGATCTGCAGACTCACCGACCATGGGTATTATACGGTAGGCTATGCGGACGATCTAGCCATTCTCATAACGGGACCTTTTGAGAATGTACTGTGTAACCTGGCAAAACAGGCTCTGAAGATCGTCGAACAATGGTGCCTGGAGCACGAACTATCAGTGAACCCGTCAAAAACGGAACTTATCATGTTCACTCACAAACGCAATCTTGGCAGTTTACAATTACCCAAACTGTTTGGTACCGAGCTGTCCCTAACTAATGAGGTCAAATATCTGGGCATCATTATTGACAGCAAACTGTTATGGAACAAACACTTGGACCACAAGATTAACAAAGCTAGCATAACATTTTGGCAATGCAGAAGACTCCTGGGGCCTCTCGCCGAAAATAACACTATGGCTGTATAAGAGCGTAATTAGGCCAATAATCACCTACGGAGCGGTAGTTTGGTGGCCCAGAACTGAACTCATAACCACCCGTAAAAAACTGCAGTCATTCCAAAGGTTGGCCTGCTCAGCCACCACAGGATGCATGCGAACAACACCTACTAATGCCCTGGAGATAATGCTAGGTCTGCCGCCACTGGATCTCTTTATTCAACAGGAGGCCAGTATGGCGGCAATCAGGCTAAAACACTCCGGCATGTGGAAAAACCAAAGGGGCAATCACAAAAAAAAAGGAAAGGGCGCTAAACGATGTACCATACATTGAAGCGCCCTGTGACAGAATCCCCAAAACTCACGTGTTCGATAAACTTTATCGAATTCAACTATCAGAGACCGAGCGAGATCAATCAGGAGTTAACGAAGTCCGAATTTACACGGACGGCTCTAAAACCAAAACCGGCACAGGTGCTGGTGTATTCTCAATGGATCTCAACATCAAAGTATCTCTACCGCTAGGGGATCATAGCTCCATATTCCAATGTGAATGTGTAGCAATCACCCAAGCTGCCACCGCAGTCATGGAAAGAAACATCTCCAACTACGGGATTAGAATTCTATCCGATAGTATGGCTGTACTTACGGCGCTGAACGGCAATATTATGTCGTCCAGCCTAATTTATGAATGTCACTTAGCATTGCAAAAAATTTCGAACCGCAATAGGGTCATCTTGCAATGGATAAAAGGACATAGCGGATCATTGGGTAACGATGCGGCAGACGAACTTGCAAGGAGAGGCTCGGATGTGGACGTGGCCGGCCCCACACCCTTTTTGCCTATCCCATCCGGTCAACTCAGGACCTGGGTACGTCTGCAAACCCAAAAAAAAACATAATGCCAGATGGGCATCTACAACCGACTGCAGACAGTCTAGAGAGGCGGTACCTGCACTAACACCGCGACTGACCAGCAGACTTCTCAGTCTCCAACGAACAGACTTACGAGTTGTAGTGGGCATGCTCACCGGTCACTGCCCACTCAACAAACATCTGTTTACCATCAACGCGACAGACAGCCCGTTGTGCAGGGGCTGCCTGAATGCGGATGAAACGGCAACCCACGTAATCCTGGAGTGCGAGGGCGTTGCTAACCAACGGGCACAAAACCTTGGCATTCCAAGGTCGCTCCAAGAAGCCTGTGAACGTCCCAGGAGACTTCTGAGCTTCTGGAAGGAGCTGGGTTGGCTCATATAGCCAATCGTCCCACCTCACGCATAACGGACCACCTACGAGTCCAAATGCGGAAAAGGGAGCCCCTAACAATACAATACAATACAATAGCGCCATCTCGTTCACACCGTTGAACTATTCTCGCTTCAAAACATCGTGGTAGGCCACCTGACCCTATAGACAAACAGCAGACGACAAACAGACGACAATCGTTATCGCTCAGCAGTCACTAATACATTTTCAACTTTATACCCCAGTGCGTAGAGTTGCGTTTTGTTTGTTTGTTTCGTTCGTTATCGCTCAGCAGTCTTTAATAGATTTTCAACTTTATGCGCTAGTGTATAAAATTGAAAATGTATTAGTGACTGCTGAGCGATAACGATTATCGTCTGCTGTCGTCTGCTGTTTGTCAATAGGGCATGAAGTTATTGCGGCATTGCCGGTGGATGTTTATGAGCAGACAAATCGGTCTTTCCCCTTTTCTTGTTCATATTGTCCAGTTTTTTTAAAACAATTTCCTAGTGACGCACTTCATCAATGTAGGGCTACGTTGATTAAGCCGGCCTTACTCCATTTCTATACTTCTAACGCCCGAAATTAAGATCCAATCTCTACCCTACTGTTTCTGACGACTGCTTCTGATTGGTCATGTTTAAAGACTCGGATAAGCAAATGTGGTCGCTGATTGGTTACACACAAAGATCCAGCCGAATATAGCTACCGAGATAGATTACTAATATCCAGCGTAAGACTAGGATTGCGGACGGCGAGTAATGGGCGACTCGCTGTCCGACCATGGACCATGCCCGGGTCGACGGTGCGTGGTGTTCCACGCGCGCCTCAAAGATCTGTCAGCAGAATGACGAAGCCCTTAGAAGGCCAAAGCCTGCCAGGGTCACGGGACCAACGAGTTACCATGACTCGGAACGTAAACGGGCTATTGAAGGATACCTTGGATTTTAAGTCACTACAAGTCTGACAGTCCCTCCTGTCCCGCCCTGGGTGGGGAGGACTCAATTGATCATTTTACCACGCTAAAAAAAGGCCAGGACGACGGCAACATTTGCATTATAATTTCATTAGATGGTATTTACAGTTCATTAAAAATAAGAGAATAACAGCGTCAAGCCTTCTATTGAACAAACTAGTGCATTCAAGAGCATTTTCTCATATTTCTACATCAAGTGCTAATGTAAAGAAAAATTAAAACATTTAAACATACAGGGAAAAATGTACCTTATTGACGACGATTTACAGCTCAAATCGCAGTAACGTCGCTGCGCAGTTAAGCCATTTTTGCTTAACCAGCGTTCCGCTATACCAATTTGTATTGTCAGTGAGGGAAAATCTTTTACGGTTGACTAGCGAGTTTGAACTCTGACGGTTATGTTATTAAGTTGCTTATGTAGTGGAGGAGTGGTTCGCCAAACAGCTCAGATGGGCTTGATGCAGAAATTGCATACCTTGTCATGTAAAATCACGTTTCCGAGTTCTTTCGGTTAATTTTACGTGGTTTTTGTATTTGATTAATTTTTAAACATCATATATAAGTGGGCCATAGGTGGGCCATGGCCACACAGGCCTCCTCTCACAGAGAGGAGGCCTGTGTCCCAGCAGTGGGAACAATATAGGCTGATGATGATGATGATGATGATATATAAGTGAATTCGAAACATTTTTTGCGGAAAGAAAAATTCGATCTTTTTTTTAAATAATAATAATTTATTTGTACATCAGAAACACACAAAATACATGAAATCATAAGAAACTATGGAGGTTGTACAATGATGTTTCCGACTCCTAAACTAGGTACGCAGACCAGTAGGGGTATTACAACGTCTTAAAAAAAACCAGGCTTGTTCCAGTGAGTGAACGAGATGGCGCTAGACGACTTGTATAGCTCTGTCACTTTCACTCGCCGAATGAGCCTGATTTTAAGACGTGTATTATCCAAACACAAATAGACACACTATTTGTGTTTGGTACGAGACAATGTGTGTGTGAGATATGTATGGCGAGTGTGATAAAGTGTGTGTGGGTGTGTGAGGGTGTGTGGCATCATAATCATGAGTTTAAAATTTAAATTAGTTCATGTTTCAATACGCAATATTTTTTGTGTTTCGTCATAAGATAAGGTAAGCAGCCATTTGAGATCGATCTGCGATCAGACATCACCGAATGACGTTTAAGAAGAATGAAAGATTCGTCCTTGCCGGGAATAACTGCGATGGCTTAGTTGGTCTACTTGTTCTGGTCTCTGATTCTCTGCTGATGGTAATATCGGGTCTTTTTCTGCAGTGTTTTTATTCACACTAGTCTGACAGTCCCTCCAGTGGGTTGAAGGACTGATTTGATGATTTTACTACGGAATAAAAAAACATACGCTACCTTACATATATGCACTCACGCCTTCTTTCAATGGGGGTAGGCAGAAACTACCGAGCGCGACCTGCTATCATCCTTAGGCTGTCTAAACACCAAAGCGGCGGCACGAAGCTGGCGGGTTTGTGCCGGTGGGTAAACCCCGACGGCTTTTGAATGTTGCGTTTCGGAAAACTTGGCCGGCGGCATGACAGTCGCGGCATGTCGTTCAAAATATTAGTGATTGCCGACTGCTCGCAGAAGTTGCGCGTGTTTTTCGAATTATTACTACGTATATTCATTATTTGAAATAGACAAGGACGATAATCTAAGTAAGCGGAAGCCGCCGCGCTGGCAAGCTTGTTTCAAAATAACCGCCGGCTTTGGTGTGTAGACACCTTTACAAACTTCTTTCGCCACATCCACATTCATAGGTAAGTACATCTGGTCATACACGCACGCCGATTGCAAGTACTACGCACCCAGCCTTTCTGAAGCACTTCACCAATAAGGTCAGTGTAGGTCTTTCTAGAGCGTGTCCCGGCGTTTTCACTTACTTCTGCCTTATAAACTCCTTTTGTTAGTCGCTTTTCACTCATCCTCTCAACATGACCGAACCATATACGTACGAGTATACATGCTGTGTCCAAAAAATAAGGTGACATTTGAATTTAAACTGCGTGCGTTGAAGGATTTGGAGTTTTTTTTTAGATTGATAGTACTGTCAGAGAATATTATTTGAACGTTATGTGTCGCTTGCGTAACGCTATCCGCCTAAGAAGGCCGTAATTGTGGATAGATAATTCGTGGTTTATACACCACGATAATGTACCATGTACCATCCCTATACTGCACTCGTAATTCGTGATAATTTTGCCAAAAACTCAACTCATATCGTTCTGCAACCACCGTATTCACCTGGTCTAGCGCCGTGCGACTTCTGGCTGTTCAGGAAGCTCAAAAGACGGCTCCGGGGCACCTTTTTGATACGTTAGAAGATTTTCAAGCCGCAGCGAAGACGGAACTGAAGGCCATCCCGTAAAGTGACTACAATCAGTGTTTCGAAGATTGGAAAATCCGTTGGCATAAGTGCATTGCATCGGGAGGGGATTACTTTGAAGGGTATTTAATTGATTTGGAAGAAATAAAGAATTTACAAAATAAATACAATGTCACCTTATTTTTTGGACACAGTAGTAAGCATACCCTTTTAATTATGACTACATCCTCTTTTAACCCGTAACATTTTTGTATAACCTCATTCCTCAGTTAATTATTCGCCATTCGCCACCAGTTAATAATAGTACATTATACTGAACAAAAGGTAGAATCACATACAAAACACATAATAAAATTGAATACAGCGGCAAATGGTCCGCGCCCCCCGCTATTAACACTAGCACTCATCTAATTTCACGCCTCGTCTGTACTTACTGTCAGGGCTGTCAGTCTACAAATGAAAGTCAGATGATTTTTGTTTATTAGTATATTTTTTTCTTAAAAAAATATCAATCTTCCAATCAAGAAGCATTTTTTCTCGTATCAGTTTCCATGTTGCTAATTAATTTATTTTTTTGTTAATTTTGGTAACGCATCTTTCTCTGGTACAATATTACATCAGGTGTACTTGGTGTCTGGCCCAGATTTAGGCCATGTTATAGAGCGAGGGGGAATAAGTTTCAGTCATCACTTTCTGTAATGCAGTAATGATAGCGAAGGAGAAGGCGCAATGCGTGAGACGGGGCAATTTCTGGACAGCGAGTAACTGGTAGCTTGCCGTGCAGTCTGATCAAGGGCCAGTCGATGGCGAGTCGTATTTCATGTGCACTTTTAGCAAACTGCAGCCCTGAAACGCAAAAGGCTACAGAAGGAACAGGCCGAACATCTTTTTTGTTTTTTTAATGCGCAAAACATCTTTCAAATCTTCGTCAGGACCGTCTCTTTTGAAATTGAAGATTCACTATGCTACGTTACAACGTAGAAGGTTAGACAGATGGTAACTTTTCGTTTATAGCTTTTCTATTTTGAAATTCAGTATTCATGTTCATATTTGTATTCTCGACTTCGTAGTGCTTGCTTCGAGACAACGAACTGACATAAAAGACGCGGTCGAATGAAAATATGTTGTTATTCAAATATGCTTTTATAGAATAGAAACATATCTATTCAAGTTGAGACATACATAGCAAAAACACTAGGTGTAAAATAAAAGGTATGTGACGAAAAGGGGACCGCTTTGTGGGATTGTCTTACTGTAAAAATTGACCTTCAAATGGCACTGATAAATGGAACATATTTTTAATCAATTACTGTGGTCTTTTTGATTAAATTTAGGGACTCACTACATCAGTTCGTTTGTATTTATTAACCTAACATTTCGACTTTTACGAGTACTTAAGACCATGAAAGATTTGACCATCTGAAAATGTGCTAATACTCGTAGTGGTACGTATATTTTATTTTAAACAGCTTATCCCATAATCCTATACGGGACAAGAGTTCATTAAGTTAAAGATTTGGGAGGACTTTGAACAGCAACAGGACAAGATGGGCTAGAAAAAAAAAAACCTAAATGTTCTCCTGTAAATCGTATTTTCGAAACAGGTAACCGCGACCCTAGAACTTACATAGCTATTGAAGAAATACCGTTGAATTGTTGATTTAAGTCAGTATAAGCAGGGTTGGCATGATTAAAACAAGTTGTTTTAAAACACCTGTTTAAAACAGTGTTTAAAACAGTTTGAAATTAAACAGTGTTTTTTATTACCCGTTTCAACTACTTTTCAAGGCAGATGAATGCATATAAAATGAAAATAAATTAATTTTCAGGAGTCAAAATAGTTTGACATAAAACCTTTTGAGTCTAATGCCATTGTTATGTCATATTTTTAACTTTTATTGGCATTGTAATGAAACAATGCATAAAATTATTGTAAAAAAAACATCACATGTTTTTTTTCCATTGATCATTTTTCGTAAAAATTTCATTACAAAGGGCGAATTTGAAAAGATGTAGTCTAGAAATGAAACATAATTGATTTATACGTTTAGACATCAACAAACAAGGTGGAAGAATTTAAAAAAAAAAAACCAGAAACTAAAAAAAAACAAAAAAAACACTTGTTTAAAACATTTTGAACTGTTTGTTTTATAAATTTGAAAAAAAAATTTTTTTTTTCCAACCCTGAGTATAAGTCTGACATTCCTTTCCACTCCACCCAGGGCGGGTCGAGGATTTGATTATTTTTAACCGACTTAAAAAAAAAGTAGGTTCTCAGTTCGACCTGTATGTATGTTTGTATGTATGTATGTATGTTTGTCCTCGATTATCTCGCGTTTGGCTGAACGGATTTTGATGCAGTTTTCAGGAAAGTGTTCATTACATTCTGGAGAAGGTTTTAGTATATAACAATAATGGATATCTCGTGAAGTTGCTCCGTTTTTGTTGCTTAATAAATAATAGGATTGTAGATTTTCAAAGAAGCCGATTTTATGAAGATTTTTGTTGAATATCTCAACTAAATAAAAAGGGAAAAATAAAAAACTTTTTGAAAAAAGGGAACCGACTTCAAAACCAAACACAACAAAAAACTATAAAATAACTTTGATTTCGGAAGGCGTTGCCCATATCTCAATGAAATAAAAAAAAAAATAAAGCCACCGACTTCCGAATGAAAAGATATTTAATATATTTTTTGTGTTTGGTTTTGAAGTCGGTTCACTTTTTTTCAAAAAGTTTTTAATAAATAAAAAAACTCTAAACTGTGGCGCCCCTAAAGCGTATCACTAATGAAATCGTTCAGATTAAAAAATAAACACATTTCCAATGTAATTACGGCATACGATATTCAGCACTAATACCAATTTGACGGTTCCAACGAATATCATTGATATTTTAATTGATCCTAATAATATGGAAATGAGCTTTCAGTGTTTTATCTTTAGGGTCAATTCACACTGAGAGGCGACGCTGCGCGCATAATTAAAAAAAGTAAAAAAAGCGATGCAAAATGTAACTTTATTTACTGAACGTTATGAAAGACATTTCCAGTATTCTCGCGTCACGTCGCATCTCAGTGTTTTCTGGTCTTTAAGTGTCGCTTAAACAACATTATTTTTTTATTATTATTATTATTAATATTACCTGGTTGTCCGTTCAAAAACATGCTCATTTCGCGTTACACCCGCATAAACCGCGTCTCCTGTGTTATACACTCGTGATAATAGTTTGGCAATAGGTACCTAACCGTACGGTGATTGTATTGTAATTAACTGGTAGTAAAATTTAATTAAAATATTTCTGAAAAAAAAATGTAACATGATGTAAAAATTATTGGAATACTGATTCTGAACAAAGTTTCGCATATACTAAAAATAATGTTTTATATAATTAATTTGTCCATGTATGTGGTTGATATTTTTTATGCTTAAGAACCACCCACCCTAACCACAAACTGCTGATTTTAAGCCTTTGATAAACAGGGAGCTTGTCGTGGCGCGACGCTAACGTGGTGTGTCCTTGGCGTGCTAACTTAGGTACTATCAAAATATGTATATGAAAATCATCAAACAAATACGCCTCACCAGCACCGTCGTTTACCGGACGATTTTCGTATTATTTTTAAAAAAAGTTAGGGCACGTTTCAGTTCACATCAATACGCGACGCGTGGAAAATAAAATTAGATTTTGTTTAGCGTCTCGCTGTCAACTGACCTTATGCACGCCAAGGACATGCCACGCTAGCGTCGCATCAAGCCAAGCCCACTGTTTAGCAAAGCCTTTAGAAAACAATCAATTTTGAATAGGTGTTCCATTTATGGCGTAGGTGACCACAAAAGAAGGATAAAAATTTTCAGATGTTTATTCCCTAGGAACAGGTAGGAGGTCGAAAGTTTACCGCGGGAAGTTTGTCATTTGTACCAATGGGAAAACCCATCGGGTATGCACTATACAACTTGTCTAAAAATGACAAAATTGTAAACAAACTCACTCTTCTATATTGTTTGTTCATCTGCCACAGTTCTTAGTTCTTTTATATGTTATAAGTGAAGATGTCGGTGTATTCATAATTCACAATCATTCATAGAATTTACATAATTATTTGTTTACTATACAATTTAAAAATAACAGAAGTCTCGAAATATCATACATAACCATTCAGAGAGTCATTACGTTCTATGTTCATTGTAAAGGACATACCAATATGGAAAGGTGCACTGCGTGTCACGGATTTGATTCCCGAACGGAACATTATTTTTATGATCATCAAGTAGTTATTTCGGGTCTTGGTATACTTTATGTTTCTAAACACACCCACGTTTCAGTAGAAATTTCTAGGGGGTAACATAGTTTTTTTTTACTAAGGTATTTTTTATATAGTGGTAAAATCATCAAATTTGAATGAGTCCACCCAGGGCAGAGCGGGAGGGACTGTCAGACTCGTACTGACTAAAATCCACGGTGTCCTTCAATTGCCTTTGCGTTCCAGGGTTACGGTAATTCGGTAAGTCCTGCGACCACGGCAGGCTTTGGCCCTCTACAGAGGGCCCCGTCATTATGCTGAAACTCGCGAGGCGCGCGTGGAACACAACGCGCCGTCGAACCGGGCATGGTCCATGGCCGGACAGCGATTCGCCCATTACTCGCTGCCCGCATGCCCGCACCTACGGTGGCCGGTGATATGGTAATTTATAAGCTAAAGCAAAATTTGGCATAACATGAATAATTTAAATATAAATACAGGATCGATCGCATTTTTTGCAGATTCTGCCTCCCAAGAGACAAAGGCATGAGTTTTAGGAACGAGAAATATGATAACCATAACGAACATAGAATCCCATCTCAAAAAAAACAGAATATCAGGGTAAAAGCAATATTCTATAACAGTTCGCAATCTCGATCACAATGTAAGACGAACTCGATATCACGTCGAACTTAGCTCATCATGATTGCAAGTTCGATAGTTACATAGATGAAGTCTCGCAGACAGACTAGTAAACTTCGTAATATGTATTTGTCTGCAGATAATATTATGTGGCAATTATAAGGAACCTATATAAGCTCGAGGCTAAATAATAACAGCCGCATAGGCCGATCTTCCGGGTTAAGCCGCGCTTGTCGAGGTTGGTCCGTGGATGGATGACCATCTGTCATTGCGAGTTTTCTCCGTGCCTCGGAAAGCACGTAAAGCAGTCGGTCCCGGCTGTCATTTGTAGATCTTTGACAGTCGTTACTGTTAGTCAGAAGCTCGAAAATCTGACAACCAGTCTTACCATAGGGTATCGTGTTACCCAGTTACTGGGTTGTGGAGGTCCGATAGGCAGTCGCTCCATGTAAAGTACTGATATTCAGCTGCATCTGGTTCGACTGGAAGCCGACCCCAATACAGTTGGGAAAAGGCTAGGCAGATGATGACTTATAAGGAACCTATAAAGGTTGATAACGTGTTCCTATACCGTTAATTTTAATCTTTTAAGTTTAAAATATTTGTAAGCTGGAAACAGCAGAATATTTGGACGTAATATTGTAAAGGGTCTTTCAAACAGGGCGGGTCTTGGCGGCATCTATCAAATGCGTTGATATTTCTTCAGGTACTGCCAAATCACCCTGGCAAGTTACACGTCCAAATAATAAAACTTTGTAATCAAAATGAGTATTCGTCAGTGCAAACGTTGCGCGCATTACGTTCTTTTTACGGCAGATGCGGTGGCCGTTCAAAGTCGACTCTCCAGCGTATGGTAGACTAGACTTTTTCTTGTGGGGTTTTTCGGGTCTATGCCAATCCGCAAACATCCGATGCCCTGAAAGTCAACATAACACAGACCATCGCTCAGATTCAGCCGGATATACAGTCGAGTAATTGAAAATTGGACCTCTCGAAAATCAAAATCAAAGCATTTATTTCAAGTAGGCCAGTTACAGGCACTTTAGAATTGTCATAGACAATTAAAGGAATATTAAGTATTATACACTAAAAAGTTATGGTTCTAGTACCGTAGATGCACGTTCCAAGTCGTCCGAAGTCGCAGGACATTTAAACTATGGTATATATTTCATAAATAATGGCATATTTGGGCCTTTCAAATAAAAAAAATCTTTGATATCTCACATACAGCTTGTTTTATTTAATTTCAACATCAACCCGTCCTTATGGAGAGACACTTTATGTAACACTTATGTATCAATATTCTGACAAATAAGCTTATTATTATCATAAATAACGTAAACACAAAAAAAAAAAAAAACAACAGTACAATGAAAGTATCTATCTCAATATTGATTAGAAATTGTTCCAAAATATACACACTTTGTCCCTATAAACGCTACTTGACTGCTTCTCATCAAAAACCCTTTTACCACATCAAATCCTGGGCCGATAACTCAACATGTAATCGGATACCTTGATTAAGTATTCACGTGTCGCCAACATTAGAACGGCATTACACGGGTCAACTAAATTGATTAATTTTGGTTGAAAGGGGCAGAAGGTATCGAATTTTCATTCATCTCCCAATTTCACTAGAAGTTGCCACAGAATCAGTTATAGAGAGATCATGGCTACATTATTAAAAAAATATGTAACTTTTTTTCTTTTGTTACCCTAACCAAAATTGACGAAGAAACAACTCACGATGATAAAATGTTACAGCCCTTATGACGTCACGAGCCCCCACTCCTGAATTTCGCAACGTTTTATCTTTGTCCTTAATCATTGATTTAAAAAAACATACGATTCCATAAACTTTCAACACTGTAACTAACAGACCAAACCGAATAATTTATTTATGGATTTACTCCGTGTCTTAGGGTGCGTCCACATCTGGCGAATGCGCCGCAAATGCGCAGCTCGCGCACCGTATGCGAGCTGCACGCGTACAGATCGCGCGCCGCGCGCGCGCCTTTTGGCGTACCAAACCATTGCTGTTACTGCGCGCGTGCAGCTCGCGCGCCGCTCGCAAACCGCGTGTGAGCTGCGCATTCGCGGCGCATTCGCCAGATATGGACGCACCCTTAGATGAAACGGTGAGCCGTTTTTTGCCCCACACTAGGAATTTCTCCCGAATCGGGGGTACATAATCTAACTGCTAGGACACAGGCCTCCTCTCTGTGAGAGGGAGCGGGCCATAATCCACCACGCGGGCCCAGTGCGGGTTGGTAGATGTCACATGTCTTCGAATTTTTGGTTGCAGGACATGCCAGTTTCCTCACGATGTTTTCCTTCACCGTTTTGAGAGCAGTGGTGATGAAATAAATTACACAAAGTAATGCGCCTGGCGGAGTTCAAACCCACGACTACAATTCGTAAGTCGCGACCGATACCACTGGGCCACCACTGCTCATAATAAATATACCTACAAACATAATATAAACTCACGGCCTATGAAAAGTGAGCACCCGGAATTTCTGAAAAACAGTCTTTCCAACGGTTAAAAATATTTGAATTTATCTGTAAATGCTTAGACTGACGGCTGACCCCAATATTGTTGGGAAAAGGCCAGACAGATCATAATGATTATCTCCCTTGTGAGCTACTAATTATACTCGTATAATTAATTCCTTTCTAGTACTATGTTAAAGTTTCACACGGTCTGCATTGAATGATTCACTTAAATGTGGTTTTAATTAGTTTATCATGATCAGTCTATCACCCTCCCACATAGAACAGGCGCCTTTTATAAAAGGCAGTGAGCCAATAGCATCACGCCGTGCGAGTTCAACTGGTTAGTTCAACTTAATTGAACCGTGGGATGCCAGCATTATCGGCCCAGCAGTCTTTTGCAGCAGGGGTTCTCAAACTTTTTCAGCTCGCGGCGCACATAGAAGTTAAGGGCGCTCCCTCACCGCGAGCATTCACTTGTAATGTAACGTTACAGATTCAAACATTCGAAGACAATAGAGCATCAAATTGCGCACTTTTATGTTACATTACGAGTGAATGCTCGCGGTGAGGGACCGCCTTTAGAATTTTTTCGCGACGCCCTAATAGCTAGTTGATATCAGATGAATAATAAAACAATAATACCTGGTTCCGAACTCCACGAAATTAGAACACGTGAATCTGGGTTTGTTGCTGCAAAAGAGATTCATGAGACTATCCTCTTCTTTCTGGTGAACATTTTACACATAATAGAATCTTGGTTACACGCAATATCAATCCGGAGAATGTTCGACCCTCGCGTCTCACGACGCGACGCCCCTCTGTAGGTACTCTCTGCGACGCACGAGGGAGTCGCGACACACAGTTTGGGAACCCCTGCTTTACAGTATTATGCATATGTGTCAAGTGTCAATCGTCTCTATTGTATTAGAGACCCTATACAAACACTGATTGACCTGTCCCTAATCAATGCTACGCGGAGGTTGACCTGATTGATATCGCTTGTATTATGCAGATTAATTTTGGGTGTGGTATGTGTGAAAACCTTTAGGGTAGATTACCTGTGTACTTTAAACGGTTTTGGGTTTATAAAGCATTAAAGTTTTGATATAGGTGTTATTTTACCATCGAATATTAATAAGAAAGGTTTAGTTTTAGATTGGAAAGTTTCACGATTGGCTGGATTGGATATTCCGAAATTTATAAATGTATCACAATCCAGTCTTATCCCGTGATCTTCATTTCATTGTGATTGGCATACTTGGATGCTAATTGGTCATGGGCAAAGGTAAATCATACAATTTTAATTTATTGTTGGTGATTAACGAGCTTAAAGGACTCAAAATGGTCTTTTAAATTTATTTCCGAAGGTGTGAGGTGTGTAACTGCAATGGAAAATCAGTCCAAACTGATTGCCGCAGTAAAAGAACTATTGATAACAACGCTGCGAGCCACTGCTCGAATTTTGTATGATATACAATAGTAGTTGATTAGGGGTAAATTTGTTTCATGTAGGAATTGAAGTCCCGACACACAGACAGCAGTCAATAGTTCAGTCACGCACCAACCGCGCCGTCAAATATTATAGCAGCTATAATCTATTTACGTATAAAAAAAAAACTATAACAATAGTCACGTTTTCGAAGACAATAATATTTCCTGTGTCAACCTTTAAAATATAGCAAGCTGTTACTACATTTGCAACCTTGCCAAACTTTATATAAACGGCATTTTCCAATGTATTCATACAAGTAATAGTTTCTGACACTCCAGCAGTGCAGCGGTAAGTCTCTGATGCTTTTGGCAGGCTTTTATTTTGGCAAGGGGTTACAGCGTGGTTGCTTTCGTTGCCAGCTGCTAAACCATTCATTGCAGGCTTTCAGTGTTACTGTTTATTGGTATTGCAAAATATTATAAAAGAGGAAATCTCGTCACCAATTTATTGATCCTTTCGTCGCGTAGAGGCTCCACACGAGACCACGTAATGTAATCATGCGTTGTATCAATTGAACTCCACATGATCCGTTGACTTGAGCGCAAAAACCAACACGTTTATTCCGAGAGCGAAGTAGGGCTGGGAGATGCGACGAGACGTGGCGAGAGCACCATGTACGCACTCGCACTTTGCCTGTCTCATAATGTCTCGCGGAGCGTGTATAGCCGCTAATAATAGGAAGATTTTCTTTTTGAGTTAAAGTTGGTGACATAAATGATAATTAAACTGAAACCTAGTTAGATTTTTTCAAAGCTTGCATTTAATTGTCGCGGGAAAAACGAACTAACGTGACCCCGGAACGTAAAGGGCTATTAAAGGACTCCGTGGATTTTAGTCAGTACAAGTCTGTTAGTTCCTTCGACAATGCCCTGGGTGGGAGGACTCATTTGATGTTTTTACCACGATAAAAAAAAGGTTACATTTAATTTTGACCACTGAGTAAGAGAAAGAGTTTGAGATCGATTTATGTTTACTGAACACAAAATGCAGATAACTAAATGTCATTCGTATAGCATGAAAATTGTTCAACTCACAAAACTATTGACGGTAGTAAAAAATGTCAAGCGCCTCCAAAAATTCCAGTATCTGTGGTCGATTTTTAACAGTTTGAAATACCGAAACTTCAAAAATTCGATGTTCCAAATTCTAAACCATCTGGCAACACCATCTGTTGTTATTATTTTGCTCTTGCCTAATGGCCCGTTGGCAGGCCAGGCCGCAACTGACGGTGTTTAGTCCATTTTGAGGCCGTTTTGTATAACTCTGTCACAAATTGAGGACGGGCGTGGAAAAATTGACTTGTATTTTCCACCTCTATTTTTCAATAAATTCGGAGTGTGTTCGAAAAAATTTCGCGACGTAAAATGTTGGAGAGAAATTCGGTTAGAGGTGCGTTGTTAGTTGGTTGTGAAGTTAAAATTAAATAAAATTTGAAAATTTCTTAGTTCATAATTAAGTAGTTAATAAAATGCATCTGAGTGTTTATATTATAGTGATACTTGATAATTTAGCACTGGTATTCTTAATGGATGAAGCTGAACTCAGCTTAGGAGAAGCAATTTGTCTACACTATGCCCCAAAGTCACATTAAAGTTATTTTATTTGAACAAATGTTGGTTACAAAGAAAACATACTAACACAATCATATATTAATTGGATTTAAGAAAAGTGCAACTATAGCTTAAGGGGGCCAACATAAAACTACCGAGGACCTCCTTGGTAGTTTAAGTAAGTTCTGTATGCTTAGTCGCAATTGGTGTACCTACACTAATTGCGACTAAGTATACAGGTTTATGTGCTGATAGAATTGAGGATCCACATCTAACAGAACATCAAGCATTCTCCGTTTTTAATTTTTTAAACTGAACAACGAATAGAGCCAAGCATAGAGCGAAATACGCTACGAATATTTTTATCACGATCTTTCTAAAAAACGCTCTAGTCGATGGTCGTCTAAATAGTTATCTTCGTGAAGATGTCAGACTTAACAGTCGGCTCAGCAAAAAGCTGGCCAAAACGCTCGTTAGAAAACTCGCTAAAACGCTCTCATTTGTTTTTTCTGAAATGGCTCATTACAAGTAAATGCTCAAGTTTATCTACTGATACCTTATGGTTAAGAATCATTTTGAATTGGTCATGACGACTGAATTTACATGAGCTGAGCAATTGATTTAAGTCGGGTCTTGCAATGTAAATCCCTTTTCTATTTTATTTCCATTACCGAGGGACCTAGGGTGTTAAAACACCCGAATCTGATCCTTACTCAAAACTAAATGATTTTATCCATGTTAACTACTCCTATCCAAATAACGATTAGAAAACAGGTCAATTTGAGTTACAACATAATTATAACTATAATATGGAGCTACTTACCAGGGCAACAAGGCATATTTCTATGTAGGCCCTTGACAGGTACTAAGTTGGTTAGATGAATCACGGCAATCGAAAGAAGTGTGCGAAATATCAAGCAAACATTTTGTTTTTTTTTTTATAGGTAAAAATAAACTAGATTGGGTTTCTAGGGTTAATGGTCGATCCACAAATAACGTAATACACTCAAAGAACAGTAATACAAGGGTACTATTAAAAAACCACGCTATGCACGCTATGCCTTCAATTAACCGAACATTAGTGTACGTAACTGTAATATTAACAGTTTGACATAAAAAATCCTAATGTCGTAGCACTAAGACTGAAATTCGTACCACTGATGTGCGGCTAGGTGCTTTCCTTTGCCATAAATCACCATACAAATTAGTTACGTTGTAGAACGAAGTTGACACACATGGTCTTAAAGAAACGTCAACTTAATTAAAAGTACACATGCAGCAGGTTCATACAAAGACAAGGGCAGTGCTGAAGCAATTAAGTAATTTTTATTACACATCAGGTTTATGTGAAAGCTTTTTATGACAACCCTAATTAAGAAGCCACTAGCTTTTGCCTTCGACATTCTTGGCTAAGCTTGGCCCCCGATCCACAGCATCGCCAACCCGCGCCATTACTATATTTTCGACATGCAAAAATATTTACCTCAACTAATTTTCACCATAAAAATATTAATTTTATATTCTACAGCACTCAGGAATAATGTAACTATCTTCCAGATGATTTTTTTGAATTCGGTCATTAGTTCTAAAAATTATCTCTTACATTTTTATAAACATATTATACCTCTATTATAATGCCGAATACAGTACCTAAAACCATAAGAACATATTTTGTTACATATTTTTGCAAATAAAAAAAAAATTCATTCATTCACAATATTATTTAAATAAAAGAGGAATTAAGTAATAACGCAATACAAACCAAATTTCGAGGTTAAGTAACATTTACAGAGGTACGATTCGTGGATGAGTTGAGATGATTTATTACGTATCCACACCAGTCATAACCTGGTTGGAAAATCAAAGGTCTAGCGACGCTGACGGTCTTACTAAGCAGCATTATAGTAACCAGTAACTGAGTCATGGATCTTAGATTTTCAGATAAACAAGTAGTAGAGTTCCCGAGGAAAACAACAGTAATGTTTTTATGATAATAGGTGGCGCCATGTGTAGCCGAACTGTTTATGAAATTCTAAAATAATGCAAGGAAAGCCGCAGGTAACATCAGTCAATTATGCAACTCAGCCTATCGCAGTCCACTGTTGGGCCTGGCCTCTGTCACGCAGCGCTACATCACCCAGTCTTCTGCCTTGTTCCGTATCCCAGCCATCTTCTTAACACTAAGACCACACTAAACGAGAAATTCCGTTGATTATCCCGTTAATGGACGTTTATACGAATATTTAAAGATCAGTAAAAAAGGTTGTATTAAAATATTGATTATTCCAGGTTTTACAAGTACTGATACGAGTAATAAGGGCTGGAATATATTTCCTCATAACTAGATACGTTAATTCTGAGACAGCATTCTACCAAACTACTTCCTTGTGTCCTCGCCTTTAGTTGTCATTATACGACTGTTTGCCCGCCTTTGACTCGGCAAACTTCTTTGTTCCTTTGTAAGAAAAACAATGTAATAGGCCTGATATAGTATGAATAGTGATATAGAGCGCTTATGAATATTTATTGTGTGGAGCAATAAACTAAATCATCAATAATGAACCTATATCAAGTTTAACACTTGGGGGTTGACGTTCGCAGGACTGTCTAAACAGGTAACTGTGGCCCTGGAACGTAAAAGGCTATTGAAGGAACACCGTGGATTTTAGTCAGTACGAGTCTGACAGTCTGTTTTGCTCCATCCAGGAAGGGGGAGGATTCATTTGATGATTTTACCAGGGCAAAAAAGGGGGGTTTTCATGGGTTGATTTTACATGTACGGCAAGACACCAAATCGCATCTTGTATAAATCGAAACGCCACCCTATTTGCACTAGTCGACAAAAATCGCATGCGGCTTTTTCATTACAACACCGAAGCTGCGATTCGACTGAAGCGGAGCGGAGCAGAGCCGATCGGAGCAGAACGGAGCGGAGCAGAGCGGATCGGAGCAGAACGAAGCGGAGCAGAGCGGATCGGAGCAGAACGGAGCGGAGCAGAGCGGAGAGCGATTCACCAATCACATTACTATCTCATAGTAGTTTCCAAGTAGTTAAATAACAGGGCTGGACTATTTAAAGCATAGATTATAAAATTTTGCAATAAAACAGGTAAACTTGAACACATTGTCATATTCATACTCTGATGCATCCACAAGGTCAATGGACAAGCGACAATTGGGCCAATGTTGTAATTATTTTTCTTCGTTAATGCCAATAAAAGCCAAGAGGCTTACTCGCTGTTTCTTAGAATGTGAACACTAAGAAATGTTCGTCGTTTCTTGTAATGTGAATATTATGTTAAGATATGAAGATAGCGCTTAGAAAAGGCATAATCAGCCACTATTGTTTCCACTGTTGGGACACAGGCCTCCTCTTACGGCTGTAGACTTAAAGTAGCCATACACCATCCTGCCTATCGACGATCGATTTGACGCTTTTTTTTTTTTTTTTTTTTTTAGCGTGGTAAAATCATCAAATGAGTCCTCCGGCCCCGGGCAGGGCGGGAGGGACTGTCAGACTTTTACTGACTAAAATCCACGGTGTCCTTCATAGCCTGTTTCGTTCCGGGGTTACGGTAAGGAAATAATCCCGCGACCCCGGCAGGCTTTGGCCCTCTGAGAGGGGGGCCCCGTCATTATGCTGACGCTCTTTGAGGCGCGCGTGGGACACAACGCGCCGTCGACCCGGGCATGGTCCTTTGTCGGGCAGCGAGTTGCCCTTTACTCGCTGCCCGCATGCCCGCGCCTACGGTGGCCGGAGATCGTCTGCTGACGTCCGACGCCGCGGGCGCCTACCACTGCGGTTGGGGCGGAGGGAGGACGCTGTCCTCTCTCGCTCGCGGCCCGCCTCCTCCTTCACGAGCATTACTGCCTCGCAGAAGGAGCTGATCGCTTCCCACTCCGTCTCGCCCCGCAGCATGGCCGCAACCAATGCCGGGCGCGAGAGGTCTCCGCCTATCGCCGCCGTGAGGACACGTCGGTGCACCGCCCAAGCTGGGCAGTCTTGCACCGTATGCTCTACTGTGTCCTCCGGGCGATCTTCGCAGTGGTGGCACCCGGACGTTTCCTCCTTCCCCATCAGGCACAGGTACCTCCCGAAACTTCCGTGTCCGGTGAGGACCTGCGTCATCCGATAGGTCAGGACGCCGTGACGTCTCTCCAGCCACTCCTCAAAGAGGGGTCTTACCGCCGCAATTGCGGCGTGCCCATCGATTTGACGCTTGCAATTGTTTTGTTGTATTTGATGGCATGACATGCCAATTTGATAGGTCATCAAATCGATTTGACACAACGTCAAATCGGCAGCAGTGATGCATTTGGCTATTATTCGGTGACGACAGCTACAATTTTATAAATTTGTAGCTATCGGTCACCGAATAATAGCTAGATCTAGCTATAAAGTTGCTAAGTTGGCATCGCTGCTGCAGATTTGAAGTTGTGTCAAATCGATCGTACTATAGGCAGTATGGTGTATGGTGTATATGGACGAACTGCCAATTTGAAACAATTGCAAGCGTCATACGATAGGCAGGATGGTGAATGGTTACCATTAGTGTGGGATGGTACATGTCACTTGTCTTCGACTTTTTGTATTTGTATGAAGGCCGGTTTCTTCACGATGTTTTCCTTCACAGCGGTGGTAAATGCGTCGTCGGACTGGGTTTAAACCCACGACCTACGAATCTTTAGTCGGGCCCGCTACCACAGGGCCACCACTGCTCCTCAGCTGCTTAGTTTAGTGCTTACATAATTATTATCCTAATGGTCTTTTATCAGGGGGCACCGCAAAAAGGGATGGTGCGGCCGTATCTTCGTTTACTCGAGGCATTTCAGGCCATTTTTAATTATTTACGACTAGTTTATTATTTTAATTTTTTTATTAAAAAGGTAAAAGTAAAAAAAAACACATTATGTATAATATTAAGCAAAATATAATCAACTGCACGCATGTATATATTATGCAGGCGTGAAAAGGCATGTAGAACACCGAGTACACCCGATTTACTCCAATTAGTATCAAACCATTCTAAGAAGGAGAGTAGTTAATTTAAATACAAAAAATTAACCCCTTTTAAAACTGTACTCTTCTTTTAACCCTCCAAGATAGCAATTTTTTTTAATAAAATATTCATATATTATTTTATTTCACAATTTAAATAACATTAATATGTAAAATTTAAATTGCAGCAACCTACATGAGCAGTAGTGGAATAATTGTAATATAATACATTACAATACATTTTCCAATTTATTCGAAACGGTTTGTAAAATACATATCCGAATTTTCCGGTATGTAACTGGGCAACAATAAAAGCAACATTTATTCGGAATTGTTCGTTCATAAGCTGTAAATTTTACACGAATGAATATTATTGATGATATTTTCAACAGTAAGTTTAATCATATTTACTCGTAAAAGCAAACCACGTTGTGGTATTCTGTTGGGGATCCGTGAAAGGTTTCAATCATCATCAACACAAGGCCTCCCCTTTAGATCGCCACGCCTAACGACAATTCTCAACTTCCATCCATTACGCATTACGCAACTCTCACGAAGTTTTCAATATCTGGTATTAAATGAAACATCTGATGACACGGACGGTCCGGGGACTTAACTTGGAAGGCTCGGTCAACACCTTTAAAAAATCAATTTCCATTGCACGAGAGGTGCCAAAAAATCTGCATGTCAGGTTATGTAATCGTAGAACATAGCAGTTACACAAAAACATTGCTGGAACTTTGCCAGAGGGATAACGGTTGCCACGTGGAGTGGGGTCTTTATTGCGATGCTAGCCTTACTTTGTTGTTGTTCGCGTGACTTTGACCCTCGACACATCGCGTCATATTGACGTCTATAACTTGCGTCTGTATAATATTTATGCACTATATTATTATAATCCCATACACACAACACCTGCTGACCCCCGACAACTACTTGTAAGTCTTACTACAAATATTTGAGAGAATCGAACCCACGTCAACGCAATACTGCAGTCAATCGCTCAGCCATTGTACCTACGGTGTCGCATTACAACGGCAAACGTTCTTTGTTAATGAACGAAGTCCTTCACATTATTACATTTTATAAACCATCATGCAAATTATTAAGGGTCAATTCACATTTCAATAGAGCGACCAAAATATAACTTTATTCTTTAAACAAAAACTGAAACAGTCATTTCCAGTATCGCCGCGTCGTCGCGTCGCGTCTCTGTGTGTTATACTGACCCTATGGTTCTAAAAAAGCCATACTCAGCTGACATGCGGCTGTCTCACCATTTCCGTATCCGGGAAAAAGGGATATGTAATCGTCTTACAACGTCCATCCGACAGTATGTCTGTTTGTCCGTAAGAAGGTATCTATTTCTGGACGAAGTCAACGTAGAAAATGTATGCATTAAACTCCTTAACTTAGTATCACCCCATGTTCAAGTTAGAAACATAAGAAAACATCAAGATTTATAAACTATTCGACTACTGTAAGGGGGAAACTGTGACACCGCCATATTTTGACGCCCTTTTTGAAGCGCCCCATGTTGTCGTAAAAAGGAACCTTTTTAAGTATAAGTTTATTTTTTTATTAGGTACTGTTTTCCATTGTCGCCAAACTGGCTGTCTACGACGCCATTTTATGAAACGTGATCAAAGCTTTTAATTGCGACGTCAAAATCAAAGAGAGTTTAGCGTTTTTTTTACAATAAAAGGAATTGTGTGACTACACCCTTACTACACACTCCGGCTTTTGTGTGACTCACTAAAAATATAGTTATTCAAGTCATGATACGGAAATTCTTTCTTTTCGTATAAAATATATATTATTTTTCCTGTGAAAGCTGCTTAGTCATTTTGTGCGAAAATCGGTATATTGATGCCTTAAGAGCGCTTATTCTGAAAGTTGGCAACGTCGCAAATAGTTGTCAAATGTTAACAAGTTTTGATTCATTTTACAAATTTTCTGTATGAAAATAAGAAATATGGCTCTGTACTGCATTACAAAAGGAATGCAATAATTAATATCGTAACACCGAATAAATAGTTTTAGATGTAAAAAAAGTTTTCTACAACTGAAACGGTTACTGTTACGGTACTGCAACAAATTCAGTGTTTTAATTGCATTCCTATATCAATTTTCTAGTGCACTACAGAGCCATATTTCTTATTTCCATACAGTAACATTGCCAAATTAATTAAAACTTGTAAATATTTGACACCTATTAGCGACGTTGCCAACTTTCTGGATATGCGCCCTTAATACATAGTCATTTTTTCTATGAATAATAAAATGTTGGTTCATAGAGAGTAAACTTAGTTTCTGCGTGAATTTGCGAATTAAGGAAGGGTTCGGTTATCTTTGCGGGGGGATTTAAATTAAAAGGAGGTGTTTTTTTTTCCCTACAATAATGGCCAAACCGTGTACCTCAAGGAGAAAAGTACGAAATTATAGGAAAAAAAATCGTAGATTTTGAATAAAAATATGTTGGATTTTTTCGCGCATTTGTACCACCAGAAATTGTCGATCAAAGATGTTAAAACTTGCAACCCAAGAATTGATTTTCAATCTAGCAATGTCATACGTCTCCGACATGATGCGTTTCGTTACTTCATTTATAAACGTGTGAAAACCCAAAAATGTACTTTATAGAATTTATTAATGTATTTCGAATAAGTTTTAATTACTAGAACACATTTTTGTGAATAATCACGGGAAAAAGAATTAAAAAAAAATACATTTATTTCACATTTCGTATTATTTTTTGCGTTTGGTTATCTGCCGGCCAAAAGCCAGGGTTCCCGACCTAGGCCGATAGTTTTTTTCTATTGTTGTTGATATTCATTACTGTCAAAAAGCTGTCAAATAATGAAACACCGATGTCATATTTTGACGTGATTATGACAGATGAAACAGATTGACAGCCGTAAATGCTGTCATAAACGTTTCTTTGAACGCAGTTCCGTTGCGAAGTAGTGTTTTTTCATATACTTTTATTTCTTTTTCTATCTAGTATTGAAGGATTTTAAATACTGCTAAAAATACTAATTATTGGAAGGGATTTTAATAGTAATTTGTACCTCGGTACATGTTTGGGCCGAAAAAAAACACCTCCTTTCCTCCCGCTTAGGATGTAACGGGACTGTCAAACTCTTAGTACCGTGTTCCTTCAAAAGCCTTTCCGTTCCAGGGCGGGGTAAGAACCGCATTAAAGGCAAGAAATATTATAGTAGGTGGTGGAAATAATTCTATGAAAAAAATTCAAAAGAAAATCTAACTAAATTATTTTTCACCACGCGGATACTGGATCTGATAGATTCTCAAAATTTCTGCTGAGAGCGAAGGGTTGACAAAGTAGGAAGCCAGGAGGAATAATTCAGTTTCATGCAAATGGCTGTACATACCAACGTAACGCCTTCAGCGGCTCCCACAAGCTGGTGCGACCTCGAGAAGGCGGGTCACAATTTTCCGTGGTCCAGGTATCACCAAATCACACAAACACTTAATGTTCGTACGAGGTCTGTCTCTTATTCTTATTTGGTGCGCACGCGTTATAATCAAGAGATGATTCGCGAATAATTATGAAGCTGAAGGACGTGCGTCTATTGTCCTTCATGTGCGGCGAAGAACTGAAGCTGCGGCCCATTCAAGGGCACGTTGAGGTCGCGCGCGCAGCGCCACAGGAGCGGTCGCCAGCGCGTCCAGCGTACATCGATACACACATATACCAATTTACAAAAAAAAGAACCATCCCCCCGGCCTTCAGGAGTTTGAAGAAGTCCTGAACCAAAGAGTCAGGGAGAGTTATAGCGAAGCGAAAGCGGGATAAAGTGGAGAGTACATCCAGTTAGCT
The DNA here is from genome assembly GCA_954870645.1 of Agrotis clavis. Lineage (NCBI taxonomy): Eukaryota > Metazoa > Arthropoda > Insecta > Lepidoptera > Noctuidae > Agrotis > Agrotis clavis. The sequence goes on from OX940925.1 coordinate 10,066,928, forward strand.
TAAATGGATGACCCTTATAAGAAAACGGTAAAAAATAATGATTAAACTAAGGCATATAACTAAGGGGAGCCTAAATGGCTTATGTAATAACTATTTATTAAACTATTATTGAGAGGGTAAAACGCAGAGTTTTACCACAGGTCGAAGATAGGTGCCATTTCGTGTGCGTACAGTAGCTACTCTGACTACTCCATCTGAGGAAGGTTTGACGTCATCGATAACACCTATGGGCCATTGTAAAGGCGGCGAGTTTTCGGTTTTTATAAGAACTATAGTACCTTTGGTTACCGGATTAGATTTGGTGTTCCACTTAACACGAGATTGTAAAGTGTTTAGATACTCACGCCTCCACCTATTCCAATATCTCTGAACTATGGCATCGAGTAAACGTTTGTTGCGGATCAAATCCACCGAATCTAAGCGCGGGTCGGAATGAAAGGAGTCTAGCGGACCAAAGGTCAAAAAATGCGCGGGGGTTAGAGCTTCGGGCTCTGCGGGGTCAGAACTAAGCACGGTTAGCGGTCTAGAATTGATCATGGCCTCAACCTGTGTGAGGACAGTAAGTAGCTCCTCGTAGGTGAGTAGAACGTCGCCTATAGTGCGGCGGAGATGATTTTTTACGACGCGGATTTGACTTTCCCAGCAACCACCGAAGTGGCTAGCGGTAGGCGGGTTCAGGTGCCAGCTTATACCTTGATACAATGTTTCCTGTTCAAAGGAATCACGGAAGGCTCTAGCTTTAAGAAATCCATTTAACTCATCGAGCTGAGCTTTCGCTCCAATAAAATTAGTTCCATTATCGGAAAATAAGGAAACAATTTTGCCACGACGGGATATGAAGCGTCTTAAGGCGCGAATAAAGGACATCGAATCCAACCCAACTGCAACCTCGATATGACAAGCTCGAGTAACAAGGCAGGTAAAAAGACATATGTATGCCTTTTCCTTACGAGCACCACGATACCTACTTAGTAGACAATTAATTGGACCCGCATAATCCACTCCGCAATAGAAAAAAGGCTTAGCTTCATTGACACGGGGCTCGGGAAGAGCTGCCATATAGGGCGTTTCTGTGCGAGGATTAGTCTTGAAGCAGCGGTTACATAAGCGGAAGCGTTGTTTCACCGTGCTGCGTCCAGAGATAATCCAAAACCTTTGACGTAACAGCGAAAGTAATAATTGTGGACCGGCGTGTAGGTATTTTCGATGGTAGTAATCAATTATCAAGTTCACAATATGGTCCCTTTTGGGAAGCAAAATTGGGTGCTTGCTATTGAACTCTAGCGAAGATTTTTCCAACCGGCCACCAACGCGAAGAATGTCATTTTCCAGGAAAGGAGATAGCGGGAGAAGCGACTTAGATACCTTGTGGCCTTTATAAAGCGCGTTTATGTCGCTTGCGAAATATTGTTGTTGGAGTGCCTTTATAACGGCAGTCTCCGCAAAATCTAGATGTGAAAGCATCATTCTATCGGAACGCGGGAGCTTTCCCAAAAAACGGTAGATATATACTATAATGCGAAGAAATTTAGACCAAGAAGATACGCGTTTAGATATTGTGCAGAGGAAAGGTTCCGGCACATCAGTAGTGATAAAAACATTTGATTGTTTTTTGAGCTCTAAAAGCTTTTCGTCCTGCGCGGGGTCAAAGGTGAATCGGCTGATTGGCCAAGTGTGCACTGGGTCACGAGCCCACGTGGGGCCGTGGAGCCATAGTGGATGTTCCATCAATTGAGCGGGAGTGAGCCCACGACTTATGCAGTCGCTGGGGTTCTGAGCGCTTTCACAATGATAAAAGTGTTTAGAATTAAGATTTTCTTGAATTTGAGCGATGCGGTTCGCAACGAAAGTATCGAAGCGATGCGGAGACGAGTGAACCCAATGGAGGGCCACGGTCGAATCAGTAAAAGCGAATATTTCGTCAATGTGACAGCGGGAAGAAATAATATCGATTACAAATCGAAACAGTTTCGATAACAATAAAAGTGCGGAAAGCTCCAGGCGAGCTAAAGTTATATTACGCAGGGGAGCTACCTTGCTTTTGGCACCAATCAAGTTGACCTCGTTTGGTCCAGAAGCGGGATGTATACAGAGGTACACGGCAGCGCCCATCGCTTTCTCGGATGCGTCTGCGAACCCAATCAGAATAACGCGGGATTCGGGCACAACACCGAGAAAGCGCGGTATTTTAAAGCTTTGTAAAGCGGGAAGCTCAGTGAGGAAACGATTCCACGCCATGCAGATGTCACGTGGTGGTGTATCATCCCAATCGATTTTCGGTATCGCGGCCCAAAGGGCTTTTATCAAAAGTTTTGCATGTAAAATAACGGGAGCACAAAACCCATTAATATCCCATAACCTAGCGATCGTGGAAAGCATAAGTCGCTTGGTACATTTAGACTGCGGGTTAAATTTAATAGCGATCGAAAACTCATCTTCAGTCGGGGACCAAATTAGGCCTAACAACTTCAGGTTGTCTTCTTTATCAAATTCAATATTTGAAGATAAGCGGTTGTTTATTGGAATCGATTTCAACACCTCCGACGAGTTACTCACGAATTTGACTAAGTCGAAGTTGCCACGTTTGAATAGCTCAATCAAGTCTAGGGCGAGCTGAGTCCCCTCTTCGGCGGAGGCCACGGACACCCCCAAATCATCCATGTACAAATTATTACTAGCGATTTCCGAAGCGAGTGGTAAATCAGTTTCATCTTGAGCTAATTGCTTTACTGTTCTCATGGCAAGGTAAGGCGAACAACGTAAACCAAAGCAAACGCGGTTAAAATGATACAATTGTGCGTTTGCGTCTTCGTCAAATTTATAAAGAATGTTCAAAAAACGGCGGTCTTCTTCGCGAATTCCGATGGCTAAAAACATTTGTTTAATGTCGGCGGTCAGAGCAACAGGAAATAGTCGAAACTTTAAAATAATCGCGGTTAAATTAGCTTGTAAATTTGCGCCAGAATGTAAACAATCGTTTAACGATATATCAGAATCGATGCACCTTTGAGACGCGTTCAAAACAATTCGCACCGGTTTGTCCAGTCGTGTAACAGCATGATGCGGTATGACGTAATATTCCTTATCAGTTGTCGACGCGGGAGCGAGCGAAATGATGTTACGTTCGAGATAGTCTCTCATCACGTTATCATATTCCGTTTTTAAAGCGGTATTAGTCTGAAACCGACGTTGTAGACTATTAAAGCGGCGGGAAGCTATAGTTATAGAATCGCCCAGCAACGAAGTTGGTTGCGAAAAGGGCAAAGCGGTGACGTAACGTCCGGATTCATTGTCGCGGTGTGTGTTCGACACATAAAATTCCTCACATTCTTGATCGGGTTTAGAAATGTGAGTTTTGCTAGGTATTGACTCGAGTTGCAAAAAGTTTGCAAGTAAAGTTTCGATAGATTCCTCACTAGATGAAAAAAATGTCTGGCTAATCGGTGGGCTATTATAGTGACAAGGTAGTGAGGCGATTGACCCGAAAACTAAATAACCGAAGGCGGATTCCAGTACATCTGGTTTTCCAGGCGGTCCTAATAATCTTCCAGGTCGCAAGATCTCCATGAAAGTATCAGCGCCTAACAAAAGATCTATGTCGGCAGGAGTCTGGAAGTTAGGATCGGCAAGCGGTAGCTTGTCTAAGTAGGTCAAAGACGAAATGTCAAACTGACAGCTCGGTAAGTCACTTGAAATCGTCTTAAGAACTAGCGGTTGTATCGGCAAGCTAAAGGTTTCATCATATTTTGAATATAAAGTAATGTTAGCGATGCCGGAAATAGCCTGAGTGCAGTTGCCTAATCCGTTCACTGACCTGTCAGAACAATCATTAAAGATGCGAATACCTACTCGTTTACAAGCGCGGCGGGTTATAAAATGGTTTTGAGAACCATTATCAATCAAAATTCTAAGTTGAGCAATCGATCCGTCCCTGCACTTGACGTCAGCGAGGGCGGTACCTAACAAAACGTTATTTGTATTTCGCGGGTTTTTATTACTGGCACTCATGCTGCAAAGGGCTACCGTGTTGTCTACTTGTTTATTAGAAACCGAGTTCGAAGACGAGCTGGAAGACGCGTTATGTATCGGATCCGTAGATCCTGCACTACTCGATGCCTTATCGCCTGAGGTCAATGACTCATTCGACTCCGGGAAGTGCAACAAAGAGTGGTGGAATTTCGAACCGCACTGTTTACATGTCGACTTCGACCCACAAGAATGGGTGTGATGTTGTAAACTCAAGCAATTTACACATGCGCGAAGTTTTTTAATGTAATTAAAACGTTCGCGAGGAGCGAGCGATTTAAATTTCGAACATGAATAAAGTCGATCATGATCCGACTTCTCACACAATGGACAAGTAGCTTTGTTATTGTTTACCACAAAAGAGCGGGCGGTGCTTTTATTCGACGAGCTACTTGACGCGTTTTTATTACCTTTTGCAGACGAGGTATTTGCATTGGTGTTGTTATCACCTGTCCGATTTAAAACTTTTATGCGGTCACGGACAAAAGAAATTAAGCTATCGAGTGTAGGTATATCTTTACCTCTGTTCTCCATCTCAAACAGCTGTGTGGTTTCTTTGTCTAAGCGTTGAGACAATGCGTGTAATATTATGAAGTCACACAAGTTCGGTAATTTTAAATTATTCAGTGCGAGATACGAGTTCGAAAATTGATCGATTAAAGTCTCTAAATTATCAGCTGTAGCGGAAGGAACGGGTTTTAATAAAAACATCTGATCTAGATAAGTGACAGCTAAGTTTCTCTTATCTTGATACCTGTCTATTAGTGCGGAATAGATCGTATGGTAGTTTTCCGCAGATGGAATAAATCCCGCGTAAACAGATTTCGCTTTACCAGTAAGTTTACTGGCCAGATAAAACATGCGTTCTGTATCGTTAAGCGACGTGTTTAAATGTACAGCGCTTTGAAACGTGGCATAAAAAAGCGGCCAATCTTTCGAACTACCATCAAACTCAGGAATTTCGATGCGAGCTAACCTTACGTTGGGTGCCGAGCTATCGTTGTTTACATTAGGTTTAGTCATACTCGAGCTCGACTTGGGTTCTAATTGAGAATGTTTGCGTTTGACGCGGCAATATAAATCCTCAAACGCAAGCCATTTATTGAAGTCAGGTTCGGATTCTTTATCCATTTTCAACGAAAGCGTATTAATGTCAGATAAGCATTGTTGAAAATTACTGCGAACCTCATCTAGGGTCACAATTGAACAAAGAAAACTGTCTAATGTACTAGGATCGTTCAAATTACGCGAAAGATCGTATGCATTTTGCATACGTTCGAAAAATACCTGTCGTTGGCATTCTAGTATTTTTAACTTCTGTTCATTAGACGACATTATTAATTGTTAGCGGGTGGATAGTTAACAAAGAATGTAGGTACCTAGGTAGTTTAGAGATAGCGAAATGCGATGCGAAAACTATAAAATATGTGATGTTATGTAAATGTTTTTAAAGCGGTAACCAAAGGAGTTCCTCTTAATATCTTTGGCTTAGATTAATCTAAGATCTTTGGTATGAAAATGAGAAATACAACGCGCGACACACACAAAGTGGCTGCCTACCTTCGTAGTAAAAAATGCAGATTTTGATGCGGACTGGTAAAATAAATGATAAGAAAAGATGAAATTATGAAAATTATCAAAATCGGGCACGAAGGACCATTAAGTGGTGGAAATAATTCTATGAAAAAAATTCAAAAGAAAATCTAACTAAATTATTTTTCACCACGCGGATACTGGATCTGATAGATTCTCAAAATTTCTGCTGAGAGCGAAGGGTTGACAAAGTAGGAAGCCAGGAGGAATAATTCAGTTTCATGCAAATGGCTGTACATACCAACGTAACGCCTTCAGCGGCTCCCACAAGCTGGTGCGACCTCGAGAAGGCGGGTCACAATTTTCCGTGGTCCAGGTATCACCAAATCACACAAACACTTAATGTTCGTACGAGGTCTGTCTCTTATTCTTATTTGGTGCGCACGCGTTATAATCAAGAGATGATTCGCGAATAATTATGAAGCTGAAGGACGTGCGTCTATTGTCCTTCATGTGCGGCGAAGAACTGAAGCTGCGGCCCATTCAAGGGCACGTTGAGGTCGCGCGCGCAGCGCCACAGGAGCGGTCGCCAGCGCGTCCAGCGTACATCGATACACACATATACCAATTTACAAAAAAAAGAACCAGTAGGCCTTCATTCAATCTCCATCCTCCAATTATAGATATGACTGCAATGAACAATATGTGGATACTAAAAATATAATTATAGAATGAATAATCGAAGTGAGCGAAGTTTCTTTCAGTAATTTGTAAAATCATTATTCACTACCTTACCGTTTCAAAAATAATTAAATTGAAGTCAGTTTTTAATTCGACCAACAAGGACTCATTTTTCTTTTTTGTGTTAAGACTGTCGATGTTTCTTGAAACAAGCATCATTCACGAGAAGCCATAGAAATAGAAAATTCTACAAAAAACACACACATCTCTTAACAAAGCTGGTCGTGACTAAGTCATTATAAAGATTGTCTATACTGATGCGACAGCTGCGAAATTGCTACGGTTATAGCCTGTAGTTCCGATCGTGTGCTATAGCCTTTATTGAGCGCCATTCGAGTGTGCCAAGGGTGGTTTTGTGAGCAATACAATCCTAGAAATTGATACTTTGTAGGCTGTCGCGGTCAGGACATCAAAATAGATTGGATATTGTGGAACGTGTGCTTTCTGTTGTTAGTTTTTAGGGTTCTGTACCTCTTGAACAAAACCCTTTTTGTTCGGAAACGCGTTAAAGTTTAACAAAGCTGAACTTCTTACAAATGCTCAGTACTATAAACACTGTGTCCGGTTCTAGTCTGTAAAACGTGAAGGGAAGAAAAAACAACAATGGCTACCATTCAGGAGGGATTGGGCTCCGACCCAATTTGTAGAATAATTTTATTGACAGAATTAAGCAAGCTACCTCCCCTTTATGTTTATGCAGATTGAAGCCGAACACATGAGAAAATGAGAAATATTGTATTAAATTAAATATTATGAGAAAATAAATAAATAAATAATAATAATAACATTGAATAATAAAACTAGCTGTTGCCCGTGTTTTCACCCCCCTGCTCGACTCTTTTCAGCGTAATGTTTTAGCCTATAGCCTTCCATGATAAATGCATAACACAAACACAAAATTTTTACAATTCGTTCCTGAGTTTAGCGCGATCAACAAAAGAAACTCATCAGCTTCATAATATTATGTAGTATAGATTTATAAACTTAAAAATATAACATAACAAATAATATATAGAACAGATGACCACCACGGCAATGCCAAAATAAATTACCAATGCAGATCCGTCTGGTCGCGAGTGGTTTGTATAAGCCAGGCTTTTGTTTACATATGTGCATACAGGATGCCCAATTTACATAGACCGTGACTCGTGAACTGCCAGCGAGAGATCCGTATTGGGATACCTTTTTATTCCAAGTACGTGTTTCGGATGTGGAAGAAAATTTTAGCGAGATTGTTCGTGTATCAATTTGTCGGTTACATATTTTTTGTTGGATCAACTTTTATTCCTATTTTATCTGTGATTAGTGTCTGCTCGAAAAATCTGGTAACTACTCATCATCATCATCATCATCAGCCGGAAGACGTCCACTGCTGAACATAGGCCTCCCCCTTAGACCGCCACGCTGAACGACAATTCGCCACTTGCATCCATCGGTTGCCCGCGACCCTCACGATGTCGTCGGCCCACCTAGTGGGAGGCCTGCCTATGCTTCGTCTTCTGGTCCATGGTTGCCACTCGAGAACTTTACTTCGGAACTACTACTTCGAGTTGAATAATTTTTGTATTAGGTAGTCTTCTTATTGAGGAATGATAGGAGCCCTGTTGTGGTGGGGGGTCAAACATTTTTCAGAACGAACAATTAAAATTAATTATTTTCGTTAAGTATAGTTTTTTGGCATACAAGTTGCCCAAATTGAGACATGTTCGAAAGGTTGTAACTTGAGGTTGGAGTTTCAATGAGGCTCGTTATGTTATATTCTATGTTGTTTATAATCAATCACAAGACAATTTAAGGTGAGTTTGTTCGTGTTTTATTTTTAGGATGATAAACCAACCTTGAATGTGGAAAGAGACTCTTTTCCAGACAGCAAAATAATTATATTTTGAACAATACAGGAAAAGTACGGTAAACAGAGTTTCAAAATGAAAGTCTTACTTCTTGAGGCTAGCGACTTGCATTGCGTCGGTAACTTAGTTTAGTGAGGAGACATATGACGATTTATCGCCCCACACAAGGTATTAAACTAATTTGCGGCTGCGCTAGCGGTCATTTAATTTGATAATTAAGACACATGGCGCCATCTATTGTTAGATGAAAGTTACTTAAGAGCCTTTCCGTCTCTCTCTCAAATTGTTACACATAAAATATTTATGCTAAATAAATTGCACTCTTAACAAAAACACTCACTTTAAGTACAAAATCTTCTTTCACTCTTGGCACAAAAAAAAAACAAACAATAGAATTGTTTATTCAGACATTACAATGCCATCACCCTCCTTTTTCTTTTTAAAAAAAACAATACGCCAGCGAAAATAAATGAAATTTAATAGGCCAATAAAATTTCGCGGCCTAAATAGCTTATTTCACCCTACCTAAATTTGAATTAATTGTTTTTCCAACTGCCAGAAGAGAGTTGTTTTTTATTTTATTTTTTTGTTGGCTTCTGTTTTGAGAATTTTCATGTCATTGTATTTTTAGGTTCCATTTTCCTGTTTTGGTCTTTTAATCCGCAATATAGACGATATTTGACGGAAAAAATACACCTTACAGCTGTAGTTGTGACCGACTGATTAGACACAACACGATGATATTATAGCCGGACAGAGTGACGACCAACTGAAACGAATTGAAAACGAATTTAAAGTAACTTGTTAAGCTCTGGTTTCCTCCAACAGCGGTGCCGTTTTTAAACGGACGCAATATGATGACCGCAAAAAGACGGCCGTAAACATGTGGAATGTTCGAGACTGCAGTGACCGTTTTATTACGGTGAACAGACCACAAAGTACGTGTCAATGGTTGAAAATGGACGAACTTGATTTTGCGTTACTCGTATATTTGGAAGATGAACAATCATCAGAAGACGAAAATAATCGAACGGAGGAAAGTGATTTAAACAAAGCTCAGACTATCGAAGATGCTTTTGAAATTTTGGTGCGTCGTCGTCTATATTGCAATGACGAAAAGTTCTGCAATGACGAAAACTCATTTTGAACAATAAATATTTTAAATGGCACGCAAATTAATATTACGCTTGAAAATACCTTCACCGCTATGAAAAAAACGTTGACAGACACTTTGACACCGACAAGACGGCCGTCATGCAAGTGGCGGCACCGCTTTTTGACGTTACGGTGTCAATTACCGTTATCTAGGAAAACGCGCCATATTGTTTACATAGACAACGTTCTAGTGACGTCATTCACCGCTGTATTACGGCCGCTACATGATGGCACCGCTTTTGGAGGAAACCAGAGCTTTAGTGCGATTAAACAGTGAACTTTTGTTTGGATTTTGAAGTAATAATGTAAAACATATTTGATTGATTAATTGGTGTTAATCAATTTATTTCATACCCAGCTCTTAACAATACAATACAAAACTAGAATACAACCGACGACATATAAGTCGAAATCGTTGCCACTATACTACCACTTCCGTGTCACTAAAGGGCCACACTGACGGGAAATTCCGTGAAATTATCGCGTAAACAGACGTTTATACAAAGACAAATCGCGAAAATCAACGGTAAATGCCGTTTGTGTGGCCCGGTTATAGCAGAAGCCCTAGCACAACTTTTCTCGTTTTATGCCGAAAACTAGAACTTTGACTTTAAAGTGATGGAAAATAATACTTTCCTCTTTTCTACACAAGAGGCACACTTTTACAATGTTTTAATTTTGAAGTGTTAAAACTTTTAACACTTCAAGTACGCTGTAAATAAAATACAGAAAGCTTATGATAAGGCCCTTGTTTTAATTAACTTCACCATAATGTAAGCAAACACCGACCAAACGATCTTGATCCTCATTTCCATAGCACAGTTCCAAAACCATCAAAATGTAGATGAAACAAAAGGTTCAGGCTGCAATGTCGTTGAATAATCACCGACATAACTCAAAGAAGGCTTTTTGAATTCATCCTCCTGGTATTTGCATAGGAATCTAAGTGCCGCGGTTAGTACGAAGAACGGAGAGGAACGATGTTTTTTGTTGATATTTTCGGTAGAATATTGACGTTCATTATGCTGTGCTACCTATTTTTTTGGTAGAAACATCAACAAATTAATCTTTGGGCCAGGCGTGGAGCTAAAGCGATTGTCAGACTCGTATTGAGTTAATATCACTCTGTTGCCTTTTACGTTTCACTGTACCTCTAGCGACACCAAGAAAGATTAGAATAAAATGACGAACCAACATATTTTCTTTCTTACTTTTTTTTCATTTTTTCTCTTTTTTTCTTTCTCTCTTTCTTTCATTCAAGAAAAATTTTGTTACTTCGCTAGAATTCAAGTTCCTTTTAGGTGAGCTCGCTTTATCATACAATTCATCTTCGCTACGGGGCGAGACCAAAATCAAACACATTTTCAAATATAATAAAAAAAAAAACCTCATAAAAATTAAAAATGAGTGAACTAAACACACCAATTCTAACCAAAATCAAAAACAAATAATGGTTATTATCCCTTGCAAAATATCCTACGCCCTCTTAAATTTGACCGCAAGTGACGTCACAGCAATCGCCTTAGAAGACGTCATTAGGCGTTTACAAATTTACATTTACCTTCTACACAACCCTTATGTTTTAAACTCTAAGGTTGAAGTCAGCGTAAACGGTGCAAAAATTAAATTGGTACACAAGGTGTCATTGACGAATCTGCCCCATTTCTCATCAAGTGTCATTATGAAATGTCACCATCGGGTGTCACGAGCTGTCATTCGCGTAGTAATACTCAAAATGACTACCTTTATAGTAGGCAGGTAGGGTAATTTCGGGTTTTACGTGATCGAAATGGAAAGGAAGGCTCTTAATGTTATAAAGCGGAATTGGGTTATCTAAGATCAAATAAAGAAGAGTAATTTATACGGTACTGACACAGGTCACGTTTATCAGAATAATCCTACTAATATTATAAATGCGAAAGTTTGTGAGGATGTATGTGTGTATGGAGGTATGTTTGTTACTCTTTCACGCAAAAACCACTGAACGGATTTGGCTAAAATTTGGTACACAGATAGTTTATAACCTGGATTAACACATAGGATAGTTTTTATCCCGATTTTATGTTCCCGTGGGATAATTTTCGAGTTGTAGCGGGTGAAGCCGCTGGCAACAGCTAGTAAAATATAAGGTGCAATGGCTGAGCAACCGACTGGTGCGCACTTTCCTTTTCTTTCTTCTTCTTTTTCAGGTGACCACTGAAAATCAGCGCTGTGCTGTGGGTCACCCATAGCACAGCTTTATGCTGAGTGGGAAGCCTTTCTTGTCACGGTCATGACATACAGCTGCCTAACAGTTAACATGTTATCATGTTGTGTATGTCTCTTTTAGATTTAGTTTTCTATTTTATATAATGTTTTGTCCTTGTTGAATGTATGTACATGTCTGTGGCAAATAAAATATTTTTTCTTTCTTCTTTCTTTCTTTCAGCGTGTCGCGGGTTCGGTTCCCGCACGGAACTAATATTTGTATGACCAAGTAGTTGTTTCGATTCTGGATGTTTGTGTGTTGGTTTGTATGTCTGTTGTTAAACGTTCATAGAAACAGATATTATCAAATATTTTTTTTTATTAAAAATAGTTATTATTTATGTAAAGTGCTTAGCTGTGTGTGTGTTTTTTTTTTAAACTAATTACTACAATGTGAATGAAATAATATTGTAGGTAAGTTCATACGTACGTTCGTACTACTCACTTAATATTAATTTAACTTTAACCGACCGTTTATTGTCATTAAATATACCCGTAATGGTAATGATTTTCATATTACATTATGGAAATCATTACCGTAACGGATAATTAATTTGCACTGATGAAATTAATTTCTGTTCAACTGACAATTAAGTACTGCGTTTTCGTATGTTTTTGTTAGGTATAATTATTGATTAAAATCGTTCCATATTGTTGTTATTCAAGAATTTTGTGACTGCTGTATGTATTTTGATTCAATTTCACGAATAATTTAGGAAGTTATTAATATTGCAGAAAAGCAAAATTAAATTGTACTTAGGTACGTGTTTTTTGTCTAAAGGCGCTCCCTCACCGGGAGCATTAGCGTGTAATGTAACATTATACATAGATTCGACTTTGAGCATTACATTACAATACTCCTCCCTGACTGACGAGCATTCGCGTACATTTAGTATAGATTTGATACAAGGTGCGCATTGTGGTGCTCGATTGTCTTCCGTCACTGATGAAATGTTCAAATCTGTAACGTTACATTACAGGTGAATGCTCGCGATGAGGCGAGTTAAAAACCGCGTCAAAATCCGTTCTGCCAAACGCGAGATAATTGCGGACAAACATACATACACAAATACATACATATTATTTGAAGTCATTTAAAAAACATTCAAAGGGCGTCTAAGAATACGTTCACATAATTATACGCTGTCAACGGGAACAGCGGTCAGTACTATATTTTCTACTAGTTTTACTCAAAAGAAATGGCCAAAGTCTTTCTCATAACCAAAACAAACATTAATTAACAATGTAAACAAATATAACTGTCCCCTATCCACCAATAAATACTAGAAACTAGACTTTACCAGCTCCTTCAGTAATTAGGTCCAATATTTACCTAGCAACAATGCCTGTGCCATAAAGTTTCTAACTACCCTCATAAAGTTCACGGATGTCTATAACTTTACAATGTGTGGTTATAATTATGACCTGTTTTGTCTTGGGAGACGAAATAATATTGGTAATAAGCTGGAATAGTCCCAATGCGTAGTAGTTATAGATGCCTTTTTCGCATGTAGTGCGCGCATGAAGAGTTTTCTACCACTATTTATAAAAACGGCTAAAAATCACGTTTGTTTTGTTGAATTTCTTATATTTTGGAGCTGGTCCATAGTAACGTTGCGGGTCCCATTGAGGTAGAGTCATGGGGCGGCAAAAAATACATACTGCTATTCGTTGACGACTATAGCAGGAAAGTTTATGGCTATTTGCTGAAATGCACCCCCTTATTTATTTATTTTACTCTGTTTTTTTTTGTTCTATTTGTTGTTGAAGCGGCAACAGAAATCCATCATCTTAAAATATTTAATTAAATTGCCTTAATATCACGGTTATGAGTTACAGCCTGATGAGAGACGTACAGCGGAGTCTAAGTAAAGGCCCATTTTACTCTTTGGGTACAGAACCCTAAAAAGGACGGTAGTTTGGTCCCTCTGAATTTCAGAAACGTTCATATACATAAGTGTGTGCAGTATAAGAAGTGATTATATAGAATTTTACGTTGATTATAAAGGCATCATCTTCATCAGCCTATAATGTTCCCACTGCTGGGACATAGGCCTCCTCTCTGTGAGAGGGAGTGGGTCATAATCCACCACGCGGGCCCAGTGCGGGTTGGTAGATGTCACATGTCTTCGAATTGTTGGTTATAGGACATGCCGGTTTCCTCACGATGTTTTCCTTCACCGTTTTGAGAGCAGTGGCGATGAAATAAATTACACAAAGTAATGCGCCTGGCGGGGTTCGAACCCACAACCTACAATTCGTAAGTCGGGACCGATACCACTGGGCCACCACTGCTCCAAATAAAGGCATAGAGCAAAATAAAAAAATGTTTTACTAAATCTGAACATCAATACGCAATTAGTTGCAATTATCTGAACGTTATTAGACTGTTTATTTACTTATTTACTTTGTCTACTTGTAATTTGAAAAAACACTTGGCGGATTTTGTATCCTTAATGCCTTTGTCAAACTGAAAAGCGTGCCGAAGCGTTTTTGTTTGTAATGTATAGAATTGTTTGAAGGCTGTCACATAGACTATCGGACCGCTTTCGCTTTTTTATATGACAGGATTCGGATCGCATTCGCTTCGCCCTGTCTGTTTGACAATAGCTTTAACATTTCAACCGTCAATATACTTCAGGGGGTGAAATAAAAGTGTATTTTTAACATATTTAGTGCACTAGCATTTTTTTTTAATAAAATTAGGATGACTCTTCCAAAGAAGCCAAATCGAGGTTATATTATGACATGCTAGCTATACTTAACTGTATTTTCCTTCCAAAAAATCATGAAATTCTTCAAAGTTTCAACATATATACTGGGCTAACAAAGGTTAAGTAAAGTAAACATTTTTTTGGTCTCACCTCCTTGAAAGTAATGGTAACTTTGACAGTAAAATGATTTAATACCAAGCCATTTCCTCTTCTGCCTCGTCTTTATGGAGCACTTAAGTTTTTAATTTATGGTTGTAATGCACCTACGTTGGCAGGTCCGGTAAGTTATTGTTGAAAAATAATTAAAAAATACCTTGAAAGCAGCGTGTGAAACTGGCATGTTCGATTTATGGGGTTCGCTGGTATTTCTAACGGGGAAAACAGGAAAAGTTTAATGGTACTAAAACTTTTACATGCAAGGCACTACAAACTGTTTTTTTTTTAAACATAAAGAGCCTTACTACAAAAACATAAACATCTGTTGAACACTTGTCTAAAAAAGTGTGACTGCAAAACGGACCTTATTTCAACGTCATAATCTGAAATTTTTTTAGACAAGTGTTCAACAGACGTTTAAAAGTTTTTGTGGTAGTACGGTTAAAGTGGCGCCATTCTGTAACGTTTTCAACCTCCAACCTTGATAAACCTTCACCCAAATCAGCGCAAAATGGGATATTTTATAGCATAAATAAATTGAAAATTATGTTGACTCCGTCAGTTACACTGTTACAAAGTAATGGACATGTTTTTTTTATCAATGTTTTTGACAAAGATTCGCTTCGAAATTCAGGTGTGGCTTGTGAAATCATAACAACTGTAAAATTATACCGACCGCGTAACGTATTCTGACTTTAAAGCTGGGTACTCACTTAGCAGTGTTGCATGTAACGTAACAGGTACTGTATCAACCTGCAAGTGAGTACGGCTCGTCCGAGCACACTGCGAGCCGCCTTTGTGTTCGCAGTGATACCGCCACTCGGCACTGCGAGCGGTTCGCAGCGGGCTCGTGCCTACGTACTTACTTGATACCGTATCTGATACGTTACATGTAACACTGCTAAGTGAGTACCCAGCTTTAGAAGATAAATGAGTTCGATTGTGCGCTATTTTATCGAAGTGAGATATATAGATATAGAATACCACTAGGTACAGGATCTTTGATTGGTAAAGAGGTATCCCACCAAAAACATTTCATGTAAAATGTTGCCAATTCGAGCACATAAGGTTTGCCCTACCAAAAAGATATCAGATCTCATGTAGAACCAAGCTTCTGAATCTACACGGCCTAACTCTACCGACCCTAACTTCACAAATTCTACACATCAGTAAAAATGTATGGCTTCACCGTTTCGCTACCGTCATGGAGGTAATATTTAGTTTCTGAAGTAAGTAACGAAACAGCCAAGCAATACATTTTTACTAATGTGTAGAATTTGTGAAGTTAGGGTCGGTAGAGTTAGGCCGTGTAAATTCAGAAGCTTGGTTCTACATGAGATCTGATATCTTTTTGGTAGGGCAAACCTTATGTGCTCGAATTGGCAACATTTTACATGAAATGTTTTTGGTGGGATTTCAGTTCTTTTTGTAGGTTCCTAGCATCTTGGATTTATAATGACGTCACGTTATTCTTCGAGTTGCTCTCAACGAGCCCTTTCATTTGGTACCCATATTGCAGAAGTGCATTAAAAATAACTATTCCGCCATCTTGGATTTAGAATGACGTCACAATATGCATCGAGTTGCTCTCAACGAGCACTTTCATTTGATACCCATATTGTAGAAGTGCATTAAAAATAACCATTCCGCCATCCTAGATGGTCCACCATATAGAATTTATAAAGACGTCACATTATTCATCGAGTTGCTCTCCACAAGCCCTTTCATTTGATATCCATATTGAAGAAGTGCATTAAAAATAACTTTTCGGCCATCTTGGATTTAGCATGACGTCACATTATTCATCGAGTTGCTCTCAACGAGCCCTTTCATTTGATACCCATATTGCAAAAGTGCATTAAAAATAACTATCCCGACATCTTAGATGGTCCGCCATCTTGGATTTAGAATGACGTCACATTATTCTTCTAGTTGCTCTCAACAAGCCCTTTCATTTGATACCCATATTGTAGAAGTTCATTGGAAATACCTACTGCCCCTCCCCCCCGCCCAATTTTAGGGGATGGGGGGATGGGGTATGTTTTTTGTATACTGAACTCTGTTTACATACCGAATTTCGGCTTTCTAGCACTTCAGGAAGTACCCTTACATTTTAAGGTCTCATACTAACTTCTACCCCCCATTTTAGGGGGATGGGGGGCGAAAGTTATAAGTTTATGAATTTTTTTGTTGGTTGTATACTAAACTTAAATTACATACCGAATTTCAGCTCTCTAGCACTTCAGGAAGTAGCCAAACATTTTGATGATCATCAGTGTGTCAGTGTGTCAGTGACGAAATCCGTGTATTTTAGATACCAATAAAATCTAAAGTATTATAGCTATTCTATTGATACTTTGTATGCCTAATAAGTCTATTATTTGCATCATATCCTGCGAATATGAACTTTCTGGTACATCGGAAACCAACTCTATGATGGTTCAAAAAAACGACGAAACACTTCGAGAAAAGGTAGGTAGTGCCCTTGCGCTTCGCTTGGCTCGTCTTGGCGGGGGCACTGCCGTGCCCCCAGATTTTCCATACATGTATAGCATTTGTTTTGGGTTTCCAATATTTCGGTACTGTTGTTTTAAGAAAGTCAAGTATCCCATTGCAATAAATAATTATAGTTTGAATGATTGCACCAGTTAAAAATAACACATCTGATGTTCGTATACAACATACAAACATGTTATATCTACGAGTATCTAAATATTCGTCTATAAAATATAAATGTGTTTATGAACTAAGTACCTAAATAAAACTTCTCGTGTTGCAAACAATTTTTTTGCATTAACGTCGGTTAAAAAACAAACAAGAAACTAGCTCTCTAATCCACAGTAAATAATTACTCACACTATATTCACAAAAGCACAAAAAAATAACATAAAACACTAAAATTACGCAAATGGAGATATAAAATAACGAGCTACGGAACAAGATAAACATATCAAAACAAACACTACAGAGATACCGCAACATGTTTTCCGAAAAGAAACATAAAATCGAATAAACAAATATTAGCTGAACAAAGGATAAACATTATTCGTGTACAGTACTTTTTTTTAGCGTGGTAAAATCATCAAATGAGTCCTCTCACCCAGGGCAGGGCAGGAGGGACTGTCAGTGTCGTACTGATTAAAATCCACGGTGTGATTCAATAGCCCCCTACGTTCCAAGGTCAGGGTAATTCGGTAAGTCCCGCGACCCCGGCAAGTTTTGGCCTATAGAGGGGGGCCCTGTCATTATGCTGACTTTGTGGCGGGGGCTAGAACACAACGCGCCGTCGACCCGTGCATGGTCCATGATCAGACAGCGAGTCGCCCATTACTCGCCGTTCGCCTATGCCCGCGCCTACGGCGGCCGGAGGTCGTCTGCCTAAGTCCGTCGCCGTGGGCGTCTACCACTGCGGCTGGGGTGGAGGGGGACGCTGTCCTCTCCCTCACTCGGCCCGCCTTCTTCTTCGTGAGCATGACTGCTTCGCAGGAGGCGACCGCTTCGCACTCCGTCTCGCCCCGCAGCATGGCCTCGACCAATGCCGGGCGGGAGAGGTCTCCGCCTATTAGTCCAGTCATTAAAGCCTAAACCCGAAAATAATTAGTAACTTGCTGAAATTTTAAGGGGTTCTTAAGGAAGGTAAAATAAGATACCGGGTGATTTTGCAGCGTTCTGGGGTGTACGGAAAGGGTTGAAAAGGGGTGAAAAGGGGTTTTTTGCTAATAACATTGCCAAAAAAATTAGTAACACGCTGCAAATTTGGAATAAGGTTGTTCTTACGGTTTTGTAACGTGTATTAAATTTGCAGCGTTTTGCAACATACGGAACATTGTTTTTTTTCAAAACAGTGCAATTAGTTAAAAACAGGGGTAAGAAAATTAGTAACACGCTGCAAATTTGGAATTAGGTTGTTTTTACCGTTTTGTAACGTGTATGAAATTTGCAGCGTTTTGCAACATACGGAACATTGTCTATTATTAAAAAAAAATGAAATTATTTAATCACACGGGTTAAAAAAAATTGTAACTCACTGTAAATTTTGTAATTAAGTTGTTTTTACCGTTTCGTAAGGTATATCACATTTGCAGCGTTTTACAACAAATTGAACATTGTTTATTATTAAAAAAACAGTGCGATATACGTTACGAAACGGTAAAAACAACTTAATTACAAATTTACAGCGAGTTACAATTTTTTTTCACCCGTGTGATTAAATAATTTCATTGTTTTTTCAATAATAGACAATGTTCCGTATGTTGCAAAACGCTGCAAATTTGATACACGTTACAAACCGGTAAGAACAACCTAATTCCAAATTTGCAGCGTGTTACTAATTTTCTTACCCCTGTTTTTAACTAATTGCACTGTTTTTTAAAAAAAACAATGTTCCGTATGTTGCAAAACGCTGCAAATTTAATACACGTTACAAAACCGTAAGAACAACCTTATTCCAAATTTGCAGCGTGTTACTAATTTTTTTGGCAACGTTATTAGCAAAAAACACCTTTTCACCCCTTTTCAACCCTTTCCGTACACCCCAGAACGCTGCAAAATCACCCGGTATGTTATTTTACCTTCCTTAAGAACCCCCTAAAATTTCAGCAAGTTACTAATTATTTTCGGGTTTGGGCTTTAATGACTGGACTATATCGCCGCCGTGAAGACACGGCGGTGGTGCTCTGCCCAAGCGGGGCAGTCCGGGCAGGCCCGGAGGACACGGTGGAGCATACGGTGCACCGTATGCTCCACCGTGTCCTCCGGGCGATGCTCGCAGTGGTGACACCCAGGCGTTTCTTCTCTCCTTATCCGACAGTCGTGTACATTACTTGCGCAATTGTATTACCTCTAACAGTTGCAATCCAGTAATAAGTCCAACAATAAAAACACTAATTTTGACTTGTTAGTAACAACAAAGGCCCCCAAACTTTCCAATTTTTGGACTTCGACGTTATTAGAAGGAAAAGGAAAAAATTAATTCTTCGTTCTTTCACTAGAGGCGGTTTTTTAAACTCAGTAACTACTAGATACTTTGTGCACGCTGTAAATAAAAAGTACAGGAATCTTGTGAGGAGCTGACGGCGTAGGCAAGTGGCAAAAGAATATATTTTCAACTTTATAATCTACAATATAAAGTTGGAAATCTATCAAAGAGTAAAGAGCGTTTTAGGTTATCTTATTATTATTTTGTTAGATTATCTGGCGGCTAAATAATAAAAACCGCACCGGCCAATTTTCAAGGTTAAGAAGTTCTTAACAAGTTCAGCCGTGGATGATGGAGGAGACCATTCTCGTTTTTTGAGTTGAAGAAGTTTTAGTAAAATTAGAAAATTAACATTTTCATTCATCAAACTAACTTGAAAACTTCTTCATAGCTATAATAAGCCTTTGAGTGAAGTTTCGAAGGTAGAATTTCTAATGATTATTACTGTCTTCTACAATTAACTATCACTTAATGTAAGGCGCGGGCCATATAGAAAAGGCGTAAAACGCAGACGGGGCGGAGACATATTATGGCTCTTCGGCGTCTCTTTCATACAAAATAATTATATAGAAGCGACGCAACGTAAAACACGCAGAAGAGACAGGGCGCGGACGCGACTCCCATACATTTACGCACGTCCGCGACGCGTCCTCATCTTACGTCTTTTCTATGTGGTAGAAGAAATAGTGAAAAATTATTTTGTCTATAACCGATTTCAAATAAAGGAGGAGGTCTTTAATTCGAATGTACTTATTTTGTTTTTATTTCTTACCTCATAACTTACGACTGGGTGAAAACCCATTTTGATGGTTTTATTTTTGCTCGTTTCAATATACATAATCTATACTTATAATAAATCTGTAGAGAGGTCAATTCTGTACATGAAATATATTTCCAAAATAACTATCAGGGGGTGATTAGGGGTCGATACTGATGCCAAAAATGCAATTTATAAAATTATTGTGTCTGTCTGTCTGTCTGTCTGTCTGTCTGTCTGTATAACCGTTATAGAAACAAAAACTACTCGACGGATTTTTACGAAACTTGGTACAATTATTTTTCATACTCCTGCGGTGGTTATAGTATACTTTTCATCACGCTACAATCAATAGGAGCAGAGCAGTGAAGGGAAATGTTAGGAAAACGGGAGAAGTTACTCCATACACGCTAATCTTCGGAACTACTGGACGGATTTGATTGTTTTTTTTGTTGTTGTATAGCTATTAAGTGTGGGCAACATATAGGCTATAATTTATCTTGGAAACTTGAACACCTGATGCAGAACTGCAATAGATCAGCCAAACTGTAAGAGGTACAAAAATAGCGCCATAGCAAAAAATGTTCCGCGTGATGAGCAATTTCTGCTGAGAAAAAAAAATTGAAGATATGGAACACCTGATGTGGAACTCCAAAAGCCCAGCTACACTATTACATATACAGTAATGCCGTCTTAGCAAGAGTTGTTCAGCCTGATGAGCACTCCCTGTTGTCGTATAAAAACTGAAGATCTGGAACACCTGATTTGGAACTGAATTAATAACAGAAGAGAGAAGAGCCCAGCTACACTATAACATATTTATAGGAATGACGTCTTAGCAAGAGTTGTTCAGCCTAATCTCACTCTCTGTTGACGTATGAAAATTGAGATCTGAAACAACTGATGTGGAATTCCAAGAGCCCAGCTACACTATAACATATATACATATAAATAACATCTTAGCAAGAGTTGTTTAGTCTGATGGGCATTTCCTGTTGACTTACAAAAATGAAAGATCTGGAACGTCTGGAATCGTCATGCGCGTCCCGTTGTTTTCCCGTCCCCAGGCTCCGAGAATTCGACATCAGACGTTTCAGATCTTCGATTTTGACGACCCCATAGTCGCTGGCATAAGCAACAGGATCCGCGTACGAAGTCGCTGGCAGAAGCTAGTTAATAATAATATTCCAGAACTATCACACAACGCCATCTAGTCCCAAGCTAAGCAGAGCTTGTGTTATGGGTACTAGACAACAGACTGATAAACATACTTATATATTTCTAAATACATACATAATTATTAGTTAGTCAGAAGCTCTAAAAGTCTGACAACCAGTCTTATCATGGGGTATCGTATTACCCAGTTATTGGATTGTGGAGGTCCGATAGGCAGTTATCTGGTTCGACTGGAAGCCGACCCCAATATAGTTGGGAAAAGGCTAGGCAGACGATGATGATACATAATTATAAATAAATTACACCCAGAAACAGAACAAATGATCGTGCTCATCACACAAACATTTGTCCTGGGTGGGAATCGAACCCACGACCTCCGGCATAGCAGGAGTCAAGGTCAGGGTCACTAACCACTAGACCAACAGGCCAGTCAATTATCTTGTCTTTGACTGCTGGCCTTTTAGAGAGACTGAGAGTCACTCAACGAGCAATGGAAAGGGCTATGCTCGGAGTTTCTTTGCGGGATAAAATCCGGAACGTGAATATTCGGCGAAGAACCAGAGTCACCGACATAGCTCATAAAATTTGCAGGAGAAGTGGCAATGGGCAAGCCACATCGCTCGTAGAACTGATTACCGATGGGGAAGAAAAGTTCTCGAGTTGTGACCACGGACTGACAGACGCAGCGTAGGCAGGCCTCCCACTAGGTGGACCGACGACATCGTGAGGGTCGCGGGCAACCGATGGATGCAGGTGGCGTATTGTCGTTCGGTGTGGCGGTCTAAGGGGGTGGCTTATGTTGAACATAGTATGTTCAGTAGTGGACGTCTTCCGGCTGATGATGATACATAATAATGTTAAACATGTTATTTGTTCCCATAAAATTTAATTCAGCTATGTTCAGTTTTTTTTTTATGAGCATTTTTCGCTAATTGTGTACTGTCAAAGTCTATCTTATATTTTTTTTTTCTTCTTTGGTTTTTTTTTTTGTAATGCCACAGCGATTACATCATCTTTATTTATGTCTATAACTATGTAATACTTGTCATATCACCAATCATACTAAACTAGAAATACAAATCCAATATAAATTCTGACAGTTCGAATATTTTAAGCCTTAACCATACCTACATTCCGGATATTCGTTAACTCTGTCAGATGGCCCAATTCCGAATTGGCAGCGTTGCCAAATTGGATAACAATACTAATCATCGAATAACCTATATTGCGTTTTGATGGAGTTACGAATCGATACTGGAGTATATTGTTACGAACTTTACTTTAAAATATATGAATATTTATAGTTTCCTGGACAATATTTTTACTGTTTTCCGTCATCAGTCTAACGCGTAGTTCTCATAATAGGTGAACCGATAATGTTCTCTGATAACTTCTTAGGCCTACGTGTCGTTTCAAGATATATTAAATAATTATTATGTATTCCTCGATTTCTCCAAAATCCCGGCATGATCCTGACCTGATTACTATTGAACCATCTATTATTTATATTTAGGTATTTTTAACCATTCTAATAAATTGTAAAACGGTGTGAACATTGTTATTTTATGTAAGAGAAGTAGTGTGATAGTTTCAACACAAGTGCTCTTGTAACTTACCGGAGCTGTCTCAATTTTATGTATGTTAAAGCAGTGTCTAATTAAATATAAATATTTTTATTTTATAATTTATCTGTAAAAACACTTTCAAACATAGCAACAACCAAACCGGTCCAGGCGTCATCGAGAAATCGGGGACATACATAAAAAAGGTTCCGACAAAATGAGAGTGATCTCCCCTTTTTTTAAAGTCGGTTAAAATAAAAACACCCGCGTTGCAAGTTGCAATATGTTTTCCTGCTCCTCCACTATTCTTTTCTGTTTAATTTCGTTGCAGGATCCAAGACAGGTAAATTCATTCTCCGGGACACGTCGAGCTTTATTGTCTCGGCGCTTTTCTAGTGGTTGCCACTGTTGATTCTGGCATTCAGGAGTTGCAGAGGCGTGGGAATATTGTGGTGGGTTTGTCCCAATATAAAAAAAGTTCATTGTTTGTTCTAAATTGGATCCAAGCGAAGCCGGAGTTGCAGTCCGACCATGTACCATGCTTGCTGTCTGACAATGGACCAGCACGCGTAGCATGGCGATTCTATCTCTATTCTACCAAGAAAAGACAAAGTTATTTCATCCTTATTCCTATACAAATCGACTGTTTTTTTGCACAAATACGACACGATTCGTACACCATTAAAAAATAGAAACATATCTCTTCTATATTTTAAACATTGATATGCTGAAATCGATAAAAATCTTTTACGTTCTGTCATTTTTTCTATTCTCGCGTCGATAAGACCCATTTCTACGGCGCCATGCTACGCGAGCATGCCCAAGTCGACGGCGCATTGTGTTCCACGCGCGCCTCAAAGAGTGCCAGCTCAATAACGGGGGCCTTCCTTAGACGGCCAAAGCCCGGGTCCCGGAACTAACGAATTTCCGGGACCCCGGAACGTAAAGGGCTATTGAAAGACACCGTGGATTTTAGTCAGTACAAGTCTGACAGTCCCTCCTCCCCTGGGTGGGAGGACTCATCTGAGGATTTTACCACGCTAAAATAAGACGCGAAAAGAAGCGAAGCCGGGGCGGGTCGCTAGTAATTTTGGAGAACAGCGTGGTGTTTCAGATTCTCACAGTCCCATTTTCGCTCTGAACGATCTTTAAATTTAAAATTGAATTAAAAAATGTTGGAACGGTTCTCGTGTAGTTACGAGTAGTAACGAGTTCATTAATTCAGAATTCTTAGTGGAAAAGTTACAATCACTTCACTTAAACAATTTATAGTCAAACATATTCAGTACAATTATTTATAATACTGTTTATTTTACGTTGTAAGTTATTTAATTATGTTTGACATAAACAATTACAGCTTATTTATAACTTATAATCTGTCTTTCAAAAATTTTAATATAAAAACGAATGTTTACTAGTCAGCACGAAAATAGGGTTTTACTAATAGCAACTAGAAAAAAAAACTGGTTAAACTAAAATAGGCTTTAACGTTACAGCGTTAATGCTTCTTTTAAAGAAAACCATTAAAGCCATACATTGTAGGACACGCCGTCTAAGCACCCACCATCTTGACGTACATCGAAATAGAAACAAAAGGCCGACTCACATACCTACTGCTCCCGTAAGAGAAAAAGTGGTAACTCCACAATACTATATTTTGGAAATTCTTGGCGCTATTTCTCATATTTAGTGCCTACAGTAATGATATGTGCATGTCTTCTTTAGTTTAATTAATACATATTTATGTATTTCTGTTAGTTAAAGCATTTTATTAAATGGCACCCAAATTCTTCTTACAGGTTATTTTTAATTAATGTCTGTGTATGTGATGTAAGATATTTCTTACAATACTTTTATTTTTTATAAGAAGTAGTGTCACATCTGACATGAATTAAACACAAATACAAGAATTATAAACGTTCCGCCAGTTACAAAGTACATAGATAAAATAAGAATTGCATAGAGCGACACAAATTATTTTTATACAGTGTGTGTTTGTACAGTGTGCGTGTGTAATGTGTATGAGTGTGTGATGATGTGTGTAAATACCTACCATTCTGCCTTACTCTACTTTGTATTATACACAAAAAATCCGTAAGTTTAATAACTCCTTCTAACTGATACGATTTATGTATTTAAAATAGTTAATACAAAAAAAAATATTTGAAATAACATACTGCTTTTTAGCTAACGACGGCAAAAAAAATAAGATTTATTACCACAAAAAGTGGCCTCTTGATATTGTCATCTTACTTAGCAGTGCGAATAAATAAGATATGGACTTGAAGTATGGGTAATGAGTCGGAAAATGTCTCCAAAAGTTGGCAAAGCTATAGACTAGTTAGTTGGCTAAAGTGCTAAACAAAAGACGGATAGACTAATTGATTAACTTGTGAGCGGGCGACGCGGCGTCTTGTTTAGTTATTTATGTGGAGATCACATAATGTATTAGGTAAACTATTGGTCCCTTTTTACTGCCGGTACAACGTTCCTTCCTATTTTCTTCTCACCCTTAAAAAGGGCGTGGAAAAGGTGCAGGGTCGACAACGAGCAGGCGGTAAATACCTCTGGTGCTACAGACATACTTTTCTGTTTTTAAAGTGAAACTTATATTACATCGTCTCAAACTTTTTAGTCTGTGTGTTGCATGTCGCGTTACGGTCAGCCGCGGAGTAGGAATAAAGTGAAAGGCGCTCGTCAGAGCAGTCGAGGCCAATATGGCGGCGCTTATAATTCGCATCAGCTTTGAAAAAGTTTCACTTTTACCGTCGTTTCATAAAACCACACGATCCTTTTTTTACATAATAATCTTTATTTGCATGTAATATGTATCTACAACCTACAATGTACCAGCGTGGAAGATTGTAATAAGCTCTTTAAACCAGCCCTTTCTCATAGTTTTGAGACAAAAAGGGGTATTTATTGGGTGGAAAAATCATCACAAATGAATCTCGGTGGGCGGAGCGGAAGTTAGCTTACTGACTAAAAATTCACCCTGATCCTTCAGTCGCCCTTTATGTCTCGGGGTCACGGTTTCCTTTAAACAAAAAACCGTGACCCCGGGAGGCGCTTAGCCCGTTGACCTCGTCACTTTGCTGACAGCACATCGAGACGAGCGTGGAACACAACGCGCCGTCGCTCCGAGCCTGGTCCTTGATTGGACGACAAGCTTACAAAGGATCACCTTACATTTTCTATTAACTTCCATATATCAAGATAAACCAGCTTTTTTATTAGTGTCACACCCATTTGAGACATAAATCTCACACGAAATGTTCCAAGAAATAGTCTGAATATCTACATATTTAGTAGGCAGTTTATGTTTTAGGATATTACCTCAGATGGTTATTTGTTGGGTTAGCAAAGAGGTTGATATTCAAGGGTCAAGATATTTTGAGCCTTACTACAAAAACTTAAACATTTGTTAAACACTTGTCACGTTTCCGAATTCTGAGCTGTCAAAATGTAGAAATAGCTACTTGTACCTGTTTGACAGCTCATAACTCGGAAACGTGACGTTCTACGAGGTTTTGCCTCTTAGATTTTATGTTTGTATTGATACTATCTATCGATCTATAAATGTTTCAGACGTGACTGCCAAAAAATCAAAATGGCGGATGGCACCTGGTACAAAAGGCACAAAGAAATTTTATTTGTGCCAAGTTACGTGTACAGATAGATTTCTTTGTAAAAACGCATTACATGTCAAAAGTGTACTAAGTGAATAACGTGCCCTATAAAGGGAACTTCAGCGTTTCAAAAGCTTCCTAAGTAGAAATGGATGAAAGAAATGCGTTGGCATCAGGCTTTCAGGGGAAGGTTGAAGGTTGTTGTGAACTTTATCTTATGAGACTGTTACTAAGGTTTTGTTTTTATAAGGAATCTGGCAGTTATTTTTCATCAAAAGTTTAATTAAGAAAAAAAATGTTTCGCCAAACTAGGAATTTGACCTGTATCGTGGGTGCGTTTACAAACATTTTTAAAACTCACATACACAAACAGACAGCCAGAACAACTACTTGTTGATCA
Organism: Agrotis clavis; assembly: GCA_954870645.1. NCBI lineage: Eukaryota > Metazoa > Arthropoda > Insecta > Lepidoptera > Noctuidae > Agrotis > Agrotis clavis. The sequence goes on from OX940925.1 coordinate 10,093,852, forward strand.
TACAAGTGTTAATAGTGACAGGTTGGCATTGATAGTGACATAATGACAGGCCTGTTGGTCTAGTGGTTAGTGACCCTGACTGCTATGCCGGAGGTCGTGGGTTCGATTCCCACCCAGGACAAAATAATGTTTGTGCGATGAGCACGATCATTTGTTCTGAGTCTGGGTGGAATTTATCTCGTCGAAGTACATGCTAAAATGGATGAACTCTCACCAAATTGTGTATCATAAGGCATTATTGTAGAAAATTCATCTATTTGCAGTAAATAAAAAAATAACCTAAGAAGGGTCGACTATGCCCCGCATCGCGGGGCTTCAATTTCTGTTTGCAGGGTTTAAAGAAACCTAACCAACCAAACTCCGGGATGTCCCTGAAATCTTGCCAAAGCGAGTTTTAGATTTGGTGACCATTTATCCATTTGGGTACCTATACAAAAATAATTATTTCAGGTGACCAGAGGGCTGCCCTATTCCTAGGCCAACGAATCAGCATTGCCATACAACGTGGCAACGCTGCCAGCGTTCTGGGCACTGTTCCCGTTGACAGCGATGTGGACGTATTCTTTGACGCCCTTTGAGTGTGTTCTTTTTTTGTACATGTATGTATCGTAGTATATATTAGTAACGAATGAAAATAAAAATACATAGTGGTTACGCTGTGAGACATAACGAACAAATCACACTTCATGTCATTGGACGTCTAATCTGATTGGCTGTGACGTCCTACCCTAGTTCCTTTTTTTCCCGCACTTAACCTACTCGCTAGCGCACGAGAGAGTATGCGGCTGTTAGCTCGCAAATTTCGAGACGATCGGTTACCGCGTCGCGCGCGCTTGTGTGGTGCGACAAATTCGCAAGTGTCTTCTTAGCTATCGAGCTTCAAAGAGTCCTGCAGCACCAGTCGAAGCGGACCCTCGCCCCAAAAACTATCTCCGGAGAGAACAAGGTACAGTGCACTCCTTCCTTAGCTTGTTCTGCATTCTAAACCCTCTGTGTCTCCCGGCAGAACGTCAATTCCTGTTTTTCGTCATAGCCAATTAGTCTCTAGCTAACCCGCGCGTCCACATAGCTTGAGAAAAAAAATATTAGTTAGCATTTAAATTGTAGCCAAAACAAAAACAAGTTTAAGAGAAAACTATCACAACAAGTACATTTCAAAGCATGAAATAATATAACAAAAGTGGAAAAGTACAACTCCTGAAAGTAATATAAGTCTTTGTCAACACCACAACATGTAATATACAAGCACTTAGCAGGAAACTGACACCCTATATTTTATTTACACTTCGTACAACGTCGAAAGACGTTTTCTAAAAATAAATAACCCCTCGTTTTCACTAAGAAACAAGTTAAATACTACACTCGCGAACAAAAGTATGAAATAACTTTCTCCGATTCCAGGCAATCTTGAGTACTTAATAACTAGTGAAGAATTAAAATGGTAAATTTTAACCGTGGTACCACAAAAACTTTTAAACGTCTGTTGAACACTTGTCTAAAAAAATGTCAGATTATGACGTTGAAATAAGGTCCGTTTTGCAGTCACACTTTTTTTAGACAAGTGTTCAACAGATGTTTAAGTTTTTGTAGTAAGCCTGTAAACCTGTTAACTTTAAATTGATACAAAATTCATTCAAGTCACGCTATTATTTAAGGAGCTATTCCAGATCGATTCAAAGTGTTTCCATACTTTTGCTCGCTAGTTTAGTTTGAAACAAAACTAGTTTTAAACATGAAAGTACATATTTATAATACTGTTTCAAACCTTTAACTTCTCGCTTTCGTCAAAGTATAGAACATTATTTTTCTATATGTTTTATACATTTGTAAAATATTCTTTTTTCCCAAAAATCTTTACATAATAATATATTTAAATATTTAGCTATTGAAGTACTAATTAAAAAAGACGTGTGGCACTCGGGGACTGCCGCGGTAAAGCTATTGCATAGCATTTTGTATCAACTTATGCAATTATAATTTTATTTATTTATTTTATTCATGCAGTATTGCTTTTTCTTTGATATTAATTCAAGTTACACTTTTTGAGCGTGGTGACCGATAAGAAAACACATTTTTCTATTATTAAATAAATAAAAAAAAGTTAAAATATTGATATGTTCCATTAACAATTTTTTGACAAAAAGATTCGTTTGTGAAATATTAAGCTTTAAAGTGCTAATTTTTGCTCGACTCGAGTCTCCCCCCCCTCTACCATCTAAACGGTTATGTTTGGGGGTGTATATAAAAAAAATAAAAAAACTTGAGAGGTGTCAAGGGACACCCGGATGGAACGAAGACCTCGATAAATTTATGCAGCTGCCATCGTAGATTTACATTTTGACGACACCATCGGTTTCAACACCCTCGAAAACCATGAAAACGACACCCATGACGAAAACCTCGATATTTTTTGCAGCCGCCATCTTGGATTTACATTTTGACTGCACCCTCGGTTTCAACATCCTCGAAAACCATGAAAACGACACCCATGACGAAAACCTCGATATTTTTTGCAGCCGCCATCTTGGATTTACATTTTGACAGCACCATCGGTTTCAACACCCTCAAAAACCATGAAAACGACACCCATGACGAAAACCTCGATATTTTTTGCAGCCGCCATCTTGGATTTACATTTTGACTGCACCCTCGGTTTCAACACCCTCGAAAACCATGAAAACGACACCCATGACGAAAACCTCGATATTTTTTACAGCCGCCATCTTGGATTTACATTTTGACTGCACCATCGGTTTCAACACCCTCGAAAACCATGAAAACGACACCCATGACGAAAACCTCGATATTTTTTGAAGCCGCCATCTTGGATTTACATTTTGACTGCACAATCGCTTTCAACTTCCTCGAAAACCATGAAAACGACACCCATGACGAAAACCTCTATATTTTTTTGCAGCCGCCATCTTGGATTTACATTTTGACTGCAACATCGGTTTCAACACACTCGAAAACCATGAAAACGACACCCATGATGAAAACTTCGATAATTTATGCAGCGGCCATCTTGGATTTACATTTTGACTGCACCATCGGTTTTAACACCCTCGAAAACTATGAAAACGACACCCATGACGAAAACCTCGATATTTTTTGTAGCCGCCATCTTGGATTTACATTTTGACTGCACCCTCGGTTTCAACACCCTCGAAAACCATGAAAACGACACCCATGACGAAAACCTCGATATTTTTTGAAGCCGCCATCTTGGATTTACATTTTGACTGCACAATCGCTTTCAACTTCCTCGAAAACCATGAAAACGACACCCATGACGAAAACCTCGATATTTTTTGCAGCCGCCATCTTGGATTTACATTTTGACTGCAACATCGGTTTCAACACACTCGAAAACCATGAAAACGACACCCATGATGAAAACTTCGATAATGTATGCAGCGGCCATCTTGGATTTACATTTCGACTGCACCATCGGTTTTAACACCCTCGAAAACTATGAAAACGACACCCATGACGAAAACCTCGATATTTTTTGTAGCCGCCATCTTGGATTTACATTTTGACTGCACCCTCGGTTTCAACACCCTCGAAAACCATGAAAACGACACCCATGACGAAAACCTCGATATTTTTTGAAGCCGCCATCTTGGATTTACATTTTGACTGCACAATCGCTTTCAACTTCCTCGAAAACCATGAAAACGACACCCATGACGAAAACCTCTATATTTTTTGCAGCCGCCATCTTGGATTTACATTTTGACTGCAACATCGGTTTCAACACACTCGAAAACCATGAAAACGACACCCATGATGAAAACTTCGATAATTTATGCAGCGGCCATCTTGGATTTACATTTCGACTGCACCATCGGTTTTAACACCCTCGAAAACTATGAAAACGACACCCATGACGAAAACCTCGATATTTTTTGTAGCCGCCATCTTGGATTTACATTTTGACTGCACCCTCGGTTTCAACACCCTCGAAAACCATGAAAACGACACCCATGACGAAAACCTCGATATTTTTTGAAGCCGCCATCTTGGATTTACATTTTGACTGCACAATCGCTTTCAACTTCCTCGAAAACCATGAAAACGACACCCATGACGAAAACCTCTATATTTTTTGCAGCCGCCATCTTGGATTTACATTTTGACTGCACCCTCGGTTTCAACACCCTCGAAAACCATGAAAACGACACCCATGACGAAAACCTCGATATTTTTTACAGCCGCCATCTTGGATTTACATTTTGACTGCACCATCGGTTTCAACACCCTCGAAAACCATGAAAACGACACCCATGACGAAAACCTCGATATTTTTTGAAGCCGCCATCTTGGATTTACATTTTGACTGCACAATCGCTTTCAACTTCCTCGAAAACCATGAAAACGACACCCATGACGAAAACCTCTATATTTTTTTGCAGCCGCCATCTTGGATTTACATTTTGACTGCAACATCGGTTTCAACACACTCGAAAACCATGAAAACGACACCCATGATGAAAACTTCGATAATTTATGCAGCGGCCATCTTGGATTTACATTTTGACTGCACCATCGGTTTTAACACCCTCGAAAACTATGAAAACGACACCCATGACGAAAACCTCGATATTTTTTGTAGCCGCCATCTTGGATTTACATTTTGACTGCACCCTCGGTTTCAACACCCTCGAAAACCATGAAAACGACACCCATGACGAAAACCTCGATATTTTTTGAAGCCGCCATCTTGGATTTACATTTTGACTGCACAATCGCTTTCAACTTCCTCGAAAACCATGAAAACGACACCCATGACGAAAACCTCTATATTTTTTGCAGCCGCCATCTTGGATTTACATTTTGACTGCAACATCGGTTTCAACACCCTCGAAAACCATGAAAACGACACCCATGACGAAAACCTCGATATTTTTTGAAGCCGCCATCTTGGATTTACATTTTGACTGCACAATCGCTTTCAACTTCCTCGAAAACCATGAAAACGACACCCATGACGAAAACCTCTATATTTTTTTGCAGCCGCCATCTTGGATTTACATTTTGACTGCACCCTCGGTTTCAACACCCTTGAAAACCATGAAAACGACACCCATGACGAAAACCTGGATATTTTTTGCAGCCGCCATCTTGGATTTACATTTTGACTGCACCATCGGTTTCAACACCCTCGAAAACCATGAAAACGACACCCATTATGAAAACTTCGATAATTTATGCAGCGGCCATCTTGGATTTACATTTTGACTGCACCATCGGTTTTTACACCCTCGAAAACCATGAAAACGACACCCATGATGAAAACTTCGATAATTTATGCAGCGGCCATCTTGGATTTACATTTTGACTGCACCATCGGTCTCAGGGTCATTTTCACAAAAACTGTACATTGTTATAAATGTATCGAAATTTATTTTTTTGTTTTAAATCGTTTTTTTTTCATTAAATTCACAAGTGGCATTCTTTTCTGTATATGAAAATAATAATAGAACCTCTTATTCTGTTTTATTTTATGAAATATAAGTAATTTAATGCCCTTTGGAAACAAAATTTCTTCCATTCCGCAACTATAAGGTTTCGGTTATAAAAATAAAATAAAAAACTCTTGGATTTATTTAACTGGCATTATTTGTTATTAATGTTTTGAACTTCAATATAAAATAAGGAACAATTAAAATCACTTACAAAAAACATACATTTTTATCAATTTATTTTCCATTACGTTACTCTTTGGACGAAATCAGTCAAATACTTTTTGGTATATTACTCAATTAGGAAACAATATAGGAACTTTTTTTTAATTTATATACATCAAATTATTACCCTTTAAATTGTTAAAATTTGATGACGATCAGATGGAATTTCGCTCTAAAAATAATATTTAAATCAAAATATAAAATAGGACAGTCACGGAATTGACTGTACCAGTAACGGAATAGAATTCTTAAGACTAGTGTACATTAACAAAAAGACTTGAACATCAATATTCAAAATATTGCAAATTGTATACAGTATGAACAGCTACGAAAACAATTCAACGCTGTTATTAATAAAAAAAACATATGAAAACATTAGATATTATTTACCTTCGCCAAAGCTTTAATTGAACATTGTCAAGAAAATGAAATCAAATTATTAAAATTAGTATAAAAACGTTTTTAACATGAAAAAAACATTGGATTTGCGAGCGTTTACGCTTTACGGCATTTCATATAAACTTTCAAGTCCTTTTTTTTCGAAATGACAATCGATTTTAACGAAAAACCATTTCGAAAATGTCTTAAAAAAAATTGAATTTTGTTTCTATGGAAAATTTAAAATCGGTATAATTTAGCTGTTAAACACTATTTTTCGAAAATATTCTCTGATACGTTTTTAGACCTATGTATTCCTTTTATTATGCGTACGAATTTTCTTTAAAATCAGTTCATTCATTTCGAAAAAAGGACTTTTTTAAATTATGAACTCATCCAATGCCTTGTTTTGTTTGAAATGCCGTAATTCGTAAACTCTCTTACGAAGTTTTCAGTTATTATAAATACACCTATGTTTGAAGCAACATATATATTTGAATAAAAACAACATTATAAATATTATTATTCTAAAACTATAATTGCACATTGCAAAGAAAATGAGATCAAAAAAACAGTTTTGTAGTTTACGACTTACTGCATTTCATGCAAACTTTTCTTGCAATCTTTTTTTTTCGAAATATCTGAACCGATTTCAATGAAAGGAGATTGCCCAACTGCGGTCCAACTGTTGCCCAGGAATGGGAGTACGTGCGTTGTGTTGCTGGCACTAATGAATGTCTGTATACGAAATATTTTTTAAATCCATCCTGTGGTTCCTGATTTATTTACATTTTTATGTTGATGACTTTAATTTTGTCTCCATGTTTTTTTTTTAACGTACTTTACACCTGTCCAAATGCTACCCAGGACTGGGAGTACATATCGTCACAGTCGTAGAACAGAGACGGTTCTGTAAATCAGTAACTTTACAGTACGGCGCTTTAAAGTTTTCTAATGGAGTTTAAGGGTATATTTTAGAAACCGCTGATCCGCTAAGCTTGAAAGGAGGTGTTAATTTTTCGGCCCTACCATGTACCGAGGTACAAATGATTATTAAAATCCCTTCCAATAATTAGTATTTTTAGCAGTATTTAAAATCCTTCAATACTAGATAGAAAAAGAAATAAAAGTATATGAAAAAACACTACTTCGCAACGGAACTGCGTTCAAAGAAACGTTTATGACAGCTTCAATCTGTTTCATCTGTCAAAATCACGTCAAAATATGACATCGATGTTTCATTATTTGACAGCTTTTTGACAGTAATGAATATCAACAACAATAGAAAAAAACTATCGAACTAGGTCGGGAACCCTGGCTTTTGGCCGGCAGATAACCAAACGCAAAAAATAATACGAAATGTGAAATAAATGCATTTTTTAAAGTTCTTATTCCCATGATTATTCACAAAATATGTGTACTAGTAATTATAACTTATTTGAAATACATAAATAAATTCTGTAAAGTACATTTTTGGGTTTTCACACGTTTATAAATGAAGTAACGAAACGCATCATGTCGGAGACGTATGACATTGCTAGATTGAAAATCAATTCTTGGGTTGCAAGTTTTAACATTTTGGATCGACAATTTCTTATGGTACAAATGCCCAAATAAATACAACATATTTTTTTTCAAAATCTACGATTTTTTTCCTATAATTTCGTATTTTTGTCCTTGAGGTACATGGCTTGGCCTTAAATGTAGGGAACAAATTAACACCTCCTTTGGACATGTTGTTCTGTTTCTGAACTTTTATAATCTGACCAACAAGATAAATTCCTAAAACGGCTAAATTTTATAAAATATCATTGTTTTATGAAAACTTGTGTGTCGTATGTTATCATACGTCGTTGTTTTGCGGATTTTTATCCTAATTACATGACGCAAAGTGGTTTCCGTCGTTGTTCTAGGAAAATCTGCACAAAGAAATTAATATTATGGGACATGCAATATAGCCTAAGAGTTAAATAAAAATAAGCTAACGTAATAATTAGTGCAAAGCGAAGGCCACTCGCAACCTTACTCAGAACATGGGCGGAACTAACAATCCGACAGGCGCTCACGGGCGTAAACGGGGCGCGGGGGGTAGGGGGCAGCGTAGTACATGGGCGAATAGAATATTACGTCATTTTACTGCGTTAGGAAATCAAATGCGTCAGTATTCCTAGTCAGTATCTGAGTTATTTTAAATAATATTAAAAAAAAGAGCTATTGGCTAATAAAGCACGGCATATAAGTTCATTTTACGTAAAAAAGCAAAAATTGAAAATAATCAAAACCGTCGTTGTTCTACGACTACGACGATATGCTGTGTTCCTGGCACTAGTGTCTGTCTATATACGAAATATTTAAAGAATCTACCCTGGGGTTCCTGATTTATTTACATGTTTATGTCGATGATTTTATTTTTGTCCCCATGTTTTTATCGTACTTTATACCTGTTCAAATGCTACCCAGGTATGGGAGTACGTGCGCTGTGTTCCTGGCACTAATGTCTGTCTACATTCGAAATATTTTAAGAATGTACCCTTGGGTTCCTGATTTATTTACATTTGTATGTTGATGACTTCCTATAGTTTGTCTCCATTTTTTTATCGTTTTTCACACCTGTCTAAATGCTGCCCAGTAATGGGACTACGTGCGTTGTGTTACTGGCACTAATGTTTGTCTATATACCAAATATTTTAAGAATCTATCCTAGGTTCCTGATTAAGTTACATTTTTATGTTGATGACTTCATTTTTGTCATCATGTTTTTTGTCGTACTTTACACCTGTTCAAACGCTGCCCAGCGATGGGTTTTTTTGGAGACAAAATGTAAGAAGTCATCAACATTAAAATGTAAATAAATCAGCAACCCAAGAGTACATTCTTAAAATATTTCGTATGTGGACAGACATAAGTACCAGGAATCCAGTGCACGTACTCCCATTCCTGGGCAGCATTTGAACAGGTATAAAGTACAATAAAAAATTGGGGATAAAAATAAATCATCGACATAAAAATGTAAATAAATCAGGAACCCCTGGGCAGATTCTTTAAATATTTTGTATATAGACAGACACTAGTGCTAGGAATACAGCGCTTGTACTCCTATTCCTGGGCAACATTTGGACGGGTGTAAAATACAATAAAATAAAAAACATGGAGACAAAAATAAAGTCATCGACATAAACATGAAAATAAATCAGGAACCCCTGGGCAGATTCTTTAAATATTTTGTTTATAGACAGACACTAGTGCCAGGAACACAGCGCTTGTACTCCCATTCCTGGGCAACTTTTGGACGGGTTTAAAGTACAATAAAAAAATAAAGGAGACAAAAATAAAGTTATCGACATAAACATGTAAATAAATCAGGAACCCCTGGGCAGATTCTTTAAATATTTTGTATATAGACAGACACTAGTACCAGAAATACATCGCACGTACTCCTAGTCTTGGGCAGCATTTGGACAGGTGTAAAATACAATAAAATAAAGTCATCGACATAAACATGAAAATAAATCCTGGGCAGATTCTTTAAATATTTTGTATGTAGACAGACACTAGTACCAGGAACACATCGCTTGTACTCCCATTCCTGGGCAACATTTGGACGGGTGTAAAGTACAAAAAAAATAAAGGAGACAAATATAAAGTCATCGACATAAACATGTAAATAAATCATTAACCCCAGGGCAGATTCATAAAATATTTCGTATATAGACAGACATTAGTGCCAGGAATACAGCGCACGTACTCCTAGTCTTGGGCAGCATTTGGACAGGTGTAAAATACAATGAAATAAAAATATGGAGACAAAAATAAAGTCATCTACATAAACATGAAAACAAATCAGGAACCCCTGGGCAGATTCTTTGAATATTTTGTATATAGACAGACACTAGTACCAGGAACACAGCGCTTGTACTCCCATTCCTGGGCAATATTTGGACGGGTTGAAAAGTACAATAAAAAAAATAAAGGTGACAAAAATAAAGTCATCGACATAAACATGTAAATAAATCAGGAACGCCAGGGCAGATATTTAAACTATTTTGTATATAGACAGACACTAGTGCCAGGAACACAGCGCTTGTACTCCCATTCCCGGGCATCATTTGGACGGGTGTGAAGTACAATAAAAAAAATAAAGGAGACAAAAATAGAGTCATCGACATAAACATGTAAAAAAATCAGGAACCCCAGGGCAGATTCTTAAAATATTTCGTATATAGACAGACATTAGTGCCAGGAACACAGCGCACGTACTCCCATTCCTGGGCAGCATTTGGACCAAGTCCCATACAAGAATGGGCAATGTCCTTTGATAAAACATAAGTAGGGCTACAAAAATAGCATAGAACATTTTCAAAATGTGTTAAAAAAAGGTTGAAAACTTTGTTTCCATGGAAAATTAAAAATGTTAAAAATTAAATGTGTAACACAATTTTTCGAAAATGTTCTCTGCTATTTTTTTTTTCATTTTACTTTTATACAATGAAATGAAGTTTTAATAAAATTGGTTCATCAAATTCGAATAAAAAAAAATTGAAATTTTACATGAAATGGCGAAGGCGTAAGCTCTTAAGAAGTTTTTGCATAATTACAAACAATCAACAAAAAAACAATCAACAATAAAACAACATTATCCTTACTTAATCTAAAGCTATTATTAAACATAGTCAATGAGATCAAATTATTACAAAATATATTCTTCACCAAAACATTTACGACATATAAAATCAATATGATTATTACCTTCACTGCAATTGATACAAAACCATTGTTTACACGATATACATTTTGTAACATCTACCGACGGGAATTTAGTATTTTTTTTACATGCGTAACACTCCAAAGTTCGAGATATTACTGTCTTAATAGAAGGGTTTTTATTTTCTTTAGGATCAGAACGATTTTTTTTTGCAACATTTTGTGTAAACATAGTAGAAGAAGCTGGTCTTTTAAAACAACTATGTGAAGAATTACCTGCATTTTGATGAGATGCTTTCTTCGAATTATTTTGACTGTCATATATATTTATTTTGTTAATAATTTGTGTTTCCTTTAAAGGTACTGTTATTACAGGAGCATGCACCTCTTCAAATTTTTGTTTTTTGGCATCTGTAGGTTGTGAACTAGACTCTTCTTCTATCTTACCGTCCCTGTCTTCATCTGGAACGATAGATTCGCTGACTGTTTCCGTGAAACATTCAGTGAATTTTCCGTCCCAGCTGTAATTTTCAGTTATATCTGGACTAGAACTATTTAAATACAGAACTGGTAGGTCTGGTGTCATTGCCTCAGCTATTATTAAGTAATTATCTAAATCTGAACTTTCAGTGTCTACATTTTGTACCGGATCAAGGTTGAATAATAAAGGATCAGTTAATGTGCTAGTGATCTTGCTGGTTGATGGTAACATTGTATTGGAAGGTTCTATGTTTACTGGGCTATTTTGAATTAAATGTTTTTTCAATTCATAACAATTGCAGGTTTCAGACTCCTTTTCGATTTTGCAAAAACAGCTTAACAATCTATTTAATAAGTAAGTCGAATTTGCAAAACTTATTATCTGATGAATTTGCATCGTCCCCGGTATTGGTTTGAGATCAATGGGAACGTGTTCTTGAACCATTTGTATATCTGACTCTTCGATGAAGAAGAACTGTATGGATTTTGATACTGACTTAAGCATTTCGAAGGCTTCTTTGCCGTTTGTGATGTCCCAGTTGTAAGCAACTTGTTTGTCGAGAGTTCTTTTAACAGAACCGCCTATTCCGTCCGCTACTCCCTTTCCGTGCCCGCTTTCGGAAAAATTCCATGTACACATATCAAGGCCTAGTTCTGTCGTATAAAATTTTAAAAGGAAAAAGTTTTTCTTTTGTCTGTATTGTGAACTGGGTCCGTCCGAAAAAAAATGAATCCGTTTAATATCAGGACATTTTGATTTTAATAACTTAATAACAGGTAAGAGGTGAGCCCAAATAGCGTGTGGTTCATGACACTTATTGTCAGAAACGGAACAAAATGATTGCGATCCAGAAGCCCAGTAAATCATGCCACAATGTAACGTGATTTGATTTTTCGAGGCTCCAAAATGAGTGGCCTGTACTTCTTGATGCAACTTGCATTCATAATTTTCGCTAAAATCACAAAGAATTAATGCCTCATGCGGACCTAATGTTTGTATTTTCTCTCTATATTTAGTTTGTTGATGTTTGAAATTATAAATATGAATTTTATACAGAGGAAGATTTTTTTCAAAAATTTGTTTTAATTCTGCTATACATATATTAGTAGGTGTTTTAGAGGATGTAGGTTCATTATTCTCAGTTTTGTCCTTTTCAAGGTCAGTTTTTTTCGCTTTCTGTCTTTTTTTCTGTTCTCTCCATTTTTGCCTCTGGTTTACCTTTTCATTTTCTGATAACTCTGTTATTTTTTTATTCTTTAATTTAATTCTATTTAAATCTTTCTTTTTATACTCTTCATATCTTTCGGGGTCTTTTTTAAGCTTTTCCCGATATCTTCTCATTTTTTCAGCTGGCGTAAGTGGCATCTTTAAGAGGATTGTATAGCGGCTGCCTTTTCAAAAAATAGGTATTTAGAAAAACTCGCGCTGTCCCTCTCGCGCGTTGAAAAAACCCCGATCGTGCGATAGAGAGCGTTGCAGCTCGCGACTGACTGTGAGTATTTTTTATATGAAATTTGTCTCTCGGGAGAAAACGTTTTTCACATACTAAATCACGTCCAATCTCTTAGATTCTAGTGTCAATCGTTTCAGCATATTATATTCTAGGTTTGTAGGTTTTTCTTTTTTTCTAAAACTTCTTTGTTTTTAAAATACAAAGGTTTTACTTCAATGAAGATTTTGTCATAAAAATAGTAACTTTTAGGCGCCTGTTACTTTCAAACTATTATAAATTTTGAAAAAAAGAAAACCTACAAACCTAGTTTTTTACAGTGTCAGAAGCATTCTAAAAAATCATTGAGATAGGATAACATTTAGGGGCAGAAAAACGTTTTCTCTTTTAGTATGGACGAGCGCTCGGTAGACGATAGTCTTAAAGTAAAAAATACATATATTGAATATTGTATAATATAATATACAAATACGACGTGAATTACTGACTAACGAGCCTACATCCTAGCAAAATGACAACCACATTATTGGAATATAGAGACTCTTAACAGCTCGTTTTAAGAATTGTTTATTCACAATAATCGCATTCATCTTCACAATAATGATCATATATTGCATATAATGTGCATTGCTGACACCAAAAAAAGTCAACATTTATTAAATTCTTCACTTTAGTGTTATCGTGTATAATAAAGTGGTATGGTTTATGGACCAAAGTTGTAGGAAATCCACAACCAAAACATTTTTCTGCAATTCGAAAATGAGTGATTACCCACGGCCATAATGACTCTTGCAATAATATAAAATCATTTTTGGTTAGGTATTTATCAATGTTTGCAAAAATAACCATTTTTGTTAAGTACCTGAAAAAAAAATTTTGGATAGGTACTCATGTCAATATTATTAAAATGCATACATTTTTCTAGAACTTGCGTCATTTGAATCATTTCTGAATAAATATTAGAATTCTTATTCAAAGATACAAAGTGGCATGAATATAATGTACCATCTTCCTAAGAATTCCATTCCGAAACTTTTTACTTCCAATTCTACGTTACCTGCGTTTTGGTAACGGAACGGAAGTATCGGAATTCTACCCTTGATCACTATTATTTCATTTAAATTTAACTAACACATCAGACCAAGAAACTTGGTATCAAATTGGGTTCACTAAAAGTTCATAAAGATATCAAAATAATTTGCAAGATATAGAATTCAGTACCGTGGAATGGGGTTAGTTTGATTCACGGGGTAACATTGATAAAAACTTTATATTTTTTTAAAACAGGAATTGTTTAATTTCTGAACGCAACCGAAAAATTTCGTCTTTTGCATTGGCAGCACTGTGTGTCACTCTTTGACATTGCCCAAGCGCTGCACGTACAAACAGATCACTACCGGAGATTTTCATAAAAAACTGGGAGTATTGTGTTTAAAGTATTTTAGGGGTTAAAATAACTTCCAAGGTACCAGATTGGATATGCAAGTTGCTAGAAAAAATGATAGTTTATGTTGTTATGTGTTTAATTAGCTTGAGAAAGAAGTTGTTTTTGTATTTTAACCTCCAAAATTTCATTCAGTGGTGGTTTATTTTCTATACGGGGTGTCATTGATCACAGGCATGGGGTTACTTTGGTCATTGATCAATCTCACCCCATGACATTTTTAACATATATTATCAATATATTTGCAATGATGGCTGCTTTATATGATTTTTTTTTACTTTCAGCGCTATGCCAAGAACATATATGAAGCGTTTAGGCGCTCGCGCCTATCGGAATTCTAATGAAGACGTGTTAGAACGAGCAGTAGCTAGTAGTGATTTTTTTCTATTTTTACTTAACATTTAAGATTTTGACTGATTAATGTTCCTAATTATGTTTTTACAATTAATATATCTCAATGAAACGTTAAAATAAAGGTGATTTTTCAAAAAGTTTTTTTTGCCTTGATCAATGTCACCCCTAAACTTTAAAAAAATTAATATCTTTTTTTGCACTTAGCCGATTTTTTTTGTTCTTTCGAAATAATAACGTTTAAAGGGGTTACTATCATTTGCCGTGAAAATATTAGGGGGTATCAAAGTAACCCCAGTTACGGTTTAACATTGACCACTCACATTTATATTTTTCATCGACATATTATTTATTTAAAATAGAATCTAATTCATTGTATCGATTGTATAGTAAAAACCGATATTCCATTTTTTTTTTCGTCTTCGGTACCTTTGTATTTTAGAAAATACAGCCCTTTGAATTTTTAAATTGATCAATGACACCCCATTCCACGGTACTTACTTCGAAATTGGTTGCGGTTGTGGAATATCAAAAACGAACCGTTGTTAAAGCACGTGTTTCATCGTTTGCTGGTCGCCGTCAAAATGGACGAATTTTGGTAAAACAGCCAATGACAGCTTTACAAATATTGCCAATTGACAAAAAATATGCATAAGTGGTAGTTTACATTGCAAACTTTCGTAAAAAATGGGGTTTCGGAAAGGAATTTTCCACTTTAGCTAATTTATGTCCTCACATAAATATAATTATTTAAAATATTTTGTGTAATATTACACTGTTTGTGCAATTATAAAAAAAATCTTAAACAACTATACTTTCAGAAAAATCAATCAAATCAGTATAGATAAGTCTACAAAATATGTAAAATTTATGTTATTTTACTGTGATTTGTAGTGGGACAGCGCTAAAATAGGTACCTTCTACTAGTATTTTTGAAAATTTTGGTAATATGACTGTGTTTTTATTTAGCAACAATATATAATATTGATAACAACTAACCATAGATCCTTATTTTTAGTATTGTTTTACTTAAATGTGGAAATTATTTGTTATATAGTTAAGAAAAGTTGTGGGACACCCCCAAAACACGATTGTACACTTTTTGTGAAAATGACCCCTCAACACCCTCGAAAACCATGAAAACGACACCCATGATGAAAACTTCGATAATTTATGCAGCGGCCATCTTGGATTTACATTTTGACTGCACCATCGGTTTCAACACCCTCGAAAACCATGAAAACGACACCCATGACGAAAACCTCGATATTTTTTGCAGCCGCCATTTTAGATTTACATTTTGACTGCACCATCGGTTTCAACACCCTCGAAAACCATGAAAACGACACCCATGACGAAAACCCCGATATTTTTTGCAGCCGGCCATCTTGGATTTACATTTTGACTGCACCCTCGGTTTCAACACCTTCGAAAACCATGAAAACGACACCCATGACGAAAACCTCGATATTTTTTGCAGCCGCCATCTTGGATTTACATTTTGACTGCACAATCGGTTTCAACTTCCTCGAAAACCATGAAAACGACACCCATGACGAAAACCTCGAACACTCCACTCCACTCCACTCCACACCACTCCCCTCCCCTCCCATCCCCTATATATTTTGTATTGTGTATATAAACCTTATATTCAATCACACCTCCTTGCCCGTCGGAGTGGGGAGCGTGAGGTTTTTTCGTTACGGAATTTCTAGATTCGGTCCCCGCGCTCAAGGCCCGCGATAGAAGCTATGCAATAGCTTAAAAATAATAAATTTAGCCAGGCCTTGCAGAAACCTGTTCAATCTAACTTTAAATGGATAATGGTGCAAACATTCGGAAACACAGACGCATAGACTAGAGAAAGTTTTTTTTTCAAATAATGTAGAAGAAAAATGTTAAAATCATCATTTCTAGCTAGCATTTTTCCAACTATATAAGGGTCAGTTTCCAATTTATTCAGGCGCAGAATACCAGTGATGGAACGACTATGTCATTTCAGTATTTTTTTTCTGTCCGTATTATTCCCTGGGATACATATTGCTACTTAAAACACCAACCAACATAAACCTTACATTACCGATATCAGTCTAACCGGTACATACTATAAGGGTAGTCAACGACCAATCTTTGTATACGCCATGCTACGGCGTAGCTAGCGGCGTAGCGTCTAAGCCAGCTACGTCGTAGCGATCATGTAGCGCGTAGCTATCAGAAAGTACACATTTAATGAAGGAACTGTAATTTACTTGTATTCGATACTTTTGATAACAAGATTCTCAAGTTTCAACTTGATTAATGAGATCATGTATAAAAGCAGATTGGAACACAACTGTTTTGTAAGGAAAAATTCTTTTCATTGCGAAGAATAGAACGTTAATTACAATTAATGATGTGTTTGTTTTTGATTATCGAGTGACATACAAAGAGACGGTGCTATTTTTATCTTTATAAGGAAGTCTTTGTGACTCTGGTGACTTATTTGTTTAATTTTTTATTGTAATGTTATACTCACATGATGTGATTAAATGAGAACAATGTCGATATTAAGTTTTTGTTAAAAGATTACAGTCGAATTGACCACCTCCTCCCTTTTTGAAGTCGGTTAAAAAAAAAAAACTAGATCTCCAAAACAAAATACCGTAGGTAGCGTCAGTTCACACCAAGACGCGACGCCAAGTTACTGGAAATATGTATTTTTTCGTAAAAATAAAGCTAGATTTTGAAACGCTATTAAAACGTGCTGGTGACGCCGCGCCGCCCTACGTTGCGTCATCGGTGAATTTCTATATCTGGTCGTGTAGTAAATAAAGTTACAATTTGAGTAGCTCTATTGAAAATATGAGCATCGCGTCTCTGTGTGCATTGACCTTAACACATAACCCAAAACTCCTCCTCCGAGGTCCCCCAACAAGGGCAATATCGACACAAATTGCTCAAGTGAGAGATGTCCCGGGCAATTTCATTAGGGAGCTATTTTATAGCTGGTTTACTGGGATACACCGGGTCTTTCCAATCACGGCCAACTCGGGGGAAACCTGTTTGGAAGATACAAATGGCGATTGAGATTGATGAGATCGTGATATCTACTTGTAGTATATTTATAGAATTAGTTTACTTATTAATTTTAAGACGACGGCAATCTTTGACGGCACGGTTGACGCTGTGGCGATTCGACTGCTGCTGCTCTGTTTGTACTGGTTTCGATACCAGCACGGTCCTTAGAACATGCACACTTATAGACAGGCCTGTTGGTCTAGTGGTTAGTGACCCTGACTGATACCACAACAAATCAATCAAAAGAGTGCGACTTTGTATTTAGTAGGTATGGGACTCATTTTGAGCATTTGACAAATTGATTAATTTTGTAACAAAAATGCTAAAATTCATGGTCTTCCTTTTATTTGACAGGCCTGTTGGTCTAGTGGTTAGTGACCATGACTGCTATGCTGGAGGTCATGGGTTTGATTCCCACCCAGAACAAATGTTTGTGATGAGCACGATCATTTGTTCTGTGTCTGGATGTAATTTATCTACGAGTATAATAATAATAATTATGTATGTATTTAGAAATACACACATCAAAAGTGTCTAGGAATCAAGCATTTTTATGCGGATTTCTTGAGATTGAGATGTGGCTTTGTAATAAATTTATGATTTTATAAATTTATATGGATCCTTTTTGGTGCATTTCATAATTTGAATCAGGAACTGTAAATCAAATTCGAGTAAAAGATGAAAATCAGCTGTCAATATTTTCCCTATAAAAACATACAACGCATTGAAGACATTATTAGTGCTACTGTTTCCCTACTACTGATTAAAACCAACGTTATTATGGAGCGGCGACGTCATTTAAGCAGGGAAGAAATGCTCAGAGCCGTGGGAATGATAGAAGCTGGTTCCCGGCAACGTACTGTGGCTTTAGCTCTGAATACAAGTCAGAGTGTTATCAGTCGACTTTGGACACGTTACCGAAGCACTGGTACCGTGACTGAGCGCCATGGAGGACGGTATCGCTGCACCACACGGAGACAAGACCGATACATTCAAATCTTAACTCGAAGAGCTCCAACAATAACCGCCATGATGTTAGCCGTGAGGCTTCATCACTCTTCAGGGAACTTAATTAGCGACCAAACAGTCAGAAACCGCTTGCATGAAGTGAACCTTCATTCCCGAAGACCGCTACGGGTACCACCTATAGCAATGCACAATCGTAGGATTCGATATCAATGGGCTCTTGAACACAGAAATTGGGCAGAAGAACAATGGCGTTTCGTGTGCTTTTCTGATGAGTCTCGTTTTGGTATGAGACCGGACACAAGACGTATACGACACTGGAGAACCCCTGGACGCCAACAGCGATTAAAATCCTGCCAGGAAGTCCATCCTTATAGTGGTGGAACCATCATGGTATGGGCGGGTATTTGGATTGGCGGAAGAACTGAGTTGATTTGGATCAGAGGCAACCTCAACGCTCAAATTTATGCTGAGACGATTGCATCAGACGTCATCGTTCCTCTACAAGTGCAAATCGGTCCCTTATTTCAGTTAATGCATGATAATGCACGACCGCACACCGCAAGAGTTGTAAGACAGACTCTCGCCGCAGCTAACATCAATGTCCTGCCCTGGCCTGCTCAGTCGCCAGACTTGAACCCGATTGAGCATGCATGGGATATGCTACAGAGAAGAGCTCTGCCGAATATGGAGGGTATCCAGTCGCAAGAAGACCTTTTTTTGTTGTTGCAACGAACATGGGCGGCCATTCCACAGCGTGATTTGGATGAACTTGTTAGAAATAGGATGTGTATTCTGTTACATTTATATAAATATCTACTAAATTATCACGTTTTAGGTATCAGGATGGTTAATGTTATTTATTTACTGTATGTAAATAGTATCTCCAAGTACTTATTTATATTAATGAGTTTATAAATAAAAGCACAAATCAAGACTAGGTATTTTATTACCAAAGCTACCTCCTTTCGCAACACTAGGTCTTCGTGGAGAAGAAAGGAGGAAGAAACTCCACGGCAACATATTATTTTATCAGTTCACATTATAAAATACATAATTTACAGCAATATTCTTATCATAATAAATATCAAATAACTTACAGTTTTATTGTAGAACATTATGACACACAATATAACTTTCAGCATCACACACTTGTATTCTCTATTATTACATCACATTTAAATAACCAAGACACCACTTCAGACACGTCTTAACTCTTTGAACAGTTGAATAATAATGACTACCAAAGTGAGGGTACATCTACTTTTATAAACTTAGTATTGTACCACTTCCATCAAATATTACCGCCATTATTGACCAATCGCAGATCGTCAAACATTGTTGTTAAATAATTAATAAAATGGGCAACAATAAACAAATCCTGTACAGTAGAACCATTTTAAAACATAATTAGATAATTTACAAATTCAGTAAGTATTTATTTGCAACCTTAATTTAATTCGATATAAATTTGAACATCAACTGATTCCGTTCTGAAATCAGTTGATCGCTGTTAATATATTACTATTATTACTTAGATATATCCTATATCTATCACGGCCATACTGACAAGTACTTCGCTCTCGAAGTACATTATCCCTTTTTTTTTCTACAATTTTTTTGTTGTTTGTCAATTGCTTAGACGTGTCAAGTCCCCTCCACCCGCTGCTCGTGGGATAGACTTGCACCAAGCAAATGACCGACCAGCAGAAACAAATTTCTGTTTTGCCAATTGCCTAGACATGTCAAGTCCCCTCCACCCGCTGCTAGTGGGATAGACTTGCAACAAGCAAATGACCGACCAACGGAAACAATGTTTTCATAACTTCAATGCCCAGTTTATAATGCCAATACTCAGTTCATAATGTCAATACTAAGTTCATAATGTCAGTACTAAGGTTCATAATGTCAGTACTAAGGATCGTAATGTCAGTACTAAGGATCATAATGTCAGTACTTAGGTTCATAATGTCAGTACTAAGGTTCATAATGTCAGTACTAAGGTTCATAATGCCTATAGTCAGTTAATAATTACAATAGTCAGTTCATAATTGCAATAGTCAGTCCATAATTGCAATAGTCAGTCCATAATTGCAATAGTCAGTTCATAATTGCAATAGTCAGTTCATAATTGCAATAGTCAGTTCATAATTGCAATAGTCAGTTCATAATTGCAATAGTCAGTTCATAATTGCAATAGTCAGTTCATAATTGCAATAGTCAGTTCATAATTGCAATAGTCAGTTCATAATTGCAATAGTCAGTTCATAATTGCAAAAGTCAGTTCATAATTGCAATAGTCAGTTCATAATTGCAATAGTCAGTTCATAATTGCAATAGTCAGTTCATAATTACAATAGTCAGTTCATAATTACAATAGTCAGTTCATAATTACAATAGTCAGTTCATAATTACAATAGTCAGTTCATAATTACAATAGTCAGTTCATAATTATCGACCTCGCTGGTTAACAATAGCCTCTGGCCTTGACATATCAGTCTTATCACCTGCTGCGCGTGAATTTCAGAAAGATATCAGAACAGTGACCGACCAGCAGTTTATAATCCTTACTTACAATCTTACTTATTATAACCTTACTGGGCAGATCAAACACCCCACCGTCGTCGGTGAAGTTCAATCACCCACAGTTAGTGAATGTCATACCACAGCTAAGGTTTTAATTCTTCTTTATCTTTATTCTTTATCTTTACATTATAATGAAATCGTAGAGCTGTCATTCCTGTACATTGAATTTTTTTTTGTATTTTTTTTTTCGAGATAAAGGATCGATTCTGATGCCAGATCAACTTTTTTTTTTTTAACTTTTATGTTTTTTTTTTTGTTTTGATCTATCTCCGAAATTACTGTAAAGTTGTAGATCAAATTTTCCTCTAATATTCCTAATAATATGCTTTTGTTAATAGGCTATGTATTATTACGCTATTATCTCATGTATGTTTTGAGTTGGAAGCGAAACCACTGGATATTATTTATTCGTAATTTATTGTTTCGAGGAGTAGGAATTTTAAAGATTCGAAAACAAACGAATCTTTATTATTTTGTGTTTATTTGTTTTGAATTAGTGCTCAAAGCAGTGCATAGATTTTGTTTTAAACGACAACAAGTTTTACTCATCGAGTTAAATAATAAGCTATTTTTAATGTATCACGCGGTATGGTGAAGTTCCCCCTTCAAAGGCAATGCGCAATGCTATAACAAATTGCAGCGATACTGTAAATCGACCAAAAAATGATAGTCTAGTGTTTAAGATAAACACGGATTTTTGAAATTAATTTCGCTCAAACAAGGACGTTTCCTATGCAAACTATGTATGTAGGTACCTACGTATAACATTATTGATCTAAACTTATATTATAAATGCAAGTAGGTATGTTTGTTTTTTACCTTTTCACGCAAACTACATAATGAATTGATCGTCCCAAAATATATCAAGTACAATATAATAATTATTATGATGTCTATCACTTGTTCATTTTTCATTTTCTTTTGCATATTATTGTGTATGCTCTGTGTCTGTACCAATAAATATTACATCTTTCCCTTTTTTTTTTGGCTACATGATTTGCATTATATTTTTAAAAGAAATTCACGACTCGGTTATTCTGACAATATTATTATTATTGCAAATAGTACTTTCAAGTAGAGACCTTTTCAAAACCACGTTTTTTTTTTTTTTTACTGATTTACTAAACTATACTTTTAATAAGGACTAAGATTCAAATCGTATTTCGGTTCCTTCGATCAAATACTAGTTTTCACATAATCCAAGTCCAGTCTTGTTCCATCCCATCATATTTAAGTTTTTAAGACAACTTTTTAAATAGTCAAAATTAAAGCACCTTTTTATTTTGTAACAACTCTTGCTTTTTCTATCAAAGGTTATATATCATAAGTTTAAATAATACTTTAAGAAGACCATTCATCATCATTGTGAGAGGCGGGACAGGGTTTTTTTTTTACCTATTATTTTAAACAAACAGTGCATAATGAAATTTTTTAAAATTGATGTTTTATTTCTAGACTATCTCTTATTTTTTTGGCTCGCAATAGTAAATAAAATATTTACAAAAGCCGATCAAAAACATTTTTGTATGCCGCGTAATCTCTTCTAGTAGTATCGGTTCTAATGTTGATTTTTACACTGAATGGCATAGGGACTTGCCTAGAGAGACCAGCGGGGATTTAACTTTGAACTAAGAATTCTATTTTATGAATAGAGGAAACACTGGATGTGGATCGCCAAAATATGTGTTGCTAATGTGTAGTTATGAGCTAACTCCAAAACGGCTGTACCCATTCGGCTAATTCTTTTTTTTTTCTTGTGTTTGTAACTATCAGGGCCAGGTTCTAGAGGACGAATATATTTTCTTTTTTTTTTTTTAACTCTGTATGTTATTCGTCATCTGTTTTTCGTTCCAACTAATGTATCATAAGAACGTCTATTTGAAGGTTATTGACAGCAACGACCATTGTCTAGAGGCTACACGACTGGATCGATATATCTAGGGTAGAAGTTCAAGTCTTAGGTTGGTAGGTATTATCTTTTTTTCTTGTTACTATAGCGTTTTTTTTTTTTAAAAAAAAAGCTACTTTCACCCTGAGTAACATCATGTTCACCCATGCGAAGCCGGGACGGGCCGCTAATATATTTTAAAATGAGGGGAATAATCACTAATCCATCATCAGTCGAAATTAAGGACCATAATTTTGATTTCGTAATAACTAATGTTTTTTTTTTTATTAATTCATATATGTAGTTATACATTTGATTGTATACAAATTTGTCATATGCTAATGTTTCAAAAATAGGCGTTATATTGCCCTGTTACTAAGCTACTCTACCTGGTAAATCCTGGTACTAAGGCATTTGTTTAACTGAATAAATTAAATACTTATCCCAAAAATAATGTTTTATTTAAATACAGTCCCAATAAAAGTTCAAAAATGTGACGTAGGAACAGCATAGGTTTTACGTCAAGCTATTCATACTTTTATTATTAATTTATTTTCATTTTATATCTAGTCATCTGCCAGAAAAGGTAACTTTAGAACTTTTTTTTTTTTTGTTTTCACAATGTTTATATATTGTTTTAATCTTTGTTTTTAAACGTGTGATAAAAAAAAACACTGTCAAATGCAAACAGTTTTCAACCTCTGTTTCAAAGAACTTGGTTTAATCATGCCAACCCTGGTACTTTTTAAATGAAAGATGGATTAGAAAAACAAAAATGTAGTCTCAACTTCATCATTGTTTAGACCAAAAGTTTTTTTTTTTATCTCGTTTACCCAGTGTACTTTATCAAGCAACAACTGTTTACTGTATTTTTTTTTGTTTAGCGAATTTATATACTTTTATGCAAAAGAAACTTGATTTGTCAATTTTTCACTGCTGTATTATTGTTTGGCCAAAAAACAATTTTGTTGGCCCTGGCACATTCAAAATTAGATGTGTTTTCAATTTCCTATTAATCGATACTTCTTTTCAAATACTTAACCACTCAAGTTGTTATTGCTTTAAAGGTCACCTTTATAAAATATACACAAACTGTTTCAGTGTGTGACTATGTAACAGATGCTGCAGTTTCATCAACTGACCATTTTTAATTTAAACAGCCATTTTTATAAATAAAAATATCTAGTCTTTTTTTTTTTGCAACTGCCCAACATCACTTTGTTTTGATGTACTTATTTTCTATTCAATCTCGTTAACATGTTAATAATGCTTAACCTTTCAGCAATTTAAAAAATATATAAAATAACACGATCTACATCCAGGATCTTTCCATCTCACTTTTTTGATTACAACGTTTAAAAGCAGAGCCTCTGGAGGCCTTACCGACATTAGCCAATAATTTATACTGATGTGGTGCAGGAGTTCTCGTTCCGTTATCCTCAGCCTGGCTTCAATCCTTTTCAGCAGCGTCGCAGTGCCGCTGTTCGAGATGGCAGCACGTTGTCATCGCCCTTCTACAGTCGATTCATCCACCCGATGACGCAGGGGTGCAGCAGGTGCAGCAGGGGTGTGCTGATTGATAGCTCCAACGTTGATTATGAAAAATACAAAAAAGTTCATTAGAAATTATAAATAGGTTAGGGCACTTATCCCACTTCTGATGTTAGAAATAGGATGTGTATTCTGTTACATTTATATAAATATCTACTAAATTATCACGTTTTAGGTATCAGGATGGTTAATGTTATTTATTTACTGTATGTAAATAGTATCTCCAAGTACTTATTTATATTAATGAGTTTATAAATAAAAGCACAAATCAAGACTAGGTATTTTATTACCAAAGCTACCTCCTTTCGCAACACTAGGTCTTCGTGGAGAAGAAAGGAGGAAGAAACTCCACGGCAACATATTATTTTATCAGTTCACATTATAAAATACATAATTTACAGCAATATTCTTATCATAATAAATATCAAATAACTTACAGTTTTATTGTAGAACATTATGACACACAATATAACTTTCAGCATCACACACTTGTATTCTCTATTATTACATCACATTTAAATAACCAAGACACCACTTCAGACACGTCTTAACTCTTTGAACAGTTGAATAATAATGACTACCAAAGTGAGGGTACATCTACTTTTATAAACTTAGTATTGTACCACTTCCATCAAATATTACCGCCATTATTGACCAATCGCAGATCGTCAAACATTGTTGTTAAATAATTAATAAAATGGGCAACAATAAACAAATCCTGTACAGTAGAACCATTTTAAAACATAATTAGATAATTTACAAATTCAGTAAGTATTTATTTGCAACCTTAATTTAATTCGATATAAATTTGAACATCAACTGATTCCGTTCTGAAATCAGTTGATCGCTGTTAATATATTACTATTATTACTTAGATATATCCTATATCTATCAAACTCATTTTGAGTATGCCAAACCGATGTTCTTGTGTTGTTAGTGTTCGCGGTAGAAACACGGATTATTAATTGTTTAAGTTACCCAATAAAATTTTAAAGAAAACTGTTATTTCAGTCTTTTTTTCGAACTTTAATGTTAGTGGTTCAAATGTCAAAAATCCCTTTATTAGGAAAATGGCAAATTTCTTTATGAATGCAAAGGTGACTTGGTTTATCGTTACTGTGACAAACGATAACACTTTATTTGATGAATCCTTAAAGAACATTTTAATTAATATCAATCAGGAGAAAAGTTATTGCAAAAATATATGTTGATCCCTAGACACTTTTGATGTGTGTATATAAGTATGTTTATCAGTTGTCTAGTACCCATAACACAAGCTCTGCTTAGCTTGGGGCTAGATGGCGTTGTGTGATAGATGTGGAAAAAAAATCTTTGACAAGCTAGACAAAACCAATGACCAGTGACTTTGGTCCTGGATCGTGAAAACTGGAAGTCATGGGGAGAGGGCTTTGCCCAGCAGTGGGATGATGTAGGCTAGCAGTATCAGTATCAGTACATTTTTATAGCGGTGTCGACTTAGTGATAACAGCCTTTTTTTTACGTTGTAAAATCATCAAATGAGTCCTCCCACCCAGGACAGGACGGAAGGGAGATCTGGCAGACTTGGGCCTACCAGAAAACCAGCGCTGTGACAAATGTCGCAGCACATGCTGAGGTAGGAGCCTTTTGGCCTCGCACAGGACTAAATTGTTTTTCTTTTATTAATTTGTTGTTTTCATTCATGTAATTTTTGTTTGTTCTGTCCTGTGTGTTCCAATAAATATCTTTTCTTTCTTTATTTCTTTCAGACATAAACTGACTTAAATCCACTGTGTATCCAATAGCCCTTTACGTTCCGGGTTCATGGTTACCTGATAAGACAGTCCCGCGACTCGGGCAGGAATTGGCCCTCTAAGGGTGGTCAGATACCAGCAGGGTGCAAATACACACATCAAAAGTGTCTAGGGATCAACATATATTTTTGCAATAACTTTTCTCCTGATTGATATTAATTAAAATGTTCTTTAAGGATTCATCAAATAAAGTGTTATCGTTTGTCACAGTAACGATAAACCAAGTCACCTTTGCATTCATAAAGAAATTTGCCATTTTCCTAATAAAGGGATTTTTGACATTTGAACCACTAACATTAAAGTTCGAAAAAAAGACTGAAATAACAGTTTTCTTTAAAATTTTATTGGGTAACTTAAACAATTAATAATCCGTGTTTCTACCGCGAACACTAACAACACAAGAACATCGGTTTGGCATACTCAAAATGAGTTCATCCAAATCACGCTGTGGAATGGCCGCCCATGTTCGTTGCAACAACAAAAAAAGGTCTTCTTGCGACTGGATACCCTCCATATTCGGCAGAGCTCTTCTCTGTAGCATATCCCATGCATGCTCAATCGGGTTCAAGTCTGGCGACTGAGCAGGCCACGGCAGGACATTGATGTTAGCTGCGGCGAGAGTCTGTCTTACAACTCTTGCGGTGTGCGGTCGTGCATTATCATGCATTAACTGAAATAAGGGACCGATTTGCACTTGTAGAGGAACGATGACGTCTGATACAATCGTCTCAGCATAAATTTGAGCGTTGAGGTTGCCTCTGATCCAAATCAACTCAGTTCTTCCGCCGATCCAAATACCCGCCCATACCATGATGGTTCCACCACTATAAGGATGGACTTCCTGGCAGGATTTTAATCGCTGTTGGCGTCCAGGGGTTCTCCAGTGTCGTATACGTCTTGTATCCGGTCTCATACCAAAACGAGACTCATCAGAAAAGCACACGAAACGCCATTGTTCTTCTGCCCAATTTCTGTGTTCAAGAGCCCATTGATATCGAATCCTACGATTGTGCATTGCTATAGGTGGTACCCGTAGCGGTCTTCGGGAATGAAGGTTCACTTCATGCAAGCGGTTTCTGACTGTTTGGTCGCTAATTAAGTTCCCTGAAGAGTGATGAAGCCTCACGGCTAACATCATGGCGGTTATTGTTGGAGCTCTTCGAGTTAAGATTTGAATGTATCGGTCTTGTCTCCGTGTGGTGCAGCGATACCGTCCTCCATGGCGCTCAGCCACGGTACCAGTGCTTCGGTAACGTGTCCAAAGTCGACTGATAACACTCTGACTTGTATTCAGAGCTAAAGCCACAGTACGTTGCCGGGAACCAGCTTCTATCATTCCCACGGCTCTGAGCATTTCTTCCCTGCTTAAATGACGTCGCCGCTCCATAATAACGTTGGTTTTAATCAGTAGTAGGGAAACAGTAGCACTAATAATGTCTTCAATGCGTTGTATGTTTTTATAGGGAAAATATTGACAGCTGATTTTCATCTTTTACTCGAATTTGATTTACAGTTCCTGATTCAAATTATGAAATGCACCAAAAAGGATCCATATAAATTTATAAAATCATAAATTTATTACAAAGCCACATCTCAATCTCAAGAAATCCGCATAAAAATGCTTGATCCCTAGACACTTTTGATGTGTGTATTTGTATGATCTACAAGTAGTTGTTCAGGGTCTGAGTGTTTGTGTATTTATTTATTTATTTAAGCTTCATGTACAAACAGTGGTACATAGGCGGACTTAATGCCACAAGGCATTCTCTACCAGTCAACCTTTGGGTTAAATAGGAGAGTATTGCGGTAGGTTTAGTATTGTGTATGTGAGTTTAAATTTTTTTAAACGCCCTCACGATTCAGGTGAAATTCCTAGAGTATTATCTTCTATAATCTTCTTCTATATATCTTCTATAATATAAAAATGGTTCGCAAAATGTGTTGCTAACCTCATAACTCGAAAACGGCTGGACCGATTCGGCTACTTCTGTTTTTGTTGTGTTTGTAACCATCAGCGCCAGATTTTAGAGGACGAAAATCATCATGTCCACCCGTGCGAAGCCGGGACTGGCCGCTAGTTTTCAATTAAATAAAATGATGTTACGAATTAAAAACCTTATATTTTTTGGAAGGGTACCTCAAGAGATAAGAAACTGATTTATTGGCTATTGTAATAACAACTCAACGAACAAAAGTGTTCTTAATAATAATAATAATAAACCCGCAGGGCAGCTTGTGGCGAGCTGTTGGGCAGTTGCGACCCCACGGACCTGATCTCCCGGGAGATATCTTGTTCCTCATCTCTGGCTTGCCTTTATTGGCTGGTCAGAGTGAACACTGACGAGGAACAGATCTCCCACCTCTTTCTTGCCTTTACTGGCTGGCTAGAGTGGAGATTCGCAAGAGCAAACGTGCTCGGAGGAAGGAAGTATTTCAGTAAGTGTTTGTAGGGATCGACCACACTTTCGGGTTCCTGGTCGATTCTGAGAACCGTGGAATACCTCTCCACTCCTCAAGCACCTCAGGATATGTTACCCCCTTGTCGCTACGTCACCTGGTGCTAGCGATATGTTTGGGGGTCCATTTGTTGAGTGTGCAAGTCACCCCCTGCCAACGTATCTATGTATATAAAACATTGATTAGGCAGGGGCCATAGTCTTTCCATAGATACTATATAACCAGTCCACCAAACCCACCAAACGCCATAACCCTGTCTTTTGTTTCCATATTCCGCAATAGTCCAACTCCAACCGGGGGTTGACCTTGGATATACTGGCATAGTGCATAAAGGGTTAACCGCCGGTTAGAGCCTCATTTCATTTAAAGTGCGTAAAGGGCCTCTGCAAGATGGCTTCGGTTCCTGGCATGCCCTCTAAAAGTCCGGGATCCCATGATACCGAGATCTTAAAAGATATAGAAAATAATAATAATAATAATTTATTTATTTCCAATAACAAAGTATTTGTACAATATGGATGGTACTAAATCTATTTGAACATGTAGGTTAAAACAAACAAATCTGTGGGTGTAGTGCTGTTCTCCTAGCTAAGTTGCAGTGCAACCTGTGTTAAGGAGAAACAGTGCCTGCCCCATATTAATATATTACTTGTATTTGGAACAATGACATGTTACAAATTACCATAAATGTTATAAAGAGGTTATAGTAATTTCTAGTTTTTTTCTCTTAGAATAATTAAGACTAAATCTAAATTTGTGTATAATTATGTGTTTAAATGTATGCGTGTTATGTTCTTGTGTCTGTTTGTTAGTGTAGTGTATGTTTATGTATGTGTTATGTAATGCATGTTTTGAGTAAAGTTGCGCTGTAGATATTTTTGTGAGTTGACCAATTAGCAACAATAGTATTAATTACAGTACTAAACAGGGCTTAACTTTTTAAATGAATTTGAGAGAAACTCTTCTGTCTCATCATATGATTTCCCTAGAAGGCATGAACGAATAACTAATTTAAATTTAGAAGAAGGTAATTCATAAACCGTTCTTGAATGATATCAGAAGTTATTGTTATTCTTTATTGTAATATTTTCCGTGACATCGTATCACATGACAAAACTATCTATCTATAACAGTGTATTAATACAATTGCTAGGTTTTTCCATTGGTTTCGCCTCTATAGTTTCTGCAAATAATCACACGAAAACTATTACTAGGAAGATTTATATCTATACTTAAATTATTAAGCTGAAAAGTTTGTAAGGTTAAACGCGCGAATCTCAGAAACTGCTTTTTGGAAATGAAAAATTGGTCCCGCGACCCAAGATATTCTCCCGTAACCCAGTAGCTTAGCCCTTAGTCCAGATTTCTGTCCAGTTGATAGCAATAGCCACAGTATAGAAATCATACAGTAGGACGACGCCTTTGATCTCGGGTAAAATGCCGACATCGTCTAGACAGTTATGCATCGGCCAGGGTTGTCACAAGTAAAGAATATTTATGAAATTATTTATTTATTGCAGATCAACATGGATAGCACAATTATAATGAAAACAATATTAAAAACACTTATATTATTAAGAAGTTGAATGACAATAAAAAATGCAGATAAGACGTATAGGTACTAAGAGATTTAAAAATTGATCTGATGCATTTGATAACTAGTTACTGTGACACGACGTGGACTGTGATATTGGAACGAAGTTCCTTATCGCGCGTTGTGAAAGGGGGCTGGACGGAAAAAATTCTTACGAAAAGTTGGCACGACACTTTTATCCGACTGCGCGACGCAAAGGAGGGTAATGTGTTTATTACCATGGAACGGAAATGACTGGACTGGACTAGACTGGACTGGACTGGGCTGGACCGGACCGGACCGGACCGGACCGGACCGGACTGGACTGGAGTCGCGACGATTATTTTTAACCGACTTCAAAAAAAAAGTAGGTTCTCAGTTCGACCAGTATGTATGTATGTATGTATGTATATATGTATGTATGTATGTTTGTCCGCGATTATCTCGCGTTTGGCTGAACGGATTTTGATGTGGTTTTCAGGAAAGTGTTCATTACATTCTAGAGAAGGTTTTAGTATATAACACTAGTAGATATCCCGTGAAGTTGCCCGCGTGGATCCGTTTTGCTTACTTGGATCGTAGATTTTCAGAGACGATTGCATGTTTGTCCGCGATTATCTCGCGTTTGGCTGAACCGATTTTGATGCAGTTTTCAGAAAAGTGTTTGTTACATTTTGGAGAAGGTTTTAGTATATAACAATAATGGATATCTCGTGAAGTTGCTCGCATAGATCCGTTTTTGTTACTTACTAGCATTGTAGATTTTTAAAGACGCCGTTTTTATATGAAGATTTTTGTTGTTGAATATTTCAACTAAAAAGGGAAAAAATAAA
Organism: Agrotis clavis; assembly: GCA_954870645.1. Classification (NCBI taxonomy): domain Eukaryota; kingdom Metazoa; phylum Arthropoda; class Insecta; order Lepidoptera; family Noctuidae; genus Agrotis; species Agrotis clavis. The sequence goes on from OX940925.1 coordinate 10,125,054, forward strand.
AAAAAAAACCTTTTTGAAAAAAAGGGAACCGACTTCAAAACCAAACACAAAAAACTATAAAATAACTTTTCTTTCGGAAGTCGGTGGCCATTATGTCAATGAAATAAAAAACAAAGCCACCGACTTCCCGAAAGAAAAGTATTTTATAGTTTTTTGTGTTTGGTTTTGAAGTCGGTTCCCTTTTTTTCAAAAAGTTTTTTATTGTTGAGTGTATACAGTAACTTCGTTCCATCCGGGTGTCCCTTGACACCTCTCAAGTTTTTTTTAATTAAAACTTCCAAACAAATAAATAACATTATTACAATAACATAAATACAATACAAATTAATTAATAATAAGTATATTCTAACCGAAAGGGTACTTACATACATGTGAAAAAAAATTACTACAGACCACCAAACTGAACAACTTTTACTATAGGACCAACTCGAGAGAGATTTAAGTTATTTAGATGGCATTTCGTAAGCAGCACCCCAATTTATCACGGAATTGGCGTAATACATTTAAATTGACGCCCACCATCTTGGATTTAAAAAAGAATGGCTTTTTCATAAAAAGCACCCCAATTAACCTCGAAATTGACACCCATATCAAATTCTAAGAAAAAAATGACGTCCGCCATCTTGGATTTCAAAAAGAATGGCTTTTTCGTAACAAGCACCCCAATTAACCTCGAAATTGACACCCATATCGAATTACAAGAAAATGACCTCCGCCATCTTGGATTTCAAAAAGGATGGCTTTTTTGTAACAAGGACCCCGAATAAACTCAAAATTGATACCCGTACTTAGTAAATTAAAAAAAAAATACGTCCGCTATCTCGAAATTCACCCTTGGTAATTAACAAAAAAAAGTCCACCGTTCCACTCACAGAACACGTCGTATGCACCATTTTAAATAAACAAATAAAAAATAAACACGCACGTCACACGCGATAGCCCTGAATGATACAGCCCGACTTACACTAACATCGTTCTGTTCGCAAGTCGGGCTCGGCTTACCCGCGTCTCACCCCTCACACCCCGCACGATTGCCCTGTCTAGACGTCTTCGTCGGACGACTGTAGGATTATTAGACTGTGCAATAGCTGTGACCAATGGTGGCCCAGTGGTGTCGGCCCCGACTAACTAGTTGCAGGTTTTGGGTTCGAACCTAGCCAGGCGCATTACTTTTGTGTATTTTATTTCATCAACACTGCTCTTAAAACGGAGGAAGAATACATCGTGAGGAAATTGGCATGTCTTAGAACCAAAAACTCGAAGACATGTGACATCTACCAACCCGCACTGGACTCGCTTGGTAAATTATGGCCCACTCCTCACCACAGACCTGTGTCCCAGCAGTGGGAACATATAGAAACTAATGATGATGATGCTGATGATAGCAATAGCCTTATCCATATTAAATGGGATTTAGAAACAGAAACAAAATTGGCAAAATGTGGGTGTAAAATATTATTTAGTTACCTCAGCAAAACCCTTTTTAAATATTTATTATTACACTAGTAGATAATAAAGCTTGAAATCTTCCCTCCCTCGAGTTGTTTTCAAGCAGGTAAACAAAGACTAATTTTAACAAACAAACAAAAAGAAAATCTTTATTGTTTTTAAGAAAACCTTCCGACATTTCATAATTAAGACACCCTGTATTACACTGCACATCTTAATTCAAACAAAACAAAAAAGATTAATCTTTATAATCTTCATCAGTATTCCACGAAGGCATTATAACCCAACCTAATAAAACGTTATCTTGCACAACGAGGCACTCTTAGTTTCATAGACTTCTAAACTTGGCCGGTTTATCAGCAAACTGTCGGGTGGGAGGGTGCAGTTATAATCTGGGAGCTAGTGATGGGAAAAATAAAGCCGTAAATATTTTCTTCCATGAGCGGTCAAAATATTTTGGTGGAGCTGGAGTTAACCTGATAATCCAGGTCTCGTTAATATCTGATTTTGAACTAGTTGAAACAGTTTGCAGCTCTTAAATTAGAGTAGCTTTTCCTCATCTCTTTTTTTTAGCTTATTAACCTATGATTGTGGGTTATTGTTATGAATTATAATGGTTGTAAGACAGCTCAAAAATTACACAACTTTATATTTTATGAATGTATAACGAGTACTACGTAGTTTCTTCTTTTTTTTTCAATGCAGTGTACTTGGCATTCGGTCTCATTACAATTTCCGAGTACTCCGCAGTTTATGGTACGATTTCTGTTTTTTTTTTCAATGCTGTACCTATACTTGTCATTTGGTCCCATTACAATTTCATCACATCATTTAGTTTGCTTGAGTAATACTCAATTTAGAAGCAGTTTTCGCTTCTGACAATTAAGTCAATGAAATAAAAAAAAACAATGGCACTGACTTCCGAAAGAAACATTATTATATGGTTTTTTGAGGTTGTTTTTGAAGTTGGATATTTTTTTTATTAACTTGTGTGTCTGTCGTCAAAGCGTGACATACAGACAGACAGAAGTAATAAGAAAAAACGCTCAAATATTATATCCATCCTCACATAGCGATGACTTTTTTCACACTCAATTAGAGCCTCACTTACTTTTGAATCAGAAGATGAGAACTTACAAACACTAGCTCCTTGTCTAAAAGGATTATCTTCATGTTGTGATAGCACTTTATGTGTGATGTAGCCTGCATCGGATTATGATGGAAATGATACACGGAGCCCGGAGATACGGGGCGTTATGTCTTACTTTGAGATTATGAAACAACATTGCTAGTAAGCTGTTGACGAGATTCCCGACAGTCTGGCAAAAGCTAATTTAAGTTAAGAGAGAGTTCGTCGAACAACGTTTCAAGCAAATTTTCTTACGAAAGGATTTAACCGATTTCAATGAAAATTCATACGCATAAGCGGGTTTTTTTTTTTGAGTAGCTTCTTACTGGTCAATCTAGAGGAGTTTGTGTGCTACTTAACCAGACAATCCTGCCAATAAATCCTAAAGCCTCCAGGAAGGGGCTTACAAACTAAGCTACCACACGCTAAGGGCACCCCCTGTGGGGTACGAACCTCGGCTTAGGGCGTCGCTGGGGGAGGACAGCAAGGGACAGGCTGGATCTGAAATTATTATTATTTATGTTATTGACGAGAAGTAATGGATAGCTCGTCGTCCGATCAGGTCCGAGTCCGAGTCGAGCTGTCGACAACCTGACGGGGTCGTAGGACTATCTGATAGTTCCTGATCCACCCAGAGATAGTTATTTGAAGACAGTTTATTTCACCAAAACAAGAAGGGGTGATACGAAAACCGAATCCAAGACTCCACACTCAACAGACGCACAGCGAAACCTGCTGAGCAGTTGGCGTTGGCATGCGGAAGGCGAGAAATGGGTGACTTGCCCTCCGATCATAGACCATACCCGGGACGACGCGCGTCGATGGAGCTGTCAGCAATCTGATTGGGCCTTAGAGAGCCAAAGCCTGCTGGGGTCGCGGGATTGTCTGATCAGGTAACCGTGACCCTGGTACGTAAAGGGCTATTAAAGAATCACCGTGGATTTTAGCCAGTACAAGTCTAAGCCTCCAGTCCCGCCCTGGTTGGGAGGACTCATTTTATGACTTTACCAAGATAAAAAAAAACTGAGCAGTTGAGTTAATTAATGCGATCATAACACAAAGATAGAAAAATTTGTTTGAGAACACTTTTTGTAAACAAACAAACCATTCCGAATTTATTGTTGGACAAACAGAAAGGTTTACTACAAACTTTTGTATTCCAAAGTTAGTCGCAGCTCGCACACAAACGAACTTTATATCAAAAATTTCACACGATTTTTCGTTGAAAAATGTTGTGTTTGTATAACGCATTTCAGGATTACTGGTGTTCGGTGCTTGAATATTTATTACAAGCTTAAATTGTTGTATTTTTTATGTGCATGACTTTGTAAATAACGGTCCATTTACAATATTGGAAAAAAAAATGAAATGGTCAGATCGGCTGAATATGGCAAAATAAATTATTCATTCTTAAGCAACTCGAACTTGATTTTTTTTACCTTTGCGTCATGCATAATTCCCTGTATAATTAATACAGGGAATATAATATAAATAAATCAATGAATTTTTAGGAGTAGTTGTATCCAATTCCTAGATAATTATCATACATTTCCGGTAACATTTATACAATTCCAATTTTTATTTCTACCACATCTGAGTATGACCAACACATACATTTCCTAGGAATTGTTTACAATGACGGATTACATACATTTCCGGTAACATCCATACTTGTTGCTACTTCGAAATGCTATCCACAACTATACATAAAATATAAGTACACTATATCAACAATGTCCCGGGCAGTATGTTATGCTACGCCATAAATCAAAAATCTTTGTTACATATTGTAGTCCGAAACTGCGTACCTACCCGCAGGTATGATTTATGTAAACGCGTGCTTTGCTATCGTGGTAGTAGGTAGAATAGTTGCGAAATGTCGTATTTTAATTAATTATAGGAATGTTTTTTGAAAAATGTGATACAGCCGGTATGACGTACCAGTAGTCTAATTTTAATTATGAATCTCTAGAAGATTTTTAAAATACCACTTGTTTTCAAACTTACCTAGCAAAGTTATACCGCCGATGTTCTCATATTGCAAGGATAGGGAGGAAAAATCATATTATGAAGGAAATTAATTAATATGCAGTGCATCTAATAAATCAACGGTAAACAACGCAGGGGCTTCCGGTGATCGATAAAGGGTTGTTTACAAATTAAAGCTTCACAGCAGCTCACCCATACTAAAGGTGAGTATAGAAGTTAAGATCTGAGGTCCTAGCACGGGTTTTGACGTTTTTGTGACGGTGAGTAAACGGGAACTTTACCGTTAGATGGTAAAAAAATGTTCTTCGTTCGTACACAAGATGTGCTTTGGCATTTTCCATACAATAAATGCCGCACATACAGGGTGACTTTTTTACCACCGTCCAAAATTTTTCTACACATTAGGTATCAATCACTAACCAAATTTTTGGAAAAAAATCGATAGGTCAAATTGTCATATTAAATCATTTTCTCATCCGCTCTGTGTGGTCACTAAGCTAAACGTTAATAATATACACTTGCCGACGCATGAAACCAACGACGATATAATACTAGACTCGTAATAACAGGCGACCGATGTCTGCCAACACATTAGGCAAAAAAGTCTTATATCCGTCTCATTTCGACCAATCCTGTGAGCCGTAAACATACGTTGAGACAGAACCGACCTTGAGTTAGCCAATCACAACGCAGTACCCCGCCTCCCTCGCTTACGTAGTACCTCAGCGAGTTGGCAGAATAGTTTTGTTCGTTAGATCGTGCAATGCGTAGTCTAGTATTATATCGTCGTTGCATGAAACGGACAGAGCGCACCCCGCTGACCCCCCGCCCCGCCCCGCTACACCTGAGCGACACATCACAGCGCGGTGTCCAGATTCATCAACTTTTTATAGATAACATTGAGACGTGACATCTCGATATTTTTGTATTGAGTGATACAAAAAGAAAAAACACGTATTCAATGATTTTCGCCAAAGATAAACTAAAAAATCACCCTGTATATTTTCAAGTACAGTCAGGTTCAAAAATGAATTATAAACTTCTCAAAGCAATAGACTGACGCTTCACTTTGACTTACGACCTTTTGTTTTAAGTTGTTTTATTACTATACATAACAAATTAACTTTTGATATAGTTCATAATTTCAACTGATGATCTACAAGTAATGCTGGCGCAATGGTAATCGTGCTCGGATAGAACTTCTGTTCGTTCGATTGCGGAGGATCGAATCCCACTTTTTTTTCCCAAATACTTTATTTAATTTAATTTTTAATAATTACTTTATTCTTTTTGTTATTTTTAATAAATTTTTAGTAGGAATTTGATAATTAAAATAGATTTTTGTATAACTACTAATATAAGTCATTAGTGTTGTGGGTCGTTCGTTATAATCACAGATATAGGTCTATCTATATCTATGGTTAAGTTTAATAAAATTTTGTAGGTAGATCGTAGAAAAAAAAAAAGTGAATTATTTCGATTTGTGCGGTGCCATAACTATGTTATCTCGTTTTGAGTCTGTTGATTCTTGGTTATTTTGTGTGACTATGTAAACAGCATATAAGTGTTACACTGTCCTGTGGTTTTGCAGTGAAATATTAACAATTGGATTTCTATAAATATTGAGGGCGAACATTAAAGCCCTGCATAAATATTATGTGGATTAAACTTAAAACAAATATCAAATGAAACCAGACTAAGTGTGAGTATTAACATTTAAATTTTGATCATTCCACATGTTAATAATTATATTTTTATAAATAAGGTTCCCTATTCAAAAGTATTTGTTTAAAAGTAAAAAAAGTGATTGATACTTAGTATGTGGTTTTAAAGATTTTTCTTAGTAGTAAAATAGATCAACAGCTGTTTTTGCATAAATAATATAATAGTATTCTATGTTTTGTTCCAGTGGCGAAATACTATGAGTCTGTGGGATGAGATTTATGGCATGATGATGAGATGAGTTGTTAAGAATAAACAGGGACGTCAGGGACGTCCGGGAATGGTGAATGAATACGAAGGAAAATGGTTTCCATATAACTAATTCAACACAAAATTAATAACCGTTCATCGTGTACTCAACATTGAAGGCATCAACGACTATCAACTAAAAACTGTTAAGTTTAAAGGAATAAAAAAAAACGTTAAGATTGTCTCGAGGACTTAATAGTGATATGAATTTTGTTTATTTATTGTAAATAGACTGAAAACGTGAACATCATTTGATAACTTATTATTCAAGGATTAAGAATTGAGGTATGGTTTCAAATATCTTTTCGTAAAGAAAACGATCCTTAACACTAGAAAGACCGAAATTTTGAACTACCTATAAAGACCAAGTGGGGTCAAATGACTCATTCATGGGTTGTAATGTTTTATTCGTGTGTTATGGTTTTAAGTTTTATTGATTATCATCTAATAGTAAATTAAAGAACTTAATAGTAATTAAACATCTATTACGTGATAAAAAATGAAAATATTAGGCACATTTTTGACATTTTAGCTCCATGTTTACATTACAAGAGCCACACAAAGGCTTTTTACAACGGGTAAGTAATACATGATATAACTACAAAATCTCTAAAATTTACAAGAGATAACAACTGAATATATAATTTTATTTGATATAACGATCTGTTAATATAATAAACGATTGACATAATTTTATAATGACTAATTTCTATAAGCATAATAATCAATGAATATAAAATCGTTTTGTATAACACTCAAAAGACATAAAACTTATTTGGTCTAATTTTCTTTTCTTCCTGGCAAGTAATCTAACACTGATGTACCAAGAACTAGTACCACCTGCGATGAATGATTGACGGAGCCCCGCTTCGCGGGGCTCCTATTTCTGCGTACAGGGTTTAAAGTAACCTAACACGAAGGGGATGGCGGGGTCTTTCAGACCCCGCCATCCCCTTCGAACCTAACCTCTCCGTGTCGGGGTGCCCCAAGTCGCGAGCTCGCTTCGCTCGCTCTTGGATCCTAGGTCAAATAACTGATTACTACCTGTACTGCTGGCTTGACGGAGCCCCGCTTCGCGGGGCTCCTATTTCTGGATGAAAGGTTTAAAGTAACCTAACACGAAGGGGATGGCGGGGTCTTTCAGACCCCGCCATCCCCTTCGAACCTAACCTGTCCGTGTCGGGGTGCCCCAAGTCCCGAGCTCGCTTCGCTCGCTCTTGGATCCTAGGTCAAATAACTGATTACTACCTGTCATGCTGTCTCGACGGAGTCCCGCTTCGCGGGGCTCCTATTTCTGGGTGCAAGGTTTAAAGTAACCTAACGCGAGGGAGATGGCGGGGTCTTTGAGACCCCGCGATCCACTTCGAACCTAACCTGTCCGTGTCGGGAAGTCCCAAGTCCCGAGCTCGCTTCTCTCGCTCTTGGATACTTAATTTTTCTAATAACAATAGCAATCAGGAAGGCAAACAATCAAAATTCAAAGGATAAGCCAAAGTCATCAAAGAAAATAGTTTAAACGTTAAATTATATGTTTCAAACGTTAAATGTAATGATTTTCGCTTAAATAAACGTTATATCAAATAAAATTATATGAAATGAGTTTTAAAATAACACAAACAGTATGTGTAAAGAAATTATATCAACCGTTGGTATATCTCATGTTGATTATATCACGTGAACGTTATTGAAATGAAAATATATCAAATAACTTTATATGAAATGAGACGCACCCTTTTACAACTAATACAAAACTTGTTGGTTTTGTTTCTGCATTTTTGCACGTAACACCGTTTTCTCGTTCCACCACGTTCTTCTTCAGTCTCTGGGGGTATGCTATTATCGGGCTGTGAAGTAGATGGTGTCATCAGGGAGTGGGTATCTTGGCCGACTAACTCCCTTGCCAAGTCAAGAATGAACCTTTTTTCTACTGATTTTTTTCTCGGATAGTTTTTTGTACAAAATCCAAGAATTAATTGCTGTCAAATCCAAAATATTAATATATATAGTGGATATATTATTATATATTCACTATATTTCTTGGCCATTTGATCTATCACGTCTACTCCAAACGTAGCATTGTAAAACTTCACCGTGTTCGCCTTCTTTTTTGCTTCTTCTGGATCAACAAATACATTAGAGTGAATTAGTGAACTTAGAATCATAACTCATTTTGAAGGTTTTCCTTGATAAACTGTAAGTTTCAGAGTTGTGCATATGTGTTTCATATAAACTAAGGGATGCATTTTTTATAGTAGCTGGAATATCTCTTCGTGTTTTGTTTACCCTACCAACTATTGATGTACGTTATTCAATTATCTTTTTAGCTAAACTTACACTGGTGAAAAAATTATCAGTTGTTATATTTCGACCAGTATTCGAGTATGGGTCCATTAGTCGCAATACAACGCACTAGCCTAAACTTTGATTTTGTGGACAGCTGTCATCTCTTCCTAAATATGGGAAACCATTACACAAGTACTTTGAATCAACATCAACGCAAAGCCAAAACTTGATCCATAGTACTTCCGAACAATCATTTAAATATTTACAAAGCACGCACGCAGTGGTGGTCAAATGACCACTGCGGTCTTTCTAGGTAGGTGATAATTTTTTATTAGTATTTATCTTGCTATCGGTAAACACATCGACTCATCCGAAGAATAAAGTCCGATTTGCAAGATTGATGGTTTTCAGTAGAGCTTGTAGAAGTTGTTGACTTGTGTAATTCTGTGTAACTCTAAAACTACGATACTTGACATTTTGATTTTTTGGTATGTTATTATATTACCCTAGACTAGTTAAATGACAGGTATTGTGTATTTATAATCCTTTTAATACACGATATAGTGAGTTCCATATCAACATAAGACGTTTTATAGTGAAAGAACGAAGAAAAAAGTGGGTCCGTAGTGAATATTAGACGTTGTTTTACGGAAACGCCTCAACTTTAGTGACGTTCTATATTAACAAGTGTCTTTTTGTTGGAATGGGACATTCCCTGATGACACCTAATGAGTCCTATCTGACTACCTACCTTGAAATATTTAAGTAGGTATAATTTTCGATGTGTTAAATAATTACATTTCCTTAGAGTCAATAAAACTGATATTATTATTTCAAAAGTTTATTATATTTAAAAAAATCTCAAAAATGTAGCTTAACATAACCGTTACGCCTCTTTATTAAACCTTCCTCTGCCTGAAATATAGGAATACCTAATTCAGGCATAGATCATTATTTTTAGTGAACTTGGCTGCGTGCCCTTGTTTAGTCAGAAAGGAGAAACGAGATTTCACATCGCACATTAAAATAAAATTAAACTCTCCATTGTTTTCATGACGAAACTTCAGTGCATGCTTCGAACACCTAGTTGCTTTTCATAACATATGCCTGACAAGAGTTTAAGATGTTTTTAGTATAATAATGTTGACCTTTGTGCTTTTTTGAACGAGAAGAACCGACTTCAAGGGTGAGGACCGAAAACAGAACCAAACCGTACCAAACCATTTAGTTAGGTTCCTATAAATAATGCAGGCCGACCCCAGATAGTAGTCCCGCCAAGTGAGGCTCCGTTAACTTGATTCAGTCTTGCGAAATAATTGAAGGTGTGTAGTGTGAGGGTTCGGCAGTGTTGGCGGAAGCGGGGTGTTTGATGCAGGGTGGTCAAGTCAACAGAGATGCCTATTACCGTCTTAAATCCTTGGGGTGCCCTGACGTTGACCGTTTTCTTTTGGTTCATACGCGTAAAAAATGGGTTTGTATTATGCAATGTTTAAAATAGAAATGCTGATAGGTATTACCATGGAATTAAAGGAGAGGCAAATCAAAATGGCAAGCATGCAACTTTATGCATGCTTTGCATTCCGATCTACACACGATTAGTCCGTATGCGTACTGGCACTGTATGTTTTGGAGTAGGAAAGTAGCAATAGCAAGGGAGTTTGTGGCGCCTAATGACGAAAAAGGAATCGCAGAGAAATTGTCTACATGAGTTATCGCAGATCGAATGAACAGTGGTAGGAGTTGGCTCTGATAGTTTTAAATAACTGGGGTAGATACTAAATATTATGATGAGAAAATTCTAAGTCCTCATTAATGGTGAAACTTCGAGATTAGAAGGCATTCCAAAGAAAATGTACTAAACTACGGCCGTTCAGAGAATGCGTTCCTGACAGGTCGCGATTGAACTGACGACGTAACTTTGTAATGGCGTTGCAGTTACGATAAAAATATTTTTGCTGGTTGTTTACCGTTTTAACAATTGATGAGCATTATAACAACATTATTATATCAATAATCAATGAATGTTATAATTTTGTGCCAAACTGAGTGTCAAATAACTTGGTAAACAATATTTTTCTAAATCTATACTGCGCTATTACAAGGTTATGTCAGTGTTTTATATTTGTAGTGCTGTGCTAAAAATAACAGGCAAGTATCGTAATCTGTTCAACAGTTATACTTATAATATAAAATAATACGCTTTGTTTTTCTTTTTAAGAATTTGAAAATAATGGACTATAAGATAACTTTTATGAAATATAAAAATAAAACTATGACCAAACCGAACGCGCGAAAGAAAGTAGCATTTTTATATTTAGGTTGAAAAAAAAAAAAACTCTAAATTCACGGCGTACTTTTCTTGAAGCTGCATTTCTGTATGACTTATGTAATAACTCGTATGATTGTTTGGATATTGTTAACAAGTTGTACTATATAGTTCCCAGAACATGCCAGGGTCGTGAGGTGCGCGCAAGACCTTTATTCGCTACTTCTACCAGTCGTACTAATGCTGGTTTGCGTGCTCCTCTTCGTCGTCTCATGAGCAATTATAAGAAGAAGATGACGAAGATGATGAAGACACCACCTCCTCAAGCGAATCGGAGTCTGATTAATATTCTGTACGCACATTCAATTCAATGTACTTACTTTATTGCATAGACATACAGATTGTAACTTTGTAACAAAGAATAAATAAAACAATTTTATTATATAAATATTACCTTTTTTTGGTTTCCACTTAAATAACTAAAATATAAATACTAAATGATTCCGCCAACTTAAAACGAAAATAATCTTAAAATAATGCGGCGGTTCATTTTGGAGGAACGGTAACGAACTCAGTGTTATGTTGTGCCCATCACTAGTCGTGACTAACTGACAGGTGTCAGGAACGCATTCTCTGAACGGCCGAACTTTAGGTTGATTACTGTAAATATATTCTGCTGTCTGAGTTGACGTGACAACCTGTTTTTAGCTATCACCGATGATTTCTTTGGTGTTATGATCTTCACGTAGAAGTTCTTAATTTAATATTTCTGCTAATTATTGGCTTATTTCTTCTGCATCAGGATGCAAAGGCCACAAAAAGGACTCATTGATATTTCCTTCTAAATTGACATATGAAATAAAATAAAACTGTAAAATAGAATATTCAAGAAATATCATTTATGTGAAGTGCAAGACTTTGCACGTAGGAATTAATTTACCCACTCATAAATACATATTTTTTTATATTTAGCAAACATTTTAAACGAACAACGTCCTAACTGATTTCATTCTACCAGGAACAACGTCCCATCTTAACATGGAACCCATAAATCATATCACTGAGAGACAGAAACGTTCTATTTTAAAATAAAACGCTTAGAAGATTATTTAAATTCGTATAACAGCGTCTTAAAAGTTCATGAGTGCCAGTGAATATTTATAAAAATAATCATTACCATCGAAAAAAATGCGTTTCTGAACATTTCCGTCGAAAACCGTTCTATGTAAACATCGATAGTCCACAACTGTTTACTTAGACTAAAAAGTATATAAACGTGATGTGTGACTTAGACTATACAGTGTATAAAAATAAGATCATGCAACGAAAATATTCTCTCTCCAACAAACAATGGCCGATCTGACGAAGAGACGTGGCCCCAGATGCCTGCGTACCGTCACTTATACACTTCGTGCGTTGTTCTGCGGAACGAATTTCAGATGAGACGTTATTCGATTCTATATTTCCGAAACTAAATAAAATATCAAAATTCTAAAAACACACGTTTGTAGAGTTTTAATTGCTTATCTCATTAAGCTATTAAACTGATTTTTGGCCTATGGTCACATCGGACTTTATTCTTCGGATGAGTCGACATATCAGAATAATGTAAACAATGACGAAATATTAAAAGTCATAAAACGACAATGACTTCAATGCTATGGTTTTGATAATATGATTGATCAAAAACTTCATTGGGGTCATTTGACCACTCTGGTCTTTCTAGTGTTAAACTTACCTCAATAACTTGTAACAAGGTATTTTTTGATGTAGTTTGGATATTTTTTTCCGTGGTTCTATTTCAGAAGTAGAACACATTTCCATAATATAACTTTATTTCACTAAATCGAATTTGGTGAAACTGAAGAAACTTACACGGCGGTACTGGAACGCAAAGGGCAACTGGCCCTTTGCGTTCCAGGGCCGCTATGCCCCGTTACTGTTACAAAATAATCGCCTTTTAGCATAGCAGCCCTGGAGCGCAAAGGGCCAGTTGCCCTTTGCGTTCCAGTACCGCGGTGTCAAAAATTTTTTGTTATTGAGCATAACAAGTTTCTTCAGTTTCACCAAATTCAATTTAGTGAAAAAAAGTTATATTATGGAAATGTGTCTTGAGCGTAAAGGTCAATTGGCCCTTTGCATTCCAGGGCCTAAGATAATCTATCTGAGTCAGAATAACCCAAGTCACGAGTTCACTTCGCTCGTTCATGCGGACCTGGAAGGCAAAAGGCAACTGCTCTTTTGTGTTCCAGGGCCTACCTAACATGTCCGAGTCAGGATGACCCAAATAGCGAGCTCGCCTTCCTCGGTTTTGCGGCACTGGAACGCAAAAAGGCAACTGGCCCTTTGCGTTTCATGGCCGCGGTGCCTTGGTACTGTTTCCAAATAAACGGCTTTAATAATGATAACTTTGTTAAAAATGTCCGCAATGTATAAAAAAACCCTGTAATTGCTAATTAGCTTATAATAATACGTAAGTTACCCTTGTTAAAACCACTTATTTTAATTTGAAGAGAATAATAATGTTTTATTTTGAATTTTTAAATTTTCTTATTTAATGTTTTAATTATTACTTATATTAATTTTAATAACTTCATAATTTTGTTTAACTTATAAAAATTGCATCTATGATTTTCGACATCTATTTCACATTATATCCAGGTCGAGTAATAATATTCATAATTTTAGCAGTTTTATAACTTTAAACATAGAATTATAATAATTTCAACTAAAATATATTATTATTGTTAATAAAATGTTTTTTTTTATTATAAACCCTGTAGGTAATAAATTATCATCATTAGTAAAAATTGAAAACGAAATAAAATGACAATAAGTAGTACTAGACTAACGAAACGAGTAAAAATATTTGACTTAACAAAAAACAGATGGTGACCATTGCATTGCTTTCATTAGTAATGATCTAACAATATGATTGTGCCGATAGCGTGGGTTCACGATCAATGAAGTTTGAGTTCGAATCTTAACTTTTGAAATGTCAGTTGATTTTATGATAATATTTTTAATAAATAACTTATTTATTTTTATTTTGTTTTAACGCTTATTTATTTTTAAATAAGTTAACATATATTAGTTATTGAATTAAGTATTATTTTTGTGTTTATATTAATTTTTGCTTGCATTTTGAGAATATTTAACAATACCGTTATAATTATATTAAATCACACGACACTAACCAACAAATACAAGAAAAAACACACGGAAATTCCAAACAAACGCAATAAAATTTGTGTGTTAAAAATTATAATTTTTAACAATCGAGTAAAAACCCACAAAAAGTCTATCAACTGCTGCGTGATATTTGAACTCGCACCTCTTTCGACTAACGCATTTATGTCCTAAATGCCAAAACCACTGAGCCAACTGAACTCATATTTAGACGTTAAAATTATGAACTTAATAGTTGAAGGATTATTGTGTATCTCGAAAGTAGAAGGTCATAAGTCACACTAAACGTTAAGCAATTTCTTTGATAGCGTACGCATGGAATTTTGATCGCCACTGTACATTGTTCGGTAAAATACGGAAAACTTGTGATAAGACCTCGGCTCAACTATGTATGTCGGGGTCGGCTTCTACTCCCAAATGCAGCTGCAATCTGCATACTAGCATTTTACGGTTCGGTACCTCATGTTCGTTTCGTACGAGTATTATAGGTAAATACAAGACTAACTATTCCTCGCGATTTCAGCTGCGGCTCAAACCTGTATTGGCCGTTGCGTGAAACATCATTTACCGAGAAAGGCTTCAGGTTATACAACAGTATAAAACCTTCTTCGATAAATGGAAAAAAAAAATACAACACAAAAATAGTTTTTCAATTCGAACCAGTAGTTTCTGATATTAGTGCGTTCAATCAAACAAACTCTATCTAACAGATATAAGGTCCATTAATCCACCAAACTCCAGAGAAACAGACGAAAATAAACCATTGGCAATTCCAGGGACAAGTACTGATCAATGGACACCTTCTCGAATTTCAAAAGAGATCTCGCCTATCCCACAAAAAATAATAGAGGCTCGTAAACGCAGCAAACAGGTTGCCAAACTATTGACTTCTGGAGCATATAACACTAAAAGAAAAAGAAAAGACTTTGAAGGAACAGAAACGTCAAGTTAAGAAAGAAAAAAACATTATTAAACCCAAAGATAAAAAGACTGATAGAAATAAGATCAGAAGACGAAAAGCCGTGAGGCGTATTAATGAAAGCAGTTCTGAACACAGCGAACCAGTACTCTGTGATACATTCGAAGAAGACAAAGAAAACGAGGCAGATGACTGTGCTGGATATGGAGAAAATTATTATAAGACTCGACTTATTGAAGAATGGCTCCAGTGTCTCATTTGTGACAGATAGGTGCATGAGAATTGTACCGAGTTTTAATGGCATGTGGTCCACATGTGGACAGCAAAAGAAAAAAGAAGCTAAACAAACGGAATTCCAAGGCAAGGAAAAGGGAAGAGGGAAGTCTAGCACTGGCCATCTTACCCGTACGACTACGGCCAACTCACCCTGATGTGCCGGGAGAGATGGCCAATTCAACTTTTTATTTTTAAATTGATTTGCTTAATTATAAAAAAAAATATTTGTATTTGATTTTTTATAAGACTACTGTTAATTATGATAAGAATAAAAGACAGATTGTAACAACGCTATTTATTTTTTTATTGCACCTTAAAAAAACTATGGCCATCTCTTACGAGTTTACCCTATCTACTTCGTGCATCGCCTTTACGTATGTCTAACAGAAAACTATGGATTCCTGATAGAAGCAAAACAAAATGGTTTATAATATTCTTTGAGCATAAAATATTAACAGCTATAATTAATAATAAGGTCGGTACATTTTGAGGTTTCTGTCGTAATGCGACCTACGCCTTTAACATTCAAATTACATTAGTATAACATTATTTGGAGCAGTGGTGGCCGAGTGGTATTGGTCTCGACTTACGATTTGTAGGTCGTGGGTTCGAACCCCGCCAGGCGCATTACTTTGTGTTATTTATTTCGTCACCACTGCTCTCAAAACGGTGAAGGAAAACTTCGTGAGGAAACCGGCATGTCTTAAAACCATCAAATTCGACGACGTGTCACATCCACCAATCCGCACTGGGCTCGCATTGTGGATTATGGCCCACTCCCTCTCACAGAGAGAAGGCCTGTGTCCCAGCAGTGGGAACATTTATAGGCTGATGATGATGATGATGATTTGGTGGATTTTACTGTTCGTTACTGGAGCTGATGGACTGTTCGAAGAGCACTAAACTCGTGGCCCAATTATGGGCTAAGTCAATTAAGTTTGGGGTGCTATGACAGGAAACCTCCACGTGCCCCCGTGGACTGGAGTTCCCTTTCGGATACGTCCGGGGGGAAGACCAGTTTTTCGGGCCGGTGCACCCTGGGATGCAGGCAAAAACTCTTCCTTAGGCACTGTGTGCCTAAGGGGTCTCTTTGCCCGTATGCGAATAGCCTGTCGTGTGGACACTCCAACGCGCGTCCCTCTGATTACCAGAGGGCACAGCGGCGGAGCGGGCTTGCGGACGGTGAGTAATGGGTAGCTCGCCGTCCGTCCAAGGACCAAGCCCGGGTCGGTGGCGCGTCGTGTTTCGCGCCAAATGCCTGCTGGGGTCGCGGGTTTTTTCTTAACCCAGGATACCGTGGCCCCGGAACGTAAAGGGCATAGGAAGGAACACGGGTGGATTTTAGTCAGTAAAACCCCTTCTACACGGTCAGACCTGACCGCCTGACAGAGGTGACCTTGGTCCGGTGTGCGACCAAATATGGGCGGAGTCAGTCGGGAGCGCAGCCGTCCCGACAGGCTGCGTCCGCGGTGGGACCCGACCGTCAGCCGACAGCGTTCTAGACGGTGGGGTACTGTTGACACGACCAAGTTCACCTCTGTCAGGCGGTCGGGTTGATCGTGTAGAAGGGGTTTAAGAGAGGGCGGGAGGACGCATTTGATGATTTTACCACCTAAAAAAAAAAAAAAAGTCAATTAAGTTTGTCATCGACACGATAAGAAGAAAATGGTATCAGTATCTACGAGTATTTTGTCCTCGATTCTCTAAGATATGGTTTTGTTACAAATAATAGGTATGATGTTAAAGGATTTTTTTTTAATAAGTTACTTATATATACACAGAAGACTGGGCTCTTGACAATATTTTCAACGAGGCTTGCCACGAGGTACACTCTTGAACGAAAGATGTCGTTCAAAAACGATTGCCGAGAAAACAAAATGAGTTTTATAAGACCTAGGCCGGTCAAATACTACATAAAAAAACCAAACATTGCAAACGCGCATGTAACTACGATTATTTTATATGTTGTTAGGTCCCTCGAGAGTAGTTAACACCCAAGTATGCAACCCTGAAAACCCGAGTCGTCGAATCAAAATCCGTTCAGTAGTTTTTGCGTGTGTATCTCATTAACCGTGAAAGCTAGAGAGTTGAAATTTTCACAGGTGATGTAATTCTGTTGCCGCTATAACCATGCATACTAATAACCAGAATACAATAAATATTAACGGGGGCTCCCATACAAAAAACGTGATTTTTTGCTGGTTTTTGTAGATAATGTTCCGGAGGCTGTTTCTCATGAAGCGTGATAGTTATAAGATAGTTTAAGGTATGTCTATCTCCGCTATAACAAAAAATACTAAAAACTGGCTAAGTGTTATGTAATGTTTGATGTAGATATTGACCGGCCTAACCATGCTATGAGGAAACATGATACGACTTATAAAAAAAACAACAACCCTAGACAAGGATAAAGTTAAAAATCTATTAAAAAGTACGACACGTGGTGACAAAAACGATCTGTCTTAAATAGATTTACAACTTTATGCTCTACAACACATAGTTCAAAATCAACTAAAGACTACAGAGCGTTTCTGTTTATCGTTTAACACTTGTCTAAAGCTACCAAGTTTCGTTGTCCTTAGTTTCATCGCCCGATGCTGTGGACGAGGATTTCAACCCATTCCTATATTTTTCAATTAATAGAAAAACAATTTATTTTCATTAATTAGACAACCAAATAAAAAACAAACAATTAAATCTATTCCACTTCAAACTTCAAATTGTTGAAACACTTTATTCAACATATTTGGAAATTACATTCTCAAAGGGATATTTAAAAATCATAAGAGAAAATACAAAAAATCCTCGCGTTTTAAGTCGTGGGAAGAGTTCTAGTTCTTAAAACAAAATAAATGAGATGGGACACGTTTTGAAATCCTGGAGTAAGTAATCCCGGGACTTACGAGTAAGCCAGTTTGCTGACGTTAACTCAAAGCAATTACACAAGTGAGCCCCCGGGAATGAGAAAGTGACGTAAGCTTATAAGGTTGCTGTATTAACATCTTCGAGCTTTGTGACATGAATCATTCGCATTTCATACTGATAATCATACGGTGATTCAGTTACATAGATATTTAGGTCAACAAAACAAATGTGTAAAGGAATTCCGACTATGTGAAGAATGGCGCAGTGTAATGTGTAATAAAAATAACAAATAAGGTCTCCTGCACTCCAGGTTCAAATATTTTGTTAAAGTTTTTTATTCTTTGCAAATTAGATAAATGGAAATGTCAAAAAAAAGTATATTTAAACCTAATTTGGGAATTAATTAAAAGACAAACTAACAAAAGCGTAAATTGCATTCTTCAATAAAACGTGGTTTATGACGAATTACTAGAATAATCCCACCCCACTAGAGGAAACACCTGAGACAGTAATCAAGTCTAGAATAACTTTTTAATTCCACTAAAAAGTCACCTTCAGGCTGTATACATTAGAAATTAGGTTATTAGGTCACGTCTGAGTCTACCTAAAGGTAGATCATTTTTCATTTTCAGGCTTTTAGGCTTGAACTATTTTTGCTTTATCTGTGTCCATAGTTCCTTACAAAAAAATTGATGCTTCATTCATCAATCGAGTGTTTTAAAAAGTCCTTGCTATCAAATGTTCAATTCTTTTCTAGTGTTACATTGTTTTTTTGTGTTCCTGGCTCAGGTTGCTATTTCGGGGCTGCGTTTCTAATAAACAAAGTGTCAAGTACCTGCATTCATTGGTCAACCATTCCTATGTATCGTTGGTTTCATTTCCCAACAATAAATCACTTTTCTAAATTCTTTTACACCGTTTCACAATATTATTTTAATCAAAACTTTGGTTGTTTACCATGTACATGTCGTTCATTGCGTCAGACGTCAATTCTGACAGTTCGAGGCGCCCCCTACCGAAGTAACAACCATAAAATAATCGATATTTTAATCTAAGGATCACAAATCTTTAAATTATGAACTAACTCATTTTGTAATAATTATCAATTTTAAATAGTAAATAAATAAAAGAAATTAATAATAAACTAAATATCCATAAACGGAAATGATTTAATTTTTTCAATATAGACTTTATTCGAGAACCTTCGACCGAATCGATACATTTTTAATCTGTGGACTTTTGCGTGGATTGTCTCTGGGAAATGTCAACTTTAATGTTGTCAGGTGGAGTTCTCCTCTTACCCCGACAATGTTGTAGGAATGGTTTCCCTGGTTGAAACTATTTTGTGATCAATAATTAGGACAGATTAATAATGGAGAACGGAGTAGTTGGATCTACTCTTGTGTAATTTATCGCCGACTGTGGCCAGTGTCGTTCCACAGTTTTTGAGGGAGAAATTCTGGTGTGAGGTGTTTGTGGTCGTTGCCGGGATATTGGTTTCTCCGCCGAATCCGGGAGTTCGACATGGGGTGGGCACCCGACCCTTAACCGACTTCCGGCCGGCGATTTGCGATGACTTTGCTAGGATGACGAGCGTCACTTGCCGCCAGCCTCGCTGAAGAGTTACACATAGTTTTTGGTGCGCAGTCGTAAAAGGTAAGTCGGTATCCTTAGTGGAGTGAGCGTGGTCTGTGCGTCCACCCGAAGGGTGTGTGTGTGAGGGAATAACGTCGTGCTAATCTTAACGATTATTTCAGGATTCCTAACAGCGCCTGTCGTCGCGGTTCTGCCCGGTGGAACGTGCAGCAGCCCGCAGCCCACGCCGCCTTCCCCAGCAATAACCGTGAGTAATAAACCAGCTATTTCCCAATCGTAGGCCGTAGGCAATTTCTCAGGGTTGACCTAGGTGTTAAAGTATTGTCCAGGAAAACGGCATAAGTCCTTGGCGTAGTGGACGGACGCCACGCGCATTTCATTTTGAATAAAGGCCATGAGCCGGCCGAGGTTCTGTCTGATAGGTTTCACAGCTCGATCACATCGAGGATAACGAATAAGTTACACTTTTATTATTTGGTCTCCGTTTGTCAATTGCAGAAAAGACTCATCGGGGGACTCGCTTCACCGCCGGGATCGTAGGCTGAAGCTTAGAGCCGGGACGTGAAGTCCGTTCCTCGACACCGCTGAGAGCCTCCCGTGGGAGGCTGCTGTACGGCTGGCAGACACCGCCTAGCGTGAGCGCAGGCGTGACGGTTTTTTTTTTTCTTTATATTTATTTTTGTTATCACCGCACCTTGGAACACCGGTGTGATTTTGGTACCCGGTGTTGATGTCGGTACTACACCGAACTTTATGTTGAGAATCTTGAGCTCTTTCTGCATTCCTCCGGAAGTGACAGTAGATTTGAGGATATGTTCAGCTCCAGGATTCGGGACTCTCCAGGTCCCTGGCGCCCATTAATTAAATTATCATAATTGTTTTTAACTGGAAGGTTCCGGTAGTTACCTAGTTCTGCTTTAGTAAATATTCATATAATTTAACCTTGTTAACGGAACAGTACTCGGTTTATCTCCAACTCCCCACGACCTAAGCTCTTCTTTTAATTATTAAGTTACAACTGGCTAGCTTTAATTCATTGTAAAGGGTAAAGAGAGGGTAGAGTAATTTATTTATTGTTATTTAATTTAAAGGTAATCAAGTAATTAACCAAATAATACTATTATACGGGAAATTGTTACTCGCTGTAATAAACCAGTTTATGTTATTTTGTGGTTTTATTTTAGTCCGACCCTCAAAGTTGAGGGACAAAATATTTTATGTAACAGTGGCACCCAACGTGTGTATTAGTTGGAGATAGAGGTTACGTCTGTTGCTGTAACTTAAAAACCGGAGTACTGTTTCTGGAACCTTCCATTTATTTTAATTTTAAGAAGAAAAAACCGTCGTGCGGAATCCTTTGTTTGTGTTTGTGTTGTTTTATGCAATTTTACATACATTTACTTTAACAATTTTATTTTAAAAAACTTCTTGCTGCATTGTGCAATCAGTTTCGTTTCACCTGCGCGCCAAGATATTGTAACGGGACTTTTGTTTTTTTTTAACAAAATTTTATATTGTATTGCTCTGTAAGATCGCTACTACTGTAACTGCGTTTACCTTATAACATCTTCGTTAATTGTGACGGCCAGTTTTAACTTCGGTTCAGTTTTTAATTGACAATATGGAACGACCCATTAAATTTAATTTGCTTCGTAAAGATGAGCTCGTATATGAAGTACTGATCCGGGACGCTAAACCCGCCTCAACTGTGGAGGAACTGCGGATTCAAATTAGGGATCTTAGTAAACTAGTGAGTTCCGATGAAATCTTAGAGACGGATAGAGATCCGGAAGCAGAATTAAAGATAATTAAGGCCAAATTGCCGGAGGTTGGGGAAGTTCTGGATAAGTACCCCTCCAATTTTAAAAAATTTAACCGCGCCAGGGCTTTGGGTTTCCACCTCTTCCATCGTTTGGGTAGGATAACTCCTCCAGCTGAACGTGAAGCCGATTTCGCAGCCGTTGACAGACAACTTAGCGGGCTTTTATCAAGGCTTGATTCTATTAACGCAAGCTTTCATCAATCCTTTTCTCCTGCTGAAGGGACACCGGAGGTATTGACTGATTTGCAGTCGAAGGATGTCATCATTTCCTGCAAAAAGGATACGGTTAAAACCCTTGGGGTTAAATTTAACGGGACGGGTTGCGTAAAAGCTTTTATTGAGCGTCTAGAGGAGCTCTGCGAGGCCCGTGGAATAGACGAGCTGTCCTTACATCAGTCTGCTCTGGACATTTTCTCGGACGGAGCTTTATTGTGGTACCGAGGCATTAAGGCGTTGGTTGGTAATTGGCCGGAACTGAAGAAGCAGCTACTCATTGATTTCGCTCCACCAGATTACGACATGCGTCTCATGTCGGAAATCACAAATAGAACGCAGGGGTTGACTGAACAATCTTGTATCTTTATTGCGGTTATGGAAAATTTGTTTAATAGGCTTTCTTATAGAGTTCCGGAACACGATCGTTTGGCGCGGATTAAATACAACATGAGACCAGAGTACACTTCGGGGTTGTCGTTGTTCACCATCAATACGCTGGGCGAGTTAAAGGAGAAGTGCAGGCAACTGGAGTTGGGCTTCCACAGCAAGGCTCAGTTCCATGAGCCGCCCAAACCGACGTCTTCTTTCGTCGCAGCGGACTTAGCCTACCAAGCCCCGAAGGGTTCAAGGGTTGAGGCCGTGCAAAAGGACTCGGGTTCATTGTTCTGTGTTCGTTGTAGGGTTAAAGGGCACTCGTTATCTGATTGTAAATCGAAAGAAGTTGTTTGTTACCGTTGTGGCGAGAAGGGTGTACGTACACCATCGTGCCCTAAGTGCAATAAAAAGCGGAAGGAGGTTCAGTCCTGCCCAACCTGCATTTCAAAAAACTGAATGTCCGGAACTACAGCCAAAGTTTTGATAAGTCAGATTGGAACAATCATTTACAATTTTTAAAATTATTTTTTAATACATTAAGGGTGAATACAGTACATTATAAGACTTCGGATGATAGTCGTCCACACTTAACTGTCTCGATATACGATGAGCAGTATTACGGCTTACTCGACTCGGGTTCTTGCATTTCGGTGTTGGGTTCCGATGTTGGCCAACATTTTATAAGGGCCGGTGCAACTGTGCACGCCGATAAACAGTTGGGCAGCATAGTAACTGCCAATGATTCGCGAGCATCCGTGGAGGGTTATGTATTTTTACCAGTAACTCTCATGGGAGTAACTAGGGTTATTAAATTTTATATTATTCCGGATATTAGCACACCATTAATGTTTGGTAGTGCCGTGGGGCGCCGGCTTAGAATTGCGCTCCCCCAAATCATCCCGTGGGTGTCGTAAGAGGCGACTAAGGGACAAACCGGAGGTCGGGCAGCAGCGTCCTCCGTGTACTGCACATCCTTACTGCGATCGCCAACCCGCCTGCCAAGCGTGGCGATTAAGGCAAATTACCCCCTATAATGATGGAAACCACAGAAACCAGGCCCCCAGTCCCCGGCAGCTCCGCTATCCCTGGCGCGGGTAGCGGTCAAGGTAACGGCGGAGCAGGGGGTGCTAAGAATCTCCGGAAGAGATCCGGCTACCCACCCCCACGACGACTGGCCCTGGTAACACACAACATACGCACATTGAGGACTGACGAAAAGATCTGCGAGCTGGAAGAGGAGCTGAGCAAGTTACACTGGGACATTATGGGGTTATGCGAAGTCCGAAGAGAGGGGGAGGACACCGTAACCCTGAAGTCTGGTAACTTGCTCTACTACCGGGAGGGCGACCAACAGTCCCAAGGTGGTGTCGGGTTTCTCGTTCACAAGTCCCTCGTAAACAACATAATAACCATCGACAGTGTGTCGAGCAGGGTGGTATACCTAATACTCAGAATATCCAAAAGATATTCGCTGAAGGTCATTCAGGTATACGCACCGACCTCGTCACACTCCGATGATGAAGTGGAGACTATGTATGAGGACGTTAGTAGGGCCATACATAGCTCCAAAACCCACTTCACTGTTGTTATGGGGGACTTCAACGCAAAGTTGGGCAAGAAAAGCGGTGATGAGTTGAGAGTGGGGCAATTTGGGTATGGGCAACGGAACCCTAGGGGACAGAGGCTGGCCGACTTTCTGGAGAAAGAGGAACTCTTTATGATGAACTCTTTCTTCCAGAAGCCGCCTCACAGGAAATGGACCTGGCTGAGTCCCGATGGTTTCACGAGAAACGAGATAGACTTCTTCATGACCGACAAGAAACGGATATTCAGCGATGTCTCTGTGATCAACAGGGTAAAAACCGGTAGCGATCACCGAATCGTAAGAGGCTCGCTGAATATCAATGTTAAACTTGAAAGGTCCAGCCTGATGAAGTCTACGCTCCGACCTACTCGGCCCCATATTCAAAACCCCGAAAGCTTTCAACTCGAGCTCTCTAATCGCTTTGCTTGCCTTGAGAACTTAGTGTCAGTGGACGAGATCAACGACGGGCTAGTGGAAACTGTCCGCACGGTAGGGTCTAAGTTTTTTAGACCCTGTCGTAAAGATAGACCCCAGAAATTGACCGAGCAAACCTTAAACCTCATGGCTGAACGACGTTTGCTACAGTTGCAGTCTTCCGATGACGCGAAGTCATATAGGCAGCTCAATAGACGGATATCTAAGTCCTTGCGACATGATCTGCGTCTCTTTCGTCGCAAAGCCCGTTGACCGCTTGGTAGGAGATCCCAGAGCCAAGCTGTCCCGACATTATACCGAAGATATCCCGGACATCAGTCTGTACGAGATTAGGATGGCCCTGAAGCAGCTTAAGAACAACAAGGCGCCGGGCGAGGACGGAATCACTTCAGAGCTTCTGAGAGCGGGTGGAACACCGGTACTTAAAGTCCTCCAGAAGCTCTTTAATTCTGTCCTCTCTGAGGGCAAAACGCCTGAAACATGGAGTAGAGGTGAGGTGGTGCTGTTCTTCAAAAAAGGTGATAACAGCCTATTGAAGAACTACAGACCCATCACGCTTCTAAGTCATGTTTATAAGCTGTTTTCAAGGGTTATCACGAACCGTCTCGAACACAGACTTGATGACTTCCAGCCTCCCGAACAAGCCGGTTTCCGAAGAGGCTATAGTACCATAGACCACATCCATACGCTGCGGCAAGTTATACAGAAGACCGAAGAGTATAACTTGCCATTATGCTTAGCGTTTGTGGACTATGAGAAAGCCTTCGATTCGGTGGAAACATGGGCGGTACTTGAGTCACTCCAGCGATGCCGTATTGACTATCGGTACATCGAGGTGTTGAAGTGCTTGTATAATAACGCCACCATGTCGGTCCGAGTACAGGAGCAGAGCACGAAGGCGATTCCATTGAGAAGAGGCGTAAGACAGGGGGACGTTATCTCCCCGAAACTGTTTACTGCCGCAATGGAAGACGCCTTCAAGCTCCTGGAATGGCAAGGACTTGGCATCAACATCAACGGCGAATACATCACTCACCTTCGGTTTGCCGACGACATCGTAGTCATGGCAAAGTCGATGGAGGAACTCAGCATGATGCTCGATGGCCTCGACCGAGTTTCACAACGGGTGGGCTTGAAAATGAACATGGACAAGACGAAAATTATGTCAAATGCCAATGTTGTGCCCACCCCAGTCTCTGTTGGAAACTCGGTACTCGAAGTTGTTGACTCATATATCTACTTAGGACAAGTGGTCCAGTTAGGTAGGTCCAACTTCGAGAAAGAGGTCAACCGCCGAATCCAACTCGGTTGGGCAGCGTTCGGGAAACTACGCAATGTCTTTTCGTCCGACATACCTCAGTGCCTCAAGACGAAAGTCTTCAACCAATGTGTGTTACCAGTGATGAGTTACGGCACCGAAACGTGGTCTTTCACTATCGGCCTCATCTCAAAGCTCAAAGTCGCTCAACGAGCTATGGAGAGGGCTATGCTAGGTGTTTCTCTACGTGATCGAATCCGAAATGAGGAGATCCGTAGACGAACTAAAGTCACCGATATAGCCCACCGGATTAGCAAGCTGAAGTGGCAATGGGCAGGCCATATTGCTCGCAGAGCAGATGGCCGATGGGGTCGAAAAGTACTAGAGTGGAGACCACGGACTAGCAAGCGCAGCGTAGGACGTCCACCAGCAAGGTGGACAGACGACCTTATAAAGGTCGCCGGAAGACGCTGGATGCAGGTCGCTTCCAACCGGTATAAGTGGAAATCAAAAGGGGAGGCCTATGTTCAGCAGTGGACGTCCTACGGCTGAGATGATGATGATGAATTTTTGGTGTTGATTTTTGGAAGGCCTTTAATTTGGCACCAAAAATTTTTAATACTTTACCTTTCCAATATATAAAACGTAAAAGAGGTCATACTTGCGTCTCGGAGGTTAGACATCTACAGCCGTTTGATGAATTAACACCGGATCAGAAGATTAAAGCGGAGTTATTAATTAAGGAGTTTGAAGGGGTTTCCTTTGAGGTGAAGGGATTGGGTCGCACCCACCTGCTGCGTCATAAGATTGACACGGGAGATGTTCCCCCTATTAAACAGCGTTATTACCCTTTGTCACCTGAACGCCTCAAGGAACTCAACCGTCAGCTGGATGAGATGTTGGAGATGGGGGTGGTGGAACCTAGCAATAGCGCTTGGAATAACCCGGTTCTGTTGGCTCCAAAACCAAATGGAGAATGGCGGTTTTGCCTGGACAGCCGAAAACTGAATGCGGTCAGTAAGCAAGATGCGTATCCACTACCCTACATCTCTCGCATCTTAGATCAGTTGCGTGACGCGCGTTATCTTTCGTCTATTGACTTAAAATCGGCTTTCTGGCAAATTGAACTGGACTCCGTTTCGTCCAAAGAAAAAACCGCGTTCACAGTCCCCGGTCGAGGTTTGTTCCAGTTTAAAGTTATGTGCTTTGGGTTGACAAGAGCCCCAGCCACCCAACAGCGATTAATGGACAGACTTTTCGGTCCGGAGTTCGATAATAAGGTCTTCGTGTATTTGGATGATATAATTATTTGCTCATCAACCTTCGAGGAGCACATTTCGCTTTTAAAACGGGTTTTAGATAAGTTGAGGCAGGCAAATTTGACAATTAATTTACCTAAGTGCTGTTTCTTTCGACGTGAACTTAAATATCTGGGTTACATAGTAGACGAGCGAGGCTTGCACACTGACCCGTCGAAAATTCAGTCAATTGTCGACTTTCCAACCCCTACAACTCGTAAGCAAGTGAAAATGTTTCTTGGAACGGCCTCCTACTATAGACGTTTTATTAAAAACTTTAGCTCCATAGCAGCCCCTTTAAATGCGCTAACTAGTACTAGTAAAAAAGCGCCGCCTTTCAAGTGGACGGCTGAGACCGAATCTGCGTTCTCAACCTTGAAAGAGGCATTGGTGTCAGCTCCAGTATTAGCTTGCCCGGATTTCTCTCAACCTTTTGAGATTCATTGTGACGCATCCAGTTATGGGATAGCGGGCACTCTGACTCAGGTTGTTAATGGGGAGGAGCACCCGATCGCCTACTGCAGTCGTTCGCTTAATCCGGCGGAACGCAATTATTCTGCGACGGAGCGTGAGGCACTTGCGGTGGTCTTCGCCGTGGAACACTTTCGTCCTTACGTTGAAGGCGGGCCTGAGTTTAAAGTGATAACCGACCACTCTAGTTTGAAGTGGTTCTTTAATTTAACCAATCCCTCTGGGCGATTGGCCCGTTGGGGTTGTCGGTTATCACCTTACAATTTTACCATTGAGCACCGCAAGGGTAGGGACAATGTGGTCCCAGATGCCTTATCGCGTGGCGTTCCGGTGCTGGAAATTAAAGCGTCCGACACTGACACTTGGTTTAAGGGAGTGTGGGACAAATGCGTCAGTACGCCTAGGTCGTGTCCTAACTTTATTATTAAGGGGGATAAACTCTACCGCTATTCAAAGAATAAATTCGGAGTAGCCAGTGACAATGATTGGAAGCAGGTAGTACCGGAGAGTAATCGAGAAGAATTGCTAAGGAGTCATCACAGTGGCGAATTGTCACCACACTTCGGAGTGTTTAAAACGTATAAAAGACTCGCTCTCCGTTACTACTGGCCGAACATGTACAAAGATGTGGTTAGCCACGTTGGTAAATGTGATAAGTGCGCCGCGTACAAACACTCACAACAGCCTCCTTCCGGTCTCTTAGGTGATGCGAAAGACTGTTCCAAACCATTTGAAACAATAAGCATTGACTTGGTAGGTCCGTTACCACGGTCAAGGGCGGGATACACGTACCTGTTAGTGGTCGTGTGCTGTTTCACGAAGTATTGTCTGCTGTTTCCTTTACGTAGAGCGGTTGGAAAGGTTATAGCACAGAAACTGGAGGACGGCGTTTTCCTGGTACACGGTATACCCCGCACGGTGATAGCAGACAACGGGTCGCAATTTACGGGCAATGAGATTCGCTCACTACTACAGAGGTACAAAATACCTCAAGTTCACTTCACACCTCGTTATTGCCCTAGCGTGAACACCGTGGAACGCTATAACCGTACCATAATGACCGCGGTATCAATACTCGTGGAGGATGATCATCGAGCATGGGACGTAAACATCTCTAAGATCCAGTTCGCTATGAACACCTCCACGAATGAAGTTACTCGTTTCACCCCGTTCTTCCTAGTTCATGGCAGGGAGGCAGTTAGTAGTGGTGATGTCTTCGGCAATGATACCGTGGGACAGCTCACTCTAGCTTGCGCCTCTCGCAGCTCATACGGAAACCAGCTGGGAACGTTAGGTGATATCTTCGATAAGGTAAAGGAAGCGCTCATCAAATCACATACTCGTAGTGCTCGTTATTATAATAGTGGTAGGAGGCACGCGGAGTTTGAGGTAGGCGACACTGTGTGGAAGAGAACATATCCCCAGAGTGACGCCTCCAAATTCTTTATGGCAAAATTAGCACCGAAATACGAAAAATGTATAATTAGGAAAAAACTTTCACCCTTAGTGTATGAATTAGAAGGCTGTAGTTCCGGCAAAAATCTAGGCACCTGGCATATAAAAGATTTTAAACCTCCAGGTGGCCATGATGATTAATTTTTTTTTATTATTTTTTTTTTCAGGTATTACACTGTAAAATATAATATAATTTCACACCATTCATGGTGATACTTACGAGCGGACGCAACTCGTTAAATAAGCCTTGGCGGGAGCGGATGGTAACTCCTTAAATAAGCCTAACACCAAAACTTAATTTATCTTCTGGTTCAACTACATTAAAATAGTAGTTGGTCGCAGTGACCATTAAGGGCTGTATATGCCTTGAGGTTGCTGGTTTTTATTTGAGCGTTAGTGGATTTATATTCACGGCGCTAGTTTACAGTTGGTTAAAGGTATTCTCCACTGTTTTTAAGGTTTGTAGTGGTACACAGGTTCCTACTGTGTCCACGTTTGTTGACCATATTTGAAAGTGGTTGTTGCATGTTTAACAACCCTGTTGGGTATCCAAACCTCCGGACTGCTGATAAGGCAGCAAACTGATAGTCCTGAGATAGAGGGCCGTAATGGCGGGCGTGTAGGCTGCATTGATGGAATACGTTCTTGATAGTATTTTTTTTTTGCCAGGCCAATGGCCGGTACTTTCCTTTTCAATGTATTATTTGGATTCTAGCTCAGCATGATTGTCGGCAGTTTACCAATTTGGGGTGTGGAGGGTGGTGTACGATTGAATAGGGTTGTCTGTCCTACATAAATATAGTGGGTCAGACTGGGACAGTTCGTAGAGACTTACTTACGTAATTTTTTTTTTTAAACTCTTTGGAGCTTGTCTTTTACATGTTTGTAAATGGATTAGACTCGCACCAGAAAAAAAAAATTAGTTAATATATTACAACAAATAATAATACTAATCGTACACCAGCATTCATATATTTAATTTTTACTTCTTTTCGTTCTCCATTATTCTTTTCAGGCTCGGACGGAGTGGATTTGGAAAGCGAGCTTGGTACTTTGGAGTCTGCTTTAACGCTGGAGGGCCAGCGTCGAGATTTGCCCTAGTGGGTCAAATCTCTGGTGGTTGGGGAGGTACTGTTACATTGTTTTTTTGTGTTCCTGGCTCAGGTTGCTATTTCGGGGCTGCGTTTCTAATAAACAAAGTGTCAAGTACCTGCATTCATTGGTCAACCATTCCTATGTATCGTTGGTTTCATTTCCCAACAATAAATCACTTTTCTAAATTCTTTTACACCGTTTCACAATATTATTTTAATCAAAACTTTGGTTGTTTACCATGTACATGTCGTTCATTGCGTCAGACGTCAATTCTGACAGTTCGAGGCGCCCCCTACCGAAGTAACAACCATAAAATAATCGATATTTTAATCTAAGGATCACAAATCTTTAAATAATATGAACTAACTCATTTTGTAATAATTATCAATTTTAAATAGTAAATAAATAAAAGAAATTAATAATAAACTAAATATCCATAAACGGAAATGATTTAATTTTTTCAATATAGACTTTATTCGAGAACCTTCGACCGAATCGATACATTTTTAATCTGTGGACTTTTGCGTGGATTGTCTCTGGGAAATGTCAACTTTAATGTTGTCAGGTGGAGTTCTCCTCTTACCCCGACAATGTTGTAGGAATGGTTTCCCTGGTTGAAACTATTTTGTGATCAATAATTAGGACAGATTAATAATGGAGAACGGAGTAGTTGGATCTACTCTTGTGTAATTTATCGCCGACTGTGGCCAGTGTCGTTCCACAGTTTTTGAGGGAGAAATTCTGGTGTGAGGTGTTTGTGGTCGTTGCCGGGATATTGGTTTCTCCGCCGAATCCGGGAGTTCGACATGGGGTGGGCACCCGACCCTTAACCGACTTCCGGCCGGCGATTTGCGATGACTTTGCTAGGATGACGAGCGTCACTTGCCGCCAGCCTCGCTGAGGAGTTACACATAGTTTTTGGTGCGCAGTCGTAAAAGGTAAGTCGGCATCCTTAGTGGAGTGAGCGTGGTCTGTGCGTCCACCCGAAGGGTGTGTGTGTGAGGGAATAACGTCGTGCTAATCTTAACGATTATTTCAGGATTCCTAACAGCGCCTGTCGTCGCGGTTCTGCCCGGTGGAACGTGCAGCAGCCCGCAGCCCACGCCGCCTTCCCCAGCAATAACCGTGAGTAATAAACCAGCTATTTCCCAATCGTAGGCCGTAGGCAATTTCTCAGGGTTGACCTAGGTGTTAAAGTATTGTCCAGGAAAACGGCATAAGTCCTTGGCGTAGTGGACGGACGCCACGCGCATTTCATTTTGAATAAAGGCCATGAGCCGGCCGAGGTTCTGTCTGATAGGTTTCACAGCTCGATCACATCGAGGATAACGAATAAGTTACACTTTTATTATTTGGTCTCCGTTTGTCAATTGCAGAAAAGACTCATCGGGGGACTCGCTTCACCGCCGGGATCGTAGGCTGAAGCTTAGAGCCGGGACGTGAAGTCCGTTCCTCGACACCGCTGAGAGCCTCCCGTGGGAGGCTGCTGTACGGCTGGCAGACACCGCCTAGCGTGAGCGCAGGCGTGACGGTTTTTTTTTTTCTTTATATTTATTTTTGTTATCACCGCACCTTGGAACACCGGTGTGATTTTGGTACCCGGTGTTGATGTCGGTACTACACCGAACTTTATGTTGAGAATCTTGAGCTCTTTCTGCATTCCTCCGGAAGTGACAGTAGATTTGAGGATATCTTCAGCTCCAGGATTCGGGACTCTCCAGGTCCCTGGCGCCCATTAATTAAATTATCATAATTGTTTTTAACTGGAAGGTTCTGGTAGTTACCTAGTTCTGCTTTAGTAAATATTCATATAATTTAACCTTGTTAACGGAACAGTACTCGGTTTATCTCCAACTCCCCACGACCTAAGCTCTTCTTTTAATTATTAAGTTACAACTGGCTAGCTTTAATTCATTGTAAAGGGTAAAGAGAGGGTAGAGTAATTTATTTATTGTTATTTAATTTAAAGGTAATCAAGTAATTAACCAAATAATACTATTATACGGGAAATTGTTACTCGCTGTAATAAACCAGTTTATGTTATTTTGTGGTTTTATTTTAGTCCGACCCTCAAAGTTGAGGGACAAAATATTTTATGTAACACTAGCGGGGTGATTTTTTTGTAATATCTCCGGTGACCGCTTATAAGCTTTTTTTTTATCGAGGAGTAATTCGTGAGTCGGACAGCGATTCGCCCATTACTCGCCGCCCGCATGCCCGTGCCTACGGTGGCCGGAGATCGTCTGCCGACGTCGGTCGCCGTGAGTGGCCAACGTAGGATGTCCACTCACATGGTGGACGGACGATCTAATGAATACAGCGCTGGATGCAAGCCGATTTCTATCACGGCCGGTTTTGAAAATCTATAAGGGAGGCCAATGTTCAGCAGAGGACGAATATGATGTTGACGATGACTGAAAACAGTCCGTACGGAATTAACGCTTAACTGTGCAGTCTCCTTGCAATGAGTGTCTGAGTACAGAGTAGGCCCAAACACAAGGGGGCAAGTTGACCTGAGGCCTTACCACGAGCTCTTAATACGATCCAATTAAGGCTGTGGGAAAGAGACAGAGCTACAAGTCGTCTAGCGCCATCTCTTTCCCACAGCCTAAAGAATCACGCGTTAAGAGTTCATGGTAGGCTACCTGGACGTGCACTGCGATGGATAGTTCCACGTGGTAAATACAAAAGAAAACTCGAAAAGTTATGAGAAGAAGCCAGAAGTGGGATAACCAGAAAAAAAAAGTTAAGAGTTCACGATAACGGTAACGATGAAATGTCTTTTGTATTCATTCTTTAAAATCTTGGTTTATTTACATCTCCGATATTAAATAATTATATTAAATATTATCATACGAGATGCTACTTGCCACTCAATCTACAACACGAAGTCCAAATGAACCAATAATAGCACTACATCAGACGATTTAAGCTGTTGATCCCGCAAAATATATTCCCGGGATCAATCCCGGACTGCGGACCACCTTAATTACTAAAGCGAGCAATAAAATGAATCCGATTATTTGACACCCAGCCATCGTGCGGCACATCACTGAATTTAATAAAATTAATAAACGTTTTCTTCTTTATTGAAATACTAATTGACAAAGTAAGGTTTAATTGACGAAATTAACAATATGGCAGCCATTAGATGACGACGTTAATTTAGGCATTAAATATTTCGTGTCACTGATTTATGTAGCTAAATAAATTACTTGAATATTTTCATTTAGGAAACAAGTTTCTTGAACGCCTTTCATAAGCATACGCATAATTGAACGTATTAATAATGTATTAAGAATATTAATACATAAAGTACTCATAAACTTTCCACTCCCTTTTACGAAAAGTGGACTGACAAAGAATTATGAAAGACATATTTAAAGTAACCAAGTAAGTATCATAAGTAAAGTAAAGTGGGGTCAACCGCGGCGTTGGACGCCCACGGCGACGGACATCGCAGGACGATCTCCGGCCACCGTAGGCGCAGGCATGCGGGAAGCGAGTAAAGGGCAACTCGCTGCCCGACCATGGACCATGCCCGGGTCGACGGCGCGTTGTGTCCCACGCGCGCCTCAAAGAGCGTCAGCATAATGACGGGCCCCCCCCCTCTCAGAGGGCCAAAGCCTGCCGGGGTCGCGGGATTATTTCCTTACCGTGACCCCGGAACATAAAGGGCTATTGAAGGACACCGTGGATTTTAGTCAGTAGAAGTCTGACAGTCCCTCCCGCCCTGCCCGGGGTTCCAGGACTCATTTGATGATTTTACTACGTTAAAAAAAAAAGGGTGATTTGTAATTTGATGCATTCGGCATTCCTTAAAATGGGTGTTACTAGATCTTATTTGCAACAATTTTCACCCAGACAACATGGGGTCCAAAGTGACTGGTTTTGGAGATACCGAACTTTAAAGATTTTTCGAAAAATTTCCTCCTCTCCCTCATTAAGTGCTTATTGTTAAAAATGAAAGATGGTCACCACTAAGAATTCATACTTTTCTGATAGAATATGAACGACTGAATCCAGTGAATACCAACAAGTTTGTTAAAACGAATCATATCTTGGGAAATTAAGTGTCATAAAGTTTCTGTGTTGAACACGTCTATCCTATGTCTCACAAATAAATAGATTTTATTTAATTTAAAGTTTTCTTAAAACATCCCTTGTCTTTCAAAGCATATTTCTCAAAATAAATTTATGACACTTGGTTGGCAAATTACAGAAAAAACTTTCTTGTCTCATTACCTTTCTAAAATGGTGCCACATGGTAGAAACATTAAAAGATAGACCAAAAGTGCAGATGACTTAAAAGTTGTGTGAAATTCTTATTGCTAAAGTAATTAATGTAGAGAAATGAAATACAACAAAAAAAATAATGAATGATCTGTGTATCCCGAACTTTGATCCACCGAAACCCTTACTTTACCGAAGACCTATGCCCCAACTTACCCAAAATTACAAATCAGTAACAAATACGACCCTAATCCAATCACTTCCAATAATCCCGACCCTCACTAAAGAGTAAAGAGGTAATTACTCTTTGATACCTCGACATCGTCCCTCAAACTTCCGAAGTAGGTCCACAAACAAAATGGCGGGCGTGATGTAAAAGCTAAGCTCTGCTAATTTTATGATACGAACTCCGATCAAGGCTGGGAAGTTTAGGAAAGTTTAGTGACACTGGGAGAGCATACTGTCTTACCTTGAGTTAAAACCAGGGTATAAAGTTGTAATCCCTATAGTTAGTTTTGTCATTGATTTCCAAGTCCCGGATTGCAGAACGTCGTTCAATACTCAAGCTTTACTTAAGAGGATCGTCTACCGAGCGCTCGTCCATACTAAAAGAGAAAACGTTTTCCTACCCCTAAATGTAATCCTATCTCAATAATTTTTTAGAATGCTTCTGACACAGTAAAAAACTAGGTTTATAGGTTTTCTTTTTTTCAAAAGTAACTCTTAGGCGCCTGTAACTTTCAAACTATTATAAATTTTGAAAAAATAAAACCTATAAACCTAGTTTTTTACTGTGTACGAAGCATTCTAAAAAATCATTGAGATAGGATAACATTTAGGGGTAGGAAAACGTTTTCTCTTTTAGTATGGACGAGTGCTCGGTAAACGATCCTCTTAAAACAAGATTCAAACCATTCAGTAGGTTGAAACTAGTTATATGTAACGCTAGAGTCTTTTTTTTACGTAGTAAAATCATCAAAGGAGTCCTCCCATAAATGGTAGGAAGGGAAGGACTGTCAAACTTGTACTGACTAAAATCCACGGTGTCCTTCACCGACTTTACGTTCCGGGGCCACGGTTACTCGATAGTCCCGCGACCCAGGCATTGCTTACGTCTTGAGGAACGTTACAGAACGTTCGGGACGGTACGGATACGGGACTTAGACTAGAGCTGCTCAAGCTCGGGAATCTCGTAGGCTACAATATGATAGCTCTTATAAAGAAGCGGGTTGTCGGTACGCACAGATCGATGCAGGTAAAACTTGTATAAAGAAACCGGCAAATATGCCCGTAATTAGTCATCAAGACTTCCAGTTTGTCAGACGATGAGAATTTTGTACTCCCACGCACGCATTTGAACTTGCCCGCCATCATTGCGCAACTTAAGATTTTTTGAGAGTAGATATCCTGTAAATATCTAATCAGACTTGTTATCAATCCATTCTCAATAATATATGTGCTCAATTATTATTGCGTGCTTAATCATCCATTACCACATCATCGTTTAAACAAATAAAAACGGCATTATTTTAATATTTAACCAAAATAAAAATGGAACAACACAACACGTCGTATCGCTGCAGGACTTGTAATTAAAAATTCAACACTTTAAAATTCATTTCGTAATTCGACGTTCGAACTGCACGTTCCATTTCCATAGACACATAAAATTCTATCGATAAAACTGTCCGATTTAAATCGATTCCCATTCCGGTATCGATACGTATCTTCGTATTTACATCACAGTTTATTGATACCGAAATTCAATCATTTCGATATGGCTTGATTCGTTTCGACCTAGTTTTAAATTAATCGATTATTTTTTGCTTGAAATTTTTTGTGCACGCAATAAAAACATTATTATAGAATAGTTTAATCTCTCATTGCGCGTCTCATTTAACGATGGTGGCGTGGGCTGGATGACCGATTTAAGGCGCCGAAACAAAAGGCGCTGGCGAGCGTGGGGGGCGCCCCAATTATAATTTAGTTGTACGCTCCTCGCTGCGCCTTTCAGTCATTTAAGACATCCACAGAAAAGTCCGGTTAAGCAGCTCACAATCTCCACTAGGTTAACCTGCTTGATGCCATAAAAAAAATATGTGGCACACCAAGTCCTCATCGTGAGAAACCGGCATTAGAGTATTGTATTTGTAGAGCACATCATTAAGTAGCCAACAAAAAAAAACAACTAACGACATCTATTGAGCAATAAAAGAACCAAAATATTGTATACTAGCTTTTCCCAGCGGCTTCGCTCGCTCGCCAACCCCCCCTCCCCCCTTATTGCCTACGTCAATCAGGACTAAAACAGCTTTCAACTGGTGAAACAATTTTTGAAATCGGACCAGTAGTTTTTGAGCCTCTTCATTACAAAGTTTTTCTCTTTATAATAGAAGTATAGATAAAAAATATTGTTTAGCTAGTTGTGTATGTGTATCTAACTAGTATTTGCTGTTGTTGTGGTCGGCTTCCGGTATAACCGTATGCAGCTAAATATCAGCAGAGTGACTGTCTATCTGGGTTCTACTGTCCAGTTACTGGGTATTATTGATAATAATCAGACTTTCGGGCGTCCAATAACTATTATGGGAAACTCTTTACGTAAACATGGTCACCCATCCTCGATCTAACCTCAGCAAAAGTGGCTTAACCTTTAAGATTAATCAGTTATTACTCAACCACTAGTAGCGAGTTTATACAATAGCGTATTAACATGACAATGAAGCAATAATGTTCTGTTAACGGGCTACGTCAGTACTTATACGGTTTTTATATTTAACTTTCTGTCGTACATGACTGGACTACAGATCTTACAACTTGGAATATAGTTATTGACTATATGATCTAAATTCTCACAAAGTTGAAAACACGATTCAATTAAATTTTCTCGATACAAAAAAAATGCAAAGTTCGGTCTATGTTTTTTATTTTTTGGACTTTATGGCATAACTCCT
Organism: Agrotis clavis; assembly: GCA_954870645.1. Taxonomy (NCBI): domain Eukaryota; kingdom Metazoa; phylum Arthropoda; class Insecta; order Lepidoptera; family Noctuidae; genus Agrotis; species Agrotis clavis. Next base: position 10,162,183 of record OX940925.1, read on the forward strand.
ATGAGTTATTGAAAGGAAGTTGTTTTAAATTGTAGAAAATACTAGTATCTAAATTCTTTAAAGACAGTTTTTTAATTAATAACAATTTTAATTCATAAAAAGACGTCAATATGTTTGGGCACATACGCCGTTTTATTCTGAGCACTCATTCACTATCGTCCTCTCATCTTTTGCCTTTTAAAAGTAGTGTCATTACTTTCGTTCCTTGACGAATCAGTCAGCCAGCGTGGCTCTTACAGGCTAGACATATAACACTTTTTTTCAGATCGCGGCTGTCAGATTTTCGTAATAATAAAATTGGAAATGGATAAAAAGATCGAGAAAATAAAAACGAATGATACGTAGGCTTATAGATTATTCAAAACTATGTTTCGCTGTGTTCAATGGGACGTGAATAAACGGACATGACTGTAAATAAGTCACATAAACTTTATTTTTTCAATAACACATTATTTTCATTAATAAATCAAGAATAAAATAAACCAAACTTACTGAATATCATCGCAGGAAATTCCTGACGACCCCTTCAGAGCAAACAAGGGAATGTTAGAATACGTATGATACTATACATTACGAATTGTTCCTATCAATATAATAAATTACTCACAGTGATAATTATATCAATGCTATCGTGATATCGTACTATTGTTGTCGGATGCTTTCTCTGTGTCCATCCTCCATCTAATCTTTATGCATCCAAATACCATTTCACATGAAATAATGATAAATGCACTGATTTGCAGTCAACAATTTGAGACAATATGTAACTGAAAACAACTTCTAATCGTATCAAACTGCGATATAGGATAAGAAGCACTTCACTTCTATTATTATTTATTTAGTTTCGTCACAGATTTATAACAATTTCGAAGAAACAGGATTAAAATAAATTAAATGAAAACTGCTATTGTCAAAATTTTGAATACTTCAAAATTACATGTCAACAAATAAGGCATAGCACCCACCACCCTGTTAAATATCGCCTATAGTATAATGCTGCGACTGCGATGAAAAATTGGTGGTCATTGCTGTCTCACCGCGTGTTCGGTACAAGTTGCTTCTCGCTCTATTTATTGCTTTGGAGGCAAAAAAAAATATTAGCACTGGGCTCATTCTTTTGGAGCCGATAGATATCTCTCAAAGGTTTCATTTATCGGAAAAGTGATATTAAGACCATGCCCATTGTACCACAATAATCTGTGTACCTGTACCTCATAATATATGAGTAAAAAACTACTAAGTCCCTTTTACGCGGCGCTAGTGTCTGTCATTACATCAAACTGCATCAAAAATTAGTACCAACACCACCCTTAGCTTTACATTCTCGAACATATAAAGATATCACGCAACTAGCTTTGTGAACGGACGTTAATAAAAGGAGCGTGTGTTAGGGGCTTTTTTTAACGAGGTAAAATAATCAAATGAGTCCTCCAACCCAGGGCAGGGCGGGAGGGACTGTCAGACGTAATACTTACTAAAACGAGCGCCTTAAAGAGTGTCAGCACAATGACGGAGCCCCCCTTAGAGGGCCAAAGCCAGCCGGGGTCGTGGGACTTACGAGCTACCGTGATCCCGGAACGTAAAGGGCTATTGAAGGACGCCGTGGATTTTAGTCAGTACAAGTCTGACAGTCCCTCTTGCCCTGCCTTGGGTGAGAAGACTAATTTGACGATTTCATGACGCAAAAAAAAGCATAAAGAAAATGATTTGTATCGGTATCCTCCAACAGCGCTTCGCACTAAACAATCCACGCGAACGAAGTCGCGGGCACAGCTAGTACTTACTAAAATCTACGATGTCTTTCAATAGACCTTTACGTTCTGGGGTCACGGTATTCGTTAGTCCCGGGACCCCGGTAGGCCCTCTAAGGGGGAGCCCTGTCATTATGCTGACACTCTTTCAGGCGCGCGTGGAACACAACGCACATGCCTATGGCCGTGCGCGCGTGTGTTTGGGGCTTTAGATAATTGGGAATTGTCACTTTCGCAAAGTGTGCCAATTTTATTAATTTTCTACCAAATAGTAGTTTTTTTCGTTATCTCGGGACGTCAAAATCTGTGTCAAAATGTTATAAAATAAATTTAAGACTGTGAATGATAAAAATATTTACAAAATATTTATCCACATCAATAAGTATTTCTATAATTTTGTTTTAGTAAATGTTTCGACATCCTTATATTAAAATATTTCTACTAGAGTAATACATGTGTTTTGCGTAAAGGGAACACTTTATGAAATGTTGAAGTTGACGAAATGAAATACATAAAACTTTGGATTTCAATCATTTCGCGATAGTGGCGCCTGCTGGTGTCGGTGCGTGGCAACTTTCCCGACTCATCAAACGACGCTTTCGCTTTGACACACGGCCTTAATGTATTTGTTGAGTACCGGAAATTCAATCATTAGGACGTCTCTTCCTCGTTGTTCCCGGGTTAAACAGAACTATCTGACCCATTAATGTGTATTAAATATGGTCTTACCTGGAATTTTGATAAGCAATAACAATTTAATCTGACATAAAATGTTCTAAATACGGCTTCAAATATAGTTCTGCCGCTAATAGCTGTCGCATTGTCATTACATTCTTTGAATTTATGACCTCACCAGCTACATTTAATTCTATTCAGGATACATTATAATCATCATCATCAGCGTAAAGACTGCAAAACTGACTAAACCCCGGAACGTAAAGGGCTATTGCAGGACACCGTGGATTTTAGTCCGTGCGAGTCTGACAGTCACTCCCGCTCTGCCCTGGGTGGGAGGACTCATTTGATGATTTTACCACGATAAAAAAATACCAAAGCCTCGCCTACTCGCCTTTGCAATATTAACGACTATTTAATGACATTTTTTTTAGTTTTAATTTAGTATCTTTTGTTGGTATTTAGTGCGTAATATTTGTATTTTTTTAATTTTAGTTCTGTATATATTTTAACACATTCTAAACAAAAAAATTAATAATTATATTACATTAGGCGGAGCCTCAGTAGTAGGTAACCCGCAAAATTAAAATTTTCATGTGTTTTTTGCAATTTGCTTACTGTCGCGAATCATAAATTTTGATCAAGTTACAACTTGTCACTGGTAAGCAAATTGCAAAAAACACATGAAAATTTGAATTTCACGGGCTACTACGGAGGAATCCCCTTAAACCACAGGGCAATGCAGGCCTCTCGTAACCCCAACAAGGAAATGATGCTAAACGGCGGAAATAGCAGTGGTGACATCATATTTCCGAAATGCTCCGGACTTATTCAACAGAACATTCCAAGAATACTGGTAGAGAAATAAAGGGTCTTGCATTATATAATTCTCCCACTAGACAAAATAGGAAATGGAAAACCTGTGTTTGCAAATGACAAGTAATCCTAAGAAAAAAAAATATAGGCAATGCACTATAGTAGGAGTAAAGTTGAGGTATTCCCATTTGAGCAACTTTTTCCAGAGCACCTTTTTTAAGAGCAACTTTTTATTCCCATTTGAGCAATTTGTTAAAATTTTGACGAGTTGCTCAGTCGGGAATGAAAATATAATTCAAATCTATTCCCATTAGAGCAACTACGGCAGCTTGTAATGATGGGATGTATAATTAAGATTTATATTCATCATCATCATCAGCCTATAAATGTTTCCACTCTTGGACACGGGCCTCCTCTCTGTAAGATCCCTCTCACAGAGAGGAGGCATGACCATAATTCACCACAAGGGCCCAGTACAGCTTTTTTTACGTGGTATAATCATCAAATGAGTCCTCCCACCCACGGCAGGGCGGAGGGACTGTCAGACTCGTACTGACTAATATCCATGGTGTCCTTCAATAGCCTTTTACGTTCCAAGGTCACGGTAATTCGGTAAATCCCGGGTCCCGTCATTGTGCTGACACTCTTTGAGGCGCGCGTGGAATGGAGCACAACGCGCCGTCGCGTCGTCCCAGCCCAGTACAGCTTGGTAGATGTCACATGCTTTCGATTTTTTTTTGTTCTAGGACATGCCGCTGGTTTCCTCACGATGTTTTGTGAGCAGTGATGATAATATAAATTACACAAAGTAATACGCCTGCCTGGGTTCAAACTCACGACCTATCAACTCATAATGTCGGGGCCGTTGTCACTGGGCCATCACTGCTCTCAACTCTCAGATTGAATGTTGCATTTATCTAATTAATTTTTTAATGACACAAAATGCTTTCCTGTGTGCAGTACCTAAAGTAATGTAACCAATGATGGATCCAAAATGAAGAAGCATAGATCTGCCCTCTGCGCGACTGGGCGACATAGAAAACAAGAAGAACTCACAAACATTGTTTTACAGTAGCTGGCAAGTTACTCCTACCGTAAGTACGATGTAAACTGCTAACAATACCACACTTACACAAACGTGAAGTTCCGAGAAAATCTCGGGACTTTGAACTGCACTTTGCAGCATAAAATATTTTATTTGCCCGGCGTAATCACAGAAAAGTGTGTACAGAAGGTCTATTATATTGTAAGTAACAAGACATGTCGCTACCCCCACCGAATAATATCGTAATGTGATATAACGATACTTTGCGTTTTATTGCATATTCATCATGTAGGTACTCTCTTACACCTTGTCAATTTTTTTCACATTTTTCCTACGAGTACTTTACAAATTAGTATTTTTTTAATAACCATAGCCCTAATATTCCGTTACAGATTTATTGTACTTATTTACGTGAATAACATTGCTTCTGGCGATTACGGATAGCACTGCTAATAAGAATTTCAATATGTTACGATAACGATATTATTCGAGTATGAACAGCAAACTCGTTCTATAGTAATATTTTTTAACAATACTATTCCTGTCGAGATTTTATTTCAAAGGTACCTACGGTAATGCTGGTTACTATTTAATAATATTTTTTTAAAAATAGCAATTACTTTTGCAATAGTTTACCGAGGTGATATCTACACTCAATCTACGATTGCTGTATTATCTATTATGCATTACGCATCGCTTTCTTTTTTCCTAATGATAAACAAAGAGATAGAATAATATCGAGTATGTGGCATACCACCCCCCAACGGACATTGGCCCTGGTAACACACAAAATCCGCACACTGACGACCGATGAGAAGATTATCGAGCTGGAGGAAGAATTGAGCAAGAAATGCAATGAAATCCGAAGAGAGGGTCAGGATACGATAGTTCTAGATTCCGGCAACATGCTCTTCTACCGGGAAGGAGACCGTTAATCCCAGGTTGGTGTTGGATTTCTCGTCCGCAGGTCCCTCATCAACAACGTTATGAAAGTCAACAGTTTGTCGAGTAGGGTAACAAACACCTTATACTTACAATAATCAACCGGTATTCGTTAAAGGTCATACAGGTATATGCGCCGACCTCGACACATTTTGATGATGAAGTAAGGGCATTGTATCAGGAGATATCCGAGGCCATACATACCTCCGAAACATACTTCACCGTTGTTATGGGGACTTCAACGTGAAGGGCGCACGGAATGACGATGAGTTGAGAGTGGGGCCATTTGGGTATGGGCAGCGAAACCGTAGGGGCCAGCGACTGGTCGACTTCATGGAAAAGGAAGAACTTCATTTAATGAACTCCTACTTCCAGAAGCGGCCATCCAGAAGGTAGATGTGGATGAGCCCGATGGTACTATCAGAAATGAGATCGACTTCATCATGAAAACCAAGAAGCGAATATTCAGTGATGTCTCTGTGATTCTCAAGGTAAAAAGTCAGTAGAAGTCTGACAGTCCCCCGGGCACCTCGGGCACCCCGGGCAGGACGAAAAAAAAAAGGTAAAAACCGCTAGCGATCACCGAATGGTCAGATGCACATTGAATATTAATGTGAAACTTGAAAGGTCTCGTCTGGTGAAGTCCACGCTCCAACCTGGTCCTACCCACATCCAGAAACCCGAAGACTTTCAACTCGAACTGCACAATCGCTTCCAGTGCCTAACCGAATGCGAAACTGTGGACGATATTAACAATGGGTTGGTGGAAACTTTCCAAGCTGTGGGGTCCAAGTTCTTTAAGACCCCGCGCCGCAATAAACCTCAAAAGCTCTCGAACGGAACCATCAAGTTGATGCAAGACCGGACCGAGATGAGGCTGCAATCTTCAGCTGATATGTCGGAATATGGCAAATTCAATAGACGAATCTCTAAATCAATGCGACGTGGCCTGCGTGCCTTTAGTGCGGCACGGATCAAAGAGGCAATCGAGCGGAACCAGGGCCCAAAAGTCTTCGCAAAGAATTCGTCTATTGGGCAAAGCCAAATTTTAATGACGAAGCTGAAGATTAATGACGGCAGCATCATTTCGACGAAACCGGAGATTCTGAGAGAGCTTGAGAGGTTTTACGGACATTTATACACATCAACACCCAGTGTCGGTACAGCTCGAGACGCAAAAGCTAAACTGACTCGACACTGCACTGAGGCTATCCCGGACATCAGCCTGTATGAGATTAGAATGGCTCTTAATCAGCTCTAGAATAACAAGGCGCCGCCGGGTGAGGACGGAATCACAACTGAACTTCTGAGAGCGGGTGGAAAACCGGTACTTTTAGTCCTCTAGAAGTTATTTAATTCCGTCATTTTTGAAGGTACTAAACAAGTTGTTTTCAAAAAGGGTGACAACGCCTTGTTGAAGAACTACAGGCCAATCTCACTTCTGAGCCATGTATACAAACTGTTCTCAAAAGTCATTATGAACCGTCTCGAACGCAAGTTTGATGACTTCCAGCCTCCCGAACAAGCCGGTTTCCGAAAAGATTTTAGTACTATAGACCACATACACACGCTCCGCCAGATTAATAGAGAAGACAGAGGAGTATAATCGGCCATAATGTTTAGCGTTTGTGGACTATGAAAAAGCCTTCGATTCATTTGAAACCTGGGCAGTATTGCAGTTCCTCCAACGACGACATATCGACTATAGGTATATCGAAGTGTTGAAGTGTTTGTATAGAAACGCCACCATGTCCATCCGACTTCAAGAAGAGAGCAATTGCAGTAAATCGTGAGACAGGGAGACGTTACTTCTCCGAAACTGTTCACGACCGCGTTGTAGGTCGTTTTCAAGCTCTTGGAAAGGAAGTGACTCAGCATCAACATCAATGGCGAATATATCAGTCACCTTCGTTTTACCGATGATTACAGTCATCATGGCAGAATCGTTGGGGCACCTCGATGCTATGCTCAGCGACCTCAGTATCGTTTTCCAACGGTTCGGCCTTAAAATAAACATGGGCAAGACGAAAATCATTTTGAACGACCATGTGGCACCCGTATCGGTTGTTGTTGGGAATGATACTCTCGAAGTTGTGGACAGATTGTTCAGTTATACTGTAATATACTGTAATGAGGTCACCCAAAGAATCCAACTCGGATGGGCAGCGTTTGGGAAGCTACGTGATATCTTCTCGTCAGAATCCCACACTGTCTCAAGACAAGGGTGTTTAACCAGCGTGTGTTGCCAGTGATTACGTAGGGCTCCGAAACGTGGTCTTTCACTGCTGGCCTTTTAGACACTCGGAGTTTCTTTGCGGGATAAAAATCCGGAACATGGATATTCGGCGAAGAACCAGAGTCACCCACGTAGCTAATACAATTTACAAGTTGAAGTGACACAATGGGCAGGCCACATCGCTCGTTGAACTGACGACTGATGGGGAAAAAAAGTTCTCGAGTGGCGACCACGGACCGGAAGACGCAGCGTAGGCCTCCCACAAGGTGGACCGACGATATGAGGGTTGCGGGCAACCGATGGATGCAAGTAGGGAATTGTCGTTTGGCGGGGCGGTCTAAGGGGAGGCCTATGTTCAACAGTGGACGTCTTCCGGCTGACGATGATGATGATGAGTGTTATTTTATCAGAAACCCATAGTTTTATTGAAAGTTATATTTCTAATAATGGGTATTACTTAACAGGCAATTTAAGAATAAAATAGTATTCAAACAATAACAAAAATTAAAATGTATATTTTATAGGCGAAAATCCCAGTAACAGTCAATTACCGTTTATGTTTGGATGTCATTGTTTAACGAATAACATTGTAGTATACTATTATTGTGCACGCTGTCTTTTTGTTTTTACGCGAATAATATCGTTATGTTTTGTTGCGAAATAATGTTTTCTTAACGTATCCAGTAAAATATATTTTCTTTAATAACTCGGTCCTAATAAAATAAAAACTTAATATGTTTATTTAGAATGATTCTATAAAAACTTAACTTTCATTTGATATATAAATCGTTAGGTTGGATAATTTTTACAATAATCATAAAAAAACACTGTTTTATTTTTTCCTGTAAAATTTGAATTTATCGATTACCATATTATTCGGTGGGGGTAGCGATGTTGTCTGGCACCTAATTATACGCGGTCTCGTCGCGAACCCACGGTCCGCGATACCTTGACAAGTCTCAGGGATATGTTGACGGAATAATTGCTCAAAAAAGTTTCACAATTTTTGTCGCGGATCCGTGGCGTTTCTGTTACGAGTCGCGACAATACGCTGGCGAAATAATTGCTCGCCTTGATTAGCCGCCTTATCTTTCCGGTTCTCTCGCACGTGAAGGCGGTCAATTGTTCGTGCATTTTCGCTTCTGGTTTCGAGCCGACCTTCTGTTCCCATATATTGACTCGATGCATGCTGGTGTGGTATTCGTGGAGCTAGCGCTTGCGATGCAGATGTAGTAAATAATGCATGTCTTGCTCATCACCAGTTCTTTGTTGCACTACTTTTAGTTTTCATGTGGTTCAAGCTATGTTTTAGTATTTTTTGAGTTTCTTTCATCCTCACAAACAATCTTTTTTAACAGTAGTAAGATTAGTTAGATCCAGTATTTAGCTCATTGCCAGAAGGAAGGTATTAATGACATATTTTACGCTCTTATGGCTGCTTTTCCACCAGAGATGAGCTATGCTACGTTGCTACGGATGCATATGCGTTTGATATCCACCAATCATATTCATTGGTTTACATAGCACAGCACTGGTGGAAACGGATTCAAATAAGTTGTGTTTTGTTATATTTAAGGATGCGTGCTATGGCTGCGTGTTGTGGCTGCCTGCCATGTAAGCGTGCTATGGCAGCGTGCTATGGCAGTGTGCAATGGATGCGTGCTATGAAGGCGTGCTATGGAGCCGTGCTATGGGTCGTCTTCCCTGCTATTGGTACGTCGCATAGCTCGACCTGCGCATCTTCCTAGCGCAGCTACTCCGCGGCGTCGCATCTTCATAGCACATCTAACTCGCACCGCTACATAGCGTAGCATCAGTGGAAACGGTCACACAGTTTCGTAGCTCAGCTTTTACATTCTCGCAGAAAAGCTACATAGCACATCTCTGGTGGAAAGGCACCCTTAAGCTCTAAAGCACAATAGATGATGTTCATCAATTATTACAAAGATAACATGTGCAGTATCTAGACTAATATTCCAACCAGTCATGGCGGCGTTGCTGACAGGGAGATTACTGATGTAATACGATGTTATTAATTCATATGATGGAGTGATGGGCCGTTGTGTGAACGCCTTGTGTGGTCTGTGTCTTGTCTTTGGCGTACAGAGAAATAAGTTCCTGATCAAACTGAGCTGAAAAAATTCAATATTTAGTTATTTACATAATTATGTACGGTAGACCGGCACTTTTACTGTTATTTATTTTTTTAACTTGGCTTAAATTTTATCACCATTGCTCTTAAAACAATGAAATATTGAAGTAACTATAGTATGGCTTTTTTATCGTGGTAAAATCATCAAAAGAATCCTCCCACACTTTACTGTCCGACTTGCACTAATTACTAAAATACATGATGATCCTTCAATAGCCCTTTACGCTCCAGGGTCCCGGAACACTCGGAACAGTAGTATGACTGACAACAATAAAAGCGAAGATAATATCAGCCATTTGCTCTAGAACCCTTTGGTAGTCCCTAGTCCACTCCGGGAGAACTATGTCCCATCCATAGAAACCAAGTACCTTTAGAATAATATTACGTATTTCCTTTTCCAACTTGTGAAACTGGGCTAGACCTGCCCCAGAATCTATTTATAGTATAATATCTCAAACCTCCCCATATTCTCACCAGCTAGACGGAAGACACAATCACGTCTAACAAACCTAGGAATGATGCGATACTTGACATAATTTACAGCAATATTATTGCAACATATTATGGTCATTAAATATCCATTCCTAGAGCCCTGGCTTATGGTTGCGTAATTACAAACAAGAAGACGTAACATATGTACCTAGCTAACCGTAAGGAAACCAAGTAGGTGAGTCCAAAAGCTCGACTTCACACAACGAGCGAAAATGTCTCTCCAGAAGAAGTAAGACCCCTCTTTGAGGGTTTATTCCACTTTGTTCACCCAGGTGATATCATCCAGGTGAACAAAGTGGAATAAACCTCTTTGAGGAGTGGCTGGAGAGGCGCCACGGCGTCCTCACCTTCTGCTTGACACACTCATTCACTAGACACGGAAGATTCGGCAGGTTCCTGTGTCTGATAGGGAAGGAAGATACGCTTCAGTGTCACCACTGCAAGGATCGCCCGGAGGTATATGGTGGAGCATACGGTGCAGGTCTGCCCCGCTTGGGCAGAGCACCGCCGTGTCCTCACGGAGGCGACAGGCGGCGACCTCTTGCGCCCGGCATTGATCGAGGGCAAGCCGGAATGGGTGAACTATTTAGAAAATTAGTGGTTGGGAGTGTGACGGAGTCATGGTGATGGTGCGACTGTCCAGAATGATGATGACTGACGCAGAAAGCACAAATCAGTCACATTATATCCTCAGATAATCCCGCATGTCGCTTAACGTCAGTCGCGTCAGAAACGCTCATTTGTAAATACACCTGTTATCTCAGATTATTTTGAATTGACTTACTGCAAATATCCATTTCGTGGTAAGGATTACAAAACCATTTGTAGGGTTGGCCATTATTACAAACCTTTTCGCATTAACCAGCAGTTATATCAACTGAACAAGTTCATGATTTATTTGGAGGCCTAGTTGGGATAAGTACTACACATGTAGATACATAGATTTATGTTCACTCTCTTTATTCGTTTTATTGAATTATGAGAGGCTGCGGAGGAGCAGAATCTTGATGTCTGTTTTGAATAATCTGGAAATTTCTATCTTTTCTGCTGTTTTGTTTAACCGGAACCTAGACAAGTGACTAACGCTTGAAAACGCTTTGTTCATCTAGGGGGCTTTGACAGTCAAGCAAGACTTGAAAACCAGTGGATATTTTATCAGGATTCTGGCAACTAATAATTCATTCTGAAACCCCGCTCGAACCAAAGCAAAAGTTTAGGGGGACAGAACATCACTCATTCCCAAAAGTTTATTAAACTTGAGGTTGAGACACTAGTTCGATGGGTCGCGTGACCGTGATCTTTATGTTCGCGGGGTTCCAATCGCCAAATAAAATATCCAAACCTGTCCAACAGTGGTACGCTTTGAGGAATTTAGTTTTTAAACGAAAATAACTTTTTCCCCAGTTAATCAAATACAGATAATATAGAATTTTCCCCCATACTAAATCTCCCTAAGCGATTTATTACCTCGTGAAGTACGTATATAATGGGGCCTCTGCGCTTTGAATCCCCGAGGTATCTACAGAGAATGTTCGTGAATTAATGCTGATTTATGTTACTCAGTATGTTAAAGTACCTACGATTGGTTTAATTTGATCGGGAAAATACTCAGGCGAATTTTTGTTTTTTTTTTTGAGCGTGGTAAAATCATCAAATGAGTCCTCCAACCCCGGGCAGGGCGGGAGGGACTGTCAGACTTCTACTGACTAAAATCCACGGTGTCCTTCATAGCCTGTTATGTTCCGGGGTTACGGTAAGGGAATAATCCCGCGACCCCGGCAGGCTTTGGCCCTCTGAGAGGGGGGCCCTGTCATTATGCTGACGCTCTTTGAGGCGCGCGTGGGACACAACGCGCCGTCGACCCTGGCATGGTCCTTGGTCGGGCAGCGAGTTGCCCTTTACTCGCTGCCCGCATGCCCGCGCCTACGGTGGCCGGAGATCGTCTCGCGACGTCCGTCGCCGTGGGCGTCCTACACCGCGGTTGGGGCGGAGGGAGGACTCTGTCCTCTCTCGCTCGCGGCGCGCCTCCTCCTTCGCGAGCATTACTGCTTCGCAGAAGGAGGCGACCGCTTCCCACTCCGTCTCGCCCCGCAGCATGGCCGCAACCAATGCCGGGCGCGAGAGGTCTCCGCCTATCGCAGCCGTGAGGACACGTCGGTGCACTGCCCAAGCTGGGCAGTCCTGCACCGTATGCTCCACCGTGTCCTCCGGGCGATCTTCGCAGTGGTGACACCCAGACGTTTCCTCCTTCCGCATTAGACACAGGTACCTCCCGAAGCACCCGTGCCCGGTGAGGACCTGCGTCAGGCGGAAGGTATGGACGCCATGACTTCTCTCCAGCCACTCCTCAAAGAGGGGTCTTACCGCCGCAATTGCGGCGTGCCCGAGGCGAATATTAGGTGTAAAAAAGATACCTATGTGGGAGACAGACAAAAAAAAACCGGCCAAGTGCGAATCGGACTCGCCCATAGAGGGTTCCGTAGCAGCAAGTAACATAATATAAAAGTTGTTGTAGTTGGTTGTAACTTTGAAAGGTAAATTGCGGTTTACGATTTATGACGATTAAAAAAAACTAATTACTCGATCTCGTTCAAACTAATTTTCAATTGAAGTTTACATGGTAATGTACATTACATATTTTTTTTTTAGTTTTATCATTCTCACACACACATTTTACCACTTTGGAAGCGTTTCTCGCGCAAACCGTTCAGTTTAGAAAAAAATGATGTTAATAACCTCAATATCATTTTTCATGGCCTATTTATAGATACCCCACACGTATGGGTCAGGCGAAAAAAAAGTTTTGAGTTTCAATTCTAAGTACGGGGGGTACCCCCAAATTTGGTTTTTGTTTTATTTTTGTGTGAAAATCCTAATGCGGTTTACATAATACATCTACTTACCAAGTTTCAACAGGATAGCTCTTATACTTTCGTCAAAAAGGGCTGTGACATGAGACGGACAGACAGACAGACATGACGAATCTATAAGGGTTCCGTTTTTTGCCATTTATAATAATAATAATAATATTCCACAACTATCACACAACGCCATCTAGTCCCAAGCTAAGCAGAGCTTGTGTTATGGGTACTAGACAACTGATAAACATACTTATATATTTCTAAATACATACATATTAGGTATTATAGATAAATTACACCCAGACACAGAACAAATGATCGTGCTCATCACACAAACATTTGTCCTGGATGGGAATCGAACCCACGACCTCCGGTATAGCAGTCAGGGTCACTAACTACTAGACCAACAGGTCAGTCTACGGATTTGGCTACGGAACCCTAAAAAAGAGGTAATTCGTTGCAAATATTTTATAATAAAGATTATTTTATAATAAAGGTTGCTGTACTGTCTTATTAGGAAACCGTGACCCTGAAACATGAAGGAACATCATGGATTTTAGTCAGTACGAGTCTGACAGCTCACAATTTAGGACCCATTAATATTAGTAGTCATTTTTACCCTTGGTGCTAGGCAACTGGGCTTCTCCCAGTGGTAATATCCCTTTGTGCCTATTGGACTTGTTTTGTTCTGTCTCTTGCTTGCATGGAGGGAAGTGACAACAATTTTTTTCCTACTCCGCCACTATTCTTTTCTGATTAATTTCGTTGCAGGATCCAAGACAGGTAAATTCATTCTCCGGGACACGTCGCGCTTCATTGTCTCGGCGCTTTTCTGGTGGTTGCCACTGTTGATTCTGGCTTTCAGGAGTTGCAGTGGTTTGGGAATAGTGTGGTGCGCTTTTCGCAATTAAAAAAAATTACGAGTCTGACTGTCCCTTTCGCTCTCCTCAGGACAGAAGAACTCATTTGATGATCTAACCAGGCTAAAAAAGATAAAATTACTACAGTAAAGACTACAATGGAGGACATACACGTTAGGGTTTGTATGATGGTTTCCGTGCACGCATAACCGATACATGTAACTGCAAAGTTTTAATACATACAGGCTAGGGCTGGCCTGTCGGCCATTAAGGTAAGCCACCCATTTTTTTTTGAATTTGCTAAATCTGTTTTTTTTTTTTACATTACGTAGCATTGTAGATGTAAAGAAACAGTCTGCTGTCAGTCAGCATTAATTGTTACTGTAAATTTTGTAAAAAAAAAAACTTAAATATACTTGTAAAGCCTAAAAATTTAAATTTTTATTTGCGAATGGTTAATTTATAAAAGTAAAATTTTGTGGTCGACAATCTTGTATCTGGAGGAAGTCAGTCACGTTTCAAAGTTGTGTAAAAATCGGTATGTCGAGCAACTACTTTTTAAAATTTTAAATGTAAACAGATAAAAAAGCAGAACTTATTTACTAACATTTTAAAGAAATTATAGACTACAAAATAATAGGTAAAATATATTTCACGAGACAGAAGCATTAATTTTGAAAAACATACTTTATCACGTTCATAATTAAGTTGAGATTAATATACCAACCATATTTCACCCTATGGAACTTTATAATTTTAATTAAACGATATAACACGCCCGTGTTTTGTTAAATATAAACAGTATTTTAAAGGGGATAGGTTACCTACTATGTTTGAAAACATTTAATTATAAATAATGTCCCATTACAAAAGATAAATACGTGTGTACAATAAAAATGCTGTGTTGAATAAGGCAAAACTTATTTAATAATTAATTCACTGGGATCTTTGTGTGGATCGTACAATGGTGCCGAGCCAAGAGGGCAAAGTGGCGATGTTGCCAGTATGAAATTATAAATTAAATATTTTACCATAGGCAATATTGAAATCGACTATTTTATAAATTACAAAATGTTAGTATGTTTGATATTGAATCGAACATAGTTGCGCGGGCAAGAAGTTATACAAAGAAAGAGTCATTATAACCCAGCAAACAAACTTTAAGAAAATACAGAAGTACAGAGTTATAAACTCAATAAAATGAATTTTACTTTTTAATGAATTAACTACAAACTTAGAAAAATCTATAGTCTGAAGTAGCTCTATACAATCAAAACAATATAAGCAAAATGACTGAAAATGTTTATGCCTTACTCTATTAATCAAAGAATGGTAGAGATGAAAACAATATAGCAACTTAATTATTAATATACATATGTGATATTGCTTAATAACTAACTTAGGTATAAAGGACCCATGAAGTAGGTGGGTACATGACCTAAATAAATTATAGAAAAACACACTTATATCAATATGATAGTTAGATACCTAAGCACAATTTTAGTAAAACCAACTATTCAAACAAAAATAATACAGTAGGTTTTAAGCATAAAATAAATAAGAACAATTTTAAACAATAGGAAGAGGGCACAACTTTGATATAGACCTTACAAAGGTTTTGTTCTTACATTTAACTTCAGCAACTCTTACATTTTTATCATTGCCAGGAAACACTTTTACAATGCGAGCCAGTGGCCACTCTAGCGAAGATGAATTTACATTTTTTATCAAAACAAGATCACCTTCTTTCAAATTAGGAACATTATATTTCCACTTGGGACGGTTCTGCAACTGTGTTAGGTAATCTGAAACCCAAGCTTTCCAAAAGTCTTGCTTTAATTTTGTAACCAGCTTCCAAAATTTTAAACGATGAGACGGAATTTCCGTCAGATCTACTTCGGGGTAACTAGTCAAAGCAGTCCCAATAAGGAAGTGTCCAGGCGTTAAATATGTTCCTTCCTTAGGGTCTAGGGAAAGCAGGGGCCGGGAGTTCAACACACCTTCTATCTGAACTGCAACAGTATTGAATTCTTCATAAGTCAAGCACAAGATACCAACAACTCTTTTAAGGTGGTGCTTGACGCTCTTAACACCTGCTTCCCATAGCCCTCCAAATTGAGGTGAATAGCTAGGTATAAACATAAACTGAATATAATTATCTTTACAAAATTTATAGACAGACTCCTTATGAGTCTTTGAATTATTCAATTTGTAAAGCTCATTTAATTGATTTTGTGCTCCTTTAAATGTTTTTGCATTATCGCAAAAAACTTTTGTGGGCATGCCTCTTCTAGAAATAAAGCGGTTAAAACATGCCAAGAAATTTTCAGTTGTTAAATCTGATACTACTTCTAAATGTATTGCCTTAGTGGCAAAACAAACATATAGTGCAATATACCCTTTAGTTACTAACGGTTTTCGAATCCTAGCAATTTTCATGCTAAATGGACCGCAAAAATCAATGCCAACATGCTGAAAAGGCCTGGTAGCGGTGACTCTAGCTGTAGGTAGAGAGCCCATAAGTTGCTTTGCAGTTTCTGCCTTCAAACGAATGCATTTTAAACAACGGTGTACTACCTTTTTAACCTCCCTAATGCCACTTATAATCCAAAACCTCTGTGAGAGCGAACTCAGTACTAATCTAGCGCCAGCATGCAACAATCTGTGGTGCTCTCTTTCAATTATCAAGGAAGTGATATGACAACTCTTAGGGAGAATAGCAGGGTGCATCTTATCTTGTGGAATGTTTGCATTCTGCAACCTACCGCCAACACGAAGAATACCGAAGGCATCAATAAAGGGAGACAAACTAGCTATGTTTGACTTTACTTTTTTACCAGATAATAATTGATTAATTTCTTCCGCAAAATAATACTTTTGAACACAGCGAATTATTACTAATAACGCATAATGCCATTCATTAGTGCTCAATGCAGAGTCTTTAACTTAACTTAATATTATTATAAAATCTATAGATGTACCCAATGACAGCTTGAAGTTTATTAATATTAGAAAATTTATTAAATAATTCAAAATCCACTGGCTCTACACTATGTGCAAAGCAAGGGATTGCCTCTTGGTCCAGAAATTCTGGTTCCTCGAAATTTTCGAGAGCATGGATTCCATGCTGGTAAGTTGGATCCGCTAACCCTGGCGCACCATGCCACCATAGAGCTCTATTCTGCAAGCTTTGCGGATCTACACCACGCGAGAGCAGGTCAGCGGGATTATCAGCCGACTTCACATGAAACCAAGAGGATTTATTAGTCAATGACACAATTTGTTTAACTCTATTATTTACATAGGTGTTAGCTTTTATTTTTTGAGATGCTATCCAGGCCAACACAATCTGTGAATCAGTGTACAAGAAAACCACGTGAGGGAATCTAGAGGTAAGTACCTTGCTCACTCTATGTACCAGCTGTGCCAGCAATAAAGCGCTGTTCAGTTCTAGTTGAGGTATTGTCAGCTTTCGCGATAGAGGAGCTACACGGGATTTCGAGCATAAAATATTACTATTTACGGTGCCATCTTTTTTAACAACTCTAAGGTAGAGGCAGCAACCAAATGCCTTCATGGAAGCGTCAGCATAGCCTACTAATTCTATTATGCAAGAATCATGGCACTGTATGTATCTAGGAACTGAAATTTTGCCCATTAATTTTAAATCAGTAATAAACTTTGTCCACAGCTGTAAGTAGGTGTGTGGTAGAATGGTATCCCAATCAATCTTTGCAGACCAAATTTTCTGCATTATTAATTTGGCCCCTACAATAATTGGACCTATTAGACCCAAGGGGTCAAAAATTTTACCAATATAACTAAGTACCTTTCTTTTGGTATTTAAATTGTCCTCACAATGTGGGGTTTGAAAGTGAAAATTATCTAAATTAACATCATATTTAAGTCCTAGCGTTTTGACAACATTATCATTATTGAGATCTACATCATCAAAGAATCTACGCTCTACAGGAATACTCTCCAGAACAGAAGGTAAGTTTGAGCACCACTTATGCAATCTAAAATTACCTAACTTAAGTAGCTCTACCAATTGGTCTCTCAAGACGGAGAGCTGCTGTACATCATCACACCCAGATAGTACATCATCGACATAAGTATTTTTAAACATAGCATTAGCGGCAAGAGGATACTTATCACCATACCTATTTGCTAACTCTATCAAACATCGGGTGGCCAAAAAGGTAGAGGCTTTCATACCATAAGTTACCGTTTGTAACTGCAAGCAAGCTATAGGCTTACCTGGGTCATCCCTCCACAAGATGTTCTGAAGACTTCTATGGTCTGAATTTATAAAAACACATCGAAACATTTTTTCAATGTCACATATTAAAATGTAAAGGTATGACCGAAATAAAAGGAGGATATCAAATAGTTCACCTTGCACCACCGGCCCCTTCAGCATTACATCGTTCAATGAGATCTTGTTTGTACTTTGCATACCACCATCAAAAACCGTCCGCAACTTCGTGGTTTTGCTCTCCACATTGAATACAGCATGATGGGCTAGAAAGTAAACAGAGCCACAATTAATATCATATGAATTGATGTCTACCTCCTTAGCATGTCCCATCGCGACATACAGGTCAATGAACTCCTTATACTGTACAAATAATGTAGGATTTTTTGTAAGTTTCCTTTCCAAAGATAAAAAACGCTGCCAAGCAACTGAGAACGAATCTCCAAGTTGTAACTCATTTTTTGGGGTGACTAGAGGTAAATCAACATAAAAAGTTTTATCCTTCAACTGTACAGACTGTTTAAAACTAGCTTCTGCCTTTTGAGACTCATCTGACACCTTGGTTACAGACTCAGGAAAACTTTCAGATAACCAAAACTTTTCCATCACATTTTCTAACTTGTTTTCATCACAGATAGCCGTGTTAGATACTATATTGTAACACAAAGTCTGATTACCAACATTCACCCTGCCGGCGACAACATAACCAAATACAGTATTTTGCAATGTAGGACCATCTAAAATTTTAAAACAATTATTCAACAATGAATTAAAATAAATGTCTGCACCCAACAATATTGATATTTCCAATGGAATGTTGAAGTTATTATCTGACAGCTGAACTTCCTTGGGAATATTTAATTTAGTAACATCAATATATTGCTGTGGCAGAGGTGTAGTTATTTTTTCAACAATATGGCACTTAATATTGAATTTAATATTTTCATGTTGACATGAATTAATGCAGAAACTGACAACTTTATTTAATTTGGTGGCCCTGTTGCCTACTCCAATAATATTGGTATCCTGCAAGGTGGGTGTCAACCCTAATTTATTTACTAAAGAGCTCGTCACAAATGAGGCTTGGCTGCCACTATCGAGCAACGCCCTAACCTGAATGTCTCGACCGTATTTGTCAGAGACTTGTACCATAACAGTAGGTAATAAAACATTGCATGGTGAAGCATTATTATTATTGGAAAATAATGATACAGGAGCCTCCTCCTTTTTATCTTCCCTATGTAACAATGAATTATGTGAGCTTTTACACACTTTACATTTAAATTTATACTTACAGATTTTGTCTCCATGTGCTCGCAAACAAGTGGAGCATAATTTATTATCCTTTACAAAGGACAGACGAGTCTCTATAGGGACCATCTTAAATTTGGGACATTTAAAAATTACATGATCATTTTTATCACAAAACTTGCACAAACTTTGTGCCTGTGAAGAAACATTTGCAACCTGCATTGCAGATTTAGAATTCATTTTAAATGGAACTGTATCCTCTAGCGCCATAGCACGCTTCTCGAGGAAGTTAATAAATTCTTTAAGAGTCGGAATCTTACTAACATCCCGCTCCAAATTAAATGCCCTTTTAGTATAAGGGTCTATTTTCTTATAAAGTACACAAATTATTATATGATCCCAGTGTTCAACAGGTTCCTCTAAATTTTTTAGTGCATGTAATTGCTGATTTAAATTAGAAACCAAGGCCCGGAGACCAGGTGCAGTACATTTCTGCATTGACGGCATGTCCAAAACTATATCTAAATGACCAAAAATCAACCGGGTTGGATCATGATATCGTTTCTCTAATAATAGTAAAGCTTCTATATATGATTTATTGATGAGTGGCAAGTTTATTATAACTGCCAATGCTTCATCTAGAAGGTATTTTCTTAAATAGAATAACTTTTGGACATCCGTCAATGAATTATTATTGCCAATCACCGCTATAAAGAGGTCATGGAATGGTTTAAACTTGGTAAAGTCTTTACCATCAAATGTAGGGATTTCAACAGTGGGTAATTTAGAACTAGAAACACATGTTGTCTGAAACGATTCCGTTTTGGAAATTACCTTTATAGTCTCATTGATCTTCGCCAATGTTGTGAAATATCTCTCCTCAAATTGTCCCACATCTTCCGTATCTTTGTCATCCCCGCTTAGAATATCCAGTTGGACACTCTCGTACTGCGTTAACGCCGACATTAGCTTCTCCTTCCGTGCCGCAAGGAGATCTACCGTGGCAGAGGCTAAATTTATGGGGTCGTTCACATAGTTCTCGATCCGAGTTAGCGTAGCCTTACACTGGGTGCGTATTAACTTAAGCTTTTTTAAATCCGCCATTTGGATAGCTGAAAACCCTAAACAATAGCACTATCACTTCACTTTTTAGCAGAAATATCGCTTTATAACTAAAACACAAACTTTTTAGCACTATAAACTTTGCTTCATCGGATCACAACAAACAACAACAGGTGAAACGTCAGCTGTCAACGTTGAAGTGTCAAACTCAATTGACATTAGTGATGTCAAAGTCGAGTGACGTATTGACACCAGCCCGTAGGGTCAATCTTAAATTTTCACAATTTCGGTATAGTGGGTACTTTTGCATCCATATACCAAATTCAGCAAATCTGCCGAATTTCTTTGTTTTCTCTTCTTTGGAATGCTGATGATGCTCAACAAACGCAAACTGTGCGTTTTCCTTCGCTGAAATAGACTGACATCACCCAATTTGGGTGAAATTCCGCCGCGCAACCGACACTGTCGGCGCACAACCTCGCCGGCCAAACTTGCCGAATCAGTGCAAATATTACAATAACAAAACTCACTGAATGTTTGAAGGACCACAAACAGCATGTACAATAAAAATGCTGTGTTGAATAAGGCAAAACTTATTTAATAATTAATTCACTGGGATCTTTGTGTGGATCGTACAATGGTGCCGAGCCAAGAGGGCAAAGTGGCGATGTTGCCAGTATGAAATTATAAATTAAATATTTTACCATAGGCAATATTGAAATCGACTATTTTATAAATTACAAAATGTTAGTATGTTTGATATTGAATCGAACAACGTGTTTCAAGATTCTTATCATTTATGTTTATGACTATGTATATATATTGTTCGCTGTCCAAAGAATTATGAGTCACATATGGCGTAGAAGTACTAAATACATAGTACCTTCATCAAAATTAACTCACCATTTCTGGGTAGAAACATTGGCCTTCGTCTTAAACCGTGGCCTAATTAAAACGATCGTCATGCGAACACATGACCGACACATTCATAATTTGTTAGTTTACTCCAGAAATCCCCACTCAAATGCCTACAAACGGGGATTATTCTGATCCCATTTTGAGACGGGTCTAAGTTAGACTTGCTAAAAATAGAATTCACAAATAATATTCTTTACTTAAGCCACATTCGAACACATGAACGACAACTACTATAAAGCAATAGCCTTGCCCAAATTCGGTCAACAGTTTAAATTAGACCTTTAAACATACACTGCGAGAGGTCTCCGCCCATCGCCGCCCTGAGGCGATGCTCTACCCAAGCGGGGCAGTTCTGCACGGTATACTCCAGCGTGTCCTCCGGACGATACGCGCAGTGGTGACACCCAGGCGTTTCTTCCTTCCTCATCAGACACAGGTACCACCCGAAACTTCCGTGTCCGGTGAGGACCTGCGTCATGCGGTAGGTCAGGACGCGGTGACGCCTATCCAGCCACTCCTCAAAGAGGGGTCTTACCGCCGCGATTGCGGGGTGCCCTTTACCTTTACATACACTAAGACCTGTCAGCAATCTGTTGGGGCCCCCCTTAGAGGTAACCGTGACCCTGGAACGTAAAGGGAAATCGTGAAGGATGACCGTGGATTTTATTCAGCACAAGTATGACAGTCTCTCCGATACTTTACGACTTTGGGATACATTGATGCGTGCCTGTGTACAAACCTCTATAGATTTGTTTTGTGATAGTCACTGGATACCAATGTCGCAAAGTATTGGAGACTTGCGTCGCTTTGCGTACGCTTTCTGGACACTTTTAAGAGATTCACTATCAATTCATACGAAAACTTTTCCAAACCTTCGCTACGAGTATTCCGCGAACCGCCCGGCGCCCGCGCGGATGAATGGATGAATAAAGGTGGCGATGAAAATGTATGGGCACTGCACCTGCGACGTGAGATCCGTTTTACTAACTTCAGAGAATGTTGCACATTCGTGGAACATATTTTTGTTGTCTAACTAAAATTTTACATTCTTTTAAAAATGTTATCGTGCTACATAATATTTTATAACGTAACTTAATTATTCAAGGTGATGTATTGTGTCAGAGCACTAAATCAAAAGTACTGACTACCTAAATAGAACACCAGGTTTTCACATTTGCGTTACATTACACTCTGTGAATCCCAAAATTCTATTAATACAGTTCATTGTCTTGAAAAATATCCCACCATTTGTCACGTTATTTTTATTCGATTTTAGAGATTCTCAATTACACATTCTATGCAAAATAGTTTATTAAAATGCTGTAAAATGTAAACCTGAATCTTCATATTAGCAATACAGAGGTTACAACTGGGTGTCTGAAAAGTATTATAAGTACTTTATCAATTCCAACAAGTCTCTAAATGAATTTCAGAGCGCACTGCAATTCACTGCTAAAATTTGCATGAAAAATACTACTTAGTAGTAAATATTTTTATGAAGACAGCAGCTTAAGTTACGAGACAACTGCAAAAAATTGTGCTAAAACTTGGGTCGCGTTCTACTTTCTATAGTATGTCAAGTTTAGCTGTAGTTTTATTTGATTGTTTTATTGTTAGAACAGTGGTGGCCCAGTGGTATCGGCCCCGACTTACGAGTTGTAGGTCGTGGGTTCGGATCCAGGCACCTGTATTACTTTGTGTAATTTATTTAGTCACCACTGCTCTCAAAACGATGAAGGAAAACATCGTGAGGAAACCTGCATGTCCTAGAACCAAAAATTCGAAAACATGTGACATCCACCAAACCGCACTAGGCCCGCGTGATGTGTTATGGCCCCCTCCCTCTTTCAGAGAGCAGGCCTGTGTCCCAGCAGTGGGAACATTAATAGGCTGATGATGATGATGTTTTTATTGTTAGTCACGAGACAGTGAAATATGGGTTGGGGGACTGTCTAAGCGGGCTACCGTGGCCCTGGAACGTAAATGATTATTGAAGGAACAGGGTGGATATTTAGTCAGTAAGAGGCTGACAAATCCCTTCCGTTCCACACAGGGTGGTGATTTTTTGCCACCTTTTAATTACAATAACTAATAACAACCTATGTATTAGAATATCTGACGAGATGTCGTAGTTTCTTTAAGAGGATCGTCTACCGAGCGCTCGTCCATACTAAAGAAACGTTTTCCTACCCCTAAATGTTATGTTATGATTTTCTTTTTTTCAAAATTTATAATAGTTTGAAAGTTACAGGCGCCTAAGAGTTACTTTTGAAAAAAAGAAAACCTATAAACCTAGTTTTTTACTGTGTCATAAGCATTCTAAAAAATCATTGAGATAGGATAACATTTAGGAGTAGGAAAACGTTTTCTCTTTTAGTATGGACGAGAGCTCAGTAGACAATCCTCTTAATTACAATAACTAATAACAACCTATTCAAATATCTGACGAGATATCGTAGTTTCTTCAACGGTAGGTGTTGGGGAGCAGTCGAAATACGGCGGCTCAGTCTCACAGTACATTCAGCCCTGCAATCTGTGCATATTTTTTTATAATCGCATTATTCTGCCGCGGCGCGCCGTCGTGCACGGTGCCAATAGCATTCAATAACTTTCAACAACTTGGCCAAAATAACGCTTTTTTAGTGTTATCCTACCCTGAAAATTCTAACTTTCAAATGTAACGTAGTCATAAATATCCAATTTACGTGTGAAAACATTTTAAAATGTTCTCAAAGACCCTAAACTGTAGGCATTAGGAATCCATTAAATAAATATTTTATCTTGAAAACTTTTTAAAGAAGCTTTTCTGTGTATCTTTTAGACTGGGATTTGACTTAATGAGAACAAGTACGAAGGGGTCTAAAAAGGCCACTTTATTAGAATCATTAGATAAATTGCCTTAAAATTCGTAAACAGATAGGTATGTTGATTTATTTGCTTTATTTATTTACAAAAATCAATCTTTAATGGATTCTGTAATAATCGATATACCGTAAGTATTTAAAACACTGCTTTCATCACTGCACCGTTAGTATTTTTATCAATTTTCTATCAATATTCTGTTTTATGGTACAAATAATTCATAACTCGTATCATGATTCTGCTTAAATAATATTTTTAGACCCCAAGGTCACAGGAGTCAGAAAGTACGCTGAGTTTAAAAGTAATCATAATTACATCAGCTGAAAGAAATAATTATGATCTTTTGTTTATTATTCAGACAAAAGTTTAACTAGATATTATTATAAATTCAGGTGTTGCTTTCAGTATAAACAATGTGAAAGTTTTGGTTTAAGATCTACTTAGGTACTTTAAGCCCCCCCTTCAAAAATATTAAAAGCACCTAGATCTTTTGTTTACGTATTCAGCTAATACAAATATCTTAATATAATAGCTGGAGAGCTCGGTGAATTTTTGCGAAAGTGCTTGAGGCATGCTGAAAACTTGCTCAATGCTTCTTCAATCATCCCTTAATACAGAAATGCAGACCTGAATGAGAGAAACTGGTTTTGAATGAAGCCAGACGTATTTAAAGATGCGAATTTTGTTTAAAAAAAGTGTTTTAGGCATTTTGAAACCTTTATACCTTTGACATTAAATTTTTAAAGCGTAGAAAAAATCATTCTTCCTCACCGCGATCATTCACCTGTAATGTAACGTTACAGATTCGAGCATTATTTTCATCAGTGAGGGAGGAAAATCGAGCATCACAATGCGCACCTTGTATCAAATGTTTACTAAATGTTTGCAAATGCTCATCAGTCTGGGAGGTAGTACTGTAATGTAATGCTCAAAGTCGAATCTATAATACACGCGAATGCTCCCGTTGAGGGAGCGCACGTGGGAATAAACTCCTGCGCACTGATGGAAAACAGTACAGCCTGGCGTCGCAATCCGCGAGGATGGTGGTCGCGATCCAGGCAACCTTGGTGAGGCCTACCATCGCTCATGGGTATGGTATGTATGGTAACCACAGATTACGGTGGGTAGCCTGCGGTACCGCTGCCCGGGGTGAACCGCTAGGAGGACCAACCCACCCCTAACCAAGTTCCACAACAGTTTCATGACTGAAAGTCGTAAACCAATTAAAATGTAAGTAGTCATTTCAAGCAGAAAGCCTTACAAACTAGCCACATGTGCAACGTAATTTCCGTAGAGTAGTCACAAAATGGAATGCCAGGCGAAGGCATTGTTTTTGCGAGCAGTCATCTCATATGGAATATCTTAGAGACCTTTTTCGTTCATTTTATGCCACAAAAATTGTTGCTTACAATTCATGTTTTGTACGTAGCTGTATGCTAAGAGTATAGTATTGTCAGCTGTGAGTCTAAATAATATTGGATAGTGGGAAAAAACCTAACAACATAAAATACAAAAAAAAAAAAAAACGAAGAAGTTTCTGAAACAATTAATTTAATTACGAACCTACACATACGCATACGAATTCGCGGGCAGCAACTAATAAATTTATAAATTCTATTCGAAAAGCAGTTTTTTAATGGTTATCATAGCTCTTTATCATGCAATCACGATGTCTGCGGCCACTGTTAGTGGCAGTACTGTCAAAACAATATACATATACATTGTTGTTTGCCTTTACTCGTACTACAACACATGAAATACCTTTAAAAAAAACTGTTGACTTTAGAGGCGGTAAAGTTTGTCAATTTCGCAATCCGTGCGTAAATAGAAAAAAATGTGCGCCTGAACACTCCATTTTTGACACTCCATGTCGTCACCCCTCCGTACTAAATTAACATTACCCTAACTTACCCTTATTGTTGTATGCAGCTGGACTTACAAGTCCAGTTTAGAACCAAACTAACGTGAGTAACTTTAGTTATATTGTACCCTTGTAAAGTGCTTTGTGTGGAGCACAATTGCTACAAATTGTTGCAAGTTGTCGTCGTCCTGAACAGTTTACACTGAAGAGGGTAAGGATGGTAATACAGTGCGGTGGTGAATTTACTAATGGACTTGTACTAAGGTTACTCAAATTTCTGTTGAAAACCAGCATCAATTTTTGCTGAGCTTGGCTTTTTTTGGCGCTGCCTGAGACTCACGTTATTCTATGTTCTTTGTTTTGTTTTATTTTTCGTTTGTAATCTATTTTTAGAATACTATTCAACTATAAAGAAAGGTATCACTGACCTTCACCTGTCAACACTTTCTGCAATTTATTTTTTATTAGTGAGTCTCTTTATTATATTTTTACTTATTCGTTACAATAAAGAAATATACAACAAACATTTCAAAATAGCAGTCCACCAGCATTGGGAACAGGATCCGGGCTACCGGTGGTCAGTATGAGTATTATCTTGATAATCTTTATGACTAATTTTCATTTAAGATACTTACTTGTGTGTTTAGAGCAGTGGTGGCCGAGTGGTGTCGGCCCCGACTTACGAATTGTAGGTCGTGGGTTCGACCCCAGCTAGGCGCAGTACTTTGTGTAATTTATTTCATCACCACTGCCCCCAAAACGGTGAAGGAAAACATCGTGAGGAAACCGGCATGTCCTAGAACCAAAAATTCGAAGACATGTGACATCTACCAACCCTCACTGGGCCCGCGTGGTGGATTATGGCCCACTCCCTCTCACAGAGAGGAGGCCTGTGTCCCAGCAATGGGAACATTTGACCTGGGCTGCTCGATTGGATTCGATCGATTGACTTACTTGTTTATTTAAAAGCATGCGTGACAGTTTTAAAAAGCGTGTGTGACATCACAACATGGCGTCAGCCAACCTTCCTTCCTAATTGAACCTCATATTACATGAGACTTACGTCTAACAAAGTGCTCCTTCCAATCTCATGGAGTCATGGTTACCCTTCTGTCCCAACTACATACGTCTCAGGTGAGCATTCTAATTTTATGCACTCGTGACTTCCTGAGGTCCACTGCATTCAGGACGTTTTCAACAACTTTTAGTAAAATGTACATGCAATCTTGGATCCACAACTAGATTTTACTCAGTTACATCATTTTTTTGTGATTGTGTATTTATTCTCGGTTATTTCTGGTGTAATGTTTGTTAGGAAACGAAAATAATTTTGTGTTTTAGTTTTATATATTTGAGCAGGTATTTGATACGATTAATGTTACTGTATTCGTCTTTTTTTTTTAATAAAGTTGCCATATACTAGGAATTTCAATTGTATCGTGGGTGCCTTTACAAACATAGAAACTCACATACACAAACACCTAGATACGGAACAACTACTTACAGATCACACAAATATTTGTTCCGTGCGGGGATCGAACCCGCAACACGCTGCACAGCAGCCGATACCCCAGTCACTGCGCCAACTGTGTCACGAATGTTGATTCTTTTTATATTTTGATTATAAAAATAAAATGGAAATAGGTATATTTTAGAGCCATGGCACGCGGCGTATTTTAAACGCGCAGACGACGCGCGTTTCAGGAACGCGCACCGTCTACGCGTTTGACGAATTTTTGTGCGTTGAAAGTCTCAAACGCGCGTAGAAGGTGTTTCAAATGCGCGTATGATGCGCTTTTGAAACTCGTTTCAATTCCGTACAAAAGGTCGGAGGATTTTTGTTAGGTTACAAGGTTGCGTTCAAATCTCATTTGAATCCCGCTACGCGCTTCGGTATCCCTTTTCGTCTCCTAAAATTGTTTGTCCGAAAATCATTATACATAACACGTTTGCTTTATAATTCAGTTACCATAATGTTCAAAAATTCTAAATATTGTTTTACCTCGTATCTTCATTTCTAACGATGTTCTGACATAATATCGAGTATCATAATAATTGAATCTCAGAATTTTGTATGAAATAAAGTCATATGTCCTAAGTATTCTATTACATAATGTGTATTGTTCCGAATGTTCAATTAGGTATAGTAAAATTTATATTTCATTAAACTGTTTAGGTTTCTATAAGCCCCTTCGACAGAAATAGTCAACAGTCGACCTAATATTCGTGACCAAAATAAATGTTTACGCTCTGTGTAAAGATAAACAAAAGTACTGAGAACTTGGGATCCAAGATCGAGCGAAGCGAGCTCGGGACTTGTGGGCACCCCGACACGGACAGGTTAGGTTCGAAGGGGAAGGCGGGGTCTGAAAGACCCCGCCATCCCCTTCATGTTAGGTTACTTTAAACCTTGCACGCAGAAATAGGAGCCCCGCGATGCGGGGCTCCGTCGAGCCTCCTCGTTGGGTAGTAGTTGGTGGTAATCAGTGACAACATAAACAAAATGTTGAAACGATGATGACGACAACCCTAAAGTTTTTTAGATACTTTATGAATTTTTTAATAATTTAATTTAGGACTTATTGGTTTTATGTATTTTGTATTTTATTGATTGTTATATTTATGGCCAACGAATTTAGGACATATAGTATTTAGGAATTCCAATGTTATGGCATGTGATATTATGTGAAATAAGTTCGGGTAAGTAATCATTCGGACAAATGATGATTAGATCAAAAGAATTTATGTCACATTAAATTATGGATAAAAAAGTTAGGTAACACAATTAGAGAACCACGCGCTTCATCTGTGCGTCGTCTGCACGTTTTAAACTACGCCGTTTGCCATGGCTTTAAGGTACTGAAGCACGTAAAAATACTTGTTTAAAAGTTACATTGATTAATTAATGTGTAAGTATACAAAACGAAAAAATCAAATTTTCTCATCTAAGAGACCTAACTAAAAACGTATCAGCTCTATTCGCTTTTTAGGAACGTACATACATATGTACCGATCTAAAATCATTCCGAATCCCTCTTCTTCAAAGGCCATTTATTTAACGCCGACATTCATCCGGCGTTCGTTCTCGCTTCCCCTTTTTTTTTGCATTTTTATCATAAAATAGGATCTTTCACAGCCCTGTAGTGCTATTCTGGAACGTTCACTCGATTTCGAGTCTCGAATTCTCAACGAGACACTGTTTGAATTTCGAACGTTGTGTTTTTTGCGACGACTTTAAGTGCAACAACATACTAGGTATAAGAAAATTCTGTTAGAAAAATTCTGATGCTCGCCGGTAAACACTCGCTGCATACATTTTTTACGGGGTATCGCACACTGTAAGAAAAATTCTATTCGATTGTCCGCTTTTGATGCTCGCTGGAAGGCACACTTTGTATTGAAAAAGTTGCAGGATCATAATTTCTGATAGTATTCGAGGTGCATCCGGCGAGCATCAGAATTTTTCTGACAGTCAGACTTGCGGTTGCGTTAAAACAAATGAACCCGTTCGAGATTCGAAATCGAATGAACGTTATAGAATGGCACCTATAGCGATCGACTTGTCAAACAGACAAGCGTGGCGAACGCGAAACGAGGCGTTTTTGTTTGTAATGTATGCAATTGTTTGAAGCCAGTCACATAGACTATCGGATCGCTTTCACTTTTCTATGTGACTGGATTCAAACAATTCCATACATTACAAGTAAAAACGCTTCGGATCGCATTCGCTTCGCCTTTCTGTTTGACAATAGCTTGAGACTTAACATTGTTATAAATGCCGAAGTTTGTGAGACCGGACAATTATGACTAGATGGATGGATGTTCCTGTTACAAATAAAAAAATCTAAACCCGATTTCAGTGAAATTTTGTAAACAGATCGTTTTTTTATACTTAGTGGTAAAATCATTAGATGAGTCCTCCCACCGCGGACGTGACAGTAAGGTTTGTACGTACGTGTTTGTAGACTCGTAATGAGTAAAATCCGTGGTGTCCTTCAATTGCCTTTTACGTTCCAGGTTCACGGTTACCTGCATGATAACGCTGTCTCGCGACCCCGGATACATTGATAGTTTATGACCTGGGGGGTATTACAACGTCTTAAAACCAGGCTTGTTCCAGTGAGTAAACGAGATGGCGCTAGACGACTTGTATAGCTCTGTCACTTTCACTCGCCGGAATAAGGAGTGAGATTCGATGATGCTGTGGGACAATAACCGTACAAGTAAAGCCATGGGGATAAGCTAGAACATAAATATCATACATTAAAACAATATTTACGGACAATTCAAGATTAATGTTTTTACTCCGCCCCATGATAAGGAAAATGTTATAAATGGATGTAATACTAATCCTACTAATATTATAATGCGAAAGTTTGTGAGGATGTAAATTGTGTATGTGTATGTAGGTATGTTTGTTACGCTTTCACGCAAAAACCACTGAACGGATTTGGCTAAAATTTGGTACACAGATAGTTTATAAACTGGATTAGGATTAACACATAGGATAGTTTTTATCCCGAATTTTCCCGTTCAGTTCAAGTTCCCGTGGGATAATTTTCGAGTTGTAGCTGGTGAAGCCGCTGGCAACAGCTAGTATATCATAATGGGAACCTATATGAAACTAAAAATTTATTTCATGTGTAAGCATTTATCAGTAAGTCTAACTATAATACCATAACAATGATAAGAAAATGGATCCGAGCTTTGGCTTGATGATGTATTGACAAAAACAAAGGGTGTTATGTGCCAACTAATAAGTGACAACGCACAAAATTGTGATGACGTCACAATCTCGGCAGTTGCTATGTTGTACCAGTATGTTGTGATCGCAGTTGGGTTCTAAAGCAAGCGGAATGATTTTCTGCCAATCTTCGTTATCCTAGGGGAACAGTGTATAAGATGGGAACGCGGGGACACACTTAAGGCAAACTTAACACAATATCAAAGTAGCGCAAGCGCCAACAGGACGCCATTCGTTAATGGCCGCTTGCAAATGACGTCCTGATGGCGCTTGCGCTACGTTAATTTTGTGTTAAGTATGCCTAAAGAGTGTTTGTTCCCATTATAACTCGCGTCTTCGCCTTATACACTGTTCCCTTAATTCCTACTAATATTATAAACGTGAAAGTGTGTTTGGCTGGATGGATGGATGTTTGTTACTCTTTCACGCAAAAACTACTGAACGGATTTGGATGAAATTTGGTACACAGATAGTTTGTTATAACCTGGATTAACACCTTGGATAGTTTTTTATCCTGACTTTATATTCTCATGGGATTATTTATGTGTATAAGTCAAAGTTTGTGTGGTTTCATTTTTAATTTCAGTTAATTTTTGACACTACGTCAGTTTCAGAACCAGCTCATTATTTCAACCTCTTGCAGTCCACTGCTGGACATAAGCCTCTTCCAAGGAGCTCCACAAGGCAAGCCCTCCCACTTTGTTCATCCAGCCAGCTACCTTCTTCAGGTCATCCATCCATCTTGCCGGGAAGGCGGTCCACTCTATGTTTACCTACACACAGTCTTCATTCGAGAACCTTCCTATACCACCCTTCGTGTGTCTTTCGTCGCCACTTCAGCTTGCTACACATACATACATGCTACATATACAACACCTATAACTATAGTTTTATGCCGTAAGGCCTTTCAATAAGCTAGCCAATTTTATTAATTAAAATGATACAATATAGAAGTAATTGTCACGGAGTCAATTAACTGACTCTACTCAGGAAGGAAGAAGTCAATAGATAACTCAATAAAAAAGACGTGTGGAATTCACACGTGGTAGAAATGAAACTAAACCTACCACTGTCTTTTTTTACTGTCTCTTTTTCGTTTCATCGACTTTCAAATCACAACGATGCTTTTTTTAAGCGTGGTAAATGAGTCCTCCCACCCAAGGCAGGGTAGGAGGTACTGTCAGACTTGTACTTACTAAAATCCACGGTGTTCTTCAATAGCCCTTTACGTTCCGGAGTCACGGTAGCTCTTTAGTCCGGCGACCCTGGCAGGCTTGGGCCCTCTAAAGGGGGGCCCCGTCATAATGCTGACACTTTTTGAGGCGCGCGTGGAACACAACACGCTGTGGACCATAGTCGGACAACGAGTTGTCCATTGTTTGCCCGCGCCTACGGTGGCTGGACATCGTTTGCCGACGTCCGTCAACATCACAACGAAAGAAAAGAAGAAAGAGAAATATTTACTTCAAAAGAATTTTCGACCAAAATCGCTGTTTCCAAGCCCGTTACTTAAGTGGGTACATGACGCTGTCGCTGCTGGCGACTTTGATGGATTAAAGATACGAGCACACGCTCGTTACAAAGATATTATATACGGAACCAGCTGTTCGGTTGTTGCACTGTGCGTGGCGTGGCCTGGATTAATGTATGTAGCACATATTTGTTATACAGTAACGGTTTGAATAAAAACTAATTCTAACGGTTCACTTCGCGAATTTCGAGCAACGTCATTGGCTATTCTTCTTCATTCAAGAAGTGAAACATTAGGAATGATGCTAAGTGGGCGTTATACATATACCCGCTGCCCACTTACTGTACCTAGCTATAGAACAAGTTTTATTATTTTATTTTCGCTATGTCTTGTGTGCCTATTGTTGGCTTAAGTGTTAGGTACTAATTTTTTTTACACCTGTTTGCCGTAGAATAACAGATCATTGAGGATGTTTGGGATTGGAAAGTAAGTGATATTTCTAAATATAAAATCAATTTAATCTTTAAAAAAGATATTATCCAACTATTTTGCAAATAGATAGTGATAGTGCATTCTGAATTAGGCTTTGTAGTATTGAAACAGACTTCAATAAACCAATTGTATTTTATAACTCGTCCATAAAATCCGATATTAAAAAATATAGAAACAATAAAAACATACCAAAAACACTGTAAAAAAGTAGTGTTTCAATCAGTTTCACACAAAAATATCGATAAAATCCTACGATAAAATCAAAAAGCACCGGATCTAATAAAATGCGTTCTTTTTCCAGAATAGAAAGTTAAACAAGCTTTTCAAACAGCAAAACGGGCACGCCATAATGTAAATATGTAACTTGAATCAAAACAAAGGATTCCAGTTTGCCGTCGGGATATCATACAAAATAAATAAAAGTACCAAATCCCGGTAGATGGGGCTTCAGTGAGGCGCATTTCAGACTGCAGTGCCCGGAGACGTGACACATAGGAATGGGAAATTGACAGAGTATTAAAAAAAAACTGTCGATAAAATTCACCAGTGTTTTGTTAACCGTCGCCGCATTTTTTATTGGGGTTGCTTTTTTATTCCTTTTTTTCCTAATTTATGGAAAGACACACTAAAATACTCAGGCTTTGTAGAAGCTAGAAATTGAAGAGGATTTTGCTTAATGTATAATAACTGTTATGCTTATGGCAACGATAAAGTAACAAAATTGCATTGATTTTTCAAATCTGTAGTAAGACCATAGTTAACGTCGCGCACTAGTTCCTGTACCTCTACCATGAGTTTTCACAGCCAAAACTCGCTAGCGTCTCCGTAATTTATTTGTATGAAATATTGTACAGCGCCCCTAGCGGTAACAGTGAGAATTAAAATTCGTACCATGAGCACTGTAGATTACGATTGGTTAAAAACCTAACGTAATCTATAATCTATGTCAGCTGTCACCATACAAAACGGTACCATGAGTCACTAATACTACAGGCGCTAGCGAACGATACGCTTACGATAGTAGTTACGTAGCTCACTAGCATTTTGGCGTGTGAAACATGTATTTACATTAAAATTATTAACGTTTTTGAGTATAAAACGTCAAAATAATGCTTCCAAGAGCTTTTTAACATGAAATATGTTAGTGGCCGCTTAATTTGGGAACTACAACATGAATTTCAAGCTAAAAATAAATGAAAAAAAAAATATCTAAAAATTTACGGACCCTTTAAAGAAGCGTTGGACGATTTGTGCACATTATTGTTTATTTGTTGCGATTCTCACGTCTTTAGACACTTGAACTTGGTTGACTTAATAGGTACACTTCCACATTTTCATATTTTTACACATTTACCTGCGTTTAGAAGGAACTATTTTGGAATTTTATAACTTTACGTTTTTTAAATAATTGAATACCAAGTAGAAACATTCCTTCTCATGAAATCCACCAATAATTGAAACAGTGAGGCACTTATTAGTAAATAATCCAAATAATCTATTAATAGAAACTTTCAAACTACACAACGCAGAGTTAGTGAATCACTGATAGGGCAAGGTCAACGAACAATAGACGACAGTGACGTATTATTAGCCGTTCTCTCCTCTTATTTGTGAGATAGACAGAAACAAAACATAAGTAGTGCAGTTAGCAACACGAGATCATCTATCGAGCTTACATTATCGCCTGCGTAAGATTCAATTAATCTCATGGTGCCAGCAATATCGAAATCTATTTGATCCAAGTTAGTACGCTAGCGATTTCGACGCTAGCGAGTAAGTTTCCGATGACAACTCATGGTAGAGGTACTGGCCTTATACAAATGTACTAACTCTATGCTATTAAACAAACAAGCGTTTTTCTTTTTTTTTATCAGCGCTTTCTTGGTATTCACGTTGTAGTCACTCACTCTGTATTTGAAAACAAATACACAAAATAATTCCACAACTTACATAAAAAAAAACTCTATTATAAAAACAGTCATTCAGGCGACTCGATAATCAATTTCCAGCTTCAATATCGACTAACGTAAAAGGAAGCAAGTAATGTATATTCGTCAAGGCACCTCAGCTCAAAGGAGATTTCCAATTTCTTAATCAACACCTTTGCGCAATGGACCATATTTTCCTTAATCACGCAGTGGGACCCTGATCTTCTCCTTCATCAATTCTATTGATCATCCCTGCTCTTTGTTAAAGAGTCAGCAGGATTCAAAGGGACGTATTGTTACCGTCCAAATAAGAAACGACGACAATTTGTACTGATTGGGCTAAGTATCTGTTTTATTGTAGAGGATTCTTTTTCTAGTAAATAGCAATGATAGACTTATTTTAGTTGAATGTAGGGTTTTAAGGATAGCGATAAAAATTTACGAATAATGAATAACATCACTTTTGTAGTTTCCTTTCCTCTTTAATTTACAATTGTCCTTAAAATTTTCCAGTTTTTTACCTTCTAAATCAAATTTGAACAACGTCATGGCATCGAGGTTATACTCGTATATTATTTCTGATAAATCTAAGCAAAACTAAATTATTTTCATATCAAATCATGATGACAGTAAATAGATTCGTACGGACGTAATAATATCTTCTAATGTAAAATCAAAAGAACCACTAGCAAAAAAATACACAACACCTCGTACCCTTATCATCGACAAAAAATTCAAATAAAATAAAAACTCAATTTTATCGAGTTATTCCAATCCCTACTCTCTCGACAGACGCCGTGTGCAACAGTGACCCCGCGAGATACCCGGAATTAGATTTGTAAGCTATCACAGCCCCACCGGGTCAGGCTCGGAAATTATACCGGGCTTAAAACAATGCCTCTAGATAACACCCGGGTATACAAATGACTTTTCAACACGTATGTTTTTGTAGATAATCGTGTAGGACAATTGGGAATGTTAAAGAGAATTTTACTGTATTGTTTATCGAGTCAGTGAAACTGGTGTGGGTGGTGTTATGGTTTCTTTTTTTACCACGCATTTCTCATGTACAAACCTTTTAGTTATTTTTGGTTAAAAAAATAATCGTCGCGACTCCACTCCACTCCGCTCCGCTCCACTCTTTGAGCTCTAGCACCCTTTCGCAACGCGCGATAAGGAACTTCGTTCCAAAAAGTGACGTGACAACTTTTCGTAAGATTTTTTTCCGTCTAGCCCCCTTTCACAACGCGCGATAAGAAACCTCGTTCCAAAATTATCAAATGAATTCTCATGCCCTTGGTGGAGTGGAAAGGACAACTACCAGACTCTGACTGACAAAATCCATCCTGTTCCTTTGGTTGGCCTACGGTCCAGTGTGTCTACTTTCTAATTCAGTCAACGAAACGGTAGATGTACGAACGTAACTAACGTCAAAGTAAAATAGCGGACGTATAACACGAGACATTTAATTTTTCATAACATCAAATTCCATTAAACGCACGTCATGAGTTCATGACTCATGAGTGGTGGTGTGGACTCTAAGGGACTCATGGCGCGATGCGATATCGAATTGCATCGATTGACGATATCGGTCAGATATTACACAAGCGTCCGGCCGAAGAAAATGTATGGACAATCGCTAGTGTTTGCTAATGGAGACGCACGGATTGACGATATCGCTCACAGATCTCCTCGATATCGAATTGCATGTACGTCCTAATGACAATGCATATGATTCTCTGTTCAAAATTCGATTGCGCAACTACTCGTCACGTGCGACATCTTTTGTCTTTGGTTTGCAGCGCCTTTATGTCGTAGTACTACGATGGATTTTTGAAGTGCACGGTCGAATTGCATCGCATCACTCCATTAGTAAATATACGTGCGACTTAAATGGGCAATCGGCGCGATATCGCATGAATCGCATCGCGTTGCATCGCGCCATGAGTAAAGTCCCTAAGGAGCTATCTGTCAAATCGCAATAATCATTCATTCTTAGTTCGTGCTTGTTCTCACGTCTGTCACATAAGCTAAAACCACGAGTTCCATGCTAAGAGATTAGACTCCCTGGACCATAGTGTTATTTTAAGATACTCCCGCGACCCCGGTTAATTATATACCGTCATAATATGAATTAGTTATACATTCAAGAAATAAACAACAGTATGGTCTACCAAAGTAAAAAAATATGACCATTAGGGGAAAAAATTTCAATGCTTCTGATGCAGACTGTCGGTACTTCGCAAAGCGATTAATAATAAGCAAAAACTTTTCAAAATTAGGAAATTGAGGAAAAAGAATTATCCTCTTCTTAAAATACAACAACTTGTAAACATACGGAAACTTCGTCTTAAAACTTTGTCGAACTTTGATGAAAAACGCTGTCCATATTTTATGTAAAACGAATTTTACGTACTTAAAGGGCCTTTTCAATAAAACTTTTTTAATAACGTTTTCTCATTTTATCTCACTTATCCATCGATACGGCGGAGGTGAGATTAGTCACGACCTTTGTCAAAAATGTGGAAGGTGCGACAAATTTTGTCACTTGTGACATTGATTGGGATCGCCAATGATTTATTGGTTACGTGTTTGAAATTCCAAATGTATCATTTATCCTTGTTGAGTTTGTTGAGTAAGATAGTGAAGAACTGAATAAATTGAGTTAAAAAATGGCAGAAATTCATCAAGAAATAAAAAATAGACTTCGAACTTTTATTAGTGTGTTTCTTACTTATTTTTTTTTTTGTTGTTGTTTTTTAAGGAATATTTAATAATTTATTGATATGGTTATGAATAAATGGGATAATAATGAAAACAATTGAGGGTGTGGA
Organism: Agrotis clavis; assembly: GCA_954870645.1. Classification (NCBI taxonomy): domain Eukaryota; kingdom Metazoa; phylum Arthropoda; class Insecta; order Lepidoptera; family Noctuidae; genus Agrotis; species Agrotis clavis. The sequence continues at coordinate 10,199,694 of OX940925.1, forward strand.
CAAAGGAGGAAACACTGTTGCTCCGAAAACTAGAGACAATAGTTACGGTGACGTATGTTGAGACCTTCGGTCACCCCACTATCGGCGCAATAACACAATCCTTCAAAATGATGTAAATTTTATTCAACCTAACTTAGCATGTATCTATGGTACTACTATCTAAGCACGTAACCCGTAACTTCGACCAAAGTTCTGGACGATTCCTACACTTTGTCACTTAAAGACATGAGATTAGTTAGTACAAAGTGACAAAGTGTAAGAAGAAAGTGTAGATAAGAACTATTTGTGCCAACATTATTGGACAGTTTGTTGTCCCGAATGCGTTGCTAGAACTTATAAATTCAGAACTAATTGGGAGTAGAGTTCCCTCAAACGTTTCGATTTGCTTTTGCAGGGGCCCCTATCTTCGTTAACGGAATAAAAGAGTAGACCCCCGGTCTATAAACATTGAAACGACAACGACATAATGACATTTTGTACTTATAAGTTGTACAAAAGAAACAAAAGTTATTCACTGAGCGAGTTTATTCGTTGCGTTGTAAGTTATTTGAGAAGGAACCTTTGGATTTTATAGGCGAACCCTTTTAGGGGAAGTTGTTTGACCATTAGTTAAACAAAGTACAAATCGTAAAGTTCATCCTCAACGCTGTCAGCTGGTAATGTGCACAAGAGACTGGTGGCGTTGCCACCTTGAATGACAATGTTTATCCAAGATAAAAGACAGCTCTTGGGTTTGGAAGCTTCAACAAGTCGTTTAGATTTATACGAGTACCTATACCGGGTCCATATTGGCTCACCTAAAGTTGTTTACCCGAAATTGTTCTTCCTAACGATTTGTAATCCGAATGATCACTCTTCCTAAAATTTTTCATCCTAAAGTTTTTATTCATACTTTTTGTAGTGCTACCGGCGATGTTCATAACACTCATTTTTCCGAAAATTGTTATCAATAATATCGTTATTGTAAATATATTGAAACTCCTACTGTTTTTTATCATAACGTTTTTATCCCTAAACATTATTACGGTGATATTTTTATTTAGTCATTTTACTGGATTTAGGGTGACTTTTACCAACGGTTAAACATGTTTAAAATTTTATATAAGCACAGAATTATATTTAATTTTGTGCTTAAATAAAATTTTAAACATGTTTATCCGTTGGTAAAAGTCGCCCTTAGTCAAACTAAATCCAGTAAAATGTCTACAATTTAGTCAAACTAAATAAAGTAAAATGTCGAGAAAATTCGACGGAGCACCGCTTCGCGGTGCTCCTACTTCTGGGTGGTTTCAAAAAAAATAACCACGAAGGGGATGGCGGGGTCTTTCAGACCCCGCCATCCCCTTCTAACCTAACCTGTCCGAGTCGGGGTGCCCCCAGTCGTTTTTGGTCAGAGTGTCGTGTTGGGGTCACTATGAAAAAAATACTGGCGACAAATTTCCAGGTTGCGCTCGCCGGCCGCTCCCGCAGCACCGCTCGCTTTGCTCGCTCGACTCGGTTAGAACTGTGACCAGCTACTCGCTGGTCACAGTTCTAACCTAACCTAACGTATAGATATCTTTTCAGGTACACACCGCTTTAAATAAAATTAAGAAGACGCTTTAACTAATAAAAAAAAACAATTCATAAAATTAGTGAGTGCGAAGCAAGCACTTCCTCAAGTGCTAATATGCCAAAAACATAAAAATAAATCTAAACAAAAAAGATATGACTTTGAATAATAGTGTAAAAGAAGGTTATGTTGAGAAAATATAGGAAAACAAATAATAGTATAATAGATGTTTATTGCTACCGATATTATGAAGTCGAATGATTCGGAATTACGAATATTAGTGACAGTGCAATTAGGAGTTGTGATCATTAGGATTAAAAATGTTAGGAATACAATTTTCGGGTTTCCGATGATCGGAGTTTAAATTTTAGGTGAACTTTGGCGCGCCCACCTATACCACATTATTTTTAGTACATGCGAAACCTGAATATAGTTTGTTCAGAATCAGTAACTGATTCTATTCCAATAATTTTTACACCATGTTATATATTTATTTCAAAAATATATTAATTAAATTTTATTACCAGTTAATTACAATACAATCACCGTACGGTAAGGTACCTATTGCCAAACAATTATCACACAGGAGACGCGGTTTACGCGGGTGTACCGCGAAATGAGCATGTTTTTGAACGGACGTAACCAGGTATTACAAGCTTTTAACTTTGTGATTTTATATGATACGGTTTTAAAATTTTGTACATAGATTCTTTACACAAAAATATTGGACAGGTGTATCGGGTTTCGCATGAACAAAAAATAATGTTGTAGATGCTGGGAGCACTCGTTAAAATAATATATTGTTTTTACCAATAGTTAGCACAATTACTAATTAAATAATTGGCTCATAAAAGAGGGGTCAAACTAACCCTGTTTAAATTAAATATCACAAGGTAAGATCTCAAAATTGGGCCTGTTAACATCGAGGCCCTGTGGCGCAACGGATAACGCGTCTGACTACGGATCAGAAGATTCCAGGTTCGAATCCTGGCAGGGTCGCTGATATTTTTTTTTGTTTCCATATTGTTTTATTTACTAAATCCTTAAATAATTTCTTACCAAAAAACTAAAGCGAATTGGTTTTTAAAACAATTAAGAGTTTTTTTATTCTACAGCCAATAAAATGAAGATTTAGAAAGAGAGGAGGAAATACTTTTATTTGACACAGGCAAGGCACACAATGTTGTCACAATAATATAAAAAAATATGACTAAAATGCGCATCAATAATTCTTTTTGTATACCAAAATGGTCACCAAATCTAAAACTCGCTTTAGCAAGATTTCGGGGACACCCCGAAGTCCGGTTTGGTTAGGTTCCTTTAAACCTTGTACACAGAAATAGAAGCCCCGCCAAGCGGGGCTTCGTCGACCCTGCTTAAGTAGATTTTTTTTTATTACACATAATAGGTTTATTTCTTTATTACTTAGGAAACGTTATTTGGTGACCATTTATCCATTTTGGTAACCGTTTAGAATTTTTTTGGTAGTAAAATAGGTACTTTTTGGGTGGTGTTTAAACACAAGCCAAAAATATTGATAAAACAAATGCTTTGAACGTAAGCATGGGATGTCCTACATGTAATGGCGAATTGCCGTACGTCTCGTAATTCGTTTGGAGTAGATAATTCCTAGAGCGAGGCAACTTTTGTTTTCAACCTATTATCCTAAAACAACGGTCAATAAACTTATAGTACATATTAATCGCTGGTAGGTACGTAAGTACTAACATTTCGAACATGCCAGTTGCCAAATAGCTTAGCGTGCCACCATAAATGCATGCCAGAATGCCAGTCGATCCTGAACGCGTTGGAATGGCGGATAACATCCACTCTGGGACACGTACACTGACAACAATAATTTATGATAGTCATAAAGAGCATTTTATCATTTACAGAAGGACTTATGTACATCTGACATTGATATACGGAATGGTTTTTTATAGTACGGTTTTTTACCAATATCACTTTTGGTATTCACTGACCCGGAATGTCCCAAATCGGTATCTTTCTTCTCTATAATATAAAAATGGATCGCAAAATGTGTTGCTAAGCTCATAACTCGAAAACGGCTGGACCGATTCGGCTACTTCTTTTTTTGTTGTGTTTGTAACCATCAGCACCAAGTTTTAGAGGACAAAAATCATCATGTCCACTCGTGCGAAGCCGGTGGGACGGGCCGCTAGTTTACGATAAAAAAATACCGTTTATTGTCCGTGTACTACCAAGCGATCTAGTTGTACTATGGGAAGTTTTATTTACCCCTGCTACTACTATTTTACATTGCCGGGATCGCAGAACTGTGTTAACAGATAACCGTGCCCCTGGAACGTAAAGGACTATTGAAGGAAAACCGTGGATTTTAGTCAGTACGAGTCTGACAGTCCCTTTCGCTTTACCCAGGAAAGGAGGACTCATTTGAGGATATTACTATGCTAAAAAAGAAATACCATTATTTTAATATACATTTTTAACAAATGGTTGAATCATGTATAGGAGTTAACAAACAGTTACTTTAACTAATCAAATAACGTGGCCTTTAGAATTAAAAAAAAGTCGTATCGTAAAACCTCATCATAGAACCATAACTTATGATACGAGAACTTTGCATAAATCCCGGGGTTAGCACAGCAATAAAACCGAAACGACCCAAAACATGGGTTCCGTATAACGCAATAAACGACTCTTTATATAGCACACATATTATTATATTAGAGAAATGTAAACAGGCCGCGTCCTTCGAGATAACAAATGTAAAAGTCTTCGGAAAATTCCGTTGTTTTTGTAGAAGGAAAATGCATTGAGTTTCTTTGTTTTGTTACTACTAAACAATATCCCACGCTATTGTTAAAAAGCTGCGTAATTCTATCCTACTTCCTTCCTACTAATATTATGAATATGAAAGTTTGTTTGGATGGATGGATGTTTGTTGCTCTTTCTTGCAAAAACCATTGAACGGATTTGGATGAAGTTGGTACATAGATAGTTTATAACCTGGATTAACACACAGGATACTTTTAACCTAACTTTATATTCCCGTGGGTTATCTGACGAGGCTCGACAAAAGAGAGAGATATTCGAGTTTTAGTGTGCGAAGCCGATGGCAACAGCTCGACTGGCCTGTTGGTCTAGTGGTTAGTGACCCTGACTGCTATGCCGGAGGTCGTGGGTTCGATTCCCACCCAAGACAAAATGTTTGTATGATGAGCACGATCATTTGTTCTGTGTAATTTATCTATAATATGTATGTATTTAGAAATACATATATAAGTATGTTTATCAGTTGTCTAGTACCCATAACACAAGCTCTGCTTAGCTTGGGACTAGATGGCGTTGTGTGATAGTTGTGGAATATTATTATTATTATTATAGCTAGTCAGTCTATAATATTCCCACGGCTGGGACTGGGGCACAGACTTTTATTCTATGAGAAGGAATGGCCTATAATCTACCGAGGTGGCTAGAGCCAAACACTAGAGACTAGACCATGTATATAAAACGCCTCAAGTTATTTTTCAATTTAACTTCTTATTACTTGCTATTACGAGTAAGTATTTATTCATTCGAAAACTTTTTTGTGAATGTATGGACGTGTAGAGGGCGGAGTGTACTTGATGATGAATAAAAGTCAGTATTCACCACTATGACATTATATTTAAATATTACATTCGCTGATTCGGAACAAGTACAATTTGTATGGTTACAGTTTGATAATTCTATTTAACGCGATACAAAACACGAGACATGTGCACTCTTTCGTGTCCCGAGGCGAACAGAACGAATGCAATAGGCAAATGTGCACGGAAGACGATATACTTCCAGTTCAGCTTTCTAGAAATTTCTGGAATGTTCGAAACTGTTGCCTACAGCAATCCCCCTGGTGTCGAGTGGAAAAAACCACAATATTCATTCATAATAGGACGTTTGTTATTCGTTCACACAAAAACTTTTGAATGGATTAGAATGGGTACCGGTACACAAATAATTTACATCCTGGATTAACTCTTATGATACCACTTATCCCGGTATTATGTTCCCGTAGGCGAAACCGCCAGCAAAAGCTAGTTAATCATGTACTATCGGAAAGTTTAATTTTGGACTTACCCAAAAGAAAACCAACTTCACGAAAAATCGTTCACAAATCAAACAGAAAAAAGACAAAAGCCAATCGAAGATTTCCAATACCTATATTTTTATTCGTTTCTGGAAAGGTAAGAAAAGTGATTACGGTAAGGCCACATTACTGTCAGGCCAATGTGCAGGGTCAAGGCCTCACAAAAAGAGGGACTCAGTATAAGGAAGAGGATGGGCAACGGACTATAAATCAGTGTCTTTTCGTACGAAGAAATCGGACTGGGATCTTTGTTTTTCGTTTCGTACGGATTTGTGTGTGCTGACGGGTTGGGATTGAAGAAAGTTTAGTAAAGCTATCTTGAAGTTCTTATTGTTCAACCGACTAAAGTGTAGTATGCCTTAAACATAAACAGCCTTACTACAAACAGTTAAACATCTGTTAAACATTTGTCTAAAAAAAGTATATTTGCAATACTGACCTTATATCAAACGTAACGTCAAATTCGGTTTTGTAGTTACACTTTTTATAAACAAGTGGTCAATAGATGTTTAACTATAATTCAGTAAGGCGGTAAGAGTACAATAATGCATGCTGTCCTATCCTACGGCATTTCATGTAAATGTTTAATGTAAGTCCTTATTTTTCGAAACAACTGAATCAATTTTAATATAACTTAACATACATACGCAGAATGGAATCCTTTTTTGTCCAAATATTTTTTACCTAGATATTTTATCAACTTTATGAGGCAAACTACTATCAGTTTTTATTCAAACGCTGTCGTTCGGGACGTCACAAAGCTAACTACTCCCCCTTATCACTCTTCGATGACCCCCTCCCTTTATTTATGGATAGCCCCTTACAGAACAAGCAATCCGATAAGAAATCCGAAACCAGAAAGCCAATTTCCCGATATCAGTTATCACAATTCATTAATAGTTAGCGGTCTACCTCACTATCGCAATCTTATACCAGTTCTCGTAAATAACTGAGGGAAATCTTTTTTGTTACCTCCAGTTATTGGTTCCATTGTCTCGGAAATTATTGGATTGTATCGTCGCCAGGTGCTTCTAAGGGTTATTAATGGTTTCAAGTGGGTGGATTGTTTTTCTTTGTTTTTTTTTTTAGACAAACTGGTTTTTTTTTACTTTTCATTTTAATGATTGAGCCAGTTAACAAAATGAATTGTGAGTTGTGTGATAGTTGTGCAAAATAATTATAAAGACAGTCATATAATTATTGAAATAAAAAAATGATAATACAAAAAAAAACAATAAATACCTTGAAATTACACATCAATCAAAAATAAAACAAGTAAAGTTTTTACAACATTTCTAAGTAATGCTCTTAATTCTTAAGGCTGTGTCCCCAGTTAGCAAACTGTTAGCAGCCGACTGAGTTTGCTCCGTATCGGTTTAGCACGTCCTTGGCTTCCATATATTTGAAATGGAGTGTCCATAGTTTGCTAGTTTTGCGCTCATATTACGCAGTTTGCAGCGTTATTTGCGCCGACTGTCTCAGTTAGTTGCCGACTCTCAGCAAAACCGGTTCCAGTCGGCGGAGGCCGCGGCGGCGGCGGCGATATGGTTGTTCGCCACGCGTAGTGAGTCCGTTTGCCGCAAACAATTCATGTGGTTGACCTAAAGAAGCGGCTAACTCATAACAGTATCAAGTATGCTTGCGACCCACGAAATTTTTTAAAGCTAATCTGTCTTCTTCAAAACTAAATAGTTACCACCTTTCTAATAGAAAGCACAAAAATTTACATGATCGAATGATAATAAAACCTTCGTGCCATCAATATACGTAATTAATCATAAATTGCAGCAAAATAATAGTACTTTCTTACTACAAGACAATGTTGAGCAGTAATCAAAGTGAACGACGAGGGGCGGTGAGACATATTTCGACCCGACGAAATTATATAGTACATTTCTATACAAGTGGGGAAAATGTGGTATTGTATTCGAGGAGAAATAATTACCCGAGCCGTAAGCGAGGGTGATAAGGAGCTGAACAGCAATAACATTCCCATGCAACAGTGCAGATTTGTTTTTGTTTTATGAATCGTTGCCCCACACTAGGAATTTCATCTGTATCGTGGGTGCGTTTACAAACATAGAAACTCACATAGGTACACAAACACCCAGACGCGAAGCAACTATTTTTAGGTCATACAATTATATTTTGTTCCGTGCGGGCATCGAACCCGCGACACGCTGCGCAGTAGTCAATCACTTAACCACTGCGCCAACCATACAGTCAACCTCGAAAACTCAAAACAAATCATCAATATACAATAATAATTCAACCATAGTTATGTATTTTAACGCCTCTTCATGAAAACAAACCAATAATTAACGGCTAATACAGACCACTAATCAGCAATACGTACACCGATTTAAACCACAATTTGATAGCAAGCTATTTGACACGATAATTCCATCATTATTTAACTCCCCAATTTCACTTAAAATGAGATCATTAAAAGTGAATAACTGTTGAATGTTAAATTGAATTCTATTTAAGTCATTTTATAATCCTGGTAGTGTGCCCAAGAGACTGGCGGCTTTGCCTTCTTGTATGGCAATAACTAGCCTCTGGCTAAGGTAAAAGACAGACCTTGGATCATGGGAAGCGAAGAGGCTGTAAGCACTCAGACTCCACGGCCCTAGAGTTTCAACCCCAAACAATTCGAAAATATAGTTTCCATTTTAATTAATATAATTACTATATCTGAAATGGACACAAATCTAGCGAAGGAGGAGACGGGATGCGTGAGTCACAGAACAGCCTCGCGATGTCCGTTGCCGCGAGAGACTCCTCTACACGCGTGCCTCAAAGAGGAAACTTGAAAATCCTTACGAGTATAGAGGGTCAATCCTGTCTGAATCGCGTAACTGTCTAAATACACACACACACAACCGCGTTCCATTGGCAACTTAAAAGCTATTGTCAAACAGACAGGCGTGACGAACGCGAAGCGAGGCGTTTTTGTTTGTAATGTATGCAATTGTTTGAAGCCCGTCACATATACTATCGGATCGCTTTCGCTTTTCTATGTGACCGGATTCAAACAATTGCATACATTACAAACAAAAACGCCTCGCTTCGCGTTCGTCACGCCTGTCTGTTTGACAATAGCTAAAGGGCTATTAAAGGATTGGAAGGAGCGTGGATTTTAGATAGTTCGAGTCTAACCCCCTCCGCTCCACTCTGGCTGGGAGGAGACGTTTGATGATTTTACCACGATAAAAAAAGGGACGAAAATATCAACGAGATAGTCCAGTCACTAATACATTATTTGCCCCACTGTAGCAAAGGCGAAAAAGAGGGTAAAGTTTCTCATTAGTCATTGAACAATACCCAAAGGAACGCTTAATAAATAAATAAATCTTAATTAAACAGAATTGGTCAAACAGTAATGAAACTAGAAATTATCGTTTTAATAACGTTTCACTATCGAAAGTAGCTCGACAACCGTAGTTACCACCCAATAGAACGAAATGTATGGTCTCTTTGCACGGCTACTTAATGGCTTTGTTCAAGCTACTTGACTCGCATTTGTTTGTGTCCCAGTGACTGATTATTATTAATGTTTATTTTGAAGAATAATGACTGTCGTGCCTACTGGCTATTAATCAAGCAAGTCACTAAAATAAGATGTTTAGTATGGGTACTTTATTTGAGCAGTTCTTTTATGTACGCCATCTGTATTAGGAAACAAGGCTTCAACCTTTTTGCGGTTCAATACGCACATTTTCGAACGAATTCCATTTATTAGCTGTGGTATTTTCTTTTTCTTACCATTCGAATGGCAATCTTAATCGAATCAGCCCAGGATTTGGCGACGAATTTCGTCATGTTTACTTTAGAACCACAAAAGCTTATCATGCCTATAGTTCACGTATTTTAACACAGCCTATCTATTTATCTTCTTACTAATTAGCAGGATAACGCAAGCAAAACGTTAAATCAACTAAATTAATTAGCAAATTAATTAAAATCAACTTTCTAATCAATTTCCAAACGAAACTTGCACAATTTATCAAAACAATCTACCGGTTCAGCACCCGTCTCTTCCAATCGTTGCCTAAAAATCTGATAGCAACAAACTTTCTTAAGACTTTGAAAACTTGGCTCTCATAAGTTACCTTTTGACTCTTCAGACAGCGAACAAAATGTTTCTGAAACATTTCAGCGACAGAAAATTAAGGCGCAATACACAGCTAAATTAATGTAAACTAGCTTTTCCCAGCGGCTTCGCTCGCCCCCCGCCCCCACCCCCCCCTTTTTGCCTATGTCACTCAGGACCAAAACAGCTTTCAACTGGTGAAAGAGTTTTTGAAATCGGACCAGTAGTTTTTGAGCCTATTCATTACAAACAAACAAAGTTTTCCTCTTTATAATATTAGGATAGATATAGATAAGTCCGAAAACTGAAACTCTAGTAAGCTTTTTTAATATTTTTAACCGAATTCATATTCTCGGGTCTCAATTCAATGTTACTATGTTTTTTTTATGCATGTTTGTTACTCCATTTCTTAGAGATGCCTGTACCAATTTGAAAAATTACTTTGTTTGAAAGGGTATACTTTCGAAGTGGTTCCATGAACATCAAGTCAGGATCTGATGATGGGATCTTGGAAATATCAAGGAAAATCATAACAAAATTACAGCAAATTAACCGCAATCGCTGCTGTAGCATGCGTGTTCATTTTTTACGCAAGCATACAACGTAATATCACTCCAGTACCTACCTAGTTAAAAAACAACAATCGACTTCTAAAACTACACAAAAAGTTTAAAAATAAAAAAAAAATCGGAAGTCAGTGGCATGAAACTAAATTATATAAAAAGCAAAGTCATCGACTTCCGAAAGAAAAGTTACTTTTCAATTTATTGTTTTGTTTTAGAATTTAATTTTTATTTTTTGTTCCACAAAGGTGAGTAAAATTCGCACGTCTGTAGGTGTCCTAATTCGACAGAGGCTTAGGAGCTAATAAATTACTGCTTATCTTGTATACCATTCAAAAGAGATTCTGGGGGTTGTTCCCTAATTCAAAATAATGGGAGCCAACGATTTTTAGACATGGCTGTAAGCAGTTTACGTATAAAAAGGCTCTTGAACGTTTCATTGTAACAGTTTAAGGTTATATGTTAAGAAAGATTTATAATACATAATTTTAACTAAAAAGTTTAGTCTTTTCAGTTTTTGTTTAATTTAATACTTACCTACTTTTCTTCAGAACCATTGTTCAGAACCAAATATTCGATTATTTTTTTTTAAACACTTTTTTTATTTTATTCTGTAAAGTTATTCTTCAAGTAGTAAAATAAGATTGTTAGCACGATATTTATAATCATCATCATCATCATCATCATCATCTTCCTGTCCTTATCCCATTTTACTTGGGGTAGGCGCAACATGTTTTTCTTTCATTTTCCCCTATCAGACGTCACAGTATCATTTATTCCTTTCTCTTTCATGTCATTCCTTAGGCAATTTTAATAAAACGTACAAAATCATTATAGTTGGTTAACAGTGCCTTTAATTTTTTTATAACAAAAACATCCACAGAATAATTTCCACTCACAACAAAGAATTATGATCAACCTAATCATGTGTCCCCGAACCCAGAACGCCGCCATTTAATCAAGCCTCGGTAACCATCGGCAATGCTCGGTAATTTATGGCGATATTTTTTTTTATCGTCGAGTCAAGGTGCAAAAGGGTGCTTTTCCATCAGACATGTGCTATGCAGCTAAGCTGTGTGAATGTAAAAGCGAAGCTACGAAACTATGTGACCTTTTCCACTGATCTAGCGGTGCGAGTAAGATGTGCTATAAAGATTGCCGCCGCAAACTAGCTACACGAGATAGATGCGCAGCTCATGCTATGCGATGTATTGATAGTAGGGAAGCGACGGCCCATAGCAGACATCCATAGCACGCATCCATAGCACGCATCCATCCTTCCATATAAAACATATCCTAGTTGAATCCGTTTCCACCAGTGCTAAGCTATGTGTACTAATGAATATGATTGGTGGATATCAAACGTGTCCATAGCAACGTAGCATAGCACATCTCTGGTCGAAAAGCAGCCATCAGTCTGCCACATCCGTTTCAGGATATAAATTCATCGCTATTTATGTTCCCAGTTTCATCTCCGCTTTACGAGGTTTCATCGTTTTGTTTTTCAAACGAATTTTCCTTTGATATCTGCAATTTGGGTTTTTGAATTATAAATTCGAACGATTCTAGTACGATGTTTGTGTAGTTGTTTTTGTGACTGGGGCTTTCCAGTTATCTGAACACCAATCGTGTTTGTGATAAGATTTTTATTGAAATTTTAGTTAACCAAACTAAAATTGCTGAATAGAAATGATACCTACGGCTCGATTGAAAACGGAATGTTACAGTCTCTAGTATAAAATGTGAAACCTTACGCAATCTTTGAAAGTCTTTCACACATTATTTTGTCTGTTTTTTGATTCGTAGGTTTTTTAGTAGACAGTATGTTAATCCTTATATCCTATCTAATATTACAAATTCGAAAGTTTGGATGGTCGATTTCATATCTGTTCTCACATACTATTATATCTTATTTATTTTTTCCACAGAGCTGTCATCGCACAATAATAAGTCCTCGATATTAACCGACTTCCAAAAGGAGGAGGTTATTAATTCAGTTATTTTTCAATGTATGCAACACCGATTACTCTGAGGTTCTGGACCGATTAACCGAAAAAGAATCACATCGCTTCCTTTTTAACCGACTTCAAAAAAAAAAGTAGGTTCTCAGTTCGACCTGTATGTATGTATGTATGTATGTATGTATGTATGTATGTATGTATGTTTGTCCGCGATTATCTCGCGTTTGGCTGAACGGATTTTGATGCAGTTTTCAGGAAAGTGTTCACTACTTTCTGGAGAAGGTTTTAGTATATAACACTAATAAATATCTCGTGACGTTGCCCGCGTGGATCCGTTTTCCTTACTTGGGTCGTAGATTTTCAGGGACGATTGCATGTTAGTCCGCGATTATCTCGCGTTTGACTGAACCGATTTTGATGCAGTTTTCAGGAAAGTGTTCATTACATTCTGGAGAAGGTTTTAGTATATAACACTAATGGATATCTCGTGAAGTTGCTCGCATAGATCCGTTTTTGTTGCTTAATAGGATTGTAGATTTTCAAAGACCCCGTTTTATGAAGATTTTTTTGTGGAATATCTCAACTAAAAAGGGAAAAATAAAAAACTTTTTTAAAAAAAGGGAACCGACTTCAAAACCAAACACAAAAAAATATAAAATAACTTTTCTTTCGGAAGTCGGTGGCCATATCTCAACAAAATAAAAAAAAACAAAGCCACCGACTTCCGAAAGAAAAGTTATTTTATATTTTTTTGTGTTTGGTTTTGAAGTCGGTTCCCTTTTTTTAAAAAAGTTTTTTTTTGTTCAATACTGCATACTTGCTATTGGGTCGCATAAATCTCATTCAGTGTAGTAGTATTTATTTCATGACCATTTTTCTCTTATTGTTTACTTGGACGACGTTATCATTAACGGTACTACGGACAACAAAATTCTAATACGCATATCACCGCTTTGAGCGAGTACAATTCCATTTCATTTTTAATTTTCCTTATTTTCTGCCTACTTTTAAAGAAGAGTCTTAATCGCCTTCACAGCGTACATAATGCATGAAATATCTTGCCCGGCTATTCTTGGCTCTAACACAAACATTCTACTGTTCTTTATCCTCACAGCTACCCTTATCACTCAGTCCCTTACAAACGACTTTTACGTCATCAGTCCGTATCGTGGAAACGCACTGATAAGTCCTACTAACTCGTCTTCTAGGGGTGTCGCGTCTTATATGTTAAAGTAAACAATTTTCAACTTTTGAAAGCATTATTGTTTACTACGTACTGGCTGCAGTTTCTCTCGCATTAATTTAGATTTGGACTATCAATTCAGATCGTGTACTGAAGCGTTTATATGATATGAACGTTATTATTAATTTTTTCGTGGGCAAAAGTATGTGCCAGCATGACTTTTCATGTTATGTGTAAGGTAAACGGGAGCAGTAGTGGCCCAGTGGTATCGGTCCCGACTTACGAGTTGTAGGTCGTGGGTTCGAACCCCGCCTGGCGCATTACTTTGTGTAATTTATTTCATCACCACTGCTTTCAAAACGGTGAAGGAAAACATCGTGAGGAAACCGGCTAGTCCTAGAACCAAAAATTCGAAGACATGTGACATCCACCAATCCGCACTGGGCCCGCGTGGTGGATTATGGCCCACTCCCTCTCACAGAGAGGAGGCCTGTGTCCCAGTAGTGGGAACATTATAGGCTGATGATGAAACGGGAACTTAGCCGTTAATTTAGTGGAAAAAAATAGTTCGTCCTCCATGCACTAGAAGCGCTTTTTGAATTTTCTATACAATAAACGCAGTAAATATTTCAATAAAATACAGAAATCTTGTAATAAGGCCTCGTTACTTTTTTTTCAATACTACAATACATTTTTTTTCAATGGTATTTTTGAAATAATGTGTATCTACTATGTCCGTCTTTGTACACTTGACAACGTATATGCAATATTTCAAGATAATCGTTTCAGTGATTTGAGTGTAAAGAGGTAACACACAAAATTACTTTCCCATTTATTTATAACATAAAGGAGTATGTATTTATGTACTTGTGGCTCCCCACCACAAATCAAAGACGACAGTCTTTTATTGTGAACCAGACGTTTTTATTAAGGTGACTTGACATTAGCTATTTATTATTAGAATGGGTAGAAAGAAGAATGCTTTTATACCTTTTTTCATTTATATGTTGTAACTGACTGAAGGGTGCTTTCTCACAAGACGTTTGATCTGTAAATAATATATTTATGTGTTTCAACAAAAGATACAAAACATACTTTCGTTCAAGTACAATTCTAAATTAGATTAAAAGACTTAAATAAAGAATAAGATACAAGTAGTAAAGATTGTTCTTTTATTCATTTCTAAACTTATTGTTTACATCTTTAAATATTTTGATTTTAGTTAAGATTATTATTAAAATATCAAAGCACAGGGCCTAGACATAATTACGATAGAAATATAAATATTGGGCTTACTAAGTTCCCTTCTGAAATAAACACTACCAATACATTTTGTGATTAGAAGTCATCTTCTTTACATATAATAAAATAGTAGAGCTGTCATTCCTGTACATTGAATATTTTTTTCGTTTTTTTTTTTTTTCGAGATAAGGGATCGATTCTGATGCCAAATCAACTTTTTTTTGTTTTCGAAATTTTTTATGTTTTTTTGATTTGATCTATCTCTTAAACTACTGTAAAGTTGTCGATCAAATTTTCCTCAAATATTCCTAATAATATGCTTCTGTTAATAGGTTATGTATTATTACGCTATTTTTCCTGGGAGATAAGCAATTTAGAATTTTGTTGTTTTTAAGTGTTTGTTGATAGTTGGAAGCTAAACCACTGGATATTATTTAGTCAATTTTTCCTCAAATATTCCTTAAACTGCTCTTCAATTAATAGGATATGTATAATTACGCTATCCCCCTTGGGGGATTAGCAATTTTATAATATGTTGATTTTCAGTCATTGTTGACATTTGTATAAGAACCGCTATTTGAAAATCACTGTCAGCGTACTAGCCAGTCTGGTTGGTAACCTGCTTGACTTGCGTGCAAAGGGTCTCTGGATCAAATCTCGCAGTTTTCTTTTTCACTTTTTTTTTGTTTTTATTTGTCCCGAGAGTTTCAAATAGTTTTTTTTTTTTTTTAGCGTGGTAAAATCATCAAATGAGTCCTCCAACCCCGGGCAGGGCGGGAGGGACTGTCAGACTTTTACTGAATAAAATCCACGGTGTCCTTCAATAGCCCTTTCTGTTCCAGGGTCACGGTAAGGAAATAATCCCGCGACCCCGGCAGGCTTTGGCCCTCTGAGAGGGGGGCCCCGTCATTATGCTGACGCTCTTTGAGGCGCGCGTGGGACACAACGCGCCGTCGACCCGGGCATGGTCCTTGGTCGGGCAGCGAGTTGCCCTTTACTCGCTGCCCGCATGCCCGCGAAGAGTTTCAAATAGTTAAAAAAAAAAATGTGCATACTTTTATTTCAATATTATTCGCAATTTTAAATTATTACTATTTGTTTTTCAATAGTTCTCTAGGATATTAATCTACACTGATTTAAATTGTAGGTAGTAAGTTGGATATTTTTTTAAATTGTAATTGTTTCGAGGTGTAGGAATTTTAAAGATTAGAAAAAAATCAGGGTTTCTATAATTTGTGTTTATTTATGTTTTGAATTGGTGATCAAACCAGTGCATAGATTCTGTTTTAAACGACGACAAGTTGTACTCATCAAGTCAGATAATTAATTATTTTTTAGGTATCACCACAGAATATATATTATAATAGTACCTAAAGGTAGTATCACGCGGTATGCTAAAGGGAGAAGAGCAATGCTATCGTACGTTCAATTTGCAGCGATACTGTAAATCGATCAAAAAATTATAGTCTAATGTTTAAGATAAACACTGTTCTTTGAAATTAATGTCGCTCAATTATGGACGTTTCCTATGCGAACTATGTACCTAGATAAGACATTATTGATCTAAACTAATAATAAAAATGCAAGTAAGTTTGTTTTTTACCTTTTCACGCATTACTACCTACTGCTAAATTTTGGGACGATCGATTGATCGTCCCAAAATTTAGCATATACGTTATCAGGAGTATAGACACGGATATAAGGTATCTTTCATCCCGAATAACAGAAGAGAGCTGTTGCCGAGAAAACCATTACGTTCATATTCCAGATGGCGCCACTTACTCGATCCGTATTGTTTCTCAAATTCTAAATTAATGCAAGCGAAGCCGCGGGCAAACACTAGTCTATTAATAAAATTGTAATTCTAATTACATACTTTATTTAATTTTATTTATTTTCGTTATTGATGTAAAACATCTAATGCGACGGATCAAACCGACTTTTGGTCTGGTGAGGCGACACGACGCTACGTAACGCAACGATACTGGCAATGTGTATCTTTCCATGTATAGAAAATTAAGTTAGATTTTACATTCGTCTAAAGAAACACTTGTGACAGCCCTGTGCATAGTGCCTAAGGGACAGAACACAAAAGTTGTGAGGTTGCTGAGTGAAATACACGGCCACTCGTATTAAAATATATGACTAAACTGGATATTCGGAGGTCCCTTCACAAGATCATGTTATTGGTTTTTGTTCTCATTTAAATGTCCTATTTTATTCAGGGTTATTTTGTTAACTGTATTTTCAATTTTTGTTTTAACATTATACTTCACTGGTTATGCTTAAGTTATAAGGACTCCGTAGCTACTGAGAATTCCTAATGGAAAACCCCAGTAACATTTTGTCCGACCCGAGAATTGAACCCGAGACTTCATATTCAGCAACTGCGCTTGCGACTACTAGAACAATGAGACAGTCAACTTTTGTTTGAGCAATAGTAGGGAAATTACATAAATCAACTCAAAATGACACTTTAGCAAAATGACTCTTCTCAATATGCCATTTTAGCAAAATGACACACTTCCAAAATCTTATATATCTAAGAGATATTAATTTTAGTTTCAGTGGTTGACCAACGTGGAATACCTCTAATAACACGAAACTACTAACAAAATTAGTGACGAAAGTCTGACCTATTTAGAGCACAGTTATTATTTTAAAATTTATTTAAAGCACGTAAAGCAGTTTTTCACAACATTTTCAATTTATCAGCTATAAAGAATCGTGGCAATCGCCTCTATGCCTAGTCAAAGAGCAAGGGATGTTGAAAACGCGCTTTAGATCAAAAGGCGGAGCTGTAGTACAAAGCTTTTACAGCTCACTGGCTCCCTGACTACGTTTGAAGGTAATTAGTGTCCTCCAGTTTTCTTCATAATTTGTTTTAAAACTTATTAAGATTTGCTGTTATTTGGTTAGGACGTAATTATTTAATTTAGCTTGTGAAACTGGATTTGTTTTTTTTTTTTAAGTTATCTTATAAAGAATAGAGGCACTAGTAGGAGTACCTAAGTTACGTAAACGTAAAGTAAAGAAGATTTTAAAACTGTAAATATTATTTTTCTATACATATAATACTAGCTGTTGCCAGCGGCTTCACCCTCTACAACTCGAAAATTATCCCACTGGAACATAAAATCGGGATAAAAACTATCCTATGTGTTAATCCAGGTTATAAACTATCTGTATACCAAATTTTAGCCAAATCCGTTCAGTGGTTTTTGCGTGAAAGAGTAACAAACATACCTACATACACATACACATACATACATCCTCACAAACTTTTGCATTTATAATATTAGTAGGATTAGTGACCCGCTCCGGATTCGCTCAATATCTATTCATCTCTTGGATCGATTCATACATCTCTAGGATCTAGAATGTATATACCAAAACCTTCTTCGAGAACCACTCTTCTCAGTGATGAAGATCCGTTGCGTGGTTTTAAAGATATAAGCATACATAGGGACAGACCAAGGACAGACAGACAGCGGGAAGCTTCTATGTTTTAAACTATGAATTGAAACTCAATACTAACCTACACGCGAATTCTTCAATCCATGTCTTATGTCTTAAGGTGACGTTTCGCACTATCTATTGCAGAGTACGCAAACGACGCTTGTAGGCGGGACCTCGGTGGCTAGGTTGGTAAGAGCGTCGGATGTACAGAATCCAGGTTACAGGCATCCTTCTCGCGGTTAGATTTTTACTGCCTGGCCTATCCTTTTCCCAACTATTTTGGCGTCGGCTTCCAGTCAAACCAGATACAGCTGAATATCGACTACATATCGGACCTCCCAGTAACTGGGTAATACGACACCAAGATCGGCCTCTCCGGCTATAATTATTGAACCAAGTTGATGCTTATAATATTTTTAAAATATTCTGTGTATACCTACTTAGTTACCAGTTACTAGAAGAAGATAGAAACTATTAGGTATGTATATAAAAGCATACACGCTCAAGTGTTACTAAAACGGGCGTGATAACGCATAGTAATGGAGGATTCATATACTGTAGGTTACATGTGACGAAAGTGGATAAATATAAGCAATATGGCTGACAGTTTTAGTGTTTCGTCAAACGATAGACACTTCCTCCCCGGGCGGTGAGTCTTGTTTTAAACAACAAACGTGCGTAAAGACTGAAAGAATGAAAGCATAAATAATATTTACGATACATGAAAAATTCTTAGTGTGGGGCAACGTTTTTTTAAGAAATGAAAGAAGAAGCATTTGATTTTCATTGATTTAATACTTTTAACCGACTTTGAAAAAAGGAAGAGGTTCTCAATTCGTCGGATCCTTTTTTTAACACAAATAAAAGTGTAAGAAAACTTTTCTTTCGGAAGACGGTAACAAAAAAGCCAAATAAATAATTTAATACTTTCTTGCGTTTGTTTTAAAAGTCACTTTAATTTTTTTTCATGTTTCTTCTTTATTTTAAAGACCCCACGCTATGAATTACTCCTGTGTCGTGGATGCGATTACAAATATAACTCACATAGAGAAACACCTGAACCTTTTTTTATCGTGGTAAAGACATCAAATGAGTCCTCCCACCCAGGGCAGAGCGGGAGGGACTGTCAGACTTGTACTGACTAAAATCCACGGTGTCCTTCAATTTTTTCTTTACGTTCCGGGTTCACGGAGATTCGTGAGTCCCGCGACCCCGTCATTTTGCTGACACTTTTTCAGGACCTGGAACAACTGATTGTATAGCTCGCGTGTTACTACTACCTCGCCTGATGGTTAGCAATGATGACATCGACGGCGACGGTGAAGCACGCTTGCCTAGAAATAATTTATTAAATCCTGACATAAAGATCCCAAGATTATAGCTATCAGGAAACACAGATTCTGCGTTATACTGATCAAGATGAATCCTGGCTTTGCTAGCTGTACAAATGGGATTATGTGGAGGTGTTGTAAACATTCTAGGCAAAATTTTGGAATAGTTTGGGAACCTCAATGACTTTGCTACGAGTAGCTACGCCGTAGCTCGGTGCGTAGCAGTGTACCAACTGCCAAGTTGGTGGTCATTGTTGAGAATTTAAAAATGTAATCATGTTGTTTTCATTCCTTTTTTTACGTTGCCCCGTACTAGGACTTTCGTTTGCATCGTGGGTGCGGTATACAAACACATAAACTCACAAAATCCCAGATCCGGAATTCGTACTTGTAGATGATACAAATATTTGCTCCGTGCAGGAATCGAACCCGCAACACGAAATGCAGCAGTTCAATAGCTCAGTCACTGCGCCAATCGTGCCGTCAAATTGGCTTATACATATTTAAAATAAAAGTACCAGTTTTTAATATTCATTTACATACATATATCAAACGAGAATATGAAAAATAAGCTATTTTCTCCGAAATAATTTTCAGGTTCAGGTTAACGTTATTTGAAGGTGATACTAACATTTATGGCAGCCACTTTATGACAGATACGTGTCATAAACTGAAATTGCTATTTACGATTAGTAAAATATTTAGTTTATGGCATATTTTATGATTTAGGTACCTATCTTGTTGTTGAATTGGCTCTTTTATGGCTGTAGGTGCATTTTTTTTGCTCTTAGGAGCAAACGCATAAAAGAGGTTCGAACCCAAATTCTTAGGCCTCATCTCCGCTTCTGGTCCAGATTGAGGTTAGCCTCAATCTAGACCAGAAGCTAGAGGAGTGACTAGAGGAGTAGCTGGATAGGCGTCACGGCGTTCTGACCTTCCGCCTGACGCAGGTCCTCACCGGACACGGATTTTTCGGGAGGTAGGTACCTGTGTCTAGATTGAGGTTAGCCTCAATCTAGACCAAAAGCGGAGATGAGGCCTAAGATGGATGGCATGAACTCCTGCGCACCGAAGAAACACAGTAAAAATTGTTTGACGTCGACTGGATGATGGTCGCGAAGCAGGCAGTACGAGATGGCGCTAGACGATTTGTATAGCTCTGTCTCTTTCTCACAGCCTAACTACACACGCTTTAAGACATCACGGTAGGCCAGGTGAGGTCTACCATCGCCACCTGCGATCACTCAGCCGTGACCGCAAGTTTACTGGTAGACTGTGGTGCCAAAGTCAAAGTCAAATCATTTAAGCTATACTATATAAAGACTATCGGATCGCTTTCGCTTTTCTTTGTGACTGGGTTCAAACAATTCCATACATTACAAATAAAAACGCTTCGGATCGCATTCGCTTCGCCTGTCAGTTTGACAATAGCTTTAGGTCGCATGACGTACGAATTACCGTGACCCCGGAATGTAAAGGGCAAGGTATACGGACACCGCGGATTTTAGTCGGTACGAGTCTGACAGCCACTTCCGCTCAGCCCTGGGTGGGAGGACTCATTGATTTTACCACGAAGGAAAAAAAAAGTCAAATCATTTATGCGTTAATTAAAGGGCAAAAATTCCGTGAATAAATGTAAATCGAAATTGTCAAACGAAACGAAAGTAATCCCAAAATAATGAACTAAAAAGTCTGTTTGTGTTAAAAATAACTTTTACAAAAGGTTTGCTCAAATCCGTTCCAATAATTCCGAATGGTCTAGCGAAGTTCGAATAACTTCACTGATGACTGTTTGATAAAAATCTATTAATAACTCTTGGAATTGGGTATCAGATTTTTCAGATCTTCGATTTTGACGACCCCGTTGTCGCTGGCATAAGCAACAGGATCCGCGTACGAAGTCGCGGGCAGAAGCTAGTCTATTACCCTTTAGTTAGTCGCGTTTAAATACTTACGTTATTAGTCGCGTGGGGTCCGTACGGACCCCAGGATTTGCTTTTGACAATAGAATAGATTAAATAAGTGAAAATGTTTATTTTATGTAAGAACTTAAAGAACAACATCTATATTACCAAAAATAATGTACGTCTTCAAGAAAATAACAAAATTATAAACTTCTAAAATAGTAATCAAAATTAACTTAAAGTTTTAAGGACATGAATCACAAACTTTTGTAATGTTTTCATTACACATAAACTTGTTGCATTTACAACGCTTCGTTTTTGTTTTTCTGTCGTTAGTCCTCGGACATAGGTGACAACGGCCTTTGAAACCACTTGAACTGCTTCCAGAAGTAGAAGGTTCGGTATCACTTTGAAGTCGTCTTTTCAAGGCAGAGTAGTAATTTCGGTTCTCTTTGTTTTAATTTTTTTTACAAGTTCTATTGTGTTCTTTAGCCTGTAAAATTTAACAAATAACCATGAAACGCAAGTTTACATAAAATTGTGAAAAAAAAAACAAAATTTTCATCATTATACTTTCCAAAATTGTACCACACTATTAGTCGCGCGGGGTCTGTTGGACCCCAGGCACTTCCGTACGGCAAGAGTTTTCGATGCTGCGGCTCGCGGAACACTGAGATGGTAGGGGCGGGTAAGCTAGGAAGGTACCAAAACGGAAGGCCGCGTAAGTGTAATATTTGCCGAAATATGATAAAAACAATCTCGGATGGGGTCCAATAGACCCCACGCGACTAATTAAAGGTTAATAACTTGTTTCGATTTTGTACTTACTATTGAATGGATTTGAAGTGAGCATAGATAAAGCTGATTTCAGACTACGCTATACTATTGTGCTATAAAGTATAGCAAAGAAGGACCTAATGCTATACTATATGGCATGACGTTCACATACGCGATATTATCGCAAGCTCAGTCGCTCGTTTTGCTTGCGGGACGGCCGGGGGTAAGGGAGGAGGAAGAGGGCGGCGCGCGATATAGCTTATCATGAACTCTGCTCATCGCACCAATTTATAGCGTATAGCAAGCCAATAATATATAGTACAGTACAATGTGAGTGTGTCCAGTACAATGTGAGCGTGTAGTTTGCGGGACGGCCGGCGGTGAGGGACGAGGAAGAGGGCGGCGCGCGATATAGCATAGCATGAACTCTGCGCATCGCACCTATTTATAGCGTTGGAATGTGCGACTATGTAAGGACTGATTCACATCGGAGCGGCAGCGATCGTAGTGAGCATTGTCAGTGTGAAATAGTTTTAAACTTTATCTACATAGTTGAAAGACCAGTACCTATCGCTGGCCAGCATCTCGGTAAAGTTCGAGAGATTCGCCGCGTGGGGGCCTCCCTGTAAAGCCTTATTTAGACGGAGTAAGAACTCGCGTGCGAGTTTCACTACATTGCGGTATATGTTTGATCAGCTGAATTCGTTGTACCTATAAAGTCCGCAATGTAACGCAGCTCGCGTGCGAGTTCTTGCATCGTCTAAATGAGGCTTTACACGCATCTAGATTGTCCTAAGAAACTCCTGTGGTTGAAATGGAAATGATGGAATTGGTTATTATTGCAGTTATTTCTGAAGAATAAGATGTTAACAAAGTAAGAATTATAGAATAATGCATTTTTTTGCTTTCAGAAGTAGCAGTTTAGGTTTTATGAATCTTCTTCATCTTTACTAACGAGTCATCCAGCTTCGGTAGGGATCAATTTACTATTGCAGTTAAAAATGTCACGGAATGATAAAAGTAATAATTATATTTCCATTCCACTACAAATCTACAGTAATATCAGTGTGCCATAATTCCCAAACTCCATCACAAATTGTCTAGAAAAAAAAGACAGCCTTGATAAATAAAATTTAAATTAAATCAGGCAACATTGTACGACAAAAACGTGCGGAATCCAAGGTCCATCCCGTCATACTAAATAGAGCGAGGGCTTTTTTTCTGACGAAACTAACTTCATTTTTCGAGTACTCAACCGTGAAAGGGGCGTTCAACCTTCGGAAAAAAGGAAACACCCCGTGTCGTTATTAGAATTTTGACAGTTTTCTTAGCACCACTGCCTTCAAGTTTATTGGAAAAATACTGGTCTTGTGCCAGTCGGACTTTTGAGCTAAAGGTTCCGTCTCAACAAAATTATTTAAGCGAGAACTCTTCCTTTTTACCCGACTGCGCCAGGAGGGTTATGTTTTTCGAGGGTATGTGTGTATGTATGTATGTATATTTCTTTGTGTAGCTCTGCAGCCTAAACGGCTTGATGGATTTTAACTTGAGAGGTGTCGTTAGATTCGTCTTAAACGTGAGAGTGTCACTGGGTACATAAAACTGGTCAAGTGCGAGTCGAACTCGCGTGCAAAGGGTTCCGAACTAAAAATATTTTTTTTAAATCTCTCACATTCTATCAAGTAGGGTATCAAATCAAAGGATTTTAAAAATGGTTTACCAAAATATATATAACTTATATATTTCAATTTAATTTGGACTGATAAATGCTAACAAAAACTAAAAATAGTAAAATAAAATAGATATTTAAAAAAACAAAAAACCCGACTGCGTAAAAAAAACGAAAAAGAAAAGAAAACAAGCCCAGTAGTTTAGAATTCACTCATTCACACTCACAGCCCCTTGAGAAGATTTGATTGGTATAATTTGAATGGGCCCCGACTGTGAGTGTGAATGAGTGAATTCTAAACTTGTTTCTTTCTTTTTAGTTTTTTTACGCAGTCGGGTTTTTTGTTTTTTATTTTATTTATTTTTTTAAATTTCTTATTTGAAAAAGAAATAATATGCACTAATATTTCAACCAGTATATATACGACGTCCACTGCTGGAAGAAAGCCTCCCATTAGACTGCAACGCTGAATGACAATCCGCCATTTTTGCATTCATTTGTAGCCCGCGACTCTCACGATGTCATCGGTTCATCAAGTGGGAGTGCGGCCTACGCTGCGTCATCAGGTTTGTGGTCGCCTCTCGAGAACTACCCCATCTTCTATGGTCTACCCCATCCGTTGTCATTGTCAGTTCTACGAGCGCTCTGGTTCTTTGGTGTTTATTATAATTAAGCTAACCTAAATAAAATTATTGAGCAGCATACCAAAGTTCTTCAACTAGGCACTTAAAACCATTAAATACAATCGCTGTGGCCAAAATCGGGTAGATGGTAACACTACAATCAAATACAGACACTAGAACTATTCGCAAAATGCCTTTGAAAACCTTTCGGTACAGAACCCTAATAAAAAGTAAAGTTTCCTCTCCATGGCCCCTGAGATTGTTCAGAAAACAATTTCTTTGAGGCTTTGTCAACCACTCGATTTCTGCTAAAGTACACGTAATAGAAAAGTCTAAACGTCTTATTTAATCTGTGAAGAGTCATTATTATTTTTTATTTGCTAGTTTTCTATTATTTAAGTTAGTTTTTTTTAAAGTTTGTTGATCAGCCTCTTTAGACAAAACAGTACCAAGCCATAAACGTGAGTGCTCAAATTAATAGATTTTAACTATATATCCAACCGGAACGAACTAAATTGCTCAGTACCTTATGTTAGTACACTGAGTGTTTACGTTTATCGTTTGCTACTTGTCTAGTAATCAGGCCTCCCACTAGGTAGTAAGAAGACATCGTGAGACTCACGAGCAACCGATGGATGTAAGTGGCGAATTGTCGTTCGGCGTGACGGTGTAAAGGGGAGTCCTATGTTCAGCAGTCTTCCGGCTGATGATGATGATGAGGACTGTTTTCACAAATTCGTCAGCAAAAACATATTAATATCTACCCTTTAAAAAATTACGAGAATTTTCTGAAATTATACGCAAATGAGGTGCAAAATATTCTACATTATTCAAGTTTGAAGCCCGCAAAATTTTCATTTTGATGTCTTTGGGCGACAAAATGAAGGGCTGAATTTTAGCCAGTAGGTAATTCCAGAAATACTCTAGGTGTGGGTTATGATGTCCTGTAAATATTGCTTGCCCTTTTTGTGGGTAACTTTGTCTGATAAAATTGTTGGAGACACCCGAAAATTTTCAATTTGATGTTAGATTATTTTACAAAGACCTATCCCCTTCGTGCACAACGTACAGATTCAGCTATCAGGAAACACATATCTTTTTTTTTTTTTATGTGGTAAAATCATCAAATGAGTCCTCCCACCCTGCCCGGCGGGAGGGACTGTCAGACTCGTACTGACTAAAATCCACGGTGTCCTTCAATAGCCCTTTATGTTCCGGGGTCACGGTGATGAAATAAGTCCCGCGACCCCGGCAGGCTTTGGCCCTCTGAGAGGGAGCCCTGTCATTATGCTGACGCTCTTTGAGGCGCGCGTGGGACACAAAGCGCCGTCGACCCGGGCATGGTCCATGGTCGGGCAGCGAGTTGCCCTTTACTCGCTGCCCGCATGCCCGCGCCTACGGTGGCCGGAGATCGTCTTGCGACGTCCGTCGCCGTGGGCGTCCACCACTGCGGGTGGGGCGGAGGGAGGACACTGTCCTCTCTCTCACGCGGCCCGCCTCCTCCTTCGCGAGCATTACTGCTTCGCAGAAGGAGGCGACCGCTTCCCACTCCGTCTCGCCCCGCAGCATGGCCGCGACCAGTGCTGGGCGCGAGAGGTCTCCGCCTATCGCCGCCGTGAGGACACGTCGGTGCTCTGCCCAAGCGGGGCAGTCTTGCACCGTATGCTCGACTGTGTCCTCCGGGCGATCTTCGCAGTGGTGACACCCAGGCGTTTCCTCCTTTCGCATCAGACACAGGTACCTCCCGAAACTTCCGTGTCCGGTGAGGACCTGCGTCACGCGGTAGGTCAGGACGCCGTGACTCCATATCGCTCCATATCGCTGCAGAGGATTTCAATCCTCAGCTGTGAACACAATAAAAGTATTGACAAAACGCGTTGTACGTAAACCTGTATTTCTTTGTAAACCTACCATAGCTAGATTATTATAATGCAGCAAGCGCAAGATTGTTATAACTACGCTAACACCAGCTGCATAAGCCCCAGCTGGCTTTTTCTTTGAAAAGTTTTCTTTTACATTATTTTTAGATAGTTAAGCTTAAAGGAGCAAGAATGTCTAATAAAAAAAGCGAAAGAAAATCTTAATTACAATGCCTTCTACATCAGAAGAAGGCGTTGTAATTATGATTTTCTCTCGCAAAATACAAACATTTTACGTTTTGTTGTATTTTGAAATTATTCTGAAAATAGCTGTTCCACCGTTAGCTGGCTTTTGACTATGGGATGTAATATAATATATATTACATCTTGAGATATAATATTTTATCGCTCGTCATACATTTTGTACGTGAACGTTCACACTGTGCTATAATATAATATTACATCCCAAACTATAAATATTTTTTATCATCGTCATCTGATGAACCATCGTAGGAATCAAGCAAAACAATCTCCATATTATCCATTTCAGAATTCAATCATTTCGATAAAAACGTGATGACACAATGGTGACCGAAGCTGAACTGTTCTAAAATATGTATGTTACAGTGTGAACAGCAATCGCGGGATGTAATATATAGCTCAAGATGTAATATATATTACATCCCATAGTCAAAAGCCGGCTTTATACAGTTAACACTAGTACCGAGATCAGAGCGAACAGTTTGTTAATTAACAACATTATAAATGTAATGTAGGTACCTACAGACAAATTGTGCAATATTGATGTTTTTTTTTTTAATAATAATATTAATAATAATTAATAATTCGTTTATTTCAAGTAACAAGACTCATATACAAAAACATAAAAACAGATACAAAATGTGACACATACAGACAGGACAAGAAGCAAAGACAAACAATCAACAGTCACGCAATAATATGTCTGCTACAACATTGCCGGATGTAAGGGCAATCCATCCGTTGGCTATCATCGCTAGGACGGTTTTAGCGCTATCCCGCACTCTGCGCACCAGAGACGCGCACCGCCTGCGCATCGTCGCGTGAAAGCAGTCGGTGCGCGCCTCCGCGAACATGCCCGAGGCGCTGCAGTGGCGGGGCAACCTCAAAACCGCCCTGAACGCGTTATTGAATTGGACGCGGAGGGCGTTGTATGAGGCACGAGTGTACTTTGCCCACAGGCTGCACGTATAGAGGGATGTACAATAAGCTCTAAAAAGCGTTATTTTTACCTCCCTCGAACAACGCACAAACCTGCGCGTTATCATCTTACCTCTGACTGACAACGCCCTCCGCTCCCGTTCAAGATCAGCGTCGTCTTTTAGGTCAGCTGTGACAATGTGACCCAGGTACTTAAATTGATCCACTTTCTCAAGCGGGGCATTATTTATATAAACAGGGGGCACACTAGAGACACTCTTTAGACTAGCCCCAAATACCATGAATTTACTCTTCCCTGCATTGTATTTCAACCCATGGCTGGAGGCATACTCTTCACAGGTCGCCATCAATTTCCTAAGACCGCAAACCGATGCGCTCAGCAGTACCATGTCGTCAGCGTAGCTCAAATTATTGACGCATACACCATCCACATGACAACCAACATGCTGGCTGCTGAGCGCAACGATCAGGGCGTTCACATAGAGGTTGAAGAGTGCAGGGGAGGTCAACCCCCCCTGCCTCACCCCGCATTCTAACCTATAAGGTTCCGACATTACCCCCGCCCATCTGACGCTGTTGATCTGGTGTCTGTACCAATATTTTAAAATGTTCGAGAGTTCTGGGGGTAACCCGATACTATCCAGTTTCTCCCACAGGATTTTATATGACACCAGATCAAAGGCCTTGGAAAGATCCAGGAAACACGCGTACACAGGAGTTTTGCGATCCGTATAATATCTGACGACATGCTTAAGACTCAGAATCGCAGCTTCAGTGGATAGTTTGGACCGAAATCCAAACTGATTGTCATGCAGAGAGAGATTTTTATCTAGCTGAGTATTAAGCAAGCCGTCAAACACTTTTGCAACATTTTTTGATTTGAAGAATAAAAGTTGTTTTTAGGGTTCCGTACGTCCGAATACAAAAACGGAACCAGGATCACTCGTGTGTCCGTCTGTCTGTCGCTTACGGTCAATTATCTCCGAATCTACTAGACCGATTTTTTTTATATTGCCATAAAAAAAAAAAAAAATTGAAAACTGCATTGTGTTTTTTTTTTTTTTTTTTTTTACGTGGCAAAATCATCAAATGAGTCCTCCCACCCCGGGCAGGGCGGGAGGGACTGTCAGACTTGTACTGACTAAAATCCACGGTGTCCTTCGTTAGCCCTTTGTGTGCCGGAGTCGCGGTATACGTATGTCCCGCAACCCCGGCAGGACTGTGGCCCTCTATAGGGGGGCCCCGTCATCATGCTGACGCTCCTTGAGGCGCGCGTGGGACACAACGCGCCGTCGACCCGGGCATGGTCCATGGTCGGACAGCGAGTTGCCCTTTACTCGCCGCCCGCATGCCCGCGCCTACGGTGGCCGGAGATCGTCCCGCGACATCCGTCGCCGTGGGCGTCTACCACTGCGTCTCGGGCGGAGGGAGGACGGTATCCTCTCCCTCAAGCGGCCCGCCTCCTCCTTCGCGAGCATGACTGCTTCGCAGAAGGAGGCGACCGCCTCCCACTCCGTCTCGCCCCGCAGCATGGCCGCAACCAATGCCGGGCGCGAGAGGTCTCCGCCTATCGCCGCAGTGAGGACACGGCGGTGCTCCGCCCAAGCTGGGCAGTCCTGCACCGTATGCTCCACCGTGTCCTCCGGGCGATCCTCGCAGTGGTGACACCCGGGCGTTTCCTCCTTTTTTATCATGCACAGGTACCTCCCGAAGCTGCCATGTCCGGTGAGGACCTGTGTCATGCGGTAGGTGAGGACGCCGTGGGACCTATCCAGCCACTCCTCAAAGAGGGGTCTTACAGCCGCGATTGCGGCTAGCCCGTACCTCGGTTGCGATAGTCGTTCTCTCCAAACTGCCCTGAGATCGCGCCGGAGCTCTTCCCGCCGCGCCTCGACCTCTCGAGGCAGCGGGGATACACCCCGACGCTGCGCCTCCACGCGCCACTCATAGACGCGCAGGAGGGCAGTCGCCTCCAGATCCCAGGGCAGTGATCCGGCAAGAAGGTTGGCCGATTCGCCGGCGATCGTGCGGTATCCTCGGATCATTCGGATTGCCATGACCCTCTGGCATGCGACCAGCTTTGCCGGCCGCGTCCGAATGCTCAGGGCCCACACGGGGGCCCCGTAGAGGGCCATGGACCGCACGACGCCAGCGTGCAACCTCCGGCAGGGGGCGTTTGGCCCGCCGATATTGGGCAGGAGCCGCCCGAGGGCGGCTGATGCCCGGTTCAGCCTTGGGGCCAAACGGGAGAAATGCTCCCCGAAGTTCCATCGGCTGTCGAGGACGAGTCCCAGGTACTTCATCGTACCCCCGACGCCGATGCGAACCCCCCCCACCGTTATGTGGGACTCTGTCAGTGGCGCATTCAGATGGCCATGAAAACACATGGCCTCTGTCTTGTGCAGCGCCACTTCGAGTCCCAACTGCCGGATCCTTTCGACGACTATCGCAACCGCCCGCGTCGCCAAGTCGGCCGCCGCCTGGTGCGACACTCCCTCCGCCAGGACGAGCGTGTCGTCAGCGTAACATATTACGCTGACGTCTAGAGGGAGGTCAAACTGCATTGTGTGACATATCAAATGAAAGGTCTTGTTGAGAAAATTTTAAATGTATTTTTTTACAATTTTAAAATAAATAGTTTCCAAGTTATTCAAGAAAGTAGACGAAAATTGGCCATTTCCCCTCCTTATCTCCGAAACTACTGAACCTAAGATTTTGAAAAAAATACAGAAATTAGTTTTCTACTTATAGATTACTTAAAGGAAAACCTATAAGAAGTCCATGATATTAAAATAACATGGTAAATCACTCAATATTGTGCGTACCAATCTTCAATTATTCGTAAATTTGTCAGATTTTAAAAAACGTGATAGGTAACATCGTACAGAACCCTCTTCACACGAGTCCAACTCGCACTTGGCCGGTTTTTTTTTATACAGGTGTTTCATACAAAACGGAAATATCAGCTGTGGTATACTTTCCCTTGACAATGCTATACCACAGGTATACCACAGCTGATATTTGTTTATCTTTCAATGATGAACGCGAAGCGAGGCGTTTTTGTTTGTAATGTATGGAATTGTTTGAAACCAATCACATAGAATATCGGATCGCTTTCGCTTTTCTATGCATGTGACTGGATTCAAACAATTCCATACATTACAAATAAAAACGCTTCGAATCGCCTGTCTGTTTGACAATAGCTTAAGTAAGTGCTTACAGCTACATGAATGGTTGTAAATGTTTTACAAATAACATTGTATAAGTTGTTATAAAAAAAATGAAACAGTTGAGCCCAAAAAAATAAACAATTTCATGCCCCAATAGACACAGCAATAAATTAAAGAAGAAATACTGATAAGATAAATCCATTTCCGCACAGAAATAGCACTATCACATAAAATATTAAACGGCAAAAACTGCGCGGTTTACAAAATTCCTCCAGGACAACATTTATTTTCATTCGTTCATAGGTTCGGCCGAAGCCATTACCCTAAAGCCGAAAATTCCCTATTCGGCTCTCCGCTCAAATAAATGGCAGTGCAAATAATTTTGAGGACAAGCAACGTCGAACAAATTCTTATAGACGTCTCTTAAGTTAGTAGTGTCAGCAAAAAAGTGTTATTAACACTAAAGAATAAAATTGATTAATACACTTCTCATCAAAAAAATCGAAACACTTTCGTTTTTATTGTTTTTGTCCTAATTTTTTACAAAAGAGAATTAATTCCATGAAAAAAAAACATTACTGTGTAGCTGGCAGTTTGGTCATTACAGTAAGAAGAAAAAAATCAAAATTCGAAATAATTTCATTTGTTTATCCTATAAATGAAATTAATCACTGTTTTGAGACAAATGTGTATTTAGGGTTGGAGTACGTTTCTCGTTTAAAAACTAAAAATTAGCGCTTGTCTTTAAACTTTCTGTTTCTTATTTCATTTACTGTGACTTTGGGACGTCTGAAAAAACTTTTTTTCTAAAACATATGGATACTTCGCCCGCAGAAGCCGCCCAAGTGGTGGCATTGCTGGATTCTGGACTTAGTCAGCGTGTTGTGGCTGCAAGATTGCATCTAAGCTTATCATCTGTTCATAGAGTCTACAAACGCTATCGGGAGACTGGTTCGTTCACGCGCCGTTCAGGATCTGGCAGGAATCGGGTCACTTCTGAGCGAGATGATCGATTTATTGTAACAACTTCTTTACGAAATCGACGCCTTAACGCTTTTCAACTGCAGCAGCAGCTTCGCGTTGTACGAAAAGTAGCTGTAAGTGACTCTACAATAAGAAGAAGGTTGAAGGAACGCGGATTGGCACCGCATAAGCCAGCGAATGGGCCGAAATTAACTGCAGACCATCGAAGAGCGCGCCTTAACTTTGCACGCGAGCACCTAACTTGGTCATACCTTCAGTGGAGCAAAGTACTGTTTTCTGATGAGTGTAAAATTATGCTGTATGGTAACGACGGAAGGAACAAGGTCTACAGAAGAGATGGAGAACGCTTTGCACAATGCTGCATTGAAGAAAAGGTCAGCTATGGTGGCGGTTCGTGGACGGTTTGGGGAGGAATCAGCGCCGACGGTAAGACAGAACTTGCCTTTGTGTCTGGGCCACGGCTGCCTGCACTAAACTCTCATCGGTACATCGAACAGTGTCTTGAACCTCATGTGATGCCCTATGCACATTTTATTGGCAACGACTTCATATTCATGCACGACAATGCTAGAGCTCACACCGCGGGCGTCGTACGAGATTATCTTACCGAAGTCGGTATCTCCATTATGGTATGGCCAGCAAGAAGCCCGGACATGAATCCCATTGAACATCTATGGGATGAATTAAAGAGACGAATTCGAGCAAGAGATCCAGCCCCAGAAACACTTAGCCAGCTGCAAAATGCAATCCAAGAGGAATGGGATAATATACCACAACATGTGATCGTGACTCTCATCCGATCGATGAAGAACCGTATGGAAGCAGTAATAAGAGCTCGCGGAGGGAATACAAGTTATTAAATAAACGTTTCTTACATTTTTTTTTCATTTACGCGTGTTGTTTTACCCATTTCCTTCATATTCCATACAGGGTAAAAATTACTCACTATACAAAATACGAAACCTATGAAGACTTAATTTGAATTTAGAACATTAACATTAGGATTTAAAAACCTCATACTACTCACTATTAAATGACATTTTACATTTATTCCTAAATATACACATTTTTCTGATAATCCTTATCAAATCATAAACTGCGAGGTGTTTCGATTTTTTTGATGAGAAGTGTAGTTGTTTCTTTTAGCGTCATGGCATTTAATGACATAAAATCAAAGCACTAATTCAGTACCGTACAATCGTTGCGTAAATCAAGGATTGTACATAATTATTTACCTCACTCTTTAATATACATAGCAAGGTTAAAAAAATATAGGTACTTTTCCTTTTTTCTACCTTCTTTTATCTTGAAATGTTACCTACCTTGCGTTTTTTTCATCTTTCACTTTGTCAGAAACGAACCTAGAAATGCTTGTTTTCTTCAAAACGTATTTACCTTACACTTCAAAGTTCTAATGTTTGAAAAAAATATACCTTCCTTTTTTTCTGCCTCCATTTATTTGGTACCCTGCTTTGCCTGGCGCTACAGAAAGATATCTGCACTACTACATTATTCAAGTTGTACTGGCCATACCTTATACCGGGCAGCCACGCTCATAGTTGCCCGTCCTGAATATTTTACCTGCCGCCCGCGTTGTCAATTTTGCAGTAGCAGCGGGCTAAATAAATTACGTCTTGCTGACAACATCGCTCGAATTTTGTTTACGATGAATGATGTTAAGTGTTGAGTACTGTTTTTTTATAGGGTTATTTGTAATACATGAACAACCTTTTATGTGCTGAAAGTACTAATGGTTAAAAACAACTTTTACTATGCAACTTACCCTGAAAGCTTAAAAAAAATTAGGTGTTTCATACATTGTCAACGGCACAAAACCTAAATGTTTTTTTTTTGATCCTTCAGGATTATTTAGCCCATGAAAGTCTTTTATTATTTACAAATAACTCTATACCGGTAAGGTCTATTTTGTTAATGCTTTACAGTCTGAAAAGGCTGCAACAGCCTGGGATTTAGTCAGTATCAGTCTTCGAGTCCATTTTGCCCCGTCAAAAGCAGGACGAGTTCCTAAAAAAGGATTGAAATATTTGAGTTTGAATTTTTAATAGATTTGAGTTTTCCATCAGCTAAATTTTTTGCTAATGACCGAGTCTCATTTCGTGGTAAAAAGAAATAATTAGAGAAGAAATACAAATTGTTTATATTAATTGTGCAGTGATAAAAGATCACCTTATTATAATAACAAAAAGGAGATTGGCAATTGTACCATGTACAGGTTATTGTTTTTACAACTTGCGTAACACATTTTTGGTGATCTTTATTTAAATCTTGTGACGCAGAAGCAGAAATCCTACTTGTGCTTGTTCAAAATCCAGATCACGAACAGTACCTAAATACCTACCAACATCGCCGGACGTAATCCCAAGGAAATATATGTCTTTTAATAGGGGAACAAGGTATCTTTTCATCCACAGAACTTCTCTAAATACCAAAAATCGAATCATCCAATCACAAGAATTATTTATATAACAAATCAAATAGCTGAATAATTTATCTCCTAATACTTCCAAGTGATGTTGTTTTTACGAAGTGGGGGATACAAATGTCGGGGCTTATTTCTGAAACGTCCAATTATTCATGAAGGCAAAAAGCAAAGATTGAAATCGTTAGATAAGTCAACGTACTGAGTTTGCGCGAAATGGTTTTCACTGAGGATTTTCACCAAAAAGACTAACGTGACCAGCATATCTAAACCGCGCTTAGGACACTGATTCTGTATACAATTCTGATGTGCAAAAGTGGTCCTATATTTAATAATTATGTCTTTATTATCAGTATGAGTGAGTGTGACAGGCTATTTAGGCTATTTTATAAAAAAAATGTTATTAGTCCAAAAGATAAAATATCAAAAAAAAATCTTTTGTTGATTAAAATTGACGAAGAAACAGCGCTTCTAAAAATCACAAAACGTCACTCGGTCAGTTTAATTATACAAGCGTTATGACGTCACAAGTCACTCTGAAATATCGAAGCATTTTATCTTTCTCAATATTCATTGATTTAGAAAAACAAAAAAATACATGTTCATTATTTTTCATTGCTCTTACTGGGACTAAACAAATTTTCAATTTATATATGAAGTAGGTAAACTACCCTATTGTTTGCAGTTTACTGTCATTTGCTATTGTTTGCAGTTTACTGTCATTTGTTAAGGATTTCTCTGGATTTCTGCAAGATCGCGTCAACAGATCCTGATCAGATTTCCGACAAATTGAGAACCTTCTCCTTTTTTCGAAGTCGATTAGCAATAACAATACTCGTATTCAATGTCTAACGAAACAGAAACCCTATTTTATTTTGGCGCCACGAGACATATCTTTCGATATAAATCTTTGATAAAGACGGTTTCAAACGATTGAAGTCAGTATTAACTATGATTGATTGTCACTCATCATAAGGCTTTAATGTTATTTATTTTATTGTAATATCGCCATTTGTTTTCACGAATCGTCTGTTTTATGTAATGGAAGAAATAAAAGATGGCTTTCGTTTCTTTGATTTACTTCATTTATATTCAATCGTAAAGTATTTGAATTTCTGGAGCAAGAAATAGGTTAGCAGTCATCCTTTGTACAGTTTTCAAATAATAAAGAAGGCCCTCGTAATTCGTTCAAAAACGGCACGTTTATAGCTGAACGGCAGAGTCTAAAAAATGGTGGCACCAAAAGTGCCTTGATCGCTGATTTCTGCCACGGACCGACCTTCAAAGCTTTAAACCTTAAAAGACAGACATACACATTTAAAAAAGTGAACACAAACTTTTTTGATGTGTGTATGCTGTTGCGGGCTTTTTTAGAATTTGTCATGTTTACGCAGCGCACGCAACGCGCGGTACCCAGAATATTTTGTCCCGATTTTGCAACATTTTTCATTACTACTCTGGTCCTATTGGCCATAGCGTGATGTTATGTAGCCCTTTGCCTTCCTCGATAAATGGACTATCGAACACAAAAATATTTTTTCAATTCAAACCGCATTAGTTCCTGAGATTAACCCGTACAAACAAACAAACTCTTCTGCTTTGTAATATCAGTATACGTATATAATATGTAGATTTAAATAAATATATGGATTTAGGCACATTTTCCTCTCCTTACCTCTGTTTACAACTTTGATGCACCATCAATAAAAGTTCTCAAAATATTATTAAGGCCAAGCGACAAAGTCCAAGTAAATTTTAAGTTTTTTTTTTTTATTAAAGTGATAAGTTAAATCGGCATGTTATTAATATTTTATCGGATCCAAAGTTCTGTTTGAGAAGCTGTAGCTTTTATCTAAATATTTATCTATTATAAATCGGATAAACAAAAGATACTTTTAAATATTCAATTTATTTGTTAGACAGGGAATTACAAAGTTCCGATTTGTTTTTTTTTTTTTTTTTTTAATTTAAACCGAATTACTTACAATAACAAAATGTTTTCGTAAAATTTAATCATCATCATCATCAGCCTATAAAAGTTCTCACTACTGGGACATAGGTAGGTCTCCTCTCTATGAGAGGGGAAAGAGCCATAATCCACCACTTGGGCCCAGTTCGGGTTGGTCGATGTCATATGTCTTTCGTTCTTTCTAGGACATGCCTATTTTCTCGAGATGTTTTCCTTCACCGTTTTGAGAGCAGGGGTGATGAGATAAGAAATTACACAAAGTAAAGTGCCTGGCTAGGTTCAAACCCACGGCCGACGACCCACAATCACTGTAATCCAAACTTCGCACACTATTTAAACGATTCCATAAAAAACTCAATCTAATATCTTATAAAAAACTTCACGTAAGCAAGATTTCATTCATTGGTTGCGGCCATGCTGCGGGGCGAGACGGAGTGGGAAGCGGTCGCCTCCTTCTGCGAAGCGGTAATGCTCGTGAAGGAGGAGGCGGGCCGCTTGAGAGAGAGGACAGCGACCTCCCTCCGCCCCAACCGCAGTGGTAGGCGCCCGCGGCGTCGCGCGTCGCTCGGACGTCAGCAGACGATCTCCGGCCGCCTTAGGCGCGGGCATGCGGGCAGCGAGTAAAGGGCAACTCGCTCACGACCATGGACCATGCCCGGGTCGACGGCGCGTTGTGTCCCACGCGCGCCTCAAAGAGCGTCAGCATAATGACGGGGCCCCCTCTCAGAGGGCCAAAGCCTGCCGGGGTCGCGGGACTTATTCCATCACCGTGACCCCGGAACATAAAGGGCTATTGAAGGACACCGTGGATTTTAGTCAGTACAAGTCTGACAGTCCCTCCCGCCCTGCCCGGGGTGGGAGAACTCACTTAATGATTTCACCACGCTAAAAAAAAAAAAAAAAAAACTACGAGTAAAACATTGAAAAACGATCACATGTCTACACAATATTAATCCTTAAACCGAGATAGTTTCCCTAAAGCCATTCGCTTTACTTTTCTCCAGTTTGATAGCTAATGGGAGTTTTTCTTCGACCTATTTCTCTATAAAATGCTTTCAACTGTAATCTATCTTTATCAAGACGACTGTCCATAATGGGATCAGCAGACTCCCATAAATCTTTATTTGTAGTTCTTGTCTCATTCGTAGCGAATTTTCAGGGTCAGGTTTTAGAGTTTGGTGTGGTACGTGGAGCGTCAGGTACCGCGGGGCGTCAGGCGGTACGGTAAGCGGGGCGGGCTACGCGTCCTCAAATATGTTTTCTCTGTTTATGAAGAGGCTGCAAGCCGCATTTGACGTGCAAAGTCCAACATATTTATGGTAACTATAGTAGTTTCGTTTATGAAGAAGTGGTGCTGCGACTCACGCGTGGCTCCCGCTGCTGCTACCGCAGCTTTCTTGAGTACTACCAAGCCATCCCGCCACTTTACACTTTACCTTTTTTGTTTGTTTCCATTGGCCCGCTTCGCTCAACACGATGCTTAACGCCCCACATCGATTTGAACGAGAAAAGAGTTGAATTGTCTTTTAGACTGTCGATTTTCTACGCACGATCAAATCGACATGTGTAAATGAGGAATGCGCAATGACAAATAAAGACATTGTCATTATGTGACGAACATTTCTCATTACAAATTTTTATTTGCGTTCTATAGTCGCCAATTAACCTAACAAATCATAATTTTAATTGCATTTTTTCTAGAAAAACAAGAATAAAATTCATTCAAATTTGATTTAAAAAAAAATA
Organism: Agrotis clavis; assembly: GCA_954870645.1. NCBI lineage: Eukaryota > Metazoa > Arthropoda > Insecta > Lepidoptera > Noctuidae > Agrotis > Agrotis clavis. The sequence continues at coordinate 10,237,533 of OX940925.1, forward strand.
ACAAGAAGTCCAATTAAATTCATTCCAAGCCAATAAAAATAATTTCATCAGTAAAGTGGCTCGAAAACAAATTGAATACGAAATTGAAAACAACGGTCTAATTGAAAAACTTTTTAAAAAAAAAGGGAACCGACTTCAAAACCAAACACAAAAAAACTATAAAATAACTTTTCTTTCGGAAGTCGGTGGCTGTTTTTTTTATTTCATTGAGATATGGCCACCGACTTCCGAAAGAAAAGTTATTTTATAGTTTTTTTGTGTTTGGTTTTGAAGTCGGTTCCCTTTTTTTTTAAAAAGTTTTTTATCTTTCCCTTTTTAGTTGAGATATTCCACAAAAAAAAAGTCTTCATAAAATCGGCTTCTTTGAAAATCTACAATCCTATTAAGCAACAAAAACGGATCAATGCGGGCAACTTCACGAGATATCCGTTATTATTATATACTAAAACCTTCCCCAGAATGCAAGAAACACTTTTCTGAAAACTGCATAAAAATCGGTTCAGCCAAACGCGAGATAATCACGGACAAACATGCAATCGTCCCTGAAAATCTACGATCCAAGTAAGGAAAACGGATCCACGCGGGCATCGTCACGGGATATCTATTAGTGTTATATACTAAAACCTTCTCCAGAATGTAATGAACACTTTCCTGAAAACTGCATCAAAATCCGTTCAGCCAAACGCGAGATAATCGCGGACAAACATACATACATACATACATACATACATACATACATACATACATACAGGTCGAACTGAGAACCTACTTTTTTTTTTGAAGTCGGTTAAAAACAAAACTGTGCGACCAAATGTTGTTTCATAATGAAATGAAATACATTGAACTATTTAGATGCAGGCTTTTGCCAGAGTACTGAATAATGAATTTAGGACTGGCTATGAAAATAAGCGTATGGAAGGTTCGCAAAAATGGGAGAGGGTTTTTTCATGAAATTTTGTTTCAGTAAAGGTACCCGATGGGTACTTAAAAACCTTATGTGGCGTTCGCTGTCCTCAAAGCCTGGGTTTTAGGTCCCAGGCGAGGCGTGTGAATATTTTAGTCAATTTTTGATAACTTTTTAACCATCTTACTAACCGAGTGGCGAAGCAGTGGAATTTGCGAAATGTTGGGGCTGGTAAAATATAAAGCTGTGTCAGCAACACTAAATGAAAACGAAATGAATAGTTTATTTTTAGGTCAATAAAATTCATCAAATGAGGACTCATTCCGTCCTGGGTGGAGCGGAAAGGACTGTCTATTTCTTGAGTTGCCCTTTGCGTTCCAGGGTCACAGTTGCCTTTACTGTAAACTTCTCGTCTTCGAATCTTTTCCTACACGATAAAAGATTTTCTGTAGCTTATCGTTAATTTAATACATTTTAGACCTTCCCATCACCGTTATTGCTAATTTATTGTCATCCTGTCCAAACATTCTGATGTTAACATATAAAACATTAAATTTTAATTTGACCTGGTCCAATGATCATACCACACCGCTAAAACGCAGTACCTAACCGTACAGTCGTACAAATGTTCAATTTGGTACAACACGCAGCCAAATTGAATTCTTTATCGTTTACCATGTTCTGCGTATTGTCAATGTTCACACGGAACACTGAACGGCTTTCATTCACTTTTATTGTACTTACTGGAGACAGGAAAAGGTTCTGTTTGGAATTTCGAAATTCATACTTATGAAAAATGTGGACCTTGTCGGTATTACGCTTTTTTCTGTATCGTGGATGCGTTTACAAACATAATTATAAACCAGGTCCTCTGTCAATTTGTCGATTCTACTCTACCGTCGAAAAATCCGTTCCTGCGATGATGGTCATGCTACGCGGAACTTGTAAGTCATTCAATAGTCACTGGCAGGACCTTTTTTTTACGTGATAAAATCATCGAATGAGTCCTCCTACCCAGGGCAGAGCGGGAGGGACTGTCAGACTCGTACTGACTAAAATCCACGGTGTCCTTCAGTAGCCCTTTATGTACCAGAGTCGCGGTATACGTGTGCCCGCGACCCCGGCAGGCTTTTGGCCGTTTAAAGAGGGGGCCCCGTCATTGTGCTGACAGTCTTTGAGGCGCGCGTGGAACACAACGCGCCGTCGACCCGGGCATGGTCCATGGTCGGACAGCGAGTCGCCAATTACTCGCTGCCCGCAAGCCCGCACCTACGGTGGCTGGAGATTGTCTGCCGACGTCCGACTGGCGGCGCACCATACCACGTTTCTGGTGTACGTTTTATCATATATCGATCTTCCTCAAAAAAGAGTTTTGCCCGAAAAATGTGCAGTAAAGGCGTTTCCGAGGCCGGCTACGCGACACGACCTCGCAACGTACACGACGCCGCGCCACCGTCGTCACTTCGTGTGCAGTAGTAACAAGTTTTAGTATTGTAGTATTGTTGTTTTAGTATTGCAGTTTTTAAGTGTATTGTTTAAAATTATGTACTAGTGTATAGTTTTTATTGTGTTTAATATTTATTTATTGTTTTTCATGGGCTTTAGTTGCCTGAAATAAAGGATAAATTAAAGGCATTATTAGCTAGTGCTCAAAGGTGAATTGTACCCCAATTAATAAAAAATTTGGAGCATGAAAATAGACAATATGCCCAATAAACAGAAATCTCATTATAATCCGAACAAGTAATATCCGACTATATCGACTTATAAACTACCAATAATAAGGTTCACGTGTTCTTCGGGCTATAACTTTGTTTTATTCTTATTACGTATCTCAGATATTTTCTTATAGTATGTACCATTTAACATGGCAATAGAGGTCATTCACTCCCTCCTACCAAGTTTTTCATCACTAAGCGATAATGACACTTATTGTTACCTAAAACTACTAATAAGCGATAGTTGCTTCTATCGCTACAGTATCGTGGTACCAGCCTGCTTGACATACAGAGGTTGTGAATCTTGTGTTGCTCTAATTCAAAATTATTATTTTTTATTTCTAGAAATCAAATTGTGTGCTTATAAATTTACGCGTGTCGTAAAAAATGTTCCACTGTGTGTGACGGATTTAATGGATGTAGTGATAGGTAACGGCCCTTTTCCCGTCATATGTATTTTCGTCCGCGCGCGGATCATAGTACATTTTCAAAGTCGATTGTATGTTTGTTCACGATTATCTCGCGTTTGAACCGATTTTCATGCGGTTTACGGAAAAATGTTTATTACACTAGGGAAGGTTACAACAATACAATAATAATGGATGTCTTGTGACGTTGCCCGCATAGATCCGTTTTTGTTGCTCGCTTGGATATAAATTTCTAATGTTGCCGATTATACGAAGATTTTTGTTGAATGTCTGAACTAAAAAGGGCAAAATATTTTTTTTTTTTTTTTAAAGTACCGACTTCAAAAACAAATACAAAAAAGTGTAAAATAACTTTTCTTTCGGAAGTCGGTGGCAATAGTCAATGACATAAAAAAAAGCCACCGACTTCCAAAAAAAAAGTTATTTTACACTTTTTTGTATTTGTCTTTGAAGTCGGTAGGTTCTTTAAAAAAAAAAGTTTTATTAATACTAAGGGTACAACGGCGGTCTTATCGCTAATAGCGATATCTTCCAGACAATTATGATGGACTTGAAGAATCTTAAAAAAAAATGAGGGTAGACAGTGGTGCACATCAAATAATAGATAACCGATAATATAAATACAATACACACAAACATTAATAATAAAATAAAATACACATACATATATAAATATAAATAATTATGTATTACTAGCTGTTGCCCGCGACTTCGTCCGCATTGTATTTGGTTTTAAGGCACCTAAACTAATATTCTCTTTTTTAATTTGTTGAGAAAGTGAGGGTACCTGATGTCCCACTTTAAAGTTTGTTATAGAATCTATAACAAACTTTAAAGCAAATGAAATGAAAACTTCCAGACACAACACTTTATATACGACATTGGTAGTTTTTCCCTCTGGTGCTAAAATAAAAAGGTGGTCAGCATTACTGACAGGCGAGCATGGGTTATATAGTTGGCCGTGGGAAAAACAGTTGGACCTTAGGTCGACATCAGCTTCCTTCAGGGTCTATCCTTGGGACTTATTTATGGTCATCGCAAAGTAAGCGGCTACCGAGAATTGTGTGAGTTTGAACTGGAAAGGGAAATTGTTGGAGATGAGTGGTATTCACGGTATCAATGCAGTTTCCCCTGAGCCACATCCGGTGAGAATTTCAGCTTCGCTTAAATTTCTGTATAAAGGTGCGTACAGACCATGTAACATGTTATATAACATGTGTTATAAAACACTACAACTCTATGTAGAATGTTACCATGAAAAATGTTATATAACAATGTTATATAACATGTTATGTTATATAGTCTGTACGCACCGTAATGCAGTAACTATTAGTCGCGTTCCATTGCACAATTTTGGCGGAGTTAGATTTCTTAGAAGCATTATTATTACTTTAAGGTTATTTTATGAGCTCGAGGACCACAGGCAGTTGATGAATTTAAAATCTCGAGTGGGTAGTTGCTGGCATCACCCTAATTGACGATGTTATTGTATGATGTGTAAACCACATCATTCCCAACAATTTCGGCTAATATGTTTTCATTTATTGCAGCGGTTTGTTCATTTTTTTAGTATCGCACGATCACATAGCCAAGAGTTTTCCTGAAGTGTTATACTTGACGGGACTCCGAATACGTAACTTATCAATTCTTCTTACAACGGGCAGTGTCTGCCGGAATTTTACAGAGAACAGTACCTACCGTGATATTGTCCATGGGTCTATCATCATGGCGAATGTCTCAAAGTGTTCTGTCCACGGCCTCGACGGCTTTTTTGTTTGACATGATACATTCAGACGATTACATTTTTTTAGCGTGGTAATACATCACGTGGAACACAACGTGCACTCTTACTCGCCGCCCGCATGGCCGCGCCTACAGTGGCTGGAGATCGTGTAGCGACGTCTGTCGCCATCGGCGTCTACCGCTGCGGCTGGGCTGGAGGTGGACATTGTCCTCTCCCTCATGCGTCCCGCCTCCTCCTTCGCTAGCATGACTGCTTCGCAGAAGGAGGCGACTGCTTCCCATTCTGTCTCGCCCCGCAGCAAGGCCTCGACCAACACTAAGCACGAGAGGTCACCGATTATCGTCGTAGTGAGGACACGGCGGTGCTCTGCCCAAGCGGGTAGTCCTGCACCGTATGCTCCACCGTGTCCTCCAGGCGATCCACGCAGTGGTGACACCCAGGCGATTCTTCTTTCCCTATCAGACACAGCTACCTCCCGAAACTTTCGTGTCCGGTGAGGGCCTACGTCATGTGGTAGGTCAGGCGGGACGCTGTGACGCCTATCCAGCTACTCCTTAAAGAGGGGTCTTACCGCCGCGGTTGGGGCGTGCCCGGAACTCGGTTGCGACAGTCGCTCTCTCAATATTGCCCTGTGATCACGCCGGAGATCTTTCCGGGAATTCATCCTGGCGATTGTATTGTATAGCGGGCTGGTATCAGGGGAAGACGACTACATTATAATCCTGAAACACCTTTGCTTTGTCACAGTTTCATGACTACGAACACGTTGAGTGTTGCAGTGTTGTCTTAGTCAAATGGGACTTTAAAAACAAACAACAAAAAAAAAAATACGCATCTTACTTTGTTAGTGACGTACAACAGAGACTGCTCATCAGGCTGAACAACTTTGCTAAGACGTCATTCCTTTTTATGTTATAGTGTAGCTGGGCTCTTGGAGTTCCACAACAGGTGTTCCAGATCTTCAATTTTTATACGTCAACAGAAAGTGCTCATCAGGCTGAGCAACTCTTGCTAAGACGTCATTCCTATAATATATGTTATAGTTTAGCTGGGCTTTTGGTGTTCCACATTAGGTGCTCCAGATCTTAAATTTTTATATGTCAACAGAGAGTGCTGATCAGGCTGAACAACTTTGCTAAAACGTCATTCCTTTATGTGTTATAGTGTAGCTGGGCATTTGGTGTTCCACATCAGGTGTTCCAGATCTTCAATTTTTATATGTCAACAGAGAGTGCTCGTCAGGCTGAACAACTTTGCTAAGACGTCATTCCTGTATTTGTTATAGTGTAGCTGGACTCTTGGTGTTTCACATCAGGTATTCCAGATCTTCAATTTTTATATGTCAACAGAAAGTGCTCGTCAGGCTGATCAACTTTGCAAAGACGTCATTTCTGTATTTGTTATAGTGTAGCTGGGCTCTTGGTGTTCCACAACAGGTGTTCCAGATCTTAAATTTTTATATGTCAACAGAGAGTGCTGATCAGGCTGAACAACTTTGCTAAAACGTCATTCCTTTATGTGTTATAGTGTAGCTGGGCATTTGGTGTTCCACATCAGGTGTTCCAGATCTTCAATTTTTATATGTCAACAGAGAGTGCTCATCAGGCTCAACAACTTTGCAAAGACGTCATTCCTGTATTTGTTATAGTGTAGCTGGGCTCTTGGTGTTCCACATCAGGTGTTCAAGATTGTCAATTTTTATACGTCAACAGAGACAGCTCATCAGGCTGAACAACTTTGCTAGGACGTCATTCCTTTATATGCTATAGTGTACCTGGGCTTTTGGTGTTCCACATCAGGTGTTCCAGATCTTCAATTTTTATACGTCAACAGAGACTGCTCATCAGGCTGAACAACTTTGCTAAGACGTCATTCCTTTACATGTTATAGTGTAGCTGGGCTCTTGGAGTTCCACAACAGGTGTTCCAGATCTTCAATTTTTATACGTCAACAGAGAGTGCTCATTAGGAAGAACAATTTTTGATATCGCACCATTTTTGTGTCTCTTATAGTTTAGCTGGTCCGTTGCGGTTCTGCACCAGGTGTTCAAGTTTCCAAGATAAATTATAGCCTATGTGTTGGCCAGACTTAATACCTATACAACAAAAAAAAAATCATTCAAATCCGTCCAGTACTTTTTAAGTTTATCCCGGACATACATACAGACAAACAGACAAACAGACAAACAGACAAACAGACAAACAGACAAACAGACAAAAATTCTAAAAACTATAGTTTTGGCTTCGGTATCGATTGTAGATCACACCCCAAGTATTCTTTTCAAAAAATATTCAATGTACAGTTTTGACTTTCCTACTATTTTATTATATGTATAGATTAGAGAGAAAGGAAATGATTTAAGACTAAGCTTTTAAAAGAAACCAGTGACTTGGCTTGTCTTACTGATACAAGCAATGCATTGCACAAACGACAGCCTGGACTGTGAAAGAATCATCATAAAAAAATGTGGAATGCGCGGCATCAAATCAATCAATCAAATGTATATAGGTAATTATGTATATACAACGTGTAACGTTAATAGCGCAAAACCTCTCGTGGAGTAACTCAGCCCATGTTACTTATCAATGTTTGTTCAAAAACTTTCGGAAAAAAATAAAAAAAAAAAATGGTTTTTCATACTGATGGGCTCGATCATTTTCTCATTTTGAATGAAAAATCTTTTTTTTTTCCAAAAGTTTAGTAATTGCCGATTTATTAAAATCATCAACTTTTTGGAGAACGTTTGGTCTACTCCTTTTACCTTCAGGTTGCGTTATTTTATGAGTATTTCTGTATTCACGTAATACCCGATATATCGATCTCTCGCTCACCCCACATATTTCTGACGTACGTTTGACAAGATCATGGTTAGTTAAATATTTATCCTCGGGCTTTGTGTTTTGGACATATTTAAAAATATTAATAATCATAAGACGTTCTCCGCTGGTGAGAATCATCTTCTGTCTTTTTGCTGGCGGCGATGTGAACGGTATCGATTCCGAACCTTCTTGAGGTTGGAATATGTTTGGACGACGACGGCATTTACTGGTTTCACCAGTAGATGTTCCAGCTTCTGGTTACATGCTTCTTTACAAGCAACAAATGAAGTAACAATAACAACACAGAACACAAAAACAAAACTGTAACAAACTCAAAAACGATAACATTAAAAGCAAAGAAATTATAGCACAGACCCAAAGAGATTTAAAAGAACCTATAGAGCGGGCATTGGGAAAATTGTCATACAAAATTATTGATGCCGTGTGTCAGTAGCACAATCTAGCGTTGCATAGCAACGCGACTACTATACCGAGCGACTTTTTACCTAGTGGTAAAAAGTTTTGGATCACAACTTTCTTCGTGATGTCCCGTCTATTGCTCGTATTTAGTTTAATGTCTTTGCACAGACCGAACGCAAGCGAACTTCCACACGGAATGTCAAATCTAAATGGCGGCTGCTGCCGGGGGTGCTGCACCCCTGACGCGATGACCTCGTAAAACAAAAACGACATAAGATCAAAATTAGCATTTTCTGTGATGAAATAGTTTTTGTAATTTATTTTAGGAAAAATAAGGTGTTTTTACCATCCTGATATCAAAAGAATATTAATACACTTATATCCATACAATATGCACTAACTTTATATTTACTCAGTATTGTATTATACGTTAATGCAAAATTATATGATGCATAATAATATATTTACTTTTTTTAAATTGTCTCAGTGTGATAAACTTGTTTAAAAACGAAAATACAATATTTAAAAAGAAATATTTCGTAGGGTACGTTTGCTAGATTTTCTATTATTTTGGGTTGTGCATTGTGTTGTTTTTGTGGTAATTTTTTATGTATTATGAGACTCAAGCGATGTCAGTTTTGCGACTGTTTGCGACAGATTTGTACGGGTGAAGAGGAAGTATCGCTAATATTGAGATATCGGGATGAAAGTCGGAGCAATGACCGCTTTTGCCGTGTTAAATGGCACATACTATAGATGATATTATTTCGATGTTAGATTGGGCGGGTGAATGAACTCTGTAGTACCAACTAGATTTTTTTTAAAGTCAATGCGTAGATGAAAAGCTGTTTTTAGCAGTATTAAACCGAGCGGTATTGCCCCAAACAGCATTAAAATTGGACCAGATAGTAATGTTTTAGAGAAACAAAAAACGTTTTTGGTTCTCCTGTAAAGTCGTGTTTTGTCTCTTTACGTTGATTAATACTTCTTGTATGGATCAGGAGCCTTACCACGAGCTCTTAACGCAATGCAGTTTAGGCTGTGGGAAAGAGACAGAGCTATACAAGTCGTCTAGCGCCATCTCATTCCCAGAGCCTAAACTGGATCGCGTTAACAGTTCATGGTAGGCCAACAGCTATAAAATATTATCTTTCTTCTTGATATTTGTGGCAATGGTGGTTTGTATGGTTAACATAAAAGAGTATTTAATTAAGAAGTGTCTGTCGAAAAGGGAAAACCCGGGCAAAAATTTATGGGGGTATACCTACATATTTTTTTTATTAAATATCGGATTAGAATGATATTTTGCGTGTTAATGTAATAAAATCATGGCTTTTTACAAGCTTTGCGTTTGATTCATCTTGACGAATACTTTGTTTATCGTAAGTATATTTTTAACAATAAAAGCTTTAAGTATAACTTGTTTAACATAAATCTTTTCATAAGTTGATCTCAGATAAGGAAAGACAATCATTCTTTAAATTACTAATATTACCATTTATTTTAATTTCCTACCACAATACCCACTCATAAATTCGTATAGTAACTAAACTAAACTCCTATAGAGCTATACATCCAAACGATCAGTAGTCTAGGGTCAACCCTTAACTGAGTGACGGACAACCGGACAGAATACAAATAGGCTGCTTAAAAGCCGATACTTTTGTCCGGAACATATGGCGTCCGGATTATGGAGGATAGCGGACGAAGTGTTGATTCATTGAGATGGTATTTTGGGGATGAGGAATATAGAATTATGTTCTAGATGATTTGTGATGGCGATAGTTTGAAATAATTATGCTTTATTATTACTAAGAGGAAAGCACTGTCCTATATTTGTATGGAGCTCAGCCCAAAGTACGCCCAAAATGGTAATCTATATTATATCTACAATAGGTTTTGAACTGCAGTTTTAAAATATCTTGAACTAGATGATTATTCTTATCTAGCACCAATACAGTTTCAAAAGTTTTTACCTTCGTTGCTCTATCGATTTACATTATTCAGGAATAATTTTGCAGACAGAACGTTATCAAATTATCAAACATATACAGCGTTTTTATCAATGACCGCTCTTTCAGAATCAAACCTAGGAGCTCTTGCTCAACAGTCGAACACTTGATACACGACAACAAGGCAGGCAATTTAATTTTTGAAGTGAAAACTTCTTTAGCGGCGTTGTACACTTTTTCTGTAATGGGTAAAAAATTTAAAACTCGCGTCAGGGTCACGTGACCCTGATCGAAAATGAGTAAGACGTCATTCAAATTAGTTAATTTCATATCTGTACTACTCCAGTTTTAAAATAAAACATAGTAACAAAAAAGTTTTCACTTCTACCGGCACTCCTGGAGTGCAACCTTTTTTTTATTACACAAATTGTACGCAAATTAATTAAAATGATTACAAATGAAATGCACTTTTGTGAGTAATTTTTTACGTTATCATATCATTATTATCCTGACCTTAATTTTATTTAACTTAACCAATAGTTCAGAAGCAGTGAGCAGTGGTGGCCCAGTGGTATCGGTCCCGACTTACGAGTTGTAGGTCGTGGGTTCGAACCCCGCCTGGCGCATTACTTTGTGTAATTTATTTCATCACCACTGCTCTCAAAACGGTGAAGGAAAACATCGTAAGGAAACCGGCATGTCCTAGAACCAAAAATTCGAAGACATGTGACATCCACCAATCCGCACTGGGCCCGCGTGGTGGATTAAGGCCCACTCCCTCTCACAGAGAGGAGGCCTGTGTCCCAGCAGTGGGAACATTATAGGCTGATAATGATGAATGAATAGTTCAGAAAACCTAGTTAAATCAAAAGAGCATGAAACATATTTTTATCCAATTGTCGACCATTTCTGAACGGAAGCCTCCTGTTGCCGCAGAACATCTCTCATACCTGATGAAAACTGGAACTAAACAACTGACACTGGAACAAAAAGGGCTATCGAAGGATCACCGTGGATTTTAATTAGTCAATACAAGTCTTATAGTGGGTGGGAGGTAGGACTCATTTGATGATTTGACCACGATGAAAAATAAAAAAACCCCCTGTAGCGAATTCTATACCCATTTGAGAAACCCCAAACATTGCCCTCTCCATTGCACGCTGAGCAATCTTGATTTTGTGAAACAAGCCTATGGTTGGTGTCCACTTAAGTAAAAATCATCAAACATCGTCAAATAATATTTGCAAAATCTCATTAAAACACATTAAAATAACAATAACATTCAGAAGCAAACGTTCGCTTAGTAGAAGCATCTTTACTTTGACCATAAAATAAACACGAACAGAAGGTAAACTTCAAACAATTTATTTGCGAAATGAAATTCTCGACAGGATTTACAAACAGGGCATGCAAACGCACTCTGATTGTATTATATTCAAGCGCAAAGAGATCCAATCAGTAAGCGACTCAACGTGAACACTGAAAATGTATCTTTCCGTTTAGCAAATAAAGTTAGGTTTTGAGTCACTAATAAAAGATGTGTCGCGTCGTCGGTGAAATGTGTATATTTTCGTTAATTAAATAATTGAGTTGCTCTATAGACTGTGGAAACTACAGAACGATAGCATTAATATCTCATGCAAGTAAGATCCTCCTTCACGTCATCAATCGACGTCTTTACCACTTTTTAAGCCGGCAGATACCCGAAGAGCAGGCTGGTTTTGTTAAGGGCAAAGGAACGCGGGAACAGATACTGAATATCCGCCAAATCATTGAGAAGAGCAGGGAATTCAACAACCCCGTGGTCCTTTGCTTTATAGATTATACAAAAGCTTTTGACTGTGTACAATGGGATAAACTTTGGAAACTGTTACTGGAAATAGGAGTACCTGATCACCTTGTCGGTCTGATCCAGAGTCTATACACGGATAATCGTTCTTTCATTAGGATAGGTAATGAATGCTCTAATATGTTCCAAACTAAAAAAGGTGTGAGACAGGGCTGTATATTGTCTCCTTCCCTTTTCAACATATATGGAGAGTACATCATTCGGAAAACTATCGAACACTGGGAGAAAGGTTTCCCTATAGGGGGAAAAAGAGTATCAAATCTCCGATATGCCGACGACACCGTTCTCCTTGCTACATCCATGGAAGATATGAATGAGCTGTTCCAAAGACTCGAGAGTGAAAGTGACGACATCGGTCTCGCAGTGAATAGAGCTAAAACCAAATTAATGATTGTGGATCGAGCCGGGAAGCTAACAAATGTCACCTGCAACATTCCTGGCATTGGCATCGTCGACCACTACATCTACCTCGGCTCTCAAATCTGCAACGATGGTAGCTGTGTCCCCGAAATTAAAAGGCGAATAGGAATGGCTAAAGACGCTATGACACGTTTAAGCAACATCTGGAAAAAGAGAGGAATTGGCATAAAAACGAAGATCAGACTGATACGAGCCCTAGTATTCCCTATCTTCCTGTATGGAGTGGAAACATGGACCATTTTGGCACGAGAAAGACAGAGGATTGATGCTTTTGAGATGTGGTGCTGGAGACGAATGTTGAGAATACCGTGGACTGCGAAACGCACCAATGCATCGATCCTAAGTCAGCTTCGAATAAAAACTCGCTTGTCAACTATATGCCAACAACGTATTCTCTCCTATTTCGGCCACCTGGTGCGCAGAGGCGATGAAAGCTTGGAGAAACTGATTGTGGTTGGGAACACCGAAGGCAAACGATCGCGCGGTCGTTCACCAACTCGATGGACAGATCAGGTGAAGGAATCATCGTCCTCTAAATTCTACTCGGTGGTAAAGGATGCGCTGGACAGAAACCGGTGGAGGCGGATCATCCGATCCAGGTGCAACTCTGAAGCTGACCACGATCCTCAGACATGAGGGACCGACTACAGAGAGAGAGATAGCAATGTGCGCGCAGCGTTTACATTACACCTAGATTTTTTTATACTTATACCATTTTCACCGAGACCCGCTCGGTGTAAATTGAACCTAAAAGCAGTGGCGGCCCAGTGCCTTGAACTCTGCAAGGCATTTTTGTAGACTTTACTGTCCCACTGCTGGGCAAAGGCCTCCCTTCACTCCTTCCAACTATCATATATAAATTGTAATCTGTTCAGATAGTCCTGCGACCGCGGTAGGACTATGGCCCTCTGTAGAACCATACTCCTACTTACTACTTATTACATGACAATTATTTTTTAACCGACTTCAAAAAATAAAAGTAGGTTCTCAGTTCGACCTGTATGTATGTATGTATGTATGTTTGTCTGCGATTATCTCGCGTTTGGATGAACGGATTTTGATGCAGTTTTCAAGAAAGTGTTCATTACATTCTGGAGAAGGTTTTAGTATATAATACTAATAGATATCCCGTGACGTTGCCCGCATGGATCCGATTTGCTTACTTGGATCGTAGATTTTAAGGGACGATTGCATGTTTGTCCGCAATTATCTCGCGTTTGGCTGAACGGATTTTGATGCAGTTTTCAGAAAAGTATTTGTTACATTCTGGGGAAGGTTTTAGTATATAACAATAATGGATATCTCGTGAAGTTGCTCACATAGATCCGTTTTGCTTAAAAGGATTGTAGATTTTCAAAGACGCCGATTTTATGAAGATTTTTGTTGATTATCTCAACTAAAAAGGGAAAAATGAAATACTTTTTTTAAAAAAGGGAACCGACTTCAAAAATAACCACAAAAAAAACTATTAAATAACTTTTCTTTCGGAAGTCGGTGGCCATATGTCAATGAAATAAAAAAAAACAAAGCCACCGACTTCCGAAAGAAAAGTTATTTAATAGTTTTTTTTGTGGTTATTTTTGAAGTTGATTCCCTTTTTTTAAAAAAACTTTTTTTAACACATTTATACGAACTAGAATAATAAAATACTCTGTAGACAATGTAGACATAGACTGGACCTTCTGTATCTTTCTATACAATGGTAAAAACGTCTTCACTTTGATCGCTGACGCGCATCTAATACAATTTACGATCGCTATGAGATGCACCGCTGAACAGGCTCGTCTCTTCCATTTATTGTGAGAAGGAGCAATATAGACGGTGAACAAATAAGGAAATATTGGAGAGCTGTGATTGTTTGGAGTGTAATTGAGTAGGGGTAGCAATGACAGCGGCTTCTTTTGTGAATGTTGGTGTAAACGTTCGTAATACATATATGAAAATAAACTGCCCAGCATATATCTAGTACAGCTAGTTTGAAAAGGCACTTCATGTTTCATAAGGACTGCCCCTAAAGAAACTGTTTTATTAAAGTGCAAGGAAATGCTTTACTGATTTGAAAGTGTTATTAGTTTGTTTATTGTCCGAGGTACTACCCGTTGTTCTAACAGTAGTACCACGGGAAAAAAAATTACCCGTGGTACTACCAAGCAATCTAGTAGTACCACGGAAATTTTAACTTACCCGTGGTACTACTCACTTATTTTATATTATAGATTAATTATTCAAAGTTCTTTGTATAATCTTCCGAATACCATCTCCTTATTGCTTTGCACTAATTTTTATTTTTAGTTTTTTAAATCGTCATAATTATGAGGTCTCTCGCCCTGTGTGGAGTGGAAAAGAATGTCGGACTCGTACTGAATAAAATCTACCGTGTTTCTTTAATTGCCATTTTCATTCCAGGGTCATGGTATGTGTAGACAGTCCCGCGACACCGGCATAGTAAACGAGTAGTACCACGGGTAAATTAAATTTTCCCGTGGTACTACTGGATCTCTTTGTATTTTTTATTTATATTTTATTCCACGGGTATTTTTTTCTACGGGTAGTACCACGGGCTAAAACGCGTTTTTTTAGTTTATTTCAATTCAAACTCAAGTTAACTTGAGTTGAGTCATGAATTAGATTTGGTGGCCTAGTGACGTCTTAAAGCGAGAGAAGTTCCAGTGTGGAAACGAGATGGCGACAGACGATTTGAATAGCTCTCTCTTCTCCTGACAGGTAGTTGTGAATCGTCAAAACGCCAAAAATAATGGCGCTCCCGTACTGTGTTGCAATGGGCAATACAGTACGGGAACATTTACAAAACTATGAACTATCGCTTATATCTGTGAAGAAGAATGAGCAAAGAACTACATGGTCACTTAATCTTACTTCAAATCAGTTTGTTGTTACAAAATGTTAATTAAATCATTCGCAGTGCGATTATTTATTATCGCTATATTGAGATTTATGTATGACGACGTGCCCGGTAAAATTGTCAAGCGTAACAAAAAAAAAATATAACATTGTAATGGACGAGCGATAATGATTAAAGCGCATTTCACACAGAGAGCGGGCGCGGGTCGGGCGCGGGCCGGGTCGTGCGCACGCTTTCAGTGTGAAGTCTTCCATTTAAATACAAAGAACTAGACCCGCCGTACTCCCGCCCCGAAACGCGCCCGACCCGCGCCCGCTCTCTGTGTGAAATGCGCTTTAAAGTAAATATAGGTCGTTCCCAACAGGGCCATGAGTCTTTTGTTCTCAAAAATTGAACTTTCATACATTTGTTCCCAACGGGTCCACGACATTTAAAAATATTAAAATTTTTGTTCCCAACGGGTCCATGAAAATGTACAGTCAACAACAAAAGCACGGTTATAAGCTTAACGGTCATTTCACGCAGGCTCAATCCTTCACTAATTTCGGTGGGATGGCAATATCGGTGGCTGTCTTATTTTCAAAACAACTACAGTTGTTTATTTCATACTAAGAATACTAATGTGTTCCAGAACAAAACAAGTTTATTTTTTCATCCAAAAACCTACAAATAAAAAAATACACCGAAATTAGTAAAGGATTGAGCCTGCGTGAAATGACCCTTAAAAACTGAAATAATGTTACTAACCAGCAAAAATACCAGCTACATGTGCAGAAGTGATCCTTGAAACATAGCAACCACATTTTTGTCTAATCCATAGATAAGAAAACCATTTAAGTATTCATCTAATAGAAATACTAACCAAATAACAGAAGGAAAAACCTGGTATACTTTTTTGACTCCTTATGAAGATAAGTATCATGCGAGCTAAAATGAACCTTACAACCGAACAAATAAAGGTTTTCCCTGTTCTGAAGCTACTTACAAAGGAGTAATTTAGATAGGTTTGTACAATTCTGACGGTTGATTACGATATGAAACAAAGTGAAGGTACTCTGAAATACGCGCATTAAATTTTCGCCCCCAAGGCTTTTTTAGATGTAGAAGAAAATTAATACTTATTCTGATTACAGGAAAAAAAAGCTTTCCATTTGGATTTAAATAACTCACATTTCTGAAAACAAAATTTTATAACGTTCCTAAAATCGGCTTAGTAGGCGACTCGGCCGCTGCCAAATTCGCCCAATGTCGTATGTACGTCACATGTATTTTTTTTTTTGTTGGACGGTGCTAGAAATAACAGAAATATTGTACTACTAGCTCCACCCACTACAACTCGAAAATTATCCAATGGGAATATGACTTTGAGATAATGCGAAAAAATGACATTGAGAAAACATAGGAAAACAGAAAACATGTATTATAATATCCTATATGTTTTTCCAGGTTATGAAATAGGTTGTTGGCGCCACTGTTTCCGGTGACTAAAAGTACGAGTCAAGCGACGCACCGTGGGTACAGTGCTGCCACCTGTGTCGTCGTAGCGGAAGTTAAAACGTCGCTGTCTACTTTGCGCGGCGAAAATTAAATATGGCGGGAGAATACCCAGTCTTTAAAAACCCAGAGCTCAGCGGACTGGGTCTCTTTTGGCTCGCGTTCGCGGAAGTGACTACATCTAATATTAAATTGTGTGAAAGTGTAAATTATCAGTTGTAAATTTATAATAATAAAAAGTGTTAATATTAATTAATAAGTGTTGCTGATCCTAATTGTTGATTAATAAATTAAAGTGTTTGTCTTGAGTTTTTATATTTATTCTTGCTGCCAGTATAGTTAACTCACATCAGAAGTGCTTCGAATTCAGGCCTACAAATGGGTCGAAGGTCACGTGCCAGTCATCAGGGACGGAAAAGGAGGAAACATACAAGTTCCTCATCATCATCATCATCATCGATAAGCAGTAAGTCCAGTAGAAGCTACACGCCTCCGCCCATTCGTAAAAAAGCAAAGAAATTTGTCGATAATGAGGGAGCGGGTTGCTATAATATGGCTTTAAACTCAATGGTACCAGAATTTGACCCTCTTACAGATGAAGTAAATAATTGGCTCAATATTGTTGATTTGCATGCTAAAACGTTTAATTGGAAAGATCAGTTGATAGTTTTCCAGGCTGTCAATAAATTTAAAGGAACAGCAAAAACATGGTATGACTCATTTTTAAAAAATGAGAGTAGTTGGGCTAGTTGGAAATGGAAACAATGGCGAGATAAAATATCGTTTACATTCCAAACAAAACGTAATATGTTCGCATTGCTTAAAGAAATCATTGATAGTAAACCGACAGCACAACAACATTTATATGAATTTTACTTTCAACAAAAATGTAAAATTGACAAGTTAGGTTTGAATTTTTCTGATCGGGACGTCATTTCTATAATTACGGGAAACATCGACGATCCTAACATAAGTGCGTCAGTAGATGCCGGAAGTATAAATACATGCGACCAACTTGCAACTTTTCTCCATGGTCGGTTAAGTAGTTCTGTTAATACGAGCGCTGTCAGTGAACATAAGGTGCTTCAATCCTCGTCTAAACGAACCGATCTAGGAAATTCATTAAAAACGGAACCGTCAAATCGTATTGCTGCGTCAAATCAAAGTTTAACTGGTACCAGAACTGCAAAACAGATAGTTTGTTTCGGATGTGGGGGTAATCACAAACGAAATGAGTGTACAGAAACTTGTAAATATTGTAATAAAAAGGGACATTCGGAAAACTATTGTCGAAATAAAAAATCTGACGAAGTAAAAAAAGAAGTAAAATTCGTAAAGTCTGATAAAACTAAATATAAATTTAATAAAATTGCCTGTATAGGGGGCTTTTCTCAAAAAGTTTTTATTGATATGGGTAGTGATTGCTCTTTAATAACATTGGATTTAGTTGAACAATTGAAATTAATTAAATTAAAACTGGCAACACCGATTCAGTTACAGGGTTTCTCGAATAGTTCTGTGGTTTTGGTAGAAGATTACGTAACGACTTTTCTGATTTTAGACGGTATTAAATTTGAAAATGTAGATTTCTATGTTATTGACGTGTTATCGGGTTGTGATGTGCTGGTAGGCCGCAATGTAACCGAGGATACGTCGGTTATGTATATGAGAATAGGAAACCAACTGACCTTTCAAAAAACCGTAAATGTGTCTGCAGTTTTGTCTAATGAAGTGAAATTCGACGTACCGGATAAATACCTTGATGTTTTAAAGGATTTGTTTTCAAAATATCCCGAAACAATCGCATCTGATTTAAGATCATTAGGAAAAATTAAAGATTTTAAAATTGAGATCGAACTTGAATCACCTAAGCCTATTTACTCCAGGCCATACAGATTATCAGAGCCTGATAGAACATCGTTACGAGAAATAATTAATGAGCTCCTTAAACATGACATCATTCGCGAAAGCAAATCCCCATTCGCTAGTCCTGTAATATTGGTACAAAAGAAGGGGGGTGAAAAGCGACTATGCGTGGATTACAGGTCATTGAATAAAATAACTATAAAAGAGAAATATCCTATGCCACGCATAGAAGACTTGCTAGATAGATTAAAAGGGTGTAAATATTTTACTAGCTTAGATATGAAGAGTGGGTACTACCAGTTAAGTGTCAGTGAGGGTTCAATAGACAAAACTGCATTCATAACGGAAGATGGACATTACGAGTTTTTGCGCATGCCATTTGGGCTGTCAAATGGACCATCAGTTTTCCAACGCATGATGAACCAGATTTTGGGTAACTTACGTTTCAAAAATGTCATAGTCTATTTAGATGACGTATTAATCGTGTCAGAAACTATTGAAGAAAATATGAACATCCTGGAAACGATACTAAAAATTTTTAAAGAGCATGGTTTGACTCTCAACCTAAAAAAGTGTTCTTTCTTTTTAACTGACATTACATTTCTTGGATATGAAGTAAATGGTAATGGTATCAAACCCACTCCAAAGAAAATAGATGCAATAAAGCAATTCCCAATACCCAAAACGGTTCATCAGCTGCGTCAATTTTTAGGGTTAGTTAACTATTTCCGTAAATTTATTAAGGACTGTGCAATACTTAGTAGCCCACTCACAAAATTATTAAAAAAAAACCAAAGGTGGCAATGGACTGACGAACAAGATCGCACGGTAAATCTATTAAAAGAAGCCTTGACTTGTGATTCTACCTTAGCTATCTTTGATCCTAAAAAAGAAACCATACTTTATACAGATGCAAGTAGGGAGGGGGTAGCTGGAATTATGGTACAAGTGCATGAACATGGTGAGCGACCAATATACTACTATAGCAGGCAAACTACCAACGAGGAAAAGCGTTATCATTCGTTTGAACTCGAGCTTCTTGCTATTGTCGCATCATTCCAAAAATTTCGTTTATATTTGCTGGGCCGTAAGTTTAAATTAATAACGGACTGTAATGCGGTGAGATACTCGCTAACAAAAAAAGAAGTCTTGCCACGAATAGCCAGGTGGGTACTCCTGACCCAAGAATTTGATTTCGAGATTTGTCATAGACCCGGCACTAAAATGCAACATGTTGATGCACTTAGCAGAAACCCTTCTTATAGCGGTGAAACTTGTGAAAAACAAATAATAATGTCCATCACCGAAGCTGATTGGCTCTTAAGTGTTCAGGAACAAGACCCAAACCTATGCAAAATTAGAAACATTTTACTATCAGGAGAGGCCGATGACAATCGTAATATTTTTAATGAGTACGAATTGCTCGGAAATAAAGTCTACCGTCGCACTGAAATAGGTCGTAGATGGGTTGTACCAAAAAGTTGTATCTGGCAGGTGATTATGTACAATCATGACAAAATAGGTCACTTTGCTGTAGAAAAAACGTTAGAAAGAATCAAACATAAATATTGGTTTCCTAAAATGAAAAAAACAGTAACTAAATACATAAAAAATTGTTTACACTGCCTATACAATAAAAATAAAAGTGGTAAAAAGGAAGGTCAGCTGTTTCCAATTCCAAAATATGCTCGCCCTTTTCATACCCTCCATATGGACCATGTGGGTCCTTTTGTGAAATCGTCAAAGGGCAATTGTCATATTCTGGTACTTGTTGATGCGTTTACAAAGTTCGTCTTTATATTTCCGGTGCGTGATACAAGTACTGCTTGTGTCATAAAAGAATTAGACCAATTATTTAAGATTTTTGGCAACCCGCGAAGACTCATTTCTGACGCTGGTTCTGCTTTTACTGCAAAGGCATTTCAATCATATTGCGACACCAAAAATATTCGTGCGCACATTATAGCAACTGGCATGCCGAGATCGAACGGACAAGTCGAACGCTACAATAAAACTATAATAGAGGCACTGCGTGCATTGGGTGCAGATAACGACTACACCCACTGGGATGATGTTTTAACGTGCTTACAACAAGGTATGAATAGTACTTTGCAGAAAACCATCAATGCAGCCCCCAGTGAAGTTTTTTTTGGGTACCGCCTTAGAACAGAGAGTGACATATTTTTACCCGAGCAAGAAGAAATTATAGATGTTACACAGTTGCGACAGGATATCGACAAGCGAATACAACTAGATGCTAAAAATCAAAAAGAAAGTTTTGATTCCAAACGTTGTATGGCCAAACAATATGCGATTGGGGATCTAGTACTCGTAAAGGTGTCGAGTCAAGCTGGTAATGGCAGCAGTACTAAACTACTACCGGTGTTCAAGGGCCCCTTTAAAGTTACGAAAATCCTCGGCAAAGATAGATACCAAATAGTTGACATACAAGGCAGCGAGCGGTCACACAAAAAATATTCTGGTACTACCTGTGTAGAAAACATGAAACCCTGGATTAAGATAAGCAACTGGGATGAGGATGTTGGCGTAGTTGGTATGTACAAAAGATTGATTTATTAAAACTTCAAAAGGTAAAATTATTATTTATTTATAATTTTAAATGATACAGCATTACATTTTGGTTTTAAATTATTTTAGATTGAAACTTGTATAATTTGTATTCAATGATCACAAACAAATACCATCTTATAAAATAGAAATGTTGCAGTTGTAATGTAGTTTCCACTACAGATAGTGAGGTCGACCTTGAGCTAGTTGTGAGCGAAAATGTGGTTCATGCAGATAAAAGTGGATGAACTGGAATGCTTCAGCTATCATGTGGACTGCGAGTCTGAGCATGGTGGTGCGAAGTCAGGAATCACACTTTTGTATGTACTATTCATTAGTTCACAGTGGTGGCAACTCATTCAACATAATGTAACATTATACACAGTCACCAAAGCTAACGTGTTTATGTTTCTCACATTACAGATGGCGGTGTGTCTAGGGACAGACACAGTTCAGGAGGGCCGGATGTTGGCGCCACTGTTTCCGGTGACTAAAAGTACGAGTCAAGCGACGCACCGTGGGTACAGTGCTGCCACCTGTGTCGTCGTAGCGGAAGTTAAAACGTCGCTGTCTACTTTGCGCGGCGAAAATTAAATATGGCGGGAGAATACCCAGTCTTTAAAAACCCAGAGCTCAGCGGACTGGGTCTCTTTTGGCTCGCGTTCGCGGAAGTGACTACATCTAATATTAAATTGTGTGAAAGTGTAAATTATCAGTTGTAAATTTATAATAATAAAAAGTGTTAATATTAATTAATAAGTGTTGCTGATCCTAATTGTTGATTAATAAATTAAAGTGTTTGTCTTGAGTTTTTATATTTATTCTTGCTGCCAGTATAGTTAACTCACAAGGTGTGTACCAAATTGCATCCAAATGGGATCAGTAGATTTTGAATGAAAGAGTAACAAACATCCATCCATCCATCGAAACAAACTTTCGTGTTTATAATATTAGTAGGAAGTAGAATTGTTCTATTTTAATTATAGGGGGTATTTCAACGTCTTAAAACCAGGCTTATTCCGGCGAGTGAAAGTGACAGAGCTATTGACTATGTGCGAAGTGGGTGGTGGGGAACGGCAAATCGATCGTAGCGCACGACGTGGCAGAAATGTGAATTAATTCTGGGCTGTCATGTGTCAAGTTGCTTTATTTTCATAACTTTCTTTATAATTTAATACGAAAACTTTAACTTTAACTTTTCCCGTTCGTTCTAAGCTCTTCCACTTCTCTCACATGCTGTGCTAATACTAATTTTTTCCCTTTTTGCTCAGTTTGAGGTTGGAAATGTATTTTATGCTTAACCGATTCAAATCCCGTGCGTATTATAATATCCATATTTTCCACGAGGAAGAAAATCGCTAGGTATAATATACACACTCACTTTTTACACTATTTTTTCAATTTCGTTGAAAAACTAGTCGAAATTTAATATCACAAAGATATCTTATCATCTAGTTGACATGATTTGACAGATGACAAGTCCTGAATAGTTGCGGCCACTAGGGGCGCTGTCATCGCGCACACAACGAATACAAGTCGTCTAGCGCCATCTTGCTTTTTGCTTTTTTTTTTGCTTGGTCACATCTCACCTTCTTCTCTATATTTAGAACACAGTGAAAATGCCACGCCAAAAAGGGACAAGCCCTAATAAAAGAACCACATGACAATATTATAGTACAGGTGGCCTACCATAAACTCTTAAAGCGTGAGTCTTTAGGCTGTGGGAAAGAGATGGCGCTAGACTACTTGTGTAGCTTTGTCTCTTTCTCACAGCCTAAACTGGATCGCGTTAAGAGCTCGTGGTAAGGCCTCAGGTGGCATACCATGAACTCTTAACGCGATCCAGTTTAGGCTGTGGAAAAGAGATGGCGCTAGACGACTTGTATAGCTTTGTCTCTTTCTTACAGCCTAAACTGGATCGCGTTAAGAGCTCGTGGCAAGGCCTCAGTACTCATTACAAAACTGCTCACGTCTGCAATCAGAGGTTCCATTCATGACTCAAGTTATTGTTACATTGAATATCCATGGTGTATCGACGTGGTTTTTACTTATAAATATACTAACTTTTGCACGCGGCATGCACGGCGGTTTTGAATTTCTTTTTTTTTCTTTTTTTTTATAATCGGGAATTTACTTAGGAATTTCTCCTGTTTCTTAGGTGCGTTTACAAACATAGAAACTCACATACACAAACACACAGTCATTGAAGTAGTTGTTCGTGCGGGGATTGTACCCTCCACACGCTGCGCCAATCGTGCCGTCAAATGAAAAAGTTTTATGAAAAAGCTCCTCTACTGTAAGAACGACGACCTAACTTTTGACGTGATAACGTCTTATAATTCGATGGCCGGCTGCACGCACGAAAAAAGATGACGTCATGCGGCGTTACCTCGCTCTGTAGCGTTCCATAGCAACGGGGCGTGTCAATTTTTTGTTTATAGCAACGTAAGTGCAGTATTTTCTTATGGGTGCTAATTAAGGCAGCTTCTTTAAAATGTCATTCTCGTCTGCAAATATATTTAGTTGTCTAATGAATTAATAGGTCAGCGACAAACTTTTAGCGTCTAATAAATGGTTTATAAGCGACCATATATTGTAAAACAAGCTACTGTTAATATGACGCAACATGGTGATAATTCTTATGCAACTAAATTTGTGATATGTCTACTCATTGCCAGCTTCTAATAAGTGTATCAACTTCATCTATAAAATAATATCAACGTACTCTAATTTCATAGAGTCACCGTTATATTTACCTAATTTTGTCTGTGTTCCACCAAATATACTGAATGTGCACCAAAATATGTTCATTAAAATATGTCATAACGAGGTGTAATAAAAAAAATCTACCTAAGCAGGGTCGACGAAGCCCCGCTTCGCGGGGCTTCTATTTCTGTGTACAAGGTTTAAAGGAACCTAACCAAACCGAACTTCGGGGTGTCCCTGAAATCTTGCTAAAGCGAGTTTTAGATTTGGTACTGATTTGGTACAATATATAAAGTAGCTCACTTACAACATTAGTCGCTGAGTTATCAAATCAGAAGTAAATATATTTATCGGTAGCTCGGAGTCATATTAATTTACGCTCGTAAATTGACGCTGGTTTCTTGATATTTTGTTGGAATAGTAAAGATGATGAATTAATATAATTGAAGCTGTTCTATTAACTCGTCGCTCACATATAAAAAAAGACGCTAGGTTGCAGGTGCTAAAGAAAACTTTTGTTGCCGCACATATAATTTCCCTTTTCTTATTTATTATTTTATTTTATCCTTTATTTCAGGCATCTAGAGGCCCATAAAATATAATTCACATAATTATATAATACAATAACTATAAACTAATACATATTATTATTCTACTTAAAACTATTGTACACGAAGTGACGGCGGCGTCGTGTTTCGGTGCGAGGTGTCGCGTAGCCGGCCTCGGAATCGCCGATACAGCACACCTTTCGGCCAAAACTCTTCCTTGAGAAAGGTTGCTAAATCTTGGGTCGGAACGCGCACCACAAAAGAATTAAAATTGGTATTGTGGCGTGCCTCCAACTTCACCACCCTCAAGTCCCATTTATATATTTCTTATGACGTTGTCACGTTCAACTATCGTCAGTAAACAGACTTTACAGACAACCGATTTTTTTATCTATCAAATTAACGTCAAAGTTACCATATTTACTTTACGTCGCAAAAACATGAAAAGTAATTCTAAAGCCTCAGGAATCAAATACAAAACTGTAATTTTTATAATAATTACATTTTTCTTTCTTTCCCATAACTTCTCTAATATTAAAGAAAAAAATGCATTATTTTAATTTAGAAACGTACAAACAGGTTCTTTTTTGTGCTGATTTATTTTAGTATCCTAGAATTCATATCCAATGCATAGTTTGAAATAGAAAGACAAAAAGAAAGAGATGAAATTTTGCAGTAAATCGACACAGGTGCGACACCCAGAACTTTTCATTCGAAATGTTGAATGAGATTGTTTCATTCATATGGATATCTCACCTGCTACCCGATGTTAGCACTGATAGAATAAGAAAAGAAAAACTAATGCTTTAAAAATTCCACATAAATAAAAAAATACGTGTGGCACTCAGGGACTGCCGCGACAAAGTTATTGCATGGCATTTTTATCAACTTATGCATTTTATTCTTTTTAAGCTATTGCATAGATTTTATCGCGGGCTCTAAGCGCGGTGACCGAATCAAGAAATTCCGTAACGAAAAAAACTAAGGAAAATAACCTAACGAAAATAGACCTGACGGCCTGCATCGTTTAACGTCGTATCGGTATAATTATTAAATTAGTTCTCCCGCCCGTGTGGAACGGAAAGGACTGTCAGAATCTTGCTGAATAAAAATCCACAGTGTTCTCTCAATTGCTTTTTACGTTCCAGGGTCACCAATCTTACCCATCATCGTCATCATCTTACTTCTTACTATTAAAAACGGAATGTTGGTGAAATATAAGATATCTTGCGACTACTACGCAGGCGAATCCGTTCGCAAAGCTAATATTTTATAATGTTACGAGCACTATCTTAGAACATCAATAAAATAGTTTTTTAACCCTTAAATGTGCACTTTTGTATAAATACAACATTATATTGTCAGACAAAAATATAATTTCTTTTTTTTTTTGAAAAGTAAATAACTTAAAAGATTTGAGTTCAAAAGAGCTAACTGTCATTGAACTTAGAATTTTTCCTCGAAGAAAGCTTTTTGAACCATTATTTTCGTCTTTAATATCTTAACACTTATCTAGGAAATCAACCTTTTTAAACCAAACGAGAGGCAAAGTTTTTGATCTCCAAGCTTTAACTGTCCTTAATATTTTAAGTTATTTAAATATTAAATTCTATTTAGAACTATTTAAGGACACTGTGGGTTTATGTAAGGGTCTGACAGTCCCTCAAGTCCTGCCCTAGGTTGAAGGACTCATTTGATGATATCACCACGTAAAAAAAAACGGTCTACACTAAAATTACCACAAAGGATATTTTTTCATTTATCCTCATAAATACGGTAGGATAATACCTGTTGGTATATTATTTCACTTGACTGAATTTAACCTCCGCATATCTATCAATCCCCAGTTGGGTTGAAGAGGTCAGCTTGTGTGGGCGACTACCTGTAAAATATCGAAAATAGACTTATAAGCCTAACTTATTATTTTGTTGGCTTGACTTATCTTAAAACACAGGCACTTTTGTGTTATTTATTTCACCTTTAAGTTATTGTCAAACAGACAGGCGAAGCGAATGCGATCCAAAGCGTTTTTATTTGTAATGTATGCCCAAGTAACACAAACGTGTCTAGAAACGTACTACTAGATAGCTTATAGAATTAAATTGAATTGTCTACCATAAGAATAAAATATCTATAAGCAATCTTCTAGAACGCTTATAGACAGAGTTTAGTAAAAGTGGGCACATTCTTGTACCCTCTCTTAAGAATGAGTTAAGAAAACATGACTAGATAGAGTTCAGATCAAATTGACTTAAGAGATGTTTCTAGTGTCTCTCTAAACCGTTTATAGACCGCACGTTTATCTAGAAGCGTACTAGTAGATAGTTTATAGATAGAGTTAAGACCTTTAAAGGAATCATTGCTCGTCAAGTTTTAAAACCAAATGATCTTAAGACTAACAACTTTTAGTAACATTTTACTAGTGACGCATAATGGCGTGGAACTTACAAGAGTTATTTTACTTAATAATATTTGCATCATGGCGTAACAAATTTATTACTTTTTATTAATTTGTGTTTTAATAATGGGTAAATAAGCAAATCAATATGCGATTGAAATTCTATCGTTGAATATTATGTAAAACTCTTGTAAAATACGAGCGCCCGCTGCAAATGTAAGATTTAACATTTTTTTTTTCAAAATATGAATATTATTTGGTATAAGCAAATTTTCGAATTTACATTTTAATGCTTAAAATACTCATTTTATTTAAAATATAGTAATTTAAAACATATCAAATGTCTATTTAGACATGAATTAATGATAAAAACATTAAAATACGTAACAAAAATTATTTGAAGCAAAAAATAGGCAATAAAAATGGCGTCCAGATAAAATTTACTAGAAAACCGATTTCTATAGAACAAACAGTCTTCCAGTGGCCCTACCGCAGATGCTCTAGCCGAACGGCTCAGAGCGTCCCTAGATGCGGAGGAGGCCCGAGTATCCAGGCCCGTAAAGCGCGCAGATCTGCGCATAATGGGCCTGGATGACTCAATCTCGGAGGGGGACGTGGTGGCCGCCGTTGCCAGGGCTGGGGAATGCCCTGCCGACCAAGTGAAGGCAGGCACCCTACGCCCTGACTTCGCGGGGCTGCTGACAGTCACAGTCAGCTGCCCCGTGCCGGCGGCCAAGAAGATTGAAGAGGGCCGAAGACTCCTGGTCGGCTGGGTGTCCGCGCAGGTCAAACTGCTGGAGCCCAGGCCTCTGAGGTGCTTCCGCTGCCAAGTGGGGAACCACACGGCATGCAAGTGCACCTCGGAGGTGGACCGCAGCGACAACTGCTTCCGTTGCGGTCAGCCCGGTCACAGGGCCGGCTCGTGTACTGCCCCGCCGCACTGCTTCGCATGTGCGGCGGCTGGCAAGCTGGCCGATCACCGGGCAGGGGGCAAGTCCTGCGCCCCGCCCGCCAAGACCAGGAATAGAGGTAGGCCCTCTGCCGCCGCCGCCGCAGCTCCTGCTGCCGCCGCCGCCGCCCCCGCCGCCGCCGCCGCAGTTTCTGCTGCCGCCGCTGCCGTGGCTACACCCTCACAGAGGGTCCTGGAGGAGGCTGCAATGGATTCAGATTAATGTCTCCATTGCGCTTCCTCCAGGCGAACATCAACCACTGCGCCGCTGCTCAGGATCTTTTGCTCCAGAGCATGGCGCAGTGGTTGATCAACGTCGCCGTGGTCGCCGAGCCGTATTATGTCCCGCCCAGGAATGACTGGGTAGCGGACCTGGACGGCTTGGTGACCATAATTTCGTCGGCCGCCGCCGGTACCCCGCCC
Organism: Agrotis clavis; assembly: GCA_954870645.1. NCBI lineage: Eukaryota > Metazoa > Arthropoda > Insecta > Lepidoptera > Noctuidae > Agrotis > Agrotis clavis. The sequence goes on from OX940925.1 coordinate 10,265,602, forward strand.
CTCGATCGCGTACAGAGAGGGCGCGGGATTGTCGCAGCCCGGTTCGGGGAGATCGCCGTGGTAGGCGTTTATTTCTCCCCGAACCGATCTATCGCCGAGTTCCAAGACTCCCTAGTGGAGCTGGGAGACGTCGTCGTCGCCCTCGGTTCCCTCCCTGCGCTCGTCCTCGGGGACTTCAATGCCAAGAATGTGGCTTGGGGTTCCCGGTCCACGGATTATACGCGGGGTAGGATGCTCGAGCACTGGGCCCGGGCACAGGGCCTGGTCATCGAGAACCGGGGTTCTGTCCCCACGTGCGTGCGGATGCAGGGCGAGTCGGTGGTGGATGTTACGTTCGCTACCTCCGACCTGTCGCCGCGCGTCACCGACTGGCGCGTTGTGGAGGAGGTGGAGACCTATTCCGACCACCGGTATATCCGGTTCGACGTCTCCGCCCAGACCTCAGACGCGCCGGTCCCAAGTGGACGGAACCCAAGTGGTCCGCGATGGGCGCTGAAGCAGCTGGACCGGGAGCTATTCCTGGAAGCCTCGATCGTGCAGGCCTGGGTGTCACCACCGGACAGGCCTGTCGACATAAACGACGAGGCCGAGTGGTTCCGGGAGGCCATGTCGGAGATCTGCGACGTGGCCATGCCCCGGGTCCGGCAAGGACGCGCCCGGCGTCAGCTGTACTGGTGGTCGAGCGAGTTGGCAGCGCTGCGCGAAGCGTGCGTTGCCGCGCGCCGCCGGTACACCAGATTCCGCAGGCGCCGCACCCGACCTCCGGATGCGGCGGCTGTAGAGGCGGAGCTCTACGAGGGCTACAGGGCAGCGAAGACCGTCCTCCGCGACGAGATCTGGCGGGCCAAGGAACTGGCCCGCAAGGGATGCTGGAGTCTCTGAACGGGGACCCATGGGGCCGCCCCTTCAAGTGGGTACGAGAAAAGCTCCGCCCCTGGGCTCCCCCGTTGACACAGAGTCTCCAGCCTCAGTTCGTGGAGGACGTGGTGAGCGCCCTGTTCCCATCGCGAGGGGAGCATACTCCCCCGCCTATGGCTCCGTCTCCGACGGAATCTGACGGTGAAGCTGACGCAAACGCGGACCACAGCGACGACGACGTCTACGACGCTCCAGAGGTGACCGAGGTAGACCTGAGAGTGGCGGTACAGCGGCTCAAAGCCAAAAATACCGCCCCGGGACCCGACGGCCTGCCAGGGAAAGCCTGGGTCCTGGCCTCGGGGACTCTCGGGCCTCGACTGGGGGGGCTCTTTAGCGCATGCTTGGAGAGGGGCCGGTTCCCGCTTCGTTGGAAGACGGGGAAACTGGTCCTGATCCAGAAGCACGGGCGCCCTGCGGACTCTCCGTCCGCATTCCGGCCCATCGTGCTGCTCGACGAGGTGGGCAAGCTCTTGGAAAGAGTCATTGCAGACCGCCTCGCCGGGCACCTGAATCGGGTGGGCCCGAACCTGTCGGAGAGCCAGTTTGGCTTCCGCAGGGGGCGCTCGACGGTGGACGCAATCATGCGCGTGAGGGCCCTCACGACGGGGGATGCAGTGGCCCGGGGCAGGGTCGTCTTGGCGGTGTCCTTGGACATCTCCAATGCCTTTAACACCCTGCCCTGGAGTTGCATCAGGGAGGCACTCCGGTATCACCGGGTGCCGACCTACCTCCGTCGTATAGTCGAAGATTACCTGACGGACAGAGCCGTCATCTACCCCGGTCACCGGGGAGAATGGAACCGGCGAGAGATGTCGTGCGGTGTCCCACAGGGATCGGTCTTGGGACCGCCCCTGTGGAACATCGGATACGACTGGGTGCTGCGCAGCGACCTCCCTGATGGCGTCAGCGTAATATGTTACGCTGACGACACGCTCGTCCTGGCACAGGGAGAGTCGCACCAGGCGGCGGCCGACGTGGCGACGGAAGCGGTTGCGACAGTCGTTGATAGGGTCCGGCAGTTGGGACTCGAAGTGGCGCTGCACAAGTCAGAGGCCATGTGTTTTCATGGCCGTCTGAATGCGCCGCGGTCAGAGTCCCACATAACGGTGGGAGGGGTTCGCATCGGCGTCGGGAGGACGATGAAGTACCTGGGACTCGTCCTCGACAGCCGATGGAACTTCAGGGAGCATTTCCTGAGTTTGGCCCCAAGGCTGAACCGGGCAGCAGGCGCCCTCAGGCGACTCCTGCCCAATATCGGCGGGCCAAACACCTCCTGCCGGAGGTTGTACGCCGGTATCGTGCGGTCCATGGCCCTCTACGGGGCCCCCGTGTGGGCCCTGAGCATCCGGACGCGACCACAGAAGCTGGTCGCATGCCAGAGGGTCATGGCTATCCGGATGATCCGGGGATACCGCACGATCGCCGGCGAATCGGCCAACCTCCTTGCCGGATTGCTGCCCTGGGATCTGGAGGCGACTGCCCTCCAGCGCGTCTATGAGTGGCGCGTGGAGGCGCAGCGTCGGGGAGAATTCCCGCTGCCCCGACAAGTCGAGGCGCTGCGGGAAGAGGTCCGGCGCGATCTCAGGGCAGTATGGAGACAACGACTGTCGCAACCGAGGTTCGGGCACGCCGCAATCGCGGCGGTAAGACCCCTCTTTGAGGAGTGGCTGGAGAGACGTCACGGCGTCCTGACCTATCGGATGACGCAGGTCCTCACCGGACACGGAAGTTTCGGGAGGTTCCTGTGTCTGATAGGGAAGGAGGAAACGCCCGGGTGCCACCACTGCGAAGATCGCCCGGAGGACACAGTAGAGCATACGGTGCAAGACTGCCCAGCTTGGGCAGAGCACCGACGTGTCCTCACGGCGGCGATAGGCGGAGACCTCTCGCGCCCGGCATTGGTCGCAGCCATGCTGCGGGGCGAGACGGAGTGGGAAGCGGTCGCCTCCTTCTGCGAAGCAGTAATGCTCGTGAAGGAGGAGGCGGGCCGCGAGAGAGAGAGGACAGCGTCCTCCCTCCGCCCCAACCGCAGTGGTAGGCCCCCGCGGCGTCGGACGTCAGCAGACGATCTCCGGCCACCGTAGGCGCGGGCATGCGGGCAGCGAGTAAAGGGCAACTCGCTGCCCGACCATGGACCATGCCCGGGTCGACGGCGCGTTGTGTCCCACGCGCGCCTCAAAGAGCGTCAGCATAATGACGGGGCCCCCTCTCAGAGGGCCGAAGCCTACCGGGGTCGCGGGATTGTTTCATTACCGTGACCCCGGAACATAACAGGCTACTGAAGGACACCGTGGATTTTAGTCAGTAGAAGTCTGACAGTCCCTCCCGCCCTGCCCGGGGTTGGAGGACTCATTTGATGATTTTGCCACGTAAAAAAAAAAAAAAAAAAAAAAAAAGAGATTTTTTTGTAGTATGGCTCTAGAATAATTTTACTTACTACATACTAAACTATCTAGTGAGAGAATAAACAGATTTAAGAGTGGTTTAAAATTATCTAGTAACTGTCACTCTGTATTCCTTTTTAACTTGTCACAGTATTTTTAGACGTTCTTCAGTGAATAGGTAATTTCATGTGTTGTGAACGTAAGACCATTTTATGCAGTAACAAACCAATATAATTATTAATCAATACAAGAGGCCGAGTAAAAACTATTTCTGATTTAATTAAGTATAAACAATGTGAGAAATAATAATTATAATTGTAATTACATTAATACCCTTTCATTTGATACCCACATCATTGGGGTGGATTTCAAACAGCCAGTCCGCCATCTTGAATTTAAGTCACCTGACTATTTTTTTCGTATTCCTGACAGCAAACCTTTTCATTTGATACGCATATCATGGGGGTGGATTTTAAATAGCCTGTCCGCCATATTGGATTTAAGTCACGTGACAATTTTTTTTCGTATTCTTGACAGCAAACCCTTTCATTTGATACCCACATCATTGGGGTGGATTTCAAACAGAAAGTCCGCCATCTTGAATTTAAGTCACGTGACTATTTTTTCGTATTCCTGACAGCAAACCTTTTTATTTGATACCCATACCCATATCATAGGGGTGAATTTCAAACAGCCAGTCCACCATCTTGAATTTAAGTCACGTGACCATTTTTTTCGTATCCCTGACAGCAAACCCTTTCATTTGATATCCATATTATGGGGGTGTATTTTAAATAGCCTGTCCGCCATATTGTATTTAAGTCATGTGATTTTTTTTTCGTTTCGTTTATTTTTTTCTACGTTTTGGAGGAAGTTACTAGGAAGTTTCGATTCTTCTTCGGTCGACTCTTCTTCATTTTTCTTTCTTTTTAAATACTTGCGGATTTTTCGACGAAAACCACCAGATCTTTTAATTTGTTTCATCTTCTCCATTGCATAAACTCATCCAATTTAAATTTCTAGTGCAAATGCACTTAACTAAGCCACTTTTAAGGATAAAAACTCTAAAAACACGACTTCTCTATCAGTTTTCTAGACAAACTTAAAAATATCTAGTAAAGTATTTTATCTAGACTGAAGTATCTATAGAAAAAAAAGATAAGAGTACCATTAGCTAAAATAGAATATCTGTAGAAAGTTTTGTCTTTAAATATATCGTTTTATCTATAAAACCACTTCAAAATAGGTACCTTTAGGCTTTTTTAACTATTTGTAGAACATTTTATCTAGAAACATTCGTTATAACTATAAACGTACTTAAAATAAGTGTTCTTTAGAACAAATGCTCTTAAAATAATAAAGCTTTAGATAAAAAACTCTATAAGATTAAATGTTCTTTATCAAACCCATCTTTAGAAAGCCCGTATCTAAAGATTAACCCTGAATAGACAGTCTATAGACAGATTGGTTTTAAAACTTCCAGACTGTGTTACTTGGGTGGAATTGTTTGAATCCAATCACATAGAAAAGCGAAAGCGATCCGATAGTCTATGTGACTGGCTTCAAACAATTCCATACATTACAAACAAAAACGCTTCGCTTCGCGTTCACCGCGTCTGTCTGTTTGACAATAGCTTTACATTTTTTGAGAGCAGTGTAGAAGGGTTAGAGGAATCAAGAGAAAGTTGGCATTTTTTAGATTTTTTTTTCTTTGCATTTTGAGGGTGTGTTTTTAATGTTCAAAAAGTGCTGATAACCAATCTTATTGATTTATAACTAAATTCGAAGACACTATCCGTCGTACCACATACAGTTATACATCTGTTGAACACTTGTCTAAAAAAATTGTCAACTGCAAAAGGTTTTATATCAACAAAAGTTGATATAAGGGTTTATATCAACGTCAAATGCCGTTTTACAGTAGACAGTTATTTAGACAAGTTTTAGTTTTATCTTTTTGTGGCAAGACGGTATAAGTATTATGTAGCCATACACCATCCTGCCTATCGACGATCGATTTGACGCTTGCAATTGTTTTGTTGTATTTGATGGCATGACATGCCAATTTGATAGGTCATCAAATCGATTTGACACAACGTCAAATCGGCAGCAGTGATGCATTTGGCTATTATTCGGTGACGACAGCTACAATTTTATAAATTTGTAGCTATCGGTCACCGAATAATAGCTAGATCTAGCTATAAAGTTGCTAAGTTAGCATCGCTGCTGCAGATTTGAAGTTGTGTCAAATCGATCGTACGATAGGCAGTATGGTGTATGGTGTATATGGACGAACTGCCAATTTGAAACAATTGCAAGCGTCATACGATAGGCAGGATGGTGTATGGCTACCATTATACCAACCTGCATTGGATCTGCATGGTGTTTGGTTTTTTTTGGCCTCCGAGCCTATACGCAGGCGACTACTTCTAAAGCCGGGTCCAGACTGATGTAACCCGTAATGTAATCCACTGTGTAATGTAACGCGAATTCTAGGTGTGGATGGCACTACGAGCATAACATGTAACGCTCGTTTGCCGTCCACACTTAGAATTACAGCATAACTGGAAAATTCTCTACCATTTTGAAACTTTGATATCCTACTGGAATGTTCTGGTAATACGGTCGACATACCAGTATGTTCCTATGGCCGTTTGATGACGATTTGCTTCATGGAACACTGCTAACTATATATTGCAACAATGCAGCTGTTAGTACTGTTCCAGTTCCAAATTATTGTGGTTGCTATGCATGACTAAACTTGCAGTGTTTACGTTTGTGTACTACCGAACTCAATCTGTTGACGTAGATATTCTGAGATGCGATTCCACCGGTGTACGGCACTGTGCAGTAGTAATGTTTGCTCTGGTTGACTCACTCAAGCAAACACAAAAAAATCTGAGCAAACATTAAGTACGCGCACACCTGGATAATTTGTGCGCTCACACGTGAGCAGTAGGATCATTATTTTTGCGTGCACATTGCTAAACTCAGTTCGGTGAAAATGTTCACACGCACAAATGTGCTGCACTGTGCGCGTACTAAAGTTACGCGCAGCCTTGCAGGTCAGTAATAAAATCATATTCCCCTTTATATTGGTCTCAAAGTCAAGTCTATAAGTGAGTTTGTGCGGTGGAATTATTAAATTTGAATTATGCAAAGCCCGCAAACCAGTGGTATTTGAATTAAAGTCAAACCAAACAGATGAATTACTCGACTCAATTTGCATTTGTTACATCAAACGTTTCGATTAAAATTTCATTTGTAAAATGGAAATAGGTATTATTTCGAAGTCAGACGTACATAAAAGACGTAGGTGGTTTCGTAATGAAGATCTGGTTTTGTAATAACTGGCCTTCCATGACGTCTTAAATAAAATAAAATTTTACATTAGAAATCTCCCAATAGAAAAAAAAAACCTTACTGTACCTACAACACTCTTCTATTAATATTAATATTGAATAATGATTTACCAATACCAAATCCCCATTATCTCATGGAAACAGGTTAATATAAAAGCATAATATTTTATCAAATTAATTTTATGCGGGATTATGTAGATAGTATCGGTAGTTAGACCAAATGTTTGTATCGGGAACTATTTGTATGGCCAACGTTTGAACCAGCAGTGAAGAAAAAATCATAGAGTGGTCCAATTTCAAAAATTTTGGAGTCTTCGTAAAAGGTTACCGTTTTAGGGTGCCTTTCCACCAGAGATGTGCTATGTAGCTGTGCTGCGAGGATGTAAAAGCTGAGCTACGAAACTGTGTGATCGTTTCCACTGATACTACGCTATGTAGCGGTGCGAGTAAGATGTGCTATGAAGATGCGCCGCCACAAGGTAGCTGCGCTACTAAGATGCGACGCTCGAGCTATGCGATGTATTGATAGTAGGGAAGACGACCCATAGCACGTAGCCATAGCACGCATCCTTCCATATAAAAAACACGTTTTAGTTGAATCCGTTTCCACCAGTGCTGTGCTATGTAAACTAATGAATGTGATTGGTGATTGAACGTAGTATAGCACTTCTCTGGTGGGAAATCAGCCTTATGCTTTGGGTACGGAACTTCAAAAATCGCCACCACCACAGAAAAAATCGTTCTCTTTGAGAACACAAGATTCGGAACCCTTTTCGTTGAATCTTCCCATCTTTTCATTCAATCTGCCATTCCTTTCATTCTACACAGCACCCACCCATGTCAAATGCAACGCATTTTGACAGGCGTTTGTGCCTCAAAGTGGCCTCCGCTCACCTTTTATACCTCAACAATGTAATTTGCGCTGTCATTGTTGCTTATGTGTTCCTTTCAGGATCTGATGCAGGGAAACTTGTTCTTGGCTTATATTAGATAAGGTTTTTTATTTTATATTAGAGTGCTTACCCATGGCGCGATTGGACGCGTTTCGACCGATTCCAACTACAAGTGAAAATCAACCTAACCACTACGACATATGACATAAAACATGTTTATATCTACTGGTAGATGAAAAACAAAACACGATCGCTACGACGACGTCAAGTCAATCGAATTGCATCAATAACTAATAATCTAATATCTTTAAACGAGCAATTCTTGTATATTTATTTATATATAATCAGGATCTCGGAAACGGCTCCAAAGATTTTCATGAAAGTTACAGATTAGGCTCAGCTCAAGGAATCGATTTATCAAGCTCCCAGGTTCGAGAAAAGCTCGTTTCCCAAGATATAGACATTTTAAAAACCGAGCGAAGGTCGGTCAACCAGATATTTTCTTAGTAATGGTAGGATTTTCACTTGTAGTTGAAATTGGTCGAATCGCTTTGCATCGCGTCATGGGTAAAGTCCCTTAATGGGGAAGGCAAGTCAAAGATAATTGTAGATGGCGCCACCATAGCTTGTCCTAATCCGACCAATGACGTAGTACTATTTTGAAGTACTTTTAAGATTTGAACTATATTGAACCAATGACGATGCTTAGAACAAGCTATACTAGCGCCATTAGTTCCCCAGTTGCCATCCCCATTGGGTTTGCTTTTGACTCTAGTGCAGGTCAGAGGTGACTGAGCCAAAGCCTACGATGGAGCGAGCATACCCAGAACAAGCCTTTTCCCTGTAACTTTGAAGAGATTCGAGTTGTATACGATCGGGAACACCGACGAAGAAAGTGAGTGCCACTCTTTTGTTGTGCGCATTGTGAACGTAGATTAAAAGCGATTAGCGCCAATTGGTGGAATGGCAACTAGATTTTTTTTTTTTGTAAAAGTAAAGAAATAGGAGCAAATGTGCTACCAACAATATTTTCCACAGAATAGAAACAAAACTTTTTTTCTCTGCTAAACTATGCCTTTTAAACCTAGGCACTACAATTATGAAGACAACGATGAACAAAACGACAGTTTTTTATTTTTTATGTCTGAGGGCTTTGAGTAACTAAGTATGGATAGTGATTAATGACTGGCCTGTTGGTCTAGTGGTTAGGGCGTGGCCCCATGTCTCCGGCGCGGCGCCGTGCCGAGCTACGGTGCCGAGCTACGGCGCCGCCCGCCGGCGGGCGGCGCGGCGCCGTGCCGCGCTACGGCGTCGTGTACCGGCACGTACCCTATGTTCAGCAAGTGTATCCAAAGATAAAAATTACAGTTTTGATTTGATATGGACCGCGAAAGGCGTATCCTGGTCCTGTTGCTATTAAGACGACGAGAAATTAAAAAAAAATCAAAAACAAAGAAAATATTGGGTAAATCCATACCTTTCTATAATGAACCATGATGGAGACAATTTCAAGAGGAAATATGAAGCGCTGAAAAACTGTGGTGATGACAAATTTTACGAATATTTTAGAATGTCCGTATCAAGTTTTGAAGAACTGCTAACCAAAATAGCGCCTCGTATACAGAAGAAATACGTGTTCAGGAAACCTGTTGAGCCTATGGAAATGCTAGGCTTAACTATAAATGTGCGTACAGACCATGTAACAATGTTATATAACATTGTTATATAACACTACAAATGTATGTAAAATGTTATATAACAATGTTATATAACACTAGCTGACCCGTGCCCACTTCGTTGGGCAGTATTTCGGCTAATATGTATGATATCTTTATAATTTAGCCTATAGCACTCACGGATAATGTAGCTTTCTACCAGTGAAACAATTTTTTAAATCGGTTCATTACTTCCGGAGATTACCCCCTACATACAAACTTACAAACATACAAACTTACAAACATACAAACTTACAAACAAATGTTACCTCTTTATAATATTAGTATAGATGACCACACTATGAAAAATGTTATATAACAATGTTATATAACATGTTATGTTACATAGTCTGTACGCACCGTAAGGTAAGAAATAAAAGAAATTATTTTAACTTATCTATTCTTATCATAGAATTTTTTTTTTGATGTAGACATACGTATGACTACATACATACATATGTATACACTAGCAACAGGAACAGGATACGTCTTTCGCGGTCCATATCAAATCGTAACTGTAATTATTATCTTTGGATACACTTGCTGAACATAGGGTACGTGCCGGTACACGACGCCGTAGCGCGGCGCGGCGCCGCGCCGCCCGCCGGCGGGCGGCGCCGTGGCTCGGCACGGCGCCGCGCCGCTCGCCGGCTTGCGGCGCCGTGACCCGGCACGGCGCCGCGCCGGAGACATGGGGCCAGGTCCTTAGTGACCCTGACTGCTATGCCGGAGGTCGTGGGTTTGATTCCCACCCAGGACAAATGGTTGTGTGATGAGCACGATCATTAATTTGTTCTGTGTCTGGGTGTAATTTATCTTCTTCTATACTTATAATAAATCTGTAGAGAGGTCAATTCTGTACATGAAATATATTTCCAAAATAACTATCAGGGGGTGATTAGGGATCGATACTGATGCCAAAAATGCAATTAATAAAATTATTGTCTGTCTGTCTGTCTGTCTGTCTGTCTGTCTGTCTGTATAACCGTTATAGAAACAAAAACTACTCGACGGATTTTGACGAAACTTGGTACAATTATTTTTCATACTCCTGCGCTGGTTATAGTATACTTTTCATCACGCTAAAGTCAATAGGAGCAGAGCAGTGAAGGGTAATGTTAGGAAAACGGGAGAAGTTACTCCATACACGCTAATCTTCGGAACTACTGGACGGATTTGTTTGTTTTTTTTTTTGTTGTATACCTACTTATTAAGTCTGGGCAATATATAGGCTATAATTTATCTTGGAAACTTGAACACCTGATGCAGAACTGCAATAGATCAGCTAAACTATAAGAGATACAAAAATAGCGCCATAGCAAAAATTGTTCCGCGTGATGAGCATATTCTGCTGAGAAAATAAATTTGAAGATATAGAACACCTGCTGTGGAACTCCAAGAGCCCAGCTACACTATTACATATACAGTAATGACGTCTTAGCAAGAGTTGTTCAGCCTGATGAGCACTTCCTGTTGTCGTATAAAAACTGAAGATCTGGAACACCTGATGTGGAACTCGAAGAGCCCAGCTACACTATAACATAATATATAGGAATGACGTCTTAGCAAGAGTTGTTTAGTCTGATGGGCATTTCCTGTTGACATACAAAAATGAAAGATCTGGAACGTCTAGAATAGTCATGCGCGTCCCGTTATTTTCCCGTCCCCAGGCTCTAAGAATTCGACATCATACGTTTCAGATCTTCGATTTTGACGACCCCAGTCGCTGGCATAAGCAACAGGATCCGCGTACGAAGTCGCTGGCAGAAGCTAGTCTATAATATGTATGTATTTAGAAATATATAAGTATGTTTATCAGTTGTCTAGTACCCATAACACAAGCTCTGCTTAGCTTGGGACTAGATGGCGTTGTGTGATAGTTGTGGAATATTATTATATTATATTATTATTATTATTAATAAGTACAGACGCCAGCAGGTCAACCTACCCGAATCTGTCAAAGTTTACCAATCGAACATTAACCCGCCACTTTTATGATAAAGTTGAAAATGTATTAGAGAATTTTTACAGATTGTGGTAGGTTGATGTGCGTGTTATGGCGTCTGTACGTCTAGATGTCCGATGGTAAAAGGGGGCCGGTGGGATAAAATCGTAAAGATCATGCACATACTCTCCGTCTATAGAAGATCGACAAGCAGATGCGATCACAGGTACGGTGATGATTCAAGTTGTGAAACTTGGCATCCACCAGTTTTACGTCGCCAATAGCCCGTTGCTCTGCGGTTTGATGATAGAAAATAAATGTTGGTATTGGTATGTTGTTAAAATTGAATCAGTGTTTGTTGAGATGTCAGATATCACCGTGTACAACAACCACTTATCACATATGAAAGACCAACCAAAAACTGCTCTAAAGCATGCAAATAAAGCTTCAAATCGCTTGACAAGAACCAAAAATAACCTCGACCTTGAACGAAGTCCATTATCCCTTAACCCCGTCTTTATCTACCCTCTATACCCCGAATATTTTTGTTTTCACCCCATCATTAATATTTTACCATAACATGGGGCTGCTGGCATCCTACTAACCTCCATTCTCATCAATCATCGGCTTTCAAAACATGCCTTCAACCAAACTGCTTATCTTGCCCAACTTAATTCGAATCTCAATCTTAACGTAACAGATTTAGAGGCCATATTTGTTTGAGCCAGTAATATTTATCATATTACAATTTTATTATGGGGTAGTTTGTAAAGTGATTACAGCACATATTTTGGTTGTTCTATGGTAAACAAGCAACTAATAGATCGTTAATTTAGTGCTGAATAATACCAGTAAATAATGTAAAATACTTGAGTAAAAGAAAAACTTCAAAGGACAGAAGATATTTTTGTATTTTCGTTCAAATATTTGACCTTTTACTCAATTAGAGAAAGTGCGTAGGTTAGGTCCGAATAAGGAAGACGTTATTTTCCTTTATTTTGTTAAAAGAAAAATAGTGAAATCATCATAATCAAATGAGGCGCACGTGGAACATGACACGCTGTCGACTTGGACTTGGTCCTTGATCAGACGGAGAGATAACTATAAGAGCCATTACGCACTATCGACTGGTTTCCAGCGACTCAGTTTCTCGGCGAACAAGTGCGTGAACACTTATTTGAACTAATGAAAGTCACAGTCACTGTCGACCAAGATGCCGGCGACCAGTCGACAGTGCGTAATTAGCCTTACTTGCCCACGGTGGTCGGAAATAACAAGGATAACACCGTCTGTTGCTTCTCAATCGATTTCTATGATCACATAGGATATCTGGGTTAAAATATGGGTTATTTTATCCCAGTACTACGTTCCTCTAAGATAATTTCCTACCTTCAAGTAAGCCAAGCCGCGGACAAAAGTTAATTCACAATATCACCATGTACAATCGACAAAGTTGAATCATGACCCACCATAAGCTTATTTTCATACAGACTTTCAAATACAATTAGGTCCACATTCGCGTAAACATACATATCCACTAGCGACCCGCCCTGGCTCTGCACGGGTGCAATCTTTATAATATTATTAAAATTGCGACTATAATTTGAGATTTAAACTATCCTATCTCTCAAGTTGGATCGAACTGCACATGGTGTGCGAATTTTATTATAATCGGTTAAGTGGATTAGGAGTCCATTGAGGACAAACATTGTGACACGAGATTTATATATATTAAGATGGTAACGACTTTGACCTTTGTCAATTTGACGGATTCAAACGATTTATTGTCAAAATGGGTCATGATTCAACTTTGTCGATAGTACATCAAAGAATGTTAGCAAAACATATTGACAAGGGGATTATTGACCGCTAAAAGGGATGTCAATCCCACAGAAATAATCCCACTATCACAATAAGAAACATAAAAGACTAAGATTATTATTTCCAAAATCCCTGTTCCAAAATAAAGAATATCTTTGTTTATTTTCAAGTCCACCTATACACGGACTGAAAGAAAGAAAAAAAACTTGAGAGGTGTCAAGGGACACCCGGATGGAACGAGGTTACTGTATACACTCAACAAAAATAATCGTCGCGACTCTACTCCAGTCCAGTCCAGTCCGGTCCGGTCCGGTCCGGTCCAGCCCAGTCCAGTCCGGTCCGGTCCGGTCCAGTCCGGTCCGGTCCGGTCCGGTCCTGTCCGGTCCGGTCCGGTTCGGTCCGGTCCGGTCCAGTCCAGTCCATTCCATTCCATTCCAAACATTCCAATGGTAATAAACACATTCCGGTCCGGTCCGGTCCGGTACGGTCCGGTCCGGTCCGGTCCGGTCCAGTCCAGTCCAGTCCAGTCCATTCCATTCCATTCCATTCCAAACATTCCAATGGTAATAAACACATTACCCTCCTTTGCGTCGCGCAGTCCCTATTGGTCGGTTGCCCCGCCATTAGTGGCGTCATTCTGGGCGCGTTTTATTAAAAATACTTTTAAGTAAATATTATAGCGCACACGTTTTACATATTACAATAAATTTTAATATAATTTTATCTTCTCAATATAATGCACTTCACTTTTCCCTACACACATTTCTAATAGTTTATGTTATTTAACTATTTTATTTATTTATTTATTTTTTGTTTTGCCTACCCTCGTCCGTGTGTCACTGCGTGGTGCCAACTGAAAACCAGCGCTGGGTGTCTTTTTCGCCCAGCATATGCTGAGTTGGTACCCTTTTGGTGTGGACATGCTCAGCAAAATTCTTGTTGTATTTTTTTGAATTTTATTTTTTACTATGTCTGTGTGTGTGTCCATTATCAAATAAATGTTTTTCTATTCTATTCTATTCTATTCAGTCGGATAAAAGTGTCGTGACAACTTTTCGTAAGAATTTCCGTCCAGCCCCCTTTCACAACTCGCGATAAGAAACTTCGTTCCAAAAACGTTTATTGACACATGCCATAATTAAGTACACACAACATAAAAAAAACCAAATATGACTGCTCGAGTAGTTAGCCAGTGATCAACATACACGGACCGCTCGAGCAGTTAGACAGTGATCAACATACACGGACTGCTCGAGCAGTTAGCTAGTGATCAACATACACGGACTGCTCGAGCAGCTAGCTAGTGATCAACATACACGGACTGCTCGAGCAGTTAGCTAGTGATCAACATACACGGACTGCTCGAGCAGTTAGCTAGCGATCAACATACACGGACTGCTCGAGCAGTTAGCTAGTGATCAACATACACGGACTGCTCGAGCAGTTAGCTAGTGATCAACATACACGGACTGCTCGAGCAGTTAGCTAGTGATCAACATACACGGACTGCTCGAGCAGTTAGCTAGTGATCAACATACACGGACTGCTCGAGCAGTTAGCCAGTGATCAACTTACACGGACTGCTCGAGCAGTTAGCCAGTGATCAACATACACGGACTGCTCGAGCAGTTAGCCAGTGATCAACTTACACGGACTGCTCGAGCAGTTAGCCAGTGATCAACTTACACGGACTGCTCGAGCAATTAGCCCACTGGCTAATTGCTCGAGCAGTCCGTGTAAGTTGATGTGTTGGATGAGTTGAACTGCTCAAACAGGTCATGTTTGTTGCTCACTAGCAACAAACATGACCTGTTTGAGCAGTTAGACCAGCCGTACACGGACTGCTTCAAGCAGTTATGACCGACTGCTTGAAGCCGCGACCGCGCGGTGAACTATAGCCATTCATTCGCTGCCGTACACACGACTGCTTGAGCAGTCGCGACCGCTTCAAGCCGTCAACTACATGATGAAATTCCATCGTGCTGTCGACTGCTCGCGAGCAGTCGCGAGGCATACACTGACTGCTCGAGCCGTCGGCGGCTCTAGAGCAGTCGACAGCTCTACGACCTCTCCCTCCCTTAATTCCAAAATTGGATGAACCCAAAATTTTCTCTTTTGACGTCGCCGCCGTCGTCTCCGCTTGAACAGAAGCAGCAAAAGCAGTGCTTCCTCGTCAGAATCCATGACTAGACTGCGGTAGAAATTCAACTGCTCGAGCGGTTGGAAGAGACAGCTCGAGCAGTCAACAACCGACTGCTCAAGCAGTCAACGCCGACCGCTCGAGCGGTCCGTGTACGTCGGTCAGCCGTTAACTGCTCGAGCAGTCCGTGTACGCCCGCCCTTAGTCAGTGATCATACACGGACTGCTCGGCCAGTTTAAGTAAAATACGGAAATCTTGTGTTAAGGCCCCCAATACGGTTTTTTTTCTATAGCATAAGTTGCATCATGAGCAATGCCAGGCTAATTGTGTTGAAATATTGCCTTGTAAAGACAAGTTTGAAGTAGTATCTATTTTGTTTTATCTGGAGTACTTAAAGGTTTTGAATTAGTAAATAAGAGAGATCGTGTGCCTTTCAAGTGATAGAAAAAACCATCCAACTTTGTATACCATCTCACAATCAATTATTGTTATCTACACTGTAAGCCCTCCTGAGCTTCAAAGAACATGACAAAAGCCGAAAAAAATCCCTGCGTTTATTGATGTCAATATTTATGACAGAGAAGGATAAAGAATAAAGGTAACGATATGTCCTGAAACTCGTACACGTGGCAATTTCTTTTTATCAAAATATTTTCCGCTTCAGGCATGACTTATATACTCCAAGTCTCCCACGTATGATTTTTTTCCTGTTGGAGGTCACAGTATTTATGTATAAGCACTGCATCGTACCGACTTTACTAGTTTTTAAGGGCTTTTTTACATGCATTTTTTTAGTTTAAAAAAACTTTTTAAAAATAAAATTTAACCGCCTTCAAAAACAACCACAAAAAAGGGTAAAATAACCTACAATCAAATTAACTTTTTGCCACCGACTTCCGAAAGATAAGTTAATTTGTTTGTAGGTTATTTTACCCTTTTTTGTGGTTGTTTTTGAAGGCGGTTAATTTTTTTTTTTAAGTTTTTTATTTTACTCTTTTTAGTTTAAATATTCAACCCAAATTCGTGTCAAATACATCATTTTCTTACATGTGCACTAGAATTTTGTAATCCGTGGCACCGGTATTAACATCGCTCATGTACACATGCTAATAAAATTCCCTATCTCAATAACTGCTGAACAGATTTTGATGAAACTTGCAGTATTCCCTAAGGTGAACGATCCCTAGTACAACAAAAAAGAAAAATTTTGAAAATCGGTCGACAATTGGCAGAGTGATCGCGTAACAAACACGCAAAAAGTAATGTCATCCAAGTAGCCGAAATCAATAAAAATGCTCACAAAATAGAAAGTACTGAACCAAATTCGATGAAATTTTTATGGGACCACACTGCAAGTATATTGCATCGAACAAAAAAAGAATCACACTAATCGGACTAGAAACCTCGGGGTAATCGATGTACATACAGAAAAAAACAAAAAAAAAAAAACATACCGACCGAATTGAGAACCTCCACCTTTTTTTGGAGTCGGTTAAAAATACAAACAGCCTGCGACGCATTGTACGAGAAATGAGAAAATGTGATCTCCTGCCAAAATATGTTTCAAAAGAAGAATGAAACCTTATGGAAAGTTTTAAATCCAGTGACGAACAAACACTTTAGTTTTACAAGGTATGATTGCTTTAGATCAGAAGTCAACAAAAGTCTTATTTATTCTAGCTGTAGGTAACTGGTTGTAATTTTCCATGGTTTTAAATAAAACACTAGTTTTTACTTAACTCTGTTGAAACAATAAACCCTTAGGCTAGTTGTTTGATCAAAAGTAAAACTAAAAATTAATTAAAATTTTCACAATTTAGATCCATTTTTCAAAAAATGAAAATTTATTTTAACTAATAATTTGCTTGACTACTGAACAAACAACAATATTTGTTAAATCCTAAACAAATCATAGCAATTTGTTAACAATGGTTAGATTTAGATCAAACAACTTGCCCTAACTCGCCCAAAATTTTAAACATTGAAAACATTAGATCAAAAATGAAAGAAGGTACTGAAACCTTAAGGGCTCATGTATACGATGCCGCCGCCGCACCGCCATCGCTCCGTCACCGCGCCCCTTAGCTGTGTATACCTTCGTGACTGCGCCGCCGTCCGCGTCGGACGAAAATCAAACCTAACAAAGACGGCGCGGTGGCAGCGCGATGGCAGCGCGGTGTTGGCGTACTCGCGAAGGCTTACACATAAGGCTGCGTCTCCACTGAGGCGGAGCGGATCAGAGCGGAGGGCGATTCACCAATCACAAAGCTTGAAATCCACATCTCTTCTCCACTCAAGCCATATGATTGGTGAATCGCACTCCGCTCTGCTCCGCTCCGCCTCAGTGGAAACGCAGCTTTAAAGCGGCGCGGTGGTGGAGCGGTGGCGGGCGGCGGCGGCGCGGTGGCGGAGCGCTGGCTGCGCGGCGGTGGCGTGGCGGCGGCGTCGTGTACATGTGCCCTAAAGAGCTTATGTCTCTGGTGCATAAGCATGAATCGAATCACACTTCTGCTCCACCTTTTACATAAAATAATCCCAGGACAAAATTGCAAAGACGTTCAGGTGAGGTGACTATAAAATACAGAACATTGAACTAAGTGGTCGTAATTTAAAAGAATTCTGTCGAAACTGCACTTTGCTCGATATGGTGCCAAATTTCAATTTTCATTGATAACAAACGCGATTTCACGTGAAAAGTTTTGATCGCTTCGTCTGACGCGCAAGATAGGAGCTGATATTATATTGTTTGATTTTTATTTTGAACGGGCTTATCTCGGGAAGTACTAGATCGAATTGAAAAAATATTTTTTTGATGGATAGTTCACTTACCGAGGAAGGCTATAAAACACATCACGCTACTACCAATAAGAGACTATCAGTGGGAATGAAACCACGGGGAACCGCTATGCTAAGAACAACAGGTCTACGTGATGCTACGGCGTAGCTCTTGTTATCGCTACGCTTACTACGCCGTAGCGGTAAACACCGACTGTCTCGTTCACATGTTTTGTGTAAAATCATCAAATGAGTCCTCCCACCCAGGACAGGACGGGAGGGACTGTCAGACTTATACTGACTAAAATCCACGGTGTCCTTCAATAGCCCTTTACGTTCCGGGGTCACGGTAGATCGTTAGTCCCGCGACCCCGACAGGTTTTCATCTTCTTAGGAGCCCCGTCAGAGTCTTAGTAATTAATTGGGTCCGGTTTTACCCTTTGGGAAGGAGTAGAGAACCCAATAAAACGACCATTACATATTCAAGCACTCTTAACATTAAGAGTCATCCGAGTAAACAGGATTCCCGGATCTTCTTATCTCCTGGTATCCAAAGTTACGTATTTTCTTACAAACGGTTACATTGTCAATTCAGGGACATTGTTATTAAGTATACAGTATGGCAACTTGACTTTGTACATTGTATGTACTCTCAAGTACCGACTTCTCAAAGTCGGTCTTGACTGTCTGTCAGTTGAGCTATTTGACTTGCTTTGTCTATGTTCATTGAGTATTTGCCGACAACTTGTTAAGAGAAAGGACAATGAGACGAATACTGATTTCACAATGTGGGTGTTACACGCAACGTCAATACACTTGATTCGATTAGAATACAGTATCTAATTCTTTTCTTTTGCCGGTATCAGTATTTTACATGCAACGACTGCCTATCGGACCTCCACAACCCAGTAACTGGGTAATACGTTACCCCATAGTAAAACTGGTTGGCAGACTTTAGAGCTTCTAACTGACAGTAACGACTGCCAAAGAGCTACAAATGACAGCCGGAACCAACGACTTTACGTGCTTTCCGAGGCACGGAGGAAACTCGCTATGACAGATGGTCACCCATCCATAGACCAACCTCGGCAAGTGCGGCTTAACCCGGAAGATCGGCCTGTGCGGCTATAATTATTTAGCCACTAGCAACAACATAACATGCATTGAATTTGCACCTCGGTTTGATTCTCGGAGAGAACAAATATTTATTATATCCCAGACCCGGACCAACTAATTATGGATCATACAAATATTTTTTTGCGCCTATTGAAGGAAGCCTATTGAAGGAACACCGTGAATTTTAGTTAGTAGTGTGGCTTTCCACCAGAGATGTGCTATGTAGCTGTGCTGCGAGAATGTAAAAGCTGAGCTACGAAACTGTGTGTCTGTTTCCACTGATGCTACGCTATGTAGCGGTGCGTGTGAGATGTGCTATGAAGATGCGCCCTCACAAGGTAGCTGCGCTATGATGCGCAGCTCGAGCTGTGCGGTGCGGTGTATTGATAGTAGAGAAGATGACCCATAGCACATCCTTAGCACGCCTCCATAGCACTCAGCAATAGCACGCATCCTTCCATATAAAAAACACATCTTAGTTGAATCTGTTTCCACCAGTGCTGTGTTATGCAAACCAAAGAATATGATTGGTGGATATCAAACGCCTCCGCATCAACGGAGCATAGCACATCTCTGGTGGAAAATCAACCTTACATATTCCCTTCCGCTCCAACGAGGAGGATTAATTATGTGATTTTACCTATTTAAAATAACAGACTTAAAAAAAAACCTCTCTGTTCTGAGCTAGTATGGACACATCCACTTCATGCTTGTCTAGGCATAACAATCTAATACCAACTAATATTTAATACGTTAGTACCACCGTGGCTCGCATGACAATTACCGCTGATTAATCACGCGCTAAGCCCGGACAATTCAATTAGTCGGTACTGGAAACAGGTGAGAATGGCTTAATTTAGCTTCGAAGCTAAGGTCATTAGTAGTGTTCTAATGATGCTGGGTTTGAGTATCGGCTTAGTAAGGGTTATTTATTAAATAATCAATTAAATACATAATATACAATGACAAAAGTCTATGACGTCGGGGATAGGGCGATACGCCTCAAGTGGAGTTGTTCAGGGCATCTGGCTAGATGCAGAGATGGCAGATGGAGTAAGTTTTTTACCGAATAGTGGCCAAGGCTCGGCCAAAGAAACCAGGGCCGCCCAAAAGCCCGTTGGGTTGACGACATCGTCAAGATAGCGGGGAATAAATGGATAAGAGACGCTCAGAACCCAGATATATGGCAACAAAAGGGGGAGGCCTATACCCAGCAGTGGGTGATCCCGGGCTGATATTATGGAGATGATGATGATATAATTACCAAATGGGACGGGGCATTATATGTCTGTGGCATGCCAGACAAAGAATGGCACAAAAGTGGTGCCCTGAGACAGTGAGAAAGGGACGCGGCAGGCCGCGACCCAGGTAGCAAGTGACGTCGGCGACTAAAAAATGACGACATTCTTAAGTCAATTTAGGGTCACCACAGTTACGTCATTATTGTACGTCATACTTACGTACTATTATAGTACTGTACTGTACGTACTGTATAGGTCATAAATGATACCTCCTAACAACGTCATTTTACAGTCTGTCCCTTATTAGTCTAAATCTACCCTCAGGTTGACGACTGTTGTATGACATATCTGGTCCTAAAGTGACCCAAAGAGCTAAAGATTGGTAAAAGAACAGTTTATGGAATGCATCTGACTGACATAATTCCACGAGTGAAGTCGACCACCAACATAGCGAATATTATGGGCAAATACTAATCATTATAACAAGGATTTGTATAGCCGGTACATTAGTCCAGTCAACGAGGATTTTTTTGTATGAAGACTTTCGAAAAATTCCTCCGGCGCTGAAATTTGGCATATGATGAGAATAGGTGATACAGATTACAGATGCACAATAATCCAAAAAAAATTTAGCCTAGAAGTTCCGTTTTTTTTATCTTAACATGAAAATTGCTTATAACTCTCTATGAAAAATTCCTCAGCCTCAAATTCTTTTTGTATTTGTTTAAATGTATTAGTTAGAATAGGAAAGTATAAAAATCCAACAAAATTTCGATTTCAGTGTCACTCCAAATTAACTTTTTACATAACGCGCTCTAACTTCTAGTGAAAAATTGCTCAGCCGATTTTTATTTTTTTATGTGATTTCTTATCTTTAAATACGTAGGTTTTGTTACGTAATCCAAAACTTTTTCCTTTTTAAACAACATTATTTGATGTCAAATCAATCAAATAATGACGTGTGAAAATGAAAAAGGTAACAAACCTATGTATTTAAGGATAAGATAACACATAAAAATATAAAAAGCGGCAGAGCAATTAGTTACTAGAAGTTACAGCGAGAACGGAATCACAGCGATCAATATTTATTTAAAGTTTCGAAAAATAGTACCGCCTAGCTCGATAGATGGCGTTGTAGTCGAAATAGAAGTCGCTATGGTTTCGTTACCGCCGATAGTATAAGGTCTGAAGAATTAATTTTGTTTTGTTGAGAAGTTATTGAGAGCAATGCATCGGTACAGTGAATAGGAGTGTCAAGTTTACCAGTGTTAACAGTGTTCCAATAACAACCCACTCCAAAGAGACCTGCGGATTTATACATGGTTTTGCACGTCATTGGCTGCCCTAATATGTACGGCCCAGTAACGTCCCTATGAATTCAGTATATGATGTCACTCCAACGTCAGTGGCTGCCCTAATACGTACGGCCCAGTAACGTCCCTATAAATTCAGTATATGACGTCTCTGTAACGTCTGTAAACTGACGTCTTGAGGCTGCGACAAATTGACGACATCTGATGGGACCCCCCGACGTCAAGACATGACGTCTCTCACGTCGAGCAGTACCGTAAACTGACGACATAATGACGTAAAAATGCTACCTGGGGAAGGAGATGACAAGACGAACTAGAAGGAGGACGCACAGGAGGCACAGGAGTGGAGGGAGGGCTTTGCCCACAAGTGGTTCAGTCCAAAAGAAAACATCAGTCCCTTGAGGGGTAAGATCCACCTCCTGGCAGTCCGGCCCGGGCAATGGTATTACAGGCTACCTGTAGAGTGATCTTGGTGGTTGGCCTCACCAGGACCGCCTACCTCGCAACCAACATCCTGCCCGAATTTCTTCTGGGTGAGCTTGCTCCATCCTAGGTCTCATTTTTTTCGCTAGATTGAGGCCAAGAGCATAACCATACACGCAGAGAAATGTCTAGCTACCTATACGAGAACTTCTGGTTGCAACCGTGACAGCAAGACTCACTAGTTGACATTACAACATTTCTAGTAATAAAAACTAAGTAAGTAGTAGAGATAACAAGGACTTAGGACTACTAGAAATTTTGTAAAGTCAACTAGTGAGTCTTGCTGTCACGGTTGCAACCAGAAGTTCTCGTATACATTTCTCTGCGTGTAGAAAGCGTAGTGAACAACATAAAACGTAGTAAACGTGGTCCTAGAACTGAACTAAGTGACCTACGAGTACGTGGGCACGCTTCTTCCCACCCTGTATAGAGCAAAAGAGACTCTCAGACTCGTACTGACTAAAATCCACCACGATCTTTCAATTTTCGTTTCAGGGTCACAGTTACTTTTTTAAGCAGTCGAAGTCCCACAAACCCGACAGGTTCAGTTTACTGACAGGTCCTTGAAGCGCGAGTAGAAAACTACCCGCCGCCCTTCGAACCAGCCCCCCTAGCCAAGTCACAACAAGTCGCAAACGATAATAGTAAACGCTCGGTACTCCCCAATAGATTTTCAACTTTATAGCCCAGAGCCTAAAGTTGAAAATCTATTTAAGATTTTTGAGCGTTAGCGACAGGCAAGATCGAAAACGATAAGCAATCTTCACTAGATCTTCAACGTTATACCCAAGCACATAAAGTTGAATATCTATAATAGTGCGAGAGCCGGCTGCAAAAATACCTACCTTATCGGCTACCCCAATAGGCTATGTATAGATCGTTAACCGACACCTAAACACGTAAAAAAAATCAGGTCTGCCAGAGCCGATCCTGCCGGGTCATAGAAATAATCGAGATTTTTTGACGTAATTTTTTTGTAAAAATTACGTCATAAGATACCCGAATGAAAGTGCTGGCAGCAGTTAACCATTGATTAGTTATGTAAAAAAAAGTGGGTCTGCCATTGCGCACCTTGCCGGAAGTACTTGGCAGACCCCTAAAATATGCCCTTCTGAAACACTAAACCTACCTCATCGAGTACCCGGATGGGACCAACGCTAAATAATAACCAAGATGCCTCTGATAATGGATCAAAAGGTCTGCCAGGTCTAAGCTTGCCGGAACTTAGAGTTCAAAGCATTTGAAGTTGGTAGGGAGCATAATTTCACCTGAAGTCAACATAACATTTAACATTTAAAATAACATTTTTTAAACATTATTTTGTTTCTAATTTCATACAAATTTATGTTTTTTTTTTTTTTATCAAAACATTAAATAAAACAACAAGTGTAGAGATAAAAGATGTACATTCAAAATTTAGCAACAATCACTACGAGTTCAATATCATGCTTACAACTATCAAAACAAGTCAACGCCTAATCAACCTGACCACCACCAGGATCTTTCTAGTCCACCGAAATCAGGTCAAAGTTTAAACATTAATGGTTAGGTTGACTAGCCATTTACTGTCAATACCTGAGTAGGTACGATAACTGTATAAATTAAAAAAAGACGAGTGTTTGTGTGTAGTTTCAGTGAACGAGATCAACGACGGGCTAGCGGAAACTGTCCTCACGGTAGGGTCAATGTTTTTTAGACCCTGCCGTAAAGATAGACCTCAGAAATTGACCGAGCAAACCTTAAACCTCATGGCTGAACGACGCTTGCTACAGTTGCAGTCTTCCGATGATGTTAAGTCATATAGGCGGCTCAATAGACCTATATCTAAGTCCTTGCGACACGATCTGCGTCTCTTTAATACGAATCGTGTTAGGGCGAGGCCCCACTAGTGCGTTGCGCTGCGTTGCGACGCGTCGTCGCATGGGGCATGTCATAAAAAATGAAGGAAAAACCGACGCAGCGACGACGCAACGCAGCGCAACGCACTAGTGGGGCCTCGCCCTTAAAGAGACCATACAGCGAAACCAAGGCTCTAAAGTGAAGTGCTTGTATAATAACGCCACCGCAATCGCAACGTCCGAGTACAGGAGCAGAGCACGAAGGCGATTCCAGTGAGAAGAGGCGTAAGACAGGACGTTATCTCCCCGAAACTGTTTACTGCCGCAATGGAAGACGCCTTCAAGCTTCTGGAATGGCAAGGACTTGGCAGCAACATCAACGGCAAATGCTAGTACATCACTCACCTTCGGTTTGCCGACTACATCGTAGTCATGGCAAAGTCAATGGAGGAACTCAGCATGATGCTCGATAGCGTTGACCGAGTTTCACAACGGTTGGGCTTAAAAATTAACATGGACAAGACGAAAATTATGTCAAATGCCATGCCTACCCCAGTCTCTGTTGGAAACTCGGTACTCGAAGTTGTTGAACATTATTATCTACTTAGGACAAGACAGTAGTCTTATTAGGCAGGTCCAACTTCAAGAAAGAGATCAACCGCCGAATCCAACTCGGTTGGGCAGCGTTCGGGAAACTACGCAATGTCTTTTCGTCCGACATACCTCAGTGCCTCAAGACAAAAGTCTTCAACCAATGTGTATTACCAGTGATGACTTACGGCACCGGAACGTGGTCTTTCAGTATCGGCCTCATCTCAAAGCTCAAAGTCGCTCAACGAACTATGGAGAGGGCTATGCTCGGTATTTCTCTGCGTGATCGAATCCGAAATGAGGAGATCCGTAGAAGAACTAAAGTCACCGATATAGCCCGCCGGATTAGCAAGCTGAAGTGGCAATGGGCAGGCCATATTGCTCGCAGAGCTGATGGCCGATGGGGTCGAAAGGCACTAGAGTGGAGACCACGGACTAGCAAGCGCAGCGTAGGACGTTTACCAACAAGATGGAAAGACGACCTTATAAAGGTCGCCGGAAGACGCTGGATGCAGATCGCTTCCAACCGGTATATTATATATATGTGGAAATCTAAAGGGGAGGCCTATGTTCAGCAGTGGACGTCCTATGGCTGATGAGAAAGATCCTGGTGGTGGTCAGGTTGATTAGGCGTTGACTACCTTTCGGCGTTCCCGATGATTTACGCAATAACAGGTTCTACACTCGGAAGCCTGCTTAGTTTCCTAAACCTACATATAGGGTGACTGGTAATTAGTGTACGATACTTAAACACGTGATTGTGCTCATGATAACCAACAACTTTTACTATAGGAAAAAACCTGAAAACGCAAAAAAAAATCAGCTGTTCAGTACATTTATGTTTGCTTAATGTACTGAACAGCTGATATTTTTTTCACGATTTCAGGTTTGTTCCCATGGTAAAAGTTGTTGGTTATCATGAGCACAATCACGTGTTTAATTATCGTATACTAATTACCAGTCACCCTATACAGGGTGTCCCAAAACTCAACGTCAAGCTGAAACGGGGTGACAGGATTGATCATAACAATCACGAGAAAAATCTGAAAAAAAATCTATCCCATGCAGTTTGAAAATTATGGGAATTTTAAGAAAATCCTAGAAATTTGATCAAACTGTACCATTTTTCGGTTATTGTGGTTTTTCTTTTTTATTTTTGTTCATTTGAACTTTGGAAACGTAATCCTAAATAACATTTCTAGAATCCCAATAAAAAATAATGACACAATTGCCTCAAGTTTCCGAGAATTGAGACTATTTGTTTAACTACGAATTTAAAATTTTCAACATCCGTCGACTTTGACAGTCCCTCCTTTAAAAAAAATGTCCTAGAGTGCCTTGGCAAGTGGCATTAAAAGTTGGCGCATTTAATCAGAATTCTAAAATGGTACAATACTTGTTAGTTCCATACAATAAAAAAGAGTAAAAAAATTAAAACCTCAAGTAAGTCGATTTTTGCTATCTCAGTTAAAATGTTTTTGATTCGCACAAGCTCTAGGTAGGTTCTTAATTTTAAGGCAAAATGATGTCAAAGCCCATTGAAAACGTAGCCGACCTGCGTGAATGCATTTCTCAAGCAGCTGAGGAGATCAACTCTCGAAGATATGCTCGACTAATAAGTAGATATTTTTACAGAATTCAGGTAATTTTAACGCCAACTTTAACTAAGTTTTGATAGTTGTAAGTATAAAAATTGTAAGCATGATATTGAACTCGTAGTGATTGTTGCTAAATTTTGAATGTACATCTTTTATCTCTACACTTGTTGTTTTATTTAATGTTTTGATAAAAAAAAAATATTCATAAATTTGTATAAAATTAGAAACAAAATAATGTTTAAAAATGTTATTTTAAATGTTAAATGTTATGTTGACTTCAGGTGACATTATGCTCCCTATCAACTTCAAATGCTTTGAACACTAAGTTCCGGCAAGCTTAGACCTGGCAGACCTTTTGATCCATTATCAGAGGCATCTTGGTTATTATTTAGCGTTGGTCCCATCCGGGTACTCGATGAGGTAGGTTTAGTGTTTCAGAAGGGCATATTTTAGGGGTCTGCCAAGTACTTCCGGCAAGGTGCGCAATGGCAGACCCACTTTTTTTTACATAACTAATCAATGGTTAACTGCTGCCAGCACTTTCATTCGGGTATCTTATGACGTAATTTTTACAAAAAAATTACGTCAAAAAATCTCGATTATTTCTATGACCCGGCAGGATCGGCTCTGGCAGACCTGATTTTTTTTGCGTGTTTAGGTGTCGGTTAACGATCTATACATAGCCTATTGGGGTAGCCGATAAGGTAGGTATTTTTGCAGCCGGCTCTCGCATTATAAAGCCTACTCAGCGTTTGCGTTTATCGTTTGTTACATGGCTACAGGGCCTGGTCATTGATCAGACGGTGAGATATCCATTACTCGCCGCCCGCAAGCTAAGCTAAAATTCAAATCTTACCTGATAATAAATCCAGAACAGGCAATACGACTAACAAGAATATTAATTTACATTATTAATTAAGATATCCTTTTTCCCTTTCCATTGTTTTAGCTTTAGGATTAGTAACAGTGTACACATAATCTAGTTAAATCTTAGTTAGCTCTAATTATGCACCTATTAGGAGTAGTTCCCAACGAGTTGGTTCAAACTAAGACCACAGTTAACTTTGAAAGCTTATCAAATTGTATGAAACTGGCTTAATAATACTTGGTTCCGTATATTTGGTGCTAGAAGATGCTAGTATCTATTAATTAAAGCGTACTCAAAATTTTATGTGAGATTCTCCAGTTAAAAATTAATATAGCGGATTAACGGTCAGTTCACACCAAGACGCGACGCGACGCAACGCGACGCGACGCAACGATACTGCA
The DNA here is from genome assembly GCA_954870645.1 of Agrotis clavis. Taxonomy (NCBI): domain Eukaryota; kingdom Metazoa; phylum Arthropoda; class Insecta; order Lepidoptera; family Noctuidae; genus Agrotis; species Agrotis clavis. The sequence continues at coordinate 10,293,005 of OX940925.1, forward strand.
AATGTGTATCTTATCGTGTAGTAAATAAAGTTGAATTTTGAGAATGAAGCTGCGTTGTGAAAGGTGTATCTGTTCGTGTCGCGTCTCTGTCTGAGCTGACCATAAGTGATCAAGAAAAAATATGTCATATTAGTGTCTTAAACTTTTATGCAAATGCATAGCAACCTTCCGGGTCTGGGTGTGTGTATGTGAGTTTACAATTTGAAAACTTACCCAGTCATCCACTATACCTAAGAAAGTATTAGTGAGGTTCACCGGTTTTTTAAAAGAAAGAAAAAACCTTCGCAGCTTCGCTTCGCTTCGAAAAGCTTTTAAGTAACATACCTTACCCCTCCTCTCCCCTGGTAATGTACAGGTTCCTATATATCTGTTCCAAAATTCATCAAAATCAGCCTAGCTATTGATACTATACTTTTATCTCGACTACCAGAAAATCGTGCCGGACAGAACTCAATAAAAATGAGTGCGAATAACTCAAGTCACTAATAACCTGAGAGACATGACAATCGATTCTACCCGATCATTCCCGATCGTGCCCGAACCGACAATGGAACCATTGTCACCCTAGATGACAGCTCAGAGGTCATAGGTACGCCGGGACACATGCATGGAATTTGTTATTGACATACCTATGGATTTTGTGGGTGTATTTGAATATAAATTGCTTATGGATGAGACAGGTGGTATTGTCAAGTGATAAGACAATGGGTTTATGCATTCGATTTGATTAACATTTTGTAATGCAGCATCCTATAGCTAAAGATGGGTTATGCGACAAAAAAACCGGCCAAGTGTGTGTCAGATTACCTAAAAAATAACACAAAGTAATAAAAATGATTGTGTGGTTTTATGAAACCACAATAAAAGTGAAACATTTTCACAGCTGATGAAGTGAACAATTTTTTTGTTCGTAAGACACTTCGTGTTCATGTGTTTGTGATCGTACGTGTCAAAAAATGAGTTATAGAACAACTCGTCCACTTTGAAACTGGACCCAGGGGTCATTTTCTTCGTATCTTTTTTATTAGGGGTCAATTCGTCCACTTTGGAACTTTGCATGGGGACCAGTTCCACTTTTTCTTATTTGATAATAGGTAATTTGATCATGGAGTAATGGGTAGGTAATCCGCACAGCACATATTTCCAACTACAAGTTTAGAAACTGAAAGGATGCTACTAACCAGCAACAGCACAATTAAATGAAAGTGCATAAATATAAAAATATACGTCAATCACATAGAAATAAACACAGGGGTAAACTAGGTAATACGCCCTAGTTGACAAAACGCCCCGCCATTCTAGCATTTAAACGTAGAGTGGCCACAACTAGGCTCTCGGCGTAGGGCATAATATACGCACTTTCATATGGTTCCGGGCGTCTATTCCAATGTGTCACCACTGCCTTTGTCACCAGGTTTGGTGACAAATGGGAAAAAAAATCCCAGTAAATTAGAGTGCTAGAATGACGGGGCGTTTTGTCAATTGGGGCGTAATACCTAGTTTTACCCTTATAAAACTGCATTCAGTGCAGTTCAATCTCAAGAGACGAGCAGTGCGATGGTTCCGTCTCACAAAGGAAGCTTTGTGGTTATAAGATGCAGCATTAAAATATACGGTTCAGAATAAATGTAGATGTTCCACATTTCCCTCGGTGGTTGGTAGTTTGTGGTCCTTGTTTGTTCTTCTACGTTTTTAAGTAGGTGGGAGGGTAGGCTTTTTTTTTCGTGGTAAAATCATTAAATGAATCCTCCCACTAAGGGTTGATTTTAATAAGTACGAGTCTGACAGCCTCCCACGGCTGTCAGACTCGTACTTATTAAAATCCACAGTGTTCCTGCTATAGACCTTTACGTCGCGGTTACCTGTTTGGATAGACACCAGCGCTGCATGTCGCGGGTTCGATTCTCCCACGGGAGAAAAACTTTTATGATTTACAAGTCTTCTCGTTCTTCGGGATTTGTGTATATGAATTACTACAGACTAACCTTTCCATAGTTAAGAAATATATATAATAATTATATAATATTCCACAACTATCACACAACGCCATCTAGTCCCAAGCTAAACAGAGCTTGTGTTATGGGTACTAGACAACTGATAAACATACTTATATATTTCTAAATACATAAATATTACAGATAAATTACACCCAGACACAGAACAAATGATCGTGCTCATCACACAAAGATTTGTCCTGGGTGGGAATCGAACCCACGACCTCCGGCATAGCAGTCAGGGTCACTAACCACTAGACCAACAGGCCTGTCGATATATATAAACATGTATGTTTTTTTGTGTAAAAGAGTAACAAAATCCATACCTACATCCATGAAATTTTTCGTACTAACAATCGTAACAAGATTACTATAAGTTTTATCGTACAAAAATAATTCCAAGCCAGCGTAGCAACACATAGGAACTTATTGAGCAAAAAGTTATTTCACTTTCCTAGCAACAAAACTAAAACTAAAACACATAAATCTCTTCTCCTGGCATCCTGCCGAAACACATTCGACGTTTTAAGACCTTTTACATCCCCTTTCATATGACTGTCGGTGCGTAAGGGTGATGTCCCAGCGACGGCGAGCAAGCGACAAGTCCTATACCTGTTATAACAACTTTAATTTTTCCGATAAACGAAAACGGCTCTAAAGACTTTGATTAACGATAAGGGGATTTTATAAGTTTTATTAACGGGGTTAAAATTCCCGCACGAAACAAATATTAATTTGTATGATCGAAAAGTGGTTGTTCCGGGTCAGGGTGTTTATGTATGTTAGTTTATTTGTTTGTTAATACACCCACGACACAGGTAAATTTCCGAACAAGGAGCATCTTTTTTAAATAAACAATGGTATCACGTCAGGTAGTTGGTCAATGAAACAAAACACTAGCTTAGAGACACGCTCACATGGCAGCTAGAACACTCGTATCACACATGCACCATACCTCATACTAGAACTAGTGACGCTAGTAATCGCCTGTTGCTCACACACACTCGCTCATAGGCCCGCGAGAAAATATCAGAACTAGACACTCGCTACTCCTTCCTATTTGCTAAATCTACTTGCTTGTCGCTTATCGTTTTCGCTGGGACATGTCCCAACACAACATACGCGGACATAAAAATAGGTTCCCGACATTGATACTTATTTAGGTTTTATTTTTTGTGTGAGCAGAATGGAATAATAAAGTGAAATGTTGAACTGTAATGAGGTGTACTGGTAGTAAATAAAATTAATTTTGAGGTTGAGAAAACAATACTTTTTGATTTCCAAGGCGACGATAGTACCTACTGGAAAAACCACCGATTGGTTACGTAATTTATTAAATGTGCTGATAGACTTGAAAATTCTTGCAAATATCATGAGTTTGAACTCAAGCGTTGTGCAACTTAATTTCAACACTACTGCTCACAAAATATTAAAGGAACCGTGAGGAAATCAGTTTGTCATACGACCAAAAATTCTAAGACATGTGACATTTACCAACCCGTACTTAACTGGGCCCACGTTGTGGATTACAGTTCATTCCCTCACAGGAAGGAGGCCTGTATCGAAACAGTAGAAAAATATAGGCTTGTGATGAAGATGACCAAAATAAAGAGCAAGAATTGCAAAGCATCGTAAAGAAATATAGGCTGATGATGAAACTAATCAAAATATAGAGAAAGAATTGCAAAGCATCTCAGCAATGTATTAAAAAAGAATGAACTGAAACCAAACGCTTATGAATCTGATATTGACCCTGCACTCAACTAAGATCTTCGACTAGAACCAGTAAAGAGATATGTACTAATATCACCTCATTGATCAACGCCCCGGGCTACGACCTTATTGATAAGAAAGTTCTTCTAGAATTACTTTACAAATGAAATTATGTACCTCACTACACATGTTGATTAATGCCATTCAACGGATAGGCTACTTCAAAAGAGCAAGAATAACAAGAACACAAACCGACACGTTCAAACCAAAGACCATTTTAAAAAACTCCACGGGCCTCACAGTTCAACATTCCGTCCTGAAAGTCCCACCAAACATTCAACAAAAACTTTTTCATTAAAATTCCCGGGAACATCTTGTTGAGAGTATGAAAATGTATAAAAACCGCAGTTGAGCCGTTAAGATAAAAGTTTACTCGATTTATGCGACATCGGGAGGGTCAACAGATTTAGTGGAAAGGTTTAAGTCAAAGTCAAAGTCAAAGTCAAATCATTTATTTCAATTAGGCCATCAAAGAGGCACTTTTAAACGTCGATTTTTAAAATTAAGGAAATGGGATGGGATGGGATTGAATCTACACCCATTCGCTAAGGTAGGTTGTATGAAGAAGAATGGGCAAGAAACTCCATACTTACTCTTTTTAAAAATGTTTTACAATATTTTTTTTAACATCATTTGAAACAAAGAATGTGAAATCAATGTACCTTGAAAATCTAGACTAAAAATATAAAAATAAATTAATAGGAAAAATAAAAAAAGCAAAAAGGTACATGGTGTTCACATTTTTACAAAAATATTGCAATTACACAATTTATAAATATAAGTGTGTGAGCATTCAAATTTCAACCAGCTTGATTTCGTTTAATCCCTACATTGTACTATGAAGCAGGACCAGCATGTTTCCAAACATTTTTATCTTGGATATAATCTTCTAATTTATAATATGCTTGTTTACTAAGTGTGTTTTTTATATAGATTTTAAATTTTCTTTCATTTAGAGTTAAAATTTCGTTAGGTATTTTATTGTAACATTTAACACAGTACCCCATAAAAGACTTTTGAACTTTAGACAATCTAAAATAATGTTGATCAATTTTATCTTTATTTCTAGTATTAAAATTATGTCTATCGGTTATTTTATTAAAAAGGTGAAGATTTTTCCTTACATACATTATATTTTCATAAATAAATTGACAAGGCACTGTCATTATGTTAATATTTTTGAATAGTTCCCTAAGAGATTCGCGACGACGTAGATTGTAAATTGCTCTGACAGCTCGTTTTTGCAAAATAAAAATGGATTCAATGTCAGCTGCCCGGCCCCACAGTAGAATGCCATAAGACATTATGCTGTGAAAGTAGCTAAAGTATACCAAACGCGCAGTTTCAACGTCTGTTAACTGTCTTATCTTTCTAACAGCGTAAGCGGCTGAGCTTAATCGTCCCGCAAGAGATGCTATATGGGGGCCCCATTGCAATTTATCGTCTAGCGTGATTCCCAGGAAAACAGTCTGATTAACAAATTCCAGTTTTTCTCCGTTCAGTTTGATGTCACATTCGCTACTTCTAACATTTGGTAAAGTGAATCTCATACATTTTGTTTTTTTTTCATTGAGTACAAGATTATTCAATGTAAACCAATTTTGAACCTGATGAATAGCGTCATTTACCGCATTTAGATTTTGTGAACGTCGGTCTATTTTAAAAATAAGAGAGGTATCATCTGCAAATAATACCATCTTTGGTTGATTTTTAAGTAAGTGAGGTAAATCATTAATGTAAACTAAGAAGAGGAATGGACCCAGAATCGAACCTTGCGGAACGCCCATTGTCATTTTAGACCCTAACGAGTTCATTCCGTTTACTTGAACTTTTACCTTTCTATCTTTCAAGTATGATCTGAGTAAATCAAGAGCAGTATTTTTTATCCCGTAATGCTCCAGTTTCAGCAGAAGTGTTTCATGGTCAACGCAATCGAACGCCTTTGAGAGGTCGCAAAAAATTCCAATGGCATCTTCTGCTTCCTCCCAGGAGTTAAAAATGTTCTTAAGTAGGGTTACACCGGCGTCAGTTGTACACCGTCCTTTGGTGAAACCGTACTGATGTTCATGAAAGATGGAATTTTTATTAAAGTGACGTAACATTTGAGTAAGCATCAACTTTTCAAACACCTTACTTAAAACTGGTAAAATTGATACAGGTCTATAATTGTTTTGTTCCTTGCTGTCACCTGATTTGAAGAGTGGGGCTACTTTACTGTGTTTCATAAGATCTGGAAATACCCCTTGGTCTACACTGTTGTTAAATACAATAGCTAAATAAGGAGCAACGGTTTCTATTACAGATTTACAGACTTTAACAGACATTCCCCAAAGATCTTCTGTTGACTTAATTTTAAGATCTTTAAAAGCTTTAATGACAGCTTGGGGGTTTGTGTGATGAAACCTAAACTCCACGGGACATGTCTTTACATTCTGCCTAAGTAAGGCAGAAGAGAGCATTGCAGAAGAATTTAAAGTTTCAGTCGTTTTAATAGGTATGTTAGAAAAAAAGTTTTCAAATTCCTGAGCTATTTCTTTGTCATTATTTATAGGGCCATGTGCAGTTTCTAAATTAAATTCAGTATTCCGGTTTTTATTTCTACCTGTTTCATTATTTATTATTTTCCAAGTAGCTTTTATTTTATCATCAGCAAATTTTATTTTATTACTAATATAAAGAGCTTTCGCTGTTTTGCACACGGTTTTAAAAGTTTTTGAGTATTTTGCTACATACTGACTAAAGCTAGTAGTTTTTATATGATTTTTAAGACCGTATAATTCATAAAGTTTTGCTCTGCTTTTACGAATACCAGGGGTTGCCCAATCTCTAAACAGGAACTTTGTACAGACACTTTTAGTTTTCAATGGAAACATACTACTAAATTGCGTGTTTAAGATGGAAAAGAACTCTGCGTAAAACTCATTTGGGTCAGTTATTTTGTTAAAGCTACGTTCACATAATTTACTTGATAATGTATTATTTAACTTCTCTAAATTTTTACATGTAATAGGCCTAAACTTTATCTGTGTTTTTTGAAATGGAGTGTAAGCACAAAATGTTATTGTTTGACCACTGTGATCAGATGGTAATTTATTTACTATTTCCTTATGTAAATAATCACAACTGGAAAATATATTATCTATACAAGTGGCAGAAGAAGGTGTCACTCTGGTTGGTTCTATAAAAACATTTGATAAATTAAATGACTTAAAAAGGCTCAACAATCTAATGCTATTGGAGTTGTTATCTAATATATTAATGTTAAAATCGCCACAAATTATGACAGATTTACTACTATTGCTTACTTTATTTAGCACATCTTCCATTGTAGAATCAAACAAAGGTAGATTCTGGTAATTTGGGGGTCTGTAGACACAAACTATAACATGCTTATCTAGCTCAACACAGGACAATTCAATGGTGTGTTCAATAGACAGTCCAACAATGTCATTTCGCACTTTAGATTTAATAGACTTCTTTAATAATATCAATGACCCGCCATGTAACATATTTTTACGGCTAAAATAGCTAACTACAGAATAATTATCATAATTAATAGACTTCATGATCTTTTAACCAATGTTCTGTAAGGCAAAGAGGACACTATAAAACTATATGTTTGCAGTTTTGATGGGGTTTAAGGCAATGGTTGACAGCGGAGACCAGTCTTCGATCTTCGTTATTAAGTTAAGCTTAAAGGTACTTGAGTAGTAGTAAGTTTTGTGACGAACTTTGAGAGAAAACTTTTTGAATATCAGAAAAGTAAATGCAAAGTATTACCTGAGCTTTAAGTATCTCATTTGCGTAGCCTTATTTCTTAAATTTTGTTTTAGGTGGTAAAGTCATCCAATGAGTGCTCCCACCCAGGGCGGGACGGGAGGGACTGTCAGACTTGATTTGACTAAAATCCTCGGTGACCCTTCAATAGCCCTGTATGTACCAGGGTCACGGTTACCTGATAAGAAAGTCCCGCAACTTCGGTAGGCTTTGGCTTTCTAAAGGGTTCCCCGTCAGATTGCTGACAGCTTTCTGAGGCGCGCGTGGAACAGGACGCGCGGCATGGTCCATGATCGGACAGCGAGTCACCCATCACTCGTTGTCCGTATGCCCTACGGTGGCCGGAACCGCTTCGCGACGTCCGTTGTCGTGGGCGTCTCCCGCGGCGGCTGGTACATCACTACATGGTATAAAACAAAGTCGCTTCCCGCTGTCTGACCTTATGTATGCTTAGATTTTTAGAACTACGCAACGGATTTTGATGCGGTTTTTTTAAAGAAGAGTGATTCAAGAGGAAGGTTTATAAGTATATAACATGCATAATATAGCAGAGATTTTACCCGTGCAGAGCCGGTGCGGGTCACCAGTATATCATAAAACGGAAATAATCACAAATGAAAAAAAACTTCTTTACACGACAACCGCTACCAATGTCACCAAAAAAAATATGAGGAAAAATATTCAAAAAAAAAGAACGACAACGAACCGTCTCCCCCTTTTTTTTTTTTTTTTTAGCGTGGTAAAATCATCAAATGAGTCCTCCCACCCCGGGCAGGGCGCCTCCCGCCCTGTCAGACTTCTACTGACTAAAATCCACGGTGTCCTTCAGTAGCCTGTTATGTTCCGGGGTCACGGTAAGGAAATAATCCCGCGACCCCGGCAGGCTTAGGCCCTCTGAGAGCCCCCTCTCAGAGGGCCTAAGCCTGCCGGGGTCGCGCCCCGTCATTATGCTGACGCTCTTTGAGGCGCGCGTGGGACACAACGCGCCGTCGACCCGGGCATGGTCCATGGTCGGGCAGCGAGTTGCCCTTTACTCGCTGCCCGCATGCCCGCGCCTACGGTGGCCGGAGATCGTCTGCTGACGTCCGACGCCGCGGGCGCCTACCACTGCGGTTGGGGCGGAGGGAGGACGCTGTCCTCTCTCTCTCGCGGCTCGCCTCCTCCTTCACGAGCATTACTGCTTCGCAGAAGGAGGCGACCGCTTCCCACTCCGTCTCGCCCCGCAGCATAGCCGCAACCAATGCCGGGCGCGAGAGGTCTCCGCCTATCGCCGCCGTGAGCACACGTCGGTGCACTGCCCAAGCTGGGCAGTCTTGCACCGTATGCTCTACTGTGTCCTCCGGGCGATCTTCGCAGTGGTGTCACCCGGGCGTTTCCTCCTTCCCTATCAGACACAGGAACCTCTTGAAACTTCCGTGTCCGGTGAGGACCTGCGTCATCCGATAGGTCAGGACGCCGTGATGTCTCTCCAGCCACTCCTCAAAGAGGGGTCTTACCGCCGCGATTGCGGCGTGCCCGAACCGTCTCCCCCTAACTTGATCTCTAATCTTACATATCGCGCCACAATAAAAGTATATCGAGCAGAGGCTTTACTTCCCTCGATACAATCGGGATTCAGTCCCGGCCTGTGAGCTAGGAATTCAGTTGCGACTACGTGGTTGGAATGGAAACAATTTTCGTAACTGTAGGTATTTATGATTGACTGTCGTCGTGCAGATTTTGACGGTAGGTAAAAATTGTTATAGAAAATTGACTAACATAAGCCAATGTGTAAGGTCAATTTTCATTTTTAAGAGCAATTTTGCAAAGCTTTCAGCATTCATGACCTGCGAAAAATTCGAGGTACCTTCTAATTTTTTTTATTTTGATTTGATTTAATGACATAGATGCTAGCGCTGCGTCTAACGGGGCATGAGTGGGGGCGCGGACTCTACTGTATTTGGTGTTCCTCGTCATGGTAGGTAGCTAAATGGAGACAAGAAATCTATGCAAAAAAAAAGTATACAAATAAGTGTGAAAACACAGTAGCACTCTCTCCTCCCCTACAGTCACATTCTGATGGTACTGTAATCTGAAACGTGTGGTGTAGTACTAAGATACAACATATTATGATACAAGGTCCAAGCACGAATATGCAACGTATTTGACCGTACTTCGTTCGATCGTGGGCCATACCAGAGTCGATGGCACGTCTTGTTCCACCGGCGCGGCGCCTCAAAGTCTTACGTCCCCTACAGGTAGCCTGTGGTAACGTTACCACAGGCTGCTAGGAGGCTCACTGCTAGGAGGTAGATCCCTCCCACCCCAAAATATAAAATGAACTGCCAGATAGATAAGTTACCCGGAAATTAACAGGAAATGTTGAAAATTGTCGCAAATCTTCTCAAATCAGTGATCTGCAAAATAAATTTAATGATATTTTCAATTATGCTTATGCTTACTTTATGTATCTCCAGTACACAATATGAACACGGAATGTTTTCGTTCAAGAAAGGGTAAAAACAAAAAGGTTTTTTTTTTTATAAACGTTGTCCCACACTAGGTATTTCTATCTCTATTTCCCTGTATCGTGGGTGCGTTTACAAACATATGAATTCACATATACAAACACACAGATCCGGAACAATTACTTGCAGATCATACAGGTATTTGTTTCGGGTAGGGATCGAACCCGTAACACACTACAGCAGTCGATCGCTCAGTCACTGCACCAACCGTGTCGTCAACCGTGGATTCATTCATTTTCATTTACTTTTTGTATCGGTAAAGTGCAGTACGAGCTCTATTTCACCGGGACATCATGACCACGCAACCAGTACCCTTAGCACGAATTTTCAGTATTTGAGACGTAAAGTAAACTGGAACTTTGACAATTTCAAACTGACAATTTTCAAGGGAAAAATTAGTTCTGGCTTCGCACACCAGAGGCGCTGTTCCATTTTTTCATACAAAAACGCTGTAAATACTGGAAAGACTCTGTAAAGTAAAAGAGTGAAAATTCGTGCTAAGGGTACAGATCGTGCTACCAACATAAATACTAAGATACTATAATATTTTATCTTAAGATACCATATCTTTCGCCATACTATTCAATGGACCGTCACACACGACGAAGATAATATAAATTTCATATTTTTGTATCTTAAGATATAAAATATATCGTAAGATAATATCTTAAGATACAAAATATATCGTAAGATGACATCTTAAAATACAAAATATATCGTAAGATAACATCTTAAGATAAAACTTTTTTAAAAAAAGGGAACCGACTTCAAAACCAAATACAAAAAAACTATAAAATAACTTTTCTTTCGGAAGTCGGTGGCTTTGTTTTTTTTTTATTTCATTGACATATATGGCCACCGACTTCCGAAAGAAAAGTTATTTTATAGTTTTTTTGTATTTGGTTTTGAAGTCGGTTCCCTTTTTTTAAAAAAGTTTTTTATTTTTCCCTTTTTAGTTGAGATAATCAACAAAAATCTTCATAAAATCGGCGTCTTTGAAAATCTACAACCCTATTAAGCAAAACGGATCTATGTGAGCAACTTTACAAGATATCTATTATTGTTATATACTAAAACCTTCTCCAGAATGTAACAAATACTTTTCTGAAAACTGTATCAAAAACGGTTCAGCCAAACGCGAGATAATTGCGGACAAACATGCAATCGTCCCTTAAAATCTACGATCCAAGTAAGCAAATCGGATCCACGCGGGCAACGTCACGGGAAATCTATTAGTGTTATATATTAAAACCTTCTCCAGAATGTAATGAACACTTTCCTGAAAACTGCATCAAAATCCGTTCAGCCAAACGCGAGATAATTGCGGACAAACATGCAATCGTCCCTTAAAATCTACGATCCAAGTAAGCAAATCGGATCCACGCGGGCAACGTCACGGGATATCTATTAGTGTTATATACTAAAACCTTCTCCAGAATGTAATGAACACTTTCCTGAAAACTGCATCAAAATCCGTTAAGCCAAACGCGAGATAATCGCGGACAAACATACATACATACATACATACATACATACATACATACATACATACATACATACATACATACATACATACAGGTCGAACTGAGAACCTACTTTTTTTTTTGAAGTCGGTTAAAAATGTTATAATATCTTAGCCGTGTGTGATGCGCTTAATGGTTATGGTTGCGCAACCAATCGTACACTGGGTGAGATACTCTCTAACTAAAGAGTTAAATACACTTTGTTGGTGGCGGCGACATGGTTGCACGGCCTAATGTCTCCCTGAAATAAAGCTCATAAGTTCTAGAGCGTAAATTGCGCTCGTGCAAAGCCGGGGCAGGCCGCTAGTGCAAGAAAGAAATAAAGAAAAATGACAATAAAATCTTACCATTTAATTATGCTTCAGCTAGCTTTCATTCAGTCATCTAGAACATTCACATAGAAGTTGAAGAACAATCAGTGCCTTGATTTACTTTTATATCTATAACATAAAATTTTACATCATTTATTGTACAGAAAATAAAGATATACCGTCCATTTATTAATATACGACACAATAAAACGGTTCGTTATCAAGAAACTACGTATATTTTCTCGTCTTGTCTAATGTTCTCAATATTGTACAGACAGCAAAAGAGTTTGCTGTGCAGACTAAGGCCCGGTATCCACCAAAGCGCAGAGGAGAGGAGATGTGTTTGAATAACCAATCAGATGTCAACAGATGTCAACTGAAGCTAAGCGGAGAGGAGATGTGGACATCTGATTGGATCCGTCAATAGAATAAGAGGACCTAGCAAGATTTTTCAAGTTTGTTACGTAAAGAAAACGGTCACCTTGACGTCAGTTTGATGGGAAAAAAATAGTTCCTCATTCGTACACGAGAGGCGCTTTTCCAATTTTCCGTACAATAAATGCAATTAATACCTCAAGTATGCTGTAAATAAAATACCTACAGAAACCTTATGATAAGGCCTCAAATTGTGTATGATAACGAGATATGAATAAAACGCTTCGTATTAATCAAGCATAGCGTGCGATTCAAGTATTTACTTATCCCTTTTACCGATTGTACATCATTATTCCCTCACTCAGTATTTTGTTCACGATGGATTTGTGTAATCGGGTCAGACAGATAAAATAGCGATTCTTGCCTTAGGCCCTGTTTACATAAGGGTTGTGTGAGTACCTCTTCAGTAGCTAAATACCCGTATTTACTCAAATAAAAGGTAAAGTTTCAGGTTTCAGTCTGTTCTTTGTTACAAGTGGGACTGTGGGTTTAAAAAGGGATTCCGTATCAGTTTTGACCTTTCGGTTAGACCCAGTAAATTAATTAACGGTTTTTGGAGAATTTTTGTCCGTTGTAATTAGAGGTTTTCAGTACCCTTAGCACGAATATTTACTCTTTTTGACGTAAAGTAAACTGGAACTTTGCTGTAAATTTGATGGAATACTGCGATTTCTCTGTATAACTCGTGCTACCTCAGACTCTGTAAAGTAAAATACTGCAAAGTTTCTGTAAAAAATACTGGGATTATTGTCAGCCGAACTGACGTCACTGAGAAGTCACTAAAATCCGACTCACCACTCATGACTTTCGGAAATTTCGAGGTACTAATTTTTTAACGCAATTTGATGTAATGAAATAGACACTAGCGCCACGTCTAAAGGTCATGAGTGGTGGCATGGCTGCTCCATAGGATCGTTCTGAAACTCGAATTTTTGACTAATATTTATTTTAATTTTAAAATACCCAGTTCTAATCCAAATTCAGTGACTAAATAAGAAAATATTTGTACAAAAAGTGTTAATTATTTAATAGATTTGAATTAAAAAACTAAACAAAAAATTTCCGCATTTCATTTCACATTTAAAGTAGTAGACAAACGTTTTCAAACGCACCATGTCTAACATGCGTACATGCAATATAAGACAGTGTTCCCACTTTATAAAATTTTCCCTTTATTTAGGGTTAGGGGGTCCTTTCAAATAATGACAACTCATTATTTTAGCGAAAAAATTGTAAAAGAAAATAATAAAACTAAGGAGGTCTTTATGAAATTAACTACCCAAAAACCAATTTTCAAATCACTGCAATCCTATTGCTGGCTGGGGGGCTGCCGTGTACCATTTTTGAATTCTATCAGACAGGCTGATAGAATTTAAAAAATATACACGAAAACAAAGTTGATTTTAAGGATAAATTTAATTTTTATATAAAAACGAGAAAACAATCAGTTACATTTTTCACAAGGATACGCGGAAATCTAAAATCAGAGGCTGACAATACGGTAACTATGACAACGAATATTCAATTAAATCAATCAATGTGTACGTAAATAAACAAACATTAAAAAAAATGTTTAAAATACGCTATGAAATTCAACAAATAAAGTTGTGTGGTTCGTTTCACTAAAATCGAGAAGGGTAGATACCTACTTAAGGGAGAAAATCATCGACGACTCAACTCTGGAAAAATATTATTATCTGGAAAACTCGTGGTCCAATTCTGGCCCGACTTAATTTAGATTGCCATCGACATGCAGAAGAGGATCAGCACAAAATAATCGTAGAACCTGCCATTCTTCAGACATGAATAACGTGGAAGATAAAACCAGCTGACACAGTGATATACCTAGTGTGAAACCACTACTGTATGATCAAAATGTTTCCTAATTACTTCATGCAAACAATTTGATACAGAAAGTTGAGAGCCATTGGATCAATGTGTAATTCTTCATCATGGATTTAGGTACTTTGATTAACAAAAAATGTGCAATGTTATATCTCAGTGAAGTGAAATTATTCTAATATCATATTCCTTATTGTTGTTAGTAATAGTTATTTAGTGACAAACTGTTATAACTTACAGAATGTAAATAATTAAAGTATTAAATACCAACGACTTTCATTTTGATATGATTTTAATTGTAAAAGCTAAGCAGCTCTGTCAGAGCAAAATAAATATAATTATTTTTGCATGATAATATTGGTAAAAAGGTGACTACTGACATAATGAGTAGAGAAAAATAGACGGTTAAATTAGAATAAGGGCAGGAGAACGATGAGACGACGGGTTATTTAGGCCGTGCGCTGCGTTAGGCGGACGCCCGGCGCGGGCGCCCGCGTTGTGTGCTGTTTTCATGTAATCTCATCGACGGGCGACCCGCTGCACGCAGCGCTGGTCTATGAGATTACATGAAACAGCGAGGCCACGCGGGCGCCCGCCTAACGCAGCGCACGGCCTAAGATTTGCAAATAAAATATAACTATTCATATTTCTGTATTTATTTTAAAAATTGGTTAAAACACAAAATGTACCTAATATTAGGTAAACTACTACATATTTTGTCATATAATTCAGTGTATTTTTCTTGCATGATTCACAGAGCAGCAGCGAAATTGAGAGTAATCCTTGCTCTCAGTAGAGTTACTGTCCAAAGATAAAATAATCTGTAAAAATAAAGAAATTACCATTAAATTAACCCATTTTTCTAGTGTAAAAGACTTGTAACTAAAATGGTACAGCGAAGATGCTGGCTGAGTGGTGGTGGACCTTGCTTGTGAATTGTAGTTCAGTTAATTTATATAGTGTGACAGATTCGGACAAAAGTGCACACTATATAGGTATGTTTTTAATCTACCAGTACCTATAAAGGGGTAGAAATGGGTCGTGAGACTGTCTACACCAATAAACGTAATCAAATGGTTGATAACATATGAATGAATGAAGTGATGGTTTTGCATTTGATAGTTGATGTATATCATCACATCCTGCATAAACATATTGTAGTAGTAGGTGTGGTTAATAATCTTTGGTTATTCTTACCTTCATTTCCGAGCTGATAACTGTAGAAGTTTTCTTTTTAGCATACATAAAGTTGGTCGTTTTCTGTTAGTAGAAATCCTGTTTTAAATTCGGTTTTGCACAGATTCAACACATTGAAAGTATTTGGTTGCGTTTATATGGCCCTGCGCTTGCTTATTCTGTAAGTAAGATAGGGATTTTAATAATAAAAAATAGGAAAAACTAGAATACAAAATGCAACAACAACTTTTACAAACATTGTACAAATATAACTTACCAGACGTCCCGTATATGTTTTGACTCATTGCTTGCTGGAAAAAAATTGACAAAGACGCGAAATATATCCATTATAACGGATTTATTTTTATTTTAACAGTATTTTCATGTTTATTATCCCGAATAACATCTGTCACAATGAGGTGATATGCGAAATACCTCAACCTCCTTGAATGTACCTAGTATTTGTGGTACAGTGACATCTCAGATCATACGTTTGTCACAGAGCTATCATATCTGTCATAGTCATTATAATTATAACCAGTGTAATTCTTTTAGTTAAATAAAGCCACATTTCTTGATTGGTTTTACGTCTATTATGTTACAATTTATTTAACTAAAAATGACTGACAAAAAGCTGGATAAATCATCACTATCAAGGTATCTTCAACCCGACAAGTTTGACATCGAACCCGATGTCGCGGATGCCGACGCAAAATGGCTACATTGGAAATCGACCTTCGAAAGCTTTCTTTCTGAAGAGATTACTGAAGAGTTATCGGATTCCCTCAAGTGTAAGCTATTAGTCAACCATTTATCCGCTTCGATCTACAAACATGTCAAGTCTTGCACGACTTATAAAGCATCTATGAAAGTTCTAGAAGACATCTATGTCAAACCAAAAAACACGATACTAGCTCGACATGTTCTATTCAGTCGAAAACAAAGAACAGACGAGACTATTTCCGAATATGTTAGAACTCTCCGACTGATAGCTAAAGATTGCAAATTTGAATCTGTCACTGCGAGAGAACATGAAGAACAGACAATTTGTAGTGCTCTTGTCTCCGGCCTGCTCTCACAAAAAATCCGTGAACGACTTCTAGAGAACTCGACGCTTGCTCTTACTGATGCTCTTAATCAAGCCATTACCTTGGAAACTGCTGAGAAAGATGCACAAACGATCAGTACTAATATACCGCATCTAAATGCTGTACCTAAAATCCGCCGAGACAAAGTATCGGATAATCTGCCGGTAGCTTCATCATCTCAAACGCCTCAGACTGCATCGGTCGCATCATACTCGACAACACAATCAGCCAAGCGCTGTTTCTTCTGCGGCGGGAACGTTCATCCTAGAATAAAGTGCCCAGCTAGCAAAGCTATGTACTTGTAAAAAATGTTCGAAAAAAGGCCATTTCGCTAGCGTTTGTAGATCCGGGCATAATATAAACTCTGTGTGGACTGAAGAACTTGCCAACTCGAGCAATGACACGTTTTACAACAGGACTATTTCTGCTGCTTCTCCTTCAAGTCTTAGGAGTGTGACAATCCCTATCACAATAAACGAATATAAAGCTGATGCTCTCGTCGACACTGGAAGTTCAGTCAGTTTTATTAACAGTAAAGTGGCTCGCATCATGAAGTTGCCTAAGAAACCATGCAAACAAACTGTCAATCTCGCCTCTCTTAACCAAGTCTCGTTCGTTGAAGGGGTATGTTTTGCAACTATTAAAATTAATCAACATACCTATAAGCAAACGCCTCTTTTGGTCGTTGACAACCTCTGCGCAGACGTTATCGTAGGTCACGACTTACTCAAGCAACATTCAAGCATCCACTTCAATCTGGGAGGCCCCGGCGAGCCCTTACAAATTTGTAATGTTCTGCAAGCCTCAGTTCCGCCGGCCTCCGTATTCACCAATCTTTCGCCAAATATCCAACCGATCGCTGTTAGAAGCAGGCGCTACACTAAAGAAGATATTGACTTCATACAAGAAGAAGTATCCAAGTTGCTCGAAGATGGGGTAATCGAAAAAAGCATTTCCCCTTGGAGGGCTCAAGTCCTCGTAGCGGGAGGAGGGACCCATCGTAAAAGGCTCGTAATCGATTATTCAATGACAATCAATAAATTCACTGACTTAGATGCTTTCCCCTTGCCAAATATCGAAACAGTTGTGAACAACGTATCAAAATACAAAGTCTTTAGTCAGTTAGACTTGAAATCTGCATATCATCAGGTCCCAATCCTGGAAAATGAGAAGATATACACAGCTTTTGAAGCGAATGGCAAACTGTATCAATTCACGCGTATCCCGTTCGGAGTGACTAACGGTGTAGCTGCCTTTCAGCGAACTCTGGACTTTATAATAACAGAAGAAAAATTAGATGGGACATACGCGTACTTGGATGATGTAACCGTTTGCGGCAAGGATGATAAAGATCACGAGCACAATCTAAAACGATTTATGGACGCCGCTAAGAAGTATAATTTAACTCTCAACGAACAAAAAAGCATTTTCAATCAAACTAAAATCAATTTGCTTGGCTTTACTGTGGAAAATCATACTATCCGACCTGATTCTGAAAGGCTAAAACCTCTGCTAGACCTTCCCGCACCAACTAAAGCAAGTGAACTGAAACGAGTTCTAGGAATGTTCGCGCACTATGTAAAATGGATTGGGCGTTTCTCAGAAAAGATAAAACCCCTCACCTGCATCACTAGCTTCCCGTTATCGCACGACGCTCTCAAATGTTTTGAAGAACTCAAACAGGACATCAAGGCGGCGGCTCTAGTAGCAATTAACGACGAAGATATTTTCACAGTCGAGACTGACGCTTCAGAATTCGCTCTAGCGGCTACACTTACTCAACGAGGACGACCAGTAGCATTTTTTTCACGAACCTTGTCAAACTCTGAATGCAAGCAATCCTCAATAGAAAAAGAAGCTTGCGCTATTGTGGAAAGTTTAAAGAAATGGAGACACTACCTAATTGGGAAACACTTTCTTTTAATCACGGATCAACAATCGGTAGCCTTCATGTTTAATCAAAACCATAACAGTAAAATCAAGAACGAGAAAATCTTACGTTGGCGATTAGAGTTGTCCTGTTTCAAATACGATATTATTTATAGACCAGGCTCCGAAAATGCAGCTGCGGACGCTTTATCCCGCGTATGTGCGTATATGAATATTAGTAAGCTAAAAGAGCTCCATAACGCACTCTGTCACCCGGGCGTGACTAGAATGTATCACTGGGTGAGATCGAAAAACCTGCCCTATTCAGCAAATGACGTTAAGGAGATAACTGCATCGTGCCCGATCTGCGCTCAGATAAAACCAAGGTTCCTCAAAGTCAAAGGTCACTTGATCAAAGCTACGGCCCCTTTCGAGCGTATTAACCTAGACTTCAAGGGGCCACTGCCGTCTAACACCTCCAATAAGTACATATTGACTATAATTGACGAGTACAGTAGATTTCCATTTGCATATCCATGTAAAGATATGACATCTGCCACCGTCATCAGCTGCTTGGAAGATCTCTTTCTTACTTTTGGCCAGCCTCTCTATGTTCATAGTGATAGAGGCTCATCGTTTATGTCTGAAGAATTCAAGTCATTCCTAAGAAAATCAAACATAGCTTCATCTAGAACGACACCTTATAACCCTCAGGGTAATGGACAGGTGGAACGTTTAAACGGGACTCTCTGGCGAACTATCCAACTCAGTCTCCGGTCAAAGGGACTATCAGTGGAAAACTGGGGAGTGGTACTGAAGGATGCGTTGCATTGTGTACGTTCTCTTTTATGTACAGCTACTAATGCCACCCCACATGAAAAACTTTTTGCATACCCTAGAAGATCCCCAAATGGAGACTCACTGCCGTCCTGGTTGTCACCAGGCCCGATATTGGTAAAGAAGAATGTCCGGCAATCTAAAACAGACCCTCTAGTCGAAGAAGCTGAACTCCTTGAAACTAATCCTTACTATTCTCTTATTCGACGTGACAATGGGGAAACATCAACAGTATCGAACCGTCAATTAGCACCGTTCCCAAATACTGTTGACTACGGCGAAGATGATAGCTTTGAAACAGCTTCTGAAGAGATGGAAGACAGCGCTACAACTCCATCCGAAACTCTCACCCCATCGCTATCATCACCGCAACGTTCACAGGATCTACGTAGCTCGTCGCCTTCTCCAATACTCCAGCCTGAAGCTCTCCCTCGGAGATCAAACAGGACCAGAAAGCCGCCGTTATACCTGAGCGACTTTTTGGTATATCGAGCAGGGAGTGAAAACTCAACCGGGGGAGAATGAGGTGATATGCGAAATACCTCAACCTCCTTGAATGTACCTAGTATTTGTGGTACAGTGACATCTCAGATCATACGTTTGTCACAGAGCTATCATATCTGTCATAGTCATTATAATTATAACCAGTGTAATTCTTTTAGTTAAATAAAGCCACATTTCTTGATTGGTTTTACGTCTATTATGTTACACACAATAAATACGTGACAGATAGCATTGACATTTTACAGAATTTTTGCAGTAACGTACTCCACAGTAAATTGCTGCATGCTCGTGCTAGCATTTTTTGCTGTAAACTTGCATATTGTATGGGATCACTGTAAAATTTACGTCCCAAACACAGCGTTCTCATAATTTACTGAAAAAATTGTTCCTGCTCTGCACACCAGAGGCGCTGTTTCATTTTTCATACAAAAAACGCTGTAAATACTGGAACCACGCTGTAAAGTAAAATTACTGAAAATTCGTGCTAAGGGTACAGTACCCTTAGCATGAATTTTCAGTATTGAAGACGTAAAGTAAACTGGAACTTTGACAATTTCAAATTGACAATTTTCAAAGAAAAAATTAGTTCCTTCTTCGCACATCAGAGGCGCTGTTCCATTTTTTCATACAAGAAACGCTATAAATACTGTACAGTAAAAGAGTGAAAATTCGTGCTAAGGGTACAGGTCCTCCACAGTTATTTACATTTAAAAGTTTCACTCGAATACCAACCGTATACTTGTCAAAATAAAGGTCACAGTGTTTTTGACTGTGATGTACCAAAAAATTCTTTATCCGCTAATACTACGCTTCTTCGACGACGTAGCATAGTTGTCTACGTTTATGCCACGACTGCTACGAACATTGCTACAAATCTGCTAAGCTCGTCATATTGTAAAGAAAAGAAAAACCATTCGACTGGCCTGTTGGTCTAGTGGTTAGTGACCTTGACCGCTATGCCGAAGGTGGGTTCGATTCCCACCCAGGACAAATGTTTGTGTGATGAGCACGATCATTTGTTCTGTGTCTGGGTGTAATT
Source organism: Agrotis clavis (assembly GCA_954870645.1). Classification (NCBI taxonomy): domain Eukaryota; kingdom Metazoa; phylum Arthropoda; class Insecta; order Lepidoptera; family Noctuidae; genus Agrotis; species Agrotis clavis. The sequence continues at coordinate 10,313,680 of OX940925.1, forward strand.
TATCTATAATAATATGTATATATTTAGAAATATATAAGTATGTATATCAGTTGTCTAGTACCCATAACACAAGCTCTGCTTAGCTTGAGACTAGATGGCGTTGTGTGATATTCGTGGAATATTATTATTATATTATTATTATTATTTCTATCGAACTTTCGAGCACCATTCAAAATTCAAAAAAAACTTTCGACCGATTTTAATGAATGCAGCTCGCAAAGCTTCCCAGGTTTTCCAACCTCATAAAAAGCGAGCAAACCTATTGAAAACTGTGTACAAGTCCTTAAGCGCCTCGTCCACGATAGATTAAAATAACGTAGAGCGACTCTCATAGGGCAATCTACGACGTGTACACATAAGCGAGACTACCCTAGCTAGAGTATCACTACAGTCTACGTAGACACGCCCGGCTACTCTCGGAAGGCGTCGTGGACGCAGGTGCGAGACCGAGACAAGCGATATGAATAGAGAGCTCTCGAATTGTCTACACGCCTTAATCAGTCTAGCTAGAGCTTGAGTAGCAAAACACGTATTTTGTTTTATTTAATGTAGAATTCTGCATTGCTTTATTACCTTGATGAAGGTCGAAACATGTTTGGTCAAAAGAAGAAACCATTAAAATGATACAAATGTATGAAGGCTTTCCAGAATTATGGAATAAGTATATCTCATAATCATTGAGAAACCATTGTTTAACCCAGCAGCTTCTTTTAACATTTTGCTTTTTTTTTCTTTTCCAATAACAAAGAAACCACGATCGCAGCATAAGCGTGACCGCGACATGTTTTCAACTGAGAGAGTATATCGTGACCGAATATATCTAGTCTACGAGTAGTGTAGTGTACGCAGGCCAAAATTTCTCTATGATAGAGCTTCCCTACGATAGAGCAAAAAATGCAATAGGGTGCTCTAATGATCTCTACGTGTACGCAGAAATGAGAGTATAGATTAGATTAGTCTCCAAGCTGTCTAGCTCTATTCTCTCTCCGTGGACGAGGCGCTTTACACTATCTCTCTACGCCGAAATGAATTTTTTGCATGACGTATTCACTGTATAAACCAGTTTTATTCGTACGAAGATCCCTATTGCTCGGAAACGGTTCGGCAATCTCCGGGAATCTTCGGGATTGTGTCGGCTGTTTGATTGATGTTTGTCATTCAGTAGGGATCGTCACACGATTGAGCACAAATTGTTTGTTTTGACATATCGTGAGACTGCGGATTCGGATCATGCTAAATGTTTTCCGATATTTTTATTTGGGGTGTAAGGTTTTATTTTGAAGAAAGAAATTGGTACAGAATCAGAATCAGAATCAGAATCAGAATCAGAATTTTATTTGCTCTAAATGTAGGTACAGAATTAGTTAGTAAACACAGATAAATAAGTTCAGCTACATTTTACCTTCTGGCATGCAAATTGACATTAGTCACACGAATAACATCATAGAAAAAAAAAAACTGTCAAATATATAAAATAAAATTTTCGAAATGTCAACAAAAAAATATTAAAATGACAAAAAATTTTATAAGGATTATCAAAGAGTTAAATATACAAATAAAAAATACTGAGATGTCAAGACTACAAATAAAATACAGAATGTCAACAAAATATCTAAAAAAATTAATACAAATACTTAGCAAATAACATTGACATTAAATTGGTGTAAAAATTAAATTGACTTAAAAAATTATAAAGTGGCATCATTTAAAAAATCGTGTATAGAGTAATAACATTTTTCCACAAGTAAAGCTGTAACCTCAGATTTAAATATGTGCATGGAATGTTCCTTAAAACTATGAGGTATTTTATTATAAACAACAGGTCCCATTGACATAATGTTTTTCCTCAACAGTGCTGTTTTGTAATTGCCCGAGTGTAACAACTTTTTGTATTGACTTCTCAGAGGGCCTGGACGTGTTCTCATATCAGCGATTGATGGAAATAAATCTAAATTTGTTTTTACAAAAATTGCCACCTCCAGTATGTACAAACATGGAAAAGTCAGTATCTTCAGAGACCGAAACACAGGTTCACAGCTATCTGTGCGCTTAAGATTTGACATAGATCTTATACACCGTTTCTGAGCTTTGAAAATCTCTTCCCTCTCACTGCAGTTTCCCCAGAATATGACACCAAACCTCAATACTGACGCAACCAATCCGTGATAAGCTATCATAAGTGTTTCATTGCTAACTTTATGTGATAGGTTGAATAGTACATAAGCTGATTTACTTAATTTATTACAAATTTCGTTGGCTTGCGGTTTCCATGTTAAATTGCTGTCAATAAAAATACCAAGAAATTTCGCTACACTAGTTGAATCCACGGTTTGACCTTTGTAATTAACGTTTATGTTGTCAGGGCGGATCCTTTGGAAGAAATGCATAACTTTTGTTTTTTTTAAATTTAGTATTAAGTTATTCGCGTTAAGCCAATGTATAATAGTTTCTAATGTATTATTAATTTCCGTGTCGTATGATTTTGTATTAGTACACTTGACTATCGCTGTACTATCATCCGCAAATAATACCATGGGTTGTTGTATTTGAAGTGGCAAGTCATTTATATATAATAAAAATAACGGAGGTCCCAAAACGCATCCTTGGGGCACACCACATTTGACCTCTCTAGTGTTTGATGAATATCTATGTTCACGTTTAGTTTTTAGGCATATTCTGGTAATTTCCGTGTATTGCAATCGATCAGTAAGATAAGAGCTTATAAGATCTAGGACTGTTCCTCTTATACCGTAACTGTAAAGTTTTTTTAAAAGAAGGTCATGGTTTACGTAGTCGAAAGCTTTTGTCATATCGGTAAGTATCGCGCATACAGGGGTCTTGTTATCTACATTTGGCATTATGTTTCGTAGTAAATTGTATACTGCCATATTAATATTTTTATTTTTTCTAAACCCCATCTGTTCATTGCATAATATGTTATGTTTATTCAAAAAATTTTGTAATGATTCGCAAATAATCTTCTCAAATACTTTCGACAATATAGGAATCAACGCTATAGGTCTATAATTGCTCATATCGTCTTTATTGCCTTTTTTGTGTACAGGTTTTATTTTAACTATTTTTAGGCTTTTAGGGAAAATACCCGAGGCAATACTCCTGTTCATAATGTGACATAAAGGGGTAGCCACAATACCGCTTACGAATTTAAGAACCTCAGTAGTGATTCCATCGTACCCATGACTTTTTGTATTTTTCAGACTTCTAATTATTCTGATTATGTCGTCTGGTATTACCGGTGACATGAAAATTGAATTTGGTATGTTGTCTGGAAGAGTTACTCTAATGGATGTTTTAGTAGACGTGGTACGCAAAAACGATACGAACTTTATATGTAAGAAATCGTTCTTTTGTGTGTTTATTGGAATACATAGTTTGAATTCACTGCTACTTCCCTCCGGGGCAACTGGACAGATTCGCAACTGGACAGATTCGCAACTGGACTTATTCGCAACTGGACAGATCCTCAGCTCGACAGCAACTGTACAGAATATGTACAGTCCATGATATAATAATAGTGACATCCACTTTTTTATGTCCAATACCCGTTCGGAATAGAGACCTTTTCCTGCAAAATAATATTTCTCTCTACTGTGGATTGAGCGGTGAAAATTCACTTTCATATACGTCCAAATGATAGTAGATGGAGTTTTGAATTGATTTCTAAATTCTAAATTAACGCTAGCGAAGCCGCGGGCACACGCAAGTTATATACATATAAACCCCAGTACTCACAGCATTGATTCACTGAAAGGGGTAAGTAAACCCACATAAATTCATAAATATTACAATCTAAATAAATAAGGTTCAAAGGAAGATGGAAAAACATTTTTTCCAGTATCACGCCAAAATCAAGGGATTATTAATTACTCCGGAAACCTTTTATACATGTTTAATGGATGTTTTGATACCTCTGGGGCATTTGGCCTGAATTCTTCTTACGCTGAATGTTCGTACGCACTACCGACGTAGGTACGCGGCCGACAACAGCGTAAGAGACAAGCCTTAAGGCCGTGTTTCCATTAAACAAGTTACTTGTATACACGTCGCAAATTGTACGCAATTTGAACAAGCCTGCACACAAGTTACAAGTTGCAAGTAGGTAGTTTGAACTGCACTATTTTTTTTTTTCAATTCAAGCAACTCGTATACCAATGTGATGTCATACTTGTATGCAAGACTAGCCCAATGGAAACGCGCTTTAACTACGAACTGCAGATGACATAGAAACTTAATCACTTGACAAAGGGCCGTGCTTGCCGAGATATACAAAATGTACTCTATGTTGCCGAGGTTGGTCTGTGAATGTGTGACCGTCTGTCATAGTGAGTTTCCTCCGTGCCTCGGAAAGCACGAAAAGCCGTTGGTCCCGGCTGTCATTTGTAGATCTGTGACAGTCGTTACTATTATTCAGAAGCTGCAAAAGTCTGACAACCAGTATTACCATGGGGTAACCGATACTTTGAAAATGGGGTATGAATGAAGTGATGACAATAAATAGCATATTGTATCATGGCAAACTCAAAGTTTCTTCAAACAATAAAAACGAAATTACGATACACGGAAGCAGATGGTAAAAACTCAAAAAACAAACTTTTTTCTTTGAAAACATAATCCATCAAAACTCTCAATGTGTTTTGAAAACACGGTTCCACAAAACTTTATCCCAAAATTTTCAATAAAAGCATATGTAATGCGACAGAAACTTGGTCGTTGCGCTGTTCATATGCTAATATGGGAGTGGACACGACCGGTGGCAATTGTGAGATGCAGATTACACCCTTTGTGGCACGTCTGGGACTAGCAGAAGACTATTATAATTATACTATGTGTTTCCTGCGGTTTTACTCGTTGAAATAATTTTATTTTGTCGTATGTTACCTGTATCTGTTAGACTCAATTAAAGGGTGTCCCAGAAGTAAAGAGACATTTTTTTAAATCTTACTGTCCGAAAATTTTATAAGAAAGAAAAAAAAGTTTAGGTGTCATGGCGTCTATGATTTTGTTATCTGTCATTTAAAGCGGGAATTTCATAACGGAATAATTTTTCGAAATGAAGCGTCAAGAATATGAAGTATTTGCTAACAGAGTTATTCTATTTTACGAGTCTCATAATAAAAAGGATGCAGTAAACCACTTTCTTCAAGAAGGTGCTAGGCGAACTAGTATATATAGAATAATAAGACGTTACGAACAAACGGGTGAGACTAGTTTTAAGAAGATTCCGGGAAGAAATAGGACAGTGGCGGTACCTCGTAATATAAATCGGGTTAAATCGATTTTTGACAAGACTCCTTCGACGTCCGTCAGAGTGGCAGCTGATAAATTAAAAATACCTGAGTCGTCTGTTGCCAGAATAAAGATGAATGATATAGGTTTGAAAGCATATATAAAACAATCAGCTCCTAAATACATAAAGGATCAACAGCAACGTGCAAAACGAGGGTGCCGAAGACTTTACAACAGTCAGCTAAGCAAAGTACTCCTAATTGATTATGAAACATATGTCCCGGTGGATCCCAACGATGTTCCTGGAAAGCAGTATTTCCATTGTACCAGTCGTAAAGATGTGGCTCACGACCAAAAAGTTGCAACAAAAGCCAAATTTTTCGCAAAATATTTAGTATGGCAAGCTATAGACCAATTTGGCAATGTCTCCGAGCCATACATTTCGTCAGCCTCCATGAACGCTAAAGTGTTTCTGAACGAATGCATTATTAAACGGTTGATACCTTTTATAGACAAGCATCATTCCAGGGATAAGGTTATCTTTAGGCTCGACATGGCGACGTGTCAATACGCTACTGATGTTACTCGGTACTTAGAGTGCGAAGACATCGACTTTGTACGTAAAGAAAAAAACACTCCGAATGTACCACAAGCTCGCGGTATCGAAATGTTTTGGTCCCTGTGCAAAAGGGAGTACAAGAAACGACCAGAGAAACCTAAATCCATAAAAGCTTTCAAGCGTATATAGACCAAATTGTCCAAAGAAGTGGCTGCAAAATCAGGAACAGCCGTAATGCGGCGGGCCTCAGAAAATTTAAGAAAAAATGCTTACAAAGGTGTTGCCAACGCAAATTTAATATAAACATAATAATTTAATTACTTTTGTTATTACTTACAACCAAAATTATTACCTTTGATGTTTACTTTATATTAAAAAACTTGAAAATGAATTTGTCTCTTTACTTCTGGGACACCCCATTATATAAATGGATTAACGAAGTTACGATTTTTTTTTTTACAAGTGTCGCAAATAAAAAACCGGCAAAGTGCAAGTTGAACTCTCGCACACGAGGGGTTTATCTATAAAAGTGAATATTACAAGCGTCTACCTGTTGCCGTTATAAATATCGAGCAAAAATGAGCAGAAAATCACGCTTGAGAGCTTAAATATTCATTATATTATATTTTTTAGTATTTTGTTGTTAAAGCGGCAAAAGAAACACTTCGTCAGAAAATTTCAACTTTTTATTAACACGGTTCATAAGATATAGCCTGATGACAGACGAACAAACGAATGAACAGAGTCTTAGTAATACGCTCCTGTTTTATCCTTTGGGTACGGAACTCTGAAAACAGACAAACACGGTTTTCTATATAAAGCTATCCAAATAATAAATATTAACAAATAAAGCTCTTCAAATCTGAAAAGGAAGGTGTTTTAAAATAACGTTTCAAACAAATGTTTCAAAGAAAACTTGAACAATTCACCGAAGTGAAAAATTTAAATCCAGATACAAAGGTAATGGGCATTCTAACTTTTATAAAAGAGGCACTAAAAGAAACAGAGCTTTGAGAAAATGAAGAAACGGGGGAAAAGATAATGCACCTTTAAAATGTGAACTATAACCTTTTTTTTTTAATGCATTAACGCCTGGGTCGCCAATCGTAGTGGAAGAACCAAGGTTATTGATAATGCGCAAAATTTATAGGGACCCTTAAAATTATATTTTGACCTGATCGCAGTAACAAGCTTTCACGATAATGTGCATCGAAGTCAAGTAGTATGGCAGTGAAGACTTTTCGCGATAGCGTACATACATCACAATTTCATTCATCGACATTTTCGCCTTCGAGATTCCGTATTCTACTCAAATTATGATATAGCATAATTTCTATTCCTTTATTAGCCACCACGCAGACGGCACCAACGGCAAAACTAGTTACAAATCTCCCTTGAAGTCCAACTACTAAGCTATAATTTGAAACAGCCCTATTAAAACTATAAAATATATAAATAACCCGTCCGTCCCGATCCATAGAATATTCCAGAAGAAGTTTGACTTAATCTGTGATCGACCCCAACCAATAAGTAATGAAAGGAACCCACGTAGGGATCATAGATGCGTGCATACTTATAGCTAAAAGACCACGATTCTAGATGTTACGTGAAAGCATTCGATATTGAGTTCCTGACACACCGACTGTACAAAAGTACCTACTTACATATATAATTTTGTACTTCCACCCGGCTTTGTGCGTCAAAATCGTTTCTTTTTGCTAATGGATTTGTTAATACTTTCTTCTTTTTTCACCTCCGCTGCAGTAATGCTAGCGAAGAAGAGACGGACTACATAAAGCAAAGGACGTTCTCCAACTCACTACCCAACCTCTGTGGTAGACGCCCAAGGAGTCGTACATCGTGCGGCGAATTCTAGCCACCGCAGGCGCGAACTTGCAGAGAGTTAATGAGAGAGCTTGTAGAGAGATGAAGAGATGGGTAGCTTGCCAACCGATCAGGGACTAAGCCCAGGCTAAGTCTACCAGCAGAGTGACGGGGCCCCCACAGGGTCAGACCTAAATAAAATTTATTTTTGCTTTTAGCAAAAATACATAATGAATTCATCTTTCTTTTTTCTTGAAAACGTCAATGTCTCCATTACGTAAATTAAGGTTACCAAATAAAATTGTTAACACTTCTAAAAGGGACTGCAAAAATTGAAATAAGAAAGATAGCCGAGTCGCTAAATCTTTGGATAATATCGAACATAAAATTCAATTTGAAACGTAAGTCTCGACAAGTAATTGGTTTATGAACCCCGAAGAATAATGTAAAAGACAGAAATTATTTTTTAATGTTGGGAGTCAAAGTTTATTTTAGGCTCAAATCTTCGCGTCACGGGACTGTCTACCCTGGTGACCCTGGAGCGTAAAAGGCAATTGAAGGAACACGATGGATTTTAGTTAGTACGAACCTGACTGCCCCTTACGCTCCCCCCAGGGCTGGAGGACTCTTTCAATGAAATAATCTAAAAAAAATATGTGTTTAATCTACCTTAACATGAACTTCTACTTTGTCTTCTTTGTCGGTTCACTATTGAAAGAGAGGTGGTGGCCAGTATGTCTCAGTGAGACACCGTGCTGCCATGATGCGACGCCATCCCTCTCTTTTGGCTGTGACTCGTGTGCTCTCATGCAATGGAACACCTACTGCAGACTTGATCTGATCAGTCCATCGCATGGGTGACCTGCCGCGCGGTCTCGTTTCTTCTACCTTCCCCTGGACAACAAACCGCCCAATAGAGTAGTTTCCCCTCAACCACATCGACCGATGAATAATGATTATTTCAGACATTATTTAATTTTCTTTGTAAGAGCCGACGAAATGTTTCTTCGTCTGTGCGCTTTTTTCAACCTTTCAAAGTCATAGCCCCTTCAGCATTATGTAATTACAAAGCATTACGCAAGTCTCCGATAACTTACGACTTTGATATCCAGGCAACTATGCAAGTCCTTAGATGTTCGTACAAAAGCACACGTTAATGGATACCAAAGTAGTAAGGTATCTGAGACTTGCGTTGCGTTGTGTACGAAGGGCCTAAGACAGCCTTAACCATAGTATAAAGAGGGGAAGCAGGTTATCTCCGGCCCAATCCGCGATATAATAGCCTACTGTCTCAGGGTTGTAACTTTTAATTCGGTGCCTATAAATTGGCAAGGGTCGGGAAGTTGTATTTATATCCATAAGAGGTTAGCGTTAATTATGTTACACGTTGTATACTAGTCAGTTTTTTTGTATTTTTCGGCATAATGTAGTATTTTTACACATAAAGGACCATTATTTATTTTTAATTAATACAAACATAAATAATGCAATAATATCTATTGAATCACACAAAATTTTTCATTCATTTAGCGGTGCCGAAAAGTCGTGACGCGCGATCCTCGTGCAGACTTAGCCCCGACTGGCGCACCTCGAATTCCCTCGAGATTTTGTTAAATGTGCGTGCGGCGACGCATAGATACTATGGCGCACACATACAAGCCGCGCGTGGTGCGTTTGTATGAAGTTAACATACTTCCTCTCTTTATACTATGCTTTAACGGTCATAATTCCTCATTTCCAGAACGACCCTTAGTGAACCAAATACGATTTTAATTATATAAAATTCAGGAACGATTTAATTGTAACAGCCGTTATTATTATATTATAATTAGTGGTTTGCTAATTACGTAAATATAAAAAAAAAATCCACAGCTGTAATGAAGGCACTGTAATACCGTTGGTGGTTTTAATAACAAGCTTTTAAATCACTTTTCCCCGTATTAATCACAACATAACATCAAACATAGTCTCCCGTCGCGTCTTTCTGTCTGTACGCGATACTCTCAAGAACTACTGAACGGATTTTTATGCGGTTTTCAGTAATAAATAGAATGATACATGTGGAATTTTATTGTTTATTAAGGTTTTGTTTGAATCGGTTGAAATAAATACTAATTGTAAATGTCAGAAGAAGTCAAGACGCTTGGTACCTTTTTTAGCTTTTTTTTTTAAATGAGTTTGCTCTTAGTCTAGTCTAAGTCAGAGGTGGTAGTCAAAGCCTACGATGGAGTGAGCTTACCCAGAAGAAGCCTGTTCACTCTCACTGTGAGAAAATCCGGGTTGTATGTGTTGGGGAACAAATGCAGGTAGTTTGTTTCACTCTTTAACCGTGCGCATTATGAAAAATGATTTGATTTTTCAATGAATACACTGCATAATCCTTTTTAGGATATAAGATATAAAAATACATGGACGTCACGGTTCGCACAGTGGTTAAACGATTGACTGCTGTTCAGCCTGTCGCGGGCTCGATCCCCGCACGGAACAAATATTTGTGTCAAGTAGTTGTTCCGGGTCGGGGTGTTTGTGCATTCGAGTTTCTACGAGTATATTCGTAAACGCACCCACGACACAGGAAAAATTCCCAGTGGGTTCAACGTTTAAAAAAATTATTTAGCCTATAATGTCACACGAGTGAAACCGGGGCGGATAGCTAGTCGTAAATAAATTAAACCATACGTTCTCCATAGTTTATTAAAATAATTACTAGTTATATTAATTGACATGTTTTGCAATAAATTATTACACACGCTAGAATTTAAGTTTTGACATATTTTTACATCAAATTAAATTAATAACTTAATAATAACCCCTTTGTTACGGCAAAATGATGAACAAGTAATTTTTTTAAATTAATTAAAACTTGTTGTTTTATGTACAACTCAGTAACACAAAAAATGTTTTCTGACATGTTTATAAAATGATCGTTCATTAGTTTATTGATTGTTTGGTGGAGTTAAGAATTTTTTGGCTAAAGTTGGGAGGGGCCAATGCCCAGTAGTAACATACAGTAGACTGAAGTGATGAATGCTACGCCATATAAATAAAAAAATATTCACAAAAAAGACAACAAAAAATTCTATAGTCACGGAAATGTCTTGAGAGGTACCGCGGCCCTTTTTGACTGACGAGACCCCCATAGACACCATAGCCCTAAAACGGAAAGGGCAACTGAAGAAACTGGGTGGCCGTAAAAGAGTCCAAACGCATAACCGTGACCCTGGAACGTAATGGACAATAGAAGGAACACGGTAGAGCTTAGTCAACGTGCCTGATAGTCCCTGTAGGTCCACCCATGGCGAGAGGACTGGTTTGATGATTTTACCACGTATAAAAATAGGAACAGGGTTGTTTTTAGTCAGTACGAGTTTGACAGTCCTTTTCGCTTCGGTAGGACCCATTTGACGACATTCATCACGCGGCCGAAGCGGCTTTTTCCCTGCCATATTGGGTTCGGCTTCTAGTCGAACCAGATGCAGCTGGATATCAGTATTTTAAATGGAGCGGCTGCCTATCGGACCTCCACAACCCAGTAGCTGGGTAATACGATACCCTATGATAAGATTGGTGTCAGACTTTAAAGCTTCTGTCTAACAGTAACGACTATCATAGATCTAGAATTTGACGACATTCCATCCCAAAAAAACCACCTAAGTAGGTAATATCTTTTTAACAAAAACATTTTTCCAGCACTATACCCAACAAAAATGGCGGCTTAAACAAATAAGGCCAAGCGCAACCGGGGCCACAGAAAAGGCCTTAACTTCATTATCCTACTGCGCTCCTCTTATTACACACCGCTTATGAAGGAAAAAAAAACGTTTCCCTCTACAAGGAATATTGTTAATTTTAAAATGTTATGAACAATTTTCTCGTTTCTTGGATTATTTTTTTACGTTTTTACTGGGTCGGATATTGAGGATATAACTTATTATTAAAAACCGGAACACTGTAACGTTGTGTTGAGAATTTTAGTGCCTTAATTAAGTTCATAGTGTTACAAGCTTTTTTTAGGGTTCCGTACCCAAAGGGTAAAACGGGGTCTTAAGGCCCCGCTGTCGGTCTGTCCGTCTGCAGCCTATATCTGATGTACCGTGATAGTTCGAAAGTTGAAATGTTCACAGATGACATATTTTTATTGCCGCTTTAACAAAAAATACTAAAAAGAGAATACAATAAATGTTTAAAGTTTTTGTGCTTTCATAAAACATGGACTTATACAAGCTTAGGTCCTGCTAAACGAACTAACCCACACGTGTCTTTCATTTGCTCGAATAATTATTGTAGTGTTATTCACATGACGGTGTGGGTTGGCTCATTTTTGCAAAACGAAGTCCTTTTATAGTATGGGATTGCAGAAAATAATAAAATTATGTATAGTAAAAACTCAGGATTTATAGTATCAAACTCAAAGCACTTTTTGTATACACGACGTATAGCGTGCATACTTCGTAAAAGGTAAAATACGCAAAACTTGTGAAAGGTCTCTGGTCTACAAACAAAAAACCGGCCAAGTGCGTGTCGGGCCACGCACAGTGTAGGGTTCCGTAGTTGCCCATCAAAATACTTATGCGAACTAACTAAACTGATTCGCTGAATTTAATTTTAAAAAGAAGGATTTTCAAAATCGGTCCAGGAGTCTTTGAGAAATCGGGGAAAATACATAAAAATAAAGATTACGACGAACTTAGAACCTCCTCCTTTTTTTGAAGTTAGTTAAAAATAGTTGACGATAAAAACCTACCTATCCCCAAAAAACATACCTATTAAAGCTGTAAAAATAAAGTTGACAAACTTACATATGCAGTTGAAGAACATGTTCTCCGATACATTTTGTTTAAGAAAATATGTTATCCAAGTACATTTTATAAGTTGGTCGACTATTACTCGTAAAATTGTAAAGCCTACTTAGTCATGATAATTTTCTTTTAAAATTCGTTATATATACTACTATTGTGAATTTTTTCACACCCCCAAACATAACCGTTTAGCTGGTAGAGGGGGGGGACACTCGAGTCGAGCAAAATTTAGCACTTTAAAGCTTAATATTTCACAAACGAATTTTTTTATCAAAAAATTGTTAATGGAAACTCTCAATATTTTTTAAAGACCTATTTAATGATATCCCACACTAAGGGGTACGCGAAAAAAAAAAAAAACATCCCCACTTTACGTGTACAGGAGGTACCCTAAAAAAAATATTTTACGAGATTTTATTTTACCACTTTTTCGGCACAACAAATCCGTATATTTACACCAAATTACAGCTCTCTAGTACTGTGCGTCTCTGAGCTAAACTGCGGACAGACGGACGGACGGACGGACGGAAGGACATGGCGAAACTATAAGGGTTCCTTGTTGACTACGGAACCCTAAAAACACCAAAATAGCACATAGCCTATTCAAAATTCACTCACAAGAAAAAAAGTATAATTCAATAAACTAAAGCATTACCTTCAATATAAAACAATCAAACTAATCTAGACGTTCAAAATAGAATAACTATAGGGTTATAAAACTGTCTACATTATGTAGTAAAACTACCTCGCTCGTAAGGCCATAAATTTTCTAGTCTGTGGCCTATTTTTCGCTCCGTGAGCGGTCTTGTTTTCCGCTAGGTAAATGGCATGGAGATTAGAGGCATGGAGGACTACCATAGAAGTATAATAATCAAAAGCCCCGATTGGTTTTATAAGGACTATCTGACTCGTATTGACTAAAATCCGCGGTGATCCTTCGATAGTCTTTTACGCTTCAGGGTCACGGTTACCTGAGCCTGTAGCCAAACGGCAAGCGACAATCGTTAACGTTCAGCAGTCGCTAATACATTTTCAACTTTATACCCCATCGCATAAAGTTGAAAATCTAGTAAAGACTGCTGAGCGATAGCGAACGAAACCAACGAAAACGATCTGTTATCTTTGATAGATTTTCAACTTTAGGCAATGGTGTATAAAGTTGAAAATGTACTAGCGACTGCTGAACGTTAGCGATTGTCGCTTGCCGTTTGGCTATAGGGCCTGTTCAGACAGTTCCGCGATCCCGGCAGGCGTTTGGCCATATATGCCAATATTTTTTACGTGGTAATCATCCAGTGAGTCCAATTACGCCGAGGAGCTGAGGAAAAAAGTATTGACGTATTCCACATTAGGCACCCGCTGAAACGGCACCTAAGATAATCCACATATACGGCACCTATAAATTTGCTGGTGCCTGTAGTAGAATGGTTTATTATCGAGCACCTTCTAATAACACAAGCTCTGCTTAGCTTGGGACTAGATGGCGTTGTGTGATAGTTGTGGAATATTATTATTATTAATAATGGCACCTACGAATCAGTACGTGCTCGTGTTGGCTTGAGTAGTAGTGATAGAACAAAACTTCAACTCTCTAAGTAGTCCGAAAAAGAGCTTTCAGCCCCAAAGTAAAATATAACCAGATGCGATTTTAGCGTCATCCTAATTTAATGCATTTCGACGGACACTTTTCAAAACAGAGATAATCCTCTTTAGTTCTATACTCCATGGTATTCGTCTATGTCTGTATCAATCAGGTGTTTTACTCTGTGGTAAACAGTTACAAGCTATAAATTAAACGGAGCAGGGATTAATTATAATAATTTATGTTATGATCTTCTGAGCGACTTGAATTTATGTTTGTATCGAGTCTTAGAACGTTTTTTTTTTGTAGGAATTACGTAATATGAGGTCAAAGATTAGGGTAGTTTTTTATTATGATTGAGTTATGTTTGCGTTACCAGCATATTTATTTGGACGCGTGTTATTGAATACTAGCGTCCCGCCCCAGATTTGTTGCTCTCCGGCTTTATCTGGACGCCTAGTTTAGATGAAAAGTAGTTATTAAAAGTAAACCGTTATTTTATTCATGGCCAGTTCACAAAAGTCTGATAACTTAAAAATATTTCCTCTATCTAGAATTCTAGACATTAAAACTCCTACAATATTCTTTTCTGAATTTTTCATGTTCGTTCTGGCACTATTCCAAACTAGGCTATTGTAGAACCAACTTTCATTGCTATTCAGAAATATGCTGTTATACGACTCTGAACTTTATAACGGAGTAGTAGAATTGATTTTTGTATGAAGGTGTCTTGTGTGAAGGAATTATTATTTTGGTACAGATGCGTTGTAACTTGTAAGTTGTCGAAACTCCACCCTTGATATTTTGCCAATACACGAAGATGTCAAAGTTTGTAGACTTTGATCTGAAAAAATGATAAGTTGTCTATGGCTCATAAATTCTTGAGAATGTTTGGATTGATATATTCGCCGATAGCATTTTATAGCTTTATATTGGTTTTTGGAATTTGTCTTGATTTTCACATTCTAGTTGTAATAGATTATTGTTATTGTAATAGTTGGCAATACAAGTTTTGGACTGTCACGTTAGGAAAAGTTCTAGATTTTTTTTCCTGATAAGAATTGGAGTAATCGACATACCTGCAGAGTAAGCAAGCTGAAGTGGCAGTGGGCTGGCCATTTTTATCGAAGAATGGCTGATGGCCAGTGGAGCAGACAACGTGGTAACATCATCAAATGAGTCCTCCCACCGGGTAGGGCAGGAGGGACTGTCAGACTCGTTCTGACTAAAATCCACAGTTTCCTTCAATAGCCCTTTAATTCTGAGTCACGGTAGCTCGTTAGTCCCGCGACCAAGGCAGGCTTTGGTCCTCTAAGGGGGGCCCCCGTCATTTTGCAGACAGCTCTTTGAGACGCGCGTAGAACACGACGCGCCGTCGACTCGGACATGGTCCATGGTCAGACAGCGAGTCGCCTGTTACTCGCCGCCCGCATGCCCGAAAGTAGCAGACGAATCCTGAAGTGGAGACCACGTATCAGCAAGTGTAGTGTGGAATGCCTTTTAGCTATAAGGGAACCTATTACTATAACAGTATAACGAAGGAAGATTACAAGAAGAAGTCCAAATTAAATAGTATTTCTTCCGAAAGAAAATGTAAGAAGAAACTCTTGCTTTAAAATATACATTTTCGGCCCACAGAGGCCTTATTATGACGCCCTAAAACCAGGCTTGTTCCAGTGAGTGACGGAGATGGCGCTAGACGACTTGTATAACTCTGTCTCTTTCACGACGTCATCATACGGCCGCAGGAATTTCTTACCGGTGGAAAATTAACCTAAATGTCAATCGCTAAACTATTTTGTAGACCAACATCAAATTCTGTTCAGTAACTTTTGTGTAACCGTTTCAAACATCCATCCATCCATCCTCACATCTCAGCCTTGCACATTTATAATAGAATACCTAAGAAAAATAGTTAATCTATCAAACCATTACGAAATATAAACAAAAAGTAGGTCTCCGAACAGAATATAAGAAAATTGCTCTCGCTATTAAAATAATTTCGATCAGGACAAAGTTTCGCTTGAACATCGTAACTTCGAAACGAAGTACAACAAAACTCATGATATTGTAAACGATATCGAACAAATTTAATTAAAAGTAACTAAATTAATTATTGAACTGTACGGAACACATACGTTCGATCGAAGTAAAACTTGGAAGTATTAAAACTTCCAGGAATTGAGAAAAATGTACAGCACCAAAATTGTTCGTTCCTGGTTTTTAACGGAGCTGTGAAACTTATGCGGGTACTGACCGACGCGGACGTTACGAGCCCTATTGTGAACGTGGCGTGCGTTCGTGCCGTGCAGTCAATGCAGGGAATATTCAATACTCAACATTCGACTCTTCACGTGCCTAGAGGGCTGGTCTTTTCCGAGGCCAAAGAATCAGCATTGCTATACAACGTGGCAATACTGCCAGCATTCTGGGCACTGTTCCCGTTGACAGCGATGCCGATGTATATATCTATATTCGTTTATGTATAACACAGGTCGACAGCATTTTTGCGCACGGGTTCTACATAAGTTATTTTTATTGTTTGTATATCTAGAAATAAGAATATGAACAAAAAAAAGTTTTGAATTTGCTTTTATGAGTAAAAAATGTGTAAATTAAAATCAATGAAAATACCTAAAAATTGACACAGAGAAGAGTTATTATAGAGGAAACCGTACATCCATTCATGTTTTTTTTTTACAAAATAAGTTTTATTTTAATGTTAAATTATTTAAAAAATAACAGTTTTAGTTTTCCTGCTATTTTTAGTAGAAGTTTTTCTTATTAACCCCCAAATATAGTCTCCCATCATGTCCCTTTCAGTACTGGCCCTGGTAACGTCTCTCAAATGCTTGTCAAATCTCAAATTGTCTTGATGGAAGCGTTCCTTTTGTTCTTCCGTACAAGCTCCCATGTTATCTTTAAATTTATCCAAATGAGATTGTAGCATATGCATCTTTAGTGTCTTTAGAGACATTCCACTTCCGATGATGGAAAAATTTCGTAGTCGTGTCAGTGATCAGCTCGTCATAACTTTCAGCTCTAGGGTTAACAATAAAACCATGAACTACTGCCTTAAAACTGTTCCTGGCTTCTTTCTCTTCAATGCTAAGTAACTTCATGAAAATATCACGATTGGTTTTTTTTTTATTTGAGGGGGCCCACAGAGACTCCAGCTTTAATTTTCGCCTCTGAAAGCTTTGGAATAAAAACTCTTAAAGCAAATATTTTTGATTTGTTATCACATTTTTTTAAATAAATATGCTTGTATAATCAGAATATAATAAGTAAAACCCGTGCGCAAAAATTTTTTTTTCATTTGTCGACCGGTGTAATCTATCTATATTTTGTCTTTTCTATTCTGAATATTTTATCTGTTTATTTATTTTTACATATTTCTATTAAGTTTACATTTATGGTTTGTAATTATTAGTATTTTGGTGTTTCTATTATAATATCATACATTCATTAATAAAACAATAAAAGTTTTTTGACATTTAATACTTCCTCAGAAAATTATGCCTCAGATGAGAGATACGAACAGTTCTTTCTGTCTGCAGTTACTGTAGAGAGAAAGTAATCCCACCCATCCTCACTTTCTCAATCCAGCAGAGCATCTTCCTCCTGGGTTTGAACTGCAGTGGCCAATCTGAAAAACTCTCAACTGGTTGCAAACCCAATTTAGCCGCTATAAAAATAATCTGGCAAAATTGGGTATACTACTATACCCATCCCAAATACAATACCAGTGTTGAGCACTCTTTGCAGGATATGTCCCACCTCCTTTCGTGTCCATCCTGCCCAGCCACCTGCAGCTTCCAGGATTCGAACGAAGCAAACAACAGAGGCCTTACCACGAGCACTTAACGATCCAGTTTAGGCTTTGGGACAGAGGCAGAGCTATACAAGTCGTCTAGCGCGATCTCTTTGCCACAGCCTAAAGACTCACGTTTTAAGAGTTCATCGTAGGCCACCCGGGCTACGTATTGGTCGGATACTCGCGAGCATAAAGTATAGAATCACTTACTCTAATTCCGCGCGCTCTTGAGTACTTAATTACCAGTTTAGAATATAAAACGGTATCATCTTAAAGGTTTAACTGTTAACTGTAAATTCATACCAAATTCATTAATAATTATCACGCCTTTGTTTTAAAAGCTATCCCGGATTCCAAATTCCCATATTTGAGTCCGCAAAGAAGAAGAATAAAACAATAAGCTTAATTCATGCAAATTGGCATCAGATATAAGACACAATTAGTGTGCCAGCGTCTCTGGCACAAAATAAAGGACAATAGCCCTATGATTAGGCTCGCTTACTCGACTTAATGCATTTACAGTACTTGTTTCATACTTGGCGCTTGTTCCAGTTGGCTGGTTTCGTGTTTTGATTTGAGAGAGACTTCATATTTATGAGTTGTGTGATTGAAAACAATCCTCCTTTCTTCACGTTCAATATAATTATAATATCCTTATTTATCTTGTGAAATAATATTTATTTGTCCTACTTCAGGGCAAAGGCCATTCTTTGAAACGAACACGATGGTGCGATACCTCCGACTAATTCAGAAATAAAATTTCAAAAATATTTTACCACTGAAATTATCGTTGTGCTACAGTAATAATAAATGTTTGTTCAAATAATCTCTTTAGAAATCTAACATCAAAATTATGAATTTGCATGCTCTCATTTATAAATGTCAGACTTAATTACCTGAATATTACGAGTTGGTCCTCAAAAACTCATTAAAGTTCATTTTCGTCCGCATTTGACAGAATAATAAATTATCACTTACGAGTATGTATGAACTGCCTTCCAAATGAAATGCCAATTTTAATTCGTAATAATGTGCTAATATAATAATAATAATGTGCTTTGGACCCTGTTCCCGATACTGGTGGGCCTACTATTTTTTATATTTTTAAATGTTTTTAATCTAATATATTTTTAATCACATTTAAAAAGGTAAAACGTATGTAAAATGATGAATAAATGAGAATAATAATAATGTGCTAATATAATAATATGTGCTAATCGTAATAATGTGCTCATGACTTTGATGGAAGCGGTGGGTGTATCACTTATACCTTTCTTTTAAGCTTCTGTTAGTCATCAAATGAGTCCTCCCACCCAGGTCAGGGCAGTAGGGACTGTCAGACTTGTACTGACTAAAATCCACGGTGTCCTTCAATAGCCCTTTACGTTCCGGGGTCACGGTAGCTCGTAAGTCCCGCGACACCGGCAGGCTTTGGCCCTCTAATGGGGTGCCGTCATTGTGCAGGCAGCTACTTGAGGCGCGCGTGGAACTCGACGCGTCGTCAGCCCGGGCATGGTTCCTGATCGGACGGCAAGTCATCATTTAACCCAAGTTTTCTCACATTTTTTTCAGACACGCATTACAGATCAGTTTTCGGTTGTAAGTTGATCAAAATAATTATGTTTCAGCGTAATTATCGTTTAGTGAGTTAAATCAATAAGCAGATTCCCGTTTGTTTTTTTTTTAAATATAAACCGATAGTATTTTATATTCATTTGTTCTTAATTTATTTATGGTCATATATGTATATAAAGTTTTACGAGTATTTTGAGAGATACACCATTTATAACTTTGAGCTCAGTAATTCGGTTCTTAGAAACAACTTTATGAAAATACAGTCAACCGCAAATCTTTGGCAATACTTTGATAGCGTCTTCATTTCTCCGTAGTACAAGACTTTCAAAGTGCGGTTGCTCGTTTTTACTACCAAAACTATTTGTACCTGTAACTAGAATTTTCAGAGGCCACATCAAAGATCTTGTACAAGTACTTTAATATTTTATCAACGCTCATGATACTTTAAACATCAATGAATAAAACGTATAAAAAAAGTATCTGGCTACAGAACTATAGGTATGTCCTAAGTTCATATTCTAACTTATAAATGCGGAAGTAAGTTTGTTACTTTTACACGCGTAAACCGATCACCCTGAAATTGTGCATATGTTACGGGCAATTTGATAAGTCCGGGCACTATTGATAATGGCCGGTCAAATTGATAAATTAATCACTTTGCTCATCGCTCTTGGGCATTAATAATAGCCGGTCCTTATTAATAAAGCCCAGTTAATCACATTGCCCGTAACCAATGACAATATTGCCCGTAACACATACGAGTATACCTTGTCAGGTGTTCAGAGACGGACATAGGGAACCTTTCATCCCGAAAAAAAAATGACAAAAATACGACCCGCGTGATGGAAAGCGGACGTGCGAGTTGCGAACCGTGCAACTTTTTCAGACCCGTTTTAACCACGTTGAAGACTTTTTTTTTTATACTAGGAATGCAGCAATCACGCTGATAACCGCGGGTTCAAACCAAAGATTAAATTTTTTTTAAATATATTTTTCGCCTGCTGTGCTCGTGGGACTGCTTAAACAGGCTACCTTAGAATGTACAGGGCAATTAAAGGAACACGGTACATTTTAGTCAAAACGAGTCTGACGCTTCTACCACAATCTACCACCCATTTAGAAAGGTAAAAATATGGACCATTACAAGAACGAGTATAATGTTCTAAAGTAACCAAACGCCTACACAATAGGGGAAGAAATACGCGATACTCACAAAAGGCACGCGCGGGTAGTAAGCAAAGCTCGAAGAACGAATCACCCCAATTTATTATGACCCAGGAATCCGCCAAATTAAGTTCTGTTGTGAACATCCCACTACTAATTTCAATCAAGTGGTATGCCAATGGGTTTAGGTAAATACTATTTACTCTTGTCAGGCCTTGTTTATTAATGGAGTTAATGGGGGGAATAAATAAGAGAAAGCTTACGCAGAGAGGTAGATTTCGCAATTAGAAGGGTCTTTAGAGATTAATTAGTATGCTGTTTGACATTGTTTTTTTGAGGAAGGACTTAATTTTAACATAAAGCCACATTTTCATCGTCCCATTTCTTTTACGTACGAAAATCATCAAATGAGCCCTCCCACCCAGAGTAGAGGAAAGGCACTGAGAAGGGGAAGAGGAGTACTTATAGTTGACCCTCATTTCTCCAGATATTTATATGATCTATGTGATAAGGAGTCAATACTCATAAACCATTCACACATATAACCGGACTCTAATAAATTCCTTCATGCTAAAGGGATTTGATGATATTTGTATGGTGACCTTAACGGTCGCGCGCCATCTTGTTTTTTTTTTTTCAAAATAGCGGTGCACAGCGATAGTTATATATATTTAGATGGAGGAGATTTACAATAAAAATTAATGTTACAGATATAATTTCCTAAAGAGCCAGGTTTCAGAGTGATTCGCTGAAATATAAGTCGAAAAGTAAACCATATAGAAACAACTTTTTGCTTTTCTTTCTGCCCTGCAAAGGGCCAAAACAACGACGATATAATACTAGACTCCTAATAACAGGCGACCGATGTCTGCCAACACATTAGGCAAAAAAGTCTTATATCCGTCTCATTTCGACCAATCCTGTGAGCCGTAAACATACGTTGAGACAGAACAGACTTTGAGTTAGCCAATCACAACGCAGTACCCTGCCCCCCTCGCTTACGTAGTACCTCAGCGAGTTGGCAGAATAGTTTTGTTCGTTAGATCGTGCAATGCGTAGTCTAGTATTAAATATATCGTCGTTGGGCCAAAACAATCAAATTCCGTTTAGCCGTTCTAATGAGTTTTGTTTAAAATATATGTTTTAGATTAAGTCATAAACATACATTGATCCGACCTATGTTTCGCATTGTATTAGTTACATAGTTATGTCATAGGTATGTGTAATTTTTGTATGTTGACAGTTAAAAACACGGTTGAGTTAATTTCTGAAACTACTGAAAAAAAAAACAAAATTTAAAAGAACTGTTGACTAGAGAACAGCACTCATCTCAATGACGCTGATGATTGAAGAGTCAATCGATTCGATGGTTGTGAAATCAATTGAATTCTTTTAAAACAGTGTGTTTTATAAGTTTTAAATATTTATTAAAAAAATAACTTGATAATATAATAACATGTTGCCGTCGGGAAGAAGCGATTTAAAACATGCTGACTTGCCAATTACGACCTTCGTTGCTTCCGACAAGTGTCACAAGAACACAAGCTGTGTGAGTAAAATGCAGAAATTTTTAACAAACACCATGTAAAAGAATATTCCAGAATGTCAAACGAGTACGTAATCCCAGCTCCCAATCGAATTATATGTGTGCGTGGAAATTGCGAACAAATGACAGTCGCTAGTGCGTTTGCACTCGCTGTACATGAAACTTGTACACACATTTTTTGATCGTGGTAAAATCATCAAATGAGTCCTCCCACCCAGGGCAGCGTGAGAGGGACTGACAGACTAGTACTGACTAAAATTCACGGTGTCCTTCAATAGTACTTTACGTTCCGAGATCACGGAAATTCGTAAGTCCCGCGACCCCGGCAGGCTTTGGCCCTCTAAATAACCCCCGTCATAATGCTGACTCTTTTTTGAGGTGCGCGTGGAACACAAAGCGCCGTCGAGCCACCAATCCACCAATTAAGGGAAAATTATTCAACTACCCTACAAAAAACACAAGTTTACAAATTCAAAGACTTGATAACATTTTCTCTGTAAGAACTAGGTTTTGCTTTTAAGGCTTCAACACTTTGTATGAAATATGTATATTACTTTTTTTAGAGCTGTTTGGAGTAATAAGTATTTGTGTTTATACTGTGGATGATAACTTTTTCGTGAAAATTAGTTTTTGCGTGGTTATTTTATAAGAAAAATAATTTCACATCACTTTATGTGTCTTCTACGAAGTGTTTTTTTAACCGACTTCAAAAAGAAGGAGGTTATCAATTCGACGGTATGTTTTTTTTTTTTGTGTATGTTACCCGATTACTCCGTGAATTGTGGACCGATTTTAAAAATTTTTTTGTTCGAAAGGAGATACTTCTGGAGTGGTCCCATAGTCACGAAATCAGGATCCGATGATTGAATCTTGAAGAAATCGAGGGCAACCCTAAAATTTTATTGGCTCATACATAGTTTTTCGCAAATCTTATGAAGTTATTCAAGTACTTGCGTATGGAAATTATCATCTCATGAAGCTGAGCTGATGATGGAAGGTACAACTCCTCTAGTAAGGAGTCGGCATCGACTGATTTAGGTTTGTGTTCGCATATCTCCGTAACTACACGTCCGATTTAAGTAATTCTTTTTATGTTGTACTGATATTGTTCAACTTAAGGAATACTGCAAGTTTAATCAAAATCGGTTCAGTAGTTTTTGAGATAGGGAAGGAATGAAAGAGATGTTAATTATGTTATTACCTGTGCTACGGATTACAAAATTCTAGTGCACATGTAAGAAAATTATGTATTTGACAAGAATTTTGGTTGAATATTTAAACTAAAAAGGAGTAAAATAAAAACTTTTTCAAAAAAAATGTAACCGCCTTCAAAAACAACCACAAAAAAGGGTAAAATAACCTACAAAACTTTTCTTTCGGAAGTCGGTGGCAAAAAAACAATGAAATTAATAAAAAACCACCGACTTCCGAAAGAAAAGTTTTATAAGTTATTTTACCCTTTTTTGTGGTTGTTTTTGGAGGCGGTTACATTTTTTTTGAAAAAGTTTTTATGTTTTAAGTAGATAAATATATTCAAATTTTAGTTACCATTCCGAAGATAATATCAAACCATATAATAATACTAGCTGACATATAAATTAAAAAAAAATAGATAGTAGCCGATTCTCAGACCTACTGAATATGCATACCAAATTTCATAAAAATAGGTCAAGCCGTTTCAGAGGAGTACGGTAACTAACATTGTGACACGGAAATTTTATATATAAGAGATAATTTTTGCAAAAGTTTATAATACGCAATAATGAAGAATGAAAGATTCAGCTTCAATTTGAGTGGAAGCGTCTGGAGTACTTATCCAGAAGACGCAGGTTCGAGCCCCGCTCGCAGCTGAATTTTTCTTTCCTAAAAAAAAACTTTATTCTTTTTGCAGTTTCGCCCTTTTTAGGTGATAAAATCAACAAATAAGTCCTCCTTCCCTAAGTGGACCGGAAGGGACTATCAGACTTGTACTGACTAAAATCTGCCGTGTTCTTTCAATTGCCTTTTAAGTTCTAGGGTCATAGATATCCGTTTAGAGTCTCGTCTCTAGATCATCTCTATGTCTGTCTACTGTCTAATAAGTTTTTCTGCGGTCTGAATTAATGTTTTTTCTACCTAAAAACTCACTCAGACCTATTTCATGATTTTACCACGTAAAAAGGGCTAGATAATTGAAAATCATAGGAGTCGCGGGTGGAGTGCTATTACAACATAAAACTGACAGTCGTCTATATATCAGATAATCCTTTTAAAATAATGTTATAACAGTGGTACCTTTTCCAGATTAAACCACAAGCTTTATTTTCCTTGTCTAATAGAAAGTTTTGATAGGATAAATGTATCTCTACGTCTGTCTACTGTCTAATAAGCTTCCTCTGCGGTCTGGATTAATTATATTCCATATAAAAATATAAAGTTTCATTCCAAAGAGATACCGCGGTACTGGGATGCAAATTGTGAGAAAAAAACCACCACAAAAAAGTATAGAATAACTTATCTTTCGGAAGTTGGTGGCTTTGTTTTTTTAATCTATTTTTGCCACCTATTTCTGAAAGATAAGTTATTTTACACGTTTTCTGGTGGTTTTTGAAGGCGTTTAGTTATTTTAAATGAGTTTTTTTATTTTACCCTTTTTAGTTCAAATATTTTCACCCAAATTCTTGTCAAATATGTAATACCTTGTACCGATAATAACATCGTCCAAGTACGCAATGAGAAATGCTCATAAAATGAAAACTACTGAAAACGCATATATGGTACCAAATGACAGATATACTAAATATATCATTGAACAAAAAAAGAATCATTAAAATCGGTTCACCCAGTCGTAAGTTATGAGGTAACTGAAAAAATAACACAGTCGAATAGAGAACCTACTACTTTTACAAAATGGTAACTTTGAGACTTCGAAATAGAAGTCAACATGATCCTACACTTTACGGGCAATCTCCAAAACCTTACCAATATGCTTTTAATCCTTTCTTAATCTCCAGGAAAATCCGGTCCGGATAACAAATATTCTAGCAGTAAATTCCGGTCCACCGACTCCGGATTATCTTGTTAAAATATAACCGGATGTGTAGCGAACCGTGAAATGCGTAGCGGATTGAGTTTCCTATGAATTTTATTTACCGAAGTAGTTTCATGGTAGTCTGCATATCACATTTAAGGGTTTCAAAGGAAACTGATATGTTTATGATTTTGTCAGTTTGACTGGGTGAAGTATATTATCTTTACTATACTTACAATATTATAAAGCTGAAGCGTTTGTTTGTTGAACGCGCTAATCTCAGGAATTACGGGTTCAATTAAATTAAAAAAATATTTTTGCGTTGAATAGCCCATTTATCAAGGTAGGCTATAGGCTATATCACATCACGCTACGGCCAAAAGCCGAGCAGTGAGGGAACAGCTGATTGGATGTCGGCGCACATTTCTTATAGATGGGTTCGTTCAGTTTATTATTTAACGTGTAAATTGAATCGACCCAGAGCTTAGCGAGTTAGTATTTTACTGTATCACTTCAGGGTGTCCGGTGGACCACTTTAGCAGAATCATAATATGAATATTCGAAATCTCTGCTCTGATTCTTACCTATAGTTTTATGGGCTAGATGGATTTTATGTATATTGATTGAACACGCTCAACAAATGAACACCATAGCACCACATTTTTGATTTCAGAATATTACAGTTGTACATAAATGCGAGCTTCTATAAACTTTGTGTAAAAACCCATTTGAAAAACCTAAATAAACTGTACTAATAAACATTTATGCTTAAGTTTAACTATATTAATGAAATAACTTGATCTTCAATCATTAAGGTCTCAGGGAAGATTCTCCATTTATACAACCAGATTCTTGCTAAGCAAACTTCGGATATATAGACACGAAACTTCGACTGAACATCGAGCATTACAAAAGATAATAAACAAAGCATTACTTGATGAAGTTGCATGTAATCCTTGCTTCGTCTTGAAGCTCACAACTTCGTTCATTAACGAACTGATATAAACCAAATAATAGAAATCAGAAGTTCGGTATCTGTGTTGCGAACGTGACTGTACTTCTGTATTGGAATATGTACAGTCAGCACAGTACCTATTTAGGTATACAGGCAGCAAGTTCAAGGGCCGAATCACGCCGGAATTGCAGCGGCCGGCAGCGACGCGGCGAGCACTTTCAGCGTGAAATAATTTAAGTTTTATCTACATACCTACTTAAAAGCGATACTCGATCGCTTGTGAAGGTCGTGAGCGCGCGTCTTGTCGGTGGTTCTGCCCGCGGCCGCTCGCGACACGGCCCGGAAACCCCAAGTAACACAGTCTGGAAGTTTTAAAACCAATCTGTCTATAGACTGTCTATTCAGGGTTAATCTTTAGATACAGGCTTTCTAAAGATGGGTTTGATATAGAACATTTAATCTTATAGAGTTTTTTATCTAAAGCTTTATTATTTTAAGAGCATTTGTTCTATAGAACACTTATTTTAAGTACGTTTATAGTTATAACGAATGTTTCTAGATAAAATGCTCTACAAATAGTTAAAAAAGCCTAAAGGTACCTATTTTGAAGTGGTTTTATAGATAAAACGATATATTTAAAGACAAAACTTTCTACAGATATTCTATTTTAGCTAATGGTACTCTTATCTTTTTTTTCTATAGATACTTCAGTCTAGATAAAATACTTTACTAGATATTTTTAAGTTTGTCTAGAAAACTGATAGAGAAGTCGTGTTTTTAGAGTTTTTATCCTTAAAAGTGGCTTAGTTAAGTGCATTTGCACTAGAAATTTTAATTGGATGAGTTTATGCAATGGAGAAGATGAAACAAATTAAAAGATCTGGTGGTTTTCGTCGAAAAATCCGCAAGTATTTAAAAAGAAAGAAAAATGAAGAAGAGTCGACCGAAGAAGAATCGAAACTTCCTAGTAACTTCCTCCAAAACGTAGAAAATTGTTGATGATATATTGGTATCAAAAATGAAAAGGTTTGCTGTCAAGAGTACGAAAAAAAAATCACATGACTTAAATCCAATATGGCGGACAGGCTATTTAAAATACACCCCCATAATATGGGTATCAAATGAAAGGGTTTGCTGTCAGGGATACGAAAAAAATGGTCACGTGACTTAAATTCAAGATGGTGGACTGGCTGTTTGAAATTCACCCCTATGATATGGGTATGGGTATCAAATAAAAAGGTTTGCTGTCAGGAATACGAAAAAATAGTCACGTGACTTAAATTCAAGATGGCGGACTGGCTGTTTGAAATCCACCCCAATGGTGTGGGTATCAAATGAAAGGGTTTGCTGTCAAGAATACGAAAAAAAATTGTCACGTGACTTAAATCCAATATGGCGGACAGGCTATTTAAAATCCACCCCCATGATATGCGTATCAAATGAAATGGTTTGCTGTCAGGAATACGAAAAAAATAGTCAGGTGACTTAAATTCAAGATGGCGGACTGGCTGTTTGAAATCCACCCCAATGATGTGGGTCAAATGAAAGGGTATTAATGTAATTACAATTATAATTATTATTTCTCACTTTGTTTATACTTAATTAAATCAGAAATTCTTTTTACTCGGGTACCCTCTTGTATTGATTAATAATTATATTGGTTTGTTACTGCATAAAAATATGGTCTTACGTTCACAACACATGAAATTACCTATTCACTGAAGAACGTCTAGAAATACTGTGACAAGTTAAAAAGGAATACAGAGTGACAGTTACTAGATAATTTTAAACCACTCTTAAATCTGTTTATTCTCTCACTAGATAGTTTAGTATGTAGTAAGTAAAATTATTCTAGAGCCATACTACAAAAAAATCTCTAGACTGTTTGTTCTATAGAAATCGGTTTTCTAGTAAATTTTATCTGGACGCCATTTTTATTGCCTATTTTTTGCTTCAAATTATTTTTGTTACGTATTTTAATGTTTTTATCATTAATTCATGTCTAATTAGACATTTGATATGTTTTAAATTACTATATTTTAAATAAAATGAGTATTTTAAGCATTAAAATGTAAATTCGAAAATTTGCTTATACCAAATAATATTCATATTTTGAAAAAAAAATGTTAAATCTTACATTTACAGCGGGCGCTCTTATTTTACAAGAGGTTTACATAATATTCAACGATAGAATTTCAATCGCATATTGATTTGCTTATTTACCCATTATTAAAACACAAATTAATAAAAAGTAATAAATTTGTTACGCCATGATGCAAATATTATTAAGTAAAATAACTCTTGTAAGTTCCACGCCATTATGCGTCACTAGTAAAATGTTACTTAAAGTTGTTAGTCTTAAGATCATTTGGTTTTAAAACTTGACGAGCAATGATTCCTTTAAGGCTTCAGTCTTGGTTTGCACAAAATAGAATCGCGTTCGGCCAGTCGATCGTACGTCAAATTTCGGGCTCCCTCCCCGCAACCCCCCGCATACATCCTGCCTACTGAATTATTATAAAACAATTTTGATGCGGTAAGAACATTGCTCTATTAAGGATTATTCAAAAGGAGTTATAGAAATTGTTGCTTAATAAGGAGTTTTAATATGACTTGGTTTGTAATAATACGAGTATCACACAAGTGTTTTAATAATAATAATAACAATCGTGTTTAACTAATTAAACCTAAAAAAAGGTCAGTGCAGCAGTGATGCTGGCGAAGGCAGAGGCGGGACGCGTGAGAGAGAGGACAGCGTAAACCTTACATCCCAGCCACAGTGGTAGACGCCCACGGTGACTCGGTCATGGTCATCTCTGGCCATAGTAAGCGCATAATGGGCGACTCGCTGTCCGACCATGGACCATGTCCGAGTCGACGGCGCTTTGTATACCCTTGTAAACCGAGAACGTAAAAGGCTATTGAAGAACACCGTGAATTTAAGTCAGTACAAGTCTGACAGTCCCTTCCGCTTGGCCTGGGGTGGGAGGACTCATTTGATGATTTTACCATGATAAATAAAATAAATATTTAAAAAACAAAAAACCCAACTGCGTAAAAAAACTAAAAAGAAAGGAACAAGCCCAGTAGTTTAGAATTCACTCATTCACACTCACAGTCGGGGCCCATTCAAATTATACCAATCAAATCTTCCCAAGGGGCCCCGACTGTGAGTGTGAATGAGTGAATTCTAAACTACTGGGCTTGTTTCTTTCTTTTTAGTTTTTTTACGCAGTTGGGTTTTTTGTTTTTTTAAATATTTATTTTATTTTACTATTTTTAGTTTTTGTTAGCATTTATCAGTCCAAATTCAATTGAAACATATAAGTTATATATATATTTTGGTAAACCATTTTTAAAATCCTTTGATTTGACACCCCACTTGATAGAATGTAAGAGATTTAAAAAAAATATTTTTAGTTCGGAACCCTTTGCACGCGAGTTCGACTCGCACTTGGCCAGTTTTATGTACCCAGTGACACTCTCACGTTTAAGACGAATCTAACGACACCTCTCAAGTTAAACTCCATCAAGCCGTTTAGGCTGCAGAGCAACACAAAGAAATATACATACATACATACACTCAAAAAACATAACCTTCCTGGCGCAGTCGGGTAAAAAAAGTCATGGGCCATGCCCGGGTCGACGACGCGTTGTGTTCTACGAGCGCCTCAAATAGCGTCAGCATGATGACGGGGTCCCCCTCTAGAGGGCTAAAGCCTGCTGGGGCGTCGCGGTACTTATCTCATTACCGTGACCCCGGAACATGAAAGGGTTATTTGAAGGACACCGTGGATTTAAGTCAGTACAAGTCTGACAGTCCCTCCCGCCCTGGCCGGGGTACCACAGTAACATCCAAGGACTGCACTCCATGTCATAGGCACAGTCCATATTATAACCACCTGGAGACAGAGTAACCAACGCTTTTGTTCCTTGCTGGATTTTAATGAAGGAGCAATGTTAGCGAACGTGAATGTGAGACAATAACTTGCTATCGTTAAGCAATTTAAAAAACAGGTTCAAACGATTTTCGACCTTATTGACATTTATGCAAAAACCGGATTTTAATGAAGGAGCAATGTTAGCAAACGTGAATGTGAGAAAAAACAAACCAAATTTTAAATGTTAATAAGGTCGAAAATCGCTTGAAGCTGTTTTTTTTAACTTGCTATCGTTAAGCAATTTAAAAAACAGGTTCAAACGATTTTCGACCTTACTGACATTTATTCAAAAACCGGATTTTAATGAAGGAGCAATGTTAGCAAACGTGAATGTGAGAAAAACAAACTAAATTTTAAATGTCAATAAGGTCGAAAATCGCTTGAAGCTGTTTTTTTAACTTGCTATCGTTAAGCAATTTAAAAAACATGTTCTAACGATTTTCGACCTTACTGACATTTATGCAAAAACCGGATTTTAATGAAGGAGCAATGTTAGCAAACGTGAATGTGAGAAAAAACAAACTAAATTTTAAATGGCAATAAGGTCGGAATTCGCTCGAACCTGTTGAGTTACTTCTCCATATCTCTGCTATATAGTATAATTATAATGTCCTCAGGACTACATTATGTTAACTTTATTTCAACAGAATCGGTTCACAACTGAAAATTCTGTAGGAAAATTGACAATTAATTCCTTTTTTTCTACCCGTAGGCCGCGTTTAGTTTTGATATTTAAATGGGACCAACTTTCAGATACATTACGTACAACAAAAAAAAATGAATTTTTGAAATTGGACTGTTGGTGATACTCAGAGGTGGTAGAAATAAAATAGCGGACTGTAACTATAGGTAGGCTTGTATATTGTAAAATTATAAGAACGCGCGCGATGGTCCGTGTCGTATGAGTAAAAGGTGAAATGGTAGTGCGTGTTAGCAGCGGCGGCGGGCGGCGGCGACGGCGCTCGGTCGCTCGTCCCCCGCTCCCCGCAAGCCGCTGTCGCCCTCCGGTCGTCGCAGTGGCTAACGGTGCTACGTTTTGTCGCCAACATACTCCCCGGGTTGAAGTAGGCAGGAAGGCTGCTGGTTCAACAATCAGGTTCTGGAAGGGGACAAATGTTATTAAACGCCCTTCGAATAATGGTTCCTCCTTTGATCTTTATATCGGCGACTCGAGCGACTTGATCCTGAGCCCCTGGGAAAACGGCCACACAGCGACCCAGGGCCCAACGTAGGGGAGGAAGCGTTTTGTCCTTTATAAGAACTAAGGAACCCAATTTGAGTTCGCTTGTTGCAGTAGGCCACTTCGTCTTTTGCTGCAGAGTGGTAACATACTCGTTGGAGAATCGTTTCCAAAAATGTTGCTTGACGAACTCGATTCGTTTGTATCGCTCAAGGCTTGTTATCCTTTCTGTCAGCTGTGGATGTGGAACTGACACAAGTGATCGTCCTATTAGGAAGTGAGCGGGTGTTAAAGGTGTGAAGTCTGTAGGATCAGAGTTTAAGGCTGTAATAGGACGTGAATTAAGAATGGCTTCCACTTGAGTCAGACAAGTGTGCATTTCTTCATACGTGAAATGCGTAAGTTGGAGAAGCCTACGAAGATGATATTTTGTGGAACGGACTGCAGATTCAGCCATACCATTGAAATGGGGTGTGTAGCTCGGAATGAAGAGGAAGTCTATGCCGTCTTGGGCGGCTGCGGAACTAATTTGAGAACTTGAGTCCTGTAAGAAACGATGTAACTCGTTACATGTGCCTACAAAATTAGTCCCATTGTCTGAGGTTATACTTTGAGGCTTCCCTCGACGAGCCACAAATCGATTTAGAGCCGCCATGTATCCCTCTTTAGTAAAATCTGTGACGAGTTCTAGGTGCTCGGCTTTAGTAGCTAAACAGACAAAAATGGACAAGTAAGATTTTATTAGCTGGCAACCTCGACCTTTACGGTTAGCTATCTTAACTGGGCCGGCATAATCCACCGAACAATGTAAAAAAGGGAATTCCAGTGTAGTTCTGGATTCAGGTAACTGCCCCATAATGGGCTGGACATTACTGGCTTTAAATCTGAAACATTTTATGCAAGCTTTCGTTATAGATTTTGACAGATTCCTTCCTCCTAAAGGCCAAAAAGTTTGACGAATACTGGATAACAATAACTGAGGTCCAGCATGTAGAAGTTTCAAGTGATGCATGTGAAATATGATTTTCGTTAAATGATGTTTCCCACATAATAAAATAGGATGCTTTGTGTCATAGCTATAAGGTGAATTATCAAGTCTACCGCCTACTCTCAAGATATCATTTGAATCTAAAAATGGTGTCAATGATATTAATTTATTTTTCTTCGGTAATTTCTGACCTGATTTTAAGATAAGATATTCATTTGGAAACATTTCTAATTGTGCAATGTGTATAATAAAATTAAATGATTGTTGTAATTCTTCACAAGAAAGATGACCGCGGAATCTGTTTGTTTTAGTTTTACAGTTATGAATAAATCTGTATATATAGGCTATAACTCTTTGCAAACGTGTAAATTGTGAATATTTAAGTATAAGTTTTGTAAATAGTTTATCGTCATCGTTTTTGTTAACGTCATTATTTATAACAAGACAAGGTTGGAGATCCGGTAGGTCCCGTTTCTGGTTTTCATTAGGCATTTGTGGCCAATTATGCTCTGATTCGAGTAAAAACGATGGGCCCGTCCACCACAACGAGGCGTCGCTTATAATATCAGCCTTCACCCCGCGAGAAACGAGATCTGCCGGGTTCTCCTTGGACGGCACGTAGCTCCACGTGTGACCGCTAGTACTTTCCTTGATTTCGTTAACACGATTACGTACGAATTGATTAAGTTGAATTGAAGGGGTGGACAACCACCCTAATACAATCGTGGAGTCGCACCAAAAGCGACACATGTTAACGTTTATTGTAAGTGAATTTTGCACCTTAGTGCACAGTCTTGCACCTAATAAGGCCCCACACAGCTCAAGACGTGGGATAGTTGTGGGTTTGATGGGCGCAACCTTGTTTTTCGAAACTAAGAGCTGAACACGTACAATCCCTGAATTACACACAGACCTGATGTAGACGCATGCCCCATACGCACTTTGAGAAGCATCTGTGAATGTATGGATTTCAATCTTTACACAAAGATCACTAAGAACCCAACGAGGTATTTGTAACTTGTTAAGGCAGGGTAATGTGTTAGCAAATGAAGACCAAAGATGTAAAATTTCTGACGACACTTCTTCGTCCCAAGAGCATTTATTGACCCATAATTTCTGCATAATCAACTTGGCTTCGACAACGCATGGCCCGACAAGACCTAATGGGTCGAATATTTGGCTTATAACAGAAAGAATATGGCGCTTTGTAACCTTCTCATGAAGTTCAATATTAATTGAAAAAGATAAGGTATCCTGCTGACAAAGCCAATATAAACCTAATGTTTTTGATGCTGTATTTATGTTATCTGATAAATTTAAAACTGTGTTTGAATCAACAATTTGACCAGAAAAAAGCTCGTTAAGAATAAATGTGTTATTTGATTTCCATTTGCGAATATGGAATTTTGCTGAGTTTAAGGTGGTAGTAATTCCTTTACATAAATCTATAGCTTCGCTTACAGTACTAGCCCCGCTTAATAAATCGTCACAATAAAAGTCGTGAGCTATACTATATCTGACGTTATTGTCGCTGACTGTGGATGCCAGGCTACTCAGACATTTTGTCGCAAGGTATGGCGCTGATGCTGTCCCTTGACAAACTGTATTTAGTGTGTACGTTTTTAAACGATGCGATGAATCATACCTAAATACAATTTGCTGTAATGAGCGTTGACTGGGTACAATGTCAATAGATCTAAACATTTTTTCAATGTCTGCCGATACTACGAATTTATGCTGGCGGAATCTGAGGAGAATCGATAAGAGATCGTCTTGGACTGTAGGACCGACCATCTGAATTTCATTGAAGGAAATTCCTGAAGTGGTGACGGCAGAAGCGTCAAAGACTGTGCGCAACTTTGTCGTTGTACTGGACTCCCGAAGTACGCCATGATGAGGAAGATAGTAGTTGGCAGTGTCACTGTATGGAAAAAGAACTTTATTCTCAGTCATGTGACCTAATAGCTCATATTCTTTCATGAAGTTTAAATATTTCTCCTTGAATATTGGTTCTCGTTCGAATTTGCGCTCAAGCGATAAAAAACGTCGCTTCGCCATCTCAAAAGAATCGCCCAAGACCTGAGGATCTTGCTTAAGAGGAATAGTGACGACAAAGCGACCATCGTTATTTCGAGTTGTGTTGACGGTAAAACTATTCTCACACGCACGTTCCTCCGCGGATTGAGAATGCTCAAGAGAAACACTATCTACTTCCCAAAAACGAGTGAGATCAATATCAAGTTGACCTTGAGTTAAAAGACATTGACTGAATGTACCTTTCGGCCTCGAGATGTGACCAGTGACTATCCATCCGAACTCCGAACTACGTAACACAGGTAGATGCTTGCCTAGGCTAATCTTTTTGTTACCCAGAATATCCCAGAAGATGTCTGCCCCGATAAGAATGTCGACTTTAGAAGGTATATTATAAGTGGGATCAGATAAACATAAGCCCGCTGGAATTTGAATATGTCGTGTGTCAATGTATGTGATCGGTACTGCTGTGGTGACGTTGGTAAACACAAAACAATCAATGTTATTCCTATAGCTAGTATTCAATGACTCAATTGTGAGATTGCAAGACTGTGTATTATGGGATACATGACTATTAAAACCTGATACCGTGGAGCTCACGTTCCGCCTCGGCAAACCCAGCTTACTGCAGAAAGCTTCGGAAACGATATTTATTCCACTACCGTTGTCCAAGATCGCCCTGGCGGTATGTTTGTTGCCCTTGCCGTCAACCACCTTCACCAACGCTGTGGAGAGGAAAACACGCGTCGAAGTAGTAACCGGTAGAATATTGTCACCAGTTGTCAATACAATATCTTTTGAAGACGTAGATGACGAATCGCGAGAAGCAGATTGCTCAGATTTTTCCAAGTGCAAAAGAGTGTTGTGCTTTTCATTGCAATATTTGCAGTGTGACAAAAAACATTTCTTTGCTACATGACCGACACGCAAACAGTTTAAGCACACCTTAAACTCTTTTACTTTTGAAATCCGAGATTCTACAGGAAGACTTCTAAACGATTCGCAATTGAACAGCTGATGTGACTCATCGTCACACAATGGACATGATTTACGTTTATAATTTTTATTTGTGTTTTTGCTATTAGTGCTATTATTATTATTTATTACTAAAGTTTTTGCTTTTACGGGTTCTGATTTTGATTTATTATTTTTATTATTCTCCTCTAAGGTTTCTAAGATGTCGGCTCTTTTACTTAAAAATGTAATGAACTGTGATAGGGTTGGGGCCGAAGTCAATGTATTTCTATGTTCTTCCCACTCTCGACCCGTCACACTATCAAGTTTAGTTTACATCATATAAATTATAATCGTGTCCCAGATCGGTTCCTTCAATGATGCGAGAGCCCTAATGTTCTTATTAGTTACATCAATAAGATTTTGAATTGACTTACATGATTCTGATCGAATAGGTTCTATGTTAAACAAAGCCTGTAAATGATTATTAATTAGTAAGCGGCTGTTATCAAATCGCTCGCACAATAATTCCCATGCAATTTTATAGTTGTCACCTTTAAAGTCGATGTTTTTAATAATAAGAGCGGCATTTCCTTGAAGAGAAGCCCGTAAATAGTGGAATTTATTAATGTTATCTATGCAATCACTGTTGTGTATAAGAGAAAGGAATGTGTCTTTAAATTCGAGCCAGTCTTGATAGCCACCGCTGAAATGTGGTAAGTCAATTTTCGGTAGCCTAACCAAATTTCTCACTCGCCCACCTGATTCTGCATCGCTGAACTCCGCCACAGATCCGCTAACCTTCCCCCCGGCAGCAAGCAGGCTCTTAGCTCTGGCCACCAGCGGGTAGTAGTCGTTGTCAAACTGCACACGCTCCGCGGGAACCTCATCGACTGGTGGCTCGTCAGACAGGATCTCAATTTCAGTCTGTAACGTGTCGAATTCCTCGGATAAGGGCTCAAATTTTCGTAAGCGGCACTCTAAATCTATGATTTGTAACTCCGTTAAGGCTTTAGAAGTTTCAATTAATTTAATATGATTGCCAAAAATAGTGAGCTTTGATTTTATAGCTGAGCGTTTTTTAATTAATGTTTTAAGTTCAGACATGATCACAAAGCAAACCTCAATTCGATGGAATGGCAACAGCTGATTTAAAATAACAAGCTACTTGAATCACCGTTATAAAGATAATATTATGTAAGCAAAAAATTATAACCAGGTGGCTAGGCTCAATGACTGTGCGTTACGATCTGAAGTAAACAAGATGATTCATGCAAAAGGTATTCAACGCTCGAGTTTTATGACCGCAATTAGCGCACAAAGCCCCGAATAAAGAAATTGTCAATGAAATGAACAGCTAAAATATTACAGATAACAGCGTAGGTAATAGATTGAATAGTAACGTATGAAGAATGCACAAGCACTGACTCAAGTTTTAGCAAAATAGGCATGAAATTTAGAAGGGAGAATATGAATTTGAATAGTAAAGAGAAGATGGAATAAGAGGAATAAATAGGAACGAACTCACAAGATGTCTTGTCCTTTGTCCACAGTGACTTGACGGTTTGTTCGTCCTTCAGTTGTCCTTCCTTGACCTTCTCGAAAGTCGTCGCGTAATGGCCGGCGCGTACGACTCGTAAAAGCTTCTTGATTTCTTGACACGGAATATTCTCCAAATTCGCCTCAAGACGTTCTTAAAATCTTCTTCGCGGTGAGAGGACCATTTGTTGGTGATACTCAGAGGTGGTAGAAATAAAATAGCGGACTGTAACTA
Organism: Agrotis clavis; assembly: GCA_954870645.1. Lineage (NCBI taxonomy): Eukaryota > Metazoa > Arthropoda > Insecta > Lepidoptera > Noctuidae > Agrotis > Agrotis clavis. The sequence goes on from OX940925.1 coordinate 10,350,629, forward strand.
TAGGTAGGCTTGTATATTGTAAAATTATAAGAACGCGCGCGATGGTCCGTGTCGTATGAGTAAAAGGTGAAATGGTAGTGCGTGTTAGCAGCGGCGGCGGCGGCGACGGCGCTCGGTCGCTCGTCCCCCGCTCCCCGCAAGCCGCTGTCGCCCTCCGGTCGTCGCAGTGGCTAACGGTGCTACGTTTTGTCGCCAACATGGACCACGTAAGAAAAAGTAATGAATGGTCATAAATAATATATATATATATATACATGTCGAATTGAGAACCTCCTCCTTTTTTTCCGTCGGTTAAAAAATATATTTTAATTTAATGAAGTAGAGCAACCTGAGATGCGAAACTGTGCGTAATCACCGTTAGAGCGAGAGAAGGTGCGAGCGAGAGGGACCAATAAAAATTCGTCGTGGACCTCACGTCCAATCGCTCCGGCCGTCCACCGGCCACTAAGGAATTTCTCTTGCAATTCTCGTTTATAAACACTTTTTGAGAGGTTATTTGAGATATTTTTTATTGTTGAAAAAAAGCGCTTTAGGCACAATTTTTTTTTTGTATTTGCTTTATTGAACAGTTGGCATCAAATTAATCTAAATATTACATACCTACGATGCATAGTTCTTATGAAAAAAACTATTTATTAAGAGATAAAATCCGAGAATTTTGATGATATTCTGCCATCTTAATTTAGAAAATGAAAGATAAATATAAAAAACTAATCAGCGCAGTTGGAAGACGAGGATATTGCGGTCATTATGCGCTGCTCAGATTTTTAAATTAATTCTTCATTGTCTCAGATTGAGTGCACCAACGTAACTCGAAATGACGTTGGGCAGGAAAGAGCTGTTTTGAACGCTTGATTTACCTAATATAATCCACTTAAATCAACTTCAAAAAAATAACTAGCTGTTACTTATATTATGGTTATTTGTGTGCAATAATAATATTTCAAGATATTGCACTATTTTGTTCAAAAATCACAAACAAAGTTACGCAAATAATTCGGCGCGAGTGAATTTTAGAAGACCTGCCCCTTAAAGGTCTTAACTCTATCTATAAACTATATACTAGTACGCTTCTAGATAAACGTGCGGTCTATAAACGGTTTAGAGAGACACTAGAAACATCTCTTAAGTCAATTTGATCTGAACTCTATCTAGTCATGTTTTCTTAACTCATTCTTAAGAGAGGGTACAAGAATGTGCCCACTTTTACTAAACTCTGTCTATAAGCGTTCTAGAAGATTGCTTATAGATATTTTATTCTTATGGTAGACAATTCAATTTAATTCTATAAGCTATCTAGTAGTACGTTTCTAGACACGTTTGTGTTACTTGGGACTTCACGGTGTAGCGTGAAACGTCACAAAAACGTGAAAAGTCATGCTAGGACCTCTGACATGGCTCATTTTTCTCACGCTGTGCATTCGTGCTAGCGCCTCTGATACAATCTACACGCCAAGATTTAATGATTATCTCTAATCTAATATTCAATCCTGTCATATTTCCCAACACAGATTATGTGTGAAATTGTGGGTCTATAACTTCGCCTATCTCCAAAGAATAATCATGAAAGCCATTGGAGCGAATTTGATGGTGATTTTATCATTCCACAGTTTATTATAATAAGGTTCTCGGCTATAAAAATTCACTGTTTTCGCCTCTTCTACAACATTGAGACAATGAATTTTGACGTTTAAGTGTCAAAAGTAAAGTTCGTAAATTCTCTGGTAATTCCTTTGAGTAAAAATTACCATTACCATCCTATCTAGTGGGTCTGCCTTTATTTTCTTATCATACTGATTTTAACTCTAAAGTTTCAAAGGAGAAGGTGTACTTTGCTTTGCTAGTAATGGATTAAAACAAGTTTTTAAATGTATTAGTTTATTCATAACGATGCTGTTACATCATTTAGATACGGCTAAGATAGACAACTAAAGAGATGACGTCATTTTAATCACACACGCCGTACACGCGCCGTTATCGCTCGGGACCACCCAGAAGTGGCCTAACAGCTGACTATCAAAAAAAATATGACGGCACTGGGCAGCATATGGGAATAAGATTACCGAGGCCTTGGAACGAGAAGGCTTAGTGAAGGAACTAGTTGGTTTTTAGTTAGTCAAGTATACTGAAAATAAAGTAGTGATTCTGATACTGAAAATAAAGTAGTGTTAAATGACTTAACGTCTGATCACTGTGGTTTGATGGCTAGCTTCCCTATGCCTTTACGTAAAAAAACACACAAGATTGAATGTAGGCCTTATACAGCTGGTCGATGTAACAAATTCAAGAATAATGTAGCTCATAAACTTACGCCAGCTATAGTTGAATCAGAAAATCCTAATAAAATCTATGGAGCCCTTTTTGATGTTGTTAAAAAAGAATACCAGTCCACTTTCAAGACCAAAATTATCGACAAAAATGGAACCTCAGTTGGCTTTAATCAATGGGCTACACCAGGCATTTATAAAAGTAGAGCGAGATTGTACGAGTTGTATGGTTTGAAAAAATACATGTTTGATACTCCTTTTCTAGAATACGTTAGAAAATATTCAAAATTATTTAAGAAGATTTGTGTTATCGCGAAGTCAAAATTTTTAAGCGAAACAATTAAAAAATCTAGCAACAAGGTTAAAGCTACTTGGAAAATTATCAATAGCGAAACGGGAAAAGCGGTTAAACAAGAAAAACAATTAGAGATTTTGATAGACAATAAATTAGTTTCAAATACGGCTGCAGTAGCTGATGCATTCAACCAGTTTTTTGTAAATATTCCTGTTTCTACAACTCGCTCCTTAAGCTCGTCGCCGTCTAAAGCTAAAAACTTTTTGCATCGTAGTGTGCCTAAATGCAGTAACATATTTAACTTTCAACACATATCTCCGCGTGACGTAATTAATGTTTTCAACAAGCTTAAATCTAAGAATACTGGTGATTATTGGGGCATTTCAGTTAAACTCCTAAGTAACATTATCGACATCGTAGCTCCTTATCTTGCAATTACTTTTAATAAATGTGTTGATCTGGGTACTTTTCCCGACCTCATGAAGAACAGTAAAGTCATACCATTATTTAAATCAGGCAATAAAAATGATATTGGTAATTTCAGACCAATATCCATCTTACCTGCTTTTAGTAAAATATTTGAAAAAATAATACTCGAACAGTTGCTTAGACATTTTAATGTAAATAACCTCCTGCATAGCGAACAATATGGCTTTACGAAAGGTCGTTCAACTACTGATGCAGGTGTTGCTCTGCTGAAGCACATTTATAAGGCGTGGGAGAGCAGTAAAAATGCAATTGGTGTTTTCTGTGATTTATCTAAAGCGTTTGACTGCGTACACCATGGCACACTATTGCGAAAATTGCGTCATTATGGAGTCCAAAATGAAGCCCTAAATGTAATAGATTCATACTTAAATAATAGACTCCAATGTGTAGATATAAATGGTTCCAAATCTTCCGGTCAACATGTTCAGCTAGGCGTGCCTCAAGGCTCGATTCTGGGTCCGTTTTTATTTTTGGTCTATATCAATGACTTGCCATATCTTTTAAAGGGCGTTTGTGACGTTGTATTATTTGCAGATGACACTTCTCTTATATTTAAAGTAGATAGAAATAGACAGGATTTTGACGATGTAAACTCCGCATTAACACTGGTCACGGATTGGTTTACAACTAACAATCTGGTTCTTAACGCTAAAAAAACTAAATGCATAAAGTTCGCCTTGCCAAATGTTAGAAATCTAGGACCTAATATTGTCCTAAGTAATGAACAGCTTGAAACTGTTGATTCAGCTGTGTTTCTGGGTATAAGAGTCGATTCGAAAATTCAATGGGGTCCGCATATAACAAGCTTGGCGGGAAGGCTCAGCTCGGCTGCCTATGCTGTCCGTAAAGTAAGACAATTCACGGACGTTGATACAGCTCGACTAGTTTATTTTAGTTATTTTCACAGCGTTATGTCCTACGGAATTTTATTGTGGGGAAAAGCCGCTGACATTCAAAATATATTTGTATTGCAAAAACGAGCTGTTCGGGCAATTTACCAGCTGGGTTCTAGGGTTTCTCTGCGAGACTTGTTTAAAGAGATTGGCATTCTGACGGTGGCATCTCAATTCATCTTTGCCAACATTATGTATATTAGGCAGAATTTACATCTGTATACTAAAAACAGTGATATTCACAATTTTAATACTAGAAATAAGCACCACCTACGTGTTCCCTTTCATCGGCTTCATAAAGTTCATAGCTCATTTGTAGGGCTCGGCATAGTTTTTTATAATAAACTGCCTTCATCTTTGTTAGACTTACCTTTTAATGCCTTTAAATCTAAGATCAAATCCATCCTTTGTTCTAAGGCATATTATTCGTTAAATGACTACCTAAACGATAAGAGCAGTTGGTCGCTCGGTTGAAATTATGACTGCGTTCATGCTCTTTCTCCAGTTCTTTTTTTTTTTCCGACAGGTTATATGAGTTCATATAATTGTTTTTTTTATTTTATTTTTTGACTTAGTTAAGTCATTTAGTCTTATTTCTATGTACATTTTGTTGTTTTGTGTGTGTGTTTTTTTTTTTTTTTTTTATTTTAATGTTTGTGTTTGTTTTATATTATGGTGATTAGTTTTTTGATTTTAATGTTCTAACAAACAGTTTTGCACTATGAAAAACTAGCGACCACGACTTTTAATCTTATTTTAGTAGTGTATTTGACTGAGGAACCGGCGGCAAGTTGTCATGCTCCCTTAGTTGACATTGCTTGCGGTAGCGTCGAGGGTCGGGTTGCCTCCTACCCACTTACATGGCGTGGGGGAGTAGCTGATCTTTGCGTTATACTCGTGAACGGGTGCTGCTTGTGGTGTCTGGTCGACTTGCTGATCTTTGGTTTTGTTATATGTAATTTAATTTATTTTCTAGTTGTTTTTTTACTATGATGGATGGTCCTAGTTTATCTTTATGTGCCTTCTAGTCACGATTGAGGTGTAATCTCGGATTGATGTACAATGTGAATGTTCTGTTCTATTAAATTGTATAAATCTTGGTTCTTCTAACCGTACAGACAGATGTGTTGCTGGGGAGTTTGTTCCGCCACTTCTTCTTCCCAGCCAAAACACTAGGAAGTGTCGAAGGGGGGGCGCTTTGGGGGACTGTCTTATGTAAAATTTGACCTTCAAAAAGTGCTGATAAATCAGCCTAATTTGAATAAATGACTTTTGATTTTGATTTTGATTTTGATTTTATAAAGTCTCTTCAGCTCATGGGCTGCTAAAAAAAAACTTACGAGCTGTAGGTCTTCGCCGTTGGTTCGAACCCTAACAGATGCATTGCTTGTTCAATTTATTTCATAACCTCTGCTCTCAAAACGGCGAAGGAATTGTGAAGAGGCCAGTATCCGGACAGTGAATTCATTATAGCTGTAACTACATTTGACTCCTTAACAGAGTGCACGTCCGCGCGGAGTACTGTCACATAATCCATCGCCTGTTCCGCCTGATCGCGCTGACAAGCGGACACGCGTGTCAATCGCCTTAGAAAGTTGAAATGTAACTACTGACCGTAAAATTCCACGAAAAAAAGACTAACCTTTCTCCTTAGGTCAATCCAACCCCAAAATAAGTCCAACTTGTACGTAAACCGCCTTTTCGCATCAGATCCTCTACATAGAAACACAAAAGTCAACTTCGCAACAAAAAAAAACTCTTCCACTACTGTTCACACCTTGAAAACACAATTTTTAAAGGCGACTGGCGTTCAATGCAGTGTCGGATATGACCCGGCTTGGGCATGTTGGACGGAAATTGGTAGTTAGTCGTCACTCATAGGGACGCGCCTTTTGTACTTAGCGAGGCTAACTTGGTTTGTTTAAGATTGTAAGGCTGCTTTTCCACCAGGAGATGTGCTGCAGATGCGTTTGATATCCACCAATCATATTCTTTGGTTAACATAGCACAGCACTGGTGGAAACGGATTCAATTCAAATTGAGAGCGCGTAAGACCCGCAGTGGTGGCCCAGTGGTATCGGTCCCGACTTACGAGTTGTAGGTCGTGGGTTCGAACCCCGCCAGGCGCATTACTTTGTGTAATTTGTTTCATCACCACTGCTCTCAAAACGGTGAAGGAAAACATCGTGAGGAAACCGGCATGTCCTAGAACCTAAAATTCGAAGACATGTGACATCTGCCAACCCGCACTGGGCCCGCGTGGTGGATTATGGCCCACTCCCTCTCTCAAGAGAGGAGGCCTGTGTCCCAGCAGTGGGAACATTATAGTTAGAACATTATAGAACGTAATGATTAGGCTGATGATGAAGACCCGCACTGGGGCATAACAGCTAGAGATGGGTTACTAACCGAAATTTCAATAGTAGCTAACCGGCTATTTGTGTTGTAATAGCGAGCTAGCTAGCCAACTATTTGGCTACTTGGCTATTGAACAATAGCGTTTAGTATATGAACGAAATTACTAAGTAATATTAAAATGCTCTCTCTTTGTCTAATCTGTTTTGTGAATATTGTGAGAAAAAAATGGACGATACGAATGAAGACCGCACACGCGTAACGCTGTGAGCGCGCACAAGGCTATCGGCTATTTTGGCTACTCTCGATACCCGGCTACCGAATACCGGGACGGCTACAAAACGTAGCAGTTAGCTATACTCTGTGGCAGCTACGCGGCTACGAGCTGCTACGCGGCTACCAGCGGCTACGCGGCTACCGGCTATGCCATAACCTGACGGCTGACAGTTACCTAGCCAACCAGTAGCCGATAGCTAGCTATCGTGTTGACGGATGTCATAGCCGTGGCTATTTTGCTCATAGCCGTTATTTGGTTAGTTATGGCTATAGCTACCCATCGCTAATAACAGCGGGCCGCCACACGCGTAGCGTGTGAGACCGCACAGTCGTCATGCTTACGAAATACATAATGCTACGACAGCGCGGGTCACACACCGTGTGTGTTTTCCGGGCCGCATAGTGGACGTGCGCAGCTTTTGTTCGGCCGCAGCGACAGTGTTACCGCAATAAAATTAATAAACACAGTTTATCTAAACTAATAAAGTGTCTGGAAGCCAGCGAGCCGTAATCAATTATTTAAAAACTTGCTCTAACTAAGAGAGTTAAGAAATATTTAAAAATTTTAAATAAAAAATATATTAAATTTATAAATTATAATAAATTTTAAATTATAAATTTTAATTGAATTTGTAACTCTAGTGTGAACCAACTTCAGAAGTAGAAGTTAATACGACAATTTCTTCGTGTTTCCCACGTAGCCGTATACTTTTCGTTCTCAAACGGAGTTAGCACGAATGCGCGACTACTTTGAAACAAGATGATAATATATTATTCTTAAAAAAGGAAACAACTTCAAAAACAAACAGAAAACTTTTCTTTTACAATGTCTGTGTCAAAAATCGATAAAAAAAAACAAAGCCACCGACATCGTTACTCTTGTGCTTGTTTCTGAAGTCGATTCCAATTTTTTAACAAAAAGTTTTATATTTTGTTTTTTAGTTCACAGTAAGCAAAAAACGGATCCATGCGAGCAACGTTACGGAATATTATCCATTATTGTATATTCCGTATAGTAATATAAGTATTCACAATTTTCTGAAAACCGCACCAAAATCCGTTCAGCTAAATGCGAGATAATCGCGGACAAAAATACTAACAGGTCGAAATGAGAACCTATTTTTAGTTCGTTTAAAACTTATCACATAAGAGCTATTTGCCGTTGTTTGAACTCATAACCTCGCACACGCAGAGCAATGTATACAAGAACTTCTGGTTGCAACCGTGACAGCAAGACTCACCAGTTGACTTTACAACTTTTCTAGTAATAAATACTAAGTCCTTGTTATATATACTACTTACTTAGTATTTATTATATCTACTACTACTATCTAGTCTTTGTTATATCTACTACTTACTTAGTATTTATTACTAGACATGTTGTAAAGTCAACTAGTAAGTCTTGCTGTCACGGTTGCAACCAGAACTTCTCGTATAAGTAGTCAGGCATTTCTCTGCGTACACATGAGTGTTAGAGTGTTAAATTCTTGGTCATCACAACTATTCCACTTCATCCTCCCAATAATTTTACCTCTGCTTCTTGCAACAAAGGACACAGATCAAAGCATACTCTCTTCAGATGAATCGATATCCATTCAGCCTGCAGCATTCAGCTTATAATATCAAAGACTGTTACATTAACCTCTTATAAGGTACTGTTGCGCTTTGCTATGTAAATTTTGCGTCGAAGTGCATTCAGTTTACAACCCACCATCTTAAGAGGGAATTTCACCGCTGTGCGTCACAGTGTGCGGTACAAATGTTCGCTCTGGTGGACTCACTTAAGTAATTCCGAAAAAATTGCGAGCGTGCATTCTAAAAACGAACCCCGAGAGACTTCCGTGTTCGCACATTGCTAGACTTAGTTCAGTGAAAATGTTCGCGCGCAACTGTGCTGCACTGTACGTGAACAAAAGCTTGCTTTTGCACTACAGCCAGCCATGCCGCAAAAACAAAAAAACACAAAAAAGTGTAATATAATTTTCTTTCAGAAATCAATGATAGGGTATCGAACCGGGAAATCCCGGTCCCGAAAATCCCGGGATTTCCCGGTTCTTGAAGTATATTTTGAAACCCGGGACATGCGACTGAGAACCGGGAAATTCGGGATTTTCGGGACTCATAAAAGCAGTATAAATAATTTGTTTAAACTTGTTAATTCTTATATAGAACAAAAGAATCAAATTGGATGTAAGGTATTTATTCACTTCGTCGTTATATACGGGATAACATGTTCAGATACAGGAGTGGTTGACAGAGAAGAAAAGTTGATAATGTAATACTGGTTATATCTCGAAAGCCTTTGACAGGGTCTCGAGACAAAAAGCTTCCTTGCTTTTGGTATCCCAGTTGATTTGTGTAGCTGGATATCAGATTTTCTTAGTGAACGACGTGTCGTTGATGACTGATCCTTTGAGCTTTTGGTTATTGACTCTGGAGTTCAACAGTTATCTGTTTTTTTTTGCAACTCTTATTTTGCTGCACATTTGTTACCCACTTCAGCCTGGTATTGTTGGATAGGTAGATAACAGTACTGTTTCAGTGACATACTTGCCCACTGCAAAATCCAGTGGGGATGAAGTTCATTGCTTCAGAGAGACCATGGTAGAGCGAACAGATTTGATACTTAGTATCCCAGTGAGCGAACAAGAAACTTCTCTCTTCTAAGGAAATATACGCCTGTATGTTGGTGGCAACATACAGGCGTATATTTCCTTAGTGAAGTAGGAGTAAATCGAAACTACATCTTTTATAGAGTAATTTGGACCAACTCCTATTTTTCCTGTCTCTGTAACTGATGAACTTGAGCTTCTGGGCATGGAGCTGACATCCAGTGTCAACTTTGACGTGGGCATCCTTAATAGAGTGAAGTGATACCTTACACCTGGATAGCCTATGTGCAAGCCCATTTCTGCATAAGGTGATTGCGTCGTAGTAGCCCGCGAAATTCACGACATAACGACACGTTGTTGGTTTCTTATGTGTTTTCTTACGGAGTATTGCAGCGACCTTACTCAAATCATTGGGACCGCTCAGATAAATACAACTTACTGCACTAGACCCAGGTGGAACGCAGAGCTACTTACACTAATCGGCAACGTGAAACTGGTGGATGGTTACTGTACAGCTTAGCTCATCTCATTGACGCAAGCTTACCCTCTTTTCGTTTTTTTTTTATTGGTTTCGCTCGTGGCTAAGATGAGACCTAAAATAGGTCGAACTCATGAATTCTACAACCTCTTTCCACCGGCCTACTTGCATTACATCTAATGTCCAGTATTGGACATCTAGATGAACTGCAAGTTTCCATCCATTTAAATTATTATAGTTAGTACAGTTAGAGTGAATAGATTTGCCACCTCTGAATAGAAAAGAGGCAAGAGCAAACCCATGTCCATGAGGCCGACGAATAAGTTGGTTGTATGATTTTAATCAGAATAAATACCATGCCCTAAAGGTATCGTATTATTTTCATTGTTTTCTAATGCCTTAAAAAAAATGCATTTTTGTCCCGAAAGTCCCGAAAATCCCGGGATTTCCTGGTTCCTTGGACGCCTGTCCCGAAAATCCCGGGTCTTCCAACAAGGACCGGTTCTCGATTCCCTAATCAATGAAAAAAGTAACGGAAACAAAGTCGCCGACTTCCGAAAGAACAGTTATTTTAACTTTTTTGTTTTTTTTTTTTTTGTAATTTGTATTATTATGATTATATTATAATGCCTGTTTGCCCAAATAAAAAAAACAATAAATACTGCCAAACTTCGAAGTTCACCACTTAACAGGAAATCATGATCCCTCATGACCTCGTCCCCTCGTTCAACTCCAGCTCATTAAGTCCGGACTCGTCCCCGCAGACAATGATATACGCGCTGCACCTTGTGAAGCTTTTAACGCTTTATTGCATTCGTGTGGGCACGACAAGGACTAATTCGACGCTATTTTTGCTGAACCGCGCCGATAAATCTTTCATGGAACTGTTAACTTAGTTCAGTAGTATTTTTTTTAGTTAGATTGAGTATTTACAATGAAATCTGAATAACTGAGTCCTGATTATCAAAGGTTTTTAAATCTCTGACATCAAATCTAATACTTAATTTGACATATGCCCATGAACTTATACATGACAGACGGTACTCGGTTCGTTGGTCGTTTCTATGGAGAAGAACTGGCAAGAAACTCGAAACTCCATGGTAATTTTATAAACTCACTCTTTAATAATTTTAGAACATGTGTGGCTTACATTTTTATTTGTTTTCATATTAAACGCTGACTAAGTTAACGTGTATATTATGTCTTATTTCAACAAGCAGAGTTTGAAGCGTCATTTTACCCATAAATTATAATGAATATCACTCGGAACAATTAATTTACGAAGATAATTATGACACAATGCAAAATCCATAATTCAAGCCGACGTCGCCTTGGAGAATGGGGCTAAAAACTCCAATTAGAGCCGCAGCGAGGGCGAAACAATAGCTTTTGATGAAACGACTTCAAAGATGTGCACCGATATTAAGACTTCAAAACGGGTCGACTTCAAAACGGGTCGAATTTAGAATGGGTCGAAAGGAAGCAAAGTAATGGGGCGATATTGCCTAATGGGATGCAAGAATTGAGGATTTTGAAAGCTTATTACGGACCAAATGGAATATTGATTATGGGTAATTGATGAGATAAAAGATCGCTCTTTTTGCGATTCACGGTCAATTTAAACATTTTTAGCAGAAAAAAAATTACTCCTATTTTTGGTGTATTCCCGCTCTCCCCATAGCCCGTAAAACGAACTGTGGAAATAGAATAAAATAATAATAAAAATTGTTCCCGCTGCTGCCCCCATTACTCTGTCCCCATTTGTGGGGACAGTAGGACTAGAATAAACTAACCCACCACGTTTTTTCTCTACACAGACATAATCGATGTTGGCGAAATGTTTGCGATGTTAAAATACAGGTTTGGGTAGTGATGGGTTTTTGCCCGGGAATTTTTCCGAGTTGGGAAAATTCCCGATATGTTCCCATTTCTTCCCGGGAATATTCCCAAATGACGGGAAAATATTTTTTCGTATAAAATTATGCAATTTTATTTAATTTTTACAAAGTTTTGCATTTGTGTGAGTCTGTGCATGCATGTGAGTGGTTAAAAAAAAAAGACATTCATTGTAAAAGTATGGTTACAGAATAAAAGTAAGGGATTTTATGTATGGAAATGTTTGTTGATACGTATTTATTTAAAAAGACTTAAAATCAACTTCGAACAAGTCTCAAAAGTATCACACCGATCTTTTTCTGATTATTAGGTTGTTTTTTGAATAAATTAGTTTAGCTATAAATGCGGCTTTATACCTATAACAGTAATCAGCTGACTCTGAAGATAGATCTATTACTTGGTGCGCTGAAAAGTGGGTATTGTACGTATAAATAGCCACATAATCATAGCTCTAATCTAACAATTTATATTTTTTTTTAGTCTTGCTTTGTAGACAAATGGCAAACGTACTCTCGAGTCTCTAACAGATTTTCAACATAATAATTGTATGGTCTTAAAAAATTAATAAAGTTAATCAAGTACATTCCAAATATTTTTTTTTTGCAATTATTTTTTTCAAAAATCATCAATTATTTTTTCAAAAAAAATATTTTTTTTTTCAAGCATTTTTCTTTTGGCCTATTAATATGGCCAATAAAATAAGTTATTTGTAAGTATTTCGATGACTTGCCAATTCAAAGTCTGCAAAATGTGATGGAAACATTGGAATCATCTGTGAACGCTACACACGGGTGAACGAACTCAAACAGAAATCAAATTTATTAATACGGTCAAAAATAAATGCTTGAAAAGGCGCGCATGGAACACAATGCGCCGTTGACCCGGGCATGGTCCATGGTCAGACAGCGAGTTGCCCATTACTCGCCGCCCGCATGCCCGCGCCTACGGTGGCTGGAGATCCGTCTGCCGAATTCCGGCGCCGTGGGCATCTACCACTGCGGCTGGGGTGGATGGACGCTGACGCTGTCCTCTCCCTCACTCGGCCCATGCATGACTGCTTCGCAGAAGGAGTCCACCGCATCCCACACCGTCTCGCCCCGAAGCATGGCTTCGACCAAAGCCGGGCGCGAGAGGTCTCTGCCTATACAGGGTGATTTTTTAGTCACCATCCAAATTTTAATATATTAATCTTTGGCGAAAATCATTGAATACGTGTTTTTTCTTTTTGTATCACTCTATACAAAAATATCGAGATATCACGTCTCAATGTTATCTATAAAAAGTTGATGAACCTGGACACCGCGCTGTGATGTGTCGCTCAGGTGTAGCGGGGCGGGGCGGGGGGTCGGCGGGGTGCGCTCTGTCCGTTTCATGCGTCGGCAAGTGTATATTATTAACGTTTAGCTTAGTGACCACACAGAGCGGATGAAAAAATGATTTAATATGACAATTTGACGTATCGATTTTTTTTTCAAAAATGGGGTTAGTGATTGATACCTGATGTCTAGAAAAATTTTGGACGGTGGTAAAAAAGTCACCCTGTATTGCCGTGAGGACACGGCGGTGCTCTGCTCAAGCGGGGCAGTCCTGCACCGTATGCTCCACCGTGTCCTCCGCGCGGTCCTCGCAGTGGTGACACCCAGGGTCCCAGGCGTTTCCTGCTTCCCCATCCGACACATGTACCTCGTGAAACTTCCGTGTCCGGTGAGGACCTGCATCATGCGGTAGGTTAGGACGCCGAGCCACCTATCCAGCCACTCGCTCTAAGAGAGGGTGTTACCGCCGCGATTGTAGCGTACCCGGACCTCTGTTGCGACCGTCGCTCCCTCCATACTGCCCTGAGATTGCGACGGAGCTCTTCCCGCAGCGCGTGCATATCGCAGTGTCATATTGCCACTTTCAAGAACTGGGTTGAGCACATACCTGTAGTACGGCACTTCTGATTCCACAAGGTTGTATTTTAGAGCAAGTTGATGGATTATTCTGGCTACAGGGTTGTGTCTATGCAAATATTCTCCGTTAGCGAGACGAGAACACCCGGAGAAAATGTAATAGATTGATTCGCCTGGACACAGTGGCATGCCCGACATATGTCAGCCCTGCTATCCTTCACAATAAATCTCCGGTAGTTATATGTCATCATAACTTCATCCATTATTGCTCTGACAAAACCTTTGGTTTCTCCAAAGGAGTCTCCGGATCGTAGCCAGGCTACCGACGCAGATATGTCTACATCTGCATCAGGCCTATGTATATTATGTGTGAAGCTCCTTGTTCTGTCATATTTCCATACGACCATTAGTGTCAAGCACTGCAGGGTTGCGCCAGTTCTCTTTAGCCCAGGAGAGTGGGGTAAGGCCCTTGTCCACCGCTACTACATCTCGATGCATTCCCACGTCGGCTTTTAGGAAATATTCACTGAGATTGAAAGACTCAACCTCGAATATACAATTAGAAAATCTCAACCTCGAATATACAATCTCATAACCGAAGACCGTGAGTGATGCATTCGATATGCAGTAAGCAATGTACGGACCCTCCTATCGCCTTGGATACGAGGGTCCGTACAATTAAGTTCTGTTTGAGTCCATGAGTATGTCAAAAGAGTACCTACATCAATACTGGCATGACCCAGCCGTTGCAGGCCTTACTACCACCTTATTACCACCTAATACAATAATTATTTACATATTTTTAACATTGTTATTGGTTCAATATTTATTTTCCCGTCGTTTGGGAAAATTCCGGGAATTAATTTTATTTTCCCATATTTTCCCAATCTTTTTTTTTCCTCCCATTTTTTTCTTCCCTCCGGCCCATCACTAGTTTGGACAGGTCACGATTATAATATGGAAGGGGACGGACGGAAAATAATCAAATAGTAGGTGCCTGAATACGTCGTAACCAAGACAGGCGTTAGGAACACTGGTGTGACGATTTGGACTCATTCCTGCAGTTTTAAAGCAAAAGATTAAAAAAAACTCTAACGCTATGGTAAAAAGTTTCTTTATGAAGATGTCAGACTTGACAATCGGCTCTCGCTAGAACGCTCGTACGTAAGAATGTTCGCTAAAACGCTCTCGTTTGTTTTTTTTTTTTGTAATGTACTCGTAGATAGCATTCGTAAGAATACTCATTACAAGTCAATGTTCAAAATCAGTACCTTTACTAAACATCAAAGAAACACTTTTTTCTCCATTTACATTATGAAAGCAGAGTCAAAATATTCAAAGACAATGTTTCTCTGAATTCCTGCGCTTTACTCCCGAATCTTGACTCCATTGAATAATTCATTTGGTACGTTTCAGATGATGAAATTAAAAGTACCCGCATACTGACGGGGCACAGAAGAGTGAGATACAAAAGGCCAACTCTGTGGATTTTGATGAAAACTAAACTTCATAATTGCTTTTTCGGAACAGCTAAAATCCTAGCCAGCGAATGAAAGTTCGCGCTCAGCCTTTCCGGTTGCCACAGAAGCGAAACGCGATAGCAGCTTAGAACGCGCACTGCTGAAGTGCGCGATGAAGTATATTATTTGGGTGGAATCGTACCATTACAGATAGGTACTATATTTGTTAGCTTAGCGATCCGCAGCAGAAGTAATATGCACATTTGCTCAACGCATTTTTGATCACGAATTTTTTCAGAGCTGCCGATTCTCGACGTGCGATTGCACTCTGCTCCGCCGTCCGCGAGATCATACGGTGATATCGAAAGATTTAAATGTTTGACCTTCTGAATCTATTTATACAGTTTTCGGAGTTTTGAGGGTGGCAATATAATAGATTAAATTCTCTTTGACTAATTCGCGTTTTCCCATCCTATTAACGTTTCTTCTCTAGTCTGCGAAAATCTGTTAAGACTTGGACAATCTTTTTGTTATTTCTGTCTCTTTTTTGCTTCAAAGGAAATCTTAACAAGTTTTGTGCTAATCTTATTGTCAACACGATTTTAATGTTTGAAGGGAGAAAAGTATGAATTTGTTTTGACATAATTTGGAATAGGTACAATCTTGTACTAGAGAGCGCTGTCGGAAAACAATTATAAAAAATGGTGTCTTTAAGACAGTATCTTAATAAAAAACAAAAAAAAATGTAAATTGAATACTTCTTTTTGCTAGACGGAGCCCCGCTTTACGGGGCTCCTATTTCTGCATCCAAGGTTTAAAGTAACTCAACAAGGGAATCGCGCCATTCCCTTTCAGATCCCGCCATCCCCTTCAAACCTACAACGCGACAACAAAATAATATGGCTGACTAGTCAGCTCAACTCTATTTATAATTTTTGTTTATGACAAAAAATTGTTTGTGTAGATCTTTTTCTTAAAGGTCAGAAGAAGGATTACAATTTCTCGTTAAATTGGGATTACGTTGGCTAATTTTCCAGGCATAATACGACACTGTTTTTTTTAATATAATATTCATGATTGAGTCGAATAATTTAAAGCGATTGATAAAAGACAACAATTGCAAAAAATCACAGATAATTATTTAAGTACTGAGTGACACACCTGTTTTACCAAGTTGACAAAATATACTTATTTGCTTTTTTGGAAAATGTATTTTTAAGAACCGATTTTAATTCTGATATCCAAGTACAGTACAAATACTAAGTACTCATTAAAAATAAATCTACATCCATTTTATTTTTATAACGCCCTTCTTTCCCGAAAAATAAAACATACCAGCATTTGGTACCCCACAGTCCACAAGCCGCACTGCATAAAAACATTTTCCTCAATTCACCCCAAGTTCATTAATCCTAATATACAAGTAGGTACTCCTTTTAATATAATATAAAAAATGGCGGTATGTCAGTAGCGTGCCCCAGGAGGGTTCTTTTGCATAAAGAAATCCAGATTTTCGAGAAATAGCTATATAAAGAAACCCTTTGAAGGCTCGTTTTTTTTTGTTGAGTCCTCCCGCCCTAGATTGAGTGGAAGGGACTGTTAGACTCTAACTGAGTGAACACTCCGTTCCTTCGATCGACCGTTTTCGTTCCAGGACTGCGACTACCTTTTAGGACATAACCCGCGAACCCGGCTGTTTGACCCACGTCAGCCTGTTGACAGCTTCTTGAGGCGCGCGTGAAACACGCACGACGCACCGTCAACTCGGGCATGATCTCTTTGAGTTAGTGAAAAAGATCACAAAATGAATAATTATTATTAGTTGGTACAAATTCAGCATACTATTTCAAACACATGTTGTAAACAGTAACTACATATTCCAGATAAGTACATAAAAAAAAAACTTTGTATGAAAACCCAACTCCATTAAACCACTATTTAATAAAAAAATAAACTTAACGTATCATGTTGATATAAAAATAGCGGTACCTATAGTATGTCAGTAGGTCAGTGGCGAGGGCACTTTATCTTCCTAACAAGTCCGATGCATAAAGGAATCTATGCCGTTGAGAAATTGCTTGATCGTTTAATAAAGGATCGGCGAAGTCTGGAAATTGAAATAAACAAATTATTTATTTTTATTTTTAGTTGGAAACCTGCATTCAGTTGATATTAATCGATAAAATCACCTGGGGCCGTATTATGACATCTTAAAACTAGGCTTGTTCCAGTGAGTGAACGAGGTGGCGCTAGACGACTCGTATAGCTCTGTCTCCTTCACTCACTGGAACAGGCCTACATAATTCGTTACGTATTTCACAACTAGCTGTTCCTCGTGGTTTCACCCTCGCTACTCGGCTTCTCATCATCGTATCGTGATGTTTTATAGCCTACAGCCTTCCTCGGTAAATGAACAATCCATCACAAAAAAAATACAATTCGAATCAGTACTTCCTGAGATAAGCCCGTTCAACCAAACAAACTATTCGGCTTTTTAATATTAGTACCTATTTTTTGTAATGTAAACAACCTTATTTTTGTAAACAACCTGGCTCAATAGCGCCCAATTAAATTACAATATTATAACTCACAAAGAAAACGATTTTTAAGATCAAAGAGGAAAAAAAAAGTGAAAAGCAAATATGTATTAAGCCTATCAAAATAAAATCTAATTGGTTTATAAAATTTCAAGAGCTTGATTGTAATATCCGTTCTTTGCAATGTCTTCTCTGTTAATCTCGTGTAGGTATCACTTTGATCTCGTTTGATTTTAACACGCTGTGTAGGGTTGCCCTGATTAAAAAAAAAAAACTTTGCCTAAGTCTATTTCTCCTGTACCATGGGTACGTTTACAAACATTATGCACAGAAGCCCGCACATCAACCTACCGTCATCTGTCAATTGTCTTCAATAGATTGTGAACTTTATCACAACAGTAGAAGGTTAATATTATTATTCATCGTGAAAAGAGTTGAGGCGAGGGGCCTAAGGGTGAAAGAAGGCGAAGGTGAATGATGACGCTGCGGGTAGTTAGTGAATAAAACCTCTAATTCATAAAATGTTTAATTTCCAAAAAATAAACATAATGGAACAAAAAAGCAAACGAGAGTTTACCAAGAATGTTGACAACCCTAAAGCCGTATTCTCGATTTCATCGAAAATATTTTTATTTTGATGCCATTCTATGTATCAATTCGATTGTACGCTCGAGTGTGGGTTTAGGATTGAAATGTGAATTCACTTTGCATGTTTTATTTTCAATTTTTCTAGTTGTCAACATTTCAGTGTAAAGGGCAACGATTTTCTGTATGGGACATTTAGCCATGCGGCGAAAATCGACCGTCTAAATGACAAAACGACTAGAGTTATTAACCGACTTCAAAAAGAAGGACGTTATCAATTCAGTCAGTAACAACCACAAAAATGTTTTCGAGAGCCGGTGGCAAAAGAGTCAACGAAATAAAAAACAAGCCACTGACTTCTGAAAGAGAAGTTGTTTTACACTTTTTTGTTGTTGTTTTTGAAGTCTGTTAATTAACCCTATAACCTATTCGGCGCGGAAATCCGACACAATGGTCTTCGCGAGACAGGCAATTGGATATGCATATGCAGATGAAAAGAGTAAACGAAAATAATCCTCTTTCTATCAGACCATAACCACATAATTTAGTACGAGGAAATCCATTTATATGCACCGCCGAGCCGTGCCTAATCCAGCTTTTAAATTGTACATGTCGTTATACATAGACGTAGTGCATGTAGTGTAGTACATGCAGGATTTGGCATCACGCCAAAGTGCTGTGCTAGGCTATTCCATGTTTTTTTTTAAATAATATTGCATTATTTATCTACATCTCCGAATCCAATCTGCTCCGAATTCGCTCAATCGTTCTGACATGATTGAGTTACAAATATCCATCCATACAAACAACCTAATCACAACTATACTTCTAAACTTAATGTTATGGAACTAAAGAGTTTATTTGTTTGGTTGAACGCGCTTATCTCAGGAACTACTGATCGAATTCTATAAATATTTTGTGGTAGATACCTACTCCAATGTTCGAGGAAGGCTATGTAACACGCTGCAATCAATAGGAGGATCAGCAGGGGTGGAACCGCGGGGTACAGCTAGTATATCTATAATATTAGTCAGATTTCAAATAAAAAAACGACGGGTTGCACTTTGGGAGTGCCGGTAGAAGTGAAAACTTTTTTATTACTGTGTTACATTTTAAAACTGGAGTGGTACAGATATGAAATTAACGAATTTTGTTACATCTTGTAGTGTCATTTACAGGTGTCAAACCACAAATGTTTTCATACATGCTCGATAGATGGCGTTGTTCGATTAAAATTCAAGCTATTGTTCGAATTTTCATTCTACGTGGTTCACGCTAAGAGCGATAGATGGCGCTAATTTAAACTGACCCTGAGCTTAAAGCTTTACATTTTTTACCCATTACAAAAAAGTGTACAACGCCGCTAAAGAAGTTTTCACTTCAACAAGTTATCGGCTTGCAAAAAAAATATCTAGCCATCTTTACAGACCTTGATGTACATCAGAGCATACATACCCGTGCCACCTCGACAGGAGAGAGACAAACTGACATATTGCTCCATTTATAATACCATTAGAATAAATATTATATGTAACGGGGCTAGACATGAGAGAGGGCAATCGGTGTTATTAACTGTGAGTGCTTTGAGTTATGTTTTCATTTTGTTCTTGCTGAGGAACATAGACTTTTTGCATGGAGTGCTCCTTTCTTAGACATAAAAGTAAAATTCACGTGTGAGCAACTATTTTTAAAGTAACGGTGTTGAGTTGTATTCCCATATGAGAACCAATCTATGTTTTGACGTGTTTTTCAATCGGGAACTAAATAAAATACAATTAAAATCTATTCTCATTAGTAGCTTTTAGTGATGAGGTGTATATTGTATTGAGATGATTATTGGCCAGCTGGCAGATCAACTGAGTAACCTGCGAGAGCTTCAAACGTCACAAAAGTAATGGTACATCAAGGAACATGATATTTTTTTAAAGTTGCCTGTGGTATCTGGATACGATCATACGACACACTGGTCTGATGCGGTGTCGTTCGACTATCTTAAAAAAAAACTCAAAAGAATCATTATGAGGTATTTATGGAATTGTGTTCTATTACCTACTATTGTGGACATGCTACACCGGCAAATACTTAAACCGTATGGACCAATGAACGTAATCGGTACTGATCTGTACAGATGTTGTTGTATTATGTGCGACCGCAAAAGATTGACAATTGTGGTCAGAATAAATAAGTAAATAAGAAAACATGGATTTATTTTGCTCGCACAGATCAGTACAGATCCATACCGCTCCTTTATAGAAGCACTCTTATAAGACTCTGTGTAAGTAATAAATAATTAGGTATGTCCTTGTAATGTTTTCGCGTCGCATAAGTGAGACGTAACAAATTACATTCGGCGCCATTTATTTGACACGGGAACGCTAAAATGGCCCTTTTTATGTGTGTTTTATGTATAAACGGTAAGGGTTATTTATTATCTTGGTGATTCACGTGACACCTAAGAAGATAGAACATGACTTTTAGAGCTACATATTTAGTGACGTAAGAAAATACGTATTTCCTACAAAATAATAACGGAAGATTAACAAGTTAGCCACTAAAATACAATGTTTTTTTTTTAACAAGCTTTTATTGTTAAGAAAATACTTACGATAAACAAAGTATTCGTCAAGGCGAATCAAAAGAGTCTAAACTCGATGGGTTTGCGGTGTTTCATTACAGAGTTTCTCATGGCCACCTTCCAGCTCCAGCATCAGATCAGCTCCATGTCATCATAATATTGCATTGTCACTCGATTATACATCACATCATCAGCCTATAATGTTCCCACTGCTGGGACACAGGCCTTCTTTCTGTGAGAGGGAGTGGGCCATAATCAACCACGCGGGCCCAGTGCGGGTGTGGTGCGGGTTGGTGGATGTCACATGTCTTCGAATTTTTGGTTCTAGGACATGCCGGTTTCCTCACGATGTTTTCCTTCACCGTTTTGAGAGCAGTGGTGATGAAATAAATTACACAAAGTAATGCGCCTGGCGGGGTTCGTCGTTCGGGGTTTTCCCACGACCTACAATTCGTAAGTCGGGACCGATACCACGCGATTATACATATTCGTGTAAAATTTCAGCTGAATCGGAAACCGAGAAGTGGATCAAAAACTTGCAAGTTTTGACCACAGACAACAGGACAGGTGGACAGGACACAATTAATCTAATCTCTACGTAACGTAACTGTCAGATTTCACCAAAACAAAAACCACAAAATAATCCAAAAATCTCTTTAGAAAACCAGGTTCACAGTAAAGTGACAAACCTACATTAAAAATTAACGTGGATATCTCCCGAATCTATATTTAGCTCCATAATCAGCTTTACTCAATTTCAGGTTTGACCCAAAAGGCTGAGGACTTCTCGACGGTCAGAGAAAGTAAGATAATAAAGACATTATACTTACAATCAATCATTCAGAAGAGTCTGAAGGATGGCAGAAAGACTTTTGAACTTTAAAAGTTTGGTGACCAAGCTTTATTTGTTGCCCCAACGCAACGGATTCGCCTGCGTGTCATTTGAAAATTATTCAACGATAATAACTAAATACTACTAAAGACTGGTACGCTGGTACGTAATAGAACGTAGTAGACCGTACGTATACGTACGTAGTAAGTAGTCACGCAATTTTGTGCGCGTACGTCGACCGTGCGAACGATTAAATCACGTATAAAAAATACGTAGCAGAAAAGAACTGCGTATTCATGTAGATCAAAATGTATCTTAGCCAGGTATGCGTATTGCCATCTAACGAACACAAATCTAGACTCCCGACTGAGAAATTCCTGATGGGAAAAGCCGAGTAAAAAGACTTGAATGTTTGTTAGCCCCTTCGTACACAAAGCGACGCAAGTCTCCGATACTTTACGACTTTGGTATCCAGGCGACTATCGCAATACAAATCTTTAGAGGTTCGCAACTTCGCACAGGCACGCATTATTGGATACGAAAGTCGTAAGGTATCGGAAACTTGCGTCGCGTTGTGTAAAGAGCTCACTCTTGTCGGTCGGTGTCCTAGCTTGAATTCATCGTGCGACTGACGTACGCGATCGGCATCATCGTAACAGGAATTCAAGCCTTGGTCAGTTATTTAAAGCAACCTGAAATACTCAAAATCACATTATGTACCCCCAAAAATCGCTCTCTCTGTTTCTAAAGAATCATCATCATCATCTCAGCCTATAATGTTTCCACTGCTGGGACACAGGCCTCCTCTGTCTGAGACGGAGGGGGCCACAATCCACCACGCGGGCCCAGTGCGGATTGGTGGATGTCACATATCGTCGAATTTGATGGTTTTAAGACATGCCGGTTTCCTCACGATGTTTTCCTTCACCGTTTTGAGAGCAGTGGTGATGAAATAAATTACACAAAGTAATGTGCCAGGCTGGGTTCGAACCTACGACCTACAACTCGTAAGTCAAGGCCGATACCACTGTGCCACCACTGCCCTCATACCACTGGGCCACCACTGCCCTCATACCACTGGGCCACCACTGCCCTCTAAAGAATAAGAAGATACAAATAATAAATCAAATCTTATCGGAACCCTGCCAATATTTTTGGGTCAAGTCCCTATTTGGCGAGATGCAATGGTCACATTAATGGCTCTCACACAAAGTTTTGACATCGAAACTTATTTATTAGTTACCTCGACGCCTTTTTCCGAGTTCTCAATCCTGTAAAAGTAATATACGAAGTATTCTGAGGAATACTTGGAGAGAAATGGATCAGAGATACGGAATAATGTATGAGTGGATTTGTGGGTTTTCTTCCTAACTTTTTGATGTGGAGAAGTGAATTAGTTCTTTGGTAATTTGTTATTTAATAAATATAGGATTAATGTAAAAGTATATGAGTGTGAAATGGAACGCGGACGAGTGAGTAAAAGGGAAAGTTGAGACAGAGGACGGATGGGAGACAGATTGGTTTTGGCCAGAAAGCGAACAGTGCTTGCAAAGGACGTATAAAAAGGTGTATAATTTTTTATATTGCTTGTGGTCTAAAATAAAACGATTCAATTAGGACGCAGTTTGACCTCGCAAGGAACAAATATTTGTCTGGCCTAAAGGTAATGGTTCTGGGTCTGGGTGTTTGTGTATGTGACTTTAGTTATTTGTGAATGCAATCACGATGCAGAAATAAATTTCAAAAAGTATACTTAAACCGATACTGTATTGTAGACAAACTTAAAGAAACGCCTGGGTGTAAACCGAATAAAGGAAAAGCAGGTGTAAAGAAAAAAAGATAGAAAAAAAAATACCTCAATCCATTTGGTGGATTTGTTCCGGACAACGAGACAATTTCTATTCGCAACTGCTTGAAATTCTTCAGACCCTTTGTTTAGGTTTCTGATATGGACATTCCCATGAATTTTATTTACTGGAAGAATTGAAAGTCTTGATTAAATGGGAGTAACCCAAGCCACGTTATTGGCATGACGTGGGCGAGGACACTTTAATGAATGAAAGTGTTTCTGTTTTCACCCGACTACAGCGAAGCCAAAAGGAGAGGTAATGATTTTAGCAGTCTATTCATGGCTTTATGTAAGTACACGTATGTGGGCGCAGTGGCTGAGCTATCAACTGCTGCGTAACAGGTCGCGGGTTTGATCCACACACGGAACAAATATTTGTATGAGTATGTGTGAGTTTCTATGTTTGTAAACGCACTTACGATTCAGGCGAAAATCATAGTGAGGGGCAAAGATTTTAACAAAGCTGTGGTGCTATGTATGCGAGCTATGGCTGCGTGCTATGGATGCGAGCTATGGCTGAGAACTTCGTCAGGTAAACAAAAACAGCTATAGCCACTTTTGTCTCGAATAAGAGGCAAGAACAGTACTTACTCTTACTGTTCCAGAGAGAGATACTCCAACATCGTTCTTATGATAGCACATAGATAACGCCACGTGTTGCCGAATTGATCGTCTAATTCTAAATTAACAACAAAGCACAAAAATGAATACTATATTCTTCAGCTTACCCAAGTATAAATCTTCCTTAAATCATGCAGCTAACTTAACCCACTTTACATAAATGAGAAGCCAATACATTTACTCCGTAGTCTGGCCACCAATAACATGCAGGTAGCCACGAGCCACCAATTCAAATGTATTTCCGTGCAACATACAGAGTTTTCCTCAAAAAAATATTCTTCCCTTTCTTTTTATTAGTATCCCGTGGTGTCCCACTTCTGGGCAAAATCTTTCCAAGAGCTCTTGTCTTGCGCCATCTCTAACCAGCCGAAACGATATGCGTCGAGATTTTAAGTTATCAAACTTAAAATCTCGACGCATATCGTTTAGGGTAAGTAATCATCACAATGGTTTCTTCCATTTTGGATGGAGCGAAAGAGATTAGACTTAAATGGACTATAAACCCACCCTGTTTCTTCAATTGCTCTTTGCGTTCTAGACGGAACTGTATTTCGATCAATCCCACAACTGAGCAACGAGCAATCACAAACAAATTGTGCGTGGGTTTTGGATACTTTTGTGGACTCGTTATTTGTGCGCGCACATTGGTAAACACAGTTCTGTAAAAAATTTCGCGCAAAAATGTGCTGCACTGTGTGCAAATAAAAGCTATGCACTGCCTTGCCAGTGGACACAAGGGCTTAGTACGAGCATTGCTGAAGTTCACGAACAAATGTGCTGCACACTATTTTGGTGGAATCGTACCGTAACAGTCTGCTTTTTCCACAAAAAGGGAAAATATTCCCAATCTACCAATGCTGTTAACCTGACTAGCCGACCGCTAGTACATACATAAATCCATAAAATATTTGAGATACTCGTATTCTCGCTTTCGAAATAAACTGAATATCTCACACTTGCAAAAGAGATGCAGACTTATTTATTCTTTTGAACTGAAGTTGATCGTGTTTTAGTATTTGGACGTTACTTGGATATTTCGAAAATTTCTGAAAGGGGTTTTGAAAGTTGCCGTGGTCAGACCACTCACGCTGTCTTCCAATTTGTGGTCGCAACCCGAGAACTTTACCTCTTGTGTGGAACCCGTGGTCCTGCATGGTGGATTATTTCCACATGCTGAGAAGGCCTAAGTCAAAACAAAGAAAGATTACTGGCTGATAATTAGTTAATTATATTACAGAAATATTGTTTCATAATGGATGCCATACACGATAGGGAAGTGCATGATGGTTTTAACCGTGCACGCATAGCCGACACATGCACCGAAACTGTACAGTTGTAACACATACACGCTAGGGCCTAGGGCTTGCCTGTCGTTTATGCACAAACCCTAACGTGTATGGCCTCCATAATTGTTTTGTTGATACAACTTTCCATCATGCATTGAGAGACAAAAGAATGAAGGGTTATATTAAATTTCCGCAAAACAAAAAAAAAAGTATTTAATGATATATATTTTCTATGCTCCATAATCAAAATAGTATTTCATAATAATGATAATTTCTCCCCAGCTAGAAAATTAGAACAAAAAACAGCTTTCCAGAACCTAAAAAAACGAAACAACATTTAAAATATTCTTAACACAAAACATTTCCAACAGGGTTATTCGCCAAACGAAGTAACCATACAAACTAAATAACTTCCAACTTGGGAAGTCGAGTTTTCGAATTTTCCGTGATTGGACTTCTTCTTAAACGATCGTTTCTTGCAGCTGCATTTAGGGTCGTAACTGGTACTTTAAAATTTCGACTTTCAATTGGTCGTTACTGATGTAATGGCTGCTTGAAGCTCTTGCATTTTTACGGAAGTAGGGTTGGTACGATATGATTTATAAAAATTCATGACGGTCTTATTACAGAAAAGTTGAACATCATCTTTTCCCTTCCAGTCGAAACAAATACAGGTGAAGCGACTGCCTATCGGATCTCCACAACCCAGTAACTGGGTAATACGATACTTCATGGTAAGACCGGTTGTCAGACTTTCGAGCTTCTGACTGTGATTAACGACTGTCAAAGATCTACAAATGACAGCCGGGACCAACGGCTTTACGTGCTTTCCGAGGCACGGACAAACTCGCTGTGACAGATGGTCACCCATCCACAGGTCCTCAACCTCGGTGACTGAACCCGGAAGATCGGCCCGAGCGGCTATAATTATTTAGCACTAACAAGTAACACTTACCTAAAAACCAGTCAACTGCAAAACGGCATTTGACGTTGATATAAGGGTCGGTCGGTATGCAGCTAGACTTTAGACAAGTGTTCAACAACTTCTTTTGGTACTACGACGGTCATTGTCAATGCGAGGACTTAAGTGAGTTACGCTTTACGAGTAAAGTGTAACTCACATAGATAGTCTGATAATTTGAGTTACTTATGCGGCTGATAATTTGAGTTACTTATGCGGCTTATCAAATGATTTTTCTTTGGTATTGTTCATAGTGTTGTTGAGCTCCTTGAGCTACAAGAGTCGAGCTAGACGATACAGTTATCGTGTATACAAATGCTTGCAATAACTGGACAGGTCCACTCAAATCTGTGTGGTTCTTGCTTCAAAAGACCATCTCAGACACTAACCTGGGCTATCGTGATTTAACATGTGCTGAATTTAGTAACAGCGCGAACAGTGGTACAGTCGAAGTCCCAAGGTCCACCAAACATATTCAATTAGAGCAGTTAGTTATGTTCTAGGACCATAAGCTATTACTAAAACAATAACTCAGCCACAAACTGCCCATAGACAAGTTATACCATATTGACCATCCCATAGACACGGCCAGCCATAGCCATTGTGTGGTCGAGGAAAGGCCAGTGTGTGCTCCGGTACACACAGGACATGTCCACTGTCAAGCGAGTGCTAGGATGAATAAACACGAGAATAATAGTCTCGATATGTGTCTGAGACGATAAGAGGTATATATTGTCGTCGTTTTCTATTTTTTTTAACAAACTACACACACACTTTAATAATACACTCGAGAGCAATTAATCCGGGTCACTTAAAGGATCCTAAAAATCTCGGAAACTAAAAATGCTAGGTTAATGCAATAAATTGTATTTAATAGACAATGTAATACTCCTTAAATGAAGGTATTAAAACTTCTTAGTTATTGTAAAGTTATATCATAAAAAAAAAACAAATTTGAAAAAGGGCCACTTTCGAAGATGGAACTACGAAATTACAGTATTTGGTTTTGCTTTTGTTTGTAATCTGTCATTTATGTGGGTACATAAACCATGTTGATAGTGCTCTATATTCATTATTCAAGCTGAAATTATGTCGCTTACGCCTGAAGAATGCACCAGAATACTTACAATGCTGGAAACCGGCCGGAGTCAGCGCGATACAGCCAGGACTGTCGGTGTGTCGCTGTCAACAGTACAAAGAGTTCTCCGACGTTACGAAGAAACTGGTTCTAACCTACGCAGACCAGGAACGGGCAGAACCAGGTGTACCACAGCACGAGAAGACCAGTACTTGGTGAACACTATGCTTCGAAATCGCTTTCTCACAGGAACTGAACTCACCAATCAGTTTCGACGCCTCGGAGGAAGTAACCATGGACAGTAAGACGTCGGCTTGCTGAATCTAACTTAAAACCCCTTAGACCTGCAAACGGCCCTAAACTGGAGCGTGGGCATCGTATTTCAAGACTAAGATATGCCCAGAGCCACGTAAATTGGAGTATTGAAGATTGGTCTACAAGCACGATGGAAGACACAGAGTGTATCGAAGACCAGGGGAAAGATTCAAGCAAGCATGTATCGAAGAAAAAGTAGCCTACGGTGGTGGGTCTGTACTTGTGTGGGCCGGAATTTCTTCTGAAAGTCGCACAGAGCTGGTGATCATAGAAAACGGCTCTTTAACTAGCGTAAGATATGTGGAAGAAATCCTCAATGATCACGTTGGTCCATTTATGGTCAATTTAGGTGAGGATGCTATATTTATGCATGACAATGCCCGACCTCATACAGGTAGGATTGTGAATGACTACCTTCAAGAGATGAACATTACTCGTATGGAGTGGCCAGCGCGCAGCCCGGATATCAACCCGATCGAGCATGCTTGGGACGAGCTAGGCAGATGCGTAAAACAACGAAACCCTCCCCCAATCACGCTTCGTGAGCTCAAAATTGCTCTCACAGAGGAATAGGAGAATATTCCCCAAAATCGTATAAGGAACTTGGTGTACAGCATGCCAAACCGCGTAAACGCAGTAATGGAAGCACGAGGAGGCAATACGAAGTATTAAAATTCAAGAAAATCGTAATAAAGTTCAAAAATTTCATGTTTCCTATTTTGTTTTAAGGAGAGATCAGCAGTTTTTTTCTTTATGTAATTTTGTGTTAATAAAATGTATGGTCATTTTTTTTTGCTTTCATTTAAGGAGTATTACATTGTCTATTAAATACAATTTATTGCATTAACCTGTCATTTTTAGTTTCCGAGATTTTTAACATTCTTTAAGTGACCCGGATTCATTGCTCTCGAGTGTAGTTTGCGATCTCTTTGAAAAATAAAAATCTGTTTTGTTAGGTACCTACTATAGATTATTTATAATTACAATAGGCTATTTTACTCAAAATTTTTTTTTATAGATTATTAAAAACTACCATAAAAAAAAAGAGAGAATAAAAATATTATAAAAGACCCGTGTTTTTTCCTTTGTAACTGTGCGTACAGACTCTATAACATAACATGTTACTTAAATAGGTAACATTTTTCATAGTGTGGTCATGTTATATAACATTTTACATAGAGTTGTAGTGTTATATAACACAATATGTTATATAACATGTTACATGGTCTGTACGCACCTTTACGTGAACCAAAATTGCCGAAGATACAACGTTCTAAAAATCACAAGCGTCACTCGAACTCGTAGTATATTGTGCTTACATCTAGTAAAATAAATAAATAAAATAATTAAATTACATATTATGCAAGACACAGCCCTGTTTTCAGATATTAATTGAAACGGTAACAAGACGCGATACTGAAGTGAACTTTAAACTATTTAACTTGTTTACCGTTTGCTCCTAGCTTTCGAAACTTCAGCCTGAAATTAATACTAATAGCTACTGACTCTGTTTTTTACCTTCATACTTTGTTTTTGAAGTTTTCGTTTGAGAAAATTTTTATTTCAGAGGAATTAAAAAGTATTTTGATAAAAAATGGTATTTACTATTCCCCGGACTAAACTATATTTTTGTGATCTACAAGTAGTTGTTCTGGGTCTGGGTTTTTATGTATGGGAGTTTCATCATCGTCATCATCATCATCAGCCTATAATGTTCCCACTGCTGGGACACAGTAGGCCTCCTCTCTTGTGAGAAGGAGTGGGCCATAATCCACCACGCGGGCCCAGTGCGGGTTGGCGCAAATGTTTGTAAACGTACCACGATATATGAGAAATTCCTAGTGGGGCAACGATTTTTTTTTAAAGAAAGAAAGAAATTTTCCACTGAAAGGGAAATTGTGTCCCAGCACAAAAAATAGTTTTTTGTAGGCATTACTAATCCGGCATCATTTCTGAAAGCTATTTATTTTCACGCAGAGAAATGTCTAGCTACCTATACGAGAACTTCTAGTTGCAACCGTGACAGAAAGAATCACTAGTTGACTTTACAACATTTCTAGTAATAAATACTTAGTAAGTAGTAGAGATAACAAGGACTTAATATTTATAACTAGAAATGTTGTAAAGTCAACTAGTGAGTCTTGCTGTCACGGTTGCAACCAGAAGTTCTCGTATACATTTCTCTGCGTGTTATCTCATGGATATTAGCCGAGCAATCTCAAAGTTTGTTTAGCAAATCGGAAAAAGTAATAGCGTGAGCAAGTGATGGGATGATGAATTTCAAGGGAATTTGTGCTATATATTATAAGATATATAGCACAAATTCTCTTGAAAGTAACATAGTGAAGATGCATTGTAAAAATGTCTCGAAAGACGACGTGCACTCTATTGTGGAACTTTAAGGGTGTCTAAAATGTCTAAGAGAATTCTGGGAATGGTTTTTTATTATTTAAACCAAATAAAGCATCTTTATTTTATCAATCGTGCTTGTAATATCTGTCAACTATTTTCTTTCTTGTATGAAACACCTTGAATATAGTAATGAGTAGGTAGTTATTTCATTTGCAGGCAGTTCATTAGTTAACGATGTTTTAAGGCACCTCACCAGTACCCTTATCACGAGTTTTCACTATTTTACTTTACAGCGTCTTTCCAGTACTTACAGTGTTTCTTGTATGGAAGAATGGAACAGCGGCCCTGGTGTGCGAAGAAGGAACTAATTTTTTCCTTGAAAATTGTCAATTTGAAATTGTCAAAGTTCCAGTTTACTTTACCTACGTCAGAATAACTGACTAAACTGCTGATAAGTACCCTTAGCACGAGTTTTCAGTATTTGAGACGTAAAGTAAACTGGAACTTTGGCAATTTCAAATTGACAATTTTCAAGGAAAAAATTAGTTCCTTCTTCGCACACCAGAGGCGCTGTTCCATTCTTCCATACAAGAAACACTGTAAGTACTGGAAAGACGCTGTAAAGTAAAATAGTGAAAACTCGTGATAAGGGCACTGACTAAATTACAATACTACATCCCTGACTGACGAACAATGTTACATGTGCGAAACCTACCACAACGTATTTCAACTATCACTGAGCGAATTTCACATTTATCTATCTCTGACGTACGAAAAAAAATAAAAATTTCTCAACTGCTTAGAAGAGCAGTTGACAAAATAATTAGCATTATTTATAGAAAAAAAAAAACACTTTTTTTTAAATCGTTTTCACATAGGTAGTACAAGTTCAAGAAGTGTCCTGATGTTTCCTACTTGACTGACTGTCAGACTAGTACTAAAATCTACGGTGTCCCTCAATAGCCCTTTACGTTCCGGGCCCTCGGTTACCTGAGACAGTCTCACGACCCAACTAAGTATGGTGCCACTACCCAGTACGGACAGGGTTGTTGATGCAAGAATATTGTTAGCACAGGTATGCTCGGATTCTGCTGGACATGAGTTATATATATACACACATCAAAAGTGTCTAGGGATCAAGCATTTTTATGCGGATTTCTTGAGATTGAGATGTGGCTTTGTAATAAATTTATGATTTCATAAATTTATATGGATCCTTTTTGGTGCATTTCATAATTTGAATCAGGAACTGTAAATCAAATTCGAGTAAAAGATGAAAATCAGCTGTCAATATTTTCCCTATAAAAACATACAACGCATTGAAGACATTATTAGTGCTACTGTTTCCCTACTACTGATTAAAACCAACGTTATTATGGAGCGGCGACGTCATTTAAGCAGGGAAGAAATGCTCAGAGCCGTGGGAATGATAGAAGCTGGTTCCCGGCAACGTACTGTGGCTTTAGCTCTGAATACAAGTCAGAGTGTTATCAGTCGACTTTGGACACGTTACCGAAGCACTGGTACCGTGGCTAAGCGCCATGGAGGACGGTATCGCTGCACCACACGGAGACAAGACCGATACATTCAAATCTTAACTCGAAGAGCTCCAACAATAACCGCCATGATGTTAGCCGTGAGGCTTCATCACTCTTCAGGGAACTTAATTAGCGACCAAACAGTCAGAAACCGCTTGCATGAAGTGAACCTTCATTCCCGAAGACCGCTACGGGTACCACCTATAGCAATGCACAATCGTAGGATTCGATATCAATGGGCTCTTGAACACAGAAATTGGGCAGAAGAACAATGGCGTTTCGTGTGCTTTTCTGATGAGTCTCGTTTTGGTATGAGACCGGATACAAGACGTATACGACACTGGAGAACCCCTGGACGCCAACAGCGATTAAAATCCTGCCAGGAAGTCCATCCTTATAGTGGTGGAACCATCATGGTATGGGCGGGTATTTGGATCGGCGGAAGAACTGAGTTGATTTGGATCAGAGGCAACCTCAACGCTCAAATTTATGCTGAGACGATTGTATCAGACGTCATCGTTCCTCTACAAGTGCAAATCGGTCCCTTATTTCAGTTAATGCATGATAATGCACGACCGCACACCGCAAGAGTTGTAAGACAGACTCTCGCCGCAGCTAACATCAATGTCCTGCCCTGGCCTGCTCAGTCGCCAGACTTGAACCCGATTGAGCATGCATGGGATATGCTACAGAGAAGAGCTCTGCCGAATATGGAGGGTATCCAGTCGCAAGAAGACCTTTTTTTGTTGTTGCAACGAACATGGGCGGCCATTCCACAGCGTGATTTGGATGAACTCATTTTGAGTATGCCAAACCGATGTTCTTGTGTTGTTAGTGTTCGCGGTAGAAACACGGATTATTAATTGTTTAAGTTACCCAATAAAATTTTAAAGAAAACTGTTATTTCAGTCTTTTTTTCGAACTTTAATGTTAGTGGTTCAAATGTCAAAAATCCCTTTATTAGGAAAATGGCAAATTTCTTTATGAATGCAAAGGTGACTTGGTTTATCGTTACTGTGACAAACGATAACACTTTATTTGATGAATCCTTAAAGAACATTTTAATTAATATCAATCAGGAGAAAAGTTATTGCAAAAATATATGTTGATCCCTAGACACTTTTGATGTGTGTAGTTTTCAGTCTAACTGGAATAAATGAAAATAGAGTTATTTGAAAACATTTATGTCATGTATTTGTTACTTCAGTGCATTCCTAGAAACATCGATTTCTCAAAAACAACCCGGCTTAGACTCCAATATAATCTACACACATCAAAAGTGTCTAGGGATCAAGCATTTTTATGCGGATTTCTTGAGATTGAGATGTGGCTTTGTAATAAATTTATGATTTTATAAATTTATATGGATCCTTTTTGGTGCATTTCATAATTTGAATCAGGAACTGTAAATCAAATTCGAGTAAAAGATGAAAATCAGCTGTCAATATTTTCCCTATAAAAACATACAACGCATTGAAGACATTATTAGTGCTACTGTTTCCCTACTACTGATTAAAACCAACGTTATTATGGAGCGGCGACGTCATTTAAGCAGGGAAGAAATGCTCAGAGCCGTGGGAATTATAGAAGCTGGTTCCCGGCAACGTACTGTGGCTTTAGCTCTGAATACAAGTCAGAGTGTTATCAGTCGACTTTGGACACGTTACCGAAGCACTGGTACCGTGGCTGAGCGCCATGGAGAACGGTATCGCTGCACCACACGGAGACAAGACCGATACATTCAAATCTTAACTCGAAGAGCTCCAACAATAACCGCCATGATGTTAGCCGTGAGGCTTCATCACTCTTCAGGGAACGTAATTAGCGACCAAACAGTCAGAAACCGCTTGCATGAAGTGAACCTTCATTCCCGAAGACCGCTACGGGTACCACCTATAGCAATGCACAATCGTAGGATTCGATATCAATGGGCTCTTGAACACAGAAATTGGGCAGAAGAACAATGGCGTTTCGTGTGCTTTTCTGATGAGTCTCGTTTTGATATGAGACCGGATACAAGACGTATACGACACTGGAGAACCCCTGGACGCCAACAGCGATTAAAATCCTGCCAGGAAGTCCATCCTTATAGTGGTGGAACCATCATGGTATGGGCGGGTATTTGGATCGGCGGAAGAACTGAGTTGATTTGGATCAGAGGCAACCTCAACGCTCAAATTTATGCTGAGACGATTGTATCAGACGTCATCGTTCCTCTACAAGTGCAAATCGGTCCCTTATTTCAGATAATGCATGATAATGCACGACCGCACACCGCAAGAGTTGTAAGACAGACTCTCGCCGCAGCTAACATCAATGTCCTGCCCTGGCCTGCTCAGTCGCCAGACTTGAACCCGATTGAGCATGCATGGGATATGCTACAGAGAAGAGCTCTGCCGAATATGGAGGGTATCCAGTCGCAAGAAGACCTTTTTTTGTTGTTGCAACGAACATGGGCGGCCATTCCACAGCGTGATTTGGATGAACTCATTTTGAGTATGCCAAACCGATGTTCTTGTGTTGTTAGTGTTCGCGGTAGAAACACGGATTATTAATTGTTTAAGTTACCCAATAAAATTTTAAAGAAAACTGTTATTTCAGTCTTTTTTTCGAACTTTAATGTTAGTGGTTCAAATGTCAAAAATCCCTTTATTAGGAAAATGGCAAATTTCTTTATGAATGCAAAGGTGACTTGGTTTATCGTTACTGTGACAAACGATAACACTTTATTTGATGAATCCTTAAAGAACATTTTAATTAATATCAATCAGGAGAAAAGTTATTGCAAAAATATATGTTGATCCCTAGACACTTTTGATGTGTGTATGTTAATAATGTTGTCTTCCCACCCTATTACCAATCTTTCATTCTAAAAAACACTACAAACTTCTTTTCCAAATTGATTAGAGGAAACAAATATTTGTAACAATATTTTTTCTTTTTGACGTAAACACGATTGACATAATTATTCACTCATGATTTTATGTCAAAATAATGAAAATATAATTTTGAAGTTTATTTGTTCATATTTGCCCGGCTTTTTACATCAAATTTCATGGCTAATTTCTATGTTTGTAATGAAATTATCTATCACAAACTATGCGTTCATACGGCAGCACGAAAGGCTCCACAAATTTTATCTATAATTCAAAACGTAAGTTTTCGTATTCCTCAAAGATGCTACGCGGCTAAAAAGGATACAGCACCGGCACCCAAAAAGCCAGTCGATCCTCGAAGAGTGTTCAAAGTCTATAGATTTGCAGGAATACAATCGAAAGAAGAACCAAAAGTACAAAATTATGAACTCGACGTGTCCAAATGCGGACCAATGGTACTCGATGTGTTAATAAAACTAAAGGATATGGATCCAACGCTCACTTACAGGAGATCATGTAGAGAAGGTATCTGCGGCTCTTGCGGCATCTGCCTGCAGGGAAAGAACTGCCTGGCCTGTATCACGGCAGTACCACCTGCGAAGACCATTACGATCTACCCGCTGCCGCATATGTACGTCATTAGAGATCTGGTCGTGGATATGACGCACTTCCTCCAGCAATACGACAGCATCCGACCATATCTTGTGAGAACAAGTGGACCGTCTAAGATAGGACAGCGGCAGTTACTGATGAGTGACCCAGACTGGCAGGTATTCGTGGGCTTGTATGAGTGTGTGCTGTGTGCCTGCTGCGCCACATCGTGCCCCAGTTACTGGTGGAACGGGCGCAGGTTCCTGGGACCAGCTTCATTGCTGCATGCTTATAGATGGGTCATGGACCCCCGAGATGAGGACACATCCAATCGCTTAAATGAGTTGCGTGACGACTTCAAGGCTTACCGCTGCCACACCATTCTTAACTGTGTCTTAGCGTGTCCTAAGTTTCTGAACCCAGGTTTAGCTATTGCTAAACTGAAGAGGCTAATCTCTGGTTTGGATAAGAAGCCGACGCCTCAGATGGATCCCATGGGTGGTGGCGGCGCCAGCAGCGCTGGCAGCTTAGACAGTTGTATTAGTTCCTCCAAGAAGTGTAAATCGTAATCATAATAAAAATGTAGTTGATATTTTTGGTATTTAATAAATGTTTTGTTTTAATTTTTATTATTCTGCGGTTGATGACAATGACGCAACTACGGCAAATTAAAACATCTAAAATAGGTACACTCGCCAACTCGTTACCAGTTCAGTTCTGTGAGTCATCTGCTCTCTTTGATCTTCTTATCAAGATATCTCTAAAATCCTCAAATTTTTATATACAATCTACAAAGTGGAATCATGACCCATTTTGAAAATAAATCGTTTGAATACGTCAAATTGACAAAGATCAAAAGTCGTTACCATGGTTAAGTATGTTTACGCGAATGTGGACCTAATTGTATTTGAATGTCTGTAGGAAAATAAGCTTATGGTGGGTCATAATTCCACTTTGTCGATTGTACACACCTGTATAAATAATGATTTTTTTTGTTGTTGCATTTTTGGATCACGTTCTCACGATCTAAGTCAGTTTTTACGATTTAAAAAAAAAATGGTCTGCAGACAGTAGTTGGCAGAGCATATTTTCATTTCCATTTTTTTTTCAAACAAAACGCATGAACTACTTATGTCGAAAAATTATACGCATCACTAACCCAGCCGCATGCCAATAGAACTCATTTTTTCCTGCTCTGGTGAGAAATGATCTGCCAAGTTCACCGACATTGGAATAGGTGCCTGATGTTGAGCTTTTCATATATTTTTCTTAATAAGTAACAGAACCTTGGCCTTGAATAAGGGCAAATGGAACATCTTATAGCTGGGAGCCCATCAATCAGTCTTCAACACCATTAATCATACAAACTGATGTATTGATTCTACATGACACCACAAACTCCGAACAGGCAATATCATCACTCTATGTACTTATGTAGGATGTTGAACTCTTTTTAAAACATTTAGAGTTGTTTTTCTTTCGAAACCTCGTTGTGGTCGTTTGGACCTTTATATGATTGATATATAAAGATGTTTCTGCCAAAGTAAAGCCTGTTTTGTGAGGATAAATGTAGGAACACGTTAAATAAATAGTTATACATTTAGATTATATCCTTTCCTATCTCAATGAGGCGATACGCGGCGGCGACCTCTCGCATGCGGCACTGGTTCAAGCCATGTTAGCGAGCAAGGAAGCCAGCCTGTCGGTTTTTTATCCGTTACATTTCGGAGAGTGTGCGATGGAACTACACAACTTGATTCCACATGGCCCCTTCCATCATCGGACTACAAGACGTAAGGCAATGCGCCATCGATTTATGGTGGAAATCCCTCCGGTGCGTGCAAAGCGTTTTGCCAATACGCATTATTACAATGTACGCACAGCTAAGGTGTGGAATCCCTGAATCTGTATTTCCTGACAGCTATAACCTTGGGGTCTTCACGTCAAGAGTGAACAGGTTACTTTTGGGCAAGCGTGATTCATCGTCGACCACATCTTTGCTTACCATCAGGCGATATAGTGGTCAAACGCGAAACGCTATCTTTAAATAAAAAAAAAACTTTTTCAAAGAAAAAATGTAACCGCCTTCAAAAACAACGATTGAAATAAAAAAAAAATATTAAAAAAAAAAACAAAAAACCCGACTGCGTAAAAAAACTAAAAAGAAAGAAACAAGCCCAGTAGTTTAGAATTCACTTATTCACACTCACAGTCGGGGCCCCTTGGGAAGATTTGATTGGTATAATTTGAATGGGCCCCGACTGTGAGTGTGAATGAGTGAATTCTAAACTACTGGGCTTGTTTCTTTCTTTTTAGTTTTTTTACGCAGTCGGGTTTTTTGTTTTTTTAAATATTTATTTTATTTTACTATTTTTTTGTTAGCATTTATCAGTCCTTAAATTGAAACATATAAGTTATATATATTTCGGTAAACCATTTTTAAAATCCTTTAATTTGTTACCCCACTTGATAGAATGTGAGAGATTTTAAAAAAATATTTTTAGTTCGGAACCCTTTGCACGCGAGTTCGACTCGCACTTGGCCAGTTTTATGTACCCAGTGACACTCTCACGTTTAAGACAAATCTAACGACACCTCTCAAGTTAAAATCCATCAAGCCGTTTAGGCTGCAGAGCAACACAAAGAAATATACATATATACATACATACATACACTCGAAAAACATAACCCTCCTGGCGCAGTCGGGTAAAAAAAGGAAGAATGAAAATCTGTCGCCTCCTTCGCTGGCATTTCTGCCTCACTGAAGGAGGTGACAGATTTTCATTCTTCCTTGCTCAAGAACACGATAACGAGAAATCGTTCTTCACCCTACGCTTCAGCCGCCGGGAGAGACAGAACGTCTGACATCACGAGACAATTTCCGGCCACCGTAGGCGCGGACTTGCGGACGGCAAGTAATGGGTAGCTCGCCGTCTGATCAGGGACCATGCTCGAATCAACGACGAGTTGATTTCAAGATGCTGCTTGTAAATTGATCGGGCTCCCATAAGGCTTACAGCCTAATGGGGGTCGTGGAATAGTCTTCAAAGGTCATCATGACCATGCAAAGAGCAAGCGAAGGAACAAAGTACGATTCTGATTGTCAATTCCACTCCATCTAGAGCAGGAGCAGCCATTTGATGAATTTCCCTTTTTTTTAAAATCGCCGTATCCCAGTAGTTCCATTCTCTAGTTCCACTATGCAACTAGGGATTATTTTCTCCCAGGTTGGAACTAGAATACTTTTACACCTAATCCCATTACTTCCATTAAGTATCTAATATTGACTTCTAGAGGGCCAAAACCTGCCGGGGTCGCGGGACTTATCTCATTACCCCGGAATCCCCGGAACATAAAGGGCTATTGAAGGACACCGCAGATTTTAGACAGTACAAGTCTGACAGTCCCTCCCGCCCTGCCCTGGGTAGGAGGCAGGGCCTGATTTACCCTTAGGCAAATTAGGCTGCAGCCTAGGGCGCGAGGATCGAGAGGGGCGCCGAAATCGTGTCTATGATGATGCCTCTTCTCTTTTTTTAAATATTTATTAAAAAAAAATCTCTAGTGTAAATATTTAAAACAAAAATCAAGTCGAAGCAACTTCACACACTAGATGACCACGCTCATGGTCAATGGAAATGGCAACTAAGTTGTCTATAGAAAAGCCAATACTTGATTTGGTTTTCTACTTGGTAGCCTGCTTCGTAGTACCTACTTGTCATGATTTTGGTCTTATAATGCGTGAGGTACTTTGCCTTTATGTACGGTCAGCTTAAAAAATGGTTTCCCACCCTAAGCCCCTAAGGTTGAATGTCATGGCACGCCGCTATCGCGGCGGTAAGACCCCTCTCGGCGTCCTGACCTACCGCATGACGCAGATCCTCACCGGACACGGAAGTTTCGGGAGGTACCTGTGTCTGATAAGAAAGGAGGAAATGCCTGGGTGTCACCACTGCACTGCGAGGACCGCCCGGAGGACACGGTGGAGCATACTGTGCAGGACAGCCCCGCTTGGGCAGAGCACCGCCGTGTCCTCACGGCGGCGATAGGCGGAGACCACTCGCGCCCGGCATTGGTTGCGGCCATGATGCGGGGCGAGACGGAGTGGGAAGCGGTCGCCTCCTTCTGCGAAGCAGTCATGCTCGCGGAGGAGGAGGCGGGCCGCGTGAGGGAGAGGACAGCGTCCTCCCTCCACCCCAGCCGCAGTGGTAGACGCCTACGGAGCCGGACGTCAGCAGACGATCTCCGGCCACCGTAGGCGCGGGCATGCGGGCGGCGAGCAATGGGCGACTCGCTGTCCAACCATGGACCATGCCCGGGTCGACGGCGCGTTGACCGCGCCTCAAAGAGTATCATCACAATGACCTTTTAGAGGGCCAATGCCTGCTGGGGTCGCGGGACACCGTGGATTTTAGTCAGTACACTTGTACTGACTAGCCACTGACTGCCAGGGCAGGGCGTGAAGGACTGTCATGCTTATGACAGTCCTTCCCGCCCTGCCCTGGCTGGGAGGACTCATTTGATGAATTTACCACGATAAAAATAAAGGTTGAATGTGTAGATTAAAAAACAACGTAAGTTCCGCTTGCAGATTGATCTGAAAAATGTTATAGGTAGCATGAAGTAGTATCTGATAGTAAACCATGTTAAAATTCTCACACTACTACTTAGTTACTTAGTTTTTAGGCCGTCCATAACGCACCTGGCGGGGGCGCGTCCTCATAATTAGCCTAGGGCGGTCACAACTCTTAATCAGTCGCTGGTAGGAGGACGCATTATTGATGATTTCACAACGCAAAAAAAAGTAAGTATCTAATATTGACTGACATCACTTCTGTTGACCGTGACATCACTACCAAAGAGGGTTAGTTTTTCTGAAGCTGACAGTGATCGCTTCAGCTGGGTTTTGTAGCAATAGTTAGGGCATTACAGGGCCCACTTACATACAAACATACATAAACTCACACCATCTTCCCATGAGGTAAGCAGAGACTACTGAACCACCTGCTAAGATCCTATACAGAATCTTAAGGTGCGTACAGACTATATAACATAACTGATGATGTGGACACAAAATGTTATATAACATTGCTATATAACATGTTACAGATGATGTGGACACAGAATGTTATATAACATTGTGGATAGCACTAAAGAAAGAACGACCGACGATAATTGTTATATAACAATGTTATATAACATTGGTATATAACATTGTTACACTAATGTGTACGGTATTGTTTTATGTTGCAATGTTATATAACAATGTCAAATGGTGTGGACGTGTTACATAACATTGTTACATGGTCCGTACGCACCTTTATACAACAGAATGGGATAAAATGGGTCAAATAATGTAGGCCAATAACCGTACAAAAAATGCTGTCGAACCTTTGCCTCGAACTCGACCTTACGCTGAATTATTAATAAGTAACTCAGAAAATCTCTAAAATGAAACTTGACTCTAAATATTCAGTTTTAAATTTAAATTATAGCAATTCGTAACTAAATGTGGCCGGCCCCTGCGGTTGAGGTTTGTGCGACGAAAATTTACATTTTCCTGTTCATGACGGCTTTAAAACTAGTTATTTTTTATTTAAATTTTGGAACTCAGCTCAGAGTGATTTCCCTACTCACTATTATCTACTGTGTGTTACTTTGTGCATGAATTCATATCATATTTTCTGTGAGCCTATGCTGCTGTATGTGCTGTGCATAGGCTCTAAAAGTTTCGAGTTTCTTGAGTTCGTACGAGCCCGTATCTTCGTTAACGGGCTTACCGTGACATCACATTGGGCCCTATCTGAAAACCAGCGCTGTGAGTTTTTTCTTATAATGTCACAGCACATGCTGAGGATAGCCTTTTGGCCTCATACAAGACCAAACTTGTTACTTAGGGTGCTCCCACATCTATCGACGCGAAATCAGCTTTTTCCGTCGCCCTTTCTCTTTCTGTCGCTTAGAACTGCCATTTGCTAGACCGAGACAATGCGATAGCACGCGGCCGCCTCGCGAATTCCGCCGCATGCTATCGCATTATGCTTTCTGTCTCGGTCTAGCAAATGGCAGTTCTAAGCGACAGAAAGAGAAAGGGCGACGGAAAAAGCCGATTCCGCGTCGATAGATGTGGGAGCACCCTTACGGACTTAGCTCATAGCACGATGCGACGCAACGCAACGCGATTCGAACGAATTCCAACTACAAGTGAAAATTAACCTTACCACTATGACATAAGACATAAAACACGTTGCTATCTATGGGTAGTTGA
The DNA here is from genome assembly GCA_954870645.1 of Agrotis clavis. Lineage (NCBI taxonomy): Eukaryota > Metazoa > Arthropoda > Insecta > Lepidoptera > Noctuidae > Agrotis > Agrotis clavis. The sequence goes on from OX940925.1 coordinate 10,391,803, forward strand.
AAATCAAAACACGATGGCCATGACAACGTCAAGTCAATCGAATTGCATCTTTATTTCTTAGTGGCAAGGTTGATTTTCACTTGTAGTTGGAATTCGTTCAAATCGGATCGCATTGCGTCGTATCGCGCCATGAGTAAAGTCCCTTAGTTTTATTATTTTCTTTTGTTTAGTTTTATGTTGTTGTTCTGTCCTGTGTGAGTCAAATAATAACCTTTTCTTTCTTTCTTCAGATAGTAGCCACCCGGATTAGGTGTACAGATGTACACTAAACGAAATTGTGTGCGTCAGAGAATCCTTTACGTGAGACGAGCAAAACATTCTTGACACACGATGAGCCCAGTAAACAGTGCTGAACAGAAGGTTAAGGGACTTTACCCATGGCGCGACGCGATATCGAATTGCATCGATTGACGATATCGGTCAGATATCACACAAGCGTCCGGCCGAAGAAAATGTATGGCCAATCGCTAGTGTTTGTTAATGGAGTCCCACGGATAGACGATATCGCTCACAGATCTCTTCGATATCGAATTGCATGTAAGTACATCCTAATGACAATGCACATGATTCTCTGTTCAAAATTCGATTGCGCAACTACTCGTCACGTGCGACATCTTTTGCCTTTGGTTTGCAACGCCTTTATGTCGTAGTAGTAAGGTAGATTTTTGAAGTTCACGGTCAAATTGCATCGCATCACTCCATTAGTAAATACGTGGGATTTAAATCGGCAATCGACTCGATATCGCACGAATCGCGTCGCGTCGCGTCGCACCATGAGTAAAGTCCCTAAAGGTGCGTACAGACCATGTAACAATGTTATACAGGGTGTTGATCCGCATCCTAGACAAATTCAAGGACGTCATTATACTAATGATTCTCGACCCAAAACAGCAATAAAATAGGTAGGTATTTTTTTATTTTATTTTTCCTTTTTACTGAAATCCGTAAGTGTGAACCAGCCGTATTTAAAAGCGGCGCGTCTGATACTAGCCCTATCACACACAAACAAACGCAAACATTCATGTACACAACGCATACGCAACGGTCATTCAACAAATTCGTAGGCAATCAATCGCACCGCAACCAATCCAAAGCAAGGGCGCTGCACCGCGCCCCGCGCCCGGCACCCCGCGCCCCGCGCCCCGCGCCGCGGTTCGCAGGCGGTCGGCACCCGAACCGACAGTCATGTGTTTGATGTCACAGCAGTGCATGCGTTTTGCAAATTCCGCTTCTAGGTAGGTGCATTGTTGAGACGGCATTCGATACAAAGTACAAGACGACGGACAATTACTCTAATGTCGAGTTGGAGAAGATGGTTCGCCTGTATGCCATCAGTGGAGACAGTTCCCGTTCACTATGGTCGAAAAGTTTGATGAACATTGGATTGGGTCGCCGAGACCCTGTGGTGTGACAAGTGTAACAGAATCACGTGCCAGGATCATTAGTGCTTTCGACACTAAAAACGAATGTGTTAGTTTTACGTAAGCTGAAGGAAAACCAGCTACCTACGTCGTGCTCGATTGTGCCAAGAGTGTGATGGTGGCAACATTTAACAATAAGTACCTCCGGCCTAGGGTTGCCAACTATTTTTTCAAGAAATAAAGTATTTTCAGGTCTATGACGATAATTAAACAGTATTTTAGAAAAACGAACAGTATTTTATTTATTTATTGTTTTAAATACATATTTTTTGGAACTTCTCGCACAACTTACTAATTTACAATCATTTTTTAAAACTTCATACGCCTCATCACAATTAAAACTGAAATTAAAATAAATGAGGAGCTCATTTTTTATTAAATTGATAGATGCTCTATTTCTGTCATCCCGACACTTAGAATTCATTACTGAAAAAACTCTTTCAGTAAATGCTGAGGTAGCAGGAACAGAAAGTAGATATGAGACAATTTTAGTTATGTTTTTAAATTCTTCTGAAGTGTTTACTAATAAACTATGGCACCACTTTTGGCTAGTACTCATTTCAAGAAAATCTTTATTTGTAACTCAGTGTGATTTGTTTGTGGCTGCGCTGCACTGAGCAGTGAGCGCCCTCTGACTAAATAAAAACAAATTTGTGAGCGTCTAAGTGTAACACATAATAATGTGTCTGCATTTTGATGCTGAAAACAGTATTTTGTATACTTTTTTTTTGTTCAACAGTAAAAAGTATAATTTAGTGAAAAACAGTATAATACTGTTCAAAACAGTATAGTTGGCAACCCTACTCCGGCCCCTCCGGGTAACCTAAGTAGGTAGGTACATTTTGTAAATACGTTGTTAACTAATCGCTTTTATTTGTGTAAATAAGTTGATGGTCAGTGGGTAGCCTTATCTTTAAAAAACATTTTTTATACTACGTAGATCGGGGTAGGTATTATTGACGGTCTAAGCCCGAGGAAAACTTCAAATCAACCAATTTTATCCACAAATAAAAACAAAATCACTACGAAAAGTTTAGGGTGAACGATAGCAATCAAGCAAAACTTAAATTTTATTATTCATCTGATAGCAGGTCAGTGAACTTTTTATGGCGGTCTAGTATTACTGTCATTATTAAGATTTCGTATTATGCTGATGCTTCGAATAAGTTAACATCAAACGAAATGACAATGTGGGTGATTTTCGAAATAAAATTACGTAAAATTATTGCTTAGGGTCGCCAAGGTCACTTCTCGGCGCACGATAGGTACTCGCGCGTCATTGAATTCACGCACATCTAATCATCGATGTGTGCGTACGCGCGTAAACTGCGGTCGGGTGATTCTCTTTCATTTGTATTGAATTAAGGGTTTAATTCTGAAATACGGTAAAATTTCAACAACAAAAAAAAAGCAGCCCTTATTAGTTTTGCCCGGTACTGTTCTTTCAATTGATTATTTATGGCTTTTGTGACAACCACCTGAAGTTTGACGTAAATGCAAAAAAACAGCCTGTATAACACTACAAATGTATGTAAAATGTTATATAACAATGTTATACAACATGACCACACTTTCTTTTTTTTTTTTTTTAGTGTGGTAAAATCATCAAATGAGTCCTCCAACCCCGGGCAGGGCGGGAGGGACTGTCAGACTTCTACTGACTAAAATCCACGGTGTCCTTCAATAGCCTGTTACGTTCCGGGGTCACGGTAAGGAAATAATCCGGCGACCCCGGCAGGCTTTGGCCCTCTGAGAGGCCCCGTCATTATGCTGACGCTCTTTGAGGCGCGCGTGGGACACAACGCGCCGTCGACCCGGGCATGGTCCTTGGTCGGGCAGCGAGTTGCCCTTTACTCGCTGCCCGCATGCCCGCGCCTACGGTGGCCGGAGATCATCTGCTGACGTCCGACGCCGCGGGCGCCTACCACTGCGGTTGGGGCGGAGGGAGGACGCTGTCCTCTCTCGCTCGCGGCCCGCCTCCTCCTTCACGAGCATTACTGCCTCGCAGAAGGAGCAGACCGCTTCCCACTCCGTCTCGCCCCGCAGCATGGCCGCAACCAATGCCGGGCGCGAGAGGTCTCCGCCTATCGCCGCCGTGAGGACACGTCGGTGCACCGCCCAAGCTGGGCAGTCTTGCACCGTATGCTCTACTGTGTCCTCCGGGCGATCTTCGCAGTGGTGGCACCCGGGCGTTTCCTCCTTCCCTATCAGGCACAGGTACCTCCCGAAACTTCCGTGTCCGGTGAGGACCTGCGTCATCCGATAGGTCAGGACGCCGTGACGTCTCTCCAGAACATGACCACACTATGAAAAATGTTATATAACAATGTTATATAACATGTTATGTTACATAGTCTGTACGCACCGTAAGAGAGAATTTTCCTATGGAACTGATCTGCTGATCGAAAACGGTCTCTTAGCAATATTCCTAATGATTCACTTTGTGAATGAATAACAGGAGAATAGCCAATGATGTTGCTAAGCAAATCATTAGGAGTATTGCTTTTTTTTATCGTGGTAAAATCATCAAATGAGTCCTCCCACCCAGGGCAGAGCGGGAGGGATTGTCAGACTAGTACTAACTAAAATCCACGGTGTCCTTCAATAGCCCTTTACGTTCCATGGTTACGGTTACGACAGTCCCGCGACCCCAACCTTATACCCTTGCGCATAAAGTTGAAATTGTATTAAAGACTAGGTACTGAGCGTTCACGTTTATCGTTTGCCACTTATCTAGGGGTGCTGATGTTATGTGTTCAGGGGCCTTACCACGAGCTCTTAACGCGATCCAGTTTAGGCTGTCGGAAAGAGACAGAGCTATACAAGTCATCTAGCGCCATCTCTTTCCCTGAGCGTAAATTGGTTCGCGTTAAGAGCTCGTGGTAGGCCACCAGGTCCCCGACAGACGTTGAGACTGTTTGGATTTAATGGATTTTCAACTATATGCTCAAGATTATAAAGTAGGTACTGTAAAGTAGGTTACGCCAACCAACATTTTGAAGATAATAATAACGTAACCAAGATACGTCACAAAGTAACTGGTCCAAGTATTTTACTTGTTTTATGTCACGAGCGGACTCTCTAGTTTTTATAATACGTGACTTTTATTTTTCAAAACTCTCGGACTGTAGACCGCGCCCGCGCCGTCACGCCGCACACTTCAAGAGGAAACTTATTTATTTATTTATTTTATTAAGGTTTTCCAACAGCTTCTGTGTACATTAAAGTTAATGTAGGTATATAATAAAATTATAAAACTACTAAAAACTTCAAGGTAACTACATTTTAGTGCAATTTATTGTAATGACATAGACTAGTGTCTAGCGCCACATCAAAAGGACTTGAGTAGTGGCGCGGATTGTAATTAGATTTGGAATTTATAGATACTGCTAACATGCTTATTGACCTTCTGCCACCTATCTGTCCTCGCTTCCCTGAGACGACAAAGAAAAGCTCAGTGATCGATGTTTCTGCCCACATCAGTCTTCGTGGGCCGACACCGCCCCCACCAATTATTGCTACAAAGATATTAATAGCCTGCTATTGGATTACCTTCGTAATGAATGGGATGTCGCCCTATTTATTAGGATAATGACATCTATAAGAAATAGGCTCGCATATATTATTTTTGGATAAGACTGTGTAATTAGGTTTCAGTGGAATGATACAGTTGCTAATCCTTGCTAATGCTTTCATGGTAAGTCCTCATTCAAAGACAAGCGGCGCGTCGAGCGGTGCGTCGGGCGGAGCGGGCTGTCTGAAACACAAATAAAATTACGGTGATGTACAGAGCGTTCAAGGAGAACCGATTAGATGCGTTTGTTTGTGATTTCTGGCGGTGGACGCCGTGTTGGACGCCGCGCCACGTTGAATGCCGCTAGCGTTTCCAGACGTCCGGATAAAGCCGGACACAGTCAGTTTGTTTTTTACAATTAAGTACAATTAATTGCTTGTGACATCACAAACTCCAGTTTCGAATTCATTGACTTAAACATCTCTAATTGACGGGACTAATTCGATTTGCAATTTATTAATGAGGTCAACAGTCTATACCGCCTCTCAATAAATCAATATCCAAATAAAAACAGGTATATAGTAAACGTTAATGTATTAAAAGAACTACGGAACCACAAATCGTGTGCGCACTCAGACGTCTGAATGATTTATGAAATCTTGACGGGACCCTAATTTATCACCTGTTAACCTAAAACGAAAGGTGTTCTTCCACTGTAATGTAAGTAATTAGGACGAGTCCAGTGAATTAACTGCTTGACCAGCCCGTTTAAAATTGTTCACACGGAATTAAATGGTCTCAATAGTCAACTACACCTTGAACCGTGAACTGACCACGAGACTTGGATTGATTTTATTGGGTAAAAACGTCGTCATTACACAATAAGTATTACAGCATCAATTTATTGCAAATCTATTTAATTTAGCAGGTACGCCCTTAGGTCAATCTTATACAATTTTATGTTTTCCGGCCCCGTAGGCGCGATCATGCGAACGGCGAGTAAGGGCAAACTTGCAGTCCGATCATTGACGATCATTGTCTTTGAGGCATGTCGTGTTACAAGCACGCCTCAAAGAGTTATAGAGGGCCAAAGTCAGCCGGGGTATCGGGACTATTTAAACAGGTAACCGTGACACACCGGAGTCTTAGGCCCTTCGTACATTAGGCGACTCGGGTATCCGATACTCCAGTCGAATACCCAAGTCGCGCGACTCTAGTAGCGCACGATCCGTACACAGCGGCGACTCGAGTCGTAAGACTCAAATCGTCTATTCGGCCACCATTCTATATTCAACCTTATTATTACATTGTACAAAACACAAAATGTACATCTCATAACATTAATTAAAATGCTTCTATTTTAAAAATGACGAGCGCATTCCTATTTCAAATTTTTGGAATTAAAAATTGGCGCGTATAGAGGAAAAAAATCAATCTAGAAAGAATATGGTTCATAATTTCGCCGCGCCAACCGGCTACAAGGTAGCTCGATTTGTTCAAGCTTTGACTTTCAAGGTGGTGACCATGGGTTCAATCCCCAGGAAAACATAGAATTTTTCTTTTTTCGTGTTTCAGTTGTTTTTTAGAGGTTTGTTCAATTTTTTTCTAGGTTTTTTTTTATAGTTTTCTTTTATTTGCACCGGAACGCTGACGCCCTTACTGCTATGATGATGACCGTGGTTTCAAATTTCAGATTTGAATAGGTTTTTTTTTAATGTTTTCGTTTTCTTAATTACTTTATTTTTGTCGTATGTGCAAGTACATGACGAAGCTATGTTAAAGTAGTAATGTTTGTAACGAAACCATAATAATTTATAAAAGTGCAAAAAGTTTGACACAATAGATGGCGCTGTCGTCGAGTTAGATCGCGCTATCGTTTTGTTAGGTTCTATTGAAGGACACCGTGGATTTTAGTTAGTACGAGTCTGACAGTCCCTCCCGCCCTGCCCGGGGTCGGAGGACTCATTTAATATGATGATTTTACCACTTAAAAAAAAAGCTTATTCCATGCTAATTATATCTATAGAATATTCTTTTGAATTTGACAAGTCTGTTGGTCTAGTCGTTAGTGACCCTGACTGCTATGCCGGAGGACGTGGGTTCGATTCCCACCCAGGACAAATGTTTGTTTGATGAGCACGATCATTTGTTCTGTGTCTGGGTGTAATTTATATATTATATTTATGTATTTAGAAATATATAAGTATGTATATCAGTTGTTTAGTACCCATAACACAAGCTCTGCTTAGCTTGGGACGAGATGGCGTTGTGTGATAGTTGTGGAATATTATTATTATTAATTGTAATGATACAAACAAGGATGTTTTTCTACCTCAGATACTTTAATAATAAATTTTAAAATAATAGATACAAATTTTTTGTCGGTTAAAAATCGTGAAGACTTGAGTATCGGCGATCTTGATAGATGAGTAGCGAGCGACTAGAGTCGGCGACGCATGTCGGCGACGCGACCTGTGCACGAGCCTCTATGGATTTGTATTGCGATAGTCGCCTGGAAACCAAAATCGTAAGGTATCGGAAACTTGCGTCGCCTCGTGTACGAACCTTCGTACACGAGGCGACGCAAGTTTCCGATACTAGAGTTTCGCCACTACTCATGACCTGCGGAAAATTCGAGGTACTAAATTTTTATAATGCAATTTGATGTAACGACAATCGACATAGACACTAGCGCCGCGTCAAAAGGTCATGATGGGTGGTCAAGAATATGAATTTATAAAATGGCTGACACATGACTGTGACGATCAAAGTATATTTTTTAGGGTTCCGAAGGTTCAAAAAAAAACGGAATCTTTATAAGATCAGTCGTGTGACAGTCCGTCCTTCACAGTTAGTTTCCTGGGAACCTAACATTAATCCAAATCCAAATACTATAACATAATTTAAAAATTTTATTCAATAAAATAGAAAAAAGATCCATCTCTCCCAACTTTTTAATAAAACTGCATACAAAATTATGATTTAATAGAGGATTGTAAATATTTTTCTATCGTTTTAAAATAATTACTTTCCAAAAATGATTCAAGAATATGCTACGGAACCCTTTATTCTGTGAATAAAATTAAAAATGGTAAATAAATTGTTCCGCCATCTTGAAAGTCGCGGAAACTCAAGTCGCCGCGATGTCAGCAGATAGGTAGCGCGCGATTGGCGTCGCGCGTCGCGTGCATGTGTACGAACGTATATGCATTTCTATTGCGAGAGTCGCCTGGATACTGAAGTCGTAAGGTATCGGAAACTTGAGTCGTATAAGGGCCTTAAGAGGATTGTATAGCGGCTGCCTTTTCAAAAAATAGGTATTTAGATAAACTCGTGCTGTCCCTCTCGCTCGTTGAAAAACCCCCGATCGTGCGATAGAGAGCGTTGCAGCTCGCGACTGACTGTGAGTATTTTTTATATGAAATTTGTCTCTCGGGAGAAAACGTTTTTCACATACTAAATCACGTCCAATCTCTTAGATTCTAGTGTCAATCGTTTCAGCATATTATATTCTAGGTTTGTAGGTTTTGCTTTTTTTCTAAAACTTCTTTGTTTTTAAAATACAAAGGTTTTACTTCAATGAAGATTTTGTCCTAAAAATAGTAACTTTTAGGCGCCTGTTACTTTCAAACTATTATAAATTTTGAAAAAAAGAAAACCTATAAACCTAGTTTTTTACAGTGTCAGAAGCATTCTAAAAAATCATTGAGATAGGATAACAATTAGGGGTAGGAAAACGTTTTCTCTTTTAGTATGGACGAGCGCTCGGTAGACGATAGTCTTAATGATAGGATCCTGTTTAACCATTTGGGTACGGAACTCTGAAAATGGGGCTATAAATTACAGTGTTACATGTCGGAATATTTTTGTCCCATTCAACCTTCAGCATCAGCCTATAAATGTTCCCACTGCTGGCACACAGGCCTCTCTGTGAGAGTGAGTGGGTCATAATCCATCACGCATCCCAGTGCGATTGGTAGATGTCACGTCTCCGAATTTTTGGTTCTAGGACATGCCGGGGCCCGGTTTCCTCACGATATATTCCTTCACTGTTTTGAAAGCTATGGTGATGAAATAATTTGCACGGAGTATTGCTGGCTGGGTTCTAACCCACGAACTACAGCTCGTAAGTCGGGGCCGATACGCCTGGCCTGGCCTGGGCCTGGGCTACCACTACTCCCATTCAATGTGTAACACGAAATGGTGCAACTGAAAAGGAACAAAGAGTCTCCAATGACGGAAACCACACGCTGGTTCTCCTCGTCACTTCTGGCCTACACAACACATTATTTTGCAATCTCCACATAATCTGCCTAGCCTTTTCCCAACTATATTGGGGTCGGCTTTCAGTAAAACCAGATGCAATCTAATATCAATATTTTACATGGAGCGACTGCCTGTCGGACCTCCACAACTCAGTAACTGAGAAATACGATACCCCATGGGACTGGTTGTCAGACTCTAGAGCTTCTGAGTAAAAGTAAAGTCTGTCAAAAGTCTACATATGACAGATGGGAGCAACGGCTTTACGTACTTTCCGAGGCACGGAGGAAACTCGCTATGACAGATGTTCAACCCATCCTCAGACCAACCTCGGCAAGCGGCTTAACCCCGAAGATAAAATATGGACCTGTGCGACTGTAATTATTTAGCCACGAGCTCCTCCTCCTTGCCGTGGGGCGCCGGCTTAGAATTGCGCTCCCCCAAATCATCCCGTGGGTGTCGTAAGAGGCGACTAAGGGACAAACCGGAGGTCGGGCAGCAGCGTCCTCCGTGTACTGCACATCCTCACTGCGATCGCCAACCCGCCTGCCAAGCGTGGCGATTAAGGCAAATTACCCCCTAATAATGAAAACCACAGAAACCAGGCCCCCAGTCCCCGGCAGCTCCGCTATCCCTGGCGCGGGTAGCGGTCAAGGTAACGGCGGAGCAGGGGGTGCTAAGAATCTCCGGAAGAGATCCGGCTACCCACCCCCACGACGACTGGCCCTGGTAACACACAACCTACGCACATTGAGGACTGACGAAAAGATCTGCGAGCTGGAAGAGGAGCTGAGCAAGTTACACTGGGACATTATGGGGTTATGCGAAGTCCGTAGAGAGGGGGAGGACACCGTAACCCTGAAGTCTGGTAACTTGCTATACTACCGGGAGGGCGACCAACAGTCCCAAGGTGGTGTCGGGTTTCTCGTTCACAAGTCCCTCGTAAACAATATACTCGTAATAACCATCTACAGTGTGTCGAGCAGAGTGGTATACCTAATACTCAGAATATCCAAAAGATATTCGCTGAAGGTCATTCAGGTATACGCACCGACCTCGTCACACTCCGATGATGAAGTGGAGACTATGTATGAGGACGTAAGTAGGGCCATACATAGCTCCAAAACCCACTTCACTGTTGTTATGGGGGACTTTAACGCAAAGTTGGGCAAGAAAAGCGGTGATGAGTTGAGAGTGGGGCAATTTGGATATGGGCAACGGAACCCTAGGGGACAGACTGAGGCTGGCCGACTTTCTGGAGAAAGAGGAACTCTTCATGATGAACTCTTTCTTCCAGAAGCCGCCTCACAGGAAATGGACCTGGCTGAGTCTCGATGGTTTCACGAGAAACGAGATAGACTTCTTCATGACCGACAAGAAACGGATATTCAGTGATGTCTCTGTGATCAACAGGGTAAAAACCGGTAGCGATCACCGAATCGTAAGAGGCTCGCTGAATATCAATGTTAAACTTGAAAGGTCCAGCCTGATGAAGTCTACGCTCCGACCTACTCGGCCCCATATTCAAAACCCCGAAAGCTTTCAACTCGAGCTCTCTAATCGCTTTGCTTGCCTTGAGAACTTAGTGTCAGTGGACGAGATCAACGACGGGCTAGTGGAAACTGTCCGCACGGTAGGGTCTAAGTTTTTTAGACCCTGTCGTAAAGATAGACCTCAGGCTGAACGACGTTTGCTACAGTTGCAGTCTTCCGATGACGCGAAGTCATATAGGCAGCTCAATAGACGTATATCTAAGTCCTTGCGACACGATCTGCGTCTCTTTAATACGAATCGTGTTAAGGAGACCATACAGCGAAACCAAGGCTCTAAAGTGTTCGCAAAGGACAAGTCTATTGGGCAAAGCCAGATGACAAAGCTGAAACGGGAGGATGGCAGCATAGCGTCGACCAAAGCAGAGGTTTTAGGCGAGATCGAGAGGTTCTATGGACAGTTATACACTTCGGTCGCAAAGCCCGTTGACAGCTTGGTAGGAGATCCAAGAGCCAAGCTGTCCCGACATTATACCGAAGATATCCCGGACATCAGTCTGTACGAGATTAGGATGGCCCTGAAGCAGCTTAAGAACAGCAAGGCGCCGGGCGAGGACGGAATCTCTTCAGAGCTTCTGAGAGCGGGTGGAACACCGGTACTTAAAGTCCTCCAGAAACTCTTTAATTCCGTCCTCTCCGAGGGCAAAACGCCTGAAACATGGAGTAGAGGTGATGTGGTGCTGTTCTTCAAAAAAGGTGATAACAGCCTATTGAAGAACTACAGACCCATCACGCTTCTAAGTCATGTTTACAAGCTGTTTTCAAGGGTTATCACGAACCGTCTCGAACACAGACTTGATGACTTCCAGCCTCCCGAACAAGCCGGTTTCCGAAGAGGCTATTAGTATCATAGACCACATCCATACACTGCGGCAAGTTATACAGAAGACCGAAGAGTATAACTTGCCATTATGCTTAGCGTTTGTGGACTATGAGAAAGCCTTCGATTCGGTGGAAACATGGGCGGTACTTGAGTCACTCCAGCGATGCCATATTGACTATCGGTACATCGAGGTGTCGAAGTGCTTGTGTAATAACGCCACCATGTCGGTCCGAGTACAGGAGCAGAGCACGAAGGCGATTCCATTGAGAAGAGGCGTAAGACAGGGGGACGTTATCTCCCCGAAACTGTTTACTGCCGCAATGGAAAACGCCTTCAAGCTCCTGGAATGGCAAGGACTTGGCATCAACATCAACGGCGAATACATCACTCACCTTCGGTTTGCCGACGACATCGTAGTCATGGCAAAGTCGATGGAGGAACTCAGCATGATGCTCGATGGCCTCGACCGAGTTTCACAACGGGTGGGCTTGAAAATGAACATGGACAAGACGAAAATTATGTCAAATGCCAATGTTGTGCCCACCCCAGTCTCTGTTGGAAACTCGGTACTCGAAGTTGTTGACTCATATATCTACTTAGGAGAAGTAGTCCAGTTAGGTAGGTCCAACTTCGAGAAAGAGGTCAACCGCCGAATCCAACTCGGTTGGGCAGCGTTCGGGAAACTACGCAATGTCTTTTCGTCCGACATACCTCAGTGCCTCAAGACGAAAGTCTTCAACCAATGTGTGTTACCAGTGATGAGTTACGGCACCGAAACGTGGTCTTTCACTATCGGCCTCATCTCAAAGCTCAAAGTCGCTCAACGAGCTATGGAGAGGGCTATGCTAGGTGTTTCTCTACGTGATCGAATCCGAAATGAGGAGATCCGTAGACGAACTAAAGTCACCGATATAGCCCACCGGATTAGCAAGCTGAAGTGGCAATGGGCAGGCCATATTGCTCGCAGAGCAGATGGCCGATGGGGTCGAAAAGTACTAGAGTGGAGACCACGGACTAGCAAGCGCAGCGTAGGACGTCCACCAGCAAGGTGGACAGACGACCTTATAAAGGTCGCCGGAAGACGCTGGATGCAGGTCGCTTCCAACCGGTATCTGTGGAGATCAAAAGGGGAGGCCTATGTTCAGCAGTGGACGTCCTATGGCTGAGATGATGATGATGATGAGCTCCTCCTCATCGAATTTGCAATCTCCACAGTCTCGTAAAAGTCCAATTTCGAAAGAAATCAGGGTAAGATGTCATGTCAGTACCAAAGGAAGTTCCTTTTCTCTGCAGCTGACAAAACACACTTTACAAACAATAAACACAATCTTCGTTTTAAGTCAAAGAAAATCAAGATTGAACTTATTGACAGTTCTGTTATTACCGAACAAGTTTGAACTACGACTTACTATACCAGGGACACAGCACTTTGCAAGACGTCTATTGAAACAAAAGTTACGAACAAGGGTAGTCGCTTCATTGCATTTTATTGCTTTCCGATTCATGAGCGCGCGCACTTACAACGTTTAGCAGTAATTTAGTGCTGCCTTTATTACTTTCGTCCTATATTTTTGGATTGGGAAGTTCCGAAGTAACCTTAAAGAAAGTTTTGAGAAGTTTTTGAGTACGTGAATGTGTGGGAGAAAATTTAATGGTTTCTACTCAGTGCGGTTATGCTGTTTTATTGCCAATGAACATAAAGTAAGCATCAGCAGTAAGAAATTATCAAAAAGACAAATAATATATATATTACCGACTTTGAAAAGGACTGTCTAAACAGTGGCCGTGGAACGTAAAGGTGGCCTACCATGAACTCTTAAAGCGTGAGTCTTTAGGCTGTGAGAAGGAGATGGCGCTAGACGACTTGTATAGCTCTGTCTCTTTCTCACAGCCTAAACTGGATCGCGTTAAGAGCTCGTGGTAATGGCCCAGGACTCTTTTAGGAACTCTGTGGATTTAAATCAGTACGACTCTGGTCAGTCCTTTTCGCTCCAGCCAGGACACATTTGACGATTTTACTACGATGAAAAGGGGCTCTGTTTCACCGGGACATCATGGTTGCCCAGGTCTCCGCCACTAACAAAATAACTCATTTGAGAATATCTCACTTAGTCCTTGGTTGAGCAACCATACATTCATTTTGATGGCAGCCCTACCTGGTATACGCGGCTAAGGTGTCCCGGTGAAATAGAACCCTTACTTTCACAATAAAAAACATGTAAATTACATTACACTATATTCATTATTAAAATATATATAGGAACTATATATATTTAATGGTAGTATCTATACTTAAATATAAAACAGCCTGTTATCTAGTTTTAGTACAAAATTGCCCTACACACAACTATTAAGCGCATTGCACACAGAGAGCGGGCGCGGGTCGGGCGCGGGTCGGGGCGGGAGTACGGCGGGTCTAGTTCTTTGTATTTAAATGGAAGACTTCACACTGAAAGCGTGCGCGGGGCGGGTCGTGCCCGTACACCGAAACGCGCCCGACCCGCGCCCGACCCGCGCCCGTTCTGTGTGAAATGCGCTTTACTCTACCTCAGGCAACCAAAGCCCATATTATTACTCGTATTACCACACCGCTCAAAAAAAAAAAAAAACTTATACCACAACTATTTTATATTAAATCTTTAAGTAATATTTTGTATTAATACATATATGACATTGTCAATAATAAACTTCCTCTCTCCTAAACTCACTTATTTTCTGTGCCCGACAGAGTCCATGTTATGATCTATTTATAAGTTTTACCACCTAAGAAAACATGTGGAATGCAATAAAAGTATTGAGTATTGAGTAAAATTCAGCAAATCTCTTTTTTAGCGTGGTAAAATCATCAAATGAGTCGTCGCACCCTGGGCAGGGCAGGAGGGACTGTGAGACTTGTACTGACTTAAATCCACGGTGTCCTTCAATAGCCCTTTACGTTCCGGGGTCACGGTAGCTCATTAGTCCCGCGATCCCGGCAGGCTTTGGCCCTCTAAGGCTTTGGCCTCTCCCGTCATTGTGCTGACACTCTTTTAGGCGAGGGTGGAACACATCGCGCCGTCGATCCGAACATGATCCATGATCGAACAGCGAGTCGCCCATTACCGGCCAGAGATCGTCCAGCGAGTATAATTTACCATAAACTCGTTATTAAAACAATACGGAATATGCAAGCATGGGCCTATGAATAAAATAAACATAAATTCATACTTCTGTCCGTGAATATTAGACATTCTTTGCATGTGGAGCTGAAATGCATTTATATTAACCCACGAGGCTCCCTGCCGAAGATCTTGACCTATATATCTTTGTCGGTTACGTACGGCCTTAACGTGGGTATTGGCATGTGTATTGTGTTTAAAGTGAAGTGATAGAATATTTCTGTAGACCTGAGGTTAGCACATCAGCTATTTTAAAACTTACTACCTGGAGCCTCTTAACGCGATCCAGTTTAGGCTGTGGGAAAGAGACAGAGCTATACAAGTCGTCTAGCGCCATCTCTTCCCCACAGCCTAAACTGGGTAGCGTTAAGAGTTCATGGTAGGCCACCTGGCTTGTTCCGGTGAATGGAAATGAGAGAGCTACGCAAGTCGTCTAGCGCCATCTCGTTCACTCACTGGAACAAGCCTGGTTTTAAGACGTTGTAATACGGCTCCTGATCGTCTAAAGATCTCCCCTTTACAAAGAACTATCTCGAAACTTTACTCCTTGTTCACACGGCTACGCATAACATAAAACCAGTTTATCGTGGTCTCACTTATATGGTCTTTCCGTATTTTACGATCAGCTTATACTGGTTTTGCATAGCTTCCTTAATATTCCTGAAGGCCCAACACAGATAGAGCCTTCATGGTAATTACCTTCTTCGTATCAACATACGCAGCTCATTTTGTCCCACTGTTTACAAAGCCCGTGTTCGCGACGTGTTCCGTGATCTATTTGCTGTAAACGATACACTTTCGAGTCACGTAGTTGGGTAATTTGTAAGCTAGACACTTGCAGGATGTTTGAAGGTGATCTGGAGGCGGTATGTGGGCAGTCTCCTTTTAAAGACCTTCAATCTTGCAGGTCTAAGATGGTGCTGGAAAAACTACGTAACCTAATATAGGGTTAATATGCAAAAAAAAATCACTAAATGGATTTTGTTCCGTTGATAATATTTATGACTCGTACAGACTAAAATCCTCGGTGATCCTTCAATAGCCCTTTACGTTCCAGGGACACAGTTACCTAATAAGACAGCCCCACGACCAATGTTTTACGGTTATAAAATGATCCGTATTCAAAACAGAACGTAACGTTTTCGTGAAGCCACTTTTTTTATAAATGTGTGAATGAACGCGTAGGAATCGAAAAAGGAGAAAAATTAACTTGTTTTTTTTGGCTTCAATTCTCTACGAGATATCTGGACATTCTATAATCTAGGGTTTTACAAATAACTCTGTATAATCAGTCTAAGCTAGTGGTTCCCAGGCCGGCTAAATTAACTCTGACACAAGTCTTCAGGCAAATTAAAGTATTCTATTCCATTCCATCATTCTATTCCATTCCATTCCATTCCATTCCATTCCATTCCATTCCATTCCATTCCATTCCATTCCATTCCATTCCATTCCATTCCATTCCATTCCATTCCATTCCATTCCATTCCATTCCGTTCCATTCCATTCCATTCCATTCTATTCCAAATACCATTCAAATCCATTCCTTTTTTATCTGCCTCAGTCTAGCCACGTCTGCTTCAATGCCATTTCAAACACTGCATGCAAATCTAAAATTCCCATATCTGTTTTCAGAAACATCCCTTGAGAGCTTGCAAAGTTAAAAATACGGCTGCAAGGTCTTACTCGGACAGCGAGTTAAAAATTTAAATTGCTTTGCAAATAGGGACGGAACAAACAATTTAAGTTATGCATACTGTATTTTGTCTTAGTAATAGCGAGTGTTGTTTGTGAAGCATTTGAAAAATGTAAATGGACGAGAACGGACGGGACCAACGGGTTTGCGTCCTTTCTGTGACACGGAGAAAATTCGCAATGACAGATGATCATTTATGTTCAAACTGACCTTGGCAAGCGCGGCTATTATCCAAACTTCCAAACTAATATTATAAATGCGAAAGTAACTCTGTCTGTCTGTCTGTCTGTTACGCTTTCCCGCTTAAACCTCTCAACCGATTTTGATGAAATTTGGCACAGACAATCTTTAGACCCTGAGAAAGAACATAGGCTATCAAAACACCACGCGGGCGAAGCCGCGGGCGGAAGCTAGTTGTTAAATAATTATGAAATAGATATAGGAGCTCGTGGCTAAATAATTACAGCCGCACAGGCCGATCTTCCGGGTTGAGCCGCTCTTGCCAAAGTTGGTCTGTGGATGGGTGACCATCTGTCATAGCGAGTTTCCTCCGTGCCTTGAAAAGCACGTAAAGCCGTTGGTCCCGGCTGTCATTTGTAGATCTTTGAGAGTTGTTACTTTAAGTCAGAAGTTTTATAAGTCTGACAACCAGTCGTATCATGAGGTATCGAATTACCCAGTTACTGGGTTGTGGAAATCTAATAGGCAGTCGCTCCATGTAAAATACTGATATCCAGCTGCATCTGGTTCGACTGGAAGCCGACCCCAATAAAGTTGAGAAAGGGCTAGGCAGATGATGAATTATGACATAGATAATTAGATATTACTAGTAAATGCTAGAGAAATATTAGGTAGATAAGAAATACTGTCACAAAATTTTTGATTGCACCAATATTATATTTTTTCGGGGGACCTATGAAGAAATTCTCCACAGATACTGTCCCCCGACTGCAATAGAAATGTGTACTTACTGTGTTTAAGATGTTAATGTTCTTGGGGCAAACATAGCCAGAAAAAGCCCAAAATAGAGAGGTTTGGGTGGGAAACAGGGGAGGCTTTGCCCAGGAGTGGGACACAGTAAAGGCTTTGAAAAAAAGTTTTTTCGTGTCCATGTATGTCAGTATAAATATTAGTAAAAGCAACCTCGATACAAGAGACATTCCTAGTTTGGGGCAACAACTTTAAAAACAAAACTCCTTTTTTTGGACAGTCGTGCAAAAAATTCATGGTCTACTTTAAATTCTAGACATTTTGGTAGAATTAAGTGAATCTAATAATGTGGGACGAGATGGCCTGTTTATAGGAAGACCGTGACATGCCTCTGAACTTGCCGTGACCGCATTTTATCCACCCACAAGTAATACAGCCGGTAATTCTTGTCAGGGATATTAGAGCAGGTACTAAGCGGTGTCATGATGCATAAGTGCTGATAAACTTAAGCATTCGCTTCTAATGAGCATTGTTGCGAATGTTGCATTACAGAGAAATTAACAAGAGTGTTATACCTAGCGAGCAATCTAACAACAACAAGTTCGCCACAAAAATAAATCCCTACGATAAAAGTATTGATCCTGTTCTCCTAATAAATCTGTTCAGATTCCGTATTGTGTCCTGGTGGCCTAGTTTTTTGCTGGATAGTAATTGTTCTGCTAATCGTACGGAAAAAAGAAATGGGGCGAATTTACAATTATCAAAAAAAAAAAACAAAAACCTTTGGCTAGTTTATACATAGGTACTTTTTTTCATGGGGAATCAATTTTGTGGCGAACTTACAACAACCCACGACCGTTCAGTCGAGCCGACTGTCAAGTCTGACATCTTCATGGAGAACTTTTTATTTGATGAGCATCGATTAAAGCACTCGCTAGAAAGATTGAAGTCACGAACATTGAAGTGTACAGCAACAAATAATTACGGCCTTGAAAACTTAGCGTGTGTTGCTAACTCATCACTATGAATGGACTAGACGAGCAACGCAATTTGAGCTTTTCCCATCCCTAGAGAAATTTGTGACCTCGTAAAGAAAACGTGACGGAACAAATATAGCAATAAAATAAAGTTGTTAGTAATTGTTGTAGTTTGAACTAGCGGGAGTTAGTTAGATGGGACGGTTAGTCAAAAAATCTTATAATTAAGCTATCTACAGTCTCAGTCACAAGCAGGGCCGCGCCGACCCCTTGCAGCGCCTGTGTGCATAACCTATGAAGCGCCTGTGTGCAAAACCTATGAAGCGCCTTTCATGTAGTCGTCTTTCTTTCTTTCATAAATTCAAATTTTTTGCTGAAATTACTTCACCAGTTTTATCGATTTAACAGTTTCCTGCCAGTACGCGCCGTACGCGCGACTCCACTAGCTAATGCCCATTTTCGATAAAATGTTTGTAATTGTTGTGGGGAATCCCCGTTGGGTCGAATCGGGTTACGTTTATAAACTAATCCACGGCACGGCCTTTGTAATAAAATACATAGATAAATATACTAATAATAAAATAGTCGGCTATCATAGCGAATGCGGCGCGGCCGGCGGTTCTTTTGATTTTTAAAGCAGAGCACGTAATTCATGTAAACAAAACCCAAAATACAAACACTGAGTCAATTCAAATAGTTTAGATAAGTATCGTCTTGTGAGACTTGTATCTACTTACTTATCGATACTCAAGTATTAATATGTTGTAATGTAACAAAAATAATTTCAATAATTGGCACTGGTCATCCGGCGCCTCTATTGCCCTGGCGCCTGTGTGCGCCGCACACTTCGCACATAGGGGCGGCGGCGGCGCGGCCCTGGTCACAAGGCATAATAACTTGTAAAAGTACATGATCTACAAGTTATTTTTAAAATATGTGAGTTTAAATGTTTGTAAACGTGAAATTCGTGGTTTCGGCATTGATTGATGATCAGTCAGTTTTGCCTTTTATACAGATGAACCCTGAAAACATAACACACCTTTTCGAAGAGAACCGTTGTGAATTGTGAAACCAACCGAATGAGTTCCACTCGAACAAATATAAAATTTTATACTTATTAAAAAATTCTGGCAACAATTTGTGACACTTTTTATGTTTAGATTTTTGATATTTTAATTTAAATCAGCATTGATCCCTGGATTTATTAAATAAATTGATGGCAATTAAGCCTCCTGAACACACGGGGCCGTAAAGTGAATGGAAGAAAACGAAGAACGATGACGGTGTATTGATTTCATTCATTTATCAACATCATCATAATTATCAGCCGTAAGACGTCCACTGCTGAACATAGGCCTCCCCCATAGATTTCCATTAGGAACGATTGGAAGCGGCTTGCATCCAACGCGACCCTGTGATCTTCATCAGATCTCCATATATATTTAATTCACATATTTATTTATACTCTAACAAAATAAGCTCACTATTAAGAACTTTTGCTGTGGTGATGTTTTTTTGTTATCGTGGTTATAACATCCCCGCTGCCTCGTGAAGTCGAGGCGCGGCGGGAAGAGCTCCGGCGCGATCTCAGGGCAGTATGGAGGGGACGACTGTCGCGACCGAAGGCCGGGCACGCCGCAATTGCGGCGGTAAGACCCCTCTTTGAGGAGTGGCTGGAGAGACGTCACGGCGTCCTGACCTATCGGATGACGCAGGTCCTCACCGGACACGGAAGTTTCGGGAGGTACCTGTGCCTGATAGGGAAGGAGGAAACGCCCGGGTGCCACCACTGCGAAGATCGCCCGGAGGACACAGTAGAGCATACGGTGCAAGACTGCCCAGCTTGGGCGGTGCACCGACGTGTCCTGACGGCGGCGATAGGCGGAGACCTCTCGCGCCCGGCATTGGTTGCGGCCATGCTGCGGGGCGAGACGGAGTGGAAAGCGGTCTGCTCCTTCTGCGAGGCAGTAATGCTCGTGAAGGAGGAGGCGGGCCGCGAGCGAGAGAGGACAGCGTCCTCCCTCCGCCCCAACCGCAGTGGTAGGCGCCCGCGGCGTCGGACGTCAGCAGATGATCTCCGGCCACCGTAGGCGCGGGCATGCGGGCAGAGAGTAAAGGGCAACTCGCTGCCCGACCAAGGACCATGCCCGGGTCGACGGCGCGTTGTGTCCCACGCGCGCCTCAAAGAGCGTCAGCATAATGACGGGGCCCCCCTCTCAGAGGGCCAAAGCCTGCCGGGGTCGCGGGATTATTTCCTTACCGTGACCCCGGAACGTAACAGGCTATTGAAGGACACCGTGGATTTTAGTCAGTAGAAGTCTGACAGTCCCTCCCGCCCTGCCCGGGGTTGGAGGACTCATTTGATGATTTTACCACGCTAAAAAAAAAAAAAAAAAAATCGTGGTTATAACATCGAATGAGTCCACCCAGGGCAGGGCAGGAGGGACTGTCATACTCATACTTAACCGAGGGTGCGCTGTTGCGTATGAATCACTTTGAAAATCTTTAAGAATATTGTTAACATTGAAGATAAATGACCTACTGCAGGTACATTCAATCATTTTTTATCCCGAAAACTTCAAAACCAAACGAAGTCACGAGCCACCTATAAAACCAGCCATCTTCAAAATCGATCTACACTTTTTCTCCGACACGAAACTCAAATCTTCAGCTAATGCCATCCTTTCACAATCTTCACCCTCAAACTTTGCTGTGTCAATATTTTTTCAAGTAAAATGTTCGATTTCGCTTGCCCGGGCATCGAATTGGGTCAAATGTACTCAACTCGGTATAATATGAGCTTACTGTAAATAATTGTTGAATATTACTTTTAAGTGTGTACTTTCACTTGTATGGAATATTATTTTGAGGTCCTAGCACGAATTCTACGTATTTGAACGTATGTCGTACTTGAAGAATGTACGACATTCGCGAGACAGTCTAAATAGGTAACTGACCCCGGAACGTAAAGGGCTATTGAAGGACACCGTGGATTTTAGTCAGTACGAGTCTGATAGTCCCTCCCGCTCTGCCCTGGGTGGGAGTAATCATTTGATGATTTTACCTCGATAAAAAAAATAATTGTTGAATATTACTTCTAAGTGTGTACTTTCACTTCTATGGAATATTATTATTCTGAGCTCCTATCACTAATTGTACGTATTTGAACGTATTTGGTACTTGAAGTGTGTACGACAGTCGCGGGACTATCTAAGTAACCGCAACGTAAAGGGCTATTGAAGGACACCGTGGATTTTAGTCAGTACGAGTCTGACAGTCCCCTTTTGTCCCTTCTAGATTTCAATAATCACACTTTAAAAAATGTGTATATGAGGAATAATGGGTAGCTTCTTCTTTCTTCTGTGGGTAGCTCTCGCCGCTCGACCAAGGACCAAGCCCGGGTCGACGGCGCGTAGTGTAGGTACCTCACGCGCCTCAAAAAACTTTCTGCAAACTGATAGGGCCAAAGGGTAAACGCCTGCCGGGGTCACGGGATTGCCTTATCAGGCTACTATGACCCTGGAACGTAAAGGGCAATTGAAGGAACAAGTACGACGTAAATTGTATGTAAAATGAAAGAACGGCTCTAATGTATGAATGAGGAACTAATTAAATTCATAAAATTAACGATAAAGTTTGCGTTTACTCCACGTCACGGTACCAAAACTTGAAATCTCGTGCTAGAGCCTCTGTACCTAGTCTAAATATTGCGATCAATGATACTTATTTCAAGTGGCAAGCTTGAAAAATGAGCCACTTTACGTCTTTTGTATTGGTGCGAAATATTACAGGATAAATGAAAGTGGGATGGCTTGAAAAAGTTCCCAGGCCCTGACACGCAATGGGGAATTGTAGGAACTGAACCCACCCTGGGTTTAGTATGACAGTAATATCTGCGTTGCGATCGATGATACCACAGAGTACCAATGGTCAAACACAAGCCTATCTCATTCATACACTATACCTGTACCAAAAATGTTCAAAACCGGTTCGGCTGTTTTAACGTGGAAACGGAATACAGGTACCTACATTTGCAAAATTTATAATATCTTGCGATTTAAGAAGGATTTGTGGCGTGTCACGGGACTGTCTCATTCAATAGCCCTTTACGTTCCGGGGTCACGGTTACCTGACCCCGGAACATAAAGGGCTATTGAAGATTATTTTGATCATTATTTGAAGATCACCGTGGAGTTAAGTCAATACAAGTCTGAAAGGGTGGGGGAACTCATTTGATGATTTTACCACGTAATTAAAAAATGGGTGAGGCCTAAAATCAACAGTGGGCGTCTTCCGGTTGATGATGGTAAGACCCAGCAGTCTGCTATATAGACCTATAATGTAGATTACTAAGGGCAATAACACAATTGCCTAATATCACCGCAGCACTAAATTTGAAAGCGCTCACTAAACATTTAAGCATACAAACCACAATAATTTCAACCAAATCTGTCGATAGCACTAACTAAATCCCCAAATCAGTAGTTTCCAAGCGAAGCATTACGGTCGATGTCCTGTTAAGAGACAGACAGATAGCTGAATGTAAATCGTACAGTAATGGGAACTGTGATCACAGAGTAGGTATAACCCGCTCAGCGCAAACTAGGAAGTGGTACGGAGGAGGCAACTAATGGAGTGCGTATGGAGACGTAATTGGACTTAATTCTTGTCGCGCTGAATTATTTCTAACACAAGAAGTTATTCATTATTATCCTGGGGCACTAAAAAGGCCACTAGCAACATTCCTAATGATTTATTTACTTTATTAATATTTTATTAACAAACCGAATTATTACGAATATTGCTAAGTGGTAGTTTTAGTTGCCCTGGGATCTGGAGGCGACTGCCCTCCAGCGCGTCTATGAGTGGCGCGTGGAGGCGCAGCGCCGGGGCGTGACCCCGCTGCCTCGTGAAGTAGAGGCGCGGCGAGAAGAGCTCCGGCGCGATCTCAGGGCAGTATGGAAGGAACGACTGTCGCGACCGAAGGCCGGGCACGCCGCAATTGCGGCGGTAAGACCCCTCTTTGAGGAGTGGCTGGAGAGAAGTCATGGCGTCCTGACCTATCGCTTGACGCAGGTCCTCACCGGACACGGAAGTTTCGGGAGGTACCTGTGTCTGATGCGAAAGGAGGAGACGCCTGGGTGTCACCACTGCGAAGATCGCCCGGAGGACACGGTGGAGCATACGGTGCAAGACTGCCCAGCTTGGGCAGAGCACCGACGTGTCCTCACGGCTACGATAGGCGGAGACCTCTCGCGCCCAGCATTGGTCGCGGCCATGCTGCGGGGCGAGACGGAGTGGGAAGCGGTCGCCTCCTTCTGCGAGGCAGTAATGCTCGTGAAGGAGGAGGCGGGCCGCGAGCGAGAGAGGACAGAGTCCTCCCTCCGCCCCATCCGCGGTAGTAGACGCCCACGGCGACGGACGTCGCTAGATGATCTCCGGCTACCGTAGGCGCGGGCATGCGGGCAGCGAGTAAAGGGCAACTCGCTGCCCGACCAAGGACCATGCCCGGGTCGGCGGCGCGTTGTGTCCCACGCGTGCCTCAAAGAGCGTCAGCATAATGACGGGGCCCCCCTCTCAGAGGGCCAAAGCCTGCCGGGGTCGCGGGATTATTTCCTTACCGTGACCCTGGAACAGAAAGGGCTATTGAAGGACACCGTGGATTTTAGTCAGTAGAAGTCTGACAGTCCCTCCCGCCCTGCCCGGGGTTGGAGGACTCATTTGATGATTTTACCACGCTAAAAAAAAAAAAAAAAAAAGTGGTAGTTTTAGATCCTCTGTTCAAAACCCCAAGCATCAGACTTGTTACCACAAAAATTGGTAGCTTAACGCAATCAGTGATAGCTGGCGCTAGCTTAGCATAGTAATTTACTTTATTGGCCAACATAAATTGTAGAATATTGCATACTAGCTTTTGGCCGCGATTTCCTTTGCGTTAATTTAGTAATTTATCTTCATAGGAACGTTATTGTTATTTACCTCGGGTAGGTACACTACGTTTTTAGCTATGAAGGTACCCTATGTCCGTTTTTGTATACCTGGCAACGTATATTCAACATTACATAATGATCGGTTCAGTGATTACGTAAAAATGTAACAAACAAACTCACTTTCGTATTTATTTATAACTAGCCGTTGCCCGCGACTTCGTCCGCATTGTATTTGGTTTTAAGGCACCTAAACTAATATTCTCTTTTTTAATTTGTTGAGAAAGTGAGGGTACCTGATGTCCTACTTTAAAGTTTGTTATAGAATCTATAACAAACTTTAAAGCAAATGAAATGAAAACTTCCAGACATAACACTTTATATACGACATTGGTAGTTTTTCCCTCTCGTGCTAAAATAAAAAGCTGGTCAGCATTACTGACAGGCGAGCATGTGTTATATAGTTGGCTGTGGGAAAAACAGTTGGACCTTAGGTCGACATCAGCTTCCTTCAGGGTCTGTCCTTGGGACTTATTTATGGTCATCGCGAAGTAAGCGGCTACCGGGAATTGTGTGAGTTTGAACTGGAAAGGGAAATTGTTGGAGATGAGTGGTATTCACAGTATCAATGCAGTTTCCCCTGAGCCACATCCGGTGAGAATTTCAGCTTCGCTTAAATTTCTGTGTAAAGGTGCGTACAGACCATGTAACATGTTATATAACATGTGTTATAAAACACTACAACTCTATGTAGAATGCTACCATGTAAAATGTTATATAACAATGTTATATAACATGTTATGTTATATAGTCTGTACGCACCGTAATGCAGTAACTATTAGTCGCGTTCCATTGCACAATTTTGGTGGAGTTAGATTTCTTAGAAGCATTATTATTACTTTTAGGTTATTTTATGAGCTCGAGGACCACAGGCAGTTGATGAATTTAAAATCTCGAGTAGGTAGTTGCTGGCATCACCCTAATTGACGACGTTATTGTATGATGTGTAAACCACATCATTCCCAACAATTTCGGCGAATATGTTTTCATTTATTGCAGCGGTTCGGTCATTTTTTTAGTATCGCACGATCACATAGCACACGGACACATGACGGGACTCCGAATACGTAACTTATCAATTCTTCTTACAACGGGCAGTGTCTGCCGGAATTTTACAGAGAACAGTACCTACCGTGATATTGTCCATGGGTCTATCATCATGGCGAATGTCTCAAAGGCTTTTTGTTCGACATGGTACAGTCAGCATCAAAAGTTGCTGACCACATTCAGATTTTTAAAATCGCCGTACACCGTAATAATACGAAATAATACGGTGTACAGCCATTTTGAAAATCTGAATGTGGTCAGCCACTTTCGATGCTGACTGTACATTCAGACGATTACATTTTTTTAGCGTGGTAATAAATCACGTGGAACACAACGTGCACTCTTACTCGCCGCCCGCATGGCCGCGCCTACAGTGGCTGGAGATCGTGTAGCGACGTCTGTCGCCATCGGCGTCTACCGCTGCAGCTGGGCTGGAGGTGGACATTGTCCTCTCCCTCATGCGTCCCGCCTCCTCCTTCGCTAGCATGACTGCTTCGCAGAAGGAGGCGACTGCTTCCCATTCTGTCTCGCCCCGCAGCATGGCCTCGACCAACACTAAGCACGAGAGGTCACCGATTATCGTCGTAGTGAGGACACGGCGGTGCTCTGCCCAAGCGGGTAGTCCTGCACCGTATGCTCCACCGTGTCCTCCAGGCGATCCACGCAGTGGTGACACCCAGGCGATTCTTCTTTCCCTATCAGACAGAGCTACCTCCCGAAACTTTCGTGTCCGGTGAGGACCTACGTCATGTGGTAGGTCAGGCGGGACGCCGTGACGCCTATCCAGCTACTCCTTAAAGAGGGGTCTTACCGCCGCGGTTGGGGCGTGCCCGGAACTCGGTTGCGACAGTCGCTCTCTCAATATTGCCCTGTGATCACGCCGGAGCTCTTTCCGGGAATTCATCCTGGCGATGCGCCTCGATAGACGCGATGGAGGGCCGTCGCCTCCAGGGGAAGACGACTACATTATAATCCTGAAACACCTTTGCTTTGTCACAGTTTTATGACTACGAACACGTTAAGTGTTGCAGTGTTGTCTTAGTCAAATGGGACTTTAAACAACAAAAAACAAAAAAAAAAACGCATCTTACTTTGTTAGTGACGCACAACAGAGACTGCTCATCAGGCTGAACAACTTTGCTAAGACGTCATTCCTTTTTATGTTATAGTGTAGCTGGGCTCTTGGAGTTCCACAACAGGTGTTCCAGATCTTCAATTTTTATACGTCAACAGAGAGTGCTTATCAGGCTGAGCAACTCTTGCTAAGACGTCATTCCTATATATGTTATAGTTTAGATGGGCTTTTGGTGTCCCACATTAGGTGTTCCAGATCTTAAATTTTTATATGTCAACAGAGAGTGCTCATCAGGCTGAATAACTTTGCAAAGATGTCATTCCTACATATGTTATTGTGTAGCTGGGCTCTTGGTGTTCCACATCAGGTGTTCCAGTTTTTTAATTTTTATACGTCAACAGAGAGTGCTCATCAGGCTGAGCAACTCTTGCTAAGACTTCATTCCTATACATATATGCTATAGTTTAGATGGGCTTTTGGTGTTCAACATCAGGTGTTCCAGAGATCTTCAATTTTTGTATTTCAACAGAGGGTGCTCGTCAGGCTGAACAACTTTGCAAAGACGTCATTCCTGTATTTGTTATAGTGTAGCTGGGCTCTTGGTGTTCCACATTAGGTATGCCAGATCTTCAATTTTTATATGTCAACAGAAACTGCTCGTCAGGCTGATCAACTTTACAAAGACGTCATTTCAGTATTTGTTATAGTGTAGCTGGGCTCTTGGTGTTCCACATCAGGTGTTCAAGATTGTCAATTTTTATGCGTCAACAGAGACAGCTCATCAGGCTGAACAACTTTGCTAGGACGTCATTCCTTTTTATATGTTATAGTGTAGCTGGGCTCTTGGAGTTCCACAACAGGTGTTCCAGATCTTCAATTTTTATACGTCAACAGAGAGTGCTCATCAGGTGGAACAATTTTTGCTATCGCACCATTTTTGTATCTCTTATAGTTTAGCTGGTCCGTTTCGGTTCTGCACCAGGTGTTCAAGTTTCCAAGATAAATTATAGCCTATGTGTTGGCCAGACTTAATACCTATACAACAAAAAAAAAATCATTCAAATCCGTCCAGTACTTTTTGAGTTTATCCCGGACATACATACAGACAAACAGACAAACAGACAAACAGACAAAAATTCTAAAAACTATATTTTTGGCTTCGGTATCGATTGTAGATCACACCCCAAGTATTCTTTTCAAAAAATATTCAATGTACAGTTTTGACTTTCCTACTATCTATCTATACTTATAATAAATCTGTAGAGAGGTCAATTCTGTACATGAAATATATTTCCAAAATAATTATCAGGGGGTGATTAGGGATCGATACTGATCCCAAAAATGCAATTAATAAAATTATTGTCTGTCTGTCTGTCTGTCTGTCTGTCTGTCTGTCTGTCTGTCTGTCTGTATAACCGTTATAGAAACAAAAACTACTCGACGGATTTTGACGAAACTTGGTACAATTATTTTTCATACTCCTGCGCTGGTTATAGTATACTTTTCATCACGCTAAAATCAATAGGAGCAGAGCAGTGAAGGGAAATGTTAGGAAAACGGGAGAAGTTACTCCATACACGCTAATCTTCGGAACTACTGGACGGATTTGATTGTTTTTTTTTTGTTGTATAGCTATTAAGTCTGGGCAATATATAGGCTATAATTTATCTTGGAAACTTGAACACCTGATGCAGGACTGCAATAGATCAGCTAAACTATAAGAGATACAAAAATAGCGCCATAGCAAAAATTGTTCCGCGTGATGAGCATTTTCTACTGAGAAAATAAATTTGAAGATATGGAACACCTGATGTGGAACTCCAAGAGCCCAGCTACAGTATTACATTATACAGTAATGACGTCTTAGCAAGAGTTGTTCAGCCTGATGAGCACTCCCTGTTGTCGTACTTATAAAAACTGAAGATCTGGAACACCTGATGTGGAACTCCAAGAGCCCAGCTACACTATAACATATATAGGAATGACGTTAGCAAGAGTTGTTCAGCCTAATGAGCATTCTCTGTTGACGTATGAAAATGAAAGATCTGGAACGTCTGGAATCGTCATGCGCGTCCCGTTGTTTTCCCGGCTCTAAGAATTCGACATCAGACGTTTCAGATCTTCGATTTTGACGACCACATTGTCGCTGGCATAAGCAACAGGATCCGCGTACGAAGTCGCTGGCAGAAGCTAGTCGTAAATATATGAAGTTCAATGACCAAGCTAACTGTTATCTATATCTATACTTATAATAAATCTGTAGAGAGGTCAATTCTGTACATGAAATATATTTCCAAAATAACTATCAGGGGGTGATTAGGGATCGATACTGATGCCAAAAATGCAATTATTAAAATTATTGTCTGTCTGTCTGTCTGTCTGTCTGTCTGTCTGTCTGTCTGTATAACCGTTATAGAAACAAAAACTACTCGACGGATTTTGACGAAACTTGGTACAATTATTTTTCATACTCCTGCGCTGGTTATAGTATACTTTTCATCACGCTACAATCAATAGGAGCAGAGCAGTGAAGGGAAATGTTAGGAAAACGGGAGAAAATACTCCATACACGCTAATCTTCGGAACTACTGGACGGATTTGATTGTTTTTTTTTTGTTGTATAGCTATTAAGTTTGGGCAACATATAGGCTATAATTTATCTTGGAAACTTGAACACCTGATGCAGAACTGCAATAGATCAGCTAAACTATAAGAGATACAAAAATAGCGCCACAGCAAAAATTGTTCCGCGTGATGAGCATTTTCTGCTGAGAAAATAAATTTGAAGATCTGGAACACCTGATGTGGAACTCCAAGAGCCCAGCTACACTATAACATATAATTATATGAATAACATCTTAGCAAGAGTTGTTTAGTCTGATGGGCATTTCCTGTTGACTTACAAAAATGAAAGATCTGGAACGTCTGGAATCGTCATGCGCGTCCCGTTGTTTTCCCGTCCCCAGGCTCTAAGAATTCGACATCAGACGTTTCAGATCTTCGATTTTGACGACCTCAATGTCGTTGGCATAAGCAACAGGATCCGCGTACGAAGTCGCTGGCAGAAGCTAGTTTTATTATAAGTATAGATATTAGTTAAGAAAAAGGATAAGCCGTCACGCGTCATGATAGGCAACTTAGGTACGTGATTGAGAAGATTTATGTGAATTAGCAAAATAAATGCGTCCTCTTAGCAGTCTATATTAATCACTTCTCTGTCGTTAGGTGAAGATACGGAAAGTACATCTAATATGCAACGACTGCAATTCTTGCCAGCTAAGCGATGCCTTTTAAATGCGCTCTCTCACTCACTCTAAGGGCTGCCTCGCGGATTAAACTCCTCTGTCAAGTGTAAACTGAATTTATTCCTTTTGTAGAATTGGAAGCAGCTTCGAGTACTTATTTTCTAGTTTGGATGTTAGAGATATTGTAAAGCTATTTTTGAAATAATTAAGTGATTTATCCATTCAAACTGAAATCGATGATCTTGGGTATCTCAGGTATACGCTGAATACGAGAAGCAAAGAATTCGATGCCGTAACACTTGTTTGAGACCTATCATAATTATGTATGTATGTATGTCCGAACCTCTTTCGGTTGAAATGTTGATGATGATGAAGATTTAGAAATGCGACAAAAATAAATAAAACAAAAAAGTTACCCGTTTCAAAAAGACAAGGTGCTTATTTGAGAGAAGTTCGTCTCCTCAAAGAACAGAACAATAGCTACGGCTACGTCTACGAGCGTAGCAGTAGTAGAAGTAGATGTATGTGTAGTAGCAGCTCGTAGCTGCGTAGTCAGTTACGAGAAAGTTCGGCGTAGTGCGTAGTTCACGTAGTCGCCTACGAGACTGCTACGCACTACGCTGAACTCACTCTTGAAACGATGAAACTTTAAGCAACATGATGTCCAATTTACCAGAAACAGGATAATATTAGAAGAATTATTTTTTCTAAACATTAATTATAATGCCAGAATCGATTTCAACAACTTTAGTATTACTGAAGACTGCCGGTCTGTACTCATTCGATAGGGACTAAGCGATCACGACAACAACGAAAATGTGGTGGCGTCATTATTGTGACGTCATACATACTGTTCTTAAACCTGCGCGGTCAACCATTTATATTTAGAAAATACCGTAAACTAGATATATCGACACCGGAAGTATCAATTAACGTAAGGGACATTTTGGCGAAAATGAGTTATATATATCATTGGATTCAGAATTTCGCGCTCTATCGATTGGTATTATTAAAAAAATTCTATCTTTAAAAAAAGGTCCCTTACAGTACAAAAATTTTGACCGCGAAAAACGATTTCTGAAAAAAAATGTGATGTAACAGTCATTAATATTTTTTCTTCTCAAAAAATTGAAGTAAGTCACCGTACTAAATAATTAACACCCTTACCTTAGTAAAAAATAAGTCGATTTAAATGACAATGTCCCTTACTTTAAATAAAATGCCCCTAACTTTAAAAACCATGTCCCTTACTGTAAATAAAATGTCTCTCACTGTAAACAATTTGTCCCTTACTTTAAAAAATTGTTTGATCAAATCTGAAGTTTATATAAAATGTTAGGAATCGTGACACTTACGACATAAAAAATCCAAAAAATTACCTCGAAAAAATTTAAATACAACAGAAAAGGATGAAGGGATTTGGAAAATTACGGCTATTAGACATAAAAATACATAAACTATAGACAACACAAATCAATCTGCAGGTGAAATTCATCACCATTATCATTTCTAAATATTATAGACCACTTTTGGACATAGGCTTCCTTCACCCAAGGAGCACCACAGCGCACAATCTCCATTCTAAGTCGAAATGAGATGAAATTACTGCAGATGAAACACGTCAAACAGTTATTTATGGCTTCATCTTTCACACAACCCATGCACCTTTTAATCTATCTTTTCCCCTTACGTCCTCTCTACTCGTCACTTCTACTTTATCATACTAATATCATGTTTCGCACAATTCCTATGCCTTAATTCATCGATCTTTCGTTTCCATTACATTCATTGATTCATCGGCTCTGAAGAAGATAGGTATCCTCTTCAGAGCCGCTACCTACACATCATCACTTCTTGCCAGATGGAGAAAAAGTGGTAGGTAGCAATAAACTCCAAGAAAACTTAAATTGTTAATATAATCAAATTATAAAGCCAATTAAAGCCGCGTTGACACGGTCAGAATGTGCTCGGACCGAGTGGGCTCAAACGAGTAAGTTGCATACAAAGTGTACTCGGATAGTTGTTAATTCTTTTAAATAAATTATAATCAACAAAGAAAAAAAAACGGATTTTGTTTTAAATAGTATCTGAATTGTCAGAGACATGTTAATCGAAGAGTTAAGACGGGAAAAACATAAGTATTTTATAGCAAAAGGATAGTAATCTGTGAAAAGGAGAAGAATTTGGACTATTCCTTTGATTCAGCGATCACGAAGAACATCGCACATCTAGCAATTTTCTCCGAGGAAGTGAACAGGTAAATCCTGCTTCATAAACATCTAAAACTATGTAGAACTACTCTGAGCCTAGTAACCGAGCTAGCTCGGAGCAGTAGGACGCGGTCCGACTCAAATCAGACTTAAATCTGCTATAGCTAGCAGTAAAACCTGAAACTGAACTCATTTTACTCTTTAATCTCATTTCCATTGTGCTAAAATAGTATAAATTTTAGTAGATAATCTATTGTTACATTAAATTGCTACACTGATAAAGTCCTTTACAATAAAATTTCGTATAATTTTCTATTTCTCTTGCTGCTTACACTACGATCGACGGAACATCTATAAAATTTCAGTAACGTAACGGTCATCTAAACATTTTTTTTTAATGTAAAGGACATGCTATTTTTGAAACTACTGGGTATTCCTAAATCTTTTGTATAAAACAAGAAAGAAGGGGAAATTCTAAGAAACTTTGCTCTGAACACCATAAAAATTGGACCACACAGTAAAAAGTTATAGACAAAATAAAAAAATAAAAATCGTTTTTTGGCTCTCCTGAAAAGTCGTATTTTGTCCCTTACGTTAATTGATACTTCCGGTGTCGATATAGTAACTTATTAAATGTCAATGAAAATTAATTTGCAAATGAAATTTTCAAGTGACAGTTGTTTAAATTCGTAATTTTGAGCGACACCCCTACCAAATATACATTTCTAGCCACAACGGCAATTTGATATCTTCATTTTAATACCTATCAGGGTTTCAAATGAGAAATAGTGGTAGCTTGACTCACCCAAACACTTTATGATTTTATGTGAACCCCTAGTGCGGTTTCAACATTATTAATTTTTCAACTAGAATAGGGTAGTTTCCAGGGTCAAAATAATTACATTCTATTTAGTCCGTATTTTAGATTATAAAAAAATATTGGACACGTATTTTTTCTTTTTTCGATTAAACAAAAAAGAACAAAGATAATAGCCTATTTAAGTTACCTGTGACGTCATTCTGCGCGAAAAATGCCACGCATCGTGACGTCACACGTAACTTTAATAGGCTATATCTTTGTCATTTTTGGTCTAATTTACAAATAAAAAAATACGTGTCCCTTATTTTTGAATAATCTAAAAGACGGACTAATTACATTTTTTTAGGCAACTAGCCTATTTAGGTAGGTAATATCTGCTTGTGAATGGGTAGGCGGAATGGTTTATAGCAATATAATACATGAAATAAAATATAACCTACTTTTTTTATCCAACCGGAACACGACATACAAATTACAATGCAACAAAATTAACAGGGATGGTGACACACGCCATAATTTATTGTGACGACAAAGCAAATACCTAATTGTTTTCCTTTCTTTCTACAGAATAATGAATAATAAATGGTCACTTTTGGGCAGCTATTTGCTCAGTGTCTGTGGCCTAGAACGCAGTGGTACCCTCCCTGCAAATAGTGACATCTATGTATTGCATAAGTAACAATTAATTATAATTGAAAACAACGCCATCTCTAAAGTAGATGTTGAACTACGAAAATCAAGTGTTTTTTGTAATGTTTCTGGCATGGCTTCAAGGCCTTTATGCCAAGCGACAATCAAAGAATGTCGCAACCTATAGATTAAAATTTCAATCCAAGTAGTTAAATAAAATAGTAAAAATCAGAACCATAATATTTATATGGTTCTTATTTTTACATTATTATATTTTGTAGTGATTTATTGTGCAATCAGCCAGTTACAAATTAGGTCCATGGCCAGTTACAAAACTTTATTTTATTTGGTTGGTAGCCGAGGCTAGTTCTGCATGGTTATCGATTCTACAACATCGATGTATTCTCAGAATAAATGTTCGTTTGACACATAGATGTAGAGCATAGATAGACTGAGCATTGTGTTCAGACGCCAGCACATCAAACTAGGTAGGTTTTTTTTGAAGTGAAAACTTCTTTAGCGGCGTTGTACACTTTTTCTGTAATGGGTAAAAAATTTAAAACTCGCGTCAGGGTCACGTGACCCTGATCGAAAATGAGTAAGACGTCATTCAAATTAGTTAATTTCATATCTGTACTACTCCAGTTTTAAAATAAAACATAGTAACAAAAAAGTTTTCACTTCTACCGGCACTCCTGGAGTGCAACCTTTTTTTTTTTTTTAAGTTGGTAAAATCATCAAATGAGTCCTCCCGCCCTGGGTGGGGTGGAAGGGACTGTCAGACTCTTACTGACTAAAATCCACCCGTGTTCCTTCGGATGCCCTTTACGTTCCAGGGCCACGGTATCCTGGGTTAAGAAAAAACCCGCGACCCCAGCAGGCATTTGGCGCGAAAGACGACGCGCCACCGACCCGGGCTTGGTCCCTGGTCGGACGGCGAGCTACCCATCACTCGCCGTCCGCAAGCCCGCTCCGCCGCTGTGCCCTCTGCTGATCAGAGGGACTCGCGTTGGAGTGTCCACACGACAGGCCATTCGCATACGGGCAAAGAGACCCCTTAGACACACAGTGCCTAAGGAAGAGTTTTTGCCCGCATCCCAGGGTGCACCGGCCTGAAAAACTGGTCTTCCCCCCGGACGTCTCCGAGAGGGAACTCCAGTCCACGGGCGCACGTGGAGGTTTCCTGTCTTAGCACCCCAAACTAGGTAGGTTGAGGTCAATCTGTCATTCTTTAAAAGATTTTCAACCTTATAATAATAGTGAAAGGTCCCAGAGGCGGATTATCCCTAAGGCAAACTAGGCATCTGCCTAGGGGCGCGAAGGTACAAAGGGGCGCGCGGGCGGAATTGTAAAACAAAGAAAAAATATACAATATAGCATAAAATTAATTGTGTCAAAATGTAAGCCACCACTTAGACAATAAAACTATTATTTTTGCATACAATCTCAATTTGCTTCAATTTATAACAAAAAATAAATTATAAGATGCAACTGACTAAAACTTACGCCTACAAACAACTTTGTCGATGGTACATGATCTCTGATTGAAGTTGGAAAGATGCGACTGCAATGTTCGTCCCGTCAACTGCGAGCACACGGCGACTTGCGAGTGAGTATCGGACGGATTCCGACGTTCCTGCTTCTAAAATTGCGGGATGAGAGTACGGCGCGTGGGCTCAGCTAAGCGATCAAGCTACAAATATGTTTTTCTTTTTTTGTGTTTAAGTTCCGAGGCGGCAAGCTTTACAGCCCAAGGGCGCTGAACTTTAAAATATACCACTGACCTACCTACCATAAAAAAAGATAATTCAAAATGCTTTAAGTGGCGCCAAAACCTTTTTTGCACACAGGTGACACAGGCGCCAGTAGCCCTTACGGGGGCCCTGAATGGCTGCTTCTTCAGTATTAGAACAAAACGCGTTACAGTCTCCTATTTATTTTAGTCGTTTTTTAAGATCTGTTCAACAGATATCGATCTCATGTAAACTGATGCTCTTTTTTTGTTGGCCCCATCTCACCGCGTTTTCCTAAGGTACATCGGTTTTGGTCAAACTATAGTATCTAGTATCTACGAGTTAATTTTAATACAGGGGCGCCGATGAGATGTTTGCCTACAGCGCTCTCAACGTTTAATCCGCCACTGAAAGGTCCCCTCGATTAGCCATACTCTCTAGAAACAAAGAAAAAATATTTTTAGGCCATTTATTTCTTTCCTGTATGACATCCCTATAATATGTCTATAGTTACATTACAGCCCACCAGCGTATCGCAAGCGAATAATGAGTGGGCCTTAAGTGTAGGGCAATACAATGAAATCCTACTTTTTCAGTGTCATTTTTAATTTGGTACTGATAGTTTCCAGTCTCGTAACATTACAGTGGTACTTATCTATTTCTATTCACGTCTTTCGAGTTTTAATGTCTAATCTTTAAGTTCTACAATATTTGGCGTGGTCACATAATCTGCATCAGCTACGAAAGTTAAGAGAAAATCAATCGCATCGTAATCGTACGTATCAATTTCTCTATTAAAATGGGTATTATGTACAGCTTGGCCAGAACGGATTGAAACGGAACTAATCTTTTTGTTTCTGACAACGTTTTAAAATCTTTGATATTTGTTGTAAACAAAGACCGCAGGTTTGTTAGATTTATTTTTGTGTCATAAAACTAACGTAATAAGTGAAATAAAATAAAATAAAATCATTCAAAGTGATGGTTGCGCGAAGACAGTGGCGACTTCCGGTTTTCTACATTTTTATGTCAAGCTGTAGTATAGCGGTAATATTAGATTGACAAGTTATAATAATTTTATTATGGTGAATAAAATTAATATTATTACAATAAGCATTTTTTAGTTTTTATTTTTTAACATTATCACAAAAAAAAAAACACATCTCGTATTTTATCGCAATGATGGTGGTGGTGTAAAATTAGAAGTACAACATGAAAATATCGATACTTTTTAGATTTGTCATTTGTGCACAGCACTATTTAATTCAAACGTAGATTTTTTTTGCTCGTCAAGTTGTCATTGTCATTCTTCATTTATTTTTCGTCACAGCGTCCTTCCTTCCTGTTCTTATTTTTGTAACGGCTGCACACGTTGGCACTTCGGGATTTTCATCGCGTTGTTCGTCACAAATCATTTAGAAAATGAAAACCTGTAAGTATTTTCTACACATTCGTAGTCAATTCGTGTGCTGTGTGTGATTAACAATTATTTAACCTAACTTTTTAATATCAAGGCTACCAAGAAACAAAGGAAGGTTGCGTGTCGAAGCTTCTAGAAAAACATGATGCAACTCGAAGAGGCGCGGTTACCTAAAGGCGATGCTGTTTCCAAGTTCCTGGACAGGCCATGAAGAAGATGAGATGAGGACTAGACGAATTTAATGCCCATTATGGGTATAAGGTATAATCTAGGTTCAATAGAACGAAGTGTAACTGACACGTTGCAGTTTAGCTTTGTTCATCCTGTTTTATCAATTCTATGCATTCCAATCGCCCAGCGTAGGAGGTAACTTAA
The DNA here is from genome assembly GCA_954870645.1 of Agrotis clavis. Taxonomy (NCBI): domain Eukaryota; kingdom Metazoa; phylum Arthropoda; class Insecta; order Lepidoptera; family Noctuidae; genus Agrotis; species Agrotis clavis. The sequence continues at coordinate 10,428,677 of OX940925.1, forward strand.
TTTCTTCCGAAATTTAGGGTCGGTGGGTCGTCTCTAAGCTTCATTTTACCCAAGTATTATAAAAACCTACCTACATACATTGTTCAATGTTAAAATCTTAGCAAATCTGGGCTTTTGCAATGCATACCAAGCGGAACGCAAGTTCTGCTTTTAAATCACAACTAGTATTAAGTGTAGGGACATTTAAGGGCTACGTGAAGAGTAGCATTCCACAATTTTAGGTCCATGCTGATGCTTGGTAAATGCAACAATATGGAGGGTTCGATTCCGCCATGCCCAGGTAAAGTGTTGTTGCGAGTGGATTAGGCCTACCGGGGACACCACTATAAAAAAACGCACCTTGTGCTCTACCTCCAGGGTGGTGTGGAAACGAGCACCTATATTTCAACAGCGGCTGTATATCAAGACTACAAACGTGAAGATAAGAAAGGCATGTCACAGTTCAACAACCAAGCCTGGGGCTGTAAGAAAAAAAAAGATGACATGTCACAGGTACTTTTGATGGTAATAAATTCACCTGCGGTACTTCCTTCCCAGTTAGCGTCTTCACTGGGAGCACCATAACTGTTTTCTAAATTGTTTTTTATTTTTGGTCTTTTGTAAGTAATTAGTAAAAGGAGAATGGGCAGTCCTGGGCGTTCGGCGGCCATCAATTAATTTAGTGTCAAATGAAAGTACCTACTGTTATTTAGGAATAACTTTTACTTTGGGCGTTACTCTGTGTTCCATTTAGAAAAAAAAATATTTGAGGGTCAATATAACCTAAGTGCATGAAGCAATATCACACAATAATTATGTTCTTAGGCAGTATTGTTGTTGTTTTTGTCTTGCTAATGACACAATCTAGTAGCTAGCGGATTATCCATCAGCACATTGCCTTTTTTTTAACCGACTTAAAAAAAAGAAGGTTCTTAATTCGACCTATATGTATGCATGTATGTTTGTCCGCGATTATATCGCGTTTGGCTGAACCGATTTTGATGCGGTTTTCAGGAAAGTGTTCGTTACATCTCGGAGGTTTTAATATAATTATAAGGCCTCTTGTACACACACGTTTTTCGGCCGTGATCGTAAAATCATCGAATGAGTCTCGCCCAGAGCAGAACGGGAGGTCACACGGGTCCTGATTAAACTTACCTACCTTCAATAGAAGGACACCGTGGATTATAATCAGTATAAGTACAAGAACGTAGCGGACGAGTTCGTCCGCTACGTTCCCGAGCCTCGGTTACCTAATAGTCCCGCGACCCCGGCAAGCTTTGGCCCTCTAAGGGGTCATATCATATTGCTGACAGCTCTTTGAGACGCGCGTGAAACACGACGCGCCTTCGACCCGGGCATGGTCCATGATCGGACAGCGAGTGGCCCATAACTAGCCGTCCGCATGCGGTCCATAGGCGGAAATCACCCCGTGACTCCGCGTCTCCCGCGGCTGCTGGTGAGGTGGAAGCTGTACTCTCCCTCAAATGTCCCGCCTCCTCCTTCGCTAGGATTGCTCCGCAGAAGGAGGCCACCGCTTTCCACTCCCTCTCGCCCCGCAGCATGGCCTCGACTAGTGCCGGACGCGAGAGGTCGCCGCTTAACGCCGTCATGAGGACACGGCGGTGCTCTGCCCAAGCGGGGCAGTACTGCACCGTGTCCTCTGGGCGATCCTCGCAGTGGTGACACCCAGGCGTTTCTTCACTCCTTATCCGACACAGGTACCTCCCGAAACTTCCGTGTCCGGTGAGGACCTGCGTTAGGTGGTAGGACAGGACGCAATGACGTCTATCCAGCGTTTCCTCAAAGAGGGGTCTTACCGCCGCAATTGTGGCGTGCCCGTACTAATAAAACTTTCATTATTTTTAATGAACATCTTTAAAACTATCTAGATTTGTTGTTTCACTTTACTATTGTATTTTTGTATTGGATATAAGCCAAAACAGTGAGTAAAATAATAAAATAAGGGTTCAAAAACTAAAATGTACTTTATCGGTTTTAGAAGTACACCACAGTGATAAAACTTTTACACAATAATTGTAGGACTAAAGCACACTAAAATATGATAAAATCATTCTTGGCCGCTGACCGCCCAAGCTCCATACAAAATTGCCCATTCTCCTTTGAAAGTAATTTTTGATTGTCACTATTCCAATATGAATAGTAGCTAGCTGTATGTACAGTTCATAACCACATTACTTTCATGCTGCATCCAATTAGTAGATAATATAGCGAGTACATACCACTACCAACTAAACTGAGATATTTTGATGAAATTCATTATCTTACACTCTACCTATTTGTATATAAAAAAATCACATAGGTAGTTGCACTCCTCCAAAACGGCTCAACCGATTTTAATGTTTTGGTTGGTATGAGAGATTTGCTTGTTTTTCAACCTCCTACCCATTTTTTTTATAAATAATCAGGTTTGACGTCAGCAGAGACCCATTACGTAACTGACCTTCAAATGGTATTGAGATTAAGCGTAATCAATACCACAATTCAAACTCAATTTGATACTGAATTTTTTCTTAGATTATTTAGTTGATGATGCAAACAAGTACAGTCAGCCACAAGCATATCTTTTCTCGCTGTCGTCTGCATGTTTTGTTTTTATGATTATTTAGCAATGGAATCTCTACCTATTAACAACTACCAAGTCTATAACTGCGCCGGCGCACGTGTCACGTCCATACTTCAAAAGCGTTCAAGACACATCACAACCGTTATCTCAAAGATTAAGAACAGCTTGCACTATTTCTGGTTTGAAGAATAAAATTATTGAGTCTAAATAATTATGAGGGAGGACAAATAAAACTGTAAATTGTCTAAAAATTATTTATTTTCCGTTTCACTTACGTCGATTCTGTGTTAAATTATTTCTAACCGCTCATATGGACTTGAAAAAATAATACTTATAATCCATTTTAAGAGCCTAGTTTAAATCTAAAATGTACAATCGACAAAGTTGAATTATGACCCACCATAAGTTTATTTTCTGACAGACATTCAAATACAATGGGGAAGGCAAGTGTCAAAGTGACAAGTGACAGTTTGGTCCCAAAAGAACTGTCAAATCAAAGGAATTGTCTGGAAAAAAAAAAACGATTTATTGATGTAAAATGACTAGATATTGTGTAATAAGCTGTAAAAATGATGGAACATACAAATTTCCGACAATTCACACTATCAAGAAATAATGAGTAGCTGCTTTGACTGCCTTGAGAACAAAAATTGAATTTTATCTAAGGAAAAGCTATATAATAAACAAATATCCAGCCTTGCGAAGCCGAGACAGGCCGTTAGTTGAGTTTATTAATGAAATTCTATGATTATACCATACCTAACTAAACAATCGAATACACTTTTCAAAATTATATCTACTTTTCTATTGGAGGTTAAGTACGGTCAGCCAAGAAAGTGGTGTACCAGTTTTGATTTAGTTTCCCGGTCATCGAAAATTACAACAAGGTTCGTTATAAAAAGATATTACTGAAAGAGACAACATTATCATGACGTAAACCTATGTATTTAGTATTCATACGTCATATGTCACATATAAGTACATGACATTTTAACCTTTAGTATAAATGAAAAGGACATTAGTTTCTACAAAGCAATTGAAATGTTTCCAAACAAAAGTAATAAAAACTATTTAAATAGACAACCGAATTCCATTTGAAAAAGAAAACTGACAATTGACATTTTGTCAAATATATGCAAAAAATCGATATATTTTCCGTGTTATTTTTCAATCAACTGCATATAAAATCATCTCAATGCCTGCCAACTTGACCATTGCCGAAAGAGCACAAATAATTGCCCAATTTAATGAGGGAAGCAGTATCAGTGCGATATCCCGGAATTTGAATATATCGAGGCGTTCTGTCCGCTTTTGGATTCGTCGTGAAGGAGAAGAGGGAAGTTTGTTGGATCACAGAAGAAGTGGTCGCCGGCCTGCACTCTCCAATAACGATAGAGAATTCATGAGACGGGAATATGAAATCAATGGTTTTAAGCCCACAAAACATTTTGCGGAGATGTTCGATGTGAGTGCCCAAACAATAAGGAATCATCTACATTACATGGGGTTGCACCACAGGCATTACGCCAAGAAAATATATTTGACGGATGCTCACAGACTTGCTCGTCTGAACTTCGCCAGAGAGCACTTAGAGTTTGGTCTAATACAGTGTTTTGTGATGAAAAAACGTTTAAATCCAGTCAGCATGGACGTCTTCACCTTTGGCGATATAATTCAACACGGTATAAAGATGATCATGTAATTCCAAATAGAGAATCAGGTCGAATTTCCGTAAATATTTGGGGCTGGATGAGTGCGGATGGTGTAGGAGAATTGTGTTCTCTACCTCCTCGAGCGACGGCTGTAAATTATATCGACGTGCTTCAGAATGCAATGCTACCGACAGTCCGTAATGTTTACCCGGAGAACGAAGTGCCACAATTTGATTTTGTTCAAGATAATTGTTCAATTCATAATGCGAGGATCGTAAGAGCCTGGTTTCGTTCACACACTGACGTAAGGGTAATTCAGTGGCCCTCAAGATCGCCGGACCTCAACCCGATAGAAAATCTTTGGGGCCTTATGGTCCAACGATGGTCGCATCAAAATGAAAGAACCAAACAAGCTCTTATTAGTCACTGTAATTATATTTGGGAGGAAATGCGGGGAACCGATATTTGCTCACGGCTTGTTGGTTCAATGAGGTCTCGTCTTTTAGAGGTTATAGAGGCCAACGGCGGTTACACCCGTTTCTAATTTTTAAAAATTTTCAATATCTTCTAAATATTACTATATATGCTATGTTTTTGTTTGTTATAAGTACACTTCTCATCAAAAAAATCGAAACACCTCGCAGTTTATGATTTGATAAGGATTATCAGAAAAATGTGTATATTTAGGAATAAATGTAAAATGTCATTTAATAGTGAGTAGTATGAGGTTTTTAAATCCTAATGTTAATGTTCTAAATTCAAATTAAGTCTTCATAGGTTTCGTATTTTGTATAATGAGTAATTTTTACCCTGTATGGAATATGAAGGAAATGGGTAAAACAACACGCGTAAATGAAAAAAAAATGTAAGAAACGTTTATTTAATAACTTGTATTCCCTCCGCGAGCTCTTATTACTGCTTCCATACGGTTCTTCATCGATCGGATGAGAGTCACGATCACATGTTGTGGTATATTATCCCATTCCTCTTGGATTGCATTTTGCAGCTGGCTAAGTGTTTCTGGGGCTGGATCTCTTGCTCGAATTCGTCTCTTTAATTCATCCCATAGATGTTCAATGGGATTCATGTCCGGGCTTCTTGCTGGCCATACCATAATGGAGATACCGACTTCGGTAAGATAATCTCGTACGACGCCCGCGGTGTGAGCTCTAGCATTGTCGTGCATGAATATGAAGTCGTTGCCAATAAAATGTGCATAGGGCATCACATGAGGTTCAAGACACTGTTCGATGTACCGATGAGAGTTTAGTGCAGGCAGCCGTGGCCCAGACACAAAGGCAAGTTCTGTCTTACCGTCGGCGCTGATTCCTCCCCAAACCGTCCACGAACCGCCACCATAGCTGACCTTTTCTTCAATGCAGCATTGTGCAAAGCGTTCTCCATCTCTTCTGTAGACCTTGTTCCTTCCGTCGTTACCATACAGCATAATTTTACACTCATCAGAAAACAGTACTTTGCTCCACTGAAGGTATGACCAAGTTAGGTGCTCGCGTGCAAAGTTAAGGCGCGCTCTTCGATGGTCTGCAGTTAATTTCGGCCCATTCGCTGGCTTATGCGGTGCCAATCCGCGTTCCTTCAACCTTCTTCTTATTGTAGAGTCACTTACAGCTACTCTTCGTACAACGCGAAGCTGCTGCTGCAGTTGAAAAGCGTTAAGGCGTCGATTTCGTAAAGAAGTTGTTACAATAAATCGATCATCTCGCTCAGAAGTGACCCGATTCCTGCCAGATCCTGAACGGCGCGTGAACGAACCAGTCTCCCGATAGCGTTTGTAGACTCTATGAACAGATGATAAGCTTAGATGCAATCTTGCAGCCACAACACGCTGACTAAGTCCAGAATCCAGCAATGCCACCACTTGGGCGGCTTCTGCGGGCGAAGTATCCATATGTTTTAGAAAAAAAAGTTTTTTCAGACGTCCCAAAGTCACAGTAAATGAAATAAGAAACAGAAAGTTTAAAGACAAGCGCTAATTTTTAGTTTTTAAACGAGAAACGTACTCCAACCCTAAATACACATTTGTCTCAAAACAGTGATTAATTTCATTTATAGGATAAACAAATGAAATTATTTCGAATTTTGATTTTTTTCTTCTTACTGTAATGACCAAACTGCCAGCTACACAGTAATGTTTTTTTTTCATGGAATTAATTCTCTTTTGTAAAAAATTAGGACAAAAACAATAAAAACGAAAGTGTTTCGATTTTTTTGATGAGAAGTGTATTTTAAAATTGATTGTAGAAATTTAATAAAAGGATAAATCTATTTTTAGCTTGTTTTTTATTGATATTGTAATTACAAGTTTACAGAAATTGTAGGTTTGTGGATTCGCCTTGTGCCTTTACAATTTTATGTAACTTGTTGATTACAATTCTGAATTTGTAGATACAATTTTGTCATCAAAATCTACAGCCCCCCGCCGTTGATTTTACGACGTCATTGGTTCCATCAAGTTCAAACTAAGAACAGCTGTCACGTTACAAACAGTAATAGTCGTTATCAATAATCAGATAAAGACAGCAATAGAAGTTGTCAGATCGATCTGCAAGCGAAACTAATCTTTATCACCTATGAATCTGCAAGCGATATTCAACCTTAGGGTGGTACACCACTTTCTTGGCCGACTGTACCAGTATTGCATCGCTCCATAAATCATGAAATGATTCGTCTGGCGGAAGAATTATCACTTGGAACGAGTTTTGTGATAGTTGTGGTGTTAAGAAATTAAATATATTGTGATATTTCTATAATCTAAATACAAATAAGGGGTAAAATTACTGACTTAAAACATTATGATATTTTATCAAAATAGAAAGTCAGAAGCAGCATTATATTCTTGTTATAGGAGAGGACAGGTAAAACATACCTAAACTCAAAAATTGAAACCTCAACTACAAGTAATTGTGGATTTATTACGGTAAAATCAAATGTATTACTACTCAATATAATCACTTTTTTTCCTCTTGTAGATGCACCGCGGCGTCTTAATAATTCTTCTTTTAGTATATGCACTTGCATTGACGAATAATTTTCCATATTTGTTTTGTATTTATACTAAATTTTTATAACAATAAATCTTTTTTGTTTTTTATACAAGGTAGACAGTAATCTGACGTGGGGACCAACTATCGCAGCGCCATCTACGATTAGCTTTGAGTTGCCATCCCCATTAGGTCCGCTTTCGCGTAAACAAACATAACCATGGTAACGACTTTGACCTTTATCAATTTGACGGATTCAAACGAATAATTGTCAAAATGGGTCATGATTCAACTTTGTCGATTGTACATTTGAGAGATATTTTTACAAAAAAGTGAAAGTACAAAAATGGTTTCTAGGAACCCTCATGCAATTATAATATTAAATAATATTTATCAAAACATTTGTTAACCTTTTTAATCTAAACACATTAAAAATGTCGATAGTGGCGTATAGAAATTATACAATTCTTACGACAAATTTTCATAAAGATAGAAGAAACCGCATAATAAAATTGCCTCCGAATCGCCATGCCAGGCCGCGAGCCGCAATTGATAATAAAATAATCATAATCCTTACTAATAATTATGATAAATGCGAAAGTAAGTTTTTTTGTTACCTCGTCCCGCCTGAACCACTGAACTGATCATCCTGAAATTCAAATAATCATTACGGGCATGTCATAATTTGCAATTAATAATTTTATATTTTGAATTTTTGATTATTCCGAGAGTGCGCCAACGCCGCCAACCAACTAGAGGCGAAAACATACGTGATGTGCCTACTACTCCTTATTTACCCTCTTTGAAATCAGACACTTCTACATCTTTGGTTGGAAACCCTAGCGCCATGGCAAGCCACGACACATAGTAGGGGAGCCGAGGATGCTAAATCTGCTGTTCCTCGAGCGCCATGGAAATCTATTGGATTTGAAAGATTATGTTTTAAAAAGAAAAAAAAAAGGTTGCACTCCAGGAGTGCCGGTAGAAGTGAAAACTTTTTTGTTACTATGTTTTATTTTTAATTTGAATGACGTCTTACTCATTTTCGATCAGGGTCACGTGACCCTGACGGTCACGTGACCCTGACGGTCACGTGACCCTGACGCGAGTTTTAAATTTTTTACCCATTACAGAAAAAGTGTACAACGCCGCTAAAGAAGTTTTCACTTCAAAAAGTTTCTGACAAGTTTTCTATTTTCGTGGGGGGAGAGCGTGTAAACATTTTTAAAATTGTAAAAAAAAAAAACAGTTGTAAAGAAGTACTCGAGTCGTCAGCCATTTACAGTGTAAACGCGCTTTATATTCCTGATAACCATTACATAATATTAATCTGACGATTAAATCAAGGGGGCTGTCCGTAACAAGCGTAGAAAACCCAAAAACGAAAAACGCCTTATAAATAATTAAAATTAATTAGACGGAACGTTGATTGCTATAAAAAACGAGCAGGCGTTAAGTTTTTGTTTTATTACTTCAGGACTCGCTCATTTCCTAATGCCACACTCAAATAATTGTCGGATTATTGAGATATACACTCTTCTGAACGTAATTAATCTACCTTGTCTTAATCTGACGCGCTCGAGTTTCGCTGAGGATCAATTTTTTTTACTTATCTGACGGGTTCCCCCAAACAAACCCCACCATATGGAGGCTTCATATTTGGTACAGGTACATTAAAGGGTGCGAGGATTCTCCCTATATACTTATCTGACACGCTCGAGTCACAACACAAATCCCTTCCTCGCCGCCCCTACCTATTTAAAGTATGTTTCCGCCATTTACCTTTTAATAGTGCGAATTATAAGTACAATCGCCAAAATTTTGACCCAACACGTATATTTTTAACCGACGAAAAAAAGGAGGTTCTCAATTCGACATGTGACACCTACCTATATTTGTTTTTTTTTGAAGTGAAAACTTCTTTAGCGGCGTTGTACACTTTTTCTGTAATGGGTAAAAAATTTAAAACTCGCGTCAGGGTCACGTGACCGTCAGGGTCACGTGACCGTCAGGGTCACGTGACCCTGATCGAAAATGAGTAAGACGTCATTCAAATTAAAAATAAAACATAGTAACAAAAAAGTTTTCACTTCTACCGGCACTCCTGGAGTGCAACCTTTTTTTTCTTACAGACCGTCACAAATACAAATTAGGTCCACATTCGCTTTAACATAAATTTTCATGATCACAACCTTGATATTTGTTATTTTGACGAATTCAAACGATTTTTGTCAAAATGGGTCATGATTCAAATAAGTCGACAGTACTTCACAATCTATATAAAGTATTTTTTTTTACTTTATCAAGTCGAAGTACAAAACTTACTTTTCTAATAATGCGAGTTAGTGTGCAATTAGCAATTACAGTTGCGGGCAGCGGAATCCGCTGACGGATAACGTAAACACAACGACGATATATAATACTAGACTCCGCATGCACGATATAAGGAACAAAAACTATTCTGTCAACTCGCTGAGGTACTACGTAAGCGAGGGGGACGGGGTACTGCGTTGTGATTGGCTAACTCAAGGTCTGTTCTGTCTCAACTTATGTTTACGGCTCACAGGAGTGGTCGAAATGAGACGGATATAAGACTTTTTTGCCTAATGTGTTGACAGACATCGGTCGCCTGTTATTAGGAGTCTAGTAATATATCGTCGTTGCGCAAACACATCGTTTTTGACTAGGTGCACCAAGTGCGGGCGGGGCAGGTGAGCGGAAATCTAGTCTGTTTTGTGACCCGCCATCCGCTCCCGCTGCCCGCCCCGCGCCACTGTAATTCAAAATCAAAATCAAAATATTTTTATTTTACATGGGCCTCAGTGGGCACTTATAAAACGTCGAGAAGAGAAAAAAAATTTTTTTTGGCACGGTTCGGGTTGGTCGTTTCCATGGAGAAGAACCGGCAAGAAACTCCATGGTTACTCTTTTAAAATATTTGCTTTTACAATGTTGTTGTTACAGTTTGGTATACAAGGATACGAGAGAACATCGCAGGCACGATAAGAAGAGGGAACTTCTTACCAAAGCTAAACAAAAACAAAAAAAAAAAAAGAAAGAAAGTATATAATAATATATATACGTAAAAAAGTAGACGATAAGAATAAAATGGACATAAGAGAATTTCCATTCAATTGCACACTTATACTGGTACCTTACAAAATGGCTTTTTTATACAATGGCTCGAGCCAATTCTAAGGAACTTAATTTAACATAAAACGGAGTCGACAACAATAATAAGGCAGTGGTCCGACCGGCGCGGCGGCGAGAAAACGAGTAACTATCGGCGATTTTCTCGCTCAAGAAACGCACAATGAATGTACATTCCGTGTAAACGAAAGAGATGCATAATTAATAGTTGCTCTCTGACTTCACTGTTGTTTTAGGGGAAAATATTTTTGTGTTGTATAGCCCATATATCGAGGAAGGCTATATAACACCACGCCACGACCTATAGAAGCCGAGCAGTGAGCACGGCTAGTTCGTATGAAATGCCGTTCAGCGTACATGCTCTTGAACGTAATCATCGTTATTAAATTAATTGTAAATATTAATGAAAGGCAGTGGGTGACGGCTAGGTCGTATGAAATGCCGCTCGGCTTACATGCTCTTGAACGTAATCATCGTTATTAAATTAATTGTAAATATCAATAAAAGGCTTGTTTGCACGCATTTCTTTCTTATATTACTTAATTTTAAACATTATTTTTCGTACATTAAATCAGATCATCACTAACTACAAAAAGATAGACAATTAATTGCACCTTGTTTTTTTAAAGTCGGAGAAATGCACTTATCCTAATCACATACAAAACTACATTTTTTCTGTTTTTTTTTTTCAATCTGTTTCTTTGTCATTGTCTATGGAAATATTTCACTTTTTTAAGTCGTCACAAATTGTCTTTGATGTAACGGGACCAGACATTCTCATAATAATAGCAGTATCTGTGATATTTAACATAACCGTACACGACCAGGAACATTTTAACCAATAGCAATTAGGTATTTGACACTATCCAACAATAAAAAAAGGCAAGAGATTATTTTCTTAAAAAAAAAAACACTATTTTTGGCCTGCAAAACTCCAATTACGCAAAACAGATCAAACAAAAAAACTTATTTGTTAAGTTTTAGTCGCTTTCACATCGATTTAGTGGGCAAATTAGTTACTATTACCATACAATACAAAGAGGGGAAAAGGGGGATTGGTATAAAAGTCACTGCGGTCCCGGAATGCAAAGAACGAATCAAGTTAAATCTGAGAGTAAAGCTGCGAACAAATTATCGGAACGCTCAAGGTCACGTCCGCGTCTTACGACCGATAGTTTGTACGGTGTATTATTCAATGTACTGGCTAGATTTTAATAAGCCGCGTCTCAGCCGCGGCTGACGGACGCGTCCGATAATTTGTTCGCAGCTTTAAGCCGGAAACACATTATTAACACCCGACGCCACCCGACGAAACGTGATGCGTGTTGAGTCAAATCAAATGTATTGTTTTCTATGACCAGAATCACACTATGAACACCCGACGCGACGACACGCGCTACTGCATATCGGGTGTCGACACGTTGCGTCGCGTGGCGTGTTAAATAATGTGTTTCCGGCTTTAGAATTGACTGGGTGGTGTCAACGACCTTATTGACGGTTGTTATCAAACATTGCTAGCTTTTAAAGCTTCGGCTATTAGAAAGAGAAAGTCCAGTTGTATTCATAGTACATGCCATCCCTGTCTATCTTATTACAGTGGTGGTATATATCGTAAGCGCTAGTCTTGGGCCGCTTGCCCATTGAGTGACTCTCAAATGTTGTTCATGTCGAATAGAACTTGGGCGATTGTTCGAGAAGCTTCTACACTGCTGAGCGCGATGGTTGCTAGATGAGCCTCGTAGGAGCGGAGTTGTCTGTAACGAAAATATTTTTAGAATTAAAAACGGGTTTTTTACCTTTTTTTTGGCTTGTGTTGCCGATGTCCGTGATAATTGCACTTGCAATAGTGTCGAAATATTAGAAGCCCAAAATGCAATTTGAGATCATTGATGTGTCATAAGCAGAGCTCGGAATTAGGTAGAGTTATTTTAGTACTTGCATCGTAATGTTGTTATTAATCTTCCCGGGATTTCTAATAGACAGTGTCGTTGGAAGACATTATTACAAATAAATTATAATAATAAAACATCAAAGATAGGTTAGACGAATAAATTGTGTAAAAGTAAATAGCTTTTTTATTTACGTTTACACAATTAAAACACCATAAATCACGGGATTTTTTTGCTCTTTAGTAGTAATTCCAGGGTTTGGGGCATATTCACTTTATTCTTTCGCTGTATGAAATCAGTGTAAGTTCATGAATAACTTTTACCTGATTTCTGATTTCGACCTATGGTCATAAAGACTGAAATTATTTATTAAAAAAAAAAACGAGTAAAACGCGGGTACAGACGCACGTAGCGAGCTTTTAACGGACGCACGGTTATTTTCTAATATTTTCTAAAAAAATCTTGACGGTAAAAGATGTAATTGTATCAAGATTTTGATTCTTACCTCCGTCCAGTATTGGAGTAAATGACAATATTTCTCAATATGAGCGCTGCTGTTAACCGTATGCTTTTTGTAACAGGACCCTCGTTCTCATCCTGCGAAACAGACAAAGTTATAAACCATTAAATATCACAAACTCTGAAGATTAATAGTGTATCTCGGACGCAATCTTGATCCCCATCTTTGTCTGTAAAACTGAAGCCAAACGAGCGTTAATTTTTGAGTTATGAGTCGCGTAATTTCGTGTTCTAGTACAGCAGACCACCCATTTGACGTCGCGAAAGATTTTTCGATAAAAAAAACTGACCGAAATTACGCGACGTACAACTCAAAAATTTACCTTAGTCAGGCATTCGCTCATTAATTGGCATGGAATTTACTAATGCGAGCCTTAAGTATGTTCAAAAGCAGCCGTCGAAGAAAACGGATCAGGATTCGGATTGAGATACAATATTAATTTCAGACGCTAATCATGTGTGCAGGTTGACCATTTAGCGAAATTTAACTGTAATATAAAGGTAGTTTTGACAAGACAAACCTGAATGACGCGATGATGTTGAATATTCAACTTTTAGCATTGAGTCGAGAGTTGAAATTAGAACAACACGATTTCTTTTTTAAAAGGACATCTATATCTCTTTTAAACTAGATTTTTTTAAGCGATCGCTAATTAGTCAACCTTTATCCCGTTTTAAATATTATGCACATTTGAAACTATTATTTATAATGTGGTTTTCTAATGGCATAGAAGCGTTAGCATACGTAGACAAATGACATGCATTATAATGTAAAACACTGAAACATTTACACAACAACAAAGTATAATACCGGGTGGCGCAATAGAACGTGCATATTGCATCATTTTTTTTTGCGGGGTAGAAGGGGCGTGGGCGAGGGGAGACCGATATCGTTGGGTAGCGCGGTTCATGAAGTTTTAGTCACTATGAGTCACTTCGACGGGAAGCGTCGCGCATTTTGCGTGCGCGCATTTTACGAAAACTCTCGTTCGTACGTAGTTGTCAGGCGACTATTTTGTTCTGAGTATGGTGTACAGCAAATTAGGGAGGCTCCGAGTGCTAATTTAATTAAAATCTGGATAAAGCGGTTTGAAGAGACTGGATCGACGTTTAAACCACACGCAAAAGGTCGTCCACGCACATCTAGGACCGAAGACAATATTGAGAGTGTTAAGCAGTCGGTACGAGAAGATCCACAAATGTCTACTCGCAAGAGATCGTCTGTCCTAAACATATCGCGACGAAGTTTGCAACAAATTTTAAACTTGGATCTTAAATTGCATCCATACAAGCTGCAATTAACTCAAGAATTGAAAGACTCTGACTTCATAGCACGGCTCACATTTGCTAATGAAATGCTCAATCGGTTTTCAAATTTTGAAAACATCCTTTTCTCTGATGAGGCACATTTTCATATGAATGGGTTCGTAAACCGCCAAAATTGTCGTTATTGGAATAGTGAGAATCCCAGACTCAAACATCAAAAACCGTTACATAGCCCTAAAGTGACAGTTTGGGCCGCAATCTCTGCCAAAGGAATAATTGGTCCTTATTTTTTTGAAAACGCACGGGGGCAAAACATCACTGTTAATACCGAACGCTATGTTGCGATGTTGGAAGGTTTTTTGGCCCCAGAACTTGAAAATTCAAGAATAAAGAACTCTAGGACTTGGTTCCAACAAGACGGAGCTACCAGTCACACATCAAATGACTCCATGGCGGTTGTGAAGCAGATGTTCCCTGGCAAACTGATTTCGAAAAGAGGTGATATCCCATGGCCTCCGCGCAGTCCAGACTTGACGCCTTCTGACTTTTTTTTGTGGGGATACCTCAAACACAAAGTCTACAACAATAATCCGAGAAACATCAGTCAGCTCAAGGAGAATATTCGTGGTGAAATGGCAGCAATCACACCAGCACTACTTAAGAAAGTTTTCGGTAATTTCCGTTTGCGGTTAGAGGAGTGCCAACGTAAAGAGGGTCATCATTTAGATGATGTTATTTTAAAAAAATAAACTTCAGTTATCACTTAATAATTGCTTAGTTTTATTTTAACTATACCTTTTGTATTTATTTTTTAATAATTATTTTAAAAATGCACGTTCTATTGCGCCACCCTGTATGAAAAAAGACATTTACGATTACAAGTTTACAACGTTATGGGTCTACGACACGCACAACCTCCACCACAGTTTTGCCTGCGCAAGCTTCTCGTTTCTCCATAGTTTAACCAACCACACGCACGGTGTTTTGTGTACAAATCGGCTTGCGCAGGCAGAACTGTGGTGAATCTTGTACGTGTTGTAGGCTCATTAGAATAGGCAATTTGACTGAACCAATCTGATTAGTCCTTAGTCAGTTAGATTTTCAAAAAATAAAGACTACGCTGTCGGTCAGTCTGTATGTCCGTCCGTCACCAGGCTGCATGAACCGTGATAGTTGGACAGTTGAAATTTTCACAATATTTCTTTTACCGCTTAAATAACAAATACTAAAATCAGAATAAAATAAATATTTACAGCAGATTTTTTTGCCGTTTTTATAGATGGCACGTTTCGCAGTTTTCTTCGCAAATTTAGACTCGTACTAGACCGGTGTTTTCCTTTTTTGCATCAACCAAAAGTACCGAGGATACGACGCTTTTAAAATTGACAATACGACACAATCTAGTACATTTTAATGGGTTCTGCTGACGTCAAGAGCTACGATGCGTTTTATCAAAAGTTTTATTAAAAGAACATGCAATACAAACCAAATACAATGTTCTCTGGAAAGAAAAAGTGCTTTTGATTTTTTTAATGGCCGGACCACATCAAAGTTGATCAATGATATTTTGACATATTTTTCATTAGCTTTATATTTTGATCGAATTGATTGTGGTCTGATAACACAGTAAACAAATTAAGGAATCAGATTAAATATAGAAACAACGACAACAAACAAAAATAACGCACACATTGACATACACAAGATACAACAGCTGATTTCAACTTAATACCTAATCCAACGTGGCTCTCTATAAACGTGCCGAATGAAACTTACCGTCGTATCACAAAAATTTAAACATCTGTTGAACACTTGTCTTAAAAATAGTGTAACTGCAATAAGACCCTTATATCAACGTGACGTCATAAAGCGTGAGTAGTTAGGCTGTGGGAAAGAGACAGAGCCATACAAGTCGTCTAGCGCCATCTCGTTCTCTGAGCGGAACCACTCACGCTTTAAGACGTAGGCCACCTGTTCAACAGATGTTTAACTTTTTTGTAGTAAGGCTGGAGTTTAACTAATTGCTAATTTTAACTAATTGTTAGCTTTACTACTGATCAAACAGTTAGCCCTAAATATTACAAAATTCGAAATCTAAAACACGGCTGATCATTTGCAACGTTCATAAAGAGTCATTTCGAGGTGCAGTACTAAACAACAAACACATGGACACACAGATAAACACAAGCTACAACGTGTTAGGGGTGGGTCTCACCAGTTGTTCCGGCGTGCGACTGAGTTCGGCCCTGTGCTGCGCGTGCACAAACACAGACACGTTAGTGACGTCACACGCAGCGTGACTATTAGTGATGTGACTATGTGAGGGCGAGGGAATCAATTTCGAAGGTACTATCTAACATCTTCGTCAAATCTTTCAATCCATTTTTAAGAGCGTCGGATTTCTTAATCAGTAGGGTTCAAATAGCAGGATTTGAACCCTACTGATTAAGACATCCGACGCTCGAATTTTACCGGTTTTTTTTTTCGGTTCGAATTTTTCCTTCCATAGAAAATCTTCGAAATTCGCGACGCATGCATTAATACGTAATAATATTTGCAAAGCAATTTCAGATAGATCGAGAAAATGATTTAAAAATCATAACTTTCCTTAGGGCGGATTCGACCAAGTCCGAGTATATGCACGAGTAACTATACCAGGAATAGCTAATTCCATGATTTTATTCTCGCATAAATTAACAGTCGTTTTTCCATGCAATCAAGCGTATAGCTATACTTGGATTAGTAACGCGCGAACAGCGGAGTGAATGCCAACATGATGTGAACGAATGTAACACCCGGCAAAAAAAAGTTGTCCGACAAACAGGAGAGAGCAGAAGCATACACATGTCAATTTGAATATGTCGTATTATAGCGCGAAAAACTATGTATCAATGTCAAAGTAGTTTTGAAAATAAAACTTTTAAGTTTACTAATTTAATAAAGTAAATATTAGGGACTTTACAAAATGAGTGACATTATGCGTAAACGTAGGTAGGCACAGTAAATTAGCCGCCGTCTAAAAAAGATTTTTTTTTAAGCCTTGTAGAGATACCTACATTTTAAAATAATACAAACAAAAAAAAAACGGCTCAATGGCAAATTATTGCTGACCAATATAATAGCTGTACTTGTACAACCCACTGTTCTCGGGCAGGGCAACATTTGAAAGCTCAATGAGAGAGCATAAAAAGATGGCAACAACAAGGATGCATCAACAAGCAGGTAGCATTTGACCCAAACAGCTTGAAACAATAGAACGCCATTTTGATATTCTTGGTATAAGCTCCCTATTCCATCCTGAACGGTGGTATAGTCACTATTCCCGAATAGACACATTATTCCTCAAATTAAAGTTAGTAAAACGTGAAATTGATTTATTCTCGAGTAAAGTAGCGATTTACTCCGGAATAACATTTATTCCGGTTTGGTCGTATCCGCCCTAAATCAGGTAAAAATAATATCGATAAGTAACTCGCAAATTGATTCCCTCAATAAAAACGCAGGAATGACTAAATAATATTATAGCATTTTATTTTAAAAGATTTTAATAAATTCTCCTTCATCAAATAGGAAGTTGAATGTTAACATAAAATTTAAATAATGTGCTCTTTTTTTTCTTGACTTTAAATTTATTTTCTTACATAAACAATACCGTAGCCAGATGAAATGAAATATAAAGAGTATTTGAACGTTTGTAAGTAAAAATGGGAATGACTATGATAAGCTCCCTACGAAATATCAGTCAAAACAAACATTAAGCAGTTTATGAATGAAAATCTCATGATTTTTTTGAACTAATTATAAAAGTATCAACTTATGTAACATTAATGTAATTTTAAAATTATCCTTATTTTAAATCTATCAATAAGGGGAATACGTTTGCACTAAGGGCGTATGGAATCCAAAATGTTCTTGCCAAGTTCGTTCGTTCACGCAGAGAAATGTCTGGCTACCTATACGAGAACTTCTGGTTGCAACCGTGACAGCAAGACTCACTAGTTGACTTTACAACACTTCTAGAATAAATACTAAGTCCTTATTATCTCTACTACTTACTTAGTATTTTTTACTTGAAATGTTGTAAAGTCAACTAGTGAGTCTTGCTGTCACGGTTGCAACCAGAAGTTCTCGTTTACATTTCTCTGCGTGTTCGTGTAGAAACCTGGCCCTTATTACACAACGCGACTCAAGTCTCCGTTATCTTACGACTTTGGTATCCTTTGACGCCTGCCTGTGTATGAACCTCTATGGATTTGTATTGCGATAGTCTTCTGTATACCAAAGTCGTAAAGTATCCGAGACTTGTGTCGCGTGGTGTATGGCGCGACGCGACTCGTGCGATATCGAGTCGGTTGACGATTCAAGTCGCATTAATGGAACGATGCGATGCAATTCGACCTTGAACTACAAAACTCCACCTTATTTACAAATATAAAGGCGCTGCAAACCAAAGACAAAAGATGTCGCCAGAGACGAGTAGTTGCGCAATCGAATTTCGAACACAGAATCATTTGCATTGTCATTAGTACGTACATGCAATTCGATATCGAGCAGACCTGTGAGCGATATCGTCAACACGTGCGACTCCATTAGCAAACACTAGCGAGTGTCCATACATTTTCTTCGACCGGACGCTTGTGTGATATCTGACCGATATCGTCAATCGATGCAATTCTGTATCGCGTCGCGCCATGGGTAAAGTCCCTTAGAGTCCTCTAGCAAGTTCATAATTCTTCCATACCAGTTTCCCGTCATTTTTAACTTATACCTCACATACAAAATACATAGATATCCTTACCATAAGCTCCCTCGGGTTAAACATATCGGCCGCGTGTTTGTTAAGGGCCGCGAGCGCAGCGTTCGGTGGGTACCCGAGCGTCACCGGCTTCCCATCTGCCCCTTCCGCGGCCGCGTGACGACGGGAGTTGTAGATAGCTTTTAATGCCTGTAAATTGGGTAAATTTTATTCGTATACTACCTGGCCCGGCAAAGTTCGTACCACCTATAACTAACGGCACTCAATTGTTTTACTTTTTCGGAACTCCTCCACTAACACTTAAACTATATGGTATGGTATTAAAGTTCAAATTGACTTTTAAGTATTATTACGAATCTTTTGTATGGGAATAAAGAAAAGTGTTGTTTTTAGATTTTTTCAGTCATTTTTTTTTTTTAATTTTTCTCTCCGTAAGACCCAGCCTCGTACTCCAAGGAGTATTATAAAAAAAGAAATCGATTCTCTGCTCTCGATATTTGCGCTTTGCAACATAATCAGCGATTCATTTTTGTATTAGAGAATTAGGATATACGAGTTTTTTTTCACACTAGGATTGCAACCGAACTGCTGAACAAAATGGCCCGGTGTAGCAAGAAAAAAAGAAACACTTACATGCGCAGTACAATGTTTGTCGGTGAGATGGTTGAGCAGCGCAAAGGTCTTCCTGGGCACCCGGTCACAGTCCAGCCACAAGCACGGCGCCTCCCCGCCCGCGGACGGCGGGCAGTGCGTGCGCGCAGCGTGCGTGAACACGTCCGCGCAGCACGAGAACGATCTGGGTGGAGGGGAAGCGAGAGGTATTACAGTGTGGGAACAAGATGGCGCTAGACGACTTTTATAGCTGTCTCTTTCCGACACTGGACTCAGTCTCGTATTAAGTTATGGTTTTTTTTTTCGTGGTAAAATCATCAAATGAGTCCTCCCACCCCGGGCAGGGCGGGAGGGACTGTCAGACTTGTACTGACTAAAATCCACGGTGTCCTTCGGTAGCCCTTAGTGTACCGGAGTCGCGGTATACGTATATATCCCGCAACCCCGGCAGGAAGTTGTTATGGTAGGACACCTGACCACAGAAAAGATGTAGAATCGGGCAGCTTTAAGGGTTATATTTCACCGAGACAATAGGTCGTACTACCAACAAAATGTAAGCAGATGATAAGAAAGAAAAAAAAACCGTGTACACACTTGCCACATCCCCTCCAGTGGCATATCCAGGGCGTCTCGTCCTGTGGACTGGTGGCTTGTACCGGAGTGGGCAGAGAGGCCGGCGTCAGCGCGGGTGGCGGGGTCGCAGACGGCTTCGGAGTTGGCGGCTTTTGCGGCTAAAACAAAAAAAAAAAACATTTAATTTCGTCTAGTGGTTAAAAGCATAAACAGACGGATGTCTTAATTGCGTGCGATGCGACGCAATTCGCCCAATTCCAACTACAAGTGAAAATCAACCTAACCACTACGGCATATGACATAAAATGCGCGGTTGTATACGGGTAGAAGAAAAACAAAACACGATCGCCACGACGACGTCAAGTCAATCGATTGCATCATTATATCGTAGTAGCAAGGTCGATTTTCATTTTTTTAGGTTGTTGACAACGATGTGATTCTATAAGAGTTCGGGTTTTTTCTTTGTAAACCTTCCCTGTTGTCACATAATACAATCGACAAAGTTGAATCATGACCCATTTTGACAATAAATCGTTTCAATCCGTCAAATTGACAAAGATCAAAGTCTGGATATGTATGTTTACGCGAATGTGGACCTAATTGTATTTGAAAGTCTGTAAGAAAATAAGCTTATGGTGTGTCATGATTCAACTTTGTCGATTGTACAGTCGACAAAGCTGAATCATGACACACCATAAGCTTGACATTAAATCGTTTGAATCCGTCAAATTGACAAAGGTCAAAGTCGTTACCATGGATATGTATGTTTACGCGAATGTGGACCTAATTGTATTTGAAAGTCTGTAAGAAAATAAGCTTATGGTGGGTCATGATTCAACTTTGTCGATTGTACATAACAGATCATATTTACCTACCTCAGAAACAGGCTGGTTCACCACAAGCTCTTTATCACCAATCTTGGTGTTGCCCACCATCACCGGTTGGCGGGTGATCACTTGTCTCATCACTGGTTGTGTCGTGGCTTTCTGTAAAAATGAACAGATATTAATTAATTTAAAACATTGCCCCACACTACGAATTTCCCCTGTGTCGTGGGTGCGTTCAAAAACATTGAAACTCACATACACAAATAACACCCCGATCCGAAACAACAAATTTGTAGGTCATAAAAATATTTGTTCCGTAAAGGACTTCAATATGAATACTTACAGGACAACTCTGTATTACGCTAGTCTTCGCCTCACTAACCACGGACACCTGGTTGCTCTGGACGCTAGTAACCACTGGACTCCGTTGTGGTTGCTGAACAACCCTGTGCACGTTGCTCTTCATTGGAGCGTTCATTATGATCGGCTGGTTGTTGGATACCGCTATTATTTGCTGGTTGCCTTGAAGAAGTTGTTGGTTGCCTAAAAAGGATAAAAATTGTATTCTTTTTTTATTTCATCAAAGTCTGTCTAGAAACTAGACAGGCTACTGCAGCCCTAGAACGAAGGAACGAAAAGAGCAAACGAAGAATCAGTGCAGATTTTAAATCTATACATACAGGGTGATTTTTTAGTCACCATCCAAATTTTAATATGTTAATCTTTGGTGAAAATCATTGAGTACGTGTTTTTTCTTTTTGTATCACTCAATACAAAAATATCGAGTTATCACGTCTCAATGTTATCTATAAAAAGTTGATGAATCTGGATACCGCGCTGTGATGTGTCGCTCAGGTGTAGCGGGGCGGGGGGGGGAGGTAAGCGGGGTGCGCTCTGTCCGTTTCATGCGTCGGCAAGTGTTTATTATTAACGTTTAGCTTAGTGACCACGCAGAGCGGATGAGAAAATGATTTAATATGACAATTTGAAGTAACGATTTTTTTTCAAAAATGGGGTTAGTGATTGATACCTAATGCCTAGAAAAATTTTGGCTGGTGCTAAAAAAGTCACCCTGTATAATAAAATGGTTAAAGGAAAGTCAAAACTGTACATTGAATATTTTTTTAAAGAATATTTGGGGTGTGATCTACAATCGATACCGAAGCCAAAAATATTGTTTATAGAATTTTTATATTTGTCTGTATGTATGTCCGGGATAAACACAAAAAGTACTGCATGGATTTACTTAAAATTTGGCACGAATATTATTAAGAAGTCGGGTCAACATAATTATAGGCTACATATTATCAGGGGCCTTCCCACCTACAGGAAACGACCAGTGAACCTTTATTTCTTCAACGCATTCACGCAGACGACGCGACGTCGCGTGCAGCACCTATTAACCGTATAGTTCGGTACCGCCCCCGAAATGGGCGCGACAAGTAAACCTACGCTGGCTCAATAGTGGGTCCACGGGTGATAATCTTCATACAACGAAACGCTCGACGTAGCGCCATATTGTTTTAATGTCGACTGACGTTTCTGGTCGTCTGTGATTGGCTGTCGCAGACGCTGGTAGGCCGCCATTTGTTTTTGCGTCATATGACGTATGTCTGACATTACTGCTGGTGATAATATTGATCTTTATTATTTATCCTGTCCGCTTTTTCTGTAATAATAAATCCCCAGTGTCTTTATCATAACTTTTGCTATTTGTAAAATGTATTACGAGTGCTCTGTTTGTAAATTTTCGCGACAGGACGCTATTTGGCATTATTTCCCGTGTAATGAGAAAAGACTCGCTGTGTGGTTAAAGTGTCTTAACTAAACCGTGATGATCTGCAAGACTGCAATCGTTATCACCTGAACAACTTCCGAAGCTTTTTGTTTGTCAAAGCACTTCAAAGAAAGTTCATTACGTCTAAATCTCGTCTAAGTCTCGGCAGTGCCTATCCTTTCCTGTACTGAAGATGAGATTTTGAGTGGAACAAAAACTCGGCAGTATAAAAGGTAAATATTATGATAACACATCGGCTTTCATTACTTTTTGCTTTCTTAATCTTACTTCTACCAAAGTTTGTGAAGATAGATGTATGTTTGTTACTCAGATTATTTTAACATAATAGGATACCTTTTATCCCAGGATTAAATTCCTGTTAATTAATTTTCGACATAAACGCGGGTGAAGCCGCTGGTGATGGCTAGTATAAAAATATACGTTTTGCATACTAAATTGTTATTTAATATGGGTGTTAAATGTTGACAGCGCCAGCGTGGCAGGAGGCAGAGGTACATTGTTCCTGTATATAAAATAGATATTTTTAAGAGAATTCATTATACAGTTACATGCTAAAATAATATGTTTTACTGACTACATAATAATATAATGTTTTCATAAAACTCAACTGATTTACTCTATGTGACTACCTACATAAAGCACCCCCTCATCCACCCACTCCGAGGTTCATAATGTTTCTTTATAATAAACATAGTGTTTCTTCTTTTCCAGCTCATTATGCAGATGGAAGACCTGTGAAAATCCTGAGAATAGCAGTTGTAGAAAAATCACCTCACCATTGTTTTGGAAAGAGGTGATTGATAAACCATCGAGAATATACAGCAGCAAAAAAAAGACTAAATTACCCATCCAAAGGTGCAGTGAGGTGTTTCGGTACAGTGATAACTGTAGCTCATAAAAATAATGTTGAGTCAAAAGGTTTACAATAATGAACTGGTGCACTATGATAATTTTACTTACTTCTATTTAGTGATTTTCGTAATTTGCCTGCGATGCAAAAACAGGCATTCGAAAAATTTAAAAGGAAATTTAAAAATAAATGTTTTAATATGTAACTGTTTGTTTTATTTTATTTTTTTCCCGAAATTAATTTTCAGAAAAGTTTCAGTAGGTAGTATAGCAATATCGAGTACGGCGTTTAGGCTGTATACGATTATTCCTTTGCCTATGAGCAAAAGTGAT
This sequence comes from Agrotis clavis, assembly GCA_954870645.1. Taxonomy (NCBI): domain Eukaryota; kingdom Metazoa; phylum Arthropoda; class Insecta; order Lepidoptera; family Noctuidae; genus Agrotis; species Agrotis clavis. Next base: position 10,452,469 of record OX940925.1, read on the forward strand.
TAAAAAAAAAAAGAAACGTCATACGACATTAAAACAAAATGGCGTACTAAGCCGAAAAATTTTGTTCTGAAGTTGGCAGTCTGATACGTAGTATCTCTAAGTAGTCTGTGAGTGGGTCCAAAAGGGGCAGACGTTGTAGTCATACGACATCCTCATTATAAATTAAAAAAATATAATATTCCCTGCGTAAAATCCTATGAGTGCGCATTAATTAAGAATGTTCAATAAAAATCTGATTTATTCACGAAATTTAAACTTCTACATTTAGCGCTTATTTTCTTAATTTACCGTAACAAAATCCAAAAGTGTAAATACGATCTTCGCCATTTTGATGGCTGTGCTGGGTAGGGCTAAAAATCATAAAAAACTTGGTTTTCGGACATCCAACGGATCATTATAGGAGGAATGAATAACTTCTCATTTAGTATTGTAACGAATTCATACATCATTCAACATAAATTAGCAGTGGTAATGAAGAATTTGATATCTGAACTCGAACTTTCGCGCCACTTTTGTTTGTTTACATTTTTATTATTCACTTTGATCACATACGCGTGCTTATACGCAATAACTATTAAGATATATATCATGCCAAATGTTATAAAATAACGTAAAAAAGTACAGATCTTGGCGTAATTCTCTAATAAAGGGCCAATAACACGTATTTTACATAACCACTACTCAATTTGTGTTCGTAAACGACAACCATGTTTATTTTTTTTAATCGTAATGATGTGTGAAAGCGAGTATTCTAATCGATTCCATAATTGATTTTTTTGTCAACTCGAGCACAGAGTACTAACAGAGAGGACACTGTGCGGTGTAGGTATGAAACGGCACGCTCACACGCGCACACCGCGGGCGGTGTCGCTACATGTGGCTGCCGCGCGCCGCCTCCGTATCGTAATTATTTTTCTTACGTGTAATCACGTACAAGTAAATAAAGATAATAAAATATGAAGACAAGCAAATACTGTATAACGTTTGGTTGCCTAAACGACAACAGTGATAAAGGCCTCGCGTTTCATAAACTACCGCGTGACGTCGAAAGGTGAAAGTATCGAATGTTTATGATTAGTGTTATTCCCACATAATGTTTATGAATCTAGGGTTAATTATTAATTAACTACCTGTTGTGATGTGCTTATTTATTATGTCATTCAAGTACATACGTTCCGCTGAACTGATCATGGTTAGGTAGGTTACAAGTTTGGAAATGTGTCGAGATACTCGGGGGGTGTGAGCCTACTAGACGACCGAGATAAATAGACGAATATCAAACCTGACATCACTCTCACTTACCTTATCGCTCGGTAGAAAGTAGAAAGATGTTTGCGTTGTTATTTACTCACGTTCAAACTCAGAAAATGGCCACACTATGCATTCAAGGTCAGCGATCGTAATTCGTTGCGCGACTTTTTTTACCATTTACAAGGACTCACAACGCAGGGCCTGTGACGTAGGGATGGCAATCACAGATCGATTAATCGAAAAATAGATTTTTGGAGCCAAAAAGATCGATTTTTTAAATCTATTTATAGTACTGAATTCAGTGAATCGATACTTCACCCTTGAAAATCGACATTCGTTTTTATTTTTGCTATAAACCAAAAAAGTACCTACTTACAATTAATTGAATGTACCCATATTTTTTCTTGTTATGTTTTTACATTTTTATATTCTAATGAGTTTTTATGCTTTCTATATTCTAATACTGTGTATTTCGTAATTCTAATTTGCATAATTGTCCTTAACCTTAAATTGCAGTAATTGGCTGTTCACACAGCCGTTGTAATTTGATAAATAAATAATAAATAAATTATAGAGTGCTGCCGGTTAAAGGGTTAATTATTCAAAAACTCGCGTGGTGGCTGTATGTTTGGATTCCTTCGCCTCTCTTTAATAAAAAAGTAACGTTTGTTTGTAATCTTTGTCTTTCTTTTTGTATTCTGTGACTGACATTTCTTGTTGCGTCATCAGTCATCATTATTCATTAAAATTCATTTGTTTGTTGTTGTAGAATCTGTGTGTCGTAAAGCGAAATAAATACTGATTTTTATGTAGTGTTTGTTGCAGTATAATAACTACTTATTTGTAAACCAATACATTTAATAAAGGCTTTAAACAATAAAGCCTAACATTTCAAATATTTTTAAATAATATTCTTTTTTGTTTTTGTAAGATGAAATGTTCAAAATATTACAAGAATAGGTAGAAACGATACTATAATTATACATATATTATTATTTCTAACGTAAGGTGCCGTAGGTACTATGTATTAACATTCTGTGCTACCAATCGATAATGTATGTAGTAATGTGTGTAGTATGTAGTAACGAAACCAAAAAGATATAGGCTGATGATAAAAAAAATCCCTGAAGAACATTTATGTTAATAGTGTAATATAACAAATGCATAAAATACACCTACCTACCTAACTGTGCCTTCTAAACTCGCAAGTCGCAACCCTAAGTGAGCTTGACCGGCAGCACACCGATAGCAACATTGTAATGCCGCGGCGTCGGATAAACCAAAATAAACTCTCGCGCGTAGCCATTCAGTACAATTTTGCTTGTGCACGGGAAGTTTAGGCTAATATAAAAGTAGGTGGGCGGTACGGCTGCAAGTTAAAATGTGCTTTATTCTTTCGTGCATAGATTTTACATTTGTTTGATTGTTTTTTGGAAGAGACCGATCTGTAGTAATCTGTGACTCGAGTGAAAAAAAGGAAACTAGGAAATCGGTTAATAAAAATTAAAATAAATTTGTTTTAAGCTTAGAATACAATTATTATCTATTATAATATTGTTTAAAGCTTTTATAATAATATTACGTACATTGTCATTCCCAAAAAACAATAATAGACAAAGGAACAATGTCAGTTATAAATGTTTGAATGCGCGGCAATTATTTAATTCTAAAATTTTGAATTAGGAATGCGCTCGCTGTGGTTCTTGCTATTCAAAATATGTAATAACATTTTAATATATATTAGCTAATTTTTACTATACATTTTATTTTGTACAATAATGTAATTTTTAAGGTTGAATGAATATAGAATGCCTTGGATCTTGATAGGCTTTTTATAAATGAGTTTGTTTCTTACCAAATAAAGTTTTTTGTTTTTTATCGTGGTAATCTATAATAATATCGTGGTAATCTTGGTAATAAAAATCATCAAATGAGTCCTCCCACCCCGAGCAGGGCGGGAGTCGGGAGGGACTGTCAGACTTGTACTGACTAAAATCCACGGTGTCCTTCAATAGCCCTTTATGTTCCGGGGTCACGGTAATGAAATAACTCCCGCGACCCCGGCAGGCTTTGGCCCTCTAAGTCATTATGCTGACGCTCTATGAGGCGCGTGTGGAACACGACGCGCTGTCGACCCGGGCATGTTCCATGGTCCATGGTCGGGCATGGTGGCATGCCGTGCCTACGGTGGCCGGAACTCGTCGTCTGCCGACTTCCGACGCCGCGGGCGTCTACCACTGCGGTTGGGGCAGAGGGAGGACGCTGTCCTCTCCCTCTCGAAAGATAGCCAAATTAATTATTTTATTGTACAAAATTGTTTCGTGAGATTGGTTTGGTCATGCAAGTATTACACGTCAGAAATCAAGCTTTTGAATTAAAAAAAGAAAATGCTAGGTATATTTTTACACTATTCGATGTCGCTGTTAAGGATCAAATTCGGTGAAGTAATGATAATTTGGTAAATATGAACTAATATACAAACAATAATTTAGTCATTGTACAGCAGATCAAAATCAAAATTCGCGCAAACTCACTTAAAATTCGAATTTCAAAAAATTATTTAATGTATTTGCACCGCGAAGTGATAATAAAAATTTGAAATGAGAACAGTATGTTGTGAACATGTAGCGAAATTTTATTTAATGGAATATGATTCCATTCCATCCCTCGTAAAAATCGAATTATTAAAAAAAAATCCTTATACCTCAAGTTTGTCGCATGTTACTACTTCACAGAATATTGATAGTTTGATTGCTGAATTTATATTTCAAAAATTTAATTTTTATGGTGTTATTTAATTTTTATCAAATCGACTTCGAGACTTCCTTCAGGATTTTTCGCTATTCCTCATAGTTCAAAATTTAGCCATCCACGCCCCGTTGGAAATTCTAATAAAATTGTTTATTACTGCAAGGAATCATTTAGAAGTACTCCCATCTCTCAGCATTAGATCCGAACCCGGTGTTTGTCTTTTCACGTATTTTAGATCCGTTGTAAAAAGATAAATTTAAATTAATTAACGAAAACACAAAATGGGTATAGGTAAAACCTTATGATTGAATTTAAGTTTAGAAGACACACATGTTTAGCCTCCAATGAAACACCGATATTTATTACTTTAAAAAACATAAAATTAAATAAATTATTGCGTAAACGACAATACTTGAAATATTATAACATGATTCAGATTTAGTTTCATAGACTTATTGCATGGACTGAGCTTTCTATAGTCAAATAAGCGGATAAATCAGTCCATGCTCTATGTCTTGTTTTACTTTTTTTCCATGTTCGATTATGTTGCGAGTATCGATTAGGCTGAATGAACGTTTTTAATCGTTTTGTGAACATTGGGTTTACGGTCAGCACTAAAAAGAGTCATGTTGCAACATAGTTTTTGCTAATTTTTATCTAGACTTTGATCGTTATTATCAACGACGATATAATACTAGACTGGTAATAACAGGCGACCGATGTCTGCCAACACATTAGGCAAAAAAGTCTTATATCCGTCTCATTTCGACCAATCCTGTGAGCCGTAAACATACGTTGAGACAGAACCGACCTTGAGTTAGCCAATCACAACGCAGTACCCCGCCTCCCTCGCTTACGTAGTACCTCAGCGAGTTGGCAGAATAGTTTTGTTCGATAAATCGTGCAATGCGTAGTCTAGTATTATATCGTCGTTGGTTATTATTTATAAAATTATGTATGAACACTAGCAAATCTAATAATGTATATAGTAAGTTATTTTATTTATTTCACTGTGTAACTATTATTATCATGTGATAAGCTTGTTTATGTACATATTTTTCTGCACATCTAAATTACCTAGTTTTTGGAACGGTGTAGCATTTTGTATGTTACACACATTTTACAACAGAATGCGGCAGTTTTATTGACCTCAACATGTTCTTAGAGATATTGCTCACAAACTTATCGCATGAAATAGCTGTAGTTACATATTTTTGATCAAAAATTGGATGCTGAAAGTTGACAAAAAATCTTGTGTAATAGCTCAAATTTCGAATCACCCGGTCGACTCAGCTGATGTGTCATGTGTCAAAATGTTGTCGTGCAGAGTGGTTAATATAATAAATAATAATAATTTCAAAACAAATAAGTACCTTGTATAAGCTGCGCTGTACTAGTGACAATCTGACTGCTGCTCGACGTACTAATAAGAGCAGGTGGTTGCTTCTGAGTAACCACAATCTGTTGCGGTTGCTGTTGGTTGATAATCTGAGCCTTATGCGGTTGTGGTTGGTTGGTTATTATTGGTTGCTGGCTTGGAGTTATTTGAGGGGCATTCTGTGGATTTATTAAGTCGATATTTTAAAAGAAGTTGCTTTATTTTCTTGTCAAGATACAACGATAAGCAGATAAATAATTTATTTAAAATACTCAATATGTATTATGTATACAATTGAACACTACAAAAACAACAAAACTATTTGTACTGTATAAGATGAAGAAATATAGATAAATAATTATAATTACAAAAAAGTAAGTTCAAAAGTTATATTATGCATAAGAAATAATAATAGACATTATTATGCATAAGATATAGAACATGCTTGCTTCTAGTAAAACACACTTTTTGTTTTGGATCAAACTTGAAAAAATAATCATTCGAAACAAAAAATGAAGGCAGACCTATATTGTATTTTTTCAAGTTTACATGGAGTTTCAAATAGTTACAATATCTCTAAGAGTACATTGCGAAATAATGTTGTATACCAAAAGCACAAAAATAAACCTCATACAAAGAAGATTAAACCAAAAATAACTTACAAAACATTTTAATAAAAAAATAACACAGTCCACCAAGCTACCAAAATGACTCCTACTTCTCTATTACTTAAGTATAATAAGTAATTTAAGATTTTAACTTTAAATGTAAAGCCACAGAGTTTCAAACAGCATATCATGCCTGGCAAAGAGCATTCAAAATATAGAAGGAGGAATATTACTTGTTTAAAACATAAATATATTAAATGAGTTTTATTCTACGGTATATTTTTTAATACTAAATATGTCAAAGTACTGTATGATATTCAAAGTACTCATGCACATTGATAAACAACAACCTACAAGGGACAGGTTTTTAGGTAAAACTATGGCGTAGTTGTGATATTAGCTATAATAACATTTCCCAACTATTTTTTAATGTTTATTGCAATTGTTAAAAAATGTTATTTAATCTATACAAATATTACAAAGTTGAAGAGTTTGTCTGGTTGAACGCATTAATCTCAGGAACATAGTGGTTCGAATTGAAAAAATGTTGGATATTCCATTTATCGAGGAACGGCAGTGCTCTGCCCAAGGGGGCAGTCCTGTACCGTATGCTCCACCGTGTCCTCCAGGCGATCCTAGTAGTGGTGACACCCTGACGTTTCTTCCCTCCTTATCAGACACAGGAACCTCCAGAAACTACCGTGTCCGGTGAAGACCTGTGTCAAGCGGAAGGTGAGGACGCCGTGACGCCTTTCCAGCCACACTTCAAAGAGGGGGTCTTACCGCCGCGATCGCGGCGTGCACGAACCACGATAGCTGTTAAGGTCATAATATATTATGGTCTGAAGAACTTTGCATAAATATGACACCTTTCAATCGGTCCATATTTCGCAAATAAATGATTCGCAGTTTTGTTTTGTCGTCAATTTCAATTGATTTTTATTACTTCACTTCTATCTGTGAAACGGCTTGCTTTTAAAATTTCAAGAATATCTTAATTTAAACAAGTTCCTGCCGTAGGCAACATAACATCAGTGATTTATATGACGAAAACTGAAATTTTGTCTTAGATGGCAGCTCAATTAGGTTCACTTGTAGAGCAGTCATTTTTTTTACTTTCCCCTCCTCCAACATTGAAACTCACATACACAAACCCTCTCCAAGACCTGAGTCCGTGCGGGGATTGAACCCACGACACGATCGCTCACTGCTTAAACCGTAACGTGCAAATTATCTTTTTTTTTTAAATATCATGCAACCAAGATTGAAAATCATCTTTAAAGCCGTCGAATTCTCTTCAAAACAGCCTTACAAACCCAAAACCTGTCCCACAAGCTATAAAGCCTATAATATAGTGTGCGTGGAACCTGTGCGAGGACATTCTTCACCATTGTGATGGCCTGCGAAGTACTCACTAACGTGGGCTGAGACAACACTCTCTGGGTAGACTGTATCACACCCGAATTCTGCGATAATCAACTTTATTACAACAACATAAAAACTAAATTAGTTGGCTGGGAACTCTCTGGGTGGACAGCGTTACACCAGAGTTCTGCGATAATCAACTTTATTACAACAACATAAAAACTAAATTTGTTGGCTGGGAACTCTCTGGGTAGACAGCGTTACACCAGAGTTCTGCGATAACCAACTTTATTTCAACAACTTAAAATTTAAATTCGTTTCGATATAGTATTAGCTGTTCTATGTGCTATCTAGAAGAATACAAACTGTAAGGTGAATAATTTTAGACTGCGGTCTATACCAAAGGTTTTATTTCTCTGAAGAATTCTACAAGCAGTATCCTAAGATGGGATTTCACTAGTGTGCGGCACAAATGTTTGCTCTGGTCGATTCACTCAAGCAAACATGAACATATATATTGGATGATGTGCGTGAACACTCTAAAAATGTTCGCGCACACCTGGATACTTTTGTGCGCGCACATTGCTAAACTCAGTTGATCAGTTCAGTGAAAACAAAAACTACGCACAGCCTTGCCGATTAACACAGAAGCTAAAAGCTTAGTATGCGCACTACTGAAGTGCTGTACAAAATGTTCGCGTACAAAATTGTGCCGCACATTATTTTGGTGGAATCGCACCAGTAAATAAGATATAATTCTGAACCTATTTGGAATACGCGCAGTGTATTCGCACCATTAATATATTAATACCGTGCACGGTTTTGGTCACATTAATGTGTGAGTGTTGTTTGTTATAATCGTTCATTACATCACGAGATTTTGAGTTATCAATCTCCGATATCCATTATATTTTTTTTTTCAGAGTAATTCTTACAAAATTTCCTCAAACAAACACTTACACATAAATGTGTATTTACTTACCTTGAAATCTTGTGAATAATTTGAGTAAATAATTACTCTTGACACCATTCAAATAAATAAAAGCTTAACCAATCGTTAAGTAACCCATAAGTTAGTAAAGCGACGATTGTTAAATTAATGATTAAATGAGCCGAATTAACACGCAACATAATAAAAAAAGTGCATTCCTCGTAAATTTTGAAAAAGAAGTCGCTCGTTTTTATCAATTTAGAACCTCAAAATAGATCTTAAAGTAAACTTATTTTAGAATAGTAGCACAGTTCATATGATTTTAAGAGCGTGCAAGTGTTGAAAACGCGTGCATGACGTCACAATAGGGAGTTTTACTGAGTTTTAGCCGTCAGTGGCGCTACAAGCACATAACGTAAACAACGTTAAGTGTAGCTTCGAGTGTGTAGTGTATGTCAAGTTAATCTTACAGTAAATGACATCATGCGCTGGTAGCGCCATCTGAGCCGAGCTTTACGTGAAACCTTCCATTATGGCGTCAATGCAGATGTGTTCATAAAGTAGACGTAAAGATATCATTGTTGGGCCTTTATTGCTGTAGCATTGGAATGTCCGCGACAGCAATAAAGACTATTTCACTGTTGAACACGAATTCTTACAAAAAATAATAGAGACGATACAAAAAAAAAGGTTCCTTAATAAGACGAGAGAACCCACTTCACCTATACATGTTTGTTAGACACAAAGAAGCAGAACAGAAAGGAAATGATCATTATTATTATGAGAACCCAAAAGTGACTATAAGGCATTATCTGGAACTATTAGTGAGTTCAAGCGAAGATTATTATCACAGTATAATTAAATCTACTCTATATAGTCGTCCACAGCTGTTTTCATACAAAACAGTTCAGATTTGGCATATTAAACGTCCATTTTATTGTCTGAGGCTCGAATTCCTGAGTTCCTAGACAAAAGGTACGCGATAATCGTTAACGCTCAGCAGTCTCTAATACATTTTCAACTTTCTACCCTAGCGTATAAAGTTCAAAATCGATTTTTACATTGCGTTTTCGTTTTTCCGTTTGCTATCGCTCAGCAGTCTTTAATGTATTTTCAACTTCATATGCCTGGATATTAAGTTTACGTTTATCAATTGCCGATGGTTTTAAGGTTTGTTACGCTGACGTCTCTCGCATACGGTCAGTTTGAATAAGAACAGTAACTTCATGCATCTAAGGTCTATTTTCAAATGAAAATCAATTAATCTTAGTGGCTCCATCCTTTTCATACGTTTTATTACCAGGGCCGCTATGAATTTTAACATTTAAAACTATCATTGAGACTTTATTCTACATAAATATGTAGAAACAAATATTCAATAATATCCCAAAAGTGCCAAACTGAGAAAACTTCCCAAATTACAGTACAGTGTTACAAGGATATTTTGGCGCTTGAACAACAAATAAATTGAAGAGGCGTTGTTAGTAAGCATTTAAAATGGCGGATTAGTTTCGATTATGGCCACACGCCAAAAGATACTTGTACAGTTATCAGATAACTTGGGATGTAAAGTACCCACAGCTTCCTCCCCTTGCATTGAACGACTATATAGAGTGAGATATAATCTGTGGTGTTAGCTACTTGATTTGGGTGTAACCTGTATAATTTGCTGTTGGGTTATCGCCTCTGTTGCCTGCGTAATAAGGCTGTTAAGCGTCGCCTCGTCCAGCCCCCCTGGGTTGTTCACCTTTTGTCATAACATTTATGTTTAAAACTTTTTTTTTTCTTGATATAGATACATTTTCGGGATTACATAGTAAAAATTCTATGGAGCTTTAAGGCTCAGGTCTTGTAAAATTCACTCGCGCCGAATTATTTGCGTAACTTTGTTTGTGATTTTTTAACAAAATAGTGCAATAGCTTGAAATATTATTATTGCACATAAATAACCATAATATAAGTAACAGCTAGTTATTTTTTTGAAGTTGATTTAAGTGGATTATATTAGATAAATCAAGCGTTCAAATCAGCTCTTTCCTGCCCAACGTCATTTCGAGTTACGTTGGTGCACTCAATCTGAGACAATGAAGAATTAATTTAAAAATCTGAGCAGCGCATAATGACCGCAATATCCTCGTCTTCAAACTGCGCTGATTAGTTTTTTATATTTATCTTTCATTTTCTAAATTAAGATGGCAGAATATTATCAAAATTCTCGGATTTTATCTCTCAATAAATAGTTTTTTTCATAAGAACTATGCATCGTAGGTATGTAATATTTAGATTATTTTGATGTCGACAGATCAATAAAGCAAATACAAAAAAAAATTGCACCTAAAGCGCTTTTTTTTCAACAATAAAAAATATCTCAGATAACCTCTCAAAAAGTGTTTATAAACGAGAATTGCAAGAGAAATTCCTTAGTGGCCGGTGGACGGCCGGAGCGATCGGACGTGAGGTCCACGACGAATTTTTATTGGTCCCTCTCGCTCGCACCTTCTCTCGCTCTAACGGTGATTACGCACAGTTACGCATCTCAGGTTGCTCTACTTTATTAAATTAAAATATATTTTTTAACCGACGGAAAAAAAGGAGGAGGTTCTCAATTCGATATGTATAAATATATATATTTTATTTATGACCATTCATTACTTTTACTTACGTGGTCCAATTTCAAAAATTCTTTTTTTTCTGTTGTACGTAGTGTATCTGAAAGTTGGTCCCATTTAAATATCAAAACTAAACGCGGCCTATATGGGTAGAAAAAAAGGAAATAATTGTCACTTTTCCTATAGAATTTTCAGTTGTGAACCGATTCTGTTGAAATAAAGTTAACATAATGTAGTCCTGAGGACATTATAATAAAATTATACTATATAGCAGAGATATGGAGAAGTAACTAAACAGGTTCGAGCGAATTCCGACCTTAATGACATTTAAAAATTTAGTTTGTTTTTTCTCACATTCACGTTTGCTAACATTGCTCCTTCATTAAAATCCGGTTTTTGCATAAATGACAGTAAGGTCGAAAATCGTTTGAACATGTTTTTTACATTGCTTAACGATAGCAAGTTAAAAAAACAGCTTCAAGCGATTTTCGACCTTCATCATCATCATCATCATCTCAGCCGTAGGACGTCCACTGCTGAACATAGGCCTCCCCTTTTGATTTCCACTTATACCGGTTGGAAGCGACCTGCATCCAGCGTCTTCCGATTAAAAAAAACAGCTTTAAGCGATTTTCGACCTTATTAACATTTAAAATTTGGTTTGTTTTTTCTCACATTCACGTTCGCTAACATTGCTCCTTCATTAAAATACGGTTTTTTGCATAAATGTCAATAAGGTCGAAAATCGTTTGAACCTGTTTTTTAAATTGCTTAACGATTGCAAGTTATTGTATCACATTCACGTTCGCTAACATTGCTCCTTCATTAAAATCCAGCAATGAACAAAAGGGTTGGTTACTCTGTCTCCAGGTGGTAATGGACTGTGCCTATGACAAGGAGTGCAGTCCTTGGATGTTACTGTGGTACCCCGGCCAGGGCGGGAGGGACTGTCAGACTTGTACTGACTAAAATCCACGGTGTCCTTCAAATAACCCTTTCATGTTCCGGGGTCACGGTAATGAGATAAGTACCGCGACGCCAGCAGGCTTTAGCCCTCTAGAGGGGGACCCCGTCATCATGCTGACGCTATTTGAGGCGCTCGTAGAACACAACGCGCCGTCGACCCGGGCATGGCCCAGGACTTTTTATACCCGACTGCGCCAGGAGGGTTATGTTTTTCGAGTGTATGTATGTATGTATATTTCTTTGTGTTGCTCTGCAGCCTAAACGGCTTGATGGAGTTGAACTTGAGAGGTGTCGTTAGATTCGTCTTAAACGTGAGAGTGTCACTGGGAACATAAAACTGGCCAAGTGCGAGTCGAACTCGCGTGCAAAGGGTTCCGAACTAAAAATATTTTTTTAAGATCTCTCACACTCTATCAAGTGGGGTGTCAAATCTAAGGATTTTAAAAATGGTTTACCAAAATATATATATAACTTATATGTTTCAATTTAATTTGGACTGATAAATGCTAACAAAAACTAAAAAAGTAAAATAAAATAAATATTTAAAAAAACAAAAAACCCAACTGCGTAAAAAAACTAAAAAGAAAGTAACAAGCCCAGTAGTTTAGAATTCACTCATTCACACTCACAGTCGGGGCCCCTTGGGAAGATTTGATTGGTATAATTTGAATGGGCCCCGACTGTGAGTGTGAATGAGTGAATTCTAAACTACTGTGCTTGATTCTTTCTTTTTAGTTTTTTTACGCAGTTGGGTTTTTTGTTTTTTTAAATATTTATTTTATTTATCATGGTAAAATCATCAAATGAGTTCTCCCACCCCAGGCCAAGCGGAAGGGACTGTCAGACTTGTACTGACTTAAATTCACGGTGTTCTTCAATAGCCTTTTACGTTCTCGGTTTACAAAGGGTATACAAAGCGCCGTCGACTCGGACATGGTCCATATGGTCGGACAGCGAGTCGCCCATTACGCGCTTACGATGGCCAGAGATGACCATGACCGAGTCACCGTGGGCGTCTACCACTGTGGCTGGGATGTAAGGTTTACGCTGTCCTCTCTCACGCGTCCCGCCTCTTCCTTCGCCAGCATCACTGCTGCACTGACCTTTTTTTAGGTTTAATACGATTGTTATTATTATTATTAAAACACTTGTGTGATACTCGTATTATTACAAACCAAGTCATATTAAAACTCCTTATTAAGCAACAATTTCTATAACTCCTTTTAAATAATCCTTAGTAGAGCAATGTTCTTACCGCATCAAAATTGTTTTATAATAATTCAGTAGGCAGGATGTATGCGGGGGGTTGCGGGAAGGGAGCCCGAAATTTGACGTACGATCGACTGGCCGAACGCGATTCTATTTTGTGCAAACCAAGACTAAAGCCTTAAATGGTTCATAATAGTTCATGAACGGCAAACAAATATTATGTAACATTGTTTTGTATTACTGGAAACAAACGTAACTTGTTTTTGCAACACAAGATCATGTTGGCAATAATTGTTTCTATGTAAAGCCTCTTTAAAAACAATTTTTGCCTACAACAAACATATACCTACGTCTACAAAAGACAGACTGTTCAACAAAATTAGACTCAGGGTAATAGTTTGACGCCAAATTCCGTTCTAAGTTGAAGCAGTTTCACAATAATGTGTGCGTAAATGGCACGTTATTTCGTTCACAATTATCTACTATACAATTACATTATAGAACAATTACACTATAGAATTTGAGGGTACATACCGTTAAAGTCAGAGGTCCCCCGCCGGCAGGTCCTTGAACTATTATTATGGTTTTCTGCATCATATTTCCAGGTATATTCTGGGCGATGTAACTTATACCACCTGTAATATTTTATTTGGTTTATTTTCTGTTTACTAATGTTTTCACAGGAACCAAATAATATAAAATTATAAATAAAACTATACCTTGAGCATTGCTCGGTGTGGCAATGATCTGCATTGGTTGCTGCATGTACTGTGTAGGTTGAGTCGATATAGTTTTCTCTGCGAACAATAAAAATATTTCAACAAAAAACAAAATAACTAACAGTACTTTTGAATAAAATGGTGAAATTACACTATTTCTAACAATAAGACATAAGAAAAAATATGTTAAATGCCAAACTAATGATGCATCGAAAAATGAATGCTTGTCACTCAATTTCGTTAGAATGGCAGGTTTAAGTCTGGTTACTGTCAATATTATATTCCCTTGGGATTATTTTCGAGTTATACGCGGGCTAAGCCGCTAGCAACATCTAATTACATATAAGACGGAGTAAATATAAGCATTTTACCTTGGAGTATAAGTTGACCGGCTTGCGAAGCAATGATGTTTTGAACATCCATAGGTTGTACTTGCAACATCGGTTGTTGCATCTGTAACGTTTGCTGTGAAAGAGACAAAAAAGATTATAGTTCGTTGTTACGATGTTGTAAATATGTGCCTTTTTATTTTTGTCTTTTGCCTATGGTTTCCACCAACCTGCATCGGCGCCTGGACTTGTAAGGTTGGTTGTTGAACTTGAAGTGTTGGTTGCTGCACTTGCATTGTAGGTTGCTGAACCGACATTGCTGGTTGTTGAACCTGAGTTACAATAATTTTTTGTTAACCTTGTTACTATTAGCATAAAGTACAGTTTTTATTTGGTTGGAAGCTGGGAAACATTCTAAACTATTCTGTTTCTGATTTTAAAAACTTTTCAGTTTTTAAGCATAGGTCGGTATTAGGTAGAGTTATTCATGTGCTTACATTGATTTCATACAGCAAAATAATAAAGTGGATGTGTCCCAAATACCGGAATTTTAAAGAGCAGAAAAGGCCCGTGGTTTATTACATAAAATAGTTGTTTACTTTTACAAAATTTATTATCTAATCTATCTCTGATGTTTTTATTATTATTATTTATTTGTAATACTGTTTCCCACAAGAGATTGTCTTTAAGAAATCCCGGGAAAATCGATGTTAATTCTATCAACATTTTGATGCAAGTACTAGAATAAGTCGCTAGAATAAACTCAGAAACACAATAGCTTAAATCTTTAAAATGTGGTTTCGCTAACGTTATTTTGATGCAAGAAATTACAAAGACAATTACACAACTATTTTTACTAGTGTTGCTATTTGCATAAAGCTGTTTTTTTAACTGCGAAGTCTTACCTGTAGAATAGGTTCTTGTATGATGACAGAATTTTCACCAGCCGCCATCAAAACTGGTGGTTGAATAATTTCAACTGTCTCCTGTTTCGGTGGCAACTGGTTACCGGAAAATATATTAGTATTTTGTCTACCTTATTTAGAAAAGCTATACTACTACTACTTCTAAGACATCAATGGTTCAGGAGACCGCACGTCACTGGTCTCGTCACAATTTGACCTTAAACAGTGGCGTTACCATGAAGTAAGTGGTGTAAACGTAAAGTAAGGTTACCGACCCCAATTTAAAAATTATAAACATAATTATGTTTTACATATTTTTGAGATATACTTTGTGTTTTTAGCCAAAAATTGGATCAAAATTGTATATTCTTGAAAAAATCTGTGTATTTACAATTTTTTTTATGGGTAATTGAATTTGCCTCTACCTGGTATAGTACGGGGTTTCAAGAGAATAAAAGGTCATATTGATATTATACTACACGCGTAGCATGGCGATTCTATCTCTATTAAACAAAGAAAAGACAAAGTTATTTCATCGTTACTTTTTATAAAAATCGTCTGTTTTTTTACACATGTATGACACGATTCGTACACCATTTAAGAATAGAAATATCAACATCCCTCTTCTATATTTTAAACATTGCTATGTTTAAATCGATAAAAATCTTTTACGGTCTGTCATTTTGTCTATTCTCGCGTCGACAAAACCCGTTTCTATGGCGCCATGCTACGCGTGCTGATTTCGTTACCAACTTACAACTGACGTACGGTCTATTGGACCAAAATACTTTAAAGCTACCTTTCACTATTTGGACTACATCTAAAATACTGTTATTAATGATACAACTAGAACTAAAAACTATCGACTGGTAAAAAAATACAAATAACAAGTAGACTACTTTATATACAACTAGATTACCTTGAACATACTTTACCTAATGAAATGAAAAACTACAAACAAAAATGAACTTAAAACCGACTCACGCAGATATAAATTCCCTTTAAACGAAGTTTGTTACTAAGAATAATATTAATGCGAGTTTGGTCAGGTGATTCAAATGATCTACTTTGTATTGGTGGTTGTGATAAGTCTTCTCTGTTAGAGATCTGTGCATACAATAAATGGAAAATGTTAGTTTCTAGACCTTAGACCGTAGTGCTCCTAATAGCAATCCATGGGGGCGCTAGGGTACGCCAAAATGTACAGACATGAAATAAAAGGGCATATTTGTCTTAGTAATTTTAGAAGGCGAATATGGAAGGGACAATACGAAGCTGCTGTGTTGGGGAGTGTATGAAAAAGAGTGTTCTACGTGAGCTCGGCGAACAGATGTGCGATTGCCGCTTGTGCGACAAAACTATACTGCGACTGACTGTTGTTAGAGAGCGCTCTTGTGCGACACACTGAGTTTCAACGTTATTATAGCTAGTGCGACATGTCGAATGAACTGTTTTAATGATAATCATATGTTATGTACTGTTTTATTGGTAATAGTAAAATTACATTATGCCGGCCAGGTCCTACCTTCTAAAATCAAACCAGGTTAGGTTAGATTTTAGAAGCAAATCGAGTTCACTGCGCTCGCTATTGCATCCTAAGTTCAACATGCCTTTTTCAGTCATACCTTTTTTGTCACACTACCGTAGTGTCGAACTACTTTCGCATAATTATTATTACTCCAGCAGAGTCACCACCAGATGTAAAGTTTCAGTGTGTCGCACAAGTGTGCTTTCGAACTATCATGAGCTGCAATACAGATATGTTGCACAAGCGTCAATCGCACATTTTTGTTGAGCTCACTTAGTTAACTTTATAAATAATGTGGAATCGGCTGAAACTTTTAAGAGGCCATTATAGATGGCTTCTTAACACCATCACACATTAGTGAGGGTAGTCAAATAAGTGTGACGTGACAAGGGGAGGCAGTAGTAAGCTTTGTGATGTTACATACACACACATCAAAAAACTTTGCGATCACTTATTAAATTGGATATCTGTTTTATTACGGTAGATTATATTATGATTTGTTAGTTTTATTTTTAATTTCAAACAAGGTATTTCTATCTAAATAAAACATCATCATCATCAGCCGGAAGACATCCACTGCTGAACATAGGCCGCCCCCTTAGACCGCCACGCCGAACGACAATTCGCCACTTGCATCCATTGGTTGCCCGCGACCCTCACGATGTCGTCGGTCTACCTAGTGGGAGGCCTGCCTACGCTTCGTCTTCCGGTCCGAGGATAAAGAAAACACACAACAAATATTTTTTCTAGATAAAGTTCAATTTAAAAAAAAATCTACTTAAGAGATCACAAACTTATTTGATGTTTATATCAAGTAATTTCACGAAAATTCTTTAAATGGAACTTAAAGTTATTATTAACGTTATTATTTACCAAATCCTCTTCATCTTCCAATGCTGATGCGGCGAGTGCTGCGTAGAGATTCGCTGCTGTTTTCGACACGCTTTCTTGAGGCTGAAATGTATGATATGTCTTGTTAATAAATATGTATCGAATTTATCCTAAAATTGTGAGGTTTGCTGGTAGCCCCTCACTTAGAATTTCTCCCGTATCGTGGATGCATTTACAAACATAGAAGCACACGTACATTTTACATTGGTCTAGTGGTTAGTGACCCTGACTGCTATGCCGGAGGTCGTGGGTTCGATTCCCACCCAGGACAAATGTTTGTGTGATGAGCATGATCACTTGTTCTGTGTCTGGGTGTAATTTATCTATAATATGTATGTATTTAGAAATATATAAGTATGTTTATCAGTTGTCTAGTACCCATAACACAAGCTCTGGACTAGTCTTAGCTTGGGACTAGATGGCGTTGTGTGATAGTTGTGGAATATTATTATTATAAACACCGAGACCCAGAACAACTACGTTTAGATCTAACAATTATTTATTCCATGCGGGAATCGAAACAGGGACACGCTGCGCAGCTATCGATCGCTATATAGAATCCTGAGTCTCACTTTCCGCGCTAGAGCGCAAAATGGAGTTTTGCACTCAGATTTCGAATGAAAAATAGAATCTTTCTGAGCGTGAGAGGTGAAAAAAAACTTGAGAGGTGTCAAGGGACACCCGGATGGAACGAAGTTACTGTATACACTCAACAAAAATAATCGTCGCGACACCACACTGTTCAATGCGAATTAGAAAGACGAAACGAAAATATCTGGCTTGCTTTCTATAAGAGAGAGAGAGAGACATACAGAGAAACATGCGCACGCCGCAATGCGATAAGAGTCACGTGGAACGGAGGTTGGGTGAGGGGTACGGGGCTCGGGATGCAGGCGCGGGGTGCGGGGCGTGGTAAAGGACGAGAGCCGCCGCGCGGACCGGCAACTTCAGCAAAAAGTGTCGTTACAACTTTTCGTCTTATTTTTTTCTGTCTAGCCCACTTTCGCAACGCGCGATAAGGAACTTCGTTCCAAAATATTACCTTTTCTTCCACTTTAATTTTCTTGGCAGGCGGCTCAGTATACGAATGTTCAGCTATAACAGTCTCCTGTCCATCCTTATCTGTCTTGATCTGAATCTGCCCTTCAGGCTTGACCTGAACCAATTGTCCCTGTTCGTTTTTGTACTGAAGAATCGGCGCTTGTAACTGGTCACTCTTCAACTGAATTATTTGACCTAAAAAAGTTATGATGTCATTAGTTCTTTAAAAAAAAGGTTTTTCAACTCATAAGTCAAAGCGATCAAGGCGTAGGAGTTCCTAGGATGATTTACGCTTCACCGGACTGGGATCGGGCCGTGCGCCGGGTTCCGGACGGGCACGGTCGAACATTGTGGTGTACTTTTTGTATGAAGTGTTTCATGCTTAACTGTGTCTCGTCCGAGGCACGGCCCGGTGTAGCGTGAATTATCCTTAATAACGTTTATTTTTTAGGATAATTTAGTATTCTGTGTAGTAACTTTACTACTATTAATTATTGTGTTCATGACACCTCTCGCCGGTGCAGCGCGTTTTAGAAACGCGCTGCACCGGCGCGTCGACGGCGCGTTTTCATCAGAGCAGTTTCTTGTCATTTGTTCTAGGCTGCGTCTGACTTGCGTGCGTATCGCGTCTGCGTCGCGTCAAACGCGTTGCACCGGCGCGTTTAAAAAACGTGGTGTGCATAGGCTCTAAGCGCTATCATTAGGTACTAATTTATTGACTTAAACAAGATTATTTCTCGTATCTACAAGCATTTCTAGTCTAGAAATGAGTAGTATTAAAGGCAGCAAGCTAGTTAAGGCTTACCTTGTTCATTCTTAATCTGAATGAGTTGACCATGTTCATTCTTTATTTGGAAATACTGATTCCCTTGCGATACTAAACCAGAATCGTTTATCTGTATGACTGGAGTGGGGTCTGATTTGACCTGGACAATTTGTCCCGTTTCTGTGATCTGAATGGTGGGCGCGTTGATCTGAGGGCCCATTTGTACGACTTGAAGTGGAGGGTTGGAGTTTTTCTTGAGTAGGTCAGCTAACATTTTGTTTTGAGCTGATTTCTGTAAAACAAAGATGAAAGGTAAGATTTTACTGTCAAAGGTGATTGGTAAAATTAACACAGCAACCTCTCAGGATATAATAACCATCATGAACTTTGTTGTTCAATGACAAATAAAACGTCAATGACGATGATCGAAATTGCATGAACTATCACTTGTTTTAAGCAAGAATGATTACAAAAAGTACACGAGTACGCACCTTGTAGTTAAAAAAAAAAAACAATAAAAACAGAATTAAAATCTATGACGAAATCTTGAAGATTTGTTTCCATTCGATTATGTTTTGTAAAGTCATAGAACAAAAGTTGTTTGTCTCTAAAGCCTATTTAAGACATATGCAAGAAGTTACATACAAGTTAAACAACATTGCGGCAGGGACCGAAACCGGTATGATCAATACGGGTATTTTTTCGGTAACAACCTTTTTTTCTTTTACAGGTAATTTTAAAGATTACCTTTATTATTAAAAGTGAATACATAACCAGTATTAATACCGGTTACCGAAATAAAAATTACCCCTATCTTGCACACTTCACACGTGCCGTCGGCAATAGTCACAGGGCGCGCATCGCATGTGTGTGTGACAAAGAGTCGTTATCTTTAGTTAGCCGGTATTAAAACGGTAACCTGAATAGAGGTTACATTTTTCTTCGGTCTGGTTACCCAGATAGCGGTTACCTAAGTCTGAAAAATAACCAAAATTCTTCAATACCGGTACCGTAATTTATAAAGGTTTTCGGTCCCTGCATTGCGGTATTTTTTTCATCAACTGAATACATTGTAAATTAATAGTCCGCAATCCAGTCAAACTTACATGCAAATTTTTGCATGGCTAAACAGGACTTTTGCATGCAAATTCTTGCATGGCTAAACAGGACTTTTGCATCCAAATTTTTGCATGGCTAAACAGGACTTTTGCATGCAAATTCTTGCAAGGCTAAACAGGACTTAATATAGTCCGGAAAAGTAAGTGTTTTACCAATAACTCTGTATATTTATAAAAGTAAAGGTTACTTACAATAGTCAATTGTGTTTGCTCGTCTATCTGGATTTGTACTGGCTCTTCTTTTGGAACTAAAAACGTAACAAACATTTAATTATAGACTTAATATCATCATGTACCTATAGCAGAATTTAAAAATAATTATTTTTCTGTAATTACCTAAAAGTTCCTCTTGGGGATTTATGTGGATCTGCAAATGAAAGCATTTACATAATGAGTAATAGGCCCGTTCATAAATGCCTAAGCATTATTTAGGTACGATCGAGTCCAATCACGGCAGCAAGCAGCAGTAATATCGCAGCATTACATTAGTGATGCAGCAGAGTTATTATGGTGACCAGTTTTTTTTTTACTTTTCCCCTCACTAGGAATTTCTCATGTGTCGTGGGTACGTTTACAAACATAGAAACTCAGATACACAAACACCCAGACCTGGATCAACTACTTGTAGATCATACAAATATTTGTTCCGTGAGGGGATTGAACCCGCGACACGCTGTACAGCAGTCGATCGCTCAGCCACTGCGCGTTATTTTATATTCTCTATAGGTCTATATGAGATTACATTCCGCACTCGGCAATACTGTGCTGTCGAGTTTGGAATCATACCTTGTAGCTGATTGGTTGCTTGTAGATGATGATTGTAGGTATATTTTACACTTTGGATGCTTTAATAAATTATTTTAAACAGCAGTTTTATGCATTTAAGGTGGTGGACATGACCGGAATGATGGCCTTAACTTCTTTAGATCTTTCATTAATGAGAAACACTTCTTGAAAAATTACGTCTTTCTCGTCTTTTGGGTGTTCGTACTCTCCCCTTTCTCCCTCACACACATACTCCCTTATTCACTTATCGCTGCATTCACACTCAATCAATTTAAATTTTGATGCATTCTGAATCTACATCCTACATAGGATTCAAATTAGGAACGCATTAAAATACATGTATTACCTTGTCTGTTGGCGTGCTACTACTGGCAACACCGCCGGGTGTTATTGTTGTACACTTGATCAAAGCTTCGGGATCAACGTCCATTACCTGTATAAGAAATATTGATTGAAAACAAAACATAATTTCAATTTAAAACTGTGCTAGAGAGATCTCTAATGAGTGTTGTGTTGATGACGGTACGATTCCACCAAAATAGCATCCGGCACATTTTTGCGGCAATTCCTTCCTATATTGTGGGTGCGTTTACAAACATAAAAACTCACATAAACAAACACCTAGACGTGAAACAACTACTTGTAGATCATACTCAGCCACAACGTCTACATTGTTTCGTGAACTTTAGCAGTGCAGAGCCTGTAGCCAAACGGCAGGCGACAATCGTTAACGTTCAGCAGTCGCTAAAACATTTTCAACTTTATACCCCATCGCATAAAGTTGAAAATCTAGTAAAGACTGCTGAGCGATAGCGAACGAAACAAACGAAAACGATCTGTAATCTTTGATAGATTTTCAACTTTATGCAATGGGATACCCCATTGCATAAAGTTGAAAATGTATTAGCGACTGCTGAACATTAGCGAATGTCGCTTGCCATTTGGCTATGAGGCCAGGTAATAAGCTGGTATAGCGCTTTTAGCCCCTTTGCCCACTAACAAGACTGTACGTAACGTTTTTACTGAACTGAGAATTTCATCATGCTTGAGTGACTCGACTAAACGTAACCCAGGGAAGACTCATTTGATGATTTTTACACGCCATAATTATATCTATGTAATGTTCCCGGAAAAAAAATACATTAAAATCTTACCTGTGGATTTTGCACCACAACTGAGCTGGGCGTAGCGGGACCTCTTTGCTGACTCTGTTGTCTTTGCGCAACCTATTTGTAATTACGAATATTGAATTAAAATGTTCTAGGACGTTGTATGTCCCTGATCCTACGTGCAAAAGTAATGATAATAGAATGGACTAGGAAAAGAAAATGCAGAAATATCTTTTGAGATTAACCAAAGTAACTGCTTTATAAGTGTTATTGTATATAAATACTGAAATGATATTGCTATACGTAGGTATATTTAAAAAAAAATCGTTTGAAATGAGTTTCATGAAGATTTTTTTTATTATAAAATCCTAAAAATAACCACAATAAATACATGCTCAACAAAAAGCTAGCGTAGTACTCATGCCTTTTCAAACCAGTTGTTTTATTATGTTAGTTTATAAACTAGTGATGCTTGGCATGCCTCTACGTCGCTACAACTGAAACTACACGGCAATGTTGCCATATCAAAAAATACTTTTTTTTTCTTACACAGGCAACTCTACTTCTGCAATAAAGTCAGGTGAGTTTTTCTTCTCTTTTCTTAATGGCTATGATGCGTTTTACACCACAGCCTCATTAGTTCAAAAATACTTCAGCACAATACATGCTAGATCGTATAGCTCAGTAATGAACCATCGAATCTTTGTTATAACATTAAAAACTCAATGTAACATGCAATTGGTTAATTTTTCACTGTTTATTCGTTTTTTATACCTTTGTTCGTGATACGTACGTGACCTGCTTTTGTCTATGTTAAGAAGTAAATGAAGAAAATATAATGAAAAATAAAATTGAACAGAAATAAAGAAAAGGATGAAAAAACATGTGATGAGTTTTATTTTTTTAATGTATTTCTAATACATTAGATGAATTAATTTCTTTAATATATTTGTATTGTGAATAATATGAACACAACAACGACTGAATATAAAAACTAGTCGTCTACTATTTCACTGCACTCTCAATCAAACGGTTTTGCTCAAATCTAATATTTTGCCGCCTCACTGTGTAAAATTGTGCTGAATCAGTCCCGAACATGTGTGCAGGTACTTTTGAACCACCCAATACACAGTGTACTATCGGGTTCAATTAGGAAAGAAGGTTTGCTGACGCCATATTGTGACGTCATGCACGTTTTTTTAACACTTTTAAATAAACAATTACCTTAAGTAAATAACTTAAACAGGGTATACACTATAAAATTGCACAAAGTATTTTATTGCTAAACGTTCTTTTTAAGTGACAATTGACATACGACGTCATTTTTTATCCTTGCCCCACACTAGGAATTTCTCTTGTATTGTGGGTGCGTTTTTCAACCATAGAAACTCACATACACAAACACCCAGACCCAGAACAACTACTTGCAGATCATACAATGTTTGTTCCCTGCGGGGAACGAACCTGCAGCAAGTCAATCACTGCTCCAAACCGACACACCTTCTTTCCTAACAGAACCGTATAGTACTTACGTTGTGACTCACCGAAATTCACGTTTGTATGGTTTTTCACTTTACTACTACATTTTTTATCCATCTCTCACACACGTCACTTTTGTAAGGTTTTTCACTTTAATATTTACATTTATCTATCTCTCTCACACGTCCCTACAACAGTGCTACAATTAATCAGTTAGTATTGTTAGTATGACTTACTTGCGGTGTCGGTAGTGCGGGGCTTACTTTGTGCGCCAACAGGTGCTTGATGAGGGTCGTGCTGGACGGACTGGACTCTAGGGCTTGAGACAGGTGCGGGTGGGACGTTGGGGGCTGCTGCTGGGTCTAGAGGGCGGCATAAATGGGTGGTTTTAATAAAAAATTTATGTGGTTTTTGCAATTTGCTTATCACTGACAAGTTGTAACTTGATCAAAATATGATTCGCGACAATAACAAGTGTAAAAATGATCAAAACATTTGCTCTCACAAAGATTTGGTCAAAAGAAGTTAGATTTCGGAATTTTTACCAACTTTAATTATATTAGATTTAACTAAGATGTGTTTTTATATGGAAGGATGCGTGCTATGACTGCGTGATATGGGTCGTCTTCCTTATTATCGATACATCGCATAGCTCGAGCTGCGCATCTTCCTAGCACAGCTACTTTGCGGCAGCGCATCTTCATAGCACATCTCTCTCGCACCACTACCATAGCATAGCATCAGTGGAAACGGTCACACAGTTTCGTAGCACAGCTTTTACATTCTCGCAGCACAGCTACATAGCACATCTCTGGTGGAAAGGCACCCTTACTGACGGACTAATAAAATTTGCAATTGATTGATGCTGTAAACATGGCTATTATATTTTACTCGTTATTTTTAACCTATTTCAAATCGGTTTCTAGTCGATTAGTGTGATTCTTTTTTTGTTCGATGCAGTATACTCTTGCCATTTGGTCCCATAAAAATTTCATCCAATTTGGGTCAGAACTTTTTAACTTGTGAGCATTATTTTGATTTCCGCTATGTCGATAATATGATGATCTTTATTTTTTGTGTTTGTTACGGGATTACACCACAAAAAAAAGGGGTAAAATAACTTACAAAATAACTTTTCTTTCGGAAGTCGGTGGCAAAAAATAAAAAAAAAACAAAGCCTATTTTACCCTTTTTTGTGCTTGTTTTTGAAGGCGGTCAATTTTTTTAAAGGTTTTATACCTGTACTTGTTGTTGAGGCACAGCGGGTTTCGCTTCTGCTGCTGCCTTGCTCGTTAGCTGCGCCTTCAATATCGGTGACGACGGTCCTAATGAAAAATACAGTAAGGTTCAGAGGGCTCACCACGAGCTCTTAATGTGATCCAGTTCAGGCTGTGGGAAAGAGACAGAGCAATAAAACTCGTCTAGCGCCATCTCTTTCCCACAGTCTAAACTGGATCGCGTTAAGAGCTCGTGGTAAGGCCTCCTCGTTCAGGTGGCCTACCATGACGTCTTTAAGAGAAGTAGTTCCAATGTTGGAACGAGATGCCGCTAGACGACTTGTATAGCTCTGTCTCTTTCCCCACAGTGGAACAACTCTCGCTTTAAGACGTAACGGTAGGCCCCCAGACATCTATTCTCCATTTTATTACATTACTTTTGTACTGCTGCTTTACATGAAATTCAGAGTTATTCAAAAATAAACTTCTGCATTCTGGGCGTTACAAGGGCAGAGCTCCGTTTTAATTTGGACATGGTCCTTTAAGAAATCAACAATGTTATTCACAGAATTTTTAATACAGATATAATATGTTCGCGTTCGATTCGATTTGTGGGCATAGTGTTATTGGTTTTCTTCGTCAGTAATTTCTTAACAACGGAGACTGGATTTGTGCTCGATTAATGGCAATACACTTGTCCCCCATTAGAACTAAAATATAAGTGCGAAATGTGGGTGTACTATCAGGTAAACGTCTGCCAAACCTTTTGGGGTTTTATTCCAAAAATTTCCACTAACAAACCCCAACGAGGAAGGTTTTTTTTCAGATATCCCTACTATTAAATATATTCTGCCTAGTGAGTTCTGAAAAAAAAAGTAACAATCCCTACCAGGTGTTTTTATAATCCAAACTAATATTATAAATGCGAAAGTAACTATGTCTGTCTGTCTGTCTGTCTGTCTGTTACGCTTTCCCGCTTAAACCTCTCAACCGATTTTGATGACATTTGGCACAGACAATCTTTAGACCCTGAGAAAGAACATAGGCTATCAAAACACCACGCGGGCGAAGCCGCGGGCGGAAGATAGTATTAAATAATACCTAATACAGGAGCCTCGACAACGGAGCCCGATGATGACGATATTGTTGATGTTAAAATAATACAATAATTAGAAGGAACAACTGGTGGGGATATTAATTTATGTTCTAGAAATCATCACTAGGCAGAATTTATTTAACAGTGGGGATTTCTGGAAAAAGAGTAACAATATCAGGGGTATTGTTACTCTTTTTCCAGAAAGTGGGGATTTGTCAGTGGGGATTTCAAAATAAACTCTTTTGTGAATTACAGACGAGTTGTTCTGTTAGGGCCAGCTCAGACCGAGACGCGGCGCTGCGCGCACATTTAAATAGAGCTACTCAAAATCTAACTCTATTTCCTACACGAAAAGATACACATTTGAAGTATCGTTGTCACGTCGCGTCTCGGTGTGAACTGACCGTTATACAAACCTGCAGTAGGATTGGTCCTGTTCTGCATATTTCTGGATCTGATACCAATATACGCCTGTTGAGTCTCTCCAGTTGACAATGTTACTGTGTTTGGGCCCACAGTACCACCGAACACCGTCCTATGAAGTGTTAAATTGTATCGTATTTTTTTTTACTCTTCGAAAAACATAGTTTAGTTGATAAATAATGTATACTGTGTCAGGAATGTGTAAAAAAAAAAAAGTAAATGAGGCGTCTGACAGAACCTCAGGAGAGAATGGAAGAAAATGTAATGTCGACCCCAAGTAAAATGGCTTACGGCAGGAATGAATTCTATTGCAATCATTATACTAATTGATTTTTAACGTCAGTGAGCGAACCAATGTTGACCCTTGTACATGAATCTACCCTCCTACCGTCGAAACTAAAAATAATATAACAAAGAGGGAACTTGTTGCATGTTTATAAAAAGTCAAATCAAAAATTACTGAACCCATTAAAAAAAATTGCCCACTAGTAAGCTGTCTCGGCTAAAAAGGCAATATTTTAATACCCCTTGGTATTAAATATTGACGCAATGGGGAACTCCTCAATGACTTTTTTCAGCATGCTATTTGTATATGCATAAAGTTGAAAGTCACCAAATAAAATGTGGGATATGGCTCTTACAGCTTCAAATCTTAATGAAGACTTACCTGACTAGTCTCGGGAAATGCGCAGGCGCAATGACTCCCTTCCTGGACAGTTTGGTGCAGCACGCCACGTACTGGCGATACATATCGTTGGCGTCACAAGCGCTGTTATCATTTGCTGGTAGGACTTCGTAGGCCGAGCGAAGCCAAGCTTGGGCGAAGTGTTCGTTTTCCTGTTGAAGAATTATTTGGACAGATTTTTTTTAAATTTATATTTTAGTTTTCACCTTAATTTGTAGACCAATCTTTCGTCCTTCGAGCCGGATGAATGATTAGGTTCGATGGTGACGTTAGAATAGTGGACTGTAAGACTACAGGTTTAGTGCTACAATTACTTGTGTGTAGCAAAAAAAATGATTGATGTGGTCTGCACGTGGAAGCCGAGTGAGATGGGACATCACCGGCGCTTGCGCAAGCACGAGTTCCAAATTTCCACGCACAATGAGGCGCCGTCAATTTCAGAATGTTTTATAAGATCTACATGAAACAGTTACATCTACTATGCATATTGGCGTCAACATTCATTTCATTTATGCTTTTGATTATACATTTTTAATAAAGCATACTACATACTAACTACGGAAAGTTAATTGGTGAAGAAAAGAATCATCTAAAAGGTTTCGTCAAAAATATTTAGTTTACAAAATAATATATCGAAAGTTAATGAAAGCTAGACAACTTAGCGTGTTTACAGATGACGCAAGCAAACTGCCGTCGGCAACCAAAAGCCACGCGTGCCGTTGAAAGATTATGTGCCGGCGGCATGGCCGGTGGCCTGGACGCCGGGCATGTGTGGATGCGCCATAACGGTTCAATTCAAATCATTTATGATACCTTTTATTATAGAAGAGCGGAGTCTCCTAACACAGACATTTTATGCTTAAAAGGAGGCTCCAATCACTAATCTCTCTTCACAAGTAATTTATATTCTATTTATTAATTTATATACAGAAGCTGTTGGTGTCCCTTTGTTAATAAATAAATAAATAAACAAGTAAATTAATTATCAATTTACTTGTGAATGACATATTTACAAACACACAGGACAAACCTAGTTTAAGTGACAGTGTTAAAAATTGGTAACAAAATTTAATTGAGCCAATAAATGTATTATTATATTATTATTTTATCTGACGGACTATTTCGACTTTTAAGTCATTTTGCCTATTGTGGAAGACGGCGATTACTAATTACTTTCATAGTTTCGTTCTAAGCCTGAAATGCAAAAGAAAATAAACGAAAATGTGTCCCTCACCTTGCTATCACTAACCTGCGCGGTTCGCTGCTGCAGATGTGACTGTTGTATGGTAGAGACGGGTGCCAGTGACGAGACGGCCGTCGTGGACGGAGGGGCCGGCGGAGGAGCGGGGTCCTGGGCCGGCTTGGTGGGGGTCGCGGGCTGGGGGGGGATATGTTACTATGCTGAATATTACGTGAATACACTATGGTTATGTGGCTGCCAAGAAATCTATTAAACAAAGCCGTGGTCGCACGTACTGTGTGTTATACCATGGTAGGTATAAATACAGTACGTGCGACCACGGCTTGAATAATTTTATAACAATGCATTCGTGGACTTATATTTGGATCATTTTCTAAATTTTCATCCTTTAATCGGTCTTTAATAATTTTAACGGACTTCGAAAAAAGGAGAAAGTTCTCAATTCCTCAGAACCTTATCATAATTATGTATATTTCCTGATACCCTTTTGTAACTCACCGCTTGTTGTGGCTGTGCCTGTCGTTCCTGTGCGTCACGTTCCGCTTGTGCTGCGATGGCGCTGGGTCCACTCACTGTCTCCACAACTCGCATGAGAATACAAGCTCGGGGACCGTAGCTTTGAGCCTGTAATTGAAAGACATTGTTGTAGATCTACTAGCAACATAAGCGACTCTTAAATATATGATTATCTGACATCTCAGTTTGATAAGAACACTAGCTTACAACATTTTTATCCTGAAAAGAAGAAACTATGTATTCGAGCAGAGGATTTAAATATTTCAAGTCAGAAACTAATCAGGATGTCAAGTTGTCAAAATATTTATTTAAAAAAAATATACATTGAAAGATAAAATGAAAAGATTACACCGTTTTTTTAACCGTGTATCTTATCGATCACGAACAAAAGTCTGTTTACATATTTATTAACTCTGTTATTACGTAGAGTTCCTCAAAACCCTTCAAATTTTGATGAAAACGAGCATTGTGTTCGTTGTTCACGTTTTCCATGTTTTCGAGAAAATAATAATAGATTTAAAAGTGGAATAAGATGCAAAAAAATATTGTTGACACCTATTCTTTCTGGTTTGGTTTTCTGGTTCAATCTCTAGTAAATAATTTGCAACAGCGCACACACAATTAGATTTTTTTTTAATTTAATTAGTTTGTTGTTTCGATATAGTAACAATGAGGGTTTTCCCGTATGAAGAATCCACTAGATAGCAATACGTAGGCTTGTGGTCTATCTGCTCCGTGATTGGTTAATTTTGACATTTCTGACAATGTCATGTCAAAATTAACCAATCACGGAGCAGATAGACCACAAGCCTACGTATTGCCATCTAGTGGATTCTTCATACGGGAAAACCCTCATTCTGTAACCAGTCTCACAAAACTCACCAACAGTCAACGCATATGACTTGTTACTAAATAGACAATCATATGTGGAAGCTTGTCATTAGCAATTGTCTTGTGCAAGATATTTATAATTGTTATTAGTCTGTAAGCTTACCTTAAAATAAATACATTAAATACCTCTACAGTGACGAGTGACACGAGCGTGTGTATAAGTCCGGGCACCCTGGCGACGGACTCGCTCGCACGGTCGCCCAGTGACGTCAGTGCGTACACGCACTCCAGCGTGCACACTAACACCATTATGTCGCGAAGGGTCAGTAAGGCGCACACGTCGTGGTAAACCTGTCAATATTGTCAATTTTCATTCGGATATGGGACAAAATATTAGGTCCTAAAAATGATTCACTTCCTGAATTCCTAGCCTTCTGCGGGTCCAAAATAGACACTTAGCAATATTTAAAATGATTGGATTCGTGATTTAATTGCCAATGACGTTGCTGGAGATACACCCGCTGTTTGGCTAACTCTCTAGAAAAAGAGAACAAATGGTAGGATTATCTAGCTCTTTGTTGTATGAATCATAGTCTAAAAAAACAAGGTCTGGCACTCCCGCAGTGACACAAGTTGACGTCACTTTCCAGTTGCCACTTAATTGCAACTAAATACGAAATTAAGGAAACATTTTCAAATTTTATTTTGTTTAAAAAATAAATAAAACATTTAAATTGTATTTAGCATAGCAAACGAAACAATTCAATACGTATACCAACAGAATTGTTAAATAAAACCACAGCGTTTTATCGTATTCGCTTAAGTAATAAATGCGCTTAGGGAGTTATAACCATACACTACTGGTAACACAGGAACGGGCTGTGTCATTGTCATGCCGCCATTTTGTCGTGTATCGCTATCCTTGTTTTATGCGTATGCCTGTCTCGCTCAGTGAATGTGTAACCAGCGGCACTCAAACATTTTTATTTGTGAACGTCGAAAAGTTTCTTTGTTATCTTTTATCCTAGGATGGATAAATAATACTTTTTGTCACTGAAAATCTACTACGCTGAGGTAGGGGATGGAAGCCACGTGCAAAAGTTAGCAGTAATGTAATAATTAGGTCAATGTTTTATTAGGTTAAATTTCCCCAAACTGTAAAGTTTGAGAACCAGCAGATAGCGATGATGACGTAGACTTGTGTCACCCACGTGACCACTGTGTTTCGGAGTGCCATACCTGGCGAAGTATATTATTATACCATGGTATGAATGATGTCTTTAGTAAAAAGGAAGTCCATTTGACTTTGGGCTAAGGAAGGTTTAGTCCATATAATTAGTCTATGTATTTCATGGACCATTTCACGATTCCCCATACAAAACTGTGAATAGATGAAATATATTAAGAATTGTAATATGAATTGTGCATATTATGATATTGTTTGCTATAGTTTAAGTAACATAGGATGTTTGTGTATGTGAGTTTCTATGTTTATAAACGCATCCACGACACAGAATAAATACGTAGGGTTGGTAAAAATTAAAAAAAAAAAACAGATTAAAACGGGTACACTGTTTTAACACATACCTTAGATTCCAGCGCTTTAAGCAGAGCGTCTTCATTGACCTCATTCTGAGCCAGCTTATTTAGCAGCTCAAGCGCTGCAAGCACTCTAGCTCGATCCTGAGATACTAATGCCGCTTGAATTGTTGACAGCACGTGACGGGATATCAAACATGTTGCTGGATCCTGTAGACGGAAATATTATTTGTGTTACTTATTTAATATAGATAGAGGGTATTTTTTTATGTATTGTAACAATAATGTAAAACGCCGAAGGCATTACAATGTTTGAAAGTTTTTTTTTACGATAGAGTCAAATATGTTTGTCGCGCCGCAGACCTGTCAAGCAACTGAGTGAAGTGGTGTGTGTGCTCTCATCCTGTGTGGAACATTGTCTTCTCTTTACGTGGTAATTTTATCTCAATAGGCGTGTCCACACAGAGCGAGCAGCGTCGCGAGGCAATTGACGCGCGAGGAAACTGCGTCGCGAGGCTACTTGCTCTGTGTGGACGCGCCTAATGTTTCTCGACCGAGGCCCGAAACAATATACGCGAGCGTCCAGAGTGCGCGCGGCAGACGACTGAGGCGCCTTTGAGCAAAACAAAAACCCGACCATGGATGTCTCGGGCGCTCGGTCGCTCGCCCGCGGCTGCGCGCGCGCTTGTTTCGGCCGAGACACGTCCACATTGACTGAGCTGATTCGTGCGGCAAATGCCTCGCGAGGCTACTCGCTCTGTGTGGACGCACCTAATGAAAAACTAGAATATTTTGTTACCTTGATTATGAGTTCAGCGGATACGTTGCCCAGTGTATCAAGACCTGATTGCCGTAGTGTGCCTACCCAAGAGTTTGCACACAGCAATAAAAACCTGAAAAAATAACAATATTTAACTAACTTCAGAGGTATTGTTGGAGTTTGAACTTTCTAAGATTACCTTGGGCATCACTGACATTGTTGAAGGAAAACATCGTACGGAAACAAGTGGTAAATGATAAACGTAAACGCTCAGTAACTTAATACCCTTCTTCTTAATATTTTTCAACTTAATACCCTAGAAAATAAAGTCTAAAATCTATTGAACACTACTGAGCGTTTACGTTTATCGTTTGCCACTTGTCCAAGGGGGCTGGACTTATTTAATCTTTATAAGTCTCAAAAAAGCCATTCCAGAGGCTTGTGTAATTCCCAGGGGCAGTTAAATTAATTGTGACACCAAAGACATTTCAATCGAAAGAAAAAGAACGATTCTGGGGAGAAAAGTGGCAAAAAAAAACCTTACATTTGGTCTTCTTAAAAAAAAAGAAATGTTCTTAATTCTATATTCTTACCTGATGAGCGTAGTATTCTTTGCTAAATATTGGACGTTTTCATCGTGGAAGGACAGCGATCGCACGATGGAGGCTATCTGTAACACTCGCTGTGTGTAGACGCAGGACGCGCCGCCGGGCAACTCCGGGGCAAACAGTTGGTTCTCGTCTGACAGATCTGTCATCCAATCTTCTAACGACTCCTAGGAAAAAAGATAAAAGAAAAATATTTCAAGAGCAAAGCAAGTTTAAACAAAACAAAAACACAATAAGGATAAGGGCTCAAAAAGTATCGTAAGGGTCATTCCACATGAGGTGCTAAGACAGGAAACCTCCACGTGCGCTCGTGGACTGGAGTTCCCTCTCGGATACGTCCGGGGGGAAGTCCAGTTTTTCGGCCCGGTGCACCCTGGGATGAGGGCAAAAACTCTTCCTTAGGCACTGTGTGCCTAAGGGGTTTCTTTGCCCGTATGCGAATAGCCTGTCGGTTGGACGCTCCAACGCGTGTCCCTCTGAATAGCAGAGGGCATAGCGGCGGAGCGGGCTTGCGGACGGTGAGTAATGGGTAAGCTCGCCGTCCGACCAAGGACCAAGCCCGGGTCGGTGGCGCGTCGTGTTTCACGCGTCACCGACGGGGCCCCTTATGGGGCCAAATGCCTGCTGGGGTCGCGGAATTTTCTTAATCCAGGATACCGTGGCCCCGGAACGTAAAGGGCATCCGAAGGAACACGGGTGGATTTTAGTCAGTCTGACAGTCCCTTCCGCCCCACCCAGGGCGGTAGGACTCATTTGATGATTTTGCCACCCAAAAAAAAAAAGCGTCATTCCACATCGAGACGCGACGCTGCGCGTACAGTTAAATAAAGCAACTCAAAATCTACATAACTTCTACGACGTCTTCTTCTTTGTGGATGTACTCAAATTGCATCCGACCAATACGTAGCTACCCACATAGCTCTGTCATTTGCCTCGTTCAAATCCTGGAAGGTGCAGGTAGTTGTGCAGGATGGACACGAATGGAGGTGACCCAAACTCATTTACTACACGAAAAGATACACATTCCCAGTACAGTCGCGTGACGTCGCGTCGCATCTCGGCGTGAACTGACCTTAACAAAACAATCTACAAACAAAACACAACTCACATCTTCATAAACCTTCTCAGCGACCACTTCTTCTTCGACAGCTGGGTTCAGCAAGCAATCCGTCAACGTATTATAAGCCGCCCTAGCTTGTACGATCAGGTCCGGTTGTTCCACTCCGGGCTGCATGAACTTCGTCTCGTCCGCCAACTCCTTGGCCCCACCCCCTCCCGCGCGGAGGTTCCAGAAATCATCGGGGTAACGACCTCGCGCTTCGTAGTATGAACGGCCGATTGTATCGCGAAGACTTGCTGTGGGTTGCCAAAAGTTAACGGTATTGTCTCTTAACTAACACATCATTTATACAGAAGTATGGAAGACATGCTATGTAGACGCAAAAAGAGCAGGGCTCCTTTTTTACTGAGGCAATATTAAAAAAAGAAGCCCTACCTTTTCAGACACTCAAAAATTTAAACTTGTAGGTCATACAAATATCTGTTCAATACAGAAATCGAACCCAAGTATAAAAGAGAATAGTACGAGATGAATGATTAGAAACTTATCCAAACTAATATTATAAATGCGAAAGTAACTCTGTCTGTCTGTCTGTCTGTTACGCTTTCCCGCTTAAACCTCTCAACCGATTTTGATGAAATTTGGCACAGACAATCTTTAGACCCTGAGAAAGAACATAGGCTATCAAAACACCACGCGGGCGAAGCCGCGGGCGGAAGCTAGTTTTAAATATAAGTGTCGACGTCTATATTATCTAAATTCGCGAATATTTCAAGAACAGTTTCAAAAACTCAGTTTAGTCTTATCTGTTAGAACGGTTACACTAGGGCCACGCTATGCCATTGATTATCGCGTTAATGAACGTTTATCCGAACATTTAAAGACTATTTTCGCAAAAATCAACGGGAAATGCCGTTAGTGTGGCCCGGTTATTATAAAACAATCATTATACGGTCAAAATGTTTTCTAAAAAAATATATATACTCACAATGGTTATAAACCCCAGCGTGCGCCAATAAGAAGTCCAATATATGCGGTGTAGTACTCAACGGCAATCGGTTCGAATGGTCGGCCGCAAGTACAGTACACACGTTGACGGCGAAGTCCTGCTCGTTCGGCATCGGCGATAAGAGCGAGAGGGCCAATCGCTCCGATGCTGCGGCCCCGCGTGGGACAGAGCGCAGCGCCTCACCTGATGCTTAAATGCCGATAAATAATATTGCCTAACGACTTGGAAAGTAATAGAGGCATTGCTAGATAATTGCGTGGCACACTTGCATTCTGAATGCTATTTATTTTGACTATTCAATAACTTTTATTGTATTTTTTACTCTGTCGAGAAGAATATCCATTTCTCAAACACATGACGAATTTTTTTCTTTAAAAATAAAATCGTTGTCCCACACTTGAAAGTCTCCTGCATTGTGTGTGCGACTGTGCGTTCACAAACATTTAAACTCACATACAATCGGCCCCGGAACAACTGCTTGTAGTAGGTCATACAAATAGATATTTATTTAGTGCGAGAACAATGATATTTTAGTAAACAGATATGTTATGAGCGCGCAAAACGTGAAGACCAGAAAATGTCCTACGTGGGACTAATTTGCTAGTCTATGATGCCGACGTGCGGGGGGATTGATGACACGTGGCGCTGTTTTTTTATCTAGCTGTCACTTTTTTTCTTATTGCGTTTTATCAAGCTATCCTTTTTACTTGTAGTGAAATGTGATGTGTGAATAAAAAAGTGTGTATGTGTGCTGCCGCTCGGCGCGGAACAGTTTTTTCTGTTGTTTTGTAAGTGTATAACATATCCGTATAATTAGAATATCATCGTGCGAGAATCAAACCTGCGACACGCAGCACAGCAGTCAATCGGTCAGCCACTACGCCTTCGAACCTACCTAATTTTTCTACTTCAAAGTTCTTCGAAAAGCGAAGTGTGTTTCACAATTGCAATGCATGTTAAAAGTTAATAGCAGAAAAGGTTATTGCTAAAAAACGTGTTGTTTTTTATGTTCTTTTATGAGATCTTAGATATATTATGTAATCCGACATGGTATAGAGTTCCTAGGAAATGTATGTAATTCCTAAAATTGCCCGAAAATTAGTGAAACCAAACCGAACCTCGGGGTGGGCACTAACGTCTACTTTCAAGGGTAACAACTCTTTTTTTTTATCGTGGTAAATCATCAAATGAGCCCTCCCACCCAGAGCAGGGCGGGAGGGACTGTCTGACTAAAATCCACAGTGTCCATCAATAGCCCTTTGCGGTCCAGGGTCACGGTAATTAGATAAGTCCCGAGACCCCGGTATGCTTTGGCCCTCTAGAGCCCCGTCATTATGCTGACACTCTTTGAGGCGCGCGTGGAATACAACGCGACCCGAGCATGGTCCATGGTCGGACAGCGAGTCGCCCATTTCTCGCCGCCCGCATGCCCGCGCCTACGTTGGCTAAAAATCGTCTGCCAACGTCCGTCGCCGTGGGTGTCTACCACTGCGGCTGCTCACACGGCCCGTCTCCTCCTTCGCGAGCATGACTGCTTCGCAGGAGGCGACCGCTTCCCACTCTGTGGCGACAAGTCTCCGCCTATCGCCACCGTGAGGACACGGCGGTGATCTTCCCAAGCGGGGAGGGTATCAACAACTCTTAGGTACTCCGAGGTTCGGTTTGGCTAGGTTCCTTTAAACTCTTTGGTCTACTTGAACACATAACTCCTACCATAACATAGCTTCGGAATTTTATACATTTCCTAGATATCATACCTTTTCGATAACAAATTCAGAAATGTTTTATAGGAAAAACTAAATATTTAATATAAATGACTTCTTTAGCTTGTCTTCTGCGCCATGTTATCGTGTTTTAAAATCGCATAAAATTGTTTAATAACACCAAGGAGGCGTGGTCTAACATTTAGTGTTCTCCGCGACAAACGGATAACATGTTTTGTTACAAAATTAGCGCAGCGGACCCGGCTAATGAGTGAAAAAAGAAAATAAATGGCAAATTATAATGAAACCTAAAAGAATTAGGCCCATCCTACGCAACGCGACGCAAGTCTCCGATACCTCTTAGCCCCTTCGTACACTAGGCGACCGATACCTTACTTTTGGTATTCATTGACGCGTGCTTGTGTCCGAACCTCTATGGGTTTGTATTGCGATAGCCGCTTGGATACCGAAGTCGTAAGGTATCGGAAACTTGAGTCGCCTTGTGTACGAAGGGCCTTACGGCTTTGGAATCCAGGCGACTATTGCAATTCCATAGAGGTTCGTACAAAGGCACGCGTCATTGAATACCAAAATCGTAAGGTATCGGAGACTTGCATCACGTTGTATTTAAAGGGCCTAAAAGAAAATTTTGGATTCTAATTGGTAAGGCGCCATCCATTTATTATGTAAGACGATTTAAAGGGTGGGGATCGTGTCTTTTTATTACTTACAAAGCACTTGAATCACCAAAAAAGAATAATGACTAAATACAAAACAAAACTTTCTAAATTTTTTTCTTTGAATGTTTTTAATCAATTATATGTGTATGTATTTATTTTAGTTGATCCTTATGATGAGATTCCAAAATAATAGTGTGCGGCACATTTATTCGCGCACTCCATTTTTAGTGAATTAAGTCTAGCAATGTGCGCGCACAAATAACGTATCCACTGATACATGTGAGCGCACTAAAGTATACAGGTGTGCGCGAGCAATATCAGAATTTTCGTGCACACTTTGTTCATGTTTGCTCAAGCAAAATGTGAGTCCAACAGAGCAAACATTTGTGCGGTACATGTGAAATCGCATCTTTACAGTAATAGATATAAAAAAAAGAGAGGCCAGATATTTTATTTTCTAAAGCAAAGGAAGGGGTCAAAATTTACAAAAAAAAAATATATTTTACTTAATAAATGTATGGCTTCTAAATAAGGGTATATATCTAAAATAAAAGAGAAGAATAAGCACAGATATCAATGTTTCATGTCGAAACATACCTGATATGTACGTACCCCCTCCATAAGTGGATATGCGCGGCATGGCACTGCCCCGCCCGCGCCGGGGATCTTCATCCATGTCGTTGTCATCATCTCTGCCTGGGGGACCTTTAGCTCGCTCATATCTGTCAAAAAGACATTTTGATTGTAGAAATATGAAATAACAACAAACAGATTTCAATGTTAAGCTTCTTTTTCTTATAGTGTCGATGACAAACTATTTCGACTCTGCCCACAATAGGGTCTTTTACTGCGAGTTTAAGCCAATACTTTACAATATTTGTCTTAATACTAGCTGGTTTACAAAATGTCCCTACGTTAGATGTGCCTTACAGCATAGGCCTCCTCCAACTCTTCCACTGCTTCCTATCTGATGCCACTCTTAGCCAGAGAGGGCCCAGGGTCATTTTTAAGTTAATTAAAGGCTTGAATTCCTGTTATTCTAATGTTAGTCTCGTACAGTAGGCACATGTACGAATTTAGAATTGGTTTTTATTTTTTTTATTTTAACTTCATAACACCAGTCACTACCCGCTTCTAAATAACATTAATGGAATCTTACTTTTCCAAATATGTTCCATATATTCTTCTGAGTAAAGTGGATCCATTAATACATGGATGAGGCAGCCTTAATGGTCGCAGAAATGTCTCCCACGTGTCATTCTGATTTACCTGTTGAAAACATTGATAATTATCAACTTAGATTATGTCCAGATCCTGCAAATAAGCTAAGTTACAGTCCTGACCTAGACTAAGGTCAAGAGCAAACCCATCACAAATAAAAAAAAAAAAAAAAAAAAAAAAGTTAGTATTTTTATCAAGCTACTGACTTATTTGTAAGGGTGGACAAGTGATGCTGTGACTTTTTATTTAATTTTGTTTGCTTGTTTGTTCTGTGCATACCACAATAAGATTTTTTTTTTGTAAAATTATCAAATGAGTCCTCCCACCCAGGGCAGGGCGGGAAGGACTGTCAGACTCGTACTGATTAAAATCCACGGTGTCCTTCAATAGCCCTTAACGTTCTGGGGTCACGGTAATTCGTTAGTCCCGAGACTCCGGCAGGCTTTGGCCCTCTATAGAGGAGCCCCGTCATAATGCTGACACTCTTTGAGGGGCGAACATAGTAGAAAGAATTACTACATTTCTACTATTTTAAATCAAAAATCTTAACACTATGTTGAATACTATGTGAATAGAACTTGGCACTCTGTTATCAGAAATTAATCAGAAAAGTATGTGATCTTTACATGTAAATTATGTGAAATGCAACAATACTTACAACCAAACCAAAGGAGATATCAATGAACTGAAATTAATGAACCCAGTTACTGGGTTGTGGAGGTCAGATAGACAGTCGCTCCATGTAAAATACTGATATTCAGCTGCATCTAGTTTGACTGGAAGCCGACCTCAATATAGTTGGGAAAAGGCTAGGCAGATGATGTTGAACTTACCTTCCCAAGTCCTCCCCGCTGTTGAACTAATGTGTAGAAAAGATACAGATCTATTTCTATGCCATTTACTATAGGAACTTTAGTAGGTAGGCTGAAAAAAAAACAAACAATTATTTTCTAAGGAAAACAAATAAGAATTTATACAAATTGCAATTTGAAGATTTTTACAGTAGACATGGGCTTTTCAATTATTAAAAAGTCTAGAAAATAATGTTGAACTGTTCCAGTTTTTAGGTTAACTGCAGTAAGTGTCCAAATAGGTACAATGGGCAGTTCTTTGGGAAAATGTTAAATTCACTTTAGCTGCACAATTTGTTTCTTAATAAATTAAGTATATGTTACAAGATTTGTACATAAACTACAACCATGTTAAATAAAAAGGCTTAAATTCATCAGTTCATCAATGTATACCTCCATAGGTACCCATTCAATGTACCGTAAATGTGTACTATCAAATGGTGCTGTAAAAACGCTATACTCACTTTTTACTTTCGTTGAACTGCTTCAACTCCTTAATAAAACTCTCTCGGTCTTTATTATAATTGCTAGACTTCGTATTTATTTGTGATTTTGCCATTTTAACAGTATCTCCCAACGGTTTGAAACGCACACTAAGACCACGAAATATTGACACTTATGGTTGGTATCACGCGTTATTAGTGTTTAAAAAAGAACATGCATGTCACATAATTAGCTATTTGATGTATTTTATTTCATAATTATTAAAGAAAACGCAATTTTTCAATTTTGTGAACAGTTTGCTTGGTTTTCTTTGACATTGACAGCAAGCCGGACCGAACGACGCTTGTTTGTTGCCAATGGAAAAATCAATACTGCTGATATTCTCTGTAGCGGATACAATTTTGCCACAGACGATCTTTAAAAAGAGCACTGTTGGTTTTACTGCTTTTTTATCATCCAACATCTCTAAATATTAACATCGTTAACATACAAATTAAACTTTAATACTAAAATATTTAAAATTAGTTTGCAAACATAACATTCAACTTCGGTAATATTCTCGAATAGAGACCACGCAGCAGCAACCGCAGCGTGGGTCGTCCACCTACAAAAAAAAAGGTGTACAAACAAAGGTTGTAAGTGGAAAGGTGTTAGAGCTGCGGTAGCAAAACCATTGAATATTGACATCTTATCCTATGTACAGCTCGGCAAAAAACAGTAGAAAACTGGAAGTCGCTACTGTGTTTTCGCCTGTACCAGCACTTTGAATGATTTTTTTATTTTCTCTTATTACGTTAGGTTTAGGCCACAATAATAAATATAACAAACCTGCGTTCTTTGTTTACTTCAAATATCAAAGATTTTAAAACGTTGTCAGCAAACAAAAAGATTAGTTCCGTTTCAATCCGTTCCTAGCCAAGCTGTAGGTCTAAGCCAGTCTAAGCCAAGGTCTAAGCGGACTGAAATTATTAGCATTCTCCGTAAATGCACAAATCATAAATACATTTTGACGGTGACAGCAAGCAATGACACAATGACACACAATGACAGTTTCTCATATAAACATGCTGAACCCGTGTGAATTCTGTCATTTTAGTGTGATTTTAGGTTATAAAGTGTAAAACAAACCCTGTATTATTTCTTGTATTTGTGGAATAAACTAACAAAATGGTGAAAAAGAAGATAGATAACCGTATTAGGGTAATGATAGAGAATGGCGTTAAGTTGGGACATCGTACTATGATCTTACTTGTGGGGGACAAGAGCAGAGATCAAGTAAGCACATTGTTTTGTTTTTTAATACAACAAATATCCTGGTATAAGGTCTCAAACCAGTTAAACCTTAACTCCTAATTTAAAAGAGAAACGATCCAAAAACAAAGTCTATGTTTATATGTTATTGTAAACTTTTCTACCGCAATGCTTTGTTTGCCTAAGGCCCGGTATCCACCAAAGCGGAGAGGAGATGTGTTTGAATAACCAATCAGATGACTACATCTCCTCTTCGCCTATTGACAGACGCTTATTACCAGAGGTCGGAGTAGGTAGATTGATTTAAGGTCGTTGACGTCAAACGTAGAGGATAATATGGATATGGCTCCTGTCATATATGTAATAATGTGGGTACCTTCAATCTTGTGTAATATTCTTTTATAAAAATATTCGCTAAGTCGAGGGTAGGTTGGCGTTACTTACATCGTTTTGTACTGTGCAAGGCTACTTAGCTCAATAAACGGATTTACTTAGGGCGTGGCCCCATGTCTCCGGCGCGGCGCCGTGCCGAGCTACGGTGCCGAGCTACGGCGCCGCCCGCCGGAGAGCGGCGCGGCGCCGTGCCGAGCTACGGCGCCGCCCGCCGGCGAGCGGCGCGGCGCCGTGCCGCGCTACGGCGTCGTGTACCGGCACGTACCCTATGTTCAGCAAGTGTATCCAAAGATAAAAATTACAGTTTTGATTTGATATGGACCGCGAAAGGCGTATCCTGGTTCTGTTGCTAGTGTATACATATGTATGTATGTAGTCATACGTATGTCTACATCAAAAAAAAAAATCTATGATAAGAATAAATAAGTTAAAATAATTTCTTTTATTTCTTACCTTACGGTGCGTACAGACTATGTAACATAACATGTTATATAACTGTAATTTTTATCTTTGGATACACTTGCTGAACATAGGGTACGTGCCGGTACACGACGCCGAAGCGCGGCGCGGAGCCGTGGCTCGGCACGGCGCCGCGCCGCTCGCCGGCGGGCGGCGCCGTAACTCGGCACGGCGCCGCGCCGCGCGCCGGCGGGCGGCGCCGTAGCCCGGCACGGCGCCGCGCCGCCGCACGGCGCACGGCGCCGCGCCGGAGACATGGGGCCAGGCCCTTTAATCACGGTGTTTTAATGGACATAATAGTGGCGACGAGTGTAAATTGAGAACTATGGAGCGTAAATTAGTGAAATTTCATGAGTTCAATGTGAAAACAGACAATTGGGACAGTTACATAACTCGACTCAATTACTGCTTTGAAGCCAGTGGAATCGTCCTCGATTCGGTTAAAAAAGCTAACTTTTTTACGATATGTGGTGCTCAAACTTTCGATACTGTTCTGGCTTTAATTACTCCAAAAAAATCAAGTGAAGTGACTTTTCCGGAAGTTATAGATGTTTTGACCAAACATTATAGCCCAAAACCAAATGAAATATCAATGTCATACAAATTTTATCATCGTGATCAAGCAAAGGACGAGACAGCAATGGATTATATCGCTCAATTAAGAAAAATTAGTACCAACTGTAATTTTCCAAATCTGGAACGCATGCTGCGGGACAGATTAGTGTGTGGCATGAGCGATCACAAACTGCAGTACGAGCTGTTGAAGAAAGACAATCTAGAGTACAAGGACGTCGTTGACGCCATGGTGTCCGCTGAGTCCGCGGGGAGGGACGCGCGCATGATGCAGCACGCCGAGCAAGCGACCACGCCGGCACGTGGCGATACCGCCGCGCCGTGTGCGCTGCCCCCGCCTGAGCCGATGGATGTCAACGCGTTGAAAACCAAAACAAATGTTCGTCTTTGCTACAGATGTGGAGATCGTCACGGTGGTGAATGCCGTTTCATCAATTCTGTTTGTCATTTTTGCAAGATAAAGGGTCATATTGAGAAAATCTGCACTTCTAAAAAGAAAAGTACCTCAGGGACGTTAAACCACGCTGAAGTTGTGCAGTCTGACGTGCAGCTGAATGGAATTTACAACGTAGAGGGCGCGAACACGCGTGTGCCTGCCTACAAGCTACGCGTGTTGCTGAATGACGTGCCTGTGGACATGGAAGTGGACTCGGGCGCCGCCTTCTCACTGGTTAACGAGCGCACGTGGGCACGCCTAAAGCCGCGCAACGCCGCGCCGCGTCCTATGAACACTCGGCTGCGCACCTGGAACGACTCACAGGTTTCGGTCATTGGACAAGCGACAGTCTCGGTTATGTATAAGGACATTAAAACTTATTTAAATGTAATAGTGGCTAGAGGTTCAGGGCCAAATTTAATTGGACGTGATTGGTTTGAGCCCCTCGAAATTTCTATAAAGTTTAATAACATTTTAGATATTGAATTGTCAGCAACGAATGCATTATTAACCAAGTATGGGGAGGTTTTCAAGGACGAACTCGGTACTTACCGTGGAGACCCCGTAGCGATTCATTTGAAACCGAACGCAACACCTAAGTTTTTGAAAGCTAGGCCGGTACCGTTCGCTATTAAAGCTAGGGTTGAACAAGAGATAGATCGATTGGTAGGCGAAAATGTTTTGCGACCCGTGTCATATTCAGAATGGGCCACCCCGGTAGTCCCAATAATAAAAAAGAACGGTGCGGTCCGTCTGTGCGGCGATTATCGTAGTACGGTGAATCAGGCTACTGAAACCGATACTTACCCAATGCCTACAGCTAGTGAAATTTTCGCAATTATATCTGGGGGAGTATTTTATACGACATTAGACCTTGATCGCGCATATACACAAGTGGTCGTTACGGACGACACGTCTCGCCTTTTAACATTAAACACGTGCAAAGGCCTGTATACTGTACATAGGCTAGCATTCGGCGTGAAAGCATGCCCCGGCATTTTTCAACGGCTCATGACAGCGTTGCTGGCGGGTGTGCCTGGTGTGGCTGTGCTGATTGATGACGTCATTGTCAGCGGCCGTACCATGGCGGAGATGACGCAGCGTCTAGATATGGTATTAGGACGTATTGAGAAAGCGGGTTTACGTCTCAATAAAGACAAATGCAAGTTCGCGAAGGAGCGAGTGGAATTTTTGGGTTTTGTCATCGATGCCGACGGGATTCACCCAGCATCAAGTAAAGTTGAGTCCATACTCAACACACCAGAACCTAAAAATGTCCAACAGTTACAAGCATTTCTTGGTCTATACAACTTTTATGAGAGGTTCGTAGCTCATAAGGCCACGATATTAGAGCCTTTACATAGATTGCTCGACAAATCGCAGAAATGGGTGTGGACTGACCGAGAGCAGGCCAGTTTCAATACTGCTAAGCGTTTACTATCTTCTGATCTGACACTAGTGCACTATGACCTAAACAAGCCACTGGTCCTTACCTGCGATAGTTCAGAATACGGAGCGGGAGCTGTCTTGTCCCACATCATGAAGGACGGACATGAGCGTCCTATTGCCATGGGATCTAGGACATTACATACGCACGAGCGTCGCTACTCGCAACTTGACAAAGAAGCAACCGCTATAATGTTTGGCATAAATAAATTCCAGAATTACTTGATGGGTAGGTCTTTTACGATAGTCACTGACCATAAACCATTGTTAGGCATTTTCGACCCCAAGAGGCCCATACCTCATGTTTTATCACCTCGTTTGACACGAATAGCTTTGATACTAACTTCTTATAGTTATGGCATTATACATAAACCAGGAACACAGATAGGTCATGCTGATGGACTGAGTCGCTGGCCACAGCCTGTTCCTGAACAAGCTGAACCACAGCTCTGTGACATACTGCTGATGGCAGAGGCCTCTGATGACTTTCCGATCAATGTAGATAAAATAGCACATGCTACAAAACAGGACAATGTTCTAAATCGAGTTAGTCATCACATTCTATGCGGTTGGCCGGCCAAAGTATCAGAAGATCAGCTACGTCCATACTGGCTACATCGGGCTGAGTTGTCGTTGCATGAGGATTGCATCCTCCTAGGCTGCCGCGTAGTAGTGCCGCCGAGGCTTCGTGAAGCAGTTCTACGTGCTCTTCACAAAACGCACAGTGGCATTGTTCAAACTAAATCGCTCGACAGAAGTTATGT
This sequence comes from Agrotis clavis, assembly GCA_954870645.1. Lineage (NCBI taxonomy): Eukaryota > Metazoa > Arthropoda > Insecta > Lepidoptera > Noctuidae > Agrotis > Agrotis clavis. The sequence goes on from OX940925.1 coordinate 10,497,374, forward strand.
TTGGTGGCCACGGTTAAATGACGACATTGAGACTTTGGTAAAAACTTGCAATCAATGTTCTGAAAACCGGCATATGCCACCAAAAACTAGTTACGAGTGGGTGATGCCAGTGAAGCCTTGGTCTAGGTTAAATATAGATTTTGCGGGACCTTTCCAAAATAAAACTTTTTTGATAATTGTTGACGCATATTCGAAATGGCCCGAAGTCTTCATTGTCAATAATATGACTTCAGCCACCGTCATTAGGCACTTGAGAATGATTTTCTCTATCCATGGACTGTGTGAGACACTAGTATCGGACAACGGTACTCCTTTTGTTTCTTCTGAGATGAAGACATTCCTAGAAGCTAACAAGATTAAACACATTACGTCTGCACCTTTTCACCCATCCACGAATGGCTTGGCAGAACGTATGGTGCAGACAGTTAAAGATAAACTACGGAAAATGGACGGTATGGCCTGGGATGTTAAAATTCCAACCATGCTTTTAGGACTTAGGGCAACTCCATGTGCGGCTACTAACAAAAGTCCAGCAGAGCTTTTGTTTAACAGACGGATCCGCACATTGCTAGACACTATTAATCCACATGATCAAACACGTAAGAAAAGGGAAAGCCAAATCTTAAGAAATAGTCAAAAGAAAAATAGACAGACAGACGTAGGGCAGAAGGTTATGTACAGGAATTTTAGTAGTGGATCTCGCTGGTTACCAGGTACTGTAGTAAGCAAAGATGGTCCAGCCAGTTATCGAGTCGAAACGGGAGATGGAATGGTAGTCAGTAGGCATATTGATCAGTTAGTTAAACAACATAATGTACCAGATTCAGAAAAGCAGACTACTAATGAAGAATTAGGACAGACTGAAGAAAGGAACACGGTAGAGCAAAGTTATGGGGAAGGACAACATCAGGAAAGGCATCAGTTTGAATCGGATATACCGGAGGGTGAAGAAATCATAGAAATACCTAGCGCAGACAAATGGGCTGAAATGTTAGGTATTCCATTAGAGTCAGAACCTAGTTTTTCAGGCGGCAAAATTAAAAATAAACTTGCTTTCCATGGAAAAACTCCCTATACCAGGCCAGCTCCAAATTGTGAATTTATGTTGTAGTTAAAATATATAATCATTGTAATGTATTAAATAATTGTTGTAATGTTAAGATTCATTGATATACGGTATGTCAGTTTTGTACTATATTATTAAGTTTATGTTTTCATTTTATTATTATGTTTCACATACTTGGGGGAAAGGTATGTCATATATGTAATAATGTGGGTACCTTCAATCTTGTGTAATATTCTTTTATAAAAATATTCGCTAAGTCGAGGGTAGGTTGGCGTTACTTACATCGTTTTGTACTGTGCAAGGCTACTTAGCTCAATAAACGGATTTACTTAAATCACGGTGTTTTAATGGACATAATAGCTCCTAAATACCGGAACTTCATATTTATTGTGATGTTTGTTCCGGAATTTTGAAATTAGCACGAATTTGTATTTAAGGTGAAAAACGTATTAATAATATCAATCTACGCTGCCAGTGTTAGCTAATGGTGAAAGGAATAAATTGTTCAGTGATCAATCATTCACATAATAAACGTTTTTGTTAGCCTATCTGTATGTTTTTTTATTTTATTCCATCATTCCGGAACATTTTCCGGTACTTCCCGCACATTATGGATAAAATGGCATGTCCATATTATAATATCTTGACATAAGTACATAAAATCAATCTACCTACTCCGACCTCTGCTTATTACAGACATCTGATTGGATATTCAAACACATCTCCTCTCCTCTCCGCTTTGGTGGATACCGGGCCTAAAACTGTCCCTGGAGTCGCATCTGTCTCTGTGACAAAATACATTAAAATTCCTGCGGTTTACATGTAAAAAAGAAAAAAATACCACTTGCACATTTTGAGTTAGGATTAGTTCTTCCTAAACATATAAAACAAGAACTATGGTCCTTTACTATAGGCCTCATTAATAAGCTCTGTATAGTCCAACGAGCTATGAAGATATGGAGAGGGCTATGCTCGAAGTCTCTCTGCACAATCGACTCAGACATGAGGAGATTTGTAGACGAACCAAAGTTACCGACATAAGCCCAACGAATTAGCAAGTTGAAATGGCAGTGGGCAGGCCATATAGCACGCAGAACTGATGACCGATGGGGCCATAAGGTTCTTGAATGGACATCACGCACCCGCAAGTGCAGTGTAGGACGTCCACCCACTAGGCGGCTTACAACCCGTCCTACTGGAATCTAAAGGGGAGGCCTATGTTCAGCAGTGGACAACTTACGGTTGATATAATGATGATGATGATGAAATATATAAATATATTGAAATGAGTGTACTTATTTTATTCCAAAATTTAATCATCTGTTTACTTTCAGGTGCCAATTTTATATGACATGCTTGTAAAATCTACTGTTAAGGCCAGGCCAACAGTTCTATGGTGCTATAAGAATAAAGATGAAGCCATCAGCAAGTGAGTTTAAATAATTCTACATGATTTTCCAAACCACAAGTAGAACTTCCAGACCAAAGTAAAACTTTCAGTGCCAACTACCAACTTGACTTACAGAGGAGTGGTTCACTCTAGGTTTCAATAAACAGGCCTAGTTAACCAGTAATTTTTGAGGGTTGTTGAAGTCGTAACATAATTGTAACCAGAAACTTTATCATACACGGAAGCCGATGGTGAACCTTTCAAAAAAAAAAAACAAAGAAGATTGAAGAGAAAAAAATAAAAAAACCACACATTTTAATAACATTTTTGCTTTTAAAAAATTTGTTTTGTGTAATTTTTCTAAAATAAATTTACACTTTTTATACTTTATTCCAGTCATGGCCGTAAACGAGCAAAGAAGATAGCTGCCGGCAAACTAGAAGTGTCAGAAGAATCTCTATTTGATGCATTCAGAGTGGCAACTACAATACATGGACGCTATTACTCTGAGAGTCACACAATGCTTGGTCAGACATATGGAATGTGTGTGTTACAGGTAATGTGATATTCACGTTCGTTTTGTTCTTAAAACAATAATTTAAGAGCTAATAATGGACTATTTTCTTTCAAAAATTATCATAGTATCAAAATAGCTCAATGAATGTCTATCTGTAGGTCTACCTACAGATAGACATTCATTGTGACACACTCTAGCGTGTGTTAATGATATTTTATAGTTGTCTCTGCTCATATAATTTTGCAATTCCAGTGACCCAATGAAACTAAAAAAAATATTTTTAAATGTTCTTTTTAACCAGGATTTCGAAGCGCTGACCCCTAACTTGATGGCTCGGACAGTAGAAACTGTAGAAGGTGGAGGCCTGATTGTGTTCCTACTCAAATCCATGGACTCCTTGAGACAGTTACATTCTATTACTATGGATGTTCACTCCAGGTATGATTTGATTTTTTTTTATGGATTATCCTTGCTAGACTATGCTGTGCCTGAGCATGGATGAGGCCTGGATTCAAAACTTCACAAATATTATAGAGGCTATATTAGAACTGCTCATAAAACTTGCATATAAAATGTTTCAATGCTTCTCGTCTGTCTCTCGCTTGGGGCTCGGCTCCTGCCCGGTTTAGCCTTGCACAATTCATACCTAAAGTCTACAAGTACACATTTGTTAAAGTCCGTTCACAGAACAGGAGGAATTTCGTACATTGACCTATTATTACCTGTCTCTGTCGCTACCGCGTAAATATAATGAGTCTCGCTTGCACAGATGTAATGGCCGCCATCTGTGCAAGCGACACTCATTATACACTATCCAACATCAAAAACCACCAGTGACATCCTGTTTTATGACCAGACTTTATACATGATCGTACGGTGCGTGTATAGTTATTAGTAAAAGAAGTATGACACGTTAAGTCAAAATAAAAGACTAGCAAAACACCAATATTTTACACTCGAGAGCAATGAATCCGGGTCACTTAAAGAATGTTAAAAATCTCGGAAACTAAAAATGATAGGTTAATGCAATAAATTGTATTTTAATAGACAATGTAATACTCCTTAAATGAAAGTAAAAAAAATATGAGCCACCATACATTTTATTAACACAAAATTACATAAAGAAAAAAACTGCTGATCTCTCCTTAAAACAAAAATAGGAAACATGAAATTTTTGAACTTTATTACGATTTTCTTGAATTTTAATACTTCGTATTGCCTCCTCTTGCTTCCATTACTGCGTTTACGCGGTTTGGCATGCTGTACACCAAGTTCCTTATACGATTTTGGGGAATATTCTCCCATTCCTCTGTGAGAGCAATTTTGAGCTCACGAAGCGTGATTGGGGGAGGGTTTCGTTGTTTTACGCATCTGCCTAGCTCGTCCCAAGCATGCTCGATCGGGTTGATATCCGGGCTGCGCGCTGGCCACTCCATACGAGTAATGTTCATCTCTTGAAGGTAGTCATTCACAATCCTACCTGTATGAGGTCGGGCATTGTCATGCATAAATATAGCATCCTCACCTTAATTGACCATAAATGGACCAACGTGATCATTGAGGATTTCTTCCACATATCTTACGCTAGTTAAAGAGGCGTTTTCTATGATCACCAGTTCTGTGCGACTTTCAGAAGAAATTCCGGCCCACACAAGTACAGACCCACCACCGTAGGCTACTTTTTCTTCGATGCATGCTTGCTTGAATCTTTCCCCTGGTCTTCGATACACTCTGTGTCTTCCATCGTGCTTGTAGAGCATAAATTTTGATTCGTCGGAGAACATAACTTTTGACCAATCTTCAATACTCCAATTTACGTGGCTCTGGGCATATCTTAGTCTTGAAATACGATGCCCACGCTCCAGTTTAGGGCCGTTTGCAGGTCTAAGGGGTTTTAAGTTAGATTCAGCAAGCCGACGTCTTACTGTCCATGCACTTGGGTTACTTCCTCCGAGGCGTCGAAACTGATTGGTGAGTTCAGTTCCTGTGAGAAAGCGATTTCGAAGCATGGTGTTCACCAAGTATCGGTCTTCTCGTGCTGTGGTACACCTGGTTCTGCCCGTTCCTGGTCTGCGTAGGTTAGAACCAGTTTCTTCGTAACGTCGGAGAACACTTTGTACTGTTGACAGCGACACACCGACAGTCCTGGCTGTATCGCGCTGACTCCGGCCGGTGTCCAGCATTGTAAGTATTCTGGTGCATTCTTCAGGCGTAAGCGACATAATTTCAGCTTGAATAATGAATATAGAGCACTATCAACATGGTTTATGTACCCACATAAATGACAGATTACAAACAAAAGCAAAACCAAATGCTGTAATTTCGTAGTTCCATCTTCGAAAATGGCCCTTTTTCAAATTTGATTTTTTTATGATATAACTTTACAATAACTAAGAAGTTTTAATACCTTCATTTAAGGAGTATTACATTGTCTATTAAATACAATTTATTGCATTAACCTAGCATTTTTAGTTTCCGAGATTTTTAGGATTCTTTAAGTGACCCGGATTCATTGCTCTCGAGTGTAGTTTAATTTTTCATTTTCGACACACAGTTAACATAATAGTATAAAGTCTTGCGATTTCTTATAGGTTTTTTTTAAATTTACTCCCATAGAATTTTATTATACATAGTCTAAACATATTATTTACAGGTTCAAAACCGAGGCTTATGATACAGTAGTGAATCGTTTCAACGAGAGGTTCCTACTGTCATTAGCGGACAACCCTCGTTGCTTGGTGCTGGATGACTCACTCACTGTCTTGCCCATATCGTCCAAGACTGCACAAGTAGAGCCGGTTGATGTAGTACCTGAGGTAAAGATAAACAAAAAATAATAACCAGAAAAACAGTTTTTATTAAGCGATAGGTTCTATGTCGGGGCCCCCCTTAAGAGGGCCAATGTCTGCCGGGTTCGCGAGACTTATCAAATTACCGTGACCTTGGAACGTAAAGGGCTATTGAAGGACACCGTGGATTTTAGTCAGTACGAATCTGACAGTCCCTCCCGCCCTGCCCTGGGTAGGAGTATTCATTTGATGATTTTACCACATAAAAAAAATCGATATGTTCTCAATTGATTCTTTTTTTAAAAACGTTGCCCCACACTAGGAATCTCTCCTGTGTCGTGGGTTTGTTTACAAAGATAGAAACTCACGTACAGTCACGAGCAATAACATGTATACACTTAACAAAATTCAAACGCAATTTACTCGTAAAATACTGGTTTCCACTTTGAAATAAGACCTATTTCGTAATAGTATGACTTCCAAAATAGAAGTCTATTGAAAAGGCAAAAGTTTAATCAATATGGTAGCAGAAAATCGCTTTTGAGTTTTGAATACTGCTTAGTGTATACATACTATAGCTCGTGACTGTACACAAACACCTTGACCGGGAATAGCTACTTGCAGATCATACAAATATTTGTTCCGTGCGGGGATCAAACCCGCGACACGCTGCGTAGTGGTCGATCGCTCAACCACTGCGCCAAGCGTGTCGATCGTCTGATTATTTTAGAATTAAAAAACTTAATGGTCTGTTAAGGCTAGATCGTAATTAATTCAGACATTGTGAGGGTCCGGGTTGTTTTTAATAATCATCTGCCTAGCCTTTTCCCAATTTTATTGGGGTCGGCTTACCGTTAAACCAGATGCAGCTGAATATCAGTATTTTACATGGAACGACTCCCTATCGGACCTCCAGAACCCAGTAATTGGGTAATAAGATATCCCATGGTAAGACTAGTTGTCAGACTTTAGAGCTTCTGACTAATACAAATGACTGTCAAAGATCTACAAATGACAGCTTTTCCTAATTCATCATCATCATCAGCCTATAATGTTCCCACTGCTGGGACACAGGCCTCCTCTGCGTGAGAGGGAGTGGGCCATAATCCACCACGCGGGCCCAGTGCGGATTGGTAGATGTCACATGTCTTCGAATTTTTGGTTCTAGGACATGCCGGTTTCCTCACGATGTTTTCCTTCACCGTTTTGAGAGCAGCTGGTGATGAAATAAATTACACAAAGTAATGCGCCTGGCGGGGTTCGAACCCACGACCTACAACTCGTAAGTCGGGACCGATACCACTGGGCCACCACTGCTTCCTAATTGAAAAGCTAAAAATAAAAATTATTTGTTTCAGCGCGTGAACCCAAAACTGACAGAACTGATATCATCGTTATCAGATTCTCCGCCGGCGGGTCCGCTGGTCGCGTTGTGTCGCACGTACGACCAAGCGACCGCGCTCGTTGCGCTCATCAATACACTTGCTGACAAACAGTCTAGGTAAGTACACTTTTTCAGCCTTCTGATAAAGAATAAGTTTTTTTTTTTTATGTTCGCTGCTTTCGCGTCTTGTTGGAAAATCAACAAAACACGTCGAATTTTTTATGTGTGATTAGAAAAACTAAACATCTAAAAAAAACTGGTCGCGAAACTCCAAACGTTAAACCGCGACTCTGGAGGTCTAATCTGCAAGCACGAAGCCCGTATTTACGGGCGATTCGACTAAGAGCCCGTATAAGGATGAATGGTATTACGATTTGACAGCTCCTTAGAGTCCGAGCCACCACTCATGACCTGCGGAAAATTCGTGATACTACAATTTTTTTTAATGCAATTTGACGTAATGACATAGACACTAGCGCCTCATCAATAGGACTTCATTGTGGCGTGGTCTCCAAGTATTGTCCGTCGGCAAAGATTTTGACGTTACTTACGTTCGTACATCCGTATCCGTACCCGTGTCTTCGTTAAAGGACTTAGAAAGTAGACCGCCTGGAACGTAAAGAGCTATTGAAGGATCACGGTGGATTATGGTCAGTACGAGTTTGACAGTCCCTCCCGCTCCACCCAGGGCTCCTTTGATGATGAAAAAAAAACAAACACAAACTTTTCAAAAAAAAAAAAACAGAAACATTAAAAATAATTTATGTACAAAATCGTTTTAAAAGAAATTACAAAACCTTTTTTTTTTCCTCAGACCACCTCACTGCCTCACCGCAGCCCGTGGTCGAGGCAAGTCAGCTACCTTGGGCCTGTCAATCGCCGCAGCCGTGGCTCTTGGCTACGTCAACATATACGTCACCTCCCCCCATCCAGAGAACTTGATCACATTGTTCGAGTTCCTCCTCAAAGGACTCGACGCGTGTCTGTATCAAGAACATATTGACTACAACATCGTGAGGTCCACTAATCCAGACTTTAAGAAGGCGATCGTAAGGGTCAATATTGCGAGGAATTCGAGGCAGACTGTGCAGGTAAATATTTGTTTTAATATATTCTAATAGCTCTTTATTAGGAGCACTTACTAGTAAACATCGAAACAACGTATTACCGCGAAATACGAAGTGAATCTAATTATTGCTAACATAAATAAAGCGAAAATATTCAGCCATTGCCAGCTATAATAATCATGTTTGGATGGTACCCATCCAATGCGTAGTTTTATTTTTATTTGGAATTAACTAAATGTCCGATTTTGGGAGGTTATCAAAAACACGTTTAAAATCCAAATAACCCATTATCGGTCATACAGAACCCTCATAGGTTCAAATTGTTGCATTTTGTTCCTTATAACGGTTATACGTCGAATTAGAAGTTACCTTGTATACCTGCACCAGTTTTCAAACTTATGACCATAGATCGGAATAGGTAGGGCTATAGGTAGGTTCATTGACCGCAAACATTGATGTAAATATGGATATTCCACCGGATCGAGACGCGTAATATGGAATGTAAACAAAAGAAAAGCATTGCAGGGTGATTCTGTCGCTAGAGTGACGCGCCTGTTTCAGTCTTTTTCTGCCCGACTGGAATTTAATTCTTTACCAACAGTAACTTGTTGCCTCATTCCAAATCCCGGGACTCGGGGAATATCCATATTATTCTTACCTATGGCAAGTACGTTAAAGCTACCTATTCCGATCTATGCTGCGTATGATCAATTTATATACTTTCAGCGCGGTTAATAAACACATAATTTTATAATGAAAATGCAAAGGGGTGGGATCCTGGTGTCCTGAAACACAGGCCACGAGCCTAGCTTAGGCACCAGTCTCCCACAATATATACTGTCTGAATTGTGTCTTTGTAGAATCTGAACAATGTCAAATGATTTATGTATATTGTGGTGAGAAAATAAATTTGATTTGATTGATTGATTGATATGCTTATACCTCTTACACCTCTTCACATTGTCACAGAACATTATTAATTCTTCTAGTACATAACCCCTGACGACCACTCGCTCCTATCAGCGGCCGACCTGGTGCTAGTGGACGAGGCAGCGGCTATTCCTTTGGTGCACGTATCAGCTGCCGCACAAAAGGCCCCGCTAGCACTTCTGTCGTCCACCGTGTCGGGGTACGAAGGCACAGGCCGGGCGCTGTCGCTTAAACTGTTCGCTCAGCTTCAAACGCAACACAATGCACCGCCTCCGGTGAGTATAAGCGCCACTGTATACGGTAAGAAATCTCTGTCAGAAAAATTCTGACAGTCGTCGGAAGGCACTCGTTGCATTGTAGGCATTTTGTATCAGATATCGCACACTGTATGAAAAGTTCTGACGGATCGTTGGCTTCTGATGCTTGCTGGACGGCGCTCAATGCCTACATTTTCGCTCAATACAGAATTTTTCGAACAAAATTTGTTATTGTCTGTGGTCGCGCTAATAGTGATAATGTTCTCCTGAATGAATATTGGCCATGTAAGGGCGCTCCCTCACCGCGAGCATTCACCTGTAATGTAACGTTACAAATTCAAACATTTGTAGACAATAGAGCATCAAATTGCGCACTTTTATGTTACATTACAGGGAAATGTTCGCGGTGAGGGAGCGCCTTATCGAAAATATGACGAGCATACAGACTTATTTTTGTGCACATTTGTGTTTAATTTTATTAATTTGATTAATCAATTACAAGCAGACAACAGACTATACCCAAATAGGCTAGCTACATGGAAACATCAAGATATTGCAAATCTCTTTAGTCCTTCACAGTTCACATTTTTTTAAAGGATGAATATTGTCAAATTAACACACATTAAAACTTGTTAGAGTAACCATAGCATGACGTATTGTAAATTTGAAAAGTGACGCATCACGTATTACAAACAATTTTAGAGGCAGTGTTTCAGGCACGTTGAAAACTTGTGAAACACTTCTTCAATTACTTTAGGTTATCAAAAACTAGGACACGTTTTAAAAACTTATTTCTCTTCTACAGATAAAACTAGAAGAGCCAATCCGTTACCGCTCGGGTGACCCCATAGAGTCGTGGTTGAACTCCCTCCTGTGCCTGGAGCCCCCGCCCCCCGCCGCGGGCGCGGGCGCCCCGCCCCCCGCCGCCTGCGACCTGTACAGGGTCAACAGGGACGCTCTCTTCTGCTACCACAAAGCGGCTGAAGCTTTTCTTCATAGACTGGTGGCTATTTATGTGGCTAGTCATTATAAGGTAAATTCCATATTTACTGACTATCGTTTTATTTTTACACTAGCTGCTGCCCGCGACGTCGTCTGCGTTAATGCGTTGAAGAAATAAAGGTTCACTGTTCGTTCCCCGTAGGTGATAATATGTAGCCTATATGTTGACCCGACTTCTTAATAATATTCGTGCCAGAAGTAAATCCGTTCAGTATTTGAGTTTATCCCGGACATACCTACATACAGACAAACAGACAAAAAAAAGACGGTTTTTTCAATATTACGAACAGACACCAATTTAATTTATATGTATAGATATCGTCACATCGATATCTATACATCTTAATAATAATATATCTTAGTAATATGTCGTCTTTTGGAAAGAGTTTCGCTGGGCCCTATCTGAAAGCCAGCGCTGTGACTTTTTTTCTAAATGTCACAGTTCATGCTGAGATCATCCTTTTAGCCTCGTACAGCACTAAAATTGGTTGTTTTATTTTAATTGCTTTGTAATTAGAGTTTCTTTTATTTAATTTTTACACCTTTGTTTTTAATTTTATGTTGTTGTTCTGTCCTGTTGAGTCCAATAAAACTTTTTCTTTCTTCTTTCATGAACAGAACAGTCCGAACGACATCCAGTTGCTAGCGGACGCCCCGGCACACTGCCTGTTCGTGCTGCTGGCTCCCACGCCGCCCAACAGCACGGCCATGCCGGAGATACTGTGCGTCATACAGATGTGTCTCGAGGGCAACATATCTGACAAGTTAGTATTGCTCTTAAGAGCGCGTATTCTGAAAGTTGGCAACGTCGCAAATAGTTGTTAAATATTAACAAGTTTTAATTAACTTGGCAATCTTACTGTATAATAATAATATAATAATATTCCACAACTATCACACAACGCCATCTAGTCCCAAGCTAAGCAGAGCTTGTGTTATGGGTACTAGACAACTGATAAACATACTTATGTATTTCTAAATACACACATCAAAAGTGTCTAGGGATCAAGCATTTTTATGCGGATTTCTTGAGATTGAGATGTGGCTTTGTAATAAATTTATGATTTTATAAATTTATATGGATCCTTTTTGGTGCATTTCATAATTTGAATCAGGAACTGTAAATCAAATTCGAGTAAAAGATGAAAATCAGCTGTCAATATTTTCCCTATAAAAACATACAACGCATTGAAGACATTATTAGTGCTACTGTTTCCCTACTACTGATTAAAACCAACGTTATTATGGAGCGGCGACGTCATTTAAGCAGGGAAGAAATGCTCAGAGCCGTGGGAATGATAGAAGCTGGTTCCCGGCAACGTACTGTGGCTTTAGCTCTGAATACAAGTCAGAGTGTTATCAGTCGACTTTGGACACGTTACCGAAGCACTGGTACCGTGGCTGAGCGCCATGGAGGACGGTATCGCTGCACCACACGGAGACAAGACCGATACATTCAAATCTTAACTCGAAGAGCTCCAACAATAACCGCCATGATGTTAGCCGTGAGGCTTCATCACTCTTCAGGGAACTTAATTAGCGACCAAACAGTCAGAAACCGCTTGCAAGAAGTGAACCTTCATTCCCGAAGACCGCTACGGGTACCACCTATAGCAATGCACAATCGTAGGATTCGATATCAATGGGCTCTTGAACACAGAAATTGGGCAGAAGAACAATGGCGTTTCGTGTGCTTTTCTGATGAGTCTCGTTTTGGTATGAGACCGGATACAAGACGTATACGACACTGGAGAACCCCTGGACGCCAACAGCGATTAAAATCCTGCCAGGAAGTCCATCCTTATAGTGGTGGAACCATCATGGTATGGGCGGGTATTTGGATCGGCGGAAGAACTGAGTTGATTTGGATCAGAGGCAACCTCAACGCTCAAATTTATGCTGAGACGATTGTATCAGACGTCATCGTTCCTCTACAAGTGCAAATCGGTCCCTTATTTCAGTTAATGCATGATAATGCACGACCGCACACCGCAAGAGTTGTAAGACAGACTCTCGCCGCAGCTAACATCAATGTCCTGCCCTGGCCTGCTCAGTCGCCAGACTTGAACCCGATTGAGCATGCATGGGATATGCTACAGAGAAGAGCTCTGCCGAATATGGAGGGTATCCAGTCGCAAGAAGACCTTTTTTTGTTGTTGCAACGAACATGGGCGGCCATTCCACAGCGTGATTTGGATGAACTCATTTTGAGTATGCCAAACCGATGTTCTTGTGTTGTTAGTGTTCGCGGTAGAAACACGGATTATTAATTGTTTAAGTTACCCAATAAAATTTTAAAGAAAACTGTTATTTCAGTCTTTTTTTCGAACTTTAATGTAAGTGGTTCAAATGTCAAAAATCCCTTTATTAGGAAAATGGCAAATTTCTTTATGAATGCAAAGGTGACTTGGTTTATCGTTACTGTGACAAACGATAACACTTTATTTGATGAATCCTTAAAGAACATTTTAATTAATATCAATCAGGAGAAAAGTTATTGCAAAAATATATGTTGATCCCTAGACACTTTTGATGTGTGTACATAAATATTATAGATAACTTATACCCAGACACAGAACAAATGATCGTGCCCATCACACAAACATTTGTCCTGGGTGAGAATCGAACCCACGACCTCCGGCATAGCAGTCAGGGTCGCTAACTACTAGACCAACAGGCCTAAACTGTACATAGAAATATGGGTTTGTAGTGACCGTGCCATCATTGTTCGTGGTTCGACAAAGACTTGTTTCCTTATATTAAGCTGATGTTTTTCCGTAGGTCAGTTCGTGACAGCTTAGGTCGCGGTCGCAAGGCAGCCGGCGACCTGATCCCCTGGAACATCTGCGAGCAGTTCGGTGACAAAGACTTCCCCAAACTGTCGGGAGCGAGAATCGTCAGGATAGCCACGCATCCTTCTTATCAGAGGGTGAGAATTCATTTGTGTTATGATTTATTATTATTCCGTTATCTACTATATAAAAATAAGTCGGGTTTTCCTTCCGGACGCTATAACTCCAGAACGCACGAACAGATTTCCACGGTTTTGCATTCGTTGGAAAGGTCTCGGGCTCCGTGAGGTTTATAGCATAGAAAATCGAAGCCATCTGGTGGCGAAACGGAATTCGCCGGGGTTGCTAGTTAATTATAATTATTATTTTGATGTTAGTTAACCGTAAGTGTGCCAATACAGTGGCAGCGGGGCGGGTAGCGGAATCCGCTGGCGGGTAACGCAAACACATAGTTTTTGACTAAGGTGCACCTAGTGCAGGCGGGGCGGTTTGAGCGGAAATCTAGTCTGCTTTGTGACCCGCCACACGCTCCTGCTGCCCGCCCCGCGCCACTGTAATTGCACACTCAGACAAGAGGAGCTCGTGGCTAAATAATTACAGCCGCACAGGCCGATCTTCCGGGTTAAGCCGCGGTTGCCGAAGTAGGTCTGTGGATGGGTGACCATGTATCATAGCGAGTTTTCTTCGTGCCTCAGAAAGCACGTAAAGCCATTGGTCTCGACTGTCATTAAATTTGTAGATCTTTGACAATCGTCACAAGCTCTAAAAGTGACAACCAGTCTTACCATGGGTTATCGTCAGGGTTGGCATGATTAAAACAAGTTGTTTGAAAACACATGTTTAAAACAGTTTGAAATTAAACAGTGTTTTTTATTACATGTTTAAAAACAAAGATTAAAACAAGTTTAAAACATTGTTTAAAACAGTACGAAAAAAAACATGTTTTAAAACTACTTTTCATGTCGCAATAACTGAATATAAAATGAAAATAAAATAATAAGTATTTGAGTCTGAATAGTTCAACATAAAACCAATCGAGTCTCTATTGCTGTTATATTTTTGAACTTTCAATGGCATTGTAATTGACTTAATCATTTTTTTTTATAAAACGTTGCCACTAGGAATTTCTGCTGAGTCGTGGGTGCGTTTACAAACATATAAACTCAAACATGCCGCCAACATTATTTTTATGTTATGTAGGTATTTCATTCAATCAAACAAATATCTAAGTACCAGGATTTGTATGGGACAAGATAGCACCTATTTTTGAAACATTATCATAATAATTTCAAAACAATTAAAATTGTAACAATTTTAATTAATAAACAACATTAGTCATAAATTTAATACGCTCCCAGCTGTTCGAGTGAGTGCGCGTGCGCACCGAGTCGCGAGTGTGAAAGAGTCGAGCGATCGTTGAACTTGTAATGTGACTATGGCGGGTAACATTGTGAAGTGTAATAATTGCAATGTAGTGATTAATGAGGTGCTTGCTTTTATCCAAAACAAAGCAGCAGTCATGGATGAAGATAGCATGATTCGACTGTGTGTAACAGCGTTTTCTAAGGAGGAAATTACGCTTGCAAAAAAGCTTTTGTTCGAGTCTGTTGATACTTCTACACGTAAAATTAACAGAAGGAAGGAAGGAAAAAGCCAAAGAGATATTGAGGATATTATTGCGTTGATAAAGGAGATAGATCCTGAGTTGCTGCCAGTTTTTGTTGCGAGGTACCTTCATAAACTTCCTCCAGTCACGTTCGACCATCTGGACGCTACAAGGCTGCTAAGAGATTTAATTAAACTGCAAGAGGATGTGGAGGTAATTAAGGAAAAGTATGTCACTATGGATGATCTGCACAGCTTAAAATCATCGAGTAATCATCGTTATAGGAACGTTAAAGTTAATAGCAGAAGAGGGGCATATCTACTGGACAATTCTTTTGAATGTGAGAGCGGTCCGATTGGCCTGTTGACGCATAATATATCACATTCGGAGAGGTCATCGAACGCTGTGAGTGACAATTGTGCGAAAGGTGTGAGCGAGACGCTGAATGATACCATCATAAATGTTAGTGTCGTCTCACCGCCGCAGCCGCCGGCGCAAGGAATTGTGAATAGCTCCAGCTATGACAAGTGTGGGGAGGCCAGCACCGCGGTTTCGTCACAAGAGGTCGTTGATGTGACAGAGACGGCGACACCAAAGAGGGCGTTAGGAAGAGATGGAGCGATGAGGCCAACGGCGGAACCGAATATCGAGACTTTTGGCGGTAGTGAACGAAAAGTATTAGTGTCAGATGTGTTAAAAAAAGGCGGTGATTGGAAAAATGAGTTGCCAAATGACGGTTGGGTTAAAGTGCAGCGTAAAAGGTTGCGCAATCGTTTTATTGGGTTAAAAGGGAAGGCAGATAACTCGCCTCAGTGTTCGTTTAAAGCGGCGGATGTCAGTGTTCCTTTTTATATTTATAACGTAAATATTGAAACGAAGATGGAAGATATTGTGTCGTACATTAAAAATAGGACTAATGTTGAGGTTTCATTGCAAAAAATGGATATGAAAAGGAACAAAGGCTACGCGGCGTATAGGTTCTTTATTCCGAAACGGGATTTAAATGTTTTTATGGATGTAAACTTATGGCCTACAGGTGTATCTTTCCGTAGGTTTGTATATCATGGTGGTACAACCGAGCGGAGGCACAGTGATTTGGTGCCAACCGTCAGTGTGAATAATAATAAAACCCGTTAATGGATAATTTAAATTATAAATCTTATGTTAATGTATGTGGTAATTTTGTGAGTTACAATTGTAAGTCTTTGAAAAGATCGACTATATGTATACAAGAGTTGTGTAAAACTGCGGATGTTATTGCGTTACAAGAGACATGGTTGTTGCCAAATGAGGTTTCTTTACTTGGTACTATCGATGTAAATTTTGGTTTTTTCGGTAAATCAGCGGTGGATACGTCGGCAGGGATATTGAGAGGAAGGCCATATGGAGGCACAGCGATTTTGTGGAGAAAGTCTGTATTTACGTCTGTTACGGTTATACCTTGTATGAGTGATCGCATAGCGGCTGTTAAAATGACTTGCGCTGACCGAACTTTGTTATTGTTTAGTGTGTACATGCCGACGGACTCACATAATAACTTAAACGAGTTCTGTGAATGCTTAGGTGAAATAGCGGCTATTGTTGAAAGTGAAAATGTAGAATATGTTTATATCTTAGGGGATTTTAATGCTCACCCTGGTGAATTATTTAATAGGGAATTGCTGAGTTTTTGTGTGGAACAGAGTTGGTTTTGTGCCGATTATGAGAAACTGGGTATTGACTCTGATACATATACCTTTGTTAGTGAGGTTTGTGGAAGCAGACGTTGGTTGGATCATCTCCTGGTCTCTGAGATGGCGTGGAAGACACTTAAAAAAGTTGAAGTATGTCATGATATATATTGGTCGGATCATTTTCCATTGTCATTTCAAGTTGATCTGGGGATGGTCCCACCAACGGAAGTTTCTTCTTTGTTGGTAACAAATAAAAACTTTGATAAGGCTATATGGGGGGAAAGAAATGTATCGCAAAGGGATGGTTACTATGAATTGTGTATGGAAAAGCTAAAAAACATAGATTTTCCGTTTGAATTAGGAAAGTGTTGTGATACTTTTTGTCAAGATTTGAGTCACAGATCTATTATTGATAATTTGTATAGAAGGTTAGTGACATCGCTTCGGGAAGCGGCAGAAGGCAGTTCTGGTTCTGTGAGTGATGGTAAGAGACGACGTGCAGTGATCGGCTGGAATAAGTATGTTAGAGAGGCGCATGGAGATGCAAGGAAGGCTTTTCTGAACTGGGTGTGGCATGGAAGGCCTCGGAATGGTAGGGTATATGAGGAAATGAATGAGACGCGCAAGGTGTTTAAGCAAAGGTTGAAATACTGTCAGGATAACGAGGATCAGATCAAAATGAACATACTGGCGACTGAGCATGGCCGCAAACATTTCCAAAATTTCTGGAAATCCACTCAGCGCTTGAACCCAAAACCTACAGTTCCAATCAGTGTGGGTGGAGTTGAGAAACCTGAGGAGATTGCGGACATGTTCAGGAGGCATTTTGCGGTAGCTCCAGTTCAGGTAGAGGAGCAGGTGCGTATCGCTGGGGACATCATGTCTGGAGAGCCAATCAATATCTCGGCACGGGAGATAAAGGATATTATTAAATCTATGACTAGAGGCAAATCCCCTGGACATGATGGCCTAAGCATTGAGCACTTTCAGTATGCTGGTCCTCATCTTCCTAGGATCCTATCCATGTTTTTCAACTTTTGTGTGAGGCATTCCTATCTGCCTGCGGACCTGATGAGGACGATAGTTGTGCCTATAGTTAAGAGTAAAACTAAGGATGCGTCAGACAAGGATAACTATAGACCAATTTCTTTAGCCACTGTAACAGCTAAGGTGCTTGACCGTGTGTTTGAGCGTAGGATAAGTGCCCAGCTTAAACCGCATGATGCTCAGTTCGGTTTTAGAGCCGGATTGTCCACTGAGACTGCTATTCTGGCGCTTAAGCACACGGTTAGGTACTATACTGATAGGAATACTCCTGTGTATGCTGCTTTTCTGGACCTCTCCAAGGCATTTGACCTGGTTAATTATAATATCCTGTGGTCAAAATTGAGACAGAATACCATACCTCATGAGTTGGTTAACCTCCTCGAGTTTTGCAGGTGCATTGTCTGGTGAGTATGGGCTGGAGTGTGGCGTGAGGCAAGGTGGCTTGACCTCCCCAGGGCTGTTTAGCCTATATGTCAATCAGCTGGTCGAGGAGCTCGGCAGCACTGGTGTCGGATGCTCTATTGATGGCAAGGTCATTAATAGTATAAGTTATGCTGATGACATGGTGCTGCTGAGTCCTTCGATTGATGCACTCAGACGGTTGCTTGGGGTGTGTGAACAATACGCCACGGCCCATGGACTCCTCTACAATGTCAGGAAGAGTGAGGTCATGGTTTTTCGTGTTGGTACCAGAAAACCTAAGTACGTTCCTCCAGTCTTCCTTTATGGGGAACCACTTAAGAGGGTGTCTCAATTTAAATACCTTGGGCACGTTTTGAATGAGGATCTGAGTGATGATGATGATTTGGAGAGGGAGAGAAGAGCGTTGTCGGTTCGATGTAATATGTTGGCCCGCAGGTTTGCTAGGTGTACTAAAGAAGTGAAACTTACACTGTTTAAGGCCTACTGCCAGACTTTTTACACCTGCAGCCTGTGGATCAAGTATACGCAGAAGGCCTACAACGCTCTTCGTATTCAATATAATAACGCCTTCCGGGTGCTGCTGGGGCTTCCACGGTTCTGTAGCGCGTCGGGCATGTTTGCAGAGGCTGGCACTGATAGTTTTGAGGCTATCATGCGCAAAAGGGCGGCCTCCTTAATGCGTAGGATACGTGGGAGTTCCAACAGCATCCTCAGCGTTATTGCTGAAAGACCAGACTGCCCTTTCCTGGCGCACTGGACCCGTAGGCATGCCTGCTGGCCCGGTGCAGAGGGAAAGTTTTTGAATTAAATGTTTGTAATTGTTGTTATTATTTTGTTTAAGGTTACTAACATAGTTGTAAGTTTTTTCTGTTACTAACTCATTATGGATTTTTAATTTGTCCGAATTAAATGATTATTATTATTATAAATAAAAAAACGTAAACTTCGATCCCTAATGTCGGCTGTCGAAAGAAATTTGGTAATTCCCCTATTTTTTAGACTTAAAAGTAGATCGGTGTTTCTCAGTCCATTGTTCATAAGGTAAAAGCCCCGTACCGTGGCGCGGGGATATACCCTATGAACAATGAACTATTCTACGAACGAATAGGAGGCGCGCCGCCTGTCCCGCTAGGAAAGTCCCTCCGTGTCGCCCAATATAAAATCAACATTAGAACATACCTACCGGGTGAATGTGAAGCGTTTGATTACGCAACATACAAATAAATGTTATCTATTGATCGTTTTTTTTGTAAACATTTAATTTATTAGGGCGAGTTTATAAAGATCTAGCCTAGAAAAGAAACATAGTCGAATTAATTTGAAATAATGCCCTAAACTAAAAAAAACAAAAAAAACACTTGTTTAAAACATTTTGAACTGTTTGTTTTATATAATTAAAAAAAACTGTTTTTTTTCCAACCCTGGTTATCGTATTACCCAGTGACTGGATTGTGGAGGTCCGATAGGCAGTCGCTCCATGTAAAATACTGATATTCAGCTGTATCTGGTTCGACTGGAAGCCGAGCGAAGATCCGTCAGATGATAGAAACCTTCGTTGAGGTCTATCTTTGGATGGGTGAGCTTCGGCTTCTTTACACAACGAAGTGGAAGTTAATGTCAAAAGTAAAGTCCAAGACACATGATGGATGTGATACATTCTTTGCTACTAATGTAAAACTCACTCGTTATGTATATTAAGAGGATTGTATAGTGGCTGCCTTTTCAAAAAATAGGTATTTAGAAAAACTCGTGCTGTCCCTCTCGCTCGTTGAAAAACCCCCGATCGTGCGATAGAGAGCGTTGCAGCTCGCGACTGACTGTGAGTATTTTTTATATGAAATTTGTCTCTCGGGAGAAAACGTTTTTCACATACTAAATCACGTCCAATCTCTTAGATTCTAGTGTCAATCGCTTCAGCATATTATATTCTAGGTTTGTAGGATTTGCTTTTTTTCTAAAACTTCTTTGTTTTTAAAATACAAAGGTTTTACTTCAATGAAGATTTTGTCATAAAAGTAGTAACTTTTAGGCGCCTGTTACTTTCAAACTATTATAAATTTTGAAAAAAAGAAAACCTACAAACCTAGTTTTTTACAGTGTCAGAAGCATTCTAAAAAATCATTGAGATAGGATAACATTTAGGGGCAGAAAAACGTTTTCTCTTTTAGTATGGACGAGCGCTCGGTAGACGATAGTCTTAATGAAACACGAATAACGTTCATTTTGCTCCAACAGATGGGTTACGGCAAGCGTGCTTTACAACAGTTAGCTGCGTATTACTCGGGCGACATACCGTGCTTAGATGAAGATCATTCTGACGATGATGATACGAGCGCTAACGGTAACAGTAACACGTTACAGACGGAAAATATTGTGCCGAGGTAAGGATTTTAACTTTAATCCCTAGGGAATAAAATTGATCTGAATTTGGAGCGTGGCAATTGTAATCCTATTTATGACCACACGGGAACATTGAACAAGTGACAAGCTGGTTTTTTTTTGTGAACATTAAAAAAAACACAAAATTCATTCCAATCTTTCGTAGTTAGGCGGGCATGCGGTCGGCGAGTAATGGGCGACTCGCTGTCCGACCATGGACCATGCCCGGGTCGCCGTTCGTTGTTTTCCACGCGCCTCAAAGAGTGTCAGTATAATTTATTTATTTTATCCTTGATTTATAATTACGGGGTCCCCCCGTTAGAGGGCCAAAGCCTGCCGGGGTCGCGGGACTCACGAATCACCGTGACCCCGGAACGTAAAGGGCTATTGAAGGACACTTAAAATCTTTCGTAGTTATCTCAAATTCAGATTTTAGTTTTATATAATGAAATATCTTATGGCAGGCATTGGCCCTCTATGGCCGCCCCATCAGATTGCTGACAGCTATTTGAGGCGCGCGTGGAACACGACGAGCCGTTGACCCTGGCATGGTACATGATCGGACGTCAAGTCACCCATTACTCGCCGTCCACAAGCCCGCACCTACGATGGCTGGAAATCGCGGGTGGAATCACAATACTTTTTTTTAGCCTGGTAAAATCATCAAATGAGTCCTCCCACCCCGGGCAGAGTGGAAGGGACTGTCAGACTCGTACTGACTAAAATCCACGGTGTCCTTTAGTAGCCCTTTACGTTTCAGGGTCACGGTAATTTGATAGGTCCGGCGTCCCCGGGATCACAGGCCCTTGACGTAGGTTTCATATCAATGTTTGTTTTTCCAGGGCCAAGCCACCGACCCTCTTGAAGCGCCTGACAGAAGTGCGAGCTGAACACCTGGACTATCTCGGCACTAGCTTCGGGCTCACAGAGGAACTGCTCAAGTTCTGGAAGTCGCAGAAATATGTGCCTGTGTATCTTAGGTGTGTTATTCATTTATTAACTTATTTATTACATTTTAAATATTTTCACACAAATATTAAATAAAGTAGTAAAAAAAAAACATACGGTCGAATTGATAACCTCCTTCTTTTTGAAGTCGGTTGAAAAAAGGGCTGTCTTAGAAGGACACCCCGGGGACCTAAAACGCAAAGGGCAATCGATGGAAAAATGTGGATTTTTTTGTCCGTAAGAGCTAGAGCAGAGAGAGTAGTAGCTTCCGCCGAGTTCCGTTGTAGAACGGAACTCAGCCATTTTTCAGTCCTTGGAAAAAATGGCCAGGGCCGTATTATGTCGTCTTCTAACCAGGCTTGTTCCAATGAGTGAACGAGATGGCGCTAGACGACTTGTATAGCTCTGTCTTTTTCACTCACTGGAACAAGTCTGATTTTAAGATGTAGTGGCTCTTCTTTCGCATATATAATTATCTCTGTTTGCTCCTTCAGAAAACACAGTCATGTTTAATATTTTGTTTTGTTCATCTTTTACAGTCAAAAAGCGAACGAGCTAACAGGCGAACATTCATGCATCATGCTGCGTTCACTCCGCGACAGTGCGTGGGTGAGTGCGTACAGCGCGGACTTCCGGAGACGACTGGCGCGCCTGCTGGGACGAGCGCTCAGGAAGATGCCCGCGTCGCTCGCTCTCACCACCCTTGTTAATGATAACGTGAAGGTGGAAAAACCGGGTAAGTATACCTACTTGCCACATAATACTTAATAGTACTACGTACAGAAGTGTCACTTCCCAAAAACAAACAAATGTAAAATGTTTGCTCGAGAGAATATAGTAAAAATATGTGCGGAGCGCGTGCGAAACGGGAGGCGGGCGGCAGCCGACTGTGAAATCCGTCCACGGTGCGTCCACGTGTGCGACCAGTTTCATACTACAAGCGCGGCGCCCCGTGGACGGGGCTACACCACGGAGTGCGCCAGGCCCAGACTTGCTAAAATCATAATAAATAGTTCTCCTGACCGATTCCCGACACACATCTACGCGGGACATTTCAAAGTGCAGCGCGTTTGTGCGCAGTCACAGGTGCACTCGCTATTCCTTTACTCATAGTCCTCAGGGAGTGCAATACGATACGACCGGAGAGAGATCAAGCGCAGGACCAACGGGTTACATGTGCACCGATGCATGGGGTATTATACCGCCAACATCCGAACTCCGAGCTGCTAATATGAAATTCTAATAGAAAAACCCACGCTCAGCAGCTTGCGACCACTATGCGACTAAAATAAACTGAAAGATGCCTAAGAAATAGTCCAAGATAATTTTCTTGGTTCGCATTTTACGGCCGCAAATAATAATCGACAAATCTTTACACTATTTCATATTGAAACAAAAATAAAAGCGTGGATATTATAAATAAAAATTTTGGTGATTCTAAACGAAATAACCACTTTTGATAGTCCCAACTTCGACTGACTTATAGATAAAAAAACAACCGTTCTTGGTAAATATTTTTTAGTAAATAAAAATATTTATGTTTTTTAGTTATTTCAAGAGAGCTGATAGAGCAACACCTCTCTGTCCACGACCTCGCGCGACTCGAGGCGTACTGCCGCCAGCAGGCCGACTACCGACTGATCACAGACCTGCTGGCGCCGGTCGCAAACCTCGTGTTCCACACCAAGACCACGGCCAAGTTAGATGCCATACAACAAGTAAGTACCACCATAATCTTACTAGTATTGTACTCTGTGTTCCAATTAATATAAATTAATGGGAGGTTTCACGCAAAGCTCGGTTCAGATGGCGCTACCAGCGCATGATGTCATTTAACTTGACATACACTACATCACAGATAATATAACTACACACTCGAAGCTACACTTGAACGTTGTTTACGTTTATATGCGCTGGTTTAAAACTTGACAAGTAATTCACTCCGCTGGTGCGCCCGTTGAATTACGTCTCTGTCACATCACTCGCTGCGATCAATTTGATAGTCCCCACCACCGACTTCGCACATAGCGTATAGACTAAATTTTGGCAGCAGCTTCACCCACTTAGTAATAGAAAATTACGCCCCTACTCGTGGCAGTAAGATCATGAAGAAGGAGGAGGCGGAATAGGTGATATATGAAGAAGATATCCTCTGCCGCAGGAGACGACCAGGGTGTCGGATATCGCGCGGTGAAACAAAATAGGTAACCGTGACCCCGAAACGTAACTAAATAGTATTTGGAAGTTCCGTTAACCACCACATCTACAAAAATGCGCTGTGTTCACTTTCAGAACTATAAAACAACCACAAACCGTTTTCTAAAATACACATATCACCAACAGGTCCTGTTTATAGCGATGGGCTTCCAAATGAAAGACGTAGACGATATAGCGTCCGAACTCGGACTTCCAGGCTCACAGATCCTCGCGAAGTTCTTCGAAGCCTGCAAGAAGATATACGCCTCCTTCAACGCTGTTCTAGAAGATTCTGTAGCGAAGGAGATCGGCATAGAAGATAAGAACACAGATGATGTTACTATGGGACCCGTAAAACAGAGCCTGCAAGATGAGTTGTCGAAGGCAGCTAAGGTAATTTCTATTAGTTTAGTTGGTATAAGTGTTGTGTTATGGTTTAGAAATAAATTTTTGTAGTTTTTTTTTTAGTTTTTGGGTGTTTTATTTAGTTGCACGAAGTATTTATATTAAGTAGGGTATTTGAACCATTATTCAATTGACATAATCAGCCTTACTACAAAAACTTAAACATCTGTTGAACACTTGTCTAAAAAAAGTGTGACAGCAAAACGGACCTTATGTCAACGTCATAATCTGACATTTTTTTAGACAAGTGTTCAACAGACGTTTAAAAGTTTTTGTGGTACCACGGAATATGTTTATGAGCTGTCAAAACACGATTTTCCCATAGATTTTGTATACCAATAGCGATCTGTGACGTCATTCAATAGTTTACTCAATGATCTTCTAATTTATTAATCTAAGAACTAGTCAAATAAAATCAAAGGGTAATCGATTTCGAGCCAAAAATAAAGTGTTAGAAAAATCGTGTTTCAAGATCATTGCTTAATAATGTCAAATATCCAATCCCCAGTAGTTCATAAGACTCGAACCCAAAAAAATCACCCTTACTGCTACGACATAAAGGTGCTACTAATATAAAATGGTATGGCTTCTGATTGGACATCTATAAAACTGGGATAAGCAAACTGTGACATTGATTGGTTACAAATAAATATTGTGACCGAGATAGGTTATTAATTTCCAGCGTTGACGCGTTTATGCGAGATTTGCGGAGAAAACTTCACAAAAGAAACCTTGTAAGGGCGCTCCCTCACCGCGAGCATTCACCTGTAATGTAACGGTACAGATTCGAACATTCGAAGGCAATAGACCATCAAATTTCGCACTTTTATGTTACATTACAGGTGAATGCTCGCGGTGAGGGAGCGCCTTAAGGTTATGGAAATACCTTTGCCTAGCAGTTTTGTGTCCTTCAATAGGTCGCGAGACTCACGAATTACCGTTCCGGGGTCACGGTAAATCATGAGTCTCGCGACCTTGCCCAGCAAATGGAAAAAATAGAACAGTATTACGGTTTGGACACACCTAGTCCAGTTACTAGTAAACCAGCGAATTAAGTTAATAACAATCGACTCAATAAGAATGATATCAAATCTAAAAGCCTCAAACATTTGACATTTGACTGAAAAATTCGAAATAATCCGTCACTTTTTGATAATCGTCAAAAAGTTTTTGACACATATTTTTACATTTTTACGTAAACAAAAATTCACAGTTTTTACTTCAAAAACTGGTAAATTTTATCTTAAAAAAAAATGTGCTTTAATTTAACAAATGTAAAAATACGTATCCATTATTTTTCAAAACTCAAGCTGACGGTCTAATTAAGTTTGCAATTTATTGATGCGTTCAATATGCGTATTAAGGCGCTCCCTCACCGCGAGCATTCACCTGTAATGCAACATAAAAGTGCGCAATTTGATGCTCTATTGTCTTCGAATGTTTGAATCTGTAACGTTACATTACAGGTGAATACTGAATGCTCCATGGGGAGCGCCCTTAGGTTAATAAAAATCGACTCAATAGGGATATTATCAAATCCAAAAGCTTCAAACAATAATTTTCGTGTTATTCAGGATTTAGAGCGCAAACAACGTAAGGAGTTGTCTCGTCTGATGGGCGAGGACCTTGCTCAATACCGTATCAAAGGAAGCGACCTCGACTGGGGCCAGGCTCTCGCCGGCACTAAGCAGAAACAACTGATATCTGTTAAGAGGTATGTATTACTTTTCTTTTTGAGATGAACCGCGCGTTATTTCCACTAAAATTGCAACGTATGCTGTGCACGGGCACGCGGCGCATTTTAGCTGCGTGTATTAATTTAGTTGACCACGTGGATCTACGTTTCCACTGGAGCACACACGACTGAATATCGTGGTACGGCGAAAGGAGAGGCTGCGCACGTGCCACTGCAAAACAGCTCTGCGATAAGCGAGCTGTACATAGTCGTGGGTCAACCCACGGTCAACCCACGTTGACAGCGTTGAGCTACGTAACCGCCTATTCGAGCAAGCCACGCGTGTATCAATGACGTCAATTTGTGCGTAGCCTCTCCGTGGGTTGCAGTGGACACCACCACATAAATTTTCTTACAAAGCGAAGCTTAATACACGTGCGTAGCCTCTCCGTGCGCCGCGGTGGGGCCGCGCCTTTACTGTAAGGCGTTGACTTCATTGGCAATGCTCGTACGAGCATTTAATGCGATCATCGTCGTGCTATGAAAATGATCATGAGATGGTCCAAGCGGTGTCCTTATTGGCAGCGATCGTGCGAGCAAACGATGTCTTCATAGCCTTCACCGTAGCTGTCTTGCTCGCGCTGTGACGACATTTGTAGCAAGTATAAGGCAGTGGTCCGACCGCCGACGATGAACGAGTAACGAGAGAACTAGAAACTATAAAAGAGTTGGCGATCAGCGGGAAGCGAGCGTAATTTCGATAGTTTTATCGCCGGGTTATAAGCGAGTGTGCAAGTGCGACGAGCGATTACTCGCGCCACTCGCCCGCGGTCGCTCAGTCCTGTGCAAACCTGATCAAGCGAGCCGAGCGAGCATCGCTGAGCGAGTTTATTTTTGAAAGCTCGTCGCTCAGCGACAAAACTAGTAAAGCGAATCGTCGCCGGCAGTGTGAACAGTCAGGGAGCAACTATTAATATATGCATCTCTTTCGTTTACACGGAATGTACATTTATTGTGCGTTTCTTGAGAGAGAAAATCGCCTATCGTTATACCTACTCGTTTTCTCGCCGCCGCCGCCGGTCGGACTACTGCCTAAATGTAACCTTATTTCGCTAATATTCCTTTTTTTTATTTCCAGCGGCGAGAAACGTCTTGGCGACGACAGCAAGGAGATCGACGACCTCATAGAAGCACATTCGCAGAAGAAGAAGAAGAAAAAGAAGCATGTACGGAACCAAGATTAATATACATAGTTGAACTTGCAATCTGTGAGTTTCATTTGTTATGCTTTATCCTTGACTATGGTCACAAGCTCATTACCACAATGGCCTCTACTGTGCGACCATGATGAGAATATAAACGTCAATGACCTCCAAGTGTCACTTTTGCGGCGATAAGGTCCCTCTTTGAGGAGTGGTTGGAGAGGAGTCGCGGCGTCCTTACCTTCCGCCTGATCAAATCGTAACCGGACATGATTGTTTCAAAAATATTTTATTATCGTTATTATCTAGTCAATTTTTTTTTTTTTTTTTTCGCGTGTTTATTTACTGATTTCCGAAAGAAATCAGTTGATGTTCTAATATTTATCAAATTAAAATAAGGTTACAAATAAATAATTAGTTAATTTCTAAATTATCTAATCAAGTTTTGAAATAGTACTACTACACAGGATTTGTTCATTAATAGTTATTTTAGATACATTGCATGACGATCTGCCATTAATTAATTATGGCGGCAATATTTAATATTTTATCGATGGGGGTAGATTCGTAAAATTCTAAAAATAGATGTAGTCCCACATTTGTGTTCATTATCGGTCATTATGCTGCAACTGATCAAAAAGTTAAGACGTTTAATTCTTAGGTGGTGTCGTGTTTATTATTATTCCATTTGTTAAAATAATGGCGATTCCAAGTGTGTGATGCTGAAAACTATACTTATGTCCTGATGTTCTACAATAATAATGTAAGTTAAATAATAATAATATGTATTATGCTATACTGACAATATTTGTTTTATAAATATATGTACTGATAATGTATGTTGCCGTGCAGTTTCTTCTTCATTCTTCTCCACCAAGACCTAGGGTTTGCGAATAGATGTAGTTTGTAATAAATACCGAATCGAGTCTTGTCTGTGCTTTTCTTCTCAAACCCATTCATATACATAACTCAGTCGAGATACTTTACATACAGTATGAAGATAAATAGTAACCATCCTGATACCAGCTCCGCTAGGTATTCATACATACCGGGAGAGAAATACTAGAAATAACTTGTACAATTTTGTGGGTAGTAGGAAAAATACAAGTACAGTAAAAGAAAACGACAGATTCAATAATAATTTCTATAATTATTGTAATATAAAAAAGTGTTGGTAGTTATTCAACCCTTGGAATAGACAATAGATATTTCCTCTTAAACATAACAAATATGAGTGCGTGCGATGTGGCCGGGGCGGAGTTGCCGCGCTCGTAAAAAAATATCATTTTTTAATCCGACCGTGCGCGCGCGTCGCCGCCCCAGACACGTCGCCGCACACATACTTCTATACCATTTTATTACAATATAATGTGATCTAAGAAAAATAATATTTTCGTCTAACGCCCGATACGGGGCGTCTGGTAAACAATTTATACTATAATTTGTTTGTCCCTTATTTTAATACACGCGTTCTACTCGTTACAAATGTACGTAACCTCGGCTCGTGCCGCTATGTGTGTTACAGCGAAGGCCCGACGTTGGTCTGTGGCTCGCGGCCTGCGGTACTACCGTACTGCGGTACTGCGGTACTAGTGCTGGTGGAACTGCACCGTAGCGCAACAACTCGCGAGCTCCGGCCTCTCCCGGCGGCCTCCATACAACCTCGTCTCAACCACGGGCCGCCGCGAGAGGTCGCCACTTACATTTGCTCTAATATTTGTTAACATACGAAGACCACCTCCGTACTTTACGCTATCATATTATCGAGAATAAAAACATCCACTACAAAACATAATTTTGAATATCATTAACATTAGCTGCTAGTATCTTTAAGTTAAATGTTATGGTTCTCGTTAATTTATACACTATTATTTTCTCACTTTGACTTGCGGGACACTTTCAAAAGTCGAGGGAAGTGAAAGAAGGAAGGGAGAGAAACGATACAAACATAACAGACAAGTATAACGGTTTGTAGACACACACAATCTTGCTAAAGCTAGGACGCTTAAAATAGAATGTTCTTACATTAATATTGGTGTTTATGATTAAAAGTATCCCGTAGTAGATAACTTTGGCTAAGCGAGACGACACCGCGGCGTGCGCGCGAGACTATCAGACGTAGATACATAGGTACAGAGTAATTGAGAAGGAATTGCACTTAGGAAAGGATTCGCGACTCTTGGCACTTTCACTTACGCTAATCATTTGTCTCGGACATGTAGAGTAACTCAAGAGATAGATAGGACAGTGAGGGAACGTGCGATGGGAAGCGAGGGAGAAAGTAGTTCAAGTTGATGTTGGGCCGCACGCGACTGCGCTCGAGCTCTAAGTGCGCGCGCTGACCGTGGCCAGTGAGCTGTGTGCGTGGTGCGTGCGCGACACGTAAACACAACGTGAACATTGACCAAACACACAATACTCGATACATTCGATTCACTACGTAACTAATTACTTTCACTTGAGATAATATATTATAAAATATAAATATACTTTTAAAACGTCAAGAATTTGAACTTATTGTACGTACATGATGTAAGCAGTGTACAGCGTCGGCTCGACTAGTCGCCACTGGGTACTCTATACATATACATCGTTTCATTTATTTACTCGAGAGACACAAAAGCAAATGCACTAGACCTTATTGCCACACTTAAAGTTATTGCTACGACATATACATACCGCTCTACGTATCATATATAATTGTAAATATAATCAATAATCAATCACAACATCCAATAAAACAAAAATATTGTTTAAATATTATTGCATTAATTTAGTTCAACTATAACTCGGAAGGGGTTCTCAGTTAAACCACTGTATATTCTCTTTACATTTAGTGCGAGTAGTGTACAGTGCAGTGAATACCAGAAATACTGCGAAGTTAATACTTCTAACCGACATCAAGGAAAATAACGTTACACATCTCTTAACCACGTTTCAAGATCGAGAGATTCCAAATGAAATTGGAGCTAAACGATTTGTCACTAAGGCACAATTTAAATTTCC
Organism: Agrotis clavis; assembly: GCA_954870645.1. Classification (NCBI taxonomy): domain Eukaryota; kingdom Metazoa; phylum Arthropoda; class Insecta; order Lepidoptera; family Noctuidae; genus Agrotis; species Agrotis clavis. Next base: position 10,527,128 of record OX940925.1, read on the forward strand.
CATTTGAACTTTATTTAATTCTAAAATAAATGAATTCAATTATTCAATTCCCCTTCTCACACCGAAGGCTGTGTAGTCGCGCGGCGGTGGCGTGACCATCGCTAGCCACAGTGGGCCACTCGGTGCCACATCTCTAAAGATCAACGCGTATCAAAATCACTGCAAAAATATTCAATGTGCGTGTACGACTTATTCATTTACTATATACGACATTCAGTTTAGAATTGCGTCGATAGTTTAGAATATACAACGTTAATGTTTTAATGGTTTGCTTACTGGTAACTTATAATATAATTGCTTGGTGTATAAAATTGCTGGCTTCGTCGCACTTTTGTCATTATCTTATTGTAACATCTATAATATATTACCTTTGCGTTGGTATGGCAACTTAAAGATGACAATAAATTTTTAATTAAGTTAAGCAAAGTTATAACAGTATAATAATGTGATTTAACCTCTCGAGCCCCGCGAAAAAATTTTTGCCAAAAATCCCTGACCGATTTTAAGACTTATTTTTCCAAAAATACAGTTCAAAATCGGTCGGGGTTTGGTGGCTCAAAATTGTGCCATTGGGGCGCATTGGGGTCTGAGAGGTTAACAGCATAACTTTAAATATTTGACTAAGTAAATGAGTTGACTGTTTGAAGCTCTTCAATACTAAGTACAGAACCACTACTTGAGTATAAAACTGTTAAAGTTAAGATTAATTGTTAATATTGGTGTTTACTAAATGGGGGCGCTAGTTTCCATATAAAAATATAATTTCTTGCAAAGTAACGTTTGACTTCAAATAACACTAAGGGTTGGAAGTAGCAAAATTTTGTCTTAAACCTATATCTATAGTTGAGCTTAGGTACTGAATTGTAAAAAAGATTTTATAAGAAAAACAAAGGGCACTAGCGAAAAATTTAAGGATAGGAAATCTAACATTTATCCGGAACCACAGGGGTACCACTTTACCGACATCAATCTGGAGTTTTATCGACTCATGTGTGGCTTGTACAACATAGTTCATATTATTATATCTAACCATCACAAGCAACCGTTCGATTGCTACATTAACTTCAAAACTTGCGTCGTGTGAATGCTGCCTTAGTAACGCTGCGGTACTGTGCTTGTCCAAGTCACACGACATATCATGGGGTGTAACTGACACGAGCGAAAAGTAGATGACAGTAGACGCAAGACGCATCGCCACCCGTGCCAAGCCACGTGGCAGACAATAAAGTACCTACTTGGACAAGCACAGCGCCTTCAATAATCCTATGCTAATGTATTAACGTCAACTATAAATATAAGTGCAAGTGAATGATCTCTATAAATAGTATCTAATTTATCAATATACCGATCACTGCGTAAACATATCGCAAAACTATTATTATCTATCGTATACAAAAGCGCGATGCGTGAGGCCGGCACACGCAGCGTGCGCGGCCATAGCAGTGGGGAGCTTGCAGCGGTCCGACACGATCTAATGACGACACAGACAACTAGAATTACAAATATACTAGCTTCATATAGAGCTTTATAATTGATATAATCTTTGAATACTGGTGTTTGTTATACTGTGGACTCGGTACAGTAGTGATAGTCTAGGCAGTTTAACATAACATTTAGGCATTCCTTTATAACTCCGTTTGTTTGAACCATTCCCTTGACGCTTACTTTTGTGGAGTGGAAGCTTATGCTAGCGCATATCCCCGGAATTTAATATCTGGAAGCGACGTCGTACCGTACGTACCACTTCCAGTAAGATGACTAAAGTAATATTGCTTTCATTTACTATTTCAGTAACTACATACCATTGTACTTTTGTATCTTTTACCCTATTCTAACATCAATATTAAAATCTTATTAATAAATGCTCACAATCAGTTAATAACCATTGAACATAACACTGATCGTTGTATTAAAACATTCTGTGAAAGCAGAGACATATATAACGATATTATTGATATATAAATATTTCTGCAATAAGTAGGTATTTGATTCGATTGGTGTGTTTTATACAGGTACATAGTATTATAGTAATGTATCCTACTTATGTACAGCTGAACAGAGCTCTAACTACCCTATACTAATGTAAAGCGTGTCCCGTCTCACGTGGTTTGACTTCACACTCGAGCCACCGCACCGAGTCCGCAGCAACGATACTGTATAATAGTGCTTCAAAATTACTCTAAAATCGGCAGCTGAAAAAGACACTTGCTATAAGGCATTACTGACGATCACATCTGCGCCGAACGACAATATTATTGTGACGATAGCCTGCTGCGCCACGCGATGTGCGCGGTACGTGTCTCCAAATGGCAAATTGACGAAAGGCATTTTGTATTACACTATCACTTAATTAAAGCGTCCGTATCATATAAAACGCGATCAAACTCGCTGCGACACAAAACTTCCTTCCATTCACTATCCATAATATTTTGAAAGATCTGAATTGACTCTTATGTCTAACGTCTGCTGGCACATCCCTCGCAAAACAAAAAAAGGAAAAGGTAAAATAAAGAAACAAATATAAATCCATACATAAAAATTAATGTATTCTATTATCAATAACATAAGGTATAGTTACACAAAATAATAAAATTAGAGGAAAACAAATTTATACATAATCTTAACGCGAATAAAAAAACAAATTATACATGCTATCAACACAAGATGCTATTAAAAAAAGAAAACAGTATTTTACAATTTTCTAAAACAATCGCCTAATGCTTTCTAACCAGCGCTCACTTGTTCATCAACTTAGCATAATAATTGTCAATTTGGTTTCAATTTTAGGGCTCATTTAATTGAGATTTAGGATTCACCTCAAAATGATCAAAACATCTACTCATTTACGAGGGAAGAATTTATGAAATTAAGTAATCCATTGACATGGTAGCGAAGGAAGAGTGTAACACATAGCTAAGTGTGAACCAGAATATGGATCAGATAAATAATTTTACTAGGGAAGCCAGGCGGCTGAATGAGTACTATTTATAGTATTACATAATGTTGGATATGTTCAAAAAAAAATTAAAGGGTCTTGATATGTAACTGAATGTTCATAATATAATAATATGAATAATTTGTGGATTCACAAGTAATAACTCGATCACAGTTCTTTTGTCAATGGTAATTTTGTGATACTTTTAATAATAAGGCCAAAATAATAGCTTAATCACAAAAAATAAGCAACAAAACAAAAAATAAAGTATTATAACTCATTACGAACTAGAATGATAACAAAAACCAAGTACATAGACGCGAGTTTCCAAACGAGATGCATTAATGATTGTTTATTAATTAAAATAATAATAAATTAAAAATGTTCGTAAACGGGTCAAAACGATTAACAAGCGCCAATTGTTTGCAAGACTCGATAATGCCAGATCTTTAATAGAATGCCTCGCAATAACTTCTACAATTTAAGTAAACTTCGCTTAATGTGCAATAAAATTAAAAGTAATACAATGCCACAATAATAAATAAAAATAACTAAAATTTAAATAAAACATTTGTGCGGATAGTAAGTACCTATGGTGACGAGATAATGTCAAACGTTGATGCGAATATTTCCAATTAAGACCGAACAAAATTAACGTAACGTTAAATAATAAATCTGTACGTTCAGACGACCTTTGACTCTACGATTTGTGTGCGAGTCATATTTGGACTTAAAATTCTTCGCGTTTCTCGCACGACAGTATTCGAACTGTTACAGTACTATACATTCGCATCTTGACTTGCCCTACCTATTAAACAGGCGGCTCTTAAACTAACTTACAAGTTTTAACACACTTGCCAATAATTATACTTCGTCACAGCGAATGTTCTAACATTCGCAACAACTACAGTTCTGACAAATATAAAAAAATACAACTATAAAACTAATTTATAACTATCTCTAATTGGAATATATTCCCGGCACTATTTATGTGATGTTTTCAACTAGAATTTGAACGTGTGGAATGCAAATGGAATAGTACTGTAACGAGGAGAACGATACGTGGGTCGGTGATGATAAGTTTTGTGTTATTGCTTAACACCGATTGTCTACGAAACCGCGAGGGTGGTGATGAACACTGCAGTGCGCGAGGGTGGTGATGAACGTACAGATAAACAAAGATATATTAAGTAGAGAAGGTATGCGCTGGTTCGTACGACTCAACAGCGGGTAACTAGCGCAGGGTAAATAACGGTACCGCGAGAGATTGCTTCAGTGGACCGAACGCGTTAACACCTAAACTATAATATACTAAACTGAACGCTGCAAGCTCATCTACAAACATTTACAATAACCACTTCATTTAAAAATAAACAAACGGTGTGTTATTGTGGGGATCCCGTGAACTTGCACTCTCACGCCAGGCCTCACTTACACATCCGAACACGCACCATTATACAAACGTTATTATTATGTTAATTTCTCCTTGTCCGCTTAGCTATAAATATAGTTTACATAATATAAATTAAAATATAGAGTGAAAACTACACATTTCTTACAATATACTATGTACAAGGCATCTCTTGTCGCTCCTTATTAACAATTCGTGCCAGCGGCGCGGCACCCGCCCTCACCTCACTTACTATAAACGTTCATACAAAAACCTATCTGGCACTAACATGTATATTCATTACAAAATGTATAATATAATAATATTATGTATATACAATCACAACATAAATTTGATAAACAACCGAGAGAAATAGATAATATATTGGTGTTACGGACATTTGTTGCAGAGTCAAATCTGTTCATGTCAAGCATTATATTGTACTCTTTAAAAGTATTCATTAAAATATATTTGAACTTTTTTTATTATTAAACGAAAGGAATTGTTTACTTTGATTTGTTCAGAATTGCGTTTCACGATAGAAACGATAATGTTTAATGATTTTCATCCTCCATTGCGTTTCGAAGGGCAGTGTGGAATTTACATGTAAACGAATCTAGCTCTCCCCTAACAGAGTATTTATTGTCACTCCAAAAAATGTTAATAATCCGATGATCAGAGATAAAAAATGTCTTGATCGCGTATTTTAATAATTTCTAAGCGTACAAAATTATATAGATCGCCATTGATAACATACATACGTAATGAAACTACCTGATTTGTCCCCAAATTATTTGATATGTATACGAAATAATGTTTTCTTTTTATATATTAAGACATGACAATAAACAGGGTTTTGCTCAATTATTGTTCTGTATTCAGTTACTATGACGTAGGAACACGTTTCGTGGAGTTGTTCGGTAGACGCTGTTACATTGCGCGGCGCGGAGACGACACGGCCGTTACACCCTAACTATATTAATTTAAAAGTTTAGTTCCTATTGAAAATGGAATTATTATATTTTTTTTAAACTTCATCCTGACATTTTGTTTGCCATAGACAGACATTGCAAAGGAAGATTGCAAATACTGATAAAATGCATTTAAGTATCCGAATTCCAAGTGGTAAGATTCCGACGAATTGAGAACCTCCTCCTTTTTTTGAAGTCTGTTAAAAAGCTTGTCGAAGCAATAATGACTTGGAACCAATAAAAACAGATAATTTAAGTATTCTGGTTTATACCAAAGATCCCTTTAAAGTGTGTTTAAGGCAGTACGGACCGGTTTTGGACTGATTTATTGGTCATCGGACAAAGTCCTAAGTCCGCATGTCCGTCAGTCGGTCAGTCTGACCACAAGTTTCAGCCACAAATAATGCACATGGACGGCGACCTTTATGCCGGGGCCACACTCATGTAAACGCCATTAATTATCGCGATGATGACCATCTATGCCAACATTTAGAGTCCATTATCGCGAAAATTAACTGCATTTTCCGTTTCGTGGCCCCCGCATTAGAAATACATAATCGACATTTTAGCTACTGGAGCATGTACAGAATTTTGTATCACAAGAAACCAGCGACAAAGTCACATGTAGTTTGTGACAGATAAAGCTCTACAAAGACGAAACTTGCCGATTGTCTCTTTCTAAAGCGCACAGTCAATGTGCATTATTTATGGCTGGTACCTGTAAGGTGAGTCGAATCTCTAGGTCTTAAGACCATGTTCGCACTGCGATTTTTTTCGTATGAGGATTTTAATAGCGGATACTGGAACAATTTGTGGTTTTATATTCGCAGTGCGTGTTGCTTCATACAATTCCCTATTTCAGAGATTTCCCTCGCAAAAATCTGTGTCGATGCGGTTCAATAGCTTTTTTTAAAGTTGGTCATTATTGTATGTCAATCTGTATGGAAGTATATAAGTGCGGAAGAATTTCTGCGTTAAGTATCAACTCTATATTAATTAGCGATCTTAACGTCTCATGAGGTAGGTGAGATATCACGTCATTTCATAGTCGCAGTCAAATTTGATAAAATTTACAGTCGGTGTCACAATTCCAATATGCGATGCACCTTAATCTTTTTGCCTTTGTGTAATTATCATATTTTTATTGTTAAACTAATTGATTTTTATTCGATTAACGTTGGTCTCGTCTCAGCGCCACACAATAAAATATTTATAATAATTGATATAGTATAAATTGAATTAAGTTTTTGGATCGCCCCCCGTTACATCGCCGACTGATCACTTTCCGTCGCCGTTGCACTATAATTATACATCTAAACTAAATTATAAATCAAATTACAAGTAATTCACTCGCGTAAATGAACATAGCGAAAGTATAAATCTGTAAATTATTGCGAAGACCTACAAGTGATCCCATACATGTTGAGATATTAATAATATACTCGATTGGCCCACATGCGATCAAAATATTATTTTTGTCGTATAACTCCCATTACACTAAGAAACGAGCAATTCGTATATGTGTTCCCGACAGTAAAACATTTCCATTGATAGGGAAGTAAAACTACAACGAAAAACACTTAAGATATGAATAGTCTATCACTTATATAATACAGAGTCGGTTATCAAATCGGACTCGTCGCCGCCCGTTGCTAGGCAACGATGCCTTATTTACAATTTTCTTACAAATTTTTACACTTTGCTTTTTGGTCATCGATTTGGGAAGAGAACGAAATGCGAAGACGTTGAGTTGAGCGATTCGCGGAAGTATCGCCGGGACCGAATGTACTGGGCCACTAGTTTTAGTCGTAGACATAGAGAAGGGATTGAGCACTCTGCATGTAATTGACCAATCTCTAGAAAGAGAGAAAGCTATTTCGCGGCCAATACAATACAAAGACAACTAATAGCGACAAAATCATCACTTTGTGCCTCTTACATTTCTTCGGCTGCTTTTACTTTACAGCTGAATGTGGAACGGCCAGTCCATGCTCTATGTCTATGGTAAACTGAAGCTACCACAGTACAGATAACTCTCGCGTTCTTCTGTTGCTTACGTTAGATTGTATTTAGAGTCCGTTCAATTGGTTTACGCATCGTTTTCTGTCATTTGTAGGATCATGCGAGGTAACCAATGCATCAAAACCGTACGTTTGTAATCTTGGGATAAGTTCTAGAGCTTTTAATGGGATAACGTTGTGCCTACATACCTCTCTTCGTTAAATATTGCTGAGTTTAAAAACCGATATCAGAAGACGCCAAACAGTCTGGTGATCTTCTAGTAAATGCGAACACCAAGCCTTACACCAATCATAGCGATTGAAGCATGCATACTATTCCCATTGAACGACACGAGTGATTTATCATTCTCATTCGTTCAATGAAACTATAACTACATATTTGCACAGTAAAATCGCTACAACCATTTTACAGTATGTGAAGAATCAGGATTCTTGGACCTGTATTAATAAATCGCTTCCGAAATATTGCTGTCAAAATATCAACGTCACCTTTTCATACACGTATCATTTCTGGATATGTTCATTATTCAAATCAGTTATCTATTCAACATTAAAAAAACAAACTTGAAAGCGATTTACTAATGCACGCCAAAACATTGATTAACACACGAAACACATCAAATTATCTATCTTTAAGTATTTAACTAAACATAGAACAAGCCCGTTTTAAAATCAATTGTCGAAAAGTGCTTGCTCAAACATTAAGTTAAACACTAAAAGAAACAACATCCTCTACAAACAACCCAAACGATCACATACTGTAGACAGTCCACAACACGTTAGCACAGTCGCGTCACTCGTCACTCGTCACTGACGTCAGTGCGGTCACTCGTCACTCGTCACTAGCAGCAGCGGCGGATGAAGTCCCAGTGGCGAGGTGGTCGTCACTCGCGCGGCGCGTTCTTGAGGAGGGAGATGGCGTGCCGCACGTACTGCACCAGGTGACGGAACGTGGACGACAGCGACAGTGGCCCGCACTTGCGGTCCACTGCTATGAACAGATCTGGAACAGAAAAACAAACACATGTTAGATCGTAAAGATGAGCTCGTGGCTAAATAAATACGGCAGGACAGGCCGATTTTCCAGGTGTACCCTAGGCCCAGGTGTACGCTTGCCGAGATTGATCTGTGGATGGGTGACCATCTGTCAAAGCAAGTTCGTGTCTCGGAAAGCACGTAAAGCTGTTGGTCCCTGCTGTCATTTGTAGATCTTTGACAGTTGTTACTGTTAGTCAGAAGTTGTAAAGACTGACAACCAGTCTTACCATGGGGTATCGTATTACACAGTTACTGGTGGGTTGTGAAGGTCCGATAGGTAGTCACTCCATGTAAATAATGATATTCAGCTGAATCTGGTTCGACTGGAAGCCGACCTCAATATAGTTAGGAAAAGGTTGGCTAGTTGAAGAGACGGTGATTTTGTAATAATATAAGTTGTCAAATTATCTGGCACAGTAGCGATTGGTTTTATCCACCCCACTGCCCCTGCCCGCATACGAACAATTGCAACTATGCTCCTGTCTTCTGTACTGTCCATATAGGTTTTTTTGTACTAAAAATCTTAGATTTCTATATTTCAGTATTTGTATGGACTGGCATTGCTGCCTTTGATTGCAGACACATTGGGCATTATCAGCACCAAGGTGAGTGTGTACAATAGCAATGCGCGCTTAACGCACAAGCGCCAAATATGTATTAACTCTTTCTGAAACATAAAATAAATTGTCGTCACATACCTCTATTAGCCCTAAGCCTGCACAAGGAATCCGCCTGCTCCCAAAGATCGTGTGCGACGTACAGGAACGCGTAGTACTTGTTCAGCAACAACAGCGCCTGGTGCGCGTGCGCAGGCACCGAGTGAGCCAGCGAGCAGTACCCGGAGGACGCGGAGCCCGAGCCCACGGAGCCCACGGAGCCCGCGGGGGACGGGGTGGGGGACAGGGGGGACACGGACTCCGCCAGGGCCGGCTGACGAGCAGAGAGGGGACGTTGTAGTACAGGTTGGACAAATATGGCACGCTTAGAAGTTAACATACTAATTTTATTAGCCTTAGGGCCAGTAACAGATTTATTTTCGGTACTAACTATGAGTAATGAATAGCATTGATCGAACAATTTTATATAAGGGAATTGAACCCAATTTAAACACATTTTTTACCATGAATATACTAGTTCCACGTTACGATATCTAAAATTTATATGATGTGTATAATAAAGATTATTCTATCTATCTATTTACTGATTTATCACTTATATAAAAAAGCTAAAAAATACTAAAGAACTACAAAACTGAGCAACAAAAAAGCTATTTATGTGTAAAAATCATAGATATTTTATTGCATATATTGGCAATGGTAAAAACAAAAACCTGGCATAACTGTTATAACATAAGCTTTTGCCTTATTTATGGGGTTTTAACTGGCATAATGTAAATATTCTATAGGCATGCCACTGCCTAACCCAGTGGGAATTACAAGTGTAATTATTGTTTTTTTTTTTAATGAGTCTTAATATTAAATAATTCAACATCGTAATTTCAGTTCTGTACGTGAATAAAAAAAAAATACACCATTAAAAAGTTATTCATATTCGCATTGCCAATTTATATTATAATATATCTACAGTATTTTTTCTTTACTTGTCTAAATTAGTAAACAAATATGACTTTAAAAATACATTAGATAACAAACAATATTTTACATACATTTATGCTTAATTTGTAAAAAAATATTCTTATCGAAATGGGACAAGTAAAGAAAAATACACCGTATTGTGGTAAAAATAAAATTCAAATTGATACAGACATCAGATCGTACCTTCTGTTGGTACTCGTGCACGATCTTGTTGTACTCCTTCACCTCGCGGTTGTACATCTTGAACATGCGCAGGTACAGCAGCGCTTGGACTCTCAGGCTGAAATATACCAGGGATTTGTTACTAACTTAAAAACTTAATACTATTATTACAAATGTGTGTTTGTGAGGAGAGATGGATGGATGTATGTTAGTTACTCTTTCATACATCCTGGATTAGCACATAGGATTTATCCTTGTATGACGTTCCCGTGCTATGTGATAACCACTGAATATTAAATAAATAAGCATAGGCACACGAGTTATTTAGAAGCCGGGTCAAACTAACGGATTTTTTAATTATCATAATAGTTCTCTCTTTAAATGTTCGTATAAACATCCATTAGCCCTAGAGTGGTATGCCTGCCGGGGTCGCGGGATTTATTTCCTCACCGTGACCCCGGAACATAAAGGGTTATTGAAGGACACCGTGGATTTTAGTCAGTACAAGTCTGACAGTCCCTCCCGCCCTGCCCGGGGTGGGAGGACTCATTTGATGATTTTACCAAGCCCTAGCGTTAAAGGGTTCTATTTTGGCTTTTAATGCGGACGAACGTTCGGTTCTTTTATTTTTAAATTCAAATTATATATTGTAAAAAATTACGTTAAATCTGTTCAAGAAAATTTATCTCAAACATGTCAGTATATCTCCATTTAATAATTTTGATACCTAGTAATTTCAATTTCAGAACTGAAATGGCAGATTTTGACGAATTAATGAAGATAATTTCAATGGAGGCATAGTACTTGGGAATAACCCAAATTAGCAATAAAATTATCTTTTTGAAAATATAAATAAAGACAAAATAGTTCAAATTACCTGAGTATATCAAGTTTGTTAAACGTATCGTGCGGCGACGCCCTAAACCGCTGCGGCATCGAGTGTATACTCTTTATATACTCGATGGTCTCCCGGTAGATAGTGAAGGCGCCTTTAGTGTCAAGTTCCAGCTCCAGTACTCGCCCGGTGAGAACGAAGCACAGTACTGACTCGAGGTACAACATGACGCGAGGCAGAGGCTCCTGTTCTTTTTCGGCGGCGGTTCGAAGTCGCGTCGCCTCTTCTAGGTAGTACCTGTCAAGGGGAATGTTTGCGTTACGCCTTGTAACAACAATGATGGAATTAGTATGATGGATTTCAATGTAAAAGGTGTTATAGTGAATGTAAAGGGAGAATGGGAGAAGAAAATGTGTTGTGATAACCCCAAATAAATGGGATAAGGGTAGGATGGTGATGATATACTCGAAAATGTGTTTTTTTTTTTAGGGGTCTGCCCCTCACTAGAAATTTCTTTTGTATCGTGTGTTTACAAACATTTTAACTCGCATACACGTTACACAACCACCCAGACCCGGTGCAACTTGTAGATCATACAAATATGTGATCCGTGCGGGAATCGAACCCGAGACACCCATCTCAGCAGTCAATCGCTCAGCCACTGCGCCAACCGTGCAGTCAAGTATGATGAATGTGAAAATAACTGATTTAAACATTTTTTTTTGCAGGCAACGTACAATTAAGTGCTCGTCAGGCTACCCTCGCTGACGGGACTGTCTACGAGTCTGATAGTCCCTTCCGCTTAACCCAAGGCGGGAGAACTCAAAACAGGCCCACTTCGTTCGGTTCAAAATAGCTTGATTTTGCTCACTAAAACTTTCTCTCATACAAGGCAGTCAGTGTACTAGTTAATTGTATGTTGGTGATAAAATGATATACAAAAACATGACAACACGAAATCTATACTAATATTATAGAACTGTATAGTTTGTTTGGTTGACGCACTAATCTCAGGATCCACTGGTTCGAATTGAAAAAAATGTTGGGTAGCACATTTATTGAGGGAGGAAGGCTTAAGAAACATCACGCTACGATTATTAGAGGCTCAGCAGTGGTGATGAAACTACGGGGAACTTCATCATCATCATCAGCCTATAAATGTTCCCACTGTTGGGACACAGGCCTCCTCTCTGTGAGAGGGAGTGGGCGATAATCCACCACGCGTGCCCAGTGTAGGTTGGTGGATGTCACATGTCTTCGATTTTTTGTTTGTAGGACATGCCTAAACCGTTTTGAGAGCAGCGGTGATGAAATAAATTACACAAAGTTATGCGCCTGGCTGGGTTCTATCCACGACCTACAACCCGTAAGTCGAGGCCGATACCACTGGGCCACCACTGCTCTACGGGGAACAGCTAGTGGATATTGATAACAAGATATTGGTAATGACAAATAAATAATGATTTAGGTGACACTCACTTGTGATCTCTCTCCTCGTCCGACAGCGCGTCGGCCGGCAGTCGCTCGAAGTACGAGAAGTAGATGGGCGTCTGGCCGGCGTATGTGTCCGTCCGCTCGTGGTTCGTAGCCGCTACCTCACCGCCCTACGAGAAAATACAATATGTAAGTCACGCATTTATTCACTAAAACATTATCATAGCATATATTATCAGTCGATAGAGTTCCCAATGCTGGGACACTAGCGCATGGCGTCCTCTCTGTGGATAGAAATGGGCTGTAATTCAATGCGCGGGCCGCTGCAGCGCCAGCACCGTGTGACAGAGACACGCGACATATCAGACGCGGTAGTTACCTGCTCGGGATGCGGCGTGTGCGGCCGCTTGGGCACGTCCCGGCGCGCGGGCCGCTGCAGCGCCAGCACCGTGTGACAGAGACACGCGACATATCAGACGCGGTAGTTACCTGCTCGGGATGCGGCGTGTGCGGCCGCTTGGGCACGTCCCGGCGCGCGGGCCGCTGCAGCGCCAGCACCGTGTGACAGAGACACGCGACATATCAGACGCGGTAGTTACCTGCTCGGGATGCGGCGTGTGCGGCCGCTTGGGCACGTCCCGGCGCGCGGGCCGCTGCAGCGCCAGCACCGTGTGACAGAGACACGCGACATATCAGACGCGGTAGTTACCTGCTCGGGATGCGGCGTGTGCGGCCGCTTGGGCACGTCCCGGCGCGCGGGCCGCTGCAGCGCCAGCACCGTGTGACAGAGACACGCGACATATCAGACGCGGTAGTTACCTGCTCGGGATGCGGCGTGTGCGGCCGCTTGGGCACGTCCCGGCGCGCGGGCCGCTGCAGCGCCAGCACCGTGTGACAGAGACACGCGACATATCAGACGCGGTAGTTACCTGCTCGGGATGCGGCGTGTGCGGCCGCTTGGGCACGTCCCGGCGCGCGGGCCGCTGCAGCGCCAGCACCGTGTGACAGAGACACGCGACATATCAGACGCGGTAGTTACCTGCTCGGGATGCGGCGTGTGCGGCCGCTTGGGCACGTCCCGGCGCGCGGGCCGCTGCAGCGCCAGCACCGTGTGACAGAGACACGCGACATATCAGACGCGGTAGTTACCTGCTCGGGATGCGGCGTGTGCGGCCGCTTGGGCACGTCCCGGCGCGCGGGCCGCTGCAGCGCCAGCACCGTGTGACAGAGACACGCGACATATCAGACGCGGTAGTTACCTGCTCGGGATGCGGCGTGTGCGGCCGCTTGGGCACGTCCCGGCGCGCGGGCCGCTGCAGCGCCAGCACCGTGTGACAGAGACACGCGACATATCAGACGCGGTAGTTACCTGCTCGGGATGCGGCGTGTGCGGCCGCTTGGGCACGTCCCGGCGCGCGGGCCGCTGCAGCGCCAGCACCGTGTGACAGAGACACGCGACATATCAGACGCGGTAGTTACCTGCTCGGGATGCGGCGTGTGCGGCCGCTTGGGCACGTCCCGGCGCGCGGGCCGCTGCAGCGCCAGCACCGTGTGACAGAGACACGCGACATATCAGACGCGGTAGTTACCTGCTCGGGATGCGGCGTGTGCGGCCGCTTGGGCACGTCCCGGCGCGCGGGCCGCTGCAGCGCCAGCACCGTGTGACAGAGACACGCGACATATCAGACGCGGTAGTTACCTGCTCGGGATGCGGCGTGTGCGGCCGCTTGGGCACGTCCCGGCGCGCGGGCCGCTGCAGCGCCAGCACCGTGTGACAGAGACACGCGACATATCAGACGCGGTAGTTACCTGCTCGGGATGCGGCGTGTGCGGCCGCTTGGGCACGTCCCGGCGCGCGGGCCGCTGCAGCGCCAGCACCGTGTGACAGAGACACGCGACATATCAGACGCGGTAGTTACCTGCTCGGGATGCGGCGTGTGCGGCCGCTTGGGCACGTCCCGGCGCGCGGGCCGCTGCAGCGCCAGCACCGTGTGACAGAGACACGCGACATATCAGACGCGGTAGTTACCTGCTCGGGATGCGGCGTGTGCGGCCGCTTGGGCACGTCCCGGCGCGCGGGCCGCTGCAGCGCCAGCACCGTGTGACAGAGACACGCGACATATCAGACGCGGTAGTTACCTGCTCGGGATGCGGCGTGTGCGGCCGCTTGGGCACGTCCCGGCGCGCGGGCCGCTGCAGCGCCAGCACCGTGTGACAGAGACACGCGACATATCAGACGCGGTAGTTACCTGCTCGGGATGCGGCGTGTGCGGCCGCTTGGGCACGTCCCGGCGCGCGGGCCGCTGCAGCGCCAGCACCGTGTGACAGAGACACGCGACATATCAGACGCGGTAGTTACCTGCTCGGGATGCGGCGTGTGCGGCCGCTTGGGCACGTCCCGGCGCGCGGGCCGCTGCAGCGCCAGCACCGTGTGACAGAGACACGCGACATATCAGACGCGGTAGTTACCTGCTCGGGATGCGGCGTGTGCGGCCGCTTGGGCACGTCCCGGCGCGCGGGCCGCTGCAGCGCCAGCACCGTGTGACAGAGACACGCGACATATCAGACGCGGTAGTTACCTGCTCGGGATGCGGCGTGTGCGGCCGCTTGGGCACGTCCCGGCGCGCGGGCCGCTGCAGCGCCAGCACCGTGTCCGCACGCAGCCGCGACAGAGACACACGCACCACCAGCCGCGCGCGCGGACCGCGGACCACTGCAGGGAAGAAAGATTATGTTCATGTCACTTTCATTTAATAAAATGCCGAAAATAAGGCATGCCAAAGGTGCCCAGGTACAGGCACTAACCCTGGAGGGGCGCAGAAATGCACAGACCAGGACAACAATCGGCCAAACCAGAGCCACAATCGGCTAGACCAGGGCCACAATAGGCCAGACCTGGGCCACAATTGGCCCGACCAGGCCCACATTCGGCCAGATCAGGGCCATATTCGGCCAGACCAGGGATACAATCGGCCAGACCAGGGCCACAATTGGCCAGATCAGGGCTAGAATCGGCCAGATCAGGGCCACACTCGGCCAGACCAGGGCTACAATTGGCCAGAACAGGGCCACTATTGACCAGATCAGGGCCAAAATCGGCCAGACCAGGGCCACAATCGTCGAGACGAGAGCCACAATCGGCCCGAACAGGGCGTAGAGCCTTTAAGTTTTCGAGGTTATTCTTTTTTTAAACCACCCAGTAATAAGAGTCCTGCTAAGCGGGGCTTCGCCGACCAGGTTGACCGACCGAGCCGCCCAACTGAGTGGAGACGATAAATTTTTCCCATCTAAACAGGTTTCAAACATAACTGAAGTATACTTTATACACTCACGATTGGAAGACGCTTCTTCGAGTCTCTCGGAACCGCGGCCGGACTTGAGTCCTGACCCGACGTCGGCCTCTGCACGAACGAACCGGCGCTCTACCGGCTTCTCCATCACCTTATAATAAAAATAAATTGTCTTAATTTAACGTAAAAATCATCAAAATAGACCCACGCATTTGAACAACTTACACACACAAGTTTTTAACACAATCTGGGAAAAAGTTCTTAGCAATAGGGTAGTTTGACACAATTAACCAATAAATCTAAGACAACTAGTTTTTTTTAACGTTACTGCTCTCTAGGAATTTCTCCTGTATCGAGGTGTGTTTACAAACTGATTGTTTGAAGTGACTTGATTTTGTTTACTTTGGATCAATAAATAGTTCAGAGTTAACACTGTTAACAATGGTGTCTGTCTTCAAAACATAGATAAAAGTTAAAAATATAGTACCTTGGGTTCGAGCCGCTCGTGTGACAACTTAATGTCAGACAACCGCGGCTTTACGTCGGGAAGACGTTCGTGCGACAACTTCTCAACTGTCCGCTCGTTCCGCTCCCCTGATAGTCGGTCGTGAGACGTTTCTCTCGGCAACCGATCTATCGACATCTTCTCGCTCGGCACCCGCTCTGTAGACCTTCGGTCGTTGAGCCGGTCTGAGGACAGACCCCCCGATAGCCTGTCAACCGACAAACGGTCGCTGGCCGATGACGATCGATCCGACGTGGAGGAACGCTCCGTCGATATCCGATCGACGTGGCGTTCGGGTATCCGGTCGTTGGAGGTACGTTCGGTCGGTATCCGATCGTTGACGATCCGATCGGAGGTTCTCTCGTAGGAGGTCCGTTCGGGTATCCGATCGCTGGGGGGTCGTTCGATGGGTACTCGGTCGTTGCTGAGTCGGTCGGCGGAGCGGCGTCGGTCGGTTCGGTCGGATCTTCGGTCGGGCTCGTGCGGAGAGAGTCGGGCCATGGCTTCCTGCGTGCGTCTCTCAGCGGATCGCTCCCGATGTCTCCGCTCCTCCTCGTCGGCTTCGGGCGCTGTGACCTCGATGATGGTCACCTGCCCCTTGCCTTTGCCTCCCTTCCCTTTGCCGCCTTTACCTCCCTTGCCACCGCATTCGTCGCTTTTCTTCGGTGTAAAAACCTGAGAAAAAAATGTTACATTATTTAAATCTCCTATTCTATAATGTGGAATTCAAGGTGATGCCATGTTGTGTAGACCAGAAAACTTTTGAAAAGAAAGTAGGTATGAATTTGAATGACGACCGGTATGAATGCTAATTTCTAGAAATAGGACAGCTTACAGAAATGACAGGCATATAATTATGAAGGCCCCAAAATAAGTCTATCAAAGGTTTGTCGACACTTACCTTACGGAAGATATGCGTCTTGGTGTCCTGCAGAGGATGATGGTGCGTCGGTGGGTCGGGCTCCACGTCGCTGTCGGGCGCGCGCGGCGGCGGCGCGGGCGACGGCAGGCGCGGCTTGGGCGGCCGGCCGCGCTTCTTCTTCACGGGACGCTCCTCCGACGGCCGCGCCTTGGGAGGACGACCACGCTTCACCGCTCCCGCCGGCGCAGACGGGACCACGCGGGGCGATGTCTGAGAATAAACGTTATACTCGTTAGGCCCATATTTCAATGTAACACTAACTTTCGGTTGAACCTATACTGTAAGAAGTGGAAACATATTTTTCCTACTCCTCCACTATTATTAACCGACTTCCAAAAGGAGGAGGTTCTCAATTCGGATGTTTGTATTTTTTTTTTATGTTTGTTCGGGCATAACTCCGTCGTTTCACAACCGATTTGAAAAATTCTTTTTTTGTTGGATAGGGTATACTTCCGAAATGGTCCCATTTAAATTTTATCGAAATCGGACTAGCACTTTTTGAAAAATCAACAATAAACAACAAAAACCTAAAAAGTTTTCAACTTTGTCTACACCGATTACTCCGAGGTTTCTGGTGCGATTTCGATGATTCTTTTTTTGTTCGATACAGTATATCTGCCATTTGATCCCATAAAATTTTCATTTAGTTTGGTGCAGTAGTAAATATTTTTAGTTCATTGTGTACATACATGATACATGGACGTTGTTATTACCGGTGCTACGGATTACAACATTTTAGTGCACATGTAAGAAAATTATGTTTTGACAATAATTTGGGTTGAATAGTGAAACTAAAAAGGATAAAATAAAAAACTTTTTCAAAAAAAAATGTAACCGACTTCAAAACAACCACAAAAAAGTTCAAAATAACCTACAAAAAAACTTTTCTTTAGAAAGTCGGTGACACAAAGTCAATGAAATAAAAAATAAAGTCACCGACTTTCGAAAGAAAAGTTTTTTTGTAGGTTATTTTGAACTTTTTTGTGGTTGTTTTGAAGTCGGTTACATTTTTTTTTGAAAAAGTTTTTTTCTTATTAATTTCGTTGCAGGATCCAAGACAGGTAAATTCATTCTCCGGGACACGTCGAGCTTCATTGTCTCGGCGCTTTTCTGGTGGTTGCCACTGTTGATTCTGGCTCTCAGGAGTTGCAGTGGTTTGGGAATAATATGGTGAGTTTGTCCCGATTAAAAAAAAATGCTGCTAAGAAATATCAATAAAAAACGCAATAACTCTTCCTCTACTTAAGAATTGAACCTAGGAGTGAAAATTCAGACACGATAGTTTCTGGATTCGACATCTTCAAGAGGCATTTAAAGTGTATTATATTTTTTCTTTGATAGCAATTCTGTTGTGTTAATGATGAATGCTGCCATATGCCTATTGTCACAAAATAAAAGTGTATCAAATAAATATATATGTTACCGTATGCCTCGGCGTGTCCTCGTCACTCGAGGCGGAGGGCCGGCGGGTGGGTATGGAGCGCCTCCGCCGCACGACGCCCGGCGACGGCGACGGAGACGACGCCTCCGAGTCCGACATCTCAGAAATCGGACTCTGGAACAACAGCAGAAAGATACATTAAAAAAGGGCTTATATCCACAAATATGAATTTGTACTCAAAATAGACATAAGAATATTTCTTCTATTATATCTAGTTATAATTATTCTTCCATTGTTCCATCACTGTTTCGAAATGATGGGATTCTGGATCAATCAACATCGTCATTATCGTAGGCGTCCTCTGTTAATCTGGTCTCTCCCAAGTATCATAACAAATACAGATCTCACGCTGCCCGCATCCTATAGACTTGCTTTAAAACCATTGTCAGAGCTCGAGGATGATTGATTCCGAAACTTATGTCACCTGGATAACACTTGGCACAGTCGACGACGCAATATTTCCATGAATGGCCCCCACAGCTTGCCACAACAAATTCTTTATCTCGAGGTACTGATACCAAATCCTGGCCCGGTCTTCAAACGGCACATCACCGATACTGTTCTCAAAGTTCATCAGTCCAAAGCGAAGGCAACTCTTCAGTATGGAAAGCTTTATCCATTTCTGTGTAACGTCTCCTTCGCTCTCAGCCATTATGTGAAATAGTAAGTTGTTGAATATGTCGAAGTAAACATTCATTTTGTGCTATCATCACTTTCCAACTTGGTGTTAATTTTTGGTCGACGGCTTTTTGTTGCGGCTCTCATAATCATGAGTTGCGAATTTTCTTGCTTAGGGAATAGCACGAAAGTTTTTACTAAGCTTCCTTCTAAAGAATTATAAGGTTTAGAAATCTATGTTTAAACTGCACGAACAATGTTTCTTTAAGGATTCAGTTACAAATCGTCTCGTAACTCAAAACACATGCTGTTCGTACTCAACGCAATCTCAGAATCAACCGCGGAGCTTACAAGTTACGACTCAGATTGTAACAAATGCTTACTAAGTATTCTTACTAAGAAACGTATGGCCACTTTGTTTCCCAGAACTGTTTATCTTTAGGAACATAACACCTGGGAAAGGGTCGCTCAATATAGTCGGGATACTATTGCATTACGGGCTAAATATGGAAAGTGCTGGGTAGATCATTCTTGGGCGTGGGATGTATAATATATGTATAAATAGCAATTCAGCATTTTATTTAAAATTAACGATAAGGCCGAGACTCCACCAAAGATGTGCGAGTCGAGACGTGTTTTGAACAACCAATAGAATTGCGTTATTGACACAGCTCCACTCCGCAACCCGTGCCGCAACGCAATTCTATTGGTTGTTCAAAACACGTCTCGACTCGCACAGCTTTGGTGGAGTCTCGGCCTATCGGTGAATAAAAATATACTGAGGAAACTGAAGGGGTCACAAGGAAAAATTAGAAGAGATTTGACATCCACTAATCGATTGAACTCACTTCGTAGATGGTCTAATCCATCTGCTGGCTGAATATCAGCTTGGTGCAGTAACATAAAAAAAGTCCCTGCGCTGGTAGTCTGATAGCCCCCAAAGTGATACGAATACGAATATAAATTAAGGAGGAGGCCTGGGTCCACAAAGGAACATTTTAGGCTTATAATGCTTTTGTAACTAACGTCTACTGTCTTTAGGTACATGGTGCATATGGCCACCCATATGCAATTTTGTAGACAGTTTCAGTCGACACCTGCTGAGCTTCCAGTATCTAGACATGCGACAAGTTGACGACAGCTTCGAGAAATACCGACTTGTCATCCGATCTTAACACGTTGGCTTGCTAAATAGGGCAGATGTTTATACTTAGAATGGTAAAGCCACAAGCAGTGTAGTACTTCGAAGATGAAGAGATCAATGTTTCTTTTTTCATCTGCTTTAAAGCTAATTCCATCTAATTATTCTGTTCTCCTCATACTTCCTATATCCTCATTTGGATTCTTCTTTCATTATTCTTTAATAGCTGTTCCCTCGGTTTCAGCTCGTTCTATTGGTCTTAGCCTGATGTTATATAGCCTTCCTCGAAAAATAGACTATCCGACACAAAAAAACTAGTCGTAGTTCCGGAGATGAGCGAGTTCAACCAACAAACTATTCAGCTTATAATATTAGTATAGATTACTAGTCATCTTATCAATCTCTATTGTTGTTAGGTAGATATTGGCATTGTGTCTCCAACTATTTGGACTGATGGACCGGTGTCAGCAGCGTCAGTAGCATTCAAATCAGTATTATGAAGGCTGGAGGCTATATCCAGCAATGGACTGTTATAAGTATGCTGATTGGACTCATTCAAGGTTGTCAGTCAATAATCTGTTGAAAAAGCTTAAAAACTACGGGGATATTTAGTTCAAACTCACCGGTTTCCCCTTAATATCAGCCAATGCATGTCTGACATCTTTCCCTGAGTCATAGGTCTGGTCAGGTGGGTGAGCGGGAGGGGGGGCGAAGTTCGACAGGCTCCAGGAGGGGCGCTGCGCGGGGGGCTGGGCGGCGGCGGTGGCGGCGGCGGCGGCGGCAGTGGGGGGCGCGGGGGGCGGGGCGGCTGCCGTCGGCGCCGGCGCAGGCGTCGTGGATTCCGCTGAAGAGGATTCTGATTCCGAATCCTCGGAAGGTGATGAACTGCCTGAGGTGGGACTGCCTGACCCGATTGGTGATATGGGCCTGTTAATTCAAATTTGAAATTAAAAAAATACATCAGGTTTTCTTTGCTATTGATTGAGAGAAGTCTTGCTGCTCTTTGTGCTCATTTGACAAAACTTTTAAATAAACTTAAATCAGACTTCTTTAATTAACTAATAGGTATTTAGTTCAGTTTGAGTACATTTACAGACTGCTAATTATAAAATCAGTCTAGATATAAAAATAGCAAATTAAATTTTTTGTTTGTGTCAGAAGCATCATTAAAGCAATCCACACGCTACCTAATTGAGGATTCCTTCATACATTTATTATTAAAATTCTCTACCTAAAAATTTTTTTGACTTACCCTATCGCAAATTTTGTTTTTCTTTGAAATTAGAAAATACATCAGGTTTTCTTTGCTATTGATTGAGAGAAATCTTGCTTCTCTTTGTGCTCATTTGACAAAACTTTTAAACTTAAATCAGATTAACTAATATTTAGTTCAGTTTCAGATTCAGTACATTTACAGACTGCTAATTATAAAATCAGTCTAGATATAAATATAGCAAATTAAATTTTTTGTTTGTGTCAGAAGCATCATTAAAGCAATCCATACGCTAATTGAGGATTCTTCATACATTTATTATGAAAGCTATTTCGATCGTTCACATACAAAAGGTTGCGCTATCGACTGTCACATTAAAAAAAAGAAACACGATTATTATAAAACTGTAATCCTTTCAAATCAAACGAGTAAGGTCCCGTCCGCTTGGCACTAGGACTTGTTGAAATTAATTCAATTTCAGTCGCGTACTTAAAACTTACGAGTTTCCACTCGAGATAAAAATCAATTAAAAACTTAGCGCTTACAAAGGGAAGTGCAGACGTGGCGTAATTTTGTTAACACGGGAATGAACCTGTCTCTGGTCTGTCGCAGGAGGCAGGTATTCTATATACTCGTAAATATAATTTTTTGTAATAATTTTGGCGATTGAAAAAGAGTGTCCATGGAGTTTCTTGTTCATACTTCTCCATAGAGATCTACGCTTCGGAATGAGCACCTGCGGTACTTTCACAGTTATTATGTCTTATGACTGGGACTGTAGCACCATAACTATTTTTGAGCTTGTTTTATTTTATGTCTTTTGACAATTCATAAGTGCCTGTATTATTGGCCTAGTTGAAATAAACGATTTGGTTTGATTTGATTTGGCACCTTACCTTGCAAATTTAATCGCAGGTTTTTCTTCCAGGAATTGCTCTAAAGCATCATGGAATTTTTGAGTTTGGTAATGTACTGGACCTCTATTAGGTTTTAAACTATTAACAAAACGGGCGCTATTTTTTGATAAGTACTTCTTAGCTTATCGATGGGAAAATGTTTTAAATAAATGTTTGTCTCAAAATTCAGCGGATCTAAAACGACTACTTTGAGCAATATTCCTAATGATTCACTTCGAACGTCATTGGCTTATCTATAAGTGAATCGTTAAGAATATTGCTAAGTGGCAGTTTTAGATCCGCTGAATTGTTGTCTCTAACAAATAAATTTAATACGGAAATGAACTTACTTAATTGGAACCTCGTCATCGCTCTCCGATAACCCGAGGTCCTTATTCACCAAGTCACTGGAAACAAAAAAAAACATAAGATTAACTTAAAAATAAGCTTTTTATCTTGAACCTTTGCCCCTGATTAAGCTGTTCCTCGCGATGTTACTCGCTGCTAAACTCATAAACGACGGTCTAGTCAATCTTACATTGCCTTCCTCGATTAATGGACTATATCCTACACTTAACGACTTTTTTTATTTCGAACTAGTAGTTCTTGAGATAAGCGCGTTCCTGTATAGCAAACTACAGTCTTCTACGTACATACAGACAGACTGCTCTAGCAGTAGAACTGCTTTAGGAGCAGTTGATACCGACTGCTACAGCAGTTAGCAATGATAGCTTCAAGCCTGATCACTAGCTAACTACTCGAGCAGTCCGTGTATGTTGATCACTAGCTAACTACTCGAGCAGTCCGTGTATGTTGATCACTGGCTAACTGCTCGAGCAGTCCGTGTATGTTTATCACTGGCTAACTGCTCGAGCAGTCCGTGTATGTTTATCGCTAGCTAACTACTCGAGCAGTCCGTGTATGTTGATCACTGGCTAACTGCTCGAGCAGTCCGTGTATGTTGATCACTGGCTAACTGCTCGAGCAGTCCGTGTATGTTGATCACTGGCTAACTGCTCGAGCAGTCCGTGCGTTGATCACTAGCTAACTGCTCCAGCAGTCCGTTTATGTTTATCACTGGCTAGTGGCTAACCGACCGTGTCTGCTACATACAGCCAAAGATTTTGGTACGAAGACACAATCATTAAAAGCTATTTCACAGCATTGGAAAACCGTTTAAACTTGCTGTCTGCATACATATCACTTCTATTGACTGTGCATATGCCCTTCTTTGTGTTCTGTATCCTCATCATACAAACATAGCCTGTAGTCGAGGGACCTTTCATTTGCATACAGGAGCGTGTCTGTTTACAGGACGGCCCATGGAAACTGTTGGGAACAGTTTGGTAGCCACTATGTCGGCGATATAGCTCTCTAAAACATATGTATGAGAAGCTTGAAGTGTGCCTTACCCTTATAAAATAGATGATTGACAAAGAACAATTTTATCGCAATTCTATTAGCAGCATTACCATTATCCCTAGGTCTTTTATTTTTGCGTTGCCTTGCACTAGAACACACAGCTTTTCACCTCACACAGCAAGGAAATGTAGGGGAGCGGCTCGCCTGTCAGTGTAGAAAACCATAATTGAATACAAGACGTGTTCGCATTTTGAACAACACTTTGTGCTCTAGAGCACAAAATGGAGTTTTGCGCTTAGATTTTGAATGAGAAATGGAATCTTTCCGAGCGTGTGAGGTGAAAAAAATATTTTCTTTGCTCCGTGCGGGAATCTAACCCAGGACACGTTACACATCAGTCAATAATGCCCGGTTTCTGGTGTCACCAGTTATGCTCTCAATAACTATCGCTTCAACAAAGTTATTAGTCAGTTAAACGTAGTTTAACTCTCGCTGTGTTTCTGATGACACACGGACCGATAAGATAACTATGAAACCAATAGCCAGTTCCATAATGTACCACTAGATGGGTCTGTTTAATAAATAGAGTTCTCAATGGATTTTATTAGTGCAATTCGACGCTAAAACAAGTATTATGTATAAAATACTTTACAAGAGTAATAAAAGGCCTTTGCCCAGCATTGGGACACACTATTTTCAATAAAAAAAAGAAAAATACCGGTGACACAGGGACATACATTACAACTGAAAACGGAACGCAATGTAATTTTTATTTTTGAAATTAAAACGAGTTATTTGCCATGTTGATTTGAACAGTTCACCCATCATCATGGTGCTTGCAGCAATGCTGAAATATGGTTTATTCAAAACAAGTAATAAACATGGTAATTAATTCTATTTAAAGCGCTAGTAATCATGCTAGTTAAAAAACTCAGGTATACCTACAGTGTTTTTTGTAAATAAGTACCTACAGGTGATTGTTCAAAGAACTACATTTAATTTTGAGGCATTTTTTGCGTGGACAAATAACTGCCAATAACAGTAAAAAATAATAAATAGAAAGAAACGAGCTTTATTTACATAACACTATGATTCAATTTTGTTTAAACTAAAAATCATAAATACTGGTATTGATCCCAGATGTCTGACCACCCTTTGTAAAGAAAAGGTCAGAACAAAAAAATTCAACGTCGTATTATAGTTGTGGAACCGATAAACGGCAAAGATTGGTCGGTCAAGTTGATCTTAGTTTATGTAGAGTTTAACTTACATTGCGGTGTTCAGAAACCCATTTTTGTAGTTTATCAAACCAACAGCGCTATTGAATAGATAAACTGTCGACAAAAGGACACCAGAAACCGGGCATAAGTCAGCCACTGCACTAAACTTGCGGTGAATAATATCTCTGATAAGCAGTATACGTTTAGAAAACAACATTAAGATTTGTCTTTATCTATTCCACAAAAGTAAGACAGCTGTTGCCTTTTTATCTTCGACTCTGTTGAGTAAAATTACCCTTTTAAAATGAGATATAGATACTCACGGCGAGACTGAACTCCTTGAGTTCGATATCCGGTTGTCCAAACCTGTAACAAACAAAAACATTTATTACTAAGGGCTTCATCACTTCAAACATCGTAAAATGATCGTAAACTTTACCAATTATGTAAATCGATTTCGTTCATTTGAGTTAAACATACATTTTATAATAACTATATACCGTTGAATAAACAATAAGTTCTCATTAAAAAACGTTATTAATCTTTGTATGGTTTTATTGAAGAAAAATGTTTCGTTTTAAAAGGCAATTAAGAAGTTCCTGCAGATTTTGCTAATTAGATAATGCCATGTATTTGTGAACGTGATCATTTTCCATAATTATGTATCCCACAATAACGAATTTTCTTGTATTTTAGGTCGGTTTACATATTTTTAAACTCATACACAAACACCCAGACCCGGAACAACACTTCAAGAAGTGAGAACAACTACTACTTCAATGAGATCTACAAGTAGTCTACTTGTATGTCACACAATAGCTGAACTGGCGCGGAATTCGCCAGTGTATTTTGCTATAAGTTCATATATGAAAAAGAGTTTGTTAATTATTCAATCTAATAAAATATATATAATTTATCATCGATTCCAGTTTCCCAAGGCTACGGCCTACGATATATTAATTTTAAAGCATTTAAAACAACAGAAAATTCTCCATTACTGGAGAAATACCGACCATATTGAACACAAAGCCTGAGAGTTGCGATTATTGTCCTAAGTAATCTCTTTAAAACTTTGTTGATTATTTGCTAAAAACAGATTGCCTTCTAAGTGCTAGTTAATGTGAAACAGAATAAGTAAATCAATGTGATTACGTCGGGTTCTATCAACATCAAGAACAATCGTTGTTAATGCGAAGTACTTTCGTATATTAAAGCTAAAGTGCTTTAATGTAGGAAACCCGAAGGCCGCACTGGCGCAGTGGCTGGGCGATCAACTAATGGGCTGCGTGTTGAGGGTTTGATCCCTACACCGAACAATTTTTGTATAGTTTATAGACATTTTCTATGGAAAGAAAATTTGAACCTGCGACCTCCGGATTCAGCACATCCCAGGCTCTCACCACCGAGTTAGCAACAAGCCATTCCCATACCCATTCCTAAGGTCTTACGGTGAGGTTCATAGAAAATAATCTACACTAATATTATAAAGAGCAAAGATTTGTATTTTTGTGTGTGTGTGTGTATGTTTGTAATGATGAATAAACTCCAAAACTACTGGACCGATTTAAAAAAATCTTTCACCAGTTAAAAGCTGCTTTGGTCCTGAGTGATTTGGTCATGAGCGGGCGAAGCCTCTGGCAAAACTAGTAGTAAATAATAATAATAGAAAATCCTTGTAAATCCCGACGCATGCGGACAATATTAAAAAATATATAATTATGATGTATAGAGTGGCTCTGGTGTGTTTGTGTATGATAATTTAAATTTTTGTAAACGTACCAAACAATACATGAAAAAATCCGAATGTAGGGCAACTTTTTTTTTATCTCATATGTCATAGTTCGTAAGGTTGGTAATACGGACGTTCCTAGTTTAGATTGTGCCACAGAATCCGCAGTGAGTATTCATTAGCTGCGACAAGGCACACAAATAACCTTATGCATAATAAATGCCACCGTACAGTGGCGGTTACTACGATAAATTAGACTTTATTCAAAACGACCGGACTAATGTACTTGGCTGTTAAAGGACACAGTGACACATTCAATGCATGTGTTTCCTTTTAGCTTTTTGCTTTTATTTCTCAATGACTAATGGACGCAAAGTTAATAACGCGTCTGAATAGATTGTGACAACTTACTGCTAGCCTCTAGTCAAGCCATCATTAATGAATTTCAATGCTTGAAATACATTTTTGATTAGTTACTCATAACTTATTACCTTATTTTAAGACTAAACGCAAAAAATACAACCAGTGCTATTATAGTAAGGTTGCTTTTTAAAGCCACACCATTAATATTAAAGGTTCATTATTAAAGCATTCCCGTTGACCATTGATGCATGGAAGCCCATCGACAAAAAAGACAGCGTTGCGCGGGAAAAGCTGAATAAAAATACCCCTTCGTCCATTGCCGCAGAGTAATTTGCTAAAGAGTCCAATTGTGTGGTTGAACTGCAACACATACACGGTGTACAAGTGCATCGCAGTCGAGAGCGGCCGGTGTTTACTTAGGCGTAGAGAAATGTAAACATCTCGGTGGTAGCGGGTTCGGTACCGGGCCGATACCCTGTCGACTTTAAACAACCTATAAAAGTGCCTTGAACTCTATGGTGCACATAATTATGTTTAGTGTAAACATTACACTTCTCACAATTCTCACGGAGCCCTCGTCTAAATACTCGGAATGATTTGAACTTCCAGAACTGTACACTTATAAAGTTGAATGTAAATTGAAACTACAATTTGATAACAGTTCTGAAAACTCTCGCGTGGGCACGTTTCTAGACAAACGTATTGATCTATTAACATTACGACATCTATAAAAACTCAAGACACATGAAAAACAATAAAGCGCATTTCATACAGAGAGCGGGCGCGGGTCGGGGGCGTTTCGGGTGTCCCCGAAACGCGCCCGACCCGCGCCCGCTCTCTGTGTGAAATGCGCTTAAATCTACCAAAAATATGAACACTGAAAAAATGAACAGCGTGAAAACGAGATTGAAACTACACATTTGTTTTCCACGTAAACACCTGTAAATGCCATCAATAATGTCAATGGAAGCCGTCGATCAAAATCATTCACTCACTCATTCGCGGCTTATCCCGTCAATCTAGATCGAGAACAGAGGGAATACATATATCGGGTGAAGTGAATACTATAATTTTCCATTTTACCCAGAGTCCGATGACGTAAGCTGAGTAGGACTTTGACCTACAGTCCTTCAGGGTCAACGGCCTCTAGGGTTGCGGTGACTTGCGAGTGTCAGACAGTCGTAGCCGAACCTGCGGCCTATTCGACTACGAAACTTTGCCTACATAGGTCTTTTTTACAGCAACATAGGTATTGCTACGACCCATGAACTTATTTGAACCCTTGAACTTGAAAATGAATGCCTTCTTTGAACATTTTGTATACAGTAAGTAATGGCTTTGTGTAATGTAATTTCAGGAGTGAAACGTGCTTAATCCAATGTCAAACTCGAGTGTCACTGACGAGTCACAAGCGTATAAGCGTGCTTGTATAGGAGAGAGCAACATCTCATTCATACATCCCACGCCCTGTAAGCAACTAAAAACACACTCATCAAACTTTGTACGCTATAAATAGGTTGAATCTAGCGTTCTAACATTGTTTGTAGCGTCACAGCGTGTAGCAGAGAGTGACATCACTATACGCTACTGCTTTACGGATACAGTACGAGGAGTATGAAGATAATGGAGTGGCAACGCATCAACAACGTCACCTATCTACGTCACCGTTACTAAGCAATTCACTAAAATTCGATTTATGACGCTTTTTATTTAACTATTGACATGATTTCAAAATTGTTTAATAGAGTCCGCGCCGCCACTCACTCACCTTTAGACACAGCGCTAGTGTCTATGTCATTAAAATCAAATTGCATTAAAAAAATGTAGTACCTCGAATTTTCCGCAGGTGAGTGGTTGTCCGGACTCTAGTGATCTTTCTGTTATTTATTAGTAAATACTCTGTGGTACGGAAGTTAAGAGTACTGCGTTGCGCTAACTTGCGTAATGAATGACCACCCACGTCAAGTTCCCTGCACGTGGATGTGGCCTGAACGTGAGTACACGTGCTCCTACTTAAAACAGTGGGGGAATTAAAATGGACTGATGTTTTATAAACAAGAGATAAAGCATGAACGGAATTGATAGCTAGACATTTGTATGATCTTTTGAAATCAAATCAGACGATAACTTTAATTTTCAACAAAGAAAGATTTGTTTTTTTATGTAACTTTATCGATGTTTTTAAACGAACATTTAAGGTTGTGGCAACATTGTTTTTTCATTAATCAACAAAAAGTCTACACCAATACACTCTAATAAATTTAAAAGCTAACTAATTACAAGAGGCAATAAAATAATTTTGTTTATTTTCCTCAGGGCGGGCCAGTGGGCGTTATTACACCGTGGCCTTATTACTACCACCGTATACTCGTGTTATAAGCGCCATCTATGTGCTTTATAAAGGCAAGCCGCGTGCCTGACTTACCCGATAGTTTTTCTTGTGACGTATACTACAAGTTACCGTTGCGAATCCATCATGTAAATTATGGAGAATTGTTCAATACTTGTTTTGATGTTTCAAATGCGCGTAGAAAAACGTGACATTGCTGTGATGTAAGGAAATGTTTCGAGGTAAACTTGTTTATGTTAGGAATATTTGTACTTTGTAGGGCTTCTTCAGAGAAAAAATTTCTTTTACTGACTAAAATTCAACCCTGTTCCTTAAAATTACCTTTTTGTTCCAGGGTCACGATAACCTGCTTAGACAGACCCGCGACCCTTACCATGATATAATTTTATGAATTGCTTTTTATTGTGCTCGAATAAATAGGCTATGATTGTATACGCAATATTTTCATGGTTTAATACAACTCTACAACCTTCTACATTCCAATAGATGGTTCTACATTAATTTTATTAATCTTATATTCTGTACGAAGACCCAAGACAATTGTATTCCACCTGTATTCCACCCATTCAGTGCAGTATAATTGAAACAAAAATACATAGTAAACAAATCAATATCCTTTGTTATAGTTGGTGTTATGCTGTTCTTACGACAACATCCGCCTCGTTGGGCAAACCACTTACTATCGAGTAGGTTTTAGCACTTAACACATTTACACAAAACCGCTAACGAATTTATGCGCGTATTACTTCACTGTTTGAGTGCAATAAAGGGATATGTAGTTTGTTATAGGTGTACGGAAAACATTTACGTTTAAACAGTTTTGCCTGTGCCTGTACTTAGCGTTGCCAGGCGTCCGGATAAAGCCGACACAGTCAGGATTTTTAGTAGCGTTCATCCAAATATCAGGCTAAACTGACTGATCTGTGCGGCTTTTCCGTTTTAAGACGTGGCAACCCTACCTGTTACTTGTAATATTCCACAGTATCCGTGAATTCCAGTCGTTCAGTGCTTTTACCTCCACAAGTCCACATCACGTCATCTTAAAAAGTTATTGCCGTCTACGTACTTACGTCACAAGTACTCTAATAAAGGTCTAAAAATAGGTATCGACGTCTAGTATTTGCACAGAGTACTAACAGAGAGGACACTGTGTGGTGTAGGTATGAAACGGCACGCTCACACGCGCACACCGCGGGCGGTGTCGCTACATGTGGCTGCCGCGCGCCGCCTCCGTATCGTAATTATTTTTCTTACATGTAATCACGTACAAGTAAATAAAGATAATAAAATATGAAGACAAGCAAATACTGTATAACGTTTGGTTGCCTAAACGACAACAGTGATAAAGGCCTCGCGTTTCATAAACTACCGCGTGACGTCGAAAGGTGAAAGTATCGAATGTTTATGATTAGTGTTATTCCCACATAATGTTTATGAATCTAGGGTTAATTATTAATTAACTACCTGTTGTGATGTGCTTATTTAGTCATTCAAGTACATACGTTCCGCTGAACTGATCATGGTTAGGTAGGTTACAAGTTTGGAAATGTGTCGAGATACTCGGGGGGTGTGAGCCTACTAGACGACCGAGATAAATAGACGAATATCAAACCTGACATCACTCTCACTTACCTTATCGCTCGGTAGAAAGTAGAAAGATGTTTGCGTTGTTATTTACTCACGTTCAAACTCAGAAAATGGCCACACTATGCATTCAAGGTCAGCGATCGTAATTCGTTGCGCGACTTTTTTTACCATTTACAAGGACTCACAACGCAGGGCCTGTGACGTAGGGATGGCAATCACAGATCGATTAATCGAAAAATAGATTTTTGGAGCCAAAAAGATCGATTTTTTAAATCTATTTATAGTACTGAATTCAGTGAATCGATACTTCACCCTTGAAAATCGACATTCGTTTTTATTTTTGCTATAAACCAAAAAAGTACCTACTTACAATTAATTGAATGTACCCATGTTTTTTCTTGTTATGTTTTTACATTTTTATATTCTAATGAGTTTTTATGCTTTCTATATTCTAATACTGTGTATTTCGTAATTCTAATTTGCATAATTGTCCTTAACCTTAAATTGCAGTAATTGGCTGTTCACACAGCCGTTGTAATTTGATAAATAAATAATAAATAAATTATAGAGTGCTGCCGGTTAAAGGGTTAATTATTCAAAAACTCGCGTGGTGGCTGTATGTTTTGATTCCTTCGCCTCTCTTTAATAAAAAAGTAACGTTTGTTTGTAATCTTTGTCTTTCTTTTTGTATTCTGTGGCTGACATTTCTTGTTGCGTCATCAGTCATCATTATTCATTAAAATTCATTTGTTTGTTGTTGTAGAATCTGTGTGTCGTAAAGCGAAATAAATACTGATTTTTATGTAGTGTTTCTTGCAGTATAAGAACTACTTATTTGTAAACCAATACATTTAATAAAGGCTTTAAACAATAAAGCCTAACATTTCAAATATTTTTAAATAATATTCTTTTTTGTTTTTGTAAGATGAAATGTTCAAAATATTACAAGAATAGGTAGAAACGATACTATAATTATACATATATTATTATTCCTAACGTAAGGTGCCGTAGGTACTATGTATTAACATTCTGTGCTACCAATCGATAATGTATGTAGTAATGTGTGTAGTATGTAGTAACGAAACCAAAAAGATATAGGCTGATGATAAAAAAAATCCCTGAAGAACATTTATGTTAATAGTGTAATATAACAAATGCATAAAATACACCTACCTACCTAACTGTGCCTTCTAAACTCGCAAGTCGCAACCCTAAGTGAGCTTGACCGGCAGCACACCGATAGCAACATTGTAATGCCGCGGCGTCGGATAAACCAAAATAAACTCTCGCGCGTAGCCATTCAGTACAATTTTGCTTGTGCACGGGAAGTTTAGGCTAATATAAAAGTAGGTGGGCGGTACGGCTGCAAGTTAAAATGTGCTTTATTCTTTCGTGCATAGATTTTACATTTGTTTGATTGTTTTTTGGAAGAGACCGATCTGTAGTAATCTGTGGTATTTGTGAGCTTTAGAAAATATATTTATATCTTCCAATATACATATATGCCATCAACAGATGTTTTGCAGAAAGTTCCTACTTTTTCCATACATTTGTGTTATATGATAAAATTGTTCAAAACATGTTTTGACGTTTGCTTGGTTATTTATATATAGTCAAAAATAAATGATCTATTGTGCGTTTATTTTCGTATAAAAGACAGGGACTGTGTCAAGAAATACGAGTACATGCCATATTTTGGAATTATTGGAAAACGAATATCTTTTTCGTGATTTTGGTATTTTTTTTAGATTTTTTTTTTTAAGTTGGCTTCTTTTTCGTGATTTTGGTATTTTTTTGAGTTTTTTTAAGTTGGCTTTGCTCTTGATTTAATCAGAGGTGACACACAAAAATAAGCCGCCTCTTGATTTCCTTCATCATCAAATGTCAGTGACGTATTTAAAACAGACTATGAAATATTTATACTGCTGTTTTTCTTTGTAGTCTGATGTGGAAAAGCCCTCATCTGCCTAGCCCTTTTCTCGACGTAAGAGCTCTATAACCCGTAACTAAATTGTAGTGCCATTAGTCTTGCAGTGAAGTATACTGTAAAGTCAAGTATACGGGACCTAAGGTACACTGTAGACAAAGAATTTCAAAACCAAATACATCTATTTAAGGCCCTTCGTACATTCGGAAACTCAAGTTTCCGATACCTTACGACTTCAGTATCCAGGCGACTCTCGCAATAGAAATGCATATACGTTCGTACACACGCACGCGACGCGCGACGCCAATCGCGCGCTACCTATCTGCTGACATCGCGGCGACTTGAGTTTCCGCGACTTTCAAGATGGCGGAGCAATTTATTTACCATTTTTAATTTTATTTACAGAATAAAGGGTTCCGTAGCATATTCTTGAATCATTTTTGGAAAGTAATTATTTTAAAACGATAGAAAAATATTTACAATCCTCTATCAAATCATAATTTTGTATGCATTTTATTAAAAAGTTGGGAGAGATGGTTTTTTTCTATTTTATTGAATAAAAATTTTAAATTATGTTATAGTATTTGGATTTGGATTAATGTTAGGTTCCCAGGAAATTAACTGTGAAGGACGGACTGTCACACGACTGTTCTTATAAAGATTCCGTTTTTTTTTTGAACCTTCGGAACCCTAAAAAATATACTTTGATCGTCACAGTCATGTGTCAGCCATTTTATAAATTCATATTCTTGACCACCCATCATGACCTTTTGACGCGGCGCTAGTGTCTATGTCGTTACATCAAATTGCATTATAAAAATTTTGTACCTCGAATTTTCCGCAGGTCATGAGTAGTGGCGAAACTCTAGTATCGGAAACTTGCGTCGCCTCGTGTACGAAGGTTCGTACACGAGGCGACGCAAGTTTCCGATACCTTACGATTTTGGTTTCCAGGCGACTATCGCAATACAAATCCATAGAGGCTCGTACACAGGTCGCGTCGCCGACATGCGTCGCCGACTCTAGTCGCTCGCTACTCATCTATCAAGATCGCCGATACCCAAGTCTCCGCGATTTTTAACCGACGAAAACTTTGTATCTTAAAATTCATTATTAAACATCGAATTTGTATCTGAGGTAGAAAAATATCCTTGTTTGTATCATTACAATAATTAATAATAATAATATTCCACAACTATCACACAACGCCATCTCGTCCCAAGCTAAGCAGAGCTTGTGTTATGGGTACTAGACAACTGATAAACATACTCGTACTTATATATTTCTAAATACATAAATATTATAGATAAATTACACCCAGACACAGAACAAATGATCGTGCTCATCACACAAACATTTGTCCTGGGTGGGAATCGAACCCACGTCCTCCGGCATAGCAGTCAGGGTCACAAACCACTAGACCAACAGGCCTGTCAATGGTGTGAGCCTGTCTCATGGTTGTGTAGAGAATAGCACTCGACGTCGTTGAGTCAGTTTATATTCGAAAGATTTTGAACTTTATTCTTTACCTAGTACCTATAGACCAACAGGCTTGTCAAATTCAAAAGAATATTCTAATAAGTACATAAATAGTATGGAATAAGCTTTTTTTTACGTGGTAAAATCATCATATTAAATGAGTCCTCCCACTCCGGGCAGGGCGGGAGGGACTGTCAGGTAGTCTTGTGTAGTTCGCGAACGAACTAGTTCGGAAGAACTGCTCCCACAGATGAACTAGTGAACTAGCTCCCACATTTTCCGCTCCGTAGTTCAGTAGTTCGGACAGAATGAAAGAGATTGACTGAACTAAGATCGTTGCACGGGAGCGGGACAGCACTACACTATAATACTCCCGAATTCGCTCACCGATCATGCGCGCATCTCGTTCCGTACACTTTACAGAAATTGTCGCATGCAGCAGGAACCGTATTAAAACGAGCAAACAAAGACAAACTAAATCTGAAATCTCTTTGCGAGCGGACGATTTGATCGCTCTTGATCGGTCGGTCTCTAATACGAGCTAGGAACTAACGAACTAGAAGAACGAACTAGTTCGTTTAAGAGCGGAGAACTAGATTGAGCGCTCTCAGTAGTGAACTAGAATGCCCAAGACTACTGTCAGGCACTGATTAAAATCCACGGTGTCCTTCAATAGAACCTAACAAAACGATAGCGCGATCTAACTCGACGACAACGCCATCTATCGAGCATGGTGTCAAACTTTTTGCACTTTTATAAATTATTATGGTTTCGTTACAAACATTACTACTTTAACCCAGCTTCGTCATGTACAAGTAATTAAGAAAACGAAAACATTAAAAAAAACCTATTCAAATCTGAAATTTGAAACCACGGTCATCATCATAGCAGTAAGAGCGTCAGCGTTCCGGTGCAAATAAAAGAAAACTATAAAAAAAAAAAGGTTGCACTCCAGGAGTGCCGGTAGAAGTGAAAACTTTTTTGTTACTATGTTTTATTTTTAATTTGAATGACGTCTTACTCATTTTCGATCAGGGTCACGTGACCCTGACGCGAGTTTTGGTCACGTGACCCTGACGCGAGTTTTAAATTTTTTACCCATTACAGAAAAAGTGTACAACGCCGCTAAAGAAGTTTTCACTTCAAAAAAAAAAAGGTTGCACTCCAGGAGTGCCGGTAGAAGTGAAAACTTTTTTGTTACTATGTTTTATTTTTAATTTGAATGACGTCTTACTCATTTTCGATCAGGGTCACGTGACCCTGACGCGAGTTTTAAATTTTTTACCCATTACAGAAAAAGTGTACAACGCCGCTAAAGAAGTTTTCACTTCAAAAAAAAAAGGTTGCACTCCAGGAGTGCCGGTAGAAGTGAAAACTTTTTTGTTACTATGTTTTATTTTAAAACTGGAGTAGTACAGATATGAAATTAACTAATTTGAATGACGTCTTACTCATTTTCGATCAGGGTCACGTGACCCTGACGCGAGTTTTAAATTTTTTACCCATTACAGAAAAAGTGTACAACGCCGCTAAAGAAGTTTTCACTTCAAAAACCTAGAAAAAAATTGAATAAACCTCTAAAAAACAACTGAAACACGAAAAAAGAAAAATTCTATGTTTACCTGGGGATTGAACCCATGGTCACCACCTTGAAAGTCAAAGCTGGTACAAATCGAGCTACCTTGTAGCCCGTTGGCGTAGCGAAATTATGAACCATATTCTTTCTAGATTGATTTTTTTCTCTATACGCGCCAATTTTTAATTCCAAAAATTTGAAATAGGAATGCGCTCGTCATTTTTAAAATAGAAGCATTTTAATTTATGTAGAGATGTACATTTTGTGTTTTGTACAATGTATTAATAAGGTTGAGTATAGAATGGTGGCCGAATAGACGATTTGAGTCTTACGACTCGAGTAGCCGCTGTGTACGAATCGTGCGCTACTAGAGTCGCGCGACTTGGGTATTCGACTGGAGTATCGGATACCCGAGTCGCCTAATGTACGAAGGGCCTAACGCATTTTCAGATAAAAGCGACAAACAAAAGAAACGTTAAGATCTGATAGACTTGAGCACTTGTGACAGAACACCGAGCATTCGCCCTTTTTAATTTTGTCACGAACAAAGCAAAAATCGCTACGAACATTTTCACGCTCTCTTTCCTAGACTTGACTAAAATGTCGGTTCGGGCAAAAAGCTTGCCAGAGCGCTCGTTAGAATGCTTGCTAAAACGCTCTCGTTTGTTTTTCTGCAATGTAACATTCGCAAGAATGCAAGTGAATGTTCAAGTTTATTAGCACCTTAACGTTTATGAAGTCAGGATTATGAACAGACGATTAGTTGCAGTTCAACTAACAATGTGCGTAGTGGGGTTACCATCGAGATAGCTATGCAGCGTTACGAATCGTACAAAGTTACAAGCGACACGCATGGCCGCGTCTCCATCGACCACCGGTCAACAACCACTAAATATTTGTTTACATCGAACTATCGAACACAGTTTCAGGTTAACAGCTTGATTCAATACGAAGTTTACTATGAAACGGGAGGGAAATGTATTTTATGCAGTCTTTGTCCCATATTTTTAGTATTGAAATTGGTAAATTGTTTACCGTATTTGCGGCAGTTTTACATACTATTTTTAGCGCTATTGATATTAAAGATTCAAATTCAAAGGTGCAGTTAATGATTTAATTGGAGTACGTGAGCGTTTATGATAGGAATATTGCGCATAGAAGATCCCTTATTCGTGTTTTTTTAAGGTACCTCTGCCAGCCGTGAAGCAGAGCTGTACTCTCATTTAAACGAAAAGAGAATATAATTGGGGACCACTTTAGAAGGTAATTTTATTATTATTTAATAAGATCATTGCTCTATGGTCGATATCCAGAAAGAAAACAGACGATAGCCTTTGTATGGAGAAAAAACCAACCGCATTACCTCATTTTCATCAAATCTGTTGATAATTTATTTCGCATAGCTACATTTTACGAATACTATTTAAAAATGTACAAGCAAGAAAGAAGATGCAAGGACGCATACATAAATCATGTCCCAGAGTGCAGATCGCGACTGCGACAAGCCGCGAATAAGAGCAGCGGATGGTAAGACAAATATGCTAAACATGCCATCTGTTGCAGTCTGCAGAGTTTTCTCAAGTCCGCGACTCTGCAACGACGATCGTGAATTTCTTGTATGGTGTTATCACCGGCTTCGCCCGCGTGCAACGTAAAAATTACCTCAGGGACGTCAGACCGGGATAAACGTTATTTCTAGCGATGCATCCGATACCGATACCGATATACACACATCAAAAGTGTCTAGGGATCAAGCATTTTTACGCGGATTTCTTGAGATTGAGATGTGGCTTTGTAATAAATTTATGATTTTATAAATTTATATGGATCCTTTTTGGTGCATTTCATAATTTGAATCAGGAACTGTAAATCAAATTCGAGTAAAAGATGAAAATCAGCTGTCAATATTTTCCCTATAAAAACATACAACGCATTGAAGACATTATTAGTGCTACTGTTTCCCTACTACTGATTAAAACCAACGTTATTATAGAGCGGCGACGTCATTTAAGCAGGGAAGAAATGCTCAGAGCCGTGGGAATGATAGAAGCTGGTTCCCGGCAACGTACTGTGGCTTTAGCTCTGAATACAAGTCAGAGTGTTATCAGTCGACTTTGGACACGTTACCGAAGCACTGGTACCGTGGCTGAGCGCCATGGAGGACGGTATCGCTGCACCACACGGAGACAAGACCGATACATTCAAATCTTAACTCGAAGAGCTCCAACAATAACCGCCATTGATGTTAGCCGTGAGGCTTCATCACTCTTCAGGGAACTTAATTAGCGACCAAACAGTCAGAAACCGCTTGCATGAAGTGAACCTTCATTCCCGAAGACCGCTACGGGTACCACCTATAGCAATGCACAATCGTAGGATTCGATATCAATGGGCTCTTGAACACAGAAATTGGGCAGAAGAACAATGGCGTTTCGTGTGCTTTTCTGATGAGTCTCGTTTTGGTATGAGACCGGATACAAGACGTATACGACACTGGAGAACCCCTGGACGCCAACAGCGATTAAAATCCTGCCAGGAAGTCCATCCTTATAGTGGTGGAACCATCATGGTATGGGCGGGTATTTGGATCGGCGGAAGAACTGAGTTGATTTGGATCAGAGGCAACCTCAACGCTCAAATTTATGCTGAGACGATTGTATCAGACGTCATCGTTCCTCTACAAGTGCAAATCGGTCCCTTATTTCAGTTAATGCATGATAATGCACGACCGCACACCGCAAGAGTTGTAAGACAGACTCTCGCCGCAGCTAACATCAATGTCCTGCCCTGGCCTGCTCAGTCGCCAGACTTGAACCCGATTGAGCATGCATGGGATATGCTACAGAGAAGAGCTCTGCCGAATATGGAGGGTATCCAGTCGCAAGAAGACCTTTTTTTGTTGTTGCAACGAACATGGGCGGCCATTCCACAGCGTGATTTGGATGAACTCATTTTGAGTATGCCAAACCGATGTTCTTGTGTTGTTAGTGTTCGCGGTAGAAACACGGATTATTAATTGTTTAAGTTACCCAATAAAATTTTAAAGAAAACTGTTATTTCAGTCTTTTTTTCGAACTTTAATGTTAGTGGTTCAAATGTCAAAAATCCCTTTATTAGGAAAATGGCAAATTTCTTTATGAATGCAAAGGTGACTTGGTTTATCGTTACTGTGACAAACGATAACACTTTATTTGATGAATCCTTAAAGAACATTTTAATTAATATCAATCAGGAGAAAAGTTATTGCAAAAATATATGTTGATCCCTAGACACTTTTGATGTGTGTATGTATCGGCGATACTTCGGGTTAGCCGATATATCGGTATCGACGATATTTTTATGACCGATTCAACGATACTTTTTAATTTAAAAATGTAGTGTAAACGGGCGTGTTGTTTCGTCTATTTCCTTGCAAACGAGACACGACCTATGCCTGGGGAAACCTTTGCTAACCAGACTTGCGAAATCGCCTTTCTTCGAAAAATTTAAGATTACTTTGCTTTGCTTTGTTTTTAAAATCTTATTTAGTTTAATTTTAATTACTAAAATGTATAATTATTTAATATCAAATCAACGTATGTCACTACTTTTTATATTAATAAAAAAGTAATCTGATTTTTAATTAATTTATTTTATTTTTTTTATTCATAATAAGCGTATCGGTATCGGTATCGCCGATATTTTTATAAGAGTATCGGTATCGGTATCGTATCGGCGAAAAGGCGTATCGATGCATCCCTAGTTACTTCGAATTATAAGCTATCTCTGAGCCAAACATCTTAATCCGTTTAGTTGTTTTAGCGTGATTGAATAGCAAACATCAATTTATCTATTTTTCCCAACTTTCACATTTATAATTTTAGTGAAAATCTTTTTGGCAAAAAAATCACTGTTGTCTTTATTGGTTTAATTAAACCATTTTACATAAATTCAGCAATGATTCTTTACAGTTCCTGAAATGTTACTTCAGTTGTATGTTACTTCAGTACAAGTATAGTTAAGATAAAAGTTCTCCAACTTATGAATGCATGGCATTCTGAATAAGTATACGATCTATTTATGACTGTCAGCCTGAAGTGGGCGAGAGTATGATAGTGGTCCTAATAAAGTTATCCCCCTACAAAATATATCTACACGGGTATTTTTATGTAGTGTGTTTTTCACTCACTTAATTATGTATACCTCGTCATCTTACTTAAGGTGATTGCGTCGATGTAGCCCGCGAAATTCAAATTTTCTTAAGTTTTTTGCAATTTGCAGGCCAGTGAGATGTTGTAACTTTATCAAAATGTGAATTGCGGTAATAACAAGTATAATTTGATGGAGAGAATGTTTTGATAATTTTTATATTTAAAATTATACTTGTTATTACCGCAATTCATATTTTGATAAAGTAACAACATGTCACTGGCCTGCAAATTGCAAAAAACGTAAGAAAATTTTAATTTCGCGGGCTACATCGACGCAATCACCTTAAGTTCGTAACTTAGCATGAATAACCTGTCGTCTGGTACAATTAAATATCAAAGAAAAGCCTAAAATCATCTTTTATTTCCAATTTAATAATGCCGCAGGAAAAACGCTTTTAACAGAACATTACAGTGACGTCATTATAGTCATGTTTATTTTATTTATGCATGCAAGATACAGATTTACCCTACCTACTGTAATATTCTTTCACAAAACATAAACTAGAATTATTTACAATGCCTTTTCTTTTTAAATACCCTTAGAAAGGATACCATGCAAAATCAGGACATTGTGTTTAACGGAAAACGAAAACCTCGAATACTCGTAAATAAACACTGGGTTTTTGTAAAAACAAAAAAAGAACATAAACATTTTATGAAAAAAGTAAGCAAAAGAAATGTGTAGTCTTTAGAAATTGGACTTAGTTGCGCAAAAAAGGGGTGAAATATTAACAGAGAAGGCCCTTTTGGGTCCCTTTGTTTACTGCAACCAATTAGTTACAAAATGCGAGCCCAAAATAATGCTGGCATTGAAATATCTTTCTCATACTCAAACAATTAAATATTTGCGACTAACGGGATACAAAATAACGTTAGGTCTTAACCCAAGTCATGGTTTGGCGTCATCGACCCAATTAAAATAAGTTTTAAGGTAGGTCTGAAAATTACGGAGGTTCCACTACAGTCTTTCATAGATTCGAATACATCTTTTTGGAATATGTTCCTAAAAACTGTTCTAACAATCAGTCATTCTTTTTCATTTTGAATTTAAGAGTGAAAAGTATTATGAATGTGTCAAATCAAAACCAAATTATCTCATAATTACAATAGAAAATTGAACGAACAGGCAGACGATAGACATTTCTTTCACATTTATAAATTAGTAAAGTAAATAATATTGTGTTCAATAAAAAAATACAAAAGAGTCGACATGAAATATTTCAGGACCGTTGCCATTACTATTTACATAGCCAGAGGCACCGTTTATAAATCGCTAGTGTCCAATACTACGTACAAACACAACATGGAATAATAAAAGTCGGAAGTGCCACTAAATTGTCCGCTAAACGGAAGAATGTCACTCACTTAATATAAATGTGGCTGAAATGCTAAAAAAACCGCACTTCGTAAAATGTTGCCACGCTGATTTAATTTAATCCGTATCCCGTATCCGTAGGAGCGATACAACTGTTGACAGTTTTGCCACTTTATTATATTCGTTTGACAAATGCTTTTCACTTTAGTAGCTGTACGAGTGTTAGGTTTCAGATTTTTACGAGTCAATATTCTATGAAAGAGCTCTCTGTTTGGATCGCGAGACCAACGTGGCGTGTCGCGAGCCAATCAGAGCGCTGGATTTTTGCTTACGCCGGGATTCTTGGTCAGGAGTTGGTGCCCGAGCGGGCATTCTGATTTCTGGTGCTGAACGCTGGAGGCGTCTCGGTAATTTTATTATTAAGATGGTTGCTGTCCCAATATTCATGTAATAGTGAATGTCGTAACTAAGTTGTTAATAAACCTATTCAAAGTCGTTGGAGTTTCCCTTCAAGTACCGCTGCCTACTGTCCTATTATACTTCAGAAGTGACAAGAACAATTAAAACGTAAGTACACGCCCAAAATTTTATGCTTCCTTTGTTTGTCCGTAATTCGTTTTAAAGCCAGTCTAGAAGCTCACCCTTTTAGCAACGATATTACCCGTGGTTTCAAGTAAGTCTACTGGGTAATTATCGAGTTAAAAGCCGTCAATTATTTAAACTAGCTCTGATTTATTAGTTAATATTGCCTTTTTACTTATATTTTTGGTTGGATATAAAATAAAAAGGACGGATGCACCAACAATAAATTGTGAGTCAAAAACATTTCTCAGTGCACAACTGCACATGCATACCTATTGTTTCTTTGGTTTTAACTAGGAACGCATTCAAGTGTCCTAACTCTAGTATTTCTTTTCAATGGAAAAATATATTACCTATACTTCCTGAGTTTTCTTGTAAGTATAAAAACTCTTTTGCGATAAATATTTTTGTTAATTTTGTTGAGCAACGTCGGTTGAAATTACATACTCCAAAGGTTTAATTAATTTCTCATGATTATTATTTTAGAGGTGACATACCTTGTGAATACTTTGACTTTAATAACATCCCAATTTCTATCGTGATTCAATCATCATTATGAGGTCATGTTGAAAATAAGTAAAGGATTTTTATGTTCAAAATCGAACACTACTTGTACCATTTGTAATAACAGCGTGATAATATAACTTAAAACTTACTATTCATAACATGGATTAAAGCATTCATTATAAGCGGGCGCAATCACGCACCGGCCAGCAAGATAATCTGCTTACGACATTGTTTATATGTAGTACGTTCCAAGTAATGAACAAAGATATTTTGTGTGTGAATAACGACACCTTGTATTAACTAGTAAAGCCGGACCATGACCGGATACTTTTGCCAACCAGCAAGTATGAATGTTTATTGTAACCAGAACTGGTAATGTTCTAGATTTGTATTAGGAAATATTTTTAACTGTACAGATGTCTTGAACTTATATAGTTTTTTAGTTACCCTTGTCTCTGGCCTTCTAATTTATACACCAATTACCCAAATAAGAACTACCAAAGCCTATTTAACCTGATTTCCTAATGCGTTAGACCTCAAATTAGATTCTCAAACCCGTGGACGTGAGATTTCAGGCGATGTCGCAGCCTCCGGGGCGACGAAGGCTCGCAACACCGAGTCGGAGGGACACCCACTCTGCCACCCAGAGCCGAAGTCGCCTTCGAAGTCGGAGCCCCAGCCGTAGTAGGCCGGAACCGGACATCGAGCTACGACGTGAGCGACTACGGATGCTGGAGGAGGAAGTTCGACGGGAACGTGAACACGTGCGCACCGTGGAAGATCTGCGCGACGCATCGCGACGCATCAGCGAGCTACGGGCGGACAGTCAACGACGGAGCACTTCCGAGGCGAGGCGTCGGGATGCTGGTCTACGGGCGGAGCGTCACGTCGAGCGGGGACAACGGCACGAACGGATTGACCGGTCATGTAGCCCTTCTTTATCAAAAAGAGATTTATTCGATTTGTTTAAACAATTGAGGGATGGTTTTGCATTACCCCCCCGGGGAACCAGAGCGCTTTACAACCATTGCAGAAAAT
Source organism: Agrotis clavis (assembly GCA_954870645.1). Classification (NCBI taxonomy): domain Eukaryota; kingdom Metazoa; phylum Arthropoda; class Insecta; order Lepidoptera; family Noctuidae; genus Agrotis; species Agrotis clavis. Next base: position 10,570,760 of record OX940925.1, read on the forward strand.
TGATCATAAAAACATATTACCAAACTTTGACCCTTCGTCCAAGAATCAGCGCATGGACGTATGGTTGAAAAAAGTCAATGAGTGCGCTACGGTGTACGGGTGGGATGAAAGAACCATAACTCATTTTGCTATGCAAAAGTTGCAAGGTCTGGCCAAAACATGGTACGAAAGCTTGAATACTATACTGTACACGTGGCCTGAATGGCAAGAAAAGTTGATTGGTGCATTCCCATGTGAGCAGAATTATGGGCAGACCTTGGAAAATATGATCAAGAGGAAAAGCAGGTACGATGAATCTATTGAGGTGTACTATTATGAAAAGCTAAGTTTAGCGAACCAATGCGAGATAGCGAGCGCCCGTGCGGTAGAATGTATAATGCACGGCATTACGGATAAGTCTCTTAGGTCGGGAGCCTTGGCACTTCGGTGCACCCATCCAGATCAGCTGTTACAGTACTTGATGAGTAATAGGGATTACAACCAATCCGGTCCAGATCGTTCTTATAATAGGAATAGGAATTTTGACAACTCATCCGCCGCCTCCGCAGCGAACTCGAAAATTGATGTTAGGCCGAATCACGTCGCTGGTTGCTATAACTGCAAGGAGAAGGGTCATAGTTTCTTGCACTGCCCTAAGCCGCTGGTGAAGTGCACGCGTTGCAATAAAGTTGGTCACACCTCCGAAAAGTGCTATGTCAAATCTGATGATAAGGTAACTAACACGGGTGGTGCAGTGCAGAAAACTATGTAAATCGATTTTATAAAAGAAAGCGCGAGCGTAAATAATCCCGGGGCAAAGTTTTTGAAAGAAATAAGAATCAACAATTCTGAACTCTACTCTCTCAACTCCAGGCGTTTGTAGATTTCGGAAGCAACGTTACTCTCATTAAGGAATATGTTGTCAAGGAGTAGGTCTGTCGCACGACAACATTCCTACACTTATGAAGGGTTTTGGGAATAGTGTAGTTCAGTCGTTAAGGAACTTAAATCTTGAAATGATCATTGATGGGGTAGAGGCTAGAGTGACATGCAAAGCCGTAGATGATCACTTGCTGGAGGTCCCTGAGCTTATGGGGCAGACTTTCACGGAGCAGTCACATATATCGGTTTATAAGGACAAGAACAGATTGCAGTTTTTCGATATCGGGAAAGAATTACCTAGTTCAGAGCTTGCCGACGATGGTCGCCTTAGTGAAGTTTTATCCTGCCAGGTCGGTCGTAGCTTATGGCCCGGCCTTCGTTAAAGTAAAGGCTCACTCCGTTTTTAGTGGCGATGTCCTTCTGAGGACTAGTATTGCAGGGAAAACTAACGAGCTGCTGATCATCAACGGCGGACTTCATCGCTCGATAAACGGTGAAATCAACATAATGGTCTTGCCCTGTTCTGAATCCTGCCACATTTCATCTGAACACAGGTTCTCTGCCGTGCTGAAATAGTTGATGTGGTGAATAGGATTGCTGATGAGCGATCTAAAGAGATTGTAGATAGTCGGAGGTTCGACGAAACTAAGGTCTGCGTTGGTGAGGGGATTCCTGCAGAGATCAGGAAAGACTTAATGAACATGTTGCAGAAATATCAGCATTGCTTCGCTTCTTCGTTGAAGGAGGTAGGATGTACCAGTGTTGATGAAAATTGAACTCAATAGTCAACGTCCAGTTGTTTATCGTCCATACAGGTTATCACATCACGAACGGGAGAAGGTGTGTTCAATGGTCGGAGAAATGTTGGATGCTGGCGTGATACGAGAATCTGTTTCGGATTATGCTAGTCCCATTTTACTCGTACGAAAGAAAGATGATTCCTCAAGGCTGTGCGTAGATTATCGTATGCTGAATTCAATGACGATTAAGGAAAGGTATCCTATGCCTATTATCATATTATAGGATGAAGTGGCACGACTTTCTGGTCAATCCTGTTTCATAACTCTTGATCTTGCTTCTGGCTACTACCAAGTGCCAATCTCTGAGCAAAGCAAACACTTGACATCCTTCATTACGCCAGACGGTCAATACGAATACAACCGTATGCCGTTCGGCTTAGCAAATGCGCCTGCCGTTTTCCAACGGATGATCAATACCATACTGGGGTCAGCACGATTTAATAAGGCAACCGCGTACATCGATCACGTCCTTATTTATGGGAAAAACCCTTAGCAGTGTCTTGAACGCCTTGAGGAGGTGTTGCAGATAATGGAAAAGACGAACCCCACTCTGAACCTAACAATTTTACTGTTGATTGTTGACGGTTTCACAAAATTCTGTTTCCCCAGGTCTGTAAGAATCACGAATACCCAAAACACAATTAGGGCTCTAGAAGATATTTTCTGTATGTTTAGAAACATATTTTCTGTATGGTTCTGTTTAGATAAGGGAATCAAACATGTACTAAATGCGGTTTCTAGCCCTAGGTCTAACGGACAGGTCGAGCGGTATAACCGCACGATTCTCGATTCCCTCAAGGCACTGAGCATTAAACATGGTGAAAAGAGCTGGGACAGTCATTTTGGGCGAGTCCAATGGGGACTCAACAACACTCTACAGAAAACTATAGGCAGGGACCGTTATGTTGTAGCCCCGATACCAGGCCTTGTTGACACACAGAACAGATCGCATGAAGCCGTGGATTCATGTGACTGCCATAGAGATCAATGATAATGATATCGATGAGAGTCCTGATAGTGACATTGATGATTCTGGCAGTATATTGAGTAGAAAAATATCCTTACCCTTGTTGCATGGAATGTGTGAACAATTACTTACGCAGATATAATTCGTTGTTACAGAGCAAGTACGCGAGAATCGATCGGATCGTGGCTTGGTGCAACGAGTGTCAAGGCAAGACCTACGGCAGCCACTATGAGCATTTATCGATCGGCTCGTACTGGCGTCGGTAGGCATCCTGATTAATCGATCGTTCAGGAGGTTAGGGCACCCTGATTAATCGATCGTTCAGGGAATAATAGTATTCTGATTAATCGATCGTTCAGAATACTCGTATGCATATTTTAGCACGACATAATCGATCGGTCGTGACTTTGGTTTTTATTTTTGACCCAATTAATCGACCGTTTGGGTTCACTACATTTATTACCAGCAAATCGATTGCTGACGGACCTTGTTACTTGTAATGTTGCTAAAATTTTTATTGTTAATTATCAAGATTATCTGATAGTATTATTATTTTTCAATCAAAAGATTACCATTTTTGTTTGTGAAATTATTTAGTGTCGCAATTAATCGATCACTTGTGTTGACGGTACTTAACTCCAGTAAATCTTATGCTGGTGTTTCTTTATTTTTTTTTTCTTCTTTTTAGTTATTGTGTTTAAGCTAGCGCCTAGTCTGTATACATTTATTGAATAACAAGTTCATTTGGTTTTTCTTTCACAACCAATTAAATAATTGAAAGTTGTCATATTTCGTAATACTGTCATTGTACTTTTTGACGTAAAGTTATTAAAGCTACTGGCCAAGATACCCGATTGTTAGGTTACCACCTGGTGTCGTGTGCAGGGACGCACACGATGTCAGGACGGACGATTGTTAGGTTTCAGATTTTTACGAGTCAATATTCTATGAAAGAGCTCTCTGTTTGGATCGCGAGACCAACGTGGCGTGTCGCGAGCCAATCAGAGCGCTGGATTTTTGCTTACGCCGGGATTCTTGGTCAGGAGTTGGTGCCCGAGCGGGCATTCTGATTTCTGGTGCTGAACGCTGGAGGCGTCTCGGTAATTTTATTATTAAGATGGTTGCTGTCCCAATATTCATGTAATAGTGAATGTCGTAACTAAGTTGTTAATAAACCTATTCAAAGTCGTTGGAGTTTCCCTTCAAGTACCGCTGCCTACTGTCCTATTATACGAGGGAAATATTGAATGGTAAGCTTCGCTTGGTAAGTGGCAATATTATTTGTAATTAGGGTTCCGTAGTCAACAAGGAACCCTTATAGTTTCGCCATGTCCGTCCGTCCGTCCGTCCGTCCGTCCGTCCGTCCGTCTGTCCGCAGTTTAGCTCAGAGACGCACAGTACTAGAGAGCTGTAATTTGGTGTAAATATATGGATTTGTTGTGCCGAAAAAGTGGTAAAATAAAATCTCGTAAAATATTTTTTTTTAGGGTATCTCCTGTACACGTAAAGTGGGGATGTTATTTTTTTTTCTCGCGTACCCCATAGTGTGGGGTATCATTAAATAGGTCTTTAAAAAATATTGACAGTTTCCATTAACAATTTTTTAATAAAAAAATTGGTTTGTGAAATATTAAGCTTTAAAGTGCTAAATTTTGCTCGACTCGAGTGTCCCCCCCCTCTACCAGCTAAACGGTTATGTGTGGGGGTGTGAAAAAATTCACAATATCAGTATATATAACGAAGTTTAAAAGAAAATTGTCATGACTTAGTAGGCTTTACAACTTTACGAGTAATAGTCGACCAACTTATAAAATGTACTTGGATAATATTTTTCTTAAACAAAATGTATCGGAGAACATGTTATTCAACTGCAAATGTAAGTTTGTCAACTTTATTTTTACAGCTCTAATAGGTATGTTTTACGGTATGTTTTTTGGGGATAGGTAGGTTTTTATCGTCAACTATTTTTAACTAACTTCAAAAAAAGGAGGAGGTTCTAAATTCGTCGTAATCTTTTTTTTTAAATGTATTTTGCCCGATTTCTCAAAGACTCCTGGACCGATTTTGAAAATTCTTCTTTTTAAAATTAAATTCAGCGAATCAGTTTAGTTAGTTCGCATAAGTATTTTGATGGGCAACTACGGAACCCTACACTGTGCGTGGCCCGACACGCACTTGGCCGGTTTTTTTTAAAATTGTTTTGATGCTCATCTCTCTGCATTTTCCTTCTGGGTGACCATGACCACGCTCCATCTTAGCTTCTGAGCTGGACTGAAGCCAAGAGCAATCCCAAAGTAAACAAAAAATACGGAAATAACCGTGGGAAGCCTTTGCCCACCGGTGGGAGAAGCCGGTAAGGTAATAAAGTATTGTTCATAGCATGTTTCTGGCATAAGTAAACATTTGACACAATCTTGTAGACAAAATGGAAACGTCCAATTCCAAGACATGAAATAAAATATAACGCAGGGGGAAGAATAGGGGAGAGTGGGGTATAATTAACCCACCCCACATTGTATATTGTAGGCTCCCATCCGGACAGGTGGCTATTGTGTCCGATTCACGAGGAAAAAATTATATTTCCAAGTCAGTGATACAGGTGGTAACATCACAATCGCCTTAATTCAATCAGAAGTTTTGTATCTTTAGGTGAAACCGTTACGGACAATGCTCCAAGAAGTGTCCGGAAAGGAAGAGACAGATGTCTGACTGGAGTTTCTATCAGAGACTAGTGTCCGAAATCTGTCCCGTGTCGGTTTTTCTGAACCTTCAGGATATATAGTTTTATATGTATGAGTGCAAATGTCATCAGAGCTATAAAAAAGGCGCTCACGACAATTACAAACACATGTGCAATTTACAACCGACAAAAACTGTTAACTATTAATTGCGGGTCGTTTCAATAATAAATCTCAATTTACTATTGCATTTACGGCTATTATTAAGTACAATAATAATAATAAAAGGATGCACGCGTGGTAGTACTTTATTGGCTTCTCCTAATTAGTTTTCATATAATTGTAAGTGTAGGTTGTAGTATATGTAATTAATGAATGCAGATTGCAGACTAATTGTTTGCTATATCAAATAAATTATCTCACCAAAGCTTTCCCTTAGTTAGCACGCAAATCGTAGATTCCCCCTTTAGAAGAAATCAATATTTATCTGAATAAAATTTGCCTACCAGTTTTGCCCTTTACAAAAAGTAATAACGTCATTTTTCAAGATTTTCCTTAAAAGATGTAGGTAAGTAAAACAGAAAAAAAGTTAATTCAAACGCTAAAAAAAGGAATTACTATTCCAAAATGGAAGTTAATTAAAGCAGAACGGCATTATGTGAGGACAATGCGACGATAAATAATGAATCGATACGATCGACGCGACGCCGACGCGTGCGCACTGCGCCCGTCAAACGGTGTGCCGCATTATTCTCGCAGTTCCACTTCTGCATATATGAGACGATTCTTAGTACGAATATTATACGTCGTTTTATTGGCTTAAGCCGTAAATGCACATGTTAGTTACTTGCACAAAAGTATGCTAGAAGCTTGCATATCATTTGTACTGGATGTTGTTACTTGTCCATTCTCCTTCAGACTACCTATGCGAATGAACAGCTAAAATATATTATATCCATGTAAAGTTTGAAGTTCAACGTGTATTTCAATAGCGAAAAAATATAATATGGTTAGACTTTTATTTTGACACCATGACAGTTTCTGGATGTTACTCCGTCTGTCCTACAATGCTTCTTGCATGCTTTTGTGCAAGTTACTGAAATGTGTATTAGGAGCTTTATAGTCATGTTACTTGCTTATAGTAGCACCTAATAAGCATTAGTTGATGACTAACCTACAGATTTGATTGAAGATCAACTGTAATTATTCGCTTCTCGACGCAATTCTATATGAAAGTAATTTTACCTTGACTCCTGCAAATTATATATTTTGTAAAGTCAAGTATTCTCATTGTTTACTTAATTTCATACCAGTATAATAAATAAATATTACTTGGTTTATTTGGTAATCCAGTAAAAATAAATTGTTCCTAGAAAATAATTCAATTACTCAAAGACTAGTTTTATAAAGAAACATTAAAGCAAAACCTACTATGTAATTGAATTTTCCATTTTAAAACTTATTAATACATGCTGTTGTAAAACAAAATAATTTTATCTTTGTTAATGATGTTAAAGACGCCATTGAAGTAACAATTAAAAAAAAATGAGACAGCTGAAAAAATATGCACTCATATTTGAAGGATATTTAAGATTAATTAATGCAAAACTAACCTCAATTAATTGCACCTAAATTATTACAAAAAAAAAAACGTAAGATAAAACATGGACCATCCTTTGGTTCGTTTTCAAGCCTTCAAGTACTCATAAGTGCGCTTTCAATCAGTTCTTGTTACTTCGATATCTCGTGATAAAGACACTGAATGAAATGGCTATACCACCATGATAATTTATTGACGCCCCTATAAATAATCATTGAGGGAACGACCAGACGGCTACTTCATTTGATAAATAAATAACACAGCGATAAAGTGATTCAGATGCGAATCATTATCGTTATAAATTGTCGTCAGATTATGTTGTTTTCTAGCTAAAATGATGACATCACTGTATACAAGATACGATCCTAATTTTATTAATTATATTTTTAGTAGTGTTAATGCAAAAGTAAGTGTTTGTTTTGTTAACTTTTCTCGTCCAAAACCACTAAACCGAGCCTGAAATGCACAGAGATGGACATGGGGTACCATTCATTCGGAAAAATGGGCAGTTCCTGAGAAAACAACAACATAATAGATGCTACATGTACGATTCAAAATATTGTCAAATTGGAAACTAACGAGAGCAAACCCGCGGGTAAAAGGTGGTTAATTACAAAAACATACCGTAAACCAACTCCCTGCCCAAGAGTACATCTCCGCACTCAATGAGCTGCTGCAGCAAAGTTAAGCGGTTCTGATATCCGAAATCCGATGTTAGCAATCCCAACATTTTGTCACATTTTCCTTGTTTTATACAAGCACAGCACAGCACACTTTGTACACACTTCTCAAGGTGCTATTGCTCACTAACTCACAACATACATTATCCACTGTTCATTGTTTTAAATGTACTATCACATACACATGTTCTTTTGGCGCGAAAGCAAGACAGATGCGCTTGCGGCGCGCGCCGGTTGCGACTGCGTTGCGTCTTCCGAAAGCTATTACAACGGACAGGTGGTGACAAAGGAGTCCCTACTTCCCCTCTTCACTATGTAAGCTCTGCGACTAGTCGAGCGATCGATCGCGCGATTTGTTGTAGGGCTATTCTTTAGATTTGATTATAATAACTAACTTAGAATTAAATTAATTAAAAATATAGCTTATTGTTGAAGAGAAAGAGAGAAACGGCAATTATTGAGACTTTTTCGAGTGTAGCAATTTTATTTTTTAGAATATCAGGTTCAAGAAAGAAACTCAATTAGTATCAATTTATTTCTTTTATAAAGTAATCAATTCTAAACTGACTGGCCTGTTGGTCTAGTGGTTAGTGACCCTGACTGCTATGCCGGAGGTCGTGGGTTCGATTCCCACCCAGGACAAATGTTTGTGTGATGAGCACGATCATTTGTTCTGTGTCTGGGTGTAATTTATCTATAATATGTATGTATTTAGAAATATATAAGTATGTTTATCAGTTGTCTAGTACCCATAACACAAGCTCTGCTTAGTTTGGACTAGATGGCGTTGTGTGATAGTTGTGGAATATTATTATTATTTATTATTATTAATTGAAAGGGAACTCATTTTGTGTTACCAAGCTCTAGCAAAAGAATTATTCTCATTTGAATGATCACTGCTTTCACTGGTAATCCAGTGCCAAATAGCGATACGACACAGCATCCAATATTTTTGATATATGAAACTTCCGGATCAATGGGAATACCGAATAACCCAATTGGAATTGACTAAGTGCATGCATGCACGGCGTACGTGAGCGGGTGCACGTCCCACCCGCGCCCCTTCGCTATTATTACTCGCATCGTACGAGGGTGGTTGAATCGGGGTTTGATTATTCGCACATCAACATGTTTGCATTTCATCGATTTCGTCTGAGAACAAGCCGACAGGGCACTTTAGGACAAAAAATCTTGCATACTGTTTAGTCGTCGCACGATCGGTAAAATTATACTGGTGTCTTCATAATTGTTGAAGTATATGGGACCACGGTTAACGATAAGTGAGATAAAGCTACCGGTGTAAAGTATAGGTGGTGGAGGAAGCGCGCGTCGCGTTTATTTATTTTTGTCTGCGCGGCACGTGGGTACCGTCGCGCCCGGAACGTTTCGGGCGGGAACGTCGCGACGCACCGACGCACGCGAGTGTACTGACCGCGCGGGTTTCGGACGCGCGTCATTCGTTGCACTATTGTGCATGGGGCGTTAGAATAGTAAGGACATGGGCCGTTAATTAATAAAATCAACTTTATGGATGATGGTGATGACACGGAAGAACATTAATTTCGTTGATTAATTATTTGATTATGACTTGTTTACATGCAAATTAAGAAGTTAATTATTATTGACTGCACTTATATAAGGTGTAGTTTGGACTGCGCTGCGCTGATGTTAATACAGATAAATTAACCTATCATTGCATTACCCTTTCATGACAACAACGAGACAGACGACTGGAAATCCCGACAGTGAGATGTGTTAATGTGGCGCGCGTCGCGACGGCCGTTATAAATATTTCATCCAGAGAAAAGGCGTTTAACGTATCGACAGAGCGGTCGCACATACCGACATATGCACTCGTATTGCACGGACATGTATACTTGTATAGGTACGTGCATGGAGTCACAGACAAACCCTATCTATTTCCGTACTCGACAAGCATTTAAGCCAGTGGTTCTCAAACTTTTTTAATGACGGAACCCTTTTGGGAAGCAAAATACTTGATGGAACCCTACAATAAAACAATTGTTTTTATAAGTGTATTCTTTATTAATCAGCATAATAAAAGTACAATTTAACAGTTACTAATTATTATTTACTTCACCACTTGCCAAGGACAATAATAGAAAACATTAAAAAAGAAAAAATATAACTAGTGGGAGGTATGAAACTGTTTTTTATTTTTCATCAATCAAAATGGTTGATATCAGGTTTGATGGAAGAAAGTTGGAGTCTCATATCAGCTTCGGCGTCCAGTCTATTGCGATATTTTGTTTTCGTGGCTGCGTAGGTAGAGAATCCTGTTTCGCACAAATATGTAGTTGGGAACGGGAGAAGAATATCCAGAGCCATTTGGCCGAGCATTGCATATTCATCTTGGATTTTGCACCAAAAATCATTAAGAGGTGTCGTTTTGAACAGTGACTCCATACTTGTGTCTGATGACATTTCTAAAAGAGATTCATATATTTCGTTTGACATGTTTTCAGACTTTTCCAAGTTGGGTAAAAAAGGATTATAAATCCATGAATTCACTATAATTTTTGTATTGTGTTCTTCGGGAAAATACTTTTCAAAAGATGCGCGCATCGAACTGAGATATTGGACCAATTCTTCAAACACATCATCTTCAAACATTTCTGAGTCGTTTTCGCTAACAAACTCACTGAGTAACGTAAAGCTTTCTATTTCTTTCTTACCAATGCAAATGATCCAAAAATCAAATTTTCTTTTAAAAGCAGTTATTTTATTATTAGGCCTGAAACACTGTTGTCTGTTTACCTTGCAACGATAAATTCAATTCGTTAAGTTTTTGAAAGATATCCGCCATAAAAGCCAATCGGAACAACCAAGTTTTATCATACAAACGGTCCTTCAAATTAAAAGAAGTATCTGCTGAAAGAAACATTTGTAACTCGGCTCTAAGTTCAAATAGCCTTGTTAAACGAGTTGTACAAGTATAAAATTGTTGATACCAAACTTATGAGATATTGTACCAGCTATTGTAACACATGTTTATACAAATAAATAACGTTCATAGCGTTTTGTCCCCGCGCGGCCGCGGAGTCCGCGCAACCTCGGAGCGACCAGAGAGAGGAGTTTTGTTTTTTTTTTTCTAAATTTTGCGGAACCCCGACAGAGGTATCATGGAACCCTAGGGTTCCGCGGAACACACTTAGAGTATAGCTGATTTAAGCTATTCTACTTGCTAACCAACTAGCACAATGTGTGTACTTAACTGTGGAATAAACTTTTAAGTGATTGTTAGTTTCATGTTATTGGAGAAAATCTTAATAAAAAAGCTTTATTACATATTTTTTTTATCCTGGCGTGGTCTGACCTTCAGAATCAGACCATGTTTTCCCACAAGTTGAGTTTCATTTAATTTTAAAGTTTTCCTGTACCTACATCGCTGTCACTGACGATAAAGAGGATATTTCCCTAATTCAGTTGGGGTTTTTACAAAAAAACTAATATTTTCAACATGTACTATATTCGTATATGTCCATTTATAGCGTTTCCTGACACAACAGATATATGATAATTTCAGTCCTTCAAACAGGCAGTTTAGTGTTTAGGTGTCCTAAACTTCTAACTTATAAAATAATTGTGAAACAAGAAGCGAAGTATTAAAAATAATGAAATCCCACTGGTAAAGTGTTGCATAATTATAGAAAGGACCGTTTTTATATATTACACCGAAGCCACAGAACCTGCCACAATACAAAGTGAGGGAGCCGACTCCCAAAGGAAGACAAAAGATTCACGAGCCCTCAGGAACAAGGCCAATAGACGCTTTCAAATATCCTATTTCTAATTCCAAAATTTCGCCACGATCGTGAGAATTCTTTATTTTACTTTTAGAAGCATTGATGCGTAAAACATTATCTTGGAAAAACATCAGTGACGCAATGTGTACCTAACACAATATATTCAAAATGTTACGTTTGTTTGCATTTACCTTATTCGATACAGATTTTCCTGTACGTCACACAATGTAAAGGTGATGTTTATGTCAAACAAAAATGTTATGCGATTCCAATTTCCAGTTCATTTCAATGAGAAATGAAGCAAAATTACTACTTACGAGTATCTTACGAAAGGGCCCTATAGTTTAAATAATCTCAAGTGGTAAACCCCGAGACAAAACTAACGATAAACCGAGCAGTTATGGAGTATCCAATGTAAATAAAATTAATATCTGAATACGGATCAGATAAGTCTAAAATTTCTAAAATACCGGATAACCGGGCACGAGGTCAACAGAGTGAAAACTTTAGTTGCGGAGCAAAATTACTGAGCTGCCATTTCTGGATTTGACGCTCAACGTTATTTGATTGAACGTTTTCATAATTAATCACGAAAAATTTGAGACTTGTTATCGAGTTAAGGGTCTTACTTAAGTATAATGTATAGTCGAAGCAATCAATTTAACCTAATGCAAACTAGTCGGGAGACTATGCCGTGCAATTATTTTAAGATTCCAACGTCTCGAATAATCCTGCTTTCAATTAATTGGCGGGCTTGCTACTAGCCAGAGGAGCCAGTGGACCGCGTGACATCATTTTCGATGATAAATTGAGTACATTGGTTAACATTTATAGTCCCCTTATCGCTTCTCACAAAACCACAATGACAGCGCAGTACATTAAAATTGTGAAGTTTATACGAGCCACAACAAACACCACAGCCCACCGAGCTCTCACCTGATAAATTATTACAACAATTTAATAACAAAGTGATCCACATTAACATCAGCGCTCATCTACAATAGAGGGGTTGTTCTCGCATGAATACAGCGGCGAAATCACTACCCCAAAATTAATATCACGCTGGAAAATTAAACGGACGCTTGTACGAAGCGTCGGGTTCTAATTCATATGCATATCTAACTTTGCCACATTGGCACTGACCCTCGCACAAACTCTGCAAAATAAGATAAGCGGAGTTCGCTGCGACCTCGCTACACTTTATTGCGCTTCTCAAATCAGTCGCCTAATACTATTCTCCTTCAATAGTTTAATGGGTGTAATACGAACAAGTAAAGATGTTAATCGTTTATATGGTACAACTATGTGTTGCGTCGGACAGTTGGTATTATTGTGTTAGCGCACAAATTCACCTTGCGCCCCTCATCCGGTGTTCAACAGGGGATGGTGCAAGGTCGCTACAAACATAGACGTTCTCCGCCCTACAGCGCAAATTATATAATTTATAACTGCTTTTAATAGCGAGCGGACGGTTTATCGTGAGAAAAGGGTTAAGAGACGACGTCAGACATCGATCAGGATTAAACTTGGGAGATGACTTCCAAACTCTGTAAATAGGGCACGTGTTCATTTAAAAGGCTTCTGCCCGAAAATTCCTTTGAAAACTTGAAACAAAACCTTTATTGGAGGATCCCTTACTGGAATCAATCGGCAATAAATCACGGAAACAATCAATGCAAGACACGGTTTGATCCCAGCGAGGCGTGAACAATAACGCGTTTTGTTTACGTTAAGACTTGGAAAACTGTGATTCAATAATGTGAGATGAAATAATAATATGTAGTGATACTGACATTCATGATCTATTAGTTATACTAACAGTTTTAACTCCGAAGCTTGTACTAATGTAAACAAAATTACAAATCGGTGTGTGAACAGTTTAAAAATTCCATCTATGGCGAGTTCAAAACCGCAAGTGTTTAAAGACGCGACAGAAAACCGCCTAAAAAGCGGAGCAGTGACAAACTGGAAAAAAAAATTAGCCCTCGACCGGGAAGCGGAAAGTGCGACTCCTCGCCTTCAGCTTTCAGACGCCATTATTTCATCCGGTATTAAGTCGGAAAATATATCGCAACAGCCACAATCTTTTTAATGTGAAATATAACTTGACGACGATACTGTAGAGTTCAATTTTCATCGTATTCGGATTGTTTTTAAAGGGTCTTGTTCTGCGGCGGTTGGGTAAGTCCCTTCTGGTTGAAGACAATAAGGGTGTATATTGATTCCTAGATAAATGTGTAGTTGAGACATTTTATTTCGCGGTAGAGTTGATACTCGTCCTTGTGGATGCGATGCGTCTTTCGTATTGGGGCTTACAGAGATTGTGCAGAATGCACGCCACGAGATTGTTTATAGTTTTGATTGTGGTGAATTTTCCATGAAGTCGACGTTGGTGGGCTGTCCGCTGCGAGGTAAGCCTCGCTCGCTCCACCTAATATTCTTTGTTGACGTTATTATTGAATGCACGGAAGTGGTTTGAAACGGTCTTTAAACATTGATGGAACTGTACAATCTGAGCGAGTCTGTCTTAAAGTGAATCTTTAAAAATAAAAGCAAAACTGTTTTCATAGAACACAAAGAAAATATGGAGCAGTAATAAAACCTACTTTTACACCGTGGCTTATGAATGTCCGAGAACCTAAAATTAAAAGTTACTGGAGAGTGCATCGCCAACAACGCGAGCGGCCACAAATTAGTGCGCTATAAAACAGTAGCCTGAGAAAAATTATATGTAGATAAAATCTATGAGTATTTGTGTGTGTGTGGATATTGCGTAACAGAATGATGGCTGTAGTTCGTGAGCTGAGGAAGTGTATGGCTGGGGGCAGGGCATACGCGCGCTGCATTTTAATGCCGTATCCCGTACGGTGCCCCTACGATTGCAATACGATTACACGTACATCTCATATCTCTTTGTTTTAAATGTCTTCTAGTCGGATGTGTGTCAGCTGTTTATCATAAAGTTGCTGGCTTCGGCTAGAATACTAACCGATGTGGTTGAGCATTACATTCTTTCTCCTATCTAGATTGTATGTGATAGATTTATCTTGTTTTGTACGTGTCTCAGACTAAAGCCTAATTCGAAGGCACCGTTTTTTAATTTCAAAAGTATGACAGGTCTTATTGTTTCTAACCTCGATTTCAAACCGCGGTTGAGATTTACCAAAACAAAGCAGTTCTACAAATCCAATTTCCAAATACAAAATTCTGCTAATCATAGTCAAAACTCAGCATTCAGTCTATTTCTGTTTCTGACACAAAATTATTGTTGTTACCGTTAGAACGGCAATACGGGTCACAATCGGAACGTCCTAGTTTATTTATTTATATGCCCGTGTTTAAGATGTGCTCACTGTAATATAAATAATGTGTATCATCGTCTAATAAATAAAATAAACTTCAGGAATAACGACCACAACCGCGCTCGGACTTCCTAATCCAGTTTTGTTCGAATAAAAGTCGGTCGGTCGCATCGAGTCGCATTTCTACAACGTATTGCCGTGGGAGTATATGGCTGTACTAGATACTTTAACATCCCCATGATAATATTTGATGAATATAAAATAGAAGAACGTGTTAAAATCCCGAGAACCCGTAGTTGTCAGTCCCCACCCACATTACGATAGGCGTTTTATCACCGAGTCACCCGTCTATAAAACATAACATTGTACCGTGGTGTACACCTTCCGGAATTCACCTCTTCAATCCCTTTGTTCCCAAGATTCGGTGAAATGAGTCACACGAAGGGCTTTCGTTTCCATCTTATTTAGAGTTCGTTTGAAACACGTAAACCGTACCACTTTATTTTAATAGTTCATGGGTACTCGCCCAAACGATGAACAAACAGATAAATAGGACAGAGCAGCACTTATCCTTAATACCCTTTATCTTATAAATAAAACACTTGAAATGGAATAAAAAAACCTAATTGGCGTTTATTCAAGTCTACCGGAGAATTGAATGAGGTAAAGCGAGGTTTAAACTGTTCATAAATGCCTTTGACAGAAGCAAGGGGCAGCCTTGAATTACTGTCGCAAATTATCATTTATCTTAAAAAGGATTAGGGGATATTGTTACAAATCTACCGTTTACACTTCGTTAGAGCACAGACCTCGAGCAGAGCATAACTTTGAATGAGAAGGGAGTCGTTAGCCGGCATTGCGCCATCCACTTTAAATATTCTCCATTTCCCATTGACAGGTAGATGCTGTAGCAGCCAATATAATCTAAATCGGAGCACATCAATACAGTAGTAGTAAACTAGTGTCTGCTCGAAATAGCTGTAGCTACGTTCTCGTATAACGTAGTACGCGTAGTATGGGCGTCACGGCCGAGGCCGGGGAGGACCCCCGCGCCTCGCCACCGGCCCCTGCCACCCCGCCGACCTACCTATGCCGACGATAGATGGCGCCACGAGATTAAATTGGCATATCGGATACACGATTTATTTCGTTCACCGATCGAAATGAAACATTACTCCTTCGAGTGAAATAAAAAAATAAAGTCGCTACATCTCATATTATAACGCTTATCGTCGAGTAATAGATTCTGTATCGAGATAGCGGAATCCTTCAATTTCCCGTCGTCGGCGCGTCGCGATACGGACTTGCTGAAATGAGTGTATCGGCTGAAGTCGGCTCGGTTTGACAACCTCTTCTTTCCTACAACTTCTCAATTTTCCGCAAGTCAGAAGTTGCGCGGTGAGAACTATTCGCAACTTCGCTGATTATTTATTGTAAAATGGTCACTTCTGTTTATTTAAACGCATCTCTATGAAATTCTCCAACAAAATTTAATTCACTGCACGTCCGAAACGCAATTGTACGTCACAATATCTTCCACTACTACTAAAGAGTTGTTTTTTTTAAACAAATATCTAGCCATTTTACAAGCTGCTTAATCATGCAAACCACGTTGCAGATGTTAACTGAAGCCGGTGCGATTATAAAATTAAGTGTTACAGTAAAATTTTTATTTCATCGTGCTATGCTAAGCTTAATGTACATTATCAATAATAATAACATGCTCATAAACTAGTAAGAAAGAAGTTCCAAGCTGCGGCCACAAACTGTACGCGTTAATTAAAAGTTACAGAAGATAAGACAACTTTGTTATTGAATAAATAAAACGTCTGTTTAAATGTCTACGGAGGGAAATGAAACGGATCCAGTTCGTGTGGATTGGCGCCTTTTTAGCGAGAAAAGCTCGGCAAATGAAAAGTTCGTTCTATTCGCCCGTCCGCGCCCGTACCTCGGCTTTACTCCTGTTCAAACTTATCGCTCAAATTAATAACTGAACTGAGAAGTTAGATCGAATAAACAACGATAAAGAAGATAGCAATATTGTAGTGTTAGGATATTTATTGCTAGACGTGAAATCGTTAACTTATGGACCACTTCAAACGTGTAACTTCCCAAAATTATTGGCTACGCACGGTAAAGCAACAATTGCTACAATTTCAATATCATTGCAATAAATTACTACTTCCACGTGAATCATTTCTCATACGTTACCTACATGAAAGCTACAAATTGTATTCGTATCTCGTCATATCTAGATCCGAGGCACGGAAGCAGATAGCGAAGCAAATCCCTGTTCTACAATCCGACAGATATTGGTAAACAGCCGCCATTGCCGCCAATGAAATCCCACAGACTATGCGCGGTACAACAAAACTAAATAGTTCCGTCGATCCCTCTGTCACCCATTTTGTTTATTATAATTTATCAGTCCATTTCAAAACTAACCTGATTACTGCGATACCAAAATACATAGTTCTGAAAACTGAGAGTAATCTTTTTTAAAGTTCGGTACTAGTACAACATTTAATTTAAAATTCAAGTTGTTAAAGGTACCACAGGTTCCAGTAAAGAACAAGAATTTTCCACGGAGTGAAGAAAGGACTCTTCCCAAAAATGTCTCGACAGGCGAATAAGGAATTACGTCAAGATATCCATTTGTCAAGCATGGTCATTTTAGTATGTGTATCATATTCCCTTACGACCTTTTAGCATAAGTGAATAAAGATTCTGGTTTCAACAATGTTCCTTTTCTCGAAAGAAAACCCTTCAGAATCTTATTGAGTTGCAGTATACGAGCACATATTTATTAAAGACAATTAATAGATTATTTCTACTGAAAAGGAAAGGTATTTGTATTACACATCAAGTACTGATTTGATTAATGTAATGATATCGAAAAGATTACTGATAGAGGCTATCTACATGCTTGAGATGTCACGTACGACGAAAGACTATCGTTAGAGACAATATAGGAAAGTAAACGGTTAACAACGATAAGCAATCTAAAGTATCTATCGATATCGAACAAAATAGGAATGATTCAGATTCAGCTAGTTTTAAAGTTAGACGCTTGTACGAAGCTACTGCACCAAGTTACGCCACAGAATTCAATATCCTTGCCGAACAATAGTTTGCAAATCAAAAAATGTAACTTTAAACAGTTATAAAGCGGGCTCTTGCAATGTTAAACGGGAACGGGTTGCAGACACGCTAGGCTCCTTGTATAATTTTACTTTGTTGTCAACCATGGCTTGTTAATCACACACGTGGCACGTCACGTCTTCGACTTCACACAGAGTTAGAACTGTATCTTCAAGGCTAGCAAACTCTTATCGTTTCTTTTCTTTTTTCTTTTATATATGTGCATTCTTGTAAAATATGGAGGTTGAGGACGTTATCACTGAAACATGGGGATTGCACAGACCCGGAAAATATAGCAGAAAAGAAAAGAGAGCCTAGTGGGTAATTCCAAGTTGAAATGATAATAATGAAGAAAAAGAGAAAGCGAGAAACAAGTCATAATTTTTTTTTTTTTATTCGCTCTAACCGCGCACCTTGTTTAATATTCAAGTGCAATAAAATATCGATAAAGCGATTGAAAATTCTTACTTCAACACTGCTCCGCAAGTCACGCTCGCGAGCCGAGTGCAGTAACTTGTGGAGTTTCAAACTTTACATAATAAAACTTTCGGATAAGGCGGTGGGAATAATCTAACACCAGTTGATTGGTTCAGAAAGACGACGAAAAACTTAAGGAAGCTGCTAATTGGAAATAGTTTTTGTAGATCTTCCAAACTACGGCTCTGCAATACGCTATGATCGCCAAGACCATGGAATGTTATAAGGTATTTATAAAAAGTCTTGAGAATTTAAACACAATAAAAAGAGCGAATGAAAATTCCATAGAGTCGTAAGTTATGATTTTATCAGTCAAGCATGGCTGTCGTCGCGTACGAAACACATTCCTCACATAGCAGCATGTGGCACCATTATGTTACTTTACTTAATGACTGCAAAAACGATTAGATATTGCTTTAGTTAGTAATTATTGGCAAGAAGCCTTTATTATTGTCGTAATCATGAAAGGCTACAGTCGGCAATTTTTTGGTAGGCAAGGGCCACTAAGTCACAAAAACAAGTAACGGCGAGTTACAATTTTTATATTAAACGGAAATAGATTTTATAAGGTTGTTTGCTTATTTCTAAAGAAAATCTTCAGATTACTAAGCAATCAGAGACCGCAACGCTACCTAGCGTTGCCGACCGCTGTAGTAAGGGAGTGATGAAATGGGCAGATGACAAAAAAACTTGGATGGAGGCTGGCATAAGAAAAGACACCCAGAATTGAGTGAATTCAGGCCTTCGAACATGATGATGAAGGGAATGCCCACACCTGACTTGGAATGGTCTTTATCCGGTCATAATAAACTTTACTCAAAAATGCATGTAATGTGGTCATTATTTTGACAACCTTGTTTGAGCAAAGTCGACCTTGCCGTTCTGTTTCAAGGAGCGGCCGGCAAAGTTTTGCTGGTCGCTCTAACAGACATGCAAAACATTGCCGGCCGCTATTTTGACGTTTCAACGTTTTAATATACATTTTATTTAAATTACTTGCTGGTTTTATTTAGGTTAGGTACTTGCATTTTTGAGTAAAGCACTATACAAGCCCTGGCCCACTATGACTGCTTCGCTGGTCACGCTATGATTGCCTCGAGCCATCATTGCAGCCCTTGCGGTCCTCGCTGTAAAGGCCCCGACCTACGGCCTCGGCCTTTATCTCAGCTCGTCCATCAAGTGCTGCACGCTGACCGCGCCGTGTCGGCCTGGAGCTACGCTACGCTGCGCTGTCGGCCATCATCAGCGCGACCAGCAAAGTAGTCATTATAGACCGCGGCAGTAATGTACTATAATGTCCCTGAAATAAGAGTGAATGAAAAAAGTACGACTCGGTTTTAAGACGTGTCCGTGTCGTCGTCGGTGTCATTGTTTTTCCTGTCCAATTGGAGCCTACTCCACGTTGATCAGTGTGTGGTGAATTCCTAAATTGCCAATAGACTCATTGTTACAGCTTTCTACAATGTAGCGTACATGTCCAGCAAAGGAAACATAAAGCCTATGTAACTTAGATATTCACGCACACAAAGGCCGTCTTTTGTCCTATTTCCATTTACTTCCATTGTCGCCCATTCCGAACATTTTGTAACGGGTTCTATGGTAATCGGAACGACATCGGCTCCCATGAAGACTAATGTCACTTAATGAACGTGTTAAATTATGCACGCAACAAAGTAAACAAGGACAAAAATACATTACAAATGGACACTTGAACAGGGACATGGAAGAAGTAAGAGATGGAGCAACAACGCCATCTAAGGGACAAGAAGAGTTAATGCCAATCTTTAGAAGATACTTTTCAAATTGTGAAGGAGTTTGGAGAAGATATTTCGCGGACTTTTGAGTGACACAGAATCAAGAAGTTTTTAGCGACTGGACACTGCACAGGCCTATGTCTAGCAATAGCGTCTAGAAAGAGCTTTAAAGTTGGGCTTCTTAGGCAGACACGGATGCTAATCTAATATGTCGATGAAACCAGAAAGAGAAATTAAACGTTTGCTTTTGTCTCACACTTTCCCCCATTTTTTTGGAGAAAATGATAGTGGCTACTAGTCAAAAAACCCTAGTAATCGCCCACGAAATCGTCTCTCCATTCGCTCCATATTCCACGTAGTGTTGCACATGGCGCTTTCGCTTATGCAACATCTCGTAGGTGATATTAATTCCAATATTGATGACATTTGGTTTACGACTGCCACGTTCTAAGGCGGATGAAAGGAATACTGTGTTCGCCGCTTCATCATGCCGCTTAAAATGTAATAGTGGTTTGCACCATATTTTATAATATGGTAGAGTACTTTTTTTATTCTATTTGTTTCTGTCATATGGATATGTGCTGGTAGTGGTAGCAAATGGCAGTTGTGCGCTACAGCTGAAAATCAGCGTTCAATAAGCACACTTTCGTTTCTTTCTTTCTTTTTTTTTAACCGATTTTTTTTAATTTGAAATTCCAATTACATTTTGATAAGGCATTGGGCATTGTAACTTTGAATATGAACGTATTATTTTTTGACAACAGAAGCAAAATGAAACTGACAATAAACGTCGATGTCCACACAAAACAATTAACCGCACTTGTAATTGAAGTTGTTTAAAAATGATAACGAAACGCTATTACAACTATGAGAAATTTCCTAATCAACACATTAATTCCGTATCGAAATGTTCTACTGGAAACCTAATAACAATAAACCACATTAAGATACAAACTAGTCAATGAAATTCACTCGGTAGCGGCATAAACTTACCGTTTAATTACTTAGAATCGATTATTCTGAACGTATTGCGTGAATCGATTAATATTTAATTAGTCGTCTCGTTCATTACTGCCGTCTAACTTTGGTCGTGAACTACATGAAAACTCTTATTTGGCAAACATATTTAGTAGTTTACTAGAGTTTACTTCAACATGTTTAACAGTCTTTGCCTAACTCTGGATGTCGGTATTTAACGTGGCCAGTAATAATGGCTGGTTAGATTGCATGCTCCACATTTCGTACACCGTTTTGATTGCGCGTGAGATTATCACAAAACAATATTGAGGAAAGGGCAATTATTTTATAAGAAAAACATGAAGATCTGATAAAACGTTAATAAACATGGTTGATTATTTTAAGGATATTAAATTTTTCAACGTCTCAACAACTTCAGGTGTCGCCAATCTTTTGCATTCATCAATGGGGATGGCAACTCAAAGCTAATCGTAGATGGCGCTGTGATAGTTGGTCCCCTACGTCAGATTAATGTCAACCTTGTACAAAAAACAAACAAGATTTATTGTTATCAAAATTGAGTATAAATACAAAACAAATATGGAAAATTATTCGTCAATGCAAGTGCATTTATTAAAAGAAGAACTAAGACGCCGCGGTGCATCTACAAGAGAAAAAGAAAGTGATTTAGTTGAGAGGCTAGAAATTTGATTTTACTACATTAAAGTCACATTTACTTGTAGTTAGGATTTAAAATTGTATTTTTTAAGTAGGTATTACATGTGCTAGCCTCTACAAAGAATATAGTACTGCTTCTGATATTCTGTATTGAGAAAAATGTCATAAAGTTTTGTGTTTGTCTTCTTCATCTAATTTTACATCAAAGACATTAAATTATTTTACATCTATTTTATAGATTGGAGCAATATGATAAGATTTTTAACTTTTTATCACCACTGCTATCACAAATCTCGGTTCCGGTGATAATTCTTCCACCAGACGAACCGTTTCATGATAGGTATAAAGAGCGATGCAGTACTTAACCTCCAATAGAAAATTAGATATTATTTTGATAGGTGTATTCGATTGTTTAGTTATGGTATAATCATAGAATTTCATTAATAAATTTAACTAACGGCCTGTCCCGGCTTCGCAAGGGTAGATATTTGTTTATTATATAGCTTTTCCTAAGTGATAATACAATTTTTGTTCACAAAGCAGTCACAGCAGCTACTTATTATTTCTTGATAGTGTGGATTGTAGGAAATTTGTATGTTCCATCATTTTTACAGCCTATTACACAACATCTAGTCATTTTACATCAATAAATCGTTTTTCTCATAAAATTCCTTTGATATGACAATTCTTATGGGACCAAAACGTCAAAGCCACTTTGACACTTGCCTTCCCCATTATTCAGAGCGAATGCTCGCGCCGCCGCCGTGAGTGTCGATAGGTACAACAATATTATTCATTAACGAGTAGGTACTCATTACAGCTAAGAGAAAAGAATTATAAGTAATTGTCTTTCTAAATCTTCAGCGAAGAGAGAATTGATATTCAAGGTGAGTTTATTGACTTCAGTAGACCGTAACTTCAATTCTGAATTGAGTATTCTAAACTTTGGAACTTTGTACAAAAACAAATCCAAACTGATGCCGAATCTTTCCACGTTTCTTATTTAAAAAAAAGGTTGCACTCCAGGAGTGCCGGTAGAAGTGAAAACTTTTTTGTTACTATGTTTTATTTTAAAACTGGAGTAGTACAGATATGAAATTAACTAATTTGAATGACGTCTTACTCATTTTCGATCAGGGTCACGTGACCCTGACGCGAGTTTTAAATTTTTTACCCATTACAGAAAAAGTGTACAACGCCGCTAAAGAAGTTTTCACTTCAAAAAAAAAAAAAGGTTGCACTCCAGGAGTGCCGGTAGAAGTGAAAACTTTTTTGTTACTATGTTTTATTTTAAAACTGGAGTAGTACAGATATGAAATTAACTAATTTGAATGACGTCTTACTCATTTTCGATCAGGGTCACGTGACCCTGACGCGAGTTTTAAATTTTTTACCCATTACAGAAAAAGTGTACAACGCCGCTAAAGAAGTTTTCACTTCAAAAAGGTTGCACTCCAGGAGTGCCGGTAGAAGTGAAAACTTTTTTGTTACTATGTTTTATTTTAAAACTGGAGTAGTACAGATATGAAATTAACTAATTTGAATGACGTCTTACTCATTTTCGATCAGGGTCACGTGACCCTGACGCGAGTTTTAAATTTTTTACCCATTACAGAAAAAGTGTACAACGCCGCTAAAGAAGTTTTCACTTCAAAAAAAAGTGGTAATTGAAGTAAGTGTGCTTACAACTGCAGCTGCAAAAATAAATTAAAATGAATATCTCTTTGCATATTCCATCAACTGCATGACTGCAGCTCGGTAAACAATAAAATAAACAAAGTTAAAAGTAATGGACATAAGCACATATTGTAACAAGATAATGACCGCCATTGTCATATTAAACGCGGCCGAGTTTAATCACATAATGGTCCGTTATTTATTGCAGAGCACACGTATACATCTTCCAATAAAAGCTACACCTTTTCAATGACCTAAATACTGATTTATTTATCAGCACTGAACCCTCCACATAACTCATAGGGGGTAAGGGAGGAATGCGAACTGCGAAGATGCGAACGGCAACGGTTTTACGATTCGACAATCGTAAAACTTGGAAACAATTCTCTTGAATACGTTATATTAGAAGGTAAAGCTATCTATATTTTTCCCGTACGTTTTATTTTCCTTGTTTTATTGGAAATTGGTATGTTAATTAAATCAAATCTATGTGTATCGAACAGCTAAAAGCCACTTCAATAGGTTCTGAAGCAAGAAATATGAAAATATGGTCTCCAAAAGAAGAATAAAAAAGGCTTACCGTTAAAATACAATTTTGTAAAAATATTCACAAATTCGCATTCACTGTTCATTCACCGACTAGAAAAGGTTGAGCACGTCAGGGATTCGAAGAAAATTCGTACCTTACACGTTTTCTACGAAAACTAGTTTTATTTAGCAATTTTCTATATGAGTTCGACTGAGCCACTCTTAAATAGACGTTGGATATTGAGTAGAAAAACTATTTCATAAAGGAGAGACATCAAAGCTTAGTACTGAGATAATGTCAGGTTTTGGGGAGATCCGTAATTCCGTAGTGTCTGGGGAAATAAATAACGTTCCGTGGTCGTAAAGCCATCGTCAACTGCTCAAATTAGTTGCTTGATACGGATTACGTAAGATTGTTCAAAGGAAACGTTTTTAAATAAATGTTAATTAGAGTAACAGTTGCAAGTTTTGCAATGTTGGCTTCTACTAAGGATGTAGCGGTTAGAAGGCAACCGATCAAGACGCAACTCACGGGGATGCCATAACAAACGGCTCCTGAACTTCTACCTGTAGTCCTTTACTTTTATTTTGTTCTCTTCATTACACGACTTTCGGTTAATAGCTGTTTCAATAATTAAATTGGAATGTTCAACGAGGAAGAAGGAATTGTCGGTTGGCAAATTGGTGCCTTTTGCATCAATTATGGCATTACATCATGCAGTTATCCGAAAATGATTGAATGATACAAATTATCCTTATATTTGTATTTTTAACGAGCCAAAGTATTGTGAAATGAATTTCGAAACGTTTTATTGAAAGAAATTGACTTATTTTCAGTAATAATGAAGCAGTAAGAAAAATCCTAAATCCAAGAGGTACCAGTCGACCCGAATAATAAGGAAATAATTCAAAAAATAAAATATGCTATCGGCATCCAGATGTGTCGAGGATATGGGGGAAATTGGCGGAAGGCTCCCGCAGAGATTGAAATATGAACAAAAGGTCCCCGTCCTAGTGATATACAACTTCTATAGGCCACAGGAAAAAGTTATTAGTCTACTAGATGCATAGAAATATAAAGAAGGGTCGGTCACGTGTTTTCCTAAAAGGTTCAGCGGAATCCCAGGCCACGCTCAGTAAGGTAAGGTAGTACCGTTTGTCTACAAACAAGTATAACGTATGGAAGATATAAACATTGAGATATTTAAATAGTGCAGCGCTTATGGCCATTAGGCTAAGACCATTAAGGGTTCCGTTCTCAATTAACTTGAAAGATACTCTTACTTTATAATCCGGGTTTAGGATTTCATTGAGAACCTGCAATAAATGTCCTTACTTTACTTACTTATACAGTGATATAGTGGGCTTCATCAATTGGGTACGTACCCCAGTAAAAAGGACGTATGTGATTTCAAGGGGGTACCCACATCTTGAAGCTGAATGTAAGTACAAGGATTTTTTCGTGTTCAAATGGAGCGCTATTGGACGAAATTATTGAAAAACAAGATGGCGGCGTTAGTTCCAATTTTGGCCACACGCCAAATAATCCTTGTTCAGCTTAACTATTTAGTACGTTAACCTAAATCGATAGGCGCGTAAATGGACAAAAAGATACACAAAAAAATCCGCTCGTTTGCAATGACAAAAAATCTATTTTGAAACGGTTCAATTTACAGACAGAAAAGGAAGGTCTAGTCAGTTTTCGTTGGATAAAAAGAGAAACCTAATCCGCCAAACTGACTCCCATGTTCGTGTCACAGACAGGGACGCTGATTCCGTTCGCTGAAACGATCTAAACGATTCAACTATCAATAGACAAGCCTATGGGGCTCCGGGACATTTAGCTAAACCAATTCACTGCACGAGAATGTATTTCACAATTGAATAAACTGAAAACGGGATTTAAAAAGGAAAAAGTTTTTCAACATATTTTTTACAGGTAGCAATTACATTTTAGAAGCGTCTATTTGTCAGCTTTATGAATAGTTCACAACTGAAAGAGCTTTGTTATTGTCTACAGGGAAACTTTATGAACAAATTCTATTTAAGTAAGCATTATTTATAGTCATTACACTTTTTGTGGGCAATTTTTGAGGGCAGATAAACGCAAACTACAATTGAATGCAAGTTGAATTAATTTCTGTGTTACGGAAACAAAAAGCGTATTTTTAATGAGTACCTATTAAAAGTAAATGTAATAGTATTTACTTACAACGATAAAGCGGCTGTGTAGTTATTAAAAAAGAAAAAAATATGTTGTTATTCTGGAAACGTTTGTTATCGTGTCGTCGCCGCGTACGAAACGTACAACAAATCTACAAACCGTACTATTTTAATCTGCACTTCGCAATTTTTTTATTTTACTTTTCGTACTCTATTCGCTAGTCGCGACCGCTCACCGTTGGCAGGTGATGCATTTGTACGACCGTCGTACTTGCTGTGCCTGTACGTGTACGAATATAAAACTGCGACGATTTAACGAGACCTCAACTTTAAACCATTTTAATAGGAATGCCGACACTAAAAATAGCATTTCTAGAATACAACACGTTTAGTTAGTGGTTAGCTAAGATAGTTTTTGCTCGTTTTGGACAATAAACGTGCGGTATAGAAAAAAGCCAGGGGTTTTTAAACTTTCATGGTGAAAAGAAGGAAGATATTCTTGATTATCGCGTGCACGTAATGATACAAGAATGGAGTGTTATAGCGTATCGTAAAAATGAAAATGCGGATGAGCACAACACTTTCTAAATAACATTTATGTTAACGCAATCGTAACATTTTGAAATACAGACGCGATAATGCAGTGGAGCCACGATTATTGTCATAAACCTGTAATTACACGCCACTAATTTCATATTCAAGACATAAAATATTAATAACGTGTATAATAGCAATAGCGAATGAGTTACACAAAGCAGTAGGAATTACATTGAAGCGATTCCGGTTACGTCCGGTTTGGTCATATTCATTATTATTCAGTTAGCGCAAATATTTTCGCTTGCAGTCTTGTTTTATGAGCGAGGGTATGTGTGTGCATACGCGGCCATGTGTGCAGTTTGCACGTTTACGTTTTGTGCTTTTTTTCACAATTTATTTATTCACGTTGCCGACAGGTGGCGCTGCCGGGCGATCTGTGCCCGCGATACGTGTAAACTGGCTCTTAATATTTCATTCCACATTTTATTTAGGCGCAGTCAACCTTAAAGCTCGCAAGCTGCAGTATGTTTGATCGTATTGTTTGAGGAAGAAAATGAGTTTATTTAATACATAACAGCATCGCAGTTACTCCATTTGTCGATATGCCATGTTTGACGCGTTCATTATTCGTATAATTAACAAGTTACAGTCGAGTCGGGCCGAATCTTTTCTTACGAGTCTTATTTACACAACAAATACCAAAGCGGTTGGACTTTACTTTTTCATTGGTCGTTGAGTGAGTCGGTGAAGTTATGAGCCAATTAGCGGGCTGCTAGGATAAAATAAGGTTTTTATCGCGGGTTTGAGGAGCAACATTTTAGGCATAGCGGTGGGCAGACGTGGAACAAGTCTGGGGTTATCGTCACTATAAACTACTTCACATCGTGCCTTCACACGCCGTACTTTATCGCTAATAGAACCTTTTTGTACCCACAATCATTTATACGCGAAGCCATCCCACTTACCGCGACTTCTCGGATCGATTACTGGTCTCATATCTCATTCAATTGATCACCCATTATATCAGAGTTAAATCCATTAATAAACCCTATAATTAATTTCTAGTAATTATTTTCTAAAAATCCAACAGGATATCCGTTCGTTTGATGTCTGGCAGTAATGCAAGAAGAGATTCATCGAAGAGCATTCACTGAATACAACGAACGTAAATATTTATGAAAGAAAATGTCGATTAACTTAGATGTCATGGCCACACAGGCCGATGGGGAAAAAAGAAAAATAAAGATGGTACCGAATGTCGGAAGAAGAGGCAATGAATTAAATATGCATGTAATTTAAAGGCGAAACAGGAAAATGCGCGAAACGGTCGGATAAACCCAAGCTTGTGAATAACCGATAATCCACATAATTGACCGCAGAGGGCATCTAGTTAGAGATCAGTAATGAGTATTGTATTTTAGGGTTGCCAGATTGAAAATAAATAGTAATTTTCATACTGCAAATGGAATATTGCTCAGTAATTTTGAGTAACCATTTTTTTATACAAGTAATTATTTTTTTATTTCGTGGCAACCCTAACTGTAAAGTTGTATTCACACTTACCGGGCTTAGGTAGGGGTGCTTTGAGATCGTTGGCGGCCAACTGAGGGTTCTCTTGGACCTGAAAAAGTGTTATTTGTTAAGTGTGTTAACATATTGAGTAAATAGATTAAGATTATGATGAAAACTTGAAAAAAAAAAAATATTTTACACGATATTATAATTAAAAAGATCCTACATTAATCCCTCAATTCGCTCTAAGCTCACGTAGTGGACTATGGCTCATGCTGTCTCACACAGGACTGGTTTTCGTATCCCAGCAGTGGGAATATTATAGACTGAATTTAGAACTTCTTGAACTATAAGCTAAAACAAAAATATATTTTTTTTTTTCGTCAGTGTGTGGAATTCCTAAAAATATTGATGTGCAAATCTAATAAAGTGTATTCTTAGACTAATTTGAGAGAGAGAGAGAGGCCATAGCCTGTTTACCATTACCCACATTTCGGTTCTCGATTTAACAACCAGATGTTCTACTACTGAAAACATTTTCCATTCCATAACTGTTGCAAATAAAGTACCTATTAGTAAATATTCTAGATCATTTTTAAAGCTATGTAATCGACTTGTCAAAAGATGGCGCCACTGGTCTTGAGTATTGTTCATTGTGTTTTAACTTCAATTTACATTTTTATCGCCATAGTAATACTTAATATTCTAGTCAGCGCTATTATTGTTTTTCATTACAAAGTAAAATAGACTTTATTACCTTCCCTATACATACTAATTCAAGTTAACGTAATTCAAACCTTATGTACTAAAAGTTATATGAAACAGACTTGATCACATTTCTTTGACAATATGCCGAAAACTGTATCTACTTCGAGAATTCTATCAAGACTATTCATGGCATTTTGAACTCTTTTCTCTGTAGCTCAAGAGTTCTTTCAGTTTGTAGGGTATGTTATGGCCCTTCTCCCTGAATAAAATTATTATTTTTTATCGTCGTGATGAGGATTACACATACATTTCAGCAGTATTGCCGTCCATATTATAACCCCTAAGCCTATTTAGGACATTATTTTTTTTCGTTACGACTTTTGCATAGAGACATCTGCTCAAATAGGAATGCGTAGAAGGGGAAATTGTTGTACGTAAGGAAAAGTTAGACAGTTACTCACACATTTTTAAAACAATGGCCGGTTTCAGTGAAAAGGAAATCATTAAAAAAGAATAAAGGTAGCCAGCTCTTTTATGAAATGCTCTGTTGCTAATTCTTAGTCTTTTTTAATATGTCTTCAGACCACAATTAACATTCTAATTAACCTTTATTAGCTTTCCATTTTATTATGGAAAACGTTTTTTTTATTGGTGTAAAATGTTATAGAATATTAATGCTGAAAAATTGTTTTCAATCTATAATCGTAACCTCCTAGTGCCACTTACCGTTACTACGCGACTACGCCAGTAAAATGACCATGCCTACGCAGCCTACGCAGAACGCATCCAATCATATATTTCGTTGAACTACCTTCCTCCCAAAGTGTACCTTATATGGTATAAAATGGAACAACATTTACTCAGCAACGTAAGGAATATTCTCGAGATATTTCCGACGATATCAGAACGTAGCATCAATTGTCTTTTGTCACCATAAATCATGGCCGTTTGTGCGTATATTTCGCGCGTTGTTGAGGCGCGACCTTGCGCTGTAAGCATACAAACGTACACACACGTTTTTAGCGTAGTCATGAACTTGAAATTTGCATTTATAATTGTTTTCAGATTTTCCGAGTGTTGTGCGAATTTAGTTTTTAGTATTGAGTTTTTAATTAATTTTGTCGGCATAGCTTTATTGCTACTTCCCTACGTCACGTAAGCGATTATTGTGAGAGAGTGTGCAATTTATTCTTATGTCATTTTTAACGAATCAGTGTCAAGGTTTTTGCTGTCCCAGTTTCCGCAGTAAAGGTCATATTCAGACAAATTGTACCTACATGTATGGCGTTGCCGCGTGAGTCTTTTGTGATCAAACTGTATGTACATATAAATTTTACGCAGAGCCTTATGTAAATAAATACTTAGACCCTAATACTTATCCCCGCTCGTAACAAATATTTGTATGACTTGCAAGTTATTATTCCGGGTCTGGGTGTTTGTGTATGTGAGTTTTCTATGTTTGTAAACGCATCCATGATACAGGAGAAATTCTTAGTGTGGAGAAGTTTTTTAAATAAGAAAAAAAAAAACTGTAGGTTCCGTCTTACCTTATTTGTGTACGGGTTGAAGATGAATTTGTTCTCCAATTCCTTCCTCGGCGTCGCAGCTATCACTGACAACGGCGTCGGTAGAGACTTCATCTCCTACAATAACAAACAATGTTACTAGTATTTACATTGCTCAAATAACATGAATACAATGCATTGCTGTCTTTAGTGAATACGCACCTTTAAAATACTTTCTATTGGAGGTTGACTGCTATCGATAGCATTCTGTAAAGGAAAAGAAAAAAAAGTGAATATTTACTTAGTGATTCATTGTCTAAAAAATATAGTTTACAGTACAATTGTACCGATTTGAGAGTAGGTACAATTTATATAAACCGTTCAATATCGAACTGCAGTGCTGTCAGTTGCAGACAAAATTATATAATAATATTGTGCGGATTCCGTATAGCATTTAAATGGTATGGCAGAACCGCACGCCCACGGGCTATGGGGAAATGCGGGCACGTGGATGTACGAAATATTGTGACATAACAACTTCCCCGTTGACGCTTAAAATTGATCGTCGGGGAAAAACAGGGGCAGTTACTTTGTTATGTATTCAACTCGATACATAGTCATATGCATAACGAGATAAGCCACGATCCTCACATAAAAGATTGGACAAATTTGCACTGGTAAGAAATAAAACTACTTTTACGAGAATACATTATGCCTCCTTAGCGGAGCGGGACGATTAAATTTAGGGCCCGTTTACGGCCGACTATGCTTGTATGATTTACGACTTTACGGCAATAAATGTATTGTATTGTTGGAGGAATCTGCTGAGGGAACCTTAAATATTCAATTCGAAGAATTCATTCCGTCCTTTTACAACACAGCGACTAATCAATTGGAAAAAAGAGATAGAATGTTTATTAGATGGTGTCAACCGTTTCTGAGGAACTGTGTATCGTGAATATTATTTCCACGTACACAGTATCGAAGATAAATAATTGTCTTCTGTGAAGAATGCCGGTACAAACTACAAAGGAAAAGGGACTGAAGGAGCTTTTGTATTAAAAAACTCTCATATTACATTGTTACCAGAGTTCCCGTTTCATTTCCACTCAAATAAAATAAAGCTGAAATGATTTATTTTTTAAATTATCTAAAGATGTAAAGCTCAATTCGCAAGTTTGAAGTAAATGTAATTGCAGTGTAAGTATAGCATTACAGCTAAGTGTTGGAGCTAGCCCAAATTTGGTGGCCTAATAAAACTGGTAATTCATTCAAAACTGTCGACCTACGACAACAGTAGTCCCACTGTCGCAATCGCAACATTTTCATTTGCTTGATCACCAATTCAAGTCACGCAAGAACCCCTTATTTTGTATAACACCATGACCCTGTTTACACCTTACTAAGAAACATTTAAACACCATAAACGGTTCATAAATATAAATTATATACACAATGACATCACGCTTGTATTACTCAGAAAGTAAAGCAGAGGTGTACCTTTAAGTACACCCACATTAAAACCCTTCCGTGACGTCCGTCTTAAGTACTACAAAAAAATTAAACATTTGTTGAACAGTTCTCTAAAAAAACGGTATTTGACGTTGATATAAGAGTAGTTTTCCAGTTTCACTTTTTTTAGACAAGATAAACATCTGATGAACGTTGTTTTGTTAGAATTCAATGCAAGAAATTATATGAAATCGGAAAACGCTATCAGCATCTGAATATTGTGAGAAGAGTTTTGATAACACTGATGACGTCATATAATGTGGCGCGTACGGCGCTCATCTTTTTAGAAGCCCCTTATGATCAGTAGAAGCAACAACTATAATAATTAACGAAGAAACAGACATAACATTAACAAATTAGTTAAGATATCACAGGCATTCTGATATACGTGTGCTACACCCACTTGTTGACCTATCTACTGTTGGAGGCGCGAACAATACCTGCGACAAACGTGTGGGATGTAGGTGAGCACAAAGTTCAACATGATCAACATTATAGGGAATTAGAAATAGGCTTCTGAGCTGACTGACTGTATTCGTGGCTATGAAAGTCAATAACAAACACCGTACAATAAAATGGGAGCAATCGAGTTAGGTAAGCTGATGAAGAATCCCACGACAAGTTGCTAGTATTCGTCTGTGTTTAAAATGGCAAAGTATCTTTTTTGTAGCTTGTGCCCTGGTACTTGGTAAGACTTAATTAAAGTAGACTTGCCATTTTACTAATTAACAGAATGTTAGTATGCCTCCAAGCGACCACTTTTTCATACAATCGCATACGATGATTAATAAAGAGCGCATACTGAAATACCTCAGAAGTTCTCATAATAAATTATGAAGCAAATAATAACTGCTCCGATAAATTGGCGTCAGCTTAATTATTGACAACGTTGACGTTACCATGGGACCGAATAGGCACGCGACGGCAGTCAAACAAACCCTAGTATTTATATTGCTTTATAAACAAATGGAAAATTTCAAATCAGTAAAGTGCAATATTGACGCTTTCGGGTTGACTACATTTCATTGACCGGACTGCTGTATGGATGTCGTGACCACGATTTTTGGTCTAATTGACAGTTTTGTCGACATCAGTCAGGTTAGTAATGGATATCGGGTACTTTATGGACGATAAAGTTAAATAAATGGATCAAAGGAGCAATTATCATGAATATATGGGTTTTGAGATGCAAGATGAAGATAATAAGGTGTTAGATAATACTGGTGATCAAGGAAGAGCTTGTCATGAGATCTTTTTTCGAAGCAATGAATTTAGTGATGTTAATACGAATAAAGCAATGAATATTTCCGGGGGTGAGCTAAGGACTCCTCATCAACTGACCTGTGACTGGATACCGTTGGGTATCCTGATTGGAGGCGGTCTGTGCGGGGCTCCCGTTGAACCGGAACCGTCGCTCTGCACCAAAAAATATACATTAATATTCTATTCACCTCCCCTCTTAATAAAATTACGTTTTGGGATTTCTTAAACGACGTCTCTGAATTGGATTTGTTTCGTTTTGTGGACGAAATCCGGGCTCGTTACTCGTCTAAATTGTGCTTAGTTTGTAGATCTTATACTAGGTATGTAAAGGCTTCGATTTCGATTGTAGGTTCACATTCGATTTTCAAAGTTACAAGTTCTCTGTATCAAATGTATTCTGCCATTCATCAACGTATGTACATGTAGCAAGTTTCACCGAGTGATCGAAGTTGCTAGTGCCGTTTTGGAGTTAACCACATTAAACTTAATTACAATGTACGCCTGATGAATAATTCAGCCAGGAATTAACTAGTCCAAGATGTGGCTGTGCCCCGGCATGAGAAGTTTCAAATGAGACGTGGAAAGGCCGGTCACGCATCGAATGACCCCCTTAATCAGCCCTACGACTGCGACCATAAGTATTAATGTGACTCCTAACACGCTCTTGGTTCCCTTCTAAATCTAAACAAAGCTTAGATAAAGCACTACAATAATAAAACGAGTTTCTAAAGAGTTAAACCAGGAAAAAGTTGTATTGTCGTTGAGCATATTTCAGGGAAGCATAGCACTCCAGTACAAAAGATGGTGGAGCCCGAAGCGACAGAGTTTGGTGGGGAATTTAAAAAGTTTCATGATAACACAACATTTTCCTGGTTGATATTGCTTTGTAAAGCGTACAGCTTGACAATAAACACCATTGTGTACCGATAAGCAGTTGTAACGAAATTTTTCTCGATTCTCGCAAGGAGCGCAATAACGAGTATATCTGGCGCGTTTGAACGCCAGACACGTGTCGCTTTTTATTTATCATAACCTTAGAACATTGTGTTCTAGTTTTTTCCTTGTGTGCGAGAAAAGCTGAAACCAGATCTTAATAAGTAGGTACATAAGCTATTTACTCCTTTCTGTTCTCATATGACCTGTTAACCTGATAATCATATTTTCGCTGCTTGGCATGAACTGTTAATAATATATTTTTAATCATTTTAGTCACTTTGCACTCTATAAACAGATTTCAGTCCATTAAGACACTAACTTCATTCTGGTCGCATAACACCCACAGGGCAGCATATAAAATCCCGTCGCACCGCATATAAAGCATTGGCAGGTTGCAGGGTGGCTGGGGCTCTAAAGCGTATAGTTTATAGATATACGAAGTGTTTACCTTGTGTGGGATATGGGGGCGGTGATGGCGCACGCCGTTCTGTGGCGCATGTGAAGGCTTCTTGAACTCGCTCTCTCTCCGGGAAGGTGGGCCTGCGGACAAACGAAACATATTTATTAGTACTCCTATTTGTAACACTTACAATACTAAAGAAGTCTATTTTGGTACACTG
This sequence comes from Agrotis clavis, assembly GCA_954870645.1. Lineage (NCBI taxonomy): Eukaryota > Metazoa > Arthropoda > Insecta > Lepidoptera > Noctuidae > Agrotis > Agrotis clavis. The sequence continues at coordinate 10,605,383 of OX940925.1, forward strand.
CAAAAAAAATTGACCTAAAGCTCAACCAAAACAGGTGATTCCTTAAGATAATAACGTTGATTAATTTATCTTAACAGCTTATTCTGTTTCGTCTGAACATCAATCTCCAAGAGACTAAGTAATTATTGTTTGGTGTCAACGTTTACGGCTTCCCGAGATTTTTATGGATTAATAAAAGACCGACATCACCTCAGTGAGGAAAGTCTCGAAATCATAAGGCACTTTAACTCCCGTATAACTAAAAGAAGGGGGTGGGTTCCCCGTTCCCCCCCGCCACCCCCGGGACTCGTGAGGGGAATCTCGGCTAGGTGTTTAGCTGGTTTATGGAGATTGCGATCAGGACAAAGGAGTCCAAGTTACGACGCCTAGATTGCGCACTGATCCATATAGTCCCCTCTAAATAGATAGCTACCTCACCTTTTTCTATCAGAAAGTTATAGAATGAGTTTTATAGTGTTTGTATTATGTGCAAGATGTGCAGGAATAATGGAGTTCTTTGTGTTCTATGGGCATCATTGGGACGGATATCGTTAACGTATTCCCTTTATTATGGTAGGTTAATGGAGGATTGTGACCCATCATAATATAACAATTTGGGTTAGTTTACTGCATAATTATACTTCAATAATATACCGTACAATTGAATAGATGAAGCAGTACAATTATTCAATTTTTTTAATGGAACGTACGAATCAAAACACTCGACCGAAACCGTATCAAATATTCTCGAGTATTTCTGAAGAATGCATGAGAAAAAGTCTGATGCTCTTGATAACGTAATTGGATTAGAGTAACATTCAATAAGTAAGATGATTTGGTTATTTTGAGGCCGCCTCTTAACTGAGTGCGCGCGAGTGCAGAATGTTCAATTACTTGCACGCACGTAATGCTTACATGTGATTGGTCAATTTACTATTTCCCATTACCCGCTACCAGTTTACAACCGCTAATGCGATTCACTAACAAGAGCTGATCATAACATTCATAACTGAATCTCATTTAGCGATAAAACGACGCGTAAGGGAAACGCACGGTGAAGTTAGCACTAAATACTGTATTTTATGGATATTGCTTTTGATTTACGACTATTGAACTGCATATAGAAATAAATAGATTTATTTATGTATAATACACGTGTCACCCAAATTAAAGATATATTTGACAGACTATAATAAAAAATAAATAAGTCATATCGATGACAATGTGGAGCAGACCAATCATATAATTATTGTATTTTTCTTATACAACGGGTCGGAACCCAACCCCCACTGAATGGCAGCCATTTTAGTTTTTTTTCCAATATCCCTTAACATCACATCATCACAGCGGTGCCCTAAACAGCATGATTGTGATAGACATTTATGCTGTCTGGGGCACCGCTTCAAAAACTCTCAAGTTCACTACTCAATACAAGTATAGTTGCAATCCGACCACCTTATTGGATTAGAGGCAAAAACACCGCACGATAATCTTCTCGGCAATAACTCGAGTATTTTTTCGGTAGCTGATATTATAACTGGATATTTATTTTTATGGGAACGGATACCGTGTGAAAGAATTGTTGCTTGGTTACTTTATTCGAGATTTTTAAAATCTAGACGCGGGTTGCGTGCATGTGGCTCTGGTCACGCGGAACTCACTTTTATTTATTTAATTGAGAATTAATTAAGAATACACATTAGAATATACCATAGCCAAATAGGGTCATACTTAATTATCTGATCATTGACCGTCTGAAAAGATTTAAATAAAAACAATATTATTTGGCTGTTTTCTCAATGCATTACAGGGAAGCCTTGCATTAAATCGAATCAAATAATTTGTAGTCGTAGAACTTAGATTAAGCAGAGGTTACACGTGCTTGCATCGTAACTTTCTTCACAACTCTCAAACTTATGTGCGAGTATCAGAAACTTCACGCTTCAAAACAAAGAGCAAACTTCAGCATCTCACCATTATGCGGAGAGCAACAAATTCAGTTATCAGCTAAGCTCTCCTAGTCTTGACCTATATCCTCAATATCGAAGGAAGAATGGTAACATCGGTAACTGAATATTGAGGAGTAGACCCTCGACAAAAGACGGGCACACAATGCAATCCGGGAGCGGGCAAGAACGGCGCGCGTGTCGAATTCACCTAACAAATACACACCGTTATCTTATTGTAGCCATTGTTGATCCAAATCCGATACATCAACTTTTATTGCAACTTGTGATAAATCAATGAGATTTATAATGAACTAGCACTACGCCCGCGACTTCGTCCGCGTGATTTTCGAACTTTGCCTTTGTGAATTTCTAGTCCCGGCCACCCTCTATATGGGATACTGCTGGAAAAACTCAATCAATATTCAACAAAAATTCTATCAACCCGCAATATTCCGTCTTAGGTAACACCTAGGTCCTAAAAATGTAAGACTCCTAACTATCAACCCTAATACAATTTTTTAGGGATTTCGAATTTCGTATCATCCTCTCTTAGTGAGAACCTGTATCCTAAATAGAACCCCCCTGCAATGTTGAGTCCTCTAATTACAAACACCAAAGACAACCCCTAAGGGGTCGAATTTTGTAAAATTCCGCCTTAGTGAGAACCTAGGTCCTAAAACAACCCCCATGCTGAAACTCCTAGCATTTGTAGGAACAAAGTTTCATACAAACTGTCAACCCCATAAACAGCCCCTTAGGGGTAGAATTTCAGAAAATAGTGCCTTGGTGTGCATTTACGTCATAAAAGAACAACCTTGCAAAATTCAATACTCCTAGTGTTTGTAGAAACGAAGTTTCATACAAAATGTCAACCCTTAATTCAACCCCTTAGGGTCTATTTTCACAAAACACCCGCAACTACGTCCAAAAAAGAATCTCTATGCAAAATTTGAGTCTCCAAACTATCAACCCCGAAAAAGCCCCTTTAGGGGTCGAATTTCGCAAAACCGTCTTAGTGAACATTTAGGTCTTAAAAAGAACCCCTCGCAAAATTCGAGACGCCTAGCACTTGTAGTAACAAAGTTTCATACAAACTATCAAACACAAAAACAAACCCCTTTATGGTCGAATTTCGCAAAATCCCGCCATGGTGTCCATCTAAATCTTATAAAGGAACCCGGTTCAAAATTTGAGGCTCCTCGCACTTATATTGACAGAGTTTCATACAAACTGTCAACCCCAAAAACAACCTCTTAGGGATCGAATTTCGCAAAATCCCGTCTTAGGTATTACTTACGTCCAAAAAAGAACCCCTATGTAAAAATTTGAGTCTCAATTCTATCAACCCCAAAAACAACCCCTTGAGGGTCAAATTTCTCAAAATTTCCACCTTGGTGAGCATTTACATCTTAAAAAGTACCACCATGCAAGATTTGAGACGCCTAGCAATTGTACTAAAAAAGTTTCATACAAACTATCAACCCCAAAAACAAACCCCTTAGGGGTCAAATTTCGCAAAATCCCATCATAGTGAGCATCTACGTTCTAAAAAGACACCCTGTGCAAAATTTGGAATTCCTAGCACCTGTAGTAGCGAAGTTTCATACAAACTATTAACCCCAAAAACAACCCCTTAGGGGCCGAATTTCGCAAAATCCGTTCTTAGTGCTCACCTACGTGGTATAAGGAGGGCTTATGCCAAATTTCAAGTTTCTAGGCCCAGCGGTTTGGGCTGTGCGTTGTCAGATCAGTCAGTCAGTTTTGAATTTTATATATATAGATAGATTTAGAAAAGTAGACAGTCCTAATGATGCCAATTTCCATATTGACATACTTTTAAGATTTCCGGCATTCAAAATTCCATAAACTTCCGAAAACGTTCTTTGTCTATAGAATATATCATCTGCTGCAGCATGATTGATGTTTTCACATGTAGCTTCATTATAAGTGTCATAAAATTGATTAGCTGCTAACGATTCCCCTTCAACGTTACGGGGGGAAATTGTTACTGATGTCCACAAATCGTTGGCTGTCAACTCGCCACTTGCCACTACAATGTGCAATTTGATCACCTTCTAACCCATCATTATTTCCGCTACGATTTTCAAGTCCTTTGGCACTGTCATTTGTGTCATAACTTAATCCGTCACATTACTGCTTAAAGAAGATATAGGTATATTATTTTGCATTATCTGCCTGTTGGTTATTTACTAAAGGAAGCTCATTAGGGTTTTATTGCCGGTCAAAGACCGCAACCGTCAGATACAATTTGTAATCATAACCTTAATCATTGCATCCTTCTGACGAGTTTTGACTCTGGTTATTTTTATTAGTGTGGATTGCTTTTCGCGGTAGATTAGCTAGCCACGCCCTCTATGTATTCAATGCTAATAAGTTTTTCTACTATCATTGGCTTCGGTGTTTGCTACACACCTGTGTGAATAAATACATAACTAATTGTTTATACATGGTCGTCTTTTATACATGGCCGTCCATTAATATAAATAATGTAATTTCATAGTTAACAAATAAACGACACCAGGTGGCGTACGGTGTGGGCCCATATCCTGTGTGAACAACCTTTTATTTCTTTGCGAACAAAGTTGAGGTAAAGAAAAAAGATTAACGAGTCGATCAGCTGCCTTCAGTGGCAGCCCTGATTGCTTGTAGGGTAGTTTTATATGAGCGGGCTGTAAGGTGTGGGGGGCACGGGGCTGTGAGAACAATGGCCACTGCTGGCCAATGACGCGAGCACCTGCGGCCGTTGACACGTGCGCACGCGCTCGCAGGCGGGCGACTCGCACTGCTTTGTTGATAATTATGAATTGATGCGCAAACGATTAAATTAGTATCAATTCTGGAAATTGTTATTCGCATTCGAATAGATTTCGCCAGAACGGTAAATCAATAAGTTATTTTGTATTTTTGGAATCTATCGATTCGGGGTGATCCTGACACCCACGCAGTTTGGAAGACGGCTCGACATGAGCTACCGTCGTAAATATGTATTTTCGAATAACTTCAAGCTTAATACAATTTCCGTACCACTATTTTTGGCGTTCCCTCGGGCATTTTCCCACTAACTGGAATAACAGGTAATGTTTATAACGCGTCGTTCCGCTCTTTGAGCGTACCTAATTGAATATTAAAAACGGTAATGTTGCAACGTAGTGTAATTCATAGCTATAATTTGCAATATGTCTGTTGGTAGCGCAGTTAAATCTGTGGTATTGACTTTGGATCCCGTGCCGTCGAGTGCTTTTCCGCTTTTAATGTCAAGCTCAATCGTATGTCGACATTCATTGACTGTTGTACGCGTTAATTTCTGCGGAGAGTGACTTTATCAACAAGTATTGAAAGGAAGTCTCTTACAGAGAGGAGAGGAGTGAAGTGATGATGATGATTGATAGATGGAAGAGGTTGTCATACCAGAAAATTTTGGATGTATGAAGGTCCTTGTAAAGCAGAATGATGCTGTACGGGCAGAATGCGGGACACGCGTCGCCTTTGTTCAGTTCGAGGTCGCAGCTCACCGCGAAACGTAACGTAAGCGGGTCAATGCGATCTCCGACGACAAATCTCGAGGCCTTTCCCTCCGCTATAAGGAAGTTAATACGATTTATGCACAACACCGACAGTTGTCCATTTTATTAAAAGCGTTAATAGTTACCGCCTCCGATGACCCTTTACAAAAAAAAAAACCTTTTCTATTACAACTTTCTAAATTCGATAACACTAAAATTATCGTGATTGTTGCTGTCTATAGAATTTACTTGGCATTTGTTTGGTAACCATGTCCAATTGCTGCTTGAACCATGGCAAAATATGGTTACGAAAACTCAGTAGATAATCCCTAATGCCAAACCATCAAAGTTTAAAAATCTTCTCCGCTCAAAAAGGGCTCGTTCCGCCACTGTTAAAAGGCAGTAAATTCTTAGCAAAATGATCAACTGGCGTATTGCATTCTCTCTTTACGACTGAAAGGAACAAGAAGCAAATCATTAAAGAACACCGAACATTTTGCAAAATAAAGGGATTTACTTTGTGGAGTTATTTTTACATGTTTTCTATCACTGTACTTCGATTATGGCTCGGTGGGGAACGACGGTAGTGTTTTGTATGCAGACGACCGACTGCATAAAAAGAGAACACACAGGCACAATCAATGGAGTAGCTCAGATACAAAGAGGGATGTGTGTTATTGGACATTTGCACGACGGAAAACATAGTTTAAGTTAGGGAAAAGGAAAATTACTTTAGGGACAAAGAAAATTGTAAGTTATGGACACAAATCAATAAAGTTACGGAAGTTCTAATACCACAAGACGAAGAGACTGCGGAAAGAACGTAAGTCATCATTATAGACGAAATAAAGGAAAAACTGATCAAGATAGACAGAAAGAACTTGCCGCGACCACATAAACCAACGCGTAAAACCAATCAAAAGGGGTGATGTATACCTATTGTGGTTCGCAAACGGATTAAATGAGTTAGAAAAGAACATTTTCGTAGCAACTTCTGTAATCTTGAGGTAATTCGCAATACCTTAGCCCCTCACAGTTTCCTTGTCAATAAATAACTAAGTTTCTTTCACGTTGATCCTAGCACTAACATATTTCATTCCTTTCAGTGTTACCAAGTAATCTTTTCTTACAGCCCTTGTCATAAAAAGAAGATAACTCGTTATAATTTCATTGAAAGGAACGTTCTGGGCGTCCTAAACGAATATCAGTGAGGAGTATCGAGGTTATTACACACAGCTCGGCGGTTGCCATACAGCCACGATTTAGGCTCTCTCAGAGCAATAATCCTGTCCGAGAATAATTTACCATATTACAACAATGGGGAAAACCGAATGCGAACCTCTCTAGGTTAACCTTTACGTGGATGAGGTAGTAAAGTTTTTTAGGCTGGCATAAGCTAACAAATAATCTTAATAAACATTTCGAGGTTCAAGAAAAAGGCTTTTCGGGGAAAAGAGGTGAGTACTAAAAGGCTCCTATACATCCGTAGTATCGTGTGTTACTGTTCACTATAACGTTTTTGTTACCAAATCAGTCAGTTATTCGTCATAAGCTTTTATGGACTTTTGGAGATTATGCACGAAGTTGCGGTTAATGTCTGCGGTAATGGGTCTCGCAGAAGGTCTAACAAGTCATGTTTAATTTTCCGTCTGTAATCAAAATTGTGGTTTTGTGACCGAAGGTCAGAAGTATTGAACAAATAATAGAAGATGGAACTCATTTAATTATGTAGGCAGCCAGGTAGTTAGAGTGAAAACGAATATAATTGAAGTTGAGCCGTGTACAAATGTTGATATTTACCACTTGTTGGTTACAAAACATAAATAATGTGTTGTAACAATTGACACTACGATATAAATGAATGTTTGACGCGGAGGTTCAACGAGACAGCCGCCTTGCGACATCGTGCAAGAGTATGTTACATCAAAAATGGCATCGCGGCACAAAATACGAGTAATTCTTGAAATTTACATATAATCAACGTCTATTCGAGGTCTGGCGGGGCACGTTCTACGTCTGCCGACAACACTCAGCCCATTTGTATGCACATCACACACTGGCAGATTTCAGACGACTCGCTAACAAGCGTATGTTTATAAGTATTAATGCTTATTGCGAACAAAAACTCCAAAATACAGGTATCAGTTGTATTCTCCCTTCAGAAGGGTAAACAAAGCCCTAGACGCAATGGCTGGCTGAGTTTCTTACACACAGCTAGAGTATGAAGCAATAACAGCTAGCTTTAAAGAATGCAGTCATGGCACGATATAGCATTCAATAACACACACAGGTTTTTTGTTATAATATAAAATAATTTCGTAACAATTATAATTATTATAACTGTGAAGAAAACACAATGTTTACTGAATCAGACGTTAAACAAACTGAGTATAAAGGAAGTCAAATGTCGGGCTTTGATATTTGTATCAAAGGGTGGGCGAATATTTTCCGAATAAGAGACACGTTGAAGATTACAGAAAATTCGCAAACAGAAGCGGCGCACACCCCAAGTGGGGCAACCCTCCCGGTGCGGCGACCCCCAACTCACACAATGAAAATAGATTATAAGTGGGTAACTGGCGGAGATAGGAGTAGCGAGACGCATAACACGCGTCCAGTGTCAAACGGCCATAAATTGTCCACTCGCCGACCATCGACCTACACGCTACTTTATGAACGCCACAACTCCTAACCCTATACACACAAAATATATTTTGTATGTTGTTCATTTTTCTCGGCTGGCGTCGGAATCAATTCCCAGCTGTCCCTCGGGGGCAATACCTCATATCGGTGTCCTGAGAGCCGTGTCTCATGCCAATATACTTTGTAAGTAGACAGTACGCACACCAACAAACCGCTCATGTTGTTTGTTATACGCAATATAATCTACAAATAAACATGTTATTATGTCGCTGTAATTTCCACGGCGGCGATTATAAGAATTTTCTGCGGCGTGCGTTTCAAGGGTTCAACCACCAGTGGGTGAGAATAAGAATGAAGAACTAATGAGGCTTAATCCTCTAACAGCCGTAGGTAATAAGTGCATAATGATGTGGCTAGAAAGCGGGAATGACTAACGACGGCAGGCAGGGAAGAGTAAACTCCATTGGCTCACACAGCTTCCTGTACATTTATCATATTTCTATGCATGCATATTTCACAGCGGCCGCACAAAGCGGTGAGCGAAATAAAAGAGTGAACTAACAGAAATAATAAGAGTAATTCAGCATTCACGTCGGCTTTACCACCTCCGAAGAATTACCTTCATAAATCTTTCATTCGCGCGCCAGTTCAGCTACTCACTTATTAAAATAATCCTGAACTCTATACGCGACGGTTTACCGTCGTTATTTCGTAAATCCCGATATTACCCCAAAATCCGTATCCCATTTAAACAATACGTACATTGTAATCTCGATTACAAATGTAAATTATATTTGCGAGGGCCGTGTTTCCGTGTAATAAGGCCGGGGAGCCTGAATGAATGTCAAGGGTGAGCGCACCACGGCTCACAATAAAACATCCGCGTTTATGGATGTGTAAATGATGACTGATAGACGAGTCGGATCAGAGGCCAGCACTTGCCACATAGTGTTGATTCGCGAAATGTTACGTAATTTACATTCTCTAATGAAAATAACACGTTGATAAGGAAACGTGCGGAAGTTACATTTATCACGTTGTAGGTCGGGGAAATGTCGGTGAAATAATTTTTTTTCCACGTTTAATTTCTTTCATCTGTAAAACGTAGCAGTACTATATCTGCTTGCTATGCATGCAGTATCCCATTGTAAGTTGCTATAAATTCCAATTATAGTTCAAGTAATTACGACAATGAGTCTGTTAACCGGAGGAATATCTTCCACTAGAGAGCAATAATTCCACGACAGATTTGCATAACGTTTCTAAATAGTTGCTAAGTTAAACATTTGTGTCTATAAACCACGTTATTATTCCAAAGTTGCATGTAAAGCGGAGTTATTTAGTAACGAGAATTAGCGAACATTTTGCGGAGTACAAAGTGCAACATGCAAAAATGAATGCGGAAAGTTGAGTAATATACAAAGTCAGATGAAACTGAGGCTAATATGAAAAGTACGTAAAGAGCTGCGGAGTGCGGTTTTGGGGAGGCGATGGGGAAAAGGAGGACTATTATTTTATTAGGATATAGTAACGCTAGCGGTAAAACAGGCACGTCGGTGGTACTCTAGGCGTAAAGCAATAACGTTTAAGGTTTATAGAAACCTACCCAAGCGTTTACAGTTTATCCTGGTCACCTTTTTTCATCCCTCGCATTTTGTGGCTGAATGTCATAGAGCTAGAGCAGATATTATATCCTTATTGCAATTATCTTTCGATATATGCTACTGGTAACATAATAATACCTACTGATGAACAGTATAATTTACTCCTGTCTTACTAGACCATAATCCGAATGTAAGACCTTCAATATTGGCAATAGATTAGCCGCTAATCAAATATAAGTTAACTGTGGGCGTTATGACATCCCTGCCTACGCTTAACAGGTGTGACTCACTATTCAAAGAAACTAGAAGAATGACTTACGAAGTTATCTTAATCTTAAGTCCTAATAAATAGAAGATAAGAAATGTTCTTCAAAAATCTATAACTTGTAAAGAACAAAATATTTGCAGAGGATACATCATCATCAGCCTTTGATATGTCCCAAACACAGGCCTCCACACTGTAAGAGGGAATGGGCTAAAATCCACCACGAGGTCAAGGCCCAGTGCTCATTGGCAGATGTCACGTAATTTCGAAATTTTGGTTCGAAGACATGCTAGTTTCCTCACGATGTTTTCCTTCACCATTTTGAGAGCGGTGGTGATGAAAATACAGAAGTGCGCCTGGCTAGTAAGTCGATACCACTGGACCATTTCTGCTCTCTTAGCAGAGTACCTATAATACAGTACAATAAAATAACCATAGCCATAACTATTGAAGCTTGGTAACAGAGACAATGCGTGCAAGGCAACACTATTTGCCCCGACTGACCATAAGGCAATTAAAAGCCCAACAGTTCCCGTAAACTATCGGTAGGCGTCTGGGCAGCCATTAGTAATGAATGGTGAGAACAATAGTGGACCACTATGGACCACACTGCCTTCCACGACCGCAATTGGTAAATTGAACCTTGACTCCGCAACTGGGTCGATAGATCTTGCACTATTCATTACTACGAAGTAACTGTACAGTATTCCTACTCTACTGTATGGTCTGGTAGATAAGGAAAGGTAAACTTACTAAAACCTCATCTAGATCTTTCTACTCAGTGTCACTTTCGGAAGACTTTTAAACACTGGTTCTGTAGATTTAAGACTTCGTTTTCACAGGACAGACTTAACAGGTAACCCGCGTGACTCTGGAATGTAAGGCTATTAAAAGAACACCGTGGACTTTAGTCAGTACGAGTCTAATAGTCCATGCCGCTCCACTCAGGGTGGGAGGAATCATTGGATGATTTTACCATGTAAAAAAAAACCTTCGTTTTGATCTCGTTCTACAGCTATACTTAGCCCAAATATTTCCGAAACACTGCAATTACAGATAACACTCGTTCCAGCTTTACCTGATATAGGAACTTGAGGTTATTTAATAGCTCCTTCGCCATCATCAAGAGTGAACCTTCTGTTTCCATTCTATTCTGCGTCATAACTTGAAGTGAGTCTTTTGTTTTTCTGGTGAAAAGCCACTGAGTCATCTTGGACCTTCACTTTTAGTTAGAATCTGTGACGTGTTTTAAATGCTTCCCACGCTTTCACTTTTGCTGGTCCCCTTACGTCTATTATAAAAGCACGTAATATTTCGTTCAGGAATGCAGTGTGTCTTAAAAAGCATTATTTTTCGTTCTTAATAGCTTTAGAAAAGAACTAAATAGACGAGAAAGAAAACGGAATAACACTATGGTGAGAAAGAAACAAAGTGCCGTAAGTAAGATACGGATTTTTAAGAGGGACGAAATTTATCAAAAATGGTGTATAAAATGTGTGTCAATAAGATATGAAAATTAAGTTCTTTGCGATTTGAGCCGTAGGATCGAGGCGCGTACAAATCGGCGGCTTATTTAATAAACACAGTCATAATCTTAAATTTTTTCTTACATCAAGTCTTATTCGATACCTATAGGAATCATATCCAGGTTACACCACCCACTAAGTGCACCACCAAACCCTTAATTCCTCGCGGCCCGCGTTCTGCCAACACGTTATACGAGTAAATAAAACAAGCAGCTACTGAAACGCTTCATAACTACCTCACTTTTTATTACCAGACTTATTATTGCGTTGCATTGGACTACTTTTGTAAGCTTTCGAATAAGCTTTTAAAGATTTTTAGTTCTTTACAATTCCAGCTTATTTCGATGGTATTATGTGCTTTCACAAAAAAAAAGATAGTGTTTTCAGATTTAAGCTACATTCACCTTCGTTGAAATTGAAATACGTTAACAACATAATTTATCAGCTAATAACTATCTCGATTAAAATAATCTTTGCTTAATAATACCTAGTCTATTATTATACGGTTATTAAAAACAAAACATGCTTTCTGCGACACTTGAAGCGATAATACCGCAAGTGGGTACCACTCAATCATTATTCATATACCTGAAGGAAAAATTGCATGCCCGTATGTGCGCCATTAAGCAATTTCTCCTTAAGATATACGTATAACAGTACCTTTCTTTTGCATAAAGTATGCTTGTAAATACTTGTAAGTATGCTTGTAAAGAAAGAACATATACATGACAACTGAAAGAAAATCTAATATTAAATTCATTTAAAATGTTAAACATTAGATGGAAAAATCAGGAACATCAAACTCAACCCAATTCGTTTGAATGCCCCCGTAAGGATCCCGTTAAGAGGTAACTTGTCAAATTCAACCTGCCAACGGTTAAAATTTTACGAAGATCTCTGCTTTAAATTAAAGTTATTTTGACTGAGAAGATTGCGTGTCGACATATTGAAAATGTTGTTTCTAATTAGGAGAAGAGTATTAAAATTAATGTTCCTATTTGTTCAGTTAAAATTTTCAAGAATTAATTGATAAAGTAACGGTAAAATGTTTGACAGTGGCAGTTCAAAATGATTTAGAATGGAATTTGCGGTTCTTATAACGAGCATCTTTATTACAATCCTTAACTTAGAAGGGGCTGTGACTGGTTGATATGTCAAAGGAAACACGTCCTTTGTATATTAAAAAAACCGGAAGTGCCACACGGTTCACCTTGTCGCCGACATACATCGCAGCTTTATCGATACCCCTGAGAACATTGTTCAAAATTGTTCACCTTCACAAAAGCAAATGTACTTTAATAAATTCTATTCAATTTGATTTCTCATTACACTCTTTGCAAACTGCGATAACAGATTCCATTACACCTACATATTCATCCAATGGTCGATTGAAATATTTTTCTCGATCAAGATATTCTAAGAGCTTACTCAATTACAATCACATTATATGTTGTACATCACATAAACGCGCAAGCTGAGGCAAACGATCTATAAATAACGATTTTTTTATAACCCGTAGCTGACCTACCTCTTATTTATCAGTCCGTCAGTTTTGCTAGCTCGTTTACAGACCTCTTTCACGATAATGTGATCATAACCCAATATTTAGAAGAGTCTTTCGGCGTTATTTTCGCCGAGATACCGAAAGCCTTTCAACTTTAATAAATTACGGCTTTAAAATGTTCGTGAAGTCTATTGCAATAATTATGAGAACTTAAAGTTATTGAATTACCGTTGTGAACGTTGCCGCGTTGTTTCCTTTTAGGAAGGATAAATCTTTGAAGAGATATCTTTCTACGATGTTCCTCGTTAGACCCTTGAGTATTAATGTTCTCTTTCATGTTTCTCTTATATGAAGATGTTTACTAGCCCGTGACGTTAGTTCTAAATTCGTTCAACCATGCAAGAAAAATTGGAGCTGGTAAAATATTTTATGATAAGAGTTCCAATTTGCTCTTTGGCCTTTTAGCAAAACAGAACACGTATTTAACACCGAGGCCGTCAAGCGTCGACGTCGTAAATGAGCGTTTCATCGTGAAGCGACCGCTCATACATCGTCAGCTAAACCTGACTACATTACCATAAGCTGAAAAGACTGCTGTGCAGTTCACAGCAGGGTTATTAGGGCCACAATAATGCAGTGACAAGTCAATTTGTGAGCATGCGTCGCCGAGTCGTACCGTCCGCGGTTGTCAACGCTGACCGATGCCCATCATTTATCATGACCGCCCATCAAATCACCATCGGAATGTAATGGACACAGAACATGTTGTGACGAGATAAGTCGTTAACGGAATTAAACCAATGCACGTCCAATCGCACGCTCTTGTTGCCCGATGTCAATATAATCACGGTTAAATAATGGCTTTGGCAAATTACCCTTTACGTGGAATACGCTTACTCCTGTGAGCAGAACAGCTTTACTTTGCTTCGTAGAAACTTTTGTTCCATTTCTTCTGTTTCTCCGATAGGATAGGAATTTATTTTCAGTTATACGACTATCTAAAATTCCTATCTTGTTAAATCTGAGCCAGCCTTTTTATTCTCTTTGATTACGATCCATATAAAATCCGAAGCATTTAACACGCCAATTTGATTTAAGATTTTAAACGGCGTATCTATTCAATGTAAATCTAGTCGACCTCAATAATCTGTAGAATATTCTTAGAATAAGAAATCCAAGCGATACAGGCGTGCAACTCAATAACTCACTGGGAAGTCAAGCAATAGCTAACTCGGCGGTTCAGTACGTCGCTGTTCGTAAGTTATGAGACGCATGCATCAGTAAAATGTGTTTTCTTACACCGAGTAGACTTCTGTGTGCTACACGAGTACACAAGCATGTTTCAACACTGTTTGCCGATATCAGGGCGTGGGCCACAAAAACTACTGGATGTCATTATTATACGTCACTAGGTACAAATAAGGCTCGTCGCGTGACAAAGTGTTCGAGCCAATAAACCATCGGTTTACGTGATAAGGCGGCCGGCCGAGTTAGTTACGGTTTGACTTTAGCGTTACAATGGGAATTATGTTTTAATGACTGCTCAGCTCATTGTTCTTCGGACATTAATTGTTTACACACGTATTGCATGCAGAAAGCACAGTGACGTCATTGATCATATATTGCTCAACCAGACTAAGAATTTTTAATTAAAATTCCCATGGTGTGACTTGCGTCGCTTTCGTGGGGATAAAGTGATCATTCAACTAGTTATTTAAAGCGAGTATCGTAAAATACAAAATTTATTTCTTAGCGATAAATTATAAGGTAAAGAAAGACGTTTGTTTATTATTACACGCTAATGATTGCATGTTGTGCTGGGTTTTCTCTTTACTTATTGGAGGGATGCTACAGACGCCGTAGAGACGGATTGAGTAAATGATAGAATTAAGATATTAGATAATTGTTTGTAACTTTCCCAGAGGAAATAGTGAAAGGCGTTGATGACAAACAAGTGCTTTGTTTCAGTCATTAGATGTAGTGCGCGGGGGAGCGGCGCGATGTCGCGTCTGCGGGCGACAGCGAACGCGTCACACGACACGAATGTTTGTCACGCGACACAGGCGTCGCTCGCGATTTTTGAATCATTTATCAACCGCTTGTTTACTCTGCTTTACGCTACTGCGACCGGTTTCGACGACCGCGCAAAAAGTGGGTCATTCTTCATTACGGCCGCAAGCGTAAGTCAATTCATTGGTTTACACTATCGCTCATACATTTTTACGTTTAATTTGTTTCGCGTGACAGGATACTATTCCATTACGATATTGACAGGGGTCAATAAAGATAGAGTATTAAAGAGATAACAATCACATAAAGTGACATTAAGTTAATAACTAATCACGTTGCATGAGAGCGCGATTTAAACAGGCGCATAGTTGAAGAGCTAGCCGCAATGGAGAGTGACTTTCACAATGCACCCGTCGCATGCAAGTAAGGCAAATGTCTGTAATGTGCACTTGCAGAATGGGGCTTCTCGCACAAACATAACACGTATGCTGGAGCGTCCACAAGTAATCTTGCTACATATTTATCTCTGAACTTTCCCGCAATCTGTTTAGCGTATGTTTTGCATGTATAATTTATAGGACATCAAAGGCCTGGAATAAGGTTAGGTACATTGTTCCAACCGGTTTAATTAAGAGCTGCCGACTCTACCGAGAGTATCCGAATGATCGTAAAACGCGACGATAGTTGGTTCGGCTTTATGCGATGTCTTACAATTATTTCCTTCTGGAGGAATATCATTATTATATATTACTGCTTTTTATGGGGGTGGTGTTTTATAGCGGTTCATTCTTTCGGATAAATCCCGGAGTTTTGAATAAAATTGCTCAGTGAGTGTGTAATGATATTAGTTACCCTATTTTGGGAGGATCAGCTTTGTTAGCAAATGTGAGTACTTACATGGATAGGTACTACATACATACATTTAAACTCACGCCCTTTTCCTTTTGGGGTACGCAGTTTCCTATGTGAGTATTCAATAAGAGGTCTATTTTATTCACTATACGTATATTTCCTTGTTTACAAAGAAATGATCCACGCTAAATTACTATTCGTGTTTGATTTGATATCATTTAATCTAATTTCACACCAATTTTCACATAAAAACTTTAACAATACTTTCTATAAAGAAGTCGATAAAAGCGAACAAGAAGTAATGTTAATAAGCTAAAACAAGACCGTCAACATTACGTACTACATAGCTGCAAGCTGTAAAATTGACAGCGTTTATCACTCAATGGCCCATAACCCACAATGCAAAGTTAGCTCATAGAGGGCGTGTGAATGCATCTGCAATGTTTCGTCACGTCACTGGTTGCCATGACGCGTCCCACACGTCACGTTGTCACGGCAGCGCTGTGACGTCAGCGTGACGACCGACCCGCCGTGAACCCGCACTCGAAACCCGTGGACACCACTGAATCATTTATTATCACACTACGGAAGCCGTCGATCAAAAACAACCCATTATAATATTTATAACACCCGCCATTTTGTGCCGTATCGTGCAATCTTACAATTTTCTCGCCTCACCACCGCACCGCACTAATAGAAATTATGAAATTAATTTCATAATGGTGGGTAATTCTCACAATTTATTTAATGGACGCATCAAGGATGTTGTGTCACGTTTGCTTAACAAACTCACGTAGACAATTTTAAAGTTGTAGTCTTTATGAAATATTTCGTGAAGAATAGCCGTTTTAGAAAGATGGTAACCGTTGTATTATTATTTTTGTACCTACCTGTTTATTCTGTTCACAGATAACAACGCGAAGTTCCAAAACATTTCAAACGTGGGGCAGATTATCGGGAAACGGGAAAAAATATCGGATAACCACTCAGGTTCACCTGAAAAAATGGTAGATTCTGTAAAGTAGGGAGAAACGGACCAACCGCGTATCAAATAACTTTATCCTCTTTTGTTATGGTAATGTCCACCCCCGAAATTATCCCAACTGGGTATTATCTTGAGAGAAAATAAAAACTTTTTGCTTCGTTTATAAGGAGTTTGTTTGCCTTATTGTTTAGTAACTTGACCGACTTTGATTGAAACAATAATTTACGATTAATGTTAATACGAGTAATATGATTAAGTACATTGATTACAATTTCGTAGTTGCATTATATTAAATTAGGGGATTTTATACAACATTCAGCGAAAAACATTGTGGCGTGCAATATTCTACGTTATGTTAAATGTTTTGATTGGTTTTGTTACTAATGAGTGTAGGACATAGTTAGCGTATTTTATTTGTGCTTTGTTAGAAAATACGAGTAAATATACAGAAAGACATTTTCAAACAATTAAAAATTACGTTAAGTCTATTACTAACTGCTAAACCTACTACAGTTAACAACCATGATAATCCCATTATCAACGAAATAGTAGTAGGTACATACAAAACATTTTCATTCTATAGAAACGTCACCGGGTCGGGGCCAAGATGAAATCTATACGAAATTAAATGGAATTTCCACGCCAATGGTTTGCGGATCTCTGAAGTCGTTGCCGGGCGTACGGCAAGGAGATGTGATCAAACGCCCAAACGGTACGGCCTGCGTCACGATTTCTCAGATACCTCAATGATTTGGTCAAGAGAATGTTGATGGAGTAACCCTGACTCTTTGACTAAAGTTCGTTTAAAATTGTACGTCAAAGAGTACAAGTTCAAGAAGTTGAGTGGGTATCAATACAGAAATAGCTTAAGAAGTTGAAGAAAATTAATGAGATGGCACTGTTATGTGAAAATCACTATATTCGTATGAGTAATCCCCGAAACCACTTAACAAATTTCAACATTTGGTTTGGTTGGTTCCGGCTTGAAAGATAGCAGAGTCGCTAGTATCAATATAGGTCTCAATATGTAATACGAAATGCAATCAGAACTAATTTCAAACGTAACCAAAATCAAATACATTGTTCCAATCCTGAGAATCATACCCGAGTACTTCAAGATCCCGATTTATTCTCATCATCCGATTAAAGAGCCTCCCCCACTTCAGCAATTTATTAAAACTAGTTTGGTAATGTTAAATCTTTCAAAAAGTTATTAAGTAATAACGAGTTGGAAGCACTTGAAACTCAAACTACCTTCCTCAAGGACTTTGAAGTGGACTAAGCTACGTATGAAGTCCTAGTTAAATTCTTCAAAGTTACTGTGAATGATTTACATTGCAAGTTTTTGTTTTATGAAGTTTATGGTGAAAATACTTTTATTTCTTATCAGTCTTGACATATTGTATGTTGAGTATAAACTTGAAACTGTGACCTATTTTACTTAATCAAAGTATCATTCCAAAATTTTTTTTGCGGACTCCACAGATTTTCGGAGTCTATTAATTGGCTTTTCATCAACTACAATACAATAGGCAAAAAAAATTACAAATCGAATTGCAAATTCATCGATGTCCTTAACAAATCTCAAACCAACTTTTTTACTGCAGAATTTAACGTTAGACTTGCCACCTAGTTCGAAGTAACCGATGATATTAAACAAGCACTCAATCAGTATGCATCAACCGTTGAACACACGAGACACCCGTAATCAAATTACGATTGGACTTAATTAGAATCCTTTGCCTACATACATATTATACGATTCTCATCTCCAACGGGTTCAAAATGTACCGAAGGACTATGAAACCAGGTTTGATAAACATAGGAGCTTAGGAGTTGATAACAATGTAGTGGCAGGTTGCCAGCCTCTAGTCTATCTAAAAACGTATACATCTATGACCCGCATTGAATTTCCGACTTGTGTGAGATGGTAATGCAGTGGATATTTTTGCTCCATCCATTTCATCTGCTTTGTATGTTGACAATTCAACAACTCACATCAACTGTGAATCCCCGGTGCGGTTGACTATAATAGGAAGATCTAAATTCAGCTAGTTTTTAAACAATTGATAGATGCAATGCACGGCATCGCAATGAAACATGGTGCTTACGTGCAACCTGCAACGCAATTATAAGCTGTTCAATCTGCAGAATTGCACAATACAGCATTCATTGCACTGCATGGTGCTTAAGCTATTATGTGATTGTACTTACATGGTGCAGGACTTGGTGGTTCAGCGCAGATCCCAATAGATTTGCTGGGGTCATCGATGAACCACTGCGCGAGGTGGTAGTCGCCGAGCTTGGTCTGGATCTGCTGACTCACACGATCCTGCCGGCCTGTCACCTATCAAAGAAAACAAGCTATTAGTTCTACAGTCTTCAATAACGCTAATGTGGGTCAAATGAACTCCGCCTGCAATGTAGGTCAAGTTCATTAAGTGGGTGTCGTTACAAACGATTAAGATATTACAGCACAAGGCAGCGACGTCCTTTCATAAATTAACAGCATCCTTTTTCTTTCAAGGAAATTAAAATGAATCTCTAGAATGAAGTCGAACGGATGATAAAGTAAAGATTTGTTCTGGAAATAAAGTTAAAGATGAAAATGAATATATAAATTACCGAGAATTTATAGCATTAGGAAGTGAAAGTAAATACATGTTAGTAGGTAGTAGTAAAATAACAACCAAGAAAAGATAAGATAGCAGAGATATCAACAAGTAAGACCAATAAAACAGTTGACATAGCTCAGTTTGCCATAAAGGTCTAAACCTATTCCCTCACGTTTACTAGCACGCCAAATTTTTGACCTCGTTCTATAACCTAGTTTCCCAGCCTTGAAAATGTCTAGCATCTGTCTCTACAGTGCCAGGTTTGTATAGTAACTTGAAGCTTTAATTGAATTGACTTTAACTTGTTCGAAATTAATGCGGATGAACTATGAGAATTTATTAGACCCAAACAATATCAATAATACGGTCTCTTCATCAATTTCAACTCTGGCTTGTGTTAAGGTTTGTCTAAAAACTTTAGAGCGTGTTTTATCTGTAATAAAAATTTTGATTGTTATTAATTACGATGTCGTGTAAGCTCTCAATGATGTCATCATCATGTAAATACCCTTTAAATGTTTATATGAAAAAGTTCCAACCTCGTCCGATGTATTGTGATTAGGTTGTCCGTTTACATTGATACATCGTTTAAATTGTTTGTTTATGTTATACTCAACTCCATCTGTCATTTAGTAGATTAGCTGATTTAATATTTAAACGTTGGCAATGGATTTTGTTATTACTCGGATGTCGCTGATATAAAGAATGATTGGTGACTTATTTAAGTTTATTTTGGTGTTGAGAATAAAAAGTTCAACATCATTATTAACAGTGATATTATGTTTTGTTTTAGGTTCGTCTACTTGAACAGTATCTAGAGGAAAAGTAAAGGTTATAGCAGTCACAATATTTGCAAACCTGCTCCGTGCTTTAGTAGCATTATCTTTCTTACCCTAAGTTAAACACTCAGGAATCATAATAACTGGTTAAAGAAAAGCTTGACGCGGTATTAACTCAAGCTCTGACACGTGCCCTTTGTATTGAATGCCCATACTTCAAGTGAAAAAGAAGTAAAACCGCTGCATCGTATAGAAAGAGAACTGGTAAGCTTATAAATGGTAATACAATCGTAAATAGCGTATGTATCATCGCGAGGCCGCGGCCACACGGCCGGCATGTGTCGTCTCGGCCTAAATAAACCGGCTCACTGTCGACCAACGTGATTCACAACATCGCAGCGCACGCTTATTGGGGATACATGCAAATAATACCACTATTCTTGCCATAATCTCCCGTTATTGAGCGTTTGGGCAGATCTGGCTTTTACGGTTTTATTATAGGGTTCAGCCCCTTCCACTAAGTGCTTTCAAGACTTATGGGGTGACACGTGATGAATTTGAAAACTGCTATTATGCAGAAAGCCATGGCAAATTGCTGGCTCGTAATTTTTCCTGTCTCATATATTTCAAAATATTTTTGAGTGTGCAAAATGTTGGTTTGAATGAAATTCATTGAATGCGGCTCGTTAAATACAGTCTGAAATATATCAAACCAATTTCGTTGCCATGATTTATTGATTGGAAATCAGAGCGGCAAATTGATAACGCCAGTTTTGTTACTACACTCGGCGTCACAAAAATCGCACCTCTTCGAAAATAAGTTTAAAACATGTCCCGCCAGTAACGAATACATTAAACCCAATTAATATTGGTATTAATTGAAAGTATGCTTAACGACCTTTAAATTAACAACAGTTAGAATCCCTAAACACAACAGGTTTCATTAGCACGTAACGTTAAAAAAAATGTTGTCAAAATACGCATTGCAAGGGCCACTAATTGCACCTCCCTACAAGGGTATAAAACGGGCGACCCGGGTTAAATGTGGGTCATTCGCTATTCAACCTTTGAAGTGAACACACGTGAACAGCTACAGCAAGAAAAATACCCCAGAAGATGGATACCACTGCAGATGAAGCCGCTCAAGTCATTGCACTACTGCAATCAGGGATGCGGCAATGTGATATTGCTCGGCAACTGAACTTGAGTCGTTTTGCCGTTCGACGAGTGTTCCAACGCTTCCAAGAGACTGGTGGCTATATCCGAAGACGTGGATCTGGAAGACAACGGTGCACATCGGAAAGAGACGATCGCTTCATTGTTTCGACGTCTTTACGTAATCGGTTCTCCAATGCTGTTGAGCTGCAACAACAACTGCTATCAGCTCGCAGAACTTCTGTAAGCGTCTCCACGATTAGAAGAAGAATGCGGGAGAAGAAAATTGCAGCTCATAGGGCTGCTACAGGGCCAAAATTGACTGCACAGCATAGGAGAGACCGGTTGCAATTTGCCCGTGACCATGTGGATTGGACAATAGACCAATGGAGGGCTGTGCTCTTCTCGGATGAGACGAGGGTGTGTCTTTTCTGCAACGACAGGCGTCGAAGAGTGTATAGGAGGCAAGGTGAACGATTCGCACAAGCCTGTATTCAAGAGACAGTGGAATACGGGGGTGGCTCGTGCATGTTCTGGGGCGGCATGTCAATCGACGGTAAAACGAACCTTGTGTGTGTTTCTCGGACTGGAAGTGCTCGCGGGCAAGGGTCGCTGACTGCTGCTCGGTACATAACAGAGATCTTAGAGGAGCAGGTTGTCCCTTATGCGGGTTTTGTTGGCAGTGGGTTCACGTTAATGCACGATAACGCCCGCTGTCACACCGCTTTAATTGTAAGAGACTACCTGCAAGAAGTTGGAATCCCTGTTATGCGCTGGCCGGCGCGAAGTCCAGACCTAAACCCTATTGAGCACCTTTGGGATGAACTGAAACGGCGAGTACGGGCACGTGATCCTGCCCCTACCACTCTCCAAGACCTCCAAGATGCCGTCGTTGCAGAATGGGACAACATTCCTCAAGAGACTGTTGTCACATTAATTAGGTCCATGAGAGAACGCATGGAAGCAGTCATCAGGGCTAGGGGGGGTAACACTAGGTTTTAAGTTGTTTTTAAGGACTTTGTTGTAATTTTTGCTGATAAAATAAAATTTAACTTTTTAATCATTTGCATTAGCTTGCTTTTTTTTTATTCCCTGGTAAACAAAAAACCAAATCCATTGATTTATACTGAAATTTAAATAAATTGCCTTTCCAATGATACCTTATAGTCATATGTCTACCATTGATTAATAGGTTTAAAATGACTTTGAAGGGAATTCTTAAAGTGGTGCGATTTTTGTGACGCCGAGTGTATAACAAGAAATGATTAATTAAATCGCTCCACCGAATGGGCCCGCCGGAACCACTCACAATGATTGTTTAAGCTTTATTTAATAATCGGACTCTAGACTCTGTTGACTTAAATATTATTGCGAGTTTAGGCAAGGGGGAACTTTGATTAGATGCAACAATCAAAAGAGAACGGTCATTTAGGACAAGGTTGGGAGATACCAATTTCAAGACAGAATAAATTCAGTGCATCATATCATTCTTTTGAATTATTTGATCAATAACAAGAATTTTAATCATTTTGAGTAAGTATCTAGAAACTGTAGGAGATTTAGTATCTAAAAAATAAAAAAAGCCACAGCTTCAGTAAAGCTCACCACATCCACAACTGACCACACAAATTGTTCGATCTTCACAAACGAGTTCACATCAAAATAATCTGATTCAATTTCAAAGCACACCCGTGTAAAAAAAAACAAATCCATATAGTTTTTAACACAATGGGAACAGAGTTCAAAATGGAATAAAGTAAACGAATTCGAGCTTGCCGTTGAATGTGCAGAGATTTGATTGAAACGGCAAATCATTTACGGGGCCTGTTTCACTGGGGGTATTTTCCGCTCGGCTATTTACCAAAGTACCTTTTACGTCCCTTTTATTTATGTATTGTATTCACATAATCCTGCAGTGTACCGTTGAAGACTAATCTTTATTTTAGCTCTACGTTTCCACATTTCCTCGTATATGTCTTTGTACGGAATGATTCGATTTCGGATCTAATATAATCTCCGATAAAGGTCTTTGGAATTCAGTAAGCGTATGTTACGCTTTCTTCCTAAAGTGACCTTTTTCTAGTGAGAATTCTAAGGTTAACCCTCAAGGATCAGGGCTTGGGGTATCAATAAAGTGCTTCATATTGTTGATAGCATCGATAGTCTTGATATGATCGTTAACGGCAACGGTGAGTCTGTTATTAGGAGACATAAAATGGTCGCCATGTTACTTCATTAAACACTCGTAGTTATAAATTGATATATGAAAATGGATGTGTACCTACAGCTTTAGGCAAACATTGACGAAGTTTTAATTGAATATTTTTACTATTTACATTCGAAATTTAAGTAAACACGGGATGTGTTCTCAAACGTAAAAGTCAACATTTTCCAAACACGTTCGGAACCGATATCACGAACTTCAAATATGTACAAATGGCTAATACGTCTGTGTTTAAATTCATAAAACTGTTTACTCTCTCGTTTCGTACGATGTTCACAGATGAAGTGAGATGTAGGTCAATAGGCACATAAAAACAATCATTCGGACAACTACGGATATACATACGTATGTATTGCGACTGTAAACGTGAAATAAGAATAGATCTGTGTGAAAATAATAGAGTACCAGGTAATTTTAGCATAGATGTATTCTCGTCTACATACAAAGCTTCTAATTTGCTGCTCTGTTCGTAATAGTAGTTAGTTTCCTTTTAAATTACAATTCAGTCCAAAGGAACTTGAAGTCGAACAAACATAGCTAAGGTATATCCTATCTTCCGACGCCAGATCTAAATTGCCCGGAGCAACAAGTCGATCTGTCTCGCACACTCCTTCCGATAGCACATCATGGTGCGGAATTAACAATCTAGAACGCCTCGTACCTCGTCATATAAATCTTCCCATTAAGGTGAACAAGTGAATTTCACCACGTGTTATTCGTATCTGTGACTATCATAAATCCCGTACGTGTGGTGGTACGGGTGGTATTGCGGAGTCAACGCCCCGCGACTGCTGTGGGGCGCCCGGCGCCACCCGCGCCCGCCCGGACGAAAGGACGTACTTCAGAGGCCGGTTACATCAAGTAACCACAAGTGAGCCATGCCTCTGAATAAGTTTGGCCGTCTTAAATTTCGACTATCTATTCTTGGGAGGGGACAACGACACTTTACTAGTGGTAATGAGAACAGGAAGATTTTGATGACATTTGAGAAAGCCTGTATAATTTGCGATTTTATTTTCATTCCAAAAAGGCTCAATGATTAGAAGGAAATGGAATTATCGCTAATCGGAACACTTATCTCTTTTGTCAATCTAGAGCGACATTTGATTGCGAAATAACTCGATAACTTTGAAAATTCCAAACTTGACACGATATTAATTAGTATGTCGATACCGAGAAGGCAACTAAACCGGTTTGGCATCGATTGAGATATTAATCTTATTAAGGATAGTGGCAATAATTATGCAGTTTGCATTCTCAGATGTTTCCTGCACCTTGAATTTCTGAACAAACAGCAATGATTTCCTCGAGGAAATATATGACGCACGCACATATCTTCAATTTGGCATCCACAGTGAGGAAAATACCAGCACGTCGTCAACATAATAGGAAGACATTTTTTCTCTTTATTGCTATCTTGCATATTATTTGATTTGCAGCAAAAGAATATTATGAATGTTATTGCCCTTCATCTTAAGCTATTCATGATCTGCACATCGGAATGAATAATATAGCAGCAGTAGATGAAACAGATCAAACTACAAGTACGCAAACAATTTACAAAATTACAAAACAAATAAATAAGAATTTAATTAAATAAATTCGAAGAAGTAAAAGTAGAATCATTACAGGTAACAATAATTGTAGATACCCAGAGATTTTACGACACAATAAAGAAAAATATTCGGGGAGTCAACGGCCTAGAGTTCACAAGAAGGGTGCAAAATAAGTACAAAAAGGACGCGCGCAGAGGGGTCGGGGTTTTATTACTTACATTAGTACAAGATGGGGTAGGCATAGGCAATAGCCGACACACAAATATGTACCACCTGGTATGACAGGATACTAGTGAATAATAGCCCAAACCGTGTTATTATGACAAGTCGTCGACCCAAATCGAGTCAACGACATTATCTGGTAGAACCGCGCCTAATTTTTCTATAACTGTAAGATGCTCGGGCTCCCGAACTACGAACAATTCTTCTGAATTTCGAACGAGTTTCAGTATCGTTCCCACGTTACGCAGAGAATCAACGGGGAATAATCTGTTTACCACATTTATAGATAATCGAACGTTTGTTAACCCATTTATATGAACGTTGTTTTTATTTGGTGGTTTAGTGGAAACGCGTGTATTCGTATGATTAAAAAGGCATATTTTCATTAGATATTTGTGGGGTGGGATGGGGCGCGCGCCGGAGATGGGCGGGCGGTTGTAATGAGGCCGTCTAGACGCTCGGCAGTAGTACATTGTATTTGTACCGAGCTCCAGCATTGTATTGTGCTCCACAACATAGTACACTGCCACTTAACTTATCGTTTACATTAATGAATAATGAGAGAGCAAATTAAGTCCAGTCGCAGGTGTAATTCTGGCATTCTGGTTAATATTATTTGTGTAGAGAATTATTTATTGATAGTCAAGATGTGTCCTAGCGGTCGTCGACTTGTCCTTATTGAACTGCGGCTCGCCAATGATTAACTACGTTTACATTGTCAACCGAACGTTATTGAAACGAAACCTGCTAGTTTAATGATTTATTATTGTGTTACATATTATTTCTAAGGCGAATAGTACGTTATTGTAAAAAATATTTTATTTTTATTTATTTATTTTTAGAACGTTATTGATTGCTTGTCTTTTACATTAACGTGACTTCGTTTAACATTTCATCCAACACGTAGACTTAGATTACATATAAATTAACTTGCAAAAGATCTCTTGCCTTTTCTTTGGTAAAACGAGGATTGGAATCAAATAATTATCCTAATCAATCGACTTCCTGCTAGACAGATCCATCTCTCAAATGAACAATCAATTTTACATTTTCTACAACTCGTTTGATATTTTTTCTTTCATCACAACTAACTTCAGTTATACATTAAAATTCGAAACAGGACTCCTGTTAAACAGGAGATCTCGTTTAAATGCATGTGCTGATGATAAATGAGTTTCCACATGTGTGCCTTGTTGACAGGCAGTTCGAGCGTCACGTTGGACCTAACCCACCGGGCCGGGCGCCCCGCAACGTGACTCCGCAGCTCCGGAGAGACCCGATCGACACTAAAGCTCCATTGATTTTACAGACGGAGAAATGTGTTCTAAACAGGATAAACTCACGTTTTTTAAAATAAAATACTTGTTTTTTGTTTCTGCTTGTGGCTTCATCTGCGTGAAAATTTTAGTCTTTACATTGTTTATGATAGTAACAGCATAGCTTTCTTTATATCTATAGATATTTATGATCAGAGATGTCATCCTTTCTACAAGTGAACTCTATCACACCCTGCAGTATGTCACACTATAGGACAGGTGTACAGTGGATAGCCTGTATACGTATATTATATCTATTAATACTTCGTACACCATTTTACGAAAATTGTTTGGATTTTTATGTGGAGAAGGA
Source organism: Agrotis clavis (assembly GCA_954870645.1). Taxonomy (NCBI): domain Eukaryota; kingdom Metazoa; phylum Arthropoda; class Insecta; order Lepidoptera; family Noctuidae; genus Agrotis; species Agrotis clavis. Next base: position 10,632,404 of record OX940925.1, read on the forward strand.
GAGCAGAATGCTTATATTTTTAAACATGGTGCAATAACAATACATTAAATGAATAAAAACAACATTACACACACTACCATTGAGCATATTTGACACACAATGAATGTCAAATATCATACTGAAATTAAACATGGATTAAAGAGGTTGTCTTTAGCAATAGAACCATGGAAACCTTCCAATTCAAAATTTAAATGAACATGATTGAATGTCGGCCAATGGACGATCGTGGTGTTAGTAAAGATTCCTCCTTTCATTTGTTACGGGCTCTAACTACATGTACAAATTGTATTGATATTTGTTTGTGTACAAAAGTTGACATCAAGACTTACGAGGAATTGTCAGTTAGGTAGGATTTTACTTGTTTATTAGACGTCAAAGGTATTGGATTTCCAAAACCTCCTAACACTATAGGACTGTTAATTACGGCGAATGAGGTAGGAGATTTAGACAATAAATAAATAAATTCTAAGGTTAATGCTTATGATGAGCAACCCAGAAAACTAATCAATTAAACTGCAACAACAAAAGACCAAAAGAATGATAAAAAATCAAAAGAAAAAACTGGCAATAACAATGAAAGCATATTTCGGCAAAAGGAAACAAATCACATTAACATCCTCAACGTAATATAACAAACTTTAGACACAAAGAAACGGCAATATCCATGAACGTATAAAAATAAGGAGAAACGGAAATAGATGTTAGGTACTTCGAAAGTAACCTCTATCTCGCGCGTTTACAGTTAGAGTGGGATGAGTTATGGAGAAATGTGCTATCATACAGTCACGTTCAGCACCTCGCAATTTATATTTACATTTGCGGCCTTGACAATGCGACAACAAAGTTATTTACGGAATAATTTATAGAAACTCTCCAAGCAAAGACTTTTTATTTTAAAAGTTTCCTGACCTATTTGTCCAAGGTTTCTGTGTATTAAGGATCTTGTTGCTGCGCTCATTACCGACCACGATCAGCGGAGAATCGATCAAATTATTCTCATTAAAATATTCCCGTTTGACTATACTAAGAGTACGGTAAACAACATGCCGAATTGCCGACTAAATAATGATGTAAACAAAAAAAAAACTGATAAACACGAAGCTACGAAAGTGAAATTAAAATAAGTCAGCTTTGCCAATAACAATAATGACGTCGACATTTGAATAAACTGTTCATTCCGCAAGTATTATCGTGTGTAAACACATAATACAGAGGTGCATATGGCTGTATTGCACACATGCGAGTTAGTTCCACAATCCACATGTCCAGAAACACGGGTGCCTAGCATCGTCCCCCTATCGGCTCCATTTCCTAGGGTGAGCGGGAGGCGAGGGAGCTTTAATTACAGTTGTATTTGTGTTTATGCACATATGTGCGGCTGTATGTCATAAAGTGGGTCGTGCGAGTGCACCCGCCGGCTCAGATAAGCCGACCGCTTTTAAAAAGTTATTATAACTCTACTTCGTTTTGGCGCTGTTTCGACGACACTTTTATGTCGGACTCTTATACATGATCAAAGTGTTATTGGGAGCTGCGAAATTTTTAAATTCAAGTATAAGATTTACGTTCCGCTGCAGTATCAAGCCCCAGGTGCGATGGAAGATGATTAAACAGTACCTCAGGCGTCAAGTTATTAAGTGAAATCGATAGGTGCGATTGAGAACCGCGCGGCAAGGAGCAGTTATGTACGTAGTATCAAATAAAATCCAGAAAAGGAAACGTATTTTCTGAGCGCATTTCTTGAAGTAAATATGATTACAGTTTGCGTTTTCCGAACAGTATTTCAAATCACTTGATACAAATATTTCAGGACTGTCTACGAGTACTACGTTAGCTTCATAAAGCGTTCAGTTTGTTTTACAGCGACCGACACACGACTATTTCAGACATAGTTTACAATTCGTTCATTTTGCATTCCAGGGAAACTACTTCTCAAGTCAAATATATCCTCCTTCATTACATAATCTTTCACGAACAAGATTTCGTAATCTCTGAAACACAATTGAGCAACAACATGCAAAAAGTTTAGAAGTTCGAACATTTTAAAGCACAAATTACGTGTCCAACTGAACTTCTTACCAACTTTAAGCAAATAAACATAAGTCTTATAGGCGAACAACGGCCATTATCTTAATTTTGTTGTTCCATTTGAGCACTTTAAAATCATTTTGGCAGTAATTTACATAGCGCTCCAACAGAACGTATCAACGTAATTACCGAAGTCGACACGTAAACAGCGGTCGACCTCGAACCCGCTTGACACTGGTCGTGCGTCCAAACACACTTGATCTCCCTCGACCCGATGCCCATTTGGCACCACTAATGACTGACGAGGGGTGTTTGCGCGTTATCAGGGACCTGCTTCAAGTGGCCGAGCGCCGGCTATCAGTTTAAGGTAGGTAGTCACTAGTCAGTGCCGAGTATCTACGACGGCTAGATCCGAACACGGCACGTGCGGGGGGCAATAAAACCACATACTTCACTTTTACTGCGGCCGATCACGCGATCTGTGGAGACACTCATAACGCAAGAAGTAGATAGGCTTCGTGGAAACTGTTATTTGTGCAACCGCTTTGACTATTTGGAGTTACGTGTCTCCCAGTTTGCATGCGTGGCGTGCATTATCTCTGTTCATTTCAGTGATCTAACGCTCAGACGGTAAAACGACAGTAAGTTTAAAGTGAAAACTTTTGTTTGCGGTATCATCGTGACTGGCCACGTCTGCTCAGAGCCTCAGACTGCACTTATATCTACTATTGTTCCCTGCCAACCTCGTATAAAAGGTACCGTCTGTGCTATGTGTCTGTCTGCTCAAACTAGTTTGGCAACTGATCTAGATTTGAGAACATTTTCACTATTTGAGCATTTGAAATCAAGTCTATAAAATTCACGCCCAGGATTATACGAACATCGATCTCGAAAGTCAAGTTTTATTAGGCATCTCGTCTCTCAAAAACAACCTTCTTTATCCACCCATCACTGTGTTTGATGGCCTTTGTAAACCAATTAACTAGAGACGATGCTGCGAACCTATCTTTACACCTAATTACATTTAAAATGTTCATTCAAGTGGAGGTACCGAAGAATATTAATTTTTTCACAGTCATACTTGGCTCTGTGTAGTCTGTGGTTCTTTGGAATTTTCGTGCTATGACATTGCAATGTGACACGCGCAGGCACAATATCGACACGTGATTGCGGCGCGCATGCTTCCACGAGAACAAAGGAATGCACTAACCAGACACACTAAGGTTAAGACCCAACTAGGTACCTCAATATTTATGCACATGCATTTACTATATCCGAATAACAATTGGCAGATTAACATTGAAGGTTTTTCCGGAAAGTTCTGCATTGTGAATGAAAATCAGCTCTTTTGCATTCATAATATGTAATCTAATCGCATATTGAAGAGAAGAGAAAAACGATGAACCAGTTTGTGAATGAAGTCGGCAATTTTGTGATAAACACCGTTATGTTTGCTGTATTTACATAAGAAGTTCGGCCACAATTGTTTCGCTTCAGGAATCGTGTGTAACATAAATGAATTCAAACATTACACACGATTCGCAGAAGCAAACATCGCCTCAAGTTCTTAATGTAAACAAAACAAACATAACTTTGTTTAATCGCAAACGTGCGTTTTTGGGTCTTTACAACACATCCTTCCCGAAATCCCGACTGGGAAATTCCGAGTAACTTTCCCAATGTAATCAGTATTGGATTTATGTGGATTATTGGACATATTGCGAATTCTATATCAATGAATGGAGTTGCTAAACCCCGAATACATTTTTCAGCGCCTGTGATTCGCAGAGCGCAGAGCGGTTCGGGACACTCAATTGAAATGTATTTTAATATACATTTGACGACGTCGGTGAATACTAATGTTGGCAAAAATGCCAACTTCTTGGATTCTGTTCAAGCCTGGTATATTAAGTAATTGTCGTTTAATGAATAAACCACTAATTAGAATCAGTCTCAATTCTGAGAATTGAGTTCTCGCCGAGATTTGTTACGGTTTGACTTTAAATTCTCTCTTTCTTTCAATAAGTAATAGACACGTGTACGCCATAAAACGTGTTCTCTTTTACTCTTTGAGAGTACGTAGATGTTGAAGCTATAGGTAGTGATGTTATTAATTTCCAAGTGTGCAATAGTGCACAAACGTTGAAGGTTGCGCGTGGGTAGCGTCCTTCGCGCTTCGGAAATCGGTATACATATCCATCCTACAGACATCCGCTTCATAAACGGAACAAAATAAATGAAAAAAGGTAACCATATTACTTACCATTATAATGGCCTTGTCAAAATGTTATTGAACATTAATAAGCAAAAACAACTTCGATTTTATTTATCGTGTTTCTGATATTATTATTTGTTTCCTTAGCCTGCCCCACTGCTAGCTAAAGGCCTCTCACAATTCCTTCAGTGAAGTCTTTTCCATGTTTGACATATTGTCAAAGATTTTAAATGTTTTGTGTGACATGCAAGTTCCCACAGATTTCAAGGCGTTCGCTCGTCGTATTAATTTACAGGATACTGCCTTTCCACCTAATTTAATCCTTAGGCCACCTCTGTCTCTCACGCAAGGAGATTCCAATGCAGAGATCGCTAATCAGTAACAATCATAAATTCATACATAATTTGCCTAATAATTAAGTTGCTGGCTTTTCGGATTACTGACAGAGATCCTATTATTTCGGGACAGCAAAGTCTGCAATAATTATAAACTCAAATAGTCATTAATTAAATAATTAGCATTCAATGACGACTAAAAACGACTAAACTGTAATATTTCACGTCCAGTTATTAACCAATTTGCACTCATATTAAGCAGATTGAATTGGAGTCAAAGTTATTAATTCGAACTGCATATTTTGTCATAAACAACTTCAGATACAAAAATTGTAGCCCAATTGCATTTTTATGACACAGAATGACCAACTAGGTCAGCTATTTCTAGCAAAAAATAACTCTATTATGTCCTGTATTAGGATGGAATATGGCAAAAACGGGTCTGGAGCCGTTGTGTGCACTTCGGCTGCACAGAAAAAAAACATAAAGGTACTAGAAACTGGCCAGAGGATCTGTACTCTATTACCAGACCATTATATTACTTGTACTATTTGTAATCCTGCGAAAAAAATCCCTGGCGTATTTAGATGTTTTTGTAAACGTAGAACAGTCTTTTACCTGCTGTATAAGACAAAAAAAAATCGAATAAAAATTGATTTTCGGTATCTAACTTAAGGGAGGCACGTGTTATTGTAAAATACCAACAACAATCGAAAACGTGGACAAGATCGATCCGAACATCGTTCCCAGTTCGCAAGAACTCATCCTAAGGCATAAAGGGACGAGTTTAGGAATGCTCCATTAGCAAGGAGGATTCTTTCACGTCTCCCTGGCCTTACGTGTGACCGTGGCCATGTATTACTTCAAAGGATTGTGCATATGTGTGTGTGTGAGCGTATGTTGGGGATCTTAGAATACAGATCAAGTCAGAAGGCTTGAACTGAAGCAAAAGAAACTAATCTTTAGACGTACTTAAAAGAAAAAAGATGTCTCAATAGACATACAGGCAGCCTTGAAAAAAGATGAAAGGAATGTGTGAAAGAAGATTTGAGTGAGAAAGAATTTAATTCTGAAATGGCGGCTGATAGATATGCAAAAAAAGGAAGTGTTACATGAACCAAAAATCATTTAGGACAAGGGTAGCTGACAGATAATTATGCAAGAAAAATAGGAAGATAGTTTATTTGAGGAGGATAGTATTGATTTTGGACATAGTGAGCGTCACAGAAGAAAGGCTTAATTAATTAGGCGTGCAGGCTGCGATGTTGAAGCGCGCCATAAAATTGTGATCGAGTTTAACTCCTTGTTTGTTATGCATATTGAGTGTTTGTATACTAACCCTGAACGGCGCCGGGAAGAGCGTCGATGCGTCGGGCTCGGCGGCGTGCGCCTGCGACATCTGGTGCGCGCGCGCCTTCCGCTCGCGCTCGCGGTCGCGTTCGCGGTCGCGGCCGGCCCACGCACCTGACCCGCCGCCCCCGCCGCCGCTCCCCCCGCCCCTGTCCCGGTCCCACTTGTCGTACCTGAAACAATTACATACAACATTAGATGATGATACAGTAAACCTTGACACCATCATAATTTAAATCTTAAAAAGTCCGGTTAGGTTTCCTGCAAACTTCAACTGTTGAATGTTGCGTCAGCATCAGGATGTTTACTACGAGGGATTACTGGTTCAATGTCTTTGGAATGCTCATTTCACCTTGATAGGCTATTGCAGGGACATGACATTAACCTCTCTCTGATCGGCTCAAGTCTATTTCCAGATTTCCTGGCAATGTTTTTGTCTTTAATAAGACTGAAGTTTATGTTGACGGCCTTTAAAAGCGTCATCGAAGACTTTACAAAAGTAATAAGACCAAGAAGCTGGAACTGTGTGAGACCGAATTTATATCCGCGAGTACAACTAATTAACACAGCTGTAGTCTATCCTAAAAAACCGTTACGTTGCGAAATTAATCTAAACCGACATGTTATTCCGCGCTTGACACAATTACAGAATTACTCACACTTGTAACGTTGAGCTGAGCGAAATTTATATGAAAACACGTACAAACGTAACTCTTGACGCAAAAGCTATACACGTACAGGTTTATCCCCAAGAGATTTGTACAAAGGTATCTTTCACAAATCTACTTGATCAATAGCGATATCAGGATATATCACGTAGCATATATCACGTAGCACGACGCACCAAATAGAGAATGAGCGTGACTATTCACGTAACGCTTTTTTAATCCTTGGCTCGAGCCACGAATCTACGCAGATCGCAAAGCCAAAAGCAACTAACAAAAAATCCCTATATTTTTCGGAATACTTTGAACAATGCGGGGTTGGCAACCCCATGGGTAGCATAGCAGCAGAGGTAGTAAACCTTTCACTCGGTCTAATTTTACAACCTGTACAAAAAGATCAACAGCTGACACCATGTTTTTCTTATATTCCCAGACGTGTTTGAAAACAATAACATTGCTTATTATTACGAATAGCCCATTGTGAATCGAAGGCGGTGAACAAACTTCAACTATCGTTGAACTTGCGCTCTGAGAAATGTTTTCGTATTCTAGAATAGACTTCTATGGGTTCGGAAGACTATGAAATTTTAACAAAACCATGCAAATTGGAAATTAGGTTATTATTACCATATACAATGGAAAAGCTGTATAGTGTGGATTACTTACATCGAATGTATGAAGAATTCCAGAAAGCTGTTAGTTGATGATTCATGGAGTTAGAAGAAATATATGAAATTGAATGGCGATAAAATGCATGTTCTGGCAAACAGGATGACTAATTCGGACTTATAATGTATGTGGCACGTGTACGTGATGGGAAAACCTTATGTAATAATAAACAACTACTGATCGTCTAGTGGCTAAAAATCAACCGTAACAATTTTGTTTTTTTAAGTTAGTTGTTCTATTGTCAAATGCTTATAACCTGTTTCTTGAATTATTCACTTCAGTTCTTACAATATTTGACATTCAATGTGTTTCGTTTTCTATTCATTTCATACTCTTCTGTTCGCTCAACTTTCGAAAAAAGATGTACCTACAAGTTATCGCTTTCCGTAATTTAAATTAAATCATCTTCCTACCCTTATCCCCTTTTACTTGGGGTCTTATTACGGTCATTTTAATTGTAGATTAAATCACAAAATAAAAATACTCATATAAACATGTCGTGCTCACTCGAAAATCATATACATACATCCAGGCAGAAGGTAGTGCAGATAACAACTTAACTGAGTAGGGCAAGGGCACATCTCGATCTAAACCTTCTTAATAACGTCCTGATTTCTGCCCTTTGTCTCCACTCATCTTTTCGCCTACTCCGACTCGAGACTTTGATCAGAAAATTGTTTACAAGTCAGTTTTTTTTTTAAATGAAAGTAAATCTTGGTATTAAGATTTTTGTGTGGGTGTAGTAATCACATTACTTTATAAATAAACGATCGATTTCAGTTCTTACTAGACTGAGGTATACAATAAATATTAATATTTAAATAATTCGTGTCACGGTGTTTGTGGTTGCACTCCTCCGAAATGGATCAGCAGATTTAAATAATTTTGGTGGGTCTGAGAATAGGTCTTAAGTATTTGTCACCGGTGTAACCCCATTTTTTATCATAATGTGTGACGTCCTGCGAAATGGACTAGTCAACGGGAGAAAATGAGTTCGCCCGTCGTGGATGGCACGGCAATTAAAACATTTAAAACCGCTCTGTTCCTCCAAACGCCCTCTGCGTTCCAAGACGCGGTTACCCTTTAAACCCGACCCGCAAAACCGGTAAGCAAATACATGAGGCCAACAATAAATATAAAAATCATTAGGTGAACCGAGTGAATCCATTTTCCTTGTTTTATCGAGCACTTGTTAGCAAAATGCTCGAAGTGAATATATTTATAAAACACTAGTTCTGATAACGTATTTATTTATCAATTCAGTTCTATGAAACGTTATATATAACATTACGGTTAGTTTAACAATAAAACAATACGTAGTTTACCGGTTTAGTAACATGTTGTATTAGCAACTGATGATGAGATTGTGATGATAGTTATCCGGGACATGTTAATCGTGTTCCCGGATAGCCGGTAACAGTTTTGAATAGAGGGTAGCCATTAAGTCACTTATATCCGATGTGGAAGTGTGCATGTCTGTCAGCCTCAACCCTTTTTCTCAAAAACGCGTCGAGTTATCAAATTAAAATTTCATCCTAACTACGTTACCCTTCTCTACGCTTAGTCCAACATGTCATAAGCCAGTTTTTATGAACAAACGGGTAGAATAATCCCCTGAACTAAAGCAGGTGAGTAAATCGCCACCCTGTACAAAGAGCAATGGTCCGGTACGGCGTCACTACCAATATTACCACCCGATCAAACGTCAGCCAGCTGTCAGTTTTGACGTTTACAGCTGTCAAACTTTAATAAAAACACTTGGCATTTTCAAAGTATACGTGCTATTCCAAAATTAAAAATACGATTGAAAAGCAATATTAACACCCAATATTTAAATATTTTTATGAAGTATTTCGCTTGAGAGCAAAATTCCATTGGCGTTTTAGGGCCTACCCCGTATAAAGAGCAATGGACCGGTACGCGTCACTACCAACCAACACACGTGAGCAATAAGATCCCCGTGGCCATTATAATGGAACATATGCCCTGTTATGTATGTGACCGACTTGTTTGTGCGTCTCAAGACCGTCCTTGACGGATGCCTGTACTATGGAACGTGTTTTCACATCGATTTATTATGATACCGATATGGATAGGGTTGCTAGATCAAGTGTTTGTAGAATTTAAAACGGGATAATTACCATGTTCATTATTTGTTTTGTGTTTTAGATATTTTGGCACTTAACTTTTTATTTTTCGTCCCTATTATACCTTTTGCAACTTATTTCCACATTTTATTTTGCAAAAACGAAAATAAAACAGACGGAGAGGCATTAATTGTATGTCAACTTATTACCTACCCGTTCAAGTAAATAATGGTTAAATGTAACTAAAAATATCCCTTGATCGCTTAACTTTTTGTTATACTTTAGAAAATATTCCCCAAAAACAGCGAAAATTAAAAACTACAAACAGTCGATTGAGGTAGTGCGCCTGATCGAGTGCAATGAATGTGCGAGCGCCAATGTTCAATGTTCATATTATAGTATTAAACATTGTTCTGAAACCGGTTACATGTTCCGATAACTTACGTAACCCTGGATCGACGTGACACAAACACGTAAATACCTCTCTGAATACTGAATAATGAGCTTCGATAGATAAACCATCATTATTATGCAAACACAAAATGGCTGCCGTTTCTATTTACCTAATTTCGTGTGTCTAAAGTAACGCCTTTATAACGCTATTAGCAGTTTAAAATGAAAAGATTAGTATAATAATAACATGTTATTATGGACAGTTACGAAAACGGTAAAAAAAAACGTAGAGTATAATTTTTTTCACATTGTATAATTTATGAAATAGAACAAGCGAACATTTTCACTTTCACCGTGTTCCCGGTGTCGATGTCGGTAGTTAAAAGATTTATTGCCGCGGCCTTACTCGATTTTGCCCGAGGCGTCAATTAATATGTTCACTCAAATATAAACAGAATATATACTTACGCTTAGTCGTAATCAAGAACATGTATGCAAAGCTGACTATTTAATAATACTATACTATCGTTTTTTCTGTAATAGAGTTTCATATTATTAAGTTTAGTAAGAGTAACAAGAAAGAAAATTATGTCAAAGACGCTTATTGCACAAGGTCGGAGCAAATATTCAGAGAAAATCTGGGTCAGGTTGAGTGTTGTGAGGTCCGGTTAAGTTATCCTTTTTATTCCAAAAACCAAATAAAAGACAGAGCAAGAAAATCACAATACTCAAATAATGATCAATGTTTTTAGGGACACTTGAAAAATACACCCTGTATACACTTTTTGATACAGGGTGTAATTTTCAGTTCGCACGTAATGCATTTATGAACTTGATGATAATGTAACGAGGGATATTCACCACATTATAAACTAGCACGGATGACAATGAATAAATCATGATGACACATCGGACGTCCGTGCCGGAACACGACGAATAATTGAAAAACGCTCTTGAAGATACATTACAACATTCATTACAAGGACTGGACTGGACAAGCTGGACTTCAAAAATGTTATATTTTCTGTAATAAATGCGATCATACTATATCATCGATTAAGGAAGTCAATGATGACTAGTAAAAAATGAAATAATAAGTTAAATTGTGCTGTCAATAATTAAAAACGAAGAAAAACCTTTGCATGAAAAAAATGTGCTGAAGTTTACCGATAAAATAAAACGCGGGTAGAGGTCTCCCCCCAAAGTGCCATCATGTGTCCATAATAAACTAGTTCCTCCCTCATCAAACAGCGAACACCAGTCGTCGAAAAATAATTACAAGAAACAAGGACAAAAATATTACAGTTAACATCTTCCCTTAGTGTCTCAGTAAAATATCGACGAAATACTATTTAAAGACTATTATATATTGAGCTCTCATGTGTACATAATTCCGTCAAAATCATAAGGACAAAGGCAACAATCCTTTAGGTATGTACTAGGGTTGCCAACATTTTTTTGTCTGAATATAGTATTTTATTGAAAAAGCCATAAAAATAAAGTACGCTTCAAAAAAATATAGTATTTTGGTAGGGAAGAATAATAAATAGTCTAAAGTTATATTTTTACTTATTTTTTTTTAAACTATGTTTTTTTCACTTCCTCAATTTTTAAACACGTGTTCGAAAATTGCAGGAAGTTTTTTTATTGTACTAATTTTAGTAATTAAATAGAAACGCAAAATATGAACATTGAGATATTGTTGTACTGAAAAAACTTAAAAAAAAAAAATGTAACCGCCTTCAAAAACAACCACAAAAAAAGGGTAAAATAACCTACAAAAATTTTCTTTCGGAAGTCGGTGAATTTTTTTATTAATTTCATTGTCTTTTTTGCCACCGAAATCGGACTTGTAGTACCGGAGATATGCGAACACAAACATAATTTACTAAATCAGTCGATGCCGAGTCCTTACTAGAGGAGTTGTACCTTCCATCATCAGCTCAGCTACATGAGATGATGATTATCAGATGCAAATACTTGAACAGCTTTAGAAAATATATGAAAATGGTACTATGTTCCTATAAAATTTGAAGGTTGCCCTCAATTTCCCTGGGATCCCATCATCAGATCCTGACCTGATGATCATGGGACCACTTGGGAAGTATACCCTTTCAAACAAAAGAAAAATTTTCCAAATCGGTCCAGGCGTCTTCGAGAAATCGGGGACCATACGAGTACATAAAAAAAAAGATTCCGACGAATTGAGAACCTCCTCCTTTTTTTGAAGTCGGTTAATAAACTAATTTTCGCGTACTATATATTTCTTCAACAGTATATAGTACGGAGACCCTAAATACAGTACAATACTATATTCATAGTACGGTTGGCAACCCTTGTATGTACATGGTATTATTTTATATATTGCATGGTAAGTTTTATTTTATATATTGTATGTGTGTATTATTTTATTTATGATATTGAATGTATGTACTGTATGTATGATATTGTAATGTTGTACACCGATTTTATCTGTCCTCGTTAAAATGAAAATATGTCTATCGCTCTAAGGTTTGCTGTAAGAAAACCCAATTCAGGGTTAAGCTCGCCTTTGCATATAACTTACACTTATATGAAATGTTATTTTAATTATGTTATGTATGTATTCCGTCTAGCCCCCTTTCACAACGCGCGATAAGGAACTTTGTTCCAATAATAATAACAATCCATCTATTTCTGAATGAAGGCGAGGTGTCATCAGACCACCCGTATAGGTAACGAGGTGGCTCCACAACGCTCAATACAAACTAGCAAACATTTCATTGAGAGTTTGTCTTTGTACACACTTAACCGACCTTGGTCTCATTGACAGCGAAAAGCGGTGGACCCAAAAGCGCTTTGAAACAAGCGAGCAATCAGGCGCGGTCGCAGCCTGAAATTTTGGGGGGGGTCACTCACTACACTAATACAAAATAGGTATCTAGAATACAATAAACATTATTGCACAAGACAGCACAAGACCTATTGCATATTGCACAAAATGTCAGCAAACTATTTTATCGCCGATAAGGGATAGTTAGAAATTGCCTTTTATTATTTGGCAAATTTTTGAGATTTTAAATGTGATCTTAGATTTTGGGGGGGGTCATGTCCCCTGTGACTAGGGTTGCCAACCGTACTCTAAAATAGAGTATTGTACTCTATATCATCTAGGAGTACTCTATAATCTATAATACTAATAGAGTATGCTAAAATACTCTTTTTTACACAATGTTTACTACGAGTATACTAGTGCCAGTCATGTAATATTAAGCAAACCCATTATCATAAACAAAAAAGTCGACCATTTACATTTACCTACCGTATCCCCAATTCCCAATTTTAGAGTTAGAAAGTTTGGAGTCATACAATTCTTTCAAAAACTATGAAAAATAGTAATGTACAGACGCCAGCAGGTCAACCTACCCGAATCTGTCAGATTTTACCAATCAAACATTAACCTTCTACTCTTGTGATAAGGTTGAAATTCTATTAAAGAAATCTGACAGTTTGTGGTAGCTTGATGTGCTGGCGTCTGTACCTACATTACTATTTACTACTGCGAAAAATACGAAAAAATACCTTTTTAAAAATATTGAATAAATAATACTCTTTTTTGGAAGTCCGTACTCTTTATTTACCTCCTTTGAAATCAGAAATACTCTATTTCTTCTAATAAAAGTTGGCAACCCTACCTGTGACCCCCCCCTTCGGACCGCGCCTGCGAGCAATATTGTAACATTAAAAGAAAACTTAGACAAATGAACATGAACAAAGAAAAATGGCGTAAAAAAGAGATGTATCCGATGCAGTAAGAAGAAAATGGCTTCATGTTTAATTGAATAAACGATGTCATTATAAAGAGTCGAAAGCCACACAAAGGAAGAGTTCATTAAAACAACTCTTTAAAAATTAAATTCATATTTCCCGTCTGTAAAGCTTAAAAAACAAAAATGAAACCTGAAAGACGTTAATGAAAAACTTTTCATATTTCGATAAATACTCTCCATTAAACCCTTTTGTAAATCGCCACTGTAGCGTAGGTAGCCGTAAAAGTCATGAAATTTCCCATATTAAATTAAAACAAGAAGTGTTTTTCGTTGCGTTTTCGCAGTACAGGCTTATCAAGGTGAATGGCCGATTTATCGGACGTTTCGTTTCCACGAGTGCTGTGTAATCTAGGGTTGGTAAAGGTCTTTTGGTTAGATTAGCTTTTATTCACTGTTTTTATGTGACATAATTATTCGTCGTCTAAATTATTATTATAACTAATTATTCATCATATTTAATTACTTAATTCGTCCTTCATTTAGAGTTTTAATAAATAATGGACACGTAATTTTATTTTGTTAAATCAATAAAAAATTACAAAAATATGACGCATCAGAACTCGTGATGTCAGAAGTAGCCATAACTCAGTACAATATTAAGCTGTGTCTTATTTCCAATTTTGAAAGCGTCGTATCTCCGTCAATTTTGTTTTACATAACAAATAGATAAATTCGGGTCAAATGTTTTTTGATAATTTAATTAGAACTTTTCAGTTATATAGCATATTTAAATTCAGTCTAACCTCTTTTTAGCTTCTGAATATTAATATTATTAACCCGGAGTAGGTAGATTGATTTGGGGTCAATAACCAGAAACGTTTAACTATATTAATATGGACATTCCTCCGGGATTCCGGGATTTTAGAGATTTTTCCGGAATATTAAAATTGTTAGGAACATGTAGGATGACGACACATAAGCACTCACTTGTTGCTTCACCTGCGTGCTTTTTTAATTCAATCCCGTAAGTACTGAAATGAAATCTCGGGGAAAAGGCTTATCCATGTTATGATTTCTATGACAGTTCGTGATACAAGTACATAAAATTAATCTACCTGCTTTGATTATTATAGTCTAACAACCCTGCATGATACGATATTTGTACTCGCTACCCGCTTACAGTATAACCACCGGAGTCATTTAGTTGCCTTCCACTAAGAGATAAGAAAAACAAACAGTACATCAGAGCCAGTGCTTTTACCAGCCGACATACTTGCATATGTAATGGGAAAAGTCAACGTTGCACAAGCTTTACAGATTATTTAGAAATATCTCCCAACAAAGGTTCTAATTATGTAACTTATCATCTCAAACAAAGCCGGAAATAATAAGACATTAGTTTGCCTAAATCCCTGAATCGATTATGATGATTTTGGTACAGGGATAGATGCAGGGTTGGAAAAAAAACAGTTTTTTTTACAAACAGTTCAGAATGTTTTAAACAAGTTTTTTTTTGTTTTTTTTTTTTTGTTTCTGGTTTTTTTTTAAATGAATTCTACCTTGTTTGTTGATGTCTAAACGTAATAAATCAATTATGTTTCATTTCTAGACTACATCTTTTCAAATTCGCCCTTTGTAATGAAATTTTTACGAAAAACGATCAAAGAAAAAAAAACATGTAATGTTTTTTTTCTAATAACTTTATGCATTGTTTCATTACAATGCCAATAAAAGTTAAAAATATGACATAACAATGGCATGAGACTCAAAAGGTTTTATGTCAAACTATTAAGACTCCTGAATATTGATTTATTTTCATTTTATATGCATTCATCTGCGTTGAAAAGTAGTTGAAACGGGTAATAAAAAACACTGTTTAAATTCAAACTGTTTTAAACACTGTTATAAAACAACTTGTTAAAATCATGCCAACCCAGGATAGACGTGACTCTGGGGACTAGGCTAGATACTTCTTTTGTATAAAACTTGAAAGGGGATAAATGAGGGAAGAGGGAGGGCATAGGTCAGGACAATTACTAGTAAGCTATTTGTGTCTCAACTAATAAACAATAATCGCTTATCAATCATCTGAATTGACCACTAAAATCTAAATAAAGCAAGACGAGAAGCTGTTTATATAATGTAAACAACGCCTTAAACCGTGATGACGAAACATTGTTTAAAAGATCCCTCAACGTAAGAAAGGACAAACTATTTTTATCCCAACAGGACAGGTACCCAGTTCCCTTCGGTTATATAACGAATTATTACTTCCCTTTGTTGTCCAATCTGTCCCGAGAGGCCAATATTACTTAATAGAAATCTCCACTCGTGAAAACGCATTTTTATAGAACCGGTTCATTAAATACGTTTAACACGGAAACGATCTGCATATAACACCTCGTTAATTCAATGATTGACGTCATAAAAATTTAACAGTTCATTTTTTTTCTGAACATAAAAACGTTATTACATATTAAAAAAACCGGCCAAGTGCGTGTCGGGCCACGCACAGTGTAGGGTTCCGTAGTTGCCCATCAAAAAACTAATTAAACTGATTCGCTGAAATTAATTTTAAAAAGAAGAATTTTCAAAATCGGTCCAGGAGTCTTTGAGAAATCAGGAAAAATACATAAGAAAAAAGATTACGACGAATTTAGAACCTCCTCCTTTTTTTGAAGTTAGTTAAAAATAGTTGACGATAAAAACCTACCTATCCCCAAAAAACATACCGTAAAAACATACCTATTAAAGCTGTAAAATAAAGTTGACAAACTTACATTTGCAGTTGAAGAGCATGTTCTCCGATACATTTTGTTTAAGAAAACATATTATTCAAGTACATTTTATAAGTTGGTCGACTATTACTCGTAAAGTTGTAAAGCCTACTTAGTCATGATAATTTTCTTTTAAACTTCGTTATATATGCTACTATTGTGAATTTTTTCACACCCCCAAACATAACCGTTTAGCTGGTAGAGGGGGGGGACACTCGAATCGAGCAAAATTTAGCACTTTAAAGCTTAATATTTCACAAACGAATTTATTTATCAAAAAACTGTTAATGGAAACTATAATTATTTTTTAAAGGCCTATTTAATGATACCCCACACTAAGGGGTACGCGAGAAAAAAAAAAATCCTCACTTTACGTGTAAGTACTGGAGGTACCCTTAAAAAAAATATTTTACGAGATTTTATTTTACCACTTTTTTGGCACAACAAATCCGTATATTTACACCAAATTACAGCCCTCTAGTACTGTGCGTCTCTGAGCTAAACTGCGGACAGACGGACGGACGGACGGACGGACGGACGGACATGGCGAAACTATAAGGGTTCCTTGTTGACTACGGAACCCTAAAAAGGCGAAAAAGAAGTCTACAAAAATCCCTTTTTACCTTTAAGGTGAAAAGATAATTCGATTAGTTATAACAGCCACGCCTAACGCGAGTGTCTGCGTGTCATAGGTTGCGAGGTTGCTAGGTCGTTGACACGATTATTTTTCAGAGGACATTTTTATCAGTGGCCGATAAGTGTTGACGCCATTGTTATTCTGATAAAGCCCAAAGGCATGATTGGCAGCAAAACACGTAAAATGTGAGCAAACTACCTCAGCGTCACCGACCCACTCGTACGCTTAGCGAGAATTGAATTTCTCACAATGGAAAAATTCAGTGTTGCTTTGTGGGCGTCATACAGACATTGTAGCGTTACTAAATGGGGATACCACCCTTGTACACCCGCCATAGTAATTATAAAACCATTTGTATGGAACAGCCGATTGAAGTAGAGTGCGATCTTTTCGCAAATTGCTATAAGAATTGTATGTATACTTCCCAAATGTTATAGACGTTTTATTTTTAGATGAACTCAGAAATTGGAGTGAAGTATTATTATTGTATAGTTTCGAAGATAATCAGGTCGTCTATGAATAGCTTCGAATTGGTGAGGCTTCTAAGAAATCATTTGTTCGGAATCCTGTTATAAAAGTAACATAAACATATAAGAGAGTCTAGAATGACAAACACCGACTTTTCGAAAGCATTTAAACTGTAATGCGAAACCTTACATACAGTTACATAAATTACGTCAGTCAAGTGCAATAATTAAAAAAAAAAAAAAAACTGTATGTTGTGTTTGTGTACCTAGTTTCGCAGAAAAAATCTATTCATATGTAACCGAAACACAACACATTGATAAAATCCCATCCACTTTTTGACGGTTTTTATTCCTCCTCTCACACACTATAGTCTACATTTCTTTTACATTTCTCCTTTCGAGGTTCTGCTGGCAGAAATTTCTATAGAAATAACCAGTACCTTTGTACTGAGTTCTATGTTTTAATTATCCTGTGTTGTATTTTGTTTGTACATAAAACGTAAAATAAATAAATAAATAAAACCGAAGGGAGAACGTGCTTTACAAAATTCCCACGGACTTTCTACAGAAAAATACTGTTACCATTACATGTAGGCATTAAACCATTAAGATAAAAGATAAGAGGCATTCAGATGCGGATTTATGAAAAATACGAGGAAGCAACTAACCTAAATACTCCAAAGTATTTTATTTAGTTTCGCCGTTTGAAAGCTCAGAAACGTTGAAACTTATGTCCTAAGTCTGAGAACGAATTCTTAAAACTTGAGGCGAACAATTCTAAACATACTAAAGTTCGGCCGTTCAGAGAATGCGTTCCTGACACCTATCAGTTAGTACATGTATTTGTCATAAAATTATAACATTCATTGATTATTGATATAATAATGTTGTTTTAATGCTCATCAATTGTTAAAACGGTAAACAACCAGCAAAAATATTTTTATCGTAACTGCAATACCATTACAAAGTTACGTCGTCAGTTCAATCGCGACCTGTCAGGAACGCATTCTCTGAACGGCCGAACTTTAACACTGGCACATTTTGTTTTAATGTTTCTTTGAAATTTAGACTTTTAAAGAAAACTGTTGAAGAATAATAAAACGTGGTATGTACTATGTAGCCGAGGAGTTGTGTCTTTTTTTGAATTAAGGATATTATGGTATGGTCCACTATCTTGTTTGTTACCTTTTTCAACCGACTTCAAAAAATTCTTCTCAATTCGGTCGGTATTTTTTTTTACCTACGTTTTAATTACAATCATCCATATACTTTGATAGCATCGTCAACAAATATTAAAGCTTATGTCTTCTTTAAAGTTTTGAATTTTGTTAAGAAAATGCTCAAACAATATCCATTTAATAAATAGCTTTCCTTTTCAGTATCCGCACCAAGTTCAACAACTATACACTATTTTCCAGATAATTTAATGAAATAAAACTAGCGTCACTTATCCCGTAATTGTAACTCCATCAAAAAAAAAAAGATATAACAAATTAGAAAAGGCAATATAATAAACGGTGAATTTCCACGAAGCCGCGAAAGTGCCGGCAGGTAAATAGTTAAACATATTGAGCTTCAGTTTTCCACCATTTATCAACAAAGAAAAATGAAAAAGCAAATTTTACTGTAGCCATTTAATCATCGTTCGTTACTTTTTGTGATAGTTTTTCCAACTTGCTTACTGTCATTTACAGTTTCATGTTAATTTAACTGTGCGTCAAAAAAGACCACTTTAACAGAACCATAATTAAATCACTCTATTGCATCAGCAATACAATATTCCATTTTAATAATTTATTGATATTCATACTTATGTATTTGCTAATAATTTAATTTTTGGAACCCCTGAGGCCTTACCACAAGCTCTTAAAGCGATCCAGTTTAGGCTGTGGGTAAGAGATGGCGCTAGACAAGTTGTATAGCTCTGTCTCTTTCACACAGCCTAAACTGGATCTTGTTAAGAGCTCGTGGTAAGGCCTCTGAACAAACAATATTTTTGACTAGAATAATCTTTGTTTTATTATACTGCTTCACTTTTGAGTATAGCGCAGTATGGTCGCTAAAGGAAAGAGGAAAACTACTTTTTTTTTGCGTTGTTATACCATCAAATGAGCCCTCCCACCCAGGGCAGGTCGGGAGGGACTGTCAGACTCGTACTGACTAAAATCCACGGTGTCCTTCAATAGCCCTTTACATTCCGGGGTCACGGTAATTGGTTAGTCCCGCGACCGGGAGGAAAACTACATTTCAAAAGCAACTTCATCTTATTTACCTACCTATGTTTCACAAATAAATAATTTGAATTTGAACTTTAATAAAGAGACAAAATTTTATAACTGGCAATACTAATAAAACTAAAATTCAGCTCAAAGGGCGGGCAAACGTAAGATGTTGCTCGTTTTAACATCGCAAATGTAAAGTAAATGAGCATTGCTAAGCATAGCTACATTTGTCAACAGCATAGTTAAGTGTTCGCTAGCAAATAATTAACGGGCTGGTAGCAACGTTGCGTAATAACCTGACAACTAAGTACTAGAGACACCAGTAAACGAGGTAACAAGCACCGAATATACGAATGCTTCACAGCTGTTTTACATCTGACATAAACCTTATTGGAAAGAGAATAAAGGTCTTAGTATATACTAAAATCACTGTTAAAATACACAAGCCGCTATGAGTACCTACGACATCCTATCCAGGATGCATTAATTGTACCAATTTCACAATCTGTTTAGCGATTTTATTGGATAAGTTGATCACGTGTACGCTTAGGCTAGGAGTCTGGGAGCCGACATTCGATACCGTAGAATACAGATAACCTGAGTTAACGCTACATTGGAAACGGATAAAACAGCGCGAAATAAGATACGTGCATTTAAATGGATATAAACGGGAAATATTTAATGTAGAAAATCTGTCACGAGTAAATTATGTTTACCAAGCTTAACATCTGACTTGTTTATTCAAAATATTATTTTATTTACCAAGACCTGCAGCTTTACCACGAGCTATGTCTCTTTCCTACAGTGGAACTACTATCGCTTTAAGACGTCGTGATAAGCCCCCAGGTGGCCTACCATGAACTCTTAACGCGATCCAGTTTAGGTTGTGGGAAAGAGACAGAGCTATACAAGTCGTCTAGCGCCATCTCTTTCCCACAGCCTAAACTGGATCGCATTAAGAGTTCATGGTGGGCCACCTGGGGGCTTATCACGACGTCTTAAAGCGATAGTAGTTCCACTGTAGGAAAGAGACAGAGCTATACAAGACGTCTAGCGCCATCTCGTTCACACAGTGGAACAACACTCGCTTTAAGACGTCGCGGTAGGCTACCTGCTTACCTTGAGCAAAACCTATCTTCTATCTATCAATGTATTATCAAGATGATGACATCTATGTTAATTCCGCTAACGAGATCTCTATAGAAGCTTTTTAACCTTGTATGACATACAAACAAAAAGATAAACTTCCTCAACAGACTCATTTGGGCTCAAAACAGTTACATAATCGTCTAATTCAAGCGTTCTAGCACTTGTGTAGCAATCTCACGGTAAGAGAATTATTACGTGAAACATTCATTCAGAGCTGTGAACACAAACATCGGATTTGGAATTCCAAGCTTTGTTATTGAGAAAAATTGTGAGCAGATCATGTAAGTAGATGAAATATGAATTATACCTCTGGCTTTTTAGGGTCTAAAACGGCCACTTAGCAATATCCCAAATGAATTGCACGAACTTTATATTTCTCGTAACTCAATAATTGGCTATCCATTCACGAAGGTGAATCATTTGTGATATTGCTAAGTGGCCGTTTTAGACCCTCTGTTCCGATCCTGGGACTGTTTTACCAGGTAACCGTGGCCCCGGAACGTAAAGGGCTATTGAAGGACACTGTAGATTTTAGTCAGTATCCCCCTTATTAATAAACGTGGACTAAAGTTACAACCAGGATAATCCTCGGATTAACCATACATTCTTTAAGGATTAACCTTGGCGTAACTTTAGTCCACGTTTATTAATAAGGGGGTTTAGTCTGACAGTCCTTCCCGTCCTGCTCTGGGCGGGAGGACTCATTTGATGATTATAACACGTAAAAAAAAAAGATCCTCTGTTCTACCAAGATTTGTGCGTATTCTTACTAAATAAACTCCTAAGGTACTGCTCTAGAAAGTTGTTACCACTGATTCCGTTTACCTTTTTCGCCATGAATATTGGAGTAGCCTTCAAAAATGTATTAAACGAAATGTTCCCCAGTTTCTTTGAACGTAAAATTTAATTTGCCAAGGTAGAGAAACCTTATTGGTCTAAATATTTTGTTTTGAGGAACGAGTTTGGGCAAATGGAAAGAGTGGAACAAACATTTTGACAGATGTCAATTTGTTAGAACTAGGGAATCGAGAACCGGTCCTTGTTGGAAGTCCCGGGATTTTCGGGACAGGCGTCCAAGGAACCGGGAAATCCCGGGATTTTCGGGACTTTCGGGACAAAAATGCATTTGTCCATGGCATTAGAAAACAATGAAAATAATAAGATAACTTTAGGGTGCAGTATTTATTCTGATTAAAATCATACAACCAACTTATTCGTCGGCCTCATGGACATGGGTTTGCTCTAGCCTCTTTTCTATTCAGAGGTGGCAAATCTATTCACTCTAATTATACTAACTATGGAAACTTGCAGTTCATCTAGATGTCCAATACTGGACATTAGATGTAATGCAAGTAGGCCGGTGGAAAGAGGTTGTAGAATTCATGAGTTCGACCTGTTTTAGGTCTCATCTTAGCCACGAGCGAACCCAATAAAAAAAACGAAAAGAGGGTAAGCTTGCGTCGATGAGATGAGCTAAGCTGTAGAGTAACCATCCACCAGTTTCACGTTGCCAATTAGTCTAAGGAGCTCTGCGTTCCACTGGGTCTAGTGCAGTAAGTTGTATTTATCTGAGCCATCCCAATGATTAAGTTGAGTAAGGTTGCTGCAATACTCCGTAAGAAAAAACATAAGAAAATTTGAATTTCGCGGGCTATTACGATGCAATCACCTTATGCAGAAATGGGCTTGCACATAGGCTATCCAGGTGTAAGGTATCACTTCACTCTATTTAGGATGCCCACGTCAAAGTTGACACTGGATGTCAGCTCCATGCCCAGAAGCTCAAGTTCATCAGTTACAGTAACAGGAAAAATAGGAGTTGGTCCAAATTACTCTATAAAAGATGTAGTTTCGATTAAACTAAGTATCAAATCTGTTCGCTCTACCATGGTCTCTCTGAAGCAATGAACTTCATCCCCACTGGATTTGGCAGTGGGTAAGTATGTCACTGAAACAGTACTGTTATCTACCTATCCAACAATACCAGGCTGAAGTGGGTAAGAAATGTGCAGCAAAATAAGAGTTGCAAAGAAAACAGATACCTGATGAACTCCAGAGTCTATAACCAAAAGCTCAAAGGATCAGTCATCAACGACAATTCTGATTGATCGTTCACTAAGAAAGTCTGATATCCAGCTACAAAAATCTACTGGGATACCAAAAGCAAGGATGCTTTTTGTCTCGAGACCCTGTCAAAGGCTTTCGAGATATATAACCAGTACTACATTATCAACTTTTCTTCTCTGTCAACCACACCTGTATCTGAACATGTTATCTAGTATATAAAAACAAGTCGGGTTTGTTTCCTGACGCTATAACTCCAGAACGCACGAACCGATTTCCACGGTTTTGCATTCGTTGGAAAGGTCTCGGGCTCCGTGAGGTTTATAGCAAAGAAAATTCAGGAAAAAAGATCCGCGTACGAAGTCGCGGGCAGAAGCTAGTCCCGTATATAACGACGAAGTGAATAAATACCTTACATCCAATTTGATTCTTTTGTTCTATAAAAGAATTAACAAGTTTAAACAAATTATTTATACAGTTTTTCTGAGTCCCGAAAATCCCGAATTTCCCGGTTCTCAGTTGCATGTCCCGGGACTTAAAATTTTCTTTAAGAACCGGGAAATCCCGGGATTTTCGGGACCGGGATTTCCCGGTTCGATACCCTAGTTAGAACGTTATGAGAACGAAAAGTTGTAAATTATGAATTCAGCATAATTTAATTACCGCACAAGTGATGTAGGTAACAGTATGGTAATAATGTTGCGGTTATGCGACTCAGACAAACAAAATATTTAACCCTACATTTTGTTTACGTCAGAAGTATAATGTACGAGCTTTGTTTTAACAATTTCACAGTTCCGCAATGCTAATGAATTCTCAGGAATAAAATTATATTTAAGTCAATAATTAAACACTAGAAATTTCTCTGGGATGATGTTCTTAGCCAAGCTTATTCAACAAGCAAACTAGTTAAATTGCCTCCTCTGTTCTACAGATGATATTCGCCAAGATTTGCATAAATTAACTCCATTCAATCGATTTTTAATAGCTGGTTTGTAAGAGATCCCAGTCTTGAGACGATAAAATTATAATTAAAGTTCTCTCGATGAGCTAATTTGAAGTGTTTAACATAACTATCCTGCCAGGGTAAGTAGGATTAAATTAATGTTTGTCTGATCAATTAGTTCATTGTTGAATAGGATTATACATATTTTGTTAATCACGCATCAAAATTTTCGTAACCCTCTTCTTATTCCCCTGATTTCATTGAAATAATGTACCTATTTCCTGTTTGTTCATTATGTGACACAACAGCACAAAC
Source organism: Agrotis clavis (assembly GCA_954870645.1). Lineage (NCBI taxonomy): Eukaryota > Metazoa > Arthropoda > Insecta > Lepidoptera > Noctuidae > Agrotis > Agrotis clavis. The sequence goes on from OX940925.1 coordinate 10,656,472, forward strand.
TTGCGCCAATCTCACTATTGTTGGTATACAGTTCCTAGCATTGAGTTACAGTTTATTCATATAGAACTAAGAAGGTTAATACGAGTCACTTCCAATTCAGCTTATTGGATTATCGCGAGCTTACCGCCGCGTGTATACGGTATACTTCGAGAACAAAGAGGGTAAATGCAGACGGTTTTAAAACTAAATACTGCACTTTGTATTGAAAATAAACATAGTAAAAACGTGTTTTATAAAGGTAATGAGGAACTTACTCAGACTAATAATGATAAATCGTAACTTAAAGTAATAAAAATACAGTTATAAAATGTAATAATTACAACAAAAAACGAAGTATCTCATCCTGCGCACACGGCGATTAAGAGATAACATCGGATGAACGAGCGGCACCATAAACTTGTGCACTGATAATATCAGATTTCAAGAAAAATGGCCGGTCGCAATGCGTAACAGTAATGATCGGGTTAATTGATTCTTAAAACCAGACAACAAAAACGAGGACATGGCTCACTTGATGCACATAGATCATTTACTGGCAGATCTGAAAATTCACAAAAAGTCACTACAAAAAAGTATACAGTAGATAGATAGGGTCTACAATTGCAAAGCAAACCGTGCTTATGCTAATCAGTTTGTAATTGATATCACAAGCCACTAACCTACGTGGTAGTCGGTGGCAGTCCCGAGAAACGCGAATAGGATGTAGTGTAAGATGATACAGGAGACAACTATCTATCGGAGCTGTACGTGATCGAAACTTGTGAAGAAATTGTAGAAAGCGAACACCTAGGCAACGATAGAGAAGCTGGAGTAAAACAGAATACAGAAACTGAAATAAGATTGGAACAAACAGGAGTGAAACATCTTGCCAATCAACCACAACCTATCCCAACACAAATTATGATAAACTTCTAAATAGCTTACAAACAAAACAAAGTCCCGAGCCAAACATTATCAATACGAGCAAAAGAAACCTTAGTCAAAAAGTACTTAGCAGCAAGTAAATAAATACATGCAACAAGAACTAAGTAAGTACTATGTATGTTAATCAATTTGTCGGCAGTACGGCGCGAGCGTCTAGGTTGCGCACTGTTTGCACTAGTCGCCACTGTTGACAACACCGAACGTCGTAGACTTATGACTAATTTTCACGCTAATATACAAGCCAAACGTTTAGACTACGTGACATTTAACAACAACAACAACAGTAAATAATTGGTTGGAATCAACTCTACTAACACAGTATTGGAACATTTTTCATTTGTTAAACAGCCAATTAAGCAATGGAAAAATTCTGGCCAAAAAATATAATTGGAGTTTATGTGTGAATACCAACATACTCGTATTATGATAAATAGGTGTAATTGGGACTCGGTGAAATCTAAATAAAAGTGGCTCAGAGTATAAAAGAACACCCGTTTTATCTTCTGGAGTCCGTAAGATAAAACGGGTGTAGAAGGTGCTAAACCGGAAATATTCGAAGATATGAACAGTTTTACCTAGAGAGAGAAATTGCAAGAAAACGCAATCGAGCAAAGAAAACAGGATGTGAGAACATTCTATACCTAAAGATGATATGGCGGATTGAAGAATTTTTAAACAAAGAAAAGGAGTTATTCTGAAAGAGTATCGAGATAAAGTCTACCTTACAAGCCGGCTGTAACATCGTTAACATTCCAGCCACAGTTTCACCGAAACTAAACATCAGAATTCAAATTAATATCTGTTTCCTCATTGGACTAAAGGTCATAAGTTATAGTATGTAAACCTCAGATGATGTTAATAGCAAGAAGTTAGTTTACTTCACTAACGCATCGCTGAGCAAAAGCTAGCGTATTTGAATTTCGCTTAATTGATTCCGTGGTACATATCGCATGATACCAGTGTATAAAGTTGGATCTTTTAAGTTAATGCGTTGGGAACATGCATTGTTCTTTCTTGTACGCTCGCTATAAGTATATTATATGGACAGTTCTTAGTATTATTTCACATTTGTATTTGTAAATTATTGATAGCAACTACTATGTATTCATCATTAGTGTTATATGTTATGTTATTGACTACGACTACAAATCTGACTATTAATTTATTTTTTTATCCTTGCGCCGAAATCTTCCTGGAGCTCTTCAAATCAAAATCCACGCAGTAATTCATATTTGGCCTAAAATTGGCAGAGATTACGGGTGTAGACATGCCTGGAAAATTTCATAATGTCCCGTACTAATATGCCGTCACCGAGTTTACAAATTCTGTTTCAGGATTTTCATAAACACGTTCATAATTGACTCTTACAAGTTAATGTCTCTCATTTATAGCTTTAAACAAAGTCGTTTTATTAATGCACTTGTTTCAGACAGTAATTTAAAAATGAAGGCGTCTACTCTTTTAAAGGGTTGCTATTGCTACTTAAATTAACATTTGCCCCGCTATAAAAATGAATAAAACCTGAAACTCGCGGTTAACTGTCTTGGTCTCGTATTAATTATGTGCATACTTTTGTTGTGAAGAACCGATGTTTATAGTATACAATCGCTATAATGTAAAACGAAAGTAACGACTGCTTTTTTTTCTTTTCAAAAAATTATACTGGTTTTTTGTAAGGCTGAGAGCTTTCATGCAAAATATCAGAATTTACACCACGCTTAATGAGATTATGTCTCTCAACGATGTTCAGGACCAACAAAACTAAATGGCTATACGGCAAGCACGTTAGCCAAAATACATTGTGTAAAATATAACTGGCGCATAAGCACAGCCAGTGTGGGCTCCTAGCAAGTAATAAATAACCAACACGACGAGATCGCAGGAAATTAAAAAAATACAAAAAGGTCGACCGTTTTTGGTGACCCACCAGTATATTGCCATGTATGTAAAATTTTGGAAATTAGATACTGTGAACACCTTGATTAAACCTTTCATACCGGCTTTAGTAAAATTAGTAGAAGCGACTTTATTACAATGCAAAATCTTCGATCTAAGACATTTTGGAAGGAGCTTACCCAACACTTCCGTTCAGGGCGGTGACAGGAGGCCGTTCATAGCACATATGCATACCAGCAATGTCTGCTGCACACTTATCAATACTGATTGTATTTTATATCACTGTTTCACAATACACTACACAATGTTACAAATTAATCCACTCCACGAACGAACATTTTTGATTCAAAATTTCATCCATCAATCCACACCGATAGTTTGGCTACTGCGAAACAAAATTTTTAGTTACGCTGAATGTAGATCAGAACAGGTCCGTAAATCAATTCATGTCATGTAACACTCGATTGCCGTAATCGATTGATATTTACTACAAATTAACAATTGCTTGGAACTCAATGAACGATTGCTGACGTTGGCAACTATTTGATAGAAGTCAATCTACGGGTCAAATAGTTGACGGAACAAATAAAGAGCTAAGTCGGGGCGAACAATCTTAATAGTCGATTATTCATTTTAATTATGTTGACGCCTCCGTCTAATAACTATGGCGTTATGGAAAACGTTGCATGAAAAGGAAAACTATGTTCGTTGCTCCCTACGTCACATATTTATAGCTGACGCAGTTTAGTGAAATACAAATGAAATCACTACACAGCTTACATGTAACCTTGCCAAAGCTTATCTGACCTTGCAGAAATTGCTAATTACAAACCGAATTAGATACATGGAACGTCGTATTCCATGTCTTTAATGGAATTGGAGAATAATATGAAAAGGTTACTTATTACGACGGGCAATGTAAAATAGCTTTCGCTTTCAAAGGTGTCGGTGAAGAGTCTTCTAATTTATACAAAGTGAGACAGCTATCGTCTGTCAAACGTGCGATATTAAGCGATAATGGATTACATTTTGCGGGACGTCCGGATAATCTTAATTTAAAGAAACGGTGATTACGGGAATTGCGTCCCGGTCAGATGATTAATTGGGAGGCAGCGTGGCGGATACTTTTTGCCTTATTTAGCGAACATCGGGTAAATAGAATGTGGCGGGTATTTTTTCGCCGAGGGTCATGAGGAGCCATTACGCGGGTGTTTTCTCGTGTGATTGATCTGCGTCCCGCCGCTCTGAGGGAACTCGGGAGCAGTGGAGCCACCACCCCTACTGCGGCAAACAGCGTGTTTATGGATAATGGTATTCACACCAATCAACCCGTATCTACACGAGCATAAGTCTTTTTCTTATCTGTGAGAAAATAGTCTATTCAAATGAAGCATCAGGCATTTTCAATAGCTTTGACACTATAATTGTAACGACATTATTATGTGAGTGACACAGAATTTACATTTAACTTAATAGATATTCGTCTATACGACCCTTCCTCGGACAGGGCGTGGGAATAAATTGTTCGTCATGCAAAGTGGTATTTTAATGTTGAAACGTAGTTTTAACTTGATTTAAATGACAATAGAACAGATGGTCAAATATTGACAATAGCAGGTAATGCCGGAGCTTCGAGCATGCGGGTGCATAACAATATTATACACACTGGTATGAATGACCGTCAAGGTTGTGACAGCAAATGTTTCGGCGGTTCGAAACTAGTTAATTATCTATACGAGCGAAATAGTAAGTGTCCTACATCTGACAAACATTAACCTAGTTTAAAGTCGAGGTCACATAGTGGTCACTTCGTCACTGGGATTCGCTAACGAAACAATCTACCGCGCAGACAATGAGATGTCAAAACGTTTGCTCATCAAAATCCCGCTACCAAAATTCTGTCAAATTGTTAAAAGTTAGGGCAAAATACAATTTCTTTATAGTCTGTATCCGTTGGCCGTAATGCGGTGAAATAAGTGCCCCGAAAAGGGATAAATAATGTTGTAGAGCGGACACATTCTGCTGGATAGTTATTCAGCTTTTACAAGACTATTCAAGATAACCCCTTGAGACGTTAGAACCCTCTTCGAGTCGCCGTGGGAAGGCCTCAGTTTATCTAAAGATAAGTGTCTCGCACACTGACCACCGGGCTCATTTAGATTACACCCTATTAATATTCAGTCCTTGCCAAGTAAAGGATCTTAAATTGTATTAAAAGCAATGAATAACTAATACCATCAAGTTGATATTCATTTAAGACTGTTTTGATTCTGTTGATGAAATGTTGGAAGTTGAAAGCAATGAAAGGAAGCCATGTTTATGAATTGAAGACGTCATGTTGTGGATTATTCACAATATTTATTGTATATGACAATTTGAAGTATTGACTTAAGGAGCTCGTGGCTATTTAATATTAGCCGCACATGTTCATCTTCAAGGTTAAGCCATGCTTTCCGAGGTTGGTCTGTGGATTGAGTTTAGGAAAGCACGCAAAGCCTTTGTTCCCAGCTGTTGTTTTGTAGATATTCGACAGTCGTTAGTGCTAGTCAGAAGCTCGAAAGTGACTGACAACCAATTTTACCAAGGGTTAACACCGAATCATTCATTTACTGGGTTTTGGAGGTCAAATAGGCAGTCGCTCCATGTAGCATACCAATACTAAGCTACATTCGGCTCGATTGGAAGCCGATCAAGTTCGGGAAAGTCTAAGCAGATGATGATCAAGCTTATTAAGATATTGTATATGTGCTTCTGCCCGCGACTTCGTACGCGGATCCTGTTGCTGATGTCAGCGACAAATGTACCCCACATTCGGCTCGAAGCTACATTCGGCTAAATTGAAGACGATCAAGTTCGGGAAAGTCTAAGCAGATGATGCTGATCAAGCCTGTTAAGATATCGCTTATTGTATTGTTTATGTATTTATGGTGCTTATACATAGAAAATTTAGTCATCGTGTATTTGCGCGCTTGTCTATAGATCGTGAGAAGACAATGATATTTTATTCAATCGTTGTTCTTTTTAACGAGTCATATAATAATAAGGAGGAAAAACATGTATTAATTATTACACACAATAGAGGGAAAGAGCGTTATTGTTTATTCTAAGTCTGACTCTTATCATAGCCAATATTTTAGGAAAATTGTGTACCTCTAGAGATATGTTTATTTAGTTGTCTATGTAGTCAAAACATTAAAGTAATTAATCGAAGAGTGTTCAAAGTCTTTGTGAGGATGAGTAATGTCGTAAAGCGACATTGCGGCGCGTTTTGGAACTAAAGTGGATAATAATGCGCGCTGTACCTACCCACATAATGAAACCTGAATTAACTAATGAACCCAGGTACTAATTTTATTAACTAACATTGTGTTTTAATATATATTTGGGATGAAATTATGAGTACTTACTTTACAAGCTTTAATATGCTATTATTATTGTTTTCATTGCAACATTGCAAGTTATACTGGTTTATTTTATGTGCAATGCATGTTGTAGATACACTTATTAACGAATTTATTTCAATAGATTATAATTATCTACTACGACTTCCTAAAGATATAAAATACAACAATGTAAAATATTTATATTTACGATTACGACTGTACCTAAATTAAAATTCATACAGTTTTAACCTTGTCATTGGCTTCAAGAGCGTGATTGTAATACAAAATCCAAAGAAAAATTAATTTTAACGTTAAAGTTGAACGCCAAAATAAACAAAGCACTTTCCAACATCGCAGTATGGACAACGGTTTCTAATTTATTGGTTACAGTTTTAAAAAGGTTTCGTAAATCATAATTCCCAGTTCCAGCAATCAAGTGCGTCATGCATGAGTCAACATCATGGTCATAACATCCGACGGAGCGGTTCATATCTTACAAAAAGCTGATGCGGTTGCGTCGCCAAAGTCAATCCTACGATCCAACACTGCAATCCAAGTGATCACTGGTGGTCCTCGCCACAGATCTCACTGTGACGGCGCACAAACACACTGAGAGGCGGAGCGCACTGACAACACGCACGCATTCCGTGTCCGAATGCAAAGCGCATCACGATCACCGCTCACGTCCGTGCGAAAACCCGCCAAAAGCGAGTTCCCCGAGTACCTTTTATGAGGTATCTGAGCAAAAGGCATGCGCCGCACAACGCGTACACGACCAAACGGCAGGCGAGGACGCGCGCGACTGCCGTTCGACGCGGGGCGGGACCGACCGACGACGCTCGCAGGTTATCGTGAGTCGACTACACAGATAATGATGTCAAAAGTGGATCGGACTAATGCTCTCTATTATATTGTAAACGCTTCGAATGCCCAAAGCTGGTGCCCCGGTGCCGAATGTTGAATACATCCGATTCCATAAGATCTTCAACCAACAGCTCTGATTTTTAATAATCTCGCGCTGCCATACTTTGATCCTGATCACTATTGTTATGTTAATGATCAGATCAATTATAAATATTTACTTCCTATCAATTAATATCAAGAACATTTTCCAGTTTAATTAACTGAGTATCAGTCCAGTTATTGTTCGAAATAGTTTTGGATCGTTATCTTGTTTTATTAGCTTTTGGTCCTTCGAGTCAACCGCTCCAAGCGTTCTGGTCTTTCGAGACGGGTAAGTTTCTGGTCTGCAAATTTGTTTACCATATAACGGGGTATTAAGTAAATAAACAATGTAGTATTTTCATTTCTGAAAAGTCTTGCCACGCCTCTGAAAAACACAAACAAAGAAGTATTAGCGGAGAATATCACTCATCGAAGTGAGCGCGCGCCAGGCGCAAAACACCGGCCGTAATTTTTATTGTCCCACGCTGCCCGTCTCGTTAAACTAATCTGATTCTTGTCTCAAAACAACAAGGCAAAAAATCGCTTAACACCACCGCATGCCCGCAAAGTATTAGTCAAATCGAATAATGTTAATAATAATAATAATAATAATAATTTATTTCATAAATTAACAGGTTTTAACATAAAACATTGTAGAGATCTTCTTTTAAGTATGAAGATACCTGTGCCAGAAGACCTCACTCTTCCATATTTCTTATATAAAATACAAAGCCTGTTAATAATATTACTTAAAACTAAAATACAGTTTGACTTTGAACTAAAAATAAAATAAGATAATGTATGTAAAAGTAAATGTGGGAATAAATGAGTGCATGGGATGAGTAAAGGGTTTGAGTGAATTGAGGAGTGTAGTGAGTGAGTGACCGTGTGTGCGTGTGTGTGTGTGTGTGTGTGTGTGTGTGTGTGTGTGTGTGAGTGAGTGAGTGAGTGTATGAGGGGTTATGCGTGTGTTTATGAGTAGTAAATGTAGTTAATGAACCACGTAGACTAAAAATTTGGTAAATATATTATACATATTATAGGATAGGATGTAGAAGTGTTTCTGTCTCTTCATAACTGAGAGCCTTTAGCCACGTAGTTAATATGTTTTTACAGTCACTGTATGTCCTTCGGTAAATCGATAGCTTTTTGTTTATTGCGTTGTAGAGAAAAGTAGTTTGTGCGACATACTGTCGTCTAGCAAATGCAGTGCGTACTCTAGCCCCAGTTATACCTCCATAGTTCCTACGTTTCGATAATACGCTAGGGTTGAACTCTGTTGATTTATGCATTTTTAAGGTGGACACTAAAATGAACAATTTTCTGACAGTTAATAGGTCACAAAGTTTATAGAGGTCTTTCGTAGGAAAACGGTATGGTTTAAAATACATAGTCTTTAGAAGGGATCGCTGTGCCCGTTCTACACCTAAAAATTTTGTTTTGGAGGCACCCCCCCAGACGGGAATACAATAAGTTAGGACGGATTGAGCAAGAGCAGTGTAAATTTGTTTTATTAATTTAGATGACGCTACATGTCTTAATTGTTTAAAAATCCAAATTAATTTCTTGCATCGGTCACCAACCAACTGTATTTGGTCATGCCAACAGAGCCGCTGGTCGAGTATAATACCCAAGTATTTGGTTTTTTCGACCCTCTCAATGACCGGACAAGAGCAGTCGCAGCCCTGAGTGCTATCGCACTGGTGTACCTTAACACGGAAGTTGGAGTCAGGCTGGGTCTTTCTGGTTAGGGTGAAACACATATATACTGTCTTTTGGCTATTTAATGTTAGTTGATTTGTTCTTAGCCAAGACGCAATTCTAGAGAGTCCCACTTCCGTTTCTCTACGAACCATTTCCCAACTCTCGCCACAGAATACCAATGCAGTATCGTCAGCATACGAGAAAACCTGGGCGCCACCTGCCTCTAATCCGTACAGATCATTTATGTATATAAGAAATAAGGTGGGCCCAAGTACGCTGCCCTGTGGTACACCGAAGGTTACATCAGCGTCCCTGCTTACATGCTGTCCGATTTTAACACTTTGTGTTCGGTCTGTTAAGTAGCTTTTAAATATTTCTAAGGGAGTGCCTCTAATTCCTATGTGTTCTAACTTGCGTACAAGGATGGGGATAGATACTGTGTCGAAAGCCTTTCTTAAATCAAGAAAGACTGAAAGACATTTCTTACCTCTATCAAGATTTTCAGTAATGTGAGATGTGATAGCTATCACAGCATCTTCGGTTGATTTACCCTGTCTAAATCCAAATTGTGACTCAGATAATATATTATATTTATTTAAGTATTCTATTAGTCGTTTGTTTAGGAGTTTCTCTAGGACTTTTGATAGTGCAGGCAATATCGATATAGGTCTGTAGTTGCCAATATCATCTCTTGCCCCATCCTTGTGCACTGGCGTTATAGTAGATTTCTTCAGTAGTTTGGGAAATATACCTTTCTCAAAGCACAAGTTGGCTAGGTGAACAATGATTGGAACAATCTCGTGTTTGGCTAATTTTAAGAAACTTGTTGGAATGCTATCACTACCTGGAGCGCAATTTGATTTTAAGTTCATAAGTAAATGGTACACTTCGTCTAAGTCAGTATCCAAAAGTACAAATGATGATAATTGTGCATTATGAGCACCCAAAGTAGATCTAGCATTTGTTTTAGAATCTGACAAGATCTTTTCTGCAAGTTGTTTCCCTACTCCTACAAAGTAGTCATTGGCATGATTGATCGCTTCTATTGGAGAGGGCTGTCCATCTAAGAGTTTAGAATTATCTGTGTTAGCTTGCTTCATGTGCGTTATGGTTTTAATATTTTTCCAAAGTCTTTTATTGTTTTTAGTAGAATTTAGTAATAGATCCTTCTCATATTTACGCTTTAATTTTTTAATTAACTGATTACAATAGTTACGATACCTTTTGTAACTAATTTTTAATATTTCATTATGTGGTTCAAGTCTCAATTTATTTTGCATTCGGTTTCTATTTGTGATACACCGTAATATGCCTGGAGTTATCCAGGGCTTTATAGTTCGTCTAGATTTAGGGATTTTAGTCTTAATAGTATTTTCCTCTAAAACTTCCGTTATTTTTTTTATTAAAAGATCGACTATGTATTCTGGGTCATTAGAAAACAAAAGTTCTCTAAGATTTTTATGTCGTAAGGATTCCAGTGCACTGTCAAAATCTGTTGTTATTTTGGTTTTTTGAATTTTATTCCTTATTTTTGCTTTCGATAAATTTAGAAATAATAGCGAATGATCAGTGATAGATGTATTAAGAATAGCAATATGGGCACATGATTTCTCTTTATTAAGCTTTATCATAAAATGGTCTAGACAATTGTTGAGTCTAGTAGGAAAAGTATGTCCTGTCATCAGCCCATGCATTGTTAACATTGCTAAATACTTTTCCCTATTTGTTCGGTCCTGGGCCTGCTCAGTTTGTGTTGATATAAGGTTTATATTTATATCCCCAGTCAAAGTAATGCAATTATAAGATTTTATAGAGTCTAGATATGAGTCGAGCGAGTTAATAAACGTTTCCGCGTTGGCAATTGAAGGGGAACGATATACACCCAATATGATATTGTTGTTAACTTTAATTTCCATAGCGGAAGAATTATTTAATTTAATTTCCCTAACACAGGCTCGAGTATTATGATTGGTATAAACAACTACACCATCATTTTTGTTCAAATGATTTGTAGTGTGGAACACTGAATAATTTGAAATAATAGGTATAGGTTTATTAGGGTTTAGTTGTCCCTCAGTCAGTATCAATATATCAGGCTCAAATTTTAAAGACGATAGTGTTAACTGCAAGTCATCAAGGTTGCTATACACGCTTCTTATATTTTGGCAGAATATTTTGAGGTCTTTCTTTTGTATATTAATGTGTTTGGTTAAGTCTTCAATATCACATTGAACAGCCTGAGCAATGTTAGTATTGTCTATTTCATTTAGTGTGAGGAGAGAACTATCCATTTAAACGACAAATTATGAATATAGGAGTGAGCTTCGAATAGTATTTGAATTCATACACATGAACTGATATACATATAGCAAAAAAGTTATGAAAACTTGCGGTATAATTTGCTAGCTGTAAGATTTCTAGATATGCGGGAGTGAAGACAGGGAGTGTGTAATACCTTGAGTATGGGGTGTAAGTGTACGTTAATGTTGTGGTATAGCTTGTGAGAGTAAAGCTGTATGTTGATGTGTTATGTTTATGAGTGGCAGTGTTATTGTGTGTAAGAAACATAATAATAACATATTTAGAGATCTGCGAAAAAAATACTAAGAAAACAAATGAAAAAAGGAACAAATCATTCAAAATAGGCAAAAATAGGCATAAATAGGCGTAACCAGAGTTCCGTACATAAAGTTTTAATTCTAGTCAATTTTCCTGTGACAGCTGGTGGATCTGGGCTTCAGACATGACTGTAATTCTTTGTGATGTTTCATTTCGCTTCAGATATACTCTGCCGTAAGCCGTCCAGCAAAATTTGAACTTCTTAGACCTAACCAGGTCACGTGCTAAAAAGTGCAGACGAGAGCCTTTAGCAGTTAGCTGCTCTGACACAAAAATGGGAGCATCTGAATTGGTGCGGCATCCTACATGTTTAGCAGCAAGCTTGCATTTCTGTCCAGTGTTAAAAGATTTACAGCATTTAAGGAAATCGGTCTTTAAGAGTGTAGAGGACGTTTCCACAATAATAGGGTTATTAAGTTCATCCTTCTTGCTACTCACTCTGTAGATATCCTTGATGTCCTTTTTTTCAAATTTACAATCTACAGTGTTCGCCAGACAGAGTACCATCCCAATCAGGTCTTCTTTTGTTTCTCCACTCTTCCTCGGCACGCTTGTTGATATTTTTAATATCCTCCGAATGTGTACCGTATCGTGATTGTATTGGAGTCTTTATCGGAATGCTCACATCATTGTAGATGACACATTTCGTATTACTGGATTTTATCGGTTTACACTTGGCTTTTAAATCTAGTCGTATTGTTTGCGGTTATAAGGTTGGTTTCGATACGGACGGTAGGTGACCGCCACCTTTTTCATTTAGCAGTATTCCTCTGTATTTTGGTCGTATTAAGAAGTGAGCTTCGTTTGATGGATGTTTTAGGCAGTTGGGGTTTTTGCGACGGATTTCGTGAAAGAGCCGTGACGTCGACAACGGAAAATTATGTTCTTGGAGCTCGAGTGTAGCGGTAAACATCCCCGACGGTGAAGACATTTAAAATTAACATAATCAACATGAGTTTAACTCCTACATAACCAATTTTCGTTCGAATCTACATCAAAGATTCTAATTAACGCGGCATTTGCTACGTTACCGTTTATTACTACAGTATGGCAAGTTTATACAAAAATAAACACTGACACCAATTAGCACATACTGGTACAGTCTCCAGCGAAACTATTCCATCGCGACCAATTATTAGTCACGTTCAAATAGCAGGGAGCGAGCTATGTGCTAACTGAAAATAGTAGTATATTGGCCATTAAGTGAATTGCACACGGATAACTAATTCGTTGTGACCCAATTTGGCGTGACAAGCGGAGCGCGCTTGCGACGGCCGTGGCTGAACTAGGCGGATCATCCCGGGGGAGGGGAGAGGAAACTTTAGGGCCGCGGAGGGAACATACCCGTGGATCGCCTACCAATTTCAACTCCTACTTAGGTTTCTCTAACAAGCGTTTGCCAATATCCAAGCTTATCTACGAAAGAGACAGCTAACTGCTTGAGATTGATTCGAAACGGTTAATTCTGCGGTTATTAAACAAAGACTTAAGTCAGTTTATAGAGAAACATTTGCATAACAAAGCTGCTGGCTGCGTCTAGTATAAGCGAACTAATCTAGTGTTACCTTGCAGCAGAATTCTGCAGAATATTGAAAGAACTAATGTTAAACGCTTCTCTTAATTTGTGTCTGTCACCTGCGACCATCGTTTAGTGTTTTATTGTCAACGTACAGTCGACCCATTTCTTATGTCACTGTGATATTTATAACAGGAGAATTCTCAACAGCTTTGTTGCAATACAAACAATCACAAAGAGCTTTATGTTGAACTGATATAATATGCTTTACGTTATTATACTCTCTCCAGCATTTATGCATTTATTCTTTGGCGTTCAATCGTAAATACTCTCTGTTTATTTTCTGGTAACAAGGTAATGAAAAGCCTAAAAGATTTTCTAATTCGGACAAAAGGATCAAGAAGGTATGCTTTACTTTCAGCAATCACGGCCATTATTCGAAACTAAATGAGAGTAAAACCTAAACCCCCAGTCTCTACAGCGTCCATAGTAAGTACACAAAGAGCTTTTGATAGGTCAAATTCGAGATTGTTCCAAACTCCAGTATGAAAGCCAGAGGTGGGTTTCACCCGGCCATCCTGGTTAAATATGCACGCAAACGACCAACCGCTTCGGAAATTGGCACTCTAGTAAAGAACGATACTGAATGTAGTTCTCCTTAATGTAATTACATCGAGTACGAACACGTGGAGTTGTCTATTTACACTGAATACATAAACAACAGCTCGTTGGAAATCAAATGGCGTTTAAGTAAGACCGTTGGCACACGGAGTGCTGAAGATTTTGTAAGTTGGGTGGGCGATACTAAGATACTTTCATGTGTATTTAACAATACAAACAGCAATTAAAAATATACGGATTTTAAACAAATACAATGAGGTCAGGTAGTCTAAAAGAACAATAATCTTGTAAAATTTGAATCCCTGTTAATTTTTCGCCAAAATACAGCCACAATGAAGGCAAAAAAAAATCGGCTATATGGATGATGCCGATCCCGTTTACCTAAGTTAATGACAAAGAGCGCATCCCCGAACATTCGATAACATGAACGCCTGAGGCAGCTAAATTCCTCGGAGCATAAATCCTGACTGCTTGTGTATTGAGAATTTGCATTAAAATTGCAGATGAATGGCAGGCTGTATTTGAAATTGTTGATATTGACTGCAATAGCATTCCATGTTCTATCTTTACATAAACAAAAGGTGTAGGCTGTAGGTACTGTGTAGATAGATTGATCGTAAAAAGTCGTCAAAACCGCGTTATAATTCCCAAGTTTATAAGTACAAAACTCGTTTAACTACTGTTCCAAGACTGAAGGAAATGCACCTTTCTTGTTATAAAGTGTGCAATATAATGAGAATGAAATCTCTGTTGCCTTGTGTCTATAAAACTGTGTACCTCGAGACAAACTTACTAAAGAAAACCCTGTTTTCTACAGCATTGGTCTTTTACTTTAATTTAAATATATATTCCCTGTGGCAATAACGGTGTTAATAAACGCTATTCGCGTAAAGATGGAGACTTTCGCTGTGTTATTTTGGGAGCGAACCTAGCTCAACAGTTGTCGAAGCGATATCGTTAAGAGCTTCTAAGGACCCCGAGATCAAAAGGATCGCGAGCAACTTTTACGTGAGGCAATGTTTTAGATTTTCACATCACATCTAAAAATTGACCTTTTCTTTACTTATGAAATCTAAAGAGATTGAAATCAAATTATTAGCCGTCCCCAAAATGCGCAAGCTTGAAAGAATCTACATAATCAATTGTTGGTGTAAAATTCGCAATATCATTAGCGGTTGGCGAGTCCCAAACATTCGTCGGCCCTTATCGCTGTGCTCGTTATCTTGCCGACTCGCGACGTTTAAACGAAACGTTTCCGAATGTATTAACGCGAATTTCAAGGCAATGTCTCGCTCTGTTTATAAACTTACTTTATTTCAGACATGGTGTGTTTCAATGGCCGGAGTAGTTTATTTATACTTAGACGACATGTGTTTCGGTAAAAATATCTGTTGTTTCGCCAATGTTTTGTTGGTTTTATATGTCATGTATCGGAGTTTTATGGATGTTTTCGGGACGTCCACCTGATCTAATCCCTTAGTCGCCGTTTGCACCACCCTCGGGTAGGGGGTGGCCTACACTAACGCTCCAAACGTCAATAAATGGAAATGCAACGACATATGGTCCGCTATGACAACTGTTAATAGCAAGTTATTTCGCAAATTGATATGAAAATAAATAGGAAATAAAACAACCGATATCTATTACCACACAAAAATCGACACGCTATAAATCTTTGTAGCATATACAGATAATGCTTATCTGTTTTATCGCAGCGATATTGCCAATCTTGTAGATAAGCATTATTGTTTCCGATAATAATACTTACCTACGTGTATATTACTAATTAAATTAATATCTATGTTATACCTAATACGTTCGGTGGTCACGCCCAGATTCAATGTCAAAAGCTTTATTTACGAGACCCTCTATCTATCCATCGCTGAATGTGCCCTAGTAAACAAAGTACCCGAAACAAATTAAGTTGGGCGGTCAACCGGTCCAATACACTCAATACATATTATATGAAATTGATCCTGCAGAACTAGTCAATCACTTATTTCACAACACTATTCGTTGTGTATGTAACGTTACGTTGTCGTTGTTTGTGAGATAAGGTTCATTTTAGCATGCATTGCAATATTTAGGAATAAAAATTGCGTACCATCGTACCATAAAGATACAGCCAGATGGATAAATATCAATGTCATAATGTACTCGCGGTATGGAACAAGAACAAAGACGTATCAGGGGTTTGCATTTATCGAGAGAGCGAAGGAGAAAAAATGCTTTTGCAACCCCATCTAGCCAGACGGAAAAATACGTCGTTGCCGATTGTTTCCCTGTCCGGAACGCGAAATGCAAAGTATGAAATAATTATGGCGGTGAGAGTGCGCGACATGTCGGTACTCCTCCCCCGCCCTACGTCCTCCGCCCCCCTCAACCCATCAGCCGATCGTCCTCGTCTCCAATCTCCGACCCCCTAGACTAGAAGGTGGCGAGGCGTCGACAAAACGTCGCCACAAATGCGGTAAAAAGGGACTTGTTGCTTTATCAGTGTCAGGTTTTCGCGTGAAAATTTGTTGAATAAGTAATATTGCGTTACACGGCCTATATTCTACAATGTAGAACAGTTGCGCCACTCATCCAGAACTTCAGGGCTATCATTGCGTGTAAAATGGTTTAGCAGCTTTAGAATTAAAGGAGTTCTTAATTTCTGGCTATCTGCCTACAATTCTTGACATTGCTTAGCGATCGGGACAAACAACGGAATAGCACAAAACGCATTAGTGTGAAGCGCACACAGAGTGGAGTAGTTTCCGCCGATGCATGACTAGGGTGACAAGGGCGAGATTCGAAAGAGGAATGTCCCGCAATCGATTCTTTAGAGCGCACGGTTGCCCTGGCATCGCGTCCGACAGAACGCCGGATAATTGAAATACCTGACGGCAGTCACAGAAGACAGGATTGGGTTCAGGAGCGCCGCACTGCTGCCTAACGCAAACGTTTCGATGAAAATGTTTCTCATGATTTAACGGTTTTCTTTAACAACTACTAGGTTTCCTGCTCGGTGACGTGCGGGATTCATTTTATGACATCCAATTTATAACTTGTTATTTTAATAATTATTTTGTGCATATCACCTTCCGCTTGCGTTGACTTTGTATGACCTTCTGCTTCTGCTGATTTTACCACATTGCATTCAGAACACGTTTCTTAATTAAGAGGTTTATTATAAAATCCTTGTTGTCACACGACATACCTGTTAGCAAACAACAGTAGTTTAATAAATCATCATCAATTTACGCTGTAAATGAGAAATTTCCAAAATGTGAACCAATTTAAAAGCAAAAATTATCTCCATTTGTAATCAACACAGTGACAGATGACAACATAAACATATTTGACACTTGACAATCAAAACCGATTAAGTTATTTGCCATGGTATAATTCACAATACAAATGCGGTTGAACGACAGTAGCGCAGTGAACGGTCCACTTAAACCGCATTAGCTTCGATAATAACCCCATACTTACTAGGTATATCAACAGCTATGAGTATAAAACCCGATCATTCATCATAATTCGCGTCTGTTAGCCATTCAATACTAAACTACTGTCCTTTGTCCGTATTGTGACAGGAGTAAGAACGAGATGATATTTCATATGAGACGACTTTCAAACACTCGTTGTTTTTATTCCCCGTTCTATTCAACGCGGTTCAGAGCCAACGCTGCCCGAGCACGTATTGTACATAATATTGTACTGTAATTCGATATTGCCGCTATGATAATACTCGGAGTTATGTTTATACTAAGGAATGTCACTTAATACTGAACGCAATTCATTCAGTTCTTTTTAATTGGACGTAAATGACACGCAGTACAAATGATTTTTGTTATTAAGCACGTTTGATAGATGCATTTCATTTTGCTTTTAGAATTACTTAAACCAACTAAGATTTCTGAACGAAGAATAGTTATTATTCGTCCGTAAAAACCAAATTTTGATTAAAACACAGACACTGCCATTAAAACTTGCATTAATTTGTCTACAGATCCTTAAACGTTCTCGAAAGTTTCTATTGAAAATGGCGAAATAAAACAAGTTGTTTAAATGAATGCACGTCTAGACTAGACACATGTACAGCTGTTCAACTCAATTCAACGTAAACATGAGCTATTATACGGGCACATCTCTATTACAGACAACTCTGTTATAGCTATGGCGAGGTCTAGATTAATCAACTACTGTCTACTGCTATGCTGACGTAAACCACTATGTAAACCTGTTGAGTCCTTAATGCTATCCTATATAACACTGAATAACGAAACATCAGATTAATAGATTGAAGATGCAAAGTATCATGATGACTCTGATGTAATCGGAAATAAGACCGGTATTAATAATAGAAGGAATGCAGAAGTTAAGGAAAATATTGAAAACTGACATGAATTGAATTGCGGTGTATGTGTTTCGAAAATACAATTTTAAAACTAAGGTCTCACTTCTCATGTCCCAATGCTCGAATCAATATGAATAAAGCCTTGTATTAAGTGATATCAGAAAAAAAAATTAGGATTTCAAATGAAAATACAAACGTTCAAGCCAGCCAAAGAAAATAAAACTAATTCAGGATTTAACCAGCGCTACGGAAAATAATTTCACTATTGACCCGAAGCGGCTAAAGCGAAATAGAAAAGAGTAAAAAGAGTTTTATTTTGACCGAATCGTTTTAAATTCTCATAGCTGGCAGAGCAAAACTGTAGTCACTAGCTAAGCGGGGTGCGATGTACCAACAAAGGTATTTAATACTGGATATTTTTTGTTTTAGGGGTTTCCCTCATTACCGTCATGATGATGAAATGGCAAAGGGGTGACTTCAAGGTCTACTAACAATGTATAGTGTTTATCTGTTAGGTCATGGATGAGTTTGTCATTAGCTATTGTTATTGTAGTGTCAGCTCTAAGCTTATGTCCAGTTTTGATTATCATAATTCAAATAACTCGTTAAGTCATAAAAAAGTACTGTAATTATTTATTTTATTGTAGTTTAGCAGTTTTGAACACCTCCAACGCTGCTGACCTTTGAAAACAGAAACAAATTATATAACATTTAATTTAATTGATCCATTACATTGAAATGGTGTTTTAAATTAGAAGCCATTCTACAGTTAATTAAAATTGTGTATGTTGTGTGAGGAACCCAACATTTCGAGTCAGTTGAAGATTTATGCAGCAATAATATGAATTTATAATGTATCGTCAGTATCGTCACATACTCTTAACGTAATTGGATTAAGTTAACCTTTATTAAAACTTGAAACTCCGTAACTGAACGCTTTGCAACAGTTCCAGGACTAAGAGTTCATTCATAGGCTTTTAAATGATCAACAACCAGGTATTGAATGATCGAATCGCATATTGAAAACTGTCGGGAAAATTCATCGCTCATATTACCTGCCTGTCATATCAATTGAACTTGTAGTTAACCTAGAGCTTCAGTTAAAGTCACCTTGACAGAAGAACTAGAAGGTTATGAATTCAACACCTAATGACTATAACCACACTGATTAGAACGCATACAATGCTGCAAATATACATACAGTTGTATGTATAAGAGTGAATTCGGCGCGCATACATATTTGATGCACATGCGATGTCGCTGGACATACAATATTTACCTAAGACAACAAACCGACAATGACATCATCGCATCGGTTAAACGTACTGGATCATGGTTGCGTACATAATTCTCTAATTTGTATCAGCATGAACGCTTTATACATTTAGGTGTGAGAGACATACACTTGAGCAAAATTGTTTGTCGTTTACGCAACGTGTTGTCTAGACTTTTCATTAAAGGTGATATTTTTATAGTCTTTTATCCAAACAAACGACCTCTTTCTTTGATATTGGTTAGAAATTGTCGCCATGAAAAGAACTGTACCTTCGTTTACAAATGAACGATTTATGACAAATATCAGTTTTAGAATTTCGAAATGATAATTTTGATAGCAACATTGAGTACAGAATAAAAGCGCAAAAATGTACAGTTATTAATATAGTTATTAAAAGACTATATCAGATATGCTGAATTGTTTTCCGTAAGATATATTATAAAAAAAAAAAAAAGAATCTAGCAGCAAGATAAAAGAAAAAGGTTATTGTCACATCGAGATAAACGAGGTGCGACGAGAGATGGCATATTATAATACAAGCACCGCATTCCTAATTTATATACATAAGAGACTCATTACTTCATTACGACTCTTTGGATTGCAAATTGATGACGTGTCCAGTCAATCCAGTTTTATAGGCACATTTATCCTGTCGCGTCATCCTTTGAAAGGAATGCTGCAAGGGACTATCTTCGGGCCGCTTTTAATTGTAAATAAGAAGTTTATGCGCTTGTCCTGATAAATCTTAGCTTATCATCATAAAGTTCGCTTATATGACATAAAAAAGTGAAAGCAAAGTGGTTTTCAGGACAGGGCAAAAGATGATCCTGTTGAGTTTATGAGTTTTACGAAGAATCGTTCTTCAGATGTCAAATACAATTGGCCAATGTCAGGGAAAACTGGTATAGAATTGTGATTCCTCTTCAACTTTTTAGCGTGGTAAAATCATCAAATGAGTCCTCCAACCCCGGGTACCGGGAGGGACTGTCAGACTTCTACTGACTAAAATCCACGGTGTCCTTCAATAGCCCTTTCTGTTCCGGGGTCACGGTAAGGAAATAATCCCGCGACCCCGGCAGGCTTTGGCCCTCTGAGAGGGGGGCCCCGTCATTATGCTGACGCTCTTTGAGGCGCGCGTGGGACACAACGCGCCGTCGACCCGGGCATGGTCCTTGGTCGGGCAGCGAGTTGCCCTTTACTCGCTGCCCGCATGCCCGCGCCTACGGTGGCCGGAGATCATCAAGCGACGTCCGTCGCCGTGGGCGTCTACCACCGCGGGTGGGGCGGAGGGAGGACTCTGTCCTCTCTCGCTCGCGGCCCGCCTCCTCCTTTGCGAGCATTACTGCTTCGCAGAAGGAGGCGACCGCTTCCCACTCCGTCTCGCCCCGCAGCATGGCCGCGACCAATGCTGGGCGCGAGAGGTCTCCGCCTATCGCAGCCGTGAGGACACGTCGGTGCTCTGCCCAAGCTGGGCAGTCTTGCACCGTATGCTCCACCGTGTCCTCCGGGCGATCTTCGCAGTGGTGACACCCAGGCGTCTCCTCCTTTCGCATCAGACACAGGTACCTCCCGAAACTTCCGTGTCCGGTGGTTCAACTTGACCTTAGTCACTAGAAACTCCACAAATATGCTACTACATATTCACTTCAGAAATAATACCTACAAGAAAAGAACTGACTGCTGACAAAAAAAAAACTACGTTTTTACTTTTTTTTTTCTCTCTACGTTTTGTACTTAGAGAAAAAAAAAACACCTAATATAGAGTTCTCACCTTGAAGTATGGATATGCATAATTTGATCAACATTCACTTGAGTACCAATTCTGGTATCTACCTGAGCATACAATAACATCAAACATTATTACTTAAAATAAAAATCACAACATTGCATTGTTATCTTTCAAGGGAATACATCAGAGATTACAGGGGTTCATACATTTTAATCAGTTTGTATGAGACACGTGCGTCGTGCATTCGAAGCTAGATAAATGTGAAACGTATAGAAAAATAATCAAACTTTTTATCGCACGTGTTTTTTACATGAGACAAGGTACCGTATCGCGTTGTCCAATTTACATATTGTTTGATTTCAATCGGATATGTTACTATGTGGAACACAGCTAAGTCAACAGCTTTGTGTGTGTGTTCTTCTTACCAATACAACTGATCATTTTATCATCAATAATAATAGAATTGACTTTATACTTAAGCATAATGGTTTTCTTCATTTAAGTGTGTCGGGCTAGTTTCTGTTAATGATATGCCAAGTATTCCGTACTAAAGCGGAACTAGTATTGCACCTTCGCAACTCCAAGTGGAACCAGGTCAACTATAATGACCTCTTATTTCTTTAACAACATAATGACCCGTTTTCCTCAAATGTCTTCAACTCAAAGACAAGCTGCTAACACACTACATTTCTCCATTATTTCCACACGACCATGAATCAGCAAAAATATATCTTAATGGTATTCCTTAGTCCAAAATGAAATTGTCATCGTATTTAATAAGCCATGAAACATCCCTAGTGAACTATTCCAAGCTGCCTTTCAGACAATAACTTAATACTTATGTCATCACAGCGTCGACGTCACGAATACATTAGTTAGTGAAAGCGTTGAATTATTATTAAATTTTTCGTCAACATGGCGTATCTAAACGTCCGCGTCGGCGTGCAATGTAAATGTATTGAAACCATTGTTTAAGGCAACAGCTCAACACTCAATGGAAATGTGCTTAGTAACTATTGTTATCTTCTATGCCTGTTGATCACAACAAAAAATAAATTCGCTTAAGGGCATTGTCTAAACAGTTTAGGCCCAAATGAATGTTTAAAGAGGTCGGTGGGTGTAGTCAACGGTTGCGCGCTGTAAGCGTTATCGATGGGGCATTATCAACAAACGTGATTTATCTAATTAATTAAACAATTTGATGAGCGACTGGTTTATTTGGCTGAGTCTTCTTCACTGTGTTATGCAGATCCAAGAATCGAAGATTACCATTGTGATTTACAAGTGTTGATCTAGGGTACTCAAATTGTTTAGTTAGTTTAAGATTTACTAGATCTGAAGTAATTAGTGCGGGCGAATACGACACAAGGACAAATAGATTTAATCTAACAAAGAAAATAGAGAAACCACACAATATTAAAGATGGAAGAACAGTAGAAGTAGAAAACGAGAAACTTTATGATATGCTCGGACGTGCAAATGAGGGCAATTTCATTAAAGGCGAAACGTAAATCAAGCCTGTCCGCGCTGTTACACCAGGTACATTATACTATCTAGGAAAAAAAATTGTATCATCAGTGATTTCGTGCAATTTACTCACGTCACCGCCATCTTGGGAAAACTCCGAATAAAAATATGAAGACACTCCCGAGGTACGGAGAGACGAGAGTATCATTTGTTAAATGTCTGACGTGAGATGTGACACACATGTCGTTCTATTAAAATCATTAGTAATGTAGGGCGATCACGATTTCCTTAACACATTACGTAGTTATTAACTGTGATGCTATGTTTGTGCATAACGTTTCAATTACCGTCTTAGAATTCATAATAAACTTCGTGATCACCCTTCCAACGATTACGCTAATGAGCGGAATCAATATTGATTGTGGTATGTCGAAGAAACACGGACCCGCCATTTTGCACGTCGGATTTAGGATTGGATAGCAAATAGGTTTATAAAAGTGCTTTTCAAACTTTTTATTATTCATTAAATCACAAATTAAAAAAAAAATATGTCCCGGCAATAGAAAGAAAGAAAACTGCAAAATGAATTTGGTTTACGTAAACCTAGATCTACATTACATACATAATAAGAAATGAGATTACAATATTGCCAGCTGAGAGGCTACAAAAATTCCTTCTCACGGCACAACGGTACCAACGCACGCGCACGTTGCTAAGGTCATTGCGACAAAATCGTTGTCTCTCTCCGTCCTTTAGTTTTTGTTAAAAGTGCAAGCGAGACAAACGTCAATGCAAATGAGCCGCCGGAAAAAAACGACCATTTGACTCACTGTGGCGACTCGCAGTGATTGATTAGATGCACCTTCTTCTTCTGGAATCAGCGTTTACTTGGAATCGGACGAGTCTGCTCGCTCCCATTGTTTGTCCGTTTCGACATGGCTTTACAAAGGTTCTCCTTTTGCTGGACGATGGAACAATAAACACATCGTAAACTTAGTGCGCGCACATAAATTCTTGTACCGGACTCATAATGCGAGTATTTGATGATAGCGCACTGTCTGGATGCTACACCAGAAATTCTCAACGAATATGCTCTA
This sequence comes from Agrotis clavis, assembly GCA_954870645.1. NCBI lineage: Eukaryota > Metazoa > Arthropoda > Insecta > Lepidoptera > Noctuidae > Agrotis > Agrotis clavis. The sequence continues at coordinate 10,679,994 of OX940925.1, forward strand.
CATTATCTAAGTAACTCATTATTATGTCTGTAGTCGAAGTTAAACAGATCTATCTAAATGGTAATTTACTTTAAGTACAATTTTATTATAATGGCAATAAGTTGAAAACTCATTAGCATTGGAACAAACGGCTCCATGTGGCTCCATCTATTGCCTTCGCAGAACAGTTCTTGTGTTTACAGTTGTTTGGCAATGACCATTTACGGCAGCTTTATCTATCAATGGTAGAAAAATTACAATTTCTAATGCAACACGTGACGTTTGTATTGAGTTTCATAAACAAGTAAAGGAGAAATAAAAGAATATAGCTGTAAATAAATTAAACTCTATAATACCCTATGTTTACTTTCACAGTTCACGGCCGCAATCAGTATCGGTACTCACGTACTCGCGTCGTCTCCTTCTTGCTTGTTACGATTTCCATTTAGGGCTTGTTCCTCCGTCTCTGTCTGTTGGTGATTTATAGTGACTGAAGCTTTACATAACCGCGGCGGCTACTTACTACATGTTGTGCTAGTGCCAGTCCGTTTATCATGATTATGACGCTATAAAATAATTATTTTATCTCGTTTGCATGGCTTATCGTGGGCGAGTTTTCAAACTTTAGTTATTTAGTTAAATGTTAATGAGCATATTATATGTATATGCCGTACCTAATCTAAGTAGTCGTTCAGAAGTACGAAATAATAACTTCGAAACTTTAGACATGACTTTGGCATTTTAAATAAACTGCTAAGCAAACACAAAATAAAAAATAAGGAAAATGTACATAGGAAATAGGAGTACGATAACAAGTTATGAAATTATCATACATAATGATGGATTTATTAAAATCCCTTAACAAATCGGCGATAATAAATGCTTCATTTCTTTTGCACAAAAATCAAAACAATGTACAGAATTTCAGTAAGTCTACTTGTACATAGCTTAAGCCTCACAAATCAGAGAGAAGTATTAATCGCAAATGATCTAGTAAAGGTATTGCACGGTCGTACATCGCAATTAAATTAGAAATTAGAAAACGCACAACTTTCACGTAATTGATGCTCCTATAGTACGCACCTGTGTCGGTGAGTGAATAAGCGAAACTAATTATGAGCCGACAACTGCACCAATACACGGACAATGTACGAAGAAATCTCTGCAACGCAGTTCAATGATCGATACATGAAACAATGTTGATGATACTTTTAAAAGTATCGATAAATTTTAAGTGACGCCAACTAAATTACCCAGACTAAATAAATCGCCTTTAAGGGTTACTAAAATAAGAAAAGTTGTTAAAGATTTTCCAATAGTTTGACGGGTCAACAGCCACAGAAAAACGGACAAATGTGCCAATGAAACGTGTTTTAATAATGTAACGCTAATAGATGTGAACGAATTACGTTAAACAGATATTGGTGGCAGAGTTGACTTACCGGCTCGACTCGAGCATCATTTTGTGTGGCCTGCAAACAGAAAAATAAACAGTTTAACAAAGGGAGACAATTACCAACTAAATTACAAACACTGCCACATATTTGTATGTAAATATGCACACTTGGATGCTTAACCGTATTGAAATGAGAACACTGAGACTGTGTATGAAAACAATAAATCATTAACTAAAGTAAATCATGTTTTATGAAAACTTTAGTACGACGAACTAGCGATCGGTAATAATCTGGAAAAGGTTTCAGACGTTTAACCATCAGGTATTAAGCGATCACCTCGGGAAGAATATTTTATTACAGTTTGTATAACCCAAAGTGTATTTTATAGAGGCAATCTTTCATATGGATTATTTTATGATGGCATATCTTATTTTGAAAGTGCGTTTGCTTTGTTAGGTGTTTCAGCTTCTTAGAATCGTGTCAAGCAAATAATCTTCGTGGTAGGGTGAACAAGGTTGAATTCCTTGGTACGCTAATTATGTGGTTGCTCCAAGGTTGATGCGATATGCACAGAGCAGTGCACTATGAAAACCTCATTTCAACGTCGTCACTAAAGCTGTCGACCTAAATAATGGTTTAGTTTTTATACAATTTCTTCAAGGTGACCAGTTTTATCCAGAAACCTGAAACCAAACGCTCATTAATTTGCTTTAAATAGTCCACGACAATGAAAGTAAACATGCCCCAAATAAGCTAGGTATAATATTTATGGCTACTCCAAAAGACTAAGATATCGTCAAAGTATGAAGAATAACAGCAAAATTCTAACTAGAATCTATAATAGTAACAAACAAAATTCTATCTTATCTACAACACTACAATAGTTAAAGACGCACTCGAAACAAATAATTCATAAAAAGTATCAATTAATATGCAATAGCAGACACTGAGGGAACCCAACACGCATATCTGACAATCATGTCACGCGAGGGATATTCCACTCACCGTGTATAAATAAGCTCGCGAACATCGCCAAGGTCGCGAAGGTCATTGCGTTGTTGACTCCAACGGCAATGCCTGTCCGTTCTTCAGTCCGTCCTGTTCCGTACATGTCCTTATCTTTTATCAATCGCCGATATTTTGGAGGCTCAACCTCTGCAACTGATATTATCATTTTTAATCTTGTTTAAATTATTACGTGATTCTTTGCTTGAATTTCCGTATTGCTTGATAGTAGATTGACCCTAGCTTTCCGGTGATTATGTTTACCATATTGATTCCTTCGGTCTTGATGTTATTAACAACAATAAATGATAATTGATGTGTGTGATATTGATTACTGCAAATTGGGACGAAGCGACGATGTAAATTTTCAAATAGAAAGTCCATAAAACCACTGCAGAAAATATGAATGACAGCACCAGGAACAATTGGTTCCCGGGAACTGGGAACCAGTCCCTACCGTCATAGCGCCTATCACTTTTAACCGCATCCTGTCATCCAGTAGTGCGGTCGAGTCTACGCCACACGAAATATTCACTTTCAAATCACAGAAGTCATCTAAACTTCCAACATTTTTCACTCAACTGCTGCCACTAACTATAAAATCACGCATATGAGCCATAAAACAGAAATAAAATGTGCGAATGAAACACAATTGGACAATTTTAAGGTTAGTTATAAATAAAATATATATTTGTAACATTATTCAGAGGCAACTCTCTGAATAATGCTACAAATATTTTCTGCAGCATCTGTTTACTCTAAAGTTAAGCGTGTTATATTTCCGAGGCTTTAGCGAATGAACATACTAGACACTAAGCCCTCAATCATAACATTTACTAATTGCAGTACTGCACTACAATAAATCAAGTTGGCGATAGAAAAGGCAACAATCGCCGGGCCATCGGTGGCTATCTGACATCCTGTTAGGCGTAGAGCAGGTAAAATTGCAATTGCCTGAACTCTCTTCGGACAAGTTGCTTCAAAAAGGTTCAAGCAATTTTGGACCTTCTGAGTACCGCCATAACTTAGCATCGCCCATCTAAAAACACACAGTGGCCAAGCTAATCTGCACTATATAACCCAAAACGATAAAGAGCGTTGTGAATTGGTAGCTGTCTGGCTTATGATGTTATGAATGAGGATGTCGGTATTCCACAAAGAGCGGTTGAGGGAAAAACTGTTTGTAAGGCAAAACTTCCAATCTGCAAAAAATGTGAACATCATCGAGAGAGAGTTTTGTAAATGAATGTTTAAAAACTTTAAAACTGCTGTTGTTACAAAAAGAAAAACTGTTCTTATAAAAATGTTCTACTGTTTCGTTCTATTGTCAAGTAATAAAAAAACTTAAAGCGCCAAGGACGCTGAAGAAGGTGCAATTGAATTAACATTCGCATATGAATTGCAAATGAATGATTTATAACGTACCGACTTAAAATACACTGCATTCAGCCGCTTAATACACTGAAATGTTACAGGTATAAATGTACAGGAGTACACGATTGCAATGCAAGTAACAAAGAGTTGCAATTAACATCGTGTAAATAGTTTTCGTTATGATGAATTGCCATTTGACTATAATTTCACGCGACGAAAGCCACAAAATTGATTTCGGGTAGCCCTTCGGTAATACCGTTTTATTTGAAGAAGCTCGTAGCTCCCTCGATGTTATGATTCAACAGGCATTTCGTAATGCTTACAGTTATTTAGTCCCAGATATAAGAAATTTTGCATCTAATACATTAACTTAACAATATTTTGGGCCGTGTCTGTTTTGTTGTATAATGTCTTTATCAAATAAATAAATCTCGTGTTTTCAATTATTAAAAGAAAGCCTTTGACTGCTCTGAATTATCTCAATTCACCATTTCCATTTTACTCAAGTTAAGAGCCTTTTTACATCGACAGTCGGCTCATTGGTCTGTAATTTTGTTTTGATGAATTAGCCAAACGGCGGGATACTAATAATTGAGGACGGACAGACTACGCCGATACTGTTTGAGCTTCGAGCCCTCCAATTTATAGCGGATGTATCGAAAGGTTTTTGCAAATAAAAATATGGAATTTTCGGAAGAGGAGTTCATCGTTCGCTTGATCGCGTTGGCGACCTTGACGTTTAGATGTCGAAGAACTGATTATAGTCGGTATAGACAATGTGCTTTCGCCAGAAAGTTTTCAAAACACACTATCAACAATTCTTCACTTAAGTTTTTATTTGACTTTTATTGCATTGCTTTGTGTCCCTCACTGTTCTTCTATTAATGTGGATGGCATAAGAACGAATGGTCGCAATAAAAACATCTTTGAAATGTTCTGCGTACCACTCAAACATTTTACAACGGGATGGAAGGAAATAAGCAAAATCAACACTGCAATTAAAAATGAGGTCAATGACAAGAGAATAAAATTGCAGTTGCAATGTGGTATGGTCGACAAAAACCCTCTGAGATGGCAATGGAAAGAATATCTCTAGGGTCTCATTAGCAAAGCGAGCGAAGCATGCTGCGGTTAGGGAGACAGTCGCACCGAACAGAACAGCACTTCTCGTAAGAAGGGCCTTATTATTAAGCGGATGGGTGTTTATTTGTTAATGTTGGAGTAGTCTTCACTACAAAACTACATACAACTCGGATTAAATGTCAGCTCTTTGTTCAAGTTACAAAGTGCAATTCTAAGGAGGACAATAAAATTTTGCTAATCAAACTAAGGAAGATAGATGAAGTCCTCCTGTGACGCCCGTGTAATAAAATCAACGTAGTAAACGAGGAGCTGAAAAGAAGCCGGGCAAACTTTTGAACATGAACGCACCGTCTTAGAACAAATAGCACGGAGACGGAGAGCCGAGCTGAATTCCGAAAAAGTAAGCTTTTTACCAAACATTGCATCGAAGGCGGAAAGCAGTTGTGTACAAATAATCATAATAATTATTCTGTAATTATGTGTGTGGTGTTCAGCGTAGCGTATCAAAGCGAAGCCTGCATGCGTTGAAGGAGCAGGGGGGTTGTACTCTGTCGGCACAATTTATGACAAACTTCGCTAATTCAATATCCGAGTGGAGTGGTGTAATTAGTGTGTGTGCGGGCAACCGATCAGTTCCAAACACATAACCCAGCTTCAGATGCACAGTCGTCATGTAAATCAAAGAGCGAACAGTAATGACTCGTCGAGATTACCAGTTGGATGCGTGCGCTCAGGCTTTAATGTGTGCTAACGTGTGAAGCCGTCCTAGATAACAAAGTACTTGTCACTGCACTAGCTCTAGATAAACTAGTTTTCTATTGTGTATTTTGTCTAAAAGAAGACGTTTGTCTAAGAGCATTAAAACGAATGTATGAGGACATATTTATAGCTCATTTTGCGCAAGCTGTTGCGACAAATTGAATGAATAGTTACAAACACCGACAAGTTCTTCGCAGAACTAACCGGATTATCAAAAATTCTAAATCCTCTTTTATTAAAAACGGAATACAAACACGCACATCATTATGAATGAAACTAGATACAGTGAGAAAATCACAACAATATTTAAATGTAAATTAATCAGTTAGGACGGGCGCGTGCAAGCGTTGCTGGAACTGGAAGCGCGAGTGACCACCCGGTTCGACTAGACTGGTTGCCTTCGCCGACCTTGCAGCTTTCGATTCTGCACACTATCGATTAACTATCATTATACATTTTGCTGCGAATTCGCTTTTATACTAAATCAACTTTCGCCGGTCGTCATTGTCAGCTGATGTGTATCAAGTCACTTGGATTTGTTCATTCGAATGACGATTTCCTAAAAGGTCTTAAAAAGACTGCTACATTGAGCACTAACAAGAGAGTAATTGCCATCATTATTTCGATTTGCAAGCGGATTGGATTTGTCGACTGCAGTTTGTTGTTTTTCAACATTCAGAGGATGATCATATGCATTGATTTCATTAATTACATATTAATTAATATCAACCTTTTCCCTACCACCATACTATACAATATCGAAATTTCCTATATCGTTTATGATTTTAATATCATAATCATAATGTAATATAATTCTGAGACATCAAACGGCGCAATTACGCTGTGATTGAATTCCATAATGGCCGCGATTATATTTGAAATAACTTTAACCAACGATGATTAGATTTGTTACAATAATATGAAAATTGTAAGGAATACGATTAGGAAAATTGATTTTGATTGGTCTAGAGAAATTTAAGATTATGTCATAATTACGTAGGCAAATAACACGCAAAGAGCCTAATTTAATCATTAATTCCTTACTTAGTATCAAGATTTACTTAAAATCCTACTTGGAAATGTTTGGTCAGCTCAATGCAATTTATACTATTACCTATTTTTAGCGGAATGCAGTCTCTTCTCTTCTTGCATATATTTATTTAAATTAGCACATTATGCACACTGACGTAGTGATGCAAGTAGATAATTCTGTGTTTCTTACTTTACGTGGCACCTAATAATAAATCTAAAAACAAAACCAGTTTATGTGGTAAAGTAATATTGTTTGTGCAGTCTCAAGCGCATCTACAGAAATTACATCTAAAAGCAATTCCAGGAATAAGATCCAATGGATTTACGATCGATTAAAGTGTTCATTTACATAACTATGGCGTTTCGATTTGTTTTTATTAAGCGAAATACTTTTAACTTGAATGAATGTGCGTCTGCGAGCCTGTGAAATACTGGTCGGGGTTAATAATAGTTGCATCATACTTGATTTGCTCATTTACTTGTATTTTATAATGGAATACGTGCGGAGAGACATGTAAGTACAGCAGACGAATAGTGCAATTCTGCCAGACTTAATTGGACATTAAAATATTATAACTCCAAATCCTTTGCCTGTGGGGTTCCCAGAAGCGACTTAATCTCGATACCCGAGGGTGAGTTCACACGAAAAGAAAAGAATTGTAGCGAAATTCTGCGAAATAGATACAGATTTTACTTTTAACCAATATACAACATAAATATTATTGAGAAGCAAAAGACAAATAAAACGGTCCTGAATTTAAAGAGGGATAATGTGTTCATTACAATGGATCAATACTTACTGCGTTACCGTTGCTCCAATGTTGGTAACAGTAGTGATGTAGTCGTAACAGCACATAATTAAGGAATATAAGGATAACAAGTCTAGCGCCATCAGGCACGTCATTGTTACCAAGTAACATTACACCTTTAGTGCGCAAAACTATCGATTCCCTACTTCGTTACCGTGTCCCAACAGTGAATTAACTTTTCCAAACCCACCACACGAGCACAATCGAGGAGCAGATTCATAGAATTTCCAATCAAAATGTAAATTTCAACCCAACTATTTTACATTCATCCATTCATTTGTCGGCAGAAGCTGGGAGTGAGGTGAAACGTATTGTATCGGTCTCTTCATTACAATATTTCTTTATTGCAGGGTAAGCGACAATCGCGACTACTCTGTATACGGACATTTTTTACTCGGTAAGTAAGTTCTGAAACAGTTATTGCCATAACAGAGGCGATTTGTCAAATTTATTGCGCTTCCGCACTCACAACAGTAAGTTACTACCTATTTAATAGCCTGTTTTATATTTCGTTTTTGCAATCAAATTTTTGAATCTGAAAATTTACAAAATAAGCGGTAGAGGTCGAGGATAATCCTTCAGCTGCGGTTGATATTTTATTGCATTAATTATATCAGCATAATCAATCGGGAATTAGAATCATGTATGTCTCATGCGAATTTAAAACAAAATAACTGTGATGTCACTCATAATCACTAGGAAGCTCCAATGGTATGTTTGTTTGAAAAATTACGTGCAAATTACGAGTTAAACTAGCCGTAATATCAGCTCGCATACCCATGACACATCAGACGCAATCATAACGTAAATCTGCGTCGAGAGACGTCCACTTGTCATCGGCGCAGACGACATACTCCTTCCTTTATTATCATATCATTTGTGCCCACTACCATAAATACCGTTTAAACTGACATAAATTACTGCCAATAAAACTACAGAGTAAAAATATCTCTACTGACATTGAACAGAAAAAGTAGTACCTAAAGATCAATTATAATTTTTCCTCTAGAGATCATAGACCATACGATTATTTCCAGTGTAGCGGTCGTTGAACTGTGGAGCTTATGCAGTATGTGTCTTTGAACAGTGCCAATGTACTTACGAATAGTGTTGGCACAGCTTGAAGCTCTGATGACACAGGAAGAGATAAGAACTTGACGATTCTTCCTGCTTTTAAAGTACTTCTACTTTAATATTTTCTGCTTAGGATTCGACTAGTAAATACAACGTTGAAATCATTGATAATTTAGCTCTGTCTGTGGAGTTTGTGGCATCAAAAAACGAATACTGAGTCGACTGCGAATTCGAGTTATCCACAACAACATTTGTTTGAAATCAGGTCAACCGTTTCAAAATCCGCATCAGCTTTCAGGTGTCGAGTTTTTATTTAGAATCTCGTAATACATTGAAATATAATGTTTTGAATAACCCAATTTTTAAATTGGGTTATTCAAAACTTGTCCTTATTGACTTGGCTGTCAATATGTAAATTTTTGTGGACACAAGATAAATAAAATTTAGGTCGATGATGAATAAAATGGCATAAAAGTAGATGGGACATTTTTATGGCATTATAAATCTAAATTCCAAGGCTGGAGGCCTGGTTAGGTTATCGTATGGGCAGAATATTTGTCTTGTAACGAAAATAGCAATTATCTTGAGCATAACGATTGGAGCGTGAAGTCCATCAATCATGGCGATCGGCGGCCATGACAATAATGGAGTTTATTAAACATGTAGCAAATTTGCAACGCTTTCAAATTTCGTGGAGAACGCGTCTCGCAGGCCGCTCAGGGCGCCCTGGACGTGAGCCAACAACTCTACCTACTTCAATCTGCATTTCAACTATTTAAGACTATTTTATTATAGGAATGTACACAAACACGCAATATCTACTCATTTCCCGATTAACTGACACGATAAGATGTCATTTGACGCTATGTTATGAGGCCATAAAACGATATGTATAAGCGATATTGAGCAAAGCTTGTTGCGAAACTTTCATAATTATAATTTTGATACAATGTAACTAATGTTTTTGAAATATATGGCACCTTAATGGTTATACGCCTTATATCGATAACCACCGATGATGTCACTTCGATACCATAGCGAATCAAGCGTGCGCTATAAACGCCAGTGCTGCCATTAATGCCGACACAAAAGCAACCGCTAAATATGGTATTTTAATAATTATCATTCCGACTTAGGTTATTATTGTCAGTTTGCGCGGCCCGGCTGCGTTCCCACTAAAACGTTACGCAACTGGCGCAGTAAAATAACTTGCTCGAGATTGGCAGAATTAATACCCACTCCTTAGGTGGACTTGAAATTAAAAGATTTATTGTTATAATTAAAATTTGTCATAAAAACGGCGTAGCATTCGTTGATGGTTAAATAAAATTAATGGTTGTAACCGCTAACAATTTTCCACGGGCGGCGGGTCTGTCGCGACTCGTGCTGTCAGCGGCGATATTTCAAGATAAGCTACTTGGCCGTACGCTTCGCTCCTGTGTTCCGTTCCCACGCGGCCACGCAACAAATAACAACACACATTACCGAATCATTTGTAAAATGAACCACTTCATGTTGGAAGACGTGCACCCGAATTTATTGTACATTAAACTACGACGAAGTAAACAGTGTAACGCAATGGACCGACTTGTCCATTCCATCAAAGTTGACCTACAAACATTGATTAAGTGATTTAACAGTTTGTTCGAAACGGTAGAACACTCGTTAATCTTTATCAGAATCGTATCGTAACACGTAGCTATTGATTGAATTACTTTAGTGAGGCAAAGCTATAATTTCAAATTATAGGTACCAGGATAATATCGCAGTGAGGAGTAACGGAACCCAGTGTGAGTGGCGGGCGGCGCGTCGCGGTCCTCGACCCGCGCCAGCGGTGGCGGCGACGGCAGCGCAAACCGCCTTGACCTGCGAACTCTTGCTGGCTTCCTATTGCCCACTGCAAGCCTAGTACTAGAACCCGATTATACACGAACAAAGCCGATTAAATACGATGTGGCCTTCTCGCAACTCATACGTCTTTTTTGGAGGGAGACTACCATTTAGTTGAGCCAATTGCTAGTGTGTGCAGTTTTATTGAGGCCATTTTAGCCATCGATCAAAATATTGCTCTAGTCAAGTGAATTCAATCGTATAGTTGGGTGTTAAGTGTAAAAGCAAATCGATTAATGTTTCGAGTGTTCGTTAAATGAGGTCCAAGTCCATGTATATTAGCATCATAATTGATGTTTATTAACTCGTGTGAGAATCGTGAGCCAAATTAAATGAGTCGATCGATCACTAAGTTACTTGATCCATGATTGCGCACGGACATTGCTTGTGAAACAATAGTCTCTACCGCTTTTGAACTACGAGTCTCGACAGCGAATGATAAACAGATGTCGAAACAAATTGTGAATTCATGGCGGCAGAGACGAATTGTTAACTACCAGCATTTTGTTTTATTATTTAAATATTCCACTTAAATGCGCAAAGATTTTAGTTTGAATCTTAATAAAAAATTCGATTCAGGAGTTTTGAATGTTGAATGAACAGATTAACATTTTAAACATTCGTTTAATTGAGGTAAATAATAAGCGCGTTCATTTAATATCAATCAAAGACCGCGTTTGTTTTCTTGTAGGTCGAGAAGATCTCCAAAGCAAGCTAATGGCAGAGAAGCAGTTCCCGCCGCCTGGAGCCAATTACAGCTCACACTGGGTTCAAAAACCGCATTAGTACTCAAGTAACATCAACTTGCTACTCGCCTACGACCACCATTGATAGTAACCTATTTTATAGTCAGTCACATTTGCGCGGGACGGTAATCAGCTGATCGAGGACATCCTGTTTTTTTCTCATAGCGACACAATTATTTTGTAGTTAGAACAAAATTAACGGAATCGGGGAGCGTGTCCACAAGGGGAGGAGTGTTCCCAGCTCTGGGACAACGTCGGCACCCATAAGATTAGATTCGTAACCCAGTTTCCAACACAAGTGGGTTTAGTGATATTTAGTACGGATTGGTAGATAATGATAAATTGTCAACCATATAAGGTCTGGCGATCTGATAAAGATGGTTGAGGAAGTCCAAAAATGGCAACTCCTGACATGCTTTTGAATAGACCTCGATACAGTGTTGGATTAGTTTAAAGAGATCCATTATATCATCAATGGGATTATCCTTAACCTTGCTGAGAACCTTAATTACCTATTGTAATACAGAATACTCGAAGCAAAAAAGCTAAGCGGAAATTTACATTCCTTGCAGTACTCCTTGTTCAATTTCAATCACTTCCTCGAACCACGCCCATGCAATTATTTACACAGAAGTGCTAAGCTCAAAAAAGTCACCCATAAACAACAATGAAGAAGAAGCCCCAACTCCGAGCATTAGCCTACAATCGCGCTACACAACGTTGCGTACACGCAACCGCATAACGGTACGCGTGCATCGCCGGATATGTTGCGCCCGCGCCGTTCGCGTCATCCGGCCTCGTACGGACCCGTACGTCACTGGCACGACAACATCAATCATTGCGGCCAATTGCGAAGCGTGCAGATGCTGAATGATCTCATTCTTCCTGGACAATACTGATTTTGTGACACTGGTTTTCTTTAAAAGGATGCTCTCTATTGTGACGAAGGGCGGGGTCTTTGGGTTACTGTTATGTCACATTGTAGTCTTACGTTGTACTGACCTTAAAAAAAAACTGATTTTATTAGATATCAGCCTAATTAGAATAAATTTTTGAGAGAAAGCAAGATTTTTTTTTCTTTTTGCTATTTGTTGTCCTTTACTGTGTGCATACATGCTTTCGTTCCCCACAGTTCTTAGCCACGCTTTTATTCACTCCTTTTTCATTAAAATAATCCATATTATTTGTTTGGTCTTCTTCTTCCTCTCAATAATTCATTAAAGTATTTTTAATTTTATCGCTTGTTTCCACAAATGTGTGTGTTTAATTTTAATCATCAACATTACCTTCCAGCGTATTTATTTGATAGGATATGTCAGGATTGCTGTCATAAAAAACCTTGGCAACATTTACTATTTTTATTATTGATTCTTCATACATATGCTGTTCAGTTCCGTCCATCTTCCGGCACAGATTCTGTAACAGTAGTTTTTGTAGAACCGGAATCAATGAATGAAAGTAGTATGTCAGCTGTTTGGAGGTTACTAACCGGTTTTGCCCGTGTGTGGTTATTATATTTTTGTTGAAACAAAACTGGAATATTTACACTATTCGAGTGATGATCTACGCAAGAAAGCATTTGAGCAATCCCAATATGGCGGCTGAACGTGATGATTAGAGCAGTAAACTTCCGGTAGATATCATTATCAAGGAAGATTGTTTTATAGCTCCGTGACGATAGAAATGTAAGCAAGTCATTAAGTTTGTGGAATCACAAACTGGTTTTGAGCATGGTGCTTTTATGGCAACATTCTTAGTTGAAGAGGAAGTTCTTATTTCGAACGTGATTCCACTTTCCTGTGCCTGGAAGGATATATCAGCTATCAGCTGATTTTAATCAGCCGCAAGTGGTAAGTGCCTGTGGTGAATTAGCTTATTTGCAAGGATAAACTGGCTATTTATTAGGAAGTAAGAGCCTGCCTAATAAGTACCTACCACGTAGAAAAAGTTTTCATTTTCAAACCTTCTCGTAGTAAAGACAAATATTGGAATCTTGTTGAAATAGTTCATCAGATTACCAAAATCGTGACCAGATTGCAAGATATGCATCCTACAGCTCTGTCCCTAGATTCCAACCAGGACCAATCGCCACAATATTCATTTCCGTTTCTAGATTCCTTTAGAAATGGAAATGCAGCGGGTGAATAGCAAGGGAAACTTCCGAACTCAGATAATATTGTTTACACTGACCAGCTAGGTTGATCGTTAGGGCATTTAACGACTAAGTGTCCAACTTAGTTCTCAGCTATGTCCCGACTTCAACGTTCACCCACGTCATAAATTCTGGACGTAAAAACTTCAGTTTATGAAGCTTCTCCACAGAACTTACGTAACATTTATTCCAGGATTTTCTGTGTCGAGTGGTAAAAATAAGTATGGTAGCCATCCAATGCCACATACTTACACATTGTGCTAGGGTAAAAGCCGCTTTCGAGTACCGGCGCTGACCCATATCTCACGTGAAGCAAGATGTGCCGATACGCTCTATTTTACTTCCATTCTTCAGATTAACATGAGCCGTCATCAATAGAATTGTGAATCTAATAGAATAGTTACTTGGAAGCTCGCTCAATGGCTTTTCATCACAAATAGAAGAGGAAAACTAAGGATTTTCCTGGTAATCGGGACCATTATAAACAGAATCGCTAACCAAAGACATGTAAGCCAAGATGTATGTCAGAAATGATCTAGTCATGATTGTTGACAAAGAACATCACTGTGGCGCGTAATAAAGGTAACCAATAAAACAAATGATTACGACCGATATAAAGCTACCGACAGACAGACGTTTATTGACACAAGTCTGCTAGACAATGTGTGTCTAATGTGTTTCCGGCGTTTTTACAATTCACGTCACAATGCGAGCTTTCGTAATTCATTTTGGAAGCGACTCCAATGTTAGTAGAAGACAAATGCTCATTTTTAATCAGCTTTATTTCATCACAACCAGTTTTGTAGTTAGACAGGGATAAAAACATCCAAAAGATATAAAAGTAGTCATTTATCTATCCCGAATTAAGTTGTTGAATAGACGACAAAGTAATCTTCATATTTACTTAACGACGGCTGAGTAATTCCCGAAAATTGTGTAGAAGAATAAGTTGTGACATTAAATAAGACAGACACGCGACACCATCTAACGTATTTCTCAAGAACTAAACAAGTTTCCGAGTCGGTGCTCGCGACAAGTCTTGGAATGAAATCCGAGAGAGCACCTCAATAAATGGGCAAACATTTATCTTTGGTTGAGCAGTTAATACTAGACTGGGCGTCGCCTACATCTGCATTACTTATCTGAATATCTCCACTAATTACTAAAAACGAAAGCCTGTGTGCTTAGCCCACTTTGGGAACGTATGCAGCACGTTTCTATGTTAATGAACCCAGTTTTAAATTAATCTTAATAAGTAAATATGCAATCGGTGTCTGTCGAATGTTGACATGCTTAACATAAAGCAATGATGAAGTTATTATGACATCGGAAACCGAGAGACTAACGTAACTATGTCGTGACATCCTCAGGTTTGTTCCCAGAATTAAGTGTACCTAGTTGCGGAAGTGGTCATTTATAACTACGTCTTACTGTTTGTAATAGTTAGTCAATCGACTGAGGATTCTTCCGGTGCAAAAGTTCTATCAGTTAATAACAAATTGTTGACATTTAAAAGCTTCCTTATCTATTGAGCTTAAAGAATAACAAGAAAGAGTATATTATGTGTATTCAAAGGAGACGTTATTTATACGCTCGTGTATTTATCGCGTGTGTCGACAAGGTTTACTCAGAACTCGTAATGTGGCCGATGCTTCGGCTGAGCCCGAGATCCCGCGATATATCGCCGAGCGAGATTCTAACACAGAAGTTAAGCCTTTCCAAGAAACTTTCCAGACTGTGGACATTCTTTCATTAGACGCATTTTCACATAGCTTGCTTTTATGCTAGCATTATGTACTTTTTTTTTTTTTTTTTTTTTTTTTTTTTAGGTGGTAAAATCATCAAATGAGTTCTCCCGCCCTGGGTGGGGCGGAAGGGACTGTCAGACTCTTACTGACTAAAATCCACCCGTGTTCCTTCCTATACCCTGGGTTAAGAAAAAACCCGCGACCCCAGCAGGCATTTGGCGCGAAACACGACGCGCCACCGACCCGGGCTTGGTCCTTGGTCGGACGGCGAGCTACCCATAACTCACCGTCCGCAAGCCCGCTCCACCGCTGTGCCCTCTGCTAATCAGAGGGACACGCGTTGGAGCGTCCACACGACAGGCTATTCGCATACGGGCAAAGAGACCCCTTAGGCACACAGTGCCTAAGGAAGAGTTTTTGCCCGCATCCCAGGGTGCACCGGCCCGAAAAACTGGTCTTCCCCCCGGACGTATCCGAGAGGGAACTCCAGTCCACGGGCGCACGTGGAGGTTTCCTGTCATAGCACCCCAGCATTATGTACTTGGAATTGTAAAGTGGGTATTAATTTCACTTTACGACTGTGAATGACTCTTATGTTTGGGAACTGTGTGTAATAGGATTCTTTTATCAGTTCAGATTTATGTAACATACTTCTCAGAGACAAATAGTAACAACATTTTAACGTGAAGTTGCTAAGGAAAGGAACTTACCAGATAACTAACCAGATATTTTTATCAAAAGCTTTTGCACATTTTAAAGTCTCTTCAAGAGTTTTACAGAATTCATCACAATTATCAAGTTATTATATTGAAATGTGTCAAGAACTCAACAGATTTTCTACTAATAGTTGCTTCATTAAGTGTTTAACTAATATTACCCAAGTTCATAATACTATCAATAAGAGTCTTAAACAGCCACATAGCAAATCTGACACGCGTTCATGGGCGCGTCGTGTGTGTGGGTGATTGGTAGCAACTGGATATTTGATATTCGAGAATATCCAATTATTATCTTAAATAGATGTTAACTTAATTCGTTAAATAGGACTCTTATCGCATTACGGGAGCAATTACCTGTTTAGGTTTCTGGTGAAATTAAAGAATCCTTATAATTATATCAGGCTACTTGTTTGACAACTGTGTTGTGGAGTGGAAAATTTACAGATTTATCTTCTTCTACAAGATAATACTCCTGCTTTTCATCGAATATATTTTACTCCACGTTTTGCACCTCTTTTATACATCAACATTTTATGTAGCTGTGGAACCATGCATTATAGCGTCATACTTCAGAAACTTTGTGCAAGTAAAACACCCATATCCAAGGGATTTATTATTCGAAAATCCCCCATCCGAGTTCCGGCCGCAAATTCCTCAATAAGCTTAAAATTCCCAGCAGTTTGTGGAATTCCCTACAGACCGGCGAAGCGTCCACTGCAGTTGATAACTTGGACACCTTAAATTAGTGAAAGATTACCCAATAACACTAAATATTTGTGTTCCTTGACGAATTAAGAGACAAGATGAAAATTATAGCGACCTCAGTATTTTTCGGTCGCTTTAAACCCTTAAAACAGAGAAATTAGTATAAAATCTCTTCTATAATTTTATAGTATTGTGACAGAATAACATGACTATGATAATTTAATTAAAATAGAAGGCTTTAAACTACACTAGTTGTTTTATATTACAACAGGTGCACTCCTAAATGAAGAGATAAGAAAGGTTACTTACTTCCGAAGATCACACAAGAGACAGCGAGAGCTAAATCTCTTTAATATTCAAGTCTTACATCGTTGAAGAAGAGATCTTTATTATTAAACTAGCTTCTGCCCGCGACTTCGTACGCGGATCCTGTTGCTTATGCCAGCGACGACGGGATCGTCAAAATCGAAGATCTGAAACGTCGAATTCTAAGAGCCTGGGGACGGGAAAACAACGGGATGAGCGAGACGATGCCAGACGTTCCAGATCTTTCATTTTTGTAAGTCAACAGGAAATGACCATCAGACTAAACAACTTTTGCTTAGACGTCATTCCTATATAATTATGTTATAGTGTAGCTGGGGTCTTGGAGTTCCACATCAGGTGTTCCAGATCTCAATTTTCATACCTACGTCAACAGAGGTTGCTCATCAGGCTCAACGACCCTTGCTAAGACGTCTTTACTGTATATGTTATAGTGTATCTAGGTTCTTGGAGTTCCACATCAGGTGTTCCAGATCTCAATTTTCATACGTCAACAGAGAGTGCTCATTAGGCTGGACAACTCTTGCTAAGACGTCATTCCTACATCTTATATATAAAATTTCCGTGTCACAATGTTAGTTACCGTACTCCTCTGAAACGGCTTGACCTATTTTTATGAAATTTGGTATGCATATTCAGTAGGTCTGAGAATCGGCTACTATCTATTTTTTAAAAATTTATATGGCAAAACAACGTTTGCGGGGTCAGCTAGTATATTATAAAGTAGCTGGGCTGTTGGAGTTCCACATCAGATGTACCAGATCATCAATTTTTTAAATACGACAACAGAGGTTGCTCATCAGGCTCAACAATTCTTGCTAAGACGTCTTTACTGTATATGTTATAGTGTATCTAGGCTCTTGGAGTTCCACATCAGGTGTTCCAGATTTCAATTTTCATACGTCAACAGAGAGTGCTCATTAGGCTGGACAACTCTTGTTAAGACTTCATTCCTATATATGTTATAAAGTAGCTGGGCTGTTGGAGTTCCACATCAGGTGTACCAGATCTTCAATTTTTATACGACAACAGAGGTTGCTCATCAGGCTCAACAACTCTTGCTAAGACGTCTTTACTGTATACCTATGTTATAGTGTAGCTAGGCACTTGGAGTTCCACATCAGGTGTTCCAGTTCTTTAATTTTTATACGTCAACAGAGAGTGCTAATCAGGCTGAACAACTCTTGTTAAGACGTCTTTACTGTATATGTTATAGTGTAGCTGGGCTCTTGAAGTTCCACATCTGGTGTTCCAGATCTTCAATTTTTATACGTTGATAGAGAGTACTCATCAGGCTGAATAACTCTTGCTAAGACGTCATTCACTCAAATGTTAAAGTGTAGCTGGGCTCTTGGAGTTCCACATCAGGTGTTCCAGATCTTCAAATTTTTATACAACAATAGAGAGTGCTTATCAGGCTGAACAACTCTTGCTAAGACGTCGTTCCTGTATATGTCATAGTGTAGCTGGGCTCTTGGTGTTCCACATCTGGTGTCCAGGATCTTCAAATTTATTCTCTCAGCAGAAAATGCTCATCACGTGGAACAATTTTTGCTATGGCACCATTTCTGTATCTCTTATAGTTAAGCAGGTCTGTTGCGGTTCTGCATCAGGTGTTCAAGTTTCCAAGATAAATTATAGCCTATATGTTAACCGGACTTAATACCTATACAACAAAAAAAAATCATTCAAATCCGTCCAGTAGTTCCGAAGATTAGCGTGCACAAACACACAGACAAACAGACAAACAGACAAACCGACAAACAGACAAACAGACAAAAAAAAATTTAACTACATTTTCGGGTTCGGCATCGATAAAATAACAACCCCTGCTACTTTTTTTTTGTATATTTCCATTGTACAGACACCACTTTTCTACAAATTTATTATAAGTATAGATCATAATTCGAAAGTTCTAGAGTTATGTTCGTCTAGGCAAAATAGGTAAGTACTCTTAAATTCGAACAAACCTTAATAACTTTTTTCTCAGTCAACTTTTTAAAGTTCCTTCAGATGTTCCAGATATGTTTAATACACTCGAGAGCAATGAATCCGGGTCACTTAAAGAATGTTAAAAATCTCGGAAACTAAAAATGATAGGTTAATGCAATAAATTGTATTTAATAGACAATGTAATAGTCCTTAAATGAAAGTAAAAAAAAATATGAGTCACCATACATTTTATTAACACAAAATTATATAAAGAAAAAAACTGTTGATCTCTCCTTAAAACAAAAATAGGAAACATGAAATTTTTGAACTTTATTCGATTTTCTTGAATTTTAATACTTCGTATTGCCTCCTCGTGCTTCGATTACTGCGTTTACGCGGTTTGGCATGCTGTACACCAAGTTCCTTATACGATTTTGGGGAATATTCTCCCATTCCTCTGTGAGAGCAATTTTGAGCTCACGAAGCGTGATTGGGGGAGGGTTTCGTTGTTTTACGCATCTGCCTAGCTCGTCCCAAGCATGCTCGATCGGGTTGATATCCGGGCTGTGCGCTGGCCATCTCTTGAAGGTAGTCATTCACAATCCTACCTGTATGAGGCCGGGCATTGTCATGCATAAATATAGCATCCTCACCTAAATTGACCATAAATGGACCAACGTGATCATTGAGGATTTCTTCCACATATCTTACGCTAGTTAAAGAGCCGTTTTCTATGATCACCAGCTCTGTGAGACTTTCAGAAGAAATTCCGGCCCACACAAGTACAGACCCACCACCGTAGGCTACTTTTTCTTCGATGCATGCTTGCTTGAATCTTTCCCCTGGTCTTCGATACACTCTGTGTCTTCCATCGTGCTTGTAGAGCATACATTTTGATTCGTCGGAGAACATAACTTTTGACCAATCTTCAATACTCCAATTTACGTGGCTCTGGGCATATCTTAGTCTTGAAATACGATGCCCACGCTCCAGTTTAGGGCCGTTTGCAGGTCTAAGGGGTTTTAAGTTAGATTCAGCAAGCCGACGTCTTACTGTCCATGCACTTGGGTTACTTCCTCCGAGGCGTCGAAACTGATTGGTGAGTTCAGTTCCTGCGAGAAAGCGATTTCGAAGCATGGTGTTCACCAAGTATCGGTCTTCTCGTGCTGTGGTACACCTGGTTCTGCCCGTTCCTGGTCTGCGTAGGTTAGAACCAGTTTCTTCGTAACGTCGGAGAACTCTTTGTACTGTTGACAGCGACACACCGACAGTCCTGGCTGTATCGCGCTGACTCCGGCCGGTTTCCAGCATTGTAAGTATTCTGGTGCATTCTTCAGGCGTAAGCGACATAATTTCAGCATGAATAATGAATATAGAGCACTATCAACATGGTTTATGTATAACCTGGGTCAATGAAGAAAGGATTCTAAAATGGCGGCGCTTATCGTGTCTTCTCGCTCGCACTTTAGTGCCGTCTATACTCACTCCCGCGTGTAGCGTAAGCAGAAAAAAAATAGTCTTGATGTGTCTTGACGCGCTCAGTGATATTTTTTAAGAATATTTTTTATAGTTTTCTGTTATTTATTCGTTATTACCTGTTGATTATTGTTGTTGAATTTTGTTTTATTGTTAGATTAAGTTTGAGAATTATTTTGATCCAGTCTTGTTTTTTTTATTTTCAATTTCAAAAAAACTTTAATTTGAAATCTTATATGCTGACTGTACTATCTGTCAACGCAAGTACAAGCCGCCATTTTAGAATCCTTTCTTCAATGCTCCGGCTTATACCCACATAAATGACAGATTACAAACAAAAGCAAAACCAAATGCTGTAATTTCGTAGTTCCATCTTCGAAAGTGGCCCTTTTTCAAATTTGATTTTTTTATGATATAACTTTACAATAACTAAGAAGTTTTAATACCTTCATTTAAGGAGTATTACATTGTCTATTAAATACAATTTATTGCATTAACCTAGCATTTTTAGTTTCCGAGATTTTTAGGATTCTTTAAGTGACCCGGATTCATTGCTCTCGAGTGTAGATTTACTTTTGATAGGAATTTGATGAAGTCATTAATATTTCAAGTTTATAAATCTATCTATACATAAATAAAATTGGAGTGTCTGTTTGTAATATTGAAATAATCGTTTTTTACTAAATAACATGTTTTACAATTTTTGTCTGTCTGTCTGTCTTTCTGTCTGTCTGTTTGTAATGGCTAATCTCTGAAATGGCCGTTTTTTACGGGACTTCTATTGGCAGGTAGCAGATGTAATAAGGAGTAACTTAGACTACTTATATTTTAGAAAAAAATCTTTGTTTAAAAAAAAACATTGTTGAGTTCCCATCAACGCGTTATATTTGGTGATTAGTAAAACAGTTCTAGTTTTTATACCCTCATTTTGTGCTAGGTATAGATTTTGTTGAAAATAAGCCAATTAGATAAATCATCAAATTCTACTTCTACAAAAAAATAAAAAATTGGCGTATTAGGAATTTACAGTATCGGAAAAAAAGGTTGTTTCAAATGTGTACTACTTACCACAAGGCTAATAAAAAGAACAATGGACAGCTTTCAAAGAAATGTATGTATCTTATCTGAACGAAAAGTAAACACATTTTTCTTCTTACTGCACGAGGTTTACGAGATAGCGTGATTATGCCAACAAAGCGCACGGATTTCTAAGCAATCCCTTATCTAGTAATCTTGCTGTAATATTTTACAGCACCAAAGCTGACGATTGAAATATATGCGAACGGTCTGTTAAGGCTCAGGCATTCATGAATCCATGCCTCTAGCTCCACTTATTTGCCATTCACCTTTGGTAAATCCATGATAATAATCTGCCCAAGACATTTACCCCTGAATAAATTGTGAACAAATCCGCAGACGCCTAGTCTAGTCGATCTCAATATTTTCAAGAGGACAAAACGTCGCATTTTTTATACTTGCTTTAATACCTGCATACTGATTTATTTATCCAACTATGAAAATGCACTTGTGCACGAAACTTGGTCTCGACACAGTATGCATTCAACGATCCAGCCTACACAGGGAGATATTAAAGTGAGGGGGTGGAATGGGAGCTTGCAATCTGAACACCCTCGCCGCCCCTCCCGGCGACTAATTTCCGACAGACTAGTATACTCCTTCGGTATATTCTGTTTTACACTATTTCATATTTTATTGGCTACGGAATAAGATATTAAGACAGCCACAACTGGCGTTAATACTCCCACTAACACTGCCAGGAGTAAAGTTGTGTACTATTTTTGTTTCTCCGCTCATACTGTTCTGCAATGTTTACATACCTGCAACAAAAAGAAAAATCCATTTAAAATTTCAATCAAATTATAATCACGCTCTTCTCCTAAATGGAAAACCAAATATATACCGACCGATCCCAATTTAAAACGGTAATAATTTTAGACCAAAAGCTGACGTTTTATCGCAATTTCATCGTCTTCACTTCGTACCAAGCGGCGATAAGTTCCTTTCCAACGGCCTTGCCTGTTTGACCTTTTTGTTTTAACTCACAATACCTATACACTGCACTACTGTTACCAATGAGTTCATTAAGCATTATCATTAGTTTGATGTGAATACTTCTCGATGTGATCTTTTAGCACGTTTTAACTTCTATGGATTGCTTAAGATATTCATCTAGTGTTGTAACTTACTAGTCTAGTCACAAACAAAGCATTATGAATAAGACGTACATAGTTGTTTTAAATATTCATATCATGACCCAAATTAAGCTTTCCTCTGGAGAAATAAAGTACAGTTTCGCAGAGCAGCCACAGCTTCCTAAGTAATAAATCCATTGGAACTAATATCGACACATAGATGCCAAGGCAGTGCTTGCCAATTCGTCCGCAGTATCTGGTTCCCAAGACAACAACTAGCTGGTATAATCGGCAAGTTATAACATTTCCTGACTATTGTTTGGAGTTTCGGCCTTTTGATTTGTGCAAAGAGCTTTTACAACAATTACAACAACGTGACGAATGAGTTTATCTGTGTCATCTGTCAGAGGTTCAAAATGTTATGACAATGAGTTATCAAAATGCTTATCCACAATTTCTGTGTGAAAAATTGTAGCTGGAATAGAAAGCAAATGTAGAACCGCGTCGCAAGTCGTTAACTTGAAAAAGGGTTACAATGGCTCACAACAAGAGGTCCTAGCAACACGTTATTACATGGTGCACTATTGCAATATTTGCAATGTTTTATGTGCTTGAACATTTTCTTGGACTGGCAACAGGAAATCCTTGCTTAACGCTTTTATGGAAATATTATTGTTATTTTGCTTGTGTCAATTGCTACCCGAGATTTGTTCTGTTATCAGAACTGTTATTGTGCTGAGCTTATCTGGCGCGCGCACAGTTAAACGCTCATCGTGTGTAGTTTTCATATTACATACTGCGAACATTGGTGTATTCTACATTTCTACTGACACAAATGTGTATGGTGAGTCGGTAAGATACTTATTTCATGTAGTAAATGCTGGGAACGTACAAAAGCACTTCTCTGAGGCATTGTGGGATTACTGATTAAACGAGACGCGAGTGAAGATTGTAAAAGAGTACTTTGTTTGCTAGCACCCTAATGTTAATTTTAAACGTTTAGGATTTCAAACAGTGCCAATGTGTTTACAGCACATTAAAGTGTCGCTTTTAAATGCCGTAACATTGTAACTACTGAATACTGTAAACCATTACCAAAGAGTTCTAAAGTATCTCGTTTATGTCAACTGTTTTCGAAAAACTTCTGGACAATTAACAAAAGCGCTGCTATCAATGTAACAAAATTCTCGTTTGTGTTTATGTTATCTTCTACATGATAAACCAAGATCATGAAGAAAATTAAAGTACTATTTGCAACACACAACCTCATGATCATCAAAGGTTTTATAGTACTACGTAATATTTAACTCTTTGCAAGAAGTCGTTTGTCGGCTCCGGCTTATAATAATTTAATCCTGTTTGCCTTTAATTTGGGTCATGCACGGGTATTGCAAGAGCCAAGAGTGGAATATTGTTTTTTCCAAACAAAATGACATATTTGTATGGGTTTTAAGACTTGACATTTCATAAAAAGGTAAATAAGTAATATTCTGAAAGCGTGGTAGTTTAATCTATCCTAGTATTATCAATTTATCATAGTATAGTATAATTATAATTACTATAGATCGGAATAGGTACAGCTGTTTTATGTACTTGCAATAGGTAAGAATAAAGAATAAACAGGATATTCCCCGAGTCCTCGCATTTGGAGTGAGACAACAAGTTTCTGTTGGTAAAGAATTGAATTCTAGTGGCGCAGAAAGAGACAAAAACAGGTGCTTAACTCTAGCAACAGAAACAGCCGGTTACTGTTTTTCTAGTATCAGTCGGAATCCCGTGGGATATCCATAATAACATCAATGTTTGCGGTCAATGAACCTAAATATCTGTACCTATTCCGATCTATGATAATCACGCATTCCAGCCAATCGTTGCGATAACTCGATAAATCTCTAGTTCAATTAACAGAGAGTTAGGCTTTCAGATTTTATTAAGGGTACTTAATTAAATGGGTAATCTACAGGGTAATTTACATAGAACTAACCCGATGGGTAAGAGACGATTACGAGATTAGTTCAGATGAATGAGCAGCAGCATCCATCCGTGTTAATGAATTAATACTGCATGCATGCGTGAACTAATATTACGTACAACGAAAGTGTAAGACGAACTAGCCAAAGAAAATGGACTGACTACGAGACGCACATCATCAGATGAAGAAAAATCGCAAACATAGCCAGGAAGATGAAAAGACAAATTCAACAAACTTTATTTAAATTCATCCTTTGTGTAGAAGTGATGTTGGCAGCCTTTACATTTAAAATAAAATAATCGAGTGGAATCTTCGACTAAAAACAAAAGTACCTAATAAGTTTAAGAGCTTTCAGGCTGAAGTACTTATTCGAAAATGCATGAACAAATTACACATTGGTACAGGTGCTCCTGATATTAGAATGTTTCTCGGGGTGTTTTGCGATGTAAAATTCGTAACTAAGCCATGTGTTAAAAATGAGAACATGAGCATATGTGAGTCACGTAGATACAAGCAGAAATGTGGGTACATAAAAGAGTGGGAGACGAAAATGTCATCAGTGTAGGAAACTTGTTACAATATTATGTGATAACACCAAGATAACACCCACTATTTTTTTTATATCCTGCCCTGTCCCACTTCCAGGGCCGCGCCGAGCCCTGGCAGCGCCTGTGTGCGAAATCCATGAAGCGCCTCTTTTTTTGGTCGCGTTTCAACATTTGTTTTTATTGAAACGTAATATTGTCTCCAGTTACCTATATTTTTTAATAGTAGCTAATATTGACCGCAGATACCCCCCTCCCCCACCCTTTATATTTTAATGTCACGGATTTCCGCAAAGTAAAGCCTGATTTTAGAACTTAATACATTCATTTAACTTTGCCCCACACTGTATCTTGGGTGCGTTTACAATCATTGAAATTTACACACACAGACATCCAGACCCGAATCAATTACTTGGGTCATCCTATATTTGTCCCGTGCGGGAATCGAACCCGTGATTCGCAGCGCAGCAACCGCTCGCTTGCTCAGCCAGTACGTCAACCCATGCATCGGCTGTATAAAATATTGCTAGTATAATCTTTATAAATGATAACAGCTGTATTGCTTTACGAGGTAATTTAAAACGTAGAAGGAACATTAGGGTTTTTGTAACATATTTTATATAATAGAAAAGTACATAAAACGTACATACCCCTGCTCAAAGCATTTTTTTATCAGTTTAAACACCTTCATCGGTTGTTTCGAAATACTTCTATGCACGGCTTCTATGATTGCTTAGTAGTAAACGGTAGAGCCGTGAAATATTTACTTATTTTAGAAGTGTTCATCACGTGTTTATCACGTTCTTCCTCTCGTCTTCTTTTGCTCAACACACAAACACACATAATTTCTTTTTTTTCTTGTTCAGTATCACTCATCGTGAAAACACTTTAAAATAATCCGTAACACACCAACTAAGTATTGTAATTAGTGTTAGAACTCAAACTTATTTTTAATATAATATAAAACACGGGACGTTCATTCAATAAGCACCTAGCACCCACTTTGCATAAAATATTTCTAATTGTTTATTAGGTACCACTGGTTAAAATCATGGACTCGCCGCCGCTGTCTCCTTATCGCATCACGTTGCGTTAATATAAACTCGTGCTCCACAGCTCGTCTTTGTAATACAATAGTCAGATATTGTATTGACTGCGGCCTGTGCTGCGGCGCTTCTTTTGATTTTAAAACGCAGACGCAGCGCTTGAAGTTTGTATGTGTAAACTCATACCCGAAATATAAACAGTGGGTCAAATCAAATAGTGCTTATGTCTTGGGAGACTTGTATCTACCTACTTATCGATACTGAGGTATAATGTATGTTGTTATGTGAAAAAATAATTTCATTAATTGGCTTTCGCATTTCTTCCAGCGGCGGCGCCTCTATAGTCCTGGCGCCTGTGTGCACCGCACACATTGCACACAGGGGCGGCGCGGCCCTGCCCACTTCTCGATGGTGTGCCTCATCACTACTATTCACAAGGAAACCACCCAAAGCGTCCCGCCATCTTCTCCTAAATTATTTTTGAAAAATTCTTCTACAAATAAGTCATTTAGTAATTTGTTACTTTGGCAGCAACCTAACCTAACCTTTTTTTCACCAATGTTCTTTGGTTGGCAAATATTAAAATTTGTGTAACATTTAGATTTGATTTTATTATTTAACTTTTTTTTGTCTAATACTCTGCTAGTGCGTGTTTAAATGGAATGCTAGTAAAGTATGACCACATCTGGGTAATAAGTCTACTTATGTATTGTTAGCTGTAAGCCACCCAAATACAATAAAATAAAATAAACTTAATATTATCCTACTTCTTACTCTACAAATATTATAAATATGAAAGTGTGTGATTTTTTTTTTATCGTGATAAAATCATCAAGAGTCCCCCCATACCGGGCAGGGCGGGAGGGACTGTCAGACTTGTACTGACTAAAATCCACGGTGTCCTTTAATAGCCCTTACGTTCCGGGGTCACGGTAATGAGATAAGTCCCCCGGGCATGGTCCATGGTCGGGCAGCGAGTTGAAGTGTGTGAAGATGGATATGTTTTGGATGTTTGTGACTCTTCGCAAAAACTACTAAACGACTTTGGATCAGGTACAAAGATGGTTTATAACCTGAATTAACACATGTTAGGATGTAGGAGTTTCTATCCCGATTTATTTTATGTTCACGTAGTATTATTCTCAAATTGTAGCGAGTGCAAGCACTGGCAACAGCTAGATTTTTTTTTACAACAAAAAAAAGCATCTAACATTTTGACGAGAGTTTCTACAGATTTCGCTCCCAAGCGCCTTGTTGAGTATGTTGTTTCATTATTACGGAATTGTTATACAAATGATAGAATTCTAACAGGACCAGCCCCTCAGTTTTCATTTTCAATAACCACATCTTTTGATTTCGAGATACAATAATTTCGCAAAGGTATCTTCGTTGCTATTGAACCCAAAAATTGAGTGAGTCTTTAGCGAGCTTTTTGCTGAGTAACAGCGACCATTGTTCCAATAGTGTGGAGAAAAAACATTATTTACTTAAAAATAAGTAAGTTTCCACCTTTAAAGGGCAATTTATATATCTCGGTGAGGCGGTGCGTGGGTGTTCCAAAGGTTATCTATTCACCAGAGAGGGAGAGAGTTGTCCACAATCAAGTACACTTCTCTAGTTGGACATTTTATAACTTCATGTTTTAGTCTCGTCTGCGTTTCAAATTATACTTACTTATAGACTTCTTTGAAAGATGAAATTAAGTGAAATGGTGTAATGAATAGCATTAACTATTTCTTGCGTTTGCTTAGTAAAAGTAGTACAGATATATTATTCTTGGAATAAAAGTAGGCTATCGCTGTGTCCTTGATCCATATTCTTCATGTTAACTTTTTATTACATTTCTGTACTAGTCATTTCAGTGAACCTTATTCTTCTTTGTTGACTGTAGCTGTAACTTCTAGAATTCAATTTATTTTAGCCACAACTAGTTCCCTTGGTCTCTCAGGAACTTTATTTATGAAATAGCCCAAAGTTTCACGTCTTGTAACTGTGGGGCAGTTCATGACAGTCAGGATAACAGGATGCTCACTGTCTGCTCGCTTTAAGTAATTACTTAACTCGGTTACACTTTGTATGTAGATCAGAACATTTTAAATAACGGAAGCTACGTTTTCCATAACAAAACATTCATAATATTTATCCAACTTCGGTAAAAAAATCCTAATGCATCCGAAATGTACCAGAATACGTTTGAGCCAGAGTGACTTGAATAAAAATGAGGTCAAATTGGATCAGAGTAGATAAAATCTATGGAAGCCGTATATGTGGGTCCATGGGACTTTGTTTTTGTCGCTCGATGGTAAAAAAATATCTGCATAAGGTATGAGCTGCCGAGCTGGGTAGGGGTACCATCTGCATGATTGAATCGTGATAATAACTAAAAATTAAAATGTAGTTAGCTTTACGCAACTTCCACTAATAACAACGTCAAGCTAACTAACATCCAGGTAGTGATTAAGTCATAATTTCTCAGCTTATTATTAAGTGTCAAGTATTTATTTCATTATCTATGCTTATCGCAAACAATCACACCTTCTGACTGATCTCACGTAAGGTAAGAACAAGATGAGTCGTAACTTCTCCCTGTTTAATCAAATTACTTGTTGTTCATCCATCAATCTTCACCTCACGCACACAAACAGATCAGAATCAAACGAACAATGTTATCTGGAAGCGCCATCGACGTCATCTAATTAGAAGACAGTCGGCCATTCCACCTATGATGCGAGCCTAAAATAATAGTGCACTAAAATGTCTGTCAGTCTGCGAATCCAAAGTCAAGGCAACAAAAAAATAATCACCGATTCCAAAGTATGGCAGAAATTTGTGCCGACACGCACGCCCAAGTGAGCGGCCCCTTTATTTGACAGCAAATTAATAATCACACGGGAGACCGGAACGCCTTAACTGACACCCGCAACGATTCAACATCGACTTTATAATGTAAGCAATAAAGTCTAAGGTAAACATTTGACATCAAATAAATGTTCTTATGCAATTTCAATCCTTACGGTGTGAGACATTAAAGCTTAAATCGAGCACCGGAACGAAGTTAATAGGATGTAATTTATCCGGGTTGAAGCGCGTGGTTGCCGCTCCGGGTGCGGTGCGAGGGAGACGGGCGGCCGGCCGATCGCGGAGCCCGACGAAGACGGAGATGTTTTTGTTGTTGCGCGCAGTAGTCATTAGTCGCCGGGCAGGCAGCTCGCGGCCGCGCCGCCGTCGCCGTATTGTGGAAACGAGGTGCGAGCACTAAACGTCGTAAGCGGCATTCTCATTAATTTTCAGGAAGACGTGAAATTCCCTCTCATTGCTCTCGCCCTTCGTTAAATAGCTTCCAGCCTGTTTCACGCTTTCGAACGCTGCACGTCCGATTCAATGATACTTAATTCGACGTTTCACGATTAATTATTTATTACACCGATTTCCGGAGCTTCTGTTATACCTAATTAATTTACTAAAACAACAATTCAAACAAACCTTGAATACTTAGTAAATAATAATAGTTGATCTTTATCAGGAAGAACCGAACTACACGGCAAAATTAATTTATACACACCGTCGCTCTTAATGAGATGATAATATAATTTCAAACACTAAACAAAAAAGAAAACACAGGCAAAAAGCTGTTCAACGATCTTACACAACCTGCACAATTTAAAAAAGCGTATGAATATTCATAAAGTGTCTCTAATAGCGTACTAAATATTAACGTCAACGCGACAAAAAAAGTTTTGAGGGCACAGGCGATAACCCAAGCGCGGTTTTTGTTGCGGGACTGAGGTCACTGGAAGATTTACATTCAGCCAATAGACTGCCGCTCACAATTAATTTATGTTATAACTGATGAGCTGTGACACAGATGTATGTTACTTATGTATCTGTTAATCTACACCGTGTCTGCTACACACCTAATATGAATGCAAAGTAGCTAGTTGAGGACTCGATGTTATTGCAGAATAATAATTGATTATATTATGGTGACATAACAACAGTAATGATACGTATTCATTTTCAAGAGATACCTTCAATATTTTCCACTGGTCGTGTTAATAATGCATGATTGCAGTGAATCACCTTCATTACGAGTATACAAATAGCTTCCTACCATATCTACCAAAAAAGATATTTGTTCATAATTCCAATCACATAGTTCCACTACAACTCATTTCGGTTTATCGGAAACAATGGCATAACCTTGCAGCCTCGGTTCATCTGTCCATCCATTCGTCCGTGACAACTGTTGCTGAGGGTCTACGCTTATCACCATACTTATCTATCTACCTCACACTAGCTTCCCATAAAAGCATTCCAAACGTCGTCAAAATCACCAATCCAATATTGACAGGTTTTCTACTACTGTAACTTCTATTAAAATTCAGACCGAATTTTCAAAGATTCAATATTTAGAGATTAAACGAACTTACCTGTAAGTGAAGTTCTATCTTAATTATATGAAGGATCCATCCGAAGAGATTAGCATTAACACATGTAGTATCGCCTACTAGTACATGCCATTCCACACTATTTTGAGAGTATTTCATTAGTTTTTTTTTTTTTTTTTGCTGTGGGTAGTTTAGTCTACTTGGATACTGCGCTCGCAATTCGTGTCATTTAGTTTAGAGTCTAACCCGATATTAACTTCATATTTTACGATTGATAGGGGTACACCGAACTCGTTCGGTCTCTACCGGGTGGGAGGGTTGCTAATCTCTTCGGATGGATCCTTCATATAATTAAGATAGAACTTCACTTACAGGTAAGTTCGTTTAATCTCTAATTATATTTGCGGATCCATCCTCGAGATTAGCATTAACACATGTAGATTTTTAGAGATATGAATCGTAAAATATAGTTGGATGAAATACAAGGCTTGAGAATTATGAATAAGGTCAATAATTTTCAGGTAACTGTTTCTGTAGCTTGTGCTGTGCAATGGCAAATTTCGAAACGTTTTATCAAAAAACGGAATAACTAGCATAGGTTGAAATTATCCAATTTTAGGACTGTTTATAGGAACGGAACGGGAATTTTAATTTTAAAAATGAAAGGTCCCATACCCTTCATTATTAGACATTTTAATTTATTATAAAGTTTGTTTGCACCCTATGTACAGTGACTGTACGGAGAGCTGGGTAGCATCTTTTTTTTTTTTTTTTTTTATATATATATATACAATATATCTTATTAGTATTATTATCTTTAAATCATAAATGTTCCTCTGGGTATCATTTATCAAGATTAAGTACCAGAAACATCTCGGGGCTGTTCACAGACAGAGAGGGTTCGGAACCAAAAACCTCTTAAAGAATCTTTTAATATTTTTATTCCTGGGAATGTTTTCTTTAGTAATTAAACTTACGAGCAGATCGGTTTGAATTTAAGGTTCCTTATTGGCACTATTATTATACATTCATGTAAAGAATTTCATAATATTTGGAATTGATGCCTAAAACATGTTATAAAAAAAAAAATAATAAATGAACCACCCTTTATCGCATCGTTTTATAGATGACGGTGGGGTACCTCTTTTTGTTATCCCTCGCGGATGAGTTCCCTGCCGCTGGAGTAATGGTGTTGCACATGTGGCGCCGACTGAAATCATTAGATAAAAAATAAATTTTTAGTTACCCGATATCACGATTTTTAGACACCACAAATCCTTTAAATAACCACGGCCATGTTGACCAGTGTGGGTCAACCATTAAACCCTTGGCATTTTCAGACTATTTTTATATCATAGTAAAGAATTAAATGCATATAAATTAAACTCAGAACAAGAAATTGTAAACCATTTACAGCATTCGGATTTGTATGCCAGGACATTTAATATTATTTAATCGGCTAGCGAATAAATCTATGTTTGGGGGACTATAAAGACACTTGTACTCCACATTTGAATGGATACATCAAACTCCTGATATGCTTTAAAGTTCTCAGAAGAATGAATAAATAAAGCGAAAATCATATAGGTTACCATTGCTGTCTGATTGCAATCTGATGAATTATCTTAGAAAATATTTTAAGGCTTATGTAAGCAGCCATAATTTTTAGATACCTATAATCGATAGCTCTCTCATCACCACACACAATTCCCCCCCCCCGTTGTTGAGATTCAAGATCATACTTATCTCCTTTAATTTTACAGACAGAATGCTTGTTAGCTTGACTCCACTATTCAGTCTAATTTTAATAATTTGGTTATCATAATGATAATTTTTATTTGTGTTTTTAAAAATTCTCGGTATATTAAATCTTCAAGTTTTGTATACTCGTACAGCCTGTTATACTTATGTACTTCGCAGCTGGGCAGGTAAGTACTAAGATATCAGTAAAACTTGCCTAAGTTTTTTAACTGCATTGAATAAGATTTCTCTCTTTGTGATTTTAAAAAAAAATTTTGTTTCTTTTATTTTTGGTAGCGTGACCTGAAACTTTCTCGTATCAAAAGCATATCCTAATTATTTGAATAAAAAGAGGAAAGGATTGGAATGACCTTTTTCCCTAAGTATGTTAAAACCAAGGCTCGTGGGGAGATCTTTAGTTTCTTGCAGATTTTTATGACCACTTGACCTCATCCATAAAGCAAATGACGTCTAAATATTCCTTGTAAATATAAGTGTTCACCTTAATATTTTCATGACTGGCTTCATTACCTTTGTGAATACAAAACGGAGCAGTATTGTGGGCGAAAGGTAAAGTATTAAATTCAAAAATAGAATGCTCAAATGGAACCGGAGATATTTTCTATCCTGTATAACAATGTTATCCTTTATGTCAAAAGGACATAACTCTTGATATCAGTTTTAGTACTGTTTTTGAGTCTTCCAATTTATAGATGGTGGTTACTATCAATAAGTCTATTCACAGGTTTTTATTTCTATATTTATTTGTTTATATAATATTATAAACCTGAAGAGTTTATTTGGTTGGACGTGTCAATCTCAGGGAAATATGGGTTCGAATTGTAAAACTTTTTCCGTGTTAAATAAAAATAGACTATATCTATTTATCTAAGAAGACTATTATGCTAATATCATGCTAACTTGTAGCATGTATTGTCTTGACCAATAGTAACAATGGGGTTGAAACCACGGGAAACCGCTTATTTAAGTTAAGACGCATCTAGCGCTTGTACTTTAGTATTAAAAAATATTTTTGGTAATTATTGGCCAGGCTCAGCTTTACATATCCATGAAGTAGCTCCTAACAATAACCATTTATCGATGGCTTCATTGAAATGAGCTCTTTTTGAAAAGAATTATTCCCGAATACTCGCAAGTATTGCGTGAATTTATATGTCCGACAGAAAAAGACGGAATTTTATAACTCTTTTTATGTACTTATATGAAAGGATCTTTGGATCCTGCTTGATCATCAAGCATTCTTATAGAAGCAAGACAATCTAACAGCAGGCTTTCACCTGGTTCACCTGGTCTGAAGTTTCACCGCTGCTGTTGATGCTGAGGCTGCTTGGAGGAGCTGGCTAGCTGATTGGCAGTCGATGTCCACAAGCTGTTTTATCCTTTGTTCAGGTCAAAACCTGCACTGTGCGCTTGGATTGTTTTGTATATATTGTTTTATTGCGTAAGCGTAATCAACAGTATGAAGACAGCTGCTTTTATTTCCACCTTTTAAAGGATTGGACCTGGTTCCTGGTCCACCTCAGGCTGCTGAAGTCTACATCTGTTTGTAGATCAGGAGAATTGGTTGATATTGGTCTGACGTAACAATTTCATTGTTGAATTTTTTATTATATTCTCCATGTAAGAAAGGAGACAAAGTCCACTGAGGCCTGACCATTCGAGTCAATATTTGATTGTAAGAGACAGTCCCCAGTTTAATAACACGTACTGTCCGCAAACAATTTTACCAAGCACCATGCAACAGACCGAATGTACTGTTCGTTGGGCTGGAAAGTGACTACGATAGATTTTTGAGGCTGATTTGTAAAAAGAGGACATAACGTCCCCTGTAGCCTTGCAAGTCAATATTATATTGTAAGAGACAGTCCCAAGTTGTAATAACAAGTACTGCCCGCAAACAATATTGTAAGAGACAGTCCCAAGTTGTAATAACAAGTACTGCCCGCAAACAATTTTACCAAGCACCATGCAACAGTCCCAATGTACTGTTCGTTGGGCTGGAAAGTGACTACGATAGATTTTTGATTGTAAGAGACAGTCCCCAGTTTAATAACACGTACTGTCCGCAAACAATTTTACCAAGCACCATGCAACAGACCGAATGTACTGTTCGTTGGGCTGGAAAGTGACTACGATAGATTTTTGAGGCTGATTTGTAAAAAGAGGACATAACGTCCCCTGTAGCCTTGCAAGTCATTATTATATTGTAAGAGACAGTCCCAAGTTGTAATAACAAGTACTGCCCGCAAACAATATTGTAAGAGACAGTCCCAAGTTGTAATAACAAGTACTGCCCGCAAACAACTTTACCAAGCGCCATGCAACAGTCCCAATGTACTGCTCGTTGGGCTGGAAAATGACTGCATTATATTTTTAAAGCAGATATAGATCTGACATGGCCCTTTTATTGTGTGAAGGGACTAGGGAGACATGAGGTCTCCTGTAGCGTAGCCTTGCAATACGAGTCGATTTTTGATTGTAAGAGACAGTCCCAAGTTGTGATAACAAGTACTGTCTGCAAACACATTTATCAAATAAAATTTTATAAATAAATAAATCAAGCTCCATACAACAGTCCCAATGTTGCTCGGTGGTGTATTTTAACCATAAAATGTTTAGAATAGATCATTCGACTATTAAATTCTATATTCACTTGTGGGTTACATAATTACAGTCTAAAAGACTGAAAACTAAATACTTGTAGTTGACAAAATAAAAGAACGGAACAGTCTCAATGCGAGCAGATACCGTCCGCAGACTAGTATTTCCTAATTAGGAATAACAACATCATAAAAGTATGAAATTCTGAATTATTTTTTATAATTGAAACACTTGGCCAACATTGGTATAAAACCATTATGTGGGTAAGCAATAATGTAAATATATTATTTTGCATGCTTTAAGCGGGCAAAAAATGGTTTGTGTTTAAATTACCAGCTGTAAGGTAGGTAGATACAATTATCATAGACAAATACATTATTTTTAGATTATTCTGGCCCTTATTAGTGTCCGTAGCACTAATTTCTTGAGCAAAAGTAAAACCACAGGTATATGATATTCTTAATTATGTATTTTAGGACTAAACGTGACGGATATTATGTCGTCCGTTTTCATATTAATGGATCTAACAGATCATTACGCAGTCTAATTAATTTAAAATTTATTGCGTAATTAGGTAGGTACACTCAGATTATAGGATGGAAAAAAGAAAACATACCTTGTGATGGTGAACGGGCAGCACAAACCTGTAGACGATAACTCGTAGTCTTCATCACGCGATCGACGCCGCCTGTTCTTCTAATTTTTCGTTACACGATCACACTTTTCTTCTATGCATTATTTTAATTTAAACAATAACACTACACTTTTTAAAATAACTTTTTTCTAACGAGCGCGTGTGGAACGGCGGAGCACTAAAACGCGAATGACACGAATTGCGAGCGCAGTATCCAAGTAGACTAAACTACCCACAGCAAAAAAAAAAAAAAAAACTAATGAAATACTCTCAAAATAGTGTGGAATGGCATGTACTAGTAGGCGATACTACATGTGTTAATGCTAATCTCGAGGATGGATCCGCAAATATAATTAGTTGTTGAAAAAGTTATTCGCCAGCTTTTGTCCGAATCATCTTCGGCTGCTGCGGCAATTATAATAGCAATTGCTGTTAGAGATTCTTG
The DNA here is from genome assembly GCA_954870645.1 of Agrotis clavis. Classification (NCBI taxonomy): domain Eukaryota; kingdom Metazoa; phylum Arthropoda; class Insecta; order Lepidoptera; family Noctuidae; genus Agrotis; species Agrotis clavis. The sequence goes on from OX940925.1 coordinate 10,715,743, forward strand.
AAAGGCCAAATTAATAAAACTATTCTGAATGTGACGTTCAAGCATAATCGAGGGGTCTGCGGTTGGTCTGGGTAAATCCAGCTTTAGTAATATCTTCACGTCATCGTCGGTCAAACGTAATATAATTTGAAGTCGCAATACAAGTATTTATTCTACTATACCGAAATTAATGACCGTGCAAAGAGATCATCGACCTTAAACAGTCACCTTCAATTTCAAAGAAAATAGGTATTTTAGACTGAAAACGTGTACTAGATATTGACCTAACTATCTAGACAATTTCCAATGATAACACTTGAATGTTTATCTAGCAATATCATATCGTAAAATGCTAAGACCTCGGTCTTTCCTCTCCAGTAAATCATCAAGATAATCGCCGCAAACAACAAACCAACAATTTGTTTAGTCAGCGTCAACAAACACACGTGGTGATCTCGTTCGTAACTCTGCATGAACCCGGGATGGTCCATTCCACTTCCGACAACCGAGGTCCTGCGCCCACGTCTTGGGACGACGCCAGTGTGAGATATTAAGATACACACGTCGAGTCACACAGAAATAAGGTTTAAATGCCACTTTAAAGCAGGAAATGTATTCAAATGCAAGCGATATCCTGTCACACCCGCTTTGCACCTAATGACATTAGTCTCTCGAAATCACTTGCATACTATCTGAAAGCTGCAATTTTATCATTATCACATTTCGCTTGTGCAATCTCATAGATAAACAGGTAAACGGAGGAGGAAGATAACATCAATCTACATGACATTCAGAAGATGCAGCATACAACGCGTGCCAACCATGACATTCAAAGACTACTTAAACACTTAAGGAGAATTTTCAACCTTTCGCCCACTTACTCTTACTAACATTACTGAAAACCTTTCTTCTTAATTTGTATAAAAGCGGACTAAGCACTGTAGTACAAGTACTCTTTAAAGTGAATCAAAAGTTTTATATTAAAATGCAGCAGTAAAGCCGTCGTCACACGAGGCAGTCACGTTTACATTTCGCATTCACAATGGCGCGCTGGGCGGGATGCACCCAGCCACTTCCGACAACGGGGGCCAGCCCACGCACTGCCTGATACCCAACGCTGTTCCATTCAGAAAATAACATCACAACTACTCTAAAAACATCCAATAAAAACTAGGTCAAAGATTTATGCCGGAACACTACGGACTTAAGTTTTCCAATGGCTTTCTTTGGAATGCAATCTGACTTTAATGCGGATCTGAAGATCGAAGAAAAGTTGTCGCTTCATGCAAACTTAAAGCGTCTATAGGGAAAGGTAATTAATCATAATGGTGGTCGACTAGCCGCAATGACTTAGCAATAGGTCAGGCTTAGTTAAAGCTTTTGAATAGTCGCAACGCAACCTTTTATACCACAATGTAGCTGAAACGTGATTCCAAAACCACAATTATCTGTTTCGAGGACATATGGCCTGTATTCGCGAAGTGGTCTGAAGTATAGGGACGCATGACCCCTTTGATGATTTCTATTTCTCTCCTTCTAACAGTTATCGGCGGCGTTTCTAGAACATCTTCAATATACTCTAATTTATATTTTTTTCGTTTAATGGAACATCTAATTCTTTACATAATATTGTTATTCCTTCAGGCATCTTCATAAGCCTTTATCTTGACAAAAACACATTAAATATTTGTGTTAGATATTAATAGGGCGGTACCAAGTCTCTTCCCGTGGGAGTTGTAATAGGCGATTCAGGAATTATATCAGGTGTATGAATAGCAGCATCCACCTACACGAACTTGAAGGTTAAAGTGTTAAAGGTAGTAAATAACAGAGGTAAATGACACTCGTCACTCGCCTAATGTAGACCAAAAATAGGCACCAGCTAACACAAAACTTTTAAGACAGTTTTTTATTGCAAAATGGACCACAGAGCAACAACAGTTACACTTAATATTAAGATTAATAGGTAGTTTTTAAAAACAATAAAATAAAACAACGATAACCTAAACGTATACAGTTTCGCTGCTTTAGAATAAATTAACACTGTTTTGGATTACGCAAGTACATACAACAATAGGGTAATTATTTAGTTATTATATATGGGAAATGATTGGTTTCACTTATGGCTTACTCTTTGTTACTGGCTAATGCTTTTGTTCCAAGTTTTATGTAACTGTTAGCAACTAGCAATAACGAAGTTGAGAGAACTTGAAGTTTTAACGTCTTTCATGAAGTATCAAGGTAACCAACTTTTAGTCTTCAGAAGAGGTTTAAAACCACTATTGTATAATTTTGTAGAGCTCAACTTAGAACTAATACTTCTTCTGACTTGGTCTTGTCTAATAAATTTTACTCTAACAAAGCATAATTTATTTATAGAACGCGTTTCATAGCCTACAATATTATCATCTATCCAGACAGATAATTTCCATTTGGAGAAATCCAGCGGCCAGATCCAAATCAGTAAACACGAAATATAAAGATAATGGGGTCAATATGTGTGAAAATTTTCCCATGGGTATGGAACCCTTGGCGATAATAATGCGGGTCATACAACAATCCACTCGTAATCGTTCGTATTATAAGCTTTCTTTTATAACTATTGCCTAATGCAGCAGGGACTGTGACCGACTTTGACGTAAGCAATAATGCCCATAGAATGATGGTAATATGATATACAGAACCGGTGTAATGACATCATGCGATAAACAATAGCTACTAAGTATACTGGATATTATTACCAATGCTACGGAACTCCATAGAAGAATTATGAACAAAACAGTACCTAGTCCGGACATAATGGGTTCGTCTAAGTGATTCTTTTGTGGGTAATGTAGGAGTTCTAGCCAGTAATTGGTAGCGTGGCACGTACTTATAAAGTCCCCGTGGGAAAATCTCCAGCGATACTGAAAAGCATGGGAAATTTATCGAGTTAGACTGCGGAACATACAAATCGATAAATCCAATGACTAAGAATATTGTCCAAGCCATGAATATTTGTAAAGTTTTAAATGTAGCCGTTCTTGAAGGTATAATTTTAAAACTGAGCATCTAGTTTACTCTTAAATTGAATATAGGCCAGTACGAAACCCTTTCTCGATAATTACTGCCGCTATTAAAAGACTAGCTCAGTTTAAGAGGTCCTAATCCGAGAATAATCTCATCAATCAAACACAAATTCTTTATCAAAAAGGCAATTTGAAGAACAAAGGGGCTAGAATATAACCTGCCAAGTTTGTCAAGATCTTAGAAGCAGAGAAAATAACTACGTTGTAACTGCTTTACGCCGCTTTACGGTTAAAACTCCTTAGCAGTTTAAGGATGCAGAATTTATGGTTTGTTTGGCAGCATACGATATAGGAGGAATCAAAATTAAAAGTCGCAATGTCTAAAGTTCAACACAGAAGAAGAGACCCTTTTCACCGTATGCATTCAGAAGTTTTTCATCAAAATAATACTTCGCAAGGTATGAAAATATGTAAAAGTATTTAATAAGGATAATTTAATTAACTGTCGTAATGTGTGATCCTATAATAAACGAGTCATTTACGACCATAGCAAATATGATCAGGCTTCGTCATAAAAGGCGATGTGAGTGAACGAACGTATTAAATTCTTACAGTGACCAGTAATGTCTGCACAATAAGGTGCTAATTCGGAAGTGGCAAATTAACTTTTAAACACAGTTCATTAACATGGGTCTGGAAGCAAGGTCATTCAGTACGAATATGCGAAGTTATTTCATGACGAAATCACGTGCACAATTTGCAAATTGTCAATCTTCCCTAAAAGTATTGCTAAGTTTGTGAATACGAGTATACGAGTAGTCAAAATAAATTCATTTGTGAATATAGTGTTTTTGTTTCAAGTTGCCGACTACGAATTTTGGTCAGTTTCTAGAATGAATTTTGTGTTTGATTAACGGTAAGTTTAGCGCCAAAGCTTGCTACACTGCAAATATTTGTAGCTCGAACATTGACATAAGTGGTACCAATTGAAGCAGCGTAAAGTGTTTAACGTATTCAAGTGTATTATTATGTTTGGCAACTCTCCAAGTTTAATTTTAGCCATTATTCCATTTAAAATTAATGGTAGAATAACATTGGAGTTTGTGTTTAAAGTTTCCAATACATGTTAGGCTCGGACGTTGAAGTTTCTCATTAAATTGTCGAAGGGTATGAGAAGACCATCTGTTGTGTCGTTGACGTGACTTTTACAGTATGAGGGATAACGTCAGGTGGCTATGCATCGTGTAACTATAACCACCCAAATACGGCCTAAGTTAACACGCAACCTTGAACGCTTCACTTGATATCGAAGCTAAACTGAATCGCTTATTACGAAAGAAACTCATAAACACCGCTATGTGGTAAAGTATGGCAAGTTACACTAATTAATAGAACACAAAAGTGTATTGCGTTACTGCGATAACAATAAATAAATGGGTCGATATAACAACTGTTTATATGCGCTAATCTACATACGTACAAGCGTACGTAGCGTATGGAAGATCATAATTTGAAATAGCAACACATGATATGATAAGATACAGCTATAATATTGGATGAAGGCTAGTAGAATGTTTTGTATTTGCAATTTTTATTATATCTCTTTGATAACGTGTCTGTCGTCTTGCTATCGACCTAGTGACAAACGAGTTTTGGTGCAAATTAGTGTAGCACGGATGGAGAATCTGCACAAGGTCAATTGAATACGTAATTATCAAGTTTTATGATAATTACTTTAATTCTGCACGACCTCCGCTGAACCGTGAGCATTGTCTGGAAAATGTGTTCACGCTTTTTGACGGCTTTGGAAAGATGATATTAATTGAATGTGGGTGTGACGTAACAAAGCTAATCTGATTGTGACAATTATTCGGTTTCACTCGCTGCTCGGCTTTTGTTGATCGTAGCGTTACATATCTTATAGGTTGCCTCGATATAAATGGACTATCCAACACAAAAACATTTTTTTTGAAGTGAAAACTTCTTTAGCGGCGTTGTACACTTTTTCTGTAATGGGTAAAAAATTTAAAACTCGCGTCAGGGTCACGTGACCGTCAGGGTCACGTGACCGTCAGGGTCACGTGACCCTGATCGAAAATGAGTAAGACGTCATTCAAATTAAAAATAAAACATAGTAACAAAAAAGTTTTCACTTCTACCGGCACTCCTGGAGTGCAACCTTTTTTTTTTATTTGAACCAGGATATTAGCGCGTTCAACCAAACAAAGAGACAAGAGTAGATTAGTACAAAAATAAATTCTCCTTTTAGCTTGAGTAGAAATGATTGAGCAGAGTTGTCTCGTATTTAGGCCAACAATTGGTAGAGCCATAATGTATATCTCCTCTCCAACACACAACAGCTTCGCCTTCTAGTTCCTGAACATCTCTCCGCTTTGAGGCACTTGCGCTGGCGCAGTGGCTGAGCAATTGACTTCTGCGTTACGGGTTCAATTCCCGCGTGGAGCAAATATTTGTATGATGTAAAAGTTGTTGTTTCGAATCTGGGTGCTTGTGTATATTAGTTAAAATGTTTGTAAACGCACCCACGACCAAAATAAATTCCTAGTGCTGGTAAGCTTTTGTATAAATAAAAGTTACAATTTAAATGTAAAGAAAGGAACTGTATGACTAATGGTGTGATACCTCACTATTTTCGAGATTATCTAGAAATAAACAATTAAAATACGCATAAAAAAAACACTCGAATTTTGAACTTGTTTCCTTTAAAATAGCTCTCCTAAATTCTTTTGAAAGGTATCATGTTAATTCAAATAAATGAAGGGAAATACCCATACCTATAGGTTTTTCAATTTTCTATTGAAAAGGTTTGACGTCAACAGGAACGTTTCATCGATAAATATGGTGAATGGGGAAATGTCAGTATTTTACACACGTCATCGACCATAATTATCAATTGCCTTAAAAATATAATTTTATATGAGTAGGTATTATATAAAATATAATTTGTGAAAAACCGCAAAAGACGCACGAAATACTAATGAAAACATTGCCAACCTCAAAAATATGTTTACATTCTTACTTAAATTTAATTTAATCCTCAGAAATGTTTGTTTTGAGAGACCACAATACAGTATCAATTTGTAAGCATTGGCCTACCTACTCTTTTTTAATTTTTTATAAGATAATATAAAAAATAATTTAATAAGTTAAAAGTTCAAAATTATTTATTAAGTAAGCAATAAGCATTTATACTCTTTTTTTTATATGATTGTGTAGAATATTTATATGAGCAATACACATTTTTTTTCCTTTATTAAAATCTTTTGGAGGCTGATTGTACCTACTACGTAGATACAGTAGGTCGGTCAAATCATCGATGCATGTAGGTGACGGTACTTATTCATCCAAGTCAATTTTATTCATTGAGGTTACGCAAGGTAAGTAGGTTAAAAATAATGCATATAGTATGTTATCTCTTCGTATTAAAAAAGAATCATATAAAAAGCGTTTTCCATCATGAAACTGTTTTTTTTTTGTGTCAGCTGTTTGATTTAGTCTGTCCAGAAAAAAACACTCGGGGACTGCCGCGGTAAAGCTATTGCATAGCATTTTGTATCAACTTATGCAATTATAATTTTATTTATTTATTTTATTCATGCAGTATTGCTTTTTCTTTGATATTAATTCAAGTTACATTTTTAAATATTTCTTAAAAAAATAATAATTATTATTATTATGGTTTTATTATTTTATTATTATTTCTTTATTTTTCTTTAAACTTATAAATTACATTTTTAAATATTTTTACAAAAAAGAAATAAAAAACATTTAAAAATATAAAAAATAGCAGTCCACCAGTACCGGGAACAGGGTCCGGGCCACCGGTGGTCAGGGCTCTTGAGAGAGGAACCTCCTAACAATACGCGCCGTGTCCAAGAGTACTGCCTTCTGAATCAAGCGCTTGATCCAGCCACCCAGCGAGAGCCTCCTCAGGTGTTGGTCGAGGCTCTTGGCAATTAAGCCATTGGCAGATACGACTATCGGCACAATAACTGCCGTATTCACATCCCACATGTCAACAACCTCGCGAGCCAGATCAAGATACTTGAATTGTTTATCTTTTTCTGCCTTCACGAGGTTCTCGTCATGTGGGACCGTTATATCAACAATTATTGCGCGACGCTCCAATCGATCTATCACCACAATGTCAGGCTTATTGGCAACAATAGTCCTGTCAGTGATGATAGGTCGATCCCAATACAACGAGATATTGCCATTTTCGAGAACTGGGTCGGGCGCATACCTATAGTACGGCACTTCCGATTCGACAAGATTGTACTTTAAAGCAAGTTGCTGGTGGATAATCCTGGCAACGAGGTTGTGTCTATGCAAATACTCGCCGTTAGCCAGACGAGAACACCCAGAAATAATGTGTCGGATCGATTCTCCCGGACGGTGGCATGCCCGACATATGTCAACCGTGCCATCCTTCACAATGTATTTCCGGTAGTTATTCGTCATCATAACTTCGTCCATAATTGCACAGACAAAACCTTCGGTTTCCCCAAACAGGTCACCGAAGCGCAGCCAGGATACGGACGCTAAAAAGTCTACATCGGGACCATGTAATGCCCGGTAAAAGCGTCCGTGAAGCTCCTTGCTCTGCCATACATCCTTACGATCATTGGTGTCTAATACTTTAGGTTTGCGCCAGTTCCCGTTAGCCAAGGAGAGCGGAGTAAGACCCTTGTCCACTGTGACCACATCTCGGTGCATCTCCACGTCGGCTTCTAGGAAATATTCCCTGAGACTGCATACCTCACGGTTGTGCAGGGTCTTAGCGTTTAAAAAGCCACGACCCCCGCACTTTCGCGGGATATACAGTCTCATCACCGACGACCGTGGGTGAAGCATCCGATTTGCAGTCAGCAGTGAACGGACTCTCCTATCCAGGGCGTCAAGTTCTGTCTGAGTCCATTTGAGTATGCCGAAAGAATACATCAATACCGGCATGACCCAACCGTTGAAAGCGCGCACCTTATTACCACCTGACAAAAGACTGTTAAGTACTTTATTCAGGCGGCTAAAGAAGCGCTCCTTCAACGATTGCTTCATGTCAGCATTATTGATGCCTAATGCTTCCGACATACCCAAATATTTGTAGGTCTCTGTTGAAGAGAGGGATCTAAGGTGTATGGAATCCGAGAGTTGAGTTCCCTCTGATTCCATAATCTCCCCTCGCTTCACATGCATGACTGCACATTTGTCCACACCAAATCCCATCCTGATGGCGCTACTGAAAGTTTCTGTTACCTTCAGTAGCTTCATCAGTTGCAAGTTGTTGGGGGCAAAGAGTTTCAGATCATCCATGTAAAGAAGGTGAGATATGACCTGACCACCTCTCTTCAACCGATATCCTAGCCCCGAACCCTCCAGTAATGTACTGAGTGGGTTCAAGGCCAGACAAAACCACAAAGGACTCAGACTGTCACCCTGGAATATGCCGCGCTCAATCCTTATCGGTTCGCCGCTACCTCGGATCTGTCGACATCCTGGATAGCGAAGGACTGTCTTCCAGGTCCCCATACACGACAACAGGAAGGTGCGTAGAGTTATATCAACTTTATACAACTCTAGCACCCTCATGAGCCATGTATGGGGTACCGAATCATAGGCCTTCTTATAATCTATCCAACATGCGGACAGATCCTTTCGGGAGCGGCGAACCTGTTGGCTAATGGCCATATCAATGAGGAGGAGCTCTTTAGTACCGCGGGACCCGTTCCTACATCCATTCTGAGAGGCTGACATGATGGAATTAGTCACAATATGTTGATTGATTTTAGCCCTCAGAATGGATGTAAGAACTTTATAGACCGTTGGTAGACAAGTGATCGGTCTATAATTTTTTGGTTCCGCAGTACTACCTGATTTATAGAGCAGGTGGGTCACTCCTGTTGTTAAGAATTGGGGTAACGATCCTGACTCTAAGGCTAATTGGAACTGGGATGCTAAGCGAACATGTGATCTTTTCAACCATTTAATCCAGAAGTTGTGCAGCCCATCCGGCCCTGGAGATTTCCAGTTCGGCAACAGATGGACTGCACAAGCTACGTCTTGGGGGCTGATGGTGATAGCCCCCATTTCTGGAATATGTTCACACGCTCGCTCAACACCCCTGATCCAATCGCCCTCAGTGTGACTGACAGGCACCGACCAGATGCTGCGCCAGAATGAACTCATGGCATCATCATCCGGCAGGGGCGTGTCAGCCACACCTTGGTCCGGTCACTCCCAAGCCCTATAGACCCACCTTTCATCACTTTGGAAGGTGCGATTCAAAGTGTACCGCTCCACTCGTCGCTTGTACCGACGAATACGGTTTGCCCATGCACAAATCTTCTGCCTCAGGAAGTCGATACGTTCTGTGACGCGGGCCAAATAATCACGAGGATCGATATCGATTCCTGTGAACGCCCGCCTCACAAAACGCATCACTCTAGGACGAGTATTACCCTCCCTGAAGCAGTGCAATTTGCCGATGAGTGCTCTAGCCTCACCGATACGCCGCTCAATCCTGCACTGCCAAGCTGGAGCTGCTGGTTTTGGTCGCGTAGCTCTGTCACTGTCAGGGAATTTGACGTGAGCTACACGACATGCCGCTACAGCTGCACAGTACAGGATTGAGTGGGTATCAGCAAGATCCTTACTGCTGTCAAAACAATTTGACAGTTCTGAGTCTAGAGCACACATAAGCGCCTTGTTTTTATTGTGCATAGGCAAACGAGGTAAACGTGGTCTAAGTTCCGGTGGTACGGAGCGGTACTCCCGGAACGCACTCTCCAAAGCGCTCCTCAATTGTGCGTTGCATTGGGTACTCACGGATATAACTTCGTCATGATCCTCTTCACAATCGCGATCGGGTCGCGGTGGCATACCAGAAGAACTTTGTTGCTGCACCGCGATCATTGGTGAAGCAGGAATAACTCGGTTACTCCGTGAATCCGAGCGTAGTCGATCAAGTACGGTGTCATCCAGCATACAGTTACGCTGAATGACCCGCACCTGATCCGAAAGTCGTTGCGCTGACACGCTGATACCTGGTTCAAGCACCTGAAACAGAGAGAGCATCCGACCACGGTACGCAGTCAAGCTGCTTCCCCCCTCAGTAGCCCCATAATATGCGCGCATGACGTTTTCATTCATGGACTGGGTCCATCGCATGCGCGACACATTTCCACCGGCAGCGGGGACCCTATTCGGGGCCTGTTGGCCTCGAGGTCCCAAGCCCGCTGGTGGCCGTCCTCTTCCTCGTCGTCGCGGTGGTGGCGGTGTCGACGGCGGGGAGAAAAACTCGTCGCTCGAGCTCGACGCAGCTGCAGCGACCGGAGACACAGCGCTCTCGGCTGAGGCTCGTGCCGGCGGCTGCGAGGCGGAGCTCGGCGACGAGCCCCGAGATGGTAGGTGTGCTTGTAGTCTTTGTGTCCTGCTTCTAGTCAGCATTCAGATCCGTAATTTTTGACATTTCATGTTCCATAACTCTGTTTGTATTTTCGTATCAAATTTCTTTTTTGTTGTTGTATTTTTTAGTTTAAACTATTATATTATTATTATTATTATATTAAAAAATTAATAATAAATTAATTTTAATAATTAACAATTAATTTAATAAATTAATAATTTAATTAAATTAATAATTTAATTAAATTAAATGAGTGTGAGGTTTTTTCGTTACGGAATTTCTGGATTCGGTCCCCCGCGCTCAAGGCCCGCGATAGAAGCTATGCAATAGCTTAAAAATAATCTCCATTATAGCCGGCCACACTAACAGCATTTTCCTTCGTCTTGAATGTTCGTATAAACGTCCATTAACGGTATTTTTCGATAATGTGACAGGAAAGACATAAATAAAAATCAATTAATAATTTTTTACTACTGGCCCGTCCCAGATCCGCTCGGGTATAGCTCAAAAACCACTGGATTGTGACTTTTTTTTATCTGTCTATGCTGAGACAGCTAGCAGCTTCCTCTTTTTACCTCTCAAGGAAACATCAATACTTTCATGATGGTGATAATTCATTAATTGATTACATAAACAACAATTTTCTCCTTATCAGAAGAAGTACCAAGGGGCTTTACAGATATGTATGACACAGACGTAATCATGACAATATTGATATAAATAATGAATCAAATAAGTTGTTTTTCAAAATCATTTTTTGGTTAATTCCATCCAATCCATACAAAACATTAACATAATAAAAAAAATACCTCATAATATAAGAATAGTTATTATGACAATTATTAAAAAAAAATTGAAATTCTATTATAAAAATGGCAAAAATCTATGATTTGAACCACAAACTGGCTTTCAAAACCGGGATATGCCAATAAAATAATTATGTAATAATTTTAACACAATGATCGTAAAATTGTTTTCATAGTCCGCAGGCTTATCTATCTACAACTAGATACACAATGAAATAATACAGCAATTTGAAAGTGATTAAAGTATATTGGTCATTCAATAGCTACGTCACGACAGTACATTACTTTGCCAGTATGCCCAGTTGATGAAAATAATGTATTTTTGCAGCGTCAATCAAGGTTGCCAGTTTGCCACCGATCACATGCGCAAGGGCATGCTCTCTGTTCGACTTTCATACGGTTAATTCAACGGAAGCAGGGATTATTCAACAATGAATATTTATGCATAAATGAGTTCCGAAAAAAAGGCCTTTTATAAGAAATCTAAACGAATATTTCTCTTTTCTTCATCTTCTCCCTCGATCATTTACAATTGGCAACCTTAGTCGCAGAACACGCGTCGATACCGAGAAACGGCGCATACGCATAATGTATTAAGGGGATTATTTTTTAATCCAATTACACAGTAAGATCTCAAAATAAATGGCAGTGGCAATAAATACGTCGTGACCGACAAATAGTGGCCTACATCACTAGGATAAAACTAGACTGCTTTATTGAGAAATGTTTTAAAGTTTATCTTGAGGGTATATTTTGTGTCTTACACCTGCAGAAATGCTAAACAGTAAGTGGTATTAAAGGTGTTCTAGAATGGAAGTACGAAAATAATAATGCATTAACTGCACATGAATGAGGAAAAATGCTATGAGGAAAGTTTTGAAGGTTACAAGAGATGTGGGTAAAACTGATGAAAAGACTGTGTAAAAATAAGATGGTGACTATTAGGATGATCAGGAATACTGAAGGCTGGAAGAAGTCAATGATGCGCCTACCCCAAATAAAGTAGGTGAAGTACAGAAGAATGACGACGGCTAGTTTCGGAGGCTACATTCTAGCATCAAATTGAAAAGGACGGTTGGCTAGCGGGGTTGGTTTCATCCGGCCGTTGGGACAGAGGCAGCGGGGTGAAATAGGACGAAATCTACCTTGTGCCATCCACCCCGTTACATGCCGATGGCAACACTAGCGGGCTCGATATTACAATTATTCTTATCTAGCCCGTTGACGAGTCAGGGCCAGCGGGCTTTTAGAAATCAACCCTAGTCAGCGAAATCAACCTAGCCTTGAATCTCCAGCACTGAGTAGGTGTAATACTGATGGTTCCATAAAACCCAATAAAGATCACAAGCACTGATTACTCGGAAGACTGACTCATTTCAATATTGTCGACTGATTCATACATCACGCGCGAAATAAACGCGGTCTGATCCACATCTCTGATAGTCGCAATCAATGAATCTATTAATACTAATAAAGAGGAAAGTTTTTGATTGTTACATCATTTTAGTGTGCTTGTGAACGTCAAGTGGGCCCTGGTATGGCTCAAGAAAAAGGATGCTTAATTTTAATCAAGAACTTCCTTTAACATGGTAAAGAATGGCTACTTGAAAATATGATTCCAACAGATTGTTGATCACCGAAACAATTCAGGAATTTCTGAAGTTTGTAGAGAAGTTTTGTTTACCTACAGAAGACAGAGTAGGTGTTGGTAGTAAAAGTAAAGAAATACCAAAGAACTGATAGATACGATGATATTAATAGAAAAACCAATAACCAAGCCGAAGGTGATAAATAGAGATAAATGGAAGAAGACAAACAGCTTCCACCTTAAAAATATTAGGATGGATATATTTATACAATATTCAAACAACTTTATAATGTCCGTACTACGTAAAAGGTTTTGATCGAGTCCTGAACAACCAGTACATGATAAGGAACTGCGCAGATTTAGAATTGTGAAACATGGCACGAAACCTCCTACTACGGATCCTTATTAATATAAATTCAGCATCAATTCCATGCATTCCGCATTACCAAGCTAATACGATAACTCGCCGTTTGCGAGACAACCATTCATAGTCAACAGGATCTATTGTTTGTCTATTACGATCGCTTATTGATCGGTTACTAACACCACATTGGTCGCTTTGTTTATTAACTACTGCGACACTAACTTACTAGACTATTTGTACAGTAAATGAATCCTGACAACTGGCATTGTTATGAATGGAAGATAAAAGGGTTAGGTTAGTGAAGACTGGGAACACTTCTTCAATAAATGTGATTTCCAAGAGAATCATTAGAAAACCAGGGATTTTTAAGGGGCGACAGACAAGGGAAGAAACGGCTGAGTGCTGTAAATGAGAGGCCTTTTTTTTTTTTTTTGTGTAGCTAAATCATCAAATGAGTCCTCCCGCCCTGGGTGGGGCGGAAGGGACTGTCAGACTCTTACTGACTAAAATCCACTTATGTTCCTTCGGATGCCCTTTACGTTCCGGGGCCACGGTTTCCTGGATTAAGAAAATTCCGCGACCCCAGCAGGCATTTGGCCCCATTAGGGGCCCCGTCGGTGACGCGTGAAACACGGCACGCCACTGACCCGGGCTTGGTCCTTGGTCGGACGGTGAGCTTACCAATTACTCACCGTCCCACAGTGTTTCAGGATTGCTTGGGAGCGGACATGTTTTAACTAATAGCATGTATCGATGTAGTAAGACCTAATAACAAAAACTGCAAAAGAAACCCTATGTCAATTATTCATAGTTTTCGAGAAAAAAAATGCTAAAGTTGCTAGTTCAGAGTATGTGTCAAATAGTAAAAATGTGTTTTTTTCTTGAAGAGTCAAAACTAAAATTAATATTTAATAACTTCGTTTTAACACATAAAATTATATGTTATTTAAGCTTTACAACAGCTACAAAATGTAAGTAATTACGAAGAAATTAGCAAAAAAACGAATTTTCGTGTTTATTTTTTATTATGATAATGACATCATTTCCGCGCCAAATTTTCTCCTTAAGGGTAAGTTGACCTTTTGTTCCTACTGTACAAAAAAAAATTAGCCATATAACCCGCAGTCTGAAGAAGTTATTAAATTTTTATGAAAACACTTAACGCCTATATTTTTAGAAATAGTAAAAGTACTGTGTGATTTAGTTTGCTATTAAAACTAAGACAGGCGTACAATTTAACTTAGACGATCAAACAAATATGATTATACCTAATCTTTAAAATAGAATAAATGAGAATTTTAGCTAACGTACCGTACAATTAAGCTAAGACGATCAAACAAATATAGAATTTTCTGCCTTACTTTTAATAGCAAACTAAATCACACAGTACTTTTGCTATTTCTAAAAATATAGGCGTTAAGTGTTTTCATAAAAAATTAATAACTTCTTCAGACTGCGGGTTATATGGCTAATTTTTTTTGTACAGCAAGAACAAAAGGTCAACTTACCCTTAAGGAGAAAATTTGGCGCGGAAATGATGTCATTATCAAAATAAAAAATAAACACGAAAATTCGTTTTTTTTGCTAAGTTCTTCGTAATTACTTACATTTCGTAGCTGTTGTAAAGCTTAAATAACATAAAATTTTATGTGTTAAAACGAGGTTATTAAATATTACTTTTAGTTTTGACTCTTCAAGAAAAAAACACATTTTTACTATTTGACACATACTCTGAACTAGCAACTTTAGCATTTTTTTTCTCGAAAACTATGAATAATTGACATAGGGTTTCTTTTGCAGTTTTTGTTATTAGGTCTTACTACATCGATATATGCTATTAGTTAAAACATGTCCGCTCCCAAGCAATCCTGAAACACTGTGCGTCCGCAAGCCCGCTCCGCCGCTGTGCCCTCTGCTATTCAGAGGGACACGCGTTGGAGCGTTCGCTATTCGCATACGGGCAAAGAGACCCCTTAGGCACACAGTGCCTAAGGAAGAGTATTTGAATGAGAGGCCTTGCATTGCAATTGGTTGACTTTAATAATAATAAATCAAAACGTATCGTTTCTCGTGAATTTCTCTTCTACCACTCTGGGACAATTCCAAACGAAACTTTTCTCTCTAGTATCTTTTATTAAAAAACACAAGATTGTTCTCAGTAACGTCACAATAATTTATGAAGAGGCAACCAAGTTTAATAAGCTCAAAAGAAAAAGTTCATTACATCGGATATCAATTTAAGTTATATATCCAATTTGGACGAAATATTCTTTAGAAAATGGTGTTTGGCAGCCAAGCCGAATTTGAAAGTGCTCATCTCTATTCACGAAGTAACATCGCACTGATGGAAAATGTAAGTAATTTGAAAGCTTTATTAGGTGTAGAACAAATGTTATCAAGAAACCCGGCCACATGAGAAACCGTAACAAAATCTTCTGGCATTCCATAAATGGCTAACAACGCAACGCTAGTAATAGCTAATGAATGACACGCAAGGAATAACTCTGATAAATTAAACAAACCACGTATTTTTATAGATGCTCATCAATAATTGGGTACACATAAAATAATCGTATAACACACCACGGACGGAGGAAGGAGTGCGACCTTTCACTTTCTCTAAAGAAGTATGCGACCGCTCAGGTTTTTGCAACGCCAAAATAAAATGATCGTAAAAATGCCGTAAGTAACATACCTATACCTAGGATAAAATATTATATTTGAGACTTATATGTTTGTATCAATGACATGAATACGAAACTCGAGGTGGATTAATAGAAAACAGTAAATGATTGAGTGATTGAGATCGAGCAACTAACATGGCTAATGTTTGATGTTTACACAATAGATGGATTCGAGTTAATTAACAAAACTTTATCGTTTCAAAACACGTCACATATTTATTAATAATATTATCAGTCTCTATCAACATGATAATAAAAGTCCACACGTAATACCACAAAAAACACGATGCAGTTCATAAAGCTAACTCACACTCACTATTATAAAAGATGCTATCTCTAACTATTAATCTACTTCTTTTCCTGCCACGATAATTGGCAGAACCTCACAAGGTATGACAATAACGCATGTTTAATTAGATGGAAAGTAGCGGTTAATAATTAACCATCCGTATTGCAGTGACATCCTTTGTTATTTCAAACACGTCCCATCATTACGAACTACGAAGGCAATATCGAATAATTGAGTGAAATAATAGGTTAATTCTTAAGTGGTTTCCGTCGTTACGTGGGAGTTAAGAGTTAGGATCGAAAAGGAATTAGGACGCATCGTATAGTAACTGTCCCAAAACATATGGAGAGAAATTCCTGGTTTGTTTATTTTAAGACGGCTCTGTCACTAAACTCGTGTCAGAACGGCCCCTCAGTTCCACGCCTTTCGACATCCTGAAACTATTAATTCAACCTTCCACCGATAAATCAGCCCCGACGAGCGATGAATATAATTTATTCCCAACTAACCAACAATTTATAGGGCGTAAGTGTTAACAGCGTCTTTATTATTTCTAGCAACTAAGCAATGCAGGTAAAGTTTAAATGCTACCGTGATAAAAGCTTCCGGTATTCATTCACTCAAGGATTAAAGATAGAATCCTCATTTCAGTTCTAAATAAACGAAGATATAAAAATGTAGGTCAGACTTTATTTTTTAAAAAAAGGTAATTTCTCTTGTTTATCGTACCTTTGTGATGTTTAATTATTTTTACGTAAAATGTTTTGTTGCATACAAAAGTTTTTCTTACAATTAAGAGTAGCTACAAAGTAGTGACAATACTTAATTGCAAGTTACGTTTATGTGCGTCATATCAGTGAAATCGAAGGCGCTTAGACATGTAAAGTACGAAATAGAGCACTTCGTTTCTCAACATAAGTTATCAAACACAATAGGGTTACATAATGACGCTTTATGTAAGGGCAAAGGGTACAGACCACACTGTATTGTATTAAAATAAGGTCATTATTAAAACTAAACAGATACTTTAATACAGGCATCTGTTACTGCAACCTTCATTAAAACAATACTCGCAATTAGTGAACGTAAAACGTTTGAATATGAACACAGTTATGAAAAAATTACCCACTCATTCGTAGTAAAACCTAACATCTATAAAAACTTAATAGTTCTGATGGAAACTGACTGGTTTAACAACAAACCAGTGAACAAAGGTCAATACATTGTGTTATAGTAGTGTTAGACTCAATCGAGCACTAGAAAAACATCCAACCGGACGTTCGAGACGACCGGCTCTAAAGCCTAGTACAGATTACACTAGTTTATTATTCGAGTGGCGGATACTGTAGCAACTAAACCCCGGACCGTCTACAATGTGCCGGAAATAGTACGAAAGAAAATGCATAGCACTTTCTATTGTAACATCCGACACTTTTAAGGTGGGATCTTATTCCTATTCAAGGAACATCTTGGGGACGGTTTCGGGTTTCCTCGTTGGCCATTCAACATGCAAGACTAGCTAAATAAAATATTGGCTGCAATGTTTCAACGGCAACGTTCTGAACTAGGCTTAAATCCTTCGATGGAAACGGATGCGAGTTAAAGAATTTTACTTTCACTGAGGCTTGAGCGTTAAAGAGTTGTACTACGGTCGCGTTGTTGATCCAAAGAGGTAACAAAGCAACAGGGGATCTGAGGGGCTTGACACCACGTTCGTTCATCTCGCGGGGCATGACCTAAATCATAGGACCGCGACAACTCAAATGCAAACGACAAGGAAATATAAGACCCTTTTTTGTCATAGCCTATTCTGTGTCCCACTGCTGGGCAGAAGCCTCCCCTTTCCTGAACCTTCCAAACCTATCTTTATAATATACAACGTATAACGTTAATAGCGCAAAACCTCTCGTGGGGTAACTCAGCCCATGTTACTGAACAACGTTTGTTCTAAAACTTTTGGAAAAAAAAAAGGTTGCACTCCAGGAGTGCCGGTAGAAGTGAAAACTTTTTTGTTACTATGTTTTATTTTAAAACTGGAGTAGTACAGATATGAAATTAACTAATTTGAATGACGTCTTACTCATTTTCGATCAGGGTCACGTGACCCTGACGCGAGTTTTAAATTTTTTACCCATTACAGAAAAAGTGTACAACGCCGCTAAAGAAGTTTTCACTTCAAAAAAAAATAGGTTTTTCATACAAAATGAGAAATTGATCGAGCCCATCAGTATGAAAAATCATTTTTTTTTCCAAATGTTTAGAACAAACGTTCAGTATCATGGGCTGAGTTACCCCACGAGAGGTTTTGTGCTATTAACGTTACACGTTGTATATTATATATCTCGATTCTTTTATTATAATGCTGAAGAGTTTTTTTTGGTTGAACGCTAATCTCAGGTACTACTGGTAAATTATTTTGTGTTGGATAGTCCATTTACCGAGGAAAACTATGGGTAATATAACATCACACTATGACTAAAAGAGGCCGATTAGAGGAGGTGAAACCTAAGACCCTTTACGTCACAAAAATAGCAGATTGTAATAACTATCTATGACAATTATTATATTAGGTATAACAAGTAAACGGAATCAGAATATGTAAGAGAGATATTGTAATTATGTTGAACCAATTAAGTTTGTAATTAAATTCAATGGAGCACAAATTCAAAATTGAGCATGCCAATTCCTATATAGTCAAATGAAAATTGACATTAGGTAAACAATTTACTTACTTGTTTCTGGCTCAAAACAAGATAAACATAAGTTTGAATTCAAGGTTAATTCGCAAGCAAAACAAATTAACTGGATACGTTATTCATTAGGAGGTAGGCTATTGGTTTTAATATCTAATTGGTACAAGGAATCATTGGGTATTCACCTTAACCTTTGAATAAGTAAACACTGAAAATTAAGTTACTGTTTCATCAACAATCTATTCAGGATTTCATGTATCAAAGGATAAAATGTTTCTTGGGATTATTACCAATAACAAAGTACATTTCTAAAGCAATAAAATAAAATTACTCAGTTTATGATTTAATAAAGGATAATTGAATATGACTCGGCCGTTTACGAGAGAACTGTTATGAAAACAAAGTAAGAAAAACCATATTTATAACTGCGAGTTCTTATAAAGCTGCCATAGCAAGTCTTAACAAAATCATAACCCTCCTTTTGGATTTGCCGTAGTCGGGTAAAAATAACTATCTTTTATGGTTGCTACACACCTTACGATAAATCGTTACGATTAGTCGGTACAGATAAACTGCAACGATAAATCGACAAGTGTGTATGAGAAAAACTGTACAGTTTGTTCGATTTTTCTCATACACACTTGTCGATTTAAAGTTGCAGTTTGAACTGTACCGACTAATCGACAACAGACAAACTATGTGTATAGTTTTGTTGGACAGTATGTACGTTACAAACTTTAAAATGTACCTTTTTGATCATTAATAAATAAATAAATAAATAAAAATAAATCGTAACGATTTATCGTAAGGTGTGTAGCAGCCATTAAACAATTAGAATTCTCGGTACGTCTGTTAAGTAACGCCTAGATTTAGGAAAATTTTGAAATTGTATGACAACGGCAAATCAACTTCAGTTGCTTTTATTTCTTCTAAAAGTTAGATTTTGGTGGGTGTACCAAAATAGCGCCCACGTTTTGTGTTTACTTCGATAAGTTCAAAACCCTTGCTCACTGTTACTAAAATATTAAGACCGTAACAGTTATTGCCCTTTACTACGAAATAAGGCCTTTGTGGATTCTCGAGCATGCGTCAGGAGACACATATTATTAACTCCCAACACAAAAAGGTGTTATAAGTTAGACGTGTCCGTCTGTCTGTGGTATTCTAGCTCCTAAATGAATGGACCGATAAATATGAGTTTTTAAATAATAAATCTGGAAACTGATCGTTTGATGAGACACCGCAACCTAGACTTAGCTCAGCTATAACTAGGTTTACTAATAAGATTAACATTGATCCAGTAATCTAGAGCTGAAATCCAATAAACCTGTATCAGAATAAATCTAAACAGTTAACTGTGCTGTGAACTATGAGTGAATAATTATGATATTTTTTTTATTTTATTTTATTTAGGTAGGCTCGCGTTTTACCCCAAACTCACCTGATGGTAAGCAATAATGTGGTCAACAGTGAAGTGACACGCTTGCCTAGAGGTAACCTATTCACCTTTGACTTAAAGACACCAAGGTAAGTATCAGCAAATACAGACCCCAGGACTAAGGGCGCATGGGCCACTGGCCACAACCACAAAACGCCGCCACCGGCATATTTCTTGTAGTTTTCATACATTTTATATGAAGTTGGAGTCGCCGCACACGGTACCCGCCGGTGGCCGCCACACGCTACAATCGTCGCTTCTTGTGGCCCATACCGGCCACTAAACGCCGCCACTCGCGCACCCCTCGCTCTCTCTTACCTCAGTAATGCATTGGTTAAAAAAAGTAGCAGCCCCAGCCAGCGACCACAAGTGTCGACCACCGGCCACAAGTGGCTGTCGCGGGCTTCAGCTTCACTGTGGCCGCTTCTAGCTTTTCGTAGCGGCGTTTTGTGGTTGTGGCCAGTAGCCCGTGTGCGGCGACACTAATCAAATTGCCAGCCTTTTAATTGAATTCCCACTTTTGGGACACAGACCGAGACCTCTCAGTAAGGCTACAATGTTGTTTAAAGACAAAAATAATTGAAGTTCTTTCCAATTCCAAATGAGCCTTTGTTCCCGGCGGTAACTTACTTAGTTTATTAATTAAGTAGTTCGCGATCAGTAGGGCAATTCACGTAACTAAAGAAGTGCTGTTGCAGTGCAGTTGCAGTTAAGTTTCGATCAAAACAACGCTTTCCGTATTCTCTGTCGCTGTCAGACACGCTCGCGTCAAGTTCGCGTCACGCGTGCGTGTTTTGGATCTTTGGATCGCAACATGATCGGTATTCTACTATTCGTTTAACGTTTCAAAATGACAGTATACAAGTTTCAATTCGATCAACGTGCAGTTTTAAAGTCATATTCATTGAAATGTAATCGATTCCATTCGATTAATTCAGTGGGCAATAATTTTTCTCTCCTGGTTAGGTTGTCGTACAGTTGACGTGCAGTTCACGCGCAGCTTACGCGCAGTTCAAAGATTACAATACCGTCTATCACTCGAACGTGAACTTAACTGCAACTGCACTACTACTTCATCGGCGCGTCATAAAATTACGTGAATTAGCCTTCTGGAGTGCTTACTTCTCTGTTAAACTCGCAACTTTACCTCGCCATATTATTATTTTATTTCTATTAAACGGTAGCTCACGTTGTTTAAATATTGTATTTATTTTTTTAAGTTATACATTGTAAGGGCATACTGTGGCACTGTCCTTCATACTGTCGAATATTATCTGTTACCTTGTACACAGATAATAATTTAATAAAATTCTGCGAATTTTTGAACAAAGACATTTGAGTAGCCTCTTAATTAGGGATCCGTACCCAAAGGGTAAAACGGGACCCTATTACTAAGACTTCGCTGTCCGTATGCCGTCTGTCTGTCTCTCTGCAACCAGACCGAATCTCATGAACTGATGAACTAATGATGGTTAGACAAATTTTTACGGATGATGTATTTCTGCTGCCGCTATAACAACAAAAAAGAAAAACAGAATAAAATAAATATTTAAGAGCCGGCTCCGATACTACAGACATTTTTATACCGTTTTTACAGATATTGGCTCGGAAAACTTCGTGCGCGACTCCGATTCGCACTTGGCCGGTATTTTTTTTAATTGCATAAAACGAGCGAACTTGTCTTAAAATAAACTCAAAGACTATTAAATGACAGACATACGTCAACTAACGGTCAACAATTACCCATGAAAAACCGTAATAATGTCTTGACGCTGACAATATTTCACGTAAGTTCTTCTACAATCACTTCCTTCTAAAATCTAAATAGACGAAGAAATGTCAACTTTATAAACTCCAGGGGGTGAGAAAACAGAGGGGTTCATCAAACCCCGCGAACATTAAAGCTTCCATTCAAGAATAACAAATAAAATATACCGTCAAACAATCAATGGCCCGAAATAGAATGCAATTTCGGTTGTGTGATAAAAATAGGGACTGTTAGGTTACCGAGGGTGAAAATAGCTCTGCTCGTTAGTTAAAAGATTTTAAAAATAAAACAAGAGTTGGAAGGAAGAGATAACTTATACGAGTATCTTGTTAGAAAGCATCGTTTAGGGAAATTTTGTTTCTTTAAAAATATTTCAGCGTTTTTGTACCAAGTTATTTATTTAAGGCTATTAAATATCCTTCTTTATTGCAACAAGAAAACTGTGTCTATTAAAGACTAAAAGTCTCAACTTTTAACTATATTCAGAAACTGTCCTCAAAAAACTAAAAGTGTCAAATATGGCGGCCATTATTTAAATTCGTGCAATAAAATAAAGTTAGCACAAAGTGGGTCGTAATTCCCGGAAATATTAGGAGGGTAGCACCACAATCTATAGGGATAGATAGTATATTGATTAATAATATCGGTGCTGTTAAAATTTTATAGCACCACTTACCGTTAAATAAGTGGAATGGTTATATTTGAACTGGAAATAATCTGAGGGTGGCGACACAACATTCGATAAACTAAGTTGTACTGTTTCATAGTCGTGTGGTCACCATAAGCTAACAGTTAGCTTTAAAAGTCATCTTGAATTGAAATACTCTAGATTTTTTTTGTGCGCAATATATTATTTTGTTGATAACATTTGCCATAGGCTACAGATATGAACATAATTATGCAATTATTTTAAATCAAGTAAAGAGAAACCATTAAAGATATTTTCATGATAAATGTATTCACCAAAACTCATCTTAGAAGATTAATGTACAAATTAGAAACTACGTCGGTACGTACGACTCTATAATTTGTATATAAATATTTGACGAAATAAAATCTAAACAGACTTCGGATAAATTAACATGCTTCAAATTAATAGTTCTAAAACTCTCGTGACTTTGAATAAATAAGGATAATGCATGTGAAAAATCAATTACGACCGTAAATACTTCATATTATACAGATGTTGTAAGGGATCAAATAAAGTAACCTATTTGGCAAATAAAACGTTTTCTTTTCACGTGTATAACTTGACAAAACATGTATTTTAACGTGACAGCAGTAAAGTTCAAATGTCAACACATTTTTCTGCTATTTTCGAAGAAACGTGTCTGACTTATTCCCCCTCACAAAATGGGGCGTCCAAACATAAGAACTTTATCAAATACTTGTAAATTCGCGCTAAAAGGGGTTAAAGCTTTTACCCGCGACTTCGTCTGCTAGTCCGTAAAACTTACACCATGTATGAATCCAGGTTATAAACTATGCGTTGATCAATGTTATACAAATCTGTTCATTAGTTTTTGCGTGAAAGAGTAAATAACTTCGATATAGTAGTTTAATATGATAATAGACCATTTTTGACTTGCAGTCACGGTGAATGGTAAAACCTGGTTGAGATTTACACATTAACAAGAAAGCATGGCACGAAGGGATAACACGGGTGAAATAAAGCTGCTGCCAAGGGATCTAACACTTTAATCTCACGCAACTAATGATTAGTCTTTATTGAAAAAAAAACTTTTCTGTTAAAAGTATTATCAGACTCCTAGTCCTATATGATCACTATGACATCTTACGCAATCAGTAACTGGTTCTAAAAATACTCCAAACAATAGGGTGGAGTATACCTAGCATTTGATTGTGATATTTCATAGTAATCGCAACGAGACTACCTTCTTAGAAAAAAATAGATTCAGAACTTATGCTTCGATAGAATTGTATAGTTACCCATATTCCTATTAGAGTAATTCATAAAGTAATAACATGTAAAGCAAAAACTTAGGTTAGAGGAGGTTAGAGGAGCTCGTGGCTAAATAATTACAGCCGCACAGGCCTATCTTCCGGGTTAAGCCACGCTTGCCGAGGTTGGTCTGTGGATGGGTGACCATCTGTCATATCGAGTTTCCTCCGTGCCTCGGAAAGCACGTAAAGCCGTCGGTCCCGGCTGTCATTTGTAGATCTTTGGCAGTCGTTACTGTTAGTCAGAAGGTCTAAAAGTCTGACAACCAGTCTTATCTTACCATGGGGTATCGTATTACCCAGTTACTGGGTTGTGGAGTTCCGATAGGCAGTCGCTCCATGTAAAATACTGATATCCAGCTGCATCTGGTTCGACTGGAAGCCGACCCCAATATAGTTGGGAAAAGGCTAGGCAGATGATGTAAAGCAAAAACTTAGGTAGGTACCTTTCCTTTTTTAAAGTGAACGTTAGGCTAAGCAGAATGAAAGCCATGTTCTGATGCGAAGTGATAATTACTAGCATAATATCAATTTTTGTCAAAATTTATTTTACGCCAGAGCAACCATTCGCATTTTAGCAATTTATTTATTTCATTGCTCAGTCAGTATTAACAGGTAGTCGATAAAAAAAAATGTCAATTAACATTTAAGTAAGTTATAGTACTAACTACTGGCATTACGTATTCTTAATTACTATTAATTTATTTTTACCATCTTGTTGACACACCAGTTACATAAAGAAGATGGCGATAAAATAAAATTTGATTTAAAAATGCACGATATTGTGTGCTATGCTAACTGCTGAGATGTTTAAAATCATGTACCTACTAAGTTTAAAAAATGTTTTTGCACCCACGGCATTTTTTGATGTAACATCTTGATCTCAGAATAAGGGCAGGAGGATGATGAATATATTTACATAATAACAAAAATAAATATATTATATGCACAAAGTAAATAAAACCTTCTGACGTAGAGGGTCACAAAACAACAACAATCAAATGAAAAATTAATGAGAAGTACTTTGTACCGAGTTGTTTATTTTTAAGGCCAATAAAATAAATCGTCATGGAAAATATTTTTTATGTAAATTGTCACGATTGTTATGAATAGTGTTATGAACTTACATATTTATTGTTAAGAAGCTGTTAATTTGACAGTTGTTGTGGTTTTTTAAAACGACTATTTGTATTTATGTTGGTCGTCGTGGTTTAAGAATTAATTTCCGTGCAATTATACATTCGAACTAAAAATTCTCACACAGTAAATCTATACTTTTTTAATGATTACTTGATTACTTCCCAGAAATTGATCCTTCTTAGCAACACTCGAATGGTGTAATAATACAGGGTGTGATTTTTATTCCACAATCAGCGGGTTCGATTCCTGGCCAGGATTATTGATTTTTCTAAAATCCAATGATGCAGTTTCAGTTTTCGTCAAAATCGGCCTCTAGACTCCTTTCAACGTTTTTCGATATTTCTCATAGTTTCGGATATAGCCGTCCACGCCCAGTTGAAAAATTCACCCTGTATATCACGCTAAGATCAATAAGAGCCCAGCAGAGGGGGAAACCGCGGGGAACACCTAGTAATAAAATGTACAGTTTGTCAGGATTCTGTTTCTAACCAATAATGAATTACGTCAAAGGTCGTTCTGAAATAAATAATACATCATAATGAATTTATTTCCTTAGTTATATTATGAAGCGTGCTGTAATTGGGCGCTTGAGATAATTACAACGAATTTAACAGCACTGCCTGGCTGCAAAGTGCAAACCATTAAGAGCATAACATTGCTTACATTTTTTAAGACTAATTACTCGTACATTTAAAAATTAACTTCTACCTTTTTTTCAATCCCAAAAAGCAACTTGTGGATTTTATTTTTCGTAGAAATTACCAAAGCTACGTTCTGCCTAAAAAGACACCCCCAAATACGGAAGGCTCCCGTGGCGTGCCCGCAGCGAGGGTTAATGAATTGGTTTCCCTTTTCTATTATTAGTTTTACTTTACTCGTTTAAAGACGGGACGAATTTAAGGGAAGGCTGCAGCGTTCATTGACATATCCGTTGCAATCTGTGAGTCCGATACTTTCGCTAGACGGAGGATCGATTCTTCAGCGAAGAGATTAGACACGATCCGATGCTCCGGTCAATTTAATTTGTCTGCGCAACTATTACTGCTCATTCGTTTTGTACAGACCGAATATTTTGCACGTGACTAAGACACCGTAATAAATCGTTTGCGTTGCTCATCCAAAAACATAACAAGAATGCTGTGAATGAAAACAACTAACGAATTTATAAGTACGCTATGCAAATCGGATATTACCAAATTAACAAAAAAGGTTACCGTATCCAGGTGACCTAAAAAGGAACGCGCTTAAAATTCTAATTGCATTTAAATGAGCTGAAGATATTTACATACTTAGTTCAATTTATCAGTTCAGGGAATTCTCAATAATGACAGGGGCTCGATAACCCCTCAGGTTAAATTTTGTTTCTCAATCAAAGATTTCCAGGTAAGATCCCATTCTGGAAATTCGTAGAAACTCTCTCCCATTTTGTTCGTGTTAACTAAATACATATTTTGTTCTGAACCGGCTTTAAATCTGTTCAAATTTCGTCTCTGACACTCTTTTTGCGACATTAATTAACCGACGTCGTTTATAAGTAGAGTTAGGCATTAACGGCGCTGTTGTTTGGCGTCGTTCCAGCAATCTTAGAGTGAAGATCTTACTCCATGTTCGCTATTTATTGCAATTATTCGCGAGTCCCCAGAACGCTCGCTCCCCTCTGAACTTGAATGGACTGCGACTGCTACAATAATACTGTCAAAACTCCGCTCACTGTATTTGGCTTGATCGTTTGCCTTCAACTGAATTATCAAGCGAGATTAGTTCTAATACGCTACGACATTACTTTGAACGACTTCAAATTGAGAGCAGCAAATATAGGATTAAATTAATTAGAACAGCTACTATTCGTGTGTAAATAATTATCTGTGTCAGTAATTACATTAACGCCACAAGCATAACAATTTTGGCGTGTTTGATAGTAAATTAAATTACATGCTTGTATCGTACATCCTGTAGTCAACAGAGTACTAAGAAGTTACTGCGTTAAGTTTTTTAATTATGGTAGGTACAAACAAGAACATCATTATTCACGTTAGCCTAATTGCTTTTCAAGTCAGTTAGGCACAAGTGAACGGTGGCAACCTTAATTAGCACAGCACCACAGCTCATAGCGTAGTTTTATTTTTTTGCAACTAACCATAACGTTCTAAACTTTATGATAGTTGACAATTGACACGAAGAGGATGAAAATTGCCAGCAGAAAAAAAAAAACTTAAAAGTTTAACGACCCCAGATGTTAAAAGGTCGACTAAAAAAGTAAAAAAGTATTTCACCCTACTGAAGTGGATAGTTTTAAAGTGTCAGTTACAACGACCGATATATGTTGAGACGTGGTGGATGATCGATGTCCCCCCCTCGCGGCTGCCATGGCGAAGGGATCGGGAGGGTGTGGTAGATCTTTTAATGCAGCTAGTTAGACGGTAACAAAAACAAACAAAGCTGGGTGGTCCAATGTCCGTTGCCGACTAGTTATGCTTACGTAAGAATAGAGTATTTCCCTCATTGTTCACGACTAACTTCGTGGATTAAGTACTTTAATGGTAGTTTGTGATATCCAATTTTCATGTCTACTTTACCAGTTCATTTAATAACTCTTTGTAGACATTATTTGCTTGAAAACTATTAGGCGTGTTGTCTGTATTTAAATTCAACAAAGGTTTTGTTGTGTCACATTCAAATCCACGTGTTATGTAAATACTGTCCCTAACAGTTAGCAACGTGGAATAGCTACACAACACCTTGTGTTACACAAGAATCCCTTTATACGATTGACCTATGAATTCTACGATTCCGATAGTACTTACATGTTTTATCTCGACTAGTGGCAACATACATACATAAACATCACTACATAGGTACATACAATACGTTGTTTTTAGGAGTAGGAATTAAGAGTCGACCAATCGTAAAAGTCCGATAACGAGGTTGTTACAAGATCGGCGCGTGCGCAACTGCGATTAATATAATTGCCGCCATTATTGACTATCGGTGTATCGACAGCGATACGTTACTCGATAGTTTACTCTGATTTTAAACACATGTTTTAAAAGTACTAGAAAATGATTTTTGTATGAAGAAAGTTCTTAATTATAAAGTTTCTGTCAAATTCAGCTTTTGAAAAGAGGCATAATCGAACATCCATCTCAGTAGTCTCTGATGCCCGTTTTCATAAACTTTAAGCGACATCTAAGTAAACGAATGCGTGTGTTCATATTTATATCAGGTAACTTCAGTGCACTGACCGTTAGAAATGTAAAAATGTTGAATAACCTATACTGCGCTGATATTTAGGGATTCATTTAGGTGTCGCTTACTGTAAGTGAAAAGCATCCTAAACTTTTTCAAAAATGAGCATTTTAAATATTTTCAGGAAAAGGGAATGTAATAGGCACTAAATAATAGTGACTAACAAGTATCGCTTTTGTGTGTTCACAAAATGTTAGTTTAAAAACACATTCAAAAAAATATTTAAAATCATGTGGTACTGGCTGACAAATACCTTAATATACATGTAATAAGAAAGAAAGTATAACATTGTTGTATTCAAATGAAATAAGCATTAAGCATTTAATTACTGACTAGTATACTATACTACATACATGAAATAGTATTTTATTTTGGTTTTAAATAGTAATAAATTGTTCAAAGCTTAAGGGTAAAAATAAGTAGTACATATTATTTAAAAAATATATCATAGAAGTAAATTCTTAACATAAAAGTTTTATTAAATACAACATATTGTGTAATTTAAAAAAAAAATAAAAACAACCATTACAGTATACCAAACAAGTTACTTATACTACAACAAAAAATGCAAAAGTTCTTAAAGAAACCAGAAATCCATAGGAAATAATAGCCCCATACATCAACCGTTGGGCAAAAAGACAAGTCTTTCCCCTTAAGGAAGCGGTTGGCTCTTGACACAGTCCCACTTGTAGGGGTCAAGGCAATCCACTTGTCCAAATTGTTCATACTGGCTTCAGTGAACTTCAATACAGCATGGTATTTCTATAGAGCAAGGAAATCTGGGGAATACAGATTACTCAACCACTTATTTTTGTACTGTGTTTACCTTGTAGCTTTGGAAATGATGCAGTTTTGTATGTAATTATGATTCATCTAAAGCTTTTTGTCATACATTTTGTTACTCAATAATGATGAATTGTATTTGGACTGCCCTGTTAACAGGAAGAAATGTTTAAAAGATTTATGACATGAAAATTGTTGAATGAGGAAAATAGGTTGAGGTTCTCTTGAGCCCTAACTGCCAATAACACCAATAATTAGTTTTTAGGATTAAGTTTAAAAAAATAATAATTTATATACATCAATTACGTATTTTTATAGAATTTTAAGAAACTTCTTAATCTAACACAGTAATAGAGTATGCTAAAATAATCTTTTTACGTATAAAGGACATGCTAGTTGCCAGCATTGCCCATTAACATATTGCAAAAGACTGACAAGAGTCATAATAAATTATTTTATTAACAATAAAAAATTGTTACCAACCTTTTTTTATTTATCTATGCTTTTTATTTACCATCTCTAAAATCAGATTTATACTTTGTTTCAAGAAATAATAGCTTACAAGTTTCAAGAACTTGAATCTATACTTTCATTTTACATTTTACTGTGAAGCAAACTGTAACTAAGAGCAACAATTTTTTTTTTATATGAGTAATCATTAAATATTTCTGATAAGATTCATTGCCTCTACTGAATTATTTGCTGTTGTTTTAATAATAATTGCAAATATTATTACATTATCAATAAATACTTTAATGATAGTCAGATTAGATTATATAATGTCTATTTTTTAATCGTTTTGAGTTAGCTTTTTGAAGTAATATTCATAGAATAATTTCTTAGCTACACTTTTAAGTACACCATTCTTGATATTTAATTATTACTAGGGAAAATTTTCCCAAATGATTATGAATATGTATGTATCCCATCATGCCATGGCAGCTATGTCTACATAACATTATATATTTTTATTTTAATATAATCCACGCTATTGTTATAGAGTAGGTAAGCAAAACAATTGTCAAATAAATATATATCAAAATAATTGGCATTTCTATCCTTCTAGTCAGTCAATTAAATAAATCATAGTAATTGATCACTAATTTGTCTATTAAAGTATGATAATTACAATAATTAAGATATTATTTTCCTAGTTAATTGTTCATTGCTGAACTATTATTTTCATGGTTGCATAAAAACAGAGACAAGAGCAAGGCAACTTAGTTAGAAGTTGCCAGTAAAAAAAAAAAACTCATTAAATGCCTCTTTTTGCCTTGTTATTACGGCAAAAAGGTTTGTTGTTTAAATTTTCCTACTTGAATGAATACAAAGTCAATGTCAAAGATTGAATACATGTGTGTTCCAAGGCGCTTCTAATGGGATGGCAAGTTATTATTATTAATTAAGTAGAGTCATAAATCTTATAATAGCATGCAGGTGGTATTGACAACTGCTTTCAAAGTGTGCGAGGGATTTAATGATGTTGTAATTAATATTGTGTTGGAAACTCAGACATAATGCCAAACAAGCTGTGAGATGCAGAAGAATTGAATTAAAACTGTGTGGACAAAAAGTATGCACCTATTATTCTGTCAGAAGCAATTAAGGAATGTTTCACTTTACTAAGAACAGTTCTAGGAAAACATGTTATTAATCTAACAATTTATTGTGACAATTACGTTTTTTTATTAATATTTTAAGAAATCTTTATGGAGATTTTATTCCATGCAGAAAGGTAAAACACTGCTTTACCACGCTAAATTAAATTTAAAGGAGCTGGGGTTGCCATGTAAAAATGTTTTACAATTTGCCCTTACTTTGTGCTTAAATAAACTCTATTTTTATTTTTAATAAACAAAAGAGAGGCTATCAAAGTTTTCCTTGACATGAAAACTGAAAACAGTGATAAATATTGTGGTAACAGTGGTTAATGATAAGGTAAACAAAACATATTATATTTACATATATATAATATATATATTTTTATGAACTACTTTTAATAGTAAGTAACTTAGTTTTTTTTTTTTGTCCACTGCAGGGCAAAAGACTCATATCATACAAAAAAGATGTTACAATCTTATCAACTATTCTTCCTATTAATGCTTTAGGTAATAATTATTGTGGCATTAATTTTGTGAAGTAAGATGATGATTGTGAGGAAATCTCTGAAGGAATATCGACATTTGTTACACATCAAAGGATATTTTTATATCAGTGAATGAGTGCATAGGTACATAGAGAGGCTGTCATTTGTAGATCTGTGACAGTCGTTACTGTTAGTCAGAAGCTCTAAAGTCTGACAACCAGTCTTACTATGGGGTATCGTATTACCCAGTTACTGGGTTGTGGAGGTCCGATAGGCAGTCACTCCATGTAAAATACTGATATCCAGCTGAATCTGGTTTGACTGGAAGCCAACCCCAATATAGTTGGGAAAAGGCTAGGCAGATGAGGCAGATGATGAGTGCATAGGTACATAAAACTCACAGGCTAAGTCAGTCCCCACTACAAAGTATTACTCAATAAAAACATAATTTAAAATGACTTTTATTTTTAAGTAATGGCAATGGTTGCTAAGTAAATTACAAAAATAAAATTATACCTTGCCATTATGTTATGACACACATATACCTACTTTGAATGATAAATTATGACAAAGGTTTTCAATTTTAATGCTGTGAAGTCAGTTTATTCCACAGACATTATAATCAAGTATTCAACGTGTTATAATAGGAAGAATGACGAAGTTTAATGGCTTGATGTGATCTTTCAGCACCGGTGTGGGGTTTCAATTGAATGATATTGATTATCATGTAATGTGAAGTCTGACAAATAAAGTGTTAATGTTGGTTATTGTTTGTGGAACTGTTTTGTCTTGTTATTTGTGGAGCTGTTTTTTAAGTACTAGTGGCCTATGCCTACCATGAACTCTTAAAGCGCGGTTTTTAGACTGTGGGAAAGAGATGGCGCTAGACGACTTGTATAGCTCTATCTCTTTTCCACAGCCTAAACTGGATCGCGTTAAGAGGTCGTGGTAAGGCCTCAGTTTTAGCAAGTGGAATAATCATTGCACATTTGTTATGTCACTGAATTAAGGAGCAAGGCAATTTATCTTCAAATTAAAATGAAGTATGATTACCCATTTTTATTTACCTATTTTGTTGAGGTCTTAAGTAATAGCCAACCTAATTGAACAGAACTTAAAAAATGTTACATTAGAAAAGGATGGAAAAACTGAAGTTAAACTAAACTTTGGCAGCCGAGATACACTTTAAATGTTAAAAACCAAATTGAATTTTTACCAATAGTATTAAAGTTCGTTTTTGTGTGGAAAGGATATCAATATGACCTGAATTTTATTCCATCTCCATTTTTAAATTTGTTTCTTAACATTTATTATCAGTGAGTTCATTACTTAAGTGTTTGCTTCAATAAGTATTGTTGTAATTTCATAATGTGAAGCAAGCAATACACTGTA
This sequence comes from Agrotis clavis, assembly GCA_954870645.1. NCBI lineage: Eukaryota > Metazoa > Arthropoda > Insecta > Lepidoptera > Noctuidae > Agrotis > Agrotis clavis. The sequence continues at coordinate 10,748,392 of OX940925.1, forward strand.
ATAATAAGTTCTCCACATTTATTTTATCAAAGCTTTAGTTATCAAATTTAGTAATTATAGTTTCCAAACCACAGTGTACTAAACAAATTATACTTATTGCAGCTGATAAATAGTCGTATGCACTCTCCTACTCGTATTGAAGCAATTATTTATTCAGAAATATGGTGTAGTGTCAATAATAAATTAATATCATTACTTAAGTATGTAGTTAATACAGCTGCAGTAATCTTGAATTGTTTAGTATTTATTTTGCATTTTGATTATGTGTTGTATGTAGTAGAAGTTAGTTTAAACCTTTTTAATTAAGTAGCACTTAGTTAAACCAAGCGGTCCATTTAAAAAATAATAGCTTTTTAAATATATTTAAATTTGAAACATGACAAAAAGGTGATGGCTTTCTGCTTTCCTTACAAATTTTAAATCCCCCATCTGTGATCTCCATGTGTAAATTTCGTAAAAAAAGTTAAGTTCTTGTAATACAATTTACTTTATCGGAAAGGACTCCACCCACATTGTGGTCAAGGATGACTTCTTTGTTACAGGAAGTCCCTTTACTGCCTTCCAATGTTCCTTCTCACTACACTACGTCTAATGCAGAGTTTTCGCTAAATATTAGTCTAATGTAATATTTTGTATGTTTATATTGTAATGACTAATGGTTACTACGATTCCATCATTGTTTTCCTGTAATTTGCTTATTGAGGAACAGCTGCAATAATCTTCAATTGTTTTGTATTTAGATATTTTATAGGAAGTCAGTGGCAAGTGTATTGAGTATTAAAGATTATCCAGACAAATACTAACATCTAGCTCCTTGTACTATTTATTAATCCAAGTATGTATGTTTTTTTTAACCATTATTTATTTATTATTCTTTATTTCGCACAAAAAGTTACAATATAAGCAATTATACATTAAGTTCACAAAGGTGAGCTTATCTTATTAAACATTGCCCCACACTAAGAATTTCTTCTTGTATTGTGCAGACCCGGAACAACTACTTGCACATAATACAAATATTAGATCAAACCCAACACTTTATTTGTGTAAATTATTATCTAGAGCCTATAAATGTTCCCACTGCTGGGACTCATGCCTGTAGTTAATATTTGTTTATTACCAGGCAGGTTTTTGAGCAATCTGATAGCTACTGGCCTGTTGTTCCCCACTAGATTTTCTTGTACAATAATATATTAAATATTTCTGTTTTATCTGGATTTTGATTGTTGTTTCAGTACTTTAGCAAGTTGCTGATTCAATGCATAGGTACTTATTCTAGGGGTCTAAATAGCTACATATGCTGAATCTTAATATGTATTGCAATAAAATATTTTTTTATCAATTATCTTCTTTATTGCTGTGGCAATAGAAACATAATTATAATTTCGATAAAGTGACCTATTAGAACCACGGAAGATCCATCATCAGCCTATATTAGTAGGACATAGAGCTGTCGTTGAGAAGGAGGATCTTGGAGTCTTTAATCATTTACTCTGCTGATAGTAAAATGCTTAGTGCTTTGGTAAGTTAAGATTGATAAGCAGACTTTCATGCTAAAGGAATATAAGTATTTGAATCGATCCAAATGTAAGACCTCATCATGGTACGACTATAAGAGTCAGGGAACTAATAGATATTTAGAAAAGAATTTTGATAGATTTATCATCCAGGTTTATGGTGGTCTAATCAACTTATTAACAAAACTAGCTTAACTATGTTAGAATTTTTGTATTTTCTAGAAATTGTATAAATATTATACATGGTTTTGCAACCTAACTTTTGATTGTTGTTATAATCCTTATCTTATGTTAAGTAATATCAAAACATTCTAATGTAATGTCAAGCTGATTCTAAGACAGTGGTAATGAAATGACAAATTCTCATTGACAATAACACTAACAGTACCTGTTTTATGATTTAACAAATTAGCAATTTAAATAAATCCAGATTATGCTAAGACATGACCAGACACATGCTTATATTTCCCATGTTGTATTCTAGTGCAACATTCAAAGCATTCTACAATCTTTTACCATATTAATCAGTATGATATTTTTTCCAAATAAACTAAAACAGCAAAAGTAAACTTTTCATGTACTATTGGATATCTAAACATGGCCATACAACTTGCTCTGTAGAGCGTCGTCTCTCTCACACGCCGCATACAAGCTATATGCCTATCTCACTCACTCCCTTCACTCCATGGATAAGAGAAAGTAACAAAAGAAAAATAACACATCCCAGCCTCAATACATAGTAGTAACTGCATCCGCATTTATGGTAACTTAACTTACACCTTAGAAATCACCACCAAAACAAATTATGTAATTAAAGGTCTGTGAGTCAACAAACAACTACTGTACCCTATAACCTATACCCCTCAAATAATAATTATACATCCAACTTTCGCAACGATGCCGTAATTAAAGATATTAATAGACGTTACATGTATAATCACAGATGTGTACGATATATAAAGTAAACATAAACAGGTAAACTAACCCTTTCTTCATGAGCCACCTCTGTTGGCCCCAGTTGATAAAAGAACGTTCCAATGAAGAAGACACTCATCCATTTTACGATCACTCATCTATTTACACGATTTATATAATTTATGTTTGCACTAGTTGTCACAATCAAACTAAAATTCCACTTTTTGCTGCGCTAAACGCAGACGTCATTGACAAACAACCGAAGTGACGAGTTATTGCACGGGATCACATAGTAGATGAAAACACTGCGTATTTTAAGAGCCATTGCATCGATATATCACAAATCTTATCACTTGAGGTTATTACATTACTAATCACTTCGTCTACATCGGTTATTTATAAAAATAAAAAGGTAAAAAGCAAAAATTACTCGTAGACAGCACTCACGACGTCGCACACTCACATAACGTAACGTGCGATTTCGTTCACACACACACATACACACGCAACTAAAGTCAAGGTGACAGTTGGGCGCTAGCGTCGTAAAAGTCGGTCCGAATCCGACTATAATCTATTTAGCTATTGCAACACTGAGCATGGTTTCCTTTAGGTATTGGATTCCATAATGACTTTCGGACCGATATTTTATATTTTCTACGATATAATTAAAAATAACTATGAATAAAGCATTTCGTTTAATAATAATGTAGAATATTTAATTGATACCTCATCTTTATTGAAACCCCCGTTTTTGTAAGTTAAGTTTACATAGCGGTCCGAATATTTACAAACTGATTTGTCCGCGACAAGGTCCGCGATTAGCAACCGCTAACGTTACGGATGGAGTCTGGTGAACTTAAACGGAATTTAGATGAAGAGAAGATGTAATTTGCACAGCTTCTGTTTCTCCATTTTTAACAGACTTAAAAAAAAAAAAAGTTTTCAGTTCGAGTAGTGTTTGTCCGCGATTATCTCGCGTTTGGATGAACCGATTTGATGCGGTTTTCAGAAAACTGTTCGTTACATTTCGGAGAAGTTTCTACTAAATTAATATAACAATAATGAACACTCCGTGACGTTGCCCGCATGGATCCGTTTTTGCTTTCTTGGATTGTAGATTGTCAAAGACGTTTCTTTAGATTTTTCTTTTAGAAAAAGATTTCTGCCAATAAGTACTGAATATTCTCGATGTTCCAAATCGACTAGCAACTTTTGAGTTTGATACAAGATACGGCCAAACTATCTTTAAAGTTTAGTCCTTAAAGTGCATAATATTACTTTACTCTTTGACTTAAGCCCTTACAATAGTTTGGCTGTTTAAAATTATTTAATTGGAAAATGGGGTAGTTGAGAAAATAAATAAAAAAGACACCACAGAGTAGTTAGTATTTTTGACTTTTTGTTTTGTCATAATAAGTACTTTTGATGCTAATGAAGGAGGGCCGGAATTTTTCCTTTTACTAGTAAATTTTTAAAACCTTTTGTACAGACGCCAGCAGGTCAACTTATCCGAATCTGTCAAATTTTACCAATCGAATACAAACCTTCCACTATTGTGATAAGGTTGAAAATATATTATAAATAAATATATTAAAGAAGACAGATTTTCTGGTAGGTTGATGTGCTGGCGTCTGTACAATTTGAAAAAATACAAAAGTTCTTCAATCTTTCTGTTTAAGGTAGATGTTTTCCGAGATGCGATTGTGGAATGTCAAAATAAATAGTTTCTGAGATGAAGTGATTGGGTACGGTTAGCCAATACAAAATCTGGACAGAAATGCTGAACAGTCAGCTATGCTGACTAAATTATCGGCTGAAACCATGCTGAGTTCAGACGAGTGCGAAGCATTTTGACAGCCGTCTTAGCCATAAGCTACTCAGCAGTCAGCCTACTCAGCATTCGCCATTTTTCTTTTAGTGCTGTCAAGATTTTTGTATCGGCTAACCGGGCTAACCGTACCCATTGGTTTGAGTTGAACTTTAATGCTACCTTTCTACCTAAGAAATAATTACCTTTTCCTGCTTGAAAAAAATTGGGGCGAAGGTTCTGTTTAACGCCGTTGTAGACTTGTAGTAATGAATAATAATACCATAAAATTCTGCAGTAATAATTCTAAACAGCAAATAGCTTTTAGCACGACTGCATACTGTAAGAATCTATCAGAGAAAAAAATGATGCGCGCCGGAAGCCGCTCGCTGCATACATTTTGTATTTTAATTATCGGACACTGTAAGTGCACAATCGCACGAGCGTTTTTTTGGGCGTTAAAAAAGCACCGGAAATAGAACAAATGCATTCCCATGTATCTTCTCACACGTCAGCGCTTTTAAACCGCGGCGTTTTTTTTTCAAACTGTATTTGATATTAAATGGTGACAGATTTCAATTAACCATTTTGTTAAAACTTATGAGCGTTTTATTAAAACGCACAAAAGAAAGCGCTCGTGGATCAAAGAAAAAAAGTGACGGATTGTCTGCTTCTGATGCGCGCCGGACACTCTGTGTATACATTTTCAAAATTTCTGATACTATGCGGGTTCTTTAATCTTTATTGTTTTTTTTTCGTCACGCTTGGCGAATACAATGCGTATGGTACCTACTTACCTGTCTTAAAGTACGTACGCTATGTCGCACATGTTGCTTTTGATTATCTGCTGAAGTGGTTCGACCAGTGAAAACAGCAGCTCATATTATGGCATCCGCTCGTGCTGACGGGATGCACAGGCTTGTGTACGTCTTGTCTGTTCTTGATAAAACGTTTATGCGTACGGCCGGGTCGGATGAAACACTTGTCCAGTCACGCTTAGCATGACCAATTCTATCTCTATTCTACCAAGAATAGCCAAAGTTATTTCTATACAATTCGATATTTGAGTTAACTTCCATAAAAACATAAGAAAAATGCCACCTATTACACTAGCTTACACTTTTTTGAGTCCAAAAAACTTGTTGATTTGTTTTGTGACTACCTTCTAATCACTAAAATAAATGTCAAATATTTTTATCACGTCAAGTTTTTTTATAACACCCTCAAGTTTTTTTCCTGTTTGCGCCAGAATTATGTTTATGCTTTAGACCTGTTGTTATACAGTTATACAGTAAACATAATTTCGTAATACTTTCAACGTACGAGTATCTCATTAAGCATTATAATTTCCTCTGCGCAAATCTAATGTTTTTTATTTATAGAACAAAAACGCTGTAAACTAGTGACATTTAATGCGAGCGTAGCGAGCTACACAATTTCAGCATTCCGCCTTTCTTTTTTTTCGTGGTAAAATCATCAAGTGAGTCCTCCCACCCAGTTCAGGGCGGGAGAGACTGTCAGACTCGTACTGACTAAAATCCACGGTGTCCTTCAATAGCTCTTTATGTTCCGGGGTCACGGTAATGAGATAAGTACCGCGACCCCGGCAGGCTTCATCATGCTGACACTCTTTGAGGCGCGCGTGGAACACGACGCACCGTCGACCCGGGCATTGTCCATGGTCGGACAGCAAGTCGTCCATTACTCGCCGCCTGCATGCCCGCGCCTATGGTGGCCGGAGATCGTCTGGTGACGTTCGACGCTGTAGGCGTCTACTACTGCGGCTGGGGTGGAGGGAGGACGCTATCCTCTCCAGCATTCCGCCTTGGAATTGGCTGATTCCTCCATACTTGTTGTCAAACATCCGGGGTTGAGCCCCCAAAACCCTCTGCTTACGGTCATGGAACTTACTGAAGGCGCACCAGCCGTCAGTCTGAAGTGCGCACGAAGGTACGAGTATCTTGTTTGGGTTCCCATTGAGAATCCACATTTGAATGCGTCAGCCTTTAGTAAAGAATTATCTTCCCGGGGTTATGACTCATATTGGTAGTAACAAAACCACCTTACAAACCAGCATCGTAAGTTGTAGAAGCAGTGGGGCAGTAACATAGTAGACTTCGACATAACCATGCAATCTCCATAGACAAAGCGTTCTGTTGATCTTTCTGACAACTAATTACGAAAGGTTTGAAGTCAATAAAACAAGCTTTCATTAAATACATAGGTTTTATTAGAAAATGAAAACAAAATCCCTTACACTACCTAAATAAGGCACGACGTGTTCAAACGAATCGTGTGACAGCAGGCGTACGACACAGCGGGTCACTGGTCAGTGGTCGCGGCGCCACACGATAGGGGAACAGAGATTTAGCACACATATGCACGTAGACTTTCACATAAATCAAACAACCCTGTACATATATATGCTGTTTACAAAATATACAATTATAATGCCACTGCGCAACTTTTTATTGCTGATTACACGAAACTTGCTCACAGTACTGTAATTTGGCCGGAAAACATCGATGTATACCCCTAACATTTCTTTAACAGCAACACATAAAGCATTTGAAACAAGGACGAAGTACAAGTCTCCTAACGTCGATATGTTATAGTTGAAATATTTATTTGATTGATATACAAGTGGTAGGAAGCAGAGGATCGATAACATTATGAAGCTTTACAAGAACAGTAACACTGAAATTTACACAATGTACAACAGAATATATATAAATATACATAAAATTTGTGCTTACGTGAAGGTGAGATATAAAATGGCGTAAAATGTTGATATATTTTTGTAAGTTTTACACTATTATATTAAAAATATGTGTCAAATGTGCCGTGTACACAACTTTTTATTTTACAATAAGTTAGTATACAAAGGAGCGTAATATTAATAATCGTATATAATTTTATATCTAAAGCGTGATTAAATTACATGTCCTATATGAATACAATCTCTAAGTTGAAACAAAATGCAAAATTCTTACTATGAAATAAATTACTAAACCAACGTTTGATACACTACTCACTAAATTTGTAAATAATAATATAGGAATAATATCTTAATTTGTATGTCTTTGTACCAAATCATGATTTAGATAGAAATTTTACAATTTTGAGCTTCATTGACATGAGAATGGTGCGAGAGAGCATTGATCGATGACAGATACATACAGTACAATAGTTAGAGGTTGAAAATGTCCAACTTTTCATAGTATGAAAAGGTAATTTCTCTCCCCTATTGAAAGACATTAGCAAAATTTTCTCGAGAAAAATTTTGTATGCCGAAAATAAAATACAAAATTTTATACATTAAAATGAACGCAGATATCACAACATTCTAAAATGAAATGATCATGAAAACGAGTGAAATTGAAATGACGAATAACTTACAGAATCTCAGATATCAATGTCTAAAAAGTTTAACAAATTATTGTCTCCGCATTACTGATACGTGCCCAAATTTTTCGTTCTCCGAATTGGTCATTAATTATCAGTGTCTAATACTTAGGTAAAATATTACCAAAAAATAAATGGTTAAAAACGTTTTTAGTAAAAGCCAAAAATTTATTTAATGGGTTTTCTACATCTAAGAGGCAGTACAAAAATTTGAAAGACACCGTGTTTAGAGTTTATCAGTCATGTTACGTGTGTACTATAATTTAGTTAGCGCTAGGGTCTCCGCCCCAGCAGGTTGGCACAACAGGCTAAATGTCAGTAGTGGTCGATGTCGGCCGTCGGCGCCACTGAGTATACTGACGGTGGTCTGTGGAGTAAATTTGTTGTTAGTATGTTAGTACTATACGACCACGATAATTACAGTGAAAGCGTCAATGACCTCCACCATCTGTCAACGCTCTCTTAATTTTCAAGAAAATACTTTGTGCGAATTAATTTTCAGTAACGTTTATATCTTATATTGTGTTTTTTTTTTTTATAATATGAGCTTAAACTTGTAGTAAAAGCGTGCATGGCATCACAAGACGGCGCATAGTCTGGTAAATGAGTGCTCAAAAGGGGTATGTGGTTGGAAAAGTCGAAAGCAGAAAATCTGACTTATGAACTTTGTTTGGACTAGTTAGAAGATAAACATATTAAAAGTCCTGATCCCTCGGAGGTGAGCCCGAGGGATGGGGGGGCAAAGAAGGTCCCATTTTTTGGTTTTTTGCTTATATCTCGAAAACGTTGCGTCGGATAAAATTTTGTTGTACTACATAATAAAACCTCATAAAATTTTCTACAACTTTGTCTGTCACACTTTTTATCTATCTCCAATATTTGCATAGCTGTGAGCTCCGAAAAATGACCAATTTTTAAAAATATGTTAAACTTTCTGTTCGTTTTTTGTTTTCTTGTTTATATCTTGAAAACGGTGCGTCGCATGAAATTAAGTTGTAGTAGAGAATGAAACCTGATAAAATTCTCTACATTTTGCCTTTCACATCTTTTATCTATCTTCAATCGCCTAGCTATGAGCCTCGAAAAAAGTGGATTTTTGAAAATATGTTCTTCACTCTTACACCAGTTTTTCCAGTTTTTATTATACAGTACAATATTATTCCATGCGGTGCATCGTTTTCGAGATGTAAAAAAAACTCAAAAACTGTTACAGGCAATTGGACACATTTTTTAAACATCATTTTTTTTTTCACAGGTCATAGCTTTGCAATGATAAGAGATAATTAAAAAAAATATAGCAAAGTTGTAGAGAATTTTATCAGATCTAATTGTGTAGTACAACAAGTATTCGTGCGACACACCGTTTTCGAGATGCAAACCAAAAACAACGAACGGGACAGAGAATTGGACAAATTATCAAAAATATATCGTTTTTCGGAGCTCATACCAATTCAACGATAAGAGATAGATAAAAAATTTGAAAAGCAAAGTTGAAGAGAATTTTATGATCTTTTATTATGTAGTACAACAAAATTTCATACGATGCATCGTTTTGGAGATATAAGCAAAAAACCAAAAAACAGGACCTTCTTTGCCCCCCCCCTCCCCAGGGCTCACCTCGGAGGGGTCAGGACTTTTAATATGTTTATCTTCTAACTAGTCCAAAGTAAGTTCAAAAGTCAGATTTTCTGCTTTCAACTTTTCCAACCACAATCATTCATTGCCCAGGCTAACAGTCACAGTTTCACTCTTATTGTGGTCGCATTATAATTAATATAATTATGTAATTTAATCTAAGACCTATTACGTGAATTTATGTAATAAATCTGTGTTATTTAAGTGTGAATTATTACTTCAGTAACATTAGACGAGGCAGTTTTATAACATCTAAAACTTTAAATATTCCAGTAATGTTAATTTAATTTGTATTTAAAGGGGTGTAATTTTGGTAGTCTGCTGACTTTTGCTCGTTACGGCTTCTTAAAAAAGCCCTATAGTTAAGAAAAAAATTGGTTAGTATGTACTTAATAAAACTGTGTTCGAAATATAAGTATAGCTATAAGGGTGAGTTTACCGCAGCGCACGTCGCGGCGCGGGCAGGCGGGAGGGTCGCGGTAACGCAGACAGGCGCGTGTCGTTGCTGGACGCGGGCCGCGGCTGGTCCACCACCGGTGCTGGAAATATAATCATATGTGTTATGTACTATAGACTGCATTAATTGAACTTTATTATATTTTATTGGTAAAATGGTAAAGGAAAACATCGTGGAGAAACCGGTATCTCCTATTACAATGCGCACCTTGTATCAAATCTATACTAAATATACGCGAATGCTTGTCTGTCAGGAAGGTATTGAAATGTGATACTCAAAGTCGAAACTATAATGTTACATTACAGGCGAATGGTCCCGGTGAGGGAGCGTCTTAAGGTGAAACAAGTCAACATTTTTTCCATAGAAACTTCGTTGGGGTTTTACTCCACTATTTGACAAGGTACATCCAAAGTTAAACATGGTATCGTTTTGTCTCATTATTCATTTTGTCTGTACGGAAGCAGAATTTTGAAATAACAAGCCATTAAAAAGTTACGAGCTTCCAAATATTCGTTTTTATTGCTAATTTTAACAAAACTTTGGGCGTAAATTAGAAATTAAAGAAGCATCAAATTTCCAAAACAAAGTCCGTACCGACACAGCACATTTATCGAAGAATTCCATAAATTTTATTTGAAATTGATTGATGCAGTGGTTTTCTCATAAAACCCCTTCTTCCAAAGGCCGTTTCGTATTTTTTACGCGCGCCCTTTACTCTGAATGATCGTGCATCTCACTGAATAATGTTTTCCCCTGTTTTCTCCACGGGGGGATGACGCTCGCGGACACATGAACAATTTGGCTCGATTTCAGGTGAAATATCATGGTTTTTGACCATGCCTGCCAGTGAGTTCGAGCTACGCCTAGCGCCGCCTTAAGGAAAATATCGAATTAAAAAAAAATAATCGCCTCTCAAGGTTATGTATTAAAAATATTATGACGTTAACGCTTGTTCGCAGTTATAATCTACAAAGTTACAAAAATTGGCTTCCATCATATTTCAAGGCAATATGAATCGAGCCTTATTTTATATATAGATTACTCACGTTGAGGCTTACACTGCACGGGACCCGAGGCAGGCCTCGTTATCGTGTTGTTCCGCTGAAGCTGCGACGGCGCCGCTATCGAGTACGGCCTTGTTGTGGGTGGCTGCAACACGTCACACTAACAATAAAACAGTGAACATCTAGAAAGGGAAATTGTGCGTGTGTTGAATTTGCAACCTTCGGCTCAGTGCTGAAAGTTGACAATTCAACAGCACGTTCACACGACGCACTGTCATATAGACGGTGAACATTTAGTAGGGAACATTGACTGTGTATTGGATTTACAAACTAGGTATCAGTGTTGAAAGATATGAAAATTCAACAGCAACTTCATGGACTTTGTGCGCGTGTTGGATTTACAACCTTTGTCTCACTACCAAAAGATTAAAATTCAACAGCACGTTCACACGTCGCTGACATAGAAATGGTGAGAATTTAGTAAAAAACATTGATCGCATGTTGAATTTTCAATCTTAGGTTTAGTGCTGAAAGATGAAAATTCAACAGCACGGTCAATTCCTCTTACTTTGCTACATGTTCCCACTATGTATATAGCTTTATTACGGTTACTTAATTACTTAATTAATAGTTGATTTTGTTAAGAATTAACCTTATACCACACATGTTTTAGAAACCCAAACCAGTTTGTTAGACATAGACTTGAAAGATAAACCACATGTAATCCTTTTTGGTAAGAGGAACGTGAAATTATTTAGATTAATATATTATCGTTTAGAGAAAGTAGACAAGAAAATTGAGAGGAAAAAATGTATTAAGCAACATGTCAAGAATATCTCAATATGCAGGTTGCCTTAGTAGGTAAGTTTTTGTAGTAAGGAAACATTAATCGATGGGTCCTATGCATAATAAACTGCTCTAGGTCCTCTGCATAGAACCCAACGATTTCTCAATTGGACCGATTTAAGCAAAAATGATTCAGTCCACACTAACCTCATTTCGAGATAATAGAGTTTAAAGTTTATTTCGGTATTTCTCTGGCTTTGTAGTTCTAAATGTTATGTTTTTAATTTTATGTTATTCTAAGTGTTCTAAACTAATTTACATGCATGTATTTAGTAAATAAATTTTAATAGTTTCGTAGATATTCAAGAAAACTTGCGCGTGGATCATTATTACATAATACATTTTGTATGGAATTAGCTGTGTAGGCTGCGGAAAGAAAAATGCAAAAATGTTCCAAACTATGACAAAAATAAAAGCTTAAAAATGTTTATTATTTTTATTTTATTTAAAAAAACACAAATGTTACCCTACTCCTCATCCAAATCAAAGTCGGGTTCATCACAATAACCATCTATATCGTCTATTATTGCATCGTCTCCCTTCAGTTTTTTATAATAACCAATGCAATCATTTGGTATGAGATGGAATAACGATTTCAAATCGTTTAACTTCTTTTTGTTAATCAGTTTTCCTGAAGGCCATAATTCTTGCAAATCTTCTTCTATGACACCCAAATCAACACCTTTTAATTTCTTTTTAATATTCAGTTCTTTGTAGTCCTCATTAAAGGAAGTTCTCATGAACAAAGAATGTTGAGTCTTTTTTGTGATTAAAATTTCTTTTGTTTTGAGCCAGTTTACTTTGCTCTTATCATTAAATATTTTTCTATTAACTATTTTCTTTTCTAGAATTTGAGATCCAACAAAATCACAACTTTCCATTTTATGGACCTGTAAAGGATTTTTGTTTTTGCATTGTTTCATAATGGCAATATAATCATCCACGGAGTATATCCTTTCATATTGCTTGAGTCGAGTCTCAATTTTAGCGAAGTCGTTGTCATTTGGTAGGAAAGTGTGTCCTGATTCTAGGTAACGGAAGCTGATTGTCTCGAGAGTGGGGTGTCTATTTAATAAAGCCTTTAAAATCAAAACGATTTTGATATTCCTGTTTTGCCCTCCGCAACAGTCACTCCACAAAATCAATTTTTTTACTGTAGGAGGTAGCACGCACTTAATATATTTCCTCAAACATGAACCCACTTCTTGGGCCCCTCTGCCTGCCTCGCCTTCAGCCCAAACAAAATGATCTTCAATAAGTTTGTCTACATGACCACATTATTCTAAAAAAATAGAATAAATTTCATGCAAAACATACAATTTTATTGCAGGTACAAAAAAATGCAATAAAAGATAGAAGGTTTAAATAGTTATATACGTATTTCATTAAAGTTTTCGGTATAAAAATAATATTTTGTTTACTTTTTAGCCGAGATATTAATGATAATTTTATATTTAACCGTGAATCGTTTTTTAAGAATTGAATTTTTCGTTTTTCTTTAATTAAATAGAATAGTCATGTGGTCTGAATCAGTATACTTCTGTAGTCGAATGTTATTTGGAATTGAGTTAAAATGATTCAAGGTTATTGGAACATTTAAGCAGAATGATTTTTATAATATTTTCCATATTGTATAAAAAGCATTATTGTTCCAAGTAGTTTGAATCATTATAGCAAAAAACAAAAAACCTATATCAGGGCAACCAAGAAAATGCAAAAATGATTCTAATAGCTTGAAACATTTATGCATTATGAAAAAATGATGTTCGCTATGACAGTTGTGGTTTAGACCATACGGATTTTCGTCAATTATTAATATAGAGTTCCGAGTCTTTGATATGTTAAAATATACCTTATTTAGAGTACATAAGTCACAAAAACTCGAAATTGTCGAGATTGTGGGTTGGATCATTTTTGCATAAATCGGTCCAATTTAGAAAAAGAAAAAAGTAATAAGAAAAGATTTGCTATGATGGTTACATAATTATTATACAAAACCCAGCACTAAAATATTTCAAGTCACTTTCAATACTTCTTTTGAAAATGCCTTGAGATAAAATAAATAAACGGGTAACAGTGATGCCGAACAATTCAATAATTGCTATTCAAATTGATCAAGCTAGTAAAATCAGTTTCATACTTCAACATCACTACTAAGAACTTGCTTGGTTAAATGTATTTTAATCAATAGACACGAACCGATCGAAGGTTAATTAATTAATACCTTACCACAACAAGATAAGCATCTGTTGAACGGTTGTCTAAAAAAAAGTGTAATTGCAAAACGACCCTTAATCGTCTTTTTGACGTTGACAATTTTTTTAGACAAGTGTTCAACAGAAATGTTTTCTATCTTTTTGTAAGACCGCTAATCTTTTAGACTGAGATTCGATTAACTCGACGACAGTACAATAAAAGCTCTGATATTATTTGTATGAGGTTGATGCCAATTCCATACAAATTCATCCAAGATCCGTTCGCTTGACCATTGGTCGACAATCCAAGCTAGCTGGCAGCAGAATTTAAAGCCGTTGCATAGAAGCAGTCTTAAAACCAAAGCACATTCGAGCGTACATTCGGCATCAGTATACCCTGAGCTACATACAGCTACAATAACTCTTATACACACTGGCCAACATTAAAGCATACATTGATAAGCTCACAAGTATTTTGATGAACATAAAATAAAGAGGCAAAGAATTTAAAAAAAATTGTTAAATTCCTTTCATACCAGTTTTCGGTTTTCCGTTACACAGCGGTTAACTATATCGAGAAAGTTTCCCGTACCAGAACAATTTGTTTATCAGACCTAAGAACACCGACACGTGTAGCATGACCAATTCTATATTTATTCTACCAAGAATAAACGTTATTTCATCGTAATTACAGTACAATTCAAAAATTTTGGCACGAGTATGGCACGATCCGTACACCATTGAAGAATAGCAACATTTCTTTTCTATATTTTAAACATTGCCATATTTAAATCGGTAAAAATCTTTGTCATGTGTGTCATGTTCTGTCATTTTGTCTTTTCTTTTGTCGACTAAACCCTTTTTTATAGTGCCATGCTACACGTGCTGCTGCATTGAAGATCTTACAAACACCAATGCTGCCAAAATACACATTTACACATATCGGGCTCCAGCAACCTAATAGGGGGTTTGCACGGTTCGATTTTCTCCATACGACATAGACAGACATTCGACTAGGCTGTTACTGACTAATATTCCAATCGCCAAAGTTGGGTGCCACCCCACTTTTTCACATTTCGATGGCGTTTATTATTTAACAAGCAATGCGACTGGTGTCTTCCCGCACGGCTAAAATGGACCCGTGTAAACTCTCTATAAAAAGCATTATTGATGGGGCATAATTTACCACTAGGGGCCTAGCACTGACTACCGTAGCAGTTATTAAGAGGCGTATACAAGTACCGTTGGCTGCTAAAAATATCCCAACATTGGCCACTGTGTACACGAGTGTGAAATAAACAGTGGACACTCACAGGTAAGTGATGGCTGCGCATGGAGACAGGCACGCCGCTGGCCGCGGCCGCGCGGAGCTGCGTCAGGTGAGTTAGTGACGCCGTTAGTGCCCAGTGACGGAGGGTTAACACGTTCAAAGTGGACCCCGCGTTAGGGTTAATGTGTTATATTAGGCATTTTTTTTTAATAAAGAGATATCGATTTTTACTCCGGATAGGGATCTTATACTAAAATTCGGCATTCATAAAGGGATCCATTTTTCAGTTGTGGAATCTCAAATCATCATTTTGAGTTAAGTTAAAAATAAAAACTCAAAGATCTTTGTTTTAAAAAGTATTTCTGTCTTGGGTAACTTATTAAAGAGTAAGTTGTGACAGCAAAAGAAAATTTTATAAAAATATATCTGTGATATTTATTGGAAGACGAGTGAAATATTTTAGTGGAAGTCTACAACACAGGGCCGCATTGAACGAGTTAACAATATTTTAAATAAAGTACGAAAATAATGATATAAGTTAATTAACGATTACTTAATGTATGATAGTGATAATCACCATTTAGGACACATTTTTAGACACAATTGAAATAACATAAACATTTAATATTAGAACGAAATATTATTATAGCTATTTTACCAACACCAATTATTAGACATGTAAACAAAAAAGAATATTTTAGCTTGGTCGAAGAAATAAATGAAAACATTGGACTTTTTACTATGAAATGGACAAAATTATCTGGGGGCACGGCAGTGCCCCCGCCAAGACGAGCCAAGCGAAGCGCAAGGAAACTGCCTGCCTATTCTCGAAGTGTTTCGTCGTTTTTTTGATCGACTTTTCTAGTATCTTTAAACACCAGTAACAATATAAAAGTCAATTTTACTGTTACATTGAAAATAAATAATTCCCTTTTTTTTAAAATAAACCCGTCTCAAAAACATTCGTAAAATCCACTCCAAACTCTAACCCCAAACAAATAAAAAACCTCACATTTTACTTTTAAAAGCACAGTGAAGTGAACTTTAAGCAAAACATATTATTCAAAACCTATAATTTTGCAAACACTTCCCAACTTTCAAAAGCATTTATCACTTTCAGCCAGGGGGCATGTGTCTCAGCAGTGGTAAAATTATAGCCTGATGTCCTACAATTAAGTAGCTAGAGTAGTACCAGTGAGGGAGCGAGGTGGCGCTAAGACTTGTATAGCTCCGTCTCTTACCCACACTGGGACTACTCTGGCTTGGTAAGCCACCTAGGGGCACCATCTCGTGCACTCACTGGAACAAGCCTGGTTTTAGACGTTGTAATACCCCCCCTGATTGTGCTAAGCTATGTTTTTAAACGTATTCGACTTACATCTCTCGGGGCAACCAGTTGGCTCTGTGGTCGCGGTCGAAGAGTCTCCGTGCCTTGTCGTACTAACGCAGGCGTGGGGGGGATCTCGGATTTTGGGGCTTTATCTTCAGCCTTCTGAAATGTTACATGTAAAGGTGTGATAGGAAAGTGCATACATTCAGGATCAGTGTAGCTTTAGAGAGTTTATTTTCATGCATAGCATGCTTGACAGAAAGTTGTCAGTTATGCGCAATCGAGAAAGAATTGAGGGAATAGAAAAGTTTGGCGCATTCAGGGAGGAATGCCTAAAAAAAAGTAGTTTTAGTTAGCCATCGCAGTCATGCTTAACAAGGTCGAATTCTTCATCTCATTCTTAACATCTTTCGATAAAGATTTATATTTCGCGACGCAGGCGTTAATGCGAATAAATAATAGAAAAAAGTCGGAACGATTTACTCGATGCAAAGCGTCTTTGCCACTATGGTCTATAACTGAGCGCGACTGGTTTCAAACGCGTGGCCATGTCGCGCTTTTCTTCTTCTGGTATGATAACTCACAAAGCTGTTTGACGAAGATTGATCCCTGGCTGTGACAGTTGAATTTTATGGAAATAGGGTCGTACGCGGTTACACGGCACTATAACAGTCCTACGACTTTTTGTACTTTTGTTTCCGCCACTAGCGGATTCTCATGCAGTGCTTCAAACACTTCAATACATTTGATCTTACCGTTCGCCGCACGTTCGTGCCCTGCCGACTGTTCGTTACAGGAGCTGATGGACGTTCCGGAGAGCGCTAAACTCTTGGCCCAATTCTGAGCAGAGTCGATATAGATTGTCATCGACACGATAAGATATCGTGTAGACAAAACTAGCTTCATTTCTATGCTAGTTAACTTCATTTCTGAGCTTAGAAGTGAAGCTAGTTTTGTCTACACGAAGCCAGAAGTACAGTCGGCCAAGAAAGTGGTGTACCACCCTAAGGTTGAATATCGCTTGCAGATTCATAGGTGATAAAGATTAGTTTCGCTTGCAGATCGATCTGACAACTTCTATTGCTGTCTTTATCTGATTATTGATAACGACTATTACTGTTTGTAACGTGACAGCTGTTCTTAGTTTGAACTTGATGGAACCAATGACGTCGTAAAATCAACGGCGGGGGGCTGTAGATTTTGATGACAAAATTGTATCTACAAATTCAGAATTGTAATCAACAAGTTACATAAAATTGTAAAGGCACAAGGCGAATCCACAAACCTACAATTTCTGTAAACTTGTAATTACAATATCAACAATAAAAAACAAGCTAAAAATAGATTTATCCTTTTATTAAATTTCTACAATCAATTTTAAAATACTTATAACAAACAAAAACATAGCATATATAGTAATATTTAGAAGATATTGAAAATTTTTAAAAATTAGAAACGGGTGTAACCGCCGTTGGCCTCTATAACCTCTAAAAGACGAGACCTCATTGAACCAACAAGCCGTGAGCAAATATCGGTTCCCCGCATTTCCTCCCAAATATAATTACAGTGACTAATAAGAGCTTGTTTGGTTCTTTCATTTTGATGCGACCATCGTTGGACCATAAGGCCCCAAAGATTTTCTATCGGGTTGAGGTCCGGCGATCTTGAGGGCCACTGAATTACCCTTACGTCAGTGTGTGAACGAAACCAGGCTCTTACGATCCTCGCATTATGAATTGAACAATTATCTTGAACAAAATCAAATTGTGGCACTTCGTTCTCCGGGTAAACATTACGGACTGTCGGTAGCATTGCATTCTGAAGCACGTCGATATAATTTACAGCCGTCGCTCGAGGAGGTAGAGAACACAATTCTCCTACACCATCCGCACTCATCCAGCCCCAAATATTTACGGAAATTCGACCTGATTCTCTATTTGGAATTACATGATCATCTTTATACCGTGTTGAATTATATCGCCAAAGGTGAAGACGTCCATGCTGACTGGATTTAAACGTTTTTTCATCACAAAACACTGTATTAGACCAATCAAACTCTAAGTGCTCTCTGGCGAAGTTCAGACGAGCAAGTCTGTGAGCATCCGTCAAATATATTTTCTTGGCGTAATGCCTGTGGTGCAACCCCATGTAATGTAGATGATTCCTTATTGTTTGGGCACTCACATCGAACATCTCCGCAAAATGTTTTGTGGGCTTAAAACCATTGATTTCATATTCCCGTCTCATGAATTCTCTATCGTTATTGGAGAGTGCAGGCCGGCGACCACTTCTTCTGTGATCCAACAAACTTCCCTCCTCTCCTTCACGACGAATCCAAAAGCGGACAGAACGCCTCGATATATTCAAATTCCGGGATATCGCACTGATACTGCTTCCCTCATTAAATGGGGCAATTATTTGTGCTCTTTCGGCAATGGTCAAGTTGGCAGGCATTGAGATGATTTTATATGCAGTTGATTGAAAAATAACACGGAAAATATATCGATTTTTTGCATATATTTGACAAAATGTCAATTGTCAGTTTTCTTTTTCAAATGGAATTCGGTTGTCTATTTAAATAGTTTTTATTACTTTTGTTTGGAAACATTTCAATTGCTTTGTAGAAACTAATGTCCTTTTCATTTATACTAAAGGTTAAAATGTCATGTACTTATATGTGATACTAGCACTACGCCCGCGACTTCGTCCGCGTGATTTTCGAACTTTGCCTTTGTGAATTTCTAATCAACAAAAATATTCAACAAAAATTCTATCAACCCGCAATATTCCGTCTTAGGTAACACCTAGATCCTAAAATAGTCCCAATGCAAAATTTAAGACTCCTAACTATCAACCCCAATACAAACTTTTAAGGGGCGAATTTAGTATATCCTCTCTTAGTGAGAACCTGTATCTTAAATAGAAGCCCCCAGCAATGTTGAGTCCTCTAATTACAAACTCCAAAGACATACCCTAAGGGGTCGAATTTTGTAAAATTCCGTCTTAGTGAGATCCTAGGTCCTAAAACAACCCCCATGCTGAAACTCCTAGCATTTGTAGCAACAAAGTTTCATACAAACTGTCAACCCCATAAACAGCCCCATGAGGGTAGAATTTCAGAAAATGTGCCTTGGTGTGCATTTACGTCATAAAAGAACAACCTTGCAAAATTTAGTACTCCTAGCATTTGTAGAAACGAAGTTTCATACAAAATATCAACCCCTAAATCAACCCCTTGGTTTCTATTTTCACAAAACACCCGCAACTATGCCCAATAAAGAATCTCTATGCAAAATTTGAGTCTTCAAATTATCGACCCCGAAAAAACCCCTTAGGGGTCGAATTTCGCAAAACCGTCTTAGTGAACATTTAGGTCTTAAAAAAAGCCCCTCGCGAAATTCAAGACGCCTAGCTCTTGTAGTAACAAAGTTTCATACAAACTATCAAACACAAAAACAAACCCCTTGGGGGTCGAATTTCGCAAAATCCCGCCATGGTGTGCATCTAAGTCCTATAAAGGAATCCGGTGCAAAATTTGAGGCTCCTCGCACTTGTAGTAAAAGAGTTTCATACAAACTATCAACCCCAACAACAACCCCTTAGGTGTCGAATTTTACAAAATCTCGTCTTTAGTATCATTTATCTCCAAAAAAAGCCATATGAAAAAAATTAAGTCCAAAAACTATCAACCCCAAAAAACAACCCCTTAGGGGTCGAGTTTCCTAAAATTTCTACCTTGTTGAGCATTTACACCTTAAAAGGTACCACCATGCAAGATTTGAGACGACTAGCACTTGTATTAAAAAAGTTTCATACAAACTATCAACCCCAAAAACAAACCCCTTAGGGGTCGAATTTCGCAAAGTCCCGTCGTGGTGACCATCTACGTCCTAAAAAAAAACCTCATGCAAACCTTGAAATTCCTAGCACCTGTAATAACGAAGTTTCATACAAACTATCAACCCCAAAAACAACCCCTTAGGGGCCGAATTTCGCAAAATCCGTTCTTAGTGCTCACCTACGTGGTATAAGGAGGGCTTATGCCAAATTTCAAGTTTCTAGGCCCAGCGGTTTGGGCTGTGCGTTGTCAGATCAGTCAGTCAGTTTTGAATTTTATATATATAGATAGATATGACGTATGAATACTAAATACATAGGTTTACGTCATGATAATGTTGTCTCTTTCAGTAATATCTTTTTATAACGAACCTTGTTGTAATTTTCGATGACCGGGAAACTAAATCAAAACTGGTACACCACTTTCTTGGCTGACCGTACTAGCTTGCTAGTTTACTGACACTAGCTTGCTATCCTAGCTTGAAAAACTAGCCTCGTGTAGCCCGGGCATTACGGGCCTCACAAGTAACAATGATTGTTTATCGTACCTGATGTCCAACAGTGATGATATAGGACTCGGTGGAGACGGGCGGCACGGGCGGCGCACTGGCGGTGGGGCTGAGGGCCGGGTTGGACGCGTACACGCCGCGGCGGACCATCGTGCGCGCGCCCAGGGACAGCCCGCGGGTCGCTACGGCCACGCCCGACGACGCCGGGGTGCCTGAGTGAACCAGTTCTTATAGCGTCGGTTCAAAGGTAAAACTCGTTTAAGTGTGCAATTACAGTGGCAGCGGGGCGGGCAGCGGAATGAGCTGGCGGGTAACGCAAACACATAGTTTTTGACGGTGCACAAAGTACGGGCGGGGCGGGTGAGCGGAAATCTAGTCTGTTTCGTAACCCGCCACCCGCTCCCGCCCCGCGCCACTGTAATTGCAACAATTGCACACTTAAAGATTTTTGAAGAAAGAAAAATTCAGCTGCGAGTGGGACTCGAACCCGCGTCTTCTGGATAAGTACTTCAGACGCCTTACCAATGGGAAAGGCCGGTCAAAGCTAATTGTAGATGGCGCGACCATAGCTAAGTCCTAATCCGACCAATGAGGTAGTACTATTTTGAAGTACCTATAAGATTTGAACCATGAATGACGATGCTTGGAACTAGCTATACTAGCGCCATTCGTTTCCCAGTTGCCATCCCCATTAGGCCATCGCATCGCAACCACTCGTGTTGAAGCTGAATCTTTCATTCCCTTGTTTCTTTTGATCGTTCGGAGTCAAATTCGCAGATGATTTTTTCTTTCCTCAAAAACCATTACGAAAACGCGACACAGGCGTTATTGCGAATAAATATAAAACTCATTTTGTGGAATATTTTTACTAATGGAGATTAATTGCCAAATGAGTTTTACTTGGGATTACTAAGAATTTGCAAAAAAAGACTCATTCACACGTTCTGTTACGGAGCACAATGCGCACTAAGTGATTTTTCTTATCATAGATTATCTCTTCATGGAAGCATAAGTGGCAAAATGTCATTTTGGTTCAAAATGTCACTTGGTGTATTTTTTACCTTTGAACCGATGAATTTCACTGTACACAGGGTTACTGGTAATTCGAAGTATATTCAACAAGTGCTGATAGGGGGGCCCAAAATGAATAAATTGAACCCCCTTATGTATGGCCGAAATTCATTGAGACATTTGAATTTTATACTATAAAACTCAAATGTCTCGAAAACTATTGAATTTAAGCCAGTGCGGGTTGACATGATCTTATTGTGACATCATAAAATATACTTAAATAATCATGACATGAAAAAAAAAAGATAAAAGAAGCATGTTCAACTTACCACCAGGTATCCTATTCAGTTCTCTATGTGAACTGTATTGCCTAAGTTTTGAAGTTGGCAAACTTGTTTTCCTTGGAACCGCTGCCGGGGGGACCATATTACTGTATGATGCTAAAATAACATAAACATATGGAGAAAAATAAATGTATGTTTATGAAAAGAAAACAGTGTTTGAAAAATCAGAAGTGTCAAATGATTGAATGTAAATGACTTTATACAATTGTGCATTTAAATATTATAATTATTTAATAAAATATTTTTAAGTATCGTATGATTAGAACTCGCGAGAAAAATGGCTGTATGGCCTCTTACGCACGCGCACCCCGTGGACGGGGCTACCCCGCGGAGTGCGCCAGGCCTGACATAAGCGAACGGGATTGTGCCCAATTTGTGTAAGTAAATACCTGTACCCTCATACATACCTCCAGAACTCATAGGTATAATTCTAGTTGGCTTCGGCACAACACTGGGCGCGAACATCTTTTTCTCCGGACTAGCTTTCCCCGCCATTATATCCCTCTTAACCGACGGCTTTTTAACCATCGTCGCACTATTGATAACCGTAGTATTGTGCATATCATACGTCCGCTCCATCCCTGAAGAGTTCGCCTTAGTGATGGTGGTGACTGTGTAGGACTTATCGTCAATCATGTCGTAGATAGGAGATATAGTGTTGTGCAAGTTTAGCAGGTCGTTTTTAGCTCCTTTCCGTAGTGACATAAGCGGTGTTGAGGCGACTTGTGGGCCTGCAATGTGAGAATTTGTGTGTTGTACCTTCCCAAGCATTGAAAGCATCGGTTATAAACCACCATTTTTTTATTAGTAAACAGCTCTCTCTCTCCTGGGCACGCGAAGATCGATCATAATGTAAATGCTTTTCATTGGGCTTTCATTATGTACCACGAATTGAATTCATTACTATATTAACATCCTATTGCCGTCCACTGCTGAACGTGAGGCTCCCCCAAAGAGCGCAAACCATCTCGGTCCTGGGCAGCTCGCATCCATCCACTGCCAGCCACATTCCTTAAGGTGAAACAAGTCAACATTTTTTCCATAGAAACTTCGTTGGGGTTTCACTCCACTATTTGACAAGGTACATCCTAAGTTAAACATGGTATCGTTTTGTCTTATTATTAATTTTGTCTGTACGGAAGCAGAATTTTGAAATAATAAGCTATTGAAAAGTTACGAGCTTCCAAAGATTCGTTTTTATTGCTAATTTTAACACAACTTTGGGCGTAAATTAGAAATTAAAGAAGCATCAAATTTCCAAAACAAAGTCCGTACCGACACAGCACATTTATCGAAGAATTTTATAAATTTTATTTGAAATTGATTGATGCAGTGGTTTTTTCATAAAACCCCTTCTTCCAAAGGCCGTTTAGTATTTTTTACACGCGCCTTTTACTTTGAATGATCGTGTATCTCACTGAATAATGTTTTCCCCTGTTTTCTCCACGGGGGGATGACCCTCGCGGACACATGAACAATTAGGCTCGATTTCAGGTGAAATATCATGGTTTTTGACCATGCCTGCCAGTGAGTTCGAGCTCGCGACTAGCGCCGCCTTAAATCATTGACCCATCTTGCAGCAGTATCATACACAATGTTTGCCCATTTGCGGTCTCCACTCTAGCGTTAAAACATAGTCCATTATTATCTTTTAAGAGACTTCAAAATTTTTTTTTCTCCAAACAACCAACAGCTTCCCGTGACAAAAACCAGTGCTATAATATTCCCCTTTTAGACCAACCATTACCCTTTTCTTTCTCTCTTGCAACCTTATACAGAACCCACCTCAGCCCCCTTTTTACGAACCAACCTCACGCTCTTTTATATTATTGTGATCCATATTGTGTATGAATAACAATTTTAATACTTACGTGTATCATGCGCAGGCGCAGTGTCAGGTACGCTGTCTGGCGGACTGGAAGAACTGAAGGTGCCTGTGTCTGTGCTCTCGCTTGAACCTACCATCGCTCGCTCTTGTGAACCCCATTCCTGCAAAATTAATGTTTTTTTTTTGTTAAAAAGAGACAGGTGATAGTTTCATATCGTCGTACCACAAAAAGTTAAACATCTGTTGAACACTTGTCTAAAAAAAAGTGTAACTGCAAAATGACCCTTACATCAACGTTAAATGCCGTTTTGCAGTTGACAGTTTTCTTAGACAAGTGTTCAATAGATGTTTTACTTTTTTTGTAGTTAGACGGTTAAAGTTTTATCACAGATAGTAATCAAGGTAGTCTAGTAAAGTGAAGTGTATATAAAAAAAAGTGTAACAGCTTTTTCCACCTTTACAGATTGTACTGTGGTGATTATGGTAACTAGATATTAATTAACAAAATGGTTGGTAAAAATTACATACCCGATGTTCCTGAGACAGCGTTTTCTCCCCAACATCAATTAAATTAAGCGTAGCCGAATTAATATCTATAATCTGATTATCATCTGCCTTCATGTAAACAACGGTTGTGTCCATAGCACTTGCTTTGGGCGACAACTTCTTAAACGTAGCATTTCTTTTAGGAGTTTCTCTAGCGGGCGGTTCTTCATGTCTGTCGAAACCATTGCCGTTCAACACTCTCCGTCTTGACAGCAATTCGGAAGCGTTCTCCATACTTTGCCGCGGTACTGTGATCACAGTTTGATTGGGTAACTGAATAGTTTTAATAGGGGATGTGTCGACAGATGCTGGAGCCGTCTTCTCTGGTTCTGTAGGCAATGCTTTTCTAGCTAAAGACAACTTCTGTCGAGCTTGAATGATCTCGTTTAACTCCTGCTTCCCCAAAGTTACATTCAAACTGTTCCTACCAACGTCTTCAGGCTTCGGTAACCCCATATCTTTGTAAAACGCATCGTCAGTTTCAAAATTTTCTTTCTCAGCGTCATTATCTCTTCTACTAAACCTATTATTAGAGTAGTGTAAGGTAATCGGTTCAGCCGTATCAGCTGTGGGTACATTACGAGGCGCGTTCTTCGGCGAGTCTTTCTTATCAGAATTTTCGTTTAGAATTTTCGCTGTGTCGATTTGGCATGCTTCTTCGCGAGATTTAGTGTATGACTCTGAGTTTCTTATGCCGGAATCTCTTTTCGTGTAGCTGTTGTAAAGTTGACATCTTGGTCTGGCTGAGAGGAGCTTTTCCGAGGTCTCTAAATGAGTAAAGGTGGCTGAAGAGAATATGTTAGAGTCTGTGCTTTCCTTAGGTGCTTTTGACGTGTTAGAGATCACGTATGAGGAGTTGACGGAGCTGACGAGAGAAGGCGGTAGTGAGTCGATCAGGCTGTCATTGTCAGGGTATGTTGTTTGGGAGAGGAAGCTTGTGCTCATGTCTTTCTCGTCGAGGATGCTGAGCGTCATGCTCGTCATCATCGGGTCAATGCTGTCACGACCTGACATTGGAAGACCTGGAAGTGTAAAAACAACAATTCAGGGATACGTAAGTTGTGGTTTGGGAGTATCGATCTAAAACTATGTCCTCGTTCAAGAACACGCAGTAAATCCGACCGGGCCGGCCAAAAAAATGGAGAAGCGGATTCACGTTTGTTTGATTTGTGGTGGAGGATGCCGCGTTGGACGTTGTGATCACCATAAAAGGAGAAAACAATTAGCACCGTGCAGCACGCAACGTACGTTGACGAGGCTCAAGTTATTGTGAAACTTTTTATATTTGAAATCTCTTTAATCAATAAAGGTGATGACTGCTTTGTTTATTAGTATTAAAATACAAAATATCTCACTTGTTTTGTGGAGGTCAGTGGCCAATTATATTTTATTCGGAAAGAAGACACAAGGAGAATCAATATTTGTCTTAAAAAGACAAAGTAGCCTTGTAACCCAAGGCAACTGAAGATACAAGGTAGATTTTTAGTCAGAGACAGGCCCTTCCGATTATTTGACGGTTTTACAACTACTTATTGAATGGTAAACAACACCGACATAGTACTTCCCTATCCTTACACTACAGGTTATGTGAGTAGGTATTGTATGCAGTGAGGCGGCAACTTGACGGATGTTTGCGTCACAGCCCTGAATGCATAACATGTGTAAAGTAGAACATGGTTGCAATCCTTGCTACGTAACGTTACCTAATTTTACAAGTGATTGATAATCATTAGGACGATCTATGAAGTTTTCAGTACCTAGTTTGTAGTTGTTCTAAAATACAAATTCAAAGCCTTTTTTCAAAATCTGAAGTTTCTTTTTTAAGTGGGAAAATCAATAACCCTGTGTCGAGCGCAAAGGTCAAATTTTGTCGGCACAGCTAGCGATATATTATACGCACAGCTAAGGAAGTGAATTTCCTAATGGGGTCTGTGTTTCCTGACAGCTATAACCTTGGGCTCTTCAATTCAGGAGTGAATAGGTTACTTCTAGGCAAGCGTGCTACACCATCGACCACATCATTGCTTACCAGCAGGGCAGTTCGTTGTAGCTTTGAAGAAACACTGTGTGTTCTTAAGGTCAAACAAGTCAACATTTTTTCCATAGAAACTTCGTTGGGGTTTTACTCCACTATTTGACAAGGTACATCCAAAATTAAACATGGTATCGTTTTGTCTCATTATTAATTTTGTCTGTACGGAAACAGAATTGTAAAATATGAAGCTATTAAAAAGTTACGAGCTTCTAAAGATTCGTTTTTTTTTGCTAATTTTAACACAACTTTAGGTGTAAATTAGAAGCTAAAGAAGTATCAAATTTCCAAAACGAAGTCCGTACCGACACAGCAAATTTATCGAAGAATTTAATAAATTTTATTTGAAATTAATTGGTGCAGTGGATTTTTCATAAAACCCCAACTTCCAAAGGCTTTTTCGTATTTTTTTACGCGCGCCTTTTACTCTGAATGATCGTGCATCTCACTGAAAAATGTTTTCCCCTGTTTTCTCCACGGGGGGATGACGCTCGCGCACACATCTACAATATGGCTCGATTTCCGGTAAAATATCATGGTTTTTGACCATGCCTGCCAGTGAGTTCGAGCTCGCGACTAGCGCCGCCTTAAGGCCGCATATTCTGAAAGCTGGCAACGTCGCAAAAAGCTGTCAAATATTTACAAGTTTTAATTAATTTGGCAAGTTTTCTGTATGAAAACAAGGAATATGGCTCTGTAGTGCAATAAAAAATTGATATAGGAATGCATTTAAAACACAAAATTTGATGTTGTAACCGTTTCAGGTGTATAAAAGGCATTTGGAAAGTTCTCAAATGCTTTTTTTTACATCTAAAACGGTGTTACGATATTAATTATTGTATTCCCTTAACAAGTGCACTACAGAGCCATATTTCTTATTTTCATACAGTAACAATTCTAAATTAATTAAAACTTGTTAATATTTGACAACCATTTGCGACGTTGCCAACTTTCAGAATATGCGCTCTTAAATTTAAGTTTAACATTAACCCCCTCATTTAGCCTATATAACTTCGAAAGAACAATTGGAACCGCGATCACGATTTACACCGACGCGCTCCGGATTCCGTACATCGTACATCCGACGCTCTTACCAACCGAGCCACTGAGGTCCCACCTCATCATCATCAGCCTATAGGTGTTCCCACTGTTGGGACACAGGCCTCCTCTGTCTCAAAGGGCGTGGGCTACAATCCACCACGCGAGCCCAGTGCGGATTGGTGGATGTCACATGTCTTCGAATGTGATTGTTCTAAGACATGCCGGTTCCCTGACGATGTTTTCCTTCACCGTTTTGAGAGCTAGTGATGAGAGGTGATGAAATAAATACATATAAATTACACAAAGAAATGCGCCAGGCTGGGTTCGAACCGATACCATTGGGCCACCACTGCTCGAACACCGCTTTCACCGCTGCTTGTAGGTCCCACCTACAAGCGTCGAATTCTGTTATCCATTTCTAACGTTTATAATGAAGAACTTTAAAATTTTGTTTTCCTTACCTGAATCCTTATGCGAAGGCATAGACTTTCGGCTATCAATAGACTCGGCGTTGAACGTTCCAGAGCTTTCCATGAGCAGTGACGACACCAGACTGGGCGGGGACATGCGCATGAGTGACTCGCCGCTCTGGTACATGTTCAGACTTGGACGCTCGTTCATCAGGTTTGATATGCCTCTGGAACATTAGGAAGATTGAGAAAATTAGGCAAAATTAAGAAGAGAATTTATGTACAGTTTGGCTACAAAAATGAGTGACATATTTGGTTTGTTGCTATTGTGAATAATACACTCGGCGTCACAAAAATCGCACCTCTTCGAAAATAAGTTTAAAACATGTCCCGCCAGTAACGAATACATTAAACCCAATTAATATTGGTATCAATTGAAAGTATGCTTAACGACCTTTAAATTAACAACAGTTAGAATCCCTAAACACAACAGGTTTCATTAGCACGTAACGTTAAAAAAAATGTTGTCAAAATACGCATTGCAAGGGCCACTAATTGCACCTCTCTACAAGGGTATAAAACGGGCGACCCGGGTTAAATGTGGGTCATTCGCTATTCAACCTTTGAAGTGAACACACGTGAACAGCTACAGCAAGAAAAATACCCCAGAAGATGGATACCACTGCAGATGAAGCCGCTCAAGTCATTGCACTACTGCAATCAGGGATGCGGCAATGTGATGTTGCTCGGCAACTGAACTTGAGTCGTTTTGCCGTTCGACGAGTGTTCCAACGCTTCCAAGAGACTGGTGGCTATATCCGAAGACGTGGATCTGGAAGACAACGGTGCACATCGGAAAGAGACGATCGCTTCATTGTTTCGACGTCTTTACGTAATCGGTTCTCCAATGCTGTTGAGCTGCAACAACAACTGCTATCAGCTCGCAGAACTTCTGTAAGCGTCTCCACGATTAGAAGAAGAATGCGGGAGAAGAAAATTGCAGCTCATAGGGCTGCTACAGGGCCAAAATTGACTGCACAGCATAGGAGAGACCGGTTGCAATTTGCCCGTGACCATGTGGATTGGACAATAGACCAATGGAGGGCTGTGCTCTTCTCGGATGAGACGAGGGTGTGTCTTTTCTGCAACGACAGGCGTCGAAGAGTGTATAGGAGGCAAGGTGAACGATTCGCACAAGCCTGTATTCAAGAGACAGTGGAATACGGGGGTGGCTCGTGCATGTTCTGGGGCGGCATGTCAATCGACGGTAA
The DNA here is from genome assembly GCA_954870645.1 of Agrotis clavis. Taxonomy (NCBI): domain Eukaryota; kingdom Metazoa; phylum Arthropoda; class Insecta; order Lepidoptera; family Noctuidae; genus Agrotis; species Agrotis clavis. The sequence goes on from OX940925.1 coordinate 10,777,602, forward strand.
AACGAACCTTGTGTGTGTTTCTCGGACTGGAAGTGCTCGCGGGCAAGGGTCGCTGACTGCTGCTCGGTACATAACAGAGATCTTAGAGGAGCAGGTTGTCCCTTATGCGGGTTTTGTTGGCAGTGGGTTCACGTTAATGCACGATAACGCCCGCTGTCACACCGCTTTAATTGTAAGAGACTACCTGCAAGAAATTGGAATCCCTGTTATGCGCTGGCCGGCGCGAAGTCCAGACCTAAACCCTATTGAGCACCTTTGGGATGAACTGAAACGGCGAGTACGGGCACGTGATCCTGCCCCTACCACTCTCCAAGACCTCCAAGATGCCGTCGTTGCAGAATGGGACAACATTCCTCAAGAGACTGTTGTCACATTAATTAGGTCCATGAGAGAACGCATGGAAGCAGTCATCAGGGCTAGGGGGGGTAACACTAGGTTTTAAGTTGTTTTTAAGGACTTTGTTGTAATTTTTGCTGATAAAATAAAATTTAACTTTTTAATCATTTGCATTAGCTTGCTTTTTTTTATTCCCTGGTAAACAAAAAACCAAATCCATTGATTTATACTGAAATTTAAATAAATTGCCTTTCCAATGATACCTTATAGTCATATGTCTACCATTGATTAATAGGTTTAAAATGACTTTGAAGGGAATTCTTAAAGTGGTGCGATTTTTGTGACGCCGAGTGTAGGAAGAAATTCGATCACATATAAAAGGTTGAAGTTTGATCTTTGTATGAGGTTACAAATTCTATGAAAGTAAGAAAATATGAAAAGCGTTTTTTTTTGTTAATATAAATCATCAAATGAGTCCCCCCGCCCTAGATAGAGCGGAAGGAACTGTCAGACTCACTCTGACTAAAGTCCACCGTATTCCTTCAATTGCCCTTTACGTTCTAGGGTCACAGTTGCCTTAGGTCAGACCCGAGACCCGAAAAATCTATATAAGGAAGGCTATGATAGTTTCTGAAACAAATTTTCTAAATGTCTGACCACTGTCTCAAATAAAGTTCAAACTTCTTCATTAAAGGCCAATTGTTTTATCAGTAGTTAAGCAAACTAATTGTTAAACATGACTACATTTCTTTTTAACCATCTGTTAAAGACTGATACGATTTTAACTAATAGTAAAACTACTGATCAAATAACGGTTGTAGTTGAGTTAACCATTAGTTAAAAGATAAATGTTTAAAAATTCAATCATTTACATATTTGTACAACAAAGGTGCAGAGGATTTTTTTATGTTTTTAACAAATAGTTTGAATAACTCATGACCAAAAAGCTGGCCTAAAGCGACATCCCACAACCTAAGCTAATAACATCCCAAGCTTAGAAGCAACCACATAAAAAACCGGACGCTCCCGAGACATTAGAAAGCATAGTTTAACCTAAAACAGTGAAGCGCCAGATTCTGAGCAGACGCCACACCGTAACACCTCCTTTGTGTGAACGCCAGTTGCAGGTATAAACTGAATATCCACCTGAGTAAACATCATGCAATTTTGTCAGAACTGGTCAGTTGGATTAGCATAGCAAAGGCTAGTTATTTGATCAGTAGTTAAACTAACAATTAGTTAAATCCTATAGGGTAAAATAACTAGGTAATACACCCCTGGGGTGTATTACCTAGTTTACACCTACATGTTTTAAGACTGTCGTCTACCGACCGCTCGTCCATACTAAAAGAGAAAACGTTTTCCTGCCCCTAAATGTTATCCTATCTCAATGATTTTTTAGAATGCTTCTGAAACTGTAAAAAACTAGGTTTGTAGGTTTTCTTTTTTTTTAAATTTATAATAGTTTGAAAGTAACAGGCGCCTAAAAGTTACTATTTTTATGACAAAATCTTCATTAAAGTAAAACCTTTGTATTTTAAAAACAAAGAAGTTTTAGAAAAAAAGCAAAACCTACAAACCTAGAATATAATATGCTGAAACGATTGACACTAGAATCTAAGAGATTGGACGTGATTTAGTATGTGAAAAACGTTTTCTCCCGAGAGACAAATTTCATATAAAAAATACTCACAGTCAGTCGCGAGCTGCAACGCTCTCTATCGCACGATCGGGGGTTTTTCAACGAGCGAGAGGGACAGCACGAGTTTTTCTAAATACCAATTTTTTGAAAAGGCAGCCGCTATACAATCCTCTTAACCATTTGTAAAAAAATGTATTGGATTTTAACAATAGTTAGGTTCCTCTCGAGCCCCGAGAAAAAAATTTTGCCACCAAACCCTGACCGATTTTAAGACTTATTTTTCCAAAAATACAGTTTAAAATCGTTCGGGGTTTGGTGGCACAAAATTGTGCCATTGGGGCGCATTGGGGTCCGAGAGGTTTGATTGAACAACTGTGTTAGCCTACAGCGTACCCACTGCTGGGACACAGGCCTCAACTGTTTGAGACTTTTGCAAAAAAAATCTTGGACAAATTAATTTTCTAAAATCGTCGTAGTCGTAGAACAACGACGGTTTTGATTAATTTAAATTTTTGCCTTTTTTGTAAAATGAGCTGATATGCCGTGCTTTATTAGCCAATAGCCCTTTTTTTTAATATTATTTAAAATAACTCAGATACTGACTAGGAATACAGACGGATTTGATTTCTTAACGCAGTAAAATGACGTAATATTCTATTCGCCCATGTACTACGCTGCCCCCTACCCCCCGCGCCCCGCTTACGCCCGTGAGCGCCTGTCGGATTGTTAGTTCCGCCCATGTTCTGAGTAAGGTGGCGCGTGGCCTTCGCTTTGCACTAATTATTACGTTAGCTTATTTTTATTTAACTCTTAGGCTATATTTCATGTTCCATAATATTAATTTCTTTGTGCGGATTTTCCTAGAACAACGACAGAAACCACTTTGCGTCATGTAATTACGAGAAAAATCCGCAAAACAACGACGTATGGTAACATACGACACACAAGTTTTCATAAAACAATGATATTTTATAAAATTTAGCCGTTTTAGGAATTTATCTTGTTGGTCAGATTATAAAAGTTCAGAAACAGAACAACATGTCCAAATTTCAAGCTTAGCGAATCAGCGGTTTCTAAAATATACCCTTAAACTCCATTAGACTACTTTAAAGCGCCATACTGTAAAGTTACTGATTTACAGAACCGTCTTTGTTCTACGACTGTGACGAAATAATTATTATCTTGATTCGGTTATTTTGAAAAGAATTATTGTTAAGAAGTAATGTCCGGAACTACTGAACCAGTTTTTAAAATTCTTTCATCAATATAAATCTACATTATTCTTGTGTGTGTAGTGTGGAGTGGCACAGACTATATTTTATTTTAAGTCTGTAGGACTATTATTATTATTCGGACATTTAATATGTCATCTTTAGAGCACAATACTTCATCAACTAGATTGTCATAATAACAACTAAAAGTAAAAGTAACGTATCATTAGTCTCGCAGTTCTATAGCAACAAGAAAAAAAAAAAGATTCGCGCTTTCATTCTACCCGCCTTTTCCTACTTTCGCTTTCGCGATGTACTAGAATCAATGCTTATATGCTTAGTCATGCACGGTAATTAACTATCAGAATACGGAGCTAAGCTTTTGTTCTAGGCTGTTAGCTTTATGGTCTTTGCCTTATTCGATTTTTAACGGATTTTGGGTATGAAACCTCTTTCATTATTGATTGGTCTCGGTGAAATGAATATGGCCTACTTTCTTGAAAAGTGAGGTTTAATTTAATGAGTGAGTGACAGTGTTATTTTTATTGGAAATTGGGGGTTTTTTTTAATATTTATTTTTAACCAAAAACAGAAGACCTTTTTTCTCAATATCTAGGCAATATAATTATAGAAAACCCTGACGCGTTCAAGCAATGTATGAAATAGGTCCAGGTCCAGTTGAAAATCAGCGTCAGGCACTTTAGTTGTCTGACATTTTTGCTGAACTAGGCCTATTTGGCGCAGCCGTGGGACAAACGATAATATACAAATAGATTTAAGTTTGTTTTTTAATATTTTTTTGTTTATTTCTCTTTCCCTTGTATTTTATTATGTATGCCCTGTCTGTACCAAATAAATGTTATTTCTTTCTTCTTCCTATCTTTCAAATATTAATATTGTCCGTAACATACTTTGCCTAGATAATGCACAATTTATGTGAAACAAATCTGTACCAAAAGTAGTCGTTAAACAAGAAGAATGATTTCAGTGGATATACCTGCTAAAATACAGATAGATACATAGAGAAAGAAATATTTCGAAGTTCCAATTTACAATCCTAGAACATCAACGGCAGAATTTGAACTTAGAACACGGATCGGCCAAAACAATAATAAAGCGACGTTCTCTTCAGTGATGCAACACATTTAGTCTTAATGTGTGTCATTCCCGCCAGTCATTATTTTTAGATCCCTACTCGAGTAGTAGTATCGAGAATTGTACCATTGCCTATTAATTAATCGATCACGTTTTAATCGGAACGTGATTCGTTTTATAGAATTCTGTTGATTGACTTTTGTGAATAGAGGCATAGGGTTGATTTTCACTTGATTATTTATTAAAGGAGTAAAGCTTTTTGTATAGTGTTGGGTGTTGACATGTGAAACGTAGTTAAGAAGCCATAAAACTTTTAGATTAGATTAAACGCAGTTGTCGGGGCTGAGTCTGTGATCCCTTTAACCCGTCAAGCATCAACCCTTTAAATGTCGATGGAATTTAAATTGAAGTACTCAGTGATGACTTGACTTGGTGTAAGGTTTTGGATTAAACATTGCATTTAAACATCAGATTATTAATAACTGCGGAGATGGCGGAATGAGCCGCAATCTTTTGATGAAGATTGGATGACTGTTAGTGTCAACTGATCATATCTGGATTGGGACGGCCGGAAAGAGGGAGATCTTTGCCTAGCAGTGCAGTGATCTGAGTGAGAGCAGTAATAAACGGCGGAACATTTAGTTCTTATTTTATGGCTATTTGTCGCTCAATGTTAACTTTGACGATGTCATTAACGTTACTATGGATTAATTCTAGTGCGCGTGTAAGAAAATTATGTGTTTTAGACAAGAATTCGGTTCGAACATATGAACTGAATCTAACACCAGAACCTACCCACATCCTCATTCGAAGAGAGACCAATACATTACATTGTTTTTTTTGACAATGGCGTCTCGCAGGTCAACCTAGAAGAGGTTGTGTGCTGCTTAACCGGACTTTCCTGTGGTTACCATAGATGACTCTAAGGCCTTCAGCCAGGGGCAATACATTACAAATAAATAAATGCTTTATATACTCACTTGTTGAAGGTGTTGTGTAGGTTGTGTGCCGGCTGTGACAAGTCGATGTTGATTGGCTTGGAGGGCGCGTGGTCCATCGAAGAGCGTCCTGATACCTCCGAAGCCAGGGTCAGATCCAAGTCTTCAAGCTGCAAGGAGTTATAGAATATGTTATTATTGGTTCATATTATTTATTAATAAAAATTGAATGAAACTCTGACGGCCTGTTCGCGGCCTTGCCGCTGTGAGAGGTGACTTAGCGCGGAGCAGCGAGCGGTAATATCAAATGTACAGAAATGTTTGAAACACTCCACGAGGCGCCGCCAGTAGCGAATTCACGCCACCCACCCAAAATAGTGAACGAGCTGTTACATGGCGTTAGATTTTTTCAAGCTCGGTAACAATCACGTAAGTAAAAGCTTAGACGATTGTTTGTATTTCCTAGATCTTTAAATGCAGACTAGATAATATATGTCCTATTGCTTTCTGACTATTGTCTGCATCTGTCTGACGGGACAGGACACAATCGAAATTTCTAGGTGCAGTTCTTGAGGTCAACGAATCATCATCACTGAAAGTTTTGTGACCTATTCTACCCATTGCAGACGTATAGAGTCCCTTTTGTGCTATGCAACCAATGGTTTCCCTAATTAAGGATAGGTGATCCCAGAAACAGAAGAAAATAGCAATAACGATTTGACCTCTACGTTACTTTATTTACATTTCTTATACCAATTGTTTGTAGTACTACACAAAAGGCAAAAAAGTCTTGACAATGGGTAAACATAGTAGTCACACAGATATAGTCTCAATTTAAATGTTTGTCACCTTTTTACACCTATGCTTACATAACACACTTCCCGCTAGATATTTTAAGTATGAGATATCAACGGTGGAAACTTCAAAAGTGGTAAGGGTAATTGATTACGCTATTGAAATTCCAACATTAAGCTTAAAAAACAAAGTTGAAAATCCAATACGCCGTTAAATGCCTCTTACGGCATTTCAGTTTCCATTGGGTATATTTTAGCAGACACGCCATGCGTCGCGTCACCGGATTACGTCACAAGACTGCACTTTATTTTATAAATGTTGGAATCTCCCCTATTTTCTATGTTTAGATGCGAGGATTACGATGTTGAAGGTCTTCGATAAGACGTCGATCGCATTTTTTTGCAGTTGGTATTTTGTATTAGCTATGAGACTAGAAACTTAAGGCATAAAAACATAATAGAAAAAGATATCGTGACCGTTTTTAATTAACACTGGCTGACGAGTGACGACGCCTAAATAAAGTAATCGCAAACGCGCTGTTGGATGCCTAATTGTCGGCCCGGTGTCGACATTTAGTGTTACTAGCCAGCGGCTTCCCCCGCTAGTCGAAAATTATCCCACGGAAATATAAAATCAGGATAAAAACTATCCAGTGTTCAAAACAATAATTCAATGAAAATAACAGCAACAAGATAATAACGAAAAAACCTAATTCATATGATTGAAAATCGATTTGCACTAAAGAAGTAATTTTGAAGTGACAGTTGATAGATAGAGTTTATTGCCGTTTTCATTCTTATATATCGTGGACGCATAGTATATTAGAATCTAGAACAAAACCAGTTTTATCCTTTACAGTGCGTCACAATTTGAACGCTAAAAATTTGCTAGAAAACTCTGCGTGACCCATGAAATACACTCGGCGTCACAAAAATCGCACCACTTTAAGAATTCCCTTCAAAGTCATTTTAAACCTATTAATCAATGGTAGACATATGACTATAAGGTATCATTGGAAAGGCAATTTATTTAAATTTCAGTATAAATCAATGGATTTGGTTTTTTGTTTACCAGGGAATAAAAAAAAGCAAGCTAATGCAAATGATTAAAAAGTTAAATTTTATTTTATCAGCAAAAATTACAACAAAGTCCTTAAAAACAACTTAAAACCTAGTGTTACCCCCCCTAGCCCTGATGACTGCTTCCATGCGTTCTCTCATGGACCTAATTAATGTGACAACAGTCTCTTGAGGAATGTTGTCCCATTCTGCAACGACGGCATCTTGGAGGTCTTGGAGAGTGGTAGGGGCAGGATCACGTGCCCGTACTCGCCGTTTCAGTTCATCCCAAAGGTGCTCAATAGGGTTTAGGTCTGGACTTCGCGCCGGCCAGCGCATAACAGGGATTCCAACTTCTTGCAGGTAGTCTCTTACAATTAAAGCGGTGTGACAGCGGGCGTTATCGTGCATTAACGTGAACCCACTGCCAACAAAACCCGCATAAGGGACAACCTGCTCCTCTAAGATCTCTGTTATGTACCGAGCAGCAGTCAGCGACCCTTGCCCGCGAGCACTTCCAGTCCGAGAAACACACACAAGGTTCGTTTTACCGTCGATTGACATGCCGCCCCAGAACATGCACGAGCCACCCCCGTATTCCACTGTCTCTTGAATACAGGCTTGTGCGAATCGTTCACCTTGCCTCCTATACACTCTTCGACGCCTGTCGTTGCAGAAAAGACACACCCTCGTCTCATCCGAGAAGAGCACAGCCCTCCATTGGTCTATTGTCCAATCCACATGGTCACGGGCAAATTGCAACCGGTCTCTCCTATGCTGTGCAGTCAATTTTGGCCCTGTAGCAGCCCTATGAGCTGCAATTTTCTTCTCCCGCATTCTTCTTCTAATCGTGGAGACGCTTACAGAAGTTCTGCGAGCTGATAGCAGTTGTTGCTGCAGCTCAACAGCATTGGAGAACCGATTACGTAAAGACGTCGAAACAATGAAGCGATCGTCTCTTTCCGATGTGCACCGTTGTCTTCCAGATCCACGTCTTCGGATATAGCCACCAGTCTCTTGGAAGCGTTGGAACACTCGTCGAACGGCAAAACGACTCAAGTTCAGTTGCCGAGCAACATCACATTGCCGCATCCCTGATTGCAGTAGTGCAATGACTTGAGCGGCTTCATCTGCAGTGGTATCCATCTTCTGGGGTATTTTTCTTGCTGTAGCTGTTCACGTGTGTTCACTTCAAAGGTTGAATAGCGAATGACCCACATTTAACCCGGGTCGCCCGTTTTATACCCTTGTAGGGAGGTGCAATTAGTGGCCCTTGCAATGCGTATTTTGACAACATTTTTTTTAACGTTACGTGCTAATGAAACCTGTTGTGTTTATGGATTCTAACTGTTGTTAATTTAAAGGTCGTTAAGCATACTTTCAATTGATACCAATATTAATTGGGTTTAATGTATTCGTTACTGGCGGGACATGTTTTAAACTTATTTTCGAAGAGGTGCGATTTTTGTGACGCCGAGTGTAATAACAAACCAAACCAAGCCATAATGCTCTTTATGTAATACCAATTATAATTATGAAAGTTTCCATAATACCTATAAAAATAACAAGGTCGTGTTCATGACTTCGCAAAGAAATATTTCAGGCCAAACACGATGGTAAGAAGTACTATGCAGTTCAACTATGATGGAGAGTTACCGAAGCAATATCGTGACGTCATGCATCCCTTATTAACACTTGCACGCTTTCAAATAAACAATTATCATTATGAAAATAACTCTAAGAAGACAATAAAGATAATATTCACTCATTATCTGCCTAGCCTTTTCCCAACTAATTTGGGGTCGGCTTTCAATGGAACCAGATGCAGCTGAATATCAGTATTTTACATGGAGCGACTGCCTATCGGACCTCCACAATCCAGTAACTGGGTAATACGATACCCCATGGTAAGACTGATTGTCAGACTTTTAGAGCTTCTGACTGATAGTAACGACAGTCAAAGATCTACTAATGACAGCCGGGACCAACGGCTTTACGTGCTTTCTGAGGCACGGAGGAAACGCACTATGACAGATGGTCACCCATCCAGACCAAGCGCGGTTTAACCCGGAAGATCGGCCTGTGCGGCTGTATTTAGGACAGCCGGGACCAACGGCTTTACGTGCTCTCTGAGGCACGGAGGAAACGCATTATGACAGATGGTCACCCATCCAGACCAAGCGCGGTTTAACCCGGAAGATCGGCCTGTGCGGCTGTATTTAGGACAGCCGTGACCAACGGCTTTACGTGCTCTCTGAGGCACGGAGGAAACGCATTATGACAGATGGTCACCCATCCAGACCAAGCGCGGTTTAACCCGGAAGATCGGCCTGTGCGGCTGTATTTAGGACAGCCGGGACCAACGGCTTTACGTGCTCTCTGAGGCACGGAGGAAACGCATTATGACAGATGGTCACCCATCCAGACCAAGCGCGGTTTAACCCGGAAGATCGGCCTGTGCGGCTGTATTTAGCCACGAGCTCCTCTATTAAAAATTATATAGGTAATATTCACTATTCAAAAATAATTTGCACAAAGTACTCGTACTTTATTGCTAAACGTAATTTTCATGTGACAATTGAAGGATGGAGATTACTGAAACTCCTTCTAAGTTGAATCGTAGTACCGTTGGAGAAGCAAATTCGAATTTGGTTAAAAGTAATAAATGAATGTGTGTTTCATTGGACATCATAGCTGAGAGTTGTAAATGTCACTTTCATTTTTAACTCTAGTGGATGTTATACAGTGAATTTGGGCAATCAAGTTCACCGTTTTAGGTATGGTGATATCATAGTAAAAAGTCGTTTTAGCTCCGGTTGATGTACCTATATGTCTTCAAACTATGTAGTTCTTCCAAAGACTACTTTCTTTGGAAGAGCTACATACATATACCTACTTGGTATTATGAAATAAACATGAAACCAACCTTCAAAAATAATAAAATATGTATTTCAGGTGTTTCATATAATAGGCCATAATATTGTAAATAATAAAACACAGGTTTTTCGACAATTTTTTAAAGGTTGTTAATGATTTACAAATAACCCTAAATACTCCCTTCGCTTCGTCGACATTCATACATTTCAATACCTACCTTTCAGTTTAACAAACACGCCTGTAGCGTCCATCTAACTAAAACCACATTAAGCCTATCTTCAAGTAACTGCAGTCTTGTCCAACCTGACATACGGCTTAAATCCGGACTTTCAACTTCCGACACAAGTTAGTGTGTTATACCCATAAAGCAGGTCTTATGTAGGACACTGACTATACCTAGTAACTCCTAGTTTAATTATATAGCGGCTATCGACCGCAAAATGAAAGCCTGTGTAGGATTAGTACTTATACTTAATGGATATTGTAGGACGTGGAACATAAACATTGAACTAGTGAAGTTGACGTCATGGTTTTATTGTAGGCTTTTATAGAGTAAGTAGAAGTTGTTAATTGCTATTGATTTTGCCATAATATTTTCGAATGCAGGTTCGAGCTGTGGCGAAGTAACTTTCTGCAGCGCGAAAAGGTGTTCATCAAGATGTAATTATCCACACACTATTATTCACGTCGAAGGATCGTAAACGGGCCGGATTTAAGGTGATTGCTTCGATGTAGCCCGCGAAATTCATTTTTTTTTACGTTTTTTGCAATTTGCAGGCCAGTGACATGTTGTAACTTTATAAATATATGTGTTGCGGTAATAACAAGTATAATTTTAAATATAAAATTATCAAAAAATTCGCTCCATCAGCTCTCACATAGAAAAGGTGCATCGTAGTTAGATTTCGGAGATTTTTACATGATGCACCTTTTCTATGTGAGAGCTCATGGAGCGAGTTTTTTGATAATTTTTATATTTAAAATTATACTTGTTATTACCGCAACTCATATATTTATAAAGCTACAACATGTCACTGGCCTGCAAATTGCAAAAAACGTAAAAAAATTGAATTTCGCGGGCTGGTTGGAGCATCCCCCTTAAGGCCGTGTGTCAAAGCGAAAGCATCGTTTGATGAGTCGGGAAAGTTGCCACGCACCGCCACCAGCAGGCGCCACTATCGCGAAATGATTGCAATCCAAAGTTTTATGTATTTCATTTCGTCAACTTCAACATTTCATAAAGTGTTCCCTTTACGCAAAACACATGTATCACTCTAGTAGAAATATTTTAATATAAGGATGTCGAAACATTTACTAAAACAAAATGATAGAAATACTTATTGATGTGGATAAATATTTTGTAAATATTTTTATCATTCACAGTCTTAAATTTATTTTATAACATTTTGACACAGATTTTGACGTCTCGAGATAACGAAAAAAACTACTATTTGGTAGAAAATTAATAAAATTGGCACACTTTGCGAAAGTGACAATTCTCAAATAACTAAAGCCCCAAACACACGCGCGCACGGGCATAGGCATGTGCGTTGTGTTCCACGCGCGCCTGAAAGAGTGTCAGAATAATGACGGGACTCCCCCTTAGAGGGCCTACCGGGGTCCCGGGACTAACGAATACCGTGACCCCAGAACGTAAAGGTCTATTGAAAGACATCGTAGATTTTAGTAAGTATTACGTCTGACAGTCCCTCCCGCCCTGCCCTGAGTTGGAGGACTCATTTGATTATTTTACCTCGTTAAAAAAAGCCCCTAACACACGCTCCTTTTATTAACGTCCGTTCACAAAGCTAGTTGCGTGATATCTTTATATGTTCGAGAATGTAAAGCTAAGGGTGGTGTTGGTACTCATTTTTGATGCATTTTGATGTAATGACAGACACTAGCGCCGCGTAAAAGGGACTTAGTAGTTTTTTACTCATATATTATGAGGTACAGCTGGTACACAGATTATTGTAGTACAATGGGCATGGTTTTAATATCACTTTTCTGATAAATGAAACCTTTGAGAGATATCTATCGGCTCCAAAAGAATGAGCCTAGTGCTAATCATTTTTTTTTGCCTCCAAAGCAATAAATAGAGCGAGAAGCAACTTGTACCGAACACGCGGTGAGACAGCAATGACCACCAATTTTTCATCGCAGTCGCAGCATTATACTATAGGCGATATTTAACAGGGTGGTGGGTGCTATGCCTTATTTGTAGTTGACATGTAATTTTGAAGTATTCAAAATTTTGACTATAGCAGTTTTCATTTAATTTATTTTAATCCTGTTTCTTCGAAATTGTTATAAATCTGTGACGAAACTAAATAAATAATAATAAAAGTGAAGCGCTTCTTATCCTATATCGCAGTTTGATACGATTAGAAGTTGTTTTCAGTTACATATTGTCTCAAATTGTTGACTGCAAATCAGTGCATTTATCATTATTTCATGTGAAATGGTATTTGGATGCATAAAGATTAGATGGGAGGAGGATGGACACAGAGAAAGCATCCGACAACAATAGTACGATATCACGATAGCATTGTTATAATTATCACTGTGAGTAATTTATTATATTGATATCTAGGAACATGGGCGTACCCAGCTTCTGGCCTAGGGGGGGGCAAGTCAGATTTTTAGGTCGGATCGTCCGTAGCTGTTTTTAACCGACTTCAAAAAAAGGTATGAGGTTCTCAATTCGGTCGGTATGTTTTTTTTGATGTATGTACATCGATTACTCCGAGTTTTCTAGTCTGATTAGTGCGATTCTTTTTTCGTTCGATGCAGTATACTTGCAGTTTGGTCCCATAACAATTTCATCCAATTTGGTTCAGTACTTTATATTTTGTGAGCATTTTATTAATTTCGGCTACTTATGGATGATCTTTACTTTTTGCGTGTTTGTTACGCGATTACTCCGCCAATTGTGGACCGATTTTCAAAATTCTTTTTTGTTGTACTAGGGATCGTTCTCCTTAAGGAATACCTACTGCAAGTTTCATCAAAATCTGTTCAGCAGTTTTTGAGATAGGGAATTTTATTAGCTTATTGTGTACATGAGCGATGTTAATACCGGTGCCACGGATTACAAAATTCTAGTGCACATTAGAGATGTTACGAATATTCGCATTCGCATTCGCATCATGCGGATATTCGCATATTTTTAGACATTCGCATTCGCATTCGCAAAATTCATGCGAATATTTTGCGAATATGAAAGACTGAAAAAATACCAATATCTGGTACTCCATTCATTCTTAACTTTTGTCGTCCTCTCCATTCATCTTTTGTTTAATCTGCCTTTATCTCGCCATTCATCAATATTAATGTTCATCAAATCAATCACAATAATTAATCATAAATATGACCATGCTAAGATAAACGTGTTTCTGCCTGTTTTTCTTTCACTGACGCCATTCTTAGAGCCACTCTTATACAGGGTGAATTGTTCAATGGGGTGTGGATGGCTTAATCCGAAACTATGAGGATATCGAAAAACATTGAAAGGAGTCTCGAGGCCAATTCTGACGGAAACTAAAAATGCATCATGGGATTTTAGCAGAATCAGTCATCCTGGCCAGGAATCGAACCAGCTGGAGCAAGGATCAAATTCTGGTAAAGTAAAAATGCAGTTTTAGTTTTCGTCAAAATCGGCCTCGAGACTCCTTTCATAGTTTTTCGACATTCCTTTTAGTTTCATAAGGCCAACCACGCCCTGTTAAAAAAATCACCCTGCATACTTTTTTCATCCTCCTTACAGACAGGAGTAAAAAAAAATTACATTAAAAATTGTTTCTTTTTGTATTTTCTAAGTTATAAAAGTATCTAATTGATTAAAAACTGAATATTCGCATTCGCGAATATTGGAATTGAATATTCGCATCCGCATTCGCATTCGCGAATGTCAAAAATCAGATATTCGCAACATCACTAGTGCACATGGAAGAAAATGATCTATTTGACAAGAATTTGGGTTGAATATTTAAACTAAAAAGAGTTAAGTTCGGAAGTCGGTGGCTTTGTTTTTTTATTTCGGTGTCTTTTTTGACTTCCGAAAGAAAAGTTATTTTGTAGGTTATTTTACCCTTTTTGTGGTTGTTTTTGAAGGCGGTTAACAATTTTTGGAAAAAAGTTTTTTTTTGTCACACATAGTGTGTGACAAAACAGACAAGATAAACTAAGACGTAGGTATATTATTTAAGGGATTATTTATGGGATATATTTACATGACGTGTATAGATCGTGGTTGTAACTTGCAAAGATACGCTCACGATCTGAGCTATGGCCCCTCTCTTAGCCCCGTAGCGTTATTTTCTGTTCAGGACATTTGAAAATGTGGGTTTTTAAGATTTTTTTAAATCCATTAATTATTTTATTATTTTTATCTTTTTTCACCGAGTTTAAAGCTACCCTGAAAATTCCAGCCTGCTAGCTTATCGGGAAGTGCCTCAAAGCCTGTCCGCCATCTTGGCCGCCCGCCATGTTGGATTTAAGTCACATGTCCATTTTTTTCGTATTCCTGACAGCAAACCCTTTCATTTGATACCCATATTATGGGGGTGGATTTAAAACAGCTAGTCCGCCATCTTGGGGAGGCCGCCATATTGAAATTGTTATGAAGTTTCTTAACTAGTCATTGTATTGTCATCAGAACTCAGAGCGTGTGCAAAATTTCAGCCTGCTAGCTTATCAGGAAGTGCCTCAAAATTGAGTTGCAAAAGTCCAACCGGAACGACAAACAAACAAGAAAAGTGAGTGTATAAAAACGTGGGAAAAAAAACCCACGTTTTTAAATGTCCTAAAAATAAGAAAATAACCCTACGGGGCTGAGAGAGGGGCCACTCAAAACGTGGGGCCGTAAGGTTTAAGGGATTATTTATGGGATATATTTACATGACGTGTATAGATCGTGGGTGTAACTTGCAAAGATACGCCCCCACGTTTTGAGTGGCCCCTCTCTCAGCCCCGTAGGGTTATTTTCTTATTTTTAGTACATTTAAAAACGTGGGTTTTTAGATTTTTTTTAATCTTTTAATTATTTTATTATTTTTATCTTTGTTCATCGGGTTTGAAGCTACCCTGAAAATTTCAGCCTGCTAACTTATCGGGAAGTGCCTCAAAGCCTGTCCGCCATATTGGATTTAAGTCAAATGACTATTTTTTTTGTATTCCTGACAGCAAACCCTTTCATTTGATACCCATACCATGGGGGTGGATTTCAAACAGCCAGTCTGCCATCATGGACGTCCGCCATATTGGATTTAAGTCACGGGACTATTTTTTTCGTACTCCTGACAGCAAACCCTTTCATTTGATATTCATATCATAGGGGTGCATTTCAAATAGCCTGTCTGCCATCTTGGACGTCCGCCATATTGGATTTAAGTCACGTGACTATTTTTTTCGTATTCCTGACAGCAAACCCTTTCATTTGATACCCATATCATGGGGGTGGATTTAAAACAACCAGTCCGCCATCTTGGGGAGGCCGCCATATTGGATTTGTTATGACGTTTCTTAGCTAGTCATGTATTGTCATCAGAATTTAGAGCGTGTGCAAAATTTCAGCCTGCTAGCTTATCGGAAAGTGCCTCAAAATTGAGTTGCAAAAGTCCAACCGGAACGACAAACAAACAAACAAACATACAACAAACAAACAAATAAACAAACAAGAAAAGTGAGTTTATAAAAACGTGGGAAAAATCAATAAATAGTAAGATCATCGAGTTAGAAAAATAATGACGTCACAGTTTCTATTGCCATAGAAAATGTATTACAGCTTATAAAAAGTATATGTCACTGTGACTGGTGGTTGAAATATTCAATTGCACCGTGCATTTCGCCAGTGTCCACTGCGCGGTTCATTTAAAAGTTAGAGCATAAGGTCTCGTTTACACTTTGATTAGTAATTAGGCGAGTGCATACATGTTCTGCGAGATTTCCAGGGGGGGGCAGCTGCCCCCCCCTGCCCCCCCCTGGGTACGCCCATGTCTAGGAACAATTCGTAATGTATAGTATCATACGAATTCTAACATTTCCCTTGTTTGCTCTGAAGGGGTCGTCAGGAATTTCCTGCGATGATATTCAGTAAGTTTGGTTTATTTTATTCTTGATTTATTAATGAAAATAATGTGTTATTGAAAAAAGAAAGTTTACGTGACTTATTTACAGTCATGTCCGTTTAATCACGTCCCATTGAACACAGCGAAACATAGTTTTGAATAATCTATAAGCCTACGTATCATTCGTTTTTATTTTCTCGATCTTTTTAACCATTTCCAATTTTATTATTACGAAAATCTGACAGCCGCGATCTGAAAAAAAGTGTCACAGGTCTAGCCTGTAAGAGCCACGCTGGCTGACTGATTCGTCAAGGAACGAAAGTAATGACACTACTTTTAAAAGGCAAAAGATGAGAGGACGATAGTGAATGTGTGCTCAGAATAAAACGGCGATGTGCCCAAACATATTGACGGCTTTTTATGAATTAAAATTGTTATTAATTAAAAAACTGTCTTCACAGAATTTAGATACTAGTATTTTCTACAATTTAAAACAACTTCCTTTCAATAACTCATAGGAGTTATGCCATAAAGTCCAAAAAATAAAAAACATAGACCGAACTTTGCATTTTTTTTGTATCGAGAAAATTTAATTGAATCGTGTTTTCAACTTTGTGAGAATTTAGATCATATAGTCAATAACTATATTCCAAGTTGTAAGATCTGTAGTCCAGTCATGTACGACAGAAAGTTAAATATAAAAACCGTATAAGTACTGACGTAGCCCGTTAAGCGCTTTTGCGTGGCTGGCTTTTTTTTACCTGTAAAATCATCAAATGATTCCTCCCATCCAGGGTAGGACGGGAGGAATTTGTACTGACTAAAATCCACAGTGTCCTTCAATAGCCCTTTGCGTTCCGGGGCTACGGTTACCTGATAAGAAAGTGCCACGAGAGCAAAGATTTTAAAATAAATGAATGAATGAGTATTCGCATCCAATTTACGTTTACAGATCATTATTTTGGCAAGTTCTCAGTTCGTCTGCACTCGGTGATTCAGAATATACGATACAGCTGTTTACTCACAACTCATTAAGCACTCAGTCAGTGCTTTTCAAAGCCTTCTCAAGGTCGTCTCCCGCTAGTAAATGAGCTTTACAAGTTCGCTTATGCAGTAGCCGTAATGTATGTTAATGCTGTGAGGACTGACTTAAATGCAAGTCTAGTCTGTACCCCATTTGAATGATACTACTCTCATTAGTTTTGCATGACATGTAAGGCAATTATTTATTGAGTTTCTTTCTTTGGGTACGTTGTTCTTCGTTCATATGATTATATACCAACATTATGTTAACTGTTGTCTTTTTTTCAACGGAGTAGGCAGAAACTATAGGCCTGTGAGTAGTTTAAAACTCACAAGTACTTATAGTTTTTGCTTTGCCAACCTTTAAAGGGACCATCTGCTCATAAACGAACGAATGCGATAGCTAGAATAGGAAGATTTGAATTGGAAGATCCGGGGGAGGCCTATGCATAGAATAGTAAAACAAAGTAATATTGACGAAACAGTTCTCTCGGTGGCAATAAATTCAGCTCAAACAGCTTCTGAACTAAACATCTGAACAAGTTGAAACGTTCTTGTTTCTGCAGAAAAAATATTATAGCAATTTCCCGACGACCTTTCAACCCATTGTTATAAACCATTATAAAACTTTTTGATCACGTACGATACCATAACAAACTATTAGGTATATTTGTGCAGCTGTTCCTGAGTTTATTATTTATTCAGTGAGTCAATTTACTGGCACTTGCTATAGTTTCTAGTTTCAGTAGTTTCGTTGCAACATCGATATCGGCCTGTATATCTTGAGAGTTTATTGCTGGTGCCTTGTTGGGGGAAATGTCGAGAATGTTTCCAAATTCAGTAGTTTTGGAGTTTAGTGTTGCAACTGCTACTGCTTTAGAAGTTTTATGGAGTGAAGGTCATTGTTATTCGAATGAATCTGTTATCGAAAACATGGTAGCAGTTGGTAAGAATTCCGGCTTTGGAAGTCTCTCAATTGTTTTCTTTACGAATCCACTGCTGGGCAAAGCTCTTCCCCAGAACTTTCCACTCTTTCATTTCTGCGGTTTTCTATCAATTTTCAAAACCATTGCTTTCCATTTATTCTATTTCACAGTACCTTTGCCAAATAGTTCAGCAGAATTTTGCAAGCGATGCTGTGCGCACTCATCTGTATCAGCACAGCAGCAGTTTCCTTTATATTTTAGTTACAATGTGATAAAGGTAGCCATTATATTTTAGATTGTTGTCTGTCGTTAAAGTTCAAAGGGGTTTTTATATTCGAAGGTAATTGGCGAATTTTGTTCAAGAAATAAACTTCATAATTATAATAATAACATCTAACTGCCATCGATCTCGAATAGAGAATTTCAGCTTGCAGGTGTGGGTTGCAATAGCCTAGTTGGTTAAGGCGTCTGTACCTATCCAGAAGACGCGGGTTCGAATCCCACTTGCAATCTAAAAATTTTTCTTTCCTCAAAAAAATCATTCTTGCAAATCATTCATCTGTTCAAATTTTGAAGATTTTTTGTTGATAGGTCTTTTCAGTGGGGATTTTAGGTGATCTGATAGCTTCTAAATGAAGTTGTGTTACTTTACTTATGTATCATTATCCAGGAATGTCTCAGAACGTCTCAGAGTCACAAACAAAAAAATTAAAATGATTCACCAGAACAAAACAAAATCGTCTTACTTTTTTTTAAGACAGATCAATCTAGCTTTAGTTGGATTCGCCCAGGTTTATACCAATTATGTTAGATGATCTGCCATTAAATAGATTTGATACTAAGAAACCGTTTAATGATTTTGTACTATTTTTGGGTTGACGACCATTGAGCGCAGTTACTCTTAATCAGCCGTGAAACAGGTACCTAGGGTAATTAAGCACGGTCGTCAATTTTAAGGCATAGAAAAGAGAATTTTTTATAGATTTTTCATGACACGATGGGTTTTGATGGATGAAAGATTACGTCGTATTAATGCATAGCGTTCATGTTTCGAATTAATATTGTATGGCTTAGAGAACTCGAAGAAGTTTAAGTAAGATAATACCGGATTGACCCCTTTTTGAATGCCTGATAAAATCTTTTCAATGAATTTGGTGTCCCAGATAATTTCAATTCAATTGTCAGGCCAAAATATCAAAAACCAATGACATCGTTTGATTGACTATCCAATTAAATCAAACGCATAAAAGAATCTAGGAGATCCATATTCAAAGTGCGGGAATCCTATTTGAAAATAACACACGATACATGATTTACAATTCAATTTCATCCAAGGACGTATTCTGCGTGGCTCACTTATTCCATGAATAACGAGTATACGAGACACGCCTGCATTTTTAAAACTGTGTCGTTAAGTACGCGATGATTTTAAACAAGCCGTGATCTCATTTATTATGCAAGTTCATTGTCATTGCCGCCGGTCGAGTTTGTCCACTGATGAAGATTCGGAGTAATACCGTTATTGCAAATAAATAATGAAAGAGGTTAAGAGCCAGTTCACAAAATTCGAACGCTCGAGTTTAGGTAAAAGACGGGAGCAATGTTCATGTGTGCGTAGCTATTCACACATACACAACGCAACCAGTGTAGCGCTAGTGTTGAGACGGACTAAACAATCTTGAGCCGATATAATCGTAATGCACTTTGGTTACATTTCTGAAAAAGTTTTTTTTTGTTTATTCAGTCTATTAGACTGTTAAATGGTATAGAACGGAAAGCATCTCGCACGCTGATTGGTTGAACGACATGTGCCTGGCGGCGGCGCCGCCATAATTATTTGTTAGATAATTCGTTTGATGTCGAATGTTAACAAACTGTTCTGGTGATTTTAATTAAATTTTGTGTTAAAAATAACCTGTGAGTTAAAGTTAGTTATATTTTATTGTTGTGGAAGTAAAACTGAATCTGCGATTAACCGAAGTGAAGTTTGAACAATAGTCAGATAACTTTTATCTGAGGAATAAAAATGGCGGTTCGACAGCTTATCTATAGAAAATATGTCAAACCGCTATTTTCATTCCTCAGATAAAAGTTGTCTGACTATTATAAATCAGCCCTTAGTCATCGAATATAACCTTAATTTAATATATTTTCCGTGTTTTCATATTTTTTATGAATGTGAACCTTAAACATCTACTACAAGAACACAGAACGAGCTACTGTAAGAAGTTCTGAGTGCCGCGTAAAAGAAGAGTTGCGTTTATTTCTATAAAATCACGAGTGTATTGCGTTGTGTAGGTATAATTATGGCTGTTTGAAGTCGGCTTCATCATAACCGGAGATTTTGTTATTTAAACTCCCTGCTTATTTTGAAAGGTAAGAATGATTTTTATCAATATCGCATTCTATATCCGCATGACCGTTTAATAAATTCGTAAATAATTTGTAAAAAATACCAACATGGTTTCTGCTACAATTTCTCATAATAGGCGTCTTTTCATAGTTTTCATCTTCGAGGGTTTTGAATCCGATAGTGCTGTCAAAATGTAAATCCAAGATGGCGGCTGCAAAAAATATCGAGGTTTTCGTCATGGGTGTCGTTTTCATGGTTTTCGAGGGTGTTGAAACCGATGGTGCAGTCAAAATGTAAATCCAAGATGGCGGCTGCATAAATTATCGAGGTTTTCGTCATGGGTGTCGTTTTCATGGTTTTCGAGGGTGTTGAAACCGATGGTGCAGTCAAAATGTAAATCCAAGATGGCGGCTGCATAAATTATCGATGTTTTCGTCATGGGTGTGGTTTTCATGGTTTTTGAGGGTGTTGAAACCGATGTTGCAGTCAAAATGTAAATCCAAGATGGCGGCTGCATAAATTATCGAGGTTTTCGTCATGGGTGTCGTTTTCATGGTTTTCGAAGGTGTTGAAACCGATGGTGCAGTCAAAATGTAAATCCAAGATGGCGGCTGCATAAATTATCGAGGTTTTCGTCATGGGTGTCGTTTTCATGGTTTCCGAGGGTGTTGAAACCGATGGTGCAGTCAAAATGTAAATCCAAGATGGCGGCTGCATAAATTATCGAGGTTTTCGTCATGGGTGTCGTTTTCATGGTTTCCGAGGGTGTTGAAACCGATGGTGCAGTCAAAATGTAAATCCAAGATGGCGGCTGCATAAATTATCGAGGTTTTCGTCATGGGTGTCGTTTTCATGGTTTTCGAGGGTGTTGAAACCGATGGTGCAGTCAAAATGTAAATCCAAGATGGCGGCTGCATAAATTATCGATGTTTTCGTCATGGGTGTGGTTTTCATGGTTTTTGAGGGTGTTGAAACCGATGTTGCAGTCAAAATGTAAATCCAAGATGGCGGCTGCATAAATTATCGAGGTTTTCGTCATGGGTGTCGTTTTCATGGTTTTCGAAGGTGTTGAAACCGATGGTGCAGTCAAAATGTAAATCAAAGATGGCGGCTGCATAAATTATCGAGGTTTTCGTCATGGGTGTCGTTTTCATGGTTTCCGAGGGTGTTGAAACCGATGGTGCAGTCAAAATATGGATAGTATGGAAACTAGGCCTAATTGTAGAAATAAATACCTACGCTCTCAACTGCAGCGTTAGGGTTGTCACGAGCGCGGAGAATGGAACATAATTATGTGGCGCTGATGCTTGATTAACCCGGTAGCTGCGCACCGTACTATGCGTTTCAACTAAGTATAAGATGACCTAGGCACCATATGCAATTGTAACTGCAATTGTGTTTAACGAAAAATACTTTGCGCAAATTACTTTTCAATACTTAATATTTATCTTATTCATGTTATTTTCATGTGATTTTTGTTATTTGACATCTGGGATTTCTATTTTGATAGCAATATCGGTTTCAACACCCTCAAAAACCATGAAAACGACATCCATGATGAAAACCTCGATAATTTATGCAGCCGCCATCTTGGATTTACATTTTGACTGCAACATCGGTTTCAACACCCTCGAAAACCATGAAAACGACACCCATGACGAAAACTTCGATAATTTATGCAGCCGCCATCTTGGATTTACATTTTGACTGCACCATCGGTTTCAACACCCTCGATAACCATGAAAACGACACCCATGACAAAAAACCTCGATAATTTATGCAGCCGCCATCTTGGATTTACATTTTGACTGCAACATCGGTTTCAACACCCTCGAAAACCATGAAAACGACACCCATGACGAAAACTTCGATAATTTATGCAGCCGCCATCTTGGATTTACATTTTGACTGCACCATCGGTTTCAACACCCTCGATAACCATGAAAACGACACCCATGACGAAAACCTCGATAATTTATGCAGCCGCCATCTTGGATTTACATTTTGACTGCACCATCGGTTTCAACACCCTCGAAAACCATGAAAACGACACCCATGACGAAAACCTCGATAATTTATGCAGCCGCCATCTTGGATTTACATTTTGACTGCACCATCGGTTTCAACACCCTCGAAAACCATGAAAACGAAACCCATGACGAAAACCTCGATATTTTTGCAGCCGCCATCTTGGATTTACATTTTGACAGCACTATCGGATTCAAAACCCTCGAAGACGAAAACTATAAAAAGACGCCTATTATGAGAAATTGTAGCAGAAACCATGTTGGTTTTTTTTACAAATTATTTACGAATTTATTAAACGGTCACGCGGATATAGAATTCGATATTGATAAAAATCATTCTTATCTTTCAAAATAAGCAGGGAGTTTAAAAAACAAAATCTCCGGTTATGATGAAGCCGAGTTCAAACAGCCATAACATAAATTAACGCAACTCGTCTTTACGCGGCACTCAGAACTGACAGCACTGCGATGTCCGCTTAGAAGCCTCGTAGATGCGCGTGTTTGTGTGAGTGCACCGTTTCGAACGTTAGTACGTAATTTCCGTACTATCCATATTTTTACAGTGCTACGGGGCAAAGAAGAGCCACTCAAAGCGTGGGAGCGTATCTTTGCAAGTTACAACCACGATCTATACACGTCATGTAAATATATCCCATAAATAATATACGCCACCACGTTTTGAGTGGCCCCTCTCTCAGCCCCGTAGGGTTATTTTCTTTTTTTTTTTTAAGAAAATTAAATACGTGGGTTTTTCATATTTCTGACAGCAAACCCTTTCATTTGATACCCATATCATGGGGGTGCATTTCAAACAGCCAATCTGCCATCTTAGATGTCCGCCATGTTGGATTTAAGACACGTGACTATTTTTTTCGTATTCCTGACAGCAAACTCTTTCATTTAATACCCATATCATGGGGGTACCTTTCAAATATCCAATCCGCCATCTTGGATGTCCGCCATGTTGGATTTAAGACACGTGACTATTTTTTTCATATTACTGACAGCAACCCTTTCATTTGATACCCATATCATGGGGATGCATTTCAAATAGCCAATCCGCCATCTTGGATGTCCGCCATGCTGGATTTCAGGTACGTGACTATTTTTATCATATTCCTGACAGCAAACCCTTTCATTTGATACCCATAATCATGGGGATGCATTTCAAATAGCCAATCCGCCATCTTGGATGTCCGCCATGTTGGATTTAAGACACGTGACTATTTTTTTCATATTCCTGACAGCAAACCCTTTCATTTGATACCCATATCATGGGGGTGGATTTCAAACAGCCCGACCGCGATCTTGGGGAGGCCGCCATATTGGATTTCTCACCACTCTTGCGCCCCATTGCAAAAACTAATAAAACAAAAACGGATGTCTAATTAATGCACAAATTCTACAAACTACTATTATAATTATAATAATACTTTAGTTTGATAAAGTAACGAAAAACTTACCTTATGAAAAAAATATGGAGAGAATCAAAATGTGGCAGTCGTAGTATAATATTCCGTTCACGATACGTACGCTCTTTATTCAGGACGAGGAAAAAAGTGATACAGGTCCTACGTCGACGGGCGCTGGAGCCGTACTGATCGCAGCCCGGTTATGTTTCGTAATTTATACTAGTTTAGAGTGATTTTAAAAACGATAGTATGTTTAATTACATGAAGGGATTTTAATGAAATTTAGAACTTAGTTTAGTCTGTAAACATAGTTTATATTTACATAGTTTTTTTAATGTAATTACGCTTTGTTCGAACCAAAAATGGCGATAAAACAACGATATAAAACGTAAAAATTGACCTCAGAATTTATTTTTTTACCAATTTGTGTTATTAAAAATATAAATTCTACTACGCAGTTTGACGACAAAAACGTATGTCTGATGATTTGTGTATTTTTTTTGGTTAAAATTACGAATATTAATGGTAGATGTAGGAGTCGCAAATCGACTCTGCGTTGATTTTTCAGTAAACTACTTGTCGGAGATTAATTACCACAAAGTTAATAAAAGAGTTTTTTGAAATATGTTACGTCAAATTACAACACGAAAGACTGGTCTTTCTTTTACAGGTATTCAAAAATGTTGGAGTATTACTTAATATGGTAAATTAGACGACCATAATTTTAGTTCTACGCGCAAATGGGTAAAAGGCCTCTTAATCACTTTTGGGTTGATTTTATCCTGTACTGTTACGATGACGAGATGACTTCAACGGCACGGTTGGCGTAGTGACTGAGCGATCGAATGCTGCGCAGCGTGTCGCGGGTTCGATCCCCGCACGGAACAAATATTTGTATGATCTGCAAGCAGTGGTTCCAGTTGTTTCGGCTCTGGGTGTTTGTGTATGTGAGTTTCTATGTTTGTAAAAGCAACCATGAAAACTATAGTACGGTACAAAATTAAAAAAAAAAACTGGTTTATGAAGAACTGGACGCAGTGAGAATGGTGATGACTGTGATGATGACATTGTAACGCTGGCTTGTAGTTGTTAGGGACAAGACAATCCTTGTGAACTCTGATAGGAAATTCAACTAATTATTGCGACAGTGCTCTGCTGGGCGTCTTAAAGATCTCTCACAAAACCTTTCGTTTTTTTTCGATCCAGGGCGAAAGTAGAAACCTTTGGTCTTTGGTTTTGCCCAGCTTATCCCGCCATCTTCTTCAAGATCTTCCGCGACGCCTTCTGGTTGTGCCAGGGCTCCAGAAATTGGTAAAGCCTGTAGCTTATTGGGATTGGGAATACGACAAACAACAGAATACATGACAATATTAATTTACGAAAAAACTTCGTTCCGAGAGCGTACTTTACCTAAGTATAGACTGTAAATATGCTATTAGTCAATGAAGTCAACCGTAAAGGAGACTCCATTGTGTTTAGTACGTTTAGATTGGACCCGTAAACAAACAAGCCATTTGACATAATTATGATTTTGATATCTACTATAAAATAAGTTTTTGTATGTACTATAATTATATCCATATGTCCTAAGTTTTATTTCAGGGGCATTTACATATTTCAAGTGCAATTTGGAGTTTACCAGCTAGTTTTTAGGGTTCCGTAAGTAATGGAAAAAACCGGACCCTAATAATAAGACCCCGCTGTTGTTCCGTCTCTGTAAGTCTGTCATCAGGCTGTCACAGATGATGTATTTCTGCTGCCGCTATAACAACAAATACTGAAATACAGAATGAAATAATATATATTTAAGGGGGCTCCCATATAACAAACGCGACATTCTTTCCGTTTTCATAGATAATGGTAGATGGTAGGGTTCCGCCCTTCGTGGTTGAGTCCGGCTCGCATTTGGCCGGTTTTTATAATGTTTTTGGTTGCTTAGAGACAAACTTCAAACGTGAGGAAATCAAAATTTATACTCACGTTTCTACACTTCCAAGTTAGACTGCCATTAAGATCACTTCCAGTTTTACATTTGGAGCAATTAAAACGAGGTGTGAACTTGCATAACAATACAACTGCACGCACGCAATCTCACGCACATCTCATGGTTTTTATTCGCTTTTGTTTTGAGATTCCGGTTTGCTTACAAGAATTTATCAACTGTTCATGCACTATAGTGGCGGATAAACTGTCACAATTTATGTTTTTGAGACGAATGACCCCCAATTGCAATGTTCGACCTAGATTTAAACTTCCAAACTAGCCTATACACGACAGAAAATATTTTTGTATTTATGTTAGTAATGAATAAACTCAAAAATACTGGGTTTATTTTCGAAATTCTTTAAGCTGTAGATAGCTAAATTATCAGCACGAGTATCATGACCAAATCTACGTCTATTCTCCCAAGAATAGACAAAGTTATTTCATCGCAATTCGACTCTTTTTTGCACGAGTATGGCATGATCCGTACACTACTGAAAAATAGGGACATTACATAACATTGACATGCCTTAAATCTTTCTACGTTCTGTCATTTTACCTTTTCTTCCCCGACAAAAACGGTTCTATGGTGATGGTGCTATGCTAAGCATGTAGCGAGTAACTAGGGCTGCAACCCTTGCGAAACCTGGGCCTAATGCTAGTCTTCTATAAATTTTAGTCCATTGTAGGCCAGTAGAGATACCTTAGTAAATATATTCTATCTAGCATCCAAGTAGAGGTTACTTTAGTGCACCCTCATACTCGTGCTTTACTAAACTTTACTGCACCTTGCATCCTAGCTTACGTGAACTTGAATTGTTAATGATTTTTAGCAGAGTACTTGGCTCTAAAGGAGATTGTCTTGTAGCATGTATTGTATGTACTGCTTGCAATTTTGTACCACTCTGTGGCTCATTTTTAGTTCCATTATCTTATACTGCAGTACAGGTTCTGCCAAACCGGTAAAGGCAACTTATAGACACGGCTCCCTATATGGACGGACACCTTTTGTACAAATACCTAAGTATAGGCCAATGTTCCATTAACCGCAATTTGACGTACAGATGCCGACAATAAACTCTTTAAGAGAGATAATCAAGCAGATATAGCTTCGTTTAGCGTTGTCTCTTTCCAAAAGTCGACGTGCTATATTAAACACCGGTACTTATACCAGTTAGCAAACAAACACATTTAGACAACGTTCAAGAACTGTCATCTGCTCTTGAGGCGTGCATGACGACGCAATATGGCGCCTTCACCAGTTTCATTCCTATAGTAGACGCACAGAACTAATCGCGTTCAGTATGAATGATAAAATCGCGCAGTCATCAACAACGGCAATTCTGACTCACCTGGGGATCATCATCCTGCACCAAACTCCTCCTCTTCATCGCGTACTCCTTCACCGCATGACTGTTGTCCGAGTTCACGTCCACATTGAAGGTTTTCAGCCTCAACATCGGACTGATAGCGCTCAACGGGTTGTTGTACTTGTTATACGTCAGATATTTATTCGCAGACTGGTTTCCTAAGTTGAACGTCATATTGGACGCGTTGGACGATATGTTGGGCGATTGGTGGATTGTGGCCAGCGAGGACATTGAAGAAGGATTGGACGTTTCCACTATGTTCTGTATGCTCGGCCTGTGCGTCCGTTTCTTTGGCTTCACGTATGTTCTAGAGTCGAACTTGTGTTTGTCTGGCATTGAGAGGATTTCATCTGGAAGAGAAATGGTTGGTTTAGAAATCAAGTTTATGGGAACAAAGATACATTCCAGAAGCAGTCGATAAAGATTTTTATCACCTGACTCGTAGAATTCATAAAGTCATAACGTTATCAATTCATACTATCAGTATTGATTCTCATATCTAGATAGTTCTCATTCATAACCAACGCAGGAAAAAAACAATACAACGTATTTCTGAATATCTGAATACGTTGTATTGTTTTTTTCCTTGCATTCATAAAACTGACAATAGCTTGTAGTTTGATAAAATCGTCGAACCAAAGAAGAAGGAAGATTGGCAAAAGTTCAAAAGAAATGTGTCGTATTCATTCACAATTAGGTTCTAATTTATCAATAGAACAGGTAAACGCGGAAGATGCCAGTAGGAAGTTCAATGAACCCATTAAAAATCGCATCTCAAAGCTTAATATTCGTTTAGATCTCACAAATCACACAATTATAAACCTTACATCAACACATTAAAGCATACTCTCGCCTGAAATATGTTGAAAGTTAAGTGGTAACAAAATAAAAGCTGTGATAAAAGCGTCAAGATTTAGTTCGCAACGCACTCGGTCGTAGAAACGTAGATCAATTGGCACCAAAATTGGTGGACAATTTAGATTCGATGTGGTAGAGAGGACGTGGTCAGGAAATGGTGCTGACAGCTGTTCTAATGTTATGATGGGAATGCGTGATACGACTGCGAATTGCAATGCTCTATAGAATTGAAGCCTAGAAAGGGCAGGTGGAAGAAAGCTATAGGGGTACATCCTGTGATTGCGTGACTCGGCAGATTTCTTTGCAGAAAAATTACTGGCAGGTAAATTTTCTGCAGAGTGAACAGTAGATTGGGAAAAATGTCTAGAAAAAAGCGCAAAGCAACAGCAAGATAGCCTCTAATTGTAGAGAGTCTAGAACTCACTTCATGTCAACTAGATTGACACACATTTATGTTAAGTGCAAACTGCTCAACAAACATTCATTTATTATAAAGCCAAATCCACTCCAGCAGCAGCAAGAAAAAGCGTTTAGGTAGACACGAGCGGATACTAATTGATTGCGTTCAAGCATATGCGAATAAGTGTGTTGACAAACATAATATTGACTCGTGGTCGCGAGCCTGACCTCAAAGTGCTGATGACGTATCGAAAATGAGCAAGATCGTACGATACAGTTGATGAATGTTGTACGAAACAGCTGTTGCAGATTTAGGGTGTGAACTTGCATTATCATTTTTAAGGTTGACTTCCACTATAACCAGACGCAGCAGCATCAATGAATAGTAAATAGAATTAGTCCATCAGTTACGAGTTTTGAAAAATAATGGACACGTATTTTTTAATGTAAATCAATGAATTACAAAGATCACAAATTTTTATTCTCGAGTTTTGATCCATTTTGGATCGATCAAGACTTGAGGATGAGTTTTTTGATAATCAATTTGACGGACTTGTAAGATTTTTTCATTCAAATCGCTTATTTGTATTTTATTGATACTTTACGCGATTGTCAGGCAGGTTCTTGCTGACAGTTATTTGTGGGTTTTGTGTTCTTTACTAGATAAGAACTATGTAATCGCGATGAAAAAAAAAAATGATTTTAGTTCAGTAGCGTTTTAGTTGGCGCTGGAGAACTTTTTATAATAATATTATAAAAAGTTCTCCAGCGCCAACTAAAACGCTTATTAGCATATTATTATGCTAGTACACAGTTATTTGACTAAACCGTTGACTAAAATGTTATGTTATTAATACTTTCCCTCATCATTATACTGATTGACAGGATGGCATCATTATTGTTTCCTTAACATATCAATGCGGAAGATGTAAAGCAAATCGATTGCATAAACCCCACCCACACACGGCCATTAGTTCCAACTTATCGATTTTAAATGTTCAGGATTATTATCCGAGAAGAATCTAACGGCATTCGTATTGTCCAGAGCTAACAAGGTTGTAGAGGTCAGACAGTCGCTCCATTAAAAATACTGGCCTGTATACAGTTGAACCAGTACCCTCAGCACGACTTTTCAGTATTTGAAACGTAAAGTAAACTGGAACTTTGACAATTTCAAATTGTCAATTTTCAAGGAAAAAATTAGTTCCTTCTTCGCACACCAGAGGCGCTGTTCCATTTTTTCATACAAGAAACGCTGTAAATACTGAAAAGACGCTGTAAAGTAAAAGAGTTTAAACTCGTGATAAGGGTACTGATAAGATTGGAAGCCTAAAAGGTTAGCCGGATGATAATTTGATTCTACAGTTCACTTGTGTCAGACAAAAACGTATCAGTTACGTCAAACAAGAGTTATTAAATGTTCGTCAATCTACTAATTCATCTCGGTCTACCAACTACGTAGAAAGTGAAACTTATATTGTACAAGTTTCGAATAGTAATTGTCGTGTGGGCCGCAATGCCATTGCTATATGGACTGTGTTCGTTATAATACTGACTGAGGATCGAGTGTATGTAAATGTGCTACTAACTAGGTTGGGTACTGAAGTTGTTGGAAATATTACGGCCATTTAGGAGAACTTGGCATCCTTACTCTGTTGAATATTGAGTATTTTTCTAAGCTTATTTTCGTTCAAGCTGTAGCCTCATTTGTCTTGTATTATGCTATAGTCTATCAAGAATCATGAAATTAGACTATTCCCCAAGTAATATTTCTTCGGCCGGATACCGTAAACGTAAAAGTTTTCATCACCATAAAGTAAATCAAGCTTACAATCGATAGTGCGTAGGAAGATCTCGAATTCGCGATAATAATAACAGTTCAGTTTACAATTTCCGCCAATAGACTCAATTCCAAGATTCAACTTACAGACTTACGTAAGCAATAACAACTCTAAATTCATTTAGAACTCTCGAATCACATGAGACGCAAGAAAAAACCGAAGATTGGAGGATATGAAGTAACGACTAGCGGTTGTAGTTAACTACGTTTTTCTCAACTAGTATTGTCAGACCCACTAATTAAATGTGAATCCGAACTTTTGAGGATAGAAAAGTCTATCGATCTAACACGGTACTAGCTGACTGGTTAATTCAGAGAGATACCAGAAGGATAAAGTATGGAAGTACGACCCAGTTGTCAGTATTAATAAAATAGGAGGTCATCTGGTACCGGTCTTGTTGTCACTGACGTGCAGCAGACTGTAAAGAAGTGAGAGAGAATTGAGAGATGCATTTGATTAATGTCATAAGCTAGAGAGGTCTATCAAAGTGCTTACATGTCCACACTCATTGGCTACATAGCTATGGATAATCTTGTCGTCAAAATCTATCAGTGAATAGTGCAATTAGGTAATCGTGAATAGAAACCACAAATACAGAAATAACAGTACGAAATTGACCCGTGCGCTTAAACCCTACCTAGCAAGTAAATTATAAAGTCTAGCTATTTATTGAAACCACAGACGATGCAAGATAACCAAGGCAGGGAATGCTAGCATGTGAGGACGCAACTAATATGGGGAATCATACGCGGAGCCGGTTCTTGGTGTTCTAACATTATTACTTCCTGCGGTATCAATTCATCAATTAGCTCAGAACTGCGCTTTTTGCGTTCTATCTAATAGGAAACTGGCTATAGAAAACTTTTTGTTTCCGTTCTAAGATTTCTCTGGAGTATTAATCATCGGATAGCTTTTACTTTACTACCGTTTTCGTTTGTTTAGACGGCAGATGAAAGCATAATTTACTAAGAACCAAAACAATTTTAAAGATACTAAAAGTTTGTCGAAAAATAAGGGAAATGCGCTTTACTTTTTGCCGTCTTGCGAAGTTTGATGAGTTAAGAATATAACGCCTACGTGTGATTTCGCTGACTCGTTTGAAAGAGGTCGTAGTTGTTTGTTTCTTTTTTGAACTTACAGTAGCCATACACCATCCTGCCTATCGACGATCGATTTGACGCTTGCAATTGTTTTGTTGTATTTGATGGCATGACATGCCAATTTGATAGGTCATCAAATCGATTTGACACAACGTCAAATCGGCAGCAGTGATGCATTTGGCTATTATTCGGTGACGACAGCTACAATTTTATAAATTTGTAGCTATCGGTCACCGAATAATAGCTAGATCTAGCTATAAATTTGCTAAGTTGGCATCGCTGCTGCAGATTTGAAGTTGTGTCAAATCGATCGTACGATAGGCAGTATGGTGTATGGTGTATATGGACGAACTGCCAATTTGAAACAATTGCAACCGTCATACGATAGGCAGGATGGTGTATGGCTACCATAACTCGCCATTTTGCGAAATGTTTGCACCTTTTTGGAGACTTTGAAGAGCTCTCCCAGGAACTTTCGTTTCTGCTCTTTTATTTACCAGAAAAACTTGTTTCAGGTAAGCTAAAAACCACGGAGGAGACAGAGAGGATATATTTTTTTAGACGAATGCCTTGCCAAATGTGTACTTTGACTTTCGAAGATTAGCCGATTCGACCTTAAATTCTCCAGAGCACAAAACAACTACTGATTTTTCGCCGAAATTGATCTGCAACCGATTTCGAATGATTCATTTCTGGGTTAGCTGATGCAACTCTTGTGCCAAAGATTCCGGGTTCATGATGTCGTGGACCTTTTCTCTTGTTTATTATTAAGTGCATTATAATTGAGGATCAGACTGCCTACTTATACTTTTAGAAGCACTATGAACCATGTAGGTTTCCAAAGGAATAAGGAACGGTGACTGAGAAACGGAAGCGTTCATTTATGGAGATTCCCAAATCCCAAAACCTAAGTTATATGTATAGTAATTTATTATGACAAGTCATCCCGTTTTGGTCAAATCACAATTTGCATACTGCATTGTCACTATTTAATGTCAATACATAAAATTATGTTTCCGACAGTATTTTCCTGTGTAAAATCCATTTAGAGGACCCAATCCATAAAGTGACTTAAAACTTTAGAGTTTAGAGTGCAATTTTCTATGGCAGATTTAAAGCAACCAAGTGATCTCAATGTAATTGGATGATTGCTTTAGCGACATTGAACGGTACTGGAATTATCTAAGTGTGTAAGTGTACTAGTATACCAATAACCAAATACGAATGAGTATTGTACACCGTTTAAAAAATACACGCTAAGTATTTTTGAAACGGTATACAGTACTCAATACGAAGTTATGGCAATGACTTTTGATTTTATGATTTCTCTTTCTGTAAATAATATTCAAAATATCACGACTGTATTAATTATTTTAACCGCATTAAATGCGACGCGCATCGTAAAGATGATTTTTCGAGGAAAGAAAAATTTTTAGCTACGCTACCGAAAAGCGTAAACGAGGAATAGAGAATTTCAGCTTGCAGGTGTGGGTTGCAATGGCCTAGTTGGTTAAGGCGTCTGGAGTAGTAGACCTATCCAGAAGACGCGGGTTCGAATCCCACTTGCAATCTAAAAAAATTTCTTTCCTCAAAAAATCATCTTTATCACGACTGTACTCTCCAATAGGATGAGTAGAGGAGGACTAAGAGCATTACACCTTTATTGCGTCAGATAATTGGGGCGAGCTTATTAACAGCACTTTAAGTATCCTGCCCTTAATAATAAAAAATAGGTACGTGTCCATTATTTTCAATACTCTGACAAACTAAATAGATTTTCAATTTATTGATGTAGTAAAATACCCTAATGGCCACCCTAATAGGTACCCAAGGGCCTAATGGGCATCATCGACCGAGCTCAAATCCAGATTCCGTGGCCTCAACTAAGATACGAAATGCTAAAGAATAGATTCTGTCGGTCAATTTGGTCCTATTAGCGTATTATTCGGGACTTGAAGGAAGCTTGCTTGTAGATGTACAATGTAGATTCAAGCGTGGTCAGAGGTCAGGGGTGAACGACACTTGGTTCACTTCCGAGGCTACGGCTTTAGTGTATTTTGGACTAGATACTAATGCGATAATACTGGGTGAATAAAAACTCAGTTTAGCAGTAGGTACTAATACTATGAATTAATTGCTATATAATTCGTATTTTAAATGTTCGCGGACTCAGAATAGATTTTTTTAAGTTTGAAAGTTTCCCCTATATCGTGGGTGCTTTTAAAACATTGAATTAAATTGACATTCACAAACAGCCAAATAATGTTGTAATTTTTTTATTAAATGGGATCTTCCCAGTTCAGTATTGCTCTTTAGAAATCTGATTTTAATGATCTTGGCTGAAAATAAGTTCAATGTAAAAATTTTGTTTTTAATAATTTTAAATGATTTTTTAAATATACACGATGAATTTGTCAACTGGGCGTGGATGGCTATCCGAAACTGTGAGGAATATTAAAATAACGTTGAAAGGAGTCTCGAGACCGATTTTGACGAAAACTAAAACTGCATCTTTCGATTTTAGAAAAATTAATGATCCTGGCCAGGAACCGAACACGCTGATTTTTGAAAAAAAAACTCACCCTGTATTATTACACTATTCGATAGTGTTGCTAAGGAACAAATCCTGGGAAGAATTTTTTTTAAATATATTTTTAAAAGTTTTTTTTTAGATATATTGAAATATTTAAAAATTTATGTAGGTAATTGTGTATGTCATAATTATTATGTCATCCCGGATTTAATATCTACTATTTTTCTTCATTACGTATTATTTTGCAGATAATAAGTGTCATTGTGAAAACATTCTGTAGAGGCTTCCGTTTTCCCACGAAACAAAACTGTGTTTTGTCTGCTGTCGCACATTACAATGATATTGAACTTTTAATCGTGAACAGTCACCATCGTGAATTTAAACAAACAAACATCGATCGAAGGTGTTGATAAAAAAACATCATTAACTAAAACCGGTATTTCTTTGAAGGTCGCGAAACTGTCTAAAGAAGTAATAGTGGCTCTGGAACGTTAAGGGCTATTGAAGGAACACCGTGGATTTTAGTCAGTACGAGTTTGACCCCTTCCGCTACCCAGGGGACGTTGGGACTCATTTGACCAAGTAAAAAAAGGTATTTCTTCGAGTCCATCATCTTCCTACCCTTATACTATTTTACATGGGGTCGTCGCAACAAGTTTTCTTCTTCCATTCTCCCCTATCAGACGTCACAGTATCACTTACTAATTTTTCTTTCACATCATTCGTTAGACAATCCATCCATATTTTCTTTGGCCTTCCTCTTTCTCTCCATTCATCAACATTCATACTCATCACTCTCTTAGTCACATGAGTGTCATCCCTCCTCATCATTCGTTTTTCTTCGAGTCTCATACCATTAAAAGTAAATGTCATAATAACTCGGTCTATGTATGTATATGTTAAATACCCTTCAAGTCTAAAAAGCTGAACGGTTAAATGAAACATGGATAGATCATAAGTTCATAATCTAGATATGGATATAGAATACTCGTAGATTACTTTATCCCGTGATATATTTCCTGTCTCCATGTTCGTAAGGCCAAGGGCAAAACATAATCTGTAAAATAAAGTGAATCTCAGGGATCTAAAATTGCCTCCTTAGTATTTTGATAATAGAATCGCGCTAAAATTCGTCAATTTAATATTGTACTATACTAGTGTAATTGCATGGAAGATAATATTATAGAAAAGATATAATCGCGATTCATATTATGATACTTTTAAAGTGGCCTTTTTAAAACCCCAGTTCTTACTGACGAAGCATTCAAATAATTGAGACACGCAATGCGAAATTCGACACTCATCTTACACGTGTGCATTATAAACTTGATATTAAATTACTGCCATCACTGTAAAGGGTTTATGTTTGCAATTCTACATCTGCAGGGTTGGCCAAAAAATGGATAATCATGCAATTAACAACCCACGCGAAGGTAAAATTCGCAGTAATGAAATACTTCCAAGTTTGGCCCACAGACTACATGCGGAAGTTCTGAGACTTAAAATTAGTTCAAACTTTAGCAATTTAAACGCCCACAGCCTGCAAATTCCATAGACCTGTTTTATCTAGACATTTGAAATAAGTTAGATTTATTTATAGTTAGTAACAGCCATAATTACACAATACATTTGCCGATACAGTGGAATCGTTGAAACTTTTCCGTGGATTGCTCCAATCGGTTGAATTTTGCCCAAGCTCAAATGAATAAAAGATGGCTGTTGGCTGGTAATCACTTTGAGACCTATTGATGATCATAAACACAAGCATAGCATAAATGTTCTGACCGTGCTACAGTCACAGACAGTCTGTTCTAAGCAGCATCAAGTTACATTTTCTAGTGGAAAGCCGAGATGGAGAATTCAGCAAGATATACATTAAAAGTTCGGTCCAAATGAAAGTAGCAGGAGAAGGGATCATTCTAGTCATGTACTCGTAGTCACGCTCTGGTGTATCAGAGCTAATAAAGCCACATCTGGGAACCCCAAGTGGACGGCGAGTAATGCGTGACTCGCCATCTCCATCATGGACCATGCCCGGGTCGACGGCTCGTCGTTTTCCACGCGCGCCTCAAAGAACTCAACAATCTGATGGAGTGCCCATACAGGGCAAAGCCTGCCCGGGGCCTGCCTAATGGGTGGGAGGACTCATTTGATGATTTCACAACGATTAAAATGGAAAGATCTACGGGTAATGTACCGATATAATAAAGTACAGACCCTGATTGCATATAGAGACACAGATATCAGATCTTTGTACTGAGCCCATGAGCCGTGACGAATGTCATTAGATCAGCTACCAATTGTTCACGAACATATCCTTTGTTTAACGACTGACTAAAATCATTGCAAAGCTCTTTATTTAATTGCCATTTTGTTTTTAAAGGTGTGACGAAACGATGCTTTATCCTCCATTAAGTTTGGAAGGTTTTAAAAATGTTTCGAGCGGACATTTTTGATTGATATGTCCCGGACCCCTCAGTTTTTGCGTGAAAGAGTAACAAACATCCATCCATCCTCACCAGTGCCGAAAATAGAGCCCAACGGTGCCCAGCCACAGGGCGCAGACTCTGAGAGGGCGGAGAATGGTCTGGCCAGGATCGCAATAGGCCAGACCAGGGCGCAGTTAAAGAAGCTCACACTAGGCACATAAAAGACTAGTTACGGCTCTGATCCTCACAAACTTTCGTATAGATTCTATAGATAATATTAGCATCATTTTGGAACAGTTTGAGATACAGTGTCTCAACCAATCACATGTCTAGACTAGTAAAAAAATTAGGCAGGCCCGAGTCGACGGGAGAGCAATACTAATTTTCTTGTTAACCACTCCTAATAAATTGAAATGGGTTTGCACCGAAAACAGTCGATTGACTGACTGAAAATGAAATATTGCTCTGGTCACTAGACGCTTATCGACGTGGAATCGACTTGAGCAGGTCTAAAAGTGGTTTATGTAATAGGCGAAGCAAGCAAGCGAAGAAATAGTCGTAGTCATAACAGACGATGTGATGGTAGCACAATGGTCGTGCTGCCGCGCTCAGCGAGGTTTAGGAGAGACTTCTTCACAATCGCCCAGGCTGTGCACTAACAGACATTGCACAGATGGTCCCTGTAGCTGGTCTCTTAAGAGGACCCAGAGCTCCTCTTCATGTGCTGATCGTGACCACCGGGGTTGTTTTAGTGAGGTAAAACTCCCAAACTTCCCGATCTTATCCCCGAAGAACGGGCGCCTTTTGAGGTTTCCCCCCAACAGCAAAACAAAGGACGATGTGATTGAAGACCGCACAGAACTAAACACAACAAAATTTGAATGATCAGCTTAAGTCAATTACAAGTTAAAAAGTGTAATCAGTTCATAAGGCGCCATAATTTAAAGTAAGATGTCATTAATTAGTTAACATATAAAAAAAATTATAAAGTTGTTAATTATGTAAACTACATAAATAGGTTTAGTTTAAATATGATAATTATTCTTCTTCTTCTCGTTCCTCTCCAATCACTGGAGGTTGGTCATCAGACTTAAAAATCTCTCTTTATCCCTGGCGATAATAATTATGCAGCTGATTATACAGCACTTCCTACTTATCTTGAATGATAATGTATGACTGTGTAAGTTTAAATAATTACGCCTGCATGAGACGAGTAAGTTAGATCAGTTTGTATGTTAAAAAATATTTTCATGGTTTAATTTAAACATAGGGCCTAAGTTTGCACTCTTATGGTCAATTCACACCGAGATACGACGATGCGCGCACACGCAAAATATAACTTAATTTACTACACGTAAAAATATAATTTTCTATTTTCTCTAATTTTATATTTTAACCGAATCCAAAAAAGAGACGGTTTTCAAGTCGGTTGAATATCTTTTTAGTTTGAAAATGATTTTAAGAAAATTTTAATTAATTCCTGTCAAGGAAGACTGACACATGATAAGCGCTGTACTTATAAAAAGAGGTGGAAAAAAAAAAAAATAACAACCTTATTACTGTTACAATAAAGTTGTTTTTGTCTGGTGTGCAATTATTAATTTGTAACTTGATCTTCTCACATCCATAAAGTTCAAATTAGCACATTCCAGATGCAGATTAATGACCAGGTAATGCCAGAGAATTGTAATGATCTTTTAACATGAATCATAGGTTATTGGTATGATAGACATATTTTGAGATGGTCATCATATGAAAGTAGTTCATATGATCAAGTTCGCAGAAATCATAATTGCTTAAAAGATTTGTAATGTAAAGAATTTTGTTGTAGCTTATTTAACAATTTTTTAACAAACCTAATTTGTAGAGAGGAATGTGTATATGTCTTACATCATTTGTAGAATATGCAATACTTAAGCGTTACCAAAATAACTTCATAATGCGGGTTATTAAACTGCTGTTTCATAATTGATTAGATCATTTTAATCAATACACTTATATCACAGAAAAATTGCAGTAAATTATCTAAATCCATTGGTAAGAATTGTAATCTATATTAATATTACAAAGTTGAAGTGTTTGTTTGATTGTATGCACTAATCTCAGGAACTACTGGTTCAAATTGAAAAGTTATTTTTGTGCTTGGATGGTTTACGACTAATGGGAACTGAACAGTGGTGGGTGGTATTTGTATATAAAATGATAAGAATGCTCTAAGAACCCTGTGTCTATTTAGTAAAACAAATAACAACTTGATTTAACATTTGGACCTTTGTTTATTTGTCATTACATAATTATAATTACTGTTGTTGTTGGCTTTGTTGAGTGTCATTATTTGCATAATTTTAATGTTTAAAGTTTACATGCTATCGTCATATCTATAATATATTGGATTTTGCATTAGGCTTTGTGTGCGTGAATGTTGGAATAAATCCCATGAGGCTCTGTTACTGCACAGAATATATAATAGTACTAAACGTAATTACTGGGACAAAAACTATCCCATAGCCTAACTCAGGTCATGTTCTATCCATTATCCAAATTCATTAAAAAAATGTGAAAAGGGCAAAGACCGAGCAATTTTTTAAAACCTATTTTTTCTATTAGTTACGATCAAAATAGTCATCAAAATGTATTTAATAATATAACTAGATAAAACAGATATCTTTAATAAAAATCTAAATGCCTACATTATGAGAAGATTGTATTGAGGAAAAAAAACATTGACCTCTCACATGGGTCAATATTTAAATAATGCACACATGTTATACAAGTTTGAACATGTCTTATATCTTGTATGTTCTAATTTAATTAATGATGTAATAGATACCTACTTGAAATGAAAAGTAGTATTAAGAGTTCTGTTTGTGTGGTAACTTATTATCGTTGTTGACAACTTATTCTGAAGAGTAAATAGCTGGTATTACACAAGAAATTTCTCCTAGTTTATGGAAGCATATTAAAAACATTTAAATGATGTGTATGTGAGACAACCAATTGAATAAGATTCATGGTGTCGGGCACTGTCTGCGAAGTAATTGAGCAATTGGCTGCTGCACTGCCTGTCGTTTGATTCCAGTATGGAACAAATATATCTGCAGCATACTGATAACTCTGGTCCCCAGTTGTAATGTCCCTTTGTGCCTATTGGCCTTGTTTTGTTCTGTCTCCTGCTTGCATGATAACTCCGGTCCTACTTGCAAGTGTTTATTTTTTTTTGCAAAATAAACAACCAAAGTAGGATGCTTGATTGTATCAGTTCACACAATGACAAATAAAAGTATGGGTGCTGTTAGATGACATGAGACATTTCACGCATCATTGATTTTAGGCTGGCAACAATAGAAAACAGCGCAAGGTGTTGCCATTTTTTGCCTGTATAACTTTTATGTAAAGAGAAAAACTTACTTTTAAGTATTTCGTCAAGTACTGTGTAGAGTGTCTTCTCCAATTTAAGGTAATCATTGTCCTCTTTGATGGGCCAGTCACAGGATAAGTTCCAGTCCACTATGTCAACTTTCTGCCCGGAGTCATCGGGAACCGAGTACAACCTGGGTGAAAAAATAAATAATGTTTTTATTACAGTCCAAATTACATAAGATATCAAGTGGCCATTGACCTCATTAATAATCATCTATTCCAATTATTTATCATGCTCAGTTATCAGAGTTTATTATGATTGTGGAGTTGTTTGCTGCTTGATTTATGTCAACTTATTAGACTTTATACATTTTTTATACGCAATAACGCCTGCGTCGCGTCTTCGCAAAGATATTTTAACGAACGAAAAATTGAGCTCCGAGCAGGGTTCGAACCTGCGTCTTCTGGATAGGTACTCCAGACGCCTGAACCAATTAGACTTTATACATGTTGTCCTAATGTAGGGCGAAGGTCTATTGCCTCTAGTTGGTTATTTATTTAATTTAATTAATTATGTAAACACAAAATATAACATGCATGCATTACCAAATGAAATGGTAGTAAAATGTATATTGTATTATGTTGTAAATGCTATAAAATAATTTGGACTGCTGAAAACATCAATTTTAAGAGGTGCAATTTTGACTTTAAGAAGCTAAAATTCTTATTCTTAGAATCAATAAAAAGGTGATTTTTAACAAGAGCATTTGATGATTCATTTTCTAATTCAAATTTTTTGGAGAAAACAGGTTTGCATGCGCATAATAATAATTATGTTACAGATTCATGTATTTTATTCAGAAAACACTCCTGAGGATTACATTGATTTTTAAGTAGCAAGCAGATGACCCATTTCATGATAAGCTGTGATAGCTTCCTGTGCTCAGTTGCAATACTAGAGACTTTATCATGTGGTGACTACTTGTTGATTATTGCATTGAATATCAATAATATGACGTGAAAATATTTATTTTAATGGGCAGAGTGAAAGTTTTGTTGACATAGAGTTATAAAGGATAAAATTTTATCAGCCAAGAGTAATTTAGGAACAGTGACATGTGATCAATAATATCAATATCAACGATCAATTGTAATTTATTCATTGAAAGTAGGTTTTATGTTATCACAAAACTTATCATAATAATTTAAGTGCAATTCATGTCAAATGGTTTACAACAATAAAGATGATCTTATCAATTAGATAATTTACTAGTACTAAACACTTACTAAAACAAGAAAGAAGAGAAATGTGTTGAAAAGATAACTACTTTTAATAGAACATGTTTTTCAACTTTATCCTTGGAAACATTGTTGGGGGTAGATAGGTAGATAATGTTACAAACTACTATTTCAATGCAATAAAATTCACTCTGTGAGTAAAGACTTGTTTTTATAATACAAACAATAACATTTTACATCAATGTGAGTGTAGGTGTGGTGATCAAATCTGACATAATAATATGTGGGTTGCAAATCTTTTATGAATATGTATTCTTTTATAAAATTTAACAACATGGTTGTAAGATAACTTGGAAGTTGACCACTTTCAGCTTTCGTATAGAAATGTAAGATCATTCGAAACAAAACAAAAACAGGAGTAGTGAAGATGAATCATCTTGCTTAGCAAAAACCTAGGTCCAGTACTTGTGCAAGGTGGCTAGCTATGTTAAAATACTGGTTAGAGTGGTTAGACTGGAAATAACTAACACTACAATTAATTGGGACGAACTAAACATCCAACGAGACTCGACACCCGACAGACACACTGACATTACGACCGGACACCAGACATGCATGACCCCGTAATTACTCGCCACCACTAACTGCGACATATTATCTTACATAAATACGCTTTAAAGGTACTCACCACGTCTGATCATCGGAATAATCCAAAGATTCCACGTCGATCAGATCAGAATCAAACATATCTTTGTTTATATTTTGATCAACCTGATTCATGATACCAATAATAACGAGACATCAATTTGGCACTTTATGCAAATCACATATAAATTTCACACAAGAACTACATTTACTATAAGGAATACTGTAAATATATTAAAGAAAAAAGATATAATAAGAACCAACACGAATTGTCCCAGACAAGTTTTAGTTTGGAATTTGACATATCACCATAAGCAAAATGCCAAAAAAAGGATGAAGAAAATGAAAGAAGTCAACGGTAAAATTCATAGAGAATTATGGACAAATAGCGGGTAAACAAAAGTAATATTTTCAATAATAGTTATTTGTAATAAAAGATTTAGTTGTTTTTTAGGTAAAAGTAAAGCTGTAATAGTGTAATATAAATAATATTTCAATTTTATGAAAAAGCCAATCCAAGAAGTCTGCAGTTTATTTTTTTTATTTATCTCTGGTTGAATTTTAGTGCTGCCATCCGTAAAAATTATAATGTGGAAATGGTTAATTAAAATATTAAATTGTTCTGTTTTTGAACTTGTTACTATTATCATCAAAATATTTTTAATTGTAAGCTATCATATTTATTTAAATTAAATGTGTTTATATTTATCTGAAACAATACGTTTGTTTAAGATAAATATAAATTAAAAAACCTCCCAACCAACATTATTTTAAAATTGAAAAAATAATAGGTAGTTATTCACAATTTTTAAGCTATTTAAATTCCATACATCAAGTTCAAGAGCCTCTTGTGTTCTAGTTTCTCGTAAAATAAAAGCCATAAAATGTAATTTTACGAGAAATCAGGGTATTGAATTTTAAATCAATGGCAGCACAAACTTTGACAGCAAGGTTTGACATTAGCGAGAGCATAGACAAACTTCTTCCTTCTTTTTGTCTACGGACACGTTGTGAGCACGTTGTATTTGGTGTAGTTTTTACTTTAAAACTGCAAAAATGTCGTCTCATCTTAACTGGATGATCATCCGCAACAACAACGCCTTCCTGGTGAAGAAGCGTAACATAAGGAAGCCGTTCAGCAAGGAGCCGAACAATGTGACTAACCTCAACTCATACAGATACAACGGCCTGATCCAGAAGAAGGCTGTCGGTGTCGTCGAAAATCCCGACAGGAAAGGTTTCACAGTTGTGTACAAGAAGGCTAAAGCCACAAACAAGCCCGCCAAGAACGCAGTGCGCCGCCAATTCAAAGCCGGCGCGAGGAGATCCCTGTTCAAGGTAAAGAGGTTGTTGAAAGCCAACCACTACCGCACTGACCTGTCTAAGGCTACCCTCCGTCGTGCATCAGCCATCCTTCGCTCTCAGAGGCCCATCAAGGCGAAGAAACCTAAAGCAGCGGCTGCTAAGACCGAATAAACTTTGTATGTAAGCTGACAATAAAAAATACTATAAAACCCTAGCTAATCTTATTATTTTTATGTTTTACCTGTCTTCCAAAGCTATTTTATTTTAGATCTGCCAGTGTCAAGGTAAATTTTGTTGTTTACATTATTTCTTGTTTATGTATTAATGTAATGATTTAGATTTGCAGCGTGCTGTGCACATTGCTATTTAAACTTCAATTTTATTCACCTGAATTCATTCCAAATATGAGTTCAAAATAAGTGGTAGTACATAAGATGGAACTTTCCAAGGAAATCCCTAGATATCAAAATTGCTCACATAATATTGATCATTTCAACTTTCTAGTACTTCTCCGCTATACTGATGCATCTAGCAGGATAGGAGTCAACTGAACAACACTGCCAATTGTTTGCCTAGCAATTTAGCATCTTTGTAGTGATCAAGCACATGATAACATGCAGGGGTCTAAAATAGCCACTCTAAGCAATATTCCCATTGATTCAATTTGTTAATTTCAAGCAACATTATTAGTGGGGTGAAGAATTTGAAATATTGCTAAGTGGCCGTTTTAGACCCTCAGTTCCCTAAATTGTCTAAGTCTATGACAACGAATACTAGTCACATGGGAGTGTAGTAAAATGAACAACTAAAATCAAAATCCAACCATAATCAAATTCTGATAGAAAAGTTCTCTATGACTGCAGTACTTTCGCCTTTATTATTTCAGTAGGATGACAAATCATCAGGACCTGATTGTGATCAGGCCTAATGGATTAACACACTTTCAAAACTGGGCTGTTACTGAATAAATCCCTAGAAAAAACCCAAAGCCCTTTTTTTCCAATATGGGAATCGAACCTACGACCAAGACTTGGTACTCGAGTCCTATTAGGTATTCTGTGGTTGCGCTTCCGATCACTAAGTGTCGCCGCACACGCGCCACTCGCAACGTCGTGCTGAAGCGCGCGACAGCAATTTGTGGCCGGTGGTCGACACTTGTGGTGGTTGGCTGCTACTTTTTTTAAGTAATGCATTGGCTTTACTACTGAGGTAAGAGAGGGGTGCGGAATCGCGCGAGTCGAGTGGCGTGTGGCGGCGTTTTGTGGCCCGTGAGAGCCAGCCCTAAGCCAAAACTGGGTAGAAAAAGGCGCAAGTAGCAAGTGCAGGTTAGAGGGCATTAAATAAAAGAGAGAA
Source organism: Agrotis clavis (assembly GCA_954870645.1). NCBI lineage: Eukaryota > Metazoa > Arthropoda > Insecta > Lepidoptera > Noctuidae > Agrotis > Agrotis clavis. The sequence goes on from OX940925.1 coordinate 10,821,778, forward strand.
CTTGTTGCACCAATACAATTTATTGATAACAAAACCACGATTTTTGTATCACAAACAAGGAATGTTGAACAATTCATTGGATTACAATATTAATTCATGATCTAGTTACTTACATGATCTTTTGATGGGACCAAAAACTTATATCAAAGACAGCTTTTTTTTTTATTCAACGGACATTTAATGCGCAGTGCTTCACTAGTAAGACAAACAAACATTACAAGTCATTGCTTAGAAATAATTGTGTTTAATATTTCAATTTAACATCACATATTTACAATAGATATCACAAATATTTTATACATCAAAAAATGTAAAGAATAATTTACATTATTATGTTAAATTCATTTCAAATATTTTAGAGACATGATTGGGTATCTTTAATATTAATGTCAAATAAAATTTGCCTACTACTGTCGAAAAAAATGGCAAAATAATTGGCATTTTCTACAATTCGAGGGTCACAGATCTAGAATATTCTTTGCAGTAAGCAGTTTTCAGGATATTTTTAGAACATTTAACTATACACATACTGCACAAATTACTATGAGCAAAAATGTATACAAATTCACAAGTCAATTAAATGGACATTCTCATGAACTTTTACAAAAAGACTATTAGTTTCATTAATTTACACAATTTCAATTATTTTACCTAACATTCATCACTACCACGACTATTTTTGTTCTAAAGACAGCTTTGCTTATAAAAGTTGTCATAAATAAGTAATCTAACATCTTCAAGGTGTAAAAAGCGTTTTTCTAGTAAAGGGGGGTAGTTCTGTGCCTACGAAAAGCTTCAGGTACAAAATACATAGTAAACATGAAAATAAAAGGCACAAACATTTAACCTATCGTTACCAAAGGCACAATACACCAAAATTCATACTTTAGTATTTACAATTCTACCAAATGAAATTATCATTTTATGTGTAAATGCCTAACTAAACAAATGGGATATCTTTCTTGGAGCCAAACTCTGTGTAGGTTAGTACGAGACTCAAGATATTTTAGTTTTACAGACAGCCAACAGATCAAACTACCCCCACTTTGATAAATGTTCAATGCTATCACAAAAAAAAGGTTCATGTTCGATTGGGAGGGAGGTTGATGTGCTGGCGTCTAGGTACCTCTACACACAATAATTACATAGGTATATACTTACTGGTATATATGACACACCTTTTTTTTTACAGCTACACCACGTTTTAGCAAGCCTTTCTGCTTGAGCCACTTGAAAACACGACAAGCATGACTGTCCAAATGATTCAGCTTTACAGAACTCTCGAAAAGTTATTTAGAAATTTTATAATAGATGCCATATTGGTCTTATCAATTTCAATTATTTTGGGGACAATCAAAACAGAACTTCAACGAATTCACTCAACTTAGTCTCACGCTGGCAGTGTTAAGACAGTCAATGCAGATACCTGCCATAAGAAGTTGAGATCGAAATGTTTAGCCATATTGAACCTTCTACAAAAACAAAGTAGGTTCAGATTAAGTACGGCACACATGGGCAGTGCCCCTTTGAAGCTGCATCTTTGATTATATTGCGGAATAACCCTCCTGGCGCAGTCGGGTAAAAAGAGATTGAATAATGAAGAATTCAAAACGTTGAAAAAGGGATGCAATCAATTGATGAAAATCCTTATTTTTATAAAACTTATAGTGAATTATCTATACGACTGATTTTCACAGAGCACGGAATCGCTGCGGCGGAAACTACAACACAGTAAGTACTATTAATTACAATTCGTGGTATAGAAAACGGCAACTTCTGTTATGTGTCAGCTTCAGAGCTTGTTCGCGTGAACAGTGACACTATTGATTTGTATAGAAAATGATTCAGTGTTGCCTCTAACAAATCTCGCCGAGGCGTCCGCGCGCTGTGGTCTGAAGTAACCATGAAAACACTAGAAGAATATTCATCATATTTACCACCATTTACTACAAGAAGCTCATGACATTATTACATATAAGCATTGACATTTCATTATTTAAATATTTTACATTTAACTTTTATTTTTCCCATTTAGCTATCTAAACACGTAACCTAATCATAGGCACATTTATTTATTCTAATAGTCAATTTTATAAACATTTGTTTGGTAAAACAAATGTATTTCTTTTTAAATTCAAAACCATCAGGGAGAAGGCAGTGGATACAATGTACAATAATTATTATTGTCAGGTCTATAAATAAATAAAATTGTTTAAATAATTAATACTGGTTTGGTATTACTGGCTAACAAAGAGATAATCTACTCATTGGGGGTGTTTGATTCCTAAAATAAAATGCAACTGGGGTTAAGAAAATAATTATTAAAAGGTTAGGTTAGGTTTCAAAAATAATGCAGAAAGCATCTACCAGAAGTCAATTGACGACGTTTGAACCGGAGTGAGTGTTCGTACACACAGAGGTCCGTTTTATCGTATACGGTTTCATTTGGCGATAGCGTTGGTAAAATTGTATAATCGAATTCACGCACGCAACAGTACTAAAATACTGATCGGTTTTATATTACATTTCCGACGGGTGCGTTTAAAATGGTACTGTAAATGCGGCATGAACAACGTCACCTCCAGTAAAGATGGATCCGCTAAAAACGAATCCGTATGCTCTGTGTGAACGCTCTGATTCAGGTGACTTTATTTTGTTATTATTATTACACAATGGCCTTGAAAAATCATGATTCTTCCATGCCATGCTGATATAAGTGCTCCAGTAGTTGTTCCTTGAGGAACACAATAATTTGTTCACAAGATTTTATTTTGCAAACCGTACTTTTACGTTATATTTGACAGATGGCGATACAGTTGAAACTGGTGCACTCTATCTTCGGTTTCCAACACCGTCAATTCTTGTTTTACAATAGCATAATTTGAAAATTTATACATTCATTTATGCCACCAAATAATTGAAATACAGACATAATCCCTTAAATTAATTTGTGCATTCAAATTATGAATATTTAGTGCTAAATTATAATTAACTAAAAGCTAAGTTGACTAGTATACAAAACTAACGCTATGTGATGCTTAACAATAGTTTGTACATATAATTGTTGATTGGTTACATTTATATGGCAATAATTTTTATTGGCCATTTGAAAATAATATGACGTTGAAATAGTCCAAGAGCTGGTAAAGAATTTACGACTCTATTTCTCTTGTTAATAATATACATTTTAAGTTAGGGCAATGACTCGTCGGCTTTATTTATTTATTTGTCTAGAATATTACTGGGATTCAACAAGCTCTTTGGGTGTCAATATTACACTCTAAAAATTCTATACTAACTCTCAGACCAAAAACTTTCTGAATAAACAAGATTACTGAGCAAAAAGTGAGCTTAAATACACATAAATATTTATCAAACAAGTTGACTGATTCCTTTAATGTCCTGACTACATAATGCATGAATTAGGTACTTCTATATACCTAGTTAGATTAAAAACGAGCAAGCATGTGCGTATAAGATAATGAAGGAACATTTTTCACCCCTGTAAATTCATAAAATAATACAGTTTCGTGAAACAACAAATACTATCAAATAAGCGTCGAGTTTCCCGCTTCAAAACAATATCTGAATAACTAGGTATTACGTTCTTTTTTAAATGACAACATTCAATATTCAGAAGAATTTTATACATAAAAATATTTTTATATACATTATTTCATTAATTTATTTGTTACAAAAGCGAAACAAAAGTAATTCCATCTACAGTAAAAAGAGTATGTATTTATAAAATAAATTCCTTCATTGCATATTTTCTACTTGAAACAGATATGAAAGAACATGCATATGTGCAATTTTCCTTGGATTTAAACCTTGGACCACAGTAAATTACACTTAATTTTATGTTTTAGAAATATGACCGTGTTTCATAAAGGTTAAGAGTGAGTAAGCAAATTCTTTTTTTCAAGTAAGTATTTTTTATGATCCTTCAGTTTGCTGAAAATTTAAATATTCCTTAAACATTAAACAAGAAAAATAAAATGAGAGAAAAGACCAGGCGGATGTGTAAGCAGTTTGTGTTGATTCACAGTTTCCCCAAATTGAATAATTGCTCAATAACACAGCAATTAATTTTCGCAATACGTCATTGCTATTTTATAGTTGTAGGCTCAATATTGAAAATAATGTGTCAGAGACTCAAGCGATTTTAGCTCTTATAATTTCTAGTCAAAAGGTCATATTTCTCAAACATAGCCTCCTTAGGCTCTATAAACACGACTACACTAGACTTCGTTCAAACACCGTCGATGAAAGTCGAAACACTGAACAACACAACCTACGTCACAAGAAGCACCAAAAACTAAATTATGTGCGTTTGGTTACAAAAATAACACAACATTTATATGTAACATGGGGCTAAAGCTTGATATTAACCGACCAGGCTTAACGTAACTGTAATCAAAGAAACGTACGGTAGAGGAGTGCCGGATCTAAGAGCGGGCAGGCGGCGCCAAAATCATAAACATGGTTGCTTGCTTGCAAACTAAAATCTGAAATATCGGAGAAAGGCGCTAAAAGGTCGAGCTCGCTTCGCATTGTTCTTAGCCCTAGATGCTGGGCACGCCGCAATTGCGGCGGTAAGACCCCTCTTTGAGGAGTGGCTGGAGAGAAGTCATGGCGTCCTGACCTACCGCTTGACGCAGGTCCTCACCGGACACGGAAGTTTCGGGAGGTACCTGTGTCTGATGCGAAAGGAGGAGACGCCTGGGTGTCACCACTGCGAAGATCGCCCGGAGGACACGGTGGAGCATACGGTGCAAGACTGCCCAGCTTGGGCGGAGCACCGACGTGTCCTCACGGCTGCGATAGGCGGAGACCTCTCGCGCCCGGCATTGGTTGCGGCCATGCTGCGGGGCGAGACGGAGTGGGAAGCGGTCAGCTCCTTCTGCGAGGCAGTAATGCTCGTAAAGGAGGAGGCAGGCCGCGAGCGAGAGAGGACAGCGTCCTCCCTCCGCCCCAGCCGCAGTGGTAGCGCCCACGGCGACGGACGTCGCTTGATGATCTCCGGCCACCGTAGGCGCGGGCATGCGGGCAGCGAGTAAAGGGCAACTCGCTGCCCGACCAAGAACCATGCCCGGGTCGACGGCGCGTTGTGTCCCACGCGCGCCTCAAAGAGCGTCAGCATAATGACGGGGCCCCCCTCTCAGAGGGCCAAAGCCTGCCGGGGTCGCGGGATTATTCCCTTACCGTAACCCCGGAACATAACAGGCTATGAAGGACACCGTGGATTTTAGTCAGTAGAAGTCTGACAGTCCCTCCCGCCCTGCCCGGGGTTGGAGGACTCATTTGATGATATTACCACGCTAAAAAAAAAAAACAAAAGCCCTAGATGCTCGTAGTGTCAAAAGCAATTAATTACCCCTCCCGAAATTGAACACCTAGCTCGCTCACAAGTCAAATGCAACAAAAATCTATTGATCAGGTTGCGTATAACAAAATAAAATTATTATAAGGTTTTTTACAATTAATTTTAGTGGAGACGGGCGCATCTCTATTAAGTATTTCCCCGGTTTGAGAAAAAATTATAGATCCGGAGCTCGCGCCGCGCGAATGTAGTATGAGGCGGTCCTATTGCTATCCACTGGGTATAAATACCTACTATGCGACCACGATAAGAACCAAAAAAGTGTATGAGCTCCATCTGATAACTGTCACTTGAAAATTACGTTTAGGAAAAAAAATATTGTGCTTATTAACAATAACATTTATTAATTTTATCTTGTAAGTGTTATTTTCATATGATTATTGTTTATATAAGAGCGTGCAAGTTTTAGAAAAGAGTGCCATGACGTCACAATATGGCGACATCATAGTTTTCTTCTTAACGTGGTCATATAGTATGTATAATCATGTTCGCACGTTACATGGCCCCATGTACTAATAACAATTTTCTATCAAATCCCATTCGCCCTGGTCGGTCCATCAACTAAGATTTGTGATGATTAAAGTCTTATAATTTCATTTACATTACATACTGTAAATCAGACACATTCATAAAGCTGAGTTAAAATTAATTTATAGATAGCCTCATGATTATATAAAAAAAAACAGTCAGGTAAATAAATGCAACACTAACGTAAGAAAAAAGAGATCATTCACAAGCCAGCTTGCTATCAAACGAACTGAGGGCAATACCAAATGCCTGGAGCGCACATAACGGATACCGAAAATCCATCGTGAAGACATCTTCGGAAATCCTTCCAAACTGCATTACTACATATTCGGGCTCCGAATCGTGGACAATCTGAAAATTCTTTACACTTGCCTGGGTAACCCTTCCGTGGAAGTTCAGGACATATGATTGTGTCTCATCGTTCCACACCGGTGTCTTGTTATGTAGAACCACGATGTCGTCGAGTGTCTGGCTCTTGAGTCGTTCGAGGAGCGTCTCGCTGTCATCCTGGGGGGCAATTGTCACTCTCTGCCGATCTGGGGTCATCCCGGGGAGGATGACTGTCATTTTTCTTGGACCTTTGAAGCCTAGGACATTGGTGTCCTGAAATTGAGTTGAATAATAGGTTTTAATTAGTACTGTTATAAGTTTTTAAGAGTAATAATCCGGAGTGTAGTCAAACTCGTATGCAACTCGCATGTCATTCTCGCAGCGTGTAAATGGATCTTTTTTTTTAAAGTTCCCATGACACAGAGACCCGTCAGTCCCGCGACCCCGACAGATTTTGGCCATCTAAGGCCCCGTCAGATTACTGACAGCTCTTTGGACCTGGGCCTGGTCCATGATCTCATTCATGAGTCACCCATTACTCGCCATCCGCCTGCCCGCGCCTGCGGTGGCTGGAAATCGCCTCGCGACGACCGTTGACGTGGGCGTCTCCCGCGGCCGCTAGGTCGTGAGCTAGACGCTGTTCTCTCCCTCACGCGTCTCGCCTCCTCCTATGCTAGCATGACTGCTTCGCAGAAGAAGGCGTGTAAATGGTATTTTGCTAGAGTCTTCATATATTATACTAATAAACGAAAATCCGTAACTGGAATCCCCACCCTACTGGCGTGGTACATCCCTAGAGGAGCGGGCAGAGAGAAGTGGCAATGACAGTGACGTTTGGGTGCAATATCTCGGTGGTCGATAGATTTGAATGTTCTTGTGCCTTTCGTTATTTTTTGTGGAATAATAAATTAGATTTAGAGTTATCCGTTTATCTATTTAACAATACATAGGAATGTGATAAAAAAGAACACACAGACAACAATCTATGAATTCCTATACCTTAACAGGAACAATGTCAACAAGTATAATGCTGTATAATGGCTGAATTTAATTGCATTCGATTTATTACACTTTAAATTATGTATTATTGCATCCTGCGGACGTGAGTCGAGTACAAGTTGGAGTTTAGAACACCATGGACATTTTAATCTTTGATTGTAGCGGTATCTAAGCTAGATGACGCAGTGGGTGGTCTGTCTCAGGCCTCGTTCACTCGGGCATGCGGACGGCGAGTAATATGACTTGCCGTCCGATCATGGACCATGCCCGGGACGGTTGTTTCACGTGTGCCTCAAAGAGCTGTCAGCAATCTGACGGGAACCCTTAGAGGGTCAAAGCCTGCTGGGGCCGCGTTTACAAACATTTTAACTCCCAAACACAAACACTCAGACCCAGAACAACTACCGAATCCTATCAATCCTAACTGCTACTACTGCTAATTAAATTATTTTAGAAAAAAAAACCTAATAGCACATTTTTTCCGACCCGGGAATCAATTGGAAGACAGTTTACATTAAGCATAACTCTGACTGTCGGGTACCATTGTACCCCACGGCCTAAACGGAACATACTGGTGTCGCCCAACGTTGACGTTGTCCGACATGGCCTGGCTCAAAATGTATTATATTCTTCCGTGGCGTTGAATACGTTAATAGGAGTATTAGGTAGAATTTCCTCCTTCTATCGATCACATTCTTCTTTGGTCATACACACACCAGCTGCGTATAACACGTTTAAAAATTAAAAGTCAAGTTATTTCTTTTCATTCACCGCAACTAGCCATAAAATATTAATTCGCTTCAATTCCATGCGTCAACGGTAAGGCTATGTTTAGATAACGAACATTTATAAAACACTATTTTTGCTGACTAATCCAATAATACTATATTAGACGCACTCATACCATACCACGAAACACGGTTTGAAACAGCCCGAGAAAAGATCATGGAAGACAAAGCCTAGTTTCTAGAATCAATAAATAAATTGCTAATGTATTTATTCCGTTAGTTACGAGTCTGAAAAATTGGACATCTACATTATTACACATTATAGTTTTTTTATTCAATGAGTATTACCAAAGATCATCATCTACCTACTACCTAGACCTAGCCTTTTCCCAACGATATTGGGGTCGGCTTCCAATCGAACCAGATGCAGCTGGATATCAGTATTTTACATGAAGCGACTGCCTGTCGGACCTCCACAACCCAGTAACTGGGTAATACGATACCCCATTGTAAGACTGGTTGTCAGACTTTAGAGCTTCTGACTAACAGTAACGACTGTCAAAGATCTACACATGATAGCCGGGACCAACGGCTTTACGTAGGTGGGTATGTTTTGGGAATAGGTAGGTTTTTATTGTCAACTATTTTTAACTAACTTCAAAAAAAGGAGGAGGTTCTAAATTCGTAGTAATCTTTTTTTTTAATTTATTTTCCCCGATTTCTCAAAGACGCCTGAACCGATTTTGAAAATTCTTCTTTTTAAAATTAAATTCAGCGAATCAGTTTAGTTAGATCGCATAAGTATTGGGCAACTACGGAACCCTACACTGTGCGTGGCCCGACACGAACTTGGCCGGTTTTTTATATAATATTTATCACTTCATGACATAATGTGAATGTTGAAACTATGTAGTGTCCTATCACTAAACATTGGACGACGCGACAGCCCATTAAGTGTGAATTTTCCATGATAAGTTTCTCATTTGATGATTTTACCACGCTAAAAAAAAAAAAAAATGATAAGTTTCATGTTGACGATTAGACTCTGCGCTAGTATGAATAAACCATAATATCCCTCAAGGTAGTGACGTCACTCATTTCAATAATCAAGAGGAAAACTTGAGTACCTAATAACTTAACCGCAGAGTACCCACGTAAACAAACACAACGCAACAATAATGTACGTTTGTAAGTTCCCCAGGTAATGTATTGTTCGCGGGCGCGCCAAAGTTCACCTAAAATTTAAACTCCGATCATCGGAAACCCGAAAATTGTATTCCTAACATTTTTAATCCTAATGATCACAACTCCTAATTGCACTGTCACTAATATTCGTAATTCCGAATCATTCGACTTCATAATGTCGGTAGCAATAAACATCTATTATACTATTATTTGTTTTCCTATATTTTCTCAACATAACCTTCTTTTACACTATTATTCAAAGTCATATCTTTTTTGTTTAGATTTATTTTTATTTTGTTGGCATATTAGCAAGTGCTTGCTTCGCACTCACTAATTATATGAATTGGTTTTTTTTAATTAGTTAAAGCGTCTTCTTTAATTTTATTTACCTAAAGCGGTGTGTACCTGAAAAGATATCCATACGTTAGGTTAGGTTAGAACTGTGACCAGCTACTCGCGAGTCGAGCGAGCAAAGCGAGCGGTGCCGCGGCAGCGGCCGGCGAGCGCAACTTGGAAATTTGTCGCCAGTATTTTTTTCATAGTGACCCCAACACGACACTCTGACCAAAAACGACTGGGGGCACCCCGACTCGGACAGGTTAGGTTAGAAGGGGATGGTGGGGTCTGAAAGACCCCGCCATCCCCTTCGTGGTTATTTTTTTTTAAACCACCCAGAAGTAGGAGCACCGCGAAGCGGTGCTCCGTCGAATTTTCTCGACATTTTACTTTATTTAGTGTAACGAAATTGTCGAAATTTTACTGAATTTAGTTTCACAAAATCCAGTAAAATGACTAAATAAAAATATCACCGGAATAATGTTTAGGGATAAAAACGTTATGACAAAAAACAGTAGGAGTTTCAATATATTTACAATAACGATATTATTGATAACAATTTTCGGAAAAATGAGTGTTATGAACATCGCCGGTAGCACTACAAAAAGTATGAATAAAAACATTAGGATGAAAAATTTTAGGAAGAGTGATCATTCGGATTACAAATCGTTAGGAAGAACAATTTCGGGTAAACAACTTTAGGTGAGCCAATATGGACCCATTGTTCGCTCTATTCAAACTATGTATTCCTAGTTACCTGTTCCTTTGACGGTCTATTTAGGGAAATTAGGATAATCATTGTTCTAAAGTTTATACGTTTTATGCGAAGTCGGTGGTAGCGACTGCCAAATCGATCGCAATGTGACAGAGATATGAATTAAAGGGGGCATCCAAGAAGTGAAGTACGTGTCAAGCTTAATATGCTTCACAACATTTTTAAGTACATTTTAGGTGTCTATATTTTAGGAGTATAAAGAGGCGAGCGAAAATGACTCGGCAGGCAATAAGGACAAAAAAATATTCTGAGTTCACGGGAAGTACTCTGTAGTTTTGACTCCTTTGCGAGTTTCGAAAATTTGCGGCAAAGTGATCCTATTAGGGCTCCGTTTTTTTCCTTTCCAGGTATGGAACCCTAAAAATGAGCTCGGTCCGAGAATTAGACAACTATACTCTTTTTTGGTGGAAACTCAAGCTTATTTTATTAGAAAGGAGTCCATTCCGCCGAACCATATCTCTCAATTCCAACTCTTTCGCAGTTGAAACTAGGTTTAAAAGAGCTTTTATACTTACATAAACGACAGCTGCCAACTCGTGCCTCGTGTGTGCATGGTCATGCTTCCTCCACGCCTTGCCGTTGTCGTACACAGTGAAGGCAGTGCCCAGTAGATTGGAACGCAACTTGCCCGCGAAGCTGTCAGCAGTCCGTGTAAGTTCGGTAGGATCCGTAGATATTAGGTAATTGGATGTGGCGGATTTCTTGCGTTTGCGAGCTGGAAAGAACACATTAGTTAATAGCTTTTTTCCCTACGAATAAAGTCTAGAAGAGTTTCCATCTAGATTTTTACCCCCGCCTATCACGGTCACTTTTGAATTTGAGTTACATTTCTTGACTTTAATATCCATAGCTTTTTCCCTACTCTGTTTGGGTCGGTTCCCAATTGAACCGAATCCAGTTGAATATCAGTACTTAACATGGAGCAACTGCCTTTATGACCTCCACAACTTAACTAGAATAACTGAATAATACAGTGACCCTAGATAAGACTGGTTGTCAGATTTTCGCACTTCTGACTAAGAGTAACGACTGTCAAAAATCTGCAAATAACAACTGGGACCAACTGCTCTACGTGCTTTTCGAGGCACGGAGGAAACTCGCTATGATAGATGGTCAGTTGGTCACCCATCCGCAAACCAACCTTGGCAAGCGTGGGTTGAATTTGAAGATGAACTAAAACCTGTTAAATTGTATTTTTGGTAGCTTTGAAATCAATATAGTAAGAAATGTTTTGATAGCTCTGAAATCAATATAGTAAGATCATTGAGTGAACTAATTAGAGACGTCACAGTTTGCTTTTGCAATACAAAATCTATGGGAGAATCGCATTCAACAACTCATAAAAAGTATGTCAATTGATTGGTGGATCAAATACCTTATTGATGACTGTTAGTTAGACAAAACTCATCAGTATTATTGAAAGTGACGTAATCGGGTAGTCTATGCCGAGAAATAGACAAAACAGAAGCTTAGTCATAGCAAAATGTATGTAGACAATAGTTACTTATAAACTAGTTTTGCCCGCAATTTCGTTGGCGTTAAGTTTTGGCCCTCAAATCACCGCTAATCTGTGTCACCGTGTCGCATCCCATGGCCCGAGAGCGCTATTAGTTATTCCAACCTTTTTTTTTTGGTAGATTTTACAATTACCTTGACGTACCTATGACGAAATTACATATGAATTTTATGCATGTGGCGAATTTACTTTCAATGTATGGGCTTTACAAAACTGTGGCAAATTAACTTTGTGGCCAACTTACAACAACCCATTATGATCAGGATCCAATGAGAAAAACAATTCTCATTAGATCCATGGATCTGGCTAGTGGATCTACTGAGAATGAACCCATTTATACTAATATTATAAAGCTAAACAGTTTGGTTTACCACCAAAAATATTTTTTCACAAAAAAAATTTTCTCAATTAAGACTGTTGCTGAGCAACTGGTGCTTTTGTCAGGAGAATATATCCTCTGTATATTTCTATGTAGCTGTGTGTAATGTGTAACGTTAAATGCACAAAACCTCTCGTGGGGTAACTCAGCTCATGTTACTGAATGTTTGTTCTAAGACTTTTGGAAATTCGGAAAAAAAATATTTTAGTTTTTCATACTGATGTGATGGGTACGATCAATTTCTCAGTTTCTATGAAAAACCAATTTTTTTTTGCGAATTTCCAAAAGTCTTAGAACAAACATTGTTCAGTAACATGGGCTGAGTTACCCCAAGAGAGGTATCGCGCATTTAACGTTACACGTTGTAGAATCTTTATTATTTTTAGGAACACATAAAAAACGAAAACATACCACGAAAATATAACATCACCCTACGACCAATAGGAGAAGCGGGCTTGAAACCGCGAAGAACAGCTAGTCGACTTTATACATCTTGGCCTATCTCCATGTAACAAACGATAAACGCAAACGCTGAGTAGGCTTTATTAGATTTTTAACTTTATGTTTTGAGTATAAAGTTGAAGATCTATTGAAGATTTCATAGAGTTGTCGTTCGTTCCAGTCGCTAAAATCATAAATAGGTTTTCAATTTTAGACTCTAGGCTATAAAGTTGAAAATCTATTGGGGAGTACCGAGCGCTTACGATTATCGTTTGCGACTTGGCTACGGCTTATTATTTTAAAGGTTCTATTTATTAATTTCTAACAACCCAATTCAATCAAGCCAAGTCCATCTAGCCATTTCATTAGATTGATTTACATCCAATAATTTGGATAATGGAAACCGATCAGCTAGTATTTAATCAAGGGAACTAATTAATACGAATGGGGAATTAGAAACATAGTGGTTTCGATGTTAATGATTGATAAACATTGACCTTATATTGTAACGTTTTTATTTGAACTGTAAACAAAGAAAGGGCGTCGGTGGCCATCAATCATTCGTTTAATTTAAAGGTAAAGGTACGATAGCTATAACTGTGCTGTAGTTTGTTTTAGATATTAATTTTGTTCACATTTGTATGTTTTTTAAATAGACTATGCCAACTGTTGAAGTCTAACGAGAAATTTATTGTCAAACAGCAAATTGTATCCTTTAATAAATCCATTTTAATTAGTAATCTATCAACAAGAACATCAGTCATAAATAGCAGTAATTTGGAAAAATGTTTGACAAAATCTCATACATTAGTTAACAAAAACAACTCCTGACCAATTTCGGCTACGGCGGTCAATCTCAGCGAAGATTAGCACATATTATAGTGCACATTTGCACAAGCCTTTACTCTCATAGTCCTCAGAGACGGCATCCGACTCGACCGTTGAGAGATCAGGCACAGGATCGACGGCTTAACGTGCTTTCCGATGCACGGGGGTTTTAAGCTATCAATGTAGAAGGTTAAAGAATTAATTTTTGACCCATGGACGATTTTTGGACCTAGCTTCACTATCGCCATTATGGCGCATTTTCATTAGTTGTTAGGGCCCACATGCGGGGTGCGGGAGGTTTCTTTAACGCATGCCACAAGGTCCGCATTCGGGGAATCGTTTTCATTAGTCGATAGCCCGCATGCGGAGTGTAGGAAAACCTCTATGTTCGTCGCCATTCGTTTACAAGAGTGGCAGACCCGCATGCTGTATAACGACCGATGAATTTCATTGGTCGATAACACGATCGGTATAAAGCAAGCGGGGAACTACCGCACACAGTGTAACGACTTGTGACTTTCATTGGTTGTTATCTCACATGCGGGGACTCCCCGCATGCTGGTATACCGAACGAGTTAACGACCAATGAAACTGCTCCATTAGTTTCACAGTGGCTCCATTCTAAATACAAAATAATTATTTTTTACTCACCAGCCAGCAAAAACACTTTCTTCCCATAATCCTTTTCTAGATGCAAGAAGTAGGTAGGGTAGAGGCCCCGGTCCATGCCTTTACGATCGCGAGCGATGCGACATTTGTACAGCGTGCCGTGTTTAGCTGGGGTCACCACAAATGTTTCCACTGCGCCTTCCACCGAGCCTTCTATTTCTGGTGTCTGTTAGAGGATGGGAATAGCATTATTATTATTATTATTATAATGCTGGGACAATGGTGTCCCCTCTATGGGAGGATTAGTGTCGCCGCACACGAGCCACTCGCGACAGCCACAAACGCTGCCACGAGAAGCTAGAAGCGGCCACAGAGAAGCTGAAGCGCGCGACAGCCATTTGTGGCCGGTGGTCGACACTTGCAGTCGTTGTTAACCAATGCATTACTCAGGTAAGAGAGAGAGGGGTGCGGAATTCCGCGAGTGGCGTGTGGCGGCGTTCTGTGGCCCGTGTGCAGGAGCCCTTAGGGTTTTAATCCACACACGGGCATAGTGCGAATTGATTGATGTTTCGCGTCGAATGTTTGGTTCATGCCGCTTTCCTCAGTGTTTTCCTTCAAAGTTTTGAGAGCAGTGGTGATAAATGGAGAGTCGCGGGACTGTTTTATCAAATAACCTTGACCCTGGAACGTAAAGGGCTGTTGAAGGAACACCTTGGATTTAAGTCAGTACGGGTCTGACACTCCATTCCGTTCCACTCAGAGTGGGCGGACTCATTGGATGATTAAACAATGTTAAAAAAAAAAGTGGAGATAAAGTAAATTACACAGAGCAATGCAACTTTCTGGTCTCAAATACCAGACGTTTATAAGAGTGTTGGTTATAAACCCAATTGCGACTTAGATAAAAACTGTGTCAAAAACTACCCTACATTCTAAAAAAATACTCACAATCCCAACGCCATTCATTTTCACAATTCAAAAATACCACATTGCTGTATTCTATTTGTCGAACTGATGAATTCTAACGGTTGTGTTATAAAAATGTGATAATCAATTTTGACACTGATAACGTTATCTGAATTTCAGTTGTGTCCTCTTTCTATGATTGACAGACTGAAGTTACTGTCAGAAAACGAGCATAGAATCTTGTCTTGATGAGATTTATAGTTACAGTACAATCATAGATGACGTTGTATAGTTTTGTAAGGACGGGAGAAAATTAATTAAAGCAACTCGCGTTCGTTGATCAGCGAGAAGAGTTAGAATAACTACTGTCAGATTGGGGACCAGATTTCTGTCACAAATAGATCCAAATGACTGTTAGGTTAGGGTTGAGCCCACTGCTGGTTAGCTTCTCCCAAGCTGCGCTACAACAGCCTTATCAACGCATCCAGTCTAAACTAACCATTCAAGCAATAATCACCTTTCGTTGAATAGCCATTAGAGTTATAGTAGTTACTGTCAGGTTGGGGTACTGCGCTACTACTGACTGACAAGCTGGGGCCTACCCCAGCCTGTCAAGCCACAATAGGCCAATTTCTGTCTTCCACATCCAGTCTGACTCAACTGCCTTTTAAAGATCGGCTGTTCCTGGATAGGTAACATACAATACTGCGCTTGCTGATAACGAGGGGTCTCATTTGCTTGGCTGGTTATAAAACTCACTTGGCTAGGCGAGCTGTCTCTCCTGGGCTTATCATGCAGAGGTGCCACTGCTGCGTCAGCACAAACGTCATCAGTGCTAGCGTCGCGTCCCACACTGCAGACAGGCACGCTTTCGTCGTCTTCCTCCCCGCTACCGTCCCCTTCGCCTACTGTCAGAACTTCTATCTGATTGCCTAGCTCTGTAAGATTTTAGGAGAAAACAATGATCAATAACAGCATATTTGTGATGTCAGCTTTTACGGCATTTCGTGCTAACTTTCAAGTCCTTATATTGCGAAATGATTAAACCAATATCAATGAAAAAAACTTTAGCAGAACTCGCTAGTTTAACAAGATATCAGAGAACTTATTCAAAAATCGTGTTACAGTTGAATTAGACCGATTTTTTAAAATTTTCCATAAAATATACTTCTTTTTCCCTATATTTTTAAATAATAACGTTTTCTTCTACCTTTTTTTCTGGCTATGCGTATGGTATGAGTTATCATTAAAATCCGTTCAGTCATGTGGAAAGACAAAGTCTTGAATGTTTGTATGAAATGCCGTAGAGCGCGGGCGTACACGCTCCTAATTTGATTTGTAATAATTGTGCGAAATTAACCGATACCAAATATCTCTTGTTTTTCTAAGCTTAAAATTAGATATTGGTTAGTTTTATGGCTGCACAAGTGCCCATCCCATCCCCCCTTATATCTAAATATTTAAAAGTAAAACTGGATTTTACCGCCACACTTGGGTCAAATCAGGTGTATGTGTGCAGTAATTCTGACTGTACTTGAATCGCTAAGTTGCCTCTTCCGTTATGTTCAAAGATATTGTTCACAAGTGAGTTTAGTGATATAAGGTAACATAGATTGACATTGCCAAGAATGTAATAGGTGCCTTTCTACATACGGCCGGTAAAATTTCGATATACCGTAAGAGACATTGAAGGCGCTTTTGAATTTGTATCTTCCGACAGAACTTTGAAGAGAGTAGAAAAGTAGTAGTCAAGTGTAATATCTTGATAGTTTCGGGGGAAAAGGGGTTACTTAGCTGTTAAAGGCAAGTTGACTTAAAAAATGTAAATAGTTCGTCGGTTTATCAAAATACTACATCTAGATTCAAACAGGGAAGTTTATAATATTGTATTCATGGCGAAATTTTCACCCGAGCCGCAGGCGAGGATATTAAGGAGCCGAGAACAGTATCCGGGTGGGCAGTAATTATTTTACTGAACTAAAAATTAAATAAATAGGTAATAAATGTGCCGACCATAGTATGTTACATCGACAAAGTGGCTGTTATTTTGATTGCAATAGCATTCTTGACTTGATAAAATCCCAAGAGTGGGTTTACGTAAAAAAGAGTAGAATTTGAAGTGTAGTAACTAAGTATCTATTGATTGGTTTTATTAATAAGTAGTGTTATCTATCCTTGTGCCATTAAATTTAATTTAAACATGAGTCCTTTTTTATAAGTTTCAGTAGTGGGTTTTTACAATAAACGATTGCAAAAGGCGGGATTATGATTTATCTACCTATGTGTTTTTGAAAACTGCAATTTGGATATTATTTTAGCAGTTAGCGCAGCACATCGTCATGAATAAAAAGACGCTCGACAAAGTATCTGTTATAGCTGCAGACCAGCTATATAAGCCATAGCTGGTCTGCTGGAAGAGATATCAAAGAATAAGTTCACATGATCGAGCCGCACAGGTTTGTAGAATTTCACCGCGCGTTTATGTGGAGCGACATAAATGGTCCGCATCCGCGCGTTATCGCGCAGTCGTATGAATTTAGCCTTAATGAAATACGTAGTACCTTTGTGCTCTTTTAGCGCGATCACATACTATAAGTTTCTGTCAGAAAAATTCTGATGGTTCGGAATCCGGATGCGCCCCGCATGCTATAAGAAATTTTGATCCTGCAACTTTTTCAATACAAATTGTGCCTTCGCGAGCACCAGAAGCGGATGATACGTCAGAATGTTTCTTACAGTGTGCGATATCTAAGGCGATTCTCACACGGCACCACGCACCGTCGCGGTAGGCGGTGAAGCGGATCTCATGTTGCATTGGTCTCTCATAAATCCGTAGATGCCTTACATACGTACACCGCCCGGTCGCGCGGTCGAGCGGTAGTGCTTTCGCCGACACCGCCCCTCCGCGCGGTTAGGTGGCGCCTCACACACGGGGCGCCCCGGCCGCCGCATAACTTGCCAGTGTTTGTGATCAAACTGGTTAAAACTGTGTTAAATCCATCCGCGCGGACAGGCACGTAAATCGCCTGACCGCGCGGGGAACCGCTACAAAATCCGCATTAACGCCATTACGCCACCGCCCCCCGCGGCGGTGCGCGATGCCGTGTGTGAATTGCCTAATGCAAAATTTATGCAGCGAGTGCCTTTCGGCGAGCATCAGAATTTTCCTGACACAAATATCTTATAGTATACGGTCGTGCTATCTGTATGTAATTATGTAGGTACTTGTACATTATGTTTTTGTAAAACAACAGATCCAGTAATGCTTTATACAAATCCATTAGCTACTGTCCTAGTCAAATATTGAAACCTTTTAACAACATTGAAACTATACCATTAACATAAATTACTCGGTTTTATTACAGAGACAACATAATCATTTTTAAGTGGAGTTGGACTGCTGTAAGGTTTCTATTTTCGGTTTACATTGCTACTGAAATGGTTTATTCGATAATAAATAAAGTAATTGTGTTCTATTTGCAACTATAATATCACCATACCTCTTAAGCACGAGTCTGATTAATACTGTAATTAAGTCCATTTGCGCAATGGACATTTTTACATATATTTTATTTCTGCTTGGTTAATCAAACATATTTATTGAACTTAATGGAGTACATATACAGCCTATTAATGTTCCCACTGCTGGGATACAGGCCTCCTCTCTGTGAGAGGGAGTGGGCCGTAATCCACCATGCGGGCCCAATGCGGATTGGTGGATGCCACATGTCTTCGAAATTTTGGTTCTAGGACATGCCGGTTTCATCACTATGTTTTCCTTCACCATTTTGAGACCACTGACACAATTTAATTCTGACCACTGGGTGACAACTAGTATTTATAAAACCACAAAATATTACTCCAAGAATTTCCTATATCTTTTTTTTGGTAAGTATATCAAATTCCTTAACTATGTATTTGTGTCATATACAAGGCATAGTATTTCATAGTAAAACCAGTTAGGTACATAACAAGTCATGAATGAATAATATGTTTTTCTGTTCTCTAATAACAGACTTATTCATTACCAGATGATTCACCATATCAATAGCCTCAATAGAACAAGGTTGCAAGACTACTATACAAATCATACATCCAGCGATTTACATTCTCAAAAATATTTGTATTGTTTCCAAAGATTTCATGTAGTGTTAACAGTTTAATTTAAAAATAAATGATAATATTGTGAAAATAGAAGTAATTTCTAGTCAATGTCATATTTTTTGTTACGCTTTTGTTTACACCTATTTTCAGGCTTCAATTAAATAGTATATAAATAAAACTTTCACAATCTATGCATTCTTGTTGGCAAATGTTTGGAGTACCGCATTCACTTGTGTTCATATAGTTTTTTAAAGGCGGAATGATTTAATGCACTAATGTTTTAGAAACAATGAATAAATGTATGTCTAAAGTATTATGTATTAATAAGTAGGTACAGAAATCACAGTTACCAAATCATGCTAATGTAAAAATAATGTACACAGAAAAGCGTAATTATGTTTGTAAGAAAAGGAAGCGTAGCGTTTCTACTTACCATCATATGTTGATATTCTATTTGTTTGGAGGGGTATTACTTGGTCCGGATTGACTGGCGACATAAGAAATTGCATCGGGCCATCATAGCCTGTTATGAAAGGAAAAGAAAATGCGCATAACGAAAATATACATCAAAAAACCATGCATGAGTCAACTAAACATTGAGATATTAAGGTTAATTAAGTTATTAGGTGGATAAACACTTACCATGTAGCTCGCGGGAACGGCTGCCAGATATTGGACGTTTTGCAGACCCTACCCTTAGATCATTTGCTTGGACCATACCAGAATTTTGGCGTTTCTGTTTCATCTTCTGTTCCATCAGTTGGCGCTAAAATTACAAATAAAAATAAATGACAAAGCATCATGCTTAAAAGTACTAAGCACATATTGATAAAACCACTTCATAAAATATGCAAAAGTTCAAGTTATGTGTGACTTTTAGAAAATTAATTTTAAAACCACTTACTTGCTGTTCGATTTTTTGATCCCGCATTGAAGCCATGTTCGTATGCGTTGTTCACTTTGAATTTAACTTTAACTACAGCGCACTACAGTTTAGTTGTAAAAGTATTAACTTTTATCTCAAAATTCAATACAATAATTGGCATTTTGTAAGCTCATTTTTTGTTTATAAATCATCTTGCCTACCGTTGCCCAGGAAAATAGTGTTGCCAACTTTAACTAGTTCAGCTACCTCCTAAATGGTAGTTTTTCAAAACCGAGGTTATGAAAGTTCAAAAATATTCCAGGGTCAAACAAAAGATAAATTTCTATTTCCTTTTGCTTTTACATAATTTATTTTGAATTTAAGATTTTGTAAATAGTTTGATTTTACCAATAATTTGGTCCCTATTATTTGTGTTTCCACTACTTTTTGATTTACCTATCTACTGGCAAATTGTACATCTGGTCCATCTGGTCATACCAGCTCACGAAATTGGGGATTGTCTTAATTTTTTTAACATTCGATTTTATTTTATTTTCTGCAAATATAGAGCATTTTGAGAAACTAATTTGAATATTTTAATGATTGGCTCATAGTTTTTTTATTTTTAATATTTTAATTTTTGAGGTAGGTGACGTCACCATTGGCCTAAAAGTTGTGCCGTTTCCTTACTAGAGCAAAATTAAAAAAACTGTCAACACAACGTCAACTGTCTAAACGTCACTTACATCCCGCTAGGTTATTATTTACAAAACAAAATTACTCCTAGATGAACATACAAAGGAATCTAAGGCTTCTGAAATACTAACATCAAAGTGATCTTCGCAACAGTACATTGTATAAACCTTGCAACATTCCACGCCGTCATCACGACACCACTTTTCTCGCAAATCTTCTTTAGTACGAACAAAATGTTGTTTGGATTATTATTAGTATCATTGTTGCAAGTTGGGACAAAGTACTTCCTGTATTCTATTTTACTTGTAGTTTGTGTTATATTGCCGATGCCGATTTAACAGATTTAACCGAGATAATGAAGCAATTTGCAGTTACAATAAAAACTTGTTTGTTTACATCTTTGACATTTACAAATTGACACTTGAGAAAATCAGGGATGTCAGACGGCCACTGTGATGTACCAATATGAAATATTGGTACATCGGTAAAATGTGTCGAAAATCAAATACAGCTTGGCCAGAACGGATTGAAACGAAACTAAAATTTTTATTTCTGACAGCGTTTTAAAATATTTGATATTTGATGTAAACAAAGACCGCAGGTTTGTTAGATTTATTATTGTGCCATAAAACTAACGTAACAAGTGAAAAAAAAAAAAATCATTCAAAGTGCTGGTAGCGCGAAGACAGTGGCGACTTCCGGTTTTCTACATTTTTATGTCAAGCTGTACGAATGAAAAATCTTTTATTTTTAGTAAACACTAAACACGCAGTTTTACCAACCGTATAGTGGATAAATACTAACAACCGACTGCGATTTTTGTCCGTGCTATATTTGAATTCATGTTACAAAAAAAATTTTTTAGTAAGCAATACTCGATTGTAACTAAAGAAATAGATAACAGAGTACAGCTAGCGTGGAAGAGATATTGGCCACACAAGGTTGTCAAAAATCCTCGGGTTCCTCCCAAATCTAAGAAAATATTTGATTCCTTCATTTTACCTATAATGACGTATGGATGTCAAACTTGGAGCATTATTAGACAAAATATGCGAAATCTAGAGACCTGTCAACATAGCATGGAGCGTAGCATGCTCAACGACAAGTTAAAAGACAAAATCAAACTAGAGACATTACGAAACCAAACTAAAATCAACGAAATCACATATTGCATAAGGAAATTGAAATGGAGATGAGCAGGTCATATGTTGAGGAGTACTAATAATAAATGGGCTAAGGACGTAACCAAATAGTGTCCAAAATATAACAAAAGAAAGAAAGGAAGGCAACGCCTAAGATGGGAAGACGACTTTCGAAAGATGGCTGGTGCTACTTGGAGGAGGATGACCCATAATCGGAAGGAGTGGCAAGCTACAGGGGAGGCCTTTGCGAAATCGCAAGACAATCTCAATATCGGTGTCTAATAATACATATATAGATAATATATAAAAGAGAGGGAAAAAAAATGTAAACTTACTTTTAATATTTTTGTTTTGTAAGATTGTTAAATAAAGGCTATTAATAATAATAATACTCGATTGCACCCTAAAATTTGTCGTTTATTCTGTATTGTTGGTCAACGTCCAATCTTGGTTTTTTTTCTCGAGTAATAATCTTGGTACATGGTACGTGACACTGAAAACTGGTATGTATACCAAGAAATTGGTACTTATGCCTGACATCCCTGGAAAATACTTGTCACTTATTTTTTAGGGTTCCGTAGCCAATGGCGGAAAACGGAACCCTTATAGATTCGTCATGTCTGTCTGTTCGTCCGTATGTCACAGCCACTTTTTGTCGAAATTACAAGAGATAGCTCTTATAATTTCGACAAAATGTTGAAACTTTTTAAGTAGATGTATTATGGTAACCGCGTTAGGACTTTCACACAAAAATAAAACCAAAACCAATTTTGGGGGTACCTCCCATACTTAGAATTGAAACTCAAAATATTTTTTTTTCGCCTTATCCATTCGTGTGGGGTATCTATGAATAGGTCTTGAAAAATTATATTGAGGTAGTACTATTATTCTGTGATTGAGGTTACAAACATATTTTTTATAAACTGAACAGTTTGCTCGAGAGACACTTCCAAAGTGGTAAAATGTGTCCCCCACCCTCTATAACTTCTAAACTAAGAGAATGATAAAACAAAAAAAAATATTTGATGTGCATTACCATGCAAACTTCAATTGAAAATTGTTTTGAACGAGATCGAGTTATTAGTTTTTTTTTAATAAATCGTAAACCGTAATTTACCTTGCAAAGTTACAACCAACTACAAGAACTTTACTTGCTGCTACGGAACCCTTTAAGGGCGAGTCCGACTCGCACTTGGCCGGTTTTATATTTTTTATATTTTCTGTTTTCTGAGGCAAAGATACAAAACTGTGTACAGCCAAAGGTTTGAAGAAGGTGTTAAACATTTGAATGGCAAGGAAGGTCAAACGTATTTTATTAAAAATATCAATGAAATATGAATATTTTTCATTTTTAATTAGTACATAATGATCAGTAACGCTATTCCTCGAAATGGTTTTTCAATTACAGCATATTAAAAAAAATGAACAATGCCCATTGCCGCACGGAGCAAATATTTGTATGATTTACAAGTCGTTATTCCGGGTCTGGGCGTTTCTATAATGTGAGTTTTCAAGTTTGTAAACGAACCCATGATACAGGAGAAATTCCTAGAACAATACATGGCAACGATAACACGTTTACTGCGGCGAGTAAAATCATAATTCTTCATCTGGTGCGGCGGCGGGCCAAAACGCGCCCCCATGATATTTCCGCCGGTGCGTGGCAGGCCTTTCTAGACCCACCAGCACTAGGATAGATTAAATTGCTATAACTTTGTGGAAACATAATGTATACTTTTTTTATATAGGTATTGTTAGAATCACCTTGAACCTAACTTCCTTAGGTTTGATTCACCCCGGGATCTGCCAAACAGGAAATGAGAAATAAAACAGGAAAAGCGGCAGGCCGATATCAACCTGAACTACACTAGAAAGTGTTTTAGTAGTGATGGTGCAGAGAAAAATGAGGGGATATCGAAAATAAAACAGATTATCGTAAAAGAACTGAAAAATGTTTGTTATTTTTATTTTATATTAAATTTACATAATGCCTGTCTTGAAAAAATGTTATGCAAGGTCTTGGTTGCAATTCCTGCATTTTTTTAAATTTTATTTAGTGAATAATATTTCTTGTCAATAAGAAGGGCAGGTGCAGGGCGAATTATTCTGTTTTCCAAAATTTGTATTTTTCTTTTATTGTTTGCCATCGTTGATTACCTTTATCGAACACTACGTCAGATCATTTAGATAGCACAACACTAAATGGCGGGGCGCGCGCTCTGTGCGGTATCCGGTTGCCAGCTGCCAGTCGAGAGGGCGGGCCGAAATAAGCCCATCGCCACACTCAGCGGATGTTTTTCACCGTCAGTGCGTGGTAGGTCAATAAAAGCCTGCCGTTGTATTATTTTGATGGGAAACACCTACAATTTTAACCGTAAGATGAAATATATTTTTAGCTCTGTCGAATTTTTACAAACACCTGAGATAATCGTTGCGCACAAGCGAGAGGGACATAGTTTTCTTTGTCCACACCAGCTGAAGTACCGCGGCAGGCCGATATCTGCCTGTCACGCAGCGAGCGTGTGAGAAAACAAAAAAAAAATACTACGGAATTCAATGTGTCTTGTGCTGTCTCCAAAGCTTTGAAACATGGTGCAAGGTTGTAGGTTGTAGGTAAGTGTAAATGTTTAAAACATTTTTTTAAAAATTGCACTACTACACTTACTACAAATTAGGAATTGTAGGAATTTCTACTTGGGTGCAGTAACAAACATTTTTGTACTTATGCAAACAGCCAGTAACAACTGTAAACTACTATTGTGGATCATAAAAACGTTTGTTCCGTGCGGGGGGAGGGGAAAGCCATTTAAAATTATTCCTTTGTAATAATATTTCTGGAGTTTGTGATTATCTTTTCCGAAAAATATCATTGTATTATATCGATCAAGGGTAAAATTGGTAATTTATATGGTAACATTATCGCAACTGTCAAAATTCTTCTGATCTGATCATCTGTCATTTAAATTTTCAAGATGGCTCCAAAACGGAGTGTATTAGGATTTTTAAACCCAAAAACTATTAGTACAGTTTTCAACAATAGTATTGTAAAAACTCCTTATCGTTATGTGCATGGGTGTAATAGTTGTGATAAATTTTTAGGCGCACACCCG
Source organism: Agrotis clavis (assembly GCA_954870645.1). Taxonomy (NCBI): domain Eukaryota; kingdom Metazoa; phylum Arthropoda; class Insecta; order Lepidoptera; family Noctuidae; genus Agrotis; species Agrotis clavis. The sequence continues at coordinate 10,846,638 of OX940925.1, forward strand.
GTATCTATTGCTTCTTTAGCACGTAAAAATTGTAAGTCTTACATGCTTTCATTACATCACCGGTTTAGATTTATTTCATGAAGGACATAATAAACGAAGGGAATATGTTATTAGTTAGGGCTTCCGCATGATAAGTATTGTTTAAGTTATCAATTGGAAATGTACTTGACATTTCATGAAACATAACCTAACTTTCGTACCATTTCGTATCTCAGATAATGTCGGTGCTAGACATCGATTTATTCACACGACGAACATCTTGAGTGCCCGAGCTGACTACTACAAGGTTCTCGGTGTCGCTAAGAACGCCTCAGCCAAAGATATTAAGAAGGCGTACTACCAGTTGGCCAAGAAGTACCACCCTGATGCGAACAAGTCTGATCCAGAAGCTTCCAAGAAGTTCCAGGAAGTGTCAGAAGCTTATGAGGTATGAAAGTGTTTTTCTTAGAAAAAACATATTCAGATGAAAACAGCTGATTTATTGAAAATAAATTATACTTTATGATCTTTTTAGTTGGTTGTTTGTACATATGACTATTATCTCCAAGCTTTAAAAAAAGGTCCAATAAAATCAAATAAGATTAAAACAATTATTTGTTTTGTCTATTATAGATCCTTTCTGATGAAAACAAGCGTAAGCAGTATGACACATATGGAACCACGGCTGAGGACATGGGCATGGGAGGTGGCCCATCAGGAGCGGATGGTTTCACTCATCAATGGCAGTACAAGTCCACCATAGACCCTGAGGAGCTGTTCCGGAAGATATTTGGAGATGCTGGCTTCAAGAGTGATGCTTTTAGTGACTTTGCGGAGTCCAAGTTTGGGTTTGGTGCAGCTCAAGAGGTATGATCTTTTTTTAATAATACTAGTTATTGCCTATGGTTTCACCCCCGCTGGCTCCTATTGGTCATAGCATAAAGTAAAATAGCCTATAGCCTTACTCAATATATCAAGCCTTTTCAGGATGAAGATCATAACCACTATTTTGCCTATTTTACTGGAGAACGTTTTTTTTTTTAATATTTCTCAATATTTACAGCATCAATTTGAAATGTTTACTTGGTGTTATATCGGCACCTCCCTATTAATTCAAATGTTTAGATTTGACTTACTACTATTTAAAAAAAAACGTTGAGAAATATTAAAAAAATATGTTCTGTAAAATATGCAAAATGGCGGTTACAATCTTCTTCCTGAAAAGGCTCGATGTGGTTTATCTAACACAAAAGAACATTTCAATTTGAATCAGTAGTTCCAGAGATAAGTGTTTTAAACCAAAAAAACTCTTCTGCTTCATAATATTAGTAGATTTTCATCAAAAATTCATCAACCAATTGTGATGGTCCAGAGGTTTACACCTGACTGTCATCAATGATGTTCTAGCACGAGGTTGTGAGTTTGAGCCTCAAGTACAAATGTGTGTTTTTCAATGCCTGTGTACTTTCAGGAAAACATTCTGTGGAAATGTAGATTGTGAGTTGATTGCTTCATGAAAGATTGGACTTAGACTCTGGTATCCGTGTCGTAAAGTGGAAGCGTTGAAGATAGGCCCAGCCCAACAGTGGGACACTATAGGCTGATATAAATAAATAAATAAATTTAGATCTGAAATAAAAAAAAATCTAATTCTTTTCCAGGTGGTTGTTAATCTCAAATTCACGGAAGCAGCACGAGGTGTCAACAAAGAGATAAACGTGAATGTCATAGACACATGCCCCAAATGCAACGGTTCTCGTTGTGAGCCTGGTACCAAGTCTATCAAATGTACTTACTGCAATGGAACAGGCATGGAGACTTTTTCACGAGGTATGATTGGTAATTAAATTGTATTTAGAGTGCTGGAGTTTGTTTATAATATGAATTAGGATAATTTTGAATACCTACTAATTTGAAAAGGATGGTTTTGTGAAGTCCGCCCACATCAGGTGGGTTTTTGGCAGCAATTTGTGATTTGGACCACAGTTTGGTGTGCTAGTTTGACGCCTATCTTATTATGTTATTTCTCAGGTCCATTTGTGATGCGTTCCACCTGCCGGCACTGCCACGGGACACGGATGCTCATCAAGTTCCCATGCATTGAGTGTGAGGGCAAAGGACAGTCTGTAAGTACCCCGGCAATATGTAAATTAGATAAATAAGTAATACATAACATGATGTGGCAGTGGCGAAAAGTATATAAAACTGTGATTTGTCTTCTTGCTCAACATGTCTAATTATGTTAAGAAGGGTTCATGGTCACAGAAAAACATAGTATTTTCCCAATAGATTCAGAATACGTTACCGTGTGTCGCCGTGGTATATTTTTTTGGTGCGGCCTATCGTCACGAGTCCCTCCCGAGTTTTGAAGCGTTTTTTGCGTACTCAATAGATTTGCAATATATCGATGTTTTCAACTGGCCTATTATGTTGGATTTGATCAGACAACTGGATGTTGCCAATTGAAACTGGTGGATCCACAGTAATTACTGTTAACTTTATCAACGTAAATTCTCTAAGGCGATGCGAAATCTTTGTGAAGTGTTTTTCAATTCCAGATGATTTATATTTTCACAATGTTAGGCAAATTCTGTGGCCGCTTCTCCTTTTTTACGAGTTTGTTCAATGTTCGTTATTGTCACCATCTTCGGTAGGAACAAGTCGACTGTCGAACAAAAACCTCCCCCTTAGACCACGACGCCGAATTACAATCCGCAAATTGCGTCGAATTACAATCCGCTACCTGCATCCACTGCCCGCGATTATCTCACGCTATCGTCGGTCCACCTTGTGGGAGGCCTACTCGAGAACTTTTCTTCCCCATTGGTTATTAGTTCCACCAATGTGGCCTGGTCTTTGCCACTCGCTTTCAAAATTTCCTAATTGTAAATAAGCTATTATATAAAATAATCTCTCTAAACAGGTGCAACGTAAAAAGGTGATAGTTCCAGTCCCAGCGGGTGTAGAAGACGGACAGACCGTACGAATGGCTGTGGGGGCCAACAATGAGATATTTGTGACCTTTAAAGTGGAGAAGTCCAATTATTTCAGGAGAGATGGACCTGATGTGCACACTGATTGTGTTGTAAGTTAATGATTTTATTGGCCTTGTAAAAGTTACTGATGTGACTGTGCACAGAAGTTGTTACTTGAAAATTAAATTAAAAATATTTATTGTCTTGATAACTATATTTTCATAAGATTATTATTTATTGATTGCATTGCATTAGAAAAATGTGCTTGACGTAACAATGTAACATTATGGCGTCATAACAGATTTATTCTTAAATTAGTTGCAAACAACCAAAGGCGACAGTACCAAAGCATTGAAAACTCGTAACAAATAATAAACTTAGTAAATATCCAGTTTCAATAATTCTTGTCTGCAAACAATTTGGCTTTTTTGCAAGAGAAATGAAAATTAGTGGTCAACATACAATCATTATTTTGTTATCAGGTTTCCGTGTCACAAGCGCTATTGGGTGGCACCGTCAGGATACAAGGTTTATATGAAGACCATACATTGCAGGTTAGTATTTAATTTTCTTACACTTGTTTTAATGAATATAGCATAATTTACATTAAATTTACGTATTACTAGCGGGGAAACGGAGGAAACACCTCCGTTTCACCCGCTGCTCGGCTATTGGTCGTAGCGTGGTCATCTGTAGCCTTTTTTTTGTGCGCGCTAATTCCTAAACTCAGTTCAGTGAAAATGTTCGCGCAATAATGTGCTGTACTGTGCGCAAGCAAAAGTTACGCATAGACTTGCCGGTGGACACAGAGGCCAATTGCTAAACAAGCTTAGTACGTGCACTACTGAAGAGCGCGATCAAATGTGCCGCATACTATTTTAACATACCATTTATTTAGCTTGATGAAATCATGAAATTACACCTCCCACCCCGGGCAGGGCAAGAGGGACTGTCAGACTTGTACTGACTAAAATCCACGGTGTCCTTCAAAAGCCCTTTACATTGCGGAGTAACTGTAATTAGTTCGTCCCACGACCATTTTAACATACCATTAAACAACTTTTTAAAATATTGCAAATTCTATAGATACAATGGTGGTCTATGGAGTGTTTATAGAGTAAAAGTTTTTTTTTGTAACAGATAATGCCTTGCACGTCATCACATAGTATCATCAGACTTTCGCGGAAGGGAATGAAGAGAGTCAGTCAACACGGCTACGGGGATCACTATGTGCATATCAAAATACAGGTCAGTATTGTCTTTTATTATAACTAACCCAAGGTACATATTCGTTTAGCAAATGTGTTACAAGAATATTTATGTTAATATGCTTTTATTGTTTGTATTTGAACTTTAGTACTGTGCATACAGTGTTCATATTTGTAGGAGGAGTTCACTAAGCAATTTACAGTTCAAATGTGGCTAACATGATCCCAGACTTGTATCTTGTAAGTTTTAAACACGAAAGTACGGCAATTGGGCTTTTCCCGAATACTAGATCAGTTCAAGACATCCTAATTGTATTTAACACAATTTTTTCTTTCAAGTAATAAAGGGTATAAAAAAGTCCTAAAGTAACGCCTAAGTGAATTAACAACCATAATGTTTTATTTGCAGTTACCAAAATCGTTGACGAGCAAGCAGAAAGCGCTGATGTACGCATACGCCGAACTAGAAGAGGACACTCCTGGACAGATCCATGGCATCTCCATCGACCGAGATGGTAAGAAATGACCAAGAAGCTTACGTAGACAACCAGCTTAATTTACTACGTAGATGAAGCTTAGAAAACTGACAACAGTATCGCAGAAGACTATCCTCGATAATCTATAAGTTTGTGCTAAAATCAGGGTAGGATACATAGGCTTTGTGAGTGTCTGTTATAGTGCTTCAAAAACTAACGGTCAAACATCTAGTCAAATTAGAAATGTATAGAAAAACATTTATTTTACAGAGAAAGCAAAAACTAGCAGTCATACGGACAGTAAAACAGAAACAGGTACGGGTTCTAAGTCTCAGGATAAGATACACGACGCGAATCGTGATCATGACGATGACAAAAGAGATAGAGCGAGAGCGTGGACGTTCTTAGAGAGCATAGCAGATGCTTATAAGACTAATAAAGTGTATTTTGTGACTGGATTCTGTATGGCTGTATTTATGGTTATTATTGCTATTACGAATGACCCACATGATCGTTATGGAGCATATGAGTATATCCGTGAGCTAGAAGAAAGACCTACTCGGGAGATTGATAAGCCTTATGGGTATGAAAGAGCCCTAAAGCGGGACAAGGAACTACATCCTGAATTATATGAGGAAATGTCTGAAGCATGATAGGTCATTTTGATTGAGATTTTTTGTCTTAGATATATCAGTCTCTTTAGTAGGCTATGCTTCCAAAGACTATGTATTTATTTTGTAAGGGAATGATTTCGCTTTCCATTCCTTATACAACGTGTACAAACAAAAATTGTTCAGTAACATGGGCTGAGTTTCCACGAGAGGTTTTGCGCTATTAACGTTACACGTATTCTCAATGCGCAATTTTATTGATGACATTACTAAAGCACTTTCTTGCTTGGCTAGCAAATCAATCTTCTTGGGTTTTTGCAATGGGCTAAAATTATTGGAAAATAAAATTATTGGATATGAATTTTAATATTTATTATGAAGTTGAACTAGGCTAGTTCCCGATTCATAATAAATTCCTTTAAGAAAATATTGTGTTTTAAAAATATGTAATACAAAATGATTTAGCAATTTTCTTCCTAAATGATAGTTCCCGTAAATAAAATAATATTGAATGTAAATAAGTCTTGTATAAATATTGAACAGTGTGAGAGCATTTATGAAAGTGTTGCGAATGTTGGTTGCCATAGTTTTATAATGGTTATTATAGTATGATGGTCATACATTATTGTTTCGAAAATATTGTAAATACTGTAGTCTGTTTCATGAATACACGAAATTTAATTTAAATGTTGTTTCATTTCGAACCTTTTTCTACCCTACACCATCATGCTATAATCCAAATATTTCAAACACCAGATGTCCACCTCACAAAGATTCTATAGTTTGGGGCCAATCTTCAAAACCGATACATGATTATTTAGGAGAAATAGGGTTCCATTGGGAAAAAATACTTCACAAATCAATTTAAAACAGACTGGATTTAAATTACACATCTATCAAAATAGGCTTGTCAGGTTTTACCTCACCTACGAAAGTTTCAAAGGAGTGAAGGTTTTAGCAACCAGCCAGCTACGGCGAAGCTCGACCAAGGTGTCTTTTTGAACAAAATGAGCTGTTCTAGATAATTTGACTGGCCTGTTGGTCTAGTGGTTAGTGACCCTGATTGCTATGCCGGGGATCGTGGGTTCGATTCCCACCCAGGACAAATGTTTGTGTGATGAGCATGATCATTTGTTCTGTGTCTGTGTTATTTATCTTTAATATTATTTATGTGTTTAGAAATATATAAGTATGTTTATCAGTTGTCTAGTACCCATAACACAAGCTCTGCTTAGCTTGGGACTAGATGGCGTTGTGTGATAGTTGTGGAATATTATTAATATTAATATATCAGTATTTAACACTTTGCCCTTCAACAGTATATCATTTATGCTTATTTTGGCAAACAATATTATACTTAACTTTAACTTTCATTTAACAGAATTAATGTACATAGTTACTTACTCTTTCTTCTTCATGGAGATCTATCTCTTTGAATATTCGAAAGATCCTGAAACTAGATTATTTGATAAAATTGTATTTGAATTTTATAACAAATTCACAGTAGCGTAGCTAGGCTAGAAGGGGCCCCGTATCAATACTTGTTTGGGGTCCTTTTAATCAAAGTGGATAATTTTTCAGGATAAAGACCATCCTTAATGCTATTAAGGTGCGTACAGACTGTATAACGGTGCGTACAGACTATATAACATAACATGCTATATAACACTGTTATATAACATTTTTCATAGTGTGGTCATGTTATATAACATTTTACATAGAGTTGTAGTGTTATACATATAACACATGTTATATAACATGTTACATGGTCTGTACGCACCTTTACATAACATGTTATATAACATGTTTCAGATGATGTGGACACAAAATGTTATATAACATTGCTATATAACATGTTTCTGATGATGTGGACACAGAATGTTATGTAACATTGTGGATAGCACTGAAGAACAACAAACGACAATTGTTATGTAACATTGTTACACTAATGTGTACGGTATTGTTTTATGTTGCTATGTTATATAACAATGTTACATGGTGTGGACGTGTTATATAACAATGTTATATAACATTGTTACATAACATTGTTAGCACCTTTACTGATGTCATTAAGAAAATTTTGAAGGGAGCTAGAAAATTGAGAATGCTGATCGACTGATCGTAGCTCATTTATGACAACTGCTTAAAGCCTTTTTCAAAATTGAGGTTTGTTATCCTAACAAACCTTAGTTAATGGGAGATTTAAGGCCGCGTTAAGTTTTCATTTAAGAGCAACATTTTATGTTTTTATTTTTATTCCAAGCGTCGGGTACCCTTGACACTTGGGGCCCCGTATAATTGATACGGCTGATACGGCGGTTGCTATGCCTCTGCAAATACACTATAGACTTACCACATGACAGAGCATGTTAGATTATTCTTTCTGCAGAATTGGATAAGCAGGAAAGAATTATGGTAACATTCGTCCAAGTGTTAAATTGTCCACATGTCATTACGTAAAAAAGTCAAAAGTTTTGTCATAAAGATCAAGTGGCAAAATATCCATACGACAAAAAGTGAAAATGATTTTATATCTACAAATTAAATTATTTAACGAAATTGGAACGTAAAGGGCTTTTGAAAAAAAAAATAATGTAATTTTTTCTATTACCTATCGTCAAAATAAAATCCAGGTGTCGTTTTATCACAAAACTTAGGATTTTGAGTCATGTACAATATGGCTTTTGGACATTATAAGACTTATTGATTTTTGCAAAACTTCATTTTCTAACCAAATAGAAATATAACATTATGTTATTCTGACATGTGGACATTATGGGTGCTCCCACATCTATCGACGCGGAATCAGCTTTTTCCGTCGCCCTTTCTCTTTCTGTCGCTTAGAACTGCCATTTGCTAGACCGAGACACTAACGCCATTCGCACCGGCTCGGCTCGGACGACGCGACGCGACTTCGGCCGACGGCGGAACGAGTCGTTTGTAGATTAGCTGATCGCATCCGTACGGCTGCGTGCGGCGTCGAACTGCTTCCGAACCGCGCCGAAGACGGTCGAACGCATGCCTTCATCTCCGACGGTAGCTGATCGCATCCGTACGGCTGCGTACGGCTTCGAACTGCTTCCCGCGAACAGCGCCGAAGAAGGCCAAACGCATGCTTTCATCTCCGACGGTAGCTGTTTGCATCCGTACGGCTGCGTACGGCGTCGAACTGCTTCCGAACAGCGCCGAAGATGGCCGAACGCATGTACCTACATCTACGACGGCAGCCGAACGGCGCCGGAGATGGCCGAGTACCAACGATGGTGGCATAGCACAGTGTTTTACGAAGACCATTTTTCGGATATAGCTTTTTTAATGTGAAAATCTGATAGTTTAAGTTATTTAAATGATTACTTTGTATCCCCATTGTACTAGCATGTCTAGTTTTTGAGATGATTTTTTTTTGAAAATCGACAGTTTTCAATAAAACCCCTTCCAGACGACACAATTTTTCGCCCAATTTGACTAGATTGACAATCGAATCGGGTCGTCTGGATGGATATATGAAATTCAAGGTCATTGGGTGGTCGGTATCGGCCGATTTGAGATTACCCAATCAAATTGGGTGATGTGGACGCTAATTGGCGAATTTTCTTTTTTTTTTATCTATATTTGTATTTAAAGCCAAAATCAATGCAAGTTTTTACTTTTTGGTAACTGGCATCTTGATATTATAAAGAAGTCCGGTCAGTAGAGGCAGCGGTACAGAACTAAAATTGGCAATTTAATTGTGTACGTGTGGATGGAAGATCAGATTGTGCCCGATTCGGTCGGCAATCAAATCGGCTGATTAAATTGTGTCGTCTAGAAGGGGTTTAAGCCATTTAGAAAAAAAATTTTTTTGAAACTAAATAATTATGATACGCAAAATAATTATGACCTTAGAAAAATCGACGGAGTTTTAAATGCTGCATATTTTAGTACTCAGTAGATTCAGACATACACGAGGTTTTTAGTCTTTATTTTTTTCTTTGATGTTCCGTCGTATTTGTGAAACTGAAATTATGCCCTTCATTTTCCTTGCGCACCAAAAAAATACCACATCCCACTTGCGTGGAATCAATGTCCGAAAAATGGTCTCCATAAAACACTGTGCACAGGGCTTGTGGGCACAGGCGCGGCGCCGAACAGATGCGAACAGCCGTCGCGACGGCAGTTCGGAGCAATCGACTTCCGATAGCATGCGAAAATCCGTCGCGGCAGCTGATCGGCGGTAAGCCGAGTAGTGTGGTGATACGCACTCGGCTTAAGCCGGTTCCGTGTCGATAAGTTTGGGAGCACCCTATATCACTTGGAAGAATATTACCATAAACCGCAGGAAATATTGTAATTTGGTGTTCATTGTTTTCCAGGAGCAATACGAAATAACGAACAAACTAAATAAGCCTTACTTCTTGTAGGTAAAATAAAATTGTAAGTTTAGAATAGACCTTGTCGATATTTCTGGTAGTTTGAGTATGATTGTTCTCATTTATGTGACTACAGTGTTGAATTTTTAGACTGATATGGTCTTTAATACTAGTATTAAGATTTTAATGTTTGTTTTGAGTTTTCGATATTTCCGCAATGTTGCAAGCGCCATAATCACGGATGAACTAAAGTTGCTGCGGGTAGATGTTTATGAGCAGACAAAAAAAAAAGACGCAAAAAAGAAGAAATACGCTCGGTAGACCGATTTGTCTGCTCATAAACATCCACCCGCAATAACTTCAGTTCATCTGTGATCATGGCGCTTGCAACAGTGAGGAAATATCGGAAACTTAAAACAAATAATAAACATGGCAATTATCCCGTTTTAAATCTTAATAATAGTAAAGTGTTGATATTTAAAAGTACTTACTCAGTAGCATAGTTACAATCTGATTCCGGAATAATAATCGTTTGATAAAATTAATCGTGGATTGTTTATGGTGTGATAATTTAGTGTTGCCATGTCATCATAGTATGTACGCATTTTATTACCACTTTCTATGTTTTGCTGACCTAGCAACTTTCCGCGGTGAAGCGTGAAATTGAAACGTTTTTTAAACTTTTTATAGACGTAGACGTCGAGCATTTCAGGCCGTAATATTCATTACAAGTTGTTTAGTTTGATCATTTGATCATAAGTGCCGTAACTAGCCTTTAAGGGCGCTCCCTCACCGCGAGCATTCGCCTATAATGTAACGTTACAGATTCGAACATTCGAAGACAATAGAGCATCAAATTGCGCACTTTTATGTTACATTACAGGTGAATGCTCGCGGTGAGGGAGCGCCTTTATGCGTCCAGCGCGAGCTTCTTTAACTACGCCCTGTTCTGGCCAGTTGTGGTCCAGGGGGGGTATTACAACGTCTTAAAACCAGGCTTGTTCCAGTGAGTGAAAGAGACAAAGCTATACAAGTCGTATCGCGCCACCTCGTTCACTCGCTGGAGCAAGCCTGGTTTTAAGACGTCATAATACGGCCGCTAGTCTGGCCATTTCTGCGCCCCTCCATTGCTTGCAACCTGTACCTGGGCACTGTTAGCACACCCTCTATTTTTGACACTGACTATGATAAAGACAATTTTATCAAGATCTCAGTTTTTTTTTTATGAATGACCCTTAGATTTCTTTATTAATTTTCCATACACATTAGTTACATTTTTAAATATTATCATAAAAGTATATAAAAAAAGCATTCAAAATTATAAGAAATAGTAGCCACCGGTATCGGGAACAGGTTCCAAGCTACTGGCAGTAATGGCTGCAGAGCAAAGAACCTAACAATGCGGGCCGTGTCCAAAAGAACTGCTCTCTGAATCAGGTCCTTGATCCAGCTGCTTATCGAGAGTTTCCTTAGATGTTGGTCGAGGCTCTTGGCAATTAATCCATGGGCCGACACGACTATCGGCATAATGATTCCTGAATCCACATCCCATTATATCGACAACCCTGTGGTCCAAATCAAGATACAAGATTTTTACAATATTCAATTAGTAATAAAACGATGTTCATAATTTCAGGTAAGAAAGTTTCAATAAATGAGCCTGATATGGTGGACGCCGTCAAAGAAGCCTTGAGAAAGAAAAAGTCTATTGAAGGAGCGACCACCGAAGAAGAAGTGCTCGAAGAATCTAAGAGGAGCAAGGCGTAGATAGCGATTATTATACCTATGTACGTTGTAATAAGGGTTAAAGCGCTTTGCTGATAAAAGTTATGGTCTAGCGCTGGCTTGAACTCAAAGCACACGTAATAGAGCGAAATTAGGTGCTATACTTTTCTGTTCTTACCATTACTGCATGTTTCATATGAAGTAAAGTTTGAAAATAAAATGAAAAATTAAATCGAACAAAATTGAACGGTTCTCTCAAGTGAGGTGAACTTAGGCAAAATTTTGCATGTGAGTGCCTCAACTCATCTCACTGATGTAGACCTTGTATCCTTTACGTGTGCTGTGAGCTTTAGCTTGTACATGGAGTAATCAGTAAATGGATGACTCAGGCATGTACTGTGAATTAAACACTTCGTCGAATATGTGAGTGAGCCGGGCCACGCTAACGGCTTTTACCGTTGATTTTTTTGAATAGTCTTACTATGTTCGTATAAGGTACGATTCACACCAACCGGCCGGGCCCGGCGGCATTTTACAACGCGGTAAAGAACATTGAAATCTATCAACACAGTAAATACAGTTCATACTTGCATGCAGCTTACGGGACACATCGCTACGGAATGCCGACGGAGATAACTTTGCGTGCAAATATGAACTGTGTTTACTGTTGATAGATTTCAATGTTCTTTACGCGATGATACACTCAGCCACTGCACGGTCGGTGCCACAGAAATATTAAAAACATGAGAAGTGGCAAGGGGGCGTGTCGGTGACCACGTGGTGCTGAGCGTTTTTGCCAGCTTGGACTTGGGACTACTTTATTTTTGTTACCTATATTACTCCGACTATATTGTTTTTCATTAAATACATTGCTCTTTTACAACCACCTCACTCTATCACTGAGTGACTGGACAAGCAATGTATAACTGACATAACGATACCTCATCAAGCCGTAATGTCGCGTGGTGCGTCCGTTGTATTTGAGCGCGAGTAGTACCGCCCCCCGCGTGTCGCGACAACACACAATGATAATTGTTGGTGTGGGTAAATTGTACGGAAAAAGTACGCTGTGGTTTAAAGAATAAGGTTTATATTTAAATGACTGAGTTATCGATGGCGTGTGTGTGCACTTGTTCGTAGTATTGTTTTGATTTAACTACATGCGCAATATAATCGTCATGGTGGGGCTGTTGCGGCTTCTCTGGTTTTCTATACATTTTAAACTCCACGCCATATCTCCTTCTTTAAGATATCTGTGGTCGGTGCAGTGGCTGAGCGATTGGACTTCTGCGCTGTGCGTCGAGGGTACGTTCCTGCACGGAACAAATATTTGTATGATCTACAAGTAGTTGTTCAGGGTCTGGGCGTTTGTGTGAGTTTATAATATGTTTGTAAACGCATCAACGACGGGGTCAGTTGTGATGAGTGTGTCTGGTGCTTGTTATTCCATTTGAAATAAAATAATGTTCAAAATACAAGAAAAAAAACTTATAAAAGTTTAATTTAAAAAAGTTAGTTTATCAAAGTACCTACACAATGGACCGAAATTGGTATGTAAACAGAATTTACCAAGAATTAAATCATTTTGTCTTCAAAGCGTTTTCTCTTATCGCCGCTTCATAGTAAAATGTTCCGAAAAGTTAGGTTATAAAATTCTCGCTTCTCTTTAGAACAATGTTATATTATATATTTTTTGTTTCATTATGTATTTGAATTTACCAAAAAAGGGTATTCATTCACCATTTTGTATGATTTACTTTACAATTCTGTGATACGAGTAGAATGGTGTAAACATTTCGTTTTAGACTTGCGAAAAGAATATGTTATAGTTGCTGTTGTCCGAATATTCATGTTTTATTGGACATTTCATAAAGTAATTATAATCAAAGATGCTGTACATAGCCGTTGACTAGTGTGTAGGAAATGGTAGATAAATAAAACAACAAATTACTTACAATTTGTTTTATTTCCGACTTCTACTTAAAACTGTATGAGAAAGATGCATGATACCACCTAGCCTATAAATCGTGGAGCTTCAGAGCTCTGTACCATTTCTTCCAGAGAAGAGTTACAGATTTCAATGTAGAATAGAATAGAATAGAATTTTATTTTGCAAACATGGGTGGTACAATAAGGTGTTAAAAGTGTAAATAATATAGTTCTGCCATATTTTACCATTCGGTATGCAAACATTTTAGAAGCGCAAAGTAGATAAACAAAATACAAAATTTAAAAAATAATAATAGTAATAAAAAAGAAAATATTTTTAATAAAATAATAAACAACAACATATTCATATATTAATTTTTTTTTTTTAAATTGTACAATGTCGCGAAGGGCAATCCTCTTTGATGCCTTGGGGTTGATCTCTAAAACATTGGAATATGACCTGTACCTTATCACTAGATAATTAAAAAAAATTGACCCCCAGTAGATCCCCTATCTATAAAGTAGATCATAATATGCTAGGGGTCATTAACGACTGATTGCCAATCTCCTGCCCTGCCACTAGTCTTTATTAGATTTTCAACTTTACGTCTTAGGATATAAAGATTATTGAGCGTTTTCGTTTATCATTTGCCACTTGTAGGTATAAGGAGAAACCTTTTATTTTTCGGTCTCAAACAGTCTATACTTCTCTGCCATGCAAGTCAGAGCGGTGCCACTTTGTAGACGCAACGTGGCCAGCCCGCATGACAACAACACAATGGCTCCTTCAATGTAACATCCATACAGGATTCGGACGTGGCCCTTTATCTGGAGAAAAAATGGTTTGCTTAAATATACAGGGTTATTTTTAAAACATTAACAATATTTAATGGGCTGAAAGTAGCTGTTATGGCTCGGGCACGCCGCAATCACGGCGGTATGACCCCTCTTTGAGCCTCAAAGAGGGGTCAAAGTTTGAGGACTGGCTGGATAGGCGTCACGGCGTCCTCACCGGACACTGAATTTTCGGGAGGTACCTACATATATCGGATAAAGAGGGAAGAAACGTCTGGTTGTCACCATAGCGAGGATCGCCCGGAGGACACGGTGGAGCATATGGTGCAGGACTGCCCCGCTTGGGCAGAGCACCGCCGTGTCCTCACGACGGCGATAGGCGGAGACTTCTCGCGCCCGGCATAATGTCGAGGTCATGCTGCGGGGCGAGACGGAGTGGAAAGTGGACGCCTCCTGCAGTCATGCTAGCGAGGAAGAGGCGGGATGCGTGAGGGAGAGGACAGCGTCCTCCCTTCACCTCACCTGCAGTGGTAGACGCCCTCGGCGACGGACGTCGCTAGACGATCTCCGGCCACAGTAGGCGCGGTATGCGGGCGGCGAGTAATGGTTATTAACAATTTTTACTATGACACCAAAAAATTTCAGGTATTTCATTCAAATTGAAACATTTTCCGTTGACAATATGACCTGGTGGTGAGCTCCCACTCCAAGCTGGGTGGGAGTACTCATTTCATGATTTTATCACGGTTAAGAAAAGAAATGGCCAATAACTCACAATATCCAATCCACCGCTTGTGGTGAACTCAAGCGGGAACATAGCGATGTCTAGCGAGGTCTTCCCTCGCGCTAGACCAAACACAACTGCACCACACATGTAGTATATAATGGCGATCAGTGGCACGCTGCGGCAAGCTCCTAACACGCTGAGAAAACGCTGAAAAAATAAGTAGAAGAAGAGTTTGTTCTCGACCATAATATAGCCAAATAGCACTTCGCCCGCGACTTCATCCGCGCGTATATGAAGATAGCTTAAGGCTGCTTATTCTGAATGTTGGCAACGTCGCAAAAAGCTGTCAAATATTTACAAGTTTTAATTAATTAATTTGGCAATTTTTCTGTATGAAAACAAGAAATATCGCTCTGTAGTGCACTAAAAAAATGATATAGAAATGCAATTAAAACACTGAATTTGATGTTGTAACCGTTTCAGGTGTATAAAAGGCATTTGGAAAGCTTCCAAATGCTTTTTTTACATCTAAAACTATATATTCGGTGTTATGATATTAATTATTGCATTCCCTTATCAGTTTTTTAGTGCACTACAGAGCTATATTTCTTATTTTCATTCAGTATAGTAACAATGCTAAATTAATCAAAACTTGTTGATATTTGACAATCATTTGCGACGTTGCCAACTTTCGGAATATACGCTCTTAAGTTACTCGCAGATAATGTAGCTTTTTAATGGTGAAAGAATTTTTTAAATCGGTCCAGTAGTTTTTGAGTTTATCCATTACAAACAAACAAATTTTTCCTCTTTATAATATTAGTGTAGACAAACAAACAAATTTTCCTCTTTAGAATATTAGTGTCGATAAAGCAAGATGAGGCCTTATTGCCCTTGTAATTTTTTTTTAATTACAAGAGTACACAGTATTATTTTTTATTAAACTAGCGACCCGCCCCGGCTTCGCACGGGTGCAATGCTGATACTAAATACACTACAGAAAAACTGTGAACGTTGTATATAAAAACATAGCGGCCCGTTCCGGCTTCGCACGGGTATAAAATATAATATAGTCTATTTGATTAAAATCGATCCAATAGTTTTGATTTATTCATTACTGCCCGTGGCCCGCACGCGTTAAATTTGGAGTAAAACAATCCCCCTTTCCCTATACCATGAAGATTTCCTGCTATCTTTGGAATATCTAAATTCATACACTACATTTTTACTTATTTACTTTTTACATTTTTAACTATTTATTTAATTTTTACAACATATTACAGAATGTCTTTATCAACAACGTTCACAGCTTTCTTGTCATTAGACAATACAAATATGTTTTCTCTGGAGGTCACTCTTGAAAGAGCGACATACAGTTGTCCATGTGAAAAACAGTCAACGCTCAAATCAGCCTGCAACGTTGAAGGTTTGACCATGCGATTTATTAATGGTCATTGCAAAAGATGTCTTTACCGGAAACTACATAATTATAAACGTTTAAATTGGAAGGGTAAATCCGATGGTATCAGAGGGATTCGGGGAATCAATACATCTTCTCCGGTACCAAATCCTGTGAGTGTTGTGCACTCTATTATGAAAGTTTTCAATGATTTTACCAGCAAACGCGTGCCATCGCAAAGTTTAGATGGATTCAGGTTTCTTAATAAAATAACAGGACAACCTACTTTCAACACCATTTTGTGAGGAGGGAGTCCAGGCGGGTTCAAAGAGTTTAGAAATTCTGTAGGAAAATGAACAGCTTCTTCCAAATCGAGAACAGTATCGACCGAGTATTATATTTTCGTCGGCGCATCAATCATTGAAAGAATCAAGTTATTTACTTTATCTGCTTGTTCGTTAGTTGGTGACAGAATCGCTCTTTCTTTAAACCAAGATATTGTCTTATAACACGCTCTTGCCGCACCGGGCGGCCGGCCGGCACCGCCGCAAACGCTACGTCCCGCAATTTTTAAATCTGTAATATCTTCGAAAATATTCACTTAAATCATACGGTGTAAAGGGCCATATAGATCTATATTAAATGAACAATGTATTCAAGGTATTTAATTGGTTAAGGATTAATGCTGTATTGGTTAAAATCGCTTCGAAAATTAGCCGTTATTTGTCGTAAAAAGTAAATGACAAAAAAAAGTTATTGTGGGTTATCCATAAGAGATAGACATATACCATCACGGACTTTTCTGTAGACCTTTTCAATGTGTACAATACTTAGTACATTATTTTGATAAAACTCGTAGGGTTCAGCCTGCGTTTGCAATGTAAGCGGAAAAAATGTATATTTTTACGACATCACATTAGAAACCTCAAAAATAACAGTACTTCTCCACTATTTAATGGATGTTATTATACATATAAACCTTCCTCTTGAATCACTCTATCTATTAAAAAAAACCGCATCAAAATCCGTTGCGTAGTTTCAAAGATTTAAGCATACAAAGGGACATAGGGACAGAGAAAGCGACTTTGTTTTATACTATTTTAGTGTTAGTGGTACTCACGTCCCTCCGTTGTCAGTCGTGGGGTTCAAGGTCCAGTTGGAAGAATGCACAAACACAGTTGTATTAGACTGTTCTTTATTATTATTCTAAGTTGGCAAACACTGACACAAGGATAGTTTTACGGATAGTTCAACTCACTACACACTATAAACAGCAAAGCACAAGCGGAAGAAAGCGGCCAAATAATCTCAGAGCGCTATAGCACAAGCGTTTAATAATTATAGAATTCGGAAGGTGGAAGAGTATTAGCGATCGTGAGGCTAGCGACACGAGCTTCGCATGCGGAGGCGGTAATTAGACTGGTTGACCGGCGAACGAATGTCTCTGCGTGTGCGCCGCGCGCCGGTCGGCCCGTCAAGTTAATGACGTCGCTCACCGTGGTATGTGCCCACGGTTTGGTATCGATACGGGATCGTAATTGAATAAAGTTTTGAGGAATGTTGATGAATGTGCGGAGATTGCATCCGTTATGTTATTGTATGTATGTAGGTATATGTGTGTACTGTATGTATGTATGTGTGTGTATGTATGTATGTTTGTGTGTGTAATGGTGTACACATATTATGTGGGAGCAGCCCACATCACTCCCCCCCAGTGGCCTAGCTAGGAGTGATAATATTGCGGGAATCGGACTTGCCGTCCGGAGCGTGTGGTCTTGACGTCGATATCGATAGTCGGTGGAAGTGGGGGTGTTAAAGTTTGTGGTTTTAGTATAGAGGCTGGGTTTGTTGGTATGGATGTTGGACTTGGGTTTTTGACGATGACATCTCCGTCGTCACCGTTATTGAGTATGAAAGCAGGTTTTAAACGGTCGACCGTAACTGTCACTGGTTTACCTTTGACTAGTATCTTGAAGACCTTATCCGTTTTTTCCATTACTTTGTGTGGACCTGTGTAGGCTGGTTGGAAGGGAGCGCGTGACGCGTCGTCGCGTAAGAAGACGTGTTTTGCGGTCGCCAGCTCTTTGAACACGAATACCTTGTGGTTGACATGGCGGGATGCCGGTACTGGTTTCAATTTTTCAGCGAATGAGTTTAAGCGTGTCGAGAAGTCTGTTAAGTCGGACGTATTGGGCGCACTGGGATTAAAGAATTCGCCGGGTAGCCTTAATGGCTCGCCGTAAAGCAATTCAGCGGATGAGGCTTGCAGGTCTTCTTTAATAGTACAGCGGATGCCAAGAAGTACCAATGGTAAGACTTCTACCCAGTTGGGATCTGCGTGACACGTGATTGATCCTTTTAGCTGTCTGTGAAAGCGTTCTACCAGTCCATTACATGCCGGGTGATATGCGGTTGTGCGCTTGTGATTGAAGCCGATAGCTTTTGCTAGATGTTGAAACAGTGCGGACTCGAATTGCCGTCCGCGGTCTGTAACAATATCTGTTGGTACACCAAATCGGGATATCCAGCCTGTAATTAATGCTTTGGCTACAGTTTCCGCTGTGATGTCGGGGATCGGCATGACCTCCGGCCATCGTGTAAAACGGTCTATGGCTGTTAGGCAGTATCTGTTTCCTTGGGATACTGGTAAAGGGCCTATTAGGTCGATATGTACAACCTTGAAGCGGGCGCGGGGTAAGTCGAAAGTGCCCAATGGTGTGGACACGTGTCGACTGATTTTTGCGCGTTGGCAGGATGAACATGCTCTTGCCCACATTCTACAGTCCTTTCTCATTCCTGGCCAAACAAATCTTTCCGCTACCAGCTTGGCGGTAGCGGCGGGCCCCGGATGACTTAGGGAGTGTAGACTGGCGAAGACCTGCTGTCGGAATGGTTTACTGACGAAAGGTCGGGGTGTTGCTGTACTGATGTCACAATACAAGGCTTTCCGACTTCCTGGGCAATCCATCCTTTGCAGGCGGAGAGACGAGTCCCCTACAAGATATTGTGCCAGTTCCTGGTCGTTGTCTTGAGCTGAACTGAGATCTGCGAGGCAAATGGGGGTACTTAGTTCGTCAACACGCGATAGTGTATCGGCCACCACATTGTTTTTTCCCGAGATATGTCTGATATCGGTCGTGAACTGACTGATATAGTCCAGCTGCCGGAATTGTCTTGGAGAACAGTTATGTTTCCTCTCGTGAAAAGCGTAACTGATCGGTTTGTGGTCCGTATAAACCGTGAAATGCCTTGCTTCGAGCATGTGTCGAAAATATTGTATGGCTTCGTAAATTGCCAAGAGTTCGCGATCGTACGGTGAGTATTTTATCTGACACGTACTTAGTTTACGGGAAAAGAATGCGAGTGGCTCCCATCCTCCTTTGCTGTACTGTTGCAGCACCGCGCCAATGGCCGAATCCGATGCGTCGGTCACTAATGCTAGTTTGGCTCGGCAGTTCGGGTGGGCTAGTAACGCTGCCTTGGTGAGGCTTTCTTTGGTGTTCTCGAAAGCTTTTAGAGCGTCACCGGTCAGGTTGATGGGTGTGGAGCCTTTCGCTGTTCCTGTAAGTAAGGCGTTGAGGGGTGCTTGGATTTTAGCGGCTTTGGGTAGGAATCGTCTATAAAAGTTGGCCATTCCTAGGAATCGCCTGAGTGCCCGGACGTTTTTGGGAAGGGGAAAGTTGCGAATGGCATGTACCTTCTCGTCCAGTGGCTTGGTGCCATTCTGCGATATCCGATAACCTAAGAAAGTTACCTCAGGTGCACCAAATACGCACTTAGACACGTTGATGACCATACCGTAGTCTCGGAGTCTGTTGAATATCTGACGTAGGTGGTGTTCGTGTTGCTCCTCGTCTCTGCTGTATATTAAAAAATCATCTAAATAGCAGTAGACGAAGTCCAATCCACGTGTCATTTCATCTACAAATCGTTGAAAAGTTTGCCCTGCGTTACGCAGGCCGAAAGTCATAAAAGGAAATTCGTACATTCCGAATGGTGTTGTGATGGCTGTTTTGGGGATATCCTCCTGACACACTGGTATTTGATTGTACGCTTTAACTAAATCAATAGTACTGAAAACGCGGCAACCTGAAATGTTGTGTGTAAAATCGTGTATATGTCGGATTGGGTACATGTCTGGTACAGTGCGGGCATTGAGTTTTCTATAATCGCCACATGGGCGCCACCCGTTGTCTTTCTTTAACGCGAGGTGCAATGGGGACGACCATGGGCTGTCAGAGGGCCTTGCTGTGCCGTTAGCCAGCATCGCTTCAAATTCCGCTCGTGCTATTTGCAGTTTGTCGGGGGCGAGACGCCTGGGAGAGCATGATACGGGAGGACCGGGTGTAGTGCGGATGTGGTGTTGTGTATTGTGAGGTATCAAGCGTTGTGTTCCAGGTGGTCGTGTTATTTCCTGAAATTCCCGTGTGAGCATTAAATGGTAACGCGTATTACCTGATGGTACCTTCACCGAATGGATGTTGCTCGTGTTGCTAGCCCGTGATGCTGGTGCTGTTAACGTAGTCGTACCATCTATCAGTCTATGGTTTTTGCAGTCTACGATCAAGTTATAGTAACACAAAAAATCTACGCCTATAATAGGTTTAGTGACGTTTGCTACAACAAATCGCCATGGGTAGCTACGTCGGAGTCCGAGATTCAAATTGAGGTGCGCGTAGCCGTATGTATTGATGGTGGTCCCGTTGGCCGCGGTGAGCTGGAAGTTGGTAGGTGCGCGTTGCTCTCGTAGCTGTGTTCGGGGGTAAACACATAAATCGCTCCCTGTGTCGACCAAGAAAGTAGTGTTCGTGCTATGGTCGGTTACGAAGAGGCGACCGGGTGCAGCTGGGCAATCGTCTGTCGCCATTACTGATGATTGCCCGAGGTGTTTCCCGATTCCTTGTAATCGCACGGTTTCTGGCATTTGCGTGCTCTCGGTCCGAATTCCTCGTGATACCAGCAAATGGGATAGTCCCGATAGCTTGAAGTTGATCGGGTTGCACTACGCGATGTCGAACGACGACGGCGCTGTTGTTCTGTACGTTCCCTGCGGCGTGGCTGGCGGGTGTGCTCGTCAAGTTTAATGGCTAAGCGCTCCACCATTCGCTTTAGCTCGGCGATTTCACTGGAGGTGTTGCTGCTGGGTCCTGGTGTCGTGGCAGGCGCTGTTGCTGCGGCTACGTTTGTTGGTGCTGACACCTCTTGGATGCGGTCCGCCAGTTCGGCCAGCTGTTCCAGGGTTAGGGAAGGCTGGGATGCTACCACGGTCTGAATGCTATGTGGTAGTCGGTTGCTCCAAATTGTTTGTAGGAATTCTTCTGGCACGCTTGGGCCCGCCAGGTCTTGCAGATGACGTAGGAACTGGGATGGCTTTCTGTCTCCCAGCTCTTCGTGGGTAAGAAGTTGGCGGACTTTCTTTTCGTGAGAGGCGGTGAGTCGCTTAATTAACTCAGTCTTGATTTTATCGTAACGGTTCTGAGCCGGTGGGTTAATGATAATGTCTTTCACTGACTTGGCGTGTATGATGTCTAGGTTCGCGATGACATTGTAAAATTTGACAGAGTCTTCGGTGATTCTATAATTCTCGAATTGTCCCTCAACCAGCGCGAACCACAGCTCCGGATCGTCTGGTGAAAATGCTGGGACTTTAAAATTTAATTTTCTGAGATAATCGGATGGTTGTCGTTCCGCGTCAATGGAAACGCGCATTTTTTGGGGCGCCGCATAGTGATGCCGCGTTGTGAGGTCGCTGTTTCTGCCGACTCACTGCTATCGCTTCCAGCTTGACTCATTGTGGTGTTCTACTCGGGGTCACCAATTTAGTGTTAGTGGTACTCACGTCCCTCCGTTGTCAGTCGTGGGGTTCAAGGTCCAGTTGGAAGAATGCACAAACACAGTTGTATTAGACTGTTCTTTATTATTATTCTAAGTTGGCAAACACTGACACAAGGATAGTTTTACGGATAGTTCAACTCACTACACACTATAAACAGCAAAGCACAAGCGGAAGAAAGCGGCCAAATAATCTCAGAGCGCTATAGCACAAGCGTTTAATAATTATAGAATTCGGAAGGTGGAAGAGTATTAGCGATCGTGAGGCTAGCGACACGAGCTTCGCATGCGGAGGCGGTAATTAGACTGGTTGACCGGCGAACGAATGTCTCTGCGTGTGCGCCGCGCGCCGGTCGGCCCGTCAAGTTAATGACGTCGCTCACCGTGGTATGTGCCCACGGTTTGGTATCGATACGGGATCGTAATTGAATAAAGTTTTGAGGAATGTTGATGAATGTGCGGAGATTGCATCCGTTATGTTATTGTATGTATGTAGGTATATGTGTGTACTGTATGTATGTATGTGTGTGTATGTATGTATGTTTGTGTGTGTAATGGTGTACACATATTATGTGGGAGCAGCCCACACTATGTAGTGAAGGGACCGACTTCAAAAACAAACACTTTTTTATTGGAACGAAGTTCCTTATCGCGCGTTGTGAAAGGGGGCTAGACGGAAAAAATTCTTACGAAAAGTTGTCACGACACTTTTTGGAACGAAGTTCCTTATCGCGGGTTGCGAAAGGGTGCTAGAGCTCAAAGAGTGAAGTGGAGTGGAGGGGAGTGGAGTGGATTGGAGCGGATCGGAGCGGAGCGGAGCGGATTGGAGCGAATTGGAGCGGAGCGGATTGGAACGGAGCGGAGCGGAGCGGAGCGGAGCGGATTAGAGCGGAGCGGAGTGGAGTGGAGTGGAGTCGCGATGATTATTTTTGTTGAGTGTATACAGTAACTTCGTTCCATCCGGGTGTCCCTTGACACCTCTCAAGTTTTTTACTCTTTCTTGATCAGATTTTCAACAAAAATCGACCCATGAGTCTGTATAATAATCAGCGTCTTTGAAAATGCGATATGGGTCCATGCGTCACAGGATATTCATTATTGTTGTCTACCAAAACCTTCTCCATAATGTATCGGACACTTTTCTGACACCGTATCAAAATCTGTTCAGACAAATGCGAGATAATCGCGGATAAAAATACATACAAACATTCAAATCGAACTGAGAACCTCCTTTTTTTTAAAGTCGGTTAGTAACTGTTTGGCGCAGGACTAAGACAGGTAGAGTATGTTACGTCATTCTCAAAGATAAGAACTACATTTTAAAAGCACAGTGCATCTCAGTCTCATCATTTATCTTCGCTCAATTAAGTATTAATTAAAGCAGTTTATCGAAGAGATCCCTACCATTAGTTTCTTAGCAATACCCCTTCTGTTGGGTACCTTCAGAACTTCCGAGCTTCGACTGCAGTTAGGACTTTCTGTAACAAAACACAAAGTTATTGAAGTAATTACCTACGGCTACGGCACATTTTCTGAATTGTTTGGACGGCACTATTGGTGCAGTGGCTCTACGATTGACTGCTGCGGAGTGTCACGGGTTCAATCCTCGCACAAAACAAATAATATTTGTATGCATTTGTATCGTGTCTGGCTGTTTGTGTATTTGGTTATGAATTTGTTAGATACTGTTATTAGTAACTTACGAATTACGATACAGCCTACTGGACGCATACTCTAAGCTAGCTAGGCTAAGTTTAAAAAATAACCATGACGTTTTTTGTTCTTAGGTAAAGTTTTGTTGTATTTCTTTTTTTTTGAAAAATTAATTTACAGGTTCGTTTAATCTTGCGCTGCAAACCAGACGATAATAAACGCTGTTAATTCGGTTAATGCCGTATAATCTCAGCGGGTCGGGGCTCACCGCGTTCCGTACACATTGTTGTTAAGGGTTGCGCCGCGCCTTTAGGGTTAACCGCTAATAAAAGAATAGTAAGGTACTACGGTAAGGGCTTACGGTAGTTTGAAAATTTTGTAGAATCACTGTTGCATGAAAACTACCATTTACGACGTTGCCTAGGGGGCGACAGGTAGTTCTTGCCTTTTTTTTTGTCGTGGTAAAATCATCAAATGAGTCCACCCACCCCTCCCTATCCTACTAATATTATAAACGTGAAAATTCGTTTGGATGGATGTCTCTATTACCTATTATTTGGATGTGGTACACAGATAGTTTATAATCTGGATTAACACTCCATTAGTTGCGCGTTCTACTATATGTAGAACACACAGATGGATTTCATCGAATTTTAACGTGAATTATTATGTATCTAGAGGGGCACCCATAGTATTCCGCTTTCCCAAATTTTTAATTTTTACGCCAAAACTACAATAGCGCGCGATTAATGCAGTGATAACACATAGTTTATATCTGGATTTTATGTTCTCGTGGGATAATATTCTAATTATAGCGGGTGAAGCCGATGGTTATCTAATTCGTGGAAGACATTTTAGCGACAGTGCCCTTTTACATACATTTTTTTAGGAAAGTGTATTTCTTAGAAGGGCTGGATCGAAACCTCCCATGTGGATCAAATACGGATTGGTGTTGTCTATTATCAATCTCTGGGTAATTCCTTTTACTACTTTTTATATAGAGTGGGTTTTTTTTATATAGAGTAGTTCTCTTGACCTCAATCGAAGCTAGCAGCAAAGATGAGAGCTAATATGTAACGAGGTCTCTCAGAAGACACTCAACTCCTGTGCTCCAACGGGACAGTTAAAATACTGTTTGGTGCTGGATTTCGAAAATGGTGGCGAGCCATGTCTATGGTGAAACGTCACCGCACTAACCAAACCACTGTAATTCCTGAAAGCCAGAATTAAAAGTGGCAATCACCAGAAAAGCGTCCAATCAATGAAGCTCGACGTGTCTCGGAGAATGAACTTAACTATCTTGGATCCTGAAAGAAAATAATAGCGGTGGAATAGGGAAATACGTAGTTTCCTCTTCGCGTCAGTTAAGCAGCATATAGAACAAAATAACAAGAAAAGAAGGTCAAAAGGCATACAGAAGTATATTACAACTGGGAGAAGTTCTGTTGTCTAGCATATAACGAATAACTGCGAGGATCGCCCGGAGGACACGGTGGAGCATACGGTGCAGGACTGCCCCGCTTGGGCAAAGCACCGTCGTGTCCTCACGCAGGCGATAAGGTGACGACCTCTCGCGCCCGGCACTGGTTGCGGTCGCCTCCTTCTGCGGAGCAGTCGTGCTCGTGAAGGAGGAGCCCACGGCGACGGACGTCGCAAGGCGATCTCCATGCGAAGGCATGCGGGCGGCGTGTAATGGGCAACTCGCTGTCCGACCATGGACCATGCTCGGGTCGACGGCGCGTTGTGTTCCACGCGCGCCTCAAAGAGCGTCAAACGACGGAGCCCCTTTAGAGGGCCAAGGCCTGCCGGGGTCGCGGGACACACGTATACCGCGAATCCGGTACACAAAGGGTTACTGAAGGACACCGTGGATTTTAGTCGGTACAAGTCTGACAGTCCCTCCCGCCCTGCACTGGGTAGGAGGACTCATTTGATGATATAACCACGATAAAAAAAGCATCACGAATAAAAAATACTACTAATATTAATGGGTCCTTTATTGATGCTTTGTGTGGCTTGTCCTACTTTTGCTTGCTTGTTTTTGTAGAAAAGTTCAACACAATTCGCGTTAACTACCATTCTACTATATGTATAGAGCGAACCAATAACCAAATAACCAACAACGGTGCAGCAGTAGAGATGATTAAACATTTACCGATCGCCCGACATTCGGCTACATTATCGAGTACTCAGCAGCGGTATGTGCGTTTGTAACGAAAATGTGTTGAATGGATGGATGTGGGAGAACTGATAAGGGCAAAGGTTCAATACACGGTGGTTCATCATTATTCATGTAGTTTTGTTCAATAAAATTTTATAATGTAATATAATAATATTTCACAACTAAGTATCACACAACGGCATCTAGCCCCAAGCTAAGCATAGCTTGTGTTATGGGTACTAGGCAACTGATAAACATACTTATATATTTCTAAATACATACATAAATTATAGATAAATTGGACGTAGATAACCAAAAAGGATCCATCCCACAAAATGTTACTTTTGAGATAATCGAGATTGAAGTTTATCCTGTGTTTGCTCATTATAGACTTGCTTATGTTTAATGGTTTCTTAAGAAAATATGTGTGTGGCAATGTATATTTTACTCATACAAATAAATTTAAGAGAATTTACTTTTATTTCTTGAGATATTCAACTAAATGTGTGTTAGGATCCTTTTTGATAAAAGCTATTTTCAATTATGTTAACCTCAATTTCATTTAGCAAAAACGATTCAAAATGGCTAATTGCCACTTAAATCGTTAAAAAATATTCATTTCATTAATAAAACAAGTAGTTTGATATCACCGGGTGCCGACCTACCTCCGCCGCGTGGTCGAGGCCTATTTGATGGACAGGGCCGTCATCTATCCCGGCCACCGGGGAGATTGGAAGCGGTGAGAGATATCGTGCGGCGTCCCACAGGGATCGGCCACGGTCAGAGTCCCGCATAACGGTGGAAGGGGCTTGCATCGGCGTCGAGTCGACGATATAGTACCAGGGACTCATCCTCGACAGCCGGTGGAGCTTTAAGGAACATTTCCTTCGTTTGGCCCCAAAGCTGAATCGGGTGGTAACCGCCTTCAAGCGGCTCCTGCCCAATCTCAGCGGGTCAAACGCCTCCTGCCGTAGGCTGTACACCGGTATCGTGAGGTCCATGGTCTACGGGGTCCCTGTGTGGGCCCTGTGCATGCGGAGGCCATCGGCAAAGCTAGTCGCATGCCAGAGCGTCATGGCCATACGGAAGATCCAGGGATACCGCACGATCGCCGGTAAATCGGCCAATTTCCTGGCCGGATTGCCGCCTTAGGATCTGAAGGCGAAAGCCCTCCAGTGCGTCTACGAGTGGCGTGTGGAGGCGCAAAGTTGGGGGAATCGCCGCTGCCTCGACAAGTCGAGGCACTGCGAGAAGAGCTCCGGCGCGATCTCAAGGCGGCATGGAGGGTAGTAAGACCCCTTTTGAAGAGTGGCTGGAGAGGCGCCACGGCGTCCTCATCTTCCGCTTGACACAGGTCCTTACCGGGTATGGATGTTTCGGGAGGTTCCTGTGTCGTATAGGAAAGGAAGAAGCGCCCGACTGGCCCGCTTGGGCAGAGCACCGGCGTGTCCTCACAGAGGCGATATGCGGCGACCTCTCGCGCCCGGCATTGGTCGAGGCCATGATCCGAGACGGAATGGAAAGCGGTCGCCTCCTTCCGCGAAGAAGTTATGCTAGCAAAGGAGGAGGCGGGACGCGTGAGGTATAGGACAGAGTCCACCTCAAGACCAGCTACTGCGGGAGACGCCCACAGCAACTGACAGACGTCGCGAGGCGATTTCCAGCCACCGTAGGAGCGGGCATGCGGGCGGCGAGTAATGGGTGACTCGCCGTCCGATCATAGACCATGCCCGGGTCGACGGCACGTCTTGTTCCACGCGCGCCAGCATTCCAACGCGGCCCCCTTAGAAGCCAAAGCCTGCTTGAACGTAAAGGGATATTGAAGGATCACCGTTGATTTTAGTCAGTACGAGTCTGACAAACCAAAATCATCAAATGAGTCCTCGGGAGCCCAGGGAGGGACGGGAGGACACATTGGAAGATTTTAGCATTCTACACGTTTTTTTTATAAAGGCAGTCTTTAGATATTATAAAAATAATGTATTGTCAAAGATTGACTAGTACGATTTTAATGTTACGGTTTTGTCTCCCACAGCAGTCACAAAACATTTGGATTAAGTTTTGTTTTATATATTTATAATCAAACACGATCCCACTTCTTGGACGCCTCTATCAGCTTCGCCTTCAATCTTCAAAATATAGGTACATAATGACTGAGATGTGTATGGATCCCTTTCGTTGTGTTCATCGATACAAAGAAACACAGAAATGTGTTTAGCGAAAAATATCCACGCGTACTGAATCGTTTTTGTGATTTAACCAGTGCATTTTTTAAATAAAAATTTAGTTTCACAAAAAAGATTCATGCTTTCTGAATCTTTTTAGTGATTTATCTTTTGCAATGATTTGAAGTAAAATATTATAATCTAAAAGGATCCACATGCTTTGGATTCTTTTTAACATTTTAGTTTCGTGTCCGCATCTTAGATTGGCCGTTTTACAATATGATCCAAGGGGAATGGATCGTTTTTACGAAACTTAAATAGGGGTTCGCCATACATGTGGCTTGGTAACCAGTGTCATTTTAATGTCAAAATATTCATATTTAACTTGGATTGTTTTTGCTAATCGAAAATATAGACCTTGATGAGCAGTTTGGTCTACATAACTCATTTTCGGTCATGTTGTGGGTTGGATCCTTTTTGTTTATCTACGTCCAATTCCACCCAGATACAGAACAAAAATGATCGTGATCAATTATTGATCATCACACAAACATTCGTCCCGGGTGGGAATCGAACCCACGCCTCTGGCATATCAGTCAGGGCCACTAACCACTATACCAACAGGCCTGTCAGTACTGTCATTTTATCCAACTAGCTAGAACCAGCCAATCATGAGCCGAGTCTACTGGTGGTCCATACAGTATGTGTGAAGTTGGTGGCGGAAACTGTCAAATCGATAGCTGCGTGCGATGTGCCAGAGTTGTGAATAAAGGGCCGATCGACATCGACGATTTACAGATGTTGTGTTTCTGTAATTAAACCTATACCTATATAAAAACACGTTTGGGCTATAAAAGAAACGTGATTTCTTTGCTCAATATTTATAACGGCAACAGGAGACGCTTGAAATATTCACAGAACATTTAATTGTATATTCACTGTAAAAATAAATTAAAAATTAAAATAAAACAAATGAATATACAAAATACGTGTTTTTTCCGCTTTTTATAAATAATACTTAGTACGGAACATTTCGTTCGCGAGTCCGACTTGCACGTGGCCTTATTTTAGTACAAGAATTCATTTTCAGATTTACACAATCATGAAGTCTTTATAGAAGTCCCAAGTCCTGACAGTATTCTGACAAAGGTATGGGACTACATCTTACGAGTATTATCAGACATATCGTTAAATCATTTTGTAATATTACAAGTGTCCATGCGCCCAACGGGCCATGAATCACAGCATCTGATAGCAGCTGATGAATGGTTTGCTGCTTTATGTATACCTACTATTCAAATACCACAAGAAATTGTAAATACAGAAGGGCCACTTTGTTTTCACCGTCGTATGCTCCGGACTCTAGGCATCTATCAATTTCGTTTCATCGTAATCCTTCTTCGCAATATAAATAATTACATTCTGATACATTCAAGCGCGTACAAGTAATCGTTAGCACACTGCAAACGTTTTGATTCACAATCACCATACATTTGATCACATCAGGCCTACAATCGCATATTGCAAAAAAATCATAAAAAACGCATTTTAGGTATTTTGGCGCTTTAGTCTTTTCGCCTTTCCAGTGACGATATGTTATTCTGATGCAACGACGATATAATACTAGACTCCTAATAACAGGCGACCGATGGTCTGCCAACACATTAGGCAAAAAAGTCTTATATCCTTCTCATTTCGACCAATCCTGTGAGCCGTAAACATACGTTGAGACAGAACAGACCTTGAGTTGTGCTTGAGTTAGCCAACCACAACGCAGTACCCCGCCCCCCTCGCTTACGTAGTACCTCAGCGAGTTGGCAGAATAGTTTTGTTCGTTAGATCGTGCAATGCGTAGTCTAGTATTATATCGTCGTTGTTCTGATGGCCTACTTAGCCGTGATTGTTTTCCTTTGAATTTCGGTATATAAGCTATTACCATGAATATTTTCAAACACGTAAACACAACCGTTTTGTTCGAAGAGGGAGGAGGCTAAGTGAACAGACAGAAGGACATTTTTTTTAGCGTGGAAAAATCATCAAATGAGTCCTCCCGAGCCCCGACCAGGGCAGAGTGGGAGGGACTGTCAGACTCCTGCTGATCCACGGTGTCTTTCAATAGCCCTTTACGTCCCGGGGTCACGGTAATTCGTGAATCCCTCAACCCCGGCACGCTTTAGCCCTCTAAGATGAAAGGACTTGGTGAAATTATAAGAGTTCCTTGTTTACTACGGAATTTCTAAACATGATTTCCGCACGATATTTACAGAGCGTCACAACTGTAGGTATAAGTCAACCTGGGCCAGAGTGACAGAGCTATACAAGTCGTCTAGCGCCAACTCGTTCACTCACTGGAACAAGCCTGATTTTAGTACGTTGTAATACGGCCCCTGGACCTTTTGCACTCTTTCAATTTCTGTTCAATGCTTTTCAATGTGTCAGCCACATAATTGAAACTGTCCTGTTTGAAGCGGCTGATAGCTTTATTGTCATTCAACGTAATTATAACGTTCTGTTAGTATTACGTGTAGTTGTAACGCTTTTGTTTGCCACAGTACCACTGTGATTTTAATTAATTTTGCTTGTATAACGAACAAACATATATGAGTTTGTGTTTGAATATAATAATGTCGGATCCTAGAATTTCTGGAGCATATAACCTAATTTTGTTGTTTTGTAGGTACTAGACTTGTAAACATGTTTAATGTGTGTAAACCACTATTTTGTATAAAACTGTTTTCTACTTGAACTTGTTCTTAATTATTACAAAACTAATAATTTTTTTATCGGTTTTCATTTCGGTGAGTGTGTGATGGAATTGCTCAATTTTGCCAAGCCTTTTTCATTATTGAACTACAAGATGTACGGTTTTGAAAGTATTTTCATTGTGTGCACAGCTAAGGAGTGAAATTCCTTGCCAGAGTATGTTTCCTGATAGCCACATCCTTGGAGTCTTTAAGTCAAGAGGGTACTTTAGGCAAGCGTGCTTCATCACCATCGACCACATCACCATCATTGCTTACCCACCAGGCAAGATGGTGGTCAGACGTGAGTCTATTATACCTAAATAATAATAAAAATATGTATACTATAAGTATAGATACAGTACGATTCACGAAAGATGACCACTAATGGCGGTAGAATTTGGCGCCAAAGCCGCGATAGATGAATAGCTACTGAACGGCCTATCACGAGACGCGCGCGCACCAATGGCGTCCTCCGGTCTTGACGCACTCCGCCCGTGCGTCACCGCGCACCTCCAAAGGGACCTAAAATATGCATTCTGCGCCGTGGTCATCTTTCGTGAATCTTACTGTACCGTGGAATGGGGTTAGTTTGATTCACGGGGTAACATTGATAAAAACTTTATATTTCAGTTCTGTGCCTTCGGCTTGACCTTTCGGAGATTACTACCTTACCTAGAGTACACACATGCTTGCTACTTACGTCCAGTTATGTTAGTGTGAGCTGCGGGCGGTCCTACAAACGACCAAGCGGGGGGCGACGCGGGGAGTGACGCGGCGGCAGGCGCGCGAGTACAACTCGAAAGCGCTCTCTTCAGTACGCTATCATTACACTAGCGTGCGCACGTATTGCTACTTATAATAATATCGATCGAAAACAGTGAACGGTTTGAGTGATCAAACGAATTGTTTGTGTAATAAGTGTAACGTTGTTGTAACGTTTGGTGAAAGCAGTTATAACGGTAAGTTATTCATTACTTTGTTTTGTGTGAGCTGTTTAATTTAGGTGCGGGCCAACTGTCAACTGTGAACCAATATATTTGCTGCTGAGCACTTAAGCTGAGGTTTAAGGGCTCAATTTATGCATAATTAGAGCTCATATTAATGTTTGTCGGACATTCCATCCACAAACTGCGACCGATACGTGCGATACGTCGGTCGGCAAGCCAGCCACTATGTGCTCAATTTACATCCGTAATGAGAGCCAATAAAATGTTTGTCGGACATTTTTTTTTTTTTTTTTTTTTTTTTTATTAGCCTATACTGTCCCACTGCTGAGCAAAGGCCTCCCCCAATTCCTTCCAGGAGTTCTTTTCCTGGGCCGCTTCGAACCAGCTCTCATGGTGAGTGTCTAGTTCGTCTCGCCATCTTTTTCTGGGCCGGCCTCGGCGGCGCCGTCCATCTCCCGGCACCCATTGGGTGGAGATCTTCGCCCAGCGGTCTTCTTGCATCCGGCAGACGTGACCCGCCCAATCCCACTTCAGCCTAGCAGCTTTCCTACCAACGTCTATTATGCCAGTTTTGGAACGCAGCGTAGTGTTTCGCACCCTGTCTTCTCTTTTCACACCTAGAATGCTGCGTTCCATTGCCCGTTGGCAAACTCCAAGGCGGGACTTTTGTGATTCGGTGAGTGACCACGTCTGAGCACCGTAGGTTAGGACGGGCAGAATACACATATCGATGAGTTTACGCTTCAGGGAAATCGGTAGATCACCCTTCATTAGCGTCTTCATGGACCAGTAGCTTTTCCAGGCGTTTTCGACCCGCCGATCGATTTCCCTTTCTTGCCTGTTTTCGAAAGATACTAACTGGCCCAAGTAGATATACTCATCGACATAGTGTATTATCTGCCCATCTACCTCGACCCTACGCTTAGTGCTGTTGGTCATGATCTGGGTTTTTGACCGATTCATAGCGAGTCCCACCTTGCAGCTGGCTGTGCTCAGTTCTTGGAGCATAGTCTGTAGCTCTAGAGCTGTGGGGGCAAAAAGAGCTATGTCGTCGGCAAAACGGAGGTTCGTAAGCCTCTTATTGCCGACCACAATGCCCTTGGTCGCCCATGAGGCTGCCAGGGTTCTGAACATCTCCTCTAGAGTACTAGTAAAGAGCTTTGGAGAGAGCGGGTCGCCCTGTTTAACACCCTTTTGTATACTAAATGAAGGTCCTCATCCACAAACTGCGACCGATATTATGTGCGATACGTCGGCAAACCAGCCACTATCTATCGTACAGGTCGGGCAGTCGCGCCGCGAGCTGCATGTTTCGTTTCAACAAACATTGCGGCCCGAAATCCAAGCGGTGCGGCGCAACATTGGGACGGCACGTCTCGAAACTTGGGCGGCGCGACTCAAAACTTGGGCGGCGCGGCTCTATATTTGAGCGGCGCGGCTCAAAACTTGGGCGGCGCGGCTCAACATTTGAGCGGCGCGACTCAAAACTTGGGCGGAGCGGCCCAACATTTGAGCGGCGCGACTCGAATTCTTGGGCTACGCGGCTCAACATTCGGGCGGCGCCGCCCAACATTTGGGTAGCGCGGCTCGATATTTGAACGACGCGTCCTGCTCTGTGAACCGTCAATCAATTTGTGGTCAGGCAAAGCTAGCTAGCATAAACTCTAGCATCAACCTGTTGAGCATTTTGGTGAATTTTTTTTTTTTCACTTTGCTTCAGATGTCCCAGCTTGGAGGAGTGGTGACTCTTGGTGATCTTTTGGACGAGCATGCTGAAACGGAAGAAGACGACGTGATTTTAGAACGGGTGAAGGTTTTGGCACAAGAGCATCTCCCCGATGGTTGGACACATTGGGAGGTTACCACGGCGACTAAAGAAGAAGTCTTTGGAGTGAAAATTGATCCAAATGTACTCAGTAAGCTCGTATTTGCTTTACCTACCGTGGGGTTAGCTCGTGCTTTTATACCAGAGGCGGATCACCTGTCCGAAAAGAAATATAGAGAGATGCGGCACAAACTCCTAGATTGGGCTTTCACACGAGCTCTTATCATAGGACCACCTTGTAGCGGCACATACTTACGAAACACATACTAATTAGAGGAGCGCACGCAGCCGTTCGCCACCGTGCGCCCGCGCATACTGAACTAGCCGCGGTGAAAGGAATGCGGCCCGGCCAGCTGTATCCTCATGCTCCTACAATATAGGCAGCTCGGCACATCCTACCTACATCGCCGAATTGTGTTAGTCTTAAGTTTGTTTGTGTACCTTATTTATTTTAATAAATGTTGACCAATACTGTATATAAGTAGCTATCCATAATAAAATGACACAGATCGTTATTCGCCTTCTTATTCGCAACAACTTCCCCTAAAGTGGTGACCCCGCGTTCGACATGTCTCTGCCCGTAACCGAAGGAGTCAAGACTACTACTACGCCTGAAGACGTCGAAGCAATTAGTGTCCAGTCGCGCATACCCAAGTTCTGGAGCAATAGACCGAAACTATGGTTTGCCCAATTTGAGGTCATTATCCACAACCAGAAGCTCGGCGATGAAAGCAAGTTCTCACTACTGGTGGCTCAGCTGGAGATCAAGGACATCGATCAGATCAGCGATATTATCTTGTCACCGGCCAACTCCGGCCGTTATGACGCTGCAAAAAGAAGACTGTTGGAGGTATATGAAGATAGCGAGGGTATTCAGCTACAAAAACTGCTGAATGAAATGGAGCTCGGAGATCAACGACCATCACAGTTGCTTCGCCGAATGAGAAACCTCGCTGGGACCAAGATGCCAGATGACACCCTGAAAATGTTGTGGCAAGCACACCTACCCGCTTCTACCCGCACAGTGTTGGCAGTGAGTGAAGAATCCAAGCTGGACTCGTTGGCGGCCATGGCAGACAGGATGCAAGAACAGCTAAGAGAGGTAAATGCCGTGTGTTCCTGCCAGTGTCAACCAACCACGTCAAAAGCTCCAACTACAGTGTCGCCAACCGAAGTAGCGGCGATGTCTGAACCTGCAGGCCAGAAACTATACAGCATGATAGAAGCCCTGACCAAGGAAGTCGCAGCGCTGAAAACACAGCGATCCCGCAAGTTCCAACACCGATCCCATAGATACAGAAGCCGTTCCCGGTCAAAATCTCGAGATAAAAGAAACGATGTGTGCTATTTTCATAAGAAATTCGGAAAAGCAGCATTCCGATGCAGAAGCCCGTGCAGTTTTAAAGGAATAGAGAACGAGAAGTCGGAAAACTAAGAGAGACTAAAGCCGTGGCGGTGGCCGAAGTCGACGATTTATCCACATACCGCCTATTTGTACACGACAAATCAACTGGAAAAAAATTCCTGATCGACACAGGCGCAAATGTTTCCGTTATACCTGCCACTGTACGAGAAAAACAGCGGACACCAACGAACTACTTGTACGCAGCAAATGGTTCACAAATACCCACATACGGCGAGCGAACCATTGTTCTCAACATCGGAATGCGACGTGCGTACAGTTGGCGATTCATGGTTGCAACAGTTAGTAGGCCGATAATTGGCGCTGACTTTTTGCACCACCACGCACTGATGGTGGACCTCCATGGAAGACGGTTGGTGGATAAAAGAACCAATTTATCGGTACGAGGTTTCCTATCACCCTCACACGAAGGAAGCATCCGAACCATCGACGACAAGCTTCCCTACCACGACCTGTTGGCCAAGTTCCCAGACATCACAAGACCAAACTTAAATAAACTGGGAAATAGTGAAGTCGAACACTACATCGAAACTACCGGCCCGCCGATTTTTACAAATGCGAGACCACTACCGCCACATAAATATAATGCCGCGAAACAAGAATTTCAACTCATGATGAAACAAGGAATTTGTCAACCATCAAATAGCCCATGGGCTAGTCCTTTACACATGGTTTTGAAAAAGGATGGTACCTACAGAACCTGTGGCGATTACCGTAGACTCAACGCGGTAACCACGCCCGATCGATACCCAGTACCACGACTGCATGACTTCACACATAACCTACAAGGCAAGAAGATCTTCTCAAAAATTGACCTACAGAAGGCGTACTATCAGATTAAAAACAGAGAAGAAGACGTGAAAAAGACAGCCGTGATTACACCCTTTGGATTGTACGAGTTTACAAGAATGTGTTTTGGTTTGAGAAATGCAGGCCAAACATTCCAACGTCATATTGACAACGTGCTTCGTGGTTTACCTGTTTTCCCATTCGTCGATGATATTCTCGTAGCTTCTGAGAACCAAGAAGTACACAGAAGAGAACTTGAAGAAGTGTTTAAGCGACTCAACGAGAGTGGTTTAAAAATAAATGTCGCTAAGTGTATCTTCGGCCAGTCAAAACTCGATTTCCTGGGATATACAATTAGTCCAGAAGGCATTACACCGACGGAAGAAAAGGTACAAGCAATCCAGTCCTACCCGTTACCAAAAACGATCCAAGACCTACGCCGTTTCATCGGGATTCTGAACTTTTATCGTTCCAGTATACCCCACGCGGCTGAACATCAAAAAGAATTGAGTAAATACTTTCACAACGCCAAGAAAAACGACAAAACAAACATACAATGGACTGAAGAGGCAAAAGAAGCATTCAATCAATGTAAACAAGATATCAAGAATTGCGCAATGTTATCCTATCCATCACTGAGCGAACCTTTCGCAATGATGACAGACGCTTCAAATACATGTGCTGGTGCCGTCATACAACAAAAGATCAACGGCAAGTGGAGACCACTGGGATTTTTCTCCAAGAAGTTCAGTGACGCACAACAAAAATACAGCACCTATGACCGTGAGTTGCTATCAATATACATGGCAATACGTCACTTTCGTCGTGTATTTGAAGGAAGAGAATTAATCGTTTACACGGACCACAAACCGCTGTGTAACGCATTAACTTCAAACAGCAAGTCTGAGACACCCCGCCGAACAAGATACCTTGAATATATCGGACAGTTTACGTCAAATATTCAACACGTAAACGGCAAGGACAACAAGGTCGCAGACGCACTATCACGCGTTGAAACAATAACATGCCCGACACCACTAGATTACACCGAGTTAGCAAAAAAACAAGACCAAGACGAAGAATTAAATGTACTTGTAAACAAAGGAAAGTACATATTCAAGAAGATCGCCATTCCCAACTCAACCGCCAAACCCGTTACCTGCGAGATGTCATCAAGCACCGCTCGTCCATACCTGCCACACGATTTTAGAAAAGTAGCATTCAGAGCTATTCACGACCTTAGCCACCCTGGCATAAGGGCGACAAGAAAACTAGTCACTGCCCGCTACTGGTGGCCCTCGATGAATAGTGACGTAAATGAGTGGACTCGAACATGCGACGCGTGCCAGCGTGCTAAGGTGCAACAACACACGAAGGCACCTATTGCAAGTTTCCAACAAGCAAACAGACTGGAGCACGTGCACATAGATATCGTTGGCCCGTTACCTATCTCTGACGGTTTTCGATACCTATTGACCATGATAGACAGAGCTACCAAATGGCCTGAAGCACTCCCACTGGAAGATATAACCGCAGAAAAGGTCGCTAACGCATTTTACGAAGGTTGGATTGCGAGATTCGGTTGCCCAGTAACCATAACCACAGACCAAGGAAGACAATTTGAGTCCGATCTATTTAATAAATTGATGCAACGCATGGGAATTCACCGCACCCGCACCACTGCTTACCACCCGCAGTGTAATGGCGTGATAGAACGATGGCACCGTTCACTAAAAACATCGCTCACCGCTAGACTCCAATCTACAACATGGTCGCATGAGCTACCTACAGTGCTGCTGGGACTACGCGCTTCAATAAAAGAAGATGTAGGTGCAAGTACCGCTGAATTATTATATGGCCAAACTCTGCGATTACCAGGAGAATTCTATGAAGAATCAACAAAACATCGCGATACAATATCTATCTTCATGAACAAGTTGAATGGAGCATTAAAGAAGGCCCAGGCGCAACGAAAATCTAACCAAACCCGAGCGACATTTATTCACGACGATCTTTATAAATGTTCGCATGTTTACCTACGCAATGACGCATCAAGTAAACCTCTGACGCCGACCTACACTGGCCCGCATAAAGTAATTAGTCGTAATGAGAAATATTTCACAATCCAGTTACGCAATAGATGCACCAACATTACCGTTGACAGACTAAAGCCAGCTTTCCGGATGAATACTGAGTCAGAAGCACCAGTCACAGACGCGCCTGCATACGTCACAAGATCAGGAAGGACATCAAAGCCCTGCGTACGTTTCACTAGCGGGGGAATGATGTAGCGGCACATACTTACGAAACACATACTAATTAGAGGAGCGCACGCAGCCGTTCGCCACCGTGCGCCCGCGCATACTGAACTAGCCGCGGTGAAAGGAATGCGGCCCGGCCAGCTGTATCCTCATGCTCCTACAATATAGGCAGCTCGGCACATCCTACCTACATCGCCGAATTGTGTTAGTCTTAAGTTTGTTTGTGTACCTTATTTATTTTAATAAATGTTGACCAATACTGTATATAAGTAGCTATCCATAATAAAATGACACAGATCGTTATTCGCCTTCTTATTCGCAACAACCTCCCCTAAAACCTGCTATCTCAAACCGCATCCGCGGATCTGCAGCGCGCACGGAATACGTCAAACAGTCTGTTTCCGCACTTCAGCCCCTGTTTCACACGAGATCCGAGACAGATAAAATTCTGTCAGGCCTCCTCTCTGAAACAGAAGAGACCAATCGGAAGAGGAGGTCGACGTCTAGGTTCAAAGAGCCTCCGACATGTAGACGTAGGTTAGAATCTCCACCTGCTTCCACAGTGACGTCGCTTCAAGAAGAAAGATTTTGTGCATTGGAACAAAAAATGGAAATGCTCCTGGATATGATCGGTCGTAATAAAAACAAAGATTCAGACTCTGAATCTGACAAGGAGAACGATTTTTCCGATTGCGAGGAAGAAGTAGTGTCGGACGCTTCGGACTCTCCATCGTGGAAGGCCCCTGCCTGGGTCCCACATCAAAACGAGCAAGACGAGCGAAAAGAAAAGGAGCTTGAGTTTCGACCCACAACTAAAGAAGCAGACCCTCTTGTTCCGGAACCGTCGGCTCAAGCCAAAAGGGAAGGCATCGAATGTCAAAGACTGGGAACTGATAGCTGGAATCGCATCAGATATAAAGACGTAGAGAAGCACTTACACGCCGCTTCGCCATTTAGTCCGCTAAAGGTAAACACAGAGCTAGGTACTCTAGCCTCGCGACTCTCTCCATGGGTGACAAAGCAGGAAGGAATTTTAGGCACGATAACTCACGGATTGTTGCTCCAGCGCAAGGCATTGGCGGACGAGCTCAACGTTATTATTCAAAAGTGCCCAGACGTCAGCACGGACTTAAGGCGGTTGGTGGAGGCAGAGGACTCCAAATTCAAGTTAGTGTCAGACCAGTTGCTACAATACGTTTGTGCTAACAGGGCCGAAACCATTGAGGTTCGTAGGAAAACTTTCAGGCCTAAAAATGGCCTCCTCACCAGCGCCCTCAACAACATACCTCCTTCACCAACCCACTTGTTTGAAGAAAAATTATTCAGCACGTTTATCAAGGACAACGGTGGTACATCTTGGATTTTTGCCCCATCAAATATCAATAAAAAAGAAACTATTAATTCCTTTCGTAAGAGCTCCTTTCGCAAAGCATCTTCGCACGCTTCCAGAAGCAAACAATCGACGGGTCGCGGTAACCCTTCAGCAGCGACTCCCACTGCGTCCACCCGCACTGCAAACTACCGTCGAACTGGAAACGCTAAGGTGTCAAAGCATCCAGATCGATACGGAAAGGACAAGAAAGTACAGAGAGGTCGTAAATACTGACGATTTTCACGGGGGACAGTTGGAGAATTTCCAAACTCGGTGGCAGGAGTTAGGAGCTCCAAGCAAGATTTTAAAAATTATTTCAGGCTATACAATACCCTTCGCAGCAAAACCGCATTCAGTGCCCCTGCGCGAGAATCTAAAAAGGTTTTCAACAAAACTGTCCCCTGCTATGTCCAAAGAGATAAAGTTATTGATCAAGTCGGGTGTGGTAGAAAATTGCGAAGTTGCGAATGGGTTCCTATCAAGAATATTTCTAATACCCAAGAGAAACGGAAAACTACGGCAAGTCTTCGATTTACGTCGCTTGAACCAATTTCTCAAACCCCCAAAATTTCGGCTGATAAATCAAAGTCGGGTTCCCGATTTTATGCAAGAAGGGGATTATTTCGGAAAGCTGGATATCAGCCAAGCCTATTTTCATATCCCTGTAAAAAAGAGTCATCGAAGATTTCTTGCGTTCGCTTACGCGAATCAGGTTTATCAAATGACATCCTTGCCCTTCGGCCTGTCTACGGCACCGATAGCCTTTTCCAGTGTCAGCAAGTGGGTAGCAAGTTTTCTGAGAGACAAAGGTCTACGCGTTCTAGTTTACTTGGACGATTTTCTATTTGCGCATCAGAACCCAAACACGCTGGAGAGTCACATGCGCTATGCAGTAGAAATTCTACAAAGCATGGGCTGGTGTGTAAATCTAGAAAAATCAGTATTAAAGGCCACACAGGAAATAGAGTTTCTGGGAATTATTTGGAATGTATCGACAAACCAAAAGACACTTCCAAAAGACAAAATAGATCGGATTCTAAAAGATGTCAACCAGGTTCTAAGAACAAAACAGTGGTCATGGAAATCGGGCACGGCATTGATCGGAAGGCTAGGGTTCGCATCACTTGTGACCCCCCTAGGAAGACTTCACACCAGACATATGCAAAGAGCGGCCAGAAAACTGTCACAAGACCGGCCCGGGAAGAAAGTCGTAGTGACGTCACAGGCCCTTCAGGAATGCTGTTGGTGGGCTCAAAATATCATAAATCCCGGAAGGATCTTTGTACCGGAACCGACGATGTTTGTGAGCACAGACGCCTCCAACGTCGGCTGGGGTATTCAGGTGAGCGACCTCCTCCTATCAGGTCGGTGGACAGAGGATCAGCGAAAATGGCATATCAACAGAAAGGAGCTTTACACAGTCCTAGTAGCTTGGCGGGAGTTCCAAGAGGCGGTTGCAGACCAATCAATAATGGTTCAGTCAGACAACAGGACAGTAGTGTCATATCTGCGAAACCAAGGGGGAACCAGATCTATTGCTCTGCTAGAAATGACAAGAGAAATCTTGATCTTAGCTCAGAGTCTAGGTGCAACCATTCACTCGTTTTACCTGCCCGGCCGCTACAATTCAATCGCCGATTGCTTATCCAGAGAAAAGGTCCTGCCCGATTGGCACATCAAAAGCGAGATCACGCAAAAGATATTTCAAAAATGGGGAATTCCTCAGATAGACCTCTTCGCCTCAGGGCAATCGAATGTAGTTCCAATTTACGTCTCGATAGACGCAAAAGACTCACAGGCTCTCTTCGTGAATGCGTTCAGCCGAACTTGGAATTTCAAGTTGGCATGGATTTTCCCCCCGCCACCGCTTATCCCTCGGGTGCTCCAACATTTGAACAAGTCCTCCGGAACGTTTTTGATCGTGGTACCTCGATGGGAGACAGTGTTTTGGAGAAGCGACCTCAAACAC
Organism: Agrotis clavis; assembly: GCA_954870645.1. Classification (NCBI taxonomy): domain Eukaryota; kingdom Metazoa; phylum Arthropoda; class Insecta; order Lepidoptera; family Noctuidae; genus Agrotis; species Agrotis clavis. The sequence goes on from OX940925.1 coordinate 10,887,952, forward strand.
AGAGCCCTAGGAGCCCCGTACCTGATACCGAACTTGATGGAGAACCTAATCGACTTATCCACGAACCTCCCTCCTCCGAAGGTAGAAAATCTCTTTTTGGAGGTCTGGAAGATACGGGGTGGTCGGATTTAGTAGCCGGTTTAGACCAAAGTGACGTTAACCTTATACAGTCAGCATGGCGCGGCTCGACTTGGCGCACCTATGAATCAGCGTGGAAGCAATGGGTCTCGTGGTGTAGACAAAATGGGAGAAAACCTAGTAGTCCTCGACCCCTTGATGTGGTTGCTTACCTAGGTTCCCTTTCTCGAGTAAGAAAATTAGCGCCATCCACAATTATGGTTCACAAGTCTGTAATTCTTACTTTTGCGGACCCTACTCAAGAAAAACAACTAGGAAATCATCCTTTAGTGACTGCAATGCTCAAAGCCATAAAAATTCAAAGATGTATGTCAGCAGTGCCAAAGACTCAGATCTGGAACATTCAAGATATATTTCATTGGCTAAAATCGAATATACCTGATAAGGAAAGTATTTTTCAAATATCTCGTCATGTGGCACTTCTCCTATTGTTAGCTTCAGGGCGACGTATACATGACCTCACACTCCTTATGATAGATGATAAGCATTGTGAGAGAACAGATTCTTCGATAACATTTTGGCCTAGATTTGGCTCAAAAACAGATAATGACAGGAACCGTCAATCTGGATGGCATTTAACATGCTCAGGTGACATGGCTTTGAGTTTAGTAAAGTGGGTGAATTGTCTAATAGAAGTTACCACCAGTAGAAGAAAAGCACAAGAGGGCTTGAATAATTTGTTTATTACAACGCGAGGGAAGGTTAAAGCAGCTTCCAGAACTGTTATCGCGGGCTGGCTGAAGACACCCTTTAAAGAAATAGGCGTAAACTGCGGCCCAGGCTCAGTTCGATCGGCTGTAGCATCTAATGATTTCCAGAACAATGTTCCGCTCGATGATATCTTGAAACGAGGGAACTGGAGAGGCTCGACAAACTTTTTCAAACACTACTGTAAATCTGTAGAGCAGCCTCGAGGTGGAAATGTAAATGTTCTTAATGATTCTTTTAATGCGGTCTAAGACTGAACAAATGATCTCATTAAAGATCTCAATTTTTTTTTTTTTTTTTTTTTTTTGTTTATTTAATATATAAAAGGGTGAGGTCCCTGTTATGTTTAAAATTATTAGGCTTAAAAGTCATTTTATGTTGTTAAATTGTTAAACTTTAAGAAGCATTAAAGATGCCTTTACCTATAAATCCAAATAGCATTTTATCATTAAGAGAAACGTGTGCTGTGATCGAACAAGACTTAACTGTTTTGTATCTATTTGTACAACAGTGACTGATTATAATTTTATAATAAAACAACTGTAGTTTGAAAATAAACACCACAGGTTTTATTTCTCACCTTTATCACAGTACGCTTAATAGCGCCGGCAGATGGTAGACACGTCTCCGAAAGGTCAAGCCGAAGGCACAGAACTGAAATATGACCGTTTTCCACCCCGAAGGGAAGAAAACGATTATTTCAGGTCTTGCCGAGGCTTGACCTGAGCAAGTTCTTGCCGGCTTTCGGAGATAGGTACTGAAGAGAGCGCTTTCGAGTTGTACTCGCGCGCCTGCCGCCGCGTCACTCCCCGCGTCGCCCCCCGCTTGGTCGTTTGTAGGACCGCCCGCAGCTCACACTAACATAACTGGACGTAAGTAGCAAGCATGTGTGTACTCTAGGTAAGGTAGTAATCTCCGAAAGGTCAAGCCTCGGCAAGACCTGAAATAATCGTTTTCTTCCCTTCGGGGTGGAAAACGGTCATATTTTTGAAGTGAAAACTTCTTTAGCGGCGTTGTACACTTTTTCTGTAATGGGTAAAAAATTTAAAACTCGCGTCAGGGTCACGTGACCGTCAGGGTCACGTGACCGTCAGGGTCACGTGACCCTGATCGAAAATGAGTAAGACGTCATTCAAATTAAAAATAAAACATAGTAACAAAAAAGTTTTCACTTCTACCGGCACTCCTGGAGTGCAACCTTTTTTTTTAAACAGGAATTGTTTAATTTCTGAACGCAACCGAAAAATTTCGTCTTTTGCGTTGGCAGCACTGAATGTCACTCTTTGACATTGCCCAAGCGCTGCACATACAAACAGATCGCTACCGGAGATTTTCATAAAAAACTGTGAGTATTGTGTTTAAAGTATTTTAGGGGTTAAAATAACTTCCAGGGTACCAGATTGGATTTGAAAGTTGCTAGAATAAAATGATAGTTATGTTGTTATGTGTTTAATTAGCTTGAGAAAGAAGTTGTTTTTGTATTCTAACCTCAAAAATTTCATTCAGTGGTGGTTTATTTTCTATACGGGGTGTCATTGATCACAGGCATGGGGTCACTTTGGTCATTGATCAATCTCAGCCCATGACATTTTTAACACAAATTATCAATATATTTGCAATGATGGCTGCTTTATATGCTTTTTTTTTTACTTTCAGCGCTATGCCAAGAACATATATGAAGCGTTTAGGCGCTCACGCCTATGGAAATTATAATGAAGACGTGTTAGAACGAGCAGTAGCTAGTAGTGATTATTTTTCTATTTTTATTTAACATTTAAGATGTTAACTGATTAATGTTCCTAATTATGTTTTTACAATTAATATATCTCAATGAAACGTTAAAATAAAGGTGATTTTTCAAAAAGTTTTTTTATTGCCTTGATCAATGTCACCCCGAAACTTCAAAAAAATTTATATCTTTTTTTGCACTTAACCGATTTTTTTTTGTTCTTTCGAAATAATAACGTTTAAAGGGGTTACTTTAATTTGCCGTGAAAATATTAGGGGGTATCAAAGTAACCCCACGTACGGTTTAACATTGATCACTCACATTTATATTTTTCATCGACATATTATTTATTTAAAAAAGAATCTAATTCATTGTATCGATTGTATAGTAAAAACCGATATTCCAATTTTTTTTTTCGTCTTCGGTACGTTTGTATTTTAGAAAATACGGCCATTTGAATTTTTAAATTGATCAGTGAAACCCCATTCCACGGTACTAGGTTTATTGTCCTCGGTCGCGGCACTCGCGAATTACCGTGACCCCGAAACGTAAAGGGCTATTGAAGGACACTGTGGATTTTAGTCAGTACGAGTCTGACGGTCACTCCCGCTCTGCCCTGGGTGGGAGGACTTATTTGACGATTTTACCACGGTAAAAAAAGAAAAGGTATATTGTCCTTCAAGTTCTTAAGTCAGATTTTGGAACTGAAACTTTATGAGCTCGAGAGGCGAGCGACTTATACTTGCGGAAGGATTTTCAAAACATAGATTTTTAGAAAATGCTTGCGCTTTTTGTGTCATTCGCCACTCTGTGTTTCAAAACGTTTTGTAACGAGTTGATCAGTCTGTATTTACCTCCATTTTGTAGCGAAGTCCTCTGTAAGACGGTAGGGCGCTTATTCAGAAAGCTACGTCTTAACTGGTTGAGGTAAGTTTCTGATCGCACCACTATACACATGCTTGCGTTTAACACTGAAAACAAAAACAGGAACTAAAATTAAATGCAATAAGAAATTTTATTGTGTAAAACCCCTTCTACACGATCCAACCCGACCGCCCGACAGAGGTGACCTTGGTCCAGTTGGTGTGAAAATCTACCGTGTAGACGTTGGTCGGCCGACCAGATATGGGCGGAGTCAAACGACCTTTGGATGACCTTGGTCGGGAGCGCATCCCTCCCGACAGGCTGCGTCGGTGGTCGGCCCCAACCGTCGGCCGACAGCGTTCCAGACGGTTGGGTACGGTTGACGCGACTAAGGTCACCTCTGTCGGCCGTCGGGTTTGATCGTGTAGAAGGGGTTTAATAAATTATGCCCCTTGGTAATCGAGCCAAGCTACCAATAATCGACATTCAATCAAATAAAATTTTACATTTATTTACAAGTAACTTATTACTCAAAGTCTTACTGAAAGGGGAGTCAGAGAGTCAAAGCCTGCCGGGGTCGCGGGGTTAACGAGCTACCGTGACCCCGGAACGTAAAGGGCTATTGAAGGATCACCGTGGACTGTAGTCAGTACGAGTTTGACAGTTCCTCCCGTCCCGTCCTGCGCGGGAGGACACGTTTGATGATTTTATCATGATAAAAATAAATAAAAAAAAAACATTCCAGGTCCTCTTGTCACCACCTCGCGCGAGCTATTTCAGTGAAGGCACTTACTTAAATAAACATGTGTCGGCACAGCGAATATGGCGTAAATTAACGCCGAGGTTCTTCCCAAAGTCGTCTGAGGCACGGGCGCGCCGAACCCTGAAAGCGGTATTAGCATATTTTATTATTTGAATAATCAAGTACAGAGAACAGCTTTGTTGCATCTTGTTTTTACGCTAGCGATAGATTTTTTTTATTTAAAATAGGTTTGCGTTTGAATCAGTAAGATTCGCCGCACCACACAACTATTGAATAAGCTTTCAAGTACTTATTTTTTCGAAATGACGCATTATCAGGATACGTAAGTCTATAATGCTATTACGAGTATCAACATTTTGTTTGTAAAAAAAAATACCGTCCGAATCGAGGACCTAGCTTCTCCTTTTTGTTTTAAAGATATAGGTAGTTGGAGATCTCTGTATCCATGGAAAGTGTAAAATCGGTCTAATTTACCTGTAACACCATCTTAATATTAGTCCTAAAACTAAAATCTACAAATATTACAAACCAAATACAAAAAAAAACCAAAAACAAATATTACAAAAAAAAGAGACTAAATTAAAATTAAAAATAAGATGTTTTGTTTAATTACGAAAGTATTTTCAATTAAAACCAATAAGCAAAGCAAAAGCCACGTACCCAAAGCTGTCATCACATAGATAGTAAAGAGGAAAGTCCCGGATAAATCCCAGAACTGTCCGGGATGGACGCGCGCGCCACGACTGACTGCCTCCATCGTGAGGTGTCTCTCCTCCTGAATCCGTCTTTCTATTGCCGCCCTCCACTTTGGTGATAGAGGGGTTATCTGGAGTATGAACAGAATATTAGCCACTGGTGTTGAAATTGCAAGTCTTTTTTGTCCGTAAGGTAGGGATACGAAGTATAATTCTTGGAAATGTATTATTTTTAACTAACAATTTAGTGCCATAAAAATCGAAAGAAAATATAACATTATTATATGAAAGCATACGACGGTTTTCAAAAGAATAAAAGGCATCAGATCTACGTCAGAATTGGTGCTGTTAGTTTATTTTAGCACTTATCATGCATAAAAGAGTAAAGTAGCCTGTGGTGCAAGCTCAGATCCACGATAAGCATCAAGCACAACATCGAAATTTATGCATACAAGAAGTTACTGGCATTTCTGAAGAGGAAATCTGAGGGTTTTCGAGCGTAGACAATATGTTAAATTCGCTGAAAAATAAACTATATGGTTCTCCACCCCACAACAACGAACAATATCAAATTTGTCATAGCTTACCATAATGGTAAGAAAGAAAGATAAACTTTATAAAGTCTTGTCGGTCCATGGTTTAATTGCGAAGAGTATCGACCAATATCTAAGGAGGCTCTGGTTAGGCAGCTAGATAAAGGGCCTGATTCAGAGAGCAGTTCTTATGCCATGGACAAGGTGCGTATTGTGGTTTCGTAGCGTTATGCCTACTTCGCACTATGACTACTTTCTGTAGCTTTCAAGTAATCGGTAGCACAATGCCAGCAATTTGAAATCACCATACATTAGATCGCATCAGGCCTTCAATCGCATGTTGCCAAAAAAATCTATAAATATAATAAAATCGTAGAAAAGCAGTGTTTGTGCACGCTAATCTTCGGAACTACTGGACGGATTTGATTGTTTTTTTTTTTGTTGTAAAAGTATTAAGTCTGGCCAACACATAGGCTATAATTTATCTTGGAAACTTGAACACCTGATGCAGAACTGCAATAGATCAGCTAAAGTATAAGAGATACAAAAATAGCTCCATAGCAAAAATTGTTCCACGTGATGAGCATTTTCTGCTGAGAGAATAAATTTGAAGATATGGAACACCTGATGTGGAACTCCGAGAGCCCAGCTACACTATAACATATACAGTAATGACGTCTTAGCAAGAGTTGTTCATCCTGATGAGCACTCTCTGTTGTCGTATAAAAACTGAAGATCTGGAACACCTGATGTGGAACTCCAAGACCCTAGCTACACTATAACATATACAGTAATGACGTCTTAGTAAGAGTTGTTCAGCCTGATGAGCACTCTCTGTTGACGTATTAAAATTGAAGATCTGGAACACCTGATGTGGAACTCCAAAAGCCCAGCTACACTATAATAAAAATATACAGGAATGACGTCTGAGCAAGAGTTGGGCATTTCCTGTTGACATACAAAAATGAAAGATCTGGACGTCTGGAATCGTCACGCGCATCCCGTTGTTTTCCCGTCCCCAGGCTCTTAGAATTTGACATCAGACGTTTCAGATCTTCGGTTTTGACGACCCCGCTGGCTGGCTGGCATATAAGCAACAGGATCCGCGTACGAAGTCGCGGGCAGAAGCTAGTCCTCAATATATTTGTCTGATAGCACCATGCCTACTTTGGATATCGCCCATACTTTTTGTACGTAAGATGCCTACTATAGGTACAGTCATCATTTAAAATATGTTTCGTAAATATAAGTAGATAAGAAGTTAACATTTAGGGTGGATCAAAAAAAACTAAAATAAATGGATCTGTTTAATTTACTTGTATAATTTATATTTTATAAATAAATGAACCGGAATACAATACGTATAAAATTTTGTACATAAAATCATAAACTTTACAATTCTATGCCCCATTAACTTTAAATTGCGTTCCTATTTTTTTAAATTATTATTCAATACAATGTTTCACATAATTATATTTTAAATTATGTTTCTTGAAAAAACTAAATTGGTAAGAAATGTTTTTGTAAGACTGTACCAAAATAGGCTTAATGCTATCGACAGAATGAACATTTCATAAAGGTGGCAAACTACGACGAAATTTGGGACAAAAATAAAAAGTAGGCATGATGCGATCTAATGTATGGTGATTTCAAAATGTTGGCATTGTGCTACCGATTACTTGAAAGCTACAGAAAGTAGTCATAGTGCGAAGTAGGTATAACGCTACGAAACCCGTATTGTTAGGAGGTTCTTTTCTCTTGAGCCCTGACTGCCGGTAGCTTGGACCCTGTTCCCGATACCGGTGGGATTATACGTCATTACGGTCGACGAAATCCGTAGAAATCTTTTTTCTCTCTCAGTAAATGGCCTGCGCAAATAATAATGACATATTAAAAAGAAAGCAAAAAGAGAAAACATAATTTTGTCAATGCGTTTCATCATGCCAGGTACTTTTTATGGAACCTTGATAAACCAGGCAAGTAATGGGCAAAAGAAAGATCATCGCTATGTCGAAAGACAAAGCAAAGTACCTGAAATTGGAAAATTCCGAGCTGTTTTCGAAGGACTATAAAATACACGGGCCATTGTTTTCGAAGGACCACAGCTACATTGTTAGCTAATTCCGGAGCAGACATGTCTCAATTAAAAGATATGGTGGATCGAAAAAATCGGATACTGTAGCGTATCGAAGGGCTATTTAGAAAAAACTAGAAAACAAAAGACAAATAAGGTGAAGTATTGGTGATATCACCGTAAACATAGATGCTTGATTCCGATATTTTTTTAAATAACAATGCTGAAATATATATAATAATCTCTGAGGCTGCATTTTTTCTATGTAGCCAAAAAAAAGTTAGTATTATGTTACATTTTATTTATTTACTCAAAAAAAAAAACTATGTTCGAACATTTACCACCACTGAAATAATAATTAGGTAATGTCAGTCCTTCATTTTCATTTAATATTGAAAAGTTGTAGATATTAAAGTTGTAAGACCTAGAAGATCCCAAGGACTTAAATTGGATACGTCAAAGCTACGGATCAATAATGTTTTACCAACTAATCTAAATGAATAACCCATTAAGCTGTCAAAGAAACTTCAACCTTAAGAAAAACTTACAACAACTAAGAACGAACCACTTACAATTTTATAACAATAAAGATTAATTGAAAAAACATTAATAAACACAATTTGACGGATATCGGAGGCCCTAACACTAATTCTACGTATTTGGCCGTACAGCGCACTTGTTACGACGTAAATTGTATGGAAAATAAAATAGCAATTCTAGTGTACGAATGAGGAACTTATTTGATCCATCAAATTAACTTCAAAATCTCCGTTTACTTACGTCATTTTTATCGCCAATTTAAAACGTATAATATATAGGAACGCATGATCTGTGATGATTAAACCTTTTCGTACACAACCAGTTACAACTTACAATACGAGAACAACTATCGCTATTATCGCAATACAAAATCCATAGAGGTTCGTACACAGGCATGCGTCAATGGATACCAAAGTCGTAAGATATAGGAGACTTGCGTCGCGTTGTATACGAGGGGCCTTAGTTGCGAAAAATTCTCGAAAATAACAGACGCCTTTCTCTTTAAATATATTAACACAGTGCAAGGAAAAGTGAGCCTTATCTTCACAACAGTCACAAAAACATGAAAACTCGTGATAAGGCCACTGATAAAGGATAAAATATACATAAATCCGGTCTCGGTCGGGGGATAATGGGAACAGGTTCTGATTAATTGCTTAGCCCGCCATGTTGCGGCGAACAAATTTAATTCAAGTACGACCGGTTTTCTACGCCATTAGCTGAGCTCATTGCCCTATTAGTAAGTTAGAGCGATTTTCTATGACGCTGTGTACCATAAGAGCTACACTTCAGTGCAGAATTAAGTACCTAGATTTATTTAAATAAGATAGCATTGTTTCGGTTTTCGAGTTTTTTTTTTTGGATCACGCTACATGCAAGCCGGTTTCAAACTGTGTTATTCGAAATCTATAGGGGATATGATGATGGTAATGATAATATTCAAGTACGAGTAATCATATTTCTGATGTGTCTTTCAAATAAATTCAGTGATTAGCTTTAAATGCTATGTTGAAGAGTCATGAAAACGCCAATTTGCGCCATTAAAACAGAAAAAAATATGTTTGTTTTATCAAAATTTTATCAATTGCACTTTACCCACTTTTATACTCGATATCAATTATGTTTAATTTTAATGTTTAATTTTAACAAGAATAGAAAAATGAAATACCTTCTCAAAGAAATTTTTAGTCTACGCTGTCAGTAGTTATTACCACAAATGGTCTGGGATGGATGAGTCTTGGCTTAGCATTTTATAGTTGCTTCTTTTGCATTCCTCACTTAAAATGCTTTTCATAGAAGCAGACAACGTTGCTGATAGAAAAAAAATTAAAAAGAAATGGCTATTTAAAAATTGTTTACTGACTACAAAAGAAATTTCTATTCTATTAAGAACTCATCAGTAGTTGAATTTGTTTAAGACTTTACGTTGCAGCTTAGGAGCTAGAGTACAGGTTTTTTCAAGCGACCTGAAATAGAAACCATTAAATAGAGAAATAATGAACTATTAGAGTACAAAAGGAACATAGCAGATGATATTTTGTAGTTTTTAGGGTTCCGTATCCAAAGGGTTAAACGGGACCCTATTACTAAGATCATCTGCTATACGTCTGTCATGATGTTATAAATAGATGATGTATTTCTGTTTTCGCTATAGGAACATTATATAATATATAAGTATTAAAAAAAAAATGAGGGATTTAGATAAGAATTTTTTTCCCTGTTTTACTGTGATTGAAATGTGATTTGACACATCTTTACTTATCAAAGTATATAATATATATATATTCAAGTGTCATTTTATTAATCGTTTAATAGATTAACATTTAATTATAAAATATGACAATAACCATATTCTATTGTGTACTCTATATATTTAAAGAGCAAAACTTATAATGTGGTAAAGATACTTGCTAATTCGCCAGGGTTAAGAGGAGCTAATTGTGTAGGGCGCACATTTTAGTGTCAGCATCAATTGAGTTTACAAATCATTATGCAATTCGCGTCGCCGGCTCCCTGCCTACACTACTCGGGTATTAAAGCAGACAACGAGTATTATTGTTTTCTTTAGGTTGCAAGTACAAGGTTGACGCAGACAAATCGACCAACTTATTGCTACTCTATTAAGATAAAAGCTAGATTGCTTAAGGTTTCTTAGACATGACGCAAATTGTTTGAAAGACTTGAAGGTCAAAAAAGCTCTTAAGTCGTGAAGGTTAGAACACAAAATCAGACCGTTTTAGAGCCCATAAAGGTCATAAAAATTACTTTTAGACCTTCAATGAAACTAAGTGGAGAGATTGAAGTGAAATAAAAGTTGGTCTTTTTAGAACTAAATCTTCTTTTCTCATTACTTCATTTACTTTTTCTTCTTTACTTTCTTTTTTACCCGACTGCGCCAGGAGGGTTATGTTTTTCGAGTGTATGTATGTATGTATGTTTCTGTGTGTTGCTCTGCAACCTAAACGGCTTGATGGATTTTAACTTGAGAGGTGTCGTTAGATTCGTCTTAAACGTGAGAGTGTCACTGGGTACATAAAACTGGCCAAGTGCGAGTCGAACTCGTGTGCAAAGGGTTCCGAACTAAAAATATATTTTTTTAATCTCTCACATTCTATCAAGTGGGGTATCAAATTAAAGGATTTTAAAAATGGTTTACCAAAATATATATAAGTTATATGTTTCAATTTAATTTGGACTGATAAATGCTAACAAAAACTAAAAAGAGTAAAATAAAATAAATATTTACTCACAGTCGGAGCCCATTCAAATTATAAATCAAATCTTCCCAAAGGGGCCCCGACTGTGAGTGTGAATGAGTGAATTCTAAACTACTGGGCTTGTTTCTTTCTTTTTAGTTTTTTTACGCAGTCGGGTTTTTTGTTTTTTAAATATTTATTTTTTCCTCTTATGTACATACATACATAAACAAACGCCTTTTTCCCATTGGGGTAGACAGAAACTACAGAGCACTATCTGCTATGATCTTTACATACTCGATCCTTTCGCCTCATCCACATTCATACATCTGGTCTAGGGAATCGAGAACCGGTCCTTGTTGGAAGTCCCGGGATTTTCGGGACAGGCGTCCAAGGAACCGGGAAATCCCAGGATTTTCGGGAATTTCGGGACAAAAATGCATTTTTTCCATGGCATTAGAAAGCAATGAAAATAATAAGATAACTTTATGGTACAGTATTTATTCTGATTAAAATAATACAACCAACTTATTCGACGGCCTCATGGACTGTTACATTGTTTTTTTGTGTTCCTAGCTCAGGTTGCTATTTCGCGGCTGCGTTTCTAATAAACAAAGTGTCAAGTACCTGCATTCATTGGTCAACCATTCCTATGTATCGTTGGTTTCATTTCCCAACAATAAATCACTTTTCTAAATTCTTTTACACAGTTTCACAATATTATTTTGATCAAAACTGATATGACATTCATTGCGTCAAACGTCAATTCTGACAGTTCGAGGCGCCCCCTGTCGCACTTCGAGATAACAACCATAAAATAATCGATATTTTAATCTAAGGATCACAAATCTTTAAATAATATGAACTAACTCATTTTGTAATAATTATCAATTTTAAATAGTAAATAAATAAAAGAAATTAATAATAAACTAAATATCCATAAACGGAAATGATTTAATTTTTTCAATATAGACTTTATTCGAGAACCTTCGACCGAATCGATACATTTTTAATCTGTGGACTTTTGCGTGGATTGTCTCTGGGAAATGTCAACTTTAATGTTGTCAGGTGGAGTTCTCCTCTTACCCCGACAATGTTGTAGGAATGGTTTCCCTGGTTGAAACTGTTTTGTGATCAATAATTAGGACAGATTAATAGTGAAGAACGGAATAGTTGGAGCTAGTCTCGTGTGATTCATTGCCGACTGTGGCAAGTGTCGTTCCACACTATTCAAGGTGAATTTCTGGTGTGAGGTGTTTGTGGTCGTTGCCGGGATAGTGGTTTCTCCGCCGAATCCGGGAGTTCGACATGGGGTGGGCACCCGACCCTTAACCGACTTCCGGCCGGCGATTTGCGATGACTTTGCTAGGATGACGAGCGTCACTTGCCGCCAGCCTCGCTGAGGAGTTACACATAGTTTTTGGTGCGCAGTCGTAAAAGGTAAGTCGGTATCCTTAGTGGAGTGAGCGTGGTCTGTGCGTCCACCCGAAGGGTGTGTGTGTGAGGGAATAACGTCGTGCTAATCTTAACGATTATTTCAGGATTCCTAACAGCGCCTGTCGTCGCGGTTCTGCCCGGTGGAACGTGCAGCAGCCCGCAGCCCACGCCGCCTTCCCCGGCAATAACCGTGAGTAATAAACCAGCTATTTCCCAATCGTATGCCGTAGGCAATTTCTCAGGGTTGACCTAGGTGTTAAAGTATTGCCCAGGAAAACGGCATAAGTCCTTGGCGTAGTGGACGGACGCCACGCGTATTTCATTTTGAATAAAGGCCATGAGCCGGCCGAGGTTCTGTCTGATAGGTTACACAGCTCGATCACATCGAGGATAACGAATAAGTTACACTTTTATTGTTTGGTCTCCGTTTGTCAATTGCAGTGAGGTGAGGCCCCTCGAGTAATTCGATCCGCCGCCGAGATCTTAGCCCGTCTCATTAGAAGCCGGCTAAGAGCTGGGACGTGGACCCCGTTCCTCGACGCCGCTGGGAGCCTAGCCGAGGCTGCTGTACGGCTGGCAGACACCGCCTAGCGTGAGCGCAGGCGTGACGGTTTTTTTTTTCCCTTTATATTTATTTTGTTATCACCGCACCTTGGAACACCGGTGTGATTTTGGTACCCGGTGTTGATGTCGGTACTACACCGAACTTTATGTTGAGAATCTTGAGCTCTTTCTGCATTCCTCCGGAAGTGACAGTAGATTTGAGGATATCTTCAGCTCCAGGATTCGGGACTCTCCAGGTCCCTGGCGCCCATTAATTAAATTATTATAATTGTTTTTAACTGGAAGGTTCCGGTAGTTATTTAGTTCTGCTTTAGTTATATTAATGTAACCTTGTTAACGGAACAGTACTCGGTTTATCTCCAACCCCCCACGACCCCAGCTCTTCTTTAAACCCCTAGGTTACAACTGGCTAGCTTTAATTAATTAGAAAGGGTAAAGAATCTCACCACAGTATTTTTATCTGAATTTTATTCCCGGACTGTTGTCAAGGTTAAGGATTGTTATTATTACAGTAAGAATGTTAAGGTAATTAATTTGTTAAAATTCAATTTAGAGGTAATCAAATTAATTAATCGAATAATTCTATTATACGGGAGATTGTTACTCGCAGTAATAAACCGGTTTATGTTATTTTGTGGTTTTATTTCAGTCCGACCCTCAAAGGTTAGGGACAAAATATTTTATGTAACAGGACATGGGTTTGCTCTAGCCTCTTTTCTATTCAGAGGTGGCAAATCTATTCACTCTAACTGTACTAACTATGGAAACTTGCAGTTCATCTAGATGTCCAATACTGGACATTAGATGTACCTAATGCAAGTAGGCCGGTGGAAAGAGGTTGTAGAATTCATGAGTTCGACCTATTTTAGGTCTCATCTTAGCACGAGCGAACCCAATAAAAAAAACGAAAAGAGGGAGGGCTTCACACACAGCAGCTATAATGTATATTAATGTACATTACATCCCGGGATGTATAGCTTTAAATTATCTTGATGTATCACACACACAACAGGTAATGTAATGTATATTTACCTACATTTCATAACATCCTTTTCGAAGAGAGATATACGGAAATGTATTGAGATGTATAGGTGTACCGAAATATAAATGTATATTTTCGTATCGCTCAGTACCTTAGATTCGAAGATGTAAAAATATACATTATTGCTGCAGTGTGTGGTCTTCTGACGATTTCTATGGAAAGATGTAATGAGATGTATCGTGCTATAATGTACATCTTTACATTATTATTATTCCTTAAGCTTGCGTCGATGACATGAGCTAAGCTGTAGAGTAACCATCCACCAGTTTTACGTTGCCAATTAGTCTAAGGAGCTCTGCATTCCACTGGGTCTAGTGCAGTAAGTTGTATTTATCTGAGCCATCCCAATGATTGAGTTGAGTAAGGTTGCTGCAATACTCCGTTAGAAAAAACATAAGAAACTTTGAATTTCGCGGGCTACTACGACGCAATCAATGCAGAAATGGGCTTGCACATATCCAGGTGTAAGGTATCGCTTCACTCTATTTAGGATGCCCACGTCAAAGTTGACACTGGATGTCAGTTCCATGCCCAAAAGCTCAAGGTCATCAGTTACAGAAACAGGAAAAATAGGAGTTGGTCCAAATTACTCTATAAAAGATGTAGTTTTGATTTACTCCTACTTCACTAAGGAAATATACGCCTGTATGTTGGTGGCGTTAAAAGAGAGAAATTTCTTGTGTGAGCGAACAAGAAACTTCTCTCTTTTATGGGATACTAAGTATCAAATCTGTTTGCTCTACCATGGTCTCTCTGAAGCAATGAACTTCATCCCCACTGGATTTTGCAGTGGGCAAGTATGTCACTGAAACAGTACTGTTATCTACCTATCCAACAATACCAGGCTGAAGTGGGTAAGAAATGTGCAGCAAAATAATAGTTGCAAAGAAAACAGATAACTGTTGAACTCCAGAGTCAATAACCAAAAGCTCAAAGGATCAGTCATCAACGACAACTCTGATTGATCGTTCACTAAGAAAGTCTGATATCCAGCTACAAAAATTGAGATACCAAAAGCAAGGAAGCTTTTTGTCTCGAGACCCTGTCAAAGGCTTTCGAGTTATAACCAGTACTACATTATCAACTTTTCTTCTCTGTCAACCACACTTGTATCTGAACATGTTATTCCGTATTTAACGGCGAAGTGAATAAATACCTTACATCCAATTTGATTCTTTTGTTCTATAAAAGAATTAACAAGTTTAAACATATTATTTATACTGTTTTTCTGAGTCCCGAAAATCCCGAATTTCCCGGTTCTCAGTCGCATGTCCCGGGTTTTAAAATATACTTCAAGAACCGGGAAATCCCGGGATTTTCGGGACCGGGATTTCCCGGTTCGATACCCTAACTGGTCATACACGCATGCCGATTACGAGTACTACGCAGCCGGCCTTTCTGAAGCACTTTACCAATAAGGTCAGTGTAGATCTTCCTAGGACGTCCCCTCTATTCCCTTTACCATTTTTTCCGTCTTATATTGAATTAATAAAATATTCATAAGAATTTCCATTGTTTCCATTGTAGAAAGAGCAGGACCAATGAAAATTCCTGTAATTAACTTTGTTTCAGGCACACAAGTGACTTTCTTGGCATCTGTATACAGTCCGCCTCCAGAATGCAATTAGAAAACGTAATTATTTTCTGTCTACAGTAAACCTTTTGTAAATTGAATCAAACATTTCTTCCCCTTTTTACGTTCTTGGCATTATTAGATTTGGCTTCTTCGGAGATGCATAAGGGAATTTCAAACGATGTTTTTTTTTTTTTGTATTTGAATTTAAGCCATGGGCAAAGGGTGAAGCTTTTATTCAATATATTATTTTTTTACATGTTATATTATCTAAATAGTAGTAATTTCAATATTAAAACTTACGAAAGGAGTGGGGCCTTCAGTATGGCAGTCCAAAACTATAGTGTTTAGTCGACGGGAGAATATTATAAATAAAATTACTTAAGTCAGAAGTATTTCTAATGTTCTCAAATGTAGAAAAGAAATGTTTGTACTCGTTAGTCGTTTACGGAGTTATGTTCAAGCAAAAAAAAAGAACTTTGTCAATAAGCAATTTTCCAGCATCAATATAAATTTCAAATCTAAGTCCGTTAACGTTTCCCGGGTCGACGGCGCGTTGCCGTTGTGTCCCACGCGCGCCTCAAAGAGCGTCAGCATAATGACGGGGCCCCCCTCTCAGAGGGCCAAAGCCTGCCGGGGTCGCGGGATTATGTCCTTACCGTGACCCCGGAACATAAAGGGCTATTGAAGGACACCATGGATTTTAGTCAGTAGTAGTCTGACAGTCCCTCCCGCCCTGTCCGGGGTGGGAGGACTCATTTGATGATTTTACCACGCTAAAAAAAAAAAGAAAGTCCGTAACGTTTGGATAAATAAAGGCCATTTTTTATTTGTTAAATCAGTGAATATTCACAAAGATAAAACGCATCAAAACTTAAGAGCACCTCTCGAGCCCCGAGAAAAAATTTTTGCCAACAAACCCTGACCGATTTTAAGACTTATTTTTCCAAAAATACAGTTTAAAATCGGTCGGGGTTTGGTGGCACAAAATTGTGCCATTGGGGCGCATTGGGGTCTGAGAGGTGCTTTTGACAGTGTCGTATTTTCGTCAATTTTGGTTTACGTAAAAAACAAAAATTTAAAAAATTTTTTTCTAACTGACCAACTTATTATTTTTTTATACACAAGCCTATTATTGGTAATTATTTATGCAAACTCACTACTAAATTACTAGGAATTTAGCGAATGTGGCCCAATATCTCTACTCGGTAGTGTAGTTTCCTAGTGTGAGTTCTGAGTCATTAGGCAGGTGATGTCAAGTGCAGTGCTATATGCTACCGGGTCGAGTGTAGGCATGGGTTGTCTTCACGGTCACCACACTATGGGGTGAAGTAAGCGGGGTTCTGAAGGCAATCAATTGTTCAGAGTTGCATATTTTGACGAGTTATTTGTTTAAAGTTTTTTTAATACTTTTAAACGAGTATAACGGTAGTATACTTGTTTGTTTCAAACGTGTTGATCTTGAGACAAGACAACATAAAAATAAAATAATTAAAAGAGACAGAAACTCTTAAGTTATAGGTATGGCTTTATAAAAAAAAAGTGGAATGCGTTCAATAAGGGATTCCAAAAAAAAATAGCATACAAAAAAAAGACACACATATTTATTTAAAGAAAATATGTAATCAATTTGGATACTGGTCTCACAACTAAGATTTTTCAGGTCAATTATCTTGTTCAATTATTTTGTTCGATTCGAAATTCGTATTTTGATTGAGTAATGTAACTTTACATTCAGATATCAAAATGAAAACTGAATCCCGAAGTTCAAATTCTAAAATCACACACAAACAAACTACATACTCAGAACGAGTATCAATAAATTAGAACATTAGGTTTAACTCTGTTTTACTTTACTAATACAGACGGCTACGTGGTCTCGCTTCGTATGATCTTCCCATACATTCAATGGTCAGCCTTTACTGGTTTTTCATACAGCTGGATGTGTGCATCATGCAACGTGAATGTTCAAAAGTTTCAACTCAATAGTCTGTCTGTTAGTTTTGCAAGCAAATGCATTGTTCCAGCATGTGTTCAAAAGCTAATGACAGTGTTAAATATTAGTTTAAATCGACGGCGATAGGTGGCGACCTCTCGCGCCCGGCACTGGTCGAGGCCCTGCTGGGGGCGAGACGGAATGGGAAGCGGTCGCAGCCTGCCAAGGTCGCGGGACACACCGAAATGTAAAGGGCTATTGAAGGACACCGTGGATTTTAGTCAGTACGAGTCTGACAGTCCCTCCCGCTCTGCCCTGGGTGGGAGAACACATTTGATGATTTAACCATGCTAAAAAAAAAACTTAAAATGTAACACTAAACTAAACTGAATAATGGACTGTATCACTTTGTTTTTTTTTTTTTTGTATAAAGTTCGGTGCCGACAGTAATCGTCTCCATTTTTTTTAAATTTACACTTCTACATTCCTACAATCTGTAGTACAAAAGGCGGACTTATTGTCGTAAGGCAAGATCTACCAGTCAACCTTTGGGTCAAAAGGAGAAGCAGTTGGAATAGGTACATACAACAATATTATCACTGGAACAATTAAAATTATTACATCTAAGTAACTCATTATTAATGACGGCCGAATGTGCCCAACTTTAAGATGCTCAAACTCAAGCACTCTCAAAGAACATGGATCAAGATTTGGCTTGAGATACAATATTAATTTCAGGTTTTAATTTCTGATTCGCGCTTATCTGAATCTGACCCGAAAGTGGCAGACATAAAAACTCATTCCCAAGCCGGATTCCCATTGCTGTTGACTTTGGCAACTCAATTTAGAGCAGAATGAATGCACCTATCACTTTGTTACACAACTTAGGACGTTATGAGGAAGAGTTATGGTTTAAATTCGTAATAGCTTAAGTGCTAGAACAGTTTCATGTCCTTTGACCAGCATCATATTACTCGTATTCTAGACTCTACAAAAATACATACTACTTACAAGGAGTCCTAATCGAAGTGATCTCTCGCGCGTACTGCAATCTTATCTATTTTAATACTTGACAGGCCTGTTGGTCTAGTGGTTAGTGACCCTGACTGCTATGCCGGAGGTCGTGGGTGGGGTGGATAAAAAAACAGATTATGAGTGATCAAAAACTATTTTTTGATGTGTGTAGGTACGTGATGATTCTAACGTCAAAATACTTTCTCGAACTTTTCTTCTATTCCGTATTATCAACTTAAGGTTTTACAAACTATCAATACCGGTCACCTTTCAAAGTTGTCACAATCTCGAAGGTATGACATATTGATATTCAATATTGTTGGCTGAAAGTGACAAGGGTCCATTTTTGAGATAGGGTCGCCCTAGGACCCGATTATTATAATAAGATGCCGAATTTATTTATAACAATTCGGCTCTCTAGAAGGAAGGGTCCGCTATTTTAAGAGTAGAGGAAAGTTTGGGGTTACGTCAAAAAGTTAGGAGGTAATGACTTCCCTATTTATTATTAGTCACGAAAGGGTTTTGTGGCCTGACCTTTATAACTTTTGTTTTTCAGTTTGTATGCACGATTTACTTTCATGATAACAGCATAATCGTATCTTTATTGAAAAATAAACAATACTGGCTCACCGGTATCTGAACCAAGCTACAGGCGGTGTCGCAATACGCACCGTGTCCAGAAGAACTGATTTCTGAATCAGGCCCTTGATCCAACTGCTTAACGAGAGCCTCAAGACGTTGGTCGAGGCCATGGACTGACACGACTATCGGCACAATGATCGCTGAATCCACTCGTATCTTAATTTTTATTTATTTTATTTATCTAGCTACCAAAGATCCATTGGGTTAGTTTTTCCATCGCTTGGGCAAGGTCGGCCGTTTTTTTTATTGTTTTCCTCTGACTATAATACAGGCCTACGTATCCTGCTTATGTTTATAAAGTTTCAATCGACTAAAGTGCCTTATAAATAGATTACTTTTGTTTATAGAAAACCCAAGTATCATTGATTGAAGCCAGATCACTGAATCAGATAATAGATTTGTCTCGTCCCTGTTTGAACTTTGTTCAATTTAATTGAACGAGGGTCATGGTCCAGTGATTTTGAACAGAGGCACAGTTCAGCCGGGTGTTTAAATGTTGTTTGATCTGAGAAATTAACGCTATATGAAGGACGAATATTGATTACTTTATAAGTAGTTGATTTAATTAAACTTGTACAACTATTGAATTTCAAATACTCTCTCATCTTTTGTTTTGATAATTAATATGCCATGCGTAAAAAGTAAGTAAGGACGTTTTTGGTCGTAGACATACGTGGATATGCTCAACAAAATTCATAATGGATTTTTAATTATTTCTGTGTGTGTGTGTGTATAATATCAAATGGATTAGGCGCACAATGCCACATTCGCAAAATGACATATTGACGCAAAATGACACATTCGCAAAATGTCATTTCTCAATATGTCACATTAGCAAAATGCCACATTAGCAAAATGACACATTCGCAAAATGTCATTTCTCAAAATGACACATTCTCAAAATGACACATTCTTAAAAGTTAAAGCCATTTAGTGACTTCTGAGCCGATGATTTATGAATAAAAATAAAACTAATTTAATTACTTATTTAATCTTATTATTTGTTCATTTTCATTTATTTTAACATACAAAAATTAAAAATGTAAACTGAAATACTATTTATGTCGATAATAGGATAACAAAACAGTCTAATTGTCATTACACTAATTTTATTTTCCTTGTGAGTAAACTAATATTTTTTTAAAGATGATATTTTTTTTTATTCGAAGTACCCACCTTCGCTCATTCTTAATTTGTTTAACAATTTAAAAATTAATAATGATTAGATGATTAAATGATATATCTACATACAGGGTGCTCCATGCCATATGGATATAATTTTTTTTTAGGTAGTCTGTATTAAATTTTTAATTGGAGTTTACGAAAAATCTGTCAATTTCAAGGAAAGTAATTATTCTTGCATTGATATGACATTAAATGCACTTCGCAGATCTGTCTGATTTTTTTTCTTTCTGAGAGAGTGCAATGTCTATGTAAGCACCTTAAATAAAAATATAATATTTTTTTTTCACTTAAAAAGTAAATAAAAATCATGAAAACATTAAAAGTGGTAATATTTCTAATATTACAAAAAATCATATCTTGTAAGCGGGTGACAAGCGATTTGACTGGCGGGTACAAATAGGTCCCTAAGCCGGCTATCCAAAAAAAAATTATATCCATCTGGCCTGGATCAGCCTGTATAATAAATGTCAGAAGAATAATTAGAATTATGACTCAATCAAAGCATTTTTCCGCATGCGCCATGGTACCTGGGTTAATTAATAATAATAATAATAATATTCCACAACTATCACACAACGCCATCTAGTCCCAAGCTAAGCAGAGCTTGTGTTATGGGTACTAGACAACTGATAAACATACTTATATATTTCTAAATACATACGTATTATAGATAAATTACACCCAGACACAGAACAAATGATCGTGCTCATCACACAAACATTTGTCCTGGGTGGGAATCGAACCCACGACCTCCGGCATAGCAGTCAGGGTCACTAACCACTAGATCAACAAATTAATTTGCAGCATTGATAGGATTTGCTTCAAGTATATAATCTAAAATCAAATTTATAAATCTCGGTGTGGATTGACCGTTTAAATAAAATTGATACCTATTTTGCGATAAGGCATTTTGCGAATGTGACATTTTGCGAAAATGGCATTTTGCTAATGTGACGTTTTGCGATGTGGCGTTTTCGGAATATGACAATTTGAGAATGTGGCATTTTGCGAAATTTGAAAATGTCATTATGCGAATGTGGCATTGTGCGCCTAATCCTATCAAATAAATGTTTTTCTATTATTTTCTTTCTTTCTTTTTATTCTACAAGTTACTTGTTTACAAACTGCATGCAACTTGAACAAACCTGTATACAAACTATAAGTTGCAAATAGGTAGTTAGAACTTGTAAATTTTGTTTCAATTAACTGTCAACCTACTCAATTGGGAATTATGCATGTAAAACTTGCATACGTATACTCTGGAAAACACGTTTCCAATTCAAGCTACTTGTATGCAAATGTGACGTCAGGCTTATATTCAAGACTTGCCAAATGGAAATGCGCTTCTAGTGCCTAATTTATAGCGTGGAGTGATAAGAATGCATCAAGTCAGGAATGAGAATACTATGTGGAAGATTGTAAAAAAATTACTCACAAATAATATGTATTTCGACTGCTGGGATACAGGCTTCCTCTCTGTTAGAGAGTGGGCCATAATCCACCACTGGGCCCAGTGCAGGTAGGTAGATGTCACATATCTTCGATTTTTTGGGTCTGTGTCATGCCGGTTTTTTTAACGATGTTTTCCTTCACCGGTTTGTGAGTTTGAATATTGAATGAAGTCGGCTAGCAAAGTAAAGAGCTTGGCTAGATTCTAACTCACGACCCAATCGTAGGTCGGGACCGATACCACTGGGCCGCCACTAATTAGCCGTAGTCGGGTAAAAATGTTCACTAATCTTGTTTTGAGCCAGCAGGCCACAACCTAATGTAGAATTTAAGCTTTCCAGAATCTGAATGTAAATGTTCTTAATCTACATTTTATTTCAATTACTATGATAAAATGCGTCATTAAGGACAAAAGATGGTAACCCAGATATTTTATCATTCGTTTTTACTCAGTACATCCCGCATGACCAAATAAATATATAAACTTATGATTTCTCAAAGCCGGATTGCTATAGATATCAGGGATAATTTCAATAAAAACTAAACTCTTGTTTTATTAATATGAATTGAATCATTACAACCTTATAACTGATATAAAAATAAGCTATGCGAAAATAGTAATTATACTCGTACCTACTATTTGTAAGAAACAAAATGGTATTATTGAATTTAACGTAGATTTAAGAAACATCATAACTTATATTAAAAAAATATATACATATATATGCTATTTCTCAAATGAAACTTCTCAAAATCTAAGTCACATACAATTACACACACCAAAAAAATCTTGTGATCGACTTTGAAAAATCGAAATCTATTTTAATTTCTTCTTCTTTTTAGTTTCTTTATTTAAAAATTTAGAATGTAACAGAAACAAAACAGTTACATTGCATTTTCATAAAATTAAAAAAATATAGCTTCTGCTAGTGATCACAAACACGGCAAAAACCTTTAATTTCCTAATCTATACTAATATTATAAAGCTGAAGAGTTTGTTTGTTTGTTTGTTTGTTTGTTTGTTTTCGCTAATCTCAGGAACGACTGGTTGGAATTGAAAAATTATTTTTGTGTTGGATAGTCCATTTATCGAGGAAGGTTATAGGCTATATAACATCACGCTATCACCAAAAGGAGCGGAGCAGCAATGAGAAATGTTTCCAAATCGGGAAAATGTATTCCTTTTCGAGAGCTTTCGTTGCGTGCGCTGCGTAAACGGTTAAAGATACGCAAAAATTATGTACTACGGAATTATTCCCCATAAAAAGTTCTAAAATAAAGTCCGCGAGAGCATTTATCTATCTTTTAAGATTAAGTCACTATAACCTTTTTTATGGAAATCAAATTTGTTTTAAATTAATGCATTATTTGCGAAGGTATTTTCATTAATATGATATTAATCCTTATCAAAATAAATACGTTAATCATCACAAGCATTTAATTTTGAACAAAATTGCCCTTGACATCGTTTGATTTCAATGAATATCTTAGGAGATATCATAGTTTCAAAATAATGCCACAACAAAATTATTACTGCCTGGGCAATACTGAGCATATCATAATTGCGCGTGAGGGAACGTGCACCCTCTACCTCTCACCCGAGCCACCGCTGAAGACGCCTTTGGCGTCGGAAATAGTGGGTCATATTCCAACCGCTTACGCACGGGGAGTAATGGGTGGCTTGCCGTCCGACGGCATGTATTTATAAAGAAGCACTGGCCAATCCCCGCTGCATAGACAAGTCGAGGGGCGGCGGGAAGAGCTCCGGCGCCATCTCAGGGCGCGGTATGGATCCTGTATCGAATGGGGAACGAAGAAACGCCTGGCTGTCACATTGCAAGGATCGCCCGGAGGACACGGTAGAACATACGGTGCAGGACTGCCCCGCTTGGGCAGAGCACCGCCGTGTCCTCACAGCGGCGATAGGCACTGGTCGAGGCCATGCTGCGGGGCGAGACGGAATGGGAAGCGGTCGTCTTCTTCTGCGAAGCAGTAATAGGAAGATATAAGAGGAGGCGGAACGCGTGAGGGAGAGGACAGCGTCCACCTCACGACGCAGCAGCCGCGGGAGACGCCCACGGCAACGGACGTCGCAAGACGATCTCCGGCCACCGTAGGCGCAGGCATGCGGGCGGCGAGTAATGGGTGACTCGCCGTCCGATCATGGACCCATGCCCGGGTCGACGGCGCGTTGTGTTCCACGCGCGCCTCAAAGAGCTGTCAGCAATCTGATCGGGGCCCCCTAAGAGGGCCAGAGCCTGCCGGGGTCGCGGGACTGTCTCACTCGATAACCGTCACCCTGGTACATAAAGGGCTATTGAAGGAACACCGTGGATTTTAGTCAGTACAATTCTGACAGTCACTCCTGTCCCGCCCTGGGCGGGAGGACTCATTTGATGATTTTGCCACGATAAAAAAAAGGGGCCGCCCCCTTTAAAAAAAGGGGGCGGTATGGAGGGAGCGGCTATCGAAACCGAGGTTCGGGCACGCCTCAATCGCGGTGGTAAGACCTCTCTTTGAGGAATGCTGGAAGGTGTCACGGCGTCCTGACCAACCACCTGACGCAGATCCTCACTGGACACGGAAGTTTTGGGAGGTACCTGTGTCGGATGGGGAAGGAAGAAACGCGTGGGTGTCACCACTACAAGGATCGTCCAGAGCACACGGTAGAGCATACGGTGCAAAATTGCCCCGCTTGGGCAGAGCATCGCACATGTCCTCACAACGGTGATAGGCGGCGACCTCTCGCGCTTGGCATTGGTTGACGTGAAATAGAGTGGAAACCGGTCGCCTCCTTTTGCAAAACAGTCATGCCAGCGAAGGAGGAGGCGGGACGCGTGAGGAAGAGGACAGCGTTCACCTCACGACCCACACCCAGCCGCCGTGGTAGGCGCCCACGGTGACGGACGTCGCAGGACGATCTCTGGCCAACAGGCGTGGGCATTCGGGCGACGAGTAATGGGCGACTCGCTGTCCGATCATGGACTATGCCCGGGTCGACGTCAACGTTGTGTTCCACGCGCGCCTCAAAGAGCATCAGCACAATGACGGGGGCCAAACCCCTTAGAGACCCAAAGCCAGCCGGGGTCGTAAGACTTACGAGCTACCGTGACCCCGGAACGTAAAGGGCTATTGAAGGACGCCGTGGATTTAAGTCAATACAAGTCTGACAGTTCCTCTTGCCCAGCCCTGGGTGAGAAGACTAATTTGACGATTTTATGACTCTAAAAAAAAAGCATAAAAAAATGATTTGTATCGGTATCCTCCAACAGCGATTCGCACTATAAAATACATTGTTAAGTTCCGACATCCACGCGAACGAAGTCGCGGGCACAGCTAGTACACAAATACGATTTCTATCAA
Organism: Agrotis clavis; assembly: GCA_954870645.1. Taxonomy (NCBI): domain Eukaryota; kingdom Metazoa; phylum Arthropoda; class Insecta; order Lepidoptera; family Noctuidae; genus Agrotis; species Agrotis clavis. Next base: position 10,912,897 of record OX940925.1, read on the forward strand.
AACATTTTATTTTCCCTTCTATATTTTACTTTTGTTTATTTATATATATTTACTCATGAAATAGACTTAATTTAACTGGGATGATAACAGCATTGTATTTAAATTAAGGTAACACAGGAAACATTATATGGGGTAAACATCCGGTCTGTTATAGCCACTGGTCACTTCCTAAGTATCTATTTTTATAGTAGTAGTATACTCGTAAGTATTTAGAACCTATAGAGCGGGCATTGGGAAAATTGTCATACAAAATTGTTGATGACATGCGTCAGTAGCACTATCTAGCGTTACATAGCAACGCGACTACTAGACTGAGCGACTTTTTACCTATTGGTAAAAAGTTTTGGATCACAACTTTCTTCGCGATGTCCCGTCTATTGCTCGTATACAGGGTGCAATCTTAGTCGTGGGCAATACTTTAATATAAGACTCTAGTCACGATAGACAAGTCGAGGGGCGGCGGGAAGAGCTCCGGCGCCATCTCAGGGCGCGGTATGGATCCTGTATCGAATGGGGAACGAAGAAACGCCTGGCTGTCACATTGCAAGGATCGCCCGGAGGACACGGTAGAACATACGGTGCAGGACTGCCCCGCTTGGGCAGAGCACCGCCGTGTCCTCACAGCGGCGATAGGCACTGGTCGAGGCCATGCTGCGGGGCGAGACGGAATGGGAAGCGGTCGTCTTCTTCTGCGAAGCAGTAATAGGAAGATATAAGAGGAGGCGGAACGCGTGAGGGAGAGGACAGCGTCCACCTCACGACGCAGCAGCCGCGGGAGACGCCCACGGCAACGGACGTCGCAAGACGATCTCCGGCCACCGTAGGCGCAGGCATGCGGGCGGCGAGTAATGGGTGACTCGCCGTCCGATCATGGACCCATGCCCGGGTCGACGGCGCGTTGTGTTCCACGCGCGCCTCAAAGAGCTGTCAGCAATCTGATCGGGGCCCCCTAAGAGGGCCAGAGCCTGCCGGGGTCGCGGGACTGTCTCACTCGATAACCGTCACCCTGGTACATAAAGGGCTATTGAAGGAACACCGTGGATTTTAGTCAGTACAATTCTGACAGTCACTCCTGTCCCGCCCTGGGCGGGAGGACTCATTTGATGATTTTGCCACGATAAAAAAAAGGGGCCGCCCCCTTTAAAAAAAGGGGGCGGTATGGAGGGAGCGGCTATCGAAACCGAGGTTCGGGCACGCCTCAATCGCGGTGGTAAGACCTCTCTTTGAGGAATGCTGGAAGGTGTCACGGCGTCCTGACCAACCACCTGACGCAGATCCTCACTGGACACGGAAGTTTTGGGAGGTACCTGTGTCGGATGGGGAAGGAAGAAACGCGTGGGTGTCACCACTACAAGGATCGTCCAGAGCACACGGTAGAGCATACGGTGCAAAATTGCCCCGCTTGGGCAGAGCATCGCACATGTCCTCACAACGGTGATAGGCGGCGACCTCTCGCGCTTGGCATTGGTTGACGTGAAATAGAGTGGAAACCGGTCGCCTCCTTTTGCAAAACAGTCATGCCAGCGAAGGAGGAGGCGGGACGCGTGAGGAAGAGGACAGCGTTCACCTCACGACCCACACCCAGCCGCCGTGGTAGGCGCCCACGGTGACGGACGTCGCAGGACGATCTCTGGCCAACAGGCGTGGGCATTCGGGCGACGAGTAATGGGCGACTCGCTGTCCGATCATGGACTATGCCCGGGTCGACGTCAACGTTGTGTTCCACGCGCGCCTCAAAGAGCATCAGCACAATGACGGGGGCCAAACCCCTTAGAGACCCAAAGCCAGCCGGGGTCGTAAGACTTACGAGCTACCGTGACCCCGGAACGTAAAGGGCTATTGAAGGACGCCGTGGATTTAAGTCAATACAAGTCTGACAGTTCCTCTTGCCCAGCCCTGGGTGAGAAGACTAATTTGACGATTTTATGACTCTAAAAAAAAAGCATAAAAAAATTATTTGTATCGGTATCCTCCAACAGCGATTCGCACTATAAAATACATTGTTAAGTTCCGACATCCACGCGAACGAAGTCGCGGGCACAGCTAGTACACAAATACGATTTCTATCAAAACATTTTATTTTCCCTTCTATATTTTACTTTTGTTTATTTATATATATTTACTCATGAAATAGACTTAATTTAACTGGGATGATAACAGCATTGTATTTAAATTAAGGTAACACAGGAAACATTATATGGGGTAAACATCCGGTCTGTTATAGCCACTGGTCACTTCCTAAGTATCTATTTTTATAGTAGTAGTATACTCGTAAGTATTTAGAACCTATAGAGCGGGCATTGGGAAAATTGTCATACAAAATTGTTGATGACATGCGTCAGTAGCACTATCTAGCGTTACATAGCAACGCGACTACTAGACTGAGCGACTTTTTACCTATTGGTAAAAAGTTTTGGATCACAACTTTCTTCGCGATGTCCCGTCTATTGCTCGTATACAGGGTGCAATCTTAGTCGTGGGCAATACTTTAATATAAGACTCTAGTCACGATACTGATTGCATTAGGGCTAATAATTCGCAAATCAAAAATATTTTTAATGCAAGTTTGGAAAACCTTAAAAATGTTTTAAGTCACATTGCAAAGGCATAATGTTGCAAATAAACACAAAAAAGTAATAAAAAAAAAAAGGTTGCACTCCAGGAGTGCCGGTAGAAGTGAAAACTTTTTTGTTACTATGTTTTATTTTAAAACTGGAGTAGTACAGATATGAAATTAACTAATTTGAATGACGTCTTACTCATTTTCGATCAGGGTCACGTGACCCTGACGCGAGTTTTAAATTTTTTACCCATTACAGAAAAAGTGTACAACGCCGCTAAAGAAGTTTTCACTTCAAAAATCTTAATCCCCAATAAGTCTTGAAGTATCCAAATTTTAAAGCGCAGTATAACGCGTCTACGCGCCGCGTTGATACTTTGAGACACTTATGATTTTTGAAGTGAAAACTTCTTTAGCGGCGTTGTACACTTTTTCTGTAATGGGTAAAAAATTTAAAACTCGCGTCAGGGTCACGTGACCCTGATCGAAAATGAGTAAGACGTCATTCAAATTAGTTAATTTCATATCTGTACTACTCCAGTTTTAAAATAAAACATAGTAACAAAAAAGTTTTCACTTCTACCGGCACTCCTGGAGTGCAACCTTTTTTTTTTAAGGTTTTACATACTTGCATTAATAATGCTTTTGAGTTGCGTTATACATTCAGTATCGTTAGTAGAGCATTAGATTAAAATATTGCCCACGACTAAGATTGCACCCTGTATAGTTTAATGTCTTTGTTGGATATGTAGGTATATAAATGAAAGTTGTATATAATGTAACGTTTCCTAAGATTGCTTGTGTCTATGAATGTGCTATACAAGGTGAATTTTTCAACTGGGCGTGGATGGCTATATCCGATTCTATGAGGAATATCGAAAAACATTGAAAGGAGCCTCGAGGCCGATTTTGAAAAACAGCACGTATTGTTAGAAGGTTCATCTCTCTGGAGCCCTGTCCGCCGGCAGCCCGGACCCTGTTCCAGATGCTGGTGGACTGCAATTTGTAAATATTTTGAATAGTTTTCCTTTTTGTAAAAATATTTATAAAAATAAAAAGAAATATTAATAAATATTTTTTTGTGCTATTTAAACGTAATTTATAAACGATCGTTGACGGATAAAGGCGGTCATTGGCGTGTTCCCTAAAAATTTTATCGTATAGCACACTTCCTCTCTCCTAAATTTTGCGTGCCCGACAGCATCCACATTGATCTTTAAGAGGATTGTATAGCGGCTGCCTTTTCAAAAAATAGGTATTTAGAAAAACTCGTGCTGTCCCTCTCGCGCGTTGAAAAACCCCCGATCGTGCGATAGAGAGCGTTGCAGCTCGCGACTGACTGTTAGTATTTTTTATATGAAATTTGTCTCTCGGGAGAAAACGTTTTTCACATACTAAATCACGTCCAATCTCTTAGATTCTGGTGTCAATCGTTTCAGCATATTATATTCTAGGTTTGTAGGTTTTGCTTTTTTTCTAAAATTTCTTTGTTTTTAAAATACAAAGGTTTTACTTCAATGAAGATTTTGTCATAAAAATAGTAACTTTTAGGCGCCTGTTACTTTCAAACTATTATAAATTTTGAAAAAAAGAAAACCTGTAAACCTAGTTTTTTACAGTGTCAGAAGCATTCTAAAAAATCATTGAGATAGGATAACATTTAGGGGCAGAAAAACGTTTTCTCTTTTAGTATGGACGAGCGCTCGGTAGACGATAGTCTTAACTAGTTTTTTACCATCTATGTAACATATGGAATGCAATAAAAATTGAGTATTGAACAACATGGAAAGTCCGAAAAAATAACACAACAATAGGCTCTTTTACTTAAAAAAAATATTAGTCTGAAAGTTAGATTGTCAAAAAATATTAGACCCGTATTTTTTCTATTGTTACAAAACCCAAAAACGACGAAGATACAACAATTCTAAAAATCACAAAACGTCACTCAGTCGGTATAATTTTACAGGCGTTATGACGTCACTGGGGGATTTGTGACGTCATAACTTGTCGCTCCTGAATTTCGAAGCGTTTTGTTTTTGACAATATTCACTGATTTAAAAAAAAAAAAACAAGAAAACGTGTCCTTTATTTTACAATACTGTAATTGACATACTAAACAGTTTTTCAATTTATTTATGCTGTAAACTACCTAATTTTGCACCTCTATTAAATTCCCCAGGGATTTTAGGCGTGATGTAACGTTGTAATTAATTACCTTTCTACAAAATTATGTCTCACATTATTACTCAGCCAATGTTTACTGATGACGTCACCACACTGCCGTGCGAAGATAAATTTAGCTTAGAAATACACTGCATTATATTTTGTGGCAAGCTGTTAGGGAAGTTTCCACGAACGTTCCAGAAAACATTGGTGTACGGAAAGAGTTATATTATTGTACAGTTATTTTTCTGACATACTTTTTGAATTGTGCATAAATTTTCTTGAAAAACATGTGTGAAACACACTATTGTTTATACTTGGTAGGAATTTACAACATACGTAGAACGACATTAAACTAGACACAGTAGAATATAATTTAGTATTTGATCCACTAATCAATTGATATACTTTTTATTAGCTGTCAAAACGCGATTCTCTCATAGATTTTGTATAGCAAAAGGAAATTGTGACCTCACTAATTAGTAAACTCAATGATCTTACTAAATTTGATTTCAGAGCTAGATAAAAATTAACAATTTTTTAAAAGTTAAGTAGTCGTGTTTCGGGGTTCAAAATACAGAAATTGTGTTTTGGAATGGGGATTGTCTTAATTTTGTAAACATTCGATTTTATTTTATTTTCTGCAAATATAGAGCATTTTGAGAAACTAATTTGAATATTTTAATGATTGGCTCAATCATCATCATCATCATCAGCCGGAAGACGTCCACTGCTGAACATAGGCCTCCCCCTTAGACCGCCACGCCGAACGACAATTCGCCACTTGCATCCATCCGTTGCCCGCGACCCTCACGATGTCGTCGGTCCACCTAGTGGGAGGCCTGCCTACGCTGCGCCTTCCGGTCCGTGGTCGCCACTCGAGAACTTTTCTTCCCCATCGGTTGTCAGTTCTACGAGCGATGTGGCCTGCCCATTGCCACTTCAACTTGCAAATTTTATGAGCTATGTCGGTGACTCTGGTTCTTCGCCGAATATCCATGTTCCGGATTTTATCCCGCATAGAAACTCCGAGCATAGCTCTTTCCATTGCTCGTTGAGTGACTCTCAGTCTCTCTAAAAGGCCAGCAGTCAAAGACCACGTTTCAGAGCCATAAATCATCACTGGCAACACACACTTTTTAAACACCCTTGTCTTGAGACACTGTGGGATTCTCGATGAGAAGATATCACGTAGCTTCCCAAACGCTGCCCATCCGAGTTGGATTCTTCGGGCGACCTCTTTCTCGAAGTTGGACCTACCTAACTGAACAATCTGTCCAAGGTAAGTATAATGGTCTACAACTTCGAGAGTATCGTTCCCAACAACAACCGGTACGGGTGCCACATGGACATTCGACATGACTTTCGTCTTGTCCATGTTCATTTTAAGGCCGACCCGTTGGGAAACGATACTGAGGTCGCTGAGCATAGCATTGAGGTGCTCCAACGATTCTGCCATGATGACTATATCATCGGCAAAACGAAGGTGAGTGATGTATTCGCCATTGATGTTGATGCCGAGTCCGTTCCATTCCAAGAGCTTGAAAACGTCCTCCAACGCGTTCGTGAACAGTTTCGGAGAAATAACGTCTCCCTGTCTCACGCCTTTCTGCAATTGGATTGGTTTCGTGCTCTCTTCCTGAAGTCGGATGGACATGGTGGCGTTCCTATACAAACACTTCAACACTTCGATATACCTATAGTCGATATGACATCGTTGGAGGGACTGCAATACTGCCCAGGTTTCGATTGAATCGAAGGCTTTTTCATAGTCCACAAACGCTAAACACAATGGCCGATTATACTCCTCTGTCTTCTGTATAATCTGGCGGAGCGTGTGTATGTGGTCTATAGTACTAAAACCTTTTCGGAAACCGGCTTGTTCGGGAGGCTGGAAGTCATCAAACCTGCGTTCGAGACGGTTCGTAATGACTCTTGAGAACAGCTTGTACACATGGCTCAGAAGTGAGATTGGCTTGTAGTTCTTCAACAAGGTGTTGTCACCCTTTTTGAAGAAAAGAACAACCACACTCCTGTGCCATGCTTCTGGCGTAGAACCTTCGAGTATGACGGAATTAAATAACTTCTGGAGGACCAGAAGTACCGGTTTTCCACCCGCTCTCAGAAGTTCTGTTGTGATTCCGTCCTCACCCGGCGCCTTGTTATTCTTGAGCTGTCTACGAGCCATTCTAATCTTGTACAGGCTGATGTCCGGGATATCCTCAGTGTAGTGTCGAGTCAGTTTAGCTCTTGCGTCTCGAGCTGTACCGACACTGGGTTGTCGTGTTGATGTGTATAACTGTCCGTAAAACCTCTCAAGCTCTCTTAGGATCTCCGGTTTCGACGAAATGATGCTGCCGTCGTTAATCTTCAGCTTAGTCATTTGGCTCTGCCCAATAGACGAATTCTTTGCGAAGACTTTTGAGCCCTGGTTCCGCTCGATTGCCTCTTTGATCCGTGCCGCACTAAAGAAACGCAGGTCACGTCGCATTGATTTAGAGATTCGTCTATTGAGTTTGCCATATTCCGACATATCAGCTGAAGATTGCAGCCTCATCTCGGACCGGTCTTGCATCAACTTGATGGTTCCGTTCGAGAGCTTTTGAGGCTTATTGCGGCGCGGGGTCTTAAAGAACTTGGACCCCACAGCTTGGACAGTTTCCACCAACCCATTGTTGATTTCGTCCACAGTTTCGCATTCGGTTAGGCACTGGAAGCGATTGTGCAGTTCGAGTTGAAAGTCTTCGGGGTTCCGGATGTGGGCAGGACCAGGTCGGAGCGTGGACTTCACCAGACGAGACCTTTCAAGCTTGACATTGATATTCAGTGTGCCTCTGACAATTCGGTGATCGCTACCGGTTTTTACCTTAGCGATCACAGAGACATCACTGAATATTCGCTTCTTGGTCGTCATGATGAAGTCGATCTCATTTCTGGTAGTACCATCGGGGCTCATCCACGTCCACTTCCTGGATGGCCGCTTCTGGAAATAGGAGTTCATTAAATGAAGTTCTTCCTTTTCCATGAAGTCGACCAGTCGCTGGCCCCTATGGTTTCGCTGCCCATACCCAAATGGCCCCACTCTCAACTCATCGCCATTCCGTGCGCCCACCTTCGCGTTGAAGTCCCCCATAACAACGGTGAAGTATGTTTTGGAGGCATGTATGGCCTCGGATATCTCCTCATACAATGCCTCTACTTCATCATCAGAATGTGTCGAGGTCGGCGCATATACCTGTATGACCTTCAACGAATACCGGTTGGTTATTCTGAGTATAAGGTATGCTACCCTACTCGACACACTGTCGACTTTCACAACGTTGTTGATGAGGGACCTGCGGACGAGAAATCCAACACCACCCTGGGATTTACGGTCTCCTTCCCGGTGGAAGAGCATGTTGCCGGAATCTAGAACTATCGTATCCTGACCCTCTCTTCGGATTTCAGATAATCCCAAGATATCCCATCGCATTTTGCTCAATTCTTCCTCCAGCTCGATAATCTTCTCATCGGTCCTCAGTGTGCGGATGTTGTGTGTTGCCAGGGCCAAAGTCCGTTGAGGGTGGTAGCGGGGCATCTGCCGGGGATTCTTAGCACCCCCTGCTCCGCCGTTACCCGATCCGCTACCCAGACCAGGAATAGCGGAGCTGCCGGGGACTGGGGGCCGTGTGCTATTATTGTCAATCATAATGGGGGGGGCGGGGTTGCCATAATCCCCACGCTTGGCAGGCGGCTTGGGGATCGCAGTAGGGTCACCGTAAGTTTGCAAAGGACGCTGCTGCCCGTCCTTCGGTGGCTGGACGTAGTTTAAGGACGTACCCGGGTCCATAGTTTTTTATTTTTAATATTTTAATTTTTGAGGTAGGTGACGTCACCATTGGCTTAAAAGTTGTGCCGTTTCCTTACTAGAGCAAAATTAAAAAACTGTCAACACAACGTCAACCGTCTAAACGTCACTTACATCCCGCTAGGTTATTATTTACAAAACAAAATTACTCCTAGATGAACATACAAAGGAATCTAAGGCTTCTGAAATACTAACATCAAAGTGATCTTCGCAACAGTACATTGTATAAACCTTGCAACATTCCACGCCGTCATCACGACACCACTTTTCTCGCAAATCTTCTTTAGTACGAACAAAATGTTGTTTGGATTATTATTAGTATTATTGTTGCAAGTTGGGACAAAGCACTTCCTGTATTCTATTTTACTTGTAGTTTATGTTATATTGCCGATGCCGATTTAACAGATTTAACCGAGATAATGAAGCAATTTGCAGTTACAATAAAAACTTGTTTGTTTACATCTTTGACATTTACAAATTGACACTTGAGAAAATCAGGGATGTCAGACGGCCACTGTGATGTACCAATATGAAATATTGGTACATCGGTAAAATGTGTCGAAAATCAAATACGAATGAAAAATCTTTTTTTTTCTTTTACTGTTAATAGAGGGCAGTAAACACTAAACACGCAGTTTTACCAACCGTATAGTGGATAAATACTAACAACCGACTGCGATTTTTGTCCGTGCTATATTTGAATTCATGTTCAAAAAAAAAAAAGATTTTTTAGTAAGCAATACTCGATTGTAACTAAAGAAATAGATAACAGAGTACAGCTAGCGTGGAAGAGATATTAGCCACACAAGGTTGTCAAAAATCCTCGGGTTCCTCCCAAATCTAAGAAAATATTTGATTAAATGTTATGAAAAATATCTAGTTTTAATTCCGCGACAAAAAACCAGGCTTGTTGCAGGATGCAATCCCACCCTATGCAATCATGCATATGCACATGCAGCAAAGGACCCACCCTCCCGCCCACATGCATATGCACAAGTGCAAGAAACAGAAAAACATGCCATGCAATCAAACCTATACTCGACACGTGTTTCGCCCCTCCACGGGGCATCCTCAGGAGATGTTGACTCGACAAGCATGTTTTCGAGGCCGAGCGCTTGTTGTGTTGTTGTTGTTGTTGTTGTTGTTGTGTAGGAGTTCATTAAATGAAGTTCTTCCTTTTCCATGAAGTCGACCAGTCGCTGGCCCCTATGGTTTCGCTGCCCATACCCAAATGGCCCCACTCTCAACTCATCGCCATTCCGTGCGCCCACCTTCGCGTTGAAGTCCCCCATAACAACGGTGAAGTATGTTTTGGAGGCATGTATGGCCTCGGATATCTCCTCATACAATGCCTCTACTTCATCATCAGAATGTGTCGAGGTCGGCGCATATACCTGTATGACCTTCAACGAATACCGGTTGGTTATTCTGAGTATAAGGTATGCTACCCTACTCGACACACTGTCGACTTTCACAACGTTGTTGATGAGGGACCTGCGGACGAGAAATCCAACACCACCCTGGGATTTACGGTCTCCTTCCCGGTGGAAGAGCATGTTGCCGGAATCTAGAACTATCGTATCCTGACCCTCTCTTCGGATTTCAGATAATCCCAAGATATCCCATCGCATTTTGCTCAATTCTTCCTCCAGCTCGATAATCTTCTCATCGGTCCTCAGTGTGCGGATGTTGTGTGTTGCCAGGGCCAAAGTCCGTTGAGGGTGGTAGCGGGGCATCTGCCGGGGATTCTTAGCACCCCCTGCTCCGCCGTTACCCGATCCGCTACCCAGACCAGGAATAGCGGAGCTGCCGGGGACTGGGGGCCGTGTGCTATTATTGTCAATCATAATGGGGGGGGCGGGGTTGCCATAATCCCCACGCTTGGCAGGCGGCTTGGGGATCGCAGTAGGGTCACCGTAAGTTTGCAAAAGACGCTGCTGCCCGTCCTTCGGTGGCTGGACGTAGTTTAAGGACGTACCCGGGTCCATAGTTTTTTATTTTTAATATTTTAATTTTTGAGGTAGGTGACGTCACCATTGGCTTAAAAGTTGTGCCGTTTCCTTACTAGAGCAAAATTAAAAAACTGTCAACACAACGTCAACCGTCTAAACGTCACTTACATCCCGCTAGGTTATTATTTACAAAACAAAATTACTCCTAGATGAACATACAAAGGAATCTAAGGCTTCTGAAATACTAACATCAAAGTGATCTTCGCAACAGTACATTGTATAAACCTTGCAACATTCCACGCCGTCATCACGACACCACTTTTCTCGCAAATCTTCTTTAGTACGAACAAAATGTTGTTTGGATTATTATTAGTATTATTGTTGCAAGTTGGGACAAAGCACTTCCTGTATTCTATTTTACTTGTAGTTTATGTTATATTGCCGATGCCGATTTAACAGATTTAACCGAGATAATGAAGCAATTTGCAGTTACAATAAAAACTTGTTTGTTTACATCTTTGACATTTACAAATTGACACTTGAGAAAATCAGGGATGTCAGACGGCCACTGTGATGTACCAATATGAAATATTGGTACATCGGTAAAATGTGTCGAAAATCAAATACGAATGAAAAATCTTTTTTTTCTTTTACTGTTAATAGAGGGCAGTAAACACTAAACACGCAGTTTTACCAACCGTATAGTGGATAAATACTAACAACCGACTGCGATTTTTGTCCGTGCTATATTTGAATTCATGTTCAAAAAAAAAAAAAGATTTTTTAGTAAGCAATACTCGATTGTAACTAAAGAAATAGATAACAGAGTACAGCTAGCGTGGAAGAGATATTAGCCACACAAGGTTGTCAAAAATCCTCGGGTTCCTCCCAAATCTAAGAAAATATTTGATTAAATGTTATGAAAAATATCTAGTTTTAATTCCGCGACAAAAAACCAGGCTTGTTGCAGGATGCAATCCCACCCTATGCAATCATGCATATGCACATGCAGCAAAGGACCCACCCTCCCGCCCACATGCATATGCACAAGTGCAAGAAACAGAAAAACATGCCATGCAATCAAACCTATACTCGACACGTGTTTCGCCCCTCCACGGGGCATCCTCAGGAGATGTTGACTCGACAAGCATGTTTTCGAGGCCGAGCGCTTGTCGAGTCAACATCTCCTGAGGATGCCCCGTGGAGGGGCGAAACACGTGTCGAGTATAGGTTTGATTGCATGGCATGTTTTTCTGTTTCTTGCACTTGTGCATATGCATGTGGGCGGGAGGGTGGGTCCTTTGCTGCATGTGCATATGCATGATTGCATAGGGTGGGATTGCATCCTGCAACAAGCCTGATTTTTTGTCGCGGAATTAAAACTAGATATTTTTCATAACATTTAATGTCATGGATTTCCGCAAAGTAACGCCTGATTCCATAATTTAATTTAAAATATTTGATTCCTTCATTTTACCTACAATGACGTATTGATGTCAAACTTGGAGCATTACTAAACAAAATATGCGAAATCTAGAGACCTGTCAACATAGCATGGAGCGTAGCATGCTCAACGACAAGTTAAAAGACAAAATCAAACTAGAGACATTACGAAACCAAACTAAAATCAACGAAATCACATATTGCATAAGGAAATTGAAATGAAGATGGGCAGGTCATATGTTGAGGAGTACTAATAATAAATGGGCTAAGGACGTAACCAAATGGTGTCCAAGATATAACAAAAGAAAGAAAGGAAGGCAACGCCTAAGATGGGAAGACGACTTTCGAAAGATGGCTGGTGCTACTTGGAGGAGGATGACCCATAATCGGAAGGAGTGGCAAGCTACAGGGGAGGCCTTTGCGAAATCGCAAGACAATCTCAATATCGGTGTCTAATAATACATATATAGATATATAAAAGAGAGGGAAAAAAAATGTAAACTTACTTTTAATATTTTTGTTTTGTAAGATTGTTAAATAAAGGCTATTAATAATAATAATACTCGATTGCACCCTAAAATTGTCGTTTATTCTGTATTGTTGGTCAACGTCCAATCTTGGTTTTTTTTTTCTCGAGTAATAATCTTGGTACATGGTACGTGACACTGAAAACTGGTATGTATACCAAGAAATTGGTACTTATGCCTGACATCCCTGGAAAATACTTGTCACTTATTTTTTAGGGTTCCGTAGCCAATGGCAGAAAACGGAACCCTTATAGATTCGTCATGTCTGTCTGTCTGTCTGTTCGTTCGTATGTCACAGCCACTTTTTGTCGAAATTACAAGAGATAGCTCTTATAATTTCGACAAAAAGTTGAAACTTTGTAAGTAGATGTATTATGTGAACCGCGTTAGGACTTTCACACAAAAATAAAAACAAAATTTTTTTTTACTAAATCGTAAACCGCAATTTACTTTGCAAAGTTACAACCAACTACAAGAACTTTACTTGCTGCTACGGAACCCTTTATGGGCGAGTCCGACTCGCACTTGGCCGGTTTTATATTTTTTATATTTTCTGTTTTCTGAGGCAAAGTACAAAACTGTGTACAGCCAAAGGTTTGAAGAAGGTGTTAAACATTTGAAGGGCAAGGAAGGTCAAACGTATTTTTTAAAAAATATCAATGAAATATGAATATTTTTCATTTTTAATTAGTACATAATGATCAGTAACGCTATTCCTCGAAATGGTTTTTCAATTACAGCATATTAAAAAAAATGAACAATGCCCAGTCAGTAGAGTCAAATACCTATCCTATTTTGTGTATTTAGTTTCACCACCATGAATTACTATAAAACATGTCATAGACCCAAAAAGTCGAAGACTGTCACTTTACCGGTCTACACCTGGTTCTTCAAAAATCAATCAAAATCAAAATCAAAATCAAATCGTTTATTTCAAGTAGGCCAGTTACAGGCACTTTTGAATTGTCAAAAGACAAAATTAAAATAAAATAGTTTAAAAATAGTTACGGTGCTACAGTCCCAGTCACAAGACATAAAAACTGTGAAAGTACTGTAGATGCCCATTCCAAAGCGTAGATCTCTATGGAGAAGAACGGGCAAGAAACTCCATGGACACTCTTTTTCAATCGCCAAAATTATAACAAAATCTTTGTTACATCATTCAACTTGTGATGGTACATTATTGTGAGAACGATGTTGCAAGTGAAAAGTGTCCATAAGTGATTAATATAAAAAAGACAAAATTCTTTTTAATTAAAATAAACCGTGGCTGCTAAGAGATGACCAGTCACGACTGACAGCGCCCGTTCACGAACATGACACATGCATCAGCATCACTCAGCTCAACCATTTTGAAGGGAACTAAATGATCCGACACACGCGCCACCGCCAGCGAGACATTAGAGTGAGCATGACATAATCTCAACCGCCAGGGTCATTCAAGTCATTAAAAGACGTGGGTATCTACTCATTGAAAGTTATAAAGTACATAGTACTCACAAAATGATTCCTGTGAAACTATATAATACTAGAAAGATTGACTCTATACAATGCAAGGTTAGTTAACAATCTTCATCAGCTCCGACATTAGTATTAGATGATACCCTACGACTGTCGTAAAAAAATAAAAGAATAAACACACAGAAAAATAACGAATTAAAACTAGAGTCAAATACGATAATAATACAGAATAATTTGTTAAAAGAACATGAACAATGTCTTGTGTTCAACACAGCGACCAACTATGCTTATCATCTAAATAATCACTCACAGAATAGTAAGCCTTAGAACAGAGGTTAGCTTTTACTTTTGCTTTAAACACGTTAAATGGCAAATCTAGGAAAGAGGACGGTAACTTATTATAAAAAGTTATACCAACCCCAACGAATGAATTATGCACCTTATGAAGCCGATGAAAAGGAACACGAAGTTTGTGCTTATTCCTGGTATTAAAATTATGGATATCACTATTTTTACTGTATAGGTGAATGTTTTGCCTGATATATAAGATGTTGGCAAATATGTACTGCGAAGCCACTGTGAGAATTCCAATCTCTTTGAAGAAATCTTTCAGAGAATCTCGCGCACCAAGTTGGTAGATGGCACAAACAGCTCGTTTCTGGAGTACAAATATATTTTGGATATCAGCGGCTTTGCCCCACAGTAGAATACCATAGGACATTACGCTGTGAAAATAACTAAAATAGACTAATCTTGCTGTGTCAACGTCAGTGTATTGTCTAACTTTTCTAACAGCGTAGGCGGCCGAACTAAGCCTACCTGCTAGGTTCGATATATGTTGACCCCATTGTAATTTTGAATCTACTGTTATACCCAGAAACAGAGCTGAATCAACAGTTTCAAGCTCCACATTACCGAGGACGATGTTGGGACCCAGATTTCTAACATTGGGCAAAGCGAACTTTACGCATTTAGTCTTCTTGGGATTGAGCACAAGGTTATTTGCCGTGAACCAATCTATGACCCTCGATAGTGCGTTGTTTACGTCGTCAAACACTTGTCTATTCCTATCTACTTTAAAGATTAGAGAAGTGTCATCTGCGAACAGTACTACATCGCAGATGTTCTTCAAATGGTATGGTAGATCGTTAATATAGACCAGGAATAAAAACGGTCCAAGTATTGAGCCTTGAGGTACACCTAGCTGAACAGGTAACCCAGAAGATTTCGCGCCACTAACATCGACACATTGAAGTCTATTATACAAATATGACTCAATTACTTTGAGGGCTTCATTCTGAACACCGTAATGACGAAGTTTACGCAATAGTGTATCGTGGTGTACGCAATCGAAGGCTTTAGAAAGATCACAAAAAACACCAATTGCATTTTGCGACTTCTCCCATGCGTCAAATATGTGTTTCAACAAAGCAACACCCGCATCAGTAGTCGAACGGCCTTTTGTGAACCCGTACTGATCATTATGAAGTAGACTATTTGAATTAAAATGGCGAAGTAACTGTCTAAGTATTAACTTTTCAAATATTTTGCTGAATGCAGGTAGAATAGAAATTGGTCTAAAATTACCAATATCATTTTTACAGCCAGATTTAAATAAAGGGAAAACTTTACTGCTCTTCATAAGATCAGGGAAAGTACCCAAGTCAACGCATTTATTGAAAGTAACAGCAAGATAAGGGGCCACGATGTCGATTATGTTGCTCAAAAGTTTTACAGAAATGCCCCAGTAATCACCAGTGTTTTTGGACTTGAGTGAATTGAAAACATTAACTACGTCATGAGGCGTTACATGTTCGAATCTCAATACTTGACTACATTCAGGGACGCTACTTTGCAAAAGGTTTTCAGCCTTGGACGGTGACGAACTTAAGGAGCGAGTCGTAGTTGCAGGAATGCTGGCAAAAAACTCATTAAATACCTCAGCTACGTCAGCTGGTTTATTAACTAATTTACCATCAACCATGATCTCAAGTTGATTTTCTTGTTTATGTGATTTACCCGTTTCGTTGTTAATGATTTTCCAAGTAGTCTTTACTTTATTATTAGAGTTTTTAATAGTGTCACTTAAAAATTTCGATTTTGCAATACGGCAAATCTTTTTAAATAATTTTGAATAATTTTTAACATATTCTAGAAAAGTTTTATCAAATTTATACTGCCTCATACCGTACAACTCGTATAATCTCGCTCGACTTTTATAAATGCCCGGTGTAGCCCATTGGTTGAAGCCAGCGGAAGTCCCAGCAACGTTAATAGATTTAGTTTTAAAAATGGATTTATACTCATTTTGCACAACATCAAAAAGAGCCTCATATATTTCATTAGGGGTTTCGTGTTCTACAATTGACGGTGAAACTTTAAGAGCTATATTATTTTTAAACTTACTGCAACGACTAACAGTATAAGGCGTGCATTCTATTTTGTACGGCTTTTTATTTAATGGCATAGGGAAGCTAGCCATTTGTCCACAGTGATCGGATGATAAATCGGTTAACACTAATATATTTTCGGCATTAACATCACAAAACATATTATCAAGACAAGTTGAAGAAGACGCGGTGATCCTTGTTGGTTCGAAAAATAAATTAACTAAATTAAAGGATTTAAACAAGTTGAGAAGCCTGATACTTAGTGGAGTAACATCTAAAATATTAACATTGAAATCTCCACATACTATTATGTTTTTACTACTGAATTTTACCTTATTAAGTGCATCCTCCATTACAAATTCGAAACTAGTAAAGTCCCCAGACGGGGGTCTATAAACACAAATAATAATATACCGCTCGAGCTCAACACAAGACAATTCGATGGTGCGCTCAATGGAAAGATTAACTAAGTCTAAACGTTGCTTACATTTTAGCTTGTTGGAAACAAGAACTAAAGATCCACCACGTACTATAGCATTTTTTCTCACAAATGCACTCTGTACGGAAAATAAATCATCATTGATAAACGCTACTTCATGTTCTTTCAACCAATGTTCAGTTAAACACAACACATGAACATTATAATATTCTAAAAATAAGCTTAACTCTAATTCTTTGCCGGACAAACCTTGCATATTTTGATGCACAACATTCAACATATGCGCCTTAGCCTTTGTCGAACTTAACAGTTTAAAGTACTAGGTGTAGGTAAACTAATGTTAGTATCATCATTACTAACAGAATCAAAAGTGAAGTTAGTACGAAAAGTATCAATAGCGACGTTAGTGTCACCACTAACAGAAAACGTAGGTACGATACAAGTACCGGTGTAAACGCGTAAAGTGTATGCTAAAAGATTAGCAATCTGTCTCCTACAACTAGCTGGCAAAAACATGGAACTATCAGTTAGCTTGTAATATGTAATAAAACTGTTACAATCAAAATATATAAACGCGTCACTGTGACGACAAGTCCTATTGTACATTAACAAGTTTAAATTATAAATATGCCTATTTTGTTCATCAGACAAACAATTAGAGTAAGGCAACGCTGAATAAATAAATTTACAATTACTGGACTCATGTAGCTTTAACATTAAATTAAAACATTCAATTACATCTTTCTTTCTGACAGCTAAGCTATTCCCAAATAACAATATAACAGTTGAATTGGGGTTTATTTTTGTCATTTTAAGACTATTAATTAACTGGCTAAAACTGGCACCGGGTAAACAATAATTAATAATATTTTGTTGAGAGCACTGACTTAAAAAACTACCAAAACCTTTACCAAATTTGTCTGAAAATAAATAAGTTGTGTTAACAGTTTTATTCAAAACATTATTAGTACCTACTGGTTGAGCCGTTAAGGTTGTGGTTGTATCATGCTGGGGTGCTGGTGTCTGGGAGCAGGCACAGCTACAGGAGAGGTTGTTGGTCAGAGACTCATATCTCTCTGCATTGTACTTTACCAAGTCCACCAGCTCATTAGCCTCCAGCATGCGCTTACTCAGGTCTTGTTGAGAAGCCTCATATTTGCTAAAGATATCCTTTAGAGCATATTCCCTCACAAACAGCTCATCCTGAAGGTTTTGAGTGTCAGTGTCATACATAGTCCTACAAATTTCCAAATCAGTATGACACTTCTTTAATTCTAATAATAAATTAACATTTTTTTCTCTAAGTTTTAAATTTAATTTGTTTAATTTTTGACCTTTTAATGACTTTTTAATTTTTCTAATAAACTTATTTATTTTAATATATTTTTTAATCTTATTATGACTAGTAAATGAACTGCATTTATTGATAGTGTCATTAGTTAAGTCTATGGTCACAATTGGCTCAACACATACGGGTCCGGACCGGCTATCAACCAACTCATCATACAAACTGCAGGTGTTCGCAGACACTTCACTAGCTCTAAGCATTTCTAGGTGTGTTACAGTGTTGTGTGCTTTACTTAATTCCATTTCCAGTTCCGAAATACGTTTTAAAGCCTGATCATAAGTGTCACTGCACCGCTCAAAGTTGCCAACAAGTTCACGGAGTTGTTGATGCTGGTCTAGTATATCCACATGCTGCACGTGTAGTTCAGCCAACTGGTTCTTAAGCTCAGTGTTCTTCTTAATAACTAACCCTATTTCCACTTCACTTTCTTCCCTTTCCTTTAACAGCTGACTAACCGTGGTTTGGCTAGATTGTAGCTCCTTCAAAGTAGCCCTCAGTTTTTCCTCTAAGGATGCAGCTCTGCGGGTCAACATGTTGAAGACAACCTCAGAGGCACCCTGGAATTAGATATGGAACAGCTAAGTATGTGAAAGAAAAGGAGTGAGGGACAGAATGAATAAGTAATAAAAGTGAAATCTAACTTTAAATTAAATTAATAGTTACAAAGAATAAATAGATAAGAAAGAAGTGATAACTTAATTATTTTTTAATTTGTGGGAAAATCTAAGTTAATATAATATTTAACTGAATAAATTGAATAAAAGAAAATTAAGATAACAAAATTCTTTTTGAGGGTACCTACTAGAACTAAAAACAAAAGTGGTTATTAATTTCCTCTAATGGTATATAACTGGGAAATAATGAAGAATGAGCTATCTCTAGTAACCAAGTTAATGAATTAAACAGGACCTAAAAGGTATTGTAAATTATTTTTAAGTTTTCTCCTGCATGGACACAATGACAGGGTAAATTAGGCCACAGCTCGCAGGGAAAGGAGAATATTTGATGAGTGGGCAACAGGACACCTACTATAATTATCATTTATTCTAACTACAAGTAAAACTAAAGTAAATAAATCAAAATACTCCCCCGTTAAGGTGATGACTTCAAATTCGTCCGTTGGATGACAGCTGATTTTTGTTTATTGAATTTCACTCTGATTTTGCATCGAAACAACTTGCAAACATATATCCTTATTATTTATAAATAGATTAACAATTTTTAGTACATTTAGGACTTATTAAACACTTAAAAATATTATTTTTACAATTTAAATATATCACGTAACTTTTTGACAACCGGCTGCCAGTGTTGCCAGTTCAGATGCTTCAATAACGGTATAGTAAATTCAACCTTTATTTCAAAGCACGAAGGCCGAATTTAGTAGACCGAATATGCCGCAAGTTTTTTCTTGTCGATGGTGTGCCACAATGCTTCATTACTTATAGAAAAAACTAAACGACACGGTCGTGTTAGTAATGTTCGAAGCACCGTAGCCTCGTAGAGTGCTACGGCGTAGCAGCAGCTACGCCGTAGCGCGTAGCAGTGGCTACGCCGTAGCGCGTAGCATTTTCCTTGTTTCTTTTACCTGCAAGGTTGCTTATTAAGTTTTGTATGACATACGATAGTGTTAGCTGCAAGAAATGAGTCTTGTCTGTCTTTTTTAAGTGAGGAAATAGCAAGATTGTTTTTTTTCCCGGAGTACTATATAAATTAGGTTATATATGTAGTAAAGTTTGAAATAATAAATCGTGAACCTATGTTAACGGTTGAAAAACAGAACAAATTGCATTATTTAGCTGAAAATGAATGATGAAAGCCATACAATAAAAATGTAGGAAAATTATTCATTGCTTCAGCATAAAAAATACGCCAATCAATGTGTGTTTACACGGGAAACATTCAATCAATTTCAATTTATACTCGCCTCAACGGCTTGACATTTACCATAAAACATTTCACCCATAACGGCACGATATATGGGCAAAAACACGCAACACCATTTGCACATATTGTTGCACAAATAACACTTCTGAATTTTTCAGTTGAAAAGCTGGAAATTTATACGAAATTTTCGGCGAACATTTTTCATCTGGTGCTATTTAAATTCAGATTTCGTGAACTGAAAAGGGGCCGTCAACCTTCAGTTGTATTTTTAGTTTCAATGTGGGGAAATTGGAATTTATTTTGAGGGCGAAAGACCGTTTCACCCGACGACTGTCAGCGGAAAAACATGAAATTGGTTTGTTAAAGATATTCTATTTTAACGTGTTTGAAATGGGTCAACTTTTGCAAGTGAAAGGTCTATTGAGTATCAATATGTTTTAGTTGAAACAATATTGGGTTTTGGTTGCACAATAATAAATAGAAAAAATCATGTTCTCCTTGATACTCAGAGTTGTACATACTTTTTTTTTTTTTTTTTTTTTTTTAACGTGGTAAAATCATCGAATGAGTCCTGTCATGTCCTTCGATAGCCTGTTATGTTCCGGGGTTACGGTAAGGGAATAATCCCGCGACCCCGGCAGGCTTTGGCCCTCTGAGAGGGGGGCCCTGTCATTATGCTGACGCTCTTTGAGGCGCGCGTGGGACACAACGCGCCGTCGACCTGGGCATGGTCCTTGGTCGGGCAGCGAGTTGCCCTTTACTCGCTGCCCGCATGCCCGCGCCTACGGTGGCCGGAGGTCACACGTCCGACGTCCGACGTCCGTCGCCGTGGGCGTCTACCACTGCGGGTGGGGCGGAGGGAGGACGCTGTCCTCTCTCGCTCGCGGCCCGCCTCCTCCTTCACGAGCATTACTGCCTCGCAGAAGGAGCAGACCGCTTCCCACTCCGTCTCGCCCCGCAGCATGGCCGCGACCAATGCTGGGCGCGAGAGGTCTCCGCCTATCGCAGCTGTGAGGACACGTCGGTGCTCCGCCCAAGCTGGGCAGTCTTGCACCGTATGCTCCACCGTATCCTCCGGGCGATCTTCGCAGTGGTGACACCCAGGCGTCTCCTCCTTTCGCATCAGACACAGGTACCTCCCGAAACTTCCGTGTCCGGTGAGGACCTGCGTCAAGCGGTAGGTCAGGACGCCATGACTTCTCTCCAGCCACTCCTCAAAGAGGGGTCTTACCGCCGAAATTGCGGCGTGCCCGGAGTTGTACATACTGGCTCGCATTTACAATATTTAATAGTAATAGTAATTTTTTTATAGTGAGTGAGACGTTATCCCTGCAGCACACGCGCTTATATAGATCAAGTCATAGTAAGGGTCAGTTTGAACAGACGCGATGAAGGAAAACATCGTGAGGAAACCGGCATGTCCTAGAACCAAAGAAGATGAGGGTGTGGATGTAATAATAATAATATAATATTCCACAACTATCACACAACGCCATCTAGTCCCAAGCTAAGCAGAGCTTGTGTTATGGGTACTAGACAACTGATAAACATGCTTATATGTATTTCTTAATACATACATATTATAGATAAATGTGGAGCTGTGCCGTACGTCTAACTGATATCCTGCCCTTCTAGGCCAAAAATATCAGGTAAAAAAACATAACCCTCCTGGCGCAGTCGGGTAAAAAAAGATCCGGCAACGCCTTAGCAAAGTTCTTGACTCACTTAATATAAATAGGTACTGTCTTGTCGGCAACACGAAGAATAATCTGCACAAAAAACTGGTCAAATGCGTGTCGGACCACGCACAATGGAGAGTTCCGCAGTTGAAAATGATTTATCCCAAACGCAAGAATTTGCTCTTACCAGCGGCTTCGCGGCGCTTGTTATAACTCGAAAATTATCCAACAAGAACATAAAATCAGGATAAAACTATCCTATGTGCTAATCCAGGTATGTAATAAGCTATCTGCGTAATTAATATCATGCAAATCCGTTGATAATGAACAAAATGAACTGGAAATATAAGATTGTTACGTTTTTTTCTGTGATATAGTTATAAATTACCAAATATTGACTTCTTGCTTTATTTCAACTGTAAGTTCTAGGTTCAGATCCAACATGTAATCGGGTAATTTTAGTTTTGATTACACCGCGAGCGTCTAAATACGCGGCACATTAGACATTAACGGCGGTATCTTTTGATGATTGACTTAGACGTATTTTTTTTTAAATGCTGTAAGGGTTTGAAGACTTGAGTATTTGATATTAATTTTAGTTTTATACCTCCACGCAAGAATGACAGACGGACTATTGATCCTAGAAGGGTTCGTTTTTTCTTTTGAGTAACCCTAAAGAATCTCATTTTTTATCACAGTTGTAAAAATTCTCTGAAGCAGAGAAGGGTTGCTAGTTTCATTATAAAACCACGAGAATCTCAGTGCCAGCGATCCCGAGTCATGGCAACTCATGCCATTCGCAAAGCGTTGGAGCGGCTGAATTCTTAACATGAAATCAAAGGAAGGAATCCGTAAAGGAATTTAAAGAATTTGTGAGACACCCGACGCTGGCAACTCCACCCCATCTTTGTTGTGGTAAATTGAAATATTAGCGACGAGATTTTTACTAAACTGTTTCTCACACATGAACAGAGTTCATTTACACACTTGTTTAAAAGCGTGTTGAGTTAAACTTAACCTTAGATAGTTTTAATATATGATTTTAGAGCGTCAGCTTGTTACATATTTTAAAATGAGTGTCTGTGCCATATCCTGTTTGAGTTCATTATATATTTATTCACAGAAACTTGTCAAAGGGCTTTGGCAGATAAATAAATAGAGTATATATTACGTTCGTCCGGCAAAGCGGGAGTATTAACTAAAACAACTTATTAGTATTCGTTGGGGAACTAGTTTGTAATGAGAATTTGATGAAAATGTTTGTACACATTAATTCTGCTCAGATGTACATTTACTGTGAAGTCGCGTTTCCATTAGACTTGTATGAAAGTATGACGTCAAATTGGTATACAGGGTTCTTGAAGCTATGAATACTAATATTATAAATCTGAAGAGTTTCTATGGTTGAACGCGTTAATATCCGGAACTACAAATTGGCATTGACGACGAAACACTTCGAGAAAAGGTAGGTAGTGCCCTTGCGCTTCGCTTGGCTCGTCTTGGCGGGGGCACTGCGGTGCCCCCAGAAAAGGAAATGGAATTGCGTTGGATAGCCCATTTACCGAGGAAGGCTATACGCTTTATAACATCACGTTACGACCAAACGGAGCTGAGTAGCGGATGAAACCGCAGGCGGCTGGTACTTGAAAATAAACGCAATCTACAGGGCAATCTACTTACTTGCAACATGTAACTTGTATGCAGGTTTTGTTCAAGTTGCAAACAATTTGTAACTTGTATACTTACTGGAAACAACTTTTCAACCATCATCATCTCATCTGCCTAGCCTTTTCCCAACTATATTGGGGTCGGCTTCCAGTCGAACCAGATGCAGCTGGATATCAGTATTTTAAATGGAGCGACTGCCCGTCGGACCTCCACAACCCTGTAACTGGGCAATAAGATACCCCTTGACAAGACTGCTTGTCAGACTTTATGAGCTTTTGACTAATAGCAACCACTGTCAAGGATCAACAAATGACAGCCGGGGCCAACGGCTTTAAGTGCTTTCTGAGGCACGGAGAAAAGTCGCTATGACAGATGGTCCACCCATCCATAGACCAACCTCGGCAAACGCGGCTTAACCCGGAAGATCGGCCTGGCTGTAATTATTTAGCCAAGAGCTTTAATACTTTCAATATGATAATTATTATTACTGTTTTCTTTCCACCTTGTTTTTAATTACGTTGATAAATATTTATTCGAGATAAAAATTAGTGTTAAATTAATTGGTTTCTTAAAGCACTGTGTCTGACAAAGATATAAAATTTTCGTGGAAATTGTCGTAAATGGAATATAATTTTCATCCTCAAACATGGTGTGAGCGTCTTAATAAACGTTAGAGTAATTATTGAAATTGTGTACACTAAGGTAAGAGAGTAGATTTTGAGATATAACAAACTGAAAGTCTGAAGCCCTAGCATGACTTTTCACGTTAGTGTGACGTAAAGCAAATCGACGTTAATTTATTATTCATTTGAGTATCGTTCGTGGTAGCGCTCCGCTCACGTCGAAGAGTAAGAGCATTCTGGGCGGTGCGTCGCTGTCCATAGTCGGCGGCTGCCTCCGTCTGCAATATCAGGTACCGTGTAAATCCAGCTTTTTGCAGTTTCAGCAAAAGCATGTGTACAATGGCACCGTGGAAACGGAATTTGTCGACGGAAGCAAAGACATAAAAACCGAACGTAGAAAAATTCATATCGCTTTAAGTCTGGTAATGTTTAAAACAGAAAATAAATGTTTCCATTCTTCAATGGTGTATTGATTGTACCATACTCGAGCAAAAATCTGCCAAATTGTATATAAAACGATGAAGTACTAGTGTTATCGTCTAAGAGACGAGCCACACTGCGTAGGTATCTATCAAACACAATCACATATAAGGTAAATAATAGAGCGTTGTTTCAATCGCAAACATTCCTAGACTTGATTGCAGACTTGTAGGCGTTCTAGAATCTAGATACTGTAATTTAACGCTTTGAGTGGTAGTTAGGAATCTAGACTGTAAATCATAAGTTACTGGTCTCTTGGGCTTGTGTATATGAATAACACATTATAACGGAAAGGTTACGCTATACTTAATTTACTTTATTACATTGTGTACCAGAGCGTACATCTACGGAAAATGGGTACTTACAAAGATAATTTTGTGTACCATAAATTAATTATTTCATTAAGAACATTGAAAAGTTTTCAAAGATTATTTTTGCGTTGATTTAAGTGTTATTTCAAACAACTACAATATAATTATGTGATCTTGAATACGAAAAAATATCGATTTTTTTTTCCGTTTGCGACTACTATTATAAAAAAAAATATATAACCTAAGTACTAGAACTCGCTCTTGACTTCATTAGCGAGAATTTTGTATTTTCCCCTGTGATTTTCAATGACTAACTAACAAACTTTCATTCCCTTTTTAACCCCATAGGGATGAATTTCTTAAAATACTTTCTTACAGCACGCGTCTACTTTGTGCAAAATTTCATTCTTCTAGACACAGCGGTTACCGGTTTGCGTTGATATTGATCAGTCGGCCAGTCAGTTTCGTTTGTGGACTAACAAATTACCGTGACCCCGCAACGTAAGGGCTATTGAAGGAAACCGTGGATTTTAGTCAGTACGAGTCTGACAGCCCCTCTCCCCTGGGTGGGATGAATCATTTGATCACGCTAAAAAAAATGTATACAGAAGAAAATGTTACTTGAAAAGTGAAAACTAATGTGTGACACATCCAATTTATAAATTACGGTAGACTTTCAGATCCATGACATTTTTGGTGTTCCCCTTAGCATTTAATTTTACCCTATATAAATAAGTCCAAACACACTTTACACGCACAAGCTTTCAACCCATGAAATAACATGACAACGTTCAACAGGGCAGACATGACAAATTGTTCGACGTTCTTCTGCAACAGCCCTTATAACACGTATGAGTGGAAAACATCTCGTGTCATGTCAGTTTCTTCCAATACATTAGATAGCACGGCTTCAAATCTTGGAGCTGTTTCTACTCAAACGCATCTCCATTTATCACAGTCCCCACTTTTGCTAAGTGCAAAAATTTCTTCATTTTGTTGGTAGCGATGTAATGCGATAAAGATTAGGTTGGTGTTATAAATGGGGGTTTGGTGCCTCAAGATTCTCGAGGTCTCGTCGAGAGCTCGTGGTTAAATAATAAAGGCCGCACAGACCGATCTGCCAGGTTAAGCCGCGCTTACCGAGGTTGGTCTGTGGATGAGTGACCATCTGTCATAGCGAGTTTCCTCCGTGCCTCAGAAAGCACGTAAAGCCGTTGGTCCCGGCTGTCATTTGTAGATCTTTGACAGTCGTTACTGTTAGTCAGAAGCTCACAAGTCTGACAACTAGTCTTACCATGGGGTATCGTAATGCCTAGTTATTGGGTTGTGGACGTCTGATATGAAGTCGTTCCATGTTGGGAAAGGGCTTGGCAGATGATGGTGCCTTAAGATTCCATAAGCACATAAAAAAATATCACCCACTGAATGGTAGTTAACACTCAAAAAATTCGCCATAAAATCCAGTGTTTAACATAATTAATTCATGTATTATACCAGCCGACCGCAGTTTGCAGGATTCACCGCAATGTGGTAGTGACATCGCGGTAAGTGAACCTGACAACGTCGCCCACGCTGTTCACATTGTGGCGATAATTGAATCACTTTTAATACTGATGAAATTTTCATAATATTTTTCCAGACGCGGTGACATTTAAAGCCCTTTGCACGGCCTCAGGCAATGCGATTAGGGCGAAGCTTACCTCGCGATCGTCATTTGTTTTGTTCTCGTTTAGTTTAGTTTATTTAACGCAAGCTTTATCGCGGTGATAAGTTAAATGCGCTGAACAACTCCTTTTGTTTGATTAATCCGCAGTGGCTGTCGTATTACGCATGTTCCATTTTATGCCTCTTGCAGAATTAACATTGCCGGGAAAACTATTTATACTAATATTATAAAGCTGAATTTTTTTTAATTAAAAAAATCTTTTTATAGGAGCCAAGCAGAGGGTGAAGCCGCGAGGAACAGTTAGTAATAAATATAATAAAAGAAGGACACGTTACAATAAGTCAGTACGATACGACTTGCGAGTGTTACGAGTATTAATGTATGTAACGGGGAATCGTTATCAGAGGGGTCGGGATATCGGAAATAACATTCAGAAAATCTTCGTTAACACTTTTAATTACTTGCTAACACACACTGAATACAAAATAGTCAAGGATGTCCGAGATATCGCTCGATTAAAAACTTAGGAACGCGAGAAGTTTAACATGGCGGAGCAACCAATATGTCTACCCAGCTTGCCGGACCGATTCAAAGTGTTCACTTCACTAAACTGTCCGCCCAAGTGGCCTACCCCACACAGGTTAGCCAACATCTGTCAACGTCACTACCTGTCAACTTCGAATAGCTGATTAAACTTCCGAATCGACATTTGACTCGACTATTCGCTCGGTGTTGCCATTTGCTCCCCATGCTAACCATCTCCAAATTATCACTAATTTGACGCTCCTAAACAATCTGTCAATTCTAACTTAATAGTTACTCCAATGAGAGATAGATGGCGTTATTCTAAATTCACAATAATCAATAGAGATTCTAAAATGCGTATCGGTTTTGATTCCAGGCCGACGATAATAGATGGCGTTATTCTAAATTAACAATAATGAATAGAGATACCAATTTGTTTTTCTGTTTTGATTCCGCAGCATGATAATAGATGGCGTTATTCTAAATTATTGTGCTTCTGTGCTCATTCTGCGACACGGCCATTCTGACAATTCACACGTCCTCGTGTGAGACATCACATCCTCGTGTGAGGAATCTGGAATGAGAAAAGATCTCGAACAGTAATCATTCTAACCGTTCGGCCATTCCTGACCCAAATGGAAAAGGTATTCTCATCAAAATAATTACAGGGTCTAATAAAAATCACAAAAAAAAACTTTTTATCTCAAAGCTGACATGTCGAACAACACCCATACTCATTCAATGAAGGGAACTCATTAAAATATTGCAGTGCTCATACTCTGACCTCCATCCGGTCTTCAAAACGTAACCTGCACCCGGTTACAAACACAACACCATCAAGATAATCGTTTCGAGCCTTTATCAAAATAATTCTTTAAGGTTTGTTCAACATGCTACCTTATTTTTCCTATAACGTTACAGATTATAAGAAAACTTACTATGCTAGATACTCTAAATGTTAAGTTGACTACTGCCAAACCAAAACAAAACCAACTAAGATGAAAGAATAAGGCACATAATAGAAATCGGCACAAAATTAAGAAATCATTATGACTCTACCAAACATATCCACGGCACTTAACCAGCACCATGCATCACTACTTACCCAGTCACTGAAGTACTTAACCAGTACTTAACATTGTGGCGCTTAACCAGCGTTACAAATCCTATCACCTAATCAGTGATAATAACAACGCTTACCCATTGATATTAACCCTCTAACGCTTAACCAGCGAAAGCACACATAACACCCTTAACCAGCGATTCAACGGCTAACGCTTAACCAGCGAAAGTCTACATCATTACACGCTTAACCAGTAATTTAACAGCTAACGCTTAACCAGCGAAAGCCCACGTAATCCGCTTAACCAGCGATTACACTACTAACGCTTAACCATCGATAGCCAACACAAATCGCTTAACCAGCGATTCAACAACTAACGCTTAACCAGCGAAAGCCCACGTAATCCGCTTAACCAGCGATTACACTACTAACGCTTAACCAGCGATAGCCAACACAACTCGCTTAACCAGCGATTCAACAACTAACGCTTAACTAGCGATAGCCCACGTAATCCGCTTAACCAGCGATTACACTACTAACGCTTAACCAGCGATAGCCAACACACGTCGCTTAACCAGCGATTCAACAGCTAACGCTTAACCAGCGAAAGCCAACACAACTCGCTTAACCAGCGATTCAACAGCTAACGCTTAACCAGCGAAAGCCAACGTAATCCGCTTAACCAGCGATTACACCACTAACGCTTAACCAGCGATAGTCAACACAACTCGCTTAACCAGCGATTCAACAGCTAACGCTTAACCAGCGAAAGCCAAAGTAATCCGCTTAACCAGCGATTACACTACTAACGCTTAACCAGCGATAGTCAACTCGCTTAACCAGCGATACAACAGCCAACGCTTAACCAGCGAAAGCCCATGTAATCCGCTTAACCAGCGATTACACCACTAACGCTTAACCAGCGATAGTCAACACAACTCGCTTAACCAGCGATAAAACAGCCAACGCTTAACCAGCGAAAGCCCATGTTATCCGCTTAACCAGCGATTACACCACTAACGCTTAACCAGCGATAGTCAACACAACTCGCTTAACCAGCGATTCAACAGCTAACGCTTAACCAGCGAAAGCCAAAGTAATCCGCTTAACCAGCGATTACACTACTAACGCTTAACCAGCGATAGTCAACACAACTCGCTTAACCAGCGATTCAACAGCTGACGCTTAACCAGCGAAAGCCCATGTAATCCGCTTAACCAGCGATTACACCACTAACGCTTAACCAGCGATAGTCAACTCAACTCGCTTAACCAGCGATTCAACAGCTAACGCTTAACCAGCGAAAGCCCATGTAATCCGCTTAACCAGCGATTACACCACTAACGCTTAACCAGCGATAGTCAACACAACTCGCTTAACCAGCGATTCAACAGCTAACGCTTAACCAGCGAAAGCCAACGTAATCCGCTTAACCAGCGATTACACCACTAACGCTTAACCAGCGATAGTCAACACAGCTAACGCTTAACCAGCGAAAGCCAACGTAATCCGCTTAACCAGCGATTACGCCACTACCGCTTAACCAGCGATAACATCACTACCGCTTAACCAGCAATAGCCAAGTAAAGTTTAAGTTCAAACACTAAACATAACAAAATCCTAGAGCAACCAAGTACCTTTGCAATTTGTACCATTACAATGCAAGAAACTAATCATCAAAAAGCAGGAATCAAATTCGTGGCCTTTGGCTAACACTAGCCCCACCAACAAACCTCTGTTTGTTTCACACCGTTCATCATGAACGCACAATACACGACCTCCACCACTGCCACCCGCACACCGCGCATCTATGGACACCACCGGGATGTCAATAAGATACGGACTACGGCTACGAAACAGCTACTGGTACGGTCTGACCAGCCGACCTAAGATTCCACACTTATCATCCAACTCAAAGCCTTTACTTCAAATGGTACTTGACCCTCAGGCATTCTCCACAATCCATCAAGTGCCCGCTACAATCAGGCAACACATGAAAACAAATCTCAATACTAATGTCACAGATCTCCATCAAAGTCAAAATCTATAGGCTACAGACTAATAAAGAACACAAGGCACCAGTCTTAACAAAATGAAAATTGCTCACCGGATAGGTTCCCAGTCGACGCGCTCAGGAGGCACAGGTCAACCCTCTCCTCATTAACAGGCTTCGACGCCCCGGAGTCGGCGCCGCTCCTCTCACCACGCCGTGGCAGTGGAAGCAGGTGATCCTGGATGCATGAGACTTCGCAGTTGTCCCCGTCTCGTTGCCATTGCTTGCAATAAAAATCGCTTGAAATCAGTCCACGTTATCCCAGGAAACGACACGGTAGGCAGCCAGGTAGAAGCTCCTCCCTTCATGGCGCGGCTTATAGCGACCATAAGCGGAGCGCCATGTTGATCTTGGTCCGAAAGCACATCACTGTAGTCGTCACCCAAGCACGTACATCCACATCTTGTTTCTCAGGATCGAAATGCGGTAAACGAAAGCCATGTGGTGACGTAGTAGGTGTTTTCACGGCTTGAATCAGTGTCAGAAAATTGCGGTTCCAACAAACACATCCATTTTTCATCACTATAGTCTTTATTTCCAACACGTGGGTCGTCGTGGTCCAATCCCACTTCTGATAACGGGGAATCGTTATCAGAGGGGTCGGGATATCGGAAATAACATTCAGAAAATCTTCGTTAACACTTTTAATTACTTGCTAACACACACTGAATACAAAATAGTCAAGGATGTCCGAGATATCGCTCGATTAAAAACTTAGGAACGCGAGAAGTTTAACATGGCGGAGCAACCAATATGTCTACCCAGCTTGCCGGACCGATTCAAAGTGTTCACTTCACTAAACTGTCCGCCCAAGTGGCCTACCCCACACAGGTTAGCCAACATCTGTCAACGTCACTACCTGTCAACTTCGAATAGCTGATTAAACTTCCGAATCGACATTTGACTCGACTATTCGCTCGGTGTTGCCATTTGCTCCCCATGCTAACCATCTCCAAATTATCACTAATTTGACGCTCCTAAACAATCTGTCAATTCTAACTTAATAGTTACTCCAATGAGAGATAGATGGCGTTATTCTAAATTCACAATAATCAATAGAGATTCTAAAATGCGTATCGGTTTTGATTCCAGGCCGACGATAATAGATGGCGTTATTCTAAATTAACAATAATGAATAGAGATACCAATTTGTTTTTCTGTTTTGATTCCGCAGCATGATAATAGATGGCGTTATTCTAAATTATTGTGCTTCTGTGCTCATTCTGCGACATATGAATATGAATTATCCCTTGGTCAGGGCTGGCGCACTGCAAGCACTGCAAGCACACACGGGCGCACCGTGGACGGGTTTCACAGGCGGCTGCCGCCTGCTGCCCGTTTCGCATGCGCTCCGTACATATTTTACTTTATTCTCTCGAAAAGATTTAACTTTTTTTTGGTTTTGGTTATTTATAAACACTATTTCCTACTAATATTATAAATGCGAATGTTTGTGAGGATGTAATGTGTGTATGTGGGTATGTTTGTTACTCTTTCACGCAAAAACCATTGAACGGATTTCGCTAAAATTTGGTACACAGATAGTTTATAACCTGGATTAACACATAGGATAGTTTTTATCCCGATTTTATGTTCTCGTGGGATAATTTTAGAGTTGTAGCGGGTGAAGCCGCTGGCAACAGCTAGTAAGTATACTGATAAAACGCGACTTACACCGGGCAGGCATGGTTGTCACTTTTCAATGTAAATCGCGTGTTTTTAAAGCTTTTGTTAGGTACCTCTGCAGTCGCTGTTGCAACAGTGCGAAGTGTGGCCAGGCAGACAGGTAATAATGATGTTTTAATATGCCATGCGTTTATGAAAATTAACAAAGTGATTAATAACTCTGTGTAAAACACGTTGATGAAAAGTGGTTTTTCAACTAGTATGATAAAAAATGTGTATGCTTTGCATACCCACAAAGTTATGGACACAACGTGAATGATTGATAATATTCATGATTACGAGTTTTACAAAAAACCCCGAAATGTTATTGAGACTTATTAGGGTAAACGGAGATTATTTGGGAGACAGGCAACTCAGTGATAGTCTTAAAAGTCTCTCAAAACGTTACCTATGCATGCGGCCTGAGTTGCCTGTACCAAATAATCTCCTTTTACCTTATTGTATGTCAAGTTTAGTTTTGAACAAAGAAGAGATATCATTTTAATTCAGGCTTTTTCTGGATTGCTTGCCGGGGTCGAGGTGCCTGCCGGGGTCGCAGGACTGTCTTATCAGACAACCGTGACCCTAGAACGTAAGGGGGGGTTGGACTCATTTGTTGATTTTATCACATAAAAAGAGCCTTTTCTGGGTAAGCCCATTCCATCAAAGAATTTGTTTCTAACACCTCTGATGACGACTAGGGTCAAAAGCAAGTCCACCTCAAATAAAAAAAACAATTGCTAGTGAACATAAGAATTTTTCCATAACACACAATACATAATTTAAACAAGTCCCATAACGGAAGCAAATTTCTTAAACGCATACAGGATTACAACCTCCTACATCACGATATAATGGGGTCTTGAGGTCTTACCTGGCGGGTGCGAATAAACACAATAAATTAATTTACAGGGGTTTATTAGAGGAGATTCCATTAGAACAGGGGTACCTAAAGGTGAATCGTACTCGCATCCTATAGCTGACATGTAATGTAGTGTAGGGAAATGCAGATAAGACATAACTATGTTGGGAGATAAGCAGTAGTTTTGATTAGGAGTTATGAAGTTATATAATGATGAGGATGTCACGATTCTTGTCCTATACAGGGTGACTTTTTTACCACCGTCCAAAATTTTTCTAGGCGTTGGGTATCAATCACTAACCCCATTTTTGAAAAAAAATCGATACTTCAAATTGTCATATTAAATCATTTTCTCATCCGCTCTGTGTGGCCACTAAGCTAAATGTTAATAATATACACTTGCCGACGCATGAAACGGGCAGAGCGCACCCCGCTTACCCCCCACCCCGCCCCGCTACACCTGAGCGACACATCACAGCG
Source organism: Agrotis clavis (assembly GCA_954870645.1). Lineage (NCBI taxonomy): Eukaryota > Metazoa > Arthropoda > Insecta > Lepidoptera > Noctuidae > Agrotis > Agrotis clavis. The sequence goes on from OX940925.1 coordinate 10,945,989, forward strand.
CGGTGTCCAGATTCATCAACTTTTTATAGATAACATTGAGACGTGATATCTCGATATTTTTGTATTGAGTGATACAAAAAGAAAAAACACGTATTCAATGATTTTCGCCAAAGATTAATATACTAAAATTTGGATGGTGACTAAAAAATCACTCTGTATATACAGGGTATCAAGGACATTGACGTACAACGGATTTCAGTACATTATTCCGAGTGATCTAACCATATACATTTTTCTTATCGTTCGTGTTTCCCATCATGGGATTCCCCAAGTGCTTTCGATCTATTCCCATCCAATACCAAGAGCTTATACCATTTGTTATTAGTATATTTCCGAATTTGTTTTGTATTCCCAACGAGTACCACATTTTAAAACCAATACCAAAACAAGTTTGAAGAAATTAGGTACAGTCAGGTTCAGTAAAATTAAAATGCTTTGAGTGATTTTAATTAAGGTGTAAAATGACCTACAGTTTCAAAGAACGCCGACGATATCTTAAAAAACCCGCTATACCATTTATGTCCAAACCTACCATCTTGCATGTCGGTCTTTTAGTCCAGTCAACGAGGAATTTTTTGTATGAAGACTTTCGAAAAATTCCTCCGGCGCTGAAATTTGGCATATGATGAGAGTAGGTGATACAGATTATAGATGCACAATAATGCAATTTTTTTTTAGCCGAGCAGTTCCGTTTTTTTTACCAAAACATGAAAATTGCTTATAACTCTCTGCGGAAAATTCCTCAGCCTCAAATTCTTTTTGTATTTGTTTAAATGTATTAGTTACGTAGAATAGGGAAGTATATTAAAAAAAAAAAAAAAACAAAAAACCCGACTGCGTAAAAAAACTAAAAAGAAAGAAACAAGCCCAGTAGTTTAGAATTCACTCATTCACACTCACAGTCGGGGCCCATTCAAATTATACCAATCAAATCTTCCCAAGGGGCCCCGACTGTGAGTGTGAATGAGTGAATTCTAAACTACTGGGCTTGTTTCTTTCTTTTTAGTTTTTTTACGCAGTCGGGTTTTTTTTTTTAAACCATTTTTAAAATCCTTTAATTTGATACCCCACTTGATAGAATGTGAGAGATTTTAAAAAAATATTTTTAGTTCGGAACCCTTTGCACGCGAGTTCGACTCGCACTTGGCCAGTTTTATGTACCCTCTCACGTTTAAGACGAATCTAACGACACCTCTCAAGTTAAAATCCATCAAGCCGTTTAGGCTGCAGAGCAACACACAGAAACATACACACATACATACATACACTCGAAAAACATAACCCTCCTGGCGCAGTCGGGTAAAAATCCAACAAATTTTCGATTTCGGTGTCACTCCAAATTAACTTTTTACATAACGCGCTCTAACTTCTAGTGAAAAATTGCTCTGCCGATTTTTATTTTTTTATGTGATTTCTTATCCTTAAATACATAGGTTTGTTACGTAATCCAAAACTTTTTCCTTTTTAAACAACATTATTTGATGTCAAATCAATCAAATAAGACGTTTGAAAATGAAAAAGGTAACAAACCTATGTATTTAAGGATAAGATAACACAAAAAAAAAAAAAATCGGCAGAGAAATTCACTAGAAGTTAGAGCGCGTTATGTAAAAAGTTAATTTGGAGTGACACTGAAATCGAAAATTTGTTGGATTTTTATACTTCCCTGTGCTAACTAATACATTTAAACAAATACAAAAAGAATTTGAGGCTGAGGAATTTTTCACAGAGAGTTTTAAGTAATTTTCATATATTTGTCATCTCGAAAAAAAAAAGTTGGATTATTGTGCATCTACAATCTGTATCACCTTCTTTCATCATAAGCCAAATTTCAGTGGCGGAGGAATTTTTCGGACCACATATGCCTCGTTAACTGGACTATTTCCGCTCCACCCAGGGCTGGAGGACTCATTTGATTTATTTTCCAACCTACCTAAAAAATACCTAGTGACAACTTTGCAATTAACATTTTATTCAATATTAATTTTTCGGTTTGCTTGTAAACGACTACAATAATTTTCACGTTATTGACTACGAGTATCTTCGCAAATGAAACAAAACGGGGTGTTTCAGTTCATGCCTTATTTGTGTTAGCTCTTTGATCGTTCGAATAAAAAAATGCGGGAAGAAAAAAGGAGACTACGTTTCAGTACGACTTCAGAAGCGAAAGAAAATGATCAAAGGAATATCCAGCAATATTATGGAATCTGAATAAAATAATCCGAGGTATTACACGTGTAGCAATGGTCTGTGGTAAGACGGAATTCTTTATGAACCAAATACTTATATAACGCTCCATTTTCATTAAAAAGATTTTACTTTTTCATATAATTTGAATCTTCTACTCACTGATTCCATATAATATTCTTAATATTTCTAAGAAACGGTAATAGATATTACATAGAAATGTAATTGTTATATCAAGAGTAAATCCAGTTTTCCGCCTGCACAAACGTGTGGGTAGAAGGCCATTCGTATTCAGAGAAATCTTATATAATACTGCCAAATGTCAGCTATAAGGAAATAGAGTCTATTGAGTCTATAGAACTTCTGAGAATTTACTGGAAATACCAGTGGATGCTTTCAGAACCATTGCTGTGCATATAAAGACGGTTGTGGGACTACAGGTGTACATAAGTATTGTGACCAAATGGAAAGGACACACTTTTGCCGTATTATGAGATAAGGAGATAGGTACGTTGAGGAATGAAAAGGGAAAATTGTTTTTCATTTTTTTGGAGTTTTAATTCCTTTACTTTAGTATTAAAGCACACGTATACGAAGCGCTGGAATAGGATATTTAAGTAGAGTGACGAGCTAAAGCTTTTCCGCAGCGACACCAGTCTGAACATAGGCAAGCAACGCCGCGCTTTAGAAAGAAAGACAAAAGTCTAGAATTCCTCGGCATGCGGACGGCGAGTGATGGGTGACTCACTGTCTGATCATCGACCAAGTCCGGGTCGAAGACGGCGCGTCGTGTTTCACGCACGCTTCAAATAGCTGTGAGCATTCTGACGTGGTCCCCATAGAGGGGACTTTGGAACGTGTACCCTGGCTATAGAAGGCACACCATGGATTTAAGTCTGTACGAGTCTGATAGTCCCTTCCACTCCACAAAAGGCGGGAAGGACTCTTTGTCGATTGTACTTAAAAAAAAAACAGGCTTGTATTCCAGTTGCACTGATGTCGGACGCGTATTTTAGTGACAAAAAGCAACGTACGAGTAATCCCGCCGCCGACGTCAGCGTCGCTTTATGATGCTATATAGAATAGGAATTTTGTTGGATAGTTAAGTATCCGTAACTCCGATACAATTTTGGTTAACCACATACCAAAACTATAGGCCAAACTATTGCCTCATTGCCCAGTTTGCGGATAGAATACCAAATCCGGGAATGGACAGAACTATCCAACGGAGTGGTTTTGACAGCCATTCCATTCATCCAGTTTGTTGCAGTGACTCACGAATCTAAGCTAGCCGTACCTAAAGCCAGTTGCAGACCGAAAACTAAGCTATGCCAAGCAAGCTAAGCTAAGCTAGAAATAAATAGTGTGCACACCAACAGCTAAGTCAAAGCTCAGTCAGACACTGGACAGCACTGGCGAAGGATGTGCAAAGGGTGTGCGGGGTAGCAGGAGGGGCTTAGCTTAGCTCGTGTAGCTGCGCATCGGCATACACAACTAACTTAGGTTCGCATATTTTAGTTAGCTCACATAGCTTAGTTCGCATAGTTTGCAGTCTGCACACAAGTATGGAAAACTGCGTCAGCTATGCGAGCTAAGCTAAACTAACTTAGCTTAGCTCTTGGTCTGCAACCCGCATAATACCGACTGTCGGGGCTACGGCACTCCGGAACTATTCCACAGGTCATTGACCGATGGACGGTATCAGGAATTCAGGATTCCAGTATCGTTGAAGATTTTAATTTAAATATTTCGCTGGAAAGTATGTCGGATCGTTGGAGAACTTGAGTTCGGAAAACTTTTGATTGCTTTTGACTTTTAGTATATTTTTTAACGATTGAGAACGTGATACTGTTACGGTATTATTTTACTTACATTATTTGTTTGGGCTTGTGTAATCTGTTAAGTGACCTACCTACCTGCCCATGTTCACTTTGTTGGGAGTAAAATATTGTGACCGTAGAAGTCTCAGATCAAAGTAATAGGCAGATAGAACGCTCAGAACACGCGAGTGTCACCACCAAAGCAAATACAAAATCAAATCGAATTACATTCCATATTGTTTTCTTTGTTTTTGAGAAAAACTTTTACAATGTTTAAAGACACGAGACGGCATATTTTGGCGAACAACAACAACGACGCGTAGCTTGGTACTACTGTCGCGAGTTTGTATTCGATTATGATTTTGTATTTGCTTTGGTGGTGGCACTTGCGTGTTCTGAGCGTTCTATCTGCCTATTTGTTTGAACAAAGATAGAGGTGTAATAATCACTTAATGATCTATTCATACCTAAAATGTATACAAAACAGCATTAAAATCGGCCAAGCTTATTCGGAGTAACAACGACCACAGACACACGAGATTTATTTTTATCGGATTATTCGATTGTCTCATTTGGTCTAGTGTTCACAACATGGACGGCTGAGCAAGAAGACCTGAGTTCAATTGAAAGGCCTAGCATATTGTCTTTGGGTTTTTCCATCAGGATTTGCACGCCATAAATGCAGTAGCCTGCATTTATGGCCGGTTGATGGCAATAGGCTCGCCCGTATTTCGTTTACCCGTTTTTCTCTTTGGCACTCTAATAATAAGAATGTAATATTAAGAATCTCTTTTAACGAAAAGTTGAAAATTGTAACATTTTAACTGTAATTTAGTTAAATAGTAATCTAACAATTGGCCTTAAATCACCATCTGCCTGTCTTTTCCCAACAATGTTGGGTGTCGGCTTCCAGTCTACTTAATTAATTAAAGTTAGCCTCTTATATCCATCACTCTCCCGAAGTAAACACTTAATTCCGCATTCCAAATCCCGCGAGCATCCCCACTAAATCCTATTTAGAAATTCTCGGATCTTTACTATTCAGCATCCTAACACAAACAAGTGGAAATCCGATTTCCGTTCCCAGAATTCCCGCTTTCCCTATAAACAAGCATTCCTGCTAATAAAACTATAGAGTCGACACGTGTTATCTACGTGCTGTTAGGAACACGAAATGTCTTAAAATTTTATACCGATGCCATAGAATAGAATAGGTACAGAAGCGCCATCACACAACTTGTGAGTAAGCATTCATAGATACTCTTCTGCGTAAAGTCAGTGCAAGTGCGGCATACTATGCCGGTTCTATGGTTCCGCCCATAGGTCATTAATCGAAAATTTCATCATCAGCTAACAGCAATTTAATTATCTATAATGATTAACCGATAAACAAGCTACCATAAAATATAAATAATTATGTCACCCATTTTACATAATTCTCACTTATTTTTCTACCTCCGAAGTCAACACATCGTAATGTTGCGCGTTGCGCGCGCTTTGTCAGTAACTCTTTAGCAGTACTGTTTGTGTAACTTTAAATTCTTAGAAATGCATTGTTTTTGAGTGGTGTTTTTGACATGAATTTCAAAGATCAAGGTGTGTTATTACTAATTAGTTATATTTTTAAGATTTGTTGTACCTATTATGACGTATTTTTAGGTGCTACGCCACACAGTATTTCTACCAAATATGTACCTTATATTTGACTTCACATAGACCTACAAAATAAGTCAATCATAATCAACTATTCTCACATATCTTATATTAAAGATTGAACTGTCTATTTTGAAAATATAAAAGGTTTGTCTGCATCCTGTTGCATCTTTAGTTGCTATATAGCCTCTACGAACGCGTAGGCTCTTTCGTAGCACGGTTTACGAAGCAAACGTAAATTATTTATATTTTGATTTTCAGGTAATTTGATTAAATTTTCTTTCTCAAGGATGCCGTTCCTAAAGATTTGGTCAGCCCTATCTGGAACTGTTCCTCAGAAATATCAAAACGTGTCGGAAACTATTCTAGCTTCACTGGATGAAGTCGAAAGTGTAGACATAAGGAACTTAGTTAGTATGATACTCAATTTATGTAAAAGTCTTGATAGATTTTGGAAAAGTGTCTCTAGAGAAGTAAATCATAATTTTTGCATAAGTACTCAGATTGGTTAAATGAAATTGAATGTGTCGAATTAGTAGTAAGGGGTAATGCGAAGTACATTCAAGAAAACGCGAACCAGCCCGTGCCATCTTGCGAACGCGAACGTCCCAGGAAAGATTTTTCAAAGTCAAAGTCAAAGTCAAAGTCAAATCATTTATTCCAATTAGGCCATCAAAGAGGCACTTTTGAACGTCGATATTTAAAGGGAATAGGAAGGGAAGGGATTGATTCTACACCCATTCGCTAAGGTAGATTATATGGAGAAGAATGGGCAAAAACTCCATACTTACTCTTTTTAAAAAAATGTTTTACAATATTTTTTAACAGCGTTTGAAATAATTAATGTCAAAGCAATGTACCTTGAAAATCTAGACTAAAATTAAAAAAAATAATAAGAAATAAAGAAAGCAAAAAGGTACATGGCGTTCACATTTTAACAAAATATTGAAATTACACAATTTACAAATATAATTTAAGTGTGTGAGCATTCAAATTTCAACCAGCTTGACTTTGTTTAAGCCCTACATTGTACTATGGAGCAGGACCAGCATGTTTCCAAACATTTTTATCTTGAATATAATCTTCTAATTTATAATATGCTTGTTTACTAAGGGTGTTTTTTATGTAACTTTTAAATTTTTTTTCATTTAGATTTAAGATTTCACTCGGTATTTTATTGTAACATTTAACACAGAACCCCATAAAAGATTTTTGTACTTTAGACAATCTAAAATATGGTTGATCAATTTTATCTTTATTTCTCGTATTAAAATTATGTCTGTCGCTTATTTGATTAAAAAGATGAAGATTTTTCCTAACATGCATTAAATTTTCATAAATAAATTGACAAGGCACTGTCATTACATTAATTTTTTTGAATAATTCCCTAAGAGATTCGCGACGACGTAGATTGTAAATTGCTCTGACAGCTCTTTTTTGCAAAATAAAATTTGATTCAATGTCAGCTGCCCGGCCCCACAATAGGATGCCATATGACATAATGCTGTGAAAGTAGCTGAAGTAAACCAAACGCGCAGTTTCGACGTCGGTCAACTGCCTTATCTTTCTAACAGCATAAGCGGCCGAGCTTAGTCGCCCTGCTAGAGATGCTATATGGGGGCCCCATTGTAATTTATCGTCTAACGTAATTCCTAGAAAAACTGTCTGATTAATAAATTCCATTTTTTTTCCGTTCAATAAAATTTCACATGCGCTTCTTCTAACATTTGGTAAAGTGAATCTAATGCATTTTGTTTTCTTTTCATTAAGAACTAAATTATTAACAGTAAACCAATTTTGAACCTTAAGAATACAGTCATTAACAGTGTCTAGATTTTGTGCACGTCTGTCAATTTTAAAAATTAAAGATGTATCATCAGCAAATAACACCATCTGTGGTTGATTTTTTAGTAAATGAGGTAAATCATTAATATAGACTAAGGAGAGGAATGGACCCAAAATAGAACCTTGAGGCACTCCCATAGTCATTTCAGCCCCCAATGAGTTTGTACCGTTTATCTGAACTTTAACCTGTCTATCTTTTAAGTATGAATTTAGTAAATCAAGGGCTTTATTTTTAATACCATAATGTTCTAACTTCAGCAAAAGCGTTTTGTGGTTAACGCAATCGAATGCTTTTGAGAGGTCGCAAAAGATTCCTATGGCATCCTGTGCTTCCTCCCAGGAGTTAAAAATGTTCTTCAATAGGGTAACACCGGCGTCAGTTGTACAACGACCTTTGGTGAAACCGAACTGTTGATCATGAAAGATGGAGTTTCTATTGAAGTGACATAGCAGTTGTGCAAGCATTAACTTTTCAAACACTTTACTGAAGACTGGCAAAATTGACACAGGCCTATAATTGTTCGGTTCTTTACAATCACCCGACTTGAAAAGTGGAGCTACCTTACTATGCTTCATGAGATCCGGAAACACTCCTTGGTCTATACTGCTATTAAATATAAAAGCTAAATAAGGTGCCACGGTTTCTATTATAGATTTACAGGCCTTTACAGACATTCCCCAGAGATCTTCTGTTGACTTAATTTTAAGATCCTTGAATGCTTTAATCACAGCTTGGGGGTTCGTGTGCTGAAACCTAAACTCCTTCGGGCAGGCCTTTACATTATTTCTAAGTAAGGCAGCAGAGAGTGCGGGTGACGAATTTAAAGACGCAGTCGTCTTAAGAGGTATATTCGAAAAAAACTTTTCAAATTCCTGAGCTACTTCTACGTCTGTGCTTATAGGGCCCTGTGCAGTTTCTAAATTAAATTCGTTATTGCGCTGTTTATTCCTACCTGTCTCATTATTTATAATTTTCCAAGTTGTTTTAATTTTATCATCGGCTGATTTAATTTTATTACTAATATGAATAGCTTTAGCTGTTTTGCATACATTTTTAAAAGTTTTAGAATATTTAGCAACATACTGATGAAAGGTATCATTCTCAATGTGTTTCTTTAGACCATAAAGTTCAAAAAGCCTTTCTCTGCTCTTACGAATTCCAGGTGTCGCCCAATCACTAAATAAGAATTTTGTGACGATAGTTTTAGTTTTAACTGGAAACGTGTGAGTAAATTGTGTATTTTAAATTGCAAAGAACTCGGCGTAAAACTCATTTGGGTCATTTATATTATTAAAGATATTTTGATCACATAATTTACTCGCTAGTGTATCATTAAATTTTTCTAAATTTTTACATGTAATTGGCCTATACCTTATTTGGGTTTTTTGCGTAGGTGTGTAGGCGCAAAACGTTATTGTTTGGCCACTGTGATCAGTACCCTTAGCACGAATATTCACTCTTTTTGACGTAAAGTAAACTGGAACTTTGCTGTAAATTTGATGGAATACTGCGATTTCTCTGTTTAACTCGTGCTACCTCAGACTCTGTAAAGTAAAATACTGCAAAGTCTCTGTAAAAAATACTGGGATTATTGTCAGCCGAACTGACGTCACTGAGAAGTCACTAAAATCCGACCCACCACTCATGACTTTCGGAAATTTCGAGGTACTAATTTTTTAATGCAATTTGATGTAATGAAATAGACACTAGCGCCACGTCTAAAGGTCATGAGTGCTGGCATGGCTGCTCCATAGGATCGTTCTGAAACTCGACTTTTTGACTAATATTTATTTTAATTTTAAAATACCCAGTTCTAATCCAAATTCAGTGACTAAATAAGAAAATATTTGTACAAAAAGTGTTAATTATTTAATAGATTTGAATTAAAAAACTAAACAAAAAATTTCCGCATTTCATTTCACATTTAAAGTAGTAGACAAACGTTTTCAAACGCACCATGTCTAACATGCGTACATGCAATATAAGACAGTGTTCCCACTTTATAAAATTTTCCCTTTATTTAGGGTTAGGGGGTCCTTTCAAATAATGACAACTCATTATTTTAGCGAAAAAATTGTAAAAGAAAATAATAAATCTAAGGAGGTCTTTATGAAATTAACTACCCAAAAACCAATTTTCAAATCACTGCAATCCTATTGCTGGCTGGGGGGCTGCCGTGTACCATTTTTGAATTCTATCAGACAGGCTGATAGAATTTAAAAAATATACACGAAAACAAAGTTGATTTTAAGGAGAAATTTAATTTTTATATAAAACGAGAAAACAATCAGTTACATTTTTCACAAGGATACGCGGAAATCTAAAATCAGAGGCTGACAATACGGTAACTATGACAACGAATATTCAATTAAATCAATCATGAAAATAATAAATCTAAGGAGACCTCCTTAGATTTATTATTTTCTTTATTATTTTATTTATGAAATTAACTACCCAAAAACTAATTTTCAAATCACTGCAATTCTATTGCTGGCTGGTGGGCTGCCGTGTACCATTTTGGAATTCTATCAGACAGGCTGACAGAATTAAAAAAAAATACACGAAAACAAAGTTGATTTTAAGGAGAAATTTTATTTTTATATAAAAACGAGAAAACAATCAGTTACATTTTTCACAAGGATACGGGTAAATTTCAAATCAGAGGCTGACAATACGGTAACTATGACAACGAATATTCAATTAAATCAATCAATGTGTACCAAAGATGTCAAAGATGTGCCTACGTAAATAAACAAACATAAAAAAATCGGTTTAAAATACGCTATGAAATTCAACAAATAAAGTTGTGTGGTTCGTTTCACTAAAATCGAGAAGCGTAGATACCTACCTAAGGGAGAAAATCATCGACGACTCAGCTCTGGAAAAATATTATTATCTGGAAAACTCGTGGTCCAATTCTGGCCCGACTCAATTTAGATTGCCATCGACATGCAGAAGAGGATCAGCACAAAATAATCGTAGAACCTGCCATTCTTCAGACATGAATAAAGTGAAAGATAAAACCAGCTGACACAGTGATATACCTAGTGTGAAACCACTACTGTATGATCCAAATGTTTCCTAATTACTTCATGCAAACAATTTGATACAGAAAGTTGAGAGCCATTGGATCAATGTGTAATTCTTCATCATGGATTTAGGTACTTTGATTAACAAAAAATGTACAATTTTACATCTCAGTGAAGTGAAATTATTCTAATATCATATTCAATATTGTAATTAGTAATAGTTATTTAGTGACAAACTGTTGTAACTTACAGAATGTAAATAATTAAAGTATTAAATACCAACGACTTTCATTTTGATATGGTTTTAATTGTAAAAGCTAAGCAGCTCTGTCAGAGCAAAATAAATATTTAATAATTATTTTTGCATGAAAATATTGGTAAAAAGGTGACTACTGATATAATGAGTAGAGAAAAATAGACGGTTGAATTAGAATAAGGGCAGGAGAACGATGAGACGACGAGTTATTTAGGCCGTGCGCTGCGTTAGCCGGACGCCCGGCGCGGGCGCCCCGTGGCGTGCTGTTTTCATGTAATCTCATCGACGCGCGACCCGCTGCACGCAGCGCTGGTCTATGAGATTACATGAAACAGCGAGGCCACGCGGGCGCCGCCTAACGCAGCGCACGGCCTAAGATTTGTAAATAAAATATAACTATTCATATTTCTGTATTTATTTAAAAAATTGGTTAAAACACAAAATGTACCTAATATTAGGTAAACTACTACATATTTTGTCATATAATTCAGTGTATTTTTCTTGCATGATTCACAGGGCAGCAGCGAAATTGAGAGTAATCCTTGCTCTCAGTAGAGTTACCGTCCAAAGATAAAATAATCTGTAAACATAAAGAAATTACCATTAAATTAACCCATTTTTCTAGTGTAAAAGACTTGTAACTAAAATAGTACAGCGAAGATGCTGGCTGAGTGGTGGTGGCCCTTGCTTGTGAATTGTAGTTCAGTTAATTTATATAGTGTGACAGATTCGGACAAAAGTGCACACCATATAGGTACGTTTTTAATCTACCAGTACCTACCTATAAAGGGGTAGAAATGGGTCGTGAGACTGTCTTCACCAATAAACGTAATCAAATGGTTGATAACTTAAGAATGAATGAAGCGATGGTTTTGCATTTGATAGCTGTTGATGTATATCATCACATCCTGCATAAACTTATGGTAGTAGTAGGTGTGGTTAATAATCTTTGGTTATTCTTACCTTAATTTCCAAGCTGATAACTGTAGTAGTTTGCTTTTTAGCATACATAAAGTTGGTCGTTTTCTGTTAGTAGAAATCCTGTTTTAAATTCGGTTTTGCACAGATTCAACACATTGAAAGTACTTGGTTGCGTTTATATGGCCCTGCGCTTGCTTATTCTGTAAGTAAGATAAGGATTTTAATAATAAAAAATAGGAAAAACTAGAATACAAAATGCAACAACAACTTTTACAAACATTGTACAAATATAACTTACCAGACGTCCCGTATATGTTTTGACTCATTGCTTGCTGGATAAAATTGACAAAGACGCGAAATATATCCATTATAACGGATTTATTTTTATTTTAACAGTATTTTCATGTTTATTATCTTGAATAACATCTGTCACAATAAATACGTGACAGATAGCATTGACATTTTACAGAATTTTTGCAGTAACGTACTCCACAGTAAATTGCTGCATGCTCGTGCTAGCATTTTTTGCTGTAAACAGCTGTAAACTTGCATATTGTATGGGATCACTGTAAAATTTACGTCCCAAACACAGCGTTCTCATAATTTACTGTGATTTACTGAAAAAATTGTTCCTGCTCTGCACACCAGAGGCGCTGTTTCATTTTTCATACAAAAAACGCTGTAAATACTGGAGCCGTTCTGTAAAGTAAAATTACTGAAAATTCGTGCTAAGGGTACAGATAAGTAAAGGTACAGATAAGGGGTGTAAGGGGTCCAACTGTCACCTTTCGGAACCCAAGCCAACCTCACCTGCACGTGGTGCACCCTGCCGACAAACGAACGAGGCAATGGCGATCCGCCAACACGCACTGGACCAGCGTGGCGGATTATGGTCTATACCCCCCCAATGGAAAGAAGAGTAAGAAACCGGCCCCAAGTGCCCGGCGACTCCAGTGACTGTGCTGGCGTGGACGGGTGCAGGCACAGCCCTGGTGTCAGGGGTGCTAAGAATCTCCGGGTGAGATCGAACAACCGTCAAACGACCTCGGCAAATTACCTCAGGGACACCGATTTATTGAATATTTTAACCTACAATGTTCGGACGCTATTGAAAGATGAACGATTAATCGAGCTTGAGAACTCTCTAAAAGACATAAATTGGGATATTTTGGGACTTTCAGAAGTCAGGAGAGAGGGCGAACATACAGAAGAAAGAGACGATGCTGTGTTCTTCCACTTTGGTGAAACCAGCGGGCAACACGGAGTGGGTTTTATGGTGGCAAAAAAGTGGAAGGACAACATCATTGAATTTCTGGGGTACTCTGAACGTGTCGCTGTACTGAAGTTTCAATTAACATCTAACAAAACGCTGACTCTAGTACAAGTCTATGCACCGACATCTGCATATTCCAATGAAGACATAGAAGAGTTCTATGATCTTGTTGATAGAGCATGCGACGAAAACAGAGGCACTTGGAATCTCGTCCTTGGTGATTTTAATGCAAAAGTGGGACAAAGGCTAGAACTGGACAGTGGAAATACAATCGGGTGTTTTGGTTTGGGGGACCGCAACGAGCGAGGTACTCGTCTCACTCAGTTCGCCTTTGGACAGAGCATGCACATAGCCAATAGTTTCTTTTCAAAGAAACCGCAGCGACGTTGGACCTGGGTGTCACCTGACAGTCTCACACGCAATGAAATCGATTACGTTCTATCATCTGATAAACATATTATAAAAGATGTTAACGTTATAAACAAATTCAAATATAGCTCAGACCACAGACCAATTCGTGTAAAAATCAGATTTAACTTTAGAATTCACCGTGCAAAGATGCTTACAAAACAAATCAGAAGACTTTCAAAAGAAACACTAATTAACAACTACGATTATTTCAACCTAGAACTAACAAATCATTTTAAAGAACTTGATATTGACGACACAGACGCAGATGAACAATATAATGCAATAGTTACAGGAATAACCAATGCAAATAAATCCATGAAAAACAAACCTAGAAATAAAAATAAACTAACATCTCACAGTCTCGACTTAATAGAAAAGCGGACAAATAAAGAAATAGGAACAGTGGAATATAGAATAATAGATAAAGAAGTTAAAAGGAGCATCAGGAATGATTTGAGAAATTTGAACACACATCTAGTTAAAAGTGCGTTAGAAAACCATACATCTCTTAGAGTGTTGAAAGACGGGGTAACAAAAGGCAAGACTTGGATAAACAGCTTAACTGATAATAACGGTACGAAACACTACAGCAGAGTTAAAATCATGGAAATAGCAACCAAATTCTACACAAACCTATACTCAGACCATCCTCCACCCGATATAAACATAGAATACAACCGTTCAGATACCATCCCTCAAATAAACGGTTACGAAGTGCGTAAAGCACTCAATACTATGCGCTATAACAAAAGTCCTGGAGAAGATGGAATTACTACAGAAGCATTAAAAATCGGCTCTACCACCCTGTTGCCCCACCTTACCAACCTGTTCAATACCATATTACAATCAGGAAAAGTCCCAAAATCGATGTGCCATTCGAATATAGTTCTTCTGCATAAAAAGGGCGACAGAAGTGACATTGGCAACTACCGCCCCATCAGCTTAAAGGCCTATTCAGACCTAAGCGGTATTCGCTACCGTCTGCGGCAGAGAAAACCCAGTGGGTATGCGGTAATATTACTGTTCACACCAAAACGGATTTCGCTGTCCTTGTGGGTAGAATAACGCGCGGTATGTACTACCTCTACCCACAGCGGCAGCGAATATCGCTCAGGTCGCTCTAGCCACGGTACTTGATACTAAATACCGGAGCGAAACCCGCGCGGTATGTTCCTCTACCCACAGAGGCAGCGAATATCGCTTAGGTCTGAATAGGCCTTAACGTCTCACATCTACAAGATATTTACCAAAATTATACACAATCGCATAGATGACAAACTTGATAAACAGCAGCCACCAGAACAAGCCGGATTTCGCCCTAGTTTTTCCACAACCGACCACCTACAGACCTTAAACCAGATCCTGGAGAAACATTCAGAATTTAATAAACCACTTTACCTAGCCTTCGTAGATTATACGAAGGCTTTCGATAGTATCAAGCACTCAGAAATATTCAAATCATTAGAAAATCAGGAATTAGAACAACAATATATAGACCTTTTAAAAATTATATACCTTAACAGCACCGCAAACATAAAACTAAATACTCCAGGACCTTCATTTAGTATACAAAAGGGTGTTAAACAGGGCGACCCGCTCTCTCCAAAGCTCTTTACTAGTACTCTAGAGGAGATGTTCAGAACCCTGGCAGCCTCATGGGCGACCAAGGGCATTGTGGTCGGCAATAAGAGGCTTACGAACCTCCGTTTTGCCGACGACATAGCTCTTTTTGCCCCCACAGCTCTAGAGCTACAGACTATGCTCCAAGAACTGAGCACAGCCAGCTGCAAGGTGGGACTCGCGATGAATCGGTCAAAAACCCAGATCATGACCAACAGCACTAAGCGTAGGGTCGAGGTAGATGGGCAGATAATACACTATGTCGATGAGTATATCTACTTGGGCCAGTTAGTATCTTTCGAAAACAGGCAAGAAAGGGAAATCGATCGGCGGGTCGAAAACGCCTGGAAAAGCTACTGGTCCATGAAGACGCTAATGAAGGGTGATCTACCGATTTCCCTGAAGCGTAAACTCATCGATATGTGTATTCTGCCCGTCCTAACCTACGGTGCTCAGACGTGGTCACTCACCGAATCACAAAAGTCCCGCCTTGGAGTTTGCCAACGGGCAATGGAACGCAGCATTCTAGGTGTGAAAAGAGAAGACAGGGTGCGAAACACTACGCTGCGTTCCAAAACTGGCATAATAGATGTTGGTAGGAAAGCTGCTAGGCTGAAGTGGGATTGGGCGGGTCACGTCTGCCGGATGCAAGAAGACCGCTGGGCGAAGATCTCCACCCAATGGGTGCCGGGAGATGGACGGCGCCGCCGAGGCCGGCCCAGAAAAAGATGGCGAGACGAACTAGACACTCACCATGAGAGCTGGTTCGAAGCGGCCCAGGAAAAGAACTCCTGGAAGGAATTGGGGGAGGCCTTTGCTCAGCAGTGGGACAGTATAGGCTAAAAAAAAAAAAAAAAAAAAAAAAAAAAAAAAGGGTACAGATGGCAATTTATTTATAATTTCCTTATGCAAATAATCACAATTAGAAAAAACATTGTCTATACAAGTGGCAGAAGAAGCTGTCACTCTGGTAGGTTCCATAAAAATATGTGACAAGTTAAATGATTTAAAAAGACTCAACAATTTGATACTATTGGAGTTATTTTCTAATATATTAATATTGAAATCACCACAGATCAGATTAAATAAAGGATTGATTGAACGTTGTTCCACAATTTTACAAACCTTATTCTCGGGTTTTAATATTGATTCGAATAAAAAAGAATATTCAAGAATAACCTCCTAACTTCCGTTAACAAAGTCCTCATCCATGGAGCTGAAGTAGCACAATATGTTTTATTATCTGTCGGAGAATCATCCGAAAAGGCAGCAGGATCTAACAACAAAAATTATAAGGCCTTCAAGCGGGACCACACAAGAAAAATGTTACGAGTAGTTACGAATACGGACTTACTTAACAGACTTTTACTCAGCTCAGATTACTGGTCTTTGGAAACTTTCCAGTACGAAAAAGAGCGTTATGTCGAGACAGGTTTTAGATTTACTAAGAATTTAGTTTATATTGATATTGGGTTGGTTGTTGTAGTGATTTAAATTAGTTGTGGTTATGAAGATGATGATGTTTGTAAATAAATTGTTGTTTTAGTTTTCTTGTCTTTTGTTGTACATAATATGTATAATATATAAAATAATACATTATTTAATGATAGGCCCTTCGTGGAACAGTGGTGATATTATATTCAGATGTATTTCCGAGCTTGGGAGAATAAATATCTAATACTGATTAATTATGTTTTTATTAAACAGTACATATTGTACAGTTTATTGTATATAATGTACTAAATTATGTAAATAAAGCATTAATGTACATTCGTGAAGTATTTTTTTATTATTTACCCCTCAGAAAAAAACCCAGTTAACAATTTTAATAGCGTAAGGTATTTTTGACCGCTCTTGTTCGGCGCTTGAACCACCGTGCACTGCAACATCTGACAGCCAAAATCAAATATGGCCATCAGAAAAACGTAAAATAACATGACCGTGGCATTCGTGGCAATAATGCTCTACGAGTCGCGGGCATGCAACAAGACAACGAATTTACAAGAAACGAACAGTGGAAAATTAAGAAAAAAAATACCTCTTTCCATATCAACCAGGAGTTGGTGCAAACCTGGTCTAAGGAGACAATGGACGTTTATAACTAGGGTGCATAATCCATTGTATAGATCTAGTCCAGACGCGAAGCACACAGCACTAGCATTTTGAGATTTTCTCACGTATGTATCTCTGTTTGCATGCAACCAAAAAAAACCAAACGGGTGATTGGATTATTTGTATAAAGTTCGCTTTCTGCATATATCTCATCTGTGTTTGCAACTTTATTTGGAAGGGAGCCAGGTTAAACTATATGCAGAGCGGCGAATTATAAGTGTTATTGCAGGACGTAGATAAGCGCCCTGGAGACTCTATGCATTTTATGTGCTCTGTACGTTTTAGGCTTCTTTTTTTTTTTTAGCCTGGTAAAATCATCAAATGAGTCCTCCAACCCCGGGCAGGGCGGGAGGGACTGTCAGACTTCTACTGACTAAAATCCACGGTGTCCTTCATAGCCTACGGTGGCCGGAGATCATCAAGCGACGTCCGTCGCCGTGGGCGCCTACCACTGCGGCTGGGGCGGAGGGAGGACGCTGTCCTCTCTCGCTCGCGGCCCGCCTCCTCCTTCACGAGCATTACTGCCTCGCAGAAGGAGCTGACCGCTTCCCACTCCGTCTCGCCCCGCAGCATGGCCGCAACCAATGCCGGGCGCGAGAGGTCTCCGCCTATCGCAGCCGTGAGGACACGTCGGTGCCCCGCCCAAGCTGGGCAGTCTTGCACCGTATGCTCCACAGTGTCCTAAGGGCGATCTTCGCAGTGGTGACACCAAGGCGTCTCCTCCTTTCGCATCAGACACAGGTACCTCCCGAAACTTCCGTGTCCGGTGAGGACCTGCGTCAAGCGGTAGGTCAGGACGCCATGACTTCTCTCCAGCCACTCCTCAAAGAGGGGTCTTACCGCCGCAATTGCGGCGTGCCCGAACGTTTTAGGCTTTAGAGTTTTTTTGGGGATATAATGTAAAATACTTTTTATACATATTTGCGGAACATTCTTACTTTTTGAATGTTATATTTTATGTTACATAGGTACAGTATGATGTTGGATACAACCAAATAATGCTACCGTTTTTATTAAAGAAAAAGAATGCTATGAACAATGAATGTATTTACTTTGTTTCAAATTAAATTTTTCGGGTTTACGATAGGTAATGTGGTATAATTTATGGTGCTGGTTTTTCTTTAAAAAGTAACATAACTATACACATATTATTGCTAGCACATTAAAATTGAATCATTCGTTCCGGAGATTACCCCTAAATGCAAACAAACACCTCTTTTTAATAGCTGCTCAGCTGTTGGCATCGGCTTCACCCGCTACATCTTGAATATTATCCCACGGAAACATAAAATCGGAATAAAACTGTCCTGTGTGTTAATTCAGATTATAAACTATCTGTGAACAGACATCCACCAAACATCCATCCATTCATCCATCTTTACAAACTTGCGCATTTACAATACTAGCTGTTGCTAGCGGCTTAGCCCGCTAAAACTCTAAAATTATCCCACGGGAGCATAAAATCAGGATAAAATTATCCTTTGTGTAAATCCAGGTTATAATCTATCAGTGTACCATAATTCATCCAAAACCGTTCAGTAGTTTTTGCGTGAAAGATCAACAAACATCCTATCCATTCAAACATCCTCGCCTTTGTAATATTAGTAAGAATGTCTGTTTCTGAATATTTGCAACATTTAGCACAAAATACACAATCTTCCTAGCTGTGATTACAAAAGGATTAATATTGTCCCAGAGACATCATAATGGTTAATCCCGTGGGTGATGCTGAGCTAATCCCCAGCGACATCTGCTGGGCATTACTAACACTAACCTATGTACAGTTGAATTAATAGCCGTTTGGCAATCTCATAAGATCTCATAGATTTATATGAGGGTAAGTTGAAACAGATTGTATTAAATGAACGAAGAGAAGACGACTAGAATGACGTCGTACTAATCAGCCATTTAATATAGTGCAAAAAACTTCGTCTAAGGTAGAGCAAAAAAAAAATTTGAAAAAAATTGCCGCCTTCTAAAAAAAAAAAAACAAAAAAAATGTGAAAAATAACTGTTCTTTCGAAAGACGGTGACTTTGTTTTTAATTTTGATACAGTTTATTGCCTACATGTATTATTTTTAATTTAAATGTGCTCCCACACATCAGTTATATAACGTTATACAACATTGTGTAACACGATAACATTTATAATAGCGTGTAACAATACTCTACAACATGTTAAGAAATGTTATATGTTATAAACGCTCCCACATTGGTTGAACTCGCTGTATAACATCGTATAACATTATGTTCAACCAGTTTGGGTTTATCTTTCGAGGAATGATGATGTTATACAACAAAAGTTATATTTTGTTATATCATATTGTAATCAGTTGTAAAACATTTTGTTAAATGAAGTTTACATAAACATCAATAACAATTTATTAGAATATGTAACAATTTATAACTTTTGTTATAATTTGTTTAAAAAAGTCAGTCTCTAACGTTATATAACTGCTGTGTGGGAGCACATTTAGACTATGAGCATTGAATAACTTTAAACCCTACTACTCTTCATGCACTTTCCTTATCCAAATAGCAAACTAATTTAAATGCGACAGCTTGGATGTATGGATGGATGGAGCTTTGTTACTCAATCACCTCAGATTGCATTTCTTTTAAACTTTGCCCCTCTACAAATTCTGTGTCGTGAGTGAGTTTACAAACATGAAACACAAACAAACACACAGACTTGTAGGTCATAAAATATTTGTCCCGTGCGGGAATCGAACCCGCGAGAAGTTGCGCTCAACCACTGCGCCATGCTGAACGGACCTTTTTTATTGTACTGAGATAGATTATAGTCCGGGATAACAAATATAATTTCGTTTATCTCGGTAGGTTCCCTTAGGATAATATTTGCGTTACACAAGGATGAAGTTGCTGGCAAAAGCTAGTATTTCAAAGCTTTTCTATGGAAAGAAAAATTTGAACCGCGAGCAGGAATTGAACCTGCGACCTACGGATTCAGTACACCTGAAGCTCTTTCCAACCAAGCCATCGAGGTTCATGACTACTGCGTCGAATTCTTCAATCCATTTCAACGTCACAACGTGAATATCTAGTATGTTATTTTAGCTCAAAGTGGAACTGTAACAGAATAAAAACTAAAAAAAAAAACAATAAAGAAAAAAAATGTGTAAATATACAGTACACAAAAACAACTCATGAGCATCGTGAGCAATATAATACGATAACAAAGCAACGCATTAACTCTCCTTATTCAATTTACTTCAACATTAGACGTCGTGGAGTTAATATGGCATCCGCAACATACTTATATACATTCAGCTAATAAGCAAAGTACATTTATATTCCGGTTCAGGGATTAGGTACAGGGTTGAAAAAAAATAGTTTTTTTTTAGTTTTTGGAACGAAGTTCCTTATCGCGCGTTGTGAAAGGGGGGGCTAGACGGAAAAAATTCTTACGAAAAGTTGTACGACACTTTTTGGAACGAAGTTCCTTATCGCGCGTTGCGAAAGGGTGCTAGAGCTCAAAGAGTGGAGTGGAGTGGAGTGGAGCGGAGCGGAGCGGATTGGAGCGGAGTGGAGCGGATTGGAGCGGAGCGGACCGGATTGGAGCGAAGCGGAGCGGATTGGAGCGGAGCGGAGCGGATTGGAGCGGAAAGGATTGGAGCGGAGCGGAGCGGAGTGGAGTGGAGTGGAGTCGCCACGATTATTTTTGTTGAGTGTATACAGTAACTTCGTTCCATCCGGGTATAATTATCATACTAGAAGTAGGAACCAATTAGTTCAGCCGGGCTTCAGACTCGCCAAAGTAGATTCTTCTTTCATGGGGTACTGTTTAAAATGCTATAATAAACTACCACAAAACGTTCTTGAACTGAATGAAACGAAATTCAAAACATGCATTAAACGCACACTGTGTAAGCAGGCATATTATAAACTGAGCGACTATATCGCTGATGAAAATGCTTGGCTCCATACTGGTCCTGCTCCATGAGACAGTGAATGTATAAATAAATTGATAGTGGAAGTATACTTAATACCATTGTTGGAGCTGCTGAAGACTGTACAACTGTATTTGCATTGTATAGATTCAATCTTCCTTGTATATAGTTTCATAGCCGGCATTGTGTGAGTACCATGTACTTCAGAGCTGTCATTCACTGAGTACCTACGTCTCTTGTTGACTTGAATGACCCTGGCGGCTGAGAGTGTGTCATGCTCACTCAAATGTCTCGCTGATGGTGGCGCGTGTGTCGGATCATTTAGCTCCCTCCAAAATGGTTGAGCTGAATGGTGCTGATGCATGTGTCATGTTCGTGAACGGGCGCTGTCAGTTGAGACTGGTCATCTCTTAGCTGCCACGGTTTATTTTAATAATTATTGATCATTTTGTTTTTGTTTTAATTGTTACTCTGGACACTTTTAATCAAAAACTTGCTACATCGTTCTCACATAATGTACCACCTCAAATTAATGATGTAACAAAGGTTCTGTAATTATTCTGGCGATCTAAAAAGAGTGTCCATGGAGTTTCTTGCACGTTCTTCTCCATAGAGATCTACTTCTTGGAACGGGCATCTACGGTACTTTCACAGTTTTTATGTCTTGTGACTGGGACTGTAGCACCATAACTTTTGTAGTGTTTAATAATATTCCTTTGATTGTCTATGACAATTCAAAAGTGCCTGTAACTGGCCTACTTGAAATAAATACTTTGATAATGATTTTGATTTTGTCCCTTGACACCTCTCAAGTTTTTTTTAGTTTTGGTCGAAAAATCTAGAAAGTAAAGGGCTATTGAAGGACACCGTGGATTTTAGTCAGTACGAGTCTGACAGTCTCTCCCGCCCCGCCTGGGGTGGGAGGACTCATTTGATGATTTTAGCACGTACAAAAAAAAGGACCCTATTTCAAATTATTTCGGCGTATGGACGACATCTAAACTTATAAATGAATTGTATACGCTTCATTTCTAATCTAGAGTCCGATTATGCGATCAGAGGCCTTACCACGAGCTCTAAATGCGATCCAGTTTAGGCTGCGCGAAAGAGACAGAGCTATACAAGTCGTCTAGCGCCATCTCCATCGCCAGATCGTATCGCCGGAACGGATCGCGCTCTGTCGGTAAATGCCTTAAATTCCTAGGTATGTAGGTAGTCAATAGTGCTATGAGACAGACGGTGACTGTAATGAAGCTGAAACTGATATTGCTGTAACTGAAATGAAGCGACAGTCAGATGGATGTCGAACCTGGTTAGTTCTGTCTTTGACTTCGCCTTGGCGTAGCTTCCTTCGTCTGGTAGCTTTCAAGTTTATGTTTCTAAATACAAGTATCCGGTGACCTGTCTTTCTGTCTAGTTTGTACATAATAGATGGGCACGTACGTGTCTTGTGACTTGTCATTAATGCCCAGGTGCAAACCCAATTGGGCTCCTATTGACGTATCGTAGTGATTTTACAGTAATGGTTTTTGTAACTTTACGCCGCTGTCAGTTTGTTAAAGGGTAGACAAGGAACAGAGTTTGTGCTCTGTTAGCAATGTCATTAAAGTCAAATCTATCTACAAAAGACATTTATTAATTACGGGTGCGGGGCAGTGGTCCAACTGCTCTATCCAACTAGTTGGACCATGGGCCTTCACTAGGGGCAGTTGTCCAACTTTAAAAATAGTTGGACCACAGCACCTGTTAAGAGTTCCGTGGTCCAATTCATTTAAAAATAATTTGCCCACCCTAAAAGCCTCAACTGTATAATTATGTATAAGTATAGAATTTTGTCAGACAGTTAAAATTGTAGGTTGTTATTATCATTGGTCACAATGTATTTGGAGAAAAGCAAAAAAAAATGGTATATCAAAAACTAAATTAAACTAACCAAAAACTTGACTAATCGGTAGTTGTCCTTCGAGAAGGAATTTGACCTCGGATTGCCGTTACAGTGAATGGAACTTTATGTTTTAAAGTGTTATATGTATAATATATCCCGATTTATAAGAAAAATAAAAAGATAAATAATTTGGCCAATAGAAGGAAATCTGAATCCATAAGAGATACGGAAAACTTTCTTGACACAGCTCTTTTACAGTCTTGTACAGCTCTTTTTTGGTGTTAACAATTTTGGTATTTTAATATTAGTTCAGAAACACATCTATAAATATTATACAATTTTAGATTAATAATAATAATATAATAATATATTCCACAACTATCACACAACGCCATCTAGTCCCAAGCTAAGCAGAGCTTGTGTTATGGGTACTAGACAACTGATAAACATACTTATATATTTCTAAATACATACATATTATAGATTAATTACACCCAGACACAGAACAAATGATCGTGCTCATCACACAAACATTTGTCCGGGGTGGGAATCGAACCCACGACCTCCGGCATAGCAGTCAGGGTCACTAACCACTAGACCAACAGGCCAGTCAAGATTACACATTAAGGTTTGGTAACTACATAAAAAAACTAACTACGTACTCATATTTTTCCAAATACTGATTAATATAAAAAAAGTTTTGATAAAATTATAAAAACAAACATAACATTACATATTGTACCTAAAATGCAGGATTTACAAAAGCGATGTGATGACTAATGAGGAACACACCACGAATAGAAGGAAATTTCAAAAGACGAAAAGCCGTCTTAAAAACTTGGTACTTAATTATGCAGTACTGGTACTCGTTCCACTTGTGTCCAATTTTACGTGGTAACCCTATTTCTCTAATGATGCCTCTAGTTAGGGGCAGCCCTATTCGCTAATGAGGTTCCGAGAATGTCAAGTGTGCTGCAGTGTTACCAGTATTTGCAGTCTTCTAACGTTTGAATTAGTAACAATTAGGGACAGAATTGCCGAATGCTGCAAATAACTGGCAATTTTGGTGACGTACACGAATTAAATAGCTAAGTGACTTCCTTTTGGGTAAGTAGACTATGTTGTTGAAATAATTATACATATATACAGGTGAATTTTTCAACGCTATATTCGAAATTATGTGGAATATACAACATGTAACGTAATTAACGCACACCCTCAGACCCCAATTAGAATTTTATGTTATAATCATAATACATATATTGAATTTTTAATTTAACATGTAAATGCATTGTTATTAACTAAATTAGTTATTTTGCAGTAAGGTTTATTTTTCTTTATTTTGTATTGAATGACGGAATTTGTATTAATACAAATAAAATTGCACTTTTAAGTCTTGTTGCCATGATTTACCGTCTATCTTAGTTTGTTTTGACTGTCCAGGGGTCATGAAATGACAATAATTTTCGTAGTTTTAATAATTTTTGATAAAAAAATTACCTATATTAAAAATGATAGAAATCGATTCAGTAAACGATTCTGAACAAACTAATTTCAGGATGTGCGTTAATTATGTTACATGTTGTATAAAAATACTGAAAGGAATCTCAAGGCGATTTTGACAAAAACGAAAGTTGCATTAGGTATTGGATTTTGGAAAAATCGAACCCGCTGATTTTGGAAAAAAACACACGCTGTATTATTACACCATCCCATAGTGTCGCTAATACGGATCAAATAAAAGTACGGCAAATGACGAATCGTACGTGTTAGTGAATATATTTTTAGACAGCCTCGTTTAATTTTCATGAAATTCGATGAGGTTATTTTTAGAGACCTTTGGGACTCAATCCGGAACGCGTATTTGAGTGTTGGTTACGAATTACGGTACGAAAGACGAGTGGGGGAGGCAAGATATTTCGCACCACGGATCCCCTACTATCGATATTAGTTAGTTTACCAGCAATCTTTGATAAGTGTTTGAAAAGTGAAGGAGGTTTATTTTTTGTAATGGTAACATTACTCGTCATCATCATCTTCTTGCCGTTATACCATTTTACTTGTGGTAGGCGCAACACGTTTTCTTCTTCCATTTTCCCCTATCAGACGTCACAGTATCATTTACTCCTTTTTCTTTCATATCATTCCTTAGACAATCCATCCATCTTTTCTTTGGCCTTCTTCTTCCTCTCCATCCAGCAACATTCATATTCATCACTCTCTTAGTCACATAAGTCTCATCCATCCTCATCACATGTCCATACCAGGATAGACGATTCCCTTTCATTTTTTCTGTAACAGGCGTCACTTTCAAACTTCCCCTTAAAAACTCATTCCTTACTTTATCCATTCTTGTAATGGTAACATTCATCATCAGCCTATTAAGTTCCCACTGCTGGGACACAGGCCTCCTCTCTGTGAGAGGGAGTGGGCCATAATCCAACACGCGGGCCCAGTGCGGGTTGGTGGATGTCACATGTCTTCGAATTTTTGGTTCTAGGACAGCGTTTCCATTGGTAACATTACTAAAAATGAAAAAAAAAAAAGATTGCCGGATTCGCGGGAATGTCGGTAATTCTGTGACTAATTGAAGGAACACCGTGGATTTTAGTCAGTACAAGTCTGGCAGTCACTTCCACTCCATGCAGGGCTGTAAGAACCGATTTGATGATTAAACCACGATAAAAAAAATGGGAACATTGCAAGGAAAGAGTTCTTATTTCCAATTTGTTTTTTTATTTTAGCATTCTTCAGTATTTTGGTATGTATTTTTATGCTTATGTCAACTGTAATAATTCACCTAGCATTTTCTCAACTATATTAGGGTCGGCATTCAGTCGAACCAGATGCATCTGGACATAAGTATTTTACATGGAGCGACTGCCTTTCGGACCTCCACAACCCAGTAACCCATGGTAAGACTGGTTTTCAAAGATCAACAAATGACAGCCGGGACCAACGGATTTACGTGCTTTCCGACGCACGAAGGAAACTCTTTATGACAGATGGTCACCCATCCACAGACCTACCTTGGCAATCGCAAAAATCGGTGTAATTATTAAACCACGAGTTATAAATTAAAATAACAAACAATTATGAACTTTACAACCGTTCCTATTCAGAGACATTTTTACCGACTTCAAAAAAAAGGAGGTTATTATACGTAATTAGGAATAACAGCTAGTTCAGAACGTTTAAGCCACGGATGCACTAGGGTACAAATGGAGCAACATGTTGCGGAACATGTTCCTCAACAACTACGTGGAATGTGCCGACATACATGTCGCGGAACATTTTGTCGATCACACTTCTCAGTGTTTATAGAAATGTCGCCCGAGGAGGTTGTGGCTATTAGTGCTGCGTACATAGTAATTATATCGAGTGTGTTGAAACGTAGAAGAAAGAGAAGGTGGTAACACTAAAGCCATGTTAAGAGGCACGTGGCGTACGCGACTACACTTGGTGACAAATGGCGCGACACTGACGCGGGACACGTGCGCTCGCTCTCGAGGCGGGAGCAAGCAACATGCCCCGCATCACGTAAAATGTTTCGGGTCATGTTGCGGCACACTATGCAACGTTTCAGCGTCACGTATATTGAGTGTTGCGCGTCGTGTTTCGGGACAAAATGTTCCCTAGTGTATCCCAGGCTTTTTATATAACCAGTGTAGTACGTTGATGAAGGCATTCTACCAACAGTTGGCCTCAAAGCGACTATACGACCTCGTTTGATATTAAGGTCATCATCATAATGGCATACTGCCAGTAACCATCAGTACAGTGAAAATTATGTCATGTGGCTTATATTAATGAAAATTTACTTTTATGAAATTTTTCGTAAGTAAAACGAATTGTTGGTTTCATTTTTTTTGGGTTCCGTAACCAAAAGGTAAACGGGAACCTAAAGACTCCGCTGTCTGTCTGTTCGTATGCCACCGGGCTGTGTCTCATGAACCATGCGTGTTAATTAGATAGTTGTTTTGATGATGGTGAATTTCTATTACCCGCAATAACACCAACACTAAATAACAGTAATGTTAATAAACAAAATTAAAAATACATTTAAGGTGTTATTGTTAATTTTCCAATATTTGGCCGAAACCGAAATGGCCGACACGATTGTTTGACCGACACTGGTCTAAACAAAAACGAGTCTTCGGTTGGACACTGTTTGTAGCATTAATACGAATATTTCGGCTTAGAACCTTCCTGAATAAGATATTTCCTTGATTTGATTCTCATAAGTTATATAACTGCTAACATCACATGTTGATCTTCCGCCGCCGGCTGTTGGTACTAATAAATTTTGCATAACGAGATTATTCTCAACTTCAAGGGTACAGTCAGCCGCAGAAGTCGGTTAACGATGGCTTAACAGTCGGTTTAATACTGCCGATATTTTTTAAATAGTAGCTTAATGATGTAAAGTTCACTTCAATGCCTTCAAAGTTAGATAAGGTAACCCTAATTCTTAGTTCCAAATGAAAACTACCACAATCGTAATTTCTGCGCATGATGCTTATAATATACGTACCGAGCATGGATAAGTTATTATATAAAAATAACTTATCCATGCTCGGAGGCTATGCTCGGAGTCTCTCTCAGAAATGAGCAGATTCGTAGACGAACCAAAGTTACCGATATAGCCCAACGAATTGGCAAGTTGAAATGGCAGTGGTCAGGCCATGTAGCACGCAGAACTGATGGCCGATGGGGCCGTAAGATTCTCGAATGGTGACCACGCACCGGCAAGCGCAGCGTAGGAGTTCCACCAACAAGGTGGGCAGACGATCTGATGAAGACCACAGGATCACGCTGGATGCAAGTCGCTTCCAACCGGTCCTATTGGAAGTCTATAGGGGAGGCCTATGTTCTATCTTATGGCTGATATGATGATGATGATGAACTTATCCATCAGGATGTTTGAATAAATCTGTCATTTAACGTAAAAACGCAATGAACGTTCTTTATTTTTCACAATAAAGAGAAAATCTAATTACAATGTGTATGTGTGTATTACAAAAAATATGCCTCAGAACTACGACCAATTATTATTGTAGGTACCAATTTAGAACTTATTTAAATCGACTTTAAATGCTGACCGTACCATACTACGGGAGCTACCGGCTTTATTTGATTTGACATCTGGATTTTGCTCATCAAAAAGTTTTTATTAAACTCAGTAAGTTTGATTTATAGCTTTACAAGGATTTTTTGCTTTTTCATTTCCGACTAATTTTATAGGAAGGCAAAGATTTATGTAGCTGACCGGTATTACGAAGTTATTTTTACGATCCTATTCTGTTGTAAAATCAATAATTACGAGTATTTTTCATAATTTAACATTTAGGTTATGGATTTAGCAATGTTTTTAATTACAGTACTCAGAAATGTAATTGTATGAGTGTGGGCGTTGATACCTAATGTACTACATAATCAAATCTTAGCTTAGGTATTGGCCTCAATTCTAACATAAACCTTATTAATTTTAAGGTCTATTTTTATTTCACATTACCCTCCTTTACGTCACGCAATCGGTTAAAATCCCATGCTCATGGAGATGTATGTAAAAAGGTATGGACGTCATGAGCGAAGGACGTTAAAAAACGTTTAAATCGCTGGGTAAGCGGGTATTGCAGAAAATGTTGTTTGAAACCCCTGTTCTTTTGCACTGCCAAGACAACGTGTTGTGATAAAATTGTTTTTTATCAAATGCTACTCTATAGAATAAAATATTCTATTGCCTTTTTTTAGACAGGGTTAAAATAGTTACGGTGCTACAGTCCCAGTCACAAATCTCTATGGAGAAGAACGGGCAAGAAACTCAAAGGGCACTCAATTTTACAATCAAATTATAACAGAACCTTTGTTACATCATTCAACTTGAGATGGTACAGTGAGAACGATGTAGCAACTAAAACGTGTCCATAGTTAATTAATATAAAATTAAAAAAAAAAAAAACAAAAAAAAAACCGACTGCGTAAAAAAACTAAAAAGAAAGAAACAAGCCCAGTAGTTTAGAATTCACTCATTCACACTCACAGGCGGGGCCCATTCTTAATTATACCAATCAAATCAAAGTGTGAATGAGTAAATTCTAAACTACTGGGCTTGTTTCTTTCTTTTTAATTTTTTTACGCAGTCGGGTTTTTTGTTTTTTTTAAATATTTATTTTATTTTACAATTTTTAGTTTTCGTTAGCATTTATCAGTCCAAATTAAATAGAAACATATAAGTTATATATATATATTGGTAAACCATTTTTAAAATCCTTTAATTTGATACCCTACTTGATAGAATGTGAGAGATTTAAAAAAAATATTTTTAGTTCGGAACCCTTTGCACACGAGTTCGACTCGCACTTGGCCAGTTTTATGTACCCAGTGACACTCTCACGTTTAAGACGAATCTAACGACACCTCTCAAGTTAAAATCCATCAAGCCGTTTAGGCTGCAGAGCAACACACAGAAACATACATACATACATACATACATACATACATACATACATACATACATACATACATACATGACAATCTTTTTGTAGTAAGACGGTAAGAGTCTGACAGTCACTCCCCGCTCCGCCTAGAGCGAGAGGACTCAAGTGATGATTTTATTACCCAAAAAAAGGGTTTAGGTATGAATACGTCAAGATATATGGTTAAATTTCGGCTTTGCTCGTGAATTTCAGTAATTGACCCCGGAAAATAATACCAGGATAAAAATCCTAGTTGCTAGGGTTACAAACTATTTGTGTACCACACATCCAAATTCATTCAATAGTTTTTTACCGACTTCAAAAAAAAGGTGGTTATCAATTCGACCCGTATGTATGTTAATATTTTCAGAACTGCCCAGTTTTCGTATATGTTAGTCTATATCAGTGTCTGAACAAATGTGCCAAATTTCAAAAGTGTGTGTATGTATGTAAGTATGTTTGTATGTTTTTATGTTTGTGTTTGCATATCTCCTACAAGTCCGATTTAAGTAATTCTTTTTTTGTTGTACTAGGTATTGTTCAACTTAGGGAATACAGCAAGTTTCATCAAAATCGGTTCAGTAGTTTTTGAGATAGAGAATTTTTTAGCTTGTGTACATGGGCGATGTTATTACCGGTGCTACGGATTACAAAAATCTACACTATACTTGTGAGAAAATTGTGTATTTGACAAGAAGTTGGGTTGTATATTTAAACTTAAAAGGGTAAAATAAAAAACTTTTTCAAAAAAAAGTAACCGACTTCAAAAGCAACCACAAAAAACGATAAAATAACTCACATAATAACTTTCCTTTCTGAAGTGCTGTGGCTTTGTTTTTTTATTTCATTGATTTTTGCCACCGACTTCAGAAAGAAAAGTAAATATGTGAGTTATTTTATCCTTTTTTTGTGGTTGCTTTTGAAGTCGGTTACTTTTTTTTGAAAAAGTTTTTTTGTATGAAAGAGTAGACAACATCCACGCATCCTCACAAACTTTCACATTTATATGTATTATATTAGTTAGATAGTAAGATATATTTTAGTATGCATATAGTAAGATGATCGCGTCAAAATTACTTTACAAAGCTCAAGTTCGCTACAAATGTATTGCAATCTGTGCAAAAGGTGAACAGTCAAAGTACGTGTTCTTTGAAACTTGGAAACTTTCAAAGAGTGTGGAATTTCTAAGATTTCTCGACATTTCATGTTGGCGTGTTGGAAGGTATGTGTTTTGTGACAGATACAGTTAGCCCCTTCGTAGACTAGGTGACACAAGTCTCCGATAACGACTTTGGCATCCAGGTGACTGTCGCAATAAAAATCCATCGAGGTTCGTACACAGGCTCGCGTCAATGGATACTAATGTCGTAAGGTATCGGAGACTTGGGTCGCCTAGTGTACGAATGAGCTTAAAAGTAACTAGCTTCTGCCTGCGGCTTCAATTTAGTGACGTTTAAGCACCAACCCACCGTCTGGGTTTGTCCGTCCGAAAAAGGTGTACTAAAATCTTCCCGGAGTCTTTGTCGTGACAAAATCTTGAGATAGTGTCGTAAGTCGTGATTACTCGTCGCTGTCAATAGCTTAGTGAATACCAAACTGTAGTTTCGAAGCTGTGGCAGTGCTGCACACAAGGCTGTGTTCCTAGACCTAGTCGCACTGCAGTCCAAATCTAAAGTCCGTTAAGGATAGTTAACATTTTTAGCTTTATTATTTGAATTGAATCACCATTACAGGTCCAGTTGAAAACTAGCGTCGAGCTCGTTGCTCGACACTTGCTGAACTGGGTCTATTTGGCACAGCCGTGAGACACACAATTCTTCCTTTCCTACCTATTGGTTAACATTTAAGTTTTGTTTTTCATAATTTTTTTAGGTGTTTATTTTATTTTAAAATGTTGTGTGTTTATCGGTTACATTGCGTCAAATAAATGTTTTTTCTTTCTTTCTAATTAAGACGTTCACAAAGTTACTTGAACCAACCTGTACTGCGTTTAAATGAGAGGTTCTATGCAACTTTCCTTGTCTTCCACGACTTGGTGTTGCATGAAATTAACAAGCAGCCTTTCCGAGAATTTATGCTGCCTTTCAACTATTTTCATATAAAATGTGAAACTGCAGAAGAACTATTCTTGGAAAATTTAGAGCCGGGAGTTGCTTGATCGTCAAGATTGTTAAAAAAGATCGTTGCTTATCATGTATAATGGTAGTGTTTCTTGTAGTTCATTATTATTTTGTTGTTAAAAAAAAAACTTCTAATCTTTTTAAAAACAATACAGGTGGCCTACCATAACGTCTTAAAGCGTGTGTAGTGCCACTGTGGGAAAGAGACAGCTATGAAAGGCATCTAGCGCCATCTTCCTTCATCGTTCCCAAAGTGTTATATACAAACTGTAAATAAATACATAAAAGAAATATCTATAATCTATATCTAATATAATAAAATTGGAAAACATTCACAGGGCGTCAAAAATACCTCTACATCGTTTCATCAGGAACAGTGCCCATAACGCTGGCAGCATTGCCAGCATAAACGGCTATGATTTTAGAATTTAAAATAGGTACTCGTTTTTAATATTTACTCAATGTTTGTATTTGTTAATCTGTATGACAGATAGTACATTTTGTCAAAAATGTTACCTAAATTACCTATATTTTGCCAATATGGTAACAAAAATGTATTTTGCCAAAAATGCATTTTGCCCAAATTGTTACCTACTTGCATTTTCGGTTAATAAATTAGCTTATTAACTTTACGTTTACGTCATGCACTCGTCCTAGGGCCTCAGTTCGAGCATGTGTGGTCCTTCTGTCCTCGATCTTTCGTATAAATAGATAGCGAATACTTGCCGCGATTATTTAATTTCTAGCGAGAGCAGCTAATAGTTGGAATAACTCGGTCCTGTAGAAAATTATGTTACTTTACTGGGTTGGTGTTCGTACTAGCACGCTTTTTGAATCTGGGGGCACGGCAGTGCCCCGCCAAGTCTCGAGCAAAACGGGCACGGCCGTACCATCTTTTCTCGAAGCGATTCGCGGCTGTTTCGCCCCACCTATATCTTCGACGTGGACAAAGCTAGGAGTTTAGGTTTTCGGTCAATAATAGTAGGCATTAGAACAAGCTTAAGTTCGAAATTACATGCCAATTGAATGAATAGTTTAGGAGTTACGGTCGATCAAAGTTACACCATTTTGTCACTCACTGACTGACTGACTCACTGACCGATCATCAAAAATCTAAGGTACTTCTAGCAGACTTAGAAACTTCAAATTTTGCACCAAGATAGGTCATTAGCCACATATAAAGGAAAAATTATAAAAACATTAAAAAATAATATACCATAGAAAACAATTTTATATTTGCGGTTTGGCAAGAACATTGTGTATGGATTTTGACTGCATTGTTAACTTTGTTCGTTGTTTAAGTATTCAATTGGATGAATACATACATAGAATAGAAAAGAATAATATAAATGTAATACATAGACTATAATTAATCTAAATTAATACATAAAGTTCACAATTCATTAAATTAATAAAGCTAAAACTCCATTGTATTGCGATAAATATTGTATGCGCGCTCGATAGATGGCATTGTACCTGTCTGAATCGCGCTATGGTTTCGTTACAGAGCGCAGTCTAAGTAGTACTTTAAAATACTTCAATAATTTTCATTTGATAGCGCCATCTATCTATGAACAACCATTTCGAAACTAAAAAAATATTGTAGCGATATTTAGAGAACTTAAGTTAGCCGGATTAGATAGTAGATTTATTATTGTTACTGAAACAGTTATTTAGGAAAATAGTTTGTTAATATAACATGGACATAGAACGTTACATAAATCTAGTTGTTTACGTGTTATTTAGTTTAGTTACATTTAGTTTGTAAGTTAGTAGATATATATTTATTTAGTTATTTGTTAGTTAGTTTAGTTCTATTTAGTTTGTTAGATAGAGAATGGGTCCTAAGCAAAAAAGTAGCTGAAGTCCAAGAAATTATGAGGACAGCTAAAAAAAAGAAAGAAATACACTTACAAAAAATAAATGAGATCCCACCAAAAACATTAAATGTAAAAAATGCCAAGTCTCTCGTTGCAGTCTTTCCATCGTAAAAAGTTTTGAGATCTCACAGAAGCCAAGTCCTATTCAAATTATTTTGTAGTTATAAATCAACATTTAGTAATTATATCAATAGTTTTCTTTATATTATAACTATAGTGACTTGGCAATGAGCACAAATTAAAAGCTGCTTGCTGCCTGGAATTATGTGCAAATGTTACTGACGAGACCTGTGATCAGATTATTTGTTATGTGTGAATCATGATGGTCACTACCGACTACATGTTCCAATACAATAATTAAGAATACCTTACGGGCCATCGCTTTATGAAAGTAAATGATGAATGTTAAGAGAATAAATAAAGTAAATAAAAGAGAATGTTTATGCATGCGGTGTGTGTAACTTTCAACTCCTCCAAATATGCCGTTTTATCTGGGGGCACGGCAGTGCCCCGCCAAGTCTCGAGCAAAACGGGCACGGCCGTACCATCTTTTCTCGAAGCGATTCGCGGCTGTTTCGCCCCCCCTATATCTTCGACGTGGACAAAGCTAGGAGTTTAGGTTTTCGGTGAATAATAGTAGGCATTAGAACAAGCTTAAGTTCGAAATTACATGCCAATTGAATGAATAGTTTAGGAGTTACGGTCGATCAAAGTTACACCATTTTGTCACTCACTGACTGACTGACTCACTGACCGATCATCAAAAATCTAAGGTACTTCTAGCAGACTTAGAAATTTCAAATTTTGCACCAAGATAGGTCATTAGCCACATATAAAGGAAAAATTATAAAAACATTAAAAAATAATAAACCATAGAAAACAATTTTATATTTGCGGTTTGGCAAGAACATTGTGTATGGATTTTGACTGCATTGTTAACTTTGTTCGTTGTTTAAGTATTCAATTGGATGAATACATACATAGAATAGAAAAGAATAATATAAATGTAATACATAGACTACAATTAATATAAATTAATACATTAAGTTCATAATTCATTAAATTAATAAAGCTAAAACTCCATTGTATTGCGATAAATATTGTATGCGCGCTCGATAGATGGCGTTGTACCTGTCTGAATCGCGCTATGGTTTCGTTACAGAGCGCAGTATAAGTAGTACTTTAAAATAATTCAATAATTTTCATTTGATAGCGCCATCTATCTATGAACAACCATTTCGAAACTAAAAAAATATTGTAGCGATATTCGGAGAACTTAAGTTAGCCGGATTATATAGTAGACTAGCGACCCGCCCCGGCTCCGCACGGGTGCAATCTTTATAATATTATTAAAATTGCGACTATAATTTTAGATTTAAACTATCCTATCTCTCAAGTTGGATCGAACTGCACATGGTGTGCGAATTTTATTATAATCGGTTAAGTGGTTTAGGAGTCCATTGAGGACAAACATTGTGACACGAGATTTATATATATTAAGATTTATTATTGTTACTGAAACAGTTATTTAGGAAAATAGTTTATTAATATAACATAGACATATGTAGTTACATATCTAGTTGTTTACGTGTTATTTAGTTTAGTTACATTTAGTTTGTAAGTTAGTAGATATATATTTATTTAGTTATTTGTTAGTTAGTTTAGTTCTATTTAGTTTGTTAGATAGAGAATGGGTCCTAAGCAAAACAGTAGCTGAAGTCCAAGAAATTATGAGGACACCTAAAAAAAAAGAAAGAAATACACTCACAAAAAATAAATGAGATCCCACCAAAAACATTAAATGTAAAAAATGCCAAGTCTCTCGATGCAGTCTTTCCATCGTAAAAAGTTTTGAGATCTCACAGAAGCCAAGTCCTATTCAAATTATTTTGTAGTTATAAATCAACATTTAGTAGTTATATCAATAGTTTTCTTTATATTATAACTATAGTGACTTGGCAATGAGCACAAGTAAAAACAAATAAAACGGCATATTTGGAGGAGTTGAAAGTTACACACACCGCATGCATAAACATTCTCTTTTATTTACTTTATTTTATTCTCTTAACATTCATCATTTACTTTCATAAAGCGATGGCCCGTAAGGTATTCTTAATTATTGTATTGGAACATGTAGTCGGTAGTGACCATCATGATTCACACATAACAAATAATCTGATCACAGGTCTCGTCAGTAACATTTGCACATAATTCCAGGCAGCAAGCAGCTTTTAATTTGTGCTCATTGCCAAGTCACTATAGTTATAATATAAAGAAAACTATTGATATAACTACTAAATGTTGATTTATAACTACAAAATAATTTGAATAGGACTTGGCTTCTGTGAGATCTCAAAACTTTTTACGATGGAAAGACTGCATCGAGAGACTTGGCATTTTTTACATTTAATGTTTTTGGTGGGATTTGTTTTTACTTGTGCTCATTGCCAAGTCACTATAGTTATAATATAAAGAAAACTATTGATATAATTACTAAATGTTGATTTATAACTACAAAATAATTTGAATAGGACTTGGCTTCTGTGAGATCTCAAAACTTTTTACGATGGAAAGACTGCAACGAGAGACTTGGCATTTTTTACATTTAATGTTTTTGGTGGGATAAAGCTCTACGCGGGAAACGTACTTTGTTTCGTAGCAGAATGTTTTATGATTTACATCTATTGTTTGAAAAATGGGAATTGTTTTGCAAATAATATTCTGTTTCGTTCTATGTAGTTTTATAAAATCCTTTGTGACATTTATTTATCTACGAATTGTTCGTAGTAACTGTGTTTTTATTTTGCGACTGTCAAAATATTTTCGTGCACATAAGGGAAAAAGCCTTTTTTGCATTAGTGTGCGATATTATTTTGTAGAATTTTATTGTAATTAAGCAGCTCCCTTTTTGAGTGAATGTTTTATTACATTATCGAATAATTAACAAATAGAGTAGTTTGTTTCCTATTTTCGTCAATAGGTGCGTCCACACAAAGCGAACAGCCTCGCGAGGCATTTGCCGCGCGAAGAAACTGCCTCGCGAGGCTCCTTGCTCTGTGTGAAATGAAATGATATTTATTTTTGCAAGTAGGTTAATATTAACACTTTTACACGTCGTTTTTTTACAAACTAGATGAAGCCGGTGTTTCGTACCTGACTACTCTGAGAAGAAACAGCTGAAACAAACTCAGAGGTCACAGTCTCTTTTAAAGTCCAGACATTAAATTGGTAGTCATACGAGGGCCATGTAGGTTAACGTCTAAGATGGTCTTGGTGTTGATGCGCCTATTGTTTCTCAACCGCAGCACGAGACAATATACGCGAGCAGAACAAAAAGCGGACACTGGATGGCTCGGGCGCTCATCGCCCGCGGCAGCGCGCGCGCTTTCCTCGGCCGAGACACCAAGCAGTGCCAATGACTTAAGAGCGATTTTATAAAAAAAATTTTGAAAAAAAGGGAACCGACTTCAAAACCAAACACAAAAAAACTATAAAATAACTTTTCTTTCGGAAGTCGGTGGCTTTGTTTTTTTTTTATTTCATTGACATATTATGTCCACCGACTTCCGAAAGAAAAGTTATTTTATAGTTTTTTTGTGTTTGGTTTTGAAGTCGGTTCCCTTTTTTTCAAAAAGTTTTTTAATTTTCCCTTTTTAGTTGAGATAATCAACCAAAAACTTCATAAAATCGGCTATGTTTTATGTGTTATATACTAAAACCTTCCCCAGAATGTAATGAACACTTTCCTGAAAACTGCATCAAAATCCGTTCAGCCAAACGCGAGATAATCGCGGGCAAACATACATACATACAGGTCGAACTGAGAACCTACTTTTTTTTTGAAGTCGGTTAAAAATGGGGCTGTGCTGCACAACCGATATTACTATTAAATGAAATTTTCATAGCTCGCGCTGTCTGTAAACGTTTGCACGAGTAAAATTAATAAATTCTTAGTAGTTCTGCGGGACTTACCTGTCTCAGTTCAGTAGCGAGGTTAATCACAAGAAGATTCTGCTTCTTCTCGAAGTCTAAAGTTGCTTCTAATTCATGGGGACCTGAAATTGAAGGTTTCTTTAATTATGATGAACCTAAACTATTTCGGTCAGCTTATGAACGTCACGAAAAGTGTGTTTTGGCACTTAAATGTGCTAGTTGCTGCTGTTGCTGAACATTTGTAAAAACACACATGCGATTTACGAACTTTTCTCTATATTATGTAACCACGATAGGAACGAAATAGTCATGGCGCCATATTGAGATTATTTGGTTTTGCATGGACAAATGTAAGCCGATGTGGACACCTGCTGATGTAACACTTGCATGCTTTATGAGCTTTAGCAAAATATCTATACATATAATAAAATAGTAGGAAAGTTAAAACTGTACATTGAATATTTTTTGAAAAGAATACTTGGGGTGTGATCTACAATCGATACCGAAGCCAAAAATATAGTTTTTAGAATTTTTGTCTGTTTGTCTGTTTGTCTGTTTGTCTGTATGTATGTCCGGGATAAACTCAAAAAGTACTGGACGGATTTGAATGATTTTTTTTTGTTGTGTAGGTATTAAGTCTGGCCAACACATAGGCTATAATTTATCTTGGAAACTTGAACACCTGGTGCAGAACCGCAACGGACCAGCTAAACTATAAGAGATATTAAAATGGTGTGATAGCAAAAATTGTTCCACCTGATGAGCACTCTCTGTTGACGTATAAAAATTGAAGATCTGGAACACCTGTTGTGGAACTCCAAGAGCCCAGCTACATTATAACATGTAAAGGAATGACGTCTTAACAAAGTTGTTCAGCCTGATGAGCTGTCTCTGTTGACGTATAAAAATTGACAATCTTGAACACCTGATGTGGAACACCAAGAGCCCAGCTACACTATAACATATA
This sequence comes from Agrotis clavis, assembly GCA_954870645.1. Classification (NCBI taxonomy): domain Eukaryota; kingdom Metazoa; phylum Arthropoda; class Insecta; order Lepidoptera; family Noctuidae; genus Agrotis; species Agrotis clavis. Next base: position 10,984,293 of record OX940925.1, read on the forward strand.
TAGGAATGACGTCTTAGCAAGAGTTGATCAGCCTGATGAGCACTCTCTGTTGACGTATAAAAATTGATGATCTGGAACACCTGTTGTGGAACACCAAGAGCCCAGCTACACTATAACAAATACAGGAATGACGTCTTTGCAAAGTTGTTCAGCCTGACGAGCACTCTCTGTTGACATACAAAAATTGAAGATCTCTGGAACACCTGATGTGGAACACCAAAAGCCCATCTAAACTATAGCATATATGTATAGGAATGAAGTCTTAGCAAGAGTTGCTCAGCCTGATGACCACTCTCTGTTGACGTATAAAAATTGAAGAACTGGAACACCTGATGTGGAATACCAAGAGCCCAGCTACACAATAACATATACAGGAATGACGTCTTTGCAAAGTTGTCCAGCCTGACGATCACTCTCTGTTGACATATAAAAATTGAAGATCTGAAACACCTGATGTGGAACACCAAATGCCTAGCTACACTATAACATATAAAGGAATGACGTTTTAGCAAAGTTGTTCAGCCTTATCAGCACTCTCTGTTGACACATAAAAATTTAAGATCTGGAACACCTGTTGTGGAACTCCAAGAGCCCAGCTGCACTATAATATAAAAAGGAATGACGTCTTAACAAAGTTGTTCAGCAGTTGTTTTTTTTTTTTATTTTTTGTTGTTTAAAGTCCCATTTGACTAAGACAATACTGCAACACTCAACGTGTTCGTAGTCATGAAACTGTGACAAAGCAAAGGTGTTTCAGGATTATAATGTAGTCGTCTTCCCCTGGAGGCGACGGCCCTACATCGCGTCTATCGAGGCGCATCGCCAGGAGAATGATCATCTCATCCGCACGCAAAATACGCGCATATGACGTGGAGTTGCGGATACCAGCCCGCTATACAATACAATCGCCAGGATGAATTCCCGGAAAGAGCTCCGGCGTGATCACAGGGCAATATTGAGAGAGCGACTGTCGCAATCGAGTTCCGGGCACGCCCCAACCGCGGCGGTAAGACCCCTCTTTAAGGAGTAGCTGGATAGGCGTCACGGCGTCCCGCCTGACCTACCACATGACGTAGGTCTTCACCGGACACGAAAGATTAAGGAGGTAGCTGTGTCTGATAGGGAAAGAAGAATCGCCTGGGTGTCACCTCTGCGTGGATCGCCTGGAGGACACGGTGGAGCATACGGTGCAGGACTACCCGCTTGGGCAGAGCACCGCCGTGTCCTCACTACGACGATAATCGGTGACCTCTCGTGCTTAGTGTTGGTCGAGGCCATGTTGCGGGGCGAGACAGAATGGGAAGCAGTCGCCTCCTTCTGCGAAGCAGTCATGCTAGCGAAGGAGGAGGCGGGACGCATGAGGGAGAGGACAATGTCCACCTCCAGCCCAGCCGCAGCGGTAGACGCCGATGGCGACGTCAGACGTCGCTACACGACCTCCAGCCACTGTAGGCGCGGCCATGCGGGCGGCGAGTAAGAGTGCACGTTGTGTTCCACGTGATGTATTACCACGCTGAAAAAATGTAATCGTCTGAATGTATCATGTCGAACAAAAAAGCCGTCGAGGCCGTGGACAGAACACTTTGAGACATTCGCCATGATGATAGACCCATGGACAATATCACGGTAGGTAGTGTTCTCTGTAAAATTCCGGCAGACACTGCCCGTTGTAAGAAGAATTGATAAGTTACGTATTCGGAGTCCCGTCAAGTATAACACTTCAGGAAAACTCTTGGCTATGTGATCGTGCAATACTAAAAAAATGACCGAACCGCTGCAATAAATGAAAACATGTTAGCCGAAATTGTTGGGAATGATGTGGTTTACACATCATACAATAAAGTCGTCAATTAGGGTGATGCCAGCAACTACCCACTCGAGATTTTAAATTCATCAACTGCCTGTGGTCCTCGAGCTCATAAAATAACCTTAAAGTAATAATAATGCTTCTAAGAAATCTAACTCTACCAAAATTGTGCAATGGAACGCGACTAATAGTTACTGCATTACGGTGCGTACAGACTATACAGGGTGATTTTTTAGTCACCATCCAAATTTAAATATATTAATCATTGCCGAAAATCATTGAATACGTGTTTTTTCTTTTTGTATCACTCAATACAAAAATATCGAGATATCACGTCTCAATGTTATCTATAAAAAGTTGATGAACCTGGACACCGCGCTGTGATGTGTCGCTCAGGGGTAGCGGGGCGGGGCGGGGGGTCGGCGGGGTGCGCTCTGCCCGTTCCATGCGTCGGCAAGTGTATATTATTAACGTTTAGCTTAGTGACCACGCAGAGCGGATGAGAAAATGATTTAAATATGACAATTTGACGTATCGATTTTTTTTCAAAAATGGGCTTAGTGGTTGATACCTAAAGCCTAGAAAAATTTTGGACGGTGCTAAAAAAGTCACCCTGTATAACATAACATGTTATATAACATTTTCATATAACATTTTTCATGGTAACATTCTATACACAGAGTTGTAGTGTTTTATAACACATGTTATATAACATGTTACATGGTCTGTACGCACCTTTACACAGAAATTTAAGCGAAACTGAAATTCTCACCGGATGTGGCTCAGGGGAAACTGCATTGATACCGTGAATACCACTCATCTCCAACAATTTCCCTTTCCAGTTCAAACTCACACAATTCTCGGTAGCCGCTTACTTTGCGATGACCATAAATAAGTCCCAAGGATAGACCCTGAAGGAAGCTGATGTCGACCTAAGGTCCAACTGTTTTTCCCACGGCCAACTATATAACACATGCTCGCCTGTCAGTAATGCTGACCACCTTTTTATTTTAGCACCAGAAGGAAAAACTACCAATGTCGTATATAAAGTGTTGTGTCTGGAAGTTTTCATTTCATTTGCTTTAAAGTTTGTTATAGATTCTATAACAAACTTTAAAGTGGGACATCAGGTACCCTCACTTTCTCAACAAATTAAAAAAGAGAATATTAGTTTAGGTGCCTTAAAACCAAATACAATGCGGACGAAGTCGCGGGCAACAGCTAGTAAACAATAATCTTATTAACTTAACAAGATTACAACGATAAAAAATTGTTAAACGTAATTTTGAAAGGATAGTTGACAGATGGAGGTCATTGTCGATTTCGTTCTTATAGTCGTCGCATATAATACAATCTACCCATCAAACTACCCCACGTAAGTCAAATTTTCCCAATCGAACAAGAGCCTTCAGCTATTGTGATAAAGTTGAAAATCTATTAATGTAAAAAAATGACATAATAGGGTAGTTTCCAGGGTCAAAGTAATTACATTCTATTTAGTCCGTATTTTAGATTATAAAAAAATATTGGACACGTATTTTTTCTTTTTTCGATTAAACAAAAAAGAACAAAGATACTCTGCGCGAAAAATGCCACGCATCGTGACGTCACACGTAACTTTAATAGGCTATATCTTTGTCATTTTTGGTCTAATTTACAAATAAAAAAATACGTGTCCCTTATTTTTGAATAATCTAAAAGACGGACTAATTACATTTTTTTAGGCAACTAGCCTATTATAGGCATAGGAGTAGGTAGTATTGTATCTCAGAAATAACTTCATAAAGTCTGAATCAAAACCAATTACCTTCAAGGTAGTAAATAATGAAGACCCAAATGGTAGTCCATAGTATGAGGATCGTGCACAGTCCAAGTTGGCAGAGGATACACCTAAAGACGACCGAGTAGACAGATTCCCCTGCGAGTTTCGGGAGCGGATACAATCTCAGCCATTTGGTCGCAATCTGGACAAAAGAGGATTTAATGGAAATTGTTTTGTGACACTTCCATTATTGCACAGGGATTAAGAAACTTGTTGGGGTTGAATTTGACAAAGATTATATGTTTGTTGTTTTTTTATGATTATAGGAACAATAGGAACAACATTATTTTTAGTATATGCGAAACCTGAATATAGTTTGTTCAGAATCAGTAGCTGATTCGATTCCAATAATTTTTCACCATGTTATATTTTTTTTCAAAAATATTTTAATTATTTTTTATTACCAGTTAATTACAATACAATCACCATACGGTTTGGTACCTATTGCCAAACTATTATCACGAGTGTATAACACAGGAGACGCGGTTTACGCGGGTGTACCGCGAAATGAGCATGTTTTTGAACGGAAAACCAGGTAATACACAACCTTATAACTTTGTGATTTTTTATGATACGGTTTTAAAATTTTGTACATAGATTCTTTAGACAAAAATATTGGACAGGTGTATCGGGTTTCGCATAAACAAAAAATAATGTTGTATATATGATGGGATATAATTGGCCCCTCACACTAGGAATTAATCCTGTATCGTAGGTGCATTTACAAGCAGGGTGTGGATATGGGTGTTACAAGATGTATGATGATAAGATGTAATGTCGCAGGTTTTTCATCAAATTAGGTTCTTGATCAAAAACCTAGGTTTTTGAAAACTAACTAATTATGATTTGATGAAAAACCTACGACATAATTATACATTTTGACTGGCAATTAAGCCATAGCTAAGCTCGTCAGTTATGCTGACAGCTCTATCAGGTGCACGAGGAACCACACAATGCCATGCCCCTATATTACTAGTCTTTTCCAACTCTGAAAACTATTTTATTTTATTTTAAAAACTTCATGCAAATGTATACAACAGTACATAAGTAGATTTAATGCTTTGCGCATTTTCTTCCAGTCTATTTTAGCGTGATGCTGAGAACTGAAAATAGGTGTAGTAGTAAGTACAAAATGTTTTCGAACTTTCAATCTAAAAGTGAACCGACTGGTTGCAAAATCTTAGTAGACGCTTTTTTCGTGTCTCATTGCAAAGCTAACTATAAAACTTAACTAAACTTTATCTCATCTTAAGTTTCTTAATTCCATGCAAAAATAACCGCAAACATAAAGAAACACCGTAAATATGTAGACTTGTACAGTATTTCAAGGAACTTTGATAGAATATGATTATGGAGCAGCTTAGCAAGGCGCTAGTGGAACTATTATTAGTTTATGAATGCTGCCCTTTTTTTAAATATGTTGGGTCGGCCTTCAGTCTAACCGGATCCAGCTGAATATTAGTATTTTTTGGAGCGTCTGCTTATCTGACCTCCACGACCCAGTTACACTTTAAACAATTCATAATCAATACACGCAGAGAAATGTATACGAGAACTTCTGGTTGCAACCGTGACAGCAAGACTCACTAGTTGACTTTACAAAATTTCTAGTAATAAATACTAAGTCCTTGTTATCTCTACTACTTACTTAGTATTTATTACTAGAAATGTGAGTCTTGCTGTCACGGTTGCAACCAGAAGTTCTCGTACAGGTAGCTAGACATTTCTCTGCGTTTACTAAAATTTTGATAATTTATTACAATTTTTACTGGACAACTGAATGAAATGTGGTAAAATGTTTTCTTTTTTGCATTTTTGTTTAAATATACTGACTGTGCCACGATTTTATTGCAATACAAAACGATATTTCATCATTTAATTCTGTTATAATGATTAGATCATTAAAACAGTTAAATATTTGTCATCTATTTGCGACATTATCAGAATTTTCATTTCTACTTACTTTCAAACTATCCACAGTTTCATTATCACATTGAACTAACTTATTAGTATTATTTTCAATTCCGTTCACTTCACCACTAGCAGTTCTGTGTTCTGCACTTAACATATTATCTTTTTTCCTTAATCCATTACATATTTCTTTTCGCATAACCTTATCAAATACATCTTTCTTATCTTCACGAGAGCCACCTACAAATATTCTGTTTCCTTTTTTGATTTTATGTCGAATTGTACCACCATTTATGTTTACTACATTTCGTTTGACACTAATTCCATTGCCATCTAGATTTAATCTACTGTCTATAAGTAGTGTAGGTTTAATTTTGTGACCTGTTTTCAACTTTCTGTACAATGGTTTCACTAAAAGGTTGTTTTTAAATTTTTCTTCATGTGTGTTCTTCATGTTTTCTAGTCTCAAACTGAGCATTGGAACAAAACATTGTTCCCAAAACAGTATAGCGTGTTTTGTAACTCTCGAACTGGTAACTTCTCATTAAAAGTTGAATGCAATTACACACGAACCTACGCCCAATTTGCCAACGATCTCTGTTGGGGGGTATAATTAAAATCTATTACCTACCCTGCTTCGTCTTTTTTCGATAAAGTACTGATTCGGTATTTGTTTCTTTATGACGATTGTTCTAACAGATAAACGGTTTTCTTTTCTAGTATCGTTTGAGGATAATATTTTTATTATTCGCTAGCGAGTCTTTAAAAGCTACAATTTCGTTTTCATTTTATTTATACTCAGAAAGATATTGGAATTTCAAACAATCAGGTGAAGTAATTTAGAAAGTTATTTTCGTAGTAAAGTCAAAATCAGCGGAAATATAATTCCGTTCATTTCAAAGAGCGCATCAAATTCGTATTTAAGGTATTGAAGAGTTTCTTGTGTTGACGAAAGGATGGTATGGATATTAATTAATATAAATACAATGCCTTTATCATGAATTACAGTTTTGCACTAAAAGAAAACCTCTGCTTTTCTATTCAAATGATCATCTTATGCATTTTTTTTGTCAATGTAAGGAACGGCAGGTTTTTCTAAACAGGGTCACCCAACAAGGTTTTGGATTTTTATTAGAAATAAAAATCCACTAATATTATGTGTAACAAGAATGATTTGTATTTTTGTTTTTAAATAATAAAATTAAGAAAACTAAGAAGGGTTAGGAGGAGTTGTGCCTAATAGTGCTAGATTAAATAGAAATCATACCTAGATTTTTCGCCTGCTACTGAAAAAACCAAAAACGGGGTTTGAGAGAACGATCTTATATTCATCTTATACTCATCGGGACTTAGATTCGTAATGATTTAAACCACGCTGTTCTTTCAATTTCCTTTTGTGATCCTCGAGAACTTCTTAAGATATTCCAGCAACATTGCAACCTGTGGCGACCCTTACTACTTCTTGGATGGGATACAACCAAAACATCAACAACCAAAATTTCAACACCACTTCAACAGTTTAATTTAGCTACAGCGTAACAGCTAGGATGAATCCTGGACCATGTTTGGGTACCGGGAGACGCTTTCGACATCGAACGTTTTGATGCGATTTCCGGCCACTGTAGGAGCGGGCATGCGGATAGCGAGTAATGGGTGACTCGCCGTCAGATCATGGACCATGCCCGGGTCGACGGCGCGTCGGGTTTCACGCACGCCTCAAAGAGCTGTCATCAGCAATCTGACGGGGCTCTTAGATAGCCAAATCCTGCCGGGGTCGTGGAACTGTCTCATCAGGTAACTGTGACCCTGGAACGTAAAGGGCTATTGAAAGACCATCGTGGATTTTAGTCAGTACAAGTCTTACAGTCCCGGCTTGCCCTGGGTCGGAAGACCCATTTGATGAAAAAAAAGGAACAACACACTTGTGCCCGCACGGTCCTTGAGAATGACAGTGAGAATGGCGCCAAAAATAATTAAATTACTCTCTATAATAAATGTGTGTGAGAAATATAATTCATGAATATTTGACGTAGCGTAGTTATAGTAGAATAAACTTAGACACTGCACTGCAATGGACTCCAATCTCAAAGTTTTCACTACATTATATTCAAATGTAATCAAGCAACCATGTCCATATTAACATATCGTTGGAACGTGGAAAGAAACAAAGTTAAATTGAGTTCACGTCGTGTGGTCTGTCACTCAGGGAGTGAAAGAACGGAGTTTACAGGAACAGTTGCCATTCCTATGAGCCACTTGTACAATCACGAGCAATAAATTGTAAACACTTTACAAAATTCAAACGCGATTTTATTAAAATATTTGTGTGTACTTTGAATTGAGGCTTATTTTGTAATGGCTTAGCTTCCAAAATAGAAGATTATGGCTGAGATGATGATGATGATGATGAAAAAAAAAATAATAGCAACCAAAAACCACAGAGGTTTAAACTTGTGCCAAGAGTCTTTTTCAATAGTTAATACAATGTTTCCCCCCCGCCTTTTTTTTTAGCGTGGTAAAATCAGCAAATGAGTTCTCCCACCCCGGGCAGGGCGGGAGGGACTGTCAGACTGTTAATGACTAAAATCCACGGTGTTCTCCAATAGCCCATTATGTTCCGGGGTCACGGTTCTTTGAGGCGCGCGTGGAACACAACGCGCCGTCGACCCGGGCATGGTCCATGGTCGGACAGCGAGTTGCCCTTTACTCGCCGCCCGCATGCCCGTTCCGGCCTTGGGTGGAGCGGGAGGGACTATCAGATTGACTGACTATAAAACCAGCCTGTTCCTTCAATTGCCCTTTACGTTGCCGAGTAACGGTTAGCGATTTACTCTTTTAGATAACCATATAGTGTGCTTATAGTTATCTGCGCCTTCGCCCGCATAAGAATGTGAAGTTAACTTATTCCAGCCATACACGATCCGGTGTCGTGGTTTTATCAAGAAAGGACTCCGGAACCTAAAGAGCTATTGATGGAAGATCGTGGCAGTCTGACCGTCCCTCTAGTCACGCACTGGACGGGAGGACTCATTTGATGATTTACCACCCCAAAATAAAGGATAATAAAAAATGAAAAACAGTCCCAACGGTTTTCAAATCAGTAATCGAGAACGCACTTGTAGCCGTGACAGCGTGGCGGGAATATTGATTTCCCAGTTGCGCAGAATGTCAGTAAGCGGCGCGCGCAACAACTGTCAAAATAAACTTTATACGGCGAGGAAATGTCGCCAAATTCATCTGAAAATAACAATAACTTTGTAATCTTACGGGAATAAATCAACTATTAAAACAGTTTTATGGTGAATTAGTTTTAAACAACATGTTGTGAACAATCATGGACTATAGTTTGAGTGCAACAACAAAATTGTAGGACTGTTTGCTGGTGCCGTGTTGTTTACAAAATTCTTACTTCATAATACAATATGAAATTATAAAAATAATACGGTGTTTTCGTGTGTCTGTACGAGGTAAAAAGCATGTTTACTGGAAGAGTATCATAAATAAAAACGATGAAAGATAAAGATGTCGAGATGCCTGCGTATATTCGGAGCTTACTCCTTCAGGTTGACAAGGAAGCATTCGACCATACTCCTCTCAGCCGCCTTCATCCTCACACTGACCATGGTCCTGCAGCTGTACGCCTCCAGACACCACGACCACCCACACCCACAACGCAGTGTCGGTGACTTTGACTATAGACCAGGCGCCTTCCTGAAAGGTCGACAGCCCGGGAACTTAAGTTACTGCTTGTTTAACTATGGCCTTCCAAATCGTCTCAATTGGGGCACATTCCAAGTACTTCCGTCCCCAGAAACTGGAAGTAGAAGTCAGTACGGAGTTATTTACAATGCCATTCGAGGAGTGGCTTTCATAAATATCAGCAAATTTGACGCAGTGACTTATGCCACTCAAGCAACGCCGGAATTCATTTATCATATAGTGGAAATAGCGAAGTACTGGGAAGGGCCCATTAGCCTCTCTGTATTCGTACCTAACTACGATTTAGACATTGCAATGCAAATATTGAATCAGCTATGCCATTGTTATCCAATGATGGCTCAAGTGTCGGTACATTTATATTTTCCATTAAATATAAAGCCAAAGATTAGAACATTGGAAGAGAGAAGAAAGTATCTGACGACTTTGCCGACGCCAACAGCTGATGGTCCTAACACAACAATGGACGCACAAGAATTGATGAGACAAAAATTAGAGAATTATCGTAAATTAAATCGTACAAATAGAGCTGAATATATACAGAAGGCGAGGAAGAATAAAATAAAACGTATGATGATGAAGATCAAAGATTCGGGATTCATTGCGTCTAATATAAAGTTCGAAGATTGTTCCGGTCTTGATTCAGAAATAACGACGTATAGAAAAGCGACAGCAATGTTGTATCCAATAAACGTTGGTAGAAATGTTGCAAGAAACGCATCCACGACCAATTATTTCTTAATGTCTGATATAGAAATGGTGCCGAGTTATGGATTGGCGCCGAAGTTCCTGAAGATGATTAGGAAATTAATGGGTGATGAGAAGAGAGATTCTGGTTGTGTGTTCGCTAAGACGGTGTTTGTGGTGCCTCTGTTTGAAGTGGAAAGAGGAGAGAAAATCCCTCACGACAAAGAAACGTAAGTAGATAAATAGTCTTTTTGATGCAATACAAAGGAATGCAGAAAGGGCACTTAGTGCTTGCGTACCTTTTGTTGGTATTGTTGTGATACTGTGTGGGAGGTAGCTCTTTTCTTGTCACTGAATAGTTCTATCCTTTGAGTAGAAGTATACCGTTTCAACAATAAACCCCCTTTCTATTGTGCAAGGATTTTGCGAACTATCTGTAGACTGCAAATATTTACCGTGTACAAACACGCGAATTTATCCTGCTTCATGTATTACATTTTCAAACAGAAATATCTCCCATTCTTTACATATTTAAACTTTTGTGGAAAATGGGATTTGTTCCTCAGCGATTTTATGTACGGAATAATTTATATTGCTTTAATCTCTTAATAAGCTCCTTTCTGTATTTTATGAAAGACTAGCTTGAACCCGCGGCTTTGCTCGCGTTAAGTTTGGAGATAAATGAATCTCCATACTAAATCTATATCTATATCCTACTAATATTATAAAGGCGAAAGTTTATGAGTGAGAATGGATGGATGTTTTTTACTCTTTCACCCAAAAACTACTGAACAGATTACGATGAAATTTGGTATGTAGGTAGCTGAAGATCCAGAATAACACATAGGGGAGGTAGAGAAGATGTAGGGTAGGTGTAGGGTAGGTGTAGAGTAGGTGTAGGGTAGGTGTAGAGTAGGTGTAGAGTAGGTGTAGGATTGATTACTGGGCAGGGCAACGTCTGCCGGCTCAGCAAGTGAGGTATAAACATGGATAGCTGTTCGTTAGTCACGCTTTAACTTGCAAAAGGCTGAACTGATTTGGCTGATTTTAGTCTTAAAAAATCGTGGAAGTTCAGGGAAGGTTAAGGTAAGTGTGGTGTAGGTATAAAGTAGGTGTAGTGTAGTGTAGTGTAGTGTAGTGTAGTGCAGTGCAGTTCAGTGGGGTACACTACGATAATACGAAAAACTTTATTCCGAAATTCGTAAATACGAATTTCAAAATACCGATTTTCATAATTCCGAATGGTTCAAAATTCCTAATATAACAACTCCGATGGATCATTATTCCAATTTTAATAATTCCGAAAATTCAAAATTCCTAACGTTTATAATTACTATTTTCAAAATACCGAATTTCAATAGACCGAATATCAAAACTTCCGGCTTATTATATTTTCCGAAACATCAAAAACACGAATACCGAATATTAAAATTCCGATTATGAGAATTCCGATTCGGGTCCGTCAGGTCGAAAAATCCGAGTCGGGGTGCCCCAAGACACATTTTGCTCGCTATTGCATCCTGAGTTAAAGCACCACTAAGGTGGTTCAACGGAGCCCCGCTTCGCAGGGCTCCTATATCTGTGAGCAAGGTTTAAAGTAACCTAACATGAAGGGGATGGCGGGGTCTTTCAGACCCCGCCATCCCCTTCGAACCTAACCTGTCCGAGTCGGGGTGTCCCCAGTCCAGAGCTCGCTTCGCTCGCTCTTGCATCCTTGGTCAATTTATTGACTACCACCTACCAAGGCAGTTCGACGGAGCCCCGCTTCGCGGGGCTCCTATTTCTGTGAGCAAGGTTTAAAGTAACCTAACACGAAGGGGATGGCGGGGTCTTTCAGACCCCGCCATCCCCTTCGAACCTAACCTGTCCGAGTCGGGGTGTCCCCAGTCCTGAGCTCGCTTCGCTCGCTCTTGCATCCTTGGTCAATTTGTTGACTACCACCTACCAAGGCAGGTCGACGGAGACCCGCTTCGCGGGGCTCCTATTTCTGTGAGCAAGGTTTAAAGTAACCTAACACGACCGAGTCGGGGTGCCCCAAGTCCTCACTCGCTCGCTTTTGGATCCTAAGTTCTCCTAATAACAATAAATATCCTGAAGGCAAACAGTGAAAGTTAAGAGGATACGCCTTGCCACTCCGTGCCTACACAGACTTAAATAACACTCTGGGACCACGGTAGACAAAACTACGTGGAGCCGGTTTTGCACCAATTCGTTTCTGTCACTGACTTTGTAGGATGAGAAACGAAATTCCGATTTTCAATATTCCGAAAAAATCTGTTTATCCGGAATATTGAAAAATCGGAATTTCGTTTTTCGGAATGAGAACTCATCGAGCATTACATTTTTCGAATATGTGAAAATCGGAAAACGAAGAAATCGGACATACGACATTCGGTCAAATAAATTTCGAGATTCTTAATAATAGATATTGTAATTTTTAGGTATTATATATGTCGGATCCGGTCAATAGTACGGACAGCAAACGAATCGTAAGCGCGCCATTTTGAGTATCACGTGGTCTGCGCGCGCTTATACAGAGTCGTGATGTTTCATCGGAGCTGCGAGGAGCGCATTCAGTGCCCGACCGCAGCAGTGTGAAGACGTCCCGAAACTGTACTCGATTCGTTGTGCCCAGTATAAGTGTAGTGAGTGATTAAATTAAATTGTGTTTGATTTAATTTGTGATTTAAAATTAAAATAACCAAGTGAATCGCACCCAGTGTATTTTCATTGCACGAGACCCAAACTCTGCCCACATGATGCCTGAATCTGACGGAACAATACGGGTGGCTCCGACATCAGAATTGGGATCAAATCGTGCTAATGAAATTACACGCGGGAACAGTGACAATAACAATCAGTGGAAGTTAGTTACTTTTTGAAATGCAAAACCGGCAAACTTTGAAAACGCAGCCAGTGAAAAACAAGTTTTTATTGCCGGAATTCGACCCCGACAAACCGGATTCCGATGCGCGGTCGTGGTGCGCCACCACCGAATTTTGTTTTAACGGGAGTGCAGTGGAGGGATGCCAGCTTATTTTGACGTTGAGCAAGGCGCTAAAGGTGAAGCATCAACCTGGCTATCTCAAATAGCCTACAAAGGAATTTAAGGTACTTTTTACAACAAGATTTATTTCGCAACGGCGGGTACCCTCATTTAAAAAAAAATAAGTGGCGAAAAACCACGTTTTATAGAAACATTACCCACGTTCGCCAGTCGTTTCATATCTGATGCGAAAAATGAACACTATCTGTGAATCATCGGAAACAAGTGACACCAAGCGAGGAAAAATAACGTCAATTAAGTGTTATAACTGTGCTAAAACGCCCATAAACGTATTGAGTGCAGAAGTAAGGCGATGGATACGAAGGGAAGACCTACAGCATCAAGTCAAGTGACGCAGCAGCCGGCATCGAAGATCTTGGTGTGCTTCAAATGTGGCAAGCCAGGTCACATAGCCGTGCGCTGTATGAGCAGTAGTGGCGGCAGTGGCAGCGGATCAGTCCAAGGCGCGGCGCGACGCGTCGATGTCTGCATCGTGCAACCACCATCAGACACGTTACAACACAGGTGAATCGTTTCATTTTTACTTACGACTTTGGTGCCTAGTGTTCTTTATGTTGACTATCGCTGGTTAAGCGTTAGTGAGTTAATATCGCTGGTTAAGCTTTTTTTATTATTACTGTCTAAGTGATAGGATTTGTTACGCTGGTTAAGCGCTACAATGTTAAGAACTGGTTAAGTACTTCAGTGATTTACACTACTTCGTAAGTAGTGATGCATAGTGCTGGTTAAGTGCTGTACATTTGGGGGGAATGCCTGAGGTTCAAGTACCATTTTGAAGTAGAGATGTAGAGTTGGATGATAGTGTGGAATCTTAGGTCGGCTGGTCGGACCGTACCAGTAGCTATTTCGTAGCCGTAATCCGTATCTTATTGACATCCCGGTGTCCATGGAAGCGCGGTGTGCGGATGGCACTGGCGGAGGTCGTGTATTGTGCGTTCATGGTGAACGGTGTGAAACAAACAGAGGTTTGTTAGTGGGGCTAGTGTTAGCCACAGGCCACGAATTTGATTCCTGCTGTTTTGATTATAATATTGCTGCATTGTGATAATACAATTGCAAAGGTACTTGAATGCTCTGGGATTTCCGATCAGTCTTAGTTAGATCCAAAGTTTAAGGGTCTGTTTAGAGTGATAAAGATTTTGGGATTGTGACCGTTACACATTGAAACCCTTGAACTCTAAGTGTACCTACAAACAATATGCCAACGGGTCATGTACCAGTCGAAGTTACCGTAGATTCTGATTAAGTTGTGGTGAGAGGTCGAGTAAAACGGTCTATCGGCCGTATTGTTTTCAACCGTACCAGTAGCTGTTTCGTAGCCGTAGTCCGTATCTTATTGACATCCTGGTGTCCATGGATGCGCGGTGCGCGGGTGGCTCTGGCGGAGGTTGGGGTCTTGAGAGACCATAGTGTGTAGTCAGCGGGTGATGCACACGGGCGATCCACGTGGTGGATGCGCACAGAAGTTTTGATCCATGCGTTGGATGTGTGAAAGCAATGTGATTGCTGGTCGGCTAGAGAGCCGTGGCGTTAGAAGTTTTACTCGAAAGTCGAAGGTCACTGGAAAATCGGTAGTTTTTTGCAATAGAGTTGTGAAAGTAGATTCGAACGACTGTGGTACATGGCCCGGGGTAGTTGTTAGTGGCCCAGGGTAGTTGTTGGTGGCCCAGAGTAGTTGTTAGTGGCCCAGGGTAGTTGTTAGTGGCCTAGGGTAGTTGTTGGTGGCCTAGGGTATTTCTTGGTGGCCTAGGGTAGTGATTGATGTATTTTCAATTGGCTATTCATAATGTTTGATTTAGTTAAAGAGTATTGGTTTTAATGATACAGTAGAGTTCTGAAATTTCCTTATTTTCACCAAAGAACTGAATATAGAGTTTGGTCAGGGATGACCGAGTGGAACAGTATTCTGTCGTGCACTATTTTGTGTTTCAGAGTGATTATTACACGAGGACGAGTGAAAAGAGTTGAAGGAGACCTACACCAAGATGGTAGAAAGAGGCTGAAGAAGAAGAAGATCACACGAGGACGTGTGAATCGCAGGATGGCCGTGTCGGATCCGGTCAATAGTACGGACAGCAAACGAATCGTAAGCGCGCCATTTTGAGTATCACGTGGTCTGCGCGCGCTTATACAGAGTCGTGATGTTTCATCGGAGCTGCGAGGAGCGCATTCAGTGCCCGACCGCAGCAGTGTGAAGACGTCCCGAAACTGTACTCGATTCGTTGTGCCCAGTATAAGTGTAGTGAGTGATTAAATTAAATTGTGTTTGATTTAATTTGTGATTTAAAATTAAAATAACCAAGTGAATCGCACCCAGTGTATTTTCATTGCACGAGACCCAAACTCTGCCCACATGATGCCTGAATCTGACGGAACAATACGGGTGGCTCCGACATATATGATATTCGGAGTTTTGAAAATCCGAATATCGAAATTCGGAATAAAATATTTCGGAGTATTTGGGTGTTCCCAGTTCAGTGCAGTGCAGTCCAGTGCGGTGCAGTGCAGTGCAGTGCAGTGCAGTGCAGTGCAGGTGCAGTGCAGTGCAGTGTAGTGTAGTGTAGTTTAGTGTAGTGCAGTGTAGTGCAATGTAGTGTAGTGTAGTAAAGTGTAGTGTAGAGTAGGGTAAGGTACGGTAAGGTACGGTAGGGTAGGGTAGGGTTGGTGTATGGTAGGTTTAGGGTAGGTGTATGGTAGGTTTAGGAGAAAATGTGAACGTGGGGAAGACCACGTTTTTGACACTCGACAGAATACATGAAACATCAACCATCAACCTCACCGAACAATTTTCCTTTTACTATGAGATCCATCATTTTTTTCTGTTTAAGATAAAAAACTCGAGCTATCAAATCATGGCGATCATGTGATTTCTGCCCAGGAAATAAGTTTTGTGTTATATCTTCCCACCGCGGATTACACGTAAACGTAATAAAAAGGTCAGGTCGTCCATAGTTACGTACATAAGTCATGGCGTCCTGAGTTCGCTCATGCATGTAACGTGGTCCGCCAGTGAATGATGACGGTAATATTACCATTAGACCTAACTGATCAGCATTAGCATCTTGTCTACAAACTGCATCCTTGAAATGAATGTAACTGTCAACGCGTAATTTTGATTGATTTCTCCGTATAAAATTAAGCATTCGGTCTCCATTTTAGCATATTCGTCTACTAAATACTGACTAATTAAAGAACGAAAATACTAAATATTGTTAATTTCCGCTTCTCTCATCATCAAACGGTAGGAGTAAAAGTCCTGTCAGAGAAACTGTCTTTTTCGTGGGCAATTTCGTTTTAGGATCAAACTGTTGTATTGAAATAGAGTAACCATCTTCTCCATGGCAAAACATCAGAGGGTATTGTAGAGCATCGTATGATCTATGTAATTCACTAATCCTTTGTAAAGAGCTGCTACAACTTTCTATTATAATGTCTCTTTTCTCAAATTCCTGGCCCACCATCACCAAAGCGACTTCATTTGTAGCTGGTGCATTGTACCTACCTGGATGACCGCCTGATGGTTTTTTTTCAGCACGGATGACGACCTTAAAAGTATCACACGATGTAGGTATTTTATCCATGGTACTCTTTAATTCTTTTATATAGGGGTTCTTTTATTTAGCTGTATAATTATTATTATTTTTTTATCCTTTAAATGATTTAATGGTCTTGACTTGAGTACATCGCTTTCACATTTATTTTTTATTATTTTTTAATTGTTATTTCAAAACATTGTGAAACATTTTTGAAAAAGAGTAAGTATGGAGTTTCTTGCCCATTCTTCTCCATACAACCTACCTTAGCGAATGGGTGTAGAATCAATCCCATCCCTTCCTATTCCCTTTAAATTTAAAAATCGACGTTCAAAAGTGCCTCAGATGGCCTAATTGGAATAAATGATTTGACTTTGACTTTGGGTTTGAGTCATGAAGCATTTTTTGCAACTGCCTAATGAGCCCTGGTTTAATTTTCGGGTGGTGAGAGCATCTTAAATTTGTTTCAGTATCGTCATTGCCAACAAAATATATTTGGAGAAACTGTGCTTCACGTCCACTTTCTGGTAATAAACTTCCAAGTAAATGGTAGACCTGACCTTGAACCTTAAAGGTCGGCATGTAGTTATCTTCGACTACTTTTTTAGCACCAAAAGATGTCATTTGAAAGCAGCTGTTATAACTTCGGGTCAGAGCCCATTCGTCCCCTGAAATTCGTACCCCAGCATAAAAGTTGTGGATTCGGCCCCTATATAGGTGCCCATTGGTCTCCTGGTAGGGTACCAATTAATATTTTAATAAAAAATATTATTTTTAAGGTACCCATTCGTACCCTCTAATATAATACAATATGAGTTAAAGATTCGGCACCTATTCAGGTGCCTATTGGTCCCCTGAGATAAAATTAGCTATATTTTACATAAGAAACGGTTAACATAGTACACTTGTGAACAGTTTATTAACGGAATTAATTTAATAAATCATAACAGATCATTGAAAAAAGAGCTATGATGAATGATAATCCGTCATGATAATAATATAACCTGTCGATAGGCTTACGATGCAAAATTGTCTCTCTACGATGGCTTGATAAAAAATTTTTTTTTTTAGATTTAAGTTATTATGATTTTGCATGTAGGTTTGTATTTGGTAAATATACAAAAAAATAAGAAGTGGTTATTTACTGTTGATATGTGTTCTATTTTTTTTTCCATATTTTATATTTAATGTTGATTTAATTAATTATGGTCAATCAAGGCTGATTTTTGAAAAAAGAGTTGTATTTTGTTAGATTCTAGGACATTATGATTTTGCATGTGTATTTGTTGTTAGTAAAAATGTTGGTTTTACATAGTTGATAAAGACTGATTTATCTTTTTATATTTCTTTAATAAAAAGTTATTGTGATATTGCATTATTTTGTAAATCTCTTTGACTGTACAAAGTACTAACAATTAGTTGTTATTTTTGTTATATTGGTATTGATATTTGGTTATTTGTTTGTACACTGGATGTAAATTAATCTAAAATTCAGTTAATACTGAGATTTTATTTAAATAGTTACAGTTTTATTTTACTGCAAAAATATTATTATAGTTATCATAATATATTTTGCTAAATATTTACAAATGTACAAGAAACCAAAAGTTGATTAATTTTTTTGAAGACTGACTTAATGCCTAGAGCCTAGAGGCATTTATTAAACTTAATCTTATTTGAAATAAACATGATATCTACCGAATTACTATATTTTTTATTTTACCCTTTTCTGCGCGACTGTACCAGGACTACCAAGCTGCAGTATACACATGTACATGTACTTATATTAGAAGAATGAATAAAAATAAATATTCGTCAGGGGACGAGTGGGCCCCTCAAAACTTCCAGGGTACGAGTGGGCACAGGGTGCGAATCTTAGGGTACGAATGGGCTCTGACCCATAACTTCTTATGTTGGCCATAAAATGTGTGTGATCAGGATGAAGATCTATGATTAAACTATAAAGAGGTTCAGGAAGACTGGCTAATGGCTCGAGTCTTACCTTTCCATCACTACAGCATATTCCAGGTGTTTCATTTATCCACTTAATTGCGTTACACCATTGACATTTTTGAGTCATTTTACCAATCGTTACGCCGAGATCACTTTCGTATTTTATTTCTATGGCGGGATCGTAAGACATTCCAGACATTATGTTTTGTTTTCCATACTCTATTATTGGATTTATGCTGTGATGCTCTGTGTACTTCAGGGTGCATCTGCTGATATGCAGCTGTAGCCTGACTATGCGTTTTCGCATTTTTTTTTTTTTTTGGTAATTCGCCTTTTCTTTTACGACGCCATCTCGATTTTTAGTATAATGAGTTTTAACTGCCTGTTTTGCTTGATTTTTTCGTGTTTTATTTGTGTATCTAGCCCTACGCTTTTTTTTACTAACCTTTGAAACCGTATATTGTGAATCAAGTACACTATCTTCACCTGAAAAAGAAGCTGAATCTGAACTGGCCGATGACAGATCTACAAAATCAATCACTTCCATGCGGCGAGATGTGATTTTTTTAGCTCTCACAGAGCTTAATATCGGGCATTGATGAGTTTCAGCTACCTCAGAAGACTTAATATCATCAGGAAGGTACGCATCAAAGTGGACATTAGACAAATCCCCAAGAGAAGAAAAGCGAAGTCGCTTTACGGGATATCCATCAGTTCCAGCTTTTACATACAATTCACCATTGCTATATACCTCCAAAACGAACTCATAAATATTACCTGCTGCGACCAGTTCACATAAACCACCGTAAACTGTAGGCTGGATCATATCAGAATAGTGCTCATCACAGTTATTGTAATTGTCTCCATTTTTATCGTGAGACATAATTGAAAAATTGATCCAGTTCTGTTTTACGTAAGCTACTATTTCCTTACGTACCTCATCCGCCCTATCAACGGTGCCATACATCAACAAAGAAAGGGAACGGCTCCCGTCTTCGCATATTGATGATATAACAATATGGCAGCAAATACAATTTTAAAAACCTAGAAATTACCCCACCTAAATAAACCTAAATTTTTAAAACGATTTTACCCCACTCCTTAACTTCCACCCCTTGCCACCCCCACGGCCCCCATTACCACCCTTTAACAGATAGTGCTTAATTTGCAACCTAATAGCCAACCAAATACTAAAATTAACTGATCTTGCTCCGCCCCCCCCCCACTTTTACCCGCACGCCCTCCTTTTACCCCCTTCCTATAACAAATCGTGCTTAATTTGCAACCGAATAGCCAACCGAATACTAAAATGTACGGAATTCATGCAAACTTTCCCCCCTTTTTTTACCCCTTAAAGGTCGAATTTCCAAAAATCCTAAAACACGTCAGCCTTCATTTGTAGTCAAATAGCTAAATGCCAATTTTCATAGATATAGCTCTAAAGAAATAATAAAATTAACTGATTTCACCCCCCCCCCGTTACCCCCCCACTTTACCATCCCTCACGCCCTCCCCTTACCCCCTTTAACAAATCGTGCCTAATTTTCAACCGAATAACCAACCAGATACTAAAATGTACGGAATTTTACACAACCTTTCCCCTCCTTTTTTACCCCCTTAAAGGGCGAATTTCCAAAAATCCTGAAACACGTCATCCTTTATTTGTTATCAAATAGCTATATTCTAATTTTCATCGATATAGCTTCAGAAATGACCGAGTTTCATACAAACTTCCCCACCCTTTTTTACCCCCTTAAAGGCCGAATTTCCAAAAATCCTTTCTTAGTGCTCCCCTACGCTTCATAAGGAACCTATGTTCCAAATTTGGAGTCTCTAGGCCAAGCGGTCTGGGCTGTGGCTTGATTAGTAATCATTCAGTTTGCCTTTTATATATATAGATATGTAAGATAAAAAAAAACTAGCTTTACCACTGGCTTGCGGACGGCGAGCAGTGGGAAGCTCGCCGTCTGACCAAGGATTAGGCCCGAGTCAATGGCTTGTCATGTTCAATACGCTCCTCAAAGAAACTGACGGGGCCTCTAAAGGGTCAAACGTATTTGCCATGTTTCAGACATATTGCCCAGTTATACAAAATCAAAATGTTTTTGATGACCGGTAATATGTATATTATTGTAAAAGTTTTTGAGATAAAAATATTGCAAGTCGGCCGAGAAGCCGAGAGGCCCGAGTTTGACTAAAATCCACTGTCATCCTTCAATTACCTTGACGTTCTGGGTCATGGTAGCCTGTTTAGATACTTAGTTATTTCAGTAATATATTTTTTTTATTTCATTGACTTTTATCACCGACTTCCGAAAGAAAAGTTATTATTTTTTGTGTTTGTTTTTGAAGTCGGTTTCTTTTAAATAAACAGACTTTCAGATAGATAATCAACAAAAATCGGTCAGTGTCTTTGCGTATCCAGTCTTTAAAACGTGGCATCCAATTAAGCAATAACAGATCCATGCACCAAAATCTTTTCCAGGATATTAATAGCACTTTTCTGAAAGCCTCATAAAAATCGGTTTAGGCAAACGCGAGATAATCGCGTACAAACATACATATACATACACAGGTTGAACTTAGAACCTCATGTTTTTTAAGTCGGTTAAAATAATTTGTCTAATATTGTTTCTCTGCACTAAAAAAATTGTGTACATATTATTTATTTTTCATTAGATGCTCCTACATTTATGATACCGTTTGCCGTCTTTAAGACATACTTTATATAAATTTTATCGTGTTCCCCTGAGAAACATATCAAACAGTATGCAGCTGTAAAATGATGTGAACTTTTATTGAGAAAAATGCTCCCTATTTTATGCATTTTTATTTTATTCAGTTGAGAGAGAGTTTCTTGAGTGAGATATGGATGAAGCACAGGCACGGGCATATGGACGGCGGATAATGACTCGCCGTCCGATCATGTACTATGTCCGGGATCGCGGGACTGACTAACAGGTAACCGTGTCTCTGGAACGTAAAGGGCTATTGAAGGAACACCGTGGATTTTTGTCAGTACGAGTCTAACAGTTCTTTCGTCTTCACTCTGGGCGGGATTTTACCACTTGCTTATGCACACCACGTTTTTTAAACGCGCCGCCGACGCAAGTTTTAGAAACGCGCGTTGACGGCGCGCTTTTATCGAATAGGGCAGTTTGTTGTCGTTTGTATCGTATCAAACGCGTGGCACCGGCGCGCCTGTATCAATACAAAGAAGAAAGAAAGAAAATTGTGTTAATTAATTGACACTAAAACTAATACAATACAAATAAAGTTATAAAGAGAGTAGGTAGTAAAATAGAGGAAATAAAAACTTAACAATTTAATGCCAAAGGGCCTCAGGTCAGCATAATATCAAACGCGGCGCGCTTTTATTAAACAGAGCAGTTTGCTGTCGTTTGTATCGTATCAAACGCGCGTTTGCATCGCGTCAGTATCGATCCAAACGCTTATTAGAATTTATACAGGTGTGCAAAGTTCTACAGGTTGCGTCTGACTTGTGTGCGAATCGCGTCTGTATCGCTACAAACGCGCGTCAACGGCGCGTTTAAAAAACGTGGTGTGGATAAGCCCTCAAAAATGGCGTTAATCCGTTTAAAAATATTTAGATGAATAATTACGTACTAATCAGTCTTTTTTGGCCACCAGGTTGATCCAGATGATTGCTAACAATAGAGCGACGTACTTCCATCAGAAGGTGTGTGCTCACTGTCAGCGGTTTCCAGGGTTGCAGACTTGGCTCATGAGACCATCCCGGGACGTTTTAGAGGTGAAACAAAGAATATCTTTTAATTATAATATTTTTTTGGTGCCTTATCATGAGGCATCATATTACCCAGCACAAACTGGGCAGCACAAAGTCGCTTCATGTGACAAACTGCCATAAAGGTAGAATGGAAGCCGACACCAATATCAATACTATATTCTACTACAATTATTTTCTATAGGTACTGACTTATATCTATCCATATAACTTCTTCTTCTCTATAATATGAAAATCAATTGCTGTTCGTTAGTCTTGCTAAAACTCGAAAAAAATTGTGAGGATGTAAATATTGTGTCCTTGTGCTGGGCAAAAGTCTCCCCGTAGCTTTTCAAGTTTCCCTTTGTGCGGCTTTCTGTGGCCAATCTCTCGAAACGAGTCTAAGTCACGCCAGCGTTTTCTAGGCCTCACGCGGCACTTCGGCAGTGACGCCTGGCACCCGCTATTCTACACACATGGCCCGCCCAATACCATTCAAACCTTGCATTCTTATTTCCAACGTCAGCGGATCCTGTGGAGCGTACTCGTATTGTGGTTTACGAATTCTATCGCTGAGCCGAGAGTGTAAGAGCGATGGAGTACTCCTATGTATGACCTCCCAATATGACTTTAGTTTGATCAGCCTATAAATGTTCCCACTGCTGGGACACAGGCCTCCTCTCTGTGAGAGGAAGTGGGCCATAATACACCACGCGGGCCCACTGTGGGTGTGGTAGATGTCACATGTCTTAGAATGTTTGGTTCTTAGGACATGTCAGTTTCCTAAAGATGTTTTCCCTCACCGTTTTGAGAGCAGAAGTGATGAAATAAATACAAAGTAATGCACCTGCCTGGGTTCAAACTCACGACTCGTAAGTTCGGGCCGATACCACCACTGCTCTCATGTGCTCTCATGTCAGAATATATTACAAAATATTTATATAGTACTGTTAAAAACCCATTAACTTACCTGGCATTGATTGATCAACATGATAGATGCTTAGAGGTTTTATTTACACAAAAATATATCAACTTTGGGTAAATTTTAGTTTGAAAAATATTGGCTGGTTCAATATTTGAGAAACCGAAGTGTTTAATCACGCAAATAATTTTTTGAAAGAGTTTGTTCTAGAGAGATGTTCTAGCGTTATGTTAAGCACATTTCAAACAAATACCGTTTTTGAAACAAATATTCAGAATTGGGCTAATTATTCGTTTTGCCCAAACTACTTTTTTTGCATGTATTAACGTTCCGATTGTTCGGAGAGCGCTAAACTCGTGGCCCAATTCTGGGCCGAGTCAATTTAGATTGTCCTCGACACGATAAGAAGAAGAACGTAACGTAACGTACTTACGTTAAACTTTACTCGTGTAATGTCAGTTTTTTTGTTTATAACTTTTTCACGCCTATTTAGTTCAACCAAGTTTGATGAATACACTTGACCCTCGTTTGCGTCGGGCGTTATAAACAATTTTCCTTTACGTCAGATCGTTCAAAAAACAAAAAAAGAACAAAAACGGCATTATCTTTAACATAAAACAAAGATATTTTAAGCAAAAATGTCAGATGCAGAGACTAAATGGCACAAAACCCTCGCTTGTTCCAATACGGACACTATTACTTCCTTTTAGAGATAATTTTGTGCATGGCATTGACTTTGACAAACGGAAGGCGTTTGTTGCCGATATGTTTTGGAGTTCAACGGCTGTTATGTATGCCTCTTATTGAAGACATTATCAAATAATAAAATCTCATAATATATCAAAAAAGTTGCTTTCTTTAAAACAGGATTTTTCGTTGTTACTTTTTACGTCATAAGGTCCGATGGGGCAAGGGTGATCTCATCCGGCCCGCTGGTCCTGTTCCGTCAACTAGCAAGATGGGAAAAATTGTATCATCGAACCCCCTCGCTAGTATTGGCAAAGTAACTGGCACTGGACCAATTTGACTTACGACGTTTGTGGGACGACTCGCTTTAGGGAGACCCGCATAGCGAGGCTCCTACTACTGGTTAGTTTTTTTTAAATAACGAGTTGGGGTGTCCTAAGTCCCGAGCTTGCTTCTCTCGCTCTTGTATCAATTTGTACAACTACCTCCAACGGGGTTGATGAAACTATTTTTTAATCATAATTTTAAAACCATTTTTCATAGTTTTATGTCTTAAAGCCTTAATTAAAAGCTGTACAACAAAGCTCTACAGTGTTCATTTTCATTGCCATTTTCAACTACTTCTTTGTCAATGTTCTCCATCATAATCATAATGTTATATATAATCTATCAAATCTTCGCAAACCCTCTCCGGACATCAATCAACGCGACACGAATCTTAATTCATATAGAATACGTCAGACCGCAGTCACCAGTCAATCAAATCCCACTTCCAATGGGATTGCAACTAATTCTACGCTCCACATCTGGTTCAATCATGGCCGTTCAATCTTGTCGAGTGACAGGCATAGGAATAAATAGAAACGTACAGAAGACCCGCTTCATACGTACGCTTAGGTCAGTACACACCGAAGCGCGACAACACGCGACGTGACGCGACGATAAAGGAAATGACTGTGTATCTTTTCATGTAGTAAATAAAGTTAAATTTTGAGTCGCTTTATTGAAATGTGCGCACAGCATCGCTTCTCGATAAGAAGTGATCTAAGCTGGTTTTATAGTCAAGCCTCTAGACGCGCCATTGGGCAGCGCGCGCTTGTAAACTTATGCACTGTGCAACGACGATATAATACTAGACTCGTAATAACAGGCGACCGATGTCTGCCAACACATTAGGCAAAAAAGTCTTATATCCGTCTCATTTCGACCAATCCTGTGAGCCGTAAACATACGTTGAGACAGAACCGACCTTGAGTTAGCCAATCACAACGCAGTACCCCGCCTCCCTCGCTTACGTAGTACCTCAGCGAGTTGGCAGAATAGTTTTGTTCGTTAGATCGTGCAATGCGTAGTCTAGTATTATATCGTCGTTGGCACTGTGAGACGAGATTAGTACCGCTCGTTCCGCTGCCGTGAGACCGTCAATAAACAAATATCATAATAATACGGCGCGACTCAACCGCGTCAAACTAAAACGCATACTGGCCGTAGAGCCGCTCGAGCGGCGCGTGCTTCGGTAGTCTCGGCGCACAAAGCGCGTTTACTGAACGGCGCTGCTCAAGCGCGCGGCTTTGGAAAATAATTTTTTACTACCCCATACATCTCAGAACGCGCGCGCACCAACAACGGCGCTGTCAAAACGCGTACGGCGTAACAATAAAACTAGCCTTAGAGAGATGTAATAGCGAAATTGATGTCGCATGGTAATGAGTAAGTAAGAGTTTGACTTCTCTTTTCGCTCACACCCAGGACGAGAGGGCTCATTTGATGATTTTACCAACTTAAAAAGGTACTCAAAATATGGCAGTACTCAAATAGTCATCAGTGTGTGCACTCGTTGTATATTGTAGTATGTGTATATGTTGTAGTATGTGTGTTCGCCATGTGTCTTTGTGTGTGTGTAGGTACGTTTCCGCTCATCATTTAAAGCCGTCCTTCTATACCTTATCACTCTGTGGACATAGTACTAACACACTTATTTCCCCCCTTTACCCCGTTATCCGGTTCAAGGCGCGTCTCTCGTACTAATTGCCAACTAATTACCGCGAACTTCCCGTCCTAACCGTTCCACTTTACAGTATTAGACCGGTTATAGCCAGCTATAACTGGTTAGGTCCTAATTTGGACTTTTAGCTGTTATTGTGACAGTGTCTTGAAAGTAGTTGTGAATTTGTTGGGTTGTAATGGGCTGGTTGAACTGGTCTTGGGGTTATGGCTTTAGGCAAATGGCAAACAATATTGTTTTCACCTCACCCGCTCGGAAAGATTCTATTTCTTATTCAAAATCTGAGCGCAAAACTCCATTTTGTGCTCTAGAGCACAAAGTGTTGTTTAAAATTCGAACACGTCTTGTATTCAATTGTTTTCTACTTTTCTACACTGGCAGGCGAGCCGCCCCCACTACATTTCCTCGCTGTGTGAGGTGAAAAGTTGTGTGTTGCACTCGGCAGCAAAGTTTTTCTGCGTCTCGTACCTTTGAAAACTTCGCATCGCTCAGGATTCTATATTTGAACCGCTCGTTTCTCTCGCGGTTCAATCTTAGAATCCTTCGCTCGCTCAGTTTTCAATTCAAGTACTCGCGCCAAAAATCAACTTTGCAGCCTTGCATAACAAATAACTATTGTCGCTTACAGATCAATTCAGATCTTTCGTCCCTACATTAAAAAAAAAACCTTACACTAGGAATTTCTTCCTGTATCGTGGGTGCGTTTACAAACATAGTAACTCACATAAACAAACACCCAGACCCGAAACAACTACTTGCAGATCATACAAATATTTGTTCCATGCGGGGATCGAACCCACGACACGCTGCGTAGCAGTCGAACGCTCAGCCACTGAGCCAACCGTGTCGTTGAATCAGTAACCCAGCTTTTTTTTTCAATTCATCTCAGTTCATTTCGAGGACGGCGAAAGTTACGGAGTTCATTTCGCTAAGCTTCCTCCGAGGGTCGCCTTTTGCTCAATTACAGTGTAAAAGCCATTTGTCTTTTAGAAAACTAATGTGAAAACTTCGGATTAGTTTTTTTGAACGCGACGACAAAGTCCGTTGCATTTCAGTAACTTTTGGCTGTTTCCTTATAGTTACAACCTTTGTTGGATCTTTGTATCAAGAGTGAATAGGTACGTCCATACAGAGCGAGTAGCCTCGCGAGGCATTTGCCGCGCGAAGCAGCTCGGTTAGTGTGGACGTGTCTCGGCCGACGCGCGACGCAAGGGCGCGTGCTGTCGCAGGCGAGCGACAGAGCGCCTGAGCCAACCACTGTCGGCTTTTTGTTTTGCTTGCGTATTTTGTTTTATACCTCGGTCAAAAAACAATAGGTGCGTGCACACTGAACAAGCAGCCTCGTAAGGCAGTTTCCTCGCGCGGCAAATGCCTCGCGAGGCTGCTCGCTCTTTGTGGACGCACCTAATAAATTACTTCTAGGCAAGCCTGCGTCACCGTCGACCACATTATTATCAGGCGTGATAGTTCTCAAAGACGTGTCAATCTATTTTATATATTTTTTGCATAATTTTTTTTTATCCTGTTAAGTAATACAGCTCGAGCTGAAGATCGAATACAGGACTTCATGGTCAGAAGTTGCGTTTGCAATCTATACAACTTTAAAGCTGAAAAGTTTGTCTGGTTGAACGCGCTAATCTCAGGAATCACTGGTTCGAATTGAAAAACTCTTTTTGTGTTTTATAGCCTATTCAGCGAGAAAGTTTAATATAGCATCACGCTATAAACAGTAGGAGCCGAGCAGAGGGTGAAACCGTGGGGGATCACTAGATAAATGAAAATATCTTGATGGACAAACTAACACTAGCACTTCGGGCACGTTGCAATCGCGTCGGTAAGACCCCTCTTTGAGGAGTGACTGGATAGGCGTCACGGCGTCCTGACTTGTCGCTTGACGCAGGTCCTCACCGGACACGGAAGTTTCGGGAGGTACCTGTGTCTGACGAGAAAGGAGGAAACGCCTGGGTGTCACCACTGCGAAGATCGCCCGGAGGTCACAGTAGAGCATACGGTGCAAGACTGCCCCGCTTGGGCAGAGCACCGACGTGTCCTCACGGCGGCGATAGGCGGAGACCTCTCGCGCCCGGCATTGGTCGCGGCCATGCTACAGGGCGAGACGGAGTGGGAAGCGGTCGCCTTCTTCTGCGAAGCAGTCATGCTCGCGAAGGAGGACGCGGGTCGCGTTAGGGAGAGGACAGCGTCCTCCCTCCGCCCCAGCCGCAGTGGTGGACGCCCACACGACGGATGTCGCAAGACGATCTCGGACCACCCTAGGCGCGGGCATGCGGGCGGCGAGTAAAGGGCAACTCGCTGTCCGACCATGGACCATACCCGGGTCGACGGCGCGTTGTGTTCCACGCGCGCCTCAAAGAGCGTCAGCATGATGACGGGGCCCCCCTCTAGAGGGCCAAAGCCTGCCGGGGTCGCGGGACTTATCTCATTACCGTGACCCCGAAACATAAAGGGCTATTTAAGGACACCGTGGATTTTAGTCAGTACGAGTCTGACAGTCCCTCCCGCCCTGCCCGGGATGGGAGGACTCATTGGATGATTTTAAGAAGCAAAAAAAAAAAACACTAGCACTTAGTACGACTTAATGCGAAAGTAATTCCAGTGTTGAACGAGGTGGCGCTAGCCGACTTATACAACATTATTTTTAGTATATGCGAAACCTGAATATAATTTGTTCGGAATCAGTAACTGATTCGATTCCAATATTTTTTACACCATGTTATTTTTTTTTTCAAAAATATGATAATTAAAATTTATTACCAGTTAATTACAATACAATCACCGTACGGTTAGGTACCTAGTGCCAAACTACACACATCAAAAGTGTCTAGGGATCAACATATATTTTTGCAATAACTTTTCTCCTGATTGATATTAATTAAAATGTTCTTTAAGGATTCATCAAATAAAGTGTTATCGTTTGTCACAGTAACGATAAACCAAGTCACCTTTGCATTCATAAAGAAATTTGCCATTTTCCTAATAAAGGGATTTTTAACATTTGAACCACTAACATTAAAGTTCGAAAAAAAGACTGAAATAACAGTTTTCTTTAAAATTTTATTGGGTAACTTAAACAATTAATAATCCGTGTTTCTACCGCGAACACTAACAACACAAGAACATCGGTTTGGCATACTCAAAATGAGTTCATCCAAATCACGCTGTGGAATGGCCGCCCATGTTCGTTGCAACAACAAAAAAAGGTCTTCTTGCGACTGGATACCCTCCATATTCGGCAGAGCTCTTCTCTGTAGCATATCCCATGCATGCTTAATCGGGTTCAAGTCTGGCGACTGAGCAGGCCAGGGCAGGACATTGATGTTAGCTGCGGCGAGAGTCTGTTTTACAACTCTTGCGGTGTGCGGTCGTGCATTATCATGCATTAACTGAAATAAGGGACCGATTTGCACTTGTAGAGGAACGATGACGTCTGATACAATCGTCTCAGCATAAATTTGAGCGTTGAGGTTGCCTCTGATCCAAATCAACTCAGTTCTTCCGCCGATCCAAATACCCGCCCATACCATGATGGTTCCACCACTATTAGGATGGACTTCCTGGCAGGATTTTAATCGCTGTTGGCATCCAGGGGTTCTCCAGTGTCGTATACGTCTTGTATCCGGTCTCATACCAAAACGAGACTCATCAGAAAAGCACACGAAACGCCATTGTTCTTCTGCCCAATTTCTGTGTTCAAGAGCCCATTGATATCGAATCCTACGATTGTGCATTGCTATAGGTGGTACCCGTAGCGGTCTTCGGGAATGAAGGTTCACTTCATGCAAGCGGTTTCTGACTGTTTGGTCTCTAATTAAGTTCCCTGAAGAGTGATGAAGCCTCACGGCTAACATCATGGCGGTTATTGTTGGAGCTCTTCGAGTTAAGATTTGAATGTATCGGTCTTGTCTCCGTGTGGTGCAGCGATACCGTCCTCCATGGCGCTCAGCCACGGTACCAGTGCTTCGGTAACGTGTCCAAAGTCGACTGATAACACTCTGACTTGTATTCAGAGCTAAAGCCACAGTACATTGCCGGGAACCAGCTTCTATCATTCCCACGGCTCTGAGCATTTCTTCCCTGCTTAAATGACGTCGCCGCTCCATAATAACGTTGGTTTTAATCAGTAGTAGGGAAACAGTAGCACTAATAATGTCTTCAATGCGTTGTATGTTTTTATAGGGAAAATATTGACAGCTGATTTTCATCTTTTACTCGAATTTGATTTACAGTTCCTGGTTCAAATTATGAAATGCACCAAAAAGGATCCATATAAATTTATAAAATCATAAATTTATTACAAAGCCACATCTCAATCTCAAGAAATCCGCATAAAAATGCTTGATCCCTAGACACTTTTGATGTGTGTATTATCACGAGTGTATAACACAGTAGACGCGGTTTACGAGGGTGTACCGCGAAATGAGCATGTTTTTGAACGAACAACCAGGTAATATACAAGCTTATAACTTTGTGATTTTTTATGATACGGTTTTAAAATTTTGTACGTGTATTCTTTACACAAAAATATTGGACAGATGTATCGGGTTTCGCATAAACAAAAAATAATGTTGTATAGCAGTCTCTTTCCCACACTGGAATTACTCACGCTTTAAGACGTCATGATAGGCCACCTGGGGGGGTATTACAACGTCTTAAAACCAGGCTTGCTCCAGTGAGTGAACGAGATGGCGCTAGACGACTTGTATAGCTCTGTCACTTTCACTCGACGTTGTAATACCCCCCCTGAGCACAATCCCGTACATAATACCTACATAAAGAGTAAACAAGGTCAAATATTCCTTTCGTTTCTACTTCTCCTTCAAAATGGAAGTATTACTTACTTTTTCTATGGTAAAACGTCGTCTATATGTTCACGATACCTGCAAACTGACAGGGAAAAACAGGACACGAACCAATTTCACAAATTGACAGTCGTTGGAGGTAGAAGCAATCGTTTGTGTCACATTGTGAAACCTTCCAAATACATTGGATTCTCGGTTCACACGTGACGATTGTATCTATCTGTTGTACGTTAAAGGTATGGATTTATTTAGAAATAGCTTTGTTTAGGTAAGTTCACATGATAATATACTTTTTTTAATTGTGGTAATAATTATCAAATGAGACCTTCCGCCCTCGGTGGAGACTGTGGAACTGACTGTGGACTGGACTGTCAAACTCGTACTGATTAAAATCCATGGTGTTCCTTGAAAAGACCTTTACGTTCTAGGGTTACGGTTACACGTTTAGACAGTCCCGCGACCCCGGTAAGCAATATATAATATTAAAAATGCGAAAATTTTGTAATGATGGATGTTTGTAACTCTTTTACACAAAACATTCTAAACGGATTTGGAAGAAATTATTTTCGAATTTTTTTATAAAAAAAAAAGACGTGTGGCACTCGGGGACTGCCGCGGTAAAGCTATTGCATGTTGTTGTTGTTGTTGTTGTTTTTTTAAATTAAATTAAATAAGCGTGAGGTTTTTTCGTTACGGAATTTCTGGATTCGGTCCCCGCGCTCAAGGCCCGCGATAGAAGCTATGCAATAGCTTAAAAATCTCTCTAATGTTAAACGCTGCCCCACGCTAGGAATTTCTCCTGTATCGTGGGTGCGTTTACAAACATAGAAACACACCAAACACCTAGACCCGGATGTTCTATGTTCTATGTTAGAGGTTTTGGTTTCCGCACTTAGTCCTTCATGTGGACCATTGTGCGTGGGCCATAGTGGCCTTGGTGGCTTATTCCAACCAGCCCACCTCCCTCCAGAAGTTGATCAGGTTCTTTGGTCTGTGGAGAACATCTGTGTAAGTCCTGGGTGTCCCGAGGGTCTCTGTCCTGATCTGTGTGACACCTGTGCACTCGAAGAGCACATGCGCGACTGTTTCCTCAGTCTCCATGCATGCCCTGCACAGGGGGCTGTCCGTTATGCCTATTGTGTGGAAGTGTTTGTTTAGGGAGCAGTGTCCCGTAATGGTCCCTGTCAGCAGACGCATGCCGGTCCTGTCCAGGCGTAAAAGACGTCTGGTTAGCCTGCCATCTAGGGATGGCAGGGACCCAGACCCGGAACAACTACTTGTAGATCATGCAAATATTTGCTCGGTGCGGGAATCGAACCCGTGACACGCAGCGCAGTAGTCCAATCGCTCAGCCACTTTTATAACCTGGATTATCATATAGGATACTTTTTATCCCGGTATAACGGTCGCGTGGGATAATTTTCGAGTTATACGTTGGCATCAGCTAGCGTTTAGTTTTACTTTTATATCGGTTGGATAACAAAAATAACCTTGCCATAGACGAATTTAAAACCCAGACAGTAGGTTATCGTATCAAGGTTAACGGCAGAGGGTGCGCCAGACGATTTAGATTAGACTTTCTAGGGTTCCGCACCCGCTCGATC
Source organism: Agrotis clavis (assembly GCA_954870645.1). Taxonomy (NCBI): domain Eukaryota; kingdom Metazoa; phylum Arthropoda; class Insecta; order Lepidoptera; family Noctuidae; genus Agrotis; species Agrotis clavis. The sequence continues at coordinate 11,016,570 of OX940925.1, forward strand.
GTACAAGGTTAGCGCCAAACAATTTTGACTTTTTAAGGTTCCGCACCCGAAGCAGTACACAACGCGGTACATGTCTCCGATACCTTACGATTTTGGTATTCATTAACGCGTGCATGTGTACAAACCTCTATGGATTTGAATTGCGATAGTCACATGGATACCAAAGTCGTAAGGTATAGGAGACTTGCGTCGCGCGTCGCCTAGTATACGGGGAGGCTTACTTTTATATCGGTTGAATAATAAAAATAACCTTGCCGTAGTCGAAATGAAAAAACCCGACAGTAGGTTATCGTATCAAGGTTAATCTCAAAGGGTGCGCCAGACGATTTTGACTTTAATGTTCCGCACCCGAAGCTTGCTAACGGAACCATAATACAACTTAAGACCCTTTGTACACAATGCCATGCAAGTCTTCGATACCTTACGACTTTAGTATCCATTGACGCGTGCCTGTAGTGTGTACCAACCTCTATGGATTTGTATTGCGATAGTCGCCTGGATACGAAAATCGTAGATACGAATATCGTGTAGTACGAAAGGGGTTATCTCCTGTGTCTGTCCGCCTATCTGTCCCAAGGCTGTATCTTTTGAACCGCTTTTATAGGATTACTTTGATCCTCGCCTGTCATATTATAAACAATTTATTTTTCATTAAAATAAAGTCTGAATTATGAATGATGAAAGTATTTTCGAAAAAAAGGGTCTTTGTTGTTACAAAGAAACTCAAGGAATTTTAATAAAGTCGGTATTAAGATTGATACAACGTGAAGCCTTTTATTCGCTTTATTGTCTAGACTAGTCAAAAATATTGTTGAAAATACAGAAAAATGTAGAAAGTCAATATTTTGTAACAGAAATGTTGACGAAATCACTGGTAAAGGTTAATTTTTCTAAATAATAAAAGTCATCACATAACAATTAACGAACTTATGTGATTATGTCATCATAACTCAATATAATGCATACCTGCAACGAGAAAAAAACAGTCGTTTCTCCAAGGTTTTGTCAGTTTTGGACTTAATTTTGGCGAATAACTCTGAAACCATAATAAATCGCCAACATAAAATTATGTAAATTCGGATTATAATTTATACTCTGTATAGAATTGGGTAGCATAATAAAATTAATCCGGCTAGTCTTTTACTGTTGAGTTTAAAACCTAAAAGAATCCTCTATCAAATGTAATTGATTATACCTTTTGTGATGATAAAATAATTATTACTTTTATATTTCGCGTTACTGCTGAATCGTTATTTTATTAAATCCTACTAATATTATAAATGTGAAAGTTTGAAAGGATGGATGAACGAGTATGGATGTTTCATGCAAAAACTACACACATCAAAAGTGTCTAGGGATCAACATATATTTTTGCAATAACTTTTCTCCTGATTGATATTAATTAAAATGTTCTTTAAGGATTCATCAAATAAAGTGTTATCGTTTGTCACAGTAACGATAAACCAAGTCACCTTTGCATTCATAAAGAAATTTGCCATTTTCCTAATAAAGGGATTTTTGACATTTGAACCACTAACATTAAAGTTCGAAAAAAAGACTGAAATAACAGTTTTCTTTAAAATTTTATTGGGTAACTTAAACAATTAATAATCCGTGTTTCTACCGCGAACACTAACAACACAAGAACATCGGTTTGGCATACTCAAAATGAGTTCATCCAAATCACGCTGTGGAATGGCCGCCCATGTTCGTTGCAACAACAAAAAAAGGTCTTCTTGCGACTGGATACCCTCCATATTCGGCAGAGCTCTTCTCTGTAGCATATCCCATGCATGCTCAATCGGGTTCAAGTCTGGCGACTGAGCAGGCCAGGGCAGGACATTGATGTTAGCTGCGGCGAGAGTCTGTCTTACAACTCTTGCGGTGTGCGGTCGTGCATTATCATGCATTAACTGAAATAAGGGACCGATTTGCACTTGTAGAGGAACGATGACGTCTGATACAATCGTCTCAGCATAAATTTGAGCGTTGAGGTTGCCTCTGATCCAAATCAACTCAGTTCTTCCGCCGATCCAAATACCCGCCCATACCATGATGGTTCCACCACTATAAGGATTGACTTCCTGGCAGGATTTTAATCGCTGTTGGCGTCCAGGGGTTCTCCAGTGTCGTATACGTCTTGTATCCGGTCTCATACCAAAACGAGACTCATCAGAAAAGCACACGAAACGCCATTGTTCTTCTGCCCAATTTCTGTGTTCAAGAGCCCATTGATATCGAATCCTACGATTGTGCATTGCTATAGGTGGTACCCGTAGCGGTCTTCGGGAATGAAGGTTCACTTCATGCAAGCGGTTTCTGACTGTTTGGTCGCTAATTAAGTTTCCTGAAGTGTGATGAAGCCTCACGGCTAACATCATGGCGGTTATTGTTGGAGCTCTTCGAGTTAAGATTTGAATGTATCGGTCTTGTCTCCGTGTGGTGCAGCGATACCGTCCTCCATGGCGCTCAGCCACGGTACCAGTGCTTCGGTAACGTGTCCAAAGTCGACTGATAACACTCTGACTTGTATTCAGAGCTAAAGCCACAGTACGTTGCCGGGAACCAGCTTCTATCATTCCCACGGCTCTGAGCATTTCTTCCCTGCTTAAATGACGTCGCCGCTCCATAATAACGTTGGTTTTAATCAGTAGTAGGGAAACAGTAGCACTAATAATGTCTTCAATGCGTTGTATGTTTTTATAGGGAAAATATTGACAGCTGATTTTCATCTTTTACTCGAATTTGATTTACAGTTCCTGATTCAAATTATGAAATGCACCAAAAAGGATCCATATAAATTTATAAAATCATAAATTTATTACAAAGCCACATCTCAATCTCAAGAAATCCGCATAAAAATGCTTGATCCCTAGACACTTTTGATGTGTGTACTTAACGGACTTAGGTGAAATTTGGTACACAGATAGTTTTCAACCCACGCACAAGCTTCACCACAGTTTCGCCTGCGCAAGCCTGGACTGCGCATACTTGCCTGTGTGTGTGGTTGGGCGTTCAGTGTTGCCAACACAGATATATATATACCTAGATAACGCAAGAGGAACTACTAAGGTGCCAAAAATCCGTACTAGTTTACGACCAAAAATCGTAAATGGCCATTTTCACGCTCGTTAAAATCGGTCTATGGTTAGTTGGACGTCAGTTTTAAGATTAAAATGGTTAGATTTGTTTTTCCCATGACTTTGTAGTTTTGTGACCTCATAACAGATAGTCAAAAAAATAACACGCTTGGTTTTCATACAGATACTTGCTTTACGCAAGTATCTAGAGTTATCTATATCTGTGGTTGCCGACCGTCTATTGGTTTTTCATGCGAGAAGCTTGCGCAGGCCGAACTGTAGTGAAGCTGCAAACTGTGCGTATGGTAGGCCCATTATGTATGTTTCTGAGGGTTAATTTTCGAGTCCTAGCGTGTGAAGCCGCTGGCAATAGCTAGTATTATAATAGTCATGGATTTTACCCTGTTAAAAATTCTTAAGGTTACAAGAACTGTGTATAAGCAAAAATTTTGTTTCAGCCAATGATAATAGCGAAGAGAGAGTATCCTTATCACCGGTGGGAGCCTCTCTACTTTGGCACGAACAAGGAGCCTTGGTACAGTGAATCACTCTCCTGGGAAGGTTTTCAAGACAAAATGACACAGGTAACTTTAAATCCTAATTTTTTAGCTTCAGCTGAACTTCTTTTCCGTTAAACTCTATTTTTTATTCATTTATTGAAAGGCTCGCGTTTGATGGCGGCTCCACATTAGTGCCGTGAATTCACGCCGCGAATTCTCGGCACAGTACCGACACTGATCGGGGAACAGGCACGAACGCGCGTGAACCCCGCGAAAATCATCCACATTCTCGTTCGCGCCTGTTCACGGGGGTTCACGGCACTAATGTGGAGCCGCCATGAGCACTATCTCATCTGATGATTAAAGATGATGTGGTCCACGGTGAAGTACGCTTGCCTAGAAGTAACCTATTCACTCTTGATTCAAAAATCTCGAGGAAGGAAGGAATTTTACTTCCGAGCCGTGCATATATTATTGGTAAAACGTTTAGTACGTAAGGGTGGGATGTCCACCATGTACTGCATTGCAATACATCTTGTAGTCCGATGCGATGATGGAAATTGTCAGACGGAATGTACCTAATTGTGCCTTAAATCTCGAAAAAAAAGGACTGTTCCCAAGAAAAACAAACAAACTTTCATATGATAATAGATGACGCCACATGTACGATCCGAATTGATTGTCAAATTCTAAATTAACGCGAATCAAGACGCGGACAAAACCTAGTAGTTTAGTAGACTTATATGAAAGCTGTTAGACTTTAGTTGGTCTCTGGCCGGTTTAATTTACTTCCTTACTTTGTTTTCTACTAGATGTTGGAGATGTGCCTCCAAGAATACCGGATGGTGGTCCTCGACGGGGGTTTCCTCTCTCACGCAGCCAGCAACAAACCCAAACATCGTCTGAAAAGAGCTGAAGTTATCAACACAAACAACTATTTGAAGATCATCAAGTGGTTACGGGAGAAATATGAAGAACGGCAGGAATGCAGGATACTATGGGGCTTATACTATGGGACGAAAAAGAAGTAATGAGTTCGAAACTGTTTGGAGTTCCACAAGGAGGTATGTTAGGCCCTTGATTAAACTTGAAAAATGTTAAATTGGTTTATTTTGGAAGATCGACGTATTGCACGTTTACAAACCAATTAAGTATAACATACTGAAGATGTAGGTATTTTTGTGTTTATTTGCTACCACGTTGGGTTTCATAATATAATTCATTCGTACGGTTGGTATGTAGAGGTGAAATAGAAAGTTAAAAACTGCTCCATAATAGAGAAATCAAATATCTAAATTCGACGACTATGTGTATGTACTCATGGAAATGTTATATTATATACAAAGTATACAATAATTATAATAACATCTGTGTTATATGAGTCGGTGCATTTGATTATGGAAAAGTAACGATGTATGTAATAAAATAAAATGAAGAGGATAATTACTGCATGTATGACTGCGCGTATGTGTGTGTGGGGAAAGGGTGGGTGCGTGCGTGTGTGATTCTGCTTTGTGGTTGAACTTTGGGTCATGTCTGAGAGTTTGCCAGCATATTAACTATGTACTCATCTAATGATCACGATTTTTTTTTATTAAATCATTTTTTTTTTTTTTTATAAACGTTTAAGTTTGATACCATTTTATTTTGTTGAAATTTACAGGTCGTTTATTTTTTTTATTTTAAACTTACTTCAATTTATTAAAAAAATATAAACGTCATCAAGCAAAATCGGTGCCATTGACTTCACGGTATACATAATGGCAACCATACACGATCCACTTGACGTTACATTTCTATCAGGGGGCATAACAAGTCTACTTCAACGCGTAGAACGACACCGTGGAAACGGGTTTTGTCGACGAAACAATAGACAAAATAACAAATAAAGTCTAAAGATTTATTGCGATGTTTAAATTATCTATTCATCAATCATTTGCGTATCAAGCCATCTTCGGACAAAAAAAATGTCGGATTTTATAGAGTGGTAACTTTAACTATTCTTTATAGCATAGAAATAGAATTATTTGGTCTTGCTACGAGTACTGATAGCCTTATACTTTACCGTATCAGCGAGCTATAAACTTTTTTTTAAACTTCAATGTCAGGTTTGCGTTTGACCACTATAATTTCGCCTGATGGTAAGCGAAGAATATGTGGTCGTTGGTGAAGCACGCTTGCCCAGAAGTACTTTACTTACTTTACTTGACGGTAAACTGGATCGTGTGTGGCTGGTATTAGCGATGCTTCTCTTATGGAACTAAAGCCAGGGCTGGGCAAAATACACGCTTTGCTTTAATTGAAATACAAATTACAAAATACTGTATCGCAAGTAATTAAAATATAAAATACAAAATATCTTTAAGTAAGGTATTTAAAATATAAAATACAAAATACAGTATTTTAGCTATTTTTAATTGAAATACAAAATACTAATTACAAATTACATTTCACAAAATAAGTAATCTAGACCAGCATGGGCTGAATGGCTGAAAAGTAGAGAAATTTTTTAGCTTAACGTTCACAATTCGATGTTCATCTTTTTTGCGTTTTTTTTGGCCAAGTTTGACGTACAGTCATAGCGAACAGTGTAAAGACGCCAACAGGTCAACCTACCCGAATCCGTCATACCAATCAAAAAATAACCTTCCGCTATTGTAATAAGATTTAAAATCTATTAAAGAAATTTTACAGATAGATAGTTAGAATACACTTCATTGTACAGCAAAATTGTTATAAAAAAACGGTTTTACAATATTTTAGGGTTGGACAGATTGTGGTAGCTTGATGCGCTGACGTCAGTACGTTACAGGTGCAGTTGCCAACTCTAATAGCTGCTTTATCATCATTGCAGAGAGTGCAATGACGGTAAATGAAGTTTAAAATGTATTTTAATGTAAAATGTATTTTGGAGCCTCAAGTATTTGAAATACTAATTACAAAATACTTCGTCGTCGGGTATTTGAAATACGAATTACAAATTACATTTTATGGAAGTAATTGAAATACAAATACAAAATACGTATTTGTATTTCAATTACGTATTTTAATTACAAGTAATTCAAATACTGCCCAACCCTGACTAAAGCCAAGGCTTGTTGGTAGCTTTTGTTTAATTAATTTAGCATATTGTTACGTAATAATCCAGGGCAATGGTTTATCAGTTTTGTTATTCAAATGAAAGCTTAAGTCACTGGCGTGCTAGTTCCTGTTATGCCTTCTAAAACTAGCAATAAGGTAGTGCTTTTTTACTTTTATGGGTTTGCTCTTGGTATCAATCTGGCACAAAAGCATAAGGGTCAAGTTGGAGCGAGATCACGCGGAAAGAATTGAAATTCTTACGCATTGACAAAATACAGCAAATACTACTTGGTCTCGAGTCAGGTGGGTCAAAGGGCCTAAATACTTCTAAAGGCTTAGACAAGAGGTAAACGAAAACGCTCTGTAGACTTTAATTGAATTTCAACTTTATGCTCTTGGGAATAATGCTGAAAATTTACTAAAGACAACAGAGCGTTTTCGTTTATCATTTGCTACTTGTCCCTCTTGTTAAAAATTTTAATTACTGTCTGTATAATATGTGGCACACTTGTGTTCTATACGCCACTTTGAACAATATTCTTTAATAAGACGCACAGAATTGTTTTAGCGTACTTAGAGTCCGCGCCACCATTCATTAACTGCGGAAAATTCGAGGTACTACATTTCTTAAATGCAATTTGATGTAATAACATACACACACAAGCGCCGCATCTAAAGATCATGATTGTCATGTGGTGGCGCGGACTCTAGCTACTAGTCTTATTACAGTATTAAGAAAATCATGAGAATGCTCCGGTAAAATGTCCAGTGGCATTTATGAATGGAATTGCAATGCAAATTAAAGGTACATAAATCTTCCCGTACAGCAACATTTGCAACTAGCACGCTAGTAGCATTAAAATTAGGATTTAAATAAGCTAATGTCGCCTAAACGTACCTTGTATACTACATTACGTTCCTAAAATTGCTGTTACCAGAGATGTTAAACATGCTCCGTCTTACTGCAAAAAATGTAAACATCGGTTGAACACGTGACTAAAAAAAACTAAACTGCAAAATGGCATTTGACGTTGTTATAAGGTTCATTTTGCAGTAACACTTTTTTTAGACAAGTGTTCAACATGTTTAGCTTTTTGTAGTTAGACGGTTTATCTACAAGGGGTAAACATCGACGCACAAATGGTCATGAATGCAATACATCATATTATGCCTTTTTTGGGAAGGAAAATCATCAAACTAGTCTTTCCAGAAAGCGTGAAGCCGAACTGTTAGACTCGAACTGGCATAAAACCACTCTGTTACTTCAGTTGCCCATTCCATTCCAGGGCCGTGACTTCGGCAAGCGTCTATACCCCATCAGTTTGTTGACAGCTTCTAGAATTATGCGTAGAACACGCCGCGCCCCGCCGTCGTCTCGGATCTGATCCTTGACCGGACTGTGAGCTTTCGCACCCAAAAAAGGGCTTCTTCTTCTAAAATCACGTGCTCAATTTTATGATAACCTTTTGTGCGTCGATGCTCCTTCCCCCTGTTTAATATGAAATATTTATTAGCGGTTTTAGGCTTGTCGCTACGAAATAACAATAGGCTTGTGATAAAATGTTTTACTCAGGAATTGTTTGAATTTAACAAGCTTATTATATTTTATTCATGTTTAACACAGATTATGATAATATATATAGTTATTTCTCTTTCTTAGGATATTTTAAATGAAACCCCGCGTTAGAGCTACGATGGACCCCTAGAGTTTATTGTATATATCGAGGTCTTCTTATGTGGAATGTTTCGTCCTAATAAAGATTTTAATATAATTATTAGACGCATTTCTTGTATTATTTGCTCAGAAACCTTTTTTTTTACACAATTACAACGAAGCTGAAAGGAGAGTAATGTTATACACTTGGGTCGTTGCGTGAGTGTAAGTATAATATACATTTACACAAATAACTGGAATAGCGACCGTTGTGAATTGAATTAACGTGACAAAATGTTCTTGTCTGTACAGGCTGGACGGAAAAATGTGCTAGCAATTCACTGGCTGCTTTGAAATTAGGACCTTATTACTATAGTTTTTTTTTATGTGGCAGATGCATGATAGGCTTTGGCCCTCTAAGGCCAGGTTTACACGGCGATTATTTTCCCGTATACCGTATAAACGATTTTATCGAATAGAGTAGTGACAACAGAATATATATGAAAACTTAAAAATTGTTTACACGGCGTTCATACGGGAAAATCCCGTGTTCGAGAAATATGTTTTACCGTATACAGTGCGAAGTTGTCACCGGAACGCCGCATCTCGAAACGATTTTATCGAATACGACACGCAGTTGCGTTTATGTTCATGTTGTCTCGTTCACACGACTCGCCCATTCGAGAATCGTACGCACTCGCATGCGTGGCCCGAAAAAATCGAATCGAATGGTCACCGTGTGAACCTGGCCTCTGAGAACCCATGGCGCGACGCGATTGCAATTCAACCGATTCCAACCACAAGTGAAAATCAACCTTACTATTACGACATAAAACACGTTGTTATTACGGATAAATGAAAAACAAAACACGATCGCCACGACGACGTCAAATCAATCAAATTGCATCATTATTTCTTAGTAGCAAGGTTGATTTTCACTTGTAGTTGAATTCTGTCGAATCGCGTCGCATCGCGCCATGAGTAAAGTTCCTTAGTGGGGCCCCCGTGGGGTGCTTTTTTTTTAGCGTGGTAAAATCATCAAATGAGTCCTCCGGCCCCGGGCAGGGCGGGAGGGACTGTCAGACTTCTACTGACTAAAATCCATGGTGTCCTTCAATAGCCTGTGACGTTCCGGGGTCACGGTAAGGAAATAATCCCGCGACCCCGGCAGGCTTTGGCCCTCTGAGAGGGGGGCCCCGTCATTATGCTGACGCTCTTTGAGGCGCGCGTGGGACACAACGCGCCGTCGACCCGGGCATGGTCCTTGGTCGGGCAGCGAGTTGCTCTTTACTCGCTGCCCGCATGCCCGCGCCTACGGTGGCCGGAGATCATCTGCTGACGTCCGACGCCGCGGGCGCCTACCACTGCGGTTGGGGCGGAGGGAGGACGCTGTCCTCTCTCGCTCGCGGCCCGCCTCCTCCTTCACGAGCATTACTGCCTCGCAGAAGGAGCAGACCGCTTCCCACTCCGTCTCGCCCCGCAGCATGGCCGCAACCAATGCCGGGCGCGAGAGGTCTCCGCCTATCGCCGCCGTGAGGACACGTCGGTGCACCGCCCAAGCTGGGCAGTCTTGCACCGTATGCTCTACTGTGTCCTCCGGGCGATCTTCGCAGTGGTGGCACCCGGGCGTTTCCTCCTTCCCCATCAGGCACAGGTACCTCCCGAAACTTCCGTGTCCGGTGAGGACCTGCGTCATCCGATAGGTCAGGAGGGTCGCCGTGACGTCTCTCCAGCCACTCCTCAAAGAGGGGTCTTACCGCCGCAGTTGCGGCGTGCTCGCCCGTGGGGTGCTAAGACAGGAAACCTCCACGTGCGCCCGTGGACTGGAGTTCCCTCTCGGATACGTCCGGGGGGAAGACCAGTTTTTCGGGCCGGTGCACCCTGGGATGCGGGCGAAAACTCTTCCTTAGGCACTGTGTGCCTAAGGGGTCTCTTTGCCCGTATGCGAATAGCCTGTCATGTGGACGCTCCAATGCGTGTCCCTCTGATCAGCAGAGGGCACAGCGGAGGAGCGGGCTTGCGGACGGTGAGTAATGGCTAGCTCGCCGTCCGACCAAGGACCAAGCCCGGGTCGGTGGCGCGTCATGGTTCGCGCCAAATGCCTGCTGGGGTCGCGGGTTTTTTATTCTTAACCCAGGATACCGTGGCCCCGGAACGTAAAGGGCATCCGAAGGAACACGGGTGGATTTTAGTCAGTAAGAGTCTGACAGTCAGATCATGGACCATTATTGTAACCATTGTTTAATGTTGTAACATGTAAGCATAGCATAATCCGCTTATAATGTGGCCACTTGCATTGCTGGGACATATGCATTTGTAAGACGATGAATTGAAAAGGCATGCGTAAAAATTAAAAATATTTTCAGGAAAGAAAAGGATGCAGCACAGAAATAATAAAATTAAATTCGTTTTCCCCCCAGTAAGAGTGCTATTATACGAGTAATATTAAGAGCTCGTAAAGTATGTGATCAGTGTAGCCACTCATCAGAAGGGGCCTATAATTTGTTTGTCTTGTCGAGTACTATTATGGAGGACACTTAGCTGCTCATCGGATACAATATTGGCCAGTTTTGGATGAAGTGTGTAATCATAATCATTTATTTGTCAGAATATGGTACATGGTTATGGTTTAAGATTAGTACGTGGTATTATCAGCGTGCAAATGTCAAGTACATATATAAAAAAGGAAACATATGGGTTGCTAAGCCAGTATTAACATTACTGTCATCTGACCACATCTGACTATTGAAAATAATGGCTGTAGGTACGGTCAGCCAAGAAAGTGGTGTACCAGTTTTGATTTAGTTTCCCGGTCATCGAAAATTACAACAAGGTTCGTTATAAAAAGATATTACTGAAAGAGACAACATTATCATGACGTAAACCTATGTATTTAGTATTCATACGTCATATGTCACATATAAGTACATGACATTTTAACCTTTAGTATAAATGAAAAGGACATTAGTTTCTACAAAGCAATTGAAATGTTTCCAAACAAAATTAATAAAAACTATTTAAATAGACAACCGAATTCCATTTGAAAAAGAAAACTGACAATTGACATTTTGTCAAATATATGCAAAAAATCGATATATTTTCCGTGTTATTTTTCAATCAACTGCATATAAAATCATCTCAATGCCTGCCAACTTGACCATTGCCGAAAGAGCACAAATAATTGCCCAATTTAATGAGGGAAGCAGTATCAGTGCGATATCCCGGAATTTGAATATATCGAGGCGTTCTGTCCGCTTTTGGATTCGTCGTGAAGGAGAGGAGCGAAGTTTGTTGGATCACAGAAGAAGTGGTCGCCGGCTTGCACTCTCCAATAACGATAGAGAATTCATGAGACGGGAATATGAAATCAATGGTTTTAAGCCCACAAAACATTTTGCGGAGATGTTCGATGTGAGTGCCCAAACAATAAGGAATCATCTACATTACATGGGGTTGCACCACAGGCATTACGTCAAGAAAATATATTTGACGGATGCTCACAGACTTGCTCGTCTGAACTTCGCCAGAGAGCACTTAGAGTTTGATTGGTCTAATACAGTGTTTTGTGATGAAAAAACGTTTAAATCCAGTCAGCATGGACGTCTTCACCTTTGGCGATATAATTCAACACGGTATAAAGATGATCATGTAATTCCAAATAGAGAATCAGGTCGAATTTCCGTAAATATTTGGGGCTGGATGAGTGCGGATGGTGTAGGAGAATTGTGTTCTCTACCTCCTCGAGCGACGGCTGTAAATTATATCGACGTGCTTCAGAATGCAATGCTACCGACAGTCCGTAATGTTTACCCGGAGAACGAAGTGCCACAATTTGATTTTGTTCAAGATAATTGTTCAATTCATAATGCGAGGATCGTAAGAGCCTGGTTTCGTTCACACACTGACGTAAGGGTAATTCAGTGGCCCTCAAGATCGCCGGACCTCAACCCGATAGAAAATCTTTGGGGCCTTATGGTCCAACGATGGTCGCATCAAAATGAAAGAACCAAACAAGCTCTTATTAGTCACTGTAATTATATTTGGGAGGAAATGCGGGGAACCGATATTTGCTCACGGCTTGTTGGTTCAATGAGGTCTCGTCTTTTAGAGGTTATAGAGGCCAACGGCGGTTACACCCGTTTCTAATTTTTAAAAATTTTCAATATCTTCTAAATATTACTATATATGCTATGTTTTTGTTTGTTATAAGTATTTTAAAATTGATTGTAGAAATTTAATAAAAGGATAAATCTATTTTTAGCTTGTTTTTTATTGATATTGTAATTACAAGTTTACAGAAATTGTAGGTTTGTGGATTCGCCTTGTGCCTTTACAATTTTATGTAACTTGTTGATTACAATTCTGAATTTGTAGATACAATTTTGTCATCAAAATCTACAGTCCCCCGCCGTTGATTTTACGACGTCATTGGTTCCATCAAGTTCAAACTAAGAACAGCTGTCACGTTACAAACAGTAATAGTCGTTATCAATAATCAGATAAAGACAGCAATAGAAGTTGTCAGATCGATCTGCAAGCGAAACTAATCTTTATCACCTATGAATCTGCAAGCGATATTCAACCTTAGGGTGGTACACCACTTTCTTGGCCGACTGTACCTCAAAGATGCTCTTTTATTTTAAATGTTTCTTGCACGGAGCGTTTTGATAGCAAAGCGATCAGATACCGTAATTGCAATATAGGGTACATATTGCAATTACGGTTTTCATGTGTAGAAAGCTGTGGAATATTCGACACCTTATGCACGCGTAGCATGACACTATAGTCACGAGTTTTGTCGACGGAAGAATAGGCCAACTGTTAGAAAGTAAAAAAAAAATCCATCATTCTATGCATAGCAAAGATTAAAATACAATCTTTATTTAAATTTGTTTACGGGGCCTGACGTCGAATAAGTAGTAGTGATGTTGCGAATGTCTGATTTTTGACATTCGCGAATGCGAATGCGGATGCGAATATTCAATTTCAATATTCGCGAATGCGAATGCGAATGCGAATATTGATTTTTAAATAAAACACACGCAAAATGATAGATGGGTTTGACATTTCATGTCAGACATAATTTTAACCGAACATTGGCCAAGTCGATATAGTTAAATGAATGTAACTTCATTCATTCAACACATAAAATTTATTCAACAAGTTTAGACTGGAGCTGGTTTTTTTTATACCTTACACCGGAACAGGCATGGACAAAGAACTTATAAAAATAATTTTGAATATTTTTTTTGTTTTTCTCTCTTTTCTCTTATTTGCAAAATTATGTGGTAGAATTTTTAATATAACTGGGTGGTAGGACTCATTTGATGATTTTATTACGATAAAAAGGAATTTTGTCATTTTTGGTGCGATTGGACTAACAGAACTATTTCAATTTAGTTGATTATTTCAAGACTATTCCGTTACATTTAGTTTCCATATTCAAATCATAGTAGTAAATTAAAAAATCGTTTTTCAGAAATATTCGCAAACATTCGCATCAATTTATGCGGATGCGAATGCGAATGCGAATATCAAAAAACATGCGAATATTTGCGAATGCGAATGCGAATATTCGCAACATCACTAATAAGTAGTATAGAAATAACGGCGGGGGCACTTAACTACGCACACGAATTCGGCATTTTCTTAAAACATCTGTCTTCAAACGTCCTTGCTTGCCATCTAGACGTGTCGAAAGATATAATAGACACAAAATGATCGATGGATCCTTACATTGCTGAGTAAGAACTAATAAAATTGTCACTGCTAATGTACACTCATATTTCAAAGAGGTAAAATGTATGTTTGTGTGTAGTACAAACGTTCTCTTACATGCTTTTTTCTGCTTTGATGTAATTTCTTTGATGTAACTGACTGCTTTATTTCATGCTGTCAATTATATTTATCTCATACTAGCAAACCCGGCGAACTCCGTTTCGCCACCAGATGGCTTTGTTTTATTTGCTATAAACCTCACGGAGCCCGAGACCTTTCCAACGAATGCAAAACCGTGGAAATCGGTTCGTGCGTTCTGGAGTTATAGCGTCAGGAAGGAAAACCCGACTAAATTTTATTTAGTAGATTATTATGAACCGCGCTATAACATTTTTTTTGTCTAGCAAGTAAGAAAATAATAATAATATTCCACAACTATCACACAACGTCATCTAGTCCCAAGCTAAGCAGAGCTTGTGTTATGGGTACTAGACAACTGATAAACATAGGTACTTATATATTTCTAAATACATAAATATTATAGATAAATTACACCCAGACACAGAACAAAATGATCGTGCTCATCACACAAACATTTGTCCTGGGTGGGAATCGAACCCACGACCTCCGACCAACAGGCCTGTCAAAAGGTAACAACGCGGGCGAGAGATGGTAACTCGGGGGCATAAATTCCAAGCAAACGAAGTCGCACGCAGAAGCTAGTGTAATATAAAATGGATGAACGAAACTCCCACCCGTGCTACGCAAACATAATTCCATAGAACCAAAAGAATCCTCTGTTTTTTATTTTCTTTCATCTGTTGGCTTTGTTTATTCGGCGCGTCCAATAACTGGCGATTGTTTGATTTCCCCTCCATATAGCCTTTTTTATAGATATTTACTTTGGACCTCTATTGGGTACAGACAATCGTTTTCCAGAAACTACTTACTGGTCATATATTTGCTATTTGACTTATCCGTTACTAGCTCATGACTTTTCCGACAGTCACTGCCTAATTAAGCAATCTTAATATCAGTGTTATATTTATAGTACCTACTAGAATGAAAAATATTATCGCGCAGGCATAACACATCAGTGGTTCTCAGGTAATTAGCACACTAAAGAACAAATGACATTAT
The DNA here is from genome assembly GCA_954870645.1 of Agrotis clavis. Lineage (NCBI taxonomy): Eukaryota > Metazoa > Arthropoda > Insecta > Lepidoptera > Noctuidae > Agrotis > Agrotis clavis. The sequence goes on from OX940925.1 coordinate 11,031,743, forward strand.
TATAACTTTGCATTATGACATGTACATTTAAACAGGTCGATTTGTTGGTCGATTTTCTTGTTGACAAGTGAGCGAAAAGTCACCAGTCGCATCGCTTGCAAAATAGTCGAATTGTCATAATAGACGGTCGATTTTTGCAGCAAGGCATGCCCCACGGATAAACGACCAAAAAATCGACCCGTGTTATTGCCTCCACCAAAGTTTATGACATATTATATTATCAGGTGACCATTAATAAATTAGACTAACGAGACTGTTACATATTAGAATTACTAATTTTAATTAAAGATAATAAAAAATATTAAAATTATTATTATATCATTTCATTTGTTACAACACCAAAAGGTAATTTATCAACCAATAAGGCCATAAAACCACCTGAAAATGGTAATTAGCTAAAGTGGTTTCACTTTCATTAATATTTTAAGCACACGCTGGTGGCACACAATGCTGTTTTTGTTTGCGTTTGGGGTAGTGCCATAACAAATGGGCACATAACACTGTTGAACCACAGAGTAGATTAGTAGTAGAGTAGTACAGAACTCTAGCTTTGTAAAAACGAGATCTGCCTTGGCTTCGCCGAGGTGCAATTGCTCAAAAATAATGCAGCTTTATACTGGTGAAATGACTACCTATAACGACTATCAAAGGTTTCGAAAAGACTACTAAGCTTTCTGCGACACGAAGGAAACTTGATAAATATGTAAATAGATGATAACCCATCTACGGAAAAAAGAGTGGCTCAGGAAGATTTTTCCCACGTTTTTATTTAGCCGGATGGTTTATTATAAAGACTAAATGAGTTGATACTAATCTCGTTAGCTACGTATAAAAATAGCGTTAAAGCACTTTTGATCCACCGTTTCGTTTCCATTCACGTGCGGTGATCTCGAACTAATGACAGCGTAAGTGAAGCTTGCACTCGCCATGCGTATGGCGCTTTTATTGTGCGAGCATTGTCCCTCGTTGTACTTAGTTGAGCTTCTGTACCTATATACTCTATGCCAGATCCTCCCACGTAGACTGCGACAAAGAACGGCTCTGTTCCTGCATACAATTGTTTTCGGCTGGACGTGTGGGGGTGTGAGCACTAAGATAACACGAACTTGGTTCCCGGTAAACATCTGGGAATGTACGATCTAGTGTGTACATAGTACATTCGCCAAGACTTTGAATATAATTATTTGGACTTCGTTTTATCAAACTTTATTGGTTTGGATTGATGGTAAAACTGGTTAGAAAAATATTCACATAAGGGCGCTCCCTCACCGCGAGCATTCACCTGTAATGTAACGTTACAGATTCGAACATTCCAAGACAATAGAGCATCAAATTGCGCATTTTTAAGTTTTTAAGTTACATTACAGATGAATGCTCGCGGTGATGGAGCTCCATAATGTTTAAAGACGCCATAAAATAAGATGTGGAGATATCTACAACGTCACAGTCATAAAAACTGCACATCAGTAGCGGTTGCCTCTCAAAATCAAAAATCATAGCGCAAACAGAGTTATCTGCGATGGTTTTTTTTGTGTGTAGTTGTTGTTTTTAGCGTGGTAAAATCATCAAATGAGTCCTCCCACCCCGGGCAGGGCGGGAGGGACTGTCAGACTTCTACTGACTAAAATCCACGGTGTCCTTCATTAGCCCTTTCTGTTCCGGGGTCACGGTAAGGAAATAATCCCGCGACCCAGGCAGGCTTTGGCCCTCTGAGAGGGGGGCCCCGTAATTATGCTGACGCTCTATGAGGCGCGCGTGGGACACAACGCGCCGTCGACCCGAGCATGGTCCATGGTCGGGCAGCGAGTTGCCCTTTACTCGCTGCCCGCATGCCCGGGCCTACGGTGGCCGGAGATCGTCTAGCGACGTCCGTCGCCGTGGGCGTCTACCACCGCGGGTGGGGCGGAGGGAGGACACTGTCCTCTCTCGCTCGCGGCCCGCCTCCTCCTTCGCGAGCATTACTGCTTCGCAGAAGGAGGCGACCGCTTCCCACTCCGTCTCGCCCCGCAGCATAGCCGCGACCAATGCTGGGCGCGAGAGGTCTCCGCCTATCGCAGCCGTGAGGACACGTCGGTGCTCTGCCCAAGCTGGGCAGTCTTGCACCGTATGCTCCACCGTGTCCTCCGGGCGATCTTCGCAGTGGTGACACCCAGGCGTTACCTCCTTTCGCATCAGACACAGGTACCATTGAAAATTGGTATAAATAAATTACAAAGTTGGCCTTGATTAAACATTGTAAGATCTATAGTTTAATCAAGGCCAACTTTGTAATTTATTTATACCAATTTTCAGTTTGAATAAAGATTTATTTTATTATTATTTTATTTTTTTATTATTACCTCCCGAAACTTTCGTGTCCGGTGAGGACCTGCGTCAAGCGGTAGGTCAGGACGCCATGACTTCTCTCCAGCCACTCCTCAAAGAGGGGTCTTATCGCCGCAATTGCGGCGTGCCCGGCCTTCGGTCGCGACAGTCGTTCCTTCCATACTGCCCTGAGATCGCGCCGGAGCTCTTCCCGCCGCGCCTCGACTTCTCGAGGCAGCAGGGTATCTGAGATGGTTAGAATATTTACAGAATTTATTTTTATTACGGTCAAACGCATGGTAGTGTGTGTGTTTTTAGAAGGCCAAATCAGCTGAGGTTGCAGGAATGTCTTATCAGGTTATCGTGACCTTGAAACGTAAAGAGAATACCCCTTTACGTTTCAAGGTCACGGTTAAGGACACCGTGGGTTTTAGTTTGTACGAGTCTGACAGTCTCTTCCGTCCAGTCTTGTGTGGGCGAACTCATTTGATGATTTTACCTATACAGGGTTACTGGTTAAGTCGACCTAGTCCCTTTGGGGGGTTAAAGTAGACGTCATTCTTGACTGATTTTACTATGGGAATCCCTACCCCTTCCCAAGGCTTCAGTAATTTATCAAACATAGTGGTTTCGATAGAATGTGTCGTTCGTAAGCTATCGAAAAAGTATCACTTTAGCGTCCTAAACGTCGTAAAATTCTTACAATAACCAGTTTATGACGCAGAGGTGGAATATTTTTGAAAAAACCAAAAGTCTAATAACTCAAAAACGGCAAGGATTAGGATAGGGGTTCCAATAGTAAAATCAGTCAAAAATGACGTCTACTTTAACCCCTCAAAGGGACTAGGTCGACTTAACCAGTAACCCTGTATAAATAAAAAATGTCGTTTTTTTTGCAGTTTTTTCTCTACCTATACTTCAATTCTTCCCATTCTCGTAGTAGGTACGTCCGCGTAATATTCATAAAAAGGCAACCATTCTAAACGGTAATGGGTTTATTTTGTAATGATAAAGTGATACTCATTTGAAGACCATTATATACATCATTAGGTCCCAACCTCGTTTCATAAAGTTTTTACATAATTCTTTGTAAATGTTCCCCTCATTATGACATCGAAAGGGCTCTTACCGCTCTCATAAGCCTTTTATGCATCGTATGTTGTACCCTTACGTTCAGCAAATACCAGTAATAAAATGCACTTATAATAAAAAAGGCGTATTTTTTAAGAACGAGATTTGAAGTACATTTTACCATACATTTTGTAATTAAGTCGTCATACCTGCAGCGAGAAAAACAAAGAAAATCCTGGAGGTTCAGTTTTGGACTTATATTTTGGCGAATAACTCTGAAATCGAACGCTTTAGGACATTGTGTAATTTTTTTGTTTGTTTAAGAGTCCTCTAACTAAATGTAAAACTTTTGTTGTGCTTCGCGATTCCGTAAAAAAGAACAAAATGGCGGGCGACCGTTAGACCACTCTGTAAAAAAAGTCTTAAGAAAGAAAGAAAGAAATAACGTTTATTGGTACAAGCGCAGGGCATAGCACAATAATGACAAATTAAAATGAACAAGTGATAAACAATAAAATAAAAATAACCTAAAACTATTTGATACAAATATTTGTAAAGTATTAATAATAAATATTTGTAAAGTATTAGTAATATTTCTTAAGTAAAAGGTTCTATAGAAAAAACTTCTTTAATTACAATATTTTCTCCTATCTAATACAAGATATATATAATATTATATATTGGTTTTCATTACGTGTTCAAGAAATTTCCCAAGAGGCAGAAATATCTCGGAAAACGGGGGAAGCGTTGAGTGGCAAAAAATTTAGAGCAAGTAGGTAAGGGGAAGTGTAAAGAAATCTCAATAAGAGGGAAATTGCTTGGGACTTGGGAAATCCACTAACGCGATTATTATTAATTCTGAAAATGTTATGAGCGGTACCTTAAATTAATATGAGTTGAGAACTTTTGTTTTCCATTTCAATAATATTGGACTTTTCTCGATAAGTAAATAAAAAAAACCGGCCAAGTGCGAGTCGGACTCGCCCATAAAGGGTTCCGTAGCAGCAAGTAACATAATATAAAAGTTCTTGTAGTTGGTTGTAACTTTAAAAGGTAAATTGCGGTTTACGATTTATGACGATTAAAAAAAAACGAATTACTCGATCTCGTTCAGATCAATTTTCAATTGAAGTTTACATGGTAATGTACATCATATGTTTTTTTAGTTTTATCATTCTCTTACATTTTTAGAAGTTACAGGGGGGGGGGGGACACATTTTACCACTTTGGAAGCGTTTCTCGCGCAAACGAGTTGTCGTTCGTCGTCGTTCAGAGCAGACGTGTGATCACTTTTGCAAAAATATTTAAATTGGTGTCATTCAAAAGTAGCTACTGTGAACAATATACAGAACTCAATTCGTGAAATCAGTGTTTTGACTATTGAACTGTTTTGCTCTTGTACTTAGCGCACCCCGCGGTCGCTGCCTCCGCGCCGCACCTCCGTGCGTACCTTGTCTCGCTCACGCGCAACGAATACAGTGGCTATCGTCTACTCGCTCGCACAGGGACTCCGCGTTCGAGCTTAACAGTGTCTACGCTACAGAATAACACATTTTTTATCGCCTACCTGTTGTTGCAATCAAATACTTAACAATTTATTATGATGAATATTCCACGATCACCACCACCATGCAACCCTATCGGCTCGGGTGTGAGCAGCGCCGTAAGTACCACACACGGATCGCACCCCGATTTATCAAAGTTAAGCGCACTGGCAGCAGAGGCACAAATTACGTTCCGTAAACGTAAACAACCGTCGGATCCTAATAATTGTGTGTGCGCAAACGAGATTAAAGAAATTCGCTCTGAATTGAGTCGCATAGGATCACTACTAGAAAAATATGTTGGATCCAATGAACAGATCATAATTCAAATGCAAGGAAGTATAACCGAGGTCAAATCACAAATTTCTGAGCTAAAATCATGTAACGAACAAACTGTGAATTTGATTCGCGAGAATATCACACAGATTAATATCGTTAAGTCTACCACGTCTAACATCGAAACGGAACAAAAAGGGTTACGTAAGTAGTTAGTTACGTAGTCAAACTTAGCAGCCACCAAAGTGATGCATTACCCATCACGTGTGGTGTCCCGCAGGGATCTATCTTAGGTCCTCTGCTCTTTCTTATATATATAAATAATATACACGAAATTAAACTTCATGGACACCTTACCTTGTACGCTGATGATACTTGTTTATTTTACTTCGGTTCTTCCATTCATCACATTATATCTCAAGCGCAGGATGATTTAAATTCTTTGTTTACGTGGTTTCAGTACAATCTCTTAACAATAAATACCTCTAAAACATGTTATGTTATATTTAAGGCCAAAAATAAAGTAATTCCATCTTATAACCCACTAACAATTAACGATGTGCAGCTAGAACTAAAACCCTGTGAAAAATACCTCGGTCTGAGAATGGACAGCTCACTCACATGGAATGCTCACATCGAATACATAAAAAGTAAACTCTCAGCACTTGCCGCTTCATTGCGTAATATAGCTCGTTGTATTCCATTAAAGCTGCGGTATACCATCTATAATTCCTTAGTTAAGCCGCACCTACTATATTTGATTGAAATCTGGGGTAGTGCAGGAAAAACAAGATTATCAGAACTTCAAGTAATCCAAAATAAACTCATAAAAATTTTGTTCAAATACCCTTATTTAACATCAACCCTTAAAATTTATAAAGACACCAAACTAATGAACATCAAACAATTATATATTTACAACACATGTATTTTCATAAAAAAAAATCTTAACAAAAGTACCCACACAAATATAATACTCACCAAACATAAAGAAATTAGTCAACGTAGCACACGACGAGCTAGCTTGCTAGTCTTACCCAAAACTAGAACAAACTATGGCAAAAAAATGCTTACTTTTGAAGGAGCACAACTTTACAATAAAATACCATCATGTATTAGAAATACACACTCTTTCAATGAATTCAAAACCCAACTTAGTGAGTATGTCATGGCTGATCGGTCACTTGTGGGAGATGAATGCATTGGATGAGACATTGTTTGTTTATCCTGTAACTGGTGACGACGAACTTTTTGTAATTATTTAATTTTAAGTATTGTTCTCAAGTAAGTGACATTGTTATGTTTTTATTGAGAATAAAGTTTCTTTAAACATAAACCGTTCAGTTTAGAAAAAAATGATGTTAGTAACCTCAATATCATTTTTCAAGGCCTATTCATAGATACCCCACACGTATAGGTCAGGCGAAAAAAAATGTTTTAAGTTTCAATTCTAAGTACGGGGGGTACCCCCAAATTAGGTTTTTGTTTTATTTTTGTGTGAAAATCCTAATGCGGTTTACATAATACATCTACTTACCAAGTTTCAACAGGATAGCTCTTATACTTTCGTCAAAAAGGGCTGTGACATGGGACGGACAGACAGACAGAAAGACATGACGAATCTATAAGGGTTCCGTTTTTTGCCATATGGCTACGGAACCCTAAAAATCGGTAAAATTGACAAAATGGTGCAAAAGCGAACGTACCTTTTTTATGAGTCGTCCCACCCTACTATCGCACTCGTACTACCTAAAATCCACGGTGTCATTCAATAGCCCATTATGTTCTAGGGTCACGGTTGCCTTGATAAGACAGTCCTGCGACCCCGGCAGGCTTTGGGTCTCTAATGGAAAAATTCTTGATCGAATTGAAAAAATGTTTTTGCGTTTGATAGTCGATTTATCGAGGAAGGCTATAGGTTATTTAAAATCACGTTACGAACAATAAGAGCTGAGCAGCGAGTGAAACCGCGGGGTACAGCTAATATGTTTAGATGCACAAAGAGATCAATTTTTTTTTTTAGGTGTTAAAATCATCAAATGAGTCCTCCCGCCCTGGGTGGGGAGGAAGGGACTGTCAGACTCTTACTGACTAAAATCCACCCGTGTTCCTTCGGATGCCCTTTACGTTCTGGGGCCACGGTATCCTGGGTTAAGAAAAAACCCACGACCCCAGCAGGCATTTGGCGCGAAACACGACGCGCCACCGACCCGGGCTTGGTCTTTGGTCGGACGGCGAGCTACCCATTACTCACCGTCCGCAAGCCCGCTCCGCCGCTGTGCCCTCTGCTGATCAGAGGGACACGCGTTGGAGCACTTGGAGCGTCCACACGACAGGCTTTTTGCATTCGGGCAAAGAGACCCCTTAGGCACGTAGTGCCTAAGGAAGAGTTTTTGCCCGCATTCCAGGGTGCACCGGCCCGAAAAACTGGTCTTCCCCCCGGACTTATCCGAGAGGGAACTCCAGTCCACGGGCGCACGTGGAGGTTTCCTGTCTTAGCACCCCACAAAGAAATCAATACCAGAAAATGTAATCTGTGTTATCTATACATCTATACATATAAATAAAATTGGAGTGTCTGTTTGTAATATTGAAATAACCGTTTTTTACTACATGCATATGAATATTATTATATACGGTACATACTTTAATTTTTTTTTTCAATTTTTGTCTGTCTGTTTTTCTGTTTGTAATGGCTAATCTCTCAAATGACTGGGCCGATTGACGGGACTTTTCTTGGCAGGTAGCTGATGTAATAAGGTGTAACTTAGGCTACTTTTATTTTAGAGAAAAATCCTTTGTTTAAAAAAAAAATGTTGAGTTCCGACATCCACGCGAACGAAGTCGCGGGCACAGCTAGTTGTACATATATCTTCCTCAGGGATATTTACATCAAATCACATACAATACGTGGTTGAAAATATTATAAGATTGAAGTCATAATATTATATTATCTATTCTACTATAAATAAAATTCAATTTCGCATCCTTTCACATGGTTATTGGTTGGCCTAGCACGTTCGCTGCCGATGATTCCCGATGTCCACCCCCAGCTTGTCCCCCGCTGGGGGACAGCGCAACTTTTTCTAAAAAATGTTCCCAATGTCCACCCCGGGGTGGCCATTAGGAACTTTTTTTAGAAAAAGTTGCACTGTCCCCCAGCGGGGGACAGTGATATGATTTTTAAAAAATATTTTCTTTGTCCCCCACGGGTGGACAGCGCTACAATTTTAAAAATGAGAATTCTCAGTGTCCACCGCGGGTGGAAGGAGATACTTTTTTTTATTTATTCCGATAGCGGGCCCTTTTAACTATTGTTAATACTTTGACTGAAAAAAAAAACTAGTAATGAAATATAAAGATTGTAAATGTAAGCTTAGTTATGAAAAAATACTATTTTAACAATTTCACATACTTAGATCATTTTGTTTAAAACCATATCTTAGTTTGTACACACATATCTTAGTTTGTTTGGCTACACATCAAACTATGCAAAACCAATATAAGCTGACCGTTGAGTGTGCGGAAAGATTTCACAAAGCGAGATCAAGACAAACTGGTATTGTATAGGTTGATGTGTAACCAAACAAACTAACTATTACACAAACAAACAAACTAACTAGCCGTGTGTACTAGTAAAGTTTTAGTTAGCATTCTTCTGGGCTCGTTTTATTATAAGTTTGTTAGATAAAAACTTTTAATAAAGCGAGCCTGTAAAATTGGATTAGAAAAATTGGTATAATGTTACTCTACCTTGTATGAACATTTTAAATGATTAAGTACTTTTCAGGTGTATATAATTAGAAATAAATGTCATATCCTAGTCAATTTCAAAAGTTTTAAAACAAAATTATTACAATACATAAACCTACTTTTGAATTTTTAATTATGGTGTTAATTAGAAGATTTTTTTAAAAATAAACGTTGATTTTAAAATACATGCTTAATTTGTTTTTTTATTATTATTTTAATAAACTCATCATCTTCCTTCTAAAGTCTTTAATCTGTAACGAGTCTGCACTCAAAGTTTACAAAAACAATTAAAAGGGAATAAATAAAAAAAAGTATCTCCGTCCACCCGCGGTGGACACTGAGAATTCTCATTTTTAAAATTGTAGCGCTGTCCACCCGTGGGGGACAACGTAAATATTTTTAAAAATCGTATCACTGTCCCCCGCTGGGGGACAGCGCAACTTTTTCTAAAAAAAGTTCCTAATGGCCACCCCGGGGTGGACATTGGGAACATTTTTTAGAAAAAGTTGCGCTGTCCCCCAGCGGGGGACAAGCTGGGGGTGGACATCGGGAATCATCGGTTCGCTGCAACGGGATTCTTTTAGACAGATGTATACATTCTGAATTTTGATGTTGGTTTTTTTTCGTGAACATTAATTTTTACTTATCATTATAAATGCAAAAGAGATGTTCGGATCGATGGATGGATAAATGTTTGTTAATCAAACACGTCTAAACTAACAGATCTAATTGAAATTTAGTACAGAGGCAGGTTAATTATAAGCCTGAATTAACATGGAATACATTTTATCTCGATACGACATAGAGTTTTTAAGATTATTAAAAATTCCAACATAATATAATTATGTGTCTCAAAATAATACGTATACCAACGAAATTAAAGTTGTTTATCATTCTTCATCATCATTTCAGGCTATTGCAGTCCACTGCTAGACATATGCCTCTCCCAGGGAGCGCCACAACGCACAATCTCCTGCTTTTTACATCCAACCATTGCCAGCCACCTTCTTCAGGTCATCGGTCCATCTTGCCGGGGGCGTCTCACCCTACGTTTACCTACGCGGGGTCTCCATTCCAGAACCTTTGTACTCCACCTTTCTTCGGTTCTGTGGCAGACGTGACCAGCCCACTGCCACTTCAGCTTGCTATAGTTTTCGACCATATCTATAACTTTGTTCTTATGCCGTAAGACCTCATTCCGGATTTTATCTCGTAGCGAGATACCAAGCATAGATCTTTACAATTCCATAGCACGCTGCGTGAAAATTGTTTATGACAGACAAATATCTTGACCTATTTCTGTACTCTTTGTTTTACATCCAAACTTCCTTGAAGTTGTCTTTATTTTCGCGATTGTTTGATTTATGCTGTTACTAAAGTTATACTTCAGACGTTGAGGTAAGCTTTGGTATCAGTTTTTCTATTAAACCTTGGAGTTAAAAAGTTCTGGTTTTGCTCTCTATAACTGCAAAAAGTTTTCTGCTTGCTGTGTCAGGTTTTTCCCAAAGTTTGTGTCGTTTTAGTTTCTACTTTTAGATACTACTGCTAACTGTAATTAGGATGAAAAAACTGGCCAAGCGCGAGTCGCACTCGCACACGGCGGGTCCCGAACCATTATTTAAAAAACGGCAAACAAATTCTGTTTTTTTGGGAGGCCCCTTAAATATTTATGCTATTCTGCTTTTAATTAGTATTTCTTACTATACCGGCAACAATAATCCATTACCTGTGAACATTTCAACAGTTCTATCACGGTTCGTGAGATACAGCCTGGTGGCAGGCGGACAGACAGACAGATAGATGGACAGCGGAGTCTTAGCCCCTTGGTACACAAGGCGACGCAAGTCACCGATACCTTACGAGTTTGGTATCCAGGCGACTATCGCGATATAAAACCATAGAGGTTCGTACACAGGCACGCGTCAATGGATACCAAAGTCGTAAAGTATCGGAGACTTGCCTCGCCTTGTGTACGAGGGGCTTAGTAATAGGGTCCCGTTTTATTCTTTGGGTATGGAACCTAAAAGTAACTGCTTGTTGGTTGACTGGTCTCAAGCATGAATGCTGAGAGTCAGCATCGACCGCCTTCCGCAAAACGGGAACTTTTCGTAAAAAAGTCGTATGTGGCACTTCTACTGTCATTGTTCTCTTTTATCAGGACTTATCAGTGATCTGAACTTTACTCGGCTGAGAGGATTATCTGCATTTGCTGAGCTTGGCCTGCGGATGGGTGATAGTCTATCAGATCGAGATTCTTCTGTAGCTCGGAAAGCATGTTAAGCCGTTGTCGTTTAAATCATCCAGTCATACTGAGAAGAATCTTATTACCCAGTTACTGGGTTGTGTCAAGTAAACTACCACAACTAAAGGCTGTGAAGGGTGATGGATACACGAGTGATCTTATTTGAGCCACGTTTTCTCAATCGGAGGTATGAAACTCCAATAATTTAAAAGAAAATGTATACGGAGTACTAAAGTTACACCCTCGAGACTAAAAGGAATTTATTTATAGCATTTGTGGCCTCATGACTGAACATGTACAATACGTATATAATTATGATATGTGTTGCAACGTTGGCACTGTAAACGATACCAACCTAAGGGCGTGGGTGTTCCTCCCACTCAATGTGCTCACAGTATAGGTGTGACAGATATAAATTGATGGCCCTGTTTGCTGGCTTTTATTCGATAGGTATTGATTTTAGACTGAAATTCATTATAGCACCAACCTCAGCAAACAAAAGGACTTGACACAAAAAGTCATCGTAAAGTCACTTTCCTACAACGTCACATAAGGTCTATCCACATCGGCCGTACTCAGGATGTGACGGGCCAGTGAACTCGGTCAGCGGTTTGGTTGGTTGGTCCCAGCTGTCATTTGTAGATCTTTGACAGACGTTTATCACAGTCAGAAGCTCGAAATTCTGACAACCAGTCTTATCATGGGCTATCGTATTACCCAGTTACTGGGTTGTGGAGGTCCGATAGCGGGTCGCTCCAGGTAAAATACAGCTGTAGCGTACATTATCATTTTACAAAAAAGTACACTAGCGCCATCTATAAAGTGACGGAGAAACTAAGATGTAAAATGTCTACATCGCGCAATCAAATTTAACAGCGAACTTAGAAGACATAGAAAATTTCGACTATTAATGTTGGGCAGAAAGCCCACCAGACACAACACCCGTCTGGTCGGAAGGTACCTTCCTTTTCACCGGGTAGCGAGGAACTTTCCACTCTGTTCCTCCTACCCCCAAACAGCTGCACCAGGTTCGACTGAAAGCCGACCCCAATATACTTATTAAAATTGATAATTTCTTTGAAAGAACCGACTAAACATTGCTTCATCTGCAGACACTTTTCCCGAGAGTAGACTAAATAAACAAAGGCACAATAATCACTAAATTTTACGTCACACTAGCCACAGTCACACAGAATGAACTTCGTAAATAGCCATTTGCCTCATTTGCCCCATTATTATTATATTTGGTCCCGTTTGTCCCCGACAAACAGTGTTATTTTCCCTCTTCGGGGACGGATTAGCAGGCCTGTCACGCAGGTGGAAGGCATCCAATCAGACGAGGATTATTTAATCTCCGTATAAGCCTCCTCATGTCATGTACGGGGTGGTTTGATAGGTAATATGTGAGTTTTCTTACCTTTTGCGATATTTTATCCAAAATGCCAGGGGAGGGTTTTTTTTAGCGTGGTAAAATCATCAAACGGGCGCCCTAAGCCCCGTCATTGTGCTGACACTCTTTGAGGCGCGCGTGGAACACAACGTGCCCTCGGCGTCGATTATGGCATGGCATGGTCCATGGTCGGACAGCGAGTCGCCCATTACTCGCCGCACTCTTGCCAGGGGAAGGTTTTATGTTTTAATAGTCATTTTAATGTTTATTTTCTTTTATTCAACTTTCAATACATTTTTTTTACATTTTTTATATTTTAAAAACATACAGGGGTAAAAAAAGTATTTAAAGTTATAAGAAATATGTAGTACCTAGCTCACAGGTATCGAGAACACGGTCCAAGTTACCGGGGTTAGGATTGGTCTATATTAATATGTAATCAATAATTCAGTTATAAATAATGACAATAAAAATACAAGACTTACTAATAAAGCGTTTATTGCAATCATAGAAAATTGTAAAATCCTAATATTTATTATCTAGAATAAATTAATATTCCCTTGCTCTTACTTCTTGGGGCAAACTGAAACAAAAGATAAAAAGTGTTATTAATTGTGTAAGTTCTAAAAGACCCTACAGATTTATCTAACATCTGGTACATAAATGCCCGTCTTAAATGCCTGTTCTTGCCATACATAAGCACAAGCAGTTTTGATCGCAAGACAAGACTGTCGGCCAGATCTGTCTGGTCCGTAAATCCGTACATATATTATGGCTGGATAATATTGGCGAGGATAATCCTCAATCAATTAAGCTATTGTCAAACAGACAGGCGAAGCGAATGCGATCCAAAGCGTTTTTATTTGTAACTAGCTTCTGCCAGCGACTTCGTACGCGGATCCTGTTGCTTATGCCAGCGACAATGGGGTCATCAAAATCGAAGATCTGAAACGTCTGATGTTGAATTCTTAGAGCCCGGGGTCGGGAAAACAACGGGACGCGCATGACGATTCCAGACGTTCCAGATCTTTCATTTTTGTAAGTCAACAGGAAATGCCCAGAGTGCTCATTAGGCTGAACAACTCTTGCTAAGACGTCATTCCTATATAAATGTTATAGTGTAGCTGGGCTCTTGGAGTTCCACATCAGGTGTTCCAGATCTTCAGTTTTTATACGACAACAGGGAGTGCTCATCAGGCTGAACAACTCTTACTAAGACGTCATTACTGTATATGTAATAGTGTAGCTGGGCTCTTGGAGTTCCACGTCAGGTGTTCCATATCTTCAAATTTATTTTCTCAGCAGAAAATGCTCATCACGCGGAACAATTTTTGTTATGGCGCTATTTTTGTATCTCTTATAGTTTAGCTGATCTATTGCAGTTCTGCATCAGGTTTTCAAGTTTCCAAGATAAATTATAGCCTATATGTTGCCCAGACTGAATAGCCATACAACAAAAAAAAAAAAACAATCAAATCCGTTTAGTAGTTCCGAAGATTAGCGTGTATGGAGTAACTTCTCCCGTTTTCCTAACATTTCCCTTCACTGCTCTGCTCCTATTGATTGTAGCGTGATGAAAAGTATACTATAACCAGCGCAGGAGTATGAAAAATAATTGTACCAAGTTTCGTCAAAATCCGTCGAGTAGTTTTTGTTTCTATAACGGTTATACAGACAGACAGACAGACAGACAGACAATATTTTTATTAATTGCATTTTTGGCATCAGTATCGATCCCTAATCACCCCCTGATAGTTATTTTGGAAATATATTTCATGTACAGAATTGACCTCTCTACAGATTTATTATAAGTATACTCGTAGATATAGATAGAAGATAGATGTATGGAATTGTTTGAATCCAGTCACATAGAAAGCGAAAGCGATCCGATAGTCTATGTGACTGGCTTCAAACAATTCCACACATTACAAACAAAAACGCCTCGCTTCGCGTTCGCCACGCCTGTCTGTTTGACAATAGCTTTAAGGAAAGACAGAAAAGGAACAATAAAGTATTCTGGTTCAAATGCGCTTGGCAGTCTTTGTGTCTTTGCAAAATGCAAGGTAGATACTAATTTATACGGCCACCCAATCTGATTGCAGAGAATTACGGCTCTTGGATTAGACCCTAGCTTAAATAACGGAGTTACAGATAAGCTATAAATGTGTCCTCGCTCTTGGAAAAAGGAGGGGAAGGCGAGAGACGGCAGTCCTATGTCCCAGGAACTCCGAGTTTAGACGGACAAATACAATAAATAAGTATATGTTACGGCTAATATCCGAAGTGCTTCGATGTATCCTACTTATCTTCGGCTAGAACTAGGTTACAATAGGCTAGTTGCCCTAAAAAATGTAATTAGTCCTTCTTTTAGATTATTCAAAAATAAGGGACACGATTTTTTTTATTTGTAAACTAGCACTTTGCCCGCGACTTCGTCTGCGCGTGTTTTTAACTTCGAACTCAGTGATTTTAATGCCCGGTCACCCACCTTATAGGATATTGGAAAATCAATCAATAGTCTAGTAGTTTTGGAACCTATTCAATACAAACAAACAATCAAATCTTTCCTCTTTTTGAAATATTAGTGTAGGCAAACTGATTTTCCGATGTTCACCCTGCTAGGGGTTGATTTTTAAATATAAATAAATACGCATCCTTTATTCGATTGAGAGATAATTTATGCCCAGTTTTGAGTTTATAGAAGCAAGCAGTAAAATCTTTCCCTTAAAACTTAATCACACCTTTTCACCAACTTAGGGGGTGATTTACGAAAAACACAAAAATCAACACCGGTTAGCGCGTTATGATTTTCCCATACAAACTTTAACATCGTCTAGATTATCAATGAAGGGTAGTTTAAAAAAATTATGGCCCTAATCTTATTTATTTACTTGTGTTCTTATTCATGGTAAGTTTCAAGTTTATAAACCCAAGGAATAAGATTTTTCATACAAACGTTTTCACCCCTTTTCACCCCCTTAAAGGAGGATTATCGCAAAACCCCGTCTTATTGCTACCCTACATGGTAGACTGCATCTGCTGTCCAAAAATTCAAGTTTCTGCGTTTAGCGGTTTCGGCTGTAATCGAGTCTTAATAAAAAACCCTGTTCTTTTATATACAACATGTAACATAATTAACGCACATCCTGAAATTAGTTTGTTCAGAATCGTTTACTGAATCGATTTCTATCATTTTTATTAAAGGTAATTTTTTATCAAAAATAATTAAAACTACGGAAATTATAGTCACATTACCCCCCTGTACAGTCAAAACAAACTAAGGTAGTCCGTAAATCATTAAGTGCAATTTTATTTGTATTATTAATACAAATTCCGTCATTCAATACAAAATAAAGAAAAATAAAACTTACTGCAAAAAAACTAATTTAGTTAATAACAATGCATTTACATGTTAAATTAAAAATTCAATATATGTATTATGATTATTACATAATATTCTAATTGGGGTGTCTGAGGGTGTGCGTTAATTCCGTTACATGTTGTATATAGATTAGACCAAAAATGACAAAGATACAGCCTATTAAAGTTACGTGACGTCACGCCGCGTGGCACACTTCGCGCGGGGTGACGTCACATGTAACTTTAATGGGCTATATCTTTGTTATTTTTTGTTTAATCGAAAAAAGAAAAAATACGTGTCCAATATTTTTTTTATAATCTAAAATACGGACTAAATAGAATGTAATTATTTTGACCCTGGAAACTACCCTACTCGCGACTCCCTCGCACTCGCCCTGCCTCTGAAAATCTTGAGGGTTGCCATGATTTTACCAGATTTTAAAACTACTCTCCGTTTGAGTGCCTACGCTCAGCCTAAACTAAAAATTTCAGTCATGTCCAATTTTTCAATCACGCCAAAATTCTTATTTAAAAAATCTCCATAATAATTTTATAGGCATCCCTAAATCAGGCAGGTGGATAAAATATTCTGAAATCAATCTGCATACTGATTATAGATTCCGAAAGTCCCTAATCAAATCTTGTCAACGCTTGAACTTCGAGGACTTGTTTAATACAATTTGAAAAGTCGTGGAATATCTGTTGGCGAGAGTAAAAGAGACTCTGATATCCGAAGCTGAGTTATCTCAAGACTAGTTCGACACGCCCTTAAGAGCGCATGTCGTACGAAAGTTGGCAACGTCGCAAATGACTGTCAAATATTTACGTGTTTTAATTAATTTTACTGCATGAAAATAAGAAATATGGCTCTGTAGTGCACTAAAAAATTGATTAGGGAATGCAATAATTAATATCGTTACACCGAATATATAGTTTTAGACGTAAAAAAAGCGTTTGGAAACATTCCAAAGGCCTTTTATACACCTGAAACGGTTACAAAATCAAATTCAGTGTTTTAATTGTATTCCTATATCAGTTTTCTAGTGCACTACAGAGCCATATTTCTTATGTCCATTCAGTAACATTGCCAAATTAATTAAAACTTGTAAATATTTGACAGCTATTAGCGACGTTGCCAACTTTCTGGTTATGCGGCCTTAATTCTCATTAGATAAATTGGGAGTTATTGAATTTATATTGACATAAACGTTCACGACTCGAGTTTTTTTTTTTAATAAATCATGTTTTTGAGGATGCGACTTAACTTACTTAACTTAACTTTTCAATAACTTGCAAATCTTATAGTAAGTAGTAGTTTCTAGTCCATCACTAGAGTTTTGAAAAATAATGGACACGTATTTTTTCTTTTGTTAAATGAATGAATATTTACAAGACAAAACTTATCAAAATTCGAGAATCGGCTCGTGACGTCAAAAGTCAGTCGTATCTTCGTTGAATTCGGTTCAGGTACGTATCTAACTAGGAGCAGTGCTGGCCCAGTGGTATCGGCCCCGACTTACGAGTTGTATTATAGGTCATGGGTCCGAATCCAGCCAGGCGCGTTACTTTGTATAATTTATTTCATCACCACTGCTCTCAAAACGGTGAAGGAAAATATTGTGAGGAAACCTACCTATGTCCTAGAACCAAAAATTCGTAGATATGTGACATTCACCAACCCGCACTCTGCGTGGTGGATTATGACCCACTCCCTCTCACCGAGAGGAGGCCTGTGTCCCAGCAGTGGGAACATTATAGGCTGATGATGATGATGACGTATCTAACTGATGGACTGGTTAGATTGTCAGTCAAATTGTCTATTAATGTTAGAAAACGAAACGAATAATGGATATTTAGAACCAATTGAGCCGAGCTAAGTTGAAGCCGTCTTTAGTCAAGTCAGCTCGACTCAATGGTTTGGGAATATAATTGTAAAACTCGTGAATATTAGAAGCAAGAATTCGTTATTTGTATTAAAATGTGTGTCATAAATTGTTGGAAGGTTTGAATGAGTCGTAAGCGTCTTAATGATTGGGTTTGCTCAAATACTTTGTGCTTTTCGAATGACGGAGATGTTTGTACACCTTAACGATTATACTGTAGAAATTTTAAGTTTTGAGGACAGACGGAAATTTGAAAATCAATATAGGGCTTTTACTTAGACGTTTTTTAAAGTTGTTAGTGAAAAAAGGCATACGTATGTGTGTTACTACCATTTAAGATTTATCTGAGTCTTTCCAAGGTACTTGGAGTTTAGGTATCGAATGAAAAGTACCATTTACCTTTTCCAAAAGGGTAAATACATCACCTAAATCTGTCAACTGTCGTTTTAAAATTACGTTTAGTACAAATACGTTGTGCAATTTACTTTCGAAGAGTTAGAACAGCGTGCATGACGTCACAAAGTCACAATATGATGACATCATTGTTTCACCCTTATCGTGTCCGCATAGCATAGCACCTTTAAAGATTTTCTTAGGAAAGAAAAATTCAATCCGCGGGCAGGATTCGAACCTGCGGCCTTCGGATTCAGTACATCCTTTCCTAAGAAAATCTTTGAAATTCGCTACGCATGCGTTAATGCGTTTAATATATAAAAAAAAACCGGCCAAGTGCCTGTCGGGTCACGCACAGTGTAGGGTTCCGTAGTTGCCCATCAAAATACTTATGCGAACTAATTAAACTGATTCGCTGAATTTAATTTTAAAAAGAAGAATTTTCAAAATCGGTCCAGGGCGTCTTTGAGAAATCGGGGAAAATAAATAAAAAAAAGATTTGAGAACCTCCTCCTTTTTTTGAAGTTAGTTAAAATAGTTGACAATAAAAACCTACCTATCCCCAAAACATACCCACCTATTAATAAATAAAGTTGACAAACTTACATTTGCAGTTGAAGAACATGTTCTCCGATACATTTTGTTTAGGAAAATATGTTTTCCAAGTACGTTTTATAAGTTGGTCGACTATTACTCGTAAACTTGTAAAGCCTACTTAGTCATGATAATTTTCTTTTAAATTTCGTTATATATACTACTATTGTGAATTTTTTCACACCCCCAAACATAACCGTTTAGCTGGTAGAGGGGGGGGACACTCGAGTTGAGCAAAAATTAGCACTTTAAAGCTTAATATTTCACAAACGAATCTTTTTATCAAAAAAAATGTTAATGGAAACTATCAATATTTTTAAAGGCCTATTTAATGATACCCCACACTAAGGGGTACGCGAGAAATAAAAAAAACATCCCCACTTTACGTGTAGAGGAGGTACCCTAAAAAAAAATATTTTACGAGATTTTATTTTACCACTTTTTCGGCACAACAAATCCGTATATTTACACCAAATTACAGCTTTCTAGTACTGGGCGTCTCTGAGCTAAGCTGCGGACAGACGGAAGGACGGACGGACGGACGGACGGACATGGCGAAACTATAAGGGTTCCTTGTTGACTTCGGAACCCTAAAAATCATAGCACCTTTGCCTAGGCCAATCTGTCAAATATTCCAGTCGAAAATTGACCTTTTACTTTCGTGATAAAGTCGAAATTGAAAATATATTATGCCTTCTATACATAAAGTAACTCATCTGCTCACCTGGCAATAGATTTCAGTACGCTAGTGTTGTTTTGTGGCAAGTATATAAGAGAATGGCAATCTGAAAATAAAACAAGAAGAATTAATCTTCGTGAATCATTTTCAGGATTCCAGGAGACTTTGTAATAGATTTTTAAAAGGTTAAACAATTTTTATGCCTTCTGTGACCAAAACTTGTTTAATCATTTTATTTAATTACTTGCCAGGTTAGCAGACGAAGGTGTAAAGCTTGAATTTCTGTTACACTGATGTCGGTTGCGTACGTAGATCGCGCGTAAAAACCGTTTGAAGGAATTACCTCTTCCAAAGCCTGTTCGATAGGTTCAAGTTATCCATAAACTGAATGCAATTCATCTTATATATAAAATTTCCGTGTCACAATGTTAGTTACCGTACTCCTCCGAAACGGCTCTACCGATTTTTACCAAATTTTATATGCGTATTCAGTAGGTCTGAGAATCGGCTACTATCTATTTTTTTTTTATTTATATGGCAAAACAACGTTTGCGGGGTCAGCTAGTAAAAATATATATGTCCTAAATAAACCGGAGTGTGGGGACAGACCAAGCTTCGAATCTTCAATTCACTTATGCAAAACTAAAGCCTAAACCGCTGGATAAGAGTATGCATTATAACAAGTATGGCATTTTTACAAAAGGTCCTTTTGTAACATTAGGATACTTATTAAAAAATAAAAAGAATTATGTTATGAAAGTTATTTCGATATTCGTATTTACATGTTTTATGAGGTCATCATCATCATCAGCCTGTATTCGTCCACTGCTGGACATAGGCCTCTCCCAATGTGCACCACTGACTGAGCCCAGTCTTGAGCTTTCCTCATCTATTCCCTGCCGGCTGCCTTTCGCGGGTCGTTGCTCCACCTGAACGGCTATGAGATCCGGGTGGGTTTATAAAGAAGCAGGTTGTTGGGACAGACAGTCGGTACTAATCGGTGCAGGCAAAATAGACCTATGTTCACTTATGTGCTTGTACATACTACTCTATAAAAAAAGTTTGAAAAAAATATAACTTACTTTGGTTGTATTAAATGAAAAGGCATCTTCCTGACCGCTTCTTCAGCGATAGCAAGAGGAAATGCAAATTCGATCATGTTTTCATTCAGACAGTCATTGTAGGTGGAAGCGAGTTGGCATCTGTCAGACATGCCTTCGATGCTGTCCAGGCAGAGCCGTGAGACAGCGTTGAGCTTGCGAACGACGCGGGAGTTCTTCCCGTTTACTAAGCTGGCGAGGTGAACTAAGAGTTCTCTGTTCACCTGTGGAAAATAAAATTGTATAAAGATTTTTGGAGGTAAAAAGGTAACTCGGTATTTCTATAAAAACCGGTATTTTACATAAAGCGGTTGCATATCTGACCTCTACTAGATCGTAATTGGGTAACACTTTATCTCCTGGTATAGACTGAATGTCGGATTTTCGAGCTTCTAACTACTCCTATCATCATCTACCTAGCTTTTTCCCAACTATATTGGGGTTGGCTTCCAGTCAAACCAGATTTAGCTGAATATCAGTATTTTACATGGAGCGACTATACGATACCCCATGGAAAGACTGGTTGTCAGACTTAAGAGCTTCTGACTAACAGTAACGACTGTCAAATATCTACAAATGACAGCCAAGACCAACGGCTTTACGTGCTTTCCGTGGCACGGAGGAAACTCGTTATGACAGATGGCCACCCATCCACAGACCACACTCGGCAAGCGCGGCTTAACTCGGAAGATCGGCCTATGCGGCTGTAATTATTTAGCCACGAGCTCCTCTAACTCCTCTAACTACTAACTACTCCTATGCAAAGTCTGCGAAAGGCAAACAAACAAAAACTTTCTCGATAAGGAAATGTTTCAAACATTTCCATAACAACCGCTTTGAGTGTCTCTAAAACTTATTACGAGCTGGATTACTGCGTTCTGTTGGCTCTTATTACGGGCTTGCTGGCATATTACAAGCTAGATCATTACGAGTTGGCTGGCTTATTACAAGCTGACTGGCTTATTATGGGCTGGCTGGCTTATTATATATGCTGGCTGGCTTATTACATGCTGGCTGCCTTGCCTTGTTACGGGCTATCTGCATTATTATAAGCTTGCTGGGTTATTACGGGTTGGCTGGCTTATTACCAGGAATCTGGCTGGCTTACTAGTGGCTGGTTTCCGTAATTCGGCGACCACGACAATCAATCAATTGCCCTTAGTTAGAAATATTTACCTTCCCGTGATTAATGACGTCACTTTGCTCCAGCATGCAGGCAGCAAAGCATTGACCAGATCTAGAAACTGGTGAGGAGTTGGTAAAGTATGCTCTAACATCCTTGGGAGTCGCTCGCACTTTGATGACGCAAGACTGTGCCATTCGGACTAGAGCATCTAAGTGTCCTTGGACCTGAAATACGAAGAGATGGGTTACTTTACTTGATGTTATCAACAAGGGGCGGCAATGATGAGTAGCTCGCCGTCCGATTATGGTCTAGGCCTGGGATTACGGCTTCCACGTTCGTCTCATGGATCTGTGAGCAAACTAACTGAGCCCCCAGGGGCAAAAAGCCTGCCGTGGTCGCGGGACCATCTGTAAAAATAACCGTGACTCTGAAACGTACAGGAAAATTGAAAGAACAGGGTGGGTTTTTAGTCAGTCGATTGCAGTGGTGGCTCAGTGGTATCGGTCCTGACTTAAGAATTGTAGGTCGTGGGTTCGAACCCCGCCAGGCGCATTACTTTGAGTAATTTATTTCATCGCCGCTGCTCTCAAAACGGTGAAGGAAAACATTGTGAGGAAACCGGCATGTCCTAGAACCAAAACTTTGAAGACATGTGACATCTACCAAACCGCACTGGGCCCGCGTAGGGGATTATAGCCCACTCCCTCTCACAGAGAGGAGGCCTGTGTCCCAGCAGTGGGAACATTATAGGCTGATGATGATGAAGTCAGTCAGGTCAAAATGTACTGGACCGATTTAAAAAAAATGTTTCGCCAGTATAAGCTGAAATAATCCTGACTGACATAGACTATAAGGCCGGCCACATACATCAGTTTTCCTGATCAGGAATCCTGATCCGTTTTCTATCCAAAAACAGTGAACCAAACGAGTATGTGTGCATGTCACATACCTTTGTATAACTTTCCGTACAAATTTCGAATTCCGAACGGAAAAAAAAACTGATGTATGTGGCCGGGCTAAGAGGGAGGGATGGGCGGGCAAAGAGGGTTACGTTACTTAGTTATATAGAGGTTACTGTACTCGTAAAATAAATCATTTTACCTTAGGGTCTGAGAAATCGACTAATGTACCCCCGGACCGTTGTGTTTTCAGTCCCACGACAAATGGCAGCATACAGGCTAGGAAATTGATTATCTGCATTATTCTGAAAGAGTAATGAAAACCATTTTTTTTATTAAACTTTGCCGCCTCTATGAATTTATCCGTCGTCCGTGTCGTGGGTACGTTTACATACATAGAAACTCACATACACAAACACTCAGACCCAGAACAACTATTTGTAGGTCAAACAAATATTTGTTCCGTGCGGGAATCGAACCAGCGACATGCCGTTCAGCAGTCCAATTACTCAGCCACTGCGTTACCGTGCCGCAATTCCTTACATACCTCTATCAGTAACTATATAGTTCTTTAGGGTTGTATTCGCCAAAATCTGAAAAGTATAGTTTTCGCGGTTTTTTTTATTTTTGCCAAAGTTGAAAACTTGGTTTAAATTATTTATTGAACCAACATCATAAACGTCAAAGTCAGCGAAAATCAGAATTAACAGATTTGATGTAAACTATACCCCGTACTTTCAGGCGATAAAATGACTGGACTATAACGAATGCTTGTTTTTTATTACTTTACGTCACACACTCGTGCTCGGTTTTTTTATATCTTTTTCAAGTCACACTTCCATTCCTTTCTGTTCCTGAAGTTTGATACGTCATGTTTACCTTCAAATATCTACAGTAACACAAATACAACGCACTACAGTAAATCAATTCACTGTTAGCTCGAGGAAAGAAAAACAAAACGTCAAAAGTCTTCCGTAGTACAAAGAAGCAAAATGTATTTGAAAAATACGTACAAATATGCGGAATAAATAAACATAACTTCTGGATGAATGAGCTGTCGCGAAATCGCACTCGCATGAACACAAATATCGAAAGAAATGTCTATTCGGAATTATGACAGGCTTTGAGAAGTGAAAAGAAAACCAATAATGTTATTTGGCAGTGATGTTTTGTGTACCTAGCAAATTATTTAATTATGTATGGATGTCGGTAATCATCTCACATGGACGTGACCATATTATACAATTATACATACCTATATACAATGTGTCCGGTTTCGGTTTGTACAAACTTAAAGGCCAGCTTGTTCAATTCTGTGACTAAAATTGTACCACATGTTGGGTCGGAAACCAACCCCCACTGAATGGTAACCATTTCAGTATTTTTATGGAATTGGGTTTTAAATCCCAACTGGGGTAATAATTAAACTTTTAGCAGGTGAAAAATATATTATCAATAAATGTTAACCAATATTTTTACAAAATTCGCCCCGGTGAGCTTCCTTTATTTATTTACTTGTCTACTAGATGTTGAGTTTACCTAAATAATCATACCAAAAATTCGTTTCTATGATACGAGTACTTGGTTTAGGACATAGCATTGTTAGAACATAGGCTTGCACAATATTAATCTTAGGTTTGAATGCAGCAAAATGTTTATTTTGAGCCAGCCTGCACCAGGAAAGAGCTGCTGAAGTGTATTTACATTTTCTGCGATCGTTGTTATTTATATCCGAAAGTTGCAGTCATAATTAGTTCGCGCGTTTCATGAGAAGGGACCAAAAAACAAAAATGACAACCGTTCAGTTGGGGTTGGGTTCTGACCCCACATGTGCATTGACAGAATTGAGTAAGCTACCTTCCCTGTAAATTTGTACAGACCGACACCGGACACATTGTAGAGAGGAATCCAGTTTTGTTTGGTAGGTACAATCGACAAAGTTGAATCATGACCCATTTTGACAATAAATCGTTTGAATCCGTCAAATTAACAAAGGGGAACACCCAAATACTCCGAAATATTTTATTCCGAATTTCGATATTCCGATTTTCAAAACTCCGAATATCATAATAACTAAAAATTACAATATCTATTATTAAGAATCTCGAGATTAATTTGACCGAAAGTCGTATGTCCGATAATTTCTTCTTTTTCCGATTTTCACATATTCGAAAAATGTAATGCTCGATGAGTTCTCATTCCGAAAAACGAAATTCCGAATTTCAATATTCCGAATAAACTGATTTTTTCGGAATATTGAAAATCGGAATTTCGATTCTCATTCCACAACGTCAGTGACAGAAACGAATTGGTGCAAAACCGGCTCCACGTATTTTTGTCTACCGTACTCCCAGAGTGTTATTTAAACCCGTGTAGGCACGGAGTGGCGAGGCGTATCCTCTTAACTTTCACTGTTTGCCTTCAGGATTTTTATTGTTAGAATTCAAGAACTTAGAATTCAAGAGCGAGCGAAGCGAGCTCTGGACTTGGGGCACCCCGACTCGGGCAGGTTAGGTTAGGTTAGGTGTTAGGTTACTTTAAACCTTGCTCACAGAAATAGGAGCCAGCAATAGGATCCGATAATTTCTTCTTTTTCCGATTTTCACATATTCGAAAAATGTAATGCTCGATGAGTTCTCATTCCGAAAAACGAAATTCCGAATTTCAATATTCCGAATAAACTGATTTTTTCGGAATATTGAAAATCGGAATTTCGATTCTCATTCCACAACGTCAGTGACAGAAACGAATTGGTGCAAAACCGGCTCCACGTATTTTTGTCTACCGTACTCCCAGAGTGTTATTTAAACCCGTGTAGGCACGGAGTGGCGAGGCGTATCCTCTTAACTTTCACTGTTTGCCTTCAGGATTTTTATTGTTAGAATTCAAGAACTTAGAATTCAAGAGCGAGCGAAGCCAGCTCGGGACTGGGGACACCCCGACACGGACAGGTTAGGTTCGAAGGGGATAGCGGGGTCTGAAAGACCCCGCCATCCCCTTCGTGTTAGGTTACTTTAAACCTTGCTCTCAGAAATAGGAGCCCCGCGAAGCGGGGCTCCGTTGAACCACCTTGGTGGTGCTATTACTCAGGATGCAATAGCAAGCAAAATGTGTCTTGAGGATCCCCGACTCGGACTTTTCGACCTGACGGACTAGAATCGGAATTCCAATAATCGGAATTTTTAATATTCGGTATTCGTGTTTTTGATGTTTCGGAAAATATGAAGTCGGAATTTTTGATATTCGGTCTATTGAAATTCGGTATTTTGAAAATAGTTATTATAAACGTTAGGAATTTTGAAATTTCGGAATTATTAAAATAGGAATATTGATCCATCGAATCCACCATTAGGAATTTTGAACCATTCGGAATCATGAAAATCGGTATTTTGAAATTCGTATTTATGAATTTCGGAATAAAGTTTTTCGCATTATCGTAGTGTACCCATTAACAAAGATCAAAGTCGATACCATGGATATGTATGTTTTCACACCACCTGCTCGTAAATGTCAAATTATATGTCTGCTAACCGGCCGTAAAGCAAGGCATTGTTCCCTCCCGCTCGAGCCGGGAATAATATATGTACTGAATTTCATTATTCCCGTGGGAATAATGTGGTTTGAATTTGGAACCTCAAACAAAACATAGTATGAAAACTTTGAACGAAGGAATTGAAGCAGCGGCGGCTGCCCCCCGGCAGTCCCCACTGCAACAGCTGATCGCTTGCTGAGGTGGGCACCACAGCATGCTCACGTTCGAAGGTCGTACCACATCAAATTTCAAAATTCGAATTGATTTCCTCGCAGGTGGTGTGAAAAGCAGAGTACTCACCTCAGGAATAAAGCTGCCTTTGTCTTGGGCTAACTTAAATCCCTCGCTACACTAAGGATTCTTAGCTTAATTACCTCGTTTCACTCGGGAATTAACACTTGAACCTCCTCGCTGCGCTCCGGAGGTTCACCCCCAGAATCCTTAGTGTCGCTTCGGGATTCAATACGCCCGTGACGTAAGGCACTGCTTTATTCCCTTGGTGCGTAATCTACTATTACGTGAATGTGGACCTAATTGTATTTGAAAGTCTGTAAGAAAATAAGCTTATGGTGGGCCATGATACAAATTTGTCGACTGTACCTTTCCTATATTGCTACCTTCCCTTGCCTTTACCACTGAACAGATGGATGCTTGCGACACTTGGTGCAGGTGCTTGGCATAATATGCCAAGGTGGCAAGACGCCCCCCCCCCCGTCCCGCGGACCTCCTATTTTTGCGTGCAAGGTTTAAAGTAACCTAACTCGAAGGGGATGGCCTAACCTGACCTATCCGAGTCCGGGCGCCCTAAGTCCCGAGCGTGCTTCGCTCGCTCTAGCATCATAATTAGAAAAATGATCATTTCCCGCCCTTGACCTCGACCGTCTTCTTCTTCGTCGACATCATGCGCAGTAAAGTTAAGTCAAAACAAATAAGCCTAAAAGACGATTATGCCAACATAAACCTTGTGTCAAAAAATAATTATGGCAAAGTATTATTATATTAATTATCATGCCGAAACAGTTATGCCAAAATATATTAGAACAAAAAACAATATGCGAAAAAAGGGATTCCGTACAGAAATGGACACATGGTACCTTTCATTCCGAAAAAAATACCCGAGGAAAACACCAATAACGCTCTCATAATAAATAGATGGCGCCATACGTCCCCACATCTAAATTAACGCGAGCAAAGCCGCAAGCAAAGGCTAGATAATTATATTTAACAAGACTTACCAAGTTTTCACAACGCCAGTAGCAAGAATAATGCACTTTGAAAGAGGTGACAAGCTGGTCTTATAAAACGTTTGAGTAAAAAAAGATGAAATTAAGAGAACAATCCTCATTGTTGCGAAACGTATTTTTTTTCTTTTTTGGGTTTTCGACAGGTGTCCATAGTCGCCATATGTTTCGTTATCGTTCGGCCACCGTAGGCGCGGGCATGCGGGCGGTGAGTAAAGGGCAACTCGCTGTCCGACCATGGACCATGCCCGGGTCGACGGCGCGTTGTGTTCCACGCGCGCCTCAAGGAGCGTCAGCCCCCTATAGAGGGCCACAGTCCTGCCGGGGTTGCGGGATATACGTATACCGCGACTCCGGTACACAAAGGACTACCGAAGGACACCGTGGATTTTAGTCAGTACAAGTCTGACAGTCCCTCCCGCCCTGCCCGGGGTGGGAGGACTCATTTGATGATTTTACCACGAAAAAAAGAAAAAAAAAGGGCCTTAACACAAGTTTTCTGGTGGCTTACCAAAACGTCTTAAAGCTAGAGAAGTTCCACAGTTTGAACGAGATGGTGCTAGACGACTTGTATAGCTTTGTCTCTTTCTCAAAGTGGACCTCTCGCTTTATGACGTCATGCTAGGCCCCCTGAGGGACCTTCATGACTTTTTCAGTAGGTACCTACGTAACCTGAACCTTTGACGTTAATTTGAAAGATAAAATTAGTTCCTCGTTTGTACAGTCAGCATCAAAAGTTGCTGACCAAATTCAGATTTTCAAAATCGCTGTACACCGTATTATTACGAATTATAACGGTGTACAGCGATTTTGAGAATCTGTATGTGGTCAGCAACAATAGAAGCGCTGTTTCATTTTTCCGTACAATAAACTCAGTAATAATCATGTCGCTGCTTAAATTCAAAACGGCCACAAATCGAAAAGTCACTTTTTTACAGGAGAGCCCGTCAAAGTTTTCATTTCGGTTTTTGTTTATTATTTTTATTAATCAACGTTGTATATCTATGTGTTATATATCATCGGATGTGTATTTCAAGCCTCTATTTGTTTGTAATTTGATATTTTCTGTAAGATTACCCAGTCAATAAAAAAATCACATAAGTCCCTTTTGATTATAATAAAAATATTTAATGTTTATGAATTTTCTATATAAAGCAGCCATATTGCCACTTTGGAAGTGTCTCTCGCGCAAACTGTTCAGTCCAGACAAAAATGATGTCAGTAACCTCAATATCATTTTTAAATACCTATCCATAGACACCCCACACGTATGGGTTTGGTGAAAAAAAAAAATTTGAGTTTCAATTGTAAGTATGGGGGGAACCCCCAAAAATAGCCTTATTTTTATTTTTCTATGAAAATCCTAATGCATTTCACATTATACATCTACTTAACAAGTTTCAACAGGATAGCTCTTATACTTTCGTAAAAAAGTGGCTGTGACATACGGACGGACATGACGAATCTATAAGGTTTCCGTTTTTTGCCATTTCGCTACGGAACCCTAAAAAGGGTGATACACATTGTTGAAGAATTATAGAACAATCTCACTTCTGTCCCATGCATACAACAAGCTGTTCTCGAGAGTCAAACGAACCGTCGCGAACGCAGGTTTGGTGACTTCCAGCCCCCGAACAAGCCGGTTTACAAAAAGGTTTTAGTATCATAGTTCATACACCACATACACACCCTCCACCAGATTATAAAGAAGACAGAGGAGTATAATCGGAGTTTAACGTTTGTGGACTATAGGAAAGCCTTTGATTCAATCGAAACCTGGGCATAGTATTGCAGTCCAACGATGTCATTTCGACTATTTTTATATCGCAGAGTTGGAGTGTTTATTTAGAAACGGCACCATGTCCATCTTAGTTCAGGAAGAGAGCACGTAACCAATCCAATTGCAGAAAGGGGTGAGACAGGGAGACATTGTTTCTCCGAAACTGCTCACGAACGTTTCCCAACAGGTGGGCCTTAAAATGAACATGGACAAGACAAAATTCATGTCACATGTCCATGTGGCACCCTTACCGATTGTTGTTGGGAATGATACTCTTGAAAATGTAGGCCATTATATTACTTACCTTGGACAGATTGTTCAGTTAGGTACCTATACCTAAGAGGTCGCCCGAAGAATCCGACTCTGATGGGCAGTGTTTGGGAAGCTACGTGATATCTTCTCGTCGAGTATCTCACAGTGTCTCAAGACAAGGGTGTTTAAAAAGCGTGTGTTGCCAGTGAAGACATACGGCTCTGGAAAGTGGTAGTTGGCTGCACGCCTCTTAGAGAGACTAAGAGTCACTTAACGAGCAGTGGAAAGAGCTAGGCTCGGAGTTTCTTTACAGAATAAAATCCGGAACAAGGATATTCGGCAAAGAATCAGAGTCATCGAAATAGCTCGTAAAATTTGGAAGTTGAAGTAGCAATGGGTATAATGGGTAAGCCACATTGCTCATAGAACTGATAGCCTATAACGAAGAAAAGATCTCCAGTGGCGACCATCACGGATCAGAAGACGTCTAATAACTTACAATAATGATATTTTCACATTTTGTAATAATTAAAAAGTTTGTTGTTTATATTTCACTAATACAACTAATTCTTGATTATTTCCTACATGCGCAGATCGATTACATGATTCAAAAGGATACAAAGGTTTTACGAGTAGACATAGACCAAACACTTGCCACCAAAATCGTTAAAATATCTCAACAAACAAGTTGCTCTCGTAATACTAAAAAAATAATTTCATTAATACAAACAAAGAGTTAATAGTGTTGGTATCAACAAAGAAACTAACTAGAATATTAATATTAAGAAGACTGTGAGTACGTGCGTCACTCACTGGGACAGAATATAGCACGGCTCGTCCTTTCTCCATCGCCTACTCGGGTGGATCCATCGCGCTTAGATATGTTTTTATACCGGGAGTGAGACAGGCCTGGTTTAGGTTGTATTATTTGTAGATTTGTTTAAATAAATACTGGTACAATCACCATAATTTCATATGCAAAACAGAAGCATTTCAAAATAATGCACTTTTACATAAAAGAATAATAATAAAACACGTTTTATTCAAACTCAAAACGGACATATCACAAAATACGGCACTTTTCCTTAAAAGATTATGATATACTTACATACAATTTTAAAACAATACGGTTGTATTTTGAAATGTGGCCCTTTTTCCCATAACAAACGTGCGCACCCACTGACTGCAGGGTCGTAACCCGGAATATGGCGGCTTTGATCTGAAGTTACCCACCAAAGTGACAAAATCGAAAAAGGGCGGTTTTGCGATTTGCTCATTTCTAATGCGAAAATACTGGGTGTCTTTTTGGAATATAAAAATATAGGCTGAATTGATACGATTTTTGCTATAAAAACGATTTCGAAAAATTTCGAATTGTGGCCGTTTTGAATTTAAGCAGCGATGTATCACAAGATTTGTGTATTTTATTGCGTACTTGAAGTATTACTTACTGCGTTTATTGTATGGAAAATTTTAAAAAGCGCCTCTGGTGTACGAACAAGGAATTAGTTTTATCCATCAAATAAACGTCAAAGTTCCCGTTTATCATTACAAAATAATGTTTTTGTGATCGCTCTTGTGTTTTATTTTTAGGGATGTTGGCTATTCTTTCAGTAAAAAGGTGAGTATTTAATGAATTTTCGTCTATTACAGGTGTGTTGTAATAGAAGTCTGTAATTTTGGTTGGTAATCTATACTTATGGTTAATGATCTTTTCCTAATTATGGTTAATGATCTGCCGCAAATAGTAAAATATGCAAAATGTTTACTTTACGCTGATGATTTGAAATTATATGCATCTGTGAACTCCGTATCTGACTGTATAGCGCTCCAGCACGACATTAACGCCTTGAGTGTATGGGCCGCCACCAACAAAATGGAATTCAACATCTCTAAGTGCCAAGTTATGAGCTTTGGCCGTATCCGGAGTCCTGTACAGTACGAGTACAACCTTAACAACGAGCCACTAGCCAGAGTCTCAACTGTGAAAGACCTTGGTGTAACATTTGATGGAAAACTGACTTTTCACACGCACATTATAAACCTGGCTAAGGAATCTTTCCGGCGCTTAGGTTTTGTATTGCGTAATTGTCAAGGTTTTAACAACCCAGCAGTAATCAGGCTTTTGTTTAATGCTCTAGTTCGATGCAAGCTTGAAACTAGCGGTTGTGTGTGGAATCCACATGAGGTTACCTATACGCTCATGCTAGAAAAAGTGCAGAAAGCTTTTCTTAGGTACTTTTATAAGCGTATTTTCGGATACTATCCATTTATGTACCCTACAAAATTCCTCCTAGGATGCTTAAATTTTAACTCACTTAAAGTAAGGCGACTTGCTGATCAAATGACAACAGCCTGTAAAATTATTCATGGACGTACCAATGCGTCTGATTTGCATGCGGAGCTGTGTCAATTATTTGTTCCGAATAATTATAATCGTGCCAGGAAGCATCATTTGTTTAATATCCCATTTTGTCGCACCGTAGCCCGATCCACCTCCCCTGTACCGCGTATGCTGACGATGCTCAACGCGCTCGTGGAGACCAACCCTGGATTGGACTTGTTTGCTGACGAATGGAAGACGATAATGTTGGAATGTTTGCGGTTCTGTGAGACGATAGAGTGACAGGATATTTTAATTTAGTGGTAATGGCTATCTGCTGTACTAAATATTGATAATAAATAAATAAATACTTATTATAAATACGTAATAAGTAAAGTAAAGGGGTTTGAATGTTTTGTCCCTATCAGTCGACCGCCATTTTGATTTTTTTTCAGTACCACGGTGCATAAACATATTAATATGAAAAGTACCATTAACCACTCCATTCAATTTATGGTTTCAGCTTGTATCTGCAATGTATTCCAAGCACACGAAAGCCATAAATTCTCAGCTGGTCGCATAACTACACATTTATGTGACCTGAATGGAATGTCTCATATGATCCCGAGCTTTATTTGAAAACAGAACACAGCGAGCTTTAATTAAGACAGGAACTGATCTGTTTGTTAATTTTCTAATTGCCGTTGATGTTAATGTTGACTATTTTGTTTTAAATTAACGTACAGTAAAAACTTATCAATTTAGAGGATTAATTTCGTATCCTCCTCCAATTAAAACTGCTGTGCGCGCTCAGCTCGCCGTCCGATAAAGGTACATAGGTACGGATCCTAGACTAGACCTAGACCTTACCTTATTTGGCTTTAAGCTCACACCTATTTATTAATCCAGACCCATAATAATTAGGCCAAAGCCTGCCGGGGTCGCGGGACTGTCTTATGAGGTAACCGTGACCCCGGAACGTAAAGGGAAATTGAAGGACACCGCGGATTTTAGTCAGTACAAGTCTGACAGTACTTCCCGTCCTGCCCTGGGTGGGAGTACTCATTCGATGATTGTACCACGTTAAATAAAAGACAATATCTGGTTGACCGAGCTTCGCTCGGTTTTAAAAATGTCTATATCTTGGGAACCAAGCTTTTCTCGAACCTGGGACCTTGATAAATCGATTCCTTGAGCCGAAAAACCCCTAATCTGTAACTTTCATGAAAATCCTTGGAGCCGTTTCCAAGATCCTGATTATATATAAATATATAAATAAATAAATATACAAGAATTGCTCGTTTAAAGATATTAGATAGATAATGATTACCAGACCTGACGATGTCGAGGATCTAAGTGAATTTGACAACTAAGTTCTTTTATTCATAACCAACGTTCTTACTCTTTAAGATAGTTAAAACGTGACTGCACAACACGAATTTTCAAGATTTACGAAGAAACACCGAATGTCCAACTTTGCCCGCACTGAAAATCCAGTCGAGCGAACCAAGTTCCACTAAATCAATCAAGGCTCTTAACTTAGATTAAAACATCTGCAACTACCAAGGAAATAGTTTCCTGAGCTTGTTTATTTCCTTAAAGAAGTTCTAGTTTTCTATGAGATAAGATCTAAATTGCGATGGCGCCTTATTATGATTATGCACGCTTATTTATGGATATAATAAAATCGTAGCAGCTGTCATCCCTGTACATTGTTATTTTTTTAAAGATATGGGAAGGATGTTATTTTTGTATGTTTTGAGTTCGCATGTCCTAGAACCAAATTTCGAAGACATGTGACATCCACCAATCCGCACTGGGCCCGCGTGGTGGATTATGGCCCACTCCCTCTCACAGAGAGGAGGCCTGTGTCCCAGCAGTGGGAACATTATAGGCTGATGATGGAGTTGGCGCCTTAGCTACTGAAAAATACAACATACGAAATAACCACCTTTAAACTTGTTCGTGTCGGGATGCCCCAATACTTTTTTTAATATTCTAAGGCGCTGTTAGCTTCTATTTAGGTGCTAGGTACCTAGGATAGTCGAGAAAATAAATGATTTGCAAAATAACTTGATATGTACAATCCAACAATAGGCCACGATTTGCAAATCTGGAAGATTGGCCTGTGCTTATAATGGATTATGCGACTGTATTTATAAATTAAATTTTGAAAATATTCTCGATAGTGGTGAATAGGTAAATTTAGATCGTATTGCTAGGAATTGATGTCTTGTAAACTGTATTGCATATTTAAATATTGGAAATAGGTATCTCTTAATAGACTTTTAGTATGGGTGGTTTATTGTTGTATAAAGGTCAACATCTCTCAATCAAATCAAAATCAAGTGGGCCATTTACCCGGCACTTTTGAATTGTCAATGACAAAATAAAGTAATTCTTTTTTTGTACAATATTATTACTTCTTGTCATTGCTACATAAAATGATTAAATAAGTCACTGATCGAAGAGTCGGCCTTCAAAAACATTTTTAATCAGAAAGAGAGGGAGACATAAAATAACATCAACATAAAATTATGTCAACGGATATTCATGGCAAAAAGTAGTAAGGCATATAAGAACTTTATCAAGAGTATAAATTACAATTTAAATATGAAGATAACGTTTTAATCCTTGTAGAAGACGCCACAGATATAAAATAACATGCTAACGTAATACTCCTACTAATATTATAAATATGCGAAAGTTTGTGAGGATATACTGTGTATGTGTATGTAGGTATGTTTGTTACTCTTTCACGCAAAAACCACTGAACGGATTTGGCTAAAATTTGGTACACAGATAGTTTATAACCTGGATTAACACATAGGATAGTTTTTATCCCGATTTTATGTTTCCGTGGGATAATTTTCGAGTTGTAGCGGGTGAAGCCGCTGGCAACAGCTAGTCTAAACTAAGGAAACCAGCCAGTAATCAAAGTACAAGTTTCATCATATTAGAACTTTGACATCTTACAGAGGAATTGCCTGGCAGCCATTCCTTTGAACTCCGTTTAATTAAAGTTATTCCGCTTTTAGTAGAGACATCTCATTTTAAATTTTATTTCTAAGAGCTATAGGTAGAATAGAATAGAAAAATATTTGTTCAAGCTTAGACACACAACAACAACCACAAAGACGTTTAGAGGAAAAAAAACATACATAGTCATAAATAAAAAAAAAAACAGAAAAATTTACAAAAGAAACAACATAAAAAATCGGTTGTCTGTAAAGTCGGTTTACTGACGATAGTTGAACGTGACGACGTCATAAGAAAATACTGCACTTACGTTGCTATAAATAAACAATTGACACGCCGTTGCTATGGAACGCTACAGAGCGAGTTAACGCCGCATGACGTCAATTTTTTTCGTGCGTGCAGCCGGCCATCGAATTATACGAGTAAGACTTTATCACGTCATAAAAATACGATGAGCATGTCCACATTGAAAAGGTTAACAACTCAGCATTTGCAGGGCGAACACCCAGCACCGATTTTCAGTTGGCACTCCGCAGTGACACAAGGATTAAGTAGGTAGCTAATTAACTTTTATGTTTCCATATCTCAGACCTTTTTCATCGTGGTAAAATCATCAAATGAGTATTCCCACCCAGGGCAGGGCGAGAGGGACTGTCTGACTGACTAAAATCCACGGTGACCTACAATAGCCCTTTACGTTCCGGGGTTACGGTAACTCATTAGCCCCGCGACCCCAGCAGGCTTTGGCCCTCTAAGGACCCGTTACATATATCAGACCTTTTGCTACTAAAAGCTACATATAATGATGAATTAACAATCTTTCTACGGTTATGTTTTATTTTTAAACTGCACACACTAAGAATTTCTCCAAACTTACTTCAAACACGAATTATGGTAAAAGGCTTCACACACAGCAGCTATAATGTAAAGATGTACATTATTGCACGATACATCTCATTACATCTTCCCATAGAGATTCGAAGATGTAAAAATATACATTATAGCTGCTGTCGTGTGTGGTCTCCTGACGATTTCTATGGAAAGATGTAATAAGATGTATCGTGCTATAATGTACATCTTTACATTATAGCTGCTGTGTGTGAAGCCCTTAACATTCGTCTAAGTGTTAAATTGTCCACATGTGATTACGTAAAAACATCAAAAGTTTTGTTATAAAGATCAAAATGTCCATACGACAAAAAGTGAAAACCGAGGCTCGGAACAACTACTTGCAGATCATACAAATATTTATATCGAGGGGGGATTGAACCCGCGATAAGCTGCGCAGCGGTCAGCACTCAGCCACTATACTGCGACAATCGTGCCGACACTTTGCTACTTACAATGATATTATAAATAAAAAGAGGTCAGATATCGCACTAGCACGCACAAATTGTTGAGGACAAAGTAAGACAATTGTTGCTCTTTGCTATCTCTTTCTTTCTTAATACGTTCCGCATTGTTTATCGCTGTCGTAGTTTTAAATTACTATAATAACAACGCAACGATATCTGAACGCCATTCAGTATGAACATGGCGTATCTTTCCTTATAATATCATTGGTTACTTACTAAGGGCGCTCCCTCACCGCGAGCATTCACTTGTAATGTAACGTTACAGATTCGAACATCCGAAGACAATAGAGCATCAAATTGCGGACTTTTATGTTACATTACAGGTGAATGCTCGCTGTGAGGGAGCGCCTCATCAGGTAACCGTCACCCTGAAACGTAAAGGGCTATTAAGGCGGCGCTAGTCGCGAGCTCGAACTCACTGGCAGGCATGGTCAAAAACCATGATATTTCACCGGAAATCGAGCCATATTGTACATGCGTGCGCGAGCGTCATCCCCCCGTGGAGAAAACAGGGGAAAACATTATTCAGTGAGATGCACGATCATTCAGAGTAAAAGGCGCGCGTAAAAAAATACGAAAAAGCCTTTGGAAGAAGGGGTTTTATGAAAAATCCACTGCACCAATTAATTTCAAATAAAAATTAAATTCTTCGATAAATTTGCTGTGTCGGTACGGACTTCGTTTTGGAAATTTGATGCTTCTTTAGCTTCTAATTTACACCTAAAGTTGTGTTAAAATTAGCAAAAAAACTAATCTTTAGAAGCTCGTAACTTTTTAATAGCTTCATATTTCACAATTCTGCTTCCGTACAGACAAAATTAATAATGAGACAAAACGATACCATGTTTAATTTTGGATGTACCTCGTCAAATAGTGGAGTAAAACCCCAACGAAGTTTCTATGGAAAAAATGTTGACTTGTTTGACCTTAAAGGATCACCGTGAAATCGTGAATTTTAGTTAGTACAAGTCTGGCAGTCTGGGTTTTTTTTGTAGGTAGGTAGGGACTGTCAGACTTTTACTTACTAAAACCCACGGTGTCCTTCAGTAGCCCTTTGTGACAGTATGGGTAGGAGGACTCATTTGATGATTTTACCACGATTAGCCACGATTAATAAAAAAAATGTGTGTTCTCAATTCCGTTAGGTTATGTTAATAGCCGCGAATGTTACTAACGCGATGTTATTTACACTTTTGTTGGCGAAAATTTACATCGGAGGCGCTGCATGGCGTCTGTAAGGGGTAAACGTAAAACCAAAACGTCTAATTTTATTTAAAAAAAAAAACATTCTAATTGAAAATATAAGTACCTATCCTTAAGCACAATTAGAACTGTAGATTTAAATAAAGCGAAAACATTGTGTAACAATGTCACAAACAATTACAACTGACATTTACCTCCGTCAGATTACAATTGAGAAAACAAACAATAACACTGTTT
Organism: Agrotis clavis; assembly: GCA_954870645.1. Taxonomy (NCBI): domain Eukaryota; kingdom Metazoa; phylum Arthropoda; class Insecta; order Lepidoptera; family Noctuidae; genus Agrotis; species Agrotis clavis. Next base: position 11,069,259 of record OX940925.1, read on the forward strand.
CATTTCGAGGAAACGCGAGAATATCCTGAAATAATGAAAAGTTAACAAGTGCGCATCGGACTTGCGCACTAAGGGTTCCGTATCACCAAATTTTCGTGTAGAATATTTCCGACATTCCCTTAGTCTAAGAGCATTAAATATAGGTATGTAAGTTACGCTGGTATGTATAAAAGAGCGTGTACTAAAAGGAACGTGGTCGGGAATCATAAGGGAAACGGCCAAATCACGTTTTTCGTATGGGGGGTCCCTTTATTATTTATTTTATTCTGTTTTAAGTATTTGTTGTAATAGTGGTAACAGAAATTACAACATCTGTGGAAATTTCAACTGTCTAACTATCATGGCTCATGAAGTACCTCCTGGTGACGCATGGACTCACGGACGGAGGCGGACTCCTAGTAATATAGTTCCCTTTTACCCTTTGACTACGGAACCCTAAAACACACTAAAATTTCTGTTCAACTGTAACATCGCAAATTGTTCGCGGAGGCGTTAATTCCCCAGTTTACGTAGACTTGTGTACCTGTTCATAACTCATGAATTTCACTTGATCTTTGAGCGGGGAAGGGGGAATATCGAGGTCTAGTTATACTGGTCAGGATTTGTAACGGGAGTTTATTAGATTCTGCCACAATACATATTGGGTCAGAAGGTCCGTTTCACGTCATTGATATGCATTATTAAACAAGAGGCACACCCGGTCGCGGGGCTATTGAGTAACCGTGGCCCAAAGGGCTATTGAAGGACACTGTGGATTTTAGTCAGTACAAGTCCGACAGTCCCTCCCGTCTTGCCCGGGGTGGGAGGACTCATTTGATGATTTTACCACGTAAAAAAAGGCATACCCTAACATCAAAAACCGTAGTCAGTTGTAATAGTCCTGACCGTTTTCGACCACGGCGGCCAATCTCAACGGAGTCTACTTGTTTGTACGTTTTCATTCTTTAGAGCGGGTGAATTTTCCAACTAGACGTGGATGACTAAAGCTAAAATTATGAGAAAATAGAAAAGAAGATAGAGATAGATAGAGTTGCCACAGTTCAGAAGATATAAACAGAAAATTGATTTTTCAAAATTCCAATAGTAGTACGCGCACTACTGGAACTCCACACTAAGTCACGGCAAAACACACTCACAGTATCAACAAGTTTTTTGGAGTCTTTATAACGATGCCGGCTGCCCTTTATGAGCATGTTCACAACTGGATTCCACGTACACGACAATTTGAAGCCATCCTCTCGATTGAAATTCTTGTGTTTTCTTATTTCAATTGCTTCTCTTGTCAGTCTTGGTATGTAATATTTGTCCGTGGACAAAATACTAGGCTTGTGAAATTCAATCCAGTGATTGGGCCCTGACTGTAGCAGATGTTCAGCTATGGCAGATTTTTGCTCATCGTTATTTTTGACAGCCTTGATGTGCTCTTTGATGCGGCATGAGACAGTTCGCTTCGTCTGACCTATGTATGAGCTGCCACAGCTGCAATCGATTTTATAAACCCCAGGATGTTCATATGGGATTTTATCCTCTCATGCCAGGGCCCAATCACTGGATTGAATTTCACAAGCCTAGTATTTTGTCCACGGACAAATATTACATACCAAGACTGACAAGAGAAGCAATTGAAATAAGAAAACACAAGAATTTCAATCGAGAGGATGGCTTCAAATTGTCGAGTACGTGGAATCCAGTTGTGAACATGCTCATAAAGGGCAGCCGGCATCGTTATAAAGACTCCAAAAAACTTGTTGATACTGTGAGTGTGTTTTGCCGTGACTTAGTGTCGAGTTCCAGTAGTGCGCGTAACAAGAGACAAAGAAAGAGGGTAGACAGATTTGTCTGCTCCTAACAATTTATTTTCATCCACCCGCAATCTCCAGTCAACCCGCGATCATGGCGCTTGCAACAGCGTCGAAATATCGGGAACTCAAACAAAAATATAATCACGGAAGATATCCCGTAAGTGACATTTTAAATTTAGAGACAAACCGTGAAAGCTTAAAACAGTGTTTATTCTACGCCCCGTTGAAAAAATCAGCCTGTATAAAGCTGCCCTTCTGTTCTCTCTTTAACTTTTTGGTCGGCTATTTAGGCATGACGAGAAGAAAATTGTAATAAAGACACTGGAATTATCCCTTTGTATTTGTTACAAGAAGGTTTATTTTTGCATTGAAGGACTAATTGACGCTCGGTGATCGCCACTGAGGGATGAAAAAACAATTGGATAAAAGAAGTGGTCGGGGAAATTGCTTTCATCGATCTAGCCTGATAAATGGTTTCATTTGTAGATGGACTTTTTTGTGGTAAGAGCAATTTTGGAGGTACTTAATAAACTAGAACCCAGGTCATTTATCTGACAAGGATCCATCTGTGTGTATTTTTTTATACAAATCCGTTCAACTGGTTAAAGTTTGAAAGGAGACTAATAAATAGGGTTTTCACCTCACCCGCTCGGAAAGATTCTATTTCTCATTCAAAATCTGAGCGCAAAACTCCATTTTGTGCTCTAGAGCACAAAGTGTTGTTTAAAATTCGAACACGTCTTGTATTCAATTGTTTTCTACTTTTCTACACTGGCAGGCGAGCCGCCCCCACTACATTTCCTCGCTGTGTGAGGTGAAAAGTTGTGTGTTGCACTCGGCAGCAAAGTTTTTCTGCGTCTCGTACCTTTGAAAACTTCGCATCGCTCAGGATTCTATATTTGAACCGCTCGATTCTCTCGCGGTTCAATCTTAGAATCCTTCGCTCGCTCAGTTTTCAATTCAAGTACTCGCGCCAAAAATCAACTTTGCAGCCTTGCATAACAAATAACTATTAATATTTTATATATTTTTTATTCGGTTGGACAATTCCACCGCACTACCTGCGCAAGAAAAAACAATACACGGTTGGCAACCAAAGATGTAGATATAACTAGATAACGCAAGTATCACGATTTGTATGAAAACCAAGCCAGCCATTTTTTGACTACCTTTTATGACGCCACAAAAACTATTTAGTCATGTGAAAACCAAATCGATTGAAATACGCCCCCGCTTACAGTGCCCCCCTCGTCCCACAGCACAATTAACCATTTTAATATTAAAACTGACGTCCAACGAACGATCGACCGATTTAGATTCGACGAGCGCGAAAATGGCCACTTACGATTTTTGATCGTAAACTAGCACGGATTTTTAGCACGCGAAGTAGTTGCTCTTGCGTTATCTAGGTATATATCTGTGTTGGCAACACTGAACGCCCAATCGCGCAGGTAAAACTGTGGTGAAGCTTGTGCGTGTGGTAGGCCCATTAGTCCGGTAAAAAGAAACATTGCGGCTCAGCTGAATTTTGGTAGATACCTTGGGAACACCAGTTGAAGTAACATACTAAAAGTCCCCGTTGATTCCATGTATACAATCGTTACAAAATTATCAAATGAGGCCTCCCGCCTAGAGTAGAGCGGAAGGGACTGTCTGACTGTTTAGACAGTTCCGCGACCTCGGCAGGCGGTTGATCGGACGGCGAGTTACCAATTACTCGCCGACGTGCCCTCGAAATCAGCGACGCCGCAATGGAGCGGTCGAGAACAGGCCCCACTCGCCGCGAAATTCAAGGCCGAAGACTAAATAATGGACGCGTTTTGTTGCCCAGTGACTATTCAAGTGGACGCATCGTGATAAATAAATGATATTTATTCAGTAAATTGGTTTTGTCAAACTCTTTTACACGTCAAAAAGACACTATTTTACACTAGATGAGGCCGGTGTTTCGTACCTGACTACTCTGAGAAGAAACATCCGAAACAAACTCAGAGGTCAATTTGTATTGATCAAATTATATGAGAACCATGCAGGTGTCTGAGGTGGTCTTTTGAAGAAAGAACCACAAAGATTTGAGTGGACATGTCCAGTCAGTGCAAGCATGTGTCAGTTACCGTGTAGCTCAACTCAGAACACAAGGAGCTCAACGTGTATCAGTGACAAAAAGTCACGGTGACTAAAATCACAAATGAGCGGGTAGCCTTAATTGTGTGATACTTCACTACTACTTTTTTTGCTTTTGATTATCTAAAAGAGCTACCCATGACCTTGTACATTATAAATGTACGAGATTATTCAACGTAATCATTTCCTCTCATAATGGCCGCTTCGAAATACATACCATACTCCTAATGCTCAAATCTTCCATTATACAAATCAGTTTTGCATTTACAAACTAAATTACAGTTTTTATCTCTTTTCATTTTTATAAACACAAAGCAAAAACAGATGACTATCGATTTAGATGGCGATCTAAATTGTAGAATGGTTTCAAAATAACTGAACATCAGCCATTTTGTTCCAAAAACTGTGGCCAACACACATGTTATTTTACTGCGGACAAAATAAAAAATAAAAATAAAGAAAGGGTACAAAATGATGTCGAAGAAGGTTTTATTGATCGTTGTCTATCTGACGGTTTTAGTAACCTTCGTGGTATGTCAAGAAGAAACTACTATGGCTGGTACAACTATAAGAGGTGATGAAGAAGAAGAGGAAGAACCGGCGAAGAAGGGCTGTTCCATCTGGTGCTGGATTCAGAAGATAGCCATGTTCGTCATCTCGCAGCTGCTGAGTGGTAACTGAACACGATTTTTTTTTCTGGATCACCATCAATTTGTACCCTCTGGTTTTAAACCAACCGTGTTAATTTCTTGATTAAATTCTTTAAAGAATACTCGTGTTTTTCTTTTTCTGTCTTAGTCAGCATAAAAATTCATAACAGGCCTATATTTTTGAAGAGTTCAGAAGATGTGTGAACTCATTTAGCGTGAGGGAGAGGACAACTTCAACCTCACGACCCAGCCGTTGCGTGAGACGCATACGGCAACGGAAGTCGCGAGGTTATTTTCGGCCACCGTAGGTGGGCATAAATGTACGGCGAGTACTAGGTGACTCGCCATCTGATCATAGACCATAACCGCAGTGGCGTAGCTAGGCGGGGGCTAACCGGACCCTAGCCCCTGGCCTCGCACCTGAAGGGGCCTCGCGCTCAAAGAAAACCTTGACAACGGTGACCACATGTTTGTAACCAGACAGTAAAGCAGTACAACTTAACTTAAAGTTAAATATTAAATGGTAAATGTTGCGTATACCTGTAATAGGCTTGCATACCAGCGCATAAGTTTATATATTTTCTTTTCTATTACTGCATTGTATGTTTTGCTGTTGGTGTACCTTTAAATAAATAAATAACTTCAAAAAATATATTATATTATTGTGGTGTCCGAAGAGTGGGAACGAAAAGAGTCGAAGAGGCCTCGCAAAATTGATGTCGCTGACAATCAGATATGGTAGAGATGACTTGTGGGAACCAGGTCATCTTGCGAGAACGGGGCCCCACGCTACATACTTTTCGTCCTGAAAGAAAAGGGTCTCGCAGATGTGTCTTGCCCCCTCCTAGATTCGGTCTCACTATGCCACTGCATACCCGGGTCGACGGTGCTTCGTGTTCCACGCGCGCCTCAAAGACCTGTCAGCATTCCGACAGGGCCTCCAGAAAGGGCCAATCGGGTCCCGGAGTCGCGGGACTGTTTAAACAAGTAACCGTGACTCTGGAACGCAAAGTCCTATTAAAAAAACACAGACCGTCGTACCAAAAAAACTTTTAAACGTCTGTTGAACACTTGTCTAAAAAACTGTCAGATTATGACTTTGAAATAAGGTCCGTTTTTCAGTCACACTTTTTTTAGACAAGTGTTCAACAGATGTTCAAGTTTTTTTGTTTTAGTAAGGCTGTGTGTGTTTTAGGGGCAGCCCATTGCCATCCAAAGGAACAGAAAAAAAAGTTTCTTCTTGTATTGTTTTGTGTTAGAAATAGTTTCACCATTGGAAAAAAAATTTCAGAGGCATATATTTTGTAATATCCTATCTACAATGCATTGTTCAAAATATACAGATTTTTACTCACAGTACACTAGATTCCAATCTATTGTACAAAAAATAGTAAGGGCACCTGTAATAAAATTGTATACAGCAAAAAGTTTTCAATAAAATTCTAAATTGGGTATTTTTGTCTCAAAAATACAGGCTTGGAATTTATTCAGAAAGCTACTTTAATGGAACTAATATTTTAAATGCTAAAGTTTTGATGATTAGACGAATTTATATAGATGGTTCTTACTTAATCACATTAAGGGCTGAACGGAAGAATTTTCCAGATACACGCGTTCTAAGCCGCTAACAATATGAATATATATCAGTGTTTTTTTTTTTTTTGAAGTTGAAACTTCAATACGGTCTACAGAATCAAAATAAAAGCATTTAAATATAGGCATTCTCAAAGCTTCATAATACCTACATTGCTTGAATAAAAAAAACCCGCATTTTTTAAGGTAAAAGCATTGTAATTTAAAAATCGTTCTAGATTCCCTGCAAAGGATTCTCAATTTGAATTTCAAATACCTTTCCAGATTTTGTTAAGCTTATTTTCTAGAAGCATTTCAATTAAGTGTTCTCCGTGTGGACTTTCTACATTTTAGGTATGAGATAAAATGTTTTTTTTTTCACGGCAAAATAGTAGGTTTTTTTTTTTTTTTTAACGTGGTAAAATCATCAAATGACTCCTCCCACCCCGGGCAGGGCGGGAGGGACTGTCAGACTTCTACTGACTAAAGTCCACGGTGTCCTTCAATAGCCCTTTATGTTCCGGGGTCACGGTAAGGAAATAATCCCGCGACCCCGGCAGGCTTTGGCCCTCTGAGGGGGGCCCCGTCATTATGCTGACGCTCTTTGAGGCGCGCGTGGGACACAACGCGCCGTCGACCCGGGCATGGTCCATGGTCGGGCAGCGAGTTGCCCTTTACTCGCTGCCCGCATGCCCGCGCCTACGGTGGCCGGAGATCATCTGCTGACGTCAGACGCCGCGGGCGCCTACCACTGCAAAATAGTAGGTAGCGTTCATTTGTGTTGAATTATTAAATCAGACTGGAACAGTGGTGAACCAGTGGTATCAGCCCCGATTTACGAGTTGTAGGTCGTGGGTTCGAACGTCCGGCGCATTATTTTGCGTAATTTATTTCATCACCACTGCTCTCAAGGTGAATGAAAGCATCGTGAGGAAACCGGCATGTCTTAAAACTATCAAATTCGAAGACATGTGACATCTACCAACCTGCACTGGGCCCACAACCTACCACAGAGAGGAGGCCTATGTCCCAGCATTGGGAACATAATAGGCTTATGATGCTGATGATTAACTGGAGAAATAATTATGTTCGTGATTATTTGGAACGTAGCATAAAATAAAGTTGTAAAAAAACCGCTCTCAGGATGTCCATTTTAGTTTGACGCGCTGCAATTTTTTATCATTCGCAGAAATAAAAGCAATACGTTGCATTAATTACAGGCGAAATACATTTTGCCAGAATTTAAAATTTCAGCAACCGGAATTTTCCGGGATCCAATTGCGTTATTACATGTTTTGGACTTTGTTTATTCTGCTTTAATTTAAAACATGTATTTTTAACTTAAAATCGTTTGTATCCGTCAAATTGACAAAGATCAAAGTCGTTACCATGGATATGTTTGTTTACGCGAATGTAGACTTAATTGTATTTGAATGTCTGTAAGAAAATAAGCTAATGGTTGGTCATGATTCAACTTTGTCGATTGTACACTACTTTCTAAAGAGATTAAGTACAAATAAGTAAGTTTGGATTATAGTAGTAATCTCCGAAATTACTAATCCGATGCTGAAAGTTCTTGCGCTGTATGCGAGGCTGTTTGTAATTAACTTAAGAAGACAACTGTAACAAATTGGGACAAGTCACTTAGCAAAAGGTGTGTTGGTCTATAAATACAAATTAATTAGGAGCTATCCCCATGTCGGCTTTCGGATGGTATCCCTAATCTGTTTAGAATCACGTAATTGTACAAGCTTTATTACTCTTAAGGCCAACGCGCACCAGACACGGTAGAGCAGAGCATATTGTTTTAAATTATTTTTTTCATTTCTACTCAACCTAAATTCATCCGTAGTAAAACAGTAATAAGATATAGATTCCAATGTTTAAAATATATCAGCACCGAGGCATTAAAGGGCTTCTTTAGGCCGCTTGTATACGTCCGTTTTTTTCACCGGACATCGGCCCGTTTTTTTCGCCGGATTCGCGGTGGTGTATGACTTTATAATGAAAGTGTGTACATGCACCGGATATCTGTCCGGCGTAAATTGTTCGCGTTGTAAAAAAAAACGGTCCGTTGTCCGGTGAAAAAAACGGACGTATACAAGCGGTCTTACCATTGGAGTTCGTATATGATCGCGTGGTGAGACAGTGCAGCAGCATGGCGGCGGCGGCGCAGGGTGTTTCGGTAGCCACGGTATTTTAAAAGCCGCTGAAATCATTGTATGTTGTCGGTAGGATTCACTTCCTTTTTTTTTATCGTGGTAAAATCATCAAATGCGTCCTCCCACCCAGGGCAGGGCCGGAGGGACTGTCAGACTTGTACTCGTACTGCCTAAACTCCACAGTGTCCAGTCAGTAGCTCTTTATGTAACGGAGTCGCGGTATACGTGTGTTCCGCGACCCCGGCAGGCATTGGCCTTCTAAAAGGGGAAGGGGGGCGTCATTGTGTTGATATTCTTTGACGAGCGCGTGGAACACAACGCGCCGTCGAACCGGGCATGGTCCACGGTCGGACAGCGAGTCGCCCATTACTCGCCGCCCGCATGCCCGCGTCTACGGTGGCCGGAGATCGTCTGCCAACGTCCGGCGCCGTGGGCGTCTACCACTGCGGCTGGGGTGGAGGGTCTCCCTCACGCGGCCCGCCTCCTCCTTCAGGATTCACGTCCTACTAGTCTACCCTGGGCAATGGCACCACAGGTCACAAGTAACCTGTGGTGACGTCTGAGCGATCCCACTAGTGATGACAGGCCGCACCAGAGCCTCTTAGCTCACGACCACCATCCTATCGGTGTCCGGCGACAAACAGTTTTTACTTTATTCCGTTGGTGCGCGCGTTCATCAAGAAAAGCTCCTGAGACTCCAAAGGTGAACATTGACAGTTGGGCTGGTTCTGAGTTGAAGCTTTCTACATCTTAGGACTTATCTTTATTTCTGGGCTACATTGAGGTCAGGAACAAAGCCATTGTAAAAGTAAAGTGTATTCTTGTCCAGGGCATAACCCCTGTCTTGCAATAACAGTCTTGTCATTTTTCTGGGGTCAAAATACCCTGTTCCTTCATGCTCTTTGCCCACGAGCCGTACCAGGTATGCGATGGTCTTTATAGGTGTACCTGTAGTAATTCCGTGGGATTCTTTGGAATTAAAGTCCTCTATTATTAAAGAGATAGTTTTGGCCGGATAAAACATGGTCAATTAGGAACTAGAAGAGAGACGTTGGTAATACGAGAACAGTAGAATTATAGGACATTGATGAAAAATTCAGGGTCGTAACTAATTATGTGACATTTGAAGAAGAAAATTAAACAGAAGTTTACGTCTTACTACAAAAATATTTGTAGATCAGTTATGCTTAATTTCCATGTAATAAGCGATAAGGCAAAACAATTTGCCTGACCAGGGAATCAAATCCAAGACTTTGTGTTCATCAGACGCAGTCGATCGGTCGATACGGACAAAAAACAAACACTTAATTTCAGTCTTCTTAAAAGTTAAATTAAGTATTATTACATTTAGTAACTTAAGCGTATGTTTCTATAGAAACTCAAGGGATTCCCGTTTAATTTATTTGGAACGGATTAGTTGCAGACCGGCTTTCCTCTTTTGACAGGCCAATGTGGAACCGTTCGTGTGGAAATTCCAATTCAATTGCTGTGACATGTCTTAAAAGGTTGCTTTTAACTTGTTATTTGTTTGCTTAACGGATTTAACAATTGTACCGGAAAAAAGAAAAATATAACTCGTGTCTACGCCTTTTTATATAAAATATTTTATTGGAGTACAAGATTTTACAGAAAATGAGAGCGAAGATTTGTGTTTATCAACGAAACTTTGGAACAAGTATTAATTAGGACGAGATCCTTATTAGCGGTTCGTTTTGCTCGGGGCACCAAAGGCAGGACTCACAGACTAATTAATTAATGGGAGACAAAATTCCAAACAAAAATAGTCTTTAATGCTCCGTTCTCGTCAGTAGCACGAGTACATGATGAACGAATGATTCCAATTTTAAAATCGAAGTGACCCACTCGCGTTGCGTTCGCCAGCTGCTTACCCTCGCCCACACTACGATTCTCAGTCGCGATGCAAACGCGATACTGACGCGCTTCTGTCGCGACGTAAACGCGATTCAGTAACCCGTTCTCCACTGATGCTTCACCCCCTCTCCGTTCTCTTCCCAATGTTGTCCGTCATAGTCGCGCATTTGCATCAATACAGTTGCGATGCTGTAGCGCGTTGGCATCGCTTTTGTAGTGCGTTACAAAAGCGATTAACTCACGTAAGTAGCGACCCAAGTAACAATAGATTCTATAACCAAGGCGTTTTATCACCAAAGAGTAATATAGTAGGCCGTTAACAGTAACCATTGTGACTGCATGTACTATAAAGGTTTATAACAAAGCATTTTGGTTCTATAAGATTAAAGAGCATTTAAGTTCTATTATTTAGCTCTTAGAACGCTTACAGGGCCATTCAAAAGAACCTTTAAAGTGTTGCACTGTAATGGAAATGAGAAAAACGATTTTGGTACTATTTAGTACTATAGACAACCTTACTGACACTTTTATGTATCTATTTTGCTCTAATATTCGATGCTGTAGCTACAAAAAGCTGCGGGCGAGGGGCCTAAGATTTCGTTTTTAAAATTAGTAGTTTTAAAACATTCTTATACTATTTAATATTTCGTCAATTTTATGGATCAGCATTTCGCCATAATTGGACCTAGATGCTATAGGATATACCCTTAAAATAAAATTGACAGGTATTCGACATTGGACACATATGGCACCTGCGAAAAATGTTGATGGGAGCCGTATGTGGAATAGTTAAAGTGCCATTAGCTCAGGTACCATTTCAGGGTGTGCTTAATGTGGAATACCTCCTCGTGCTAGCACTTCATGTGTCTAGAAAAACGAAAAAATAAAGTCTATTTTTGTCCGAGATTTTGACCGGTTGTATATGATATCTTACTAAAGTCATTGATTAAATTATTTTAATAAGATCCTATACAGATGCGTGCAGTCATTGAAAACTTTGGCTTTTTTGCAAACGTCTTGTTTGTGTTGAGTCGCTTCAGCGCTTTCCATACAGTTACCACCGTAGTCAGCAATGCCGCTCCTTTGATCTAACTGGTGTGCGATTTTGACTCGTTTTCTGTAAGAAGAAATTAGTCAATAGATAAAATACATATTAGAGGTCTTAGTAAAAAATTTCTTTATTTTACTTACAGCATACTTGAAGTATTTACGGCATTTATTGTATGGAAAGTGAAAAAGCGACTCTAGTGTACTAACAAGAAACTATTTTTTCCATCAAATTAACATCCCCAAAAACGTGAAATGTCATGTTAGGGCTTCAGATATAATAATACTATCTATTTATACAAAGATTTTAGAAATAGGTTTGTCAAACAGGGTAATGGATATTACAAACGCGATTTTAGACAATTTATCCATACTTGTTTTACTGATAAGTAGTACTGTTAAAGTAATTTTCAAAAACATTGTTTTTTTTTTAAACTTTACCCCTATCTAGGAATTTCTCCTGTGTCGTGGGTCCGTTTAGAAACATATAAATTCACATACACAAAAGCCCAGACCCTACAAATATTTGCTCCGTGCGGGAATCGAACCCGTGACACGCAGCGCAGCGGTCCAATCACTCAGCCACTGTTTGTATGTTTTCCTGCATTGACTTAGAAGCTTGATTTCTTTTAAAAGCTTTGAAAGACAATGAATAGACCAACGTATTTGGTATCAATTTCAACTTGACACCTCCACTTGTTTCTCCACGTGTGGAGTTTCTTGCCCGTTCTTCTCCATAGAGATTTACTACTTGGAATGGGCATCTACGGTACTTTCACTGTTATTATGTCTTGTGACTGGGACTGTAGCATATGTATATTTTTTTGTCTTTTGACAATTCAAAAGTGCCTGTAACTGGCTTATTTGAAATAAATCTTTTGATTTGATTTGATTTGTTACTGAGAAAAAGGGCCTTGACAGATATACAACTAGCTTAGTGGCAGTGAGGATAAAGGTTACGTCTTTGCTTTTAAGGTATAGAAACCTAAAAAAAATTGTCTCTTCAGAATCTCAATTTACTTTCTGACATTCTACAAAGAAGCAACAGATATTGTTATCATTTATCTTGATTTCGGCTTGCCTTGTTTCTTGGACAATTATGTGACAGTTTTATGTCAGGCGGGAACGATTTATATGAGAGTGTTTCAGCTTGAAAAAAGAAGATTTTCATACACTCGGAGGATTTGAGACATAAATAAGTTAGGTACTTGTTGAATGTGTAGACGGGGTATAAATTTCAACATTCTGTTTTTAGATAGAAACCATGATAGGTAGAAGACGGATAGAAATCAATTTAGTTTTTTCATTAAAAACTTTTAGAATGTATACTTTGAAGGTTTTCCTCATCTCAGAGAAGCATGACTTTTCACGATTTTGTGATGTAGAGTAAACGGGAAATTTGAAGTTAATTAGAGAAAAATTACTCGTTCGTACACTAGAGTTGCTTTTTCATTTTCATACAATAATCGTCGTAAAATATAATACTTGAAGTATGCTGTAAATTCGCGGGACTGATTTATCAGATAACCGTGGCCCTGAAACGTCAAGGGCTATTGAAGGATCCCCCGTCCGCCGACACTGGGCTTAGCATGGTAAAATCATCAAATGAGTCCTCCCATCCAGGGCAGGAAGGGAGGGACTGTCAGACTCGACTGACTAAAATCCACGGTGTCCTTCATTAGCCCTTTACGTTCCAGGGTCACGGTAATGATATAAGTCCCGCGACCCCGGCAGGCTTTGGCCCTCTAGAGGGCCCGCCCACTCATCTTGCTGACGAACCAAGTAGGTCTAATGAGGGTTTGTAAACGTCACATGTCTTTAAATGCTTCTAGGACATGCCGATTTCGACCTTAACGTGCTGATAGACTTTATCATTTACTTGTAATAGAAAATCGAGCATTTGCTGTTTTTAATTTTGTCGAACTGAACAAGGAACAGAGCTGAGCATAGAACCAAACATCTCGCTACGAACATTTTCACGATCTTTCTAGCGAACGCTCTAGTAGTCTAGTTGAAAGTCATAAAAAAAATGTTTGTCCGTGAAGGTGTCAGAATTGACAGTTGGGTCGTCATCTGCAATGTTACATAAAAGTGCGCAATTTGATCCTCTATTGTCTTCGAATGTTCGAATCTGTAACGTTACATTACAGGTGAATGCTCGCGGTGAGGGAGCGCCCTTAGAATGTTTGCTAAAACGCTCTTTCTGTTGTTTGCTAAAGTCTAATTAGAAATAAATGTTCAAGATTTTCAGCACCTTAATGGGAACGGTATTTTAGCTTTTTACTTACTTATAAATCTCCAAATTAATAACACCAGTGGCACTCATGATGCCAAACTTCTTGAGCACGCAGAAGATGATGCAGGGCTCGTCAGATTCCTGGATCTCTATGTGCTTGTTCTTAGGGTACATTTCGCTCAAGCACTGTGCGGCCACTATGTCGCTTAGCTTGTCGTGAGCGTACATGACTGAGATACGAGCGTATGCGAACCCGGTGAGCATTAAAAATGTGAAGAATAGGAGTTCTGTGAACAAAGAAATGGTAAGCATTAAAACGTGTTAATTGTATATATAAGGGCGCTCCCTCACCGCGAGCATTCACCTGTTATGCAACTTTACAGATTCGAACATTCAAAGACAATAGAGCATCAAATTGCGCACTTTTATGTTACTTTACAGGTGAATGCTCGCGCTGAGGGAGCGCCTTAAGACTAGCTGTTTTCTGCGGTGTTCACCCGCTGCTCGGATTCTATTCCCGATTCCCGTTATAGCGTGATGTCAACATCTAGGGACAGCCTGGAATGATTATCGCCTCACATTCTGACCGCAGAGCATCCAGCTGTCGGTACATACACCGAAAACCCGCCAGCCTGGAATGATTATCGCCTCACATTCTGACCGCAGAGCATCCAGCTGTCGGTACATACACCGAAAACCCGTAGCCTACCTACAGCCTTTCTCGATAAGAAGATTAAGGCGTTTAATCAAATGAACTCACTGTTCGGCTGCAATTGGTCGCATCGTGATGTAATTTAACTAGCATAACCAGAAAGTTGGCAACGTCGCTAATAGCTGTCAAATATTAAAAAGTTTTAATTAATTTGGCAATGTTACTGTTTGGAAATAAGAAATATGGCTCTGTAGTGCAGTAGAAAATTGATATAGGAATGCAATTAAAACACTGAATCAGATGTTGTAGGCGTTTCAGGTGTATAAAAGGCATTTGGAAAGTTTCCAAATGCTTTTTTTACGTCTAAAACTATATATTCGGTGTTACTATATTAATTATTGCATTCCCTAATCAATGTTTTAGTGCACTACAGAGCCATATTTCTTATTTTCATACAGCATATTTGTAAAATTAATCAAAACTTTACCTAATATTTGACAACTATTTGCGACGTTGCCAACTTTCTGAATAAGCGCTCTGGCATGGTTGACACAGTAGTTAAGTCCTCGACTACTGCGTTGCATATCACGCACTGGATAAATATCTCATACCTATTTGTACGACCTATAAGTGGCTATTCCAGGTCTAGCTATTTGTGTTTTTCAATGTTTGTAAATGCACCCACGATACAGCCAGGAAAAGTAAAAAAAAAGTACGTAAGTATACGTAATGGAAATGTCATCTGCCTAGTTTTTCCAGATATATGTTGGGGTCGGCATCTAGTCTAACCAGATGAAATGAAGTAAGTAAAGACAAAGTTAGATTTTGAGTCCCTATTTAAAAGCTTCATTTATTTATTTATTTGTCATCAGGTAACGAAGGCCCATAGATAAAATACACAAACATAATTTTATAAGTAATAATAAACTAATACATAAGTATTCAATACAATAAGTGTTAGTAAATAAAACATAAACCTATATTAGTAACACTTCACTAGCACTGCACGGACTTTGTGCCGTCGTGTGGAATAGGTCCGCGGAAGCGACGGAACACCACGTTCTGGGGCCAAACGCTTTCTTCTAACACCAGGTTGAGGTAGCACGTCGGAATGCGCACTACAAACGCCTTGAAATTGATGTTGCGGTGCGACTCCAACAGGTGCACCCTTGCCGTGTAGTCAACTTGTTGGTGAAATATGTATGTTTCTTTTCGTGTAGTAAATAAAGTTGATTTTGAATCGCTCTATTGAAATGTGTGCGCAACGTCGCGTCTGGGTGTGTTTTGACCTTTATAGTGTTACCTTAAAATATTAAAAAAAAACACACACAGTCATTTTAGACAAGTTTACAATAATTTCTTCCAAAATTCCGTTTCATTCCTTTTACTAAGAATGATTTTATTATTATCAAAATCTTATGCTCGACCGCCTATCCTAAATCGTTTCGATAACTTCGTGGATATCAAAGCGTACTCGTGAAACTTGGTGAATTTAATTTGCTTCCGGAAATTTCAAAGGATGAATTATAAATTGCCATTTGATAAGATTGGTAAGCAAAATCTTGTAACCCAAAGGATCGGAGATTGAGAAATCCTCTCATTTCAACCGTAAAATGTAAAGTTTTCATCAAACCGCGTGATACATACAATTTGCAGATACAGGGGGTCTACTCTCTTACACTGTCTACAAAGATACGGGTCCGAACGAACGTAACTGTTGAGTGAATTTTACTGCTGAGTTTTGAATTTATAAGTTCTGACAACAATTCAAGTGTCGAGACAAAACTGTCCAAGCGTGCTGTCACCAATTTTTAGTTCGTATCACTAACTAATCTCATGTCCGTAATGATAAAGTACGATTAGTAGTCTCAGATCAAAGAAATAGGCAGATAGAGCGCTCAGAACACGCGAGTGTGTCCACCAAAGCAAATACAAAATTAAAAGTGAATACAAACTCGCGACAGTACCAAGCTACGCGTCGTTGTTGTTGTTTGCCAAAATATGCCGTCTCGTGTCTGTAAAAGTTGTTCTCAAAAACAAAGAAAACAATATGGAATGTAATTCGATTTGATTTTGTATTTGCTTTGGTGGACACACTCGCGTATTCTGAGCGTTCTATCTGCCTATTTCTTTGATCTGTGTTAGTAGTTAGAAACGTAAACGTAAAGTATGGTTGTAGGAAACGATTACAAATACTTAAGTGTCCATTATTTTTAGAACTTAATTACTCCTGTCTTTTTGTGTAAACCATTTCTTTTGACACTAAAACTCAAATTCAAATGAATGATACTCAGTGAGCGTTTTATTCGTGTGACCAGTTGTTCCTATCGTGGTTTCACCCACACTGGTCGGTTCCCATTGATCGTAGCGTGATGTTTTATAGTCTTTAGCCTTCCTCAATAAATTGACAATCCAACACAAAAATATTTTTGATTTCGAACCAGCAGTTCCTAAGATTAGCGCGTTCAAAACAAACAAACTCTTCAGCGTAATATTACTAGCGATCCGCCCCGTCTCCGTACGGGTGCAATCTCTCCTATATTATGCATGTTACATACATATAAACCTTCCTCATGAATCACTCTATCTATTAACAAAAACCCTCATCAAAATCTAGTTTAACGGTGCGTACAGACCACGTAACATGTTATATAACCTGTGTTTTATAACACTCCCACACTTTGTTACCTTGTTATTCAACATTGCAACATAAAATAATACTGTACACATTAGTATAACAATGTTATTATTATAACCATTGTCGTTTGTCGTTCGTCAGTGCTAACCGTGAGTAAGTTATAATATAATATTCCACAACTATTACACAACGCCATCTAGTCCCAAGCTAAGCAGAGCTTGTGTTATGGGTACTAGACAACTGATAAACATACTTACATATATCTAAATACATACATATCATAGATAAATTACACCCAGACACAGAACAAATGATCGTGCTCATCACACAAACATTTGTCCTGGGTGTGAATCGAACCCACGACCTCCGGCATAGCAGTCAGGGTCAATAACCACTAGGCCTGACATTATATAACATTGTTGTACATATTACAATGTTATATAACATTCAGCCTCCACATTATATGAAACATGCTGTAATTATGGCAATGTTGTTTAACATGTTAGGGTGAGTGGGGGTAAGTTGGAATGAAAAATTGATGAGATGAACAGTGTTGATTTGAAACTGTTGTCACACAAAGGGATTCAATGCAAATGCAAAAAAAATTGTTTTGGGTGAAAAAGCATGGTCAAGTTGTTTCTATAGTGTTGAAAGAAATCTTTGTGAAACAAATATTTATGAAAAAACTGTAATTAAAATTGGTCTTAATGAAGAAAAGATGTAGGGGTAAGACGAAATGTCCAAGGGGTAAGACTGAAATAGTGACTAAAATAGTCCTTATGGTTATGACCATTAGTACGTTTTTATTCTTACCCCGCTTGATGGAAGACTAAAATTTCAATTTTACGCGGATATTGTGTCCGTACGGAAAATGTCAAAAAACACACAAATGCTCTCACTTAGCGACTGACGCAGACTGCGGTGTGGGGCAAGATAAAACGGTGTCTACAATGATGTTGCCAGCATTAAAAGATTTCCTTTATATTCGGCGTTATTGTATATTTTTTATCTTTCCCCGTTTTTTATCTTACCCCCACTCACCCTATGTTAAATAGTCTGTACGCAACTCTAAAGATTTAAGAATACATAGGGACAGATAGAGGGAATCGACTTTGTTTTATACTATGAAGTGATAGTAAGATTACGAGTATTGA
The DNA here is from genome assembly GCA_954870645.1 of Agrotis clavis. NCBI lineage: Eukaryota > Metazoa > Arthropoda > Insecta > Lepidoptera > Noctuidae > Agrotis > Agrotis clavis. Next base: position 11,087,168 of record OX940925.1, read on the forward strand.
TAATTTGGCGTAATGCCAAGGCTTATGAAGTTTAAGATAATACTCTGTAGTACCTCATAAACCCGGCTGGTTTGTCCTTGAATATCTTTGAAAGTTTCAAGATTAGTTGTGAAGAACTTTTCTTGCTTGTTCGCAAGAATCTTTCTAACAGTATTTGGAACTCTAGAAGCAAGCTACTGTTTTTCTTTAGATGGTAGAATCATCAAAGTCTTCCTGCCCTGGGTGAAGCGGAAGGGATTGTCGGACTCTTATTGACTTAAACTTCATCTTGTTCTTTCAGTTACAAAGGGTAGCGTTCCAGGGTCACCTGATGAGACAGTCTCGAGACCCCGGCAGAACTAACTGCAGACGTACCTCATTCTGTCTCAAGACTTTACTTTTCTTGAATAAAATTAAAGTTTTTTTTTCTATTTTTTAACGTTAGTCTCGCGAATTACTACAATTTCGCCTGATGGGAAGCAATTCTGTAGTTGACGGAGTAGTCATCATCATCAACCTATAATGTTCCCACTGCTGGGACACAGGCCTCCTCTCTGTGAGAGGGAATGGGCCATAATCCACCACGCGGGCCCAGTGCGGATTGGTGGATGTCACATGTCTTCGAATTTTTGGTTCTATGACATGCCGGTTTCCTCACGATGTTTTCCTTCACCGTTTTGTGAGCAGTGGTGATGAAATAAATTACACATAGTAATGCACCTGTCCATAGTAAAGGCTCTTAGCTGTGCGCACAATGATAGTACTTTCAAAAGGCTTTGTATCGGCTATATGTATCGTACGGTGCAATGTCGAATTGCCGTACATCCTGTAGTCTGATGGCGGAAAGGGTTTGGCAGAATCATTTTGTGCAGTTCCATCGCACATTTTCCGAAATGTAAACGACAAAAAATCGATAGCATGGCAGCACATCTTCACATATGAAGCAACCAGCAGAAAGACTAATTTGACATTCATCATCATCATCAGCCTATAATGTTCCCACTGCTGGGACACAGACCTCCTCTCTGTGAGAGGGAGTGGGCCATAATCCACCACGTGGGCCCAGTGCGGGTTGGTAGATGTCACACGTCTTCGAATTTTTGGTTCTAGGACATGCCGGTTTCCTCACGATGTTTTCCTTCACCGTTTTGAGAGCAGTAGTGAAGAAATAATTACACTAAGTAATAATGTGCCTGGCCTGGCCTGAACCCCGCCGGGTTCGAACCCACGACCTACAACTCATAAGTCGGGACTGAACAACAATTTGACATTCGTCAGTCAAGAAAGGACGAATATTTCTTAGAACTCATTTCTCTTTATTTCTGTCACGTAACACTGAATAAATAAAATAAGAAGCAAATTCCTAAAACTAAATAAAAAATCTGGGCAGCTTGTGTACGGTTTAATGAAACTTCTCAGGCTTTGATATGCAGAGAGTGCTCTTCTAAATTATGCAGGAATTTTGTAATCAAAAACCCTCAATGAAAACGGGTCTCCAAAAAGCAAAGAAAAAATGGTTTATTGCTAAATGAATTTGATCTTAAAGGGTGACCCCAGTAATAAAAGCAGCAGTAAAGGTTATCGGTTTTATTAATAAGTTTATAAATATAAAAAAGGGTAAACATAAGTTCTACATCTCGAAGTCATCGGGATCTCGGTACGACACAGCGTACAGTTGGGTACAGTCGTTAAACACTTTCGCTTTTTTGCACACATCATGATCCAAGTTCATTCCATTAATGTTTTGAGCGCAAGTTTCTCCAACGTCCGATATTAATATTCTCGGATCGTACCTATGAATCGACTGTACTCTCTTGTAATAATTCTTTATATTTATAAAGCCATCGTTCGTCATTATACCGAATTTTTTGAGCACACAATGTATTATACAAGGAATGTCGTTCCTATCGATACGCAGGGGGTATTTATACAAGTTCCTTGGATACATTTCTGTTAGACAATCATTTGTTATTTTATCACTTTTCTGGTCACGCGCGTACAGGATCGAGATCGGAGGTTCTGACTCCAAGCTTTGTGAGAAAAACTTTGTTTTGAAGCTGTTTACTGTCAGAGCTATTGATAGCAAAGTCGTGAAGATGAATATTTCTGAAAGTATTTCAACATATTTACGTACTAAAGCTGTAACATAATACACGGAAAAATGGCGCCGTTTCGATCTGAAGACGACGAGGAAAACTTTCAACAATGTCAACAATGAAAATGTAATATGATTTCACTTCAACAAAAGTTGTGAAGAAAGTTTTGCAAGATGCGGACGTTACACAAATGAAATTTCTACGGCTATTATAAGAAAGATTTGTTCTATTTTACAAGAAAGTTTGCAAGTATGTCTTTTCCAATTTCATCACGATGTCTCATCGCTATCAAGGACCACCAAGACTTGAAAAAAAAAAGAATTTGTTCGATATCAAATATTCAAAATGACTTACTTTCCATTGCTGCTATATTTTTTTGGAACAAAATATCACATTTACGTCACGCGCAAAGATTGGACATCATTACTCAAGTCCAACAAAATTACTGAAAGCTGAAACAGAAGAAATCGGATGTTTTTCTTTCTTAACGCCAGAAAATGTATTGTTTCGAAATTCGCTAGCTAATGTTTTATATACTAGATGGATTTCTGCAAAACAATCGGCCATTGTTCTTTAATACTTCGATAAGAGTGCAAAATGTTCGAAAAGTAACGTAACGTTAAAAATTACCAAGCGACGCCAGGTGTGTGGCTCACAAAACATTTTTGTTTTTTTTTTTTTATTTTTTAAGTACCAAATAAAATTCTGTATGTCAATGCTTTCAAATGAAATTCGAGTTATTGTATCTTTAGGCTTCATAATTGGCAACACTCCTTGGAATTTGATTTTATTCTATAGCTAACAATACAATTTTATTTCTTTTCGAATTCTTCAAACTTTTCATCTTCATAATATACGTATTTTCCACCGGTTGCTAAGGTTTCACTTCATTGAGTTTCTTTTCAGTTCGTTCTTTAATTGTGGAATTGTCTACTTCTTTGAATTGTAACAAAAAGGAAATTCCAACGAATCTGAATGTTCTTTTTACCGTCCCATTGCGATTGGTTAATGATTTAGTGCCTTCGGGGACAATTAAAAATTTTAAGCTAACGTTTCCAGAGATTTAAGTTTGATTTTTCGTTTTCCTTAAAACCGTCTTTGTTGAAGTGTTCTTTTCGCGGTAGGCTTCGTTTTGTAATAAGTCACTTTGACCATTATGTATTGATGGTCTAGCATTTGATTGGATTTTTGCTGTTAAAATTAGCATTAAAATAATTACGAATGTAATGGACCGAACAAAGTGTTGTTGGACACAATGATTTTAATCGTATAAAATAAATTGGAGTTTTTATAGGCGTACAACTTTTAATTTGATGGAAAAAGATGTGGGCCATGTGCCCTTAGTATGTTTGTGTTAAATCTCTGTATTTGTTAGACTGATATTTAATGCCTTTCAAGGATGTTGGTTATGGACATTTTTTTTTCAATTATACAATATTTACTGCATGGGTACAATCTCTACTATATTGTGTTTTTATATACATACAATCCTTACCCTTGAATCAAACTATCTTTTTAAAAAACCGCATCAAAATCCGTTGCGTAGTTTTAAAAATCTAAGCATACTTATGGACAGACAGCGGGAAGCGACTTTGTTTTATACTATGTAACGATGATAGTGATTTTGCATTTTCGTAGTCTCGCATTTCATGGCTTATTTTAGGTTTTGTATTGAACGGTTTCCGTGGATTTTAGGCGCGAGCCACATAGAAAAGACGTAAGACGAGGACGCGTCGCGGACGTGCCAAAATGTATGCGAGTCGCGTCCGCGCCCCGTCTCTTCTGTGTGTTTTACGTCGCGACGCTTCTATACATTTTGTATGAAAAAGACGCAGAAGAGACATATGTCTCTGCCCCGTCTGCGTCTTACGTCTTTTCTATGTGACCCGCGCCTTAGTCAGTACGAGTCTGACAGTTCCTTTTGCTCCACAGAGGCTCTTTTGACGATTAATTTACCACGGTAAAAAGGTATATAACATAATATAAAAGAAAAATTACATTGAAACACTATTGCTGTTTATTACGCTTTATTTCGTTTCTATAGATATAAACTATCTTCACTCATGGGGATATGAGTTGCGAAGTTGCGTTTATGGGAATATTTCTCTTATGTGTTTTTATGAAACTTGTAATAAAAGTTATATCTTTTCTTCATTCGATACGTGCCTGATTTATTTGCTTAACTTTGTTTGTTGCTACTTTTTTGTGCTTATAATATTTTGCCTGTATTTTTTCCTGGGTGTCTAAAAATACCCATCTAACAGATACAGAATAATAATAATTATTATCATTTTGCTGCGCTATGCGATACAATTGGTAAATTGGTCCATTTTATTCTATTAACTGTCATGATAACAATATATTAAGTAGAATAGACCATTTTAACGAATTTGAAAAAACAGATCTGATACTTTTATCATCTCGTAAGAACGGTTCAAGCGGGTGAGACCACAGGTGAAAAATTGTTTAAAATATGAATAGCATGTAACTTTTAACAAACCATCTAATTAAAATGTTGTTACAAAAAAAAAAGAACAAGATAACAGGATAAATGGCTGGGCGTTAAAATAATTACCTATTTCATGGTTTAAATCGTCCGTCTTTTACAAAAAGCTTATCCAATTACAAAAACCTCCATTAATTTCGAGCAATCAGTGGTGCCACAAGTAAAATATATCCGTAGTGTTGCCATGTAATTCGTTTGAACCGAGGTCCTCTTTGTTGCAAGATATCTCTTTTAATTTACTGCGTTAGGATAAAACAAATACATTTTAATGTTTTCGGCTGGCAACTCGTTTGCCTAGCGCTCCCGGAACAACAATTAACACTGATTTATCTTAAGGATTCCAACTCCGAGGTTGAATTACTTGAAAATATCTTCAGACGGAACCATTTTGATTAAAATTATTTATGCTGTATGCTAAGATTTTCAGAAATGGCTGTGCTTTTGTTCGGATAAGAAACAAAAGGTAGAGTTACGAATCGTTGGAATGTAAGTACTTCTTTAGGTATTTTATGATTTGAAGGATACTTTTCTTATCGCGGTAAAATCATCAAATGATTCTTCTCCCCTAGAGCAGAGCGGGAGGGACTGTTAGACTCGTACTGACTAAAATCCACGGTGTCCTTCAATAGCTCTTTTTGTTCCGTGGTCACGGTAATTCGTTAGTCCCGCGACCCCGGCAGGCTTTGGCCCTCTAAGTGTGCAATTACAGTAGCGCGGGGCGGGCAGCGGGAGCGGGTGGCGGGTCACGAAATAGACTAGATTTCCGCTCAAACCGCCCCGCCCGCACTTGGAGCACCTTAGTCAGTAAAACTATGTGTTTGCGTTACCCGCCAGCGGATTCCGCTGCCCGCCCCGCTGCCACTGTAATTGCACACAAAGGGGGCCCCTTCATTGCGCTGACACTCTTTAAGGCGCCCGTGGAACACAACGCGCCGCTTACGAGATGTTTACATATTTATATTTTTTTTCTATTTGCAATGCCCAGTTTTTATCCTCTTTCCACTTTTGCTGAAAAGACGTTGAGATAGATTCAACAAAACGAGTTGTGCTAAAAGTGTTGTCGCTCAGAAACAATCAGTTAAACTAAGTTCTAAATTAACTACACACTTAGGTACGATATTTGCTTACTATTTAGCAACTGCCTCTAAGATGACCCACTGACCCAAACCTATAATTACAGTAAAAACATATAATGATAGAAAGCAGAAATTATAAAAGCGTGTCAAAAATATTTCCGCATTGCTTTGTACTTTGAAATGAATTGCAATCTGCGCGCAGCGTCACCAAAATCACTCAAAAGGGAGTACAAGGTATAATATGGCTCTTCCAATACTAAGTACTAAATACCAAAACTCCTTAAATCACTTCCAAAGCAAATTTTTATTAGAACTAATTTCAGGTTAAGGGCAGACTCATGTAGAATTCAATTTCTACTCGCACATGAGGACGCCCTTCAAATGATGGGGCGTCACATCGAAATGTTTGGAGGTATATTTATATTGGAATTTACCTTACTGTGTGGAACAGGGTATTTTTAATGGTATTTTCTTGGATCTCAGACCCTTTTGAAGAAAACTTGTTTTGACAGGCCGAATTTTTAATTTTTTTTTAAACGTTGCCCCACACTAGGAGTTTCTTTCTGTATCGTGGTTACGTTTACAAACATAGAAACTCACATACACCAACACCTAAACTCGGAACAACTGAAAGACACATAGAAGTGCCTAAGAGTAACTTTTTCAAAAGCACTTGTAACTTTCAAACTATTATAAATTTTGAAAAAAAGAAATCTTATAAACCTAGTTTTTTAGTGTGTAGGAAGCATTCTAAAAACTCATTGAGATAGGATAACATTTAGGGGTAGGAAAACGTTTTCTCTTTTAGTATGGACGAGCGTTCGGTAGACGATCAACTTAAGTAAATTGTAACTCAGCCCTCATCCTCTCTCCTAATTTTTGCGTGCCCGTCCATATTTGATCTTGTACCATTTTTATTTTTTACCATCTAAGTATGTAACATATGGAATGCAATAAAGAATTGAGTATTGAGTATTGAACTACTTGCATATCATACAAATATTTGGTCCGTGCGGGGATCGAACCCGCGACACGCTGCGCAGCAGTCGATCGCTCAGCCACTGCGTCAATCGTGTCGTCTTTTACTAATTAATAATTGCCAACAGTCATCTGTATAAGACGTTATGAGCTATACTTATTGAGTTTCTTCGGTGCAGCGGAAATCATTCCTAGTTAAAACTTTAATCAATTTATAGTTGAAAAAGTTTAGGGTCGCGGGACTCAGGAATTACCGTGACCCTGGAACGTAGAGGGCTATTGAAGGACACTGTGGATTTTAGTCAGTACGAGTCTGACAGTCCCTCCTGCTCTGCCCTGGGTGGCAGTGAGAGACTCATTTGATGATATTATCATGTTAAAAAAAAAGTTGAAAAAGTTTATCATTGGCCCAAATGTCTGATAACCAGTTTTACTAAAGGGAATCATCATCATGGAGTAGTTTCAAGGTTCTACAGTCCGCAGCAACTATTTCTTCTGTAACAATGTTTTGATGCTATTCAACAGGAAAGTTTTAATTCCTCAAGTTTGAATTGTTGCTTAATCCATCTTAACCCATGTCTCAACTTCGGTCAAGTGTTCCAAAAGTTGTGGGTCTACGAAGTGTTGATTTAAGATTGTACTCTTTTGGCCTAACTTAGTAGGTAGATATCACGAAAAGTTACAATTTTCCGAAGTTACCACCGCCCCTGCCGGGGTCGCGGGACTAACGAATTACCGTGACCCCGAAACGTAAAGGGCTATTGAAGGCTACCGTGGATTTTAGTCAGTACAAGTCTGACAGTCCCTCCCGCTCTGCCCTGGGTGGGAGGACTCATTTGATGAATTTAGTATGCTAAAAAAAGTCACCACCACTATACCAGGCCTGGTGCACTCCGCGGTGTGGTTTCACAGACGGCTGCCGCCCGCCGCCTGTTTCACACGCGCTCCGTACATATTTTCGTTAAAATGTACTTCATTGTCTCGAGCATACAGCTTGTTTTTGGGAAGTAACACTTCTGTACGTAGTATTATTAGGTATTCCGTGACTCTACAGAAATAATGAAATTAAATGAAGTTATTCGAGTCAAGTCCCTGTTATCCTCTGCCTTTTACAAACCATGTTAGGGTTAGCTTGCAGTCTACCCTGGAGCGACCGCCTATCTGACCTCCTCACGATACCTCTTGGTGAGACTGATTGTCAGTAAAACACAGTCAGAACCTCGAGGTTCTGACTGTGTTTTACGACTGTCAAAGATCTACAAATGACAGTCAGGAGCAAAGGTTTCACAAATTTTCCGAAAAAAATAATAATTAAAAGTTAAAAACTTTTTATTCTTCACTAAGTATTATCGGCCAGTAACTGTTGCACTATAAAAAGCCCCACTCTTCGAATCCAGCACCAAATATCGCAGGATCTCCTGCTAGAAGTTGAAGTGTCTACAGCGGCCGGTGCAGCAGTAGAAACCGTAGTAATATTCATCAAATGCGTTTCATTGTAGTACCCGGAGAAGTCTTCAAAATCGTAGTCAGTTGGATGGAAACTTGGGTAAAAGTAATAGCCCATGAACTGCGGTGGGTAGTAGTAATAGCACGCGCATGTTGGGTAGATTAGAAAGAGTAATATGAATGCTTTGTAAGTTATACTGTATGATTTGTTCATGTTCTCAATGTGTAACATCTTTTCTATGAAAGTGAAACAGGATTGCTCAAATCAAATCCGCGCGCTATTTGATTTGACCAATGAGTGCGCGTGGTTGTAGAGTTAGCTGTCAGATGGTAGCAATTCTTTTATAAAACATAGGATACCGTTTACCCCGGTATTATGTTTCCTTGGAATAATTTATGAATTGGCAGCAGTTGGTTGTGCTATACAATATTGTCAATTTTAAAAGTCCTTCCAGTGCTTGCCTGAAAAGATAAATGATATTAAATAAATTGTCTGCAAAGGAACGTAATACTATGTTTATCCCGGGTTTGATAATTTACGACTCAAAAATCGAGCCATTGAACGCTAAAAGTTACCTAATTACTACTATAACTAACTATACTTCCTCTCTATTGTATTTTGGCGTTCCACGAACCCTGTTAAGACAGCCCCTCGAAAGTGATAAAACTACTATTCTTATAGGCCTAACCCACGCACAAGCTTCACCACAGTTTTGCCTGCGCAAGCCTGGCCTGCGCGTACTTGCCTGTGTGTGGGGTTGGGCGTTCAGTGTTGCCGACCGTGTATCGTTTTTCATGCGAGAAGCTTGCGCAGGCAGAACTGTGGTGAAGCTTGCGTGCGGTAGGCCCATTAAGTCGTATTTTCACTAAGGCGCATGTCGCAGAGACGTAGCCGTACTTTTACGTGGCATGTCCTTGCGACTTTGTGGGACAGTGTCAATCGACATTTTCTTTTGTCTTTTTCACACTACGCGACCCGTAGATATCGCAAGCGGTGTAGGGCAATATCGCGGGCGACTACTACCTAAGTTATCGTGTCGAGCGACCATCACAAGACAATTGCTACTTAGTGAAACAGCGACTTAAAGATTTACCAAGAAACGTTTAAACAAGTTAACCCTTAATTCGGCAAGAGCAAAAATAAGTGAAATTTTGATTTTTCTGATTATTTTTGTCATCCTTAGATATTCCTAAAACCAGGAAAAATAATGAAAAAAATCTAGTATATCTAGATTTTCAGGAAATGCATGTCCAGTATACTGGACACTGCCAGGTTCTCTGAAAAGTAACAAAAAATATTGATGTCCAGTATAGTTCCCATTGTCGAATTAAGGGTATGTTTTTTTTACTTTTATATAAACTCTTTTTTATGCAAATATGCTGTTTAATGTATAATGTTCGATGCGTTTTGGCTTACAAAGTCATGCTTAATCCTTGTTTTTTTTTCGTTAGGAATGTTACAAAAAAGGAATAGCAATAAGTCCTTTTTAAAAAAAAATTCAAACCGACGAAACATCGAACTGAAAAGCAAAAAATAAATTTTGAGGCGGCGCCAAACAAACAAACATATAAATTAACTATTTGAAGAGCAGAATAGCTCGTTGTATAGCTTGTCGTGGTTGAATAGCTCGTCGTAGCTATTCGTTGATTGTTTCTTTGGCGCCGCCTCAAAATTTATTTTTTGCTTTTCAGTTCGATGTTTCGTCGGTTTGAATTTTTTTTTAAAAAGGACTTATTTTTTACTTTTGAGTTTCCTATCTCGTGTCAATTTCTGTAACTAAAAACTCTCAACGACTGTCATACCCCAGCTACGTCTAAAGTTCTCATCATTATGAGTGAAATGAGCCCAAATACGTATAATTGCTGTTAACTGTTAAGGATCTCTTGCTACTGCCCTCTGTCACCATCCTCAGACCCTCGATGACAATTATACCCCAGCTAGGTATAAAGTTTTCATGAAGACTAGTGAAATGAGCCCAAACACGATAAAGGTGCTGTTAACTGTTGAGGACCTCTTGCCCCTGCTATCCGTCACCATCCTCAGACCCTCGATGGCAATGATACCTCAGCTAGGTCTAAAGTTCTCATCAAGCTGAGTGAAATGAGCCCAAACACGATATAGCTGTTGTTAACTGTTAAGGAACTCTTGGGACTGACTTCACAAAATAACATGGATCTGGAGTTGATCTGATGATGGTGACGCCATCATGTTATGTTCTCCACATCTCTGCTATATAATATTGTCCTCAGAACTACAATTGTTAACTTTATTTCAACAGAATCGGTTCATAATTGAAAATTCTGTAGGAAGATTGACAATTAATTCCTTTTTTTCTGCCCTTAGAGGCCGATTTTAGTTTTGAAATTTAAATGGGACCAACTTTGAGGTATACTCTTTCTAACAAAAAAAGAATTTTTGAAATCGGACCACGTTAGGAAAAGTTATGCGTGGTCATACATAAAAAAAAAAAAAAAAAAAAAAAAAAAGAATATACATGTCGAATTGAGAACCTCCTCCTTTTTTTTTCGTCGGTTAAAAAGGCTTCGCATTTCAGGAAAACATGGATCTGTCTTTCAGTCCTGTTCATCGCTAGCGTATTCGTGTAAGAAACTTGACAGTAATAGGGGGAGGAGCGAATTTGGGCTTCACACAATTTCGGAACATATCTTAGTAGCAAGTTCATTATGAGGAGTCGTTATATCAGATTCACTGTGCCCTTCGATCCAGTGGAAGGTGGTCCGTCAAGGACAGGGTTTTAGGATAAGATTGCTGTTAGTTTGGTTGCTTTTTAGAGCTTTGATATGGCTGAGCTCTCAAATAGAAATCGCATACCATAGTATTGCATTCACAGTGGCCTGACAGCTGTTGAGGCTGCTGTAAGGGCAACTTACTCGCACTGGAAGGTCGAGATGTAAGCGCCTAACAGTACTATACGTCAAAAATGCTGTTGAAGGCAACAGAGAATGTACATTAGCTCTAAATTATATTGGTTTTTGAGAATCCTGTGTAGGTGTGTACTGAGTTCATTATTTATTTGTTCAATTTCTTCCCCCTTTTGTTTTATATCGTATTTTTTATTGAAAATCAATCTTTTTGGTATCCGTAATAGTAAGCAACCAATAAGTGGTGGAATCTCTATCGGCTGATTCAGTATACAGGTGTAGGTTTTGCCCAATGGATCTATGTGCATAAGTATGTTAGCAGCTTATTTTGGTTCCTGATAAGAGAATAGGCCAAGAGGTATTATTTGAAGTATTTTAAGTATTGCTGCAGTTGGCATGGTAGTTATGCAGCCATTTGTTGCAGGGAAGACCTGTTTTTAGAACCTATGGAGCCATAAAACTGTCTTCAGGAGAGCCATTCCTTGTTCACGCGCGCTTATTTACCACTTATTTTGAGGCGTGTTGAGTTTTTTTGAATACTTTTAAGTTATATTAATGTGAGTTATCAGGAAATTAAGAGTAACACACATAACATGGACGTAATCACATAATATCATATTGAAATTAAATGTCCGTATCATTGGCAATGTCCAGTATACTGAACATAACTAAACCATACTAAGGTACTGCAAACCTGGCAATGGGAAGTATACTGGACATGCTAGTTTGACAAAGAATACTGCAAATTCTATGATAAATGCAATGCTTGCAGTATGTGTATACGTTTGTACATACCATCTGAAACGTATAAATAAAAAGTCATTGCCTATTTTGGAACAAAAAAAATCGAGTAATTCTGGATTTATCAAGAGCGGGTAAACCTCGTTCGTCCTGCCTGACATTGCGGAGACTACTGCCTGACCGGGTGCAGGTGTCCATTGACAGTTATTTTCAGTGTAATAATACAGGATATAACCAACCTATTCTGATGCAAAAAGTCTTTAATATGGTTTAAAATAAATGCATCAGATTTTTTCAAAGTCCATGTCCAGTATACTTCCCAATATCGAATTAAGGGTTAATGCAAGATTCGCATTCGAAAAGTGGAGTTGCGGTAGGCCAATTAAGAGGCGATTTCGATTCCCGAGAGAAATTTTCATTCCTCAAAAAAAAAAGCTTTGGATTGATTGATCGACTCTGTTAAAGTGACCTTCTATATTGGTTGTTTCGATTGGTTGTCTGAGCCAAACGAAACAAAACGAAGCCGACAGTCGGTAAATAAAATTCAATCACATTTTTCAATCCACTAGAAGCCGCAATGCAATTTCTCACAACTTGCCACTTCAAGACGTACTTACAAAGTAATATCCACAGTAAAAGTGGCAGCTATCAGGTTATTTAATAAAATGTCTATCGTATCGAAGACACTGCTTACCTAGTCTTTATATTGGATATCTTTAAAGATTTTCAACTATATTTACAATTTGTAAACGTATGACACTTATCTTAAGGCCGATTTACACAACCATAAGTAATAAGCACAGGTCGGAATTAGGTAGTTATTGTAGTATTTGCATCGAAATGTTTATATGAATATGGATCTTCTCGGGATTTCTAATAGACAATCTTGTGTTAAACAGTATTAAAAATAAATAACAATTATTAAAACATCAGAGATAGATTAGACAAATAACTTTTCAAAAATCCGTGGGATTTTTCTGCTCTTTCAAATACTTCGGGGATTTGGGGCGGTTACCTATCATAAGATCGAAAACCGTTTGACCGAATTTCATTTGACCGAAAACTTTTCAACTATTTTCATTTGGTTTTTTTTTACTTCATCGAAGTCACGTTTGCTACTGTTTCAGTTAACCTATTATCTATTCGTTTTTTTTTCGTTATTCCAACACTTCATTTGGCCGAAAAACTTTTTACAGATGTTACACTTACTCGAAACGATGGTTGGTCGAAGTATTATGTTTCCTAACATTCAGTATACCACTGTTTTAATTGCCATATTTTCATTTCACCATACGCCTAGAAATTAGTGCACACAATAATTATTGCTGATACATTTTTTGCAGGCGCCATTGAAATGTAGGTAGATAATACAAAATAATTGTACAAATGTCATCCATAATATAACTCGGTATTGTATTATCATTAATGACATTTGCTGTTAATTACATAGTTGGACTATTAGGGATGTTCTGGCTAGCACGTGTGTTCGAATCTTTTTGCGCGTTTAGTGTGATTCTTGAAACTCTATGGTGACTTGTTATTATATATTGTATTGTTCTTGTGTTTGTAAAAAGGTTTGTATTGTGATACACTTACATACAGCATACAAACAGACATGTAACATGCAAACAAGCACCACAAAAAAATGCAAGCAAGCATGCAGCATGCAAGCAAGCACACGGCATGCAAGCAAGCAAGCATGTTGCATGCAATCAAGCATGCAACAAGCACGCAGCATGCAAGATGCAGCAAACACGCAGCCAAGCAAGCATGCAACATGCAACATGCAACAAGCATTGTTTCTGTTATGGCTCCGGCACTGCGGGGTTTTGGGTGGCCCCACGCGAGCTAATCGTCGCAGATGATTTGAACGATCACCACCGCAGCTTCGGCTTACTGGCCGGCCTAGCCGGCCAGCCTCAGCCGCGGCGGCGGCCGTTCTAACCACCTGCTCCTCAGATCGCGGGCCACCCCACCCCTCCGCGCCTACGCGATTTTAAATTACACTCGGGGTAGGGCAGACAAGACTACGTAAAGTCGGCTTTGCAGCATTTCGTTTCCGCCACAATGTTTTGTAGCACAATATATTGAATTTTTATGACAGTAATTTAATTTTTCGGTAAAATGTTGTTTCGGTATGGTGAAAATATGGCAAATAAATCATATGGCAACTGAAAAAAGTTTAAAAGAGGCTTCGGTCAATAGTAAAAAGTGATTTTGTTAATCGGCGGAACATACTTCGGTAAAATAATACTTATGGCTAATGAAACTTCGATAATCTGAAAATATGTCAAATAATGCATATAGCAAAAGAGATGTCGGTCAATAGTTTTCGGTATAATAAAATTCGAACAAACAAAATTCGGTAAATTGATCGGTTCCCATTTGGGGCATATCCACTTTATTCTTTCGCTGTATGAAATCAGTGTAAGTACAATAACTCTACCTAATTCCGACCTATGGCAATAAGTAAGTCTATAAGTAATGAAATCAAATATTTATTTGATAAAATATTGTAAAAAAAGGTGTTACGGTTAATTTGTTTCAGCATAATACGAGTATATATCCTGTTATCACATGGCATGCAAATGTATTCACTGTCATCTTTGTCAATATTATATTAATCTTAATTACTGTCATAGACTATAATATTAATTTCGTCTTCTAAACAGTACTTGGTGGTCGAGTACTATCTTTTAAAAATTTAAATAATAACAGTTTGAAAAGTTTTATTTTACATTGTCAATAGTCTATTTGGTAAATGATTATTATTATGCAGGAAACATTAAGTTAGTTCAACTTGCGTATTTACATTATGAACTAGTAAACAAGTCACTTACTTGCCGGGCGGCAAGTAAGTGACTTGTTTTACTTGACTTGTTGTACTCACGTCGTTTTTACTCACTTGCTTGCTTACTTATGGATGTGTACATCGCCCTTTATTGGTGATGTTTCTTACAAATTCAAGTGCGTAGTATTCGGTGCCAGTGCGCGTTAGTGCGTAACTATAATAATGACTTTTTTTAGGACCGATACTTTTTGCCTAACCTCATGCTAAAAGGCGAGAAAATAAATATATGTTTGTCTATAGACATATTGTCTAAGCTTCTGTTTTGTACTGCAGGTCTAAAATGTATTACATTGAGATTAAAATGCTCATATCCGACCTCGTTTGTGCAATACTGTGTTCTATTTGAATAATGATATACATATTATGGTATCAGATTGTTATCTCGTTTTGTAATCTGCTATTGTTGTTGGTACTAATTGATTTGATAATAATAAGTGTAACCTTAATTCAGCATGTATGTGTTATGAAATCAGTGACCTTTGTTGTATAGGGTAAATATGGACGCACCTTCACTGCAAAAATTGGCTTTAAAATATGAGCACACCAGCGATGTTCTCATTAGGAAGATCCAAGTCGCTGTCATCGAAATCATATATATTTATATACAACACGTAACGTAATTAACGCACACCCTCAGACACCCCAATTAGAATTTTATGTTATAATCATAATACATTACATATTGAATTTTTAATTTAACATGTATAGTTATTTTGCAGTAAGGTTTATTTTTCTTTATTTTGTACTAGCTGTTGCCCGCGACTTCGTCCGCATTGTATTTGGTTTTAAGGCACCTAAACTAATATTCTCTTTTTTAATTTGTTGAGAAAGTGAGGGTACCTGATGACCCACTTTAAAGTTTGCTATAGAATCTATAACAAACTTTAAAGCAAATGAAATGAAAACTTCCAGACACAACACTTTATATACGACATTGGTAGTTTTTCCCTCTGTTGCTAAAATAAAAAGGTGGTCAGCATTACTGACAGGCGAGCATGTGTTATATAGTTGGCCGTGGGAAAAACAGTTGGACCTTAGGTCGACATCAGCTTCCTTCAGGGTCTATCCTTGGGACTTATTTATGGTCATCGCAAAGTAAGCGGCTACCGAGAATTGTGTGAGTTTGAACTGGAAAGGGAAATTGTTGGAGATGAGTGGTATTCACGGTATCAATGCAGTTTCCCCTGAGCCACATCCGGTGAGAATTTCAGGTTCGCTTAAATTTCTGTGTAAAGGTGCGTACAGACCATGTAACATGTTATATAACATGTGTTATAAAACACTACAACTCTATGTAGAATGTTACCATGAACAATGTTATATAACAATGTTATATAACATGTTATGTTATGTTATATAGTCTGTACGCACCGTAATGCAGTAACTATTAGTCGCGTTCCATTGCACAATTTTGGTGGAGTTAGATTTCTTAGAAGCATTATTATTACTTTAAGGGTATTTTATGAGCTCGAGGACCACAGGCAGTTGATGAATTTAAAATCTCGAGTGGGTGGTTGCTGGCATCACCCTAATTGACGACGTTATTGTATGATGTGTAAACCACATCATTCCCAACAATTTCGGCTAATATGTTTTCATTTATTGCAGCGGTTCGATCATTTTTTTAGTATCGCACGATCACATAGCCAAGAGTTTTCCTGAAGTGTTATACTTGACGGGACTCCGAATACGTAACTTATCAATTCTTCTTACAACGGGCAGTGTCTGCCGGAATTTTACAGAGAACAGTACCTACCGTGATATTGTCCATGGGTCTATCATCATGGCGAATGTCTCAAAGTGTTCTGTCCACGGCCTCGACGGCTTTTTTGTTCGAAATGATACATTCAGACGATTACATTTTTTTAGTGCAACGTGCACTCTTACTCTCCGGCCGCATGTCCGCGCCTACAGTGGCTGGAGATCGTGTAGCGACGTCTGTCGCCATCGGCGTCTACCGCTGCGGCTGGGCTGGAGGTGGACATTGTCCTCTCCCTCATGCGTCCCGCCTCCTCCTTCGCTAGCATGACTGCTTCGCAGAAGGAGGCAACTGCTTCCCATTCTGTCTCGCCCCGCAGCATGGCCTCGACCAACACTAAGCACGAGAGGTCACCGATTATCGTCGTAGTGAGGACACGGCGGTGCTCTGCCCAAGCGGGTAGTCCTGCACCGTATGCTCCACCGTGTCCTCCAGGTGATCCACGCAGTGGTGACACCCAGGCGATTCTTCTTTCCCTATCAGACACAGCTACCTCCCGAAACTTTCGTGTCCGGTGAGGACCTACGTCATGTAGTAGGTCAGGCGGGACGCCGTGACGCCTATCCAGCTACTCCTTAAAGAGGGGTCTTACCGCCGCGGTTGGGGCGTGCCCGGAACTCGGTTGCGACAGTCGCTCTCTCAATATTGCCCTGTGATCACGCCGGAGCTCTTTCCGGGAATTTATCCTGGCGATTGTATTGTATAGCGGGCTGGTATCCGCAACTCCACGTCATATGCGCGTATTTTGCGTGCGGATGAGATGATCATTCTCCTGGCGATGCGCCTCGATAGACGCGATGGAGGGCCGTCGCCTCCAGGGGAAGACGACTACATTATAATCCTGAAACACCTTTGCTTTGTCACAGTTTCATGACTATACGAACACGTTGAGTGTTGCAGTGTTGTCTTAGTCAAATTGGACTTTAAACAACAAAAAACAAAAAAAAAAAATACGCATCTTGCTTTGTTAGTGACGTACAACAGAGACTGCTCATCAGGCTGAACAACTTTGCTAAGACGTCATTCCTTTTTATGTTATAATGTAGCTGGGCTCTTGAAGTTCCACATCAGGTGTTCTAGATCTTCAATTTTTATACGTCAACAGAGAGTGCTCATCAGGCTGAGCAACTCTTGCTAAGACGTCATTCCTAATATGTTATAGTTTAGCTGGGCTTTTGGTGTTCCACATTAGGTGTTGTGATCTTAAATTTTTATATGTCAACAGAGAGTGCTCATCAGGCTGAACAACTTTGCTAAGACGTCATTCCTTTACATGTTATAGTGTAGCTGGGCTCTTGGAGTTCCACAAAAGGTGTTCCAGATCTTCAATTTTTATACGTCAACAGAGAGTGCTCATCAGGTGGAACAATTTTTGCTATCGCACCATTTTTGTATCTCTTATAGTTTAGCTGGTCCGTAGCGGTTCTGCACCAGGTGTTCAAGTTTCCAAGATAAATTATAGCCTATGTGTTGGCCAGACTTAATACCTATACAACAAAAAAAAAATCATTCAAATCCGTCCAGTACTTTTTGAGTTTATCCCGGACATACATACAGACAAACAGACAAACAGACAAAAATTCTAAAAACTATATTTTTGGCTTCGGTATCGATTGTAGATCACACCCCAAGTATTCTTTTCAAAAAATATTCAATGTACAGTTTTGACTTTCCTACTATTTTATTATATGTATAGATTGAATGACGGAATTTGTATTAATACAAATAAAATTGCACTTTTAAGTCTTGTTGCCATGATTTACCGTCTATCTTAGTTTGTTTTGACTGTCCAGGGGTAATGTGACAATAATTTTCGTAGTTTTAATCACTTTTGATAAAAAAATTACCTATATTAAAAATGATAGAAATCGATTCAGTAAACGATTCTGAACAACCTAATTTCAGGATGTGCGTTAATTATGTCACATGTTGTATAGGGTAAAACTTGGTAATACGCCCTAAATAAAAAAACGCCCCGTCATTCTAGCACTCAAAACTGCTCGGAACCACACGCGAGTGTGGCCGATGTTGGAGTAGGTACAACATGGCCGAGATCATGAGAAAGATCCATCAATGAGTCCTAGACAAAAGGTTATTACGACTAGTATTTCCGATTTCCAACGACAAAACCCTGAAACAGCGAGGCGGGGTCGAGGCAGACCGCGAAGCAGATGGCGGGAGGAACTGGATGGCTTTCTTGAGAGTTGGAAGGAAATGGCGCACAATCGAGACCGTCGGACGGAATGGAGGGAGGCCTTTGCCCAGCGGTGGGACAGTACAGGCCACTAATAATAATAACGACAAATTCCGTCAGGCTTGTTGGTAGGTAACAATAAGAAGACAGGCGTCAAGTAGCTCTGCGTTTCGTCCATAGATGTGGATGAGCCAGTTCTTCATTAGGATCATTGTGCCGATAGGTGTGGACCCACGTTGTAAACACGCAGTTATGCTAGTGAAGGAGGAGGAGGGACACTTGAGGGAGATGACAGCGTCCACCTCACGACCCAGCTGCCGCGGGAGACTCCCCTTAGAAGGTCAAAGCCTGCCGGGGTCGCGGGACTGTCTTATCAGGTAACCGTGATCCTGGAACGCAAAGGGAGAAGGATCAACGTAGATTTTAGTCAGTAAAAGTCTGACAGTAATGTGTTAAGTTTTTAAGAAAGTAATTTGTATTTTATAAAAATTAATACCTACACCTCAACCTTAAATTAATTACCGTGAATTAATCACGACTTTTAATCGAGTATTCTAGTACACCAATAATAAAATACAAAATGTTGCAAAACAAAGTTGAGTCTTGAGGGTGTTATTAAATACTTTCAATAAAGTTTCGAATATAGATAAGCAGTTAATTACACGGTTTCTTACTTAGACAAGTTTCTAACTAAATATAGCGAAGAGACGAGGTCCCGAGAACAGCGATGTTGATAAGCAAACAAGCATTTTTCTTTAGATAGGAAGCAGGGAGCCGCAGAGCATTATAATGTTGTTGGAAGCAGGCTGTATCGAGATATCTATACTGCAAAAATGTAGGTATTCCACATAAGGCATCCGTTTAAAAGGCACCTGACTGAATGGCATCTGAGGTATTCCCCCTATAGCATCTATCGATATTTTTCGCAGGCACCATCGATCGCATACCTTCAAGACACCGAAAAACAAAAAAAGAATAATTTATATTTCGTATTTATTTCCATAAAGACACGAAATATAGGACTTTCTAATCAGAAAACTGGTGACCCCGGAGCGTAAAGGGCTATTGAAGGAACACAGTGGATTTTAGTCAGTACGAGTCTGATAGTCCTTTTTGCTTCACGCTGGGTTTGGAGGGCTCATTTAATAATTTACCACGTTAAAAAAAAGTTGTTAATTGTACTAAGCACCTAATCATTTTCATCGACAAAGTGTAATAAGTACTTAAACATTTTCATCGCCACTTAATAAGTCCATAATTCCGCGTTTACGATCTCCTAATCTATAGAGTGTCGCCTCGTTCGAGGCCACGGTTAGAAGATAAATAGCCTCAAGCTGAAGAAACAATTAAAAACTTGTTTCATTTCGTTAATTAAGCCCGTCGAAGACGACCCAGTTACAGGCTTTCCATACAAATTAGCACAATGACTGCCAACTTAGACTCATTACTTGAGTAATAATTTAGTGCTCGGATGTTTAAATAATGTTTTGTTGTTGTCAGAGACTTTTTGAAATAAGGAGCAGGTTAACCTTGGTACGTTTTCTTATGAGTTTTGTATAACAATAATTTTGTTACACGGCTCATCCTTAAAAAAATTATTCTTATAGTTCAGGATGAGCCGTTCACAAAATTACCTTCAGACGTCACTTAAGGTAAGTTAGTCTCGGGCAGCGAGTAAAGGGCAACTCGCTGCCCGACCATGGACCATGCCCGGGTCGACGGCGCGTTGTGTCCCACGCGCGCCTCAAAGAGCGTCATCAAATGACGGGGCCCCCCTCTCAGAGGGCCAAAGCCTGCCGGGGTCGCGGGATTATTTCCTTACCGTGACCCCGGAACATAACAGGCTACTGAAGGACACCGTGGATTTTAGTCAGTAGAAGTCTGACAGTCCCTCCCGCCCTACCCGGGGCTGGAGGACTCATTTGATGATTTTGCCACGTAAAAAAAAAAAAAAAAGGTAAGTTAGTCTGATTTCTTAATATTATTTACATGTTACTGGTATAACACCCTTAAGGGCTCGATTATTCTTTTTAAATAAATAACAAACGGTTCAATATTATTTTACACGGAAGTTTGTCTTCACAACTTTTTTTTATTTTTGTTGATTTGGCCTTTCTGGTAATAAGTTTAATATTAACTAGAAGAACACTGAATAATAAAAATATTTATCCTTCTTTCTTTTTTGAGCTAGGCAAAACTAACGACTACAGGTCCTCAACACAAGATTTACGTATTTTACCTACGGTGTACTTGAATTTCTTATTTACAGTAGGTATTATAATCGCTTCTAGTACTTATTTTTCCATTAAATTAACGTCAAAGTTCCCGTCCACTTTACGTCACAAAAATATGAAAAGTCGTGCTATGGCTTCATTGGCTCACATTGGCCCAGAATGGGAATACTTGGACGACACGGGCAGTAAAAATAACAGTACAAAATAACAGCGAAATAACAGTTAACTAATGTCTAACATTAAACCATCTTATAGATAAATGTACAAACTTATATTAACAATCTTCTGTACTAATCTAAATGAACATTATCCTAAGATTAGGCTTGGCTCAATTAACAAAATTACTCTTAATCACATTTCACTAGCAATCAGTCGAAGTAAACTTAGGATTATCAAATCTAATTCTCTAAGTAATTCAGTTTCGACAAGTTTATATCTAGGTAGGTATGTGTGCAGACATATTTCTTAGTCCAGGAGTTCCTAAACTTTCAAGGTAAGGGGACACAGTACAGGGCATTATAAAGAAACCAATATTTAAAGATTATTCTGGCTACCATTACTAGCCTCTTTCAATCTTTCTCTTGATGATTGTACCAAGCTTAAAAAGGCCATGTCTCAAAAATTGTGTCTAGGTACCTAGATACTATATTAAATTTTAAGGGTGTATAGTCTGGCCTTAAGTCTGGGTCTAGTTTCAAGGGCAAAAGACTAATATGTAGTACTTGAGCGTCAATTTGCTTGGGACTAGTATATTGTTGTTGAATAACTCAAATGGCACTGTAGTGTCAGTCTGACAATATGCTTGATTAAATTTAGATTAGGCTTGTACAGTCAGCTTCAGAGAAAACTCATCCCCTTTCGTAGTGATGTCACTAACAAAGGGGGTGTGATTTCTCTGAAACTTCCCATACCTACATGCGGGCGGCGAGTAATGGGCGACTCGCTGTCCAACCATGGACCATGCCCTGGTCGACGGCGCGTTGTATTCCACGAACACCTCAAAGAGTGTCTGCAGCACTATAACGGGGTCATGACGGGACCCACCTTTAGAGGGCCAAAGCCTGCCGTGGTCGCGGGACCAACGAATTACCGTGACCCGGAACATAAAGGGATATTGAAGAACACCGTGGATTTTAGTCAGTACAAGTTTTACAGTCCCTCCCGCTCTGCCCTGGGTGGGAGGAGTATTTGAAAATTTTACCACGATAAAAAAAAGGGCTTACTATAGGTACATTTATTCATATTTCGTTTTGTTATGAATGTTTGTCTCACTCTTTTTATCGGGCCTACGCTGTTCTTTTGTATTTATGTTATTAACAAACTGTAATAATAACATTGTTAAAACAAATATTTTTTTCAAAAGTACCCATGG
Organism: Agrotis clavis; assembly: GCA_954870645.1. Lineage (NCBI taxonomy): Eukaryota > Metazoa > Arthropoda > Insecta > Lepidoptera > Noctuidae > Agrotis > Agrotis clavis. The sequence continues at coordinate 11,109,283 of OX940925.1, forward strand.
AGTTTCTCTCAAGTTTTTCTCCATGGAAATGACCAACCCGAACCGTGCCACTTTGTCACAGTATAAAAAAACATGGATTCCTGTTTCACAACCAAATTGGAATACTGTTATTCAAAAAAATGACTAGCTACTATACGAGTAGGTATTTTATAAAAATTGACAATAAACCTTCTTGTTCCGCCTTTTACGGAACAAGAAAGTTTTTAAGCCCTTGACGGAAAGTAAAACGAAATTTTGAAAGAAATGTAACAAGCAAAGTAAGTTATCTTACTTGAATATTCTAAGAAAAAGAATCTAAAATTTATTTAGGAGGATGAAGTAAACAAACTACAAAATAACTTCAACCGATAATATTATGATAGCGAAGGAATAGAAAAAAATCTACTTCAAGACGGGAAGTAGAAGTTATTAACTCGCCAGATATAATTAAGTCCCCTGTAAAGCTGCCTGTCCATTGATGCGGAGCGAGCTGGAGGAGCGGAGAAACGAGGAAATAAATATTAACCAATATGATTGCATAAAATCTTCACTCCTCTTTAGTGGCGCAATCCTATTGGTTCATATTTCTCCGTTTCTCCGCTCGCCTCGCTCCGCTCTTATGGACAGGCAGCCTAATTGGAGAAACTCTTTTTAACAAATACAGACACTGAGCTAAAACAAACGGAGTAAAGAAAAAGCATTTTTTTCATAAATTCACAGAACTGTGAGACCGACATTTACGAGAACTTCAAGATCTCATTATTATTTTTAGATTCACTAGATTCCTTTTTGAGACATGTGTTCGTTTATCTCTCAATTTAAGTCTTCACTCACAGAATTCTCAGAAACACAATTTTGCCAACAAACTTGGCCTTCTCAATCCTAAGACCGCTTTCATTAAACTTGAACAATTTACTAAAGTTATCATTTATTCATTAGTTCTAAAGGTTAGAACTAGTGTAGAGACAGATTTCGCTTTTGCTGACAGAAAATCAGCTTTAGTGAATGTTTCATAAGGTCGCGTTCTAACTAAAGAGATCGTCGCGCGAATACGCGATCGCTGTGTTAATTTATTGCCTGAACGCGTCGAGCGTCTTGACACCTTACAGCAGCGTTTTCCGATCTTGAGTGCAAAATGAATGAATAATAACGCGATGCAATCGTATATTCGTGCGAACGTTTGCTCTGGTTAGGACGCGAAGTGTGCCTGAATAGGGCCACGGCGACGCTTTGATATTTATTACGTGACGTGTCAAAGCGACCTTTGTGAATCCTGCGTTTTGCCACTGAACGCTTACTTACTTGTCATGATTATTGTACATGGTATATTTAAATTATGATAGCTTTGTGAATATAGTTACTACATTACGTACAGTTCACGTAGAGCAGTGGTGGCCCAGTGGTTTCTTACGAGTTGTAGGTCGTGGGTTCGAACCCAGCCACGCGCATTACTTTGTGCAATTTATTTCATCACCACTGCTCTCAAAATGGTAAAGAAAAACATCATGAGAAAACTGGCATGTCCTAGAACAGAAAATGCGAAGACATGTGACATCCACCAACAAGCACTGGAACGACGCGGTGGATTATGGCCCACTTTCTCTCATAGAGAGGAGGTCTATGTCCCAGCAGTGGGAACATTTATAGGCTGATGATGATGATGATTACGTACAGTTCACGAGCTCAATCAGAGCGACTTCCATGAATTGAAACACGAGTTTGTTTTCAGATGACTACTTATAGTCCCACAGTGTTTCAAAAACCCTTCGAACCGAACATGTTTTGAAATTTAACACGTGTCGCGTCGCGAGGAGTCACGCTTGCCAAGGTCGGTTTGTGGACGGGTATGTGACCTTCTATGAGACTTACCTCTGCAGTATCTTGGAAAGATGAAAGATGATTTTATTACCGTTACGTCTGATCGCCGGATATCACGTGGCTAATGGTCAAGCAGTGAAAGAAATTTTAGATGTGGACTTTTACAGTCAGCAAAACAGGCATACAGGCAGTAATTTTCAAAAGTTGTCCTGTATAATACGTGCATGCTATGTACTTTTTGGCTGTATGCTGCATGCATGAAGTCAAAAAGTTTGGTATTCAGACACATTGATAAATAGCACAACATTGCGCATAGCTACTAGCTAGAGCTACACGATAACTGACAAATGCTTGCACTGACTGGACAGGTCCACTCAAATCTGTGTGGTTCTTTCTTCAAAAAACCATCCCAGACGTTAACCTACATGGCCCTCGTATGACTACCAATTTAATGTCTGGATTTTAAAAGAGACTGTGACCTCTGAGTTTGTTTCGGCTGTTTCTTCTCAGAGTAGTCAGGTACGAAACACCGGCTTCATCTAGTTTGTAAAAAGACGACGTGTAAAAGTGTTGATATTAATCTACTTGCAAAATAAATATCATTAATTCATTTCATTTCATTGGAAAACCGTTAAAATGTTCAAAACATTGCTGCCTATATCTATGAATGCGCGGTCATATTCCCCCATCCCTCGAGGATCTAGTAAAGTTTGGAAGTAAGTTGGAAGGCTGTTGGGATTACATGGGTTAGGAGTCCTTTAACATAGCCCCCCTGGCTTCTTCGAAAGAAGAAAAACTTCCGAATGATATTTATGAAGAAAATGAAATTAGAGCGTTTGTTTTCTTTACACATGGGAGGAGTTCCACGTTGCTATGAGTGATCAATAAGTTTGAACATACTGGTTTACGAGTATCATCAGCTCACGGGTGATGAACAATGATGAAGCGTAGATAGATAGGTAAGATAGTCACGTAAGGTACTTTTTTTTTTAGGTGGTAAAGTCATCAAATGAGTTGGGGCGGAAGGGACTGTCAGACTCTTACTGACTAAAATCCACCCGTGTTCCTTCCTATGCCCTTTACGTTCCGGGGCCACGGTATCCTGGGTTAAGAAAAAACCCGCGACCCGAGCAGGCATCTGGCGCGAAACACGACGCGCCACCGACCCGGGCTTGGTCCTTGGTCGGACGGGGAGCTACCCATTACTCACCGTCCGCAAGCCCGCTCCGCCGCTGTGCCCTCTGCTGATCAGAGGGACACGCGTTGGAGCGTCCACACGACAGGCTATTCGCATACGGGCAAAGAGACCCCTTAGGCACACAGTGCCTAAGGAAGAGTTTTTGCCCGCAACCCAGGGTGCACCGGCCCGAAAAACTGGTCTTCCCCCCGCACGTATCCGAGAGGGAACTCCAGTCCACGGGCGCACGTGGAGGTTTCCTGTCATAGCACCCTCACGTAAGGTACTAGCATAAGTAAAAGAGAAACGAGAAACGAAATACATGTACCTTAAAAGTATTATTATATTCTATGCTATTCTATTTTATGCTATTCTATCGACTGCTAATTTTTATTACTAAATCATAATCGACCTAGCTCTTTCCCAACTGTAGGTATTTGAATGCAGCTGAATATCATTTTTTAGTGGAGCGAGTGGAGTGACCACCGATCTGATCTCCATAAACATTTTTCTAAAGATGTATCATTCAAACACTTCTTTCAATGACATTTTGAGAAATATTTTATCAAATAAATACTTTCACATAACATAATAATATAAAAATCACGCCCTTAACTCATGGAGCTAGGCAGAAACTACTCCTACAAGCATGCCGATTGCGATTACTACACACCGACCTTTCTGAATATTTGAATTGTGATCATTATCTACAACAGTCTAATGGACATACAAGCTTCTTGAATCTCACATCATTTAACTTGATTTTCCACAACACCCATTCCATTCACTGAACATCTAATTTTACAAATTACCACAATTTTAACACCTTAACACAAATACCTCACAATTTTAATATTCAACAAAGTAGAAAAGTCGTACTAAAAAACCTAACAAAGAAAATGAAATCAAAGCTGACTTAAACCCCTTCTACACGATCAACCCGACCGCCTGACAGAGGTGAACTTGGTCGTGTCAACAGTACCCCACCGTCTGGAACGCTGTCGGCTGACGGTCGGGTCCCACCGCGGACGCAGCCTGTCGGGACGGCTGCGCTCCCGACTGACTCCGCCCATATTTGGTCGCACACCGGACCAAGGTCACCTCTGTCAGGCGGTCAGGTCTGACCGTGTAGAAGGGGTTTAAGTTACTCTTTTAGGATTACCTGAAGCAGAAATAAAATGCTTCTTCAGCCCAGGTACCTAGTTTTGTCATTTAGCCTGTTTTATTAAGTTTAGGTAGTTGGAAGTTGAAAATTTGATTACGTGAAGCTCCCTTACAATTTTCCATTTTCTGAGGAAATAGGCTCAAAACAAAGAAATGTATTATCTGGAAGGAGTATTCAGGTTCAAAGGGGAGCAGTCTTCCCATTCATGTGATCTAGAAGTTAATATACTAGTGTGTGAGAACATTCATCGAGTTTTTCCAGTTTAGATTATTTAGGAGCCCATCTATAACTATTTATTGAATGTTGAAGTAAAGGCTCGTCTTCAGAGAAACCTACATTAATTAGTCTTCAAAAAACTTGATACGCCATGACAGATTAACATTCACATGGTATACGAAATCATGTATTATCCCGGATCCATCCCAAATATTTAACGACAGGATCCGTTTTACAGACGTAATTCTTTTGTAGGTATTTTTTTCACGATTTAAATAACTTTCAAATCGTGAAAAATGACCTACACAAGAATTATAATATTTCAAGATGAGACACATTTTTTTACGTGGTAATATCATCGAATGAATCCTCTCCCGTCCAGATTGAGACGACTTGGACTGTCAGACTCGTACTGACTAAAATCCGCGTTGTTCTTCAATAGCCTTTTACGTTCCGGGGTCACGGTTTCCTGTTAAAACAGTCCCGCGACCCCGGAGATGATACGCATTTGAAATGCCACTTCTAGCTGCTATTATTCTTTGAGTGAAGTTTGTATTTTAATTACTGTTCTAGTTGGCTTCATTTGAGATTTGGTATTCGTTTATCGCCATTTTGTTTGCTGTTAATTGTATTCTGTAGGTATCAGTTTTGTTTTCGATATTGAAGTTTATATGTTTTGTTGTGTAACTTTGCGCCATACTAGGTTTTAAACTAACACAAATAAACACTCTGGGTGTTTATGAAAAACTACGTTTAAGTCATACAAATATTTGTTACGTGCGGATATCGAATCACCAGTCGCTAAACCACTGCGCCAATGTGGTGCCGTCAATTTAGTCATTTATTAGGCTAAATCAATAAAAGTTAAAGTGTTTAAAACCTAGGCCGTCTATACTGAGAGCCGTCGGTTCAAACACTAGCTGTGCCCGCGACTTCATTCGCGTGGATGTCGGAACTTCAACAATGTATTTATTACTCAAATAAAGGATTTTTTCTAAAATAAAAGTAAGCCTAACTTACTCCTTATTACATCAGCTACCTGCCAATAGAAGTCCCGTCAAAATCGGACCAACCATTTCAGAGATTAGCCATTATAAACAGACAGACAGACAAAAATTGTAAAAATTGTTATTTAGGTGTATGTACCGTATATGTATTCGTATGCACGTATTAAAAAACGGTTATTTCAATATTACAAACAGACACTCCAATTTTATTTATATGTGTAGATGTATAGATTATAATATGTATAGGTGATTTATTTATTTTTCAGTATTTCTTCTAGGCTAGAGAGACTAGAATCTAATGCAACCGAACAGAACTCGGGCGACTACTGGTTAAGTTAACACCAAAATCTTATATGAATAAAGTTCAGATTTACTTTACAAGTAAATAGTCCTACTATAATGATAAAACTGTCAATCATGTCCGCAAACTCGATCTCGCAGTATAGTTGGAGTACGTACTTCAGTTTGAGAGTCCCTCAGAGTTCCGGCACACCCGAACTTGCGGCAAAACCCATCGTCAACTATGTATGTTTAACTTAGTTTAAAGTGTACAGGCTGTTTTCGTACATATTTTGATGGGTTGTTGTTGACGCTTGTAAGTTAGTGAAAATTATTTAACTTATGAAGGTGAGTCTACGCCTTAGAAGCCTTTACTTTTAAAATTTAAATGGGACCAACTTTGAGCTATACTCACTCCAACGAAAAAGATTTTTTGAAATCGGACCACGCTGGGAAAGTTATGCGTGGTGATGATGAATGTTCAGTTAATCATACATTAAAAATCATGTCGAATTGAGAACCTCCTCCATTTTTTTGTCGGTTAAATATAATGAGAGTTACCGAAGGAGGTACGATTAGAGTGATACTGGCTGAAGGGTGTCACTCTAGCGGAGCGCCCATCGTAGCGATGGTTAATTTGACGGTTGTCATCTGATGACAGATCCAAATTGGCGGCAGTGCGGTTGTGTTACCACGTGTCGTCCACGGCAAATACAGATAAAGGGGGAAATTCTTGAAACACAAAATTGGTGATTTTATGGTTGAAGGTCATTGACGTGTTCACCCTTCGTGATCGCATAGTATAACGAATAGTTACGAAATAAACGCAGTTACTATAACGGATTGTTAATTTGTGATCTATAGAATTTTTAGTTCTCGAACATGCCGTTTTGAGAGCATTGGTGATGAAATAAATTACACAAAGTAATGCGCATGGATGGGTTCAGACCCACGACTTACAACTCAAAAGTCGGGACCGATACCACTGGGCCGCCACTGCTCTCATAACTCAGTGATTTTATTATCTTGACATGATTTTGCTAAAGTAATCGTTCTAGGGGCCGTGAACACGAAACCTTACCGTGGCCGTGGTGCGTACGAGTCTGATAGTCCCTCCCGCTCTGCCCTGTATGGGAGGACTCATTTGATGATTTTAACAAGCTAAATAAAAAAAAAGTGCCTTTGTTAGAACTAGAATTTCGAATCAGCGTGTTCGCGACAACGTCATTCGATTTAGCGGTTTTCGACTTCCTGTGTTTTCGAACTGGCGTACTACTCTTAATTTTTTTCGAAATAGCGTGCGTCGCAATAACGTCATTCGAATCTTCATATCACTTCCGAAGAATTCGGGTCTTAGGTAATCAGCAGCATAACCTAACCATTTCAAACGATAAATCAAACCTTATCCGACTTATCGTCAGACAGTTTAGCTCAGTAGAAACCTAATCGACCTCAAAATATAGGTCAGAACTAAGACCTAGTTACTAACCTATACTACATCTGATCTACAAATGTAGAACATAATGTTATTCGTATTATCTTTGATATCGGTATTTTTATATGCCTACTCATAAATGTAGTTCCATTTCTACAAATTGAAGTCAAATATTCGTTTTTGTAGTTCAAGGTCACCGACATTTTGAAACGGCAGGTCACTTCGGTCGTAGAACGGATAACCGATGGGGAAGAAATTTCTAGATTGGTGACCATGGATTGATAGACGTAGCGAAGGCAGGCCTCCCACTAGGACTGACGACATCGTGAGAGGCGCGGTAACCGATGGATGTAAGTGGTGATTTGTTGTTTGGGTGTGCCGGTCTAAGGAAGAGGCCTCTGTTTAGCTGTGGACGACTTCAGCCGATGATGATGATGATGATGACGATGATGTTAAAAATAAGACTCTGTCCAAACTGAAGAGGACGCCCCAGGATCGCGGGATGTAAGTAATTCGTCTTTATGCGATTGCATTATTCAATTTGTGCAGTGGTTTGCAAAGCGGCCCAACCAGTCATACATAGTGTACCTAGCATAATCGGCCATTGTTTGGACACAGGCATTCTCTCTGTGAGAAAGAGTGGGCTGTAATCTACCACGAGGGTCTAGTGTAGAGATGCGCAAAATGTGTCAGTAAAAAGAAAATGAATGAAGTATATCTTTTCGCTGGATGAAGTAGTTCATTCATTCATTCAGTACTTCATTTAGTCCAACAAATCAGAACGAGTTCTTGAATGAGATGATTCACTGAACTAGTTCATTGGACTAGTTCACTGGACTAGTTCACTGAATTAGTTCACTGGACTAGTTCATTGGAGTAGTTCACTGAAGTAGTGATTAAGAGAAATGATGCATTTCACTAAATCACTAGTTCAGTTTTATACGAGTATTGATATTCCTTCATACTTTAATACGAATATAGTCTTTACGGGAAACGGACCTACCGTTTCCCGTAAAGACTATATTCCTATTACAATAAAGTTCATACTTATTAGGGTGAATAGAGTAATTAAGCGAAAAGAAACACTGAACTAAAGACACATTTGAATGGCTAGTGAATGAATGAAAAGTTCATTTTGGGAAGTGAACTAGTTCATTTACTTCAATCGTTCGCGAACTACCCATGTCTAGTCTAGTGCGGGTAGATGTCATACAGAAATACTAATAAGTCTGTGGTGTTGAAGTACTTGAATTGCGAATTTGATTATTCGAGTTTACTTACTTTAAAAAAAAACATATTCTGTTAAATCATACAAATTACTTAGGTATCTGGATCTCAAAAAACCTCTCCACCGGGCACTGTGGCAGAATCATAACATGAACTGCGATAAAATTCGTAAAATGGGATATTTCATTATATTGCTCAAGAAATGTAACAGATAATAGATTTATAATCATTCACAGATGGTTCTGATGGTAGCCTTTTAAGACACCCTGGTCAAGACTATTAAATTCTCAAAACAAAGTCTTATTTTGTTTCATAATAACAAAATAACTTTGCCCAACATCTGTCACCAATGTGTTTGACGTAGAATATTCGATGATTCCCGATGTTCACCCCCAGCTTGTCCCCCGCTGGGGGACAGCGCAACTTTTTCTAAAAAATGTTCCCAATGTCCACCCCGGGGTGGACATTAGGAACTTTTTTTAGAAAAAGTTGCACTGTCCCCCAGCGGGGGACAGTGATACGATTTTTTAAAAATATTTACGTTGTCCCCCACGGGTGGACAGCGCTACAATTTAAAAAATGAGAATTCTCAGTGTCCACCGCAGGTGGACGGAGATACTTTTTTTTATATATTCCCGGTAGCGGGCCCTTTTAACTATTTTTAATACTTTGACTGAAAAAAAACTGATGAAAATGATTTTCAAAACTGTAATAATCAGCAAAAAAAATTGAACAATGTAAGGCTGCTCATTATTTGTGACAATACTATTGTATTGTTTAGAAAGTAAGTTTTTTTTGTTATTTATATTTTTTTAGACATAAAAATGTGATTATTGCAATGTTCTAGTCGATTGTGTGCCATTGTCAAATTATTTTTATTTTTTACTATTATTATTTTTAAAACCATATCTTAGTTTGTACACACATATCTTAGTTTGTTTGGCTACACATCAAACTATGCAAAACCAATGTAAGCCGACCGTTGAGTGTGCGGAAAGATTTCACAAAGCGAGATCAAGACAAACTGGTATTGTATAGGTTGATGTGTAACCAAACAAACTAACTACTACACAAACAAACAAACTAACTAGCCGTGTGTACTAGTATAGTTTTAGTTAGCATTCTTCTGGGCTCGTTTTATTATAAGTTTGTTTGATGAAAACTTTTAATAAAGCGAGCCTGTAAAATTGGATTAGAAAAATTGGTATGATGTTACTCTACCTTGTATGAACATTTTAAATGATTAAATACTTTTCAGGTGTATATAATTAGAAATAAATGTCATATCCTAGTCAATTTCAAAAGAAAATTTTAAAACAAAATTATTACAATAAATAAACCTACTTTTGAATTTTTAATTATGGTGTTAGTTAGAAGATTTTTTAAAAATAAACGTTGATTTTAAAATACATAATTTGTTTTTATTATTATTTTAATAATCTCATCATCTTCCTTCTAAAGTCTTTAATCTGTAACGAGTCTTCACTCAAAGTTTACAAAAACAATTAAAAGGGAATAAATAAAAAAAAGTATCTCCGTCCACCCGCGGTGGACACTGAGAATTCTCATTTTTAAAATTGTAGCGCTGTCCACCCGTGGGGGACAACGTAAACATTTTAAAAAATCGTATCACTGTCCCCCGCTGGGGGACAGCGCAACTTTTTCTAAAAAAAGTTCCTAATGTCCACCCCGGGGTGGCCATTGGGAACATTTTTTAGAAAAAGTTGCGCTGTCCCCCAGCGGGGGACAAGCTGGGGGTGGACATCGGGAATCATCGGAATATTTTATGTAGGTAATCAACTAAGCCTATCGCCGTCCACTGTTGGAGGGAGCCTAATTTATGTTAACCGTATGGTAATCAAGCTATCTTTATCCTTAGCTTGTTTGAGGGGGAACGGTAGATAGCCATTAAGTCAGTAAAAAGAGCTTTAAATGACCCATCGTAATTACCTTTGGGAATAAATTACTGCAGAAACTTTGGAATGCCTATTATGTTCATCACTTTCGATGTATTTAGGACATTGCAAGAGCATAATTGGTCTAAAGGCTCCCTCACCGCGAGCATTTATTTACTTGTAATGTAATGTAACGTTACAGATTCGAACATTTCATCAGTGAGGGAAGACAATCGAATATCACAATACACGCACACCTTGTACTCGTATCAAATCCATACTAAATGTACGCGAATACTCGTCAGTCAGAGAGGTAGTATTGTACTCACGTAATGCTCAAAGTCGAATCTATAATGTTACATTACACGCGATGCTCCCGGTGGAGGGAGCGCTTTTAAACGATCCTATTGCAGTGCTGGCCTCGTCACTATAATAACAATTTTAAGTCACCTTTCTCCGAATTATTGGTTAAAGGAATTTCCGTTTCCTCACGATATATTCCGTCGTCGTTTTGAGAGCCACGGTAATGAAATAAAATATACAACGTAAAGTGCCGACCGGCGTTAAACTCACGTCCTAAGTAAATATTTGTGTAACTCGACTAGCTACAATCTAAAATTAAGAATGAAACTGTATAGTTATATTTTAAAATGAATAACAATGAAGACAAAACTGTTGCTTGACATCTTACTAAATATGAATGTTTGTGAGGATGGATGGGACGATCTCCGGCTACCGTAGGCGCGGGCATGCGTGCAGCGAGTAATGGGCGACTCGCTGTCCGATCATGGACATTGCCCAGGTCGACGGCGCATCTTGTTCCACGCGCGCCTCAAAGAGCTGTCACAATGACGGGACCCCAGGGCCAAACTCTGCCGGGGTCGCGCTACCGTGACCCCGGAACGTATAAGGCTGTTGAAGGACAGCCCTGCCCTGGGTAGGGAGGACTCTTGTGACGATTTTACCACGATAAAGAAAAGAAAAGCTTTTCCTAACTAGATAATCAGATTCAGCTGAATGTCTGCCTATATATGACTGCCTATCGGACCTCCACAACCCAGTAACTGGGCAAAACAATACCCCATGGTAAGACTAGTTGTCAGATTAATGAGCTTCTGACTAACAGTAACGGCTGTCAAAGATCTACAATTGACTTGACTACATTTTTTTATTTTTTTAGAATTTTTAACCCGCCATTGTTGACGTGTATGTCTGTGAGACCGGGTGGTTAGTAAAACGATGATAACTTTAACACCCGCCATCGAATCCTGCCGTGATTTTGAGTAGCTGCCTTAATGCACGCCCCCCGCCATATGTTACATATTCATAAATTATGTCAACTACGAGTACATTTATTAATTAATTCTTGAAAAAAATTAAGTTTAAAATCCACGTGCGTGAGACCGGCGTCACCGAATGTGTAAGTCAAATTGACGTCACCAGTGGCGGGTTAAACACTGAAGTAACCGAAATACATTTTCATAATATTTCTTTCAAGAATTTCAGCCTTTAAGGTTTTATTCAATGTTGTTTCCTCGAACGTTTATAACCAGCATCTAGGAGTAAAAGCAAAGTTTTTGTTCATCCACACAATGGTGGATGAACAATAGACGTGGTACAGTCGCCGACATCTATTGATAAGAGAATTTATGAGCCTGCGACAGACGTGATGAAGTCTTGAAGTAAGAGGCGTTTGTTCATTATGACAAGAGAAAAAAAGGCTTTTAAAATGATGAGGTGAAATGTCGTAATTTGTCAAGTTTAGGAGTATTTTTTTCGGTGAAAAATTCTGTGTAAAATCTTTAATGCCAATTTTATGTCGCTTTTTTTCCAATAATAACCCGAAAATATGTGTGTTAAATGATCTTAACAATTGAATAAATGCGAAAGTATGTTTGTTTCCTTTTTCACGCCTAAATATGCATATACGTTGTCGGGTGTGCAAAAGGTACTACATCCCTAAACAAGTACTATTCCCGAGAAAAACAACTATACTATTTATATGGTAATAGATGGTGATGGCGACACATATGCTATCCGAAACGGCCGTCTAATTCCAAATTAATGCGAACGAAGTCGCTGGTATTCTAGTATACTGTAAACATAACCGTAATACGGAAAGCAATATGCTCTACCAAAATCTAATACAAATAAAAAGATTACTACCCACTTTTCGGTTCCCCAAATTAGGTACATTCAAGGCCAAACTCTCAACGAGAGTAAATAATAACCCCTAATATTACGAATAAGGGTTTAGTACTAAGCTTGATAAGTACTTATTGAGCGTAAACATCTTGGAAATATTGGTAGATATGGGCTTAAGTAAAGCCTTCGAATGTCGATATAATCACGCAGCTAGTGCCTGGTGAAAGCGCTTGTACCATCGGAGCACCCAATTTAATCCTTCCTTGAGGTTATGACATATTTACTGTGTAAGCTGTGCGCGATGGTACGAGTACATTAAAATTGAATTTTAATGGCGTAGTACACTTAAGCGCAAACATTTGTTGGTGAAATTAAAAAGTATGTTTCTTGTAAAATGTATGTACAGCATAGGCATAATCAGCCTAAAATGTTCCCACCACAGGCCTCCACTCTGTGAGACAGAGTGGGCTTTACTCGGATTTTTGTTAAAATCCAAAATTCTGACGACCTCTTTGTGTGTTGTCACCGCGTCCGCCACAGGCCTAGGACCCGCGCTGAGGCCGTTGAGGCCATTTCATAAAGTGATATAATCGCCTAAATACGTGTGTGAGGATGTTCAAAGCACAGCACACACATTTCAAGGATAAAAAAGTTCAATTCTTATGCCATATTGATCTTTTTTATCCTTGAAATGGTGTGCTGTGCTTTGAACGGATGATTCAGATGATTGTATAACTTTATGAAATGCCCTCAACGGCTTCAGCACTGCGACATGCAGTGCCAGCAGTCCTAGAAAAAAAGAAATTTTCTTGAATTTCGCTAATTGATAACAATTTTCCAGGTGACATTACATCGTTGTGTTTCAAGTAAATAAAGTATTTTAATTGAGCTCCATTATGGAGAATTGTGTTGTAATTAAGTTCAGTAATTTTATTATGTTCGTGGTTTGGCTGTAATCAACAATTAAGGAGGAGTCGCCCTTTCCCTCCTGGTCGTAATCTGGGATTTTAATGGAGCCCTCTTCAGTTGAAGAATTTTCTCGTACTTTAGAAAATTACTGTGCGGTCTTTTAGGTTTAAGTGCTAGATTTCTGAAGTATTATTAATTACACACGAATTCATTCCATAACCTTTTTAAACACCTAAAATTTTGCGGCACAAAAGGGCGACGCGGCCCTAAAACGCAAATGGCATGTGGCAATGGCTCTTATGGTTGACCCAGGACGACAAGACTCATTTGATGATTCTATATAACATCTAAAAAAGACAATACCTTTTAAGATGTTAGTACAATTGACGTCGTTATGACGATTCAAAAATGAAAAAAATATGTTCTAAATGAACTTCAAGCTCATAGTTAAGTTTATACCATCAATAAGTGTAGACCATCAAAAAAAAAAAAAAAAAAAAACTCGCCTTCCATCATTGTTAAATCCTAAAATATCTAAACCGTGTCCAATAAACTTTTAACCGTTATCTCCCAACGGTTTTTATTATTCGGACATAAAATGTAAATCTCCGTTAACGTTTATCGCACCCCTACTTTTATATTCGGCAGCATTTGATACACAATAATAGAACCTTTGAGGCTCGTTTATTTGAAGAAAGTTTTTTGCCTAAGGCCGCTATTATCCCCACCGTCGTATCTCCACGTTGTCGTCGTGGTGGGGCTTGCGGTTTCAATGATCTCTGGGCATCTGCGCTCAGAGGGAGAAACCAAACTAAGAGGGATACACCGGGGAAAGGCGCGCCGCCTGGAGGATCGAGCAGTTAGCTCGAGCTTTCAGGCGGCGCGGGCCCAGTCGTCTGAGACTGGGTCAGAGGGGGGAAATGTTCACTTCCGGTACGCGTCTAGTCTATAGACGTAACCGTGAAGTGAACCGGGGAGGGAAATTCGGGGATAGGGTTTAGAGGAACTCACCTCTATAAAAAAGTGAACAAATATGGACAAAAAGTTGCTGCAACAATTATTACCCCAGGCGGGTACCAGCTGCTCCGCAGCTGGAGAATCCCGCTCCGGACACGTCCGGGCTGCCCCACCGTATTCTGGGGGGGGCAACAACCACTTTTATCCGTTCTCACCGGCAGTCGCCGCAAAGAGCCAGGGAGGCTCACGTGCCCGTGAGGAGGAGTCACTGGACTTGTCCAGTACGTCCGACTCACCGGCACCGAACACCGAGCGGGCACAGAGTGCCGCTCCAAAAAAGAAGGGGGCGATGGTGCTCGAGTCGGATTCCGACTCGGCATCAGACGCCGTGAGCTTCCAGAGCGTAGGCTCTGGAAGCACGACAAAGAGGGACGAAGGGAGCGCCGACAACAGGAGGAAGGAGTTCCTCAAGCGCTCCCGGGACAACGTCTCATCATCCGAGGAGGAGGCCGCCTCAAGCCGTAAAATCCCCACCAGTGTGCGGGGTAACGGCCGAGGCGGGACGTGCGGTAGAGGGCGGGAAGCTGAGCCCTCCCTAGAAAAATTGGTGGAGAACGCCATCCGCACCATTAAGGCCAAGCCTGGCAGGCCCGGTAAGAAGGCCACAAAGGACTTGGCCATAAGTAAGGCCACGGCCACTATAATGGCGGCGGTGTCGGGCGGCATCGGACGGCCTCCGCCCGCATCAAGCCCATCGGACGAAGTGTCCCAAATGCGGGAGGAGCTCGCCAAGCTCTCGGCGGCAATGGAGGCTCTCCGTAAGGAGAACCTCCAGCTGAAAGCGGAGCTGGCCGGACTGAGGAGAGGGCGAAGCCGAGAGGAGGTCCCGCAGGCGCGGACACCGGCGCAGGCGCAAACGCGGCAGAAAGAGCCGCCGGCGAAGCCCGCACCGATAGACGACAGCAGTAACGCTGTCCTAAATCTGGTGCGGCAGGAGCTAGCGGCCTTCAACCAGCGCTTTACAGCGCTGGAGAACCGCGTCTTGCGCCCCCCGCTCGCTTCCTCCTACGCGGCCGTAGCGGCTTCCGCGCCGCCCAGGCCAGCCCCGGAGAGGCGGGCCACGGCGAATGCGGCGAATGCGAAGCCGACACCGCCCAAACAGGCCACGGCGAGAGCGGCTCCGGCGGCGGCGGCACCGGCTGGAGCGAAGGCGGCCCCGCAGAAGTCGGGGAAGAAAAAGGGTGTTCCGGCGGCGGCGGCGAGTCAGCCGTCCCAACATGTCCCGCCTACGCAGCCCTCGCGTCCTCCCCCAACCGATGCCGAATGGCAGGTGGCGGGAGAGAGCAGGGCCGCGAAAAAACAAAGGCGGCGACAGCGAAGACGGCAGCGCAAGCGAACCGTCGCGGCGAAACTCCGCGCCCCCAAGACCGCGGCTGTAGTAATAACTCTGCAGCCGGACGCGGTGAAAAGGGGCGTGACGTACCGCGATGTGTTCGCGAAGGCGAAGGAGGCGGTGAACCTCCGGGAGTTGGGAATCGACGGGGGCCTCCGGGTGCAAGTCACCGCGACGGGGGCCAGGCTGCTGTCGATTCCCGGCGCCTCCAGTGGTCCGACCGCTGACGCTCTGGCCGAACGGCTAAGAGCGTCCTTAGATGCGGAGGAGGCTCGGGTGTCCAGGCCCGTAAAGCGCGCAGATCTGCGCATAATGGGCCTGGACGACTCGATCACGGAGGGGGACGTGGTGGCCGCCGTCGCCAGGGTTGGGGAATGCCCTGGCGACCAGATCAAGGCTGGCACCCTTCGCCCGGACTTCGCGGGGCTGCTGTCGGTGACGGTGAGCTGCCCCGTGTCCGCGGCGAAAAAGATTGGGGAGGGCCGAAGGCTCTTGGTCGGCTGGGTGTCCGCGCAGGTGAAACTGCTGGAACCCAGGCCTCTGAGGTGCTTCCGCTGCCAAGTGGGTAACCACACGGCATGCAAGTGCACCTCGGAGGTGGACCGCAGCGGCGATTGCTTCCGCTGCGGTCGGCCCGGTCATAAGGCCGGCTCGTGCAACGCCCCGCCGCACTGCTTCCTATGTGCGGCGGCTGGCAAGCCGGCCGATCACCGGGCAGGGGGCAAGTCCTGCGCCCCGCCCGCCAAGACCAAGAGCAGAGGTAGGCCCTCTGCCGCCGCGGTCCCCGCTACTGCCGCCGCCGCCGCAGCTCCTGCTGCCGCTGCCGCCGCCGCCACCGCCGCCGCCGCCGCCGTCGCCGCCGCCGCCGCCGTGGCCACGCCCTCGAGGAGGGCCCTGGAGGAGGCCTCAATGGATTCAGATTAATGTCTCCATTGCGCTTCCTCCAGGCGAACATCAACCACTGCGCCGCTGCTCAGGATCTCTTGCTCCAGAGCATGGCGCAGTGGTTGATCAACGTCGCCGTGGTCGCCGAGCCGTATTTTGTCCTGCCCAGGAATGACTGGGTAGCGGACCTGGACGGCTCGGTGACCCTAATTTCGTCGGCCGCCGCTGGTACCCCGCCCCTCGATCGTGTCGAGAGAGGGCACGGGATTGTCGCAGCCCGGTTCGGAGAGATCGCCGTGGTAGGCGTTTACTTCTCCCCGAACCGATCTATCGCCGAGTTCCACGACTCCCTAGAGGAGCTGGGAGACATCGTCGTCGCCCTCGGTTCCCTCCCCGCGCTTGTCCTGGGGGACTTCAATGCCAAAAGTCCGGCTTGGGGTTCCCGGAACACGGACTACTCGCGGGGCAGGAAGCTCGAGCGCTGGGCCCGTGCGCATGGCCTGGTGATCGAGAACCGGGGTTCCGTTCGACGTCTCTACCCAGACCTCAGACGCGCCGGTTTCAAGTGGGCGGAACCTAAGTGGTCCGCGATGGGCGCTGAAGCAGCTGGACCGGGAGCTATTCCTGGAAGCCTCGATCGTGCAGGCCTGGGTGTCACCACCGGACAGGCCTGCCGACATTGACGACGAGGCTCAGTGGTTCCGGGAGGCCATGTCGGAGATCTGCGACGTGGCCATGCCCCGGGTCCGGCAAGGACGCGCCCGGCGTCAGCTGTACTGGTGGTCAAGCGAGTTAGCAGCGCTGCGCGAAGCGTGCGTTGCTGCGCGCCGCCGGTACACCAGATTCCGCAGGCGCCGCACCCGACCTCCGGATGCGGCGACTGTAGAGGCAGAGCTACATGAGGGCTACAGGGCAGCGAAGACCGCCCTCCGCGACGCGATCTGGCGGGCCAAGGAATTGGCCCGCGAGGAGATGCTGGGGACTCTGGACGGGGACCCATGGGGCCGCCCCTACAAGTGGGTGAGAGAAAAGCTCCGCCCCTGGGCTCCCCCGTTGACGCAGAGTCTCCGGCCTCAGTTCGTGGAGGACGTGGTGAGCGCCCTGTTCCCTTCGCGAGGGGACCATGCTCCCCCGCCCATGGCTCCGTCTCCGACGGAATCTGAGGAGGAAGCTGACGCAAACGCGGACCACAGCGACGACGATGTCTACGACGCTCCAGAGGTGACCGAGGTAGACCTGAGAGTGGCGGTACAACGGCTCAAAGCCAAAAATACTGCCCCAGGACCCGACGGCCTGCCAGGAAAAGCCTGGGTCCTGGCCTTCGGGACTCTCGGGCCTCGACTAGGGGGGCTCTTAAGCGCGTGCCTGGAGAGGGGCCGGTTCCCGCTTCCTTGGAAGACGGGGAAACTGGTCCTGATCCAGAAGTCCGGGCGCCCTGCGGACTCTCCGTCCGCATTCCGGCCCATTGTGCTGCTCGACGAGGTGGGCAAGCTCTTTGAGAGAGTAATTGCAGACCGCCTCGCCGGGCACCTGAATCGAGTGGGCCCGAACCTGTCGGAGAGCCAGTTTGGCTTCCGCAGGGGGCGCTCGACGGTGGACGCAATCATGCGCGTGAGAGCCCTCACGACGGGGGATGCAGTGGCCCGGGGCAGGGTCGTCTTGGCGGTGTCTCTGGACATCACCAATGCCTTCAACACCCTGCCCTGGAGTTGCATCAGGGAGGCACTCCGGTATCACCGGGTGCCGACCTACCTCCGCCGAATAGTCGAGGACTACCTGACGGACAGAGCCGTCATCTACCCCGGTCACCGGGGAGAGTGGAACCGGCGAGAAATGTCGTGCGGTGTTCCACAGGGTTCGGTCCTGGGACCGCCCTTGTGGAACATCGGATACGACTGGGTGCTGCGCAGCGACCTCCCTGACGGCGTCAGCGTAATTTGTTACGCTGACGACACGCTCGTCCTTGCACAGGGAGAGTCGCACCAGGCGGCGGCCGACGTGGCGACGGAAGCGGTCGCGACAGTCGTCCATAGGATCCGGCGGTTGGGACTCGACGTGGCGCTGCACAAGACGGAGGCCATGTGTTTTCATGGCAGCCGTAACGCGCCACAGTCGAGTTACAGCATTACGGTGGAAGGAGTTCCAATCGGCGTCAAGGGGACGATGAAGTACCTGGGACTCGTCCTCGACAGCCGGTGGAACTTCAGGGAGCATTTCCTGAGTTTGGCCCCAAAGCTGAACAGTACAGCGGCCGCCCTCAGGCGACTGCTGCCCAATCTCAGCGGGCCAAACGCTTCCTGCCGTAGGCTGTACGCTGGCGTCGTGCGGTCCATGGCCCTCTACGGGGCCCCTGTGTGGGCCCTGAGCATCCGGACGCGACCACAGAAGCTGGTCGCATGCCAGAGGGTCATGGCTATCCGAATGATCCGGGGATACCGCACGATTGCCGGCGAGTCGGCCAACCTCCTTGCCGGACTACTGCCTTGGGATCTGGAGGCGACTGCCCTCCAGCGCGTCTATGAGTGGCGCGTGGAGGCGCAGCGCCGGGGCGTGACCCCGCTGCCTCGCGAAGTCGAGGCGCGGCGCGAAGACCTCCGGCGCGATCTCAGGGCAGTATGGAAGGAACGACTGTCGCGACCGAAGGCCGGGCACGCCGCAATTGCGGCGGTAAGACCCCTCTTTGAGGAGTGGCTGGAGAGAAGTCATGGCGTCCTGACCTACCGCTTGACGCAGGTCCTCACCGGACACGGAAGTTTCGGGAGGTACCTGTGTCTGATGCGAAAGGAGGAGACGCCTGGGTGTCACCACTGCGAAGATCGCCCGGAGGACACGGTGGAGCATACGGTGCAAGACTGCCCAGCTTGGGCGGAGCACCGACGTGTCCTCACGGCTGCGATAGGCGGAGACCTCTCGCGCCCGGCATTGGTTGCGGCCATGCTGCGGGGCGAGACGGAGTGGGAAGCGGTCAGCTCCTTCTGCGAGGCAGTAATGCTCGTAAAGGAGGAGGCAGGCCGCGAGCGAGAGAGGACAGCGTCCTCCCTCCGCCCCAGCCGCAGTGGTAGGCGCCCACGGCGACGGACGTCGCTAGATGATCTCCGGCCACCGTAGGCGCGGGCATGCGGGCGGCGAGTAAAGGGCAACTCGCTGCCCGACCAAGGACCATGCCCGGGTCGACGGCGCGTTGTGTCCCACGCGCGCCTCAAAGAGCGTCAGCATAATGACGGGGCCCCCCTCTCAGAGGGCCAAAGCCTGCCGGGGTCGCGGGATTATTCCCTTACCGTAACCCCGGAACCTAACAGGCTATGAAGGACACCGTGGATTTTAGTCAGTAGAAGTCTGACAGTCCCTCCCGCCCTGCCCGGGGTTGGAGGACTCATTTGATGATTTTACCACGCTAAAAAAAAAAAAAAAAAGGCCGCTATTATACAAGTTACAAATCGTGTGCAACTTGAAAAAACCTGTATACAAGTTGCAAGTGGCAAGTAGGTAGTTTGAGTTTTTAGATTTTGTTTTCTTTTTCCAATTGTATTTAAAATAAGTATTTTTTTTTTCAAACTTGTATACTAATGTGACATCGTACTTGTATGCAAGACTTGCCTAATGGAAACGCGCCTTATAAGCGAGAATGTTATGCGAGTTTATAAGCATCGGGAGTCCGAATCTACAGGTAATGAACAGCATTTCACGTAAGGCCGACTTACACATCAATAGTTAAGTAAGTAAAAACCACGTGTGAACACCGTCCGGCAAATAAATAAGTTGCTAGTTAACTAAGTACGCAAGTTGCTTGCTTGCTTATTAACTTAGTTATGGATGTGTATCGGCCTTTAAACGCAAACAAAAACTCCCCCGCGATTGCGTCATTTATGAGTCTTGTTAGGTTAGCTGGTGTCTTTTCAAAAACTTTAATTAATACTACGTACATTTATTCGAGACAAAATAAATTATAACGCAATATATTCTCCTTTATGTATATCTTTTATGTTTATTTATATTCGTTGCTAGATTTGGTACACTGATATTTGGGTAACATTCTGAGTAATATTGGAGGGTATTTGTAAATTATTGCTGGCATTAAATAGGTCACGTCAGTAATACTCCTAAGGGTCATAGCGTGATGCTGAATCTTCGGGAATAAGGCTATCAAATACAATACAACACAAAAAAAGTTTAAAAAAACCTAGACAATATCTTTTCTTTCGAAAGTCGGTGGCTTTGTTTGTTTATTTCGTTGACTATTTCAATAGTTCTTTTTTTTATTTTTTATTTTATCCTTTTATTTTAAATTTTCAACCAACAACAATATTTTTGACAGGCCTGTTGGTCTAGTGGATAGTGACCCTGACTGCTATGCCGGAGATTGTGGGTTCGATTCCCACCCAGGACAAATGTTAATGTGATGAGCACGATCATGTTCTGTGTCTGGGTGTAATTTATCTGTAATATTTATGTATTTAGAAATACATAATTATGTTTATCAGTTGTCTAGAACCCATAACACAAGCTCTGCTTAGCTTGGGACTAGATGGCATTGTGTGATAGTTGTGGAATATTATTATTATTATTATACGGACAAATACATAATTTTCTTACTAGAATGTTGAAATCCGTAGCACCGGTAATAACATTGCCAGATGTACATACAATAAGCTACAAATGCACATAAAATAAAAACTACGGAACCAAAATTAAAGATAATTTTATGGGATCAAATGGTAGGTACCTATACTGCATTGAACAAAAAATCTCAAAAAACCTCGGAGTAATCGGTGTATACAATGTTAATAAAATATTTTAGTTGATTTTTCAAAAACCACTTTTCCAATTTCGATAAGAATTTCATGGGACCATTTAGGAAGTATACCCTTTCCAATAAAAGAAGAATTTTTCAAATCAGGTGGTAAGCGCCGTAGTTAAACGCGAAAAACATTAAAAAAAAAACACCTGAACTGAGAACCTCCTCCTTTTTGAAGTCAGTCAAAAAGAATTTCACTGCCGTTCAAACAAATATACCAACTCTTCGCTTTATTATTATATATATCAGTACCTACATAGATTAAAGATGAATGAATTTTCCTTATTCGCTTTTTTCAATAAGAAAGACCTTTGCTCTTCTGTGGTACGAAGGATTGTGTAGTTATTGAAAGGTCAGAAACTAATCTGGATTCGAACAAAGATTGCTTGTTCTATACGTATATTGTGAAAGTAGTCCAGCGCTTTCGTAGATTGCCAATTATAGTATTAAATCCCCTAGGCCTCGACTCGTAGCGAAACCTCCTTGTATATAATTGAGGTATATGGTAGCAACAGGCACTACTTACTACGGCAGAGTGTACGTTAGTAATCTCTATGGTAAAGTACACTTTGTCTAATCCTACTTCTGTTCAAAGCGAGTACACATACCTTTATACTATACTATGTTGTAATGGAGATTCCTAATTTTTTTAATACTATTATTACGTATGGGTATGGGATAAACTAATTAAGACTAATAATCAACTAAAGTGCTGACAAACGTGAGCATTTATAACAAGCCTAAGCGTCCCGCCGCAAGATATAAGAAGGGGTAACTGACGGAAAACAAAGTGATCCTATAAGGGTGCCGTTTTATCTTTTGAAATACGGAACCATATAAAAAAACTGATGTTCGAGAAATTAAAAAAACCTTGTGGGTAAATAATCTTAATTCTTAAAATCTGAAAAAACGTTTTTTAGTTCTTGTTACAGAAACCCCATATCGTCCGTATTTTTAGAGCCGTAAAAAAAATTACGGTGAAAATGACAAAAGGAATGCAAGCACCAACCAAAATCATACTCAATTAGTTGGCATATAAATGTTACGTTACGTAGCCGAGCTTGTTACACATGAGGCGTTTAGTGAATTCATATGACTCAGTATGTTCTTGTGGGGCAAAAAACCAGCGTAATTCACTTTAATAATGGCACTATAATTTCGTAGCTCAAGTGTTAAATAGTTTCATGTACAGAAAGGACCTTTAGGAGCATGGACAAAGATAGAACCAATACTGTCATATTTTTTAAATAAAATCACAAATGTTATTAACATGTTTGTTTAGTAGAAAAAAACGTAGTTACCTAAGTAATGTGCATTTTTTGAAGCACGTTACTATTCTTTTACGAAACACCAAGCCACTCGCGTGTCAAACTTCATCATGTAAAATTACTAAACAACTCACTCCATCACAAGAAGTTCCAAGTAAACGTAAACAACAAGAACATTTCCATTTAAACAACGATTCTAACATCACAGAAAACAATTGAAGCACGAGCTCTTAACAAATAAAACACCAATAAAACAAAGGACAACACTTAAATGAATAATAAAATGAATGGCGACCTCAATTCCTGAAGACGTTACAATAGTTAAACAGTATGGCATTAAAGAGATTCGATTCAAGACAATTAAGTTCATTGTAATAGAGAGAAAAGGGTAATTAATACAACGCAAATCTAACAATTCAATTAACAATTGCTAGGCAAATAGAGGCCGGTGAGCACCCAGATTGGTTTGATCGTTTTCGAAATTCAATGAGCGGAATGATTGGCTTGTTTCGTGGCCCCAAATGAAGGCACTTGTCAAGCTTTAAGTTAACAACGTTTAGTATGAGGAAAAATAGAAAAATGGCGGCGTAGAACATTCTTCTTCATAAGGGATAATGCAAAGCTATATGTTGGAGAATATTTGTTCAGTTTAGCTCGTTAAATGGCTTCTGGTGTTCGTTGTTTTTAGTGATGTAATGAAGGCACTTTGTTCTTTTCTTTTGTAAAGCGGGTGTTGTGGATAACTGATGATGCGTCGAGTCGTTAACTTAATTTTCATTCTAAAAGTGTTCACGGAGTCAAAAAAAAAAAAAACAATAAAAATGCTTGGAGTTTAGGTTTGAAAATAATATGATAGATTCAGGCGTTATTTTGAGAAAATCTTGTTTTAATATCCACGACAGTGCATGAGGGCTTTCCTGCATGTGCATATGCATAAGGGCGGGAGGGTGTTACTGCATCCTGCATCCAAGCCTGGATTTTTGTCGCGGAATTAAAACTAGCAATTTTTCACAACATTTCATTAAAAAAAGTAAGTGCAGTATTTATTAATGCCAAATGAATATACAAAGAAATTATACACAACAACGCAAAAATCAAACAAACTTGGGGAGAATACGCGTCATATCTACGTAACAGCATAACACAGTGGGAGACTGCGAGGCGCACTACGCTGATTTTCAGCTCGTTGCAACTGACGTGACGGGTGATATTATTAACGTGACAACGTCAACTAGGGTTAAACATATTGTAGTTAAAATATATTTTCTACATGAACTTTACTCAAAATGATTATTTTAACTCATTCTACTTAATTTTGAAATAATACCAAAAACGCCAGAAAGATTAATAAAGACAACTTTCCTGTAGGCGCTTTCCAATATCATTATTAAAATTTTAATTGTTAACAGTTGTAATGAATAAATTATAAAGTTGATTCTGAAACGCCTATCACTGTTTATTTTTGTGGCATCATGAATAACAATATAATTAATGTCCAATTTTATAGCACCAATTTTCTGATTATTATAATATTTCGGCGCTACCGATATTTTAATTTAAATCCCTCGCAATGCCGGTAATTGTGGGTTTAGCAATTATCGAAAATTTATCGTAACGATTTCGCGAAATATTTTACGTTAAAATTGACAAATTCCTGTGATTATTCTAAAATACTTGGCAATGAACGGAATTGCAGAAATGGTCCGGAATTTATCTCTCATGATAAAATCGACCAATCAGTATCCAGTAACCTTAATTCTTTGAAGTCGAATCACAAAATATTTGGTTTAATAGGCCTGCTATTTCGATAGTCATAGGGAATTGTCTCTTAGTATCATTCATTGCTTCAAATAATCAAAGGGTTTAGACCTAAAGAGGATTATCAATTCAGTTAATTAACTTTATCTGAATTCCGGATTCATTTCAATCATTTCCATATCCGAAAACGGATTTCGGATTATACCTACAGTAAAAAATAAACCGATTATTTTTTAACAAAAAGCTGTTGATAAATTATTTTTTTATTGAATCCTACTAATATTATAAATGCGAAAGTTTGTGAGGATGTATGTGTGTATGTAGGTATGTTTGTTACTCTTTCACGCAAAAACCACTGAGTGGATTTGGCTAAAATTTGGTACACAGTTTAGTTTATAACCTGGATTAACACATAAGATAGTTTTTATCCCGATTTTATGTTCCCGTGGGATCATTTTCGAGTTGTAGCGGGTGAAGTCGCTGGCAACAGCTAGTTTATTACATTATGAAAATATTCTTCGGAAAAAATTCAATCTTCAAGTAAATATAGCAGCACTTTACAGAATAAATAAAGGATTTGATAAAAGCTGGCAACACTCGCGGAAGTAATACGGCGTGATAATGATGTTTGCTTTTAAAGGAAACTCGATAATCGAGGAAAAAAACTCATAACGTGACCTCGAGAAGATGCAAAAGGTCACGCAGTGCCGCTCAAGTGGAATTAAGTTGAATGAAAAGGTGCCGAGAGAGAAATCCGCAAATGAATTTAAATTCTTTTACATCCTTTTGATGGTAAGTACCGATTATTTTTGGATTTTCCGTTACAGGACTGTAAAACGGTGTGCTCCAGAAAGGTCACGCGTGTAGTACTCGCAACTGGGGTGCCTATTATGACTGAATGTATGAATATTGATGGTATTGAGTTATTCCCTTTTTTTTAGCGTGCTAAAATCATTAAATGAATCCTCTCACGCAGTGCAGAACAGCAGGGACTGTCAGACTCGTACTGACTAAAATCCACGGTGTCCTTCAATAGCCCTTTACGTTCCGGGGTCACGGTAATTCGTGAGTCCCGCGATCCCGGCAGGCTTTAATGGGGGGGGTGTCATAATGCTGACACTCCTTGAGGCGCGGGAGGAACACAACGTGCCGACGACCCGGGCATGGTCCATGGTCGGACAGCGAGTCGCCCATTACTTACCGCCCGCATGGGCCTCGCATTGCGTTATCCAATGGGAAAAAAAGTAAGTTCATATATGGTATTTCTTAAGGCGCGTGATACCTACGGCCGTGAGAGTCGAGAATAAAAGGGTAACGTATTCATTTACAAATGTTTTTGTTGATAGCATTTTTCTGTTTTGTTTCAAGCGAACAATATCACTACGAGTATGTCAGCTCGAATTATTATGATGCATTTCAATAGGTAATGGGTATTATCTTAAGATCAAATTACCTATCTGATAGGAAGTATTCTCCTAGTAGTCTTTTCTCTGCCTATAGATTTCTTCAATGGAGGAATTGCAAGTGAGTTGTGATGGTTTCAAAAGAGGCTGATTCATATCAGCCTACTTTAAATAAATTACGTTTCATTTTGGTTGTTCTAGTGCCAGAATTAAAATATCTCCAGGAATATTACACCAGCAGTAGTCCATCCAAATCCGTATAAACCAGAACACTCAAATATAAGGTGGTCATATTTTAATCTGGTGGCCTACCATGAACTCTTAAAGAGTGAGTCTTTAGGCTGTGGGAAAGAGATGGCGCTAGACGAGTTGTATACTCGTAGCTCTGTCTCTTTCTCAAAGCCTAAACTGGATCGCGTTATGAGCTCGTGGTGAGGCCTCTGTTCATCTCACTGAGAGCTGTACCATTTCTCTCTACTGTCGATTTCTCAATCATAAGGGAGGCGTTGTTTGCATTTGAGACTAATGACATTTATCAATCCATCTTCCGTTTCCAATTCCCAAAATAACTAAGTAGCTGTTAGTCGAACATCCATTTATCGGCAAACCCACATCACACATTGACAATCCGTTACTTCCCGGCCTTAAGTCAGTACATCCTCAATCCATCTTAATTTACGTTGACATCATCTGAATATACATGAAGCCTCTTTGTTTCACGCTTAAGTATATTAAGGGTTTAAACAGTCAGCAAATTAGGTATGCAGACAGCAAGTTTTGAATCGGTTTTTCAATATTGTGTTCTAAGTTTCAAAGAAAATAAATTTAAAACGACAAATACAGGAAATAATTATGTCCATACCATTTTCTTATTTTTGTTCATTCACTTGGAATTTTTAAAACTGTAAAGCCATTAAAGAAGAATTAAAATCCGGTCATGGTCAGTTTTGTCCCAACTCCACGTGATAGCACTTGGTGTAGAACCGATCGAGCCAATGACAGATTTACCTGACCAATTTCCTCTGAAGCGATAATTAGTAGACTAAATCAGAAAGTTGTATCATAAAGATTCGTAGAAATCTGCAGCGGTGTTCTGCCACTAAAAGACGTGACCCCCGTACTAGTAGAATAGGTAAACAAACTAGTATCACATATTCAACACACAGAATACAAGTCATATTTCATTACACAAAAGGAAAAGGAAGATATCTCTTTTCTTTGAAAACACTATATCATCATGTGAAATGTTAGCAAGAATTACGGGTGCAAGCGTCATACATTTACTAGGAAAGACACGCAATTAGATATACCTATTTTCTTACTCTCTTGCTGTGAAACGTGTGTAGTGCACTTTAATAATTTTTCATGTCACATGCGAGCTGAGAAAAATACTTACCTGTCATCTCTCACAAGTTGTTACAGGTACAGTTCCTGAGTTGCACTTACCGGTAAAAATGTTTCGTGTTTGATTTACTTTTCCTGTTTGCTGAGCAAATGTACTGCATATTGCATGTTGTCACCTTTTATTTCTGCTGAGAAAACTTACTGTTTACAGTTGTGTATAAAATAAATAAGTTAGGTTGAATCGTGGACGTTCCTGGTTTGTTGTTTATGGTCCAGTATGTCAACCCAAAGTTCGCGCCACCACTGACCTACGGAAAATTCGAGGTACCTACTACATTTTTTTAATGCAATTTGAACACTAGCACCGCGTAAAAAGGTCATGTACAATTGTACATTGGCGCAGATTCTAGTATTTGAATAAGTGATTCTCAGCTACTTGCTCAAACACTAGAATCTGCGCACTGAAATTAGCCCTGAGTGTAATTTTAAATGTAGACTTGATGACGTATTTGGAAAGTGTCTTCTCTCAACCTAAACAAAGCATTACTGAATTCAAATAAAGTGCACTTTCCACTGTTTACACAACGCCATTTTTGAAAACTCTTACGTCAACTTTTATCATTTCTCGCTCACTGAAATCTATCTCATTACTTGCTCAGCTTTTAGCACCGGTCTCGGTAGAGTGCACGTCGAACTGAATCAATATCTATGTTTGCCAACAAGAGTTGGAAGTGCTAACAATTTGTAGCTTGCTGCACTGGTCTGATGCACCAGTGGGTAGAAATAACCGTTTGTACAACATAGATTACCTAGGATTACAGGATTGGGTAGCAACTAGTTGGAAATTGTTGTTTGCAAAACGATTATACGTGTATTGTTGCTGATATTATGTCTCAGAGGCTAAACTGTAAATGTTGGCTTTCATAGAAACAGGGAATTTTATTGTCAAAATATTTGTCGTTTACCTAATTATGGAAGTTATTCTCAACTTTTATTTCAGAACATAGGGGAGGTAAGCCTAAGATAGGTAGCCCGCCTAAAACGGGTATGCACTTCAAATTACGCGTCGTTCTTGCTAATGAGAATGTGTGCGTGCAGGACGCGACGCCTCGTAGAGAGAGGCGACGAATACCCGTTT
This sequence comes from Agrotis clavis, assembly GCA_954870645.1. Taxonomy (NCBI): domain Eukaryota; kingdom Metazoa; phylum Arthropoda; class Insecta; order Lepidoptera; family Noctuidae; genus Agrotis; species Agrotis clavis. Next base: position 11,137,476 of record OX940925.1, read on the forward strand.
TAGGCGCGCTACCCGTCGGCTTACCTCCTCTATTTTACTAAGTTTTAAGGGCAATTAAAAGATTGCAATGCACGGTTTCTTTCACCATTTTCTGTCACCATTCCCAAGCATACCATCATATTGAAAAATTTACTAGCATTAAAAAAAACATCGTTGTCCCCACACTAGGATTTTCTCTTGTATTGTGGGTGCGTTTACAAGCATCTAAACTCACATACAGATTAGAATATAAAGGTATGTAAAGGGGCTACACCTTTAATGAGGAAAATGTCTTTTTTTATCGTGGTAAAATCATCAAATGAGTCCTCCCACCCAGGGCAGGGCGGGAGGGACTGTCAGACTTGTACTGACTAAAATCCACGGTGTCCTTCAGTAGCCCTTTATGTCCCGGGGTCACGGTAATGAGATAAGTCTCGCGACCCCGGCAGGCTTCGGCCCTCAAGAGGGGGGCCCCGTCATCATCCTGACATTCTTTGAGGGGCGCGTGGGACACAACGCGCCGTCGACCCGGGCATGCCCAAGTAACACAAACGTGTCTAGAAACGTACTACTAGATAGCTTATAGAATTAAATTGAATTGTCTACCATTAGAATAAAATATCTATAAGCAATCTTCTAGAACGCTTATAGACAGAGTTTAGTAAAAGTGGGCACATTCTTGTACCCTCTCTTAAGAATGAGTTAAGAAAACATGACTAGATAGAGTTCAGATCAAATTGACTTAAGAGATGTTTCTAGTGTCTCTCTAAACCGTTTATAGACCGCACGTTTATCTAGAAGCGTACTAGTAGATAGTTTATAGATAGAGTTAAAACCTTTAAAGGAATCATTGCTGTCAAGTTTTAAAACCAAATGATCTTAAGACTAACAACTTTAAGTAACATTTTACTAGTGACGCATAATGGCGTGGAACTTACAAGAGTTATTTTACTTAATAATATTTGCATCATGGCGTAACAAATTTATTACTTTTTATTAATTTGTGTTTTAATAATGGGTAAATAAGCAAATCAATATGCGATTGAAATTCTATCGTTGAATATTATGTAAAACTCTTGTAAAATAAGAGCGCCCGCTGTAAATGTTAGATTTAACACTTTTTTTTCAAAATATGAATATTATTTGGTATAAGCAAATTTTCGAATTTACATTTTAATGCTTAAAATACTCATTTTATTTAAAATATAGTAATTTAAAACATATCAAATGTCTAATTAGACATGAATTAATGATAAAAACATTAAAATACGTAACAAAAATTATTTGAAGCAAAAAATAGGCAATAAAAATGGCGTCCAGATAAAATTTACTAGAAAACCGATTTCTATAGAACAAACAGTCTAGAGATTTTTTTGTAGTATGGCTCTAGAATAATTTTACTTACTACATACTAAACTATCTAGTGAGAGAATAAACAGATTTAAGAGTGGTTTAAAATTATCTAGTAACTGTCACTCTGTATTCCTTTTTAACTTGTCACAGTATTTCTAGACGTTCTTCAGTGAATAGGTAATTTCATGTGTTGTGAACGTAAGACCATTTTATGCAGTAACAAACCAATATAATTATTAATCAATACAAGAGGGTACCCGAGTAAAAAGTATTTCTGATTTAATTAAGTATAAACAATGTGAGAAATAATAATTATAATTGTAATTACATTAATACCCTTTCATTTGATACCCACATCATTGGGGTGGATTTCAAACAGCCAGTCCGCCATCTTGAATTTAAGTCACCTGACTATTTTTTTCGTATTCCTGACAGCAAACCTTTTCATTTGATACGCATATCATGGGGGTGGATTTTAAATAGCCTGTCCGCCATATTGGATTTAAGTCACGTGACAATTTTTTTTCGTATTCTTGACAGCAAACCCTTTCATTTGATACCCACATCATTGGGGTGGATTTCAAACAGCCAGTCCGCCATCTTGAATTTAAGTCACGTGACTATTTTTTCGTATTCCTGACAGCAAACCTTTTTATTTGATACCCATACCCATATCATAGGGGTGAATTTCAAACAGCCAGTCCACCATCTTGAATTTAAGTCACGTGACCATTTTTTTTGTATCCCTGACAGCAAACCCTTTCATTTGATACCCATATTATGAGGGTGTATTTTAAATAGCCTGTCCGCCATATTGGATTTAAGTCATGTGATTTTTTTTCGTACTCTTGACAGCAAACCTTTTCATTTTTGATACCAATATATCATCAACAATTTTCTACGTTTTGGAGGAAGTTACTAGGAAGTTTCGATTCTTCTTCGGTCGACTCTTCTTCATTTTTCTTTTTTTTTAAATACTTGCGGATTTTTCGACGAAAACCACCAGATCTTTTAATTGGTTTCATCTTCTCCATTGCATAAACTCATCCAATTTAAATTTCTAGTGCAAATGCACTTAACTAAGCCACTTTTAAGGATAAAAACTCTAAAAACACGACTTCTCTATCAGTTTTCTAGACAAACTTAAAAATATCTAGTAAAGTATTTTATCTAGACTGAAGTATCTATAGAAAAAAAAGATAAGAGTACCATTAGCTAAAATAGAATATCTGTAGAAAGTTTTGTCTTTAAATATATCGTTTTATCTATAAAACCACTTCAAAATAGGTACCTTTAGGCTTTTTTAACTATTTGTAGAGCATTTTATCTAGAAACATTCGTTATAACTATAAACGTACTTAAAATAAGTGTTCTATAGAACAAATGCTCTTAAAATAATAAAGCTTTAGATAAAAAACTCTATAAGATTAAATGTTCTTTATCAAACCCATCTTTAGAAAGCCCGTATCTAAAGATTAACCCCGAATAGACAGTCTATAGACAGATTGGTTTTAAAACTTCCAGACTGTGTTACTTGGGTGGTCCATGGTCAGACAGCGAGTCACCCATTACTCGCCGCCCGCATGCCCGCGCCTACGGTGGCCGGAGATCGTCTTGCGACGTCTGTCGCCGCGGGCGTCTACCACGGCGGCTGGGGTGGAGGGAGGACGCTGTCCTCTCCCTCACGCGGCGCGCCTCCTCCTTCGTGAGCATTACTGCTTCGCAGAAGGAGGCGACCGCTTCCCACTCCGTCTCGCCCCGCAGCATGGCCTCGACCAATGCCGGCCGCGAGAGGTGTCCACCTATCGCCGTCGTGGGGACACGGCGGTGCTCTGCCCAAGCGGGGCAGTCCTGCACCGTATGCTCCACCGTGTCCTCCGGGCGATTCTCGCAGTGGTGACACCCAGACGTTTCCTCCTTCCTCATCAGACACAGGTACCTCCCCAAACATCCGTGTCCGATGAGGGAGGAAAATGAAATAGCATTGTGTATTGCTTTTTAAATCATCTCGAGCAATTTGTAATTCTTTGTGCAAACGAAACGTTTGTTAAAATTTATTCCGAACGTAAATGTTGGTATCTCCTGGGGCAGGCATGCAGTGCGATTTTTGCAGACGAACTCTAAAATGGAGCAAACGAGGCGTATATATGTTACTTTTACTCTACTCGTAAGAGATATTTTGGAACAAAGATGGTGAATTCTAAATTACCTTTTATTTCTATCTAAATTACCTTTAATAAATGAGTATCAAATATTTTGATAGGATCGAACCTTTACATTGTAAAACAGTTGATAATTGTTCAGTAATATACCTAACATTTGTACAAACAGCATCTATCTATCTGACCCCCATAAACCAGCATATACATCGTAATACTGCCCATGGCAAGACATGGTGACGACTTTCAGTTTTCACGGGCCTTCACATTTTTGTGAAGTAAACTTTGCTTTTAATTTGATAGAAAAAAAAAAGTTCCTCATTCGTACTAGAGGCGCTTTTACATTTGTAATACAGTCAAAGGTAAGTATGTAATTACCTAATATTTCAAGTACGATAGAAAAAGGAAAACTTGAGCTGTAGCCGAACGGAAGAACGCCGGGACTGGCAAGCTACGAGGTTCGGGTTCGATCCTTACTTGATATGATGGCCCTCTGATTGATTGTAATTATCAATCAAGAATACGATTGATACCTGTGCCGAGTAAAATCATACAACCATTTAAAAAGCTAGTAAAGTAAAATAATAAAGTATCAAAACGATAAATAATACATTTACTAAATAAATAAGCCTTAACCTTTCAGTTTGTGAAAGCAAAATAAACATCATTGGCGTCCGGTAAACGTTATTTATTTTGAGAAAACGTGTTCATGTTTTCCTTTGCTACTTTTGATTACATAGCAAGGATATGTAAAGTAAATATTTTATCCATAATGATTATTTTTTATGTTTTTTTTTTATGTTTATAGGAAATTCAATGCTAAACAAAAACAGCCAAACAGGCTGATCTTCAAGGATAAGCTGCACTTGCCGAGGTTGATTTGGGGATGGGTGATCATCAATCATGGCTAGTTACGGAGGTAACTCGCCTCGGAAACCACTGAAATGGCTTATCTGCATTCGTGAACGGAAACAAACTTGAGCTATTCCCATTAGAGCAACGATTTTTAGGCACCTTAGTTTAGAGCAACGATTGTATTCCTTTTTGAGTTCTTATGGGAATTTTAAAATTTATTTACGGTCTCGTTTGAGTAACACGTCAAAATTTTGAAAGGTGCTCAATTGGGAATACAATCTTTGCTCTAAACATAGGTGCCCTGAAAATTAATAATATTCCACAATAATATTCCTTAATAATATTCCACAACTATCACACAACGCCATCTAGTCCCAAGCTAAGCAGAGCTTGTGTTATGGGTACTAGACAACTGATAAACATACTTATATAATTTCTAAATACATACATATTATAGATAAATTACACCCAGGCACAGAACAAATGATCGTGCTCATCACACAAACATTTGTCCTGGGTGGGAATCGAACCCACGACCTCCGGCATAGCAGTCAGGGTCACTAACCACTAGACCAACAGGCGTGTCAATTGTTGCTACTTGACTCTGGACTTGTTGAAATTAATGACGTTTTGGCTGTATTTCCACTACAGCCGCCCGTTGGAACAGCTAGGTTTGTGACACACTGACAGCCACATCAAATAAGTATGATAACCTCATAATGGCTCAGGCGCAAAATGTCCCTTTCGCAAAATGTCCACAGGTAGCAAAATGTCCCTTTCGCAGAATGTTTCTTTCACAAAATGTCCCTTTCGCAGAATGTACCCTTCTTCAAACGTTCGTAGACTTTTTGCATCAGAGAAAAAAACTGGTCAAAAGCTAGGAGGTGTAGAACACAAAAACCGGTACTGTTGTGATGTTTAATTAGGAAAATGGTAATTTTCTGTCTCAAATAAAACAAAAATACTTTTACGTTCAAACAAATTGTATGAAAAAAAGTATGGCAGACGGTTTTTGTGTTCTACACCTCCTGGCTCTTGACTAGTTTTTTTCACTGATGCAAAATGCCTATGAATGAATGAAGACGTTCTGCGAAAGGGACATTTTGCGAAAGGAACATTTTGAGAAATGGGACATTCCGCGAATGGTACATTTTGCGAAAGGGACATTCTGCGAAAGGGACATTTTGCTACCTGTGTACATTTTTCGAAAGGAACATTTTGCGCATGAGCCCTCATAATTTCGCGGTCGCCACTTTTGATTCTAGCTTAAGAGAGTTGGGCACGCCGCAATCGCGGCGGTAAGACCCCTCTTTGAGGAGTGACCCCGGAACATAAAGGGCTATTGAAGGACACCGTGAATTTAAGTCAGTACAAGTCTGACAGTCCCTCCCGCCCTGCCCGGGGGTGGGAGGACTCATTTGATGCTATTACCACGCTAAAAAAAAAAGCTTAAGAGAGTTGCGGTGGAATAGTGCGACCAGATGGCCTCTAAAAATCCTGACAGTTTGTTTTATACGTGTCAAATAACGTATTTCTTACGATTTTCGACAACCATCGAAAAAAGTGTCATGGATCGTGGCGACAAGACAGCGAGAATTTGTCATTTAGCTTCGAAACTTACATGTTACATAGAAAAAAGAAATTGTTCACTGTTTTGTTTTCGATAAACAAAACATGGAATTGGAAGTAATCATGCAATACTGGGAATTCCAGAAATAGTCCAACTGACTTCGGAATTCAATCTCAGGGCAATTGAAACTAAGGCTGCGTACAGACATGATCAAAAGTTAAAATATTCGTGAAAACACGACTTCATCGTTTCGACTTTTGTAATTAGTGTTTAGTTTTTACTGTAAATGTTTTTAGTAATTTATACAAAAGTTCTTATTCTTGTGCACTGTGTTTACTTTGGACAACGATATAGCTAAAAGTATATTAGCTTCAAATTACAAAGCGTGGACCTGACTGAAGGTAGTGTCAGGCTCGTACTGACTAAAATCCACAGTGTTCCTTAAATAGCGCTTTACGTTCTAGGGTCACGGTTACCTTTTTAGACAGTTCTGCTACTCTTGCAGGCATTTGGCCCTCTGTGGGGGCCCCGAACCAGATTGTTGACAGCAATTGTCGGGGGTCGTGTGGAACACGACCCTCAGGCATGGTCCATGATCGAGCGACGAGTCACCACTACTCTGCGTTTCGACTTCCTGAGGCAGCAGAACTTCGCCCGGCGGGCGACGTTGTGCCTCCATGATCCACTCATAGACGTGCTGGAGGCGAAAGCCACACCAAAAGGACCCTTACTTATACTTTAGTCACAGACAGAAAAAAAAAATACAGATAAGAATGATTTAAGTATTTCAGGAGCCATTTATAAGAAGCGTTAAAGAAACTCACCTTTACACTTAAGGTTAAATTACTCCGCTTTACCTTTGCAGACTGCCAACCATTCCTTGAACCTTTGGCAGATACTTAGCCGTGTACCTTTGCGTCCAATACACCTGCAAAGAACTTCACTGGAAACCTGAGGTTGTGTAAGCTCTGTTTTGAAGATATAATGCCTCATTCACAACCCCAGGCGACTTTAAAAGCTTGGCATTCACGATACATTTAAATGGACGCCGTTTTCATAGACGTATCCGAATGGACGAGTGCTAAGGAACGGTTCGCCAAATGTCATTTGCACCTTCTTACAGCGCGTTCACATACGGACACGGAGGGTTCATAAGTGCTTCAAACACGCCCCGCCAAATTGTCTAAATGGAGCGGCGCGGCGTGTTGGAGTTCAATCTGTTTGGAAATCCACAGCCAAGATGCACTTTTAAAAACAGTGCTCTTAGCACGAGTTTTCACTCTTTTACTTCACAGCGTTTCTTGTATGAAAAAATGGAGCAGCGCCTCTGGTGTGCGAAGAAGGAACTAATTTTTTCCTTGAAAATTGTCAATTTGAAATTGTCAAAGTTCCAGTTTACTTTACGTCTCAAATACTGAAAACTCGTGCTAAGGGTACAGTATACGTTTTTGAAATTTTTGGGCAGATTTTAGAATGCGGCCACATTATCTAGAGTTCTAGACTGTTGGTAGTACTTCATGGAGATACATTCTCGTCGAGACACTCCGCGAGAATGCGAGACTGTGTACTTCGCTTGCTTTCCGTTTCGTGCGAAAGCGAGAAATGGCGAGAGCTCAAGGTCAAACATTATACTGCTACCCTTAAACTTCTTTAATTTGCGAAACTGTTATCGCAACACGCTCAACGCTTGACATTTGAGCGTGAAGTTTATGGTCAAGCAGTAATATATTAACTCTTAGGTATGCCCAATATTTTGTTGTGAGTGGATATTCAATTAAAATGTAGTGTGAAAGTTTTCAATGAAGCCACAAGCTGTTTTTAATTGGATTAATTAAAGTTTTGTACTAGTAGTGTGTGGTTTGCCGTTAAACAAAACATTTTGAGCCTTATTACAAAAACTTGAACATCTGTTGAACACTTGTCTAAAAAAAATCATATCTCAAAAGTCTGTTATTGCATGTACGAGAACATCAAAGAATTTCTCTTTTCTTTTACCATAACAGTTTCTGCAAAAATATTGCAATTCATTGTGATGTATTCGTTAAATGAATCATTTAAATATATATTTGTAGGTACTCATAAACAACAGCTATTATTATTAAACAAAGTAATAAATAAGTTCAATAACTCAATTAACTAACATTTTACATTACGAGAACCTACTTCACCGCCCTTCATTCGGCAAACTTTTAACGATGTTACGAAGTTATGGGTTTTGGCGACTATGGCGACCCCATTAAATAAATTAATTTATGTGGCGTTAAGGATACGTTCACGTTGCCGGGGAATAGAGTGGAATTTTGTTACGAAAACTTTTAAATAATTGGGGAGTAAACACCAATAACCAGTAAATTTTAAAATAAATAATGGCATAACCATAATCAGCCCATAATGTTCCCACTGCTGGGACACAGGCCTCCTCCCTGTTAGACGGAGTAGGCTATCATAATCTACCAAACGGGCCCAATGTAGAGAGTTGTCTGTTTGATTTCGAAAAATGATGTTTCGTTTTTATTAGGTATATCCAAAATAGGGTGTCAAAATATAATTCAGACGTACGTCGTTGTTTCATTCTATCGATGCTTCATTGATGCGATGTTTTGATAACAGTGGTGATGAAGCAAAAAATAAATTACAAGCAATATTAAAAAAATTATAACTTGCTAAAAATAAATATATAAAAAAAATACTTATTATTCTAATCATTGAATAAAATATTCTCACTCGCGTCCCTATTTACATCCATCGTATAAATTATGCTCAGCAAAAAATCTCGCTCCACAAATATGCGTGTATAAAAATGTAATACGACACGCCAGCATGAATACATAGTAGCTTAGGTAAAGGAACCTGTTGAAGGTAGATGGGAAAAGTTTTACAGACACCCTTAGCATAAAGAAGATTATCAGAAGGTTAGTTACACAAAACATGTTAAAATGCACGCAAACGTGGTCACGGGACTTACTAAATTACCGTGACCCTGGAACGTAAAGTGCTATTGAAGGACACCGTGGATTTTAGTCAGTACGAGTCTGACAGTCCCTCCCGCTCTGCCCTGGTTGGGAGGACTCATAAAAGGTAAACACGTGTCTTGTACAGCAAGTGCAATTGGGACATTTTAATTTTTAAGTGGAAAATCATCAGTACGAGAGGAGGGGGGGAACTAAATAACTCCTAAATAATAATATCATTCAGATCCAGCCTGTCCCTTCCTATTCTAAGGCGCAAAATACACAGAAGCGATGAAAGATTCGGATACGATGCGGATGTGGATCGGATTTGTTGTCGCTTCAAATTTTATTCGTACCAAAATGTATGAAAGAGATGCGTCGTAAATTACACAGAAAGGATGCGGCGCGGATTTATCACTTGAGAATCCGCGCCACCTCGCTTGTAAATTGGAGCACAGCAAACGCATCTTCGTCTTCTGAAGAGGACATGTTTTGCAAGAAAGTCAGCCTGTACAATAACGATCTAAAGCAGATCTTTGCCTTTTATGTGTAATATAAGTCGCATCGGTGCCGTATCCGTCTCTCATCCGCATCGTATCCGAATCTTTCATCGCTTCTGTGTATTTTGCGTCTAACCCAGGGACGTCCTAAGCCGAGGTTCGTATTCCACAGGGGGTGCCCTTGGCGCGTATTCGCTTAGCTTTTAATTTAGTTCGCAAGCCCCTGCAGTAGATCAGAACCTAACCTAAGTAGACCTGCGAGATGTCATAAAAGAAAAAAAAACATCAGCGCGGAAGGTACTCTCAGAAGTGTTCTGAAACACTAACACAACAAAGAGGGTAAAACACTTTTTTTTCGTAAGTCGGTGGTTTTGTTTTTTTTTTATTTTAATTAACTTTTGCAAAGGGAAATAACTCGCAACCGGTCCGCTAATCGCTTCCAACCGGTCCTTTTGGAAGTCTATAGGGGAGGTCTATGTTCAGCAGTGGACGTCTTACTGCTGATATGATGATGGTGATGATGAAGGGAAATAGAGATTCATTTTCATACTTCTTGAAAGAGTTTTAATAACTCTCCTTCTGGCGTTGTTATTTTTTCATTGATTCAGAAGCCTTCGCGCTCTTTAAGAGTGGGCCTTCTATTCTGTGCCTATCTAGTGTGTGTTCAGAATCTGTTCTCAATATATTCATGACACCTGATGAAACTGATCGACGGTAGTTATTGGCTCCTGGACTTTGATTATAGTTGCGAAGTTGATGCCTCGTTTTAACTACTTTGTGTAGTTCAAACAAGACACTCTGAGATGCAAGTGCAACGTAAGTAATGGCTTTTTTATAGGTTTTTGTACGTATATCTTGAGAAGAAATGTGGGATATCTATCGTCAGAAGAAACGTGGCTTCATAGCAAAAAACCCAGCTCCGGCAGAAACAGGTTGGGAAATTATTAATAATATAGTGGTATAATATAATAACCGGGTATGGTCGTGGTCCTTACTGGCAAACATATAAAAAATCCAATTTTTTTATTCAGTCGCCCATACTCGTATAAAAAGTAGTTCGTAGTAGAGGTATGTTCATGGTGGTCTCATAATGAAAAGGTCATATAGTAAAAGATTTTTTTTAATTAATCGTTTCCCCCATTTCTCAAAGATCCCTGGACAGATGTTGAAAAATTTGTTTTAATTTGACCTGTTGATTATGAGACTACCTGGTAACTTTGGCAACTCATCCTCAGATTGTTCTCAGCAAGTGTTGTTTTACTTGGGCCATCCATCAAAAGACGTACTTTGGAAATAAAGAAAGACAGAAAGAAAGAAAAGTTTATTGTTAGTCACACACAGAACAGAACAACAACATTAAAACTAAACAAGTGCAGAAGACACGAGTGCTGCTGGCAGGCGTCCGTATATGTATCAGTTTTGCAGCGGCATCTCTCCATAGGATCATTCATTGAATAGTTTTCTATTTTTTGTAATCGTGGTGAAATCATCAATTGATTCCGGGAATTCAGGGCAGACCGGGAGGGACTGTCAGACTCGTACTGACTAAAATCCACGGTGTCCTTCAATAGCCCTTTACGTTCCAGGGTCACGGTAAATTGATAAGTCCCGCGACGCCGGCAGGCTTTGGCCCTCTAGAGTCCCCCGTCATCATGCGGACACTCTTTGAGGCGCGGGTGGAACACAACGCGCCGTCGACCCGGGGTTACTGTAATGCTGGCACTTTTTTAACCGACTTCAAAAAAGTAAGTTAAAAGTAGGTTTTCAGTTCGACCTGTATGTATGTTTGAATGTATGCATGTTTGTCCACGATTATCTCGCGTTTGGCTGAACGGATTTTGATGCAGTTTTCAGGAAAGTGTTCATTACATTCTGGAGAAGGTTTAGTATAATAACACTTTGATTTTGCCCGCGTGGATCCGTCTTGCTTACTTGGATCGTAGATTTTAAGGGACGATTAAAAGAAGAAAGAAAGAAAAAACATTTATTTGGCGCGAAGGGACTACGATGGACACACACATTCAAAATAAAAATAAACACAGAGAAAAAAAAAGAGAAAACCTATATCTAACACAAGAAAAAGATAAAAGAATAATGTTTGTGTCTCACGGCTGCGCCAAAAAGGCCGATTGCATGTTTGGCTGAACCGATTTTGATGCAGTTTTCAGAAAAGTGTTTGTTACATTCTGAGGAAGGTTTTAGTATATAACAATAATGGATACCTCGTGAAGTTGCTCACATAGATCCGTTTTGCTTAATAGGATTGTACGAGTAGATTTTCAAAGACGCCGATTTTATGAAGATTTTTGTTGATTATCTCAACTAAAAAGGGAAATAAAAAAACTTTTTGAAAAAAAGGGAACCGACTTCAAAACCAAACACAAAAAAACGATATTTTGGAAGTCGGTGGCCATATACATAATATATCAATTAATGAAATAAAAAAAAACAAAGCCACGGACTTCCGAAAGAAAAGATATTTTACAGTTTTTTTGTGTTTGGTTTTGAAGTCGGTTCCCTTTTTTTCAAAAAGTTTTTTTTTTGTGTAATAACAACTATGCCGTCGTTGGTACGCAATATAATCGGCAGCATGACTATTTTGGCAACACAAACGTGAAATCTCAAGTAGCAAGTGGAACTTTTTTGGCAAACTTTGACAGCCCATAACTCCGATATGCCATGGATTAGGATATTGTAACGATTATTAAGATAGTTCTAGGGAATCCATCTGCATACAGTTTGACCGTATCGATCACACTTTGATTTTGGGTTTTAGGTCCATACATTGTGGACCATGTCCTTTATAGTCTTTCAAAACAAAAAAGAATTTTCAAAATCGGTAAAGGTGTCTTTTTTTTAGCACCCTCCATTTATTGCTCTTTACATACACAGGCACAGGCAAATGGTTGATGTTCTTTGAGGGAGGCTTATATCCAGCAGTGGACGGCAATTGGCTGGAGAGAGGTAAAGTTAGTTTGATAGCATGGTTGGCGCAGTGCCTGAACGATCGACAGCTGAGCAGCGTGTAGTGAATTTGATTCCTGCGCGGAACAAATATTTGTATGGCTTACAGACAGCTGTTCAGGGTTTAGCTGCGTATGAGTTTAAATATTTGTAAACACACACACAAAAAGGATATTACATATTTCATATTTTAGACAGGCCTGTTGGTCTAGTGGTTAGTGACCCTGACTGCTATGCCGGAGGTCGTGGGTTCGATTCCCACCCAGGAAAAATGTTTGTGTGATGAGCACGATCATTTGTTCTGTGTCTGGGTGTAATTTATCTATAATATGTATGTATTTAGAAATATATAAGTATGTTTATCAGTTGTCTAGTACCCATAACACAAGCTCTGCTTAGCTTGGGACTAGATGGCGTTGTGTGATAGTTGTGGAATATTTATTTATTTATTTATTTATTTATATTTCAGCCAATTGCAGAAGCAAAAATCCTGAAAGCTTTTCTCTGTTTTGTCAAAAGCTTTAAAGCTTTTGTCCGTTTTATTTTTATTTTATTATATTTGCGTGTGTTCACTGAACTAGAGTTCAGAAAACTGTACTTACCAATTAAACTCCTATATTTCGGACAACGGTCGATCCTCCACTTATCCATTAACAACCATTGCCTTCTTTTATCGTGGTAAAATCATCAAAGAGTCCTCTCGCCGACTAAAATCAAAACAAATTTTTAAGGGGGCTCCCATACAGTAGACACTATTTTTTACCGATTTTTAAAATAAATTAAAATAAAATAATTTATAATCATTTGAAAATGTTCTCAAATTAATTACTTTTTAGACCCATGTGTCCTACTCATGCGCGTGAAGTTTCATTAAAGCAGGTTCAGTCATCTCGAAAAAAAGGACGATAAAGTGTTTAAAAAAAGCATCATCATCAGCCGGAAGATGTCCACTGCTGAACATAGGCCTCCCCCTTCAAGCTTCTTGCATTAAAAACAATACACGGTCGGCAACACTGAACGCCCAACCACACACACAGGCAAACACGCGCAAGCCGTAAGTAGCAGAAAGTAATTAATATTATTTCCTTTTGCGGTGAAGTGACTTCCTTTTAAAACGTTACGATCATCTCGATTAGGATTTGCTTAAAAGGGTCTGCGAAGGTTTTGGAACGATTTGATTAAATTAGAGAATATAAATGTGTAAGTTATTGTTTATTAGTTACCCCTTTAAACATATTATTACGATTAAATATAATGACCTAGTCCTTAGTAGTTGTTCAAGGTGACTGGGTTTAATATAAGCCCTAAAACTATACCATTTTAGCTACATAAAACTACATTTTTATCACGAATTCGCTGCGGCTTACTTTCGACATTCAATACCAAGAAATCACCTTGAAAATAACCAACCTATTTCGCAACAGATTTATTTATAAAATTACAATGAAATCCCAATAAAAACCCACAATTATCATCACCAGCCGGTTTCCCGCTAAACTTGAAGGGGTAAGGGAAAGAAAATTATCATATAAAGTGAAAATCTGCCGAGCACATGTAATCTGGAGGCTCTACGCATAATATAAAAGGAACCACGTAAATACTAGCTAAGTATTGGATTTACGAGAGCCATGATCTTATTTCGGTATTATATTAAAACATTGGATAAACAGATTACTAGTCAGCATATAAAATTTGGATACATTGTACTTTTTTTTTAAAGACCAGTGATGAGTATTAGGTTGGGCATTTTAAAAGTACATTTACTACTTGAACTTAATTTTTTGAACACCAAGCTGCTTTTGTTTAGATTTAATTTTGCATTACATTGAAGATTAGTATTCGGAAAATATAGTAAGTAAACTTAATATAGCCCAGGCTCAAATACAGAGTTAGAAAAAATAAATGATTGGTGCTTCCGTGAGAAAAACCAATCGCAACTCGTGATTGGAAACTTGGAACAATGCCCGATGAAGCTTTGAAATCGAGCCTAATACGATTTCTACTGGCTACGGAACTATTGTTACGTTTCCTGTGTTTGCCTTTTTTCTGTGAACAGAGATAGCCGGTTGTGATGTGTACAGCATAGTAAAGGATGTGGAACCAACTTTAGAGGGGCTGAACTTAATTAATTACCCTAGAAAGTTTAGATAAACGAGTTTAGTTTTACTGATTTTATGGAAACCAACAAATGCGCTGGAAGGGCGAAGTGAAGAAGGTTGCGGCACAGAATACTTAATAGTACTACGTACAGAAGTGTCACTTCCCAAAAACAAGCAAATGTAAAATCTTTGCTAGAGAGAATAAAGTAAAAATAAGTACGGAGCGCGTGCGACGCTGGCGGCGGACGGCAGCCGACTGCGAAACCCGTTCACGGTGCGCCCGCGTGTGCTTGCAGTTTCATACTACAAGCACACGCGGGCACACCGTGGACGGTGCCACACCGCGGAGTGCGCCAGGCCTGGTTGCGGGCTCAAATTTTCTTTTTTTAAACGTTGCCCCACACTAGGAATTTCTCCTATGTTGTGCGTGCGTTTACGTTGTACGCTGCGTACGTTTAAGCCCGGAGCAACTGCTCGTAGTTTATGCAAATATTTGATCCATGCGGGAATCGAAAACGCGACACACACAGGGGTCGATCGCTCAGCCACTGCGCCAACCATGGACATCACGTTCTTTTTTACAGATTGGTTACATAGAGGTCGCTGTCATAAAGAAATGAGGCTTAACAACAAGATGAAAAAAAGAGAAGAGGAAGACTGAACAGCTGCTTCATTGGTCTACTCTAGTGGTTAGAAACGTGACTGCTTAGCATTTAATCCTGGGTTCAATTCCCAGGGTAGAGTTATTGGGTTTTTTCTTTAAGAATTTTTCAGTAGCAGCCATGGAGTTTGGCTTTGTGTCCGGTTGGCGGTGATAAGTTGACCCTCTATAACATGTGACTCAAAAATAAATGGTGTGACTAGCTCCTTTAACTGAGCCCTGGTGGCCCACCATGACGTGTTAAACGGCTGTGGGAAAAACAGAGCTATACAAGTCTAGCGCCATCTCGTTCCCTGAGTCATGGTAGAATCATCTAGTCCTGGTCTGGCCATTTCTGCGCCCCCCCAAGGTCTGGGCCCTGTGCCTGGGTACCGTTGGCACTTCAAAATTAGGAAGACTTTCTGCTTTTAGTGGAAAATCTTCAGTATGGAAAAATGATAGCTCGCATCATCTGCCTGCCCTTATCCCAATTTACTTGGAGTCGGCGCAACATCCAACATCTTCCATTCTCCTCTATCAGACGTCACAGTATCATTTACTCCTTTTTCGTTCATATCATTCCTTAGACAATCCATCCATCTTTTCTTTGGCCTTCCTTTTCCTCTCCATCCATCAACATTCATACTCATCACAATTATGTCCATACCAAGAAAGACGATTCCCTTTCATTCCTTTATTCTTATTTTTCTATAAAATATTTTTACTTTATTATTATTCTATAAAATAGTACCTATCGAGCTAAATGTTCTACAAACGGTTCTTATCAGTAAACATTTACTTTAACAGCCTATTTACATGGTTATCTAGGCGGTGTGTTACGTGCAGGTGTAGGTAAAACTAAACGATAGTAGATAAAATCTTATTACTCTTTGCAGAACATATTTAAAAACTAAAAAGCTCTTTTCTATTCTGAACACTTTCCTAACGACATTAAAGTAGATATTCGTGTGTCAATTGTTTCCACCTTAAAAATACAGTTCTAAGAGATATTGATAAAAACAACTCGGGTGTTATTGTGTTTTTCCATCAGGAAATTCTTAGCAGCAGTTTTTTTTTGTGATATTTTCATTAAATGAGTCCTTGCCAGGACGGGATGGGAGGGGACTGTCAGACTTGTGAGCAGAAGGTGTTGGCAGACTCGTACTGACTAAATGTCATGGTGTTCCTTTGATAGCCCTTTACGTTCCAGGGTCACAGTTGATGAGACAGTCCTGCGACCGGCAATACCTATGACTCAATTCAATGCTTATTGTTTTTCAAGTAGTATGTAAAATCAAGCGAATCCTCTAAACTATAAAATAGTACCTATCGAGCTAAATGTTCTACAAACGGTTCTTATCAGTAAACATTTACTTTAACAGCCTATTTACATAGTTATCTAGGCGGTGTGTTACATGCAGGTGTAGGTAAAACTAAACGATAGTAGATAAAATCTTATTACTCTTTGCACAACATGTTTAAAAACTAAAAAGCTCTTTTCTATTCTGAACACTTTCCTAACGACATTAAAGTAGATATTCGTGTGTGTGTTTCGGGAATCTTCAGAAACTTTAAAAATACAGTTCTAAGAGATATTGATAAGAACAACTCGAGTGTTATTGTGTTTTTCCATCAGAAAATTCTTAGCAGCAGTTTTTTTTTTACGTGGTAATTTCATTAAATGAGTCCTTCCACCCAGGACGGGATGGGAGGGGACTGTCAGACTTGTGAGCAGCAGGTGATGGCAGACTCGTACTGACTAAATGTCATGGTGTTCCTTTGATAGCCCTTTATGTTCCATGATCATGGTTACCTGTACGCAACGACGTTATAATACTAGACTACGCATTGCACGACCTAACGAACAAAACTATTCTGCCAACTCGCTGAGGTACTACGTAAGCGAGGGGGACGGGGTACTGCGTTGTGATTGGCTAACTCAAGGTCTGTTCTGTCTCAACGTATGTTTACGGCTCACAGGATTGGTCGAAATGAGACGGATAGACTTTTTTGCCTAATGTGTTGGCAGACTTCGGTCGCCTGTTATTAGGAGTCTAGTATTATATCGTCGTTGCCTGTACGGTTACGTTAGACAGTGCCGCGACCACAGTAGCAGCCTAAAAATACTGTAATAAAGGATATTGATTAAATTATTTTTAAAAACAACTAGGGTGGTCTTGAGTTTTTCTATCAGGAATTTCTAGTCATGAAGTGTGGATTTGTGCCTAGTTGATGGTCATAGGCTCGCCCTATTACACAGGACTTAAATATAACGGGTGAAATGTCGGTGTGCTATTTACCCTTGACGGCACGGCTGGCGCTGTGATGGGTTCGATTCCCGCACGAAAAAAATATTATTTTTTATGATCCGAGGTAGTTGTTCCGAGTCTGGGGTTTTGTATCTCAATTAATGCCTTTTAAATTTGTTTGTAAAGGCAACCACGATACAGGGGGAATTACTAAAGTTAAAAAAAAAATCTAATTCCTAAAGCATATTATACTTTTCGTCGTTATAATAAGTTATGTACTCGTATAACGACGAAAAGTATCTCCATGACTGAATTTTGCATATATTGATTCAGCTTATAATAAGCTTTAAGATTCATATCTTGAATTCAGAAATGTTACTCGAATTTTAACTTATAACATGGTCCTACTTCTGGGACACATGCCTCCTCTCTGTCAGAGAGTGAACTGTGATCCAGCACGCGAGCCCAGTACCGGTTGGTAGACGTCACATTTTTTTTTTGGGACAAACCCACTACATTATTCCCAAACCACTGCAACTCTTGAAAGCCAGAATCAACAGTGGCAACCACCAGAAAAGCGCCGAGACAATGAAGCTCGACGTGTCCCGGAGAATGAATTTACCTGTCTTGGATCCTGCAACGAAATTAATCACAAAAGAATAGTGGAGGAGTAGGAAAAAAATTGTTTCCACTTCCCTCCAAAGCAGGAGGAGGGGTAGACGTCACATGTCTTCAATTTCTCAGTTCTAGAACCCGGTTTCCCAATAAACTTTTCAAGAACTCCAACCTTTTACGCTATTTTCAAAGCAAATTCCACCTTTAGACTTTTTCGCAGATTTACATAGAAAAGTACGAGTAGCGAAAATAACTAGCGAGGTAAATAGAAACAGCGCTAAAGACGACAAATTGAGGGAGATTAAAATGAACGAAGCCCAGGGCTACCAGACGTCTTGGCACTAACACTAGACATTAGTTCTGGTCTAAGGAACTCTTGTGCTGGTGTAAATCACTTAGTAGATACACTTAGTAACGAGGATGTACTATGCGATCAGGATAAGAATAAACACGCAAATCACCTTTATCTGTCAATGTTAACTTGATATTTATAGAATAAAAATGCTTTGTGTAAATTAATTTTCAATATTATTTGGTATCGTAATTTATTTGTTAATGTTATGTTCATATTTATGGTTATTATTTATTTCAGAGTGTGGAGTCTCACAGATCATCTGCTGCCCTGGGATCCGCGGGTTCCCGCACGGAACATGTATGACCTACAAGTCCTGGTCGCGGGACTTATCTGGTCGCGGGACTTATCTCATTACCGTGACCCCGGAACGTAAAGGGCTATTGAAAGACACCGTGGATTTTAGTCAGTACAAGTCTGACAGTCCCTACCGCCCTGCCCGGGGTGGGAGGACTCATTTGATGATTTTAATTTAACACGATAAAAAAAAAAGTCTGGTTGTTTGTGGTGTGTGAATTTATTTTTTTGTAAACGCACTCACGATACAGGAGTTTTTCCTAGAATTTTGAAAAATACGTTGTTTTATCATGTGGATTTCACAAAATATCACACTCAAAATTCAATATGATTGGAACAAAAATACTTTCATTACTTTTTACCCAAATAAAAGGACGAAAATACAGTTTGCCCAAAAATCACACCAACTTTTACAGGTTTCAACTTTATCCGACACAATCGCAATTAGCAATTCTCAACCCCCAAACGGCGTGGCGTCAACGCTTTCCAACGCTAAACCCGTCATTACCGCAAATTGTCGTGCGACATCCGGATGCGACAACCCTCGACCAGACAGCATTCAAATACATAATTCACCAACCCTATTGCTTGTTTGTCCTAAATTGTACGGTAGACTCAAAGGATGCCAGCATTTCATTTCAAATTTCGAAGCCTGTGAACTACTAGTGCCCAAGCACCATCGAGTTTACATCAAAAGCACTGACATTTTCTAGACATTCCTGTATACGATCTATAAGGCAAAGCGCGCACTACGACAAAAAAATCGTTGCAGAAATATGTCGTAAGTTTGTGAATATTAAAGATAGGTTACAATCCGCGCATTGCGAAAATAAAACAGTTGTAGTATCATGAACTGAATTCTCGAGCAAATGTATTGAATCACTTAGGTACTCCGATGCCGCGCGATCTTGAGTACTTAAGAGCCCATACTACCTCAAATGGCTTAGCAGAATCCTGTGATACGTCGAAAATACTGCAGCATTAATTTTGAAATAAATATATGGTAAAGTTGAGGATTAATGTTAGGTCTTATGTTTGGCTAAAACATGATTCCATAAAATTTTCTCGATAGAAAAAAATCCCAAAGTTACCTCTAAATTGAACAATAAACCGCTGGCAATCATAAAATACTTAAAATTAGATCATGAAACTTTTTATACTAACTAGCTATAAAGCAGGTCTTATGTTATTAATTTTTTTGAATTTCCTTTTTTTTTCGCCGTAAAATAAATAGATTTGCGTGTAGACAGATAAAAGAAAGAGCAAGCAATAGTGCGTGGTACGTGCAAGTGCGAGCGCCTTAAGCCTTAATAACTAGTTAAGAATAATAACAAAATTCCAAATTCATTCAAATCACGCCATTATTTATGGAGCTATCCTGGATCAATTCCAAATAAGAGATTCTTTTGCTCGCTAGTGTAGTTTGCAATTTCGTTAAGAATTTAAAAATCACAGCACAGGAAAACCTGCGCGATCGGATAGTGTAAGTATGTAGGCATCAACGGATTTTATAAAGGAAAATACTACTCGACATCCATTTAGGGCATATGCACACCACGTTTTTAGGGTTCCGTGGCCAAATGGCGAAAAACGGAACCCTTATAGATTCGTCATGTCTATCTGTCTGTCTGTCCGTCCGTATGTCACAGATACTTTTCTTCGAAAGTATAAGAGCTATCCTGTTGAAACTTGATAAGTAGATGTATTATGTGAACCGCATTAGGATTTTCACACAAAGATAAAAATAAACTTAACTTTGGAGGTTGCCCCCATACTTACAACTGAAACTCGAATATTTTTTTTCACCAAACCCATACGTGTGGGGTATCTATAGATAGGTCTTTAAAAATGAGGTTGAGGTTACTAATATCATTTTTTTCTAAACTGAACAGTTTCCGCGAGAGACACTTCCAAAGTGGTAAAATGTTGGTCCCCCCCTGTAACTTCTAAAATAAGAGAATGATGAAACTAAAAAAAATATATGATATACTCGTACAATATCATGCAAACTTCAATTGAAAATTGGTTTGAACGAGATCAAGTACTTAGTTTTTTTTTAATACGTCATTAATCGTAAACCGCAATTTACCTTTCAAAGTTACAACCAACTACATGAACTTTTATATTATGTAACTTGCTGCTACGGAACCCTTTATGGGCGAGTCCGACTCGCACTTGGCCGGTTTTTTTTAAATCCGCCACCGCGCGCCGTCGACACGTGTTTTAGAACGCGCGTCGAGCGACGTCGCGCTTTTATCAAACAGAGCAGTTTGTTATCGTAACCGTTAACCGTTCAATCGCGCGGACCAGCAGTTTCATGTGCGAATACCCTAACGAATGCTCTAATTTTAGGTTGGATTCGGAACGTGAATTATTCATGAGTTCGCTGTACAAAGGTGGAAATTATCTGAGGTACCTAGCATGCATTACGATCGGATCTGATGAGACCACCAAAGTCGAAAAAAAAAAACTCAAAGGATAAATTTCGTTCGTTAAGGTGGTTGCGTCGATGTAGCCCGCGAAATTCATTTTTTTTTACGTTTTTTGCAATTTGCAGGCCAGTGACAAGTAGAAAAGGTACCTTTTCTATGTGAGAGCTGATGGAGCGAATTTTTTGATATTTTTTATATTTAAAATTATACTTGTTATTACCGCAACTCATATTTTTATAAAGTTACAACATGTCACTGGCCTGCAAATTGCAAAAAACGTAAAAAAAAATGAATTTCGCGGGCTGGTTGGAGCATCCCCCTTAAACGCAAAAACGTTTTCTTCTTGATAGGATAGTTAAGAAGAATTTTTGAGACGTTAGGCATTACTGGGTAAAATATTATAGTAACTCGGTCTTAAAGTATTTTCTGCACGTCTTTAGGTATTCATCACAAGACGTAACACAATTTCATAGTTCATAGATTCAGACAATTTTAAAAGTAGTCAGATTTGCATGGTAAGTAATAAAAACACCCTAGGGTTTATAAGTGTCCGAACTTTACTTGACCATAAACAAATGATTTGCTTTTGCATCATCATCATCATCATCATCTCAGCCGTAGGACGTCCACTGCTGAGCATAGGCCTCTATATCTCTATATAGGCTTTTGCATAAATGAATTAAATTATTTACTTTGTCTTCATCGTGATTTTCCTACTTCAGACACCTTTCTATTTCGGTATATGATTTTTTTTTAATTATTTAACCAGTGCCTGTAATTCTTTGAGACGAATTATTATTAATGACTATGGTTAATATCATATGAAAGGTAAATACTTTTACAATATGGTCAATCTATTTTGTTCCTATTTATTTACAAATAAGTCTTACGGTAATGCGCTATCGCATCGGTGCATGATGAATATCCCACAGAATACTTAATAGTGCTACGTACAGAAGTGTCCCAAAAACAAACAAATGTAAAATCTTTGCTCGAGAGAATAAAGTAAGAATATGTACGGAGCGCGTGCGGAATGGTATGCGGGCGGCAGCCGACTGTGAGACCCTTCCACGGTGCGCCCGCGTGTGCTTGCAGTTTCATACTACAAGCACACGCGTTTGCACCGTGGACGGTGCTACACCGTGGAGCGCGCCAGGCGAACCAGAGAACGCTTGTAGTTACCTACAAGCGTTCTCTAGCGTAGTCTGTGTTACCTGATAGCTACAACCTAGAATCAAGAATGAATGTGTTACTTTTGGGCAAGTGAGCTTCACTGTCGACATCTTCGCATACCATCAGAATAGACTGTAGTTGAACATACCGCTTTTATATCACTTCACTTACAATAGTTCGTTCCTCACTGCATAATATTCCAATAATACGAGTAAAAATAAAAAAAAAAAAACTATTAAAGTCCACTGCTTTTATTAGTCTTCCTCCCACACCAAAGGTTTTATAAAAATAGTATTACATCAAAGTTATGTAAAGAATGTTCCAGCAATTTTATTAGCATCTAATTAAAGCGTGCTTCAAAGTAGCTTGCTTTTTAACTATTTATAGTTTCAACCAGCTGCCCGTTCTGGAACACGACGGAAATAGAGTCGATCGATGTCAAGGGTGCTTGCATAACGTCGCAGATTTTCCGGTACCAGTTTTTTGGTACCGAAAAACCTCGAGCTGCTGTACAGTATTTCTGAACTTATAGGACACTCGTTGTCTAACAATAACAGCAGTATGGATTATTACAAATCTTTAACAAAGGTGACTGAGGTCGGTCTTATACATTGGAGACCATTTACATAACGAGTTTGATATGTGCCTCACAATCGAAATCGTATTACATAGAAAATGGGTAAAGGTGTTAAAGTATGCAATGTATCTGTACGTCTCAGGACTGGTGATGATCAGCAGGTGTCCACATCGGCTTACATTTGTCCATGCCAAATCGAGTAAGTATTAATTTTATGTAAATAGACTGATCTATGGAAATCTCACTTTCATCCTGTGATATTTTAAATCCAATACAATGTTTGGCTATTCCCAAATCTCTTATACTGAATTTTTCCTTTAATTTTTCTTTTATCATGTCTGACGTCTCTTTTTTATTACAGAAATACAAAATATCGTCCACGTATACTGCTATAAAAAGCATATCATTTTCATTCAAAATACGATAGTACACACACGGATCTATGTTTGAACGAGTCATTCCAATTTGCAGCAAGGCAGAATTTAATTTCTTGTTCCATTGCCTGCTGGCTTGTTTAAGTCCATATATTGACTTGTTCAATCTACATACTTTATTTTCTTCTTCATAGCCAGGTGGCAAGGACATATAAAGCTCTTCATCAATTTCGCCCTGTAAAAAAGCCGTGACTTTAATAGAAGGTCGGTCGAGGGAGTCCTTTCGTCAAAATGTCGGCGACCATCTCTCCAGTGCATCTGTATTTAACTAGGATTTCTTTGGCGGCAATCTTCTCTCGCACAAAGTGGTACCGGACGTCTATGTGCTTGCTCCGCGCATGGTAGACTGCATTTCCTGAAAGACTAATCGCACTTTGATTATCACAGTAAAGGGTTAAAGGTGTACCTTTAAATTCAGGTTGAAATTCGTCTGCCAGCTGTTTCAACCAAAGTGCTTCTTGAATGGCCGACGCTAGTGCCATATATTCAGCCTCACTTGTAGACAAGGCTATGGTCTGCTGTTTCTTAGAGTTCCAGCTTATTGCGGCACCCTGGAATAAAAATATGTAGCCAGTACAAGATCTTCTGTCTTCTATATCACTCGCCCAGTCAGAATCGCAAAAGCCAGAAATTCTCTCATCAACATCCCTTTTGTAAACTAATTTCATGTCTATTGTGGCTTTCAGATATCTCAAAACTCGTTTCAGGGCTCCCCAATGTTCACTAGTAGGTTGACTATTAAATCTACTAAGGGAGTTTACTATATAAGTAATGTCTGGTCGAGTCCCCTGTGATAAGTACAACAAGCAACCAATTATTTCTTGATAAGGAATGTTCTTCATGATTTCTTGTTGACTCTCAGCCTTTTTAAACTTGACATTCGGATCAGCAGGTGTCCACATCGGCTTACATTTGTCCATGCCAAATCGAGTAAGTATTAATTTTATGTAAATAGACTGATCTATGGAAATCTCACTTTCATCCTGTGATATTTTAAATCCAATACAATGTTTGGCTATTCCCAAATCTCTTATACTGAATTTTTCCTTTATTTTTTTCTATATCCATGTTATTTTTAATAATTTCTTTTTCTTTTTCAGGTACTTCATCCACTTTATTTCTTTTAATCGCAGCTTCGAGGAACACTACATCTCTACTAACAATTCCTTTCTTTGTTTCAGGATCTATGAATTTGTAGCCTTTTGTACCGTCGCTGTAGCCAACAAATATTAATTTTCGCGACTTTACATCCAACTTACTTCTGTTTTCTTTAGGAATATGCACCATCGCAGGACATCCGAATATTCTCATATGGCTCAAATCTGGTTTTTTTTTAGTCCATACTTCATACGGCGTTACATCTGATAAGCTGCGGATGGGAGAACGGTTCACTATGTAAGCTGCTGTAGTAACGGCTTCAGCCCAAAAATCTTTTTGTAAACCAGAGTTTAACAACATACATTTAGCACGCTCAATAAGGGTACGGTTCATTCGTTCGCTCAACCCATTCTGCTCAGGTGTATACGGATTTGATGTCTGGTGCAAAATTCCATGCTTTTTCAGGTAAGTCTCAAAATTATTGTTTTTATATTCAGTTCCGTTGTCAGATCTAAGAATTTTTATTTTTTTATTTAATTCATTCTCCACTCTATTCTTAAATTCAACAAACTTTTCAAAGACTTCACTTTTGTTTTTTATAGGATAAACGTATACTCGGCGAGAAAAATCATCAGTAAAGGTTACAAAATACCTTGCTCCTCCTATTGATATCTGCTGCATCGGTCCACACACATCACTGTGGATAAGTTCTAGCAAACTGGTTGCTCGGGAACCTTCAGCAGGAAACGGTTTTCTCGTTTGCTTGCCTTCGAGACAGGTAACACAGATGGAATTTTCCATTCCTGTTGACAACTTTACGCCTTTTGTACAAAGAGGTATTTTATTAAGACTTGTAAAATTTAAATGGCCCATCCTCTGGTGCCACAAATAAGTATCATCATCAGCCTTGGCCATCATGACTTGCATTTCTTGGTAAGTATTTAACAGATATGTTGCATTCATTAATCTGGCCTGTGCTACTAATTTGTTACTAGGATTGTAAATTTTACAGCCAGATTCATTAAATATTACTTTGCATCCATTTTGAATTATTTTGCTGACTGATAATAAATTTGTCTTCAATTCTGGTACAAGTAAAACATTCCTCACCTGTATTGAATCAATGCTGCCATCACGTGCCTTTACCTTAATGCATACATTGCCGCAGCATTCAACTTTTAATTCTTTGTTGTTAGCAATCCTTATGCTCGGTACAGGTGAAGCGGTGATATCAGTGAGCCAGTCCCGGTGCATCGTCATGTACATGGATGCTCCTGAGTCAACATGCCAAGAATTGGAGTCATTTGCTGTGGATGCTGAAAAAGCTGCAACATAACCTGTGTCTTTATCTGTTTTTTTATTATTGTTTGTCTTCTTATGCCAACAATTTTTGCTGAGATGTCCGTACTTATTGCAATTAAAACATCTAGGACCTTTTTTGTCACTTTTGGGCTCATTTTTTCTTGTGTTTGTATAAAGTGCGGTAGTGTCTGACATTTTTACTTCCTGTAGTAACTTATTTTTTACTAAGTCAGCACTAATCTTCATACCGGAACTTTCCAGGCCCATAATCATGGGCTTATACATATCTGGCAGCCCTGCCAGCATTAATGTGCCCAACCACTCATCGTCCACATGAAATTTTATATTTCTTAATTTGTGCGCGGCTGTCATAATTTTATTTACATAGTCTTCCACTGACGAACTGCTTTCTAAACTAGTGTTAATTAATTCTTTTAATAAGCCAACTTTCCGTGTCAGTCCTTGGTCTTCAAATGCCTTTGTCAAATTGTCCCACACCTGTTTTGCATTCTGTGCATCCTGTATGTGCACATATAAAATTGGGTCGACCAACAATATTAGCTTTGATTTTGCTTTGGTGTCTTGTTTAACTGCGTTGGGGTCGGAAGCATCTGGTGCTTTCAAAATGCAGCTATACAACTCTTCATGTTGTAAGTATGCCTTGACTGCAAAACTCCAATTTGCCCAATTGTCGCGACCCTTTAACTTCTCAATCGACATCATAGAGTTAGTTCCAGCCATATTTTTTAATTTTATTTTACTTACATCTGAAAATAGCTGAAAAGAAAAAATCACTCGCGAGCCGGTAACTAAAAGTGAGGTTATACCCGTCAGATTTTACTTTTACTCTATCTTTGTAAGTACTGAATAAAACTTGGAAATAACGCTAAACGGCAGGCTGGGGTGTGCCCATAACCTGATGAAATAAGAACAAAGGCGATTATATAATTTAGACTATGTATTTATCGCGTAACTAAATATAACGGTATGACAGAACACAATGTATGCAGACGAGAGAAAGAGCCTAGAGACTTGTCAAGTACAAGCTCGGTAGATAAAAAGGTTTGCTATTCATGTAGCGTAGGCGTCCATACTCTTAACAACTGGGACCTCCCAGTCTAGTCGAAAGGTTACCTGACTCTAGCATAGTAAAAAACTAGGCAAATGTTGATATACGAGTATTTCTATGTTTAAACGCCTACCAATTTCTGCAAGAATGGATAAATGGTTACCAAATTTTGTGTCATAAAGTATTTTATTTTGTGTAATAATCAAAAAAATCGACCTAAGCAGGGCCGACGAAGCCTCTAGGGGCTTCTATTTCTGTGTGCAAGTTTTAAAGGAACCTAACCAAACCTAACTTCAGTCCCTGTAATCTTGCCAAAGCGAGTTTTAGATTTGATGAGCATTTATCCATTTTGGTATACAAAAAGAAATGAATGAGCATTTAAATTGTAGCCATATATCTACACTTAATTTATTGTATGCAACCGAAAATATAATGAATCGATTTTACTCGAACTGGTTGCTACTCTTTCGTTCTAACTTGTCGGTAGTGAGAACCTGTGTACTGTGCAAGTACCCTATGACTGGACGGAATATTTATTAACGGCTTTGACGTAATTTATATGGTGGAGTGGAAATGATATCTTAGGTATTCTGGATGGTGGCATATGCATCTCGATTTATTTAAAAATAGATTTGAGTGGAACGGTTTGAATTTTGAAATGTTTGAACTTAGATCTGGGGTTACTTAATACTGATTAAAAAAAAAAGTGTCCATGGAATTACTTGGCATTTCTATTCTCCCAGTTTGGCATCGACTATTGCAATTCATTTTTATAATATTAGTTTTGTTACGGGTGTATAGGTCTTCCTTACTCCATTGACAGTTACTATGCGTTTCAAGTAAGAATAGTATTATTTATTGTTCCGAGCTAGGAATGGGATAAATAAATTAAAACCAATTTGGTTCCAAAACACGGCCAAAATGTTCTGGAAACGTCCTTGGACTTCTATACTGGAATATTCTAGAACCATCTTGAACCGTCGAGTTTTTTCTGGAATGTTCTGTAACTTTACGCTATCTACTACTAGAACCTGACGTAATAATATTTTTTGATAAGTTCATAAATTATACATTGGTGTATCAAAAATCCTTTATAATTTTTCAATAAAGAAACACCCTTACTTTTCAGAGAAGTCAACACAATGAAGGAAACTTCCAAATACTGACTTGAACAGCCCATCCTAAGTAATCACAATTTATACGTAAACCAAAAGCAAAACAGATTTTAAATTCAAAATGTTCAGTTCTAAAAACATTACTTTCGCTTAAAATTACTTTTATATTAAGCCGGCGCTTGACGTCAGTAATTGACTTTCTAAAGGCTTCGAATTGATTTCACAACACGTAACAGGTTAAATAAAACGTAACATACTCGGTACTCAAAGATTTAAATCATAGATGACCCCATCTTACAGTTAAAACTGTTAATTGGCCATGACCACTTTTGAAAGGAGTCAGTAAAAATCGAAAGTTGTGAAAAATGTAGTTTTGGTATTAAAAATATATTGTTAGAACGTCATAATAAATGCAAAAATATGTTTTTCAAACGGTCGTAACAAAAATTTGTCTACTTTATAAGTTTCTAAGTACATAAATGTTACAATAGTTTTAATGGTCAAAAGCAAAGTTGACTGTAAAAATGCGGAGAAGCGGAAAGTCGGAAATCCTGCAGTAAGAGTGAGCGAGACAACAGTATTCAAATGGGTCAACAAAATAAAAACATGTACCCATTATTTATTGGCGCGGTACGGCAAGTCTTTGATATAAATCTGTGTTGGTAAGGTTTATCAGAACTCTTGTTCTATGAAAACCTTTTTACAAATATAAATATTTACTTTATGAAACAACAGGTTGAGGTTCGTTATGGCTTCGTTTTGCTAACGCATTTTCTTTTAATATTATTTTTTTTGTTTAGATAAAAACCTTGTTAAAACAATGTTAATATTCTTTAAAAAAAAAAGTCAGTCAGTCTTAGCTTCTGTGTATTTTACTTTAATAATAATTAAAATATTTATATCAAACATAATAAAAGAGAACTAAATAAAATATGAAATTAAAAAAAAAAAAAAAAGTTAATGATTTCAAAGTGAATGAACTACGAATTGTCCAATAGAACATTCTCTTGAATGCACTGTTGAACAATTTATATTGAACACAGACTCTCTCACTTAATTTACAATGCAGCCGACATGGCTCGCTTTGGCAAGCCACGAGGTCCTACGACGTAGACGTAACGTAGCATCTTGGTGCTACGCCGTAGTAAATTGCTACGCTTCTGTTTTCTGGTCCTTGGGTATGCGTTTTACTAGAATTTATTGTGTCAATAGTGCTATGGCCACTTACAGCAAAAATAAAGTTTCGCCAACGACGATATAATACTAGACTCCGCATGCACGATATATGGAACAAAAATTATTCTGTCAACTCGCTGAGGTACTACGTAAGCGAGGGGGACGGGGTACTGCGTTGTGATTGGCTAACTCAAGGTCTGTTCTGTCTCAACGTATGTTTACGGCTCACAGGATTGGTCGAAATGAGACGAATATAAGACTTTTTTGCCTAATGTGTTGACAGACATCGGTCGCCTGTTATTAGGAGTCTAGTATTATATCGTCGTTGAGTTTCGTAGTGTACATAATTATTTATAAGTATTAAAAAGTATTTGTTACAGCACTTACCTCCGACATTATTGATACATTGGAATAAAAAAAAAGACTACCATATATGTTTCGTCCATGGTTTAATTAATTCAATTTCCTAAGAGCTCGCTGGATACATATTTCAAATACATCAGAAGAAGATCTATCAACAACCAACATTATTATATAACATTTCCGTAGAATTGCGGGCGTTTCTTTTCAATGAGAAATCCCTTACGAGATAACAAGTAAATTCGTCTTTTTTGTTTTCAAAATACTTGAAGATAAGATTGAGGTCAAAATTTTAACAAATCGTTCACATTTATGGAGAACCATCGACGGAATTTTTTATGAATTTTGAAATTAAAGAAAATCTGAGTTATTTGGTTTATTTTTTATCCCTAGTTAGGTGGGAATTAACGTCCTTTTTTTACCTGGAACATCACCGAATGTGTCCTCCTACCCAGGGAAGGGCGGAAAGGACTGTCCGACTTCTATTGACTAAAATCCATGGAGTCCTTCAATAGTCCTTTACGTTCCCCGTTAGTCACGCGACCCTGGCAGGCTTTAGGGGGCCCCGTCATTTTGCTGACAGCTCATTAAGACGCGCGTGGGACACGACGTGTCGTCGACCCGCGCATGGTCCATGATCGGACAGCGAGTCTGGGCTAACAGTCCCTGCCTGGAATCATTTGACGAATTTACTACCATAAAAAAAGTATCGATTCGATCACGTTACATGACTAGGAACCTTAAATTAATGTGCGGAGGACCTGTCATCTTTAATCTATAAGTTAATTAACAATATTTCACACTAGTAATATGAGTAACATCTGAAAACGCGTAAATAACCTTCAGTGTCAAAAACTAAGCACTTAGTTTAGAATAGGGTTGGCAATATTGAGACGACTTTGAAATATTGATAAAAATAGTAACAAAGTAAAAAATTAAAGAAATAGCAGTTCTTTGTTAAAATATTGAAAAAAAAAACCGCGCGTTAAAAAAGCCTATTTCACACATTTCTATAGACAACTCACACTTGACCAAAAAATAAATAGTTGGATGATATTGTTTACTTACATCAAAAACGAGCTAAAGTTTCCTAAAAAATTGTTTATGGATCTCATAGATTCGGATTTCCTCCTGTTGGCCAACTTACTTATCTTTTTTTATGCTCACAATTTTCATATGGGTAAATAATATGTCCATAATAATTATTACAAGCTACTTCGCTTTAAATGTAACGGAAATACGAAGGGCACTCCACTATCCGTGCCGTATTACTGATGTAATATTTTTAAATATTAAAAAAAGCATTTAAAAATTCATAAAAATCTATAAAAAATAACTGATTTAAATACCTAAAACGCCTTTCACTGTATAGCAAAAACCCGGTATCCTTTAATAACTTCACGGTCATCTATTCTAACTTTATCATTTATCTGTTGCAATCTCCACTAAAACTCACTCTGCGAGCCAACATAAATTGCGTCCTCCCTACACAAACATACAAATATTAACTTCCAACTTACGGAGAGCTAAAACAGTGTTGTACCAACCTTGTTAGCAAAAGCCAGGTAATAAATACATGTCTTGTACGAACGTAAACGTCACCGGGTGTTGGTTAGGCGGTAAATTAATGAGCATTATAATGTTGCGGGCATGACAGGTCTTGTTAGGTAATATGGTGAAATATAATGCTTGGTTCATACGGTACCTTAGCGCTCATGTACACGATGCCGCCGCCGCCGCACCGCTTTTATGTATATACCTTCGCGAGCGCGCCGCCAGATTGTTGGCGGTGGTGGCGCGGCGGTGGTGCAGCGGCGGCATCGTGTACATGAACCCTTATGTCACACGCCGCGGTCCCGGGACTGTCTTTTAAGGCGGGCTTTCAGTAATTTTTAAGATTTTCAAACGTCTGAAAGTCTCATTAACAATGATATTTTTAATAAAAAAAAATCATAATATTAAAGTTGAACATATCCTCGAGTGAATGGTAAAGATAGAAACACGAATTGGAATAATTGGCTCGATAGAAAAAAATGTGTGGTACTTCCTGGCCGCGCCACAGTCGCATTTTGAATCGGAGTTAATAAGAATAAATGTTCATAAAGTGTTCATTATTGTTCTAAATAAAAAAAAAATTGTACGTGAAAGATTCGCGAGATATTCAACAAAATTGGTGGCGCGGCCAGGTAGCATGCTTCCTGGCCGCGCCACCAGCGTACACTGCAACCAATAGGATATTTGTGTGTAAACTTAATATTAAACAATTGTACGAAAATTGTTCATTCTATTGACGATTAGAAAGACTGCAAAAAGCAATTGTCAATAGGATAAATATCGAAACTTCAAAATCGGTTATGCCAATACTAATAACAGTAGGTAATGTAGGTATTATCGTAATAAACAAATTAAAAGGCTTTCGTAGCGACTGTTATATCAATACTGAATACTTTTTGCAACTACCTACATATTAATATGTAGGGGAATCTAAATATATTATAACTCAAAGGTGACTGACTGACATAGTGATCTATCAACGCACAGCCCAAACCACTGGACGGATCGGGCTGAAATTTAGCATGCAAGTAGATGTTATGACGTAGGCATCCGCTAAGAAAGGGTTTTGATCAATTCTACCCCCAAGCGGATAAAATAGGGGATGAAAGTTTGTCAATTTTATGAAAAATACATTGTTAAGTTTCAACATCCACGCGAACGAAGTCGCGGGCACAGCTAGTTAAGCCTAAGACGGGTAGCCCGCCTAGAACGGGTATGCATTTTAAATTATGGATAAGAATGTGAACTGTGACTCGGGCACGCCGCAATCGATTGCGGCGTGCCCGAGTCTATTATCCATAAAAAATGAACAATACTTAGGGGAAGTAAGCCTAAGTCGGGTAGCCTGCCTAGGGTATGCGGCGGCGTACGGGTGTCGCTCTTGCTAATGAGAATGTGTGCGAGAGGCGACGCATCCTGCACGCACACATTCTAAATCTTCACATTTTTATCCATAATTTAAAATGCATACCCGTTCTAGGCGGGCTACCCGTCTTTCTTAGGCTTAACTAGCTGTGCTCGCGACTTCGTTCGCGTGGATGTTGAAACTTAACAATGTATTTTTCATAAAATTGACAAACTTTCATCCCCTATTTTATCCGCTTGGGGGTAGAATTGATCAAAACCCTTTCTTAGCGGATGCCTACGTCATAACATCTACTTGCATGCTAAATTTCAGCCCGATCCGTCCAGTGGTTTGGGCTGTGCGTTGATAGATCACTATGTCAGTCAGTCACCTTTGAGTTATAATATATTTAGATTCCCCTACATATTAATATGTAGGTAGTTGCAAAAAGTATTCAGTATTGATATAACAGTCGCTACGAAAGCCTTTTAATTTGTTTATTACGATAATACCTACATTACCTACTGTTATTAGTATTGGCATAACCGATTTTGAAGTTTCGATATTTATCCTATTGACAATTGCTTTTTGCAGTCTTTCTAATCGTCAATAGAATGAACAATTTTCGTACAATTGTTTAATATTAAGTTTACACACAAATATCCTATTGGTTGCAGTGTACGCTGGTGGCGCGGCCAGGAAGCATGCTACCTGGCCGCGCCACCAATTTTGTTGAATATCTCGCGAATCTTTCACGTACAATTTTTTTTTAATTTAGAACAATAATGAACACTTTATGAACATTTATTCTTATTAACTCCGATTCAAAATGCGACTGTGGCGCGGCCAGGAAGTACCACACAAAAAAATCTCAAACATGACACTAAATCACAATTTTCAAACATCCACTGCTTAGAGATTTCACAATGAATTTATATGAAACTTATAAAAATAAAAACAGCTCATTATTTAGAAGTGCATGGTAAAAGCAAATTTTAAAATTTCGTTATAATTTTTCTCCAAGAAATAAAATACCCAAAATATTGTCATTATTTCGCTCACCGGGCGCTCGCCAGTACCCGCCGAGGCGTGATAGAGGATGGACGTACGTCGTTGCTGCGCAAAAATTCCCCCCGCGCGGTTACGTAAGCAGGCATAGAACTGAACTACTACATGGAAACAAAGTCACACACACAAGCGATTACGTGTTAGTTGCAGGAATAGAATAAAATAGTCAAGTGATCTAATTTTGAAACGATGTAATTTTTTTTTATGGACCACTTATTTTTTAGCTAGGATGCGAACTTGATGGAGTGACCTGAAGGTCTACATCGGTGACTGCCACTGGAACTCGGCGACGGATCGAACTAGATGTGCCGTGTTTGGGCTCGTTTTGTAAGTTACGATGAGATCTTACCACCGGACTTGATGGAGTGACCTGAAGGTCTACATCGGTGACTGCCACTGGAACTCGGCGACGGATCGAACTAGATGTGCCGAGTTTGGGCTCGTTTTGTTAGTTATGATGAGATCTTACCTCCGGACTTGATGGAGTGACCTGAAGGTCTACATCGGTGACTGCCACTGGAACTCGGCGACGGATCGAACTAGATGTGCCGAGTTTGGGCTCGTTTTGTTAGTTATGATGAGATCTTATCTCCGGACTTGATGGAGTGACCTGAAGGTCTACATCGGTGGCTGTCACTGGAACTCGGCGACGGATCGAACTAGATGTGCCGAGTTTGGGCTCGTTTTGTAAGTTATGATGAGATCTTACCACCAGACTTGATGGAGTGACCTGAAGGTCTACATCGGTGACTGCCACTGGAACTCGGCGACGGATCGAACTAGATGTGCCGAGTTTGGGCTCGTTTTGTAAGTTATGATGAGATCTTACCACCGGACTTGATGGAGTGACCTGAAGGTCTACATCGGTGACTGCCACTGGAACTCGGCGACGGATCGAACTAGATGTGCCGAGTTTGGGCTCATTTTGTTAGTTATGATGAGATCTTACGTACGGACTTGATGGAGTGACCTGAAGGTCTACATCGGTGACTGCCACTGGAACTCGGCGACGGATCGAAATATATGTGCCGAGTTTGGGCTCGTTTTGTTAGTTATGATGAGATCTTACCAACGGACTTGATGGCGTAACCTGAAGGTCTACATCGGTGACTGCCACTGGAACTCGGCGACGGATCGAACTAGATGTGCCGAGTTTGGGCTCGTTTTGTTAGTTATGATGAGATCTTACCAACGGACTTGATGGCGTAACCTGAAGGTCTACATCGGTGACTGCCACTGGAACTCGGCGACGGATCGAACTAGATGTGCCGAGTTTGGGCTCGTTTTGTTAGTTATGATGAGATCTTATCTCCGGACTTGATGGAGTGACCTGAAGGTCTACATCGGTGGCTGTCACTGGAACTCGGCGACGGATCGAACTAGATGTGCCGAGTTTGGGCTCGTTTTGTAAGTTATGATGAGATCTTACCACCAGACTTGATGGAGTGACCTGAAGGTCTACATTGGTGACTGCCACTGGAACTCGGCGACGGATCGAACTAGATGTGCCGAGTTTGGGCTCGTTTTGTAAGTTATGATGAGATCTTACCACCGGACTTGATGGAGTGACCTGAAGGTCTACATCGGTGACTGCCACTGGAACTCGGCGACGGATCGAACTAGATGTGCCGAGTTTGGGCTCATTTTGTTAGTTATGATGAGATCTTACGTACGGACTTGATGGAGTGACCTGAAGGTCTACATCGGTGACTGCCACTGGAACTCGGCGACGGATCGAAATATATGTGCCGAGTTTGGGCTCGTTTTGTTAGTTATGATGAGATCTTACCAACGGACTTGATGGCGTAACCTGAAGGTCTACATCGGTGACTGCCACTGGAACTCGGCGACGGATCGAACTAGATGTGCCGAGTTTGGGCTCGTTTTGTTAGTTATGATGAAATCTTACCTCCGGACCTGATGGAGTGACCTGAAGGTCTACATCGGTGGCTGTCACTGGAACTCGGCGACGGATCGAACTAGATGTGCCGAGTTTGGGCTCGTTTTGTTACTTATGATGAGATCTTACCACCGGACTTAATGGAGTGACCTGAAGGTCTACATCGGTGGCTGTCACTGGAACTCGGCGACGGATCGAACTAGGTGTGCCGAGTTTGGGCTAGTTTTGTAAGTTATGATGAGATCTTACCACCAGACTTGATGGAGTGACCTGAAGGTCTACATCGGTGACTGCCACTGGAACTCGGCGACGGATCGAACTAGATGTGCCGAGTTTGGGCTCATTTTGTTCGTTATGATGAGATCTTACGTCCGGACTTGATGCAGTGACCTGAAGGTCTACATCGGTGACTGCCACTGGCACTCGGCAACGGATCGAACTAGATGTGCCGAGTTTCCAACTCCCCTATGTAAGCCTTCAGGTCACTCCATCAAGTCCGGTGGTAAGATCTCATCATAAGTAACAAAACGAGCCCAAACTCGGCACATCTAGTTCGATCAGTCGCCGAGTTACAGTGACAGTCACCGATGTAGACCTTTAGGTCACTCCATCAAGTCCGGTGGTAAGATCTCATCATAACTTACAAAACGAGCCCAAACTCGGCACATCTAGTTTGATCCGTCGCCGAGTTCCAGTGGCAGTCACCGATGTAGACCTTCAGGTCACTCCATCAAGTCCGGAGGTAAGATCTCATCATAACTAACAAAACGAGCCCAAACTCGGCACATCTAGTTCGATCCGTCGCCGAGTTCCAGTGGCAGTCACAGTCACCGATGTAGACCTTCAGGTCACTCCATAAAGTCCGGAGGTAAGATCTCATCATAACTAACAAAACGAGCCCAAACTCGGCACATCTAGTTCGATCCGTCGCCGAGTTCCAGTGGCAGCCACCGATGTAGACCTTCAGGTCACTCCATCAAGTCCGGAGGTAAGATCTCATCATAACTAACAAAATGAGCCCAAACTCGACACATCTAGTTCGATCCGTCGCCGAGTTCCAGTGGCAGTCACCGATGTAGACCTTCAGGTCACTCCATCAAGTCCGCAGGTAAGATGTCATCATAACAAAACGAGCCCAAACTCGGCACATATTAAATATACTGCTGCCTAAGAAAGTACTCCATTGTATGCACTTTGTAAAATCAAAACTATCTCGAATATCATTTTACGAAAATCTAATCCAGACACACTCGTACGTAATTGACTTACTGCATTACGCTACGCTGTGGCATATACACACACGGTCCCTCCCGCCCGCACCGCTGTCGACTTGCCCCGCCCCTTTGCGGGGGCTGAGGTAGTGCGCTCATAGCTGCGGACTGTACTGGAACCTGGCCTTAAGGTATCCGTAACTCTGGAACGTAAAGGGCTATTGAAGGACACCGTGGATTTTAGTCAGTACGTGTCTGATAGTGGCTCTCGTCCCGCCTTGAGAGGGAGAACTCATTAGATGACATTATTACCACGATAATAAAAAATGACCGCGCTCAGGCTTGTGAGTCTACTCTCTTAGTCCGTTAATAAAATAAGGGACAACTGTTCAATCATGTTGTCACCAATTTTCAATTGTTATCACTAACTTATCTTATTTCCGTAAGTGATAAAAATAAAAAAACGGCCGAAACATGGACTGAAGCTACGGGTTTCGTATTTAGATAGAAGATCCACTTGTATTTCAAACAAAATCGTCAACCCGCGCCCCTTTCCACACTTGGCGCTAGGCGCGGCTTAGCGCGTAATATTACGCGCCGTGTGATGCCGGCATTATTAATAGGTATGTTTGTGACTTGTGAAGTTGTGGACTGTGATTATTATTGTGATGATTGATTCTATAGGGACCATAGAGGCGTTAATTGAGGGACAAAACACCACACTTACAAAAGTGTTCATCTGTATTTCCCGACAGCTATAACCAGTCTTCAATTCAAGAGTGAACATGTTACTTCTAGGCAAGCGTGCTTTACCGTCGACCACTTCGCTTACCATTAGGCAAGATAGCGGTC
Organism: Agrotis clavis; assembly: GCA_954870645.1. Lineage (NCBI taxonomy): Eukaryota > Metazoa > Arthropoda > Insecta > Lepidoptera > Noctuidae > Agrotis > Agrotis clavis. The sequence continues at coordinate 11,174,725 of OX940925.1, forward strand.
AAACGCGAACCTCTCATTAATTAAATAAAATGAAATCGTGCACACAGACTGAAAACAAGAAATCACAGAAAATAATATCCAAACAAATTAAAAATATGAAAGTAGGTTTGTATGTTTGTGCCCAAACTGCTGAACCGATCATCCTAAAATTGTGCATACACGTTGTGTACAATCGACAAAGTTGAATCATGACCCATTTTGACAATAAATCGTTTGAATCCGTCAAATTAACAAAGATCAAAGTCTTTGCCATGGATATGTTTGTTTACGCGAATGTAGACCTAATTGTATTTGAATATCTGTAGGAATATAAGCTTATGGTGGGTCATGATTCAACTTTGTCGACTGTACATAGACGGATATAGGGTAGTTTTAAGCCTTCAGCGAAAAAAAAGTGCGTGAAAAAACAATAATAATGTTCATACTATAATAGATATCGATATAAATATTCGATCAGAATGAATTGTCAAAATCTATATTAACGCTAGCGAGCTTGCAGACACAAGCAAGTATTTCAAATACAACAAATTTTGAACGCGAAGTAATTTCTTCGTCTTAAATCTACTTAAATGTTTGCATAAAATGATACAAGATTGCATATAAAGTTCTGGATTGTGGGTATTATAAACAGGCCTGTGCCAAAAGGAATATTGACCAAAATACCCATGATCTACTGTAGACGTTTCACACGAAAACCCGCAAGTGACCAAACTTCTGTCTTGAGTGGGCAATAGTCTGTAACCGCAGACTTCCGGGCAACAAGTACTTCAACTGAGGAACATTAATAACAGGCCGAAAACCGCAATTTGATGAGCTGGAACTAATCCGCGTTACGTTAACGAGACTCGTTTAGTCAACTTTCGTGCAGCAAAAACTAAAATTGAAACCAACCCAAGAATACACATATTCTTTTCTCAGTCAAGTCACGTGAAAAGCATTATTCTTCCCAAGGCGTATCGTTAAGGCGAAATTCTTAAATGTGACGCACAAATGAGTTCTTTTAGCAGCACGTGACTGTTTATCATGCAAAGTAACATTGTATCGAATATTGTTTTAGTTTTGTAGAATATTCTCTCACAGAATTCTATGCTGTATTTTTTGTAAAAAATAGGTGATGTACTTACATCATATTTCACGTCTCGAAGAAATTAAATTAGACTTCGTTTACTCAATAAAGTTACTGAAAAATGTGTACCTACAGAAAATTGCGTTTGTTCACATATTGTGTACGAGTACGTGTGTATATTTTGATACAATTTGTTAACGTGAAATTAGGTTAGTCGTATCTCTTCTAGAGCAATATTGAGTTTAGTTTTAAATGAATTTGACAAAGCAGTTGTGCTTATAATTTTATTTGGCGTATTACGAAAATTATTCTCCAAGCTACCTAAACCCCGGGCACGCCGCAATTGCGGCGGTAAGACCCCTCCTTGAGGAGTGGCTGGAGAGAAGTCATGGCGTCCTGACCTACCGCTTGACGCAGGTCCTCACCGGACACGGAAGTTTCGGGAGGTACCTGTGTCTGATGCGAAAGGAGGAGACGCCTGGGTGTCACCACTGCGAAGATCGCCCGGAGGACACGGTGGAGCATACGGTGCAAGACTGCCCAGCTTGGGCAGGGCACCGACGTGTCCTCACGGCTGCGATAGGCGGAGACCTCTCGCGCCCAGCATTGGTCGCGGCCATGCTGCGGGGCGAGACCGAGTGGGAAGCGGTCGCCTCCTTCTGCGAAGCAGTAATGCTCGCGAAGGAGGAGGCGGGCCGCGAGCGAGAGAGGACAGAGTCCTCCCTCCGCCCCACTCGCGGTGGTAGACGCCCACGGCGACGGACGTCGCTTGATGATCTCCGGCCACCGTAGGCGCGGGCATGCGGGCAGCGAGTAAAGGGCAACTCGCTGCCCGACCAAGGACCATGCCCGGGTCGACGGCGCGTTGTGTCCCACGCGCGCCTCAAAGAGCGTCAGCATAATGACGGGGCCCCCCTCTCAGAGGGCTCTAGCCTGCCGGGGTCGCGGGATTATTTCCTTACCGTGACCCCGGAACAGAAAGGGCTATTGAAGGACACCGTGGATTTTAGTCAGTAAAAGTCTGACAGTCCCTCCCGCCCTGACCGGGGTTGGAGGACTCATTTGATGATTTTACCACGCTAAAAAAAAAAAAGCTACCTAAACCCCGTAGGGACAAAGTCTGTCGGGGTCGCGGGACTTTTCCAATTACCGTGACCTTGGAACGTAAAAGGCTATTGAAGGATACCGTGGGTTTTAGTCAGTACGAGTCTGAAAGTCCCTCCCGCCCAGCCCTGGGTAAAAAAAAAGCCAAAGTCCCGGTAGGTGGATTATGACACACCTCCTCTAATAGAGAAAAGATCTGTGAGCCAGTAAAATAAACGTTAAGAATGATTAATTGATTATGCTGCGGATATTCAACCAGTAACGGGTAGCTCGTCGTCTGATCGGGATGTTGTAAGTTTGCCACAAAGTTAATTTGCCACAGTTTTTTAAACCTCATACATTGAAAGTTAATTCGCCACAGCTAGATTTTGTTATTGTAAATTTGCCACATATCTTCATTTCACATAAATTTTACTGAAGACGGCGGCACCAACACCTCCGTGATCCTGTTCTCCTAGTACTTTCTGTCCAGATTCCACATTGTGTCCTCGTTTTCTGTAGTTTTGTGCTGGATTTTATTATGTAATTCTTCTGCTATCCGTGCGGAAAAAAGTAATGGGGCGAATTTACACTAAATGAAATTCAAAAAACAAAAACTGTGGCTAATTTACACATACCTTTTTTCGTGGCGAATTAACTTTGTGGCAAACTTACAACAACCCTTCTGATCAGGGATCCAAAGAGCTGTCCGCAAACTGACGGGGCCCCCATAGAATGCAAAACGCCTACTGTGGTCGCGCGATTGTCTAAACAGGAAATGTTGACCCTGGAACGTAAAGGGCAATTGAAAGCACATGGTGCATTTATGGCACGTGTCTGACATGTCCTTTCACTCCACCAAAGGCAAGAGAAACTAATTTCATGATTTTCCACCCAAATCAAAAGACTGATTTATTGATGTTATTACGTAAAACACCGACCGTGTTACCACAAAAAAGATAAACATCTGTTGAACACTTGTTTAAAAGAACTGTCAATGTCAAAACAACATTTTTCGTTGTTTAAGGTGTGCGTCCACAGGTCGGCATCGCACGTATCGGACGTATCTTACGTAACGGATTTTAGTTTGCCTTGTATTGAAAACTCATACAACTGCGTCCACTGATCCGCATCATACGGACGGCTCATCGGAAATGCCTTAATGCGATGCGTACCGATGACGTCATACGGAATGCCGATCAGTGGAAGCGATGAAGGTGGCATCGGCAATCCGATTGCTAATACTCGCGTCGGCAATCCGATCGCTGCCGACACAGAAATCCGTTTGATGCGATGCGTCCGATACGTACGATGCGGACCAGTGGACGCTTACCAATAAGGGTCGTTTTGCAGTTACCCTTTTTTTAGACACGTGTTCAACAGTTGTTTATTTTTTTGTGGTAAGGCGGTAAGTGTCAAAATAAACAAAATTCCCATCTTTCAAGAGCTTTCCACATTATTAGACTTTTAATAAATTTTTGACGGCACGGTTGGTGCAGTGGCTGAACGATTGGACTGCTGCGCTGCGTGTCACGGGTTCGATTCCCTCACGGAACATATATTTGTATGATCTACAAGTAGTTGTTCTGAGTCTGGGCGTTTGTGTATGTGAGTTTAATTATGTTTGTTTGAACGCATCCATGACGCAGGAGAAATTCCTTGCGTACGTTTTTTAAAGATAAAAAAATACAATTATTATCCGAAAAAGTAAGGCACTAGACACACATTTTATTTGTTTCGGCTGTCTAAACAACAACGCGAATATCTCCGTGTAGGGGACCGACACGTCTTTTAAATTCCTTTATTAGATTCCACACTGAGTTCCTTACGTCACCAACGCTTCCGATCTGTTTACATGTTAGAATAGGTACTTGTGTGAATGGATGTGAAATTACTTTTTCATTCGGCATCAAATTCCTTTCTTCTTTTCGTGTGAGATTGTGCCTCTGGTGTCATAGTTATTAAGCTGCTACTGGGAATACCAGTGGTCTTTGACAAGGCTTTGAACTTATGTTTATTGAACATCATCATCATCATCATCAGCCGGAAGACCACTGCTGAACATAGGCCTCCCCCTTAGACCGCCACGCCGAACGACAATTCGCCACTTGCATCCATCGGCTGCCCGCGACCCTCACGATGTCGTCGGTCCACCTAGTGTGAGGCCTGCCTACGCTGCGTCTTCCGGTCCGTGGTCGCCACTCGAGAACTTTTCTTCCCCATTGGTTGTCAGTTCTACGAGCGTTTTTTGAACAACATAATAAAATAGGCTACAAAAAAACGGTTTCTTCCAAACATGGGATTGGAAATTCCTTTTTCATTTTGAGAATGCAATAGGCAGTTATTCTAGCCACATGAGAGCCCATGATAGACGCCAGTGGGTTAGTGATGAAACGGTCGCCGTAGCCGAAAACGGCATTTTTTTTTACGTGGTAAAATCATCAAATGAGTCCTCCCACCCCGGGCAGGGTGGGAGGGACTGTCAGACTCGTACTGACTAAAATCCACGGTATCCTTCAATAGGCCTTTATGTTCCGGGGTCACGGTAATGGAAAGAGTCTCGCGATCCCGGCAGGCTTTGGCCCTCTAGAGGGGGGCCCCGTCATCATGCTGACGATCTTTGAGGCGCGCGTGGAACACAACGCGCCGTCGACCCGGGCATGGTCCATGGTCGTAAATTCGTTTGACAGCAGTCAGTTATTAAAAATATTTTTCGGACTGTAGTTGATAATTTTCTGTTGTTTGCATCCGGATTTTTAATTAATTTAAAAAAAAAACGTTCGCTCAAGACTGTTACAGAAGGTGTGTTAAACGGCACTGTACTGTTAGGAGTTCGAGGGAACAATCAAACAACCATCTTGCTTAAAGTATTAACCTTTAATGGCTCACTTACATACTAAGTTACATTTATATAGGGAGAAGTCGTATACACACTACAGCACAGACTTTAGTTTTTTAAAGGATTTTAATGCCTTTATCCAAAAAATATTAAAAATATGTATCTTCAAAGTTGTCATCGTCTGGAAAAGCTTAATTTAGTTTTTATTAGAAATAGATATTATCGAGGAATCTTTAAATAGGCATTTCAAGCAATAGCAATATTATTTGACTGAATTGGCAATATTACGTCAAACAAATTATTTCACAAAAGAGCTTTTTTAATAAGGGTCAGCACAGACCGAGACGTGACGCTGCGCGCACATTTCAATAGCTCTACTCAAAATCCAACTCTATTTCCTACACGAAAAGATACACCTTTCGAAACGCAACGCGGCGCCGCGCTGCGTTATAATAGCGACTCAAAATCTGACTTTATTTACCACAAGAAAATATACACATTTGAAGTATCGTTGCGTCACGTCGCGCTGCGTCTCTCGGTGTGAACTTACCGTATCCGATCATCGGTAAGCTACATAAATCTCTGATATTCCAAAGAAATGAATCTGATAATTAGATGCAAAACGGAAATAATGCTCTATCTATTTGCGTCAATAATGTTTCTGTTAAACAAAGAGTTTTGGCGAAAATCCTCCGTCAAAAATACTGATAATGTGTCTACAGGCCTTTAACTTTGCTACAGCGAATAGCCTCCTTTATGACATTGGATAGTAAACTTTGGGAGTTTGAATTTATAGTTCAATTTTGTTTGAATCGTGGTATGTCTATGGTTTCGCATAACTTGTAAAGTTTCGCCAGGGAGCCGAATGATAAGTGTGGGAGGGTAATGTTTTTGGTTTGTATTATACTTGATTTGAAGGTGTATAAATAAAAACAAAACCTTGTATAAGATTTGACGGCACGGTTGGCGCAGTTGAACGATAGACTGCTGCACAGCGTGTCACGGGTTCGATCCCCGCACGGAACAAATAATAATAATATTCCACAACTATCGAATTATTCCCGTTGGATCCCACTTTTGGATCCCATTTTTTAGGTAGTCCCGATGAATCCCATTTTTAATTCCCGTTGAATCCCACTTTTTGACAACATGTGTACATATCAGAAGAAAACTGTTACTGTTATTTTACTGATATATTCTGAGTAAGTAATTTATGAATTTTACTAAAAAAAAGTTCCACAAGATCCGGCCACCATAGGCTTTCCATAGACCGGTCACACCAGTGTGTGTAGAAAGATGGCAGAGACACATTCTGAGAAATTGTTTCAGTCTTTACTTAAAAACTGATAGAATGTCACTAACCAGCAAAAGTACTAGGCTAGCATAAGATCAACGGCGCCACGTGACACGCAACGCGGGGGTAAGGTAGGTAACTCAAAATGGCCTGCCAAAGTACTAGGCTAGCATAAGCTCAAGGTGGTACGTTTTTCAACGGGATCAGCGAAGTTCATTTGAAAAGCGCTGTGATGCCACGTGACAGGGAGGGGGGGAAATCACTCTAAATGGGTAGTTTATTTTTCACAGAAACGAGATATAAAAAACCTGCAATAATGTTATATTCTTTTGTGATAGTGACTACACTGATTTTAATTCGACACTGACTGACACTTGTCATGTTGCGCTCAATATGGATGTCTTTTTTAATAGACATTGTCTACTCTCGCCCCAGCCACCGCTGATGACGCCCGAGGGCGTTGGAAATCGCGAGTCATATTCCAGCCGCTTCTGGACGGGGAGTCCGGGAGCCGTCCGACCAAGGACAGGCCCAAGTCATGGCGCGTCGTGTTTCACGCTTTCCTCAAGGGAACTAATGCGTGACTGGACCATAGGGCCATACGCCTAATACGATGCGGGCGAAACCGCAATTTATGATAGCAATTTTGTCGTTGAAAGTACTCGCATTCAGATTTTTTAAAGCATGTGGGATCCAACGGGAATTGTTTTTGGGATTCAACGGGAATAAAACGTTTTTCTTTTGTTATGGGATTCAACGGGAATCAATTTTAATTTTTTTGGGATCCAATGGGAAAAATATTCAAGTGGGATTCAAAAGTGGGATCCAGCGGGAATATTTCCAACTATCACCCAACGCCATCTAGTCCCAAGCTAAGCAGAGCTTGCGTTATGGGTACTAGACTTACTGATAAACATACTAATATAGCGTGACTGGCAATTAGTGTACGATACTTAAACACGTGTATCGTACACTAATTGCCAGTCACCCTATATTAGTATGTTTATAACAAACAATTTTTATTATGGAAGCAAAGCCGAAATCGTGAAAAAACAACAGCTGCTCAGTACATTTATGTTTGCCTAATGTACTGAACACAATCACGTGTTTAAGTATCGTACACTAATTGCCATTCACCCTATATATATATCTAAATATATAAATATTATAGATAAATTAGACACAGAACAAATGATCGTGCTCATCACACAAACATTTGTCCTGGATGGGAATCGAACCCACGACCTCCGGCATAGCAGTCAGGGTCACTAACCACTAGACCAACAGGCCAGTCAATATTTGTATGACCTAAAAGTAGTTTTTCCGAGTCTGGATGTATGTGTTTTTCTAAAAACACACGACACAGGAGAAATGCTAAGAGTGGAGCAAAGTCAAGCCAAGTTCTTTCTAATCCCTGATTAGTGAGAATCTGGTACCTCTACTGCATAAAATACTTTATTCTTCTTATCACAAATTCAATACAAAACTTTCTGTAATTAGCCGTTATTTTTCCTTTCAATCTCACTATAACAATAGTATTCAAGCATCATTTACATTCTTAGTACTAATATCTTACATAAATTGTGAAAACATTTTATGTTAGTAAATATAAAGAGACTCTATTTCACACTGCATTCGTCTGTATTTATTTAGCAGTCAAATGTAGTGTAGGTACATTTGAATACATAAATGGTGGCTCCGTCTTGTGCCAATACATAAATATTTGTCTTTCATTCTAAATTGCATTCTCACTGACTATTCCTATAAAAAAATGTTATATGGTTTTGTGCATGAAATTCTTGAAAAAAGACCGTTTTTTTTGTTTATTAGGTATGTTTTTTACTAATTATTTTCAAACAAAATTCGTCTTAAAAGTGCTTTATTAATTGAATGAACTCACTACCTATTCACTAGTCAAATAAAAATAATAAAAAGCGAAGTACAAAACATTATTTTTGTTCACTGATACAGAAACTTAATCACAATGAAAGCGAATGCAATCTGCAACAAGACTTTCAATATTTTTGTGGAAAAGCAATGAAAAATCAACGAAGTATTGTTTAAAAAACATCGAAGTTTACGCATAGTCTACGAAGCGCAAGAACAATAATTGAAAGAAATGAACAACCTCGTTTTGTTTATTGATAATGTTAAGGTGGAAACAAAAGAAGATACGAGAAAGCGTTCGGGCTCATGTACACGATGCCGCCGCCGCGCCGCTTTTGTGTATACATTCGCGACCGCGCCGCCACCGCGCCCCCATAGGGCGTTTTTCCATTAGCCGGCCAGGCACCGGCAACGGCACACACATTACATTTTAGCTTCCCGCGTCGCCGTCGCCGGTGCCGGTGCCGTGCCGTCTAATGGAAAAACGCCCATTCGCTACTGTTTGTTTTTTGGCGGCCGCGGCGCGGTAGCGGCGTGGTGGCGGCGCAGTCGCGAAGGTATAAACAGCATAGCGGCGCGGTGACGGAACGGTAACGGAGCGGTGGCGGCACGGTGGTGGCATCGTGTACAGGAGCCCTTCCGATAACCACAACTGCATTTTGAAAGTTTTAAAGTCTTGTTGTGTTTGTGTAGACAAGTCTTTGTTATCACCTTTCTGACTGAATAATTGATATTAAGTTCAAAATAACATGTGAAAGTCAATCGCTAAAGATAGGCGTTGCATACTGGCAAAGGAGTACACCGTACCGCGACGGCTGCAAAGAACGAAGAAGACAACTGCATTTCTAAGAACTTCGATTTTTACATAATTCTTTATTTTGTCTAGTGCTGGTTCCTGTTTTTTTTTTTTCTTCTTGTATAATTATTTAGGCGTATTTTTTCGTGTACCTACTTGAAGACAACTACAATTAGTTTTAGAAAATCGTCACACATGTCAAACGGTTGATCGTACACCTAATTAATGTTTCCTGTTTGTTTATCCCTGAATGTACTGACATTCAAGTTAAAATATTTATTACCTTTTGTAGCCAGTTTGACAAACTCAATAGATGACTAACCTTTAGTACTATTCAGCAGAGTCCTTTTCTTATGACATTTTTATTGTGTGTCATTATTTCTAAATAAGATTTAAGGGTCGTTACACAGACCTAACATAGTCCAGATGCTGTCATTACTTAGAGCTAACGACATTCTATTGGGAATCCGTTTTGTTAACTATAAGTAGAGAAAGAAATACGAAAAAACTTAAAAAAAAAAAAATGTAACCGCCTTCAAAAACAACCACAAAAAAGGGTAAAATACCTTCAAAACTTTTCTTTCGGAAGTCGGTGACTTTTTTTTATTAATTTCATTGTCTTTTTGCCACCGACTTCCGAAAGAAAAGTTTTGAAGGTTATTTTACCCTTTTTTGTGGTTGTTTTTGAAGGCGGTTACATTTTTTTTTGAAAAAGTTTTTATTTTACTCTTTTTAGTTTAAATATTCAACCACAATTATTGTCAAATACGAGTACATCATTTTCTTACGTGAGCACTAGAATTTTGTAATCCGTAACACCGGTAATAACATCGTTAAAATCTCTTACATTCATAATTCCCTATCTCAAAAACTACTGAACCGATTTTGATGAAACTTGCAGTATTCCCTAAGTTGAAGGATACCTAGTAAAACAAAAAAAAAAAGAATTACTTAAATCGGACTTGTAGTTCCGGAGATATGCGAACACAAACATAATTTACTAAATCAGTCGATGCCAAGTCCTTACTAGAGGAGTTGTACCTTCCATCATCAGCGCAGCTACATGAGATGATGATTACCATACGCAAATACTTAAATTACTTCATAATATTTGCGAAAAACGATGTGTAGGCCTATAAAATTTGAGGGTTGCCCTCGATTTCTCCAGGATCCAATCATCAGATCCTAACATGGTGAAAATGGGACCACTCCTGAAGTATCTCCTTTCGAACAAAAAAAGAATTTTGAAAATCGGTCCACAATTGGCGGAGTAAGCAGGTAACAAACACACAAAAAAAAAAAAAACATACCGTCGAATTGATAACCTCCTTCTTTTTGAAGTCGGTTAAAAAGTAGAACTATAACTTAACCTAATCAAGTATCAGTAATTGTGCTAATACACGTGTATTTAACGTATTTTTGTTTATTGTGGTGAAATAATCAAATAAGTCCTCTCGCGAAGGGCGGAACGGCAGGGACAGTCAGATTCGTACGGATTAAAATCCATAGAGTTCCTTTAATATTAAGGGGGGCCCGTCAGATTTCTGAGCTTCTTGTGGCACGCGTAGAACAAAACGACTTCGACTTCGACTACGAGTCGACTCGCGGCAACGACAATATAATACTAGACTCCTAATAACAGGCGACCGATGTCTGCCAACACATTTAGGCAAAAAAGTCTTATAATTATCCGTCTCATTTCGACCAATCCTGTGAGCCGTAAACATACGTTGAGACAGAACAGACCTTGAGTTAGCTAATCACAACGCAGTACCCCGTCCCCCTCGCTTACGTAGTACCTCAGCGAGTTGGTAGAATAGTTTTGTTCGTTAGGTCGTGCAATGCGTAGTCTAGTAATATATAGTCGTTGACTCGCGGCATGTTCTATGATCAGACGGCAAGTTACCCATTACTCGTCCTCTGCATGCCTGCAAGTAAATATAGAAAGAAAAGAAAGAAAGAAAGAAAAAACGTTTATTTGACTGCCCGTACACACAACAAACAAGCAAATAAATGATAAAAAAAACATGATAATAAAGGAATATATCGTAAATTAAAAACAACAATGAAAAAACAAAGACTGCCTCCCGGTCCAGACGGGTGAGAGCCCAACGCGGGAAGGGGGTTTGTCCAGAGCGGGCCACCGCTGGGGTGGGAGGACGGTGAAGTGTGCGTGGACATGAGTCGAAGTGCGCACAGGGGGTACGAGGACGGTGAAGTGTGCGTGTGTGTCGACCGCGCAGCCCAACTTTCATTTTCAAATTGTCAATTTTCAAGGAAAAAAATAGTTCCTTCTTCGCACACCAGAGGCGCTCAATATTGTGTGTCCCACGGCTACATCAAATAGGTCCAGTTCAGCAAATTGTCGAGCAGCTAGTGCTCGACGCTGGTTTTCAACTGGACCTGGACGGTGACGTGACGGACGCAAAGCAGTCTTAAAACATCCAAACGTGTTATGTGTGTGTGTGTTTGTGAAATACATAAATACTTATATTAACTTGGGATTTGGGAATCATAAATATAAATATTAAAATAATTCAAATATACATGTACCTACACGATAATAAATAAAGGGTAGTAAGTAAAAAAATAATTAAATAAATAGGACAGATAGACGCAGGACGATTATCTACAAAAACCTGTTTCACACGTTGCCAGACTTCTTGTTTACGTGCCTGCAGTCGCCTAAACTCGTAGCTAGGCCTTCATTACGCAACAGATCAGCATCCAGATTGTTGTTTTTACGAGTTCATATTTTAAAATAATGTTGGTTGCTTAAAACATTATTTTTGTTCGATAGAAACATCAACAATGTTTCAACAAATATCAGACTATTTTAATGCTTACATGGAATAAGTTTAGTAGAAGACAATTTATTTCTTATATTTAAATTGGCGCAAATTTTTCGGAAAGACGTAACAAATATGATAGGTAAGTCAATATTAATATTAATTATGTTCCATTTAATGTATGAATTTGATTAATTTACCCGCTGGTGGAAGTAAAGTGCATAATAAATGTACTAATTTATTTTTACCCTCTTGCAGTTCAGCTGGGGATTTCAAACTTTACAAAAGCACCGCTTATAGTCAAACAACTGATAAACGGTGAAAAGAAAGGTGGCAATGGTAGCTGTTACACCGTTCGTTCCAGTGGCATGCAAGCAGGTCAGACACATTAGGTAAGTCAAAGGAATCGGTGTAGCAATGCATACTTTTATCTAATTGGTAGGTCAGAGATAAGCGGTTGATATAGCGCGTTTTTTTTTTTTGCAGATCTCCCACAACGCTATGGAACGAAGCGGCCAGGCAGGAGCAGCTGCGAGCACATGATATGAACACTCCTGCAAATCATCGAATGAAATATACAGCTGCGTATGGACAAGTGAGACCTACTAGAATTGGCGGGGTGACCTCAGTTATTTATATATTCACTAACCATTACATAACACTATATACAGCAGCATGCTCGATTTAATTGTGTGGCTAGGCAAGTGCGTCAGATAATCGAGACATTCAGTGCGACCATGTCCAGTTTACGCTGTTCTTCCACTAAATACTGCCGCAACTGTCTTCTAAATGAGCCTATGGTGTTAGTTGATCTGATCGGTGGTGGCAGATTATTCCATATTTTGGAAGCTGCATATCGAAAGCTCCCTCTGAAAGCCGCTGAGTTGTGTGTCTGAGTCGAAAGTTGTTGCGAGCATTGCCTCCTTTCACACTCTCGTCTACTTGCTATCCAGCTTAATTTGCTGTATAGGTAATCCGGTTTTTTATATTTAACAACACCGAAAAGTAAGCACGCTAGGTGAAGTTTACGCCTGGACTTCATTTTTAATATAAAATGTTTATTAAGATAGGGCGTAACATGACTTCTGCGAGGAATATTGTAGCAGAACCGAGCGCACGCGTTTTGTACCCTTTGTATGAGCCTATCCGTACGCGCCAGCAGGCGCGGGCCGTAAACAGTATCGGCGTAGTTCAACTTAGATAAAACTAAAGTTTCAATGAGTTGTTCCCGCAGTGATTCGGATAAATAGGGCCTCAACTTGTATAAAATTTTTAAGCGGTAGAAACAATTCCTTACTGACTCTGCTATATGTTTCTCAAACCGAAGGTCATTGTCTATGGTAAGTCCTAGATTTCGCGCCTCGTATACTCGCTCGATTGGCTCCCCCATAAGTTTTAAGCCAAAAGTCATAGGCAGTCGAGCTAGCTTTTGTTTAGTGCCAAATACCACATATTTAGTTTTCGTGGGGTTTAGCGACAGGCAGTTCTTTTCAGACCAGACAGCAATTCGTTCGAGATCTTCGTTGAGATCCTTTATAGCGTTATGGTACTCTTCTGGCCTAAACGAGATGTATAATTGGACATCGTCAGCGTATATATGATACTTGCAACTCTGGATGCATGTTGTTATGTCCGCACAAAACAAACTAAAGAGATTGGGACCCAAAATGGTGCCCTGCGGGACTCCTCTTTCCACGGGAAGAGGAGCAGATCTAAGAGTTTTGCCGTCACTCAAGCGGAGGTCAACTAGTTGTTCCCTTTTACTTAAATAGCTACGAAACCATTGCAAAGCTTGGGGATCAAAGCCGTAATAATTCAGTTTCGACAATAATAGCGGAATGTTAATTGCATCAAATGCCCTGGAAAAATCGAGCAGGACCAGTAATGTGCACATTCCCTTGTCTTGAGCAATTAATATGTTGTCAGTAATGTCTAACAAAGCAGTAGAAGTACCGCGCTGTTTTCTGAATCCTGATTGAAGATCAGGTAGAATATTATTTTGTTCAAGAAAAACTGTAAGCTGTCGACTGACAATTTTTTCTAATACTTTAGACAGACATGGTAGTATACTAATGGGACGTAAATCTTTCAAACTAGATGGATTTGAATTTTTTGGCAATGGCCTGATCGAGGCAATCTTCCACTCATCGGGAAACGTAGACGTCGCAATCGAACGATTTATAATGTCTGTTATAACATTTAATGTATGCGGCAATGTCATGTTAATCATGTCTAGAGTAATGCTATCAAGGCCTTCGGCGTTACTTTTCAGACCAGATATTATGCGTAAGACCTCGTTTTGTTCCACCTGAGTAATTTGGAAGACGGCATAAAGACCTATTTGGACCATGCGTAACATTTACGAAACAACAATACGTAACTGTCTATCCCAACAGTGGGATAATGCTGGTTAGTCCCAGTATTTTTTTGGGTTAGGCTGATTAGACTTAAGTGTCAGTATTGATTAGACTTAAGTGTCAGTATTGATTGGGCATAGGCCAACTAAGCAGCATCATTCTACTGCTGGGTATAGACCCATGCGGATTCCGAAATACTAAATAATATTATGTTTATAAAACAACAAAAACTGCAGTCAAAACTGTCTGTCATACGGAATGTTGATGTTTAACTTTCAAAATTGCTTTGTGCACTTTCTGTAAAGAACAAGAAAGTGTTAATGAATTTCTCATTTTTGTGAATAAACATCCAAGCTTGCCTTTGTGCAAGCAAGAATAAATTAAACAAAGTTACTAAACTAGACCCTTTGTCGGTGCTGCACTTCAAACTTTGACCAAAAGTTAACTCGAAAAGCCAGGTCTGTTGATGACAGAACCGTTATACCTGTTTCTATTTAAATCTACAGCTACGGAAGGTGCACTAAAAAGTAATTCTGAAACTTAAATTAACGCTAGAATGTTTAAAATTTCGCAGCATTTCTATTGACAGTAGTCAGTGACTGAAACTTGCCCAGTTACTGGGTTATTTTTTTTAATTTTTTTAAAGTGGTAAAATCATCAAATGGGACCTCCCGCCCTGCCCGGGGTACTGTCAGACTTGTACTGACTAAAATCCACGGTGTCCTTCAATAGCCCTTTATGTTCCGGGGTCACGGTGATGGAATAAGTTCCGCGACCCCGGCAGGCTTTGGCCCTCTGAGAGGGGGGCCCCGTCATTATGCTGACGCTCTTTGAGGCGCGCGTGGGACACAACGCGCCGTCGACCCGGGCATGGTCCAATGTCGGGCAGCGATTTGCCCTTTACTCGCTGCCCGCATGGCCGCGCCTACGGTGGCCGGAGATCGTCTGCTGACGTCCGACGCCGCGAGCGTCTACCACTGCAGTTGGGGCGGAGGGAGGACGCTGTCCTCTCTCTCAAGCGGCCCGCCTCCTCCTTCACGAGCATTACTGCTTCGCAGAAGGAGGCGACCGCTTCCCACTCCGTCTCGCAGTTACTGGGTTATGGAGGTCCGATAGGCAGTCGCTTCATGTAAAATACTGATATTCAGCTGCATCTGGTTCGACTAGAAGCGACCCCAATATAGTTGGGAAAAGGTTAGGCAGATGATGATGCGTCAGTGACTGATACATCAATGTCGGTATGCGTAGGATTATATCGACCACAAACTGTTTTTTTACTACATAAACATATATTGATGAAGGTGCGATGAAAATGGCAGTAGGCAGACCACAAACCATGCAAAACTGATGGCCGGTGGGTCCATAAGTTTCTCGAATGGAAACCACGTACTGAGAGGTGCAGTATAGAACGGCACATACAAGGTGCACAGATGATCCGGTGACGATCACAAGACCGCGCTGCTGGATGCAAGCCGCTTCCAACTCCACAGGGGAAGTCCTATGTTAAGCAGTGGATGCCGTTTGGCTGAAATGATAACTGACGGACTATTAAAGAATTGAAAATTATGTGTGGGACGAGCCTATATTAAAATGGTGAAAAGATTAGAGTATAAAGTGTTGAAAATATGGAAATTCTGCTTTATATTTTGTTTCCTTCTGTTAAACCAATATTACTCGTATAATACTAAATTTATCTATACCAGTTCTCATCCTTTGTAGATTTTACGCCATACTAAGCTGAATAATGTAAGAGTATAAGAGAGTCGGCGATAAAATAATAATATACTAGCTGTTGCCGAGCTTCACCCACATTTAACTCGAAAACTATCATATAGGAACGAGATACCGAGATAAACGGTATTCTATGTGTTATTCCAGACTATCCTTTGAGTCATTCCTCAAGATCCGTTCAGCCGTTTTGAAGCGATTGATTAACAAACATCCAAACTTTCGCATTTATAATTGTAGTTAGAAGTTAGATTTGTACAGCAGGAAAAACTCTGACCGTCGTATAATACCTACAAAAAAGTTAAACATCTGTTGAACACTTGTCTTATGAGTACACCAACGTCAAATGCCTTTTCGCAGTTGACGGTTTTTTTAGACAACTGTTCAACAAATGTTTAACTTATTTGTAGTACGACGGTTAAAGTTTATTTATAGGCTAACAACCTTTAGTACTTACATAAGATAGCCATTGAAGGAAGTGGTAATGTTCTAGAGTTTCAGAACTCCCGTCTCATGCATGAGCTTGCGAATTAAAACCCGGAGTGTTAACAATGTGTATTTTCAATTCATATGTTTAAGTACTTTCTAAGTTTATCTCGGACATCATTTAACATTGGCAAAACCTGGAGTTTTAATAATAATTAATTAGTATAATTCAATATGTTATAGGCCTATGGGGTCTTGGTGGTGGTTTAAGAAACTCTGACACTTTAAAGTTATTATAAACAGACTTTAAATAAAATAGCCCGTTTGTTTGTTTAAATAAGAACGGTTATTCCTTGGCAGTTATTTCTGGTAAAAAGTGCAACACAAGTGCATGAAGTATAGCTAATTGAAAAATAAATAATTTCCCGAACTGTACTGGGAAAAGGGCAGGAAGGTGATGACGATGACTGTACAATTGTACAGTCGAAATCAAAATTGGTTTGGATCACTTACAAGGAAATAGCTTAACGTTTAGTTTGACTTATGACCTTTTATTTTGGAAAGACACATGCATCATCAACTACTGATTGCATAGGATTCATAATTTCAACATTAATCTGTGTGTCCAGTTGACTTAGTGGTTGAGCATTTAGTCTATGAAAACTTCTGTGATCAATAAGAGGCGAGTTCGAACCTCACGCAGTGATATTCTTTTTGTAAGTTTTACTCAATTGTTGTATTATTGTAATGAGACAGAAATATTATAAGTCGCTTGTTCACAATTTCTGGGAGCTAGACATAAGTTTTAGAAATATTTATAAAAAAAAAAACAAATATTTTTTACTTTTTTATTTTAAATAAGTTACAAAATAAAAATAAAAAACTAATATCTAAGTTATTTATTAAAATATTGTAATGATTTCAAAGATACAAAAACAAAGCATAGTTATTAAGATTCGATCATGTATTGATCATGAATTTACTTAGCCTAAAAGAAACAGTTATCAGCACATGTTAGATCATTGCGAATATATATGCAAAGGAATGTTAGGAACCGGTTTCCACGTTTGTAAAACACGATTACACAGAATTATGCGCCTGATTATTTCGTTTTCAATATCTTACTAAAGTCCCTGCTAATGACGTTAATTTGTTAAAGGGTTTAGAATAAAAAAAATGCGTGATAATTATGTTATAACAATAACTATATATTTAGATGTCTAATGATTACATAATAATAATATGGATGCCGAAATTCATAGATACGTTTTTATTATTTTAACAAAATTATGAAATACTTAAATGAATAAGAGAATTCAACAATTCGAAATGAAAGTAAAAAAAAATCCTTTTAAAATTAAAATAAGTGACTTTAAGCCTTACTAACGTTTTATTATATTTTAGGAAATTAGCAAATACAGGGTATTTATTTATACAGTGCGGACAGGTTATTAAATAAATAAAAATAAATAAATAAAAATTAATTATTAATATGTTATCTTTTACGAAAATTGATAAAATTGTATAATTACTTTACTAAAAGAAATATTTAAGTTATCATTATTAAAGCTGATTATTTTGAAACTTTGACAGGGCACCACGGCCCTGGAACGTAATGAACTATTTGCCCTTTATGTTCCAGGGCAGCAAGAGCGAGCGAAGTGAGCTGGGGACTAGGGCCACCCTGACTCGCACAGGTTAAGTTAGGCAAGACCCTAGAACGCAAAAAGCCAATTGCCCTTTGATTTCCCGGGCCGCGATGCCATTTTCCGGTGTCAAAATAAACGTTTTTAACACCGCGACCCTGGAACGCAAAGGGTCAGTCGCCCTTTGCGTTCCACGGTCGCGGTGCCAAAAGTGGTTGTTTTGAACATGACGAGTTTCTTCCGCTTCACCAAGCGCGATTTAGTAAAACTAAAGTTATACATGACGGAAATGTGCTATATTTCTGAAATAGAACGACGGAGATAAACTACGCACTTCATAAAAAATACCTAGTGTCCGACCGAAACTGATTTTTCAGCCGAAACCGAAACCGAAACCGAACATTCGGCCTTGCTCTCAGTTTCGGCCGAAACCGAAACCGAAACCGAAACTTTTTAACACATTTAAAATTTCGATTATTTTCTCTTTAATGTTTTTTTTTACATTTATAACACATGAAAAAAAATATCATAAATATACAGGGTGAATTTTTCAACTGGGCGTAGGTAGTTGGCTATATCCATAACTTTGAGGAATATCGAAAAACGTTGAATAAGTCTATAGACCGATTTTCACGGTTACTAAAAGTGCATCATTGGATTTTAGAAAAATCAATAATCCTGGCCGGGAATCGACGTTCAATCGAACTGCTGAATTTTTATCGAAATTTTGGAAAAACAAACACACCCTGTATTATTACACCATTTGATAATGTTGCTAATAAGGATCAAATTCTGGAAAGTAATGGTATACGGCAAACTAATGGAAATAGCTGATTTTTATGAAATTGCTATTTTTCTATGCTATTTAACTTTTACTGAGCCATAATCTATTCTAAATTAAGTATAAAAATTCATTATTTTCAACATTTCACTGGATTTGAAGTCTCAACAATCGCACTATACTCAGCAATACGAAATTACTCGAGTTGAAATGAAATAGCATTATTTAAATGAAGATATTTCGAATACAGTCATTGCGTTGACGATTGATAAGTTCTTTATTCATTAACGTACTCACTCGTAACAAATTGTATTATGTAAACTCAAATACATAACCTCAACTCACGATTAAATGGACGGTGGCGAACTTAGTCGCCCCGCCGCCGGCGAGCAAGCACGTGTTAGCTACGAATTTAACCGAACGAGGCACGAAAATGCACGAACACTTGAGTTTCGGCAGAGCCGAAAGTTTCGGCTATATTTTGGCCGAAACCGAAACTAAGGCCGAAACTAGATATTTTGGCCGAAACCGGCCGAAACCGAAACCGAAACCGAAATTTCGGTCGGTCACTAAAAATACCCCATAAAGGATATCGAGGTTACTCTTAGCTTAAAGTTCGTTTTCATTACGAAAAGAGGATTGAAGCTGAATTACCTCGAATCTTAATCCTAAAATAAAATATAAGTATCAATAAAACTACACACATCAAAAGTGTCTAGGGATCAACATATATTTTTGCAATAACTTTTCTCCTGATTGATATTAATTAAAATGTTCTTTAAGGATTCATCAAATAAAGTGTTATCGTTTGTCACAGTAACGATAAACCAAGTCACCTTTGCATTCATAAAGAAATTTGCCATTTTCCTAATAAAGGGATTTTTGACATTTGAACCACTAACATTAAAGTTCGAAAAAAAGACTGAAATAACAGTTTTCTTTAAAATTTTATTGGGTAACTTAAACAATTAATAATCCGTGTTTCTACCGCGAACACTAACAACACAAGAACATCGGTTTGGCATACTCAAAATGAGTTCATCCAAATCACGCTGTGGAATGGCCGCCCATGTTCGTTGCAACAACAAAAAAAGGTCTTCTTGCGACTGGATACCCTCCATATTCGGCAGAGCTCTTCTCTGTAGCATATCCCATGCATGCTCAATCGGGTTCAAGTCTGGCGACTGAGCAGGCCAGGGCAGGACATTGATGTTAGCTGCGGCGAGAGTCTGTCTTACAACTCTTGCGGTGTGCGGTCGTGCATTATCATGCATTAACTGAAATAAGGGACCGATTTGCACTTGTAGAGGAACGATGACGTCTGATACAATCGTCTCAGCATAAATTTGAGCGTTGAGGTTGCCTCTGATCCAAATCAACTCAGTTCTTCCGCCGATCCAAATACCCGCCCATACCATGATGGTTCCACCACTATAAGTATGGACTTCCTGGCAGGATTTTAATCGCTGTTGGCGTCCAGGGGTTCTCCAGTGTCGTATACGTCTTGTATCCGGTCTCATACCAAAACGAGACTCATCAGAAAAGCACACGAAACGCCATTGTTCTTCTGCCCAATTTCTGTGTTCAAGAGCCCATTGATATCGAATCCTACGATTGTGCATTGCTATAGGTGGTACCCGTAGCGGTCTTCGGGAATGAAGGTTCACTTCATGCAAGCGGTTTCTGACTGTTTGGTCGCTAATTAAGTTCCCTGAAGAGTGATGAAGCCTCACGGCTAACATCATGGCGGTTATTGTTGGAGCTCTTCGAGTTAAGATTTGAATGTATCGGTCTTGTCTCCGTGTGGTGCAGCGATACCGTCCTCCATGGCGCTCAGCCACGGTACCAGTGCTTCGGTAACGTGTCCAAAGTCGACTGATAACACTCTGACTTGTATTCAGAGCTAAAGCCACAGTACGTTGCCGGGAACCAGCTTCTATCATTCCCACGGCTCTGAGCATTTCTTCCCTGCTTAAATGACGTCGCCGCTCCATAATAACGTTGGTTTTAATCAGTAGTAGGGAAACAGTAGCACTAATAATGTCTTCAATGCGTTGTATGTTTTTATAGGGAAAATATTGACAGCTGATTTTCATCTTTTACTCGAATTTGATTTACAGTTCCTGATTCAAATTATGAAATGCACCAAAAAGGATCCATATAAATTTATAAAATCATAAATTTATTACAAAGCCACATCTCAATCTCAAGAAATCCGCATAAAAATGCTTGATCCCTAGACACTTTTGATGTGTGTATGTTAACGTTTCTAGTCTATATATAATAAATACACCAAAAACCACAATATCATAAAATATTCTTGACATACTCTTATAGGTTTTTTATCTGTAAAACATAAACGTTTCTTAGCTGATACTCGATGATGTGAGCCTTCAATGTTGAGTGCACGGTGAACGGTTATTAATTTAGTGTTGAATTAGTTACTCATTAGTGTAACTAAACCATTTGACGTCCCTGCTTGTCCTTTACTCCACTTCGTTCTCAACAAGCGCTATATTATTCTTTTCCTTATATCTCATATTCCACAGACTAACAGAATTTCATCACTAGAACAAAACATGGAATACTATTATTATCTTTATGCAAAATATAGCTGTTGATTTATTTTACTATTATGAAAAAACTATTAATAGCACATACTATTTAAGTATCAATCACATTTTTTTTTACTTTTAAACAAACGCTTTTAAATAGGAAACCTTATTTATAAAAGATATTAACTTTTGAAATAATTAAAATTTATATAATAACACTCACAGTTAGTCCGGTCTCATTTGATATTTGTGTTAAGTTTCATCCACAAATTTTATGCAGGGAGGGCTATGATATTCGCCCTCAATATTTTTAGAATTCCCATTTCACTACATAACCATAACAGCGTAGATGCAAACAATCGTCACACAAAATAACCAGGAATCAACAACGTTCTATTATGATATGACACTCGAAACGAACTAATGTGACTGTCTGTCATGAACCCTTGTTTGTAATTCAGAATAGGATATTTATTTTAAATCACCAAGTGCATCTGGGCCGCTTGGAAACACATTAAATCTTTACTTTATTACCCGACAGCCAATAAATAATAGAACGCGCATACTTATTTTGGAGAAGTAGAACAAAAAACTATTCAATTGCTTTGCAAAGCATAAATCCTTTATTCTTAAAAACTATTGACAGACGTTAACTGATATTTTAGAAGAATTCTAAAAGAAAGATCTTACATCTTAGCTTATCTGCACACGTGTTTGTAATTTAAGTTTCACGAAATGGCCAAAACGATCCTTTTAGAGTAATTGAGACGGGCACAGCGCAAAAACAAAAGAGGTATTCGGGCTAACAGCCCTCATAAACATGCCACGGTGTCGTGGGAATTCCGAAGGGCTTGGCGAGTCCCTTAGCAGGTAGCTGGACTCAGGGGACGCTGAGGATTACTCAGGGCAGTTGGGCTTGGAACGTCTTGAGGGACACACGGGTGAACCCGGGAGAAAAGTTCAGGAGATTCGGTTTGAGACGCCCGACATGCGGGACGCGATAATATCGAGGTCTTTGATTAAGTCATATTTGATACGACGAGTATCAATAGCTGAAGTAAGTGTTAGTGGTCGGTGGAACGCGAGAAGATGAATCCAGAAGGCGGCCTGTTGTTGGTGATCATACGGGGGGTAGCTGAGCAGCGGTCCGTAAGTGAAATACAGACAAATCCTCTTCTTTAAGCACTTGGTAAGTGTTAATTATAATTAACTTTATAATAGCAGTTTGGAGGAGACGCAGAGTGGCTGCTGATAATCATTTATTTCAGTATGGCGGGCGGAGCGGAGATTTCACATTATTATATTTTATATTATTATCTCAATTATATTATTTGTCCTGATTCCGTAACCTCACAGTAATTTGTCATTGGCGTTTGGTTAAAGGGCACGGGGAAGCCTTCGCTACACTGAGTACAAGGACTCACACGCCAATGACGCCTGACTTATAATGACTTTACTTGACGAATGTACCACGTATCAAAGGCAGAACCATGTTCTTAATTCAACTACTCAAATTATATTCTTCCAGCCAAGCTATTATGTGCCGATGGCAGGTATTTGCAACTATAACAAATATTGCTATTTGTTTAGCAAAATAACCAAATGCTGTTGATGATTACTGTCTCCTTGCAGCCTAGCCCAGAGACATTGCGGGTGGTTGATGGATGTACATTTCTAGCTGTGGGGGTAGGCTTCACCAAGTACTGGGTTACCATTTGGATAACTCCGTTCCAAAGGAACGCTAGATTTAGCGGCTGTGTCTCGTTATTAAACCGGCCGCTGGTAGGCCTATATCTGAATCGTCATTATTTAACGAGACACACCTGTCGATAAGGGCAGATTTAAATGTGAAATGAATGGAGTGCCGATGACATCCACTTCAGCATTCAGCAATACAAACGCAATATGCTCTGTTACAGGCCGAGTCCACGGTACGCTTGAGCAACTTGATTATTATTAGAGAAAGGGGATAGGCAGCCGTAAGGGTGAACTATTTGAACGCGTGTGTACTTCTATGGAGAAACAAAACTTGTCTTTTTCAATGGCAGTGAATTCACGACTCACTGCCTCAGGATTGGAAAGGACATGTATAATGTGCTTAGGAAACGTTCGCTGTTAGTGTTCGTAGCAGAGTCCTTCGCAGGGTAATGCTGGTAGGACTAACAGTAAACGCACGCCGGGTAAACGTTGTAAAACAATACCATGTTGTATAACATGGAATTGTTTGCGTTTGTAAAGTGGCATCCAGTACATTGGAATCAAATAAGTTAACGTAACCGTAATCATCTATTCTCTTAAGCGCAAGCGTGACGTTTCCTTTTATATTATATCTTTGCTGTCCTCTTGTCTTACTAGCTTCATAATTATTATTTGGTTTGTTAATATGATTTGATATTATTCATGTATTTACTGTGAACTCTCAGCACTAACTTACTTTGGTCCCCTCCCCTTGCTGAGAGTTCAGTCCTCTCTGTCCTGGCGGAGGTCGCAGTTGTCAATGGTACGTGCACCACGGAGGTTGGGCGGAGGCGGGGCCCTACCTCGGCCCCCCTCAGGGGGGGGCCCCATACTTCATATTTTCCACTATATTAATGCAATTTAGGAAAAACGAAAATTTTATCAGCCTAGGGTATTTTATGAACAGTCACATGTGGTGCCGTGACCAGGATTCTCGTCATTAAATGTACTGATTCACTTCAGTGCAACGAGAAAGAACATTTTATGGGTTACTACAATAATAACACAACGTAATTATATAATTCTCGAGCTTGCGAGAGAGTATGCTTTAATTTACAGGGACAACAATAAGTTTAAACATTCTGATTCATTATTGAATGTTCTAACTCTTATGACGGGTTCAACTCCCGCGTAATCTATCAATTAATGTGTTAGAGTTCCTTACGTAGAAACTGAAGTAACACAACTTAATTTTATTTTTCTAGAGATAACGAGAGACGATTTTAAATTACAGTGATCACATTAAGTTTGATCGCCATTTATTGAATGAATCAAATACTGGTATCGGGTTCAACTCCCGCGTAATTTATCAATTGATGTGTTATATTTTAACACAAAAATAACACAACACAGTTTGTACCACTCATAGCGGGTTCAATTCCCGTGCAATTTTAAAGAGAGTGAATTAGTTTACGTTGCCATGGAAACAATACAACGTAATATTAGAAATTGTGAGAAACAATCGTGGAGTTTATTTTAGGAGCTGTAATAAATTATAGTTGATTAGATATAATGGTCTGACGATGGATTCTTCAGCCATTGACAGCGGGTTAAATTCCTGCTTGATTTATTTACTGTTGATGAGCTTGCGCTACTGTGTCAATGATCTGGTTAGACACAATAGCTGATGAGTGATAAAGTTCCTGTGTCACGGCTTGAGTTCTAGGTTCTCACAGAAATTGTTGGTTGGAAAGGGTTGAGTAATAAAGCTACTGAATACTGATTATCATAACCATAGGCCAGGAGGCAATTTGAACTACCTACATGAAATGAGTGTTTGTCAGAGTTACTGTGCTACTTTTTACAAGGGTTCAACTCCCTGTTGACGTAAATTTGATATCCGACAAATACACTAATTGATTATGAAATGAGCTTGTAATTACACGTGTGTTTGTGCGTATGTGTCACGATATAATTGTGATGCGCGAGTTTATACAGAAAGAAGCATGCAGCTTGAAGATCACAATTGATTTACTTGTCATTAAGTGTCACCGTAAAAGATTAACCTTTCAGACTCTAAGGAATAAACCATATAGATGAATAGATACTCGTGTGGTCTAATTTCGAATTCCAGGTTGCTTGAGACTTCGCTGGGCTGTCACTTCCCTTTGTCTTAGCGTTTGGGTTACGCGTAAGCACGAGTCAAATGCAGCCGACATCTGCGGACTTCCAGGACAGCTGTGTTGACGTCAGCGCGACTCCTTTTACGAAGCTAAGTTTCACTTTTATTATACTTCACAGTTACACGATGTCACGTGGTTTGACCTCGTCATTGCAGTAAAGGCAAAGGTACGCGTAGTATTGTTTTGAATTTTTAGACAATGCACCCGGCAGACAAAGGACCCTACAAGGGAAAGTTGATGAACCAAATGTGAACATTTTGTCGAGACGATTGGCGCAGTGGCCGAGTAGTCGACTATTGCGATGATGATCTGCGTGTTTCTGTGTGTGGGTCACTGTGTTTGAGAACGCACCCACGGTATAGGAGAAATTCGTACCGTGGAGCAAAGACAATGGTTAATTAAAAGAAACAACCGATTTTCAGTAATCGGATTTATTTTGTTACATCATAGAGAGCCAGTAGTTGTTTGACCAATCTAGGATGCCTATATTTTAATTTAAAGAAAAACCTGATTCTTCAATTATTGAACACGAAGTGATCTTCGAGTGAAAGAGCGGAAAGTAAGATTTATTTATGTTAATGGCATGGCCACTTTGGCTGACCGGTCGTTTTCTTTGCTGAATTAAGTAACGGGTTCGACTCCCGAATGAAAAAAATTGTAATTAACTGTAGGCATTAGTTCTACACGTGGCTGTTTGGGTATATGGATTTGGATGTGTGTGGATGCACCCACGAAGGAGAAGTTATCCGTAGTGTGGAGCGACGTATTGTTGCGAGAAAAGCGTGCACATGTTAAATACCTAGTACACGTTACAGAACATGTTCATTTTCTGATATAATTTCCTCACATTAGTAAAATCGCAGGACCGATCATCCCTCTCATAATCGGAGGGGGGAGGCTGATCGGGATTAAAAATACTTATAATAACATATAGGCGATAAATAAGATTACATAACATTAGTTTTTTAATATGACTTCTCAATTCTAGTTGGAATCCTGGAAATGCTCACTCCTCTTAGAATCGGAGGGGGGCGACTAATTGGGATTGAATCTAATATGTCTATGTGCGGACTATTTCAGCCACCGGATACAACAGCGAGCAGCGGGTTGAGCTCGCCCAGCGTAAAGGAAAGGCCTCTGTCCAGCAGCAGCTGCGATAGGCTGAATTAAGGACGAGGGAACACCGTAGAGGTAGCGTCAATCACAAATACTCTTGAAAGAGACTCTGGTATGTAAATCAACATTATAAGCATGCACAGGTCTTTTGAAATAAATTGGATCGCGGTTTAATATACCTACAATTTAATTACAATTGACTATTTGACTGGAGGACCATTTAGAAATTAATTAATTACATTTATGATTGAAGATGCTTATGCAAAATAACTCAAATTTATGGCAAACTATGCATCTTATTAGATTCGTGTTCCAGCTGAAAAACTTACAGTAACAGGTTTATATCAATATTAGTAGTGGGTGTGCGCATATAGTATCATAACGTCATGGAAATGCACAGGTTTACCCTAATGTGAAAGCTCATCCGCTGAACTGCGTCACGCGTCTGATTTTCAGAGGGGGGAATGTGACTGTCTGTCATGAACCCTTGTTTGTAATTCAGAATAGGATATTTATTTTAAATCACCAAGTGCATCTGGGCCGCTTGGAAACACATTAAATCTTTACTTTATTACCCGACAGCCAATAAATAATAGAACGCGCATACTTATTTTGGAGAAGTAGAACAAAAAACTATTCAATTGCTTTGCAAAGCATAAATCCTTTATTCTTAAAAACTATTGACAGACGTTAACTGATATTTTAGAAGAATTCTAAAAGAAAGATCTTACATCTTAGCTTATCTGCACACGTGTTTGTAATTTAAGTTTCACGAAATGGCCAAAACGATCCTTTTAGAGTAATTGAGACGGGCACAGCGCAAAAACAAAAGAGGTATTCGGGCTAACAGCCCTCATAAACATGCCACGGTGTCGTGGGAATTCCGAAGGGCTTGGCGAGTCCCTTAGCAGGTAGCTGGACTCAGGGGACGCTGAGGATTACTCAGGGCAGTTGGGCTTGGAACGTCTTGAGGGACACACGGGTGAACCCGGGAGAAAAGTTCAGGAGATTCGGTTTGAGACGCCCGACATGCGGGACGCGATAATATCGAGGTCTTTGATTAAGTCATATTTGATACGACGAGTATCAATAGCTGAAGTAAGTGTTAGTGGTCGGTGGAACGCGAGAAGATGAATCCAGAAGGCGGCCTGTTGTTGGTGATCATACGGGGGGTAGCTGAGCAGCGGTCCGTAAGTGAAATACAGACAAATCCTCTTCTTTAAGCACTTGGTAAGTGTTAATTATAATTAACTTTATAATAGCAGTTTGGAGGAGACGCAGAGTGGCTGCTGATAATCATTTATTTCAGTATGGCGGGCGGAGCGGAGATTTCACATTATTATATTTTATATTATTATCTCAATTATATTATTTGTCCTGATTCCGTAACCTCACAGTAATTTGTCATTGGCGTTTGGTTAAAGGGCACGGGGAAGCCTTCGCTACACTGAGTACAAGGACTCACACGCCAATGACGCCTGACTTATAATGACTTTACTTGACGAATGTACCACGTATCAAAGGCAGAACCATGTTCTTAATTCAACTACTCAAATTATATTCTTCCAGCCAAGCTATTATGTGCCGATGGCAGGTATTTGCAACTATAACAAATATTGCTATTTGTTTAGCAAAATAACCAAATGCTGTTGATGATTACTGTCTCCTTGCAGCCTAGCCCAGAGACATTGCGGGTGGTTGATGGATGTACATTTCTAGCTGTGGGGGTAGGCTTCACCAAGTACTGGGTTACCATTTGGATAACTCCGTTCCAAAGGAACGCTAGATTTAGCGGCTGTGTCTCGTTATTAAACCGGCCGCTGGTAGGCCTATATCTGAATCGTCATTATTTAACGAGACACACCTGTCGATAAGGGCAGATTTAAATGTGAAATGAATGGAGTGCCGATGACATCCACTTCAGCATTCAGCAATACAAACGCAATATGCTCTGTTACAGGCCGAGTCCACGGTACGCTTGAGCAACTTGATTATTATTAGAGAAAGGGGATAGGCAGCCGTAAGGGTGAACTATTTGAACGCGTGTGTACTTCTATGGAGAAACAAAACTTGTCTTTTTCAATGGCAGTGAATTCACGACTCACTGCCTCAGGATTGGAAAGGACATGTATAATGTGCTTAGGAAACGTTCGCTGTTAGTGTTCGTAGCAGAGTCCTTCGCAGGGTAATGCTGGTAGGACTAACAGTAAACGCACGCCGGGTAAACGTTGTAAAACAATACCATGTTGTATAACATGGAATTGTTTGCGTTTGTAAAGTGGCATCCAGTACATTGGAATCAAATAAGTTAACGTAACCGTAATCATCTATTCTCTTAAGCGCAAGCGTGACGTTTCCTTTTATATTATATCTTTGCTGTCCTCTTGTCTTACTAGCTTCATAATTATTATTTGGTTTGTTAATATGATTTGATATTATTCATGTATTTACTGTGAACTCTCAGCACTAACTTACTTTGGTCCCCTCCCCTTGCTGAGAGTTCAGTCCTCTCTGTCCTGGCGGAGGTCGCAGTTGTCAATGGTACGTGCACCACGGAGGTTGGGCGGAGGCGGGGCCCTACCTCGGCCCCCCTCAGGGGGGGGCCCCATACTTCATATTTTCCACTATATTAATGCAATTTAGGAAAAACGAAAATTTTATCAGCCTAGGGTATTTTATGAACAGTCACACTAACAATTATCGTCTACCTCACAAATCGAAATAATTAACTTTTGTCACTTTTGTTTTGATTTTCTGTGATCTACCTTCAAACTTTATTATACTAAAATGATAGCATCTGTCGCATAACGAACGAAACACAACACTAATGACTAATATTAGTAATTATAACAAAAAATCAATTTTAATTATCAAATTCGTACTAAAAAAATTATTCAAATAACAAAAAGAATAAAGTAATTATTAAAAATTAAATTAAATAAAGTAATTGAAAAAAAAGTGAGGATCGATCCTCCGCCAACGACGAATTATCTGAGCACGTTAACCACTGCGCCAGCATTACTCGTAGAACGATGGTTGAAATTATGAAGGATATCATGGGTTAATTTGAATTGTATAGTATTAAAACAATTTATAACAAAAGGTCGTAAGTCAAAGTGAAGCGTCAGGCTATTGCTTTGATAAATTTCTAATAGATTTTTGAACGTGACTGTACATTTCTGTACTGTGGAACCTTATGTACTTAATTAATTTCTACCGAATATAATATTATGGTATTTTTGATAATGCGTGTGAAAGAGAAAAAACATTTTCATTTGTAGAGTGCATCCTGCCTTTACGCAGTATTCTTAATCAAAGGGATTTAAATATCGAATAGAAACAAAGCGTGAACACTTTTTTGTTAATTTTTGCATGGTTCAAACAATCGCGGATCAACGCGTATCGATATTTTCTCTCAAATAATTCATATTGAAAGTATCGGTATGGAATTCGAATGAATTCGAATCATTTTATTTGTGAAAAAATATTTTCATCAATTCAAATACAAATCTCGCACCAAATTGAATTTTCGTTCAATATACTATATGCACTTGTATCACGAAAATTGTATATATATTTGCCGTAAAAATATTTTTACTACAATGATATCCTGAACCAACTAATAGTATGTACAATTTCAATTAGGTACCGTGGAATGGGGTTAGTTTGATTCACGGGGTAACATTGATAAAAACTTTATATTTTTTTAAAACAGGAATTGTTTAATTTCTGAACGCAACCGAAAAATTTCGTCTTTTGCATTGGCAGCACTGAATGTCACTCTTTGACATTGCCCAAGCGCTGCACGTACAAACAGATCACTACCGGAGATTTTCATAAAAAACTGTGAGTATTGTGTTTAAAGTATTTTAGGGGTTAAAATCCACCCAGGGCGGGAGAACTCATTTGATGATTTTACCACCTAAAAAAAAAAAAAAAAAAGGGGTTAAAATAACTTCCAGGGTACCAGATTGGATATGCAAGTTGCTAGAAAAAATGATAGTTTATGTTGTTATGTGTTTAATTAGCTTGAGAAAGAAGTTGTTTTTGTATTTTAACCTCCAAAATTTCATTCAGGGGTGGTTTATTTTCTATACGGGGTGTCATTGATCACAGGCATGGGGTTACTTTGGTCATTGATCAATCTCACCCCATGACATTTTTAACATATATAATCAATATATTTGCAATGATGGCTGCTTTATATGATTTTTTTTTACTTTCAGCGCTATGCCAAGAACATACATGAAGCGTTTAGGCGCTCGCGCCTATCGGAATTCTAATGAAGACGTGTTAGAACGAGCAGTAGCTAGTAGTGATTTTTTTCTATTTTTACTTAACATTTAAGATTTTGACTGATTAATGTTCCTAATTATGTTTTTACAATTAATATATCTCAATGAAACGTTAAAATAAAGGTGATTTTTCAAAAAGTTTTTTTTGCCTTGATCAATGTCACCCCTAAACTTTAAAAAAATTAATATCTTTTTTTGCACTTAGCCGATTTTTTTTGTTCTTTCGAAATAATAACGTTTAAAGGGGTTACTTTCATTTGCCGTGAAAATATTAGGGGGTATCAAAGTAACCCCACTTACGGTTTAACATTGACCACTCACATTTATATTTTTCATCGACATATTATTTATTTAAAATAGAATCTAATTCATTGTATCGATTGTATAGTAAAAACCGATATTCCAATTTTTTTTTCGTCTTCGGTACCTTTGTATTTTAGAAAATACAGCCCTTTGAATTTTTAAATTGATCAATGACACCCCATTCCACGGTATTAGTCCAGTCATTAAAGCCTAAACCCGAAAATAATTAGTAACTTGCTGAAATTTTAAGGGGTTCTTAAGGAAGGTAAAATAAGATACCGGGTGATTTTGCAGCGTTCTGGGGTGTACGGAAAGGGTTGAAAAGGGGTGCAAAGGGGTTTTTTGCTAATAACATTGCCAAAAAAATTAGTAACACGCTGCAAATTTGGAATAAGGTTGTTCTTACGGTTTTGTAACGTGTATTAAATTTGCAGCGTTTTGCAACATACGGAACATTGTTTTTTTTTCAAAACAGTGCAATTAGTTAAAAACAGGGGTAAGAAAATTAGTAACACCCTGCAAATTTGGAATTAGGTTGTTCTTACCTTTTTGTAACGTGTATGAAATTTGCAGCGTTTTGCAACATACGGAAAATTGTCTATTATTAAAAAAACAATGAAATTATTTAATCACACGGGTGAAAAAAAATTGTAACTCGCTGTAAATTTGTAATTAAGTTGTTTTTACCGTTTCGTAAGGTATATCAAATTTGCAGCGTTTTACAACAAATTGAACATTGTTTACTATTAAAAAAACAGTGCGATATACGTTACGAAACGGTAAAAACAACTTAATTACAAATTTACAGCGAGTTACAAATTTTTTTCACCCGTGTGATTAAATAATTTCATTGTTTTTTCAATAATAGACAATGTTCCGTATGTTGCAAAACGCTGCAAATTTGATACACGTTACAAACCGGTAAGAACAACCTAATTTCAAATTTGCAGCGTGTTACTAATTTTCTTACCCCTGTTTTTAACTAATTGCACTGTTTTTTTAAAAAAACAATGTTCCGTATGTTGCAAAACGCTGCAAATTTAATACACGTTACAAAACCGTAAGAACAACCTTATTCCAAATTTGCAGCGTGTTACTAATTTTTTTGGCAATGTTATTAGCAAAAAACCCCTTTTCACCCCTTTTCAACCCTTTCCGTACACCCCAGAACGCTGCAAAATCACCCGGTATGTTATTTTACCTTCCTTAAGAACCCCCTAAAATTTCAGCAAGTTACTAATTATTTTCGGGTTTGGGCTTTAATGACTGGACTATATGTTTTTATTTTATTTCTTTCAATCTGACTTGTTGGTCGCAAGTGCTACTTAAAGACTTGGATTCTGTTCTCAGTTCGGGAAAAATGTGGACACGAAATTACTGATCGATAACGATAGGGTGGCGCCCTGTTGCATGAAATTTAAAGAAAAAGTACCGTGATTCACTTCAAGAAAAGGATGGTGCTACCGTGCTGATAACAGAACGAAATGTTTGTGTACTATGGTACGCCTAAAGCGCGGGCCAATAGAAAAGACGTAAGACGAGGACGCACCGCGGGAGGGCGAAAATGTATGAGAGTCGCGTTCACGACGCGTCTCTTCTGTATGTTTTACGTCGCGACGCTTCTATAGATTTTGTATGAAAGTATGCTGTGGAAAGGTCTCCTATAGCCCTCCACTTTTTCCTTTGTGCAGGAATGTCACGCCAAGCAAACGCACGTCTTCCGGCTCCTACTGCGTGACGACTCTTGCCCATCTGGTTACGTTTTAGAATATAATAACCCTGATTTCAGCATTTCATAGCAAATGTATGTCATTCCATCTTTTCTTACTTATATATCGGCAAAAGGTAGTATCGTAGAAACTTATAACGACCTTGAAACTCCCGAACTTTGTACTCCGAGGATAAACCATCAATAAATCTGTAACGACAAATTGATACGAGTATTACCTTGAGCTGTCTAATGGTCAAAGTTGACGACAGAAGTTTTATTTTGTATGGAATTTAGTAAGAAAAGATTTGATATGATGTGGTATTTAACGGTATCTATGAAAAAGACGAATGAAAAATGATTACATGTAGTGGAGATGATGATGATAAGATGGATATGATAAGAATGGATAAAGTAAGGAATGAGTATATAACAGGAAGTTTGAAAGAGCCGCCTGTTGTAGAAAAAAAAAGAGAATAGTCTGCATAGACACGTGATTAGGAGGGATGACACTCATGTAACTAAAAGAGTGATAAATGTTGATGGATGGAGAGGAAGAGGAAGTCAAAAGAAAAGATGGATAGATTTAACGAATGACATGAAATAAAAAGAAAGAAAAGAAATTTATGCTGTTATGTCTGATAGGGGAGAATAGCAGTAGAAAACGTGTTGGTAAAATTAGATAAGGACAGGAAGTGAGTTTTCTATGGGGCCTTCATAATAGGGAATCGGCAGAAGGTTCCGACATATTGTGGACCGACACTTTTGTATATATACATATTTGGAGCGCATTTACTTACTTTTTAACTAACAAACACAGACAGTTTGTTCGTGTCGTAGCCTTTAATAGATTGTCAACGCTATATTCTAAAAAATAAAGTTGAAGATCTAATAAAGACTACAGAAAGTTTTTTTTTAACTTGTCTAGTTACTTGTTGTGTTGTAACTTGTTTGACTTGGACATTTAAGTCTCTCAAAATTATCCTCGTGTTAAATGGTCTACCAGCTGGGGACTAAATTGTCCAAGACTATAGTGTGTGACTAAAGTGACTAAATTGTGTATGTTTAAATGGCTCGAATAATAAAACTCACTTACGACCATAAGATGCGTGATTTGACGTCAGACTTCTATATTATTATTTAATTTTACTTTTTCATGATGAACATTAGTTCCTCATATCAGCGCGATTAACCAAAAAAACAAACCCTTCTGCATTATAATATTAGTATAGACTTCATTCTTCTTTATTCGTTTAAACGAGCCTTCTTACAATTATGTTTGAGCGACGCGTAGTTGATCGGGTTTTAGAAATACCTGCGGGTATTTTCTGGGTATTTTTAATCTACTGGGTTTTGTGTAAGACTTTCTACGGCTTGAGCTGCAAACGACTCGGAAAGGGTTTTTCTTGGATTAAGTTACTTTTGAATTTTGCTTCGGACTCTGAATAAACAGTAAGTAAGGATTTGCTTTTATTCAGCCCAAATTGTAACGGGACCGTTAAGGATACTAATATTATTTAAGAATGTTCAGTAAAAATATAGCCTCTCTTATAAGCAGTAATTGGTATAGGCTGAATAATATACACAGTATACACACATCAAATAAAGTTTATGATCACTAGCATAATGGCGTATTTTCATTAGTTGTTAGGGTCCGCATGCGGGGTGAGATATATTTGTGTAACGCATGCCACAGGGCCCGCATTCGGGGAACCGTTTTCTTTAGTCGACAGCCCGCGTGGGAGGTGTAGGGAAACCTCCATGTTCATCGCCATTTATTGACAAGAGTAGCAGACCCGCATGCTGTATATCGACCGATGAATTTCATTGGTCGATAACTCGATCGGTAAAAAGCAAGCGGGGAATCACCGCAGACGGTGTAACGAATACGTATCGACTTGTGACTTTCATTGTCATTATCTCGCATGCGAGGACTACGCGTATGCTGTAAACCGAACGAGTTAACGGTCAATGAAACTGCGCCGTAAGCTCATATTTTTTTTATTGTATGAAACAACAATAGAACTGTTTTATATTCTAAATATATATTTTTAAATAAAAAAACAAAAAAGAATCGTTACCTTTTTTTATGTGTGCATTTACCTAAACTTCAAAAACCAAAGTCAGTTCAAAGTCAAGAAGTGGAGAAACAACAAATTAAGGGCAGCCAACTTGATGATAATATTCCTCACGAATATTCCAGGAAGTCGTTATCAAAACAATAAGTTACATAAAAAGATTAAACAAATTGACAAATTGTTTGTTTATAGTCATACATAAACAATTGTTTCAATAGCTATTACCGAGTTGGAAGTTGAGTTGTTTGTAACGAAGTTGTATTGAAAACTAGGACGTGCCCGCAATCCAAACTTTGCTAACACTAAGCAATTATTTGTTTAGTGTTATTGTTACTTGTTATTACGACTGGTATTTGTATTATTTACAATTATGTTGTCAAAGTAGAAATAATTACTTTGTAATTTAGTAAATGAGTACGATTTGCGACTACGCGCTAATCAGCGTAGAAAGCATTACTAGGCATTTAGCTACGGCGTAGCAAGCGCTACGAGCCACATTGCTACGGCGTAGCAATTGAACAGCTTTTTCAAGAAACTATCGAAAAACGCGTTTAATAATGCTATTGTCAAACAGACAGGCGTGACGAACGCAAAGCGAGGCGTTTTTGTTTGTAATGTATGCAATTGTTTGAATCCGGTCACATAGGAAAGCGAAAG
This sequence comes from Agrotis clavis, assembly GCA_954870645.1. Lineage (NCBI taxonomy): Eukaryota > Metazoa > Arthropoda > Insecta > Lepidoptera > Noctuidae > Agrotis > Agrotis clavis. The sequence goes on from OX940925.1 coordinate 11,209,989, forward strand.
CGATCCGATAATCTATGTGACGGGCTTCAAACAATTGCATAAATTACAAACAAAAACGCCTCGCTTCGCGTTCGTCACGCCTGTCTGTTTGACAATAGCTTAATAAAACCGTATTGTAAGTTTCAAGGGATTAGATTTGAATGCGTTGCTAAAATAATGATGATCTCCGTAATTTAGTTTAGTTTTGTGACTACGGCGTAGCTTGCGTAGCAACTGCTACGAACTGCTACATGAAGTGCTTTCAATATACTAAATTACTTGTCGGACTTTCGGCATTTTTTGTCCTGAAATAAAATAATTATATGGAAAATTTCTTTTGTATTCATAAACAATAGGTTTTTTTTATTTGAATTTTGGTTTTTGATTAAAAGAAAATTTCAAATAAAAAATCCTACAGTTCATAAATGTCTCGTTACATCGTGTAGCGAGTGGCATTTCAGGCGATGACACGCCCACACTGTTTGTACTCGTAAGTTCAGAACTGAAAAGGTCATTTGGACGATGTGAAGAAAAGTTCACACGTCAAAAGCTTACGAAGGTTTTTTCATATTATTTGAATTATTTCTAATATTGTTGTGGCGAGAAAGCCAAATTCTTTTTTTTTATCGTGGTGTCGTTTAATTTGTAAGTAGGTTATATAGCTATTAGATTTCGCGGGACGGAATTGAAGTTATCACAGCCCTGGAACGTAAAGTGTATATGAAGGAAAAGTTTTTAGTCAGTCAATTCTGACAGCTCCTTCCTTCTACTAAGGGCAGGTGGTGATCACGCCGCAATTGCGACGGTAAGACTCCTCCTTGAGAAGTGGATGAAAAGGCGTCACGGCGTTCTGACCTACCACTTGACGCAGGTCCCCACCGGACACGGAAGTTTCGGGAGATACCTGTGTTGGATAGGGAGGGAGAAAACGCCTGAGTGTCACCACTGCGAGGATGGCCCGGAGGACACGGTGGAGCATACGGTGCAGGACTGCCCCGCTCGGGCAGAGCACCAACTTGTCCTCACAACGGCGATAGGTGGCGACCTCTCGCGCCTGGTAATGATTGAGGCCATGCTGCGGGGCGAGACGGAGTGGGAAGAAGTCGACTCCTTCTGTGACCCAGCCGCAGTGGGAGACGCCCGCGGCAACGGACATCTCAGGACGATCTTTGGCCACCGTAGGCACGGGCATGTGGACAGCGAGTAATGGGTGACTCGATGCCTGATCATGGACCATGCCCGGGCGCGGCGCGTTGTGTTCCAAACGCGCCTAAAAGAGCTGTCAGCAATATGAAGGGCCTCCCTTGGAAGGCAAAAGCCTGCCGGGGTCGCGAGACTAACGAGCTACCCCGGAACGCAAAGGGTTATTGAAGGAAACCGTGGATTTTAGTCAGTACAAGTCTGACAGTCCCTCCCATCCTGTCCTGGGTGGGAGGACCCATTGAATGATTTTACTCCTTAAAAAAAGGTATGTTTAAGTGGGTTATGGGACATCTCGCCCACGAAAAAACTGGCCCACAGGCCAGATGTCCCCTTTTTAAAAATTTGAATGGGTAGATTCGCCCGGACCAGTTTAGTGGAACGGGCCAGATGTCTCTTATTAAAAAGTGAAGGGACATTTCGCCAAAATCGCAAATATTAGCAAAATGATGATTATTAAAAAAAAAACATAAATATTATACTTGTACCTGATGTAGTTGATGAAATATGGCACCTTCAGGTTTCCTGAAAACTTATCTATACCACAGCATACATTGCCAATTCCTGTACAAATCAAAATAAAATTTTGAAATTGCCGAACACGCAGAATATGGAGCAGAAGAATACCGTTTGTTCCCACTAGTTCTACCATAATAGGGGCGAGCCTATGCCAAATGCCAATCAAACGGGCATAAATTCAAATTCAAACTCTGTAGCTGCTACTGAGTAATTCCTGAAAAAAAAACGAAATGCACTATGCTCGACTTGGGAATTGAACCCAAGATCTCGAGTTCAGCAGTCGCACCAACCACTAGATCAACGAAGCAGTCACATTTACGAGTACATACATTTATGTGATACTTAAACTATGTAATAACTCGACTCAATTTAGCGTTAACCGAGAAGGGATGCAATAAACCCACATTTTATAATGTTCCTTCATAACCCAGCTTTAATTTCAAATTTCTAAATTAAATACCTACCCTTTTTTACTTTTATCTTTTTAAACGTATCTCATTTATATGGCTGTTATCATAATAATGTTTACGAGGTCGCAAGGTTACCAAAATTTAACCTTCACGTATTGTCTGCGAAAATGTTCCTATCTTTTTTGTGTTGATAAAAATATTAAAAAAAAGTAATATGAACTAATTTTGATATATACTGAATACTAACTTATTTTATCTACAAACTAGCTGTGCCCGCGACTTCGTTCGCGTGGATGTCGGAACTCAACAATGTATTTTTTATCAAATTGACAAAGTTTCATACAAACTTTCAACCCCTATTTTATCCCCTTGGGGGTAGAATTGATCAAAATCCTTTCTTAGCAGATGCCTACGTCATAACATCTACCTGCATGCCAAATTTCAGCCCGATCCGTCCAGTGGTTTGGGCTGTGCGTTGATAGATCACTATGTCAGTCAGTCACCTTTGAGTTTTATATGTTTAGACAACACTATTCAAAAATATACAATAATTAATTAAATCCAAATATTTACAAAAGAAAAAACTGCGTAAAAACTAAATCTATTTCATTTACTTTCATAATTTTCAATCTTCTATATACTTTAGCTTATATATAATATAATAGAATAGAATATTATATAGAATAGAATAGAATATTGCGAACGAATTCAAATAAATAAGTAGTGTTTTATAAAAGCGGATTTTTACCATTATATCCACATCTTCATTAATCAAAGAAAATAATTAACTCGAACTCTATAAAAATTCTCATCATCATCAACCTTGCCTTTTCCCAACAATATTGGGGTCAGCTGCCAGTCGAACCGGATTCAACTGAATATTAGCATTTATATGGAGCGACTGCCTATCTTTTTTATCTTTTTTTTTTGAAACATTGCCCCACACCTCCTGTATCGTGGATGCGTTTACAAACATAAAACTCACATACACAAACACTCACACCCGGAACAAATACTAGCAGATCAGATCATGCAAAATGTTTGTTCCGTGCGCGTATCGTACTCGCGACACGTTGCACATCAGTCTATCACCCACTGCGCCAACTGACCTCCACAACCCAGTAACTGGGTAATACGATACCCAACTACCCGCTTGGTAAGGTCTTTTTGCCTCTTCATTTGGCTTTACTAACAAAGTAGCAGAGGAACGAAGCATTAACCATACTTAAAGTCACATCCACTATCTATAAAAATCAAAAAGTCTCAATTAATGACTTTGACCATCTTACTGTAAGAAGTTAAACATCTGTTGAACACTTGTCTAAAAAAGTGTGACTGCTAAACGACCCTTATATCAACGTAATACCGTTTTGTAGTTGACAGTTTTTTAGGCAAGTGTTCAACCGCTGTTTATTTTTCTTATTTTTTTTTGTAGAAAGACGGTAAGTGTTTATCAGAAAAACAATTAAAACCAATCCGCAATGGATGCAATCTTAAAATACATCAAATCATCTGAATCGGTCCACCGTTATCAAAATAGTTTCATTTTCCTGTTTAATAACAGTAATTCATTTAAACGTTGCTTACACTTCCAATCTTGGTGGTTTTTTTTTTTTTTTTACGTGGCAAAATCATCAAATGAGTCCTCCAGCCCCGGGCAGGGCGGGAGGGACTGTCAGACTTCTACTGACTAAAATCCACGGTGTCTTTCAGTAGCCTGTTATGTTCCGGGGTCACGGTAAGGAAATAATCCCGCGACCCCGGCAGGCTTTGGCCCTCTGAAAGGGGGGCCCCGTCATTATGATGACGCTCTTTGAGGCGCGCGTGGGACACAACGCGCCGTCGACCCGGGCATGGTCCATGGTCGGGCAGCGAGTTGCCCTTTACTCGCTGCCCGCATGCCCGCGCCTACGGTGGCCGGAGATCGTCTTGCGACGTCCGTCGCCGCGGACGTGCACTACCGCGGGTGGGGCGGAGGGAGGACACTGTCCTCTCTCGCGCGCGGCCCGCCTCCTCCTTCGCGAGCATTACTGCTTCGCATAAGGAGGCGACCGCCTCCCACTCCGTCTCGCCCCGCAGCATGGCCGCAACCAATGCCGGGCGCGAGAGGTCTCCGCCTATCGCAGCCGTGAGGACACGTCGGTGCTCCGCCCAAGCTGGGCAGTCCTGCACCGTATGCTCCACCGTGTCCTCCGGGCGATCTTCGCAGTGGTGACACCCAGGCGTTTCCTCCTTCCGCATTAGACACAGGTACCTCCCGAAGCATCCGTGCCCGGTGAGGACCTGCGTCAGGCGGAAAGTAAGGACGCCATGACTTCTCTCCAGCCACTCCTCAAAAAGGGGTAAAAATCTTGGTGGTTGCTTGCAAGTTAACCTATAGTTTTCCACCGAGCCACTCGAGAATTTTTCCAGTTAGACGCTCACCGCAGATGACGACTAATAACATTTTGTTGACAACACGCCACCGTGCGACAGGGATGGCACTCTGTAGTGTCTATAGAGTGAATAATACCCAGATGGATGGATATTGTTTATTTTTTGTATTCTGAAAATGTCGTGTGGTAAATTATTAATGTTAGACATATAAACTTGTCTTCAGTTTTACGTAGATGGTAGCAATATAATTATGAGATATTTGGCATTATAGAAGGCGAATTTCAAGGGTTTATTGGTGTTAATACTGGTGTATTTCCACAAATACGAACATTTTTGTTTCAGGTCGAGCACTATTTTGAATTCCCGTTATTTATCGTTTGAAGAAAAATCGAAAATCGGAAATCGAATAGCTAGGATCGAAAGCACCCTGCCTTGTTTGGCATAAATAAATCTTTGTGAAGGACGTATACAGATTCAATATTTTTGAAAACCTTTTTCAGTCGTAACAGCCCTGTATTTTAAATAGAAATAATTTCAAAAAAAAAAAAAAAAGAGTGTAATGATAGCTCTGTATATTCCCGCCCACTGCCATCACGTTTGGGGTTGAGAGCGTCGGTATAAGGGCTCGCGCGGCGCCGCAACTCTCATTCGCGTCTACAAACGCGACCCGACCAGTCGGGCGCTATCCGATCCACGGCCTATACTGCGACCGCGCGCGTATGTATCTTCAAAGTTCCTTATAAAAAATCCGTCTCAATATTCCATCTTCCAAATTCAATTACAAAAGTTTAAGTACCTACTTTTTTTAATACAACGGTTATTTTCGAACGGACGTTGTTGAATTTGAATTTTCTTTTTTTTTTCTATCTCCACGGTGGGCTTTAGTGTTCGTGTGTTGTGTGTGGCGAATTTGGTGAGTTGAAGTTTGAAATTCGAATTGGTGGACGCCGACTATTGGTGAAGACTGGGTTTGTTTCATTTTCGGTTTTTATTGGATGCTCAATTACTATTTTTGGCTTTAAATTGTGGCTGTCAAATCGTTAACTTGGAAAGTGTCGATAATATTGGTTATTGGCTCGAGACGATGTTAATATTGAAACGATATTGCCAAACAAATCCTTAATTAAAGCTTCATAACCGTAACTTCAATATTGTTTTTCCATAATCGAATTTCGGGAGATGTTTGGCAGAATTCGTGATATGCAAATGTGCGAAAAAATTCAAATTGAGCATTCAGATCTAAATTCGTGCATTGGAATGAGTTTGGTCGTTTTAGGCTTCTATTGCATTGATAATTGTTTTTCAGGCATTTTGTTAGTTATATTTTATTTTTTTCCATAAAACGTCGGAAAATAAATTATTTAGCGACCTAATTAAGGGAATGGACTGAAGTTTTTATAGTCTGGACGTTTTTATTTGTCTGTCTATGTCCTTCGTCAGAACAAATCGATTTCTATGCGTTGTTTGTAGCACATTTTACGAGTGATTCTGTAACACGTTGTCGGATCAAATAATACAAGTAAAAAAGAGACTGAAAAGGAGAATTCTTGGCACCAGATCTGTATCACCTTTTTGGCATTGACGAAGTACGCGATTTAACATTTTTGGCAGCAGTTTTTTCTTCCAATAAAGCAGGACATTGTGCAGAGACTGGATTCAATTTTTTAATGGATTGGAAAGTATATTGATTGGAAAACAAATGAAAATGGCCAGTAAATTTGCTATAAATTATGGAGACTGTTGGTAGCTGAAAGTACCTAATAAATCAGCAGTTTAATTACTTGTTAAATGAGACCGGTTGTTTGTTACGACTCTTCGTGAACTGAGTACTTCGAAACGTTCAGAATTACCATGTTTTACTGGGCTTAGAGACCAATACGATAATATCTTTGATGTCGAGGTTTATTCATTAAAAAAATCATAAGATTTTTTAAGAATCTTTTAGGGTTTTCAGTAGAAAATATATCTCACACACTTTTATAGGTATCTGTAATGACTAACTAAATATAAAATTTACTAAAATGTTACTTTAATTTAGTGTTGATTTAATTATGGTTAAAAAGGAGAAAACTGCTGAGATGACCGAATAAAAGAAAGGGTTGAGACGAGACTGTATATGCCGACCACAAATGAAATGGGACCAGAGTAGAACATGATTATAAGACAACAATGATTACCATACATAATCTCATAAAAATATTCACAGGAAAAGCAAATAAACTTGACCCTCTTCACTATCTCTATTTTAAATGCGAAGTCACGTTTCACTAAACTTAAACTTCAAGATGAAGCAGTCGGATAAGAATGTTTAAGTTCTCAATTTTTAATAGTTGGTTATTTTTATTGGCCATATTTAATTATGATAACGAAGATATTGAAAGTGCAAATACATATTTTAAATATTATAAATTAGTTGTAAAAGTTGTAGTTGTAAATTAGTTGTACCTTCAAGGCTTCATGCTGCATAAAATCGTCATTTTTCGCCAAAAAACAAGTTATGTTCTCCGTCACAATTTTTGCGTAGTGTTAGAAAGATTGATCTACAGACAGAATATTCGGAACTTGGTTGGATTAGAGAGTCAATTTACACCTTATATTTCAATATAATTACAGTTTATTATTGGATATCAGCAGCTCTGCTTTTATAAGCATGGGGGTATAGACCCAGTATAAACCTATTGATCTCCTTGATCAATAGTACAGAGACAGAGTAATCCTATTAAACACACAGGACATAGGCCGTCACCCATTTGACACACGCCTATTGAATTAGGATTGAACCCATTCACACGCTACATACACACTTGACTATAGGCCACCATAATCACATTTATAGGGTCCAGACAACTTCCTGTAGATTCCGCATAGAAGGTAATCTATGCGCGCTACACGTTAGTGCATTTGCTATTTAAGTTAGGCTTGAGTCACCAATAATTACATTTAATATTAATGGCTCAGGTTACCTCCTCTAGAATCCGCATGGAACGCAACCCATGTCTATCACTTTCATTTCATTTACCCATGTCTTCTTCTTGTGCTGTCTACTAGAACGTCTTCTATCAAATAAGTTTTTATTCTAGAACCAACTTCAAATCCAAAGTAGATTTCTAAAAACTGTTAGCGTCACCATGGGTTTAGTGTCTCATCAACTCTGAGGATATCGAGAACGAACATCAATTTAAGTAAAAGCAAATGCACTGTTATGTGGCGCGCAAAGGTTGCTTTTGGAATCTAGAGGAGAGTATCTGTGGTACGGGTTTTAACTATATTCTCCATGAATTTGTCGTAATTGCAAGCGATGGGTAATTGAGATGGTCTGGTGAAAGGGTGGAAATGAAATTCCATTACTGGGCTTTTACAATGTCTGGGTGTCTGGCTTTAAAGGGTTTATCTCGGTAACGGTATACAGTATAAAGTCTGAACTCATTATGGCTAATGGACAGTGACGCTTATTTGATAACACAGGTTTTTTTTACCCTACACTAGGAATTTCACCAATTTTTTTTTTATAAAAACATTGCCCCACACTATAATTTCCTCTTGTAACGTCGGTGTGTTTGTATATTCATTTCATTCATTTATTGTGTGGTGTTTGTGTATGTATACAAACACCCATAACCGGAACAATTACTTGTAGATCATACAAATATTTGCTCCGTGCGGAATTCGAACCCGTTACACGCAGCTCAGCAGTCGATCGCATAGTGATTGCATCGACCGTGCCATCATGTTTTATTACCTATTTTTTTTTCCACTTATCAACCAAAGTCACTACATTCTGTCTGTACGCGCACATCTTCCGTACGACCGTACTAAAATGGATAATACTTTTTTTTCTGCATTCATTGTGAGCATTTTTTTTTTGTTGTACGGAAATTCCACCAGGAAGATCAACTATTTGAACCCATACAAACCTGGGGCGACTAAAAATCAAGGGTTTTTTTAATATTCGTTTACGACAGCGGTTTCGTATCGTAAGACGCCAGGCGTTTTCTTTGGTATAATAGACATTGAATTCCTGCTTTAAAATCGACAGTATAAAAATGGAAATAAATTATTGGTATCTAAAACTCACACAACAGTGCAATAAAATTGAATTTCGTTTTACGTTCATACATTCGGCCATAAAAGAAAGATATAAAAGATTGTATAAAATGAATATACAGGATGTTTTTTTTTAACTAGGGCAGTATGTAGGGCAGTATAAAGTAATGCGAAATGATGCAACTAGTTCACCACTAAAGTGGACAAGATGTAGTGACACATCATTCCGCATTACAGCATGCATAGGTAACGTTTTGAGAGACTTTTAAGACTCTATCACTGAGTTGCCTGTCTCACCAAATAATCTCCCTTTACCTTACAAATTCGTAGGAAACGCCTTGGGATATTAGATAAGCCTTTTATAGGCTTCGAGGTTCGACTGAGGTGGAGCGGAGCAGAGCGGAGACGAGCTGTGCCGCGATTCACCAATCACATGGCTGGCCACGTGACACATGTATATTCAAGCCATGTGATTGGTGAATCGCGGCACAGCTCGTCTCCGCTCTACTCCGCTCCGCCTCAGTCAAATCGCAGCCTTATTGTAAAAGAAATAAAAAAAAACTTTAGCGTCTCTTAAACAATACAGTTTTGTGGCTAGAACTATTATAGGAACTATGTTGTAATACTTTTATTTGGTGAAATAATTAACGGTTCGAAATAAGCTTTCTCGCATCTACAAAAAAAAATTTGGTTTTTCATACAGCTGTGCCCGAACAATTTCTCATTTTACATGAAAAACCAAATTGTTTTTTGCGAATTTCCAAATGTCTTAGAACAAAAATTGTTCAGTAACATGGGCTGAGTTACCCCACGAGAGGTTTTGCGCTTTTGGCGTTACACGTTGTATAGTCTCATTGAAAAAAAAAAAACAGTTTCAAACATTTCTGAACAACTTTCGTAAATTCTTAGTACCTATCTCTATTGTATCACTTGAAACGCACGTACAAGAATGGCTGCCAGGTTAATCCTGGTACATTAGAATTCAGGCTCAATACAAGATTTATCGCAGACGTTCCATTTGTGCTAAGTACGGCGGTAACTTAATTAATGTGTTCTAAGGGGCAGACACACTTAATTTTAGAACAACTTTACATTAACAATGACGGGTAGACTAAGACTTACTTAGTAAGTCTTTTCAACCGGTCAGAGTAACTAAGTGTTTTGCTTAATTAATTAGTTATTCTTCATCTTCTTCTAAATATTGTATATGTATAACTCAAAGGTGACTGACTGACATAGTGATCTATCAACTCACAGCCAAAACCACTGAACGGATCGGGCTGCAATTTGGCATGCAGGTAGATGTTATGACGTAGGCATCTGCTAAGAAAGGATTTTGATCAATTCTACCCCCAAGGGAATAAAATAGGAGATGAAAGTTTGTGTGAAACTGTCAATTTTATAAAAAATACATTGTTAAGTTTCCACATCCGAGAGAACGAAGTCGCGGGCACAGCTAGTTACAAATATAAATACATTATTTTCTCCTTTTTTGCTTAACAACAACTCTCCAACCCAACAACTGATAAATAATTTTTCAATATTTTTGACATTTGACTGGTAGGTGATAAAATTTACCACCATCACTTCTAATGAGGAGCCAATAAAGTTCAAATGCATTACATAGCGTAATACCACCTGGCTAATCCACTTAGCACCGTGTGACAGGACGGGTTTATTGCCCTCGGGCGACCCTTCGGTCAAGTGACGACTCTAATTTAACTTACCCACCTACACCCGTCTATCAATGTTAATACTCACTGCGATGGACTAATTGGCAGCAAGATATTAAAGCCATTCTGTCTAGTAAGGGCAAACGTGACTGCTAAGCATTTTTTTTGTGGTAAAATCATCAAAGTAGTCCGCACCCAGGACGGGACAAGAGGGACTCTCGGACTTGTACTGACTACAATTCAAGATGACCCTTCAATAGCCCTTTATGTTCCAGGGTCACGGTTACCTGATGAGACAGTCCCGCGAGACTGCTAAGCATTAAATCGATTTTTCGGTTACATTTCGGCGAGTGCGAGATGAAACTGCATGATTTGATTCCGCCAAGGTTTTATAGCAACATACCTACTGGCTGCATTATATGCTGAAAACGGCAGCCTTAGGTTTAAAGACCTGTACCCTTAGCACGAGTTTTCACTCTTTTACTTTACAGCGTCTTTCCAGTATTTACAGCGTTTCTTGTATGAAAAAATGGAACAGCGCCTCTGGTGTGCGAAGAAGGAACTAATTTTTTCCTTGAAAATTGTCAAGGTTAGTTTACTTTATGTCTCAAATACTGAAACCCCGTGCTAAGGGTACTGGTAGTACAGAAGTCCATTTTCCCGAAAATAAGCTTTCCCTCCTACAAAAAACATCAACTTAATTAAATTTTGACTAACAGAGTCAAATAGCTGTCGGTTTTGGAATAAAAGAAATTTCCACAAGCACTTGACATATTTTATTCACTAACGCGTTCCAACTGTCGGCGGGGAGTCCGATTTCTATTCTGAAGCGAGGAACGAAAGCGCTGTAACCTTGACTTTCTAAATAAAATGTACATTTGGGTTTAGAGCCGCGTTGAAAATAGACCCTTACTTTTTATTTCAAGTCTAACACAAGTATTTCTTTTCAAGTTTTCTGAGAAAACATTTACAAAGTACCTATTACATCGAACACAATACTGTTGTCTGTATTGTTCATTTATATGTTAAGCTATAACCTCGGGGTCTTCAAGTCAAGAGTAAAAAGGTTACTTCTAGGCAAACCTGTTTCACCGTCGCGTCGACCACATTTTCGCTTAACATCAGGCGAGATAACAACACAAACGTGAAACTATCGTAAAATAAAAAAATAGTATCTTTATTTGGTCGCGGGACTGTTTAAACATGGAACTATTACCCTGGAACGTAAATGGCTATAGAAGGAACACCGTGGCATAGTATAAAGAGGTGAAATAAGTTATCTTCATACAAACGCACCGCGCGCGGCTTGTATGTGTGCGCCCATAGTATCTAAGCGTCGCCGCACGCACACTTAACAAAATCTCGAGGGGATTCGAGTAGCGCCAGTCAGGGCCAAGTCTGCACGAACTTCGCGCGTCACGACTTTTCGGCACCGTTAAATGAATGAAAAATGTTGTGTGATAATCGCAGGAGAACGTATTGTGTGATTCAATAGATATTATTGCATTATTCATGTTTGTTTTAATTAAAAATAATAATAAATAATAATGGTCCTTTATGTGTAAAAATACTTATATAAATAAATTATTACACTGATGTCAAAAGCTCGATAAATAAACTATCCGATTCAAAAATAATTATTCAATTTGAACCAGTTGTTCCTTAGATTGGCGCGTTCAATCAAACTCTTCAGCTTTATAATATTATAAGTAACTTAATACATAAGTAAATTTGTATAATAGTTGTACACGAAACAAAAAAGAACAAAACTATCCAATGTTTGATCTCGTAACATAAGCCAATCTCTTTCAAACACGATTTATAGAAACTGAAAGAAAGGACCCACATTTTCAGCTGTCAATTTTGTTCGATACTAACCCACTGTCTAAAAAGGTCTATCGTTTTGGGAAAGTGGTTTAGTATTGGACAAAATTGACAAGAGTCACTGTCCTCGCACAAAAATTGCAAGCCTAGCTGACCGTTGCTAAGCCGACGGGGTAATCCGGGCATCCCACATGGTAGCCATTGAATCCACAAATGACAGGCCGCCATACTTTTTCGGGTTCCGTACCTTAAAAGACAAAACGGAACCCTTAGCTCTCGTTGTCCTAGTATCATGAATTTTGGCAAAGAGCGAGAACTTACAGTATAAATAATGTAATGAGTCCAAAAGTTGGGAATGGCTATATAACAGAAAAAAAACCATTACAAACTTGTAGTACGCCTCATACAAAAAAAAAATGCACATACCTGAAAAGCTTGCCAACTTTTTTTTACAGCCACGACAGTTTTGGGGATAAGTTACTTACAATTACGGTATCCCTCATGTGCGTGGTCCGACACACACTTGGCCAGTGTCTTATACCGACATGGAAATACGGTGGCAATCTGAACTTTTATCACGGAACCTTTTATCGTATTACTGTTTGCAAACATTTCTTTTGTGGGACTTCGATTCGAGTTGCCTGAGTTCGAGTTTTTCATGTCACTTCAATCGTAGCAAGCGATAAGGAAATGAGTTTTAAGTTGGAAAGAGTTATACCAGCTTTTTGTTAAGATTGCAATTTCAAAATGTTGCTTCTTTATATTATATTAACGTTTACCCCTTGTTTTCACCAAAAACAACGTATAAAATTCTAGTTTGATACAAAACATGTAGAAATTCTTATCACGATATTAAGATATTTTGAGACTGTTTCAAACATTCAACTCTTCGCGATAGTTAAGTTATAAAACGTGTTCGTATTCTACAAGTATTGTACAAAACATGTTTTCGAAAAAACAAAAACGTTGCATATATTTTGTACAATACATGTATACCTTGGTGAAATCGAGCAGTTGGAGAGTTGAAAGGCACATCAGTGACATTGATATTAAAACTTAATCTGTATCTTTTTATTACATAAACTATAAAAAGTAAATACAGAAGAATTTTAATGTATTTTTTTTACATAACTATAAAAAATATACAGTAGAATTGTGTCTATTAATCTGTGTGTATTACTAAATAACAAATTAAAAGGCATTGGATTGTCTTACGCGATCTACTTATATTATTTAAAGAATTTATTCTGGATGAGGATTCTACCTATGTGTATTGTAAAATATTAACTTACAATTAATATAATATAGAAATCTCAATGTTTTTCCATGATATTATAACAACATAAAGCAGTACAGATCACTAGGTTTATGTTTCATACAAGCCTTTCTCTATCTATAATTCTATATTAATGTAATTGATATCCCATCCCAACGGATATCAAATAATCTAACTATTATTCAATTACATTAAACCTTACTCCTTCGGGGCAACAAACAAGGTAGAAATACCACAAACCCAATGTTTGTCAATATTTAGACGATCATAATTGAGTTTAGATGTGCTCCTAAATGAGATTATATTGCCGGTTGTATCCGGGATTACGGCAAATACACAAGATTATGTATCTGGTTTTGTATAGCTACCTATAGGGTAGGCTACAATAGTCGTTGCCTACTTTCCCCCTTCCCGGATAAATGCGTGAGTGTTAGAGTTCGCAAACGGGAATGTTGACTATGAAGTCCAAAGTTTGATTTCAGGTCGGGCATAAAGTTTAGGCATTTTTTATCTCAAAATCACCTTTTAAACCTTCCCTGGACTTCCAAAAATAATTCTAAACAAAAATTAGTCAAATCGGTCCAGCCGTTTCCGAGTTTTAGCGAGAGTAACGAACAGCTGATTTTTATATTAAAGAGAAGAAGATTATCCAGAAACTATCCCATTGTCTCGATCTCTGCCATATTGATGGTAATAGACATATAGAAATAATAACGGTTAAATTGACTTTCTATTAAACGCTCCTAGGATTACAGGATTACAAGGTGTGATATTGTATTATGTGCTGTCAGCGGGACCCTATCAATCTGATAGATTTATATTATTGATAGATTTTATTATAGAGATAGATTATCTAAAGTTCTTTGACCCATTCCCTTTCCGATGAACCACATATGATCCATGACTATTGTTTATGTATTGTATTCTGCTGCGCGGAAGGTGAAAGTGTTAAGCTGTAAATGTACTTTGGTATAACAATTTTGGCATTTTTTGACTAATAGTTTGTTTTGGCATAATATGCTTTTAGGCAAGTTTTATGTTTTATGTATAATGTTACTAGGCATAAATACTACTAGCCTAATAGCATTTAGGTGAACTATATTAAAATTTAAATTGTATGCAAAAGTTAAGTAACCGCTCTAAATAGTACAAGTTTAAGTATAGACCAACAACTATCGTCGACAATTCCCAATACAAACATTAAACTGATATCACACCAACATGTCGGACAAACTTTTGCTCCAACTTTAGTTCGAACTTTTCCGAGGAACATCGGGGCCAGCAAATTAACATGAAAATGAGTCGGCTTTGTCTACATCTCGTTAGAATAACAGAAGGCTCTCAACGCTTAGTATTGAAGACCAACTTTACCTCAAACAACATGTAATTGCCAAGTAATAGGTATTTGACTTTGATTTTAGGGACAATGCATTATGTATTTGTAAGCCCTCTTGAATTAAGTACAAATACAAGGAGGTTACATTATTTAATTTGTAGCATCAGCAAATGGTTTCTTATAATGAATTTCTTAGAGATTCTGATTTACGTTTTCCTTTACTTCCAAATAGTTATATCGAAGATAAAAATAAAGTTCATATGTTTGCTTATACCTACTTTTCTTTTAACTTTGCCTCGTATTGAAAATTCCGTGAGTATCGTGGATGCGTTTACAAAGTCAAACATTTAAAATCCCATACACAGACACTCAGACCCGGAAAAACTACTTGTAGTTCTTACACTAATTTTTCCGTTCGGGAAACGAATCTTCAACGCATTAGTCCAGCCATACTCAAAGTGTGCTCCGCGGAGCCCTGGGGCTCCGCCAAACCTTTGAAGGAGCTCCGCGAGAATACAGCCACCAAAACAAAATATCGCAATAGACTCAAGTCTATGCATCAATGCAGCTCTCAACTCTCTTCGATTATACCTAATAATATCAACCGATTGATGAAAAATAAGAAACAGAACATACACACATCAAAAGTGTCTAGGGATCAAGCATTTTTATGCGGATTTCTTGAGATTGAGATGTGGCTTTGTAATAAATTTATGATTTTATAAATTTATATGGATCCTTTTTGGTGCATTTCATAATTTGAATCAGGAACTGTAAATCAAATTCGAGTAAAAGATGAAAATCAGCTGTCAATATTTTCCCTATAAAAACATACAACGCATTGAAGACATTATTAGTGCTACTGTTTCCCTACTACTGATTAAAACCAATGTTATTATGGAGCGGCGACGTCATTTAAGCAGGGAAGAAATGCTCAGAGCCGTGGGAATGATAGAAGCTGGTTCCCGGCAACGTACTGTGGCTTTAGCTCTGAATACAAGTCAGAGTGTTATCAGTCGACTTTGGACACGTTACCGAAGCACTGGTACCGTGGCTGAGCGCCATGGAGGACGGTATCGCTGCACCACACGGAGACAAGACCGATACATTCAAATCTTAACTCGAAGAGCTCCAACAATAACCGCCATGATGTTAGCCGTGAGGCTTCATCACTCTTCAGGGAACTTAATTAGCGACCAAACAGTCAGAAACCGCTTGCATGAAGTGAACCTTCATTCCCGAAGACCGCTACGGGTACCACCTATAGCAATGCACAATCGTAGGATTCGATATCAATGGGCTCTTGAACACAGAAATTGGGCAGAAGAACAATGGCGTTTCGTGTGCTTTTCTGATGAGTCTCGTTTTGGTATGAGACCGGATACAAGACGTATACGACACTGGAGAACCCCTGGACGCCAACAGCGATTAAAATCCTGCCAGGAAGTCCATCCTTATAGTGGTGGAACCATCATGGTATGGGCGGGTATTTGGATCGGCGGAAGAACTGAGTTGATTTGGATCAGAGGCAACCTCAACGCTCAAATTTATGCTGAGACGATTGTATCAGACGTCATCGTTCCTCTACAAGTGCAAATCGGTCCCTTATTTCAGTTAATGCATGATAATGCACGACCGCACACCGCAAGAGTTGTAAGACAGACTCTCGCCGCAGCTAACATCAATGTCCTGCCCTGGCCTGCTCAGTCGCCAGACTTGAACCCGATTGAGCATGCATGGGATATGCTACAGAGAAGAGCTCTGCCGAATATGGAGGGTATCCAGTCGCAAGAAGACCTTTTTTTGTTGTTGCAACGAACATGGGCGGCCATTCCACAGCGTGATTTGGATGAACTCATTTTGAGTATGCCAAACCGATGTTCTTGTGTTGTTAGTGTTCGCGGTAGAAACACGGATTATTAATTGTTTAAGTTACCCAATAAAATTTTAAAGAAAACTGTTATTTCAGTCTTTTTTTCGAACTTTAATGTTAGTGGTTCAAATGTCAAAAAACCCTTTATTAGGAAAATGGCAAATTTCTTTATGAATGCAAAGGTGACTTGGTTTATAGTTACTGTGACAAACGATAACACTTTATTTGATGAATCCTTAAAGAACATTTTAATTAATATCAATCAGGAGAAAAGTTATTGCAAAAATATATGTTGATCCCTAGACACTTTTGATGTGTGTATTTACATAGTCATCATCATCATCATCATCATCAGCCGGAAGACGTCCACTGCTGAACATAGGCCTCCCCCTTAGACCGCCACGCCGAACGACAATTCGCCACTTGCATCCATCCGTTGCCCGCGACCCTCACGATGTCGTCGGTCCACCTAGTGGGAGGCCTGCCTACGCTGCGCCTTCCGGTCCGTGGTCGCCACTCGAGAACTTTTCTTCCCCATCGGTTGTCAGTTCTACGAGCGATGTGGCCTGCCCATTGCCACTTCAACTTGCAAATTTTATGAGCTATGTCGGTGACTCTGGTTCTTCGCCGAATATCCATGTTCCGGATTTTATCCCGCAAAGAAACTCCGAGCATAGCTCTTTCCATTGCTCGTTGAGTGACTCTCAGTCTCTCTAAAAGGCCAGCAGTCAAAGACCACGTTTCAGAGCCATAAATCATCACTGGCAACACACACTGGTTAAACACCCTTGTCTTGAGACACTGTGGGATTCTCGATGAGAAGATATCACGTAGCTTCCCAAACGCTGCCCATCCGAGTTGGATTCTTCGGGCGACCTCTTTCTCGAAGTTGGACCTACCTAACTGAACAATCTGTCCAAGGTAAGTATAATGGTCTACAACTTCGAGAGTATCGTTCCCAACAACAACCGGTACGGGTGCCACATGGACATTCGACATGACTTTCGTCTTGTCCATGTTCATTTTAAGGCCGACCCGTTGGGAAACGATACTGAGGTCGCTGAGCATAGCATTGAGGTGCTCCAACGATTCTGCCATGATGACTATATCATCGGAAAAACGAAGGTGAGTGATGTATTCGCCATTGATGTTGATGCCGAGTCCGTTCCATTCCAAGAGCTTGAAAACGTCCTCCAACGCGTTCGTGAACAGTTTCGGAGAAATAACGTCTCCCTGTCTCACGCCTTTCTGCAATTGGATTGGTTTCGTGCTCTATTCCTGAAGTCGGATGGACATGGTGGCGTTCCTATACAAACACTTCAACACTTCGATATACCTATAGTCGATATGACATCGTTGGAGGGACTGCAATACTGCCATGCTTCTGGCGTAGAACCTTCGAGTATGACGGAATTAAATAACTTCTGGAGGACATTTATTTACATAGTAATACACCTTAATTGTAATAATATAATTATTAAAGAATACATGTTTTTTTTTTTGGGGTTCCGTCAAATATTTTGCTTCTTAAATGGGTCCACCACCAAAAAAGTTTGAGAGCCGCTGCATTAGTCGATCGCTTAGCTACTGTAGCAACCGTGTCGTCAATTACACACATCAAAAGTGTCTAGGGATCAAGCATTTTTATGCGGATTTCTTGAGATTGAGATGTGGCTTTGTAATAAATTTATGATTTTATAAATTTATATGGATCCTTTTTGGTGCATTTCATAATTTGAATCAGGAACTGTAAATCAAATTCGAGTAAAAGATGAAAATCAGCTGTCAATATTTTCCCTATAACAACATACAACGCATTGAAGACATTATTAGTGCTACTGTTTCCCTACTACTGATTAAAACCAACGTTATTATGGAGCGGCGACGTCATTTAAGCAGGGAAGAAATGCTCAGAGCCGTGGGAATGATAGAAGCTGGTTCCCGGCAACGTACTGTGGCTTTAGCTCTGAATACAAGTCAGAGTGTTATCAGTCGACTTTGGACACGTTACCGAAGCACTGGTACCGTGGCTGAGCGCCATGGAGGACGGTATCGCTGCACCACACGGAGACAAGACCGATACATTCAAATCTTAACTCGAAGAGCTCCAACAATAACCGCCATGATGTTAGCCGTGAGGCTTCATCACTCTTCAGGGAACTTAATTAGCGACCAAACAATCAGAAACCGCTTGCATGAAGTGAACCTTCATTCCCGAAGACCGCTACGGGTACCACCTATAGCAATGCACAATCGTAGGATTCGATATCAATGGGCTCTTGGACACAGAAATTGGGCAGAAGAACAATGGCGTTTCGTGTGCTTTTCTGATGAGTCTCGTTTTGGTATGAGACCGGATACAAGACGTATACGACACTGGAGAACCCCTGGACGCCAACAGCGATTAAAATCCTGCCAGGAAGTCCATCCTTATAGTGGTGGAACCATCATGGTATGGGCGGGTATTTGGATCGGCGGAAGAACTGAGTTGATTTGGATCAGAGGCAACCTCAACGCTCAAATTTATGCTGAGACGATTGTATCAGACGTCATCGTTCCTCTACAAGTGCAAATCGGTCCCTTATTTCAGTTAATGCATGATAATGCACGACCGCACACCGCAAGAGTTGTAAGACAGACTCTCGCCGCAGCTAACATCAATGTCCTGCCCTGGCCTGCTCAGTCGCCAGACTTGAACCCGATTGAGCATGCATGGGATATGCTACAGAGAAGAGCTCTGCCGAATATGGAGGGTATCCAGTCGCAAGAAGACCTTTTTTTGTTGTTGCAACGAACATGGGCGGCCATTCCACAGCGTGATTTGGATGAACTCATTTTGAGTATGCCAAACCGATGTTCTTGTGTTGTTAGTGTTCGCGGTAGAAACACGGATTATTAATTGTTTAAGTTACCCAATAAAATTTTAAAGAAAACTGTTATTTCAGTCTTTTTTTCGAACTTTAATGTTAGTGGTTCAAATGTCAAAAATCCCTTTATTAAGAAAATGGCAAATTTCTTTATGAATGCAAAGGTGACTTGGTTTATCGTTACTGTGACAAACGATAACACTTTATTTGATGAATCCTTAAAGAACATTTTAATTAATATCAATCAGGAGAAAAGTTATTGCAAAAATATATGTTGATCCCTAGACACTTTTGATGTGTGTATTTGAATACCGTCAATGGCATTGATTTCTTTAAATAAGTATTTTTGCGTAATACATAAATCTCTGACTTAGCCTCAGAAACTAAACAAAGTCACCTAGGTATTTTCAAACTCACATGCATCTAAACCACCGAACCTTACAAACCCACCAAATCAGCAGTTTATTCACAACCAATCGAATAAAGACTCACCCTCAAACATCATACACAGCCAAATTCAATGACCATACAAATGCGATCTTTGTTTTTGTCCATGTAGTTCTATTAATAGACCTAAACATTAGGTGGACATAACATAACATATTATGTAAATGACAGAGGAGGAAACTCGTCTCTTTTGAGACCAGACGAGGGTAGGATGAAAGTTATGTAGTGACGTCAGATGTAACGTCAACAAGTATGTATATCCAACCGAAGCTTATGCCTCGAATTTTGCGGTGAGCGGAGCGGTAGCGGATTTTATGCACTTTTTTATCGTAGTAAAATCAACAAATGAGTCCTCCAATCCAGGGCGTTTTTACAAACTTTAGGGAGGGACTGTCAGACTCGAACTGACTAAAGTTCAGGGTGATCCTAGAACAGCCCTTTACGTTCCAGGGTCAGGGTTGAGATGAGACAATCCTGCGACAACGGCAGGCTTTGGCCCGTCAGAGGATTTAATCATAAAATTAAAAGTAGGTACCTTTTTTATCGTGGTATATTCATCAAATGAGTCCTGCCACCCTGTGTGGAGTAGAAGGGACTGTCAGACTCGTACTGCCTAAAATTCAGGGTTTTCCTTCAATAATTCTTCACATTTCATGGTTGATTGTAAAGACAGTGCCCTCGCCAGTGCCCAGAACCTGTCCTCGAAAATAGCGGTTCTTTTTACACCGCGCCGCCACCACTGCCGCTGCCGCCCCGCTCGACGCGAAATTCGAGACCGAGACCTTAAATGGATCTGTGAAAGAGCGATATTTAAGTTCGGGTAGATTTTATTGAAGTACTAAGTTTAGGGTACCTTGGGTTTTGAGCTGTCAGTTTGGGTTGTGGTTACTCCATAGAACTGTTTAACAATGTACATTTGTTGAAGTTACTTCAAGTGAGGTTCTGGAATGTATCTTACTACTATTTAATTAAATACGAAATGCAAAAGTTTGTGAGGATTGGTTGTTTGTTAACCTTTCACGCAAAAACTACTGAACGAATTCGGATGAAATTTTATAACCAGCCTAAATACCCAATCATAGTTTTATGAAAGTCTATTTATATAGAAGTAAGAAAAGCCCAAATTAGAAGACAATTATTATGTCACATAGTGGTTATACAGATTACATCGTAATCTAACTCGGCTGGGCAGCGTTCGGGAAATTGCGTAACGTTTTCTCGTCCAAAATACCTCAGTGCCTCAAGTCGAAAGTTTTCGACCAATGTGTGTTACCAGTGATGACGTATGGCGCCGAAACGTGGTCCTTTACTATATGCCTCATTAGTAAGCTCAGTATAGTCCAACAAGCTATGGAGAGGGCTATGCTCGGAGTCTCTGCGCGATCGACTCAGAAATGAGGAGATTCGTAGACGAACCAAAGTAACCGACATAGCCCAACGAATTAGCAAGTTGAAATGGCAGTGGGCAGGCCATATAGCACGCAGAACTGATGGCCGATGGGGCCGTAAGGTTCTCGAATGGAGACCACGCACCGGCAAGCGCAGCGTAGTACGTCCACCCACTAGGTGGGCAGACGATCTTATGAAGGCCACAGTATATAACATTATAGTTATCTATAAACCAATTTAAAACTGTAACGAGATTTTTGCTAATTAGGTGGATACATAGTATACTTTTTATCTCGGTATGACTTTCTTCATCTACCTAGACTTTTCCCAACTATATTGGGGTCGGCTTCCAGTCGAACCAGATGCAGATGAATATCAGTATTTTACATGGAGCGATTGCCTATCGAACCTCCACAATCCAGTAACTGGGTTTAACGATACCCCATGGTATGACTGGATGTCAAACTTTAGAGCTTCTGACTAACAGTAACGACTGTCGAAGATCTACAAATGACAGCCGGGACCAACGGCTTTACGTGCTTTCCGAGGCACGGAGGAAACTCGCTATGATAGATTGTCACCCATCCACAAACCAACCTCGGCAAGCGCGGCTTAACCCAGAAGAACGGTCTGTGCGGCTGTAATTATTTAGCTGAGCGGTATGACGTTCCTGTGGGATAAGTTTCAATGACTTGCGTTTTTGTCTGTTGTAAGATTTGGAGTCAATTAAGAACAAATCACAATGTTCTACGACATTCACGAGGACTAAACCAACCTATTAAAACTTTAACAACTCTGTAACAAAATTAAGACAGTATTCAAGTTTATGAGGCTATAAATTATTTGAGGCATGTTAAGCACTGAGACGTTATATGCATGGAGTGCATGGAATTACTGAGAAACCGCAGCTTCCAAAGTTCCATCTTGAACTACTCTTAGACGAGGCAACTATGGGGAATGTCTTGAATATACAAATTATCTTGTTGGTTTTGGGAAGAGCAATCGCTTTGGGGCACTGTCTTATGCAAAATACAAATAGTGTTTTTGTTTTGTTAAAAAAAAAAACGTTGCCTCACACTAGGAATTTCTCCTGTATCGTGGGTGCGTTTACAAACATAGAAACACACATACACAAACACCCAGACCCAGAACAAACTTGTAGGTCATACAAATATTTGTTCCGTGCGGGAATCAAACCCGCGACACGCTGCACAGCAGTCCAATCGCTCAGCCACTACGCTAACCGTGCCGTCAAAGTGCTGATTATATCAGCCTTTTTGTTAAAAATAACACAACACGTATTTTACGGGATTTTATCATGTATTTTATTTATTTTATGGGACAACGTGTATTTTATAGAAAAAAATTGAAAGTAATCTTTCTTTTTTTTTCTATAACTAAAATACTCATTGTCCCCATTAGGATTTTTTCCCTATTTTAACACTATTTTAAAACTAGAATAAAAACAACGATATTTCATTTTGTATTCACATATTCTTTACAAAACAATACGCATTTTTTCATCTCATCAAAAACGAATTCAAATATTATTTTGCAATAACTCTTAAAACAAAACTGCACCAAATTGATTGGACGAAAAAATAATCCAGTTTCATAGAAAAACGACTAGAGTTTCAATAGGAAAGTCAATCAAACACGCGCAAATAGAATTTGTGAATTCAAAACTACAAAAAAATAAAAACAAAATAAAAAACTGCACATTTTTCTCCGAACTCTATGGTCTATTAATTCAAGCATGAACTTCACTAGATCATCACAGTTGACCTATTCCGTCTATGCTGATACTATTCAGCATGTCTGTCCCATTTTATACATAGCTCGGGAATGATAAATGGTGTTTTGTGCATTTTCCTGCGGCGGACATGAATGATGGCCCTTTCAATTTATTCCGATTTAACGTCGGTACAATAAACGGTCATATTTTTCATGCCACGACATTTTACATTATCTCTCTTCTTGCCACTTTAAGTAGGATATTAAAACTATATACCACGCGTAAAGCCAAAAGCGCAAAACCTCTCGTGGGGTAACTCAGCCCATGTTACTGAACAATGTTTGTTCTAAGACTTTTTGAAATTCGCAAAAAAAAAAATTGGTTTTTCATGCAAAATGAGAAATTGGTCGGGCACATCTGTATGAAAAACCATTTATTTTTTGCGACGTTCCAAAAGTCTAAGAACAAAAATTGTTCAGTAACATGGGCTGAGTTACCCCACGAGAGGTTTTGCGCTTTTGGCGTTACACGTTGTATAAGCCTTATTTTGTGAAATCAAATGAGGCTGCTAGTTTAACACAGACACGCACATGCATATATGCTCCCGGCTTACTCACAAGTTATCTCTTACTTGAAGAATGTTATGCTTTGAAACATATTACACAGCTTTATAATTGTGGAATTATACCAATCCCGATCATTTGTTTATAGTTTAATTACTGTATGTTAATAAGTTTACAGTGGCTCTGAATTTATTTAACATTAAACTCATCCAATTCATTAAGTTACAAAGGAGTCTTGATTTCGTTAATTTCTTTGAAATTAATTCATTTTTGGTTTAATCGTCACCAAAAATCTCGTATCTTTTGCCCCTCTCCGGATTTTTAGCTTAATTGGTGACAGAGGGTCTAACTTGAAACATTAAACACCATATTTAATTAGTTATTACTTTGGGAGTGCCTCAAAATTGTAGAGGTTTAACTTCGGCGTGCGTTCCCATAAGAGTTGTAGGAAGTTTGTCGTTAAATTTCATTTTATGGCTCTGTAATGAACGTCTCCCAGATAAGGTTTCGCTTTTGACAATTTCATTTAAGACTGCCATGGTTTCGAATTCAGTATCTTTTGTTTTTTTTTAACGTGGTAAAATTATCAAATGAGTCCTCCCACCCAGTATAGGGCAGGAGGGACTTTCAAACTTGTACTGACCAAAATCCACGGTTTCCTTCAATAGCCCTTTACGTCCCGGGGTCGCGGTAGCTCTTTAGTCCCGCAACCCCGGCAGGCTTAGGCGCTCATCTTTTGTTTGGGTGGTAAAATCATCAAATGAATCCGGGCGCCCTGGGTAGATTAAAGGGATTTTTTTTTTTTATAGGGACCAACCCACCACACTATTCCCAAACCACTGCAACTCCTGAAAGCCAGAATCAACAGTGGCAACCTCCAGAAAAGCGCCGAGACAATAAAGTCAGCGTGTCCCGGAGAATGAATTTACCTGTCTTGGATCCTGTAACGAAATTAATCAGAAAAGAATAGTGGAGGAGTAGGAAAAAAATAGTTTCCACTTCCCTCCATGCAAGCAGGAGACAGAACAAAACAAGGCCAATAGGCACAAAGGGACATTACAACTGGGAGAAGCCCAGTTGCCTAGCACCACGGGTAACAATGACTACTAATATTAATAGGTCCTAAATTAAAGGGGATTGTCAGTATCATGCTATTAAACATCCACCCTGTTCATTTTGTTGCCCTTTACGTTCGAGGATCCCGGCTACCTTTTCAAACAGTGCCGCGACCCTGGCATGTCTGGCCCCGTCAGTTTGCTGACAGTTCCTTGAAGTGCGCGTGGAACACTACGTGCTTTTGATCCGGGCCTGATTCTATATTATCTTCAGACTGTTTTTGAACGAATTGTGTAGGACTGTAGGTAATCTAAAATAACATCATTTTAGTGTATAAACTCTAAACTACTCTGCTCTAAACTAACAAGAGTAGTACAACTACTCTAAAGTTATAGTTCATTAACAAATGGTTGAATATTTAAGGCAACCGATTTCACTGTTGAACTCTCAGATCAAAGAAATAGGCAGATAGAACGCTCAGAACACGCGAGTGTCACCACCAAAGCAAATACAAAATGAAAAATCGAATACAAACTCGCGACAGTACCAAGCTACGCGTCGTTGTTGTTGTTTGCCAAAATATGCCGTCTCGTGTCTTTAAACATTGTAAAAGTTGTTCTCAAAAAAAAAAAGAAAACAATATGGAATGTAATTCGATTTGATTTTGTATTTGCTTTGGTGGTGACACTCGCGTGTTCTGAGCGTTCTATCTGCCAATTTCTTTGATCTGAGGTTGAACTTATATGAAACGGAATCCTAATGAGTTCAAAAGATTCAGAAATAAACAGAATACTTTAAGAACAAAAGTTTTAAACATCTAGATGAGTATAATGTTCTTGTTTTTACTTTTTATGTACGTAGATGGGATAAGCGCAAACTTTATTACTTTTAGTTTCGACATAAATTACATTATCCCGAGTGGAACAAGAAACAAGAAATTCGTAGTACAAAATATATCATGTTTATTTCTTTCAAATGTGCTATGTTTACTAAAGAAGTATTCCGTTAATTCTAAGAAGGCAATAATTTAATTTATACATTTTTCTCTTCACAACCAGAATCAAATAATAAAAAAACCACTCATTCCCAAATACCGCAAAAGAATTCTCTTTTACAAACTGTAACAAAAGAATGCGAGAAATCTCTCTTATAAAAATTCTTCTATTGTGCTTTCATTTAGAGCGGCCATATTTTTACGATGTCCCTTTATTAAGTACCCACAGCCAGCTAAAGCTACGCTTACACGAGCATATTTTTAGGGATTCATTCATTCAAATTGGAGTCGGATCACAATCTTACCGAGTGCAAATTATTACCAGTTTTTAGATAAGACGGGTTTCCCTTTTCTGTGTAGCACGAAATCCTTTGGTAAGATTGGTTTTCACACTTTAGGGCTTCCGATTATTTACCCGTAAGGACTATTCATGATCTACAAATAGCTCGGGTGTTGTACGCAAACCTTGAAAACCACAGTTTATTGTGTTTCCGAAGCATGCCAGTGCCTTAAGGCATGCGGTACGTGCTAGTCATTTAATAAACTTAAGTATTTAATTCTCTCATCGCAAAAAGCATTCTATATTGTTAATAAACCAAGCAGTCACTTTCTCTTACTTTATGCTCTCCTATTTGGAGAATATTGCACATAATTGCGCAATTTAAGTGACCTGTGTAACAGGAGCTTTATAGGGGAATTCATCTGAGCATTATTAACAGTAGCTCGGCGGCGCCTTTACGACTGCTTTTCGTAATTATGGGACTGATAATGCCTTTATCCGGGTTTCTGGGTACCTACACTGGCTGGTTTTATGGACTCGGCCCTGATATAGAAGTTATTTAATAAGTGATATTGATTACATAGTAGGCCAATGAGAATTTATTGAAGCCAAAAAATAATCCCCTCGTTCGATTCCTACCTAAAACAGTGAACAATGAACATGTCAAAGGAAAACATTTACATGTGTCCGTTGCGCTCACTCGCACATTTATAAAAAAGTGGTTTCACGAAAGCCGTTGTTGTGAACACGAATTCTGGACATTTTATAATCTAAGGGTTTTATCCGGAAAAGGAGATGGCCCATTTTCTTAGGGCACTCTGCCTAGCAAATAAAAAATCATGTACAGTGACCAATTTTGGTTTATTTTAAACATAATATGCTGTAAAATTAACTGTGAAAGTTACATAATCCAGTAACTTCAGATTTCTTAGTAATTAACAAAAAGCATCAATTGGTCATGAACCTAGTCGGGCTCTTACCTCAATATTATCCAGATTATTTTGCGTGGATATAAAGGGACCCTTGTCACTGGATGGATATCCATTATATTCTACAGTTTAAACCAAGTATTACCAAGTATAGAGTGTGTGTATAGTATGTTTTATTTGTAGGTTTTCATAATAAGTTTTAAGTACATGCCTGAATTGTTAGTAATTGCACAAGCATCGTTTGGAAAGGCATGTCTAACGAAGATACAACATGTTTTCTTAGCCGTCCCGTAGCTATACCGCAGTTAATACACCTCATTGTTGTATTATTGTTGACAGTGTCCAAAACGTAAGCACAATCAAATCCGTATGAAAAGCACTAGATAATCGTTGAGCAATGGAATCAGTCCGTGTAGAATAGCAATGGTCGGTATAGAGAAAAGATAATCGCACAGTTTACAAACAAAAATAAGCCCACGCACAAGCTGCGAACACAAATGAAAAAAATAGTATGAATGTCAAACAAAAAATATGACGGATGTCAAGCGATTGTCGAACCTGTCATGTCGTTTCGTTTCGTTGTTGCAGGAAAAAGTTATTATTTCAGTAATTTAAAATAAATGTTTCATAGCATTCGAATATCTTACAAAAGTGTTTTTATTATAATTGCAAAAGTGAATAATCATTTTAAGTCAGAATAATGTTAAATATTAGTCTGACAAGGCATTCATATTATAGCTTAACAGGGAATGGAACGTTTATCCGAAATAGCGTGCTGCCCCGATACGCCGGAAACGTAAAACAACTATTTATGTCGAAATATTTTTTCGGAAGTTGTACGAAAACGTAAATCATTTAGTTATTTATATTTTTATTATTTATGTATTTATAACTAAACATGAAAAATTTACATGTCACTGAGTAACTAGGCAGAAACTGGCCATGTCATTTGTTACATTGAGTGGACAAACGAGGTGAACTTAAGTTCTTTCTCGTTCTTTTTTCTTTCTAACTAACTTTTATTTCTTTTATTATTTTACAAACACCACTTTTAATTATCATATAAATAACTTGAGATAAATAATGTTTCAAGTTAAAGCAGGTGTTTTGAAGTCAGACTATCAGATGTTTAAAAAAACTTAACTCTATTTTTCAAGGAGTTTTGTAGTAAGTTACGAAAATACAAGTAAAGTTTCTCAAACAATATTTCTAAAAGCGCTATACAATAAAGAAGTGTCGTTTAAGGCTTCCGTCTTCTTTTGACAAAATTGAATCGCGTTCGGCCAGTCGATCGTACGTCAAATTTCGGGCTCCCTTCCCGCAACCCCCCGCATACATCCTGCCTACTGAATTATTATAAAACAATTTTGATGCGGTAAGAACATTGCTCTACTAAGGATTATTTAAAAGGAGTTATAGAAATTGTTGCTTAATAATTTTAATATGACTTGGTTTGTAATAATACGAGTATCACACAAGTGTTTTAATAATAATAATAACAATCGTGTTTAACTAATTAAACCTAAAAAAAGGTCAGTGTAGCAGTGATGCTGGCGAAGGAAGAGGCGGGACGCGTGAGAGAGAGGACAGCGCAAACCAATGACAATAAAGCCTCTTGACTGCTCATACGGGCGACTCAGGCTCACGACACATCAGTGAAATTGCACTTATATTAGATGAAAATACGACTGACCATTTTAGTTTTGACCAGTTAATGGATCTCTCCACACGCGATTATTTTTATAACATTTTTAAATATTTCTGCTTAATATCAAATTAATTATGAGATCTTGTTCAATTAAATGGTGTGGGAAATCGTCTAGAACATCCAGCTATAAAAAGGATGGCATAACTTTTCATCGGTAAGTAAAATATATTTATATTTTGATAATATTATGAATAATTGCAGGGCTCAAGCTAAACTGGTTGTTTACGTTTAAGGCACACAAAATGTACAACGCGTTGATGTCTTTTTGAAAAGTCCCTTACTCTCACTAGGTATTTTCAATAAGTGTGTCCCTTTCTATTTGTAGGCATAAATAGAAAGAGACAGATGCATTGCTGTAGTGTTGTGACAACTTCGAAACTAAGTCTTAAAATACTGTCGATAAAAATAACGATGTTCCCTAACTGTAAAAAAGTAACGTTACTTAATGTTCAGATTTCCAAATATTCCAGAAGTGAAAGAAAATTGGATCAATGCTGTCAACAAGGAAAATTGGTTTCCAAAAAAATAGCTTTGTTTGTTCAAGGCATTTCACGAAAGATTGCTTTGAAACCTTAAAGAACCGACGCCGTTTATTTAGCTCAGCAACACCAACTCTGTTTTTGCCTGTTTTGGTATGTTTTATTTTACATAATAATAATATGTATTTCAGTTAAATTTTGTAGGTTTTTATAAAAAAAATAAGAAGTACCTACCTACATGTTAAATAAAAACTTTATAATTTACAGGCTTTACCAAATAAGACGGCTGATCTATGTATACATGGTTCTAATTTACCCGGGCCTTCCCATCTAATTAACTCACAAGTAAGTTAATTCATTCTAACGACGTGATTCGTGATCCTAGGCCGCATTGTTACAATATTTAATGCCTGATGTATAATTAGAGGATTTAGTATCAATAGGACAAACTTACGATCAAATACCCTCCCAGAAATGCAAATTTGATAATAATAATAATAATACAAAGAGCTAAGAAACAGAAGATGTTTTCCCTAAATAATAATAATAATCATTTATTCTCTCTCCACAATATAACAAAATAAAGTAATTACAAGTAGGTAGTGTGAAAATACACAGTCGATATATAATATTGTGGGAGACTGGTGCCTAAACTAGACTCGAGGTCTGTATTTCAGGACACCAGGATCTCCGCCATTTACATTTTTATTCTATTATGTACTTGTACACCAACATAGAGGAACACAATACAATATTATAGTGGCAGACAAGACAATTTTGTGACTCAATTAAAAATAAATAAAATGAGAATCAGTAATTAAATTAAATTAAATAACTTTTTTTTTTCCACTAATATTTAAATTTTGTTAGAAAGTTAGTGTTTGAACATGAGGTTGTGTGTAGTGTATGTGTGAAAGGCATAGGGGGTGTGTTTGTTTGTGTGATGTATGTTTGGTAGTGCATGTATGGAGCTAGCAGTGTGTGTGTTGTTTATATGACCGGGAACTATTTAATAAAATGAACATAACATACCTGGAACTTCCTATGATAATGTCCTCGTTGTAAGTTAATTTTAAAATAATTGTCGCGTACAGGAGGATCGTCCAACCTAGGCGCAAATTTTTTTCTTTTGATTTTTTTTTACGATTTTATTAACCTTGATTTAATTTTAGCATTAACATAAATAAAGTTAAAACAGAGTTACGTAAGTGTTTTATTTGCACCCAGTTAACGCCCAATCACTATAGTTATGATAAAAAAGAATAAGCAGACATCATTATTTGTTCGATTTTATCGATATTAGGGATTGTAGCAAAACTGACTTGTGCATCACTATGTTTGGAACATTCGTCCTGACATTGTTGCATCGGCCAATCACAACCGCTGTTTTTTCTTCGTCCCCCGACCCGCAGTGGTGAGTCGTGTGCCTAGACGAAATCGGTCTATGAGCTCTCAAGTGGTTTAATTCTCTTTGGCGTAAACCTTACATCCCAGCCACAGTGGTAGACGCCCACGGTGACTCGGTCATGGTCATCTCTGGCCATCGTAAGCGCGTAATGGGCGACTCGCTGTCCGACCATGGACCATGTCCGAGTCGACGGCGCTTTGTATACCCTTTGTAAACCGAGAACGTAAAAGGCTATTGAAGAACACCGTGAATTTAAGTCAGTACAAGTCTGACAGTCCCTTCCGCTTAACCTGGGGTGGGAGGACTCATTTGATGATTTTACCATGATAAATAAAATAAATATTAAAAAAAAACAAAAAACCCAACTGCGTAAAAAAACTAAAAAGAAAGAAACAAGCCCAGTAGTTTAGAATTGACTCATTCACACTCACAGTCGGGGCCCATTCAAATTATACCAATCAATTCTTCCCAAGGGGCCCCGACTGTGAGTGTGAATGAGTGAATTCTAAACTACTGGGCTTGTTACTTTCTTTTTAGTTTTTTTACGCAGTTGGGTTTTTTGTTTTTTTTTTTTTAATTTATTTTATTTTACTTTTTTTTTAGTTTTTGTTAGCATTTATCAGTCCAAATTAAATTGAAACATATGTTATATATACATTTTGGTAAACCATTTTTAAAATCCTTTGATTTGACACCCCACTTGATAGAGTGTGAGAGATCTTAAAAAAATATTTTTAGTTAGGAACCCTTTGCACGCGAGTTCGACTCGCACTTGGCCAGTTTTATGTACCCAGTGACACTCTCACGTTTAAGACGAATCTAACGACACCTCTCAAGTTAAACTCCATCAAGCCGTTTAGGCTGCAGAGCAACACAAAGAAATATACATACATACATACACTCGAAAAACATAACCCTCCTGGCGCAGTCGGGTATAAAAAGTCCGGGGCCATGCCCGGGTCGACGGCGCGTTGTGTTCTACGAGCGCCTCAAATAGCGTCAGCATGATGACGGGGTCCCCCTCTAGAGGGCTAAAGCCTGCTGGCGTCGCGGTACTTATCTCATTACCGTGACCCCGGAACATGAAAGGGTTATTTGAAGGACACCGTGGATTTTAGTCAGTACAAGTCTGACAGACCCTCCCGCCCTGGCCGGGGTACCACAGTAACATCCAAGGACTGCACTCCTTGTCATAGGCACAGTCCATTACCACCTAGAGACAGAGTAACCAACGCTTTTGTTCATTGCTGGATTTTAATGAAGGAGCAATGTTAGCGAACGTGAATGTGATACAATAACTTGCTATCGTTAAGCAATTTAAAAAACAGGTCCAAACGATTTTCGACCTTATTGACATTTATGCAAAAACCGTATTTTAATGAAGGAGCAATGTTAGCGAACGTGAATGTGAGAAAAAACAAACCAAATTTTAAATGTTAATAAGGTCGAAAATCGCTTGAAGCTGTTTTTTTAACTTGCTATCGTTAAGCAATTTAAAAAACAGGTTCAAACGATTTTCGACCTTACTGACATTTATTCAAAAACCGGATTTTAATGAAGGAGCAATGTTAGCAAACGTGAATGTGAGAAAAAACAAACTAAATTTTTAAATATCATTAAGGTCGGAATTCGCTCGAACCTGTTTAGTTACTTCTCCATATCTCTGCTATATAGTATAATTATAATGTCCTCAGGACTACATTATGTTAACTTTATTTCAACAGAATCGGTTCACAACTGAAAATTCTGTAGGAAAATTGACAATTAATTCCTTTTTTTCTACCCATATAGGCCGCGTTTAGTTTTGATATTTAAATGGGACCAACTTTCAGATACACTACGTACAACAAAAAAAAAGGTTGCACTCCAGGAGTGCCGGTAGAAGTGAAAACTTTTTTGTTACTATGTTTTATTTTAAAACTGGAGTAGTACAGATATGAAATTAACTAATTTGAATGACGTCTTACTCATTTTCGATCAGGGTCACGTGACCCTGACGCGAGTTTTAAATTTTTTACCCATTACAGAAAAAGTGTACAACGCCGCTAAAGAAGTTTTCACTTCAAAAAAAAAGGTTGCACTCCAGGAGTGCCGGTAGAAGTGAAAACTTTTTTGTTACTATGTTTTATTTTAAAACTGGAGTAGTACAGATATGAAATTAACTAATTTGAATGACGTCTTACTCATTTTCGATCAGGGTCACGTGACCCTGACGCGAGTTTTAAATTTTTTACCCATTACAGAAAAAGTGTACAACGCCGCTAAAGAAGTTTTCACTTCAAAAATGAATTTTTGAAATTGGACCACGTAAGAAAAAGTAATGAATGGTCATAAATAAAATATATATATATATACATGTCGAATTGAGAACCTCCTCCTTTTTTTCCGTCGGTTAAAAAATATATTTTAATTTAATCAAGTAGAGCAACCTGAGATGCGTAACTGTGCGTAATCACCGTTAGAGCGAGAGAAGGTGCGAGCGAGAGGGACCAATAAAAATT
This sequence comes from Agrotis clavis, assembly GCA_954870645.1. Taxonomy (NCBI): domain Eukaryota; kingdom Metazoa; phylum Arthropoda; class Insecta; order Lepidoptera; family Noctuidae; genus Agrotis; species Agrotis clavis. The sequence goes on from OX940925.1 coordinate 11,242,855, forward strand.
CGTCGTGGACCTCACGTCCGATCGCTCCGGCCGTCCACCGGCCACTAAGGAATTTCTCTTGCAATTCTCGTTTATAAACACTTTTTGAGAGGTTATTTGAGATATTTTTTATTGTTGAAAAAAAGTGCTTTAGGTACAATTTTTTTTTTTGTATTTGCTTTATTGATCTGTCGACATCAAAATAATCTAAATATTACATACCTACGATGCATAGTTCTTATGAAAAAAACTATTTATTGAGAGATAAAATCCGAGAATTTTGATAAAATTCTGCCATCTTAATTTAGAAAATGAAAGATAAATATAAAAAACTAATCAGCGCAGTTTGAAGACGAGGATATTGCGGTCATTATGCGCTGCTCAGATTTTTAAATTAATTCTTCATTGTCTCAGATTGAGTGCACCAACGTAACTCGAAATGACGTTGGGCAGGAAAGAGCTGATTTGAACGCTTGATTTACCGTATATAATCCACTTAAATCAACTTAAAAAAAATAACTAGCTGTTACTTATATTATGGTTATTTATGTGCAATAATAATATTTCAAGCTATTGCACTATTTTGTTCAAAAATCACAAACAAAGTTACGCAAATAATTCGGCGCGAGTGAATTTTACAAGACCTGAGCCTTAAAGTTCTTAATGGCGAGAAAGTATAATGTTGCTGACAAACCCGTTACAGGCAAACCGGTTTCCGACTACACGACAATTTATTTCACTTACAAGTTACAATTTACGGTAAGTTAAACGACGGACGCTAACGGCAGCAGTTAAGTAATTATTGAACTAAGTTTACCTGCATTTCCAATTTTCGTTTAACCTTAATTGAAAAAGTAATTTGTCCGTATATTTATATTAACTGCATTAATAGGTTCTTAATTAATATTTCTAAATTGATCGAATTTGTTTGCAAATTAGTGACTTGAACCTTTTTTTTATATTTTTTTTTTGTCTATACTAATATTTGAAGAGCATTATTTTGTATTTAGTATGTTTGTAATGAATTGACTCAAAAACCACTCGACCGATTTCAAACATTCGTTCACGCTATTTCCGTTGGAGTAGGTATGGGAAAATGAAAACGACGGAACAGCTGCCACGATCCTAACATTATACCTACTCTTTCGCCTCATCCGCATTCATTCCTACCACATTATTTAGGCCTTTATTTCAATTTCACAAACCTCAATGCTTTTGTAGGTTATACACTCTCCATCGAGATTTTCATACATTGTTTATGGTATTTTGTTACCGTCAGCCAGATCAAAATATCTTTCATTCAAGCGGTCTTTGATACAAACAAAATACGTATTTAATTTTACAGGCATGCACAATGGCATCCCACACATGATAGACATGTGATAGAATTATTACATAAAACAGAACAATGCAAACCATGCGAGAAATCCAATTAGTTGGACTGGCAACACATTGCTTGAATGACGAGCATTCAGACCTTCACTCAACATATTTAGGGTTGAAATTCAATATTAATTGTAAGGAAAATAAGGTGAATTATCGAGTGAGTGAGCAACGTGGGCGAACCTTTTGAATAAGACAAGTGACCTTGTAGGACGATCTAAATAAGAACAAGAACTTGACAGAAACGGTTTTGGGTATAGTTAACGGATTGAGAAATAAATTAGTTCTCGTTGAAACTTTAAACCCAGTGGTATCGGTCCCGACTTACGAGTTGTAGGTCGTGGGTTCGAACCCCGCCAGGCGCATTATTTTGTGTAATTTATTTCATCACCACTGCTCTCAAAACGGTGAAGGAAAACATCGTGACGAAACCGGCATGTCCTAGAACCAAAAATTCAAATTCAATTTTAAAGACATGTGACATCTATCAACCCGCACTGGGCCCGCGTGGTGGATTATGGCCCACTCCCTCTCACAGAGAGGAGGCCTGTGTCCCAGCAGTGGGAACATTATAGGCTGATGATGATGATGAAACTTTCAACGAAATATGAAAATCAACCTTCTGCTTAATACCAAATAAACTGGTTTTATTACGTTAAACATTTGTCTAACAACTTACAAAAAACAAAATTCATTCCTAAAACGTTCAGATTTTACGCATATCCCTAAAAACAAATCCCGGTAGAAACCTTAAGGGGCTTACTTTTCGATTCTCTGTCTGTTTTATAAATTATATCAACCGATAGCTTCGGGCGAGGGAAACAAAACACAGGAATCGTCAGACCCTAAGATCAACATAAAAGTTATTGGAAGAAAATATAAAATACGTATTTCCGTCGCAAATGGTTGGGGTAACAGAACAAAAGAAAAAAATACTCAACCATAAAAGATAAAAGTTTCAGGAGTATATTATATTTATATACGCGTAATTTCTGCAGTAGCTTTTATTGCTGAATGTATTTTATTTTGGGGCAAAAACTAGAGGTTTAAACGGTCAACTTGTTAAATTATTTCGAAATGAAGTAAGGGTCTAAAACTCTCATTGTTTGAGATGAGCGTTTTTGTAAACTGAGACGTTTTTATGACACTTTGAGGACTTTGTTGATTATTAAAAGTTAGTTACTTGTAGGGTGAATAGATACATATAAAGTCTCTTTTAATCCTGTCACAATCAACAGAGCTTTCAATTCAACTGTTTTTAAAACTCAACTGTTGTAAGTAACGGTGTGTACAGGGGTTGTTGTAAGTTTGACACAAAGTTAATTCGCCACGAAAAAAAGTATGTGTAAATTAGCCACAGTTTTTGTTTTTTGAATTTCGTTTAGTGTAAATTCGCCCCATTACTTTTTTCCGCACGGATAGCAGAACAATTACATAATAAATACCAGCACAAAACTACAGAAAACGAGGACACAATGTGGAATCTGGACAGAAAGTAAAGTAGGAGAACAGGATCACGGAGGTGTTGGTGCCGCCGTCTTCAGTAAAATTTATGTGAAATGAAGATATGTGGCAAATTTACAATAAGAAAAACTAGCTGTGGCGAATTAACTTTCAATGTATGAGGTTTAAATAACTGTGGCAAATTAACTTTGTGGCAAACTTATAACATTGTTATATAACATTTTTCATAGTGTGGTCATGTTATATAACATTTTACATACATTTGTAGTGTTATATAACAATGTTATATAACATTGTTAAATGGTCTGTATGCACATTTAGAAATCTTGAACTATTTTTAGAAGATATCAAGGCCCAACTAAGAAACATTTTTTAACGAAGACACTTAAGAGACATGCGTGATCTTTTGTTTCCTTCTCGGTTAATACTTAAAGTATAAACTATATCTCATTCTACTTTACCTTCGTTTATCTATCCTTTTCTATCTTCAATCTTTATCTTCATGGCACGTTTTTTGTTTTCTTCTTGACGGCACGAATAGCAAAGTGGCCGAGAATCGATGCTGCACTGCCTGCCACGTTTTCGTAATATTTGAATGATACAAGTTGGATTCCCGGGTCAGGCTGGTTATGTATATAAGTGTAAATAAAGACGCACGATACATGAGAAATTCCTAGTTAGGGGCAAATTTGAATTAAAAAGGTTTCGAGAAAAAAATGTGTTTCTTTTAACGTAACCGCACGATTTCTCCCTGGGCTCCTCTCAGTACTAAAGCCGAGAGGAACCGCCGTGCAATCAAAGTACCTCAATAAACTAGACGAGGAGGTAGACTCGCCGTTTTGGAGTGCCACTACACTGCAGCGCAACTTAAGCGGATCACTTACAGCTGTGCATTTGCTATGCGTAGAGGCTTAGGATTTGTGTGTTCGTATCTAAGCGAATTTTCTCGAATAAAGCGTTAAGCAAGAGAATTCTCCGGAGGATTTCTGGTAGAATATCGTATGAAATGGAAATTTGATACGGACCGTGCGTCCGATGAGATTTCTCATGGGCGAAAATTATTAACTACCTTACCAATTTTGACCCTTTTGGGGAGCGGATTTTCCAATGTTTTCCTTAGGCGTCGTTCAAAGGGACGAATAGCATCAGGCGGCGCGGTAAGCGGGACGGTAATTGTACGTCAATTTTCGCCGCTTACATCGCACCTGGTTTCGCGGACGCTGGTAGCGGTTCGCGCGGCCCGCTCCGCGCTAAGCTCCGCTTCCCGACCCGCGTCTCTTTGCACGAGGCCTTAGCTCTGCTCTTATAAGAGTACTCTTCAAAACTGTGGCTGTGTATCGGGTTTTTTGTGTGTCAATAAAAAAATACATTTAAGAATGTTTTAAGCATGTTTAGAAATAGTTTATTTCTGGAAATTATTTGTAGTTTAATTTTATGAGAATTAACCTTGGTTCTTGTCTGTTATTTGATATTTTGTAAGGCGTGTAAGGTACTAGATATCTTAAAATAAACGAGGGAATATAAAGAGGCCTGAAAAATCTTTGTAGGCAGGCTTTTGTCTTCAATATAATACGTAGTTCTTTTGTATATCATAGTGAATAATAATATACTCGTATATATACCTACTTGAAATATGTAGATACTAACTTTTTCATGTGCTTCACAAAGGATAGATATTTTTAATTTAAAAATAACACGATTATTCTCTCTTATGATTTGAACTTTTGTCTCAGTCATATTCAAATGCTTGAACTAAAAAACTGAAAAATGTTTTACATTCATTTAATGTGCTTAACTCATTAAGTTACAAAAGTAGGCCAGAAACAGTAGCTATTAGCTACCTATTTTTACTACAAGTAATACCGAACCAAGTTCAGTTAGAAACACTGTTTTTGCCCTGAATTTGACACTATATTAAAATAACAAAAAACTGTAGCCTCCATTTTTTGTGTCATACAAAGAAACACACAAAGTTATTTGACACATGTCATCGAGAAAGCTCGAGCGTTCAAACAAGACGATAATTTTTTATCTTTTAAAGATAAAATCTTTTTTCTTTTTACATTTACCTTTTTGTACCGACAATGCTACCGAGATGTTTTATGTTAAACGTAATGCATTTCGGAGTAGATACACTTTACTGCTTTAAGAATTGTTACGAAACCATTTCGTTGAAATGAAACTTAAATATGCAAATGGACTGTTTAAGGTGCAATTTTGTATTTTATGCTCATCTTAGTGCTTGTTTTGTTTAATTTGCGCTCTCATTTTCTTTTTGTTTTAAATGGTGTTTCTTTGAGTTTTTATGAAAAATAAGTTCTCTGAAATTAGAATAACGGGTGACTTGGCTTGTTTCGCATGCTGAAAACGAAATATATTTTCAAAAATTTTAACCTTCATACGGTCTTCGGGTCAATTTTGACCCATTTAAGGAATGAAACTAAGTTTTCTCTATAGCTAATTTCCTTTGAGATTTGATATTTCATGACTTTTTCCAAAGTTTTAAATTGAATATAATAAGTGTATTATTTTTTCAAAATATCTCTTATATTTCAACCTACAACTTTTTTTACGTGCACGGTCTTCGGGTCAAAGTTGACCTTACGTAGTAAATAAACGTCGTTCTGTTATTTTATTTGTTACCAAGTATCCAATTTGTTTTGTATGGTTGCATTGTTCTTCTGAAAGCCCTTTTATAGTCTTACAATAAATGCTGAGGTGAGATAAATGACGGGAACATCAGATTACACTTGTAAGGACAGTACTAAAAAACAAGCTCGAATTATCACCAGAAATATTGAATATGAAAGGAACAACCTTTTTATCATTATATTCTACCTTTACCTAGGTCTTCAGACTTGTGTCCAATATCATCATCATCATCACCCTATAAATGTTCCCACCGCTGGGACACACGCCTTCTCTCTGTGAGAGGGAATGGGCCATAATCCACCATGCGCGCTCAGTGCGTGTTGGTGGATGTCAAATTTCTACGACTTTTTAGTTCTGAGACATGCCGGTTTCCTCACGATGTTTTCCTTCACCGTTTTGAGAGTAAGTAGTGGTGATGAAATAAATTACAAAAAGTAATGCGATTGACCAACCGTCACTGGGCCCCCGTGGTTAATTATGGCCCACTCCCTCTCTCAGAGAGGAGGCCTGAGTCCCAGCAGTGGGAACATTTATAGGCTGATGATGATGATGCGGCTGGCTGGGTTCGAACCCACGACTTACAAACGAGAAAAAAAACATTTCACTAAGAATTGCCAAAAGATATGAGGTACATCTGAAAATAATTCACTATCATCATAATCATTTCAACGAACGAATCATTGCAACGAAAATAAAACGTATCAAATAAAATAACGGTTACTAGTTTGTTTTACTACTGAACCCTAATAAAATGGGTGTTTGAAATCGTAAAGAAACCTTACTCTACGTATTGCGAAGAAATGGCCTGTGAACATTAATATTAAACGAAGTCCTGATCCACATACATAGGATAAATCGCGTTGAAAGCTGAATAATTTAAGACCTAATTTTCTACATAATAGGTACTTTTTTTCTTTACTCGTGTTTTTCAAGAAGTTTTCGGCGACAAGGGCAAAGTTGAAAAGGTTATGAAATATAGAAGATGCTTTTTTATTCTTCGGAAGCGTTATCTAAGCTTATGAGGATTGTGCTTAAACCTGAAATCGGTTTTTATCCCTTTTTAACCGACTTCAAAAAGAAGGAGGTTATGTGTACTAAGTTCTTAATAAATATGTAAGAAACGGAAACTTTCAGTATTTTCAAAATTACACTTGGACTTAAGGCGAGGTCTGACTACGAATCTAACTGTTACTATGTCTATTAGTCTGTACATACAAATGAGCATTTATTTTACGGGTTTTCTTTAAATTATTCAAAACATAGACTTTGAATCTAAGAAAGCAATTTTTGGCAAAGCAGCAATGTTGAAGTAACGCCGCGCCTTAATAGATGTAATCACTTTCATAAATCGGTTGCACGTTTCACTTTTTGCTATATGGGTCACAAATGACCAAACGCTTAACACAGGTTAGTCACAAAGATCTAAATAATTTATAATAATAACTAGCGACCCGTCCCGGCTCCGCACGGGTGCAATCTTTATAATATTTTTAAAATTGCGACTATAATTTGAGATTTAAACTATCCTATCTCTCAAGTTGGATCGAACTGCACATGGTGTGCGAATTTTATTATAATCGGTTAAGTGGTTTAGGAGTCCATTGAGGACAAACATTGTGACACGAGATTTATATATATTAAGATAATATTCCACAACTATCACACAACGCCATCTAGTCCCAAGCTAAGCAGAGCTTGTGTTATGGGTACTAGACAACTGATAAACATACTTATATATTTCTAAATACATACATATTATAGATAAATTACACCCAGACAGAACAAATGATCGTGCTCATCACACAAACATTTGTCCTGGGTGGGAATCGAACCCACGACCTCCGGCATAGCAGTCAGGGTCACTAACCACTAGACCAACAGGCCAGTCAAAGTATAAAGAACTTAATACTACCTAACCCTTCGGCTACAAATTACTCGATAAGGGAAATTCGAAGGGGCGACGTATGATTCGTTCAGAGGCCCGTAACTTGACGCCTCAACGCCTAAACTTTGGACCCTCAACGAAATTATGTGAAAGTTTTATGCGGAACCACAGGGGCGTATTCTAAACCGGGTCTTCGTGACCCTTTTGATATCGAAACCGGGAAGCCTTGATTTGATTTGTTTAAATTTGGGTTTCAATGATTTAATTTAGACCGTTTTGAATGAAAAATGAACTTATTTTATTACCTATCGTAAATGAAAAAAGGAGAAGTGAACTAACAAACTTAGTTTCGTTCGGGGTCCGTTTTAAGACATGAAATGACCATCGCGATCCGCAGAATACTTTACAGAAAAAAAAATTGTTAAACAAATATAAAAACGGAACATATACAATTATTTTTAATTCATTTTTCATTTATTTTTTCACATTTCTTTAAGAAAAGTGTCATGTTTTATTGCGTGTTTGATATTAAATCCAGAAACTTTCGCATGTTTGTGTTTTTAAAACTGTGTTTTCTTTGGAATAGATCATAAGATCGTACTCAGGTAGTGCAAGTCGCTGTGTTCTCGCGGTCCGCACAAAATGGGTCGGCGGTCCAGATGCGGACCGCGGTCCGCCATTTGGTGACCCCTGCAATAGACGAAAATATTTTTTTGAATATTTTTCACAATATGCGTATAATTACGCAAGGTGCAATTGTTTGGGTCTATTGGACTTGAAATTTTAAGCGTTTTATAAGTTTCGGGTTTCTTAAAAAAATGTGAATGCTACATAACACGACGAATTCCTCACATAACCTGAATAATTATTGTTTGACCTGCATACTAAGCCAAACATAGTTTCACGCCTCGGAATGCGACGTAGTATGCAAATGCATTCTCCATCACACCTCGTGTGAATATCTTATTATATTACCGGTACCTTTAAAAAATACTTTTGAAGTACTGCTACTATTTATTTGAAGAATATTCAGTATAATCAGAACTAATAAGCACGACTGGGTGACATAAATAAAAAAAAAACGCCGATTTTTTTATCGAAAGCATTAAGTTAATATTCCTTAGCATATAGGTCCAACTTTTGCCAAAAAGCACGTTCAGTTTTTTTTTTTGGTTTAATTGTTTATTGTTCTGAATGTATTATACTAGAAGCTAGTGATATCACTCGAAATCAGAAACAATCAATCTTAAATTGTTGACATTTCAACAGTCGCAGTTGACACAAATTGTTATTTTATGTGACCTATATTTTTTCCTTGAGGACAAAAGTGCTGGTATATTTTCCCTGTTGGTGAATAATGGTATTAGGTTCCTTGTTATCGGGGTCAGTATTTGCACTTTTATGTGATATTTTTTGTAAACCACCATTGGAGTATCTTGTTTTTCACGTGATTTGTTCTCTATTTTAAATTTAATGCTTTTAGATGACGCCAACGACAGTCCTATGCTAAATGTTGCATGGATAATGCATTATGAAACATAATTATTTATTTTATAGTAGCAATGTTAATTGTTTACATTTTCAATTTGAGATATTCCATCACCTCAACTTATGAGTTTAAAATTAATTAATGATTATGTTTGCAATACAATGTTTCACCTAGAAAGCAATTTAATGCATTCTCTTTGCTTTCTATTATTTGTGAAAAAAGAAATCACACAAACCACACACGTATCATCTGGGTCATTATCTCCCAGTCTTCTTTACTTTTATTTAGAGCATAATACTTTCACATATTCCCCTTAGTTTATAACAACAAGATCGTCTTCAAGCTAAAAGTATTCTATTACACTCATATCCATTACCACTCAAAATTACTCCAAAGACATAACTGAGCCCATTACAACCCCATACAGCTTCAAGCTCCCCACTTTAATTTAGATTGACACAGTTTTTCAAGCTATTCTTGAGTTGACGGTTGAAATAAGTGGGGTTGGCTTTGTCAGCGTAGGATAGGATGGGAGGATGGGACGGTTGCTCCAGTTTCCATGTGTCATGGCGTGGGGTGGCCGTTGTTCTTTAGACTATTAAGCGTGGTTTATACGAGTAGTTAGTTACTGCTGGATGTTGGAATTGCGCGGTTTACTTGTATTTGTTTTTTTATTTTTTTGTCGTTTGTTTGCTTTTTTATGTTCGATGTTTGAGTCGTGTTACACCTTTTTTTATTTGCTTAGATTGTTAGATCAGTAGTTAAACTGACAGTTAGTTAAAAAATCTGTATATATATAATAATGAAATAAGCAGAAAAATGGAATGAATAAAGAGGGTTTATTGAGCAAAATAAGTCGCACATCCCAAAAAAACACATAAAATGCAACTAAAACACACATAGTTCTAATTCTACATACAAATTCAAAAAGATAAACGAATAAAAAAGATTTACATCTTTTCTATTATAAGATATCATGATCTAGATACCATTGTCAGTTGGGAGCCTTCATCTTATGGCTACTTATTTAATTCACATAAAAATATTAAAATTAATCACTATCTATCATAGCTATGGTTATCCATCCATAATCTGTTTGGCGCCATCCTACCGCGTCACGAAGCAGGCGTAGAGAGCAAGCAGGGACTATTATACATGTTCCACTTTGGTCTACCAAAACGTCCTGTAATTTTTTTAAAAACTGGTTAAAATTTTGGTGGAAGAAGTTATACTCGAACTCGTAAAGTTTTGTTTTTAAACTTCTACGCACAAGGAATTTCTCTTGTATCGTGGTGCGTTTACAAACATAAACACCAACACACATAAATACTTACCCATTCCCCAGAACAGCTACACACTTAAAAAAATGTTTGCGATCACTTCGAAAAATCGAAATCTTTTTAGTTACGGTACCTAGATTATATCATGACTTCTTCTTCCCTTTAGATTACTTATTTATTTATAAATATAAATTTAGAATATAAACAGATCAATTGTTTAAAAAAAATATTCTAGTGATCACAATCTTTTTTTGACTTGTAGATCAAACTTAGCTCCATGCGGGAATCGAACCCGCAACAATCCAGTCGTTTAGCCACTTCACCAACCGTGCCGTTAAAGGTATATTCAATCAATTACTACTACTAATAGTCACTTTGTCTCGTCGTTCTACTGGTAGAACAAATTGATGGAAAACAGTGGAATAGACCTCGATGAACCCACGAAGCGCCACTTATCTCAAGTATTGCTGAGTCATTCCGTTTATTGTTGCGAATGCTCGTCGATTCACATTGATGAAACTATTTGTTGCTTCAAAGTCCATTATACGAACATTTATTTTGATTTATTGGTAGCGATATTTATGAAAGATAGGTATGGTATTCCGTGAGAGTTTTTCTTTCTCATAGATCGCATAATTTTTATTGTTCTGCAGTTTTAAAACTAGACGCATCACAAATAGCTAGCTATATGCACATAACCATATTTTGTTTCTCTTTTTAATTAGAAATTAATATAATTATTATAAAATTTAAATGAAAGAAAAAAATTACAAACATTTACTTTTTAACGTACATACGAGTATATCGTATTGACTTAGTGAAATTGGGACATGCTAAATTATGATGTTAAAACATGAACCTGAGCATTATTTGAATCACCAATTGACATAATTTTATGAGTACCTACCATAGATGCTATGGCAAAAGCAATATGTCACGTTATAATTGTTAACTCAATTATCGTAGGTACTATGTATTTATTTAGAGATTTGAGAGCTACAAGAAAATATTTAAAAGTTGTTTTGAAAGTTAACCGGGTTTCCGGCCCTAAAATAAGGTGTATTGTTACAGTCTGTCTATAAAATCCTGAAAATCGATGAGGGCACTGCGGATATCATCGACTTGTTTTTCGACTCGTTATCTATTACTATTTGGTGATTTTTATTCCTTTTCGAGTCTACGGTGATAAATAGTCGCAAAACAAGTCAATGACATACGATGTACCTCGATTTAGTGCTGCCCTACTTTGAATTAATTTTAATTCCCTCAAACATCGTTTTCATGATTCTATAGACAGCCTGTACACGTTTTGTGTTTCCGAATAATTAGTTAGTAGTATCAAATATCCAATTAATTTCTGTTACCACACAAATTCTCTGCATCTACGTTATTGCATAGACAATGAAATGATGATGAAATGATGTTTATTTATGCAAGTAGGTTATATCAACACTTTTACATGTCCTACTAATATTATAAATACGAAAGATGTATGTATGTGTATGTAGGTATGTTTGTTACTCTTTCACGCAAAAACCACTAAACGGATTTGGCTAAAATTTGGTACACAGATAGTTTATAATCTGGATTAACACATAGGATAGTTTTTATCCCGATTTTATGTTTCAGTGGGATAATTTTCGAGTTGTAGCGGGTGAAGCCGCTGGCAACAGCTAGTCTTTTCATAAAACTAGGAGGGGCCGGTGTTTCGTACTGACAGCTAATATAATCCCTTAACCACCTTCCATGGTACCCTAGGGATGAATTTGAATCAACTGAAGAGCCGTTAAATAAGTTGAACATCGCTTCGAATAACATCAAAACATAATGTGGGTTTGGTCAAATCTTTCCCAAAATAACACAACTTTTGTCATTAGGACTTGGTTCAATTTGACTTTGAACAGTTACTTTATCGGTCTCTAGGGGAGGTAAGCCTAAGACGAGTAGCCCATCTAAAATGGGTATGCATGTTAAATTCTCCGTACCTATAGTGCTACTGCAACAGTATCTCCGTCCGACGCGTGGCCTCTCCCGCGATATGAGGCGCCGCGTCCTGCACGCACATATTCTCATTAGCAAGAACGACGCGTAATTTAACATGCATACCCGTTTAGGGCAGGCTACCCGTCTTAGGCTTACTTCCCCAACGTTCATACATCACTACATGCATACACGAACTCATTCCTTTTTCTTCCAGGCATATGCTAATACTATTAACCTAACCTAATGTGTTTTCTCTATAAATCTAAAACTTTGAACCTTTTTTAGCTTAGTAATTTCACTAAATGAGTCCTCCCGCCATGGGTGGAGCTAAAGGGACTGTCAGACTTGTACTGACTAAAATTCACGGTAATCTTTCAATAGACCTTTACATTCCTCTCTTTTTTTTTTTAACCTGTGTTGTCCCACTGCTGGGCAAAGGTCTCCCCCATAACCTTCCAATCTGTTCTGTGAGCGGTCTTCTCCGGCCAATCCGTCATAAAGGTGTCTAGGTCGTCACGCCAGCGTTTCCTAGGCCTCCCTCGGCAACGACGCCCGCCCGGCACCCACTGTGTAACGATCCTAGCTCATCGATCCTGATGCATTCTGTAGACATGGCCCGCCCAGTCCCACTTCAACCTGGCAGTCTTGTTGCCCACATCAGCGATCCCAGTTTTGGAGCGTATTGCGGTATTTCGAATACGATCGCTCAGCTTGATACCCAATACGCTACGCTCCATCGCTCTTTGTTTACATTCCTCTCTACTTTAACTAAATTGTTGACATCATGGAGTTCTCCTAAAACTTAAGTTAATTAGAAATTTAGTTTTTGATTAATTAATACAAAATTTCAATTTGTCAAAACTAGCAAGTATGACTCAGCGAAACGTAAGCTAAGTTACTCTACTTGATGCGACGTCATGGCGCCAAACTTTTGCTCAAACGATGAATCCCAGTTATTTTGATAAATACAAACTTGCATGAAAGTAATGGACCATAACTACCCGTTCTAAAAGATTAACAGGTCAACCGTAAGCCTTTTACAAACGAAATGAACCGTGCCAGCTTCCCGTAAATTGTTGCCATTTATCGCGGGAACTGCTAAATCAATTTAAGTGCAGCTTTTTCGTTTTCCTACCATGTCTGCGCTTTGAGACTCAAAGGTACTTTTTCGGAACAAAATGCAACGTTCAAAAGCTTAAAATAAACTAAAAAGTTTTTAAACATACTGGTGATTAATTATTCGAATCTGATTATTTTTTAGCTCAGGCATTCAACGTAGACAAACAAGGTTTTTTATTATAGACAGTTTTTTTTCAGTTTTCAGTTAATTAATATCGCTTAATAAAAAGGTCGAATACATACGAACAATTGGATGTTGATTAATGAAGCCTGAAAATTAACTCTTTCGCCTTGTAATTAGGTCAGTCTGGACTAATTAGGTTTCAACTACGTTATTGCCGCGATTACCGGTTTGGACTCGAATTAATTTAAAACTGGATTTTAGGAAAGCAGGGTTTGAAATTACTTTTAGGATTTATTTTGTTTACAAGGAGATTTTTAAATAATAATATGGAGTTCACAAATGACTTTAATATTGTATACCTTAATGACTGTATTCAAATGATTGGTTTAGAAAATGTGGGAGTAATTATTGTAAATTATCGGAATAATTTTTATTTATTTATTTTTGAGTATGGATTAAAATAAATAATTAAAAAAAAAACATGAAACTTTTTACAAGAAAGTGTTAGTGTATATAAAGAAGCGCTACAATAAAGTTTAGTGTATAAATAAATTAAATCAATAACGGGTGCAAGTTATTTACATAGGTATTTAAATTATGAATTTGAATAATGCGTAGGTTTTATATTTATTTTGTTATTGCGGTCAATAATTAATTAAGAAAACGAGGAAAACAGCAGCATGTTATACAACAAAAACAAACAATAATTATAAATAAATATTATTTTATCTAATTAATTAGCTTCGGAACTTAGAGTTCTTATATTTATTATTATTATAAATCCTTTTGTGTTATTTAAAAGGGAAATATAACACAAATAAAATTAGCCTAACAGCGCATATTAAAGCAGAAATAATGACATGTTATTTAATGTTAATAAAACACATAAGCCCATACACATGAAATAACGTCAAAGAGATTTACATGGCGAGGGGAGCCTTACCCTAATTCCTTTGTACCATGCTTAATTCAAAAGGAATGTGTTTTCTTTTGAGTTATGTGGACTATACCGGATGTGACAAGAAATACATAATTGTTAAATTAAATGCCAGCTACAAATAACCAGTGCAATACGTAAAGATTACAAAAAAAAAACCCTTCATTCTAGGAATTTGGCCAGTATCGTGGGTGCATTTACAAACATATACATTCCCATACACAAAACACCCCGATCCGAAACACTACTTGTAATTTAAATATTTGTTCCGCGACACCATCACACCAGCCACTGCGCCAACTATACAGTCTCCAGCAAAACAGCAGGGATATTTTAGTGTCTATTTTCCCGTGAACGTTTGAATCAGGTTACATGCGAATTTCGGTCGGTGGAGTAGACATGTGCTAGAGTGGAGACTGCGAATGGGCAAAAGTGTAGGACCCTGCAGCAAGTTATATCGATGATTTGAGAAATTTTGCTGGCATTAGATGAATGCGGACTGCCTAGGACCTCCTGAGGGTTGGCGCTTTGTTTATGGGAGGCTTATAGGCCTACCACACGCACAAGCTTCACCACAGTTTTGCCTGCGCAAGCCTGGCCTGCGCGTACTTGCATGTGTTGGTTGGGCGTTCAGTGTTGCCGACCGTGTATTGTTTTTTTGTCATGCGAGAAGTATCCATAGTAGTAGCCATACACCATCCTGCCTATCGACGATCGATTTGACGCTTGCAATTGTTTTGTTGTATTTGATGGCATGACATGCCAATTTGATAGGTCATCAAATCGATTTGACACAACGTCAAATCGGCAGCAGTGATGCATTTGGCTATTATACGGTGACGACAGCTACAATTTTATAAATTTGTAGCTATCGGTCGCCGAATAATAGCTAGATCTAGCTATAAAGTTGCTAAGTTGGCATCGCTGCTGCAGATTTGAAGTTGTGTCAAATCGATCGTACGATAGGCAGTATGGTGTATGGTGTATATGGACGAACTGCCAATTTGAAACAATTGCAAGCGTCATACGATAGGCAGGATGGTGTATGGCTACCATACGCAGGCAGAACTGTAGTGAAGCTTGTACGTGTGGTAGGCCCAATACATTCAGCAATGGTTGGCAATAGGCTGGCAATATACATGCGAAGACGCTTGACGTCGACATTCTCGCTTCACACGCTTTTTTTTTTGTACTATAATTCTTATTATCAAGTTGGGCTTACGTTACTCGGCTAATCGTGCACTGAACTAGTAAGCATTATTTATAATATTCTTGTCATTTTAATATGTTTTGATTGTTTCTTTAAGTAATTAAAGAAACCATAAAATATCTATTTACGTAAATCTAGACACGCGGAGCGTGGCCAGCCAAGCTAGAATTTACTAGATGTCGTTTTTACGTGTATGTGCGCCTCGTCAAAAGCCTGAATTCTTGTTACGCTGATGTTGGTCGCATACGTCGCGTCGGTTGCATTTTTACGTACGAGCGACGTCAGTTTAAAAGGAATTCAAGCCTACACGATGTATGAATCTGGGGCCCTAAAAAAATGTCATGGGTAACAGAAGAGTAAAATATATATTCTATGGGCATTCTACCAAGAATCTTATTGCAATCCCTTTGAACGTCATGGAATAGAAAAATGAACCATCTGAATGCGATTGTAACTTGTATGCTAGTTGTTCTTCTGCAACTATTTATTCTGTGATCGGGAGTTGTCAACGACGCAATTTCCGACCGGACTTTAAAGTAATTTGTCGGGGTCCGTTCTCGGAGATGCGACAAGCGACATATTCGATTAACTCGCTTTAATGGAAATGTAAATTCAATATGGCTGAATAAGTTTAAGTGCGCATGCAATTTATAGTTAGTTGCTCAATGAAAATTATGAAAACGCTTGACATATTGAGAAGAAGTAGCCTCTTCTTTTTAAAAAAATATTTCCCTACTAGAATCTCTTGTATTGTGGATGCGCTTACAATCATTTGAACTCGCATACAAAAATAGCCCGACCCGTAACAACTAAATGTGTGCCATACATTTGACTGGCCTGTTGGTCTAGTGGTTAGTGACCCTGACTGCTATGCCGGAGGTCGTGGGTTCGATTCCCACCCAGGACAAATGTTTGTGTGATGAGCACGATCATTTGTTCTGTGTCTGGGTATAATTTATCTATAATATTTATGTATTTAGAAATATATAAGTATGTTTATCAGTTGTCTAGTACCCATAACACAAGCTCTGCTTAGCTTGGGACTAGATGGCTTTGTGTGATAGTTGTGGAATATTATTGTGGAATATTGTGGAATATTATATAGATATTTGTTGCGTGCCGGGAATCGAACCAAAGCGTAGCATTCACTGCATCGACCGTGCCGTCACAAACATAAGTCAAATTAAACCGAAGTCGAGCAAAAACAGGTACAATAAAATCAACCTATTTCTTTTTCAAATCAGATTTTTAAGCAGCTTAAGCTAAGTAAGCTCTAAGTCCCAGTCATCGTTGAAACAAACAGAAAGTTGGCAACACGACTTGGCATAACAACTAATGCATCGAGTCAGGTTTTCTTAAGCCGGTGTCTGGATCTACATTAAATTCGTTCTTGTTTTTCTTTTGATATTTTTCATTCGAAATGTTCTGACATAAAATAAATCAAAAAACCTTTATTAAATAACAAACCAAAAAAAAAACATGTTAGATTTCCCTCCGACTCTTTATTTTTCATGTGAGGATAAGCAAACCCTTTGATGTCAGAGTTAATTAAACCGCCTCCAGGAATTCCAGAAGCTTCAGACATGGCTTTAGAATTATTAAATGAATATTTATGATTCGTTCAGGCTTCCTCTCAATTTTTTTCCCTCCACTTATGTCAGTAAGGTCCAAGATAAACTTAAAAAGAACATCTTCATTGAAGAAGACACATTACGAGTTAGAGTACACAGAGACGAGTTGATATCTTAGAAGCTATTAGGAATAGAAAGTGCAGATGGACTTGTATCATATCCAGGGCTTGTGGCTTCGCAATACCACAACAATACACTACAAGTGACGATCTTGAAGGCCAACGCTTGTCGAGATTGGTCCGTGAATTGTTCATGATCCTATACTCTTAGTATCTACTTTCTGTTTCTAAGATTCCACATTGAGTAAAAAATTCTGTAATGTTTTTGTGCCACGACGTACTTTCTATATACGACCTATCACTATTCATCCATACAAAAAATAGCAACCGTCAATAGCAGTTCGAATTAACCCATTACAAAAACACAGTTTTTGGACAATTCGCCTCATCATCAGCCTATAATGTTCCCACTGCTGAGTCACAGGCCTTCTCTCTGTGAGAGGGAGTGGGCCATAATCCACCACGCGGGCCCAGTGCGGCTTGGTAGATGTCACATGTCTTCTAATTTGATGGTTCTAGGACATGCCGGTTGCCTCACGATGTTTTCCTTCACCGATTTGAGAGCAGTGGTGATGAAATAAATTACACAAAGTAATGCGCCAAGCTGGGTTCGAACCCACGACCTACAACTCGCAAGTCGGGGCCGATACCACTGGGCCACCACTCCTCACAATTCGCCTAAAGACCCGAAAATAAGGACCGGTTACAACGTAGCTCCGATTCCGTGCTTCAGAAAGCTAACAATGCTGTTTGAAGATCTTTAGACATTAAATGAAACCAACATTAACAGTCACTCGAGTGAATGATTCACTCGAGTGACTGCGTGCTGCGTGAATATAGCGTCTGATATCAGTTTCATTAAACTTATCTCAGCAATTTAGTAGAAAAGAGTACTAACAAGGCGCCTGAAGTTTAGGAGTCCAGATCATGAAATTCGACGGTGTGGCAAGACGAAGTTTGATTTTCAA
Organism: Agrotis clavis; assembly: GCA_954870645.1. Taxonomy (NCBI): domain Eukaryota; kingdom Metazoa; phylum Arthropoda; class Insecta; order Lepidoptera; family Noctuidae; genus Agrotis; species Agrotis clavis. Next base: position 11,261,018 of record OX940925.1, read on the forward strand.
TTTGAAATGGAAATGTGAACTATTTCTCGCAGCGTTAGTTCGAAAACGTTTTTTTTTATGTGACCGTACCTCGTATTTGCTTTTGAAGTCACGGCTAGATTTGAGAGTTTCAGTTTTCAAATCCTAAAAATATTCAAGTGTGTTTTTTGAATGTAATACTTACATAAAATTATTCATCGACATCAGGGAAACTTTCATGTTGCTTCTCATTCCTTTTATTACAAAAATCGATGCAAAAACTTAAAAAAAAGTACGCTGCTAAGACAATAGAGATGAGGAGTATCGAATATAATTATTATGTAAAGGTATAAAAAGGTTCAGCATTGCCATACAACGTGGCAATGCTGCCAGCGTTCTGGGCACAGTTCCCGTTGACAGCGATGTGGACGTATTCTTTGACGCCCTTTGAATGTTTTTTTTTTTTATCTATTTTTTTTTGTACATAGGTATTACCAGTAATTTTTTATTTATAGTTTGTACATAATTTTAGTCTAATAATTTTAAAAGTAGAGTAAGTACATCTTTATTTTATGGATTGAGTACTTTAACTGTAATAGATTCTTCCCGTTAAATTTTAAATCCTAAAAGTCGTTAAACTGAACAATAAAACAAGGCATTACATAAAAAAATAATAATACGTGTATGAAAATTGTTTTTAATTCTTGGTTCTATGATTTTTCGGTCTCATTCCAATGTTTTTGTTCACCATTTTGATACATGAATGTTACCAGTATTGAATCATATACACACATCAAAAGTGTCTAGGGATCAAGCATTTTTATGCGGATTTCTTGAGATTGAGATGTGGCTTTGTAATAAATTTATGATTTTATAAATTTATATGGATCCTTTTTGGTGCATTTCATAATTTGAATCAGGAACTGTAAATCAAATTCGAGTAAAAGATGAAAATCAGCTGTCAATATTTTCCCTATAAAAACATACAACGCATTGAAGACATTATTAGTGCTACTGTTTCCCTACTACTGATTAAAACCAACGTTATTATGGAGCGGCGACGTCATTTAAGCAGGGAAGAAATGCTCAGAGCCGTGGGAATGATAGAAGCTGGTTCCCGGCAACGTACTGTGGCTTTAGCTCTGAATACAAGTCAGAGTGTTAGCAGTCGACTTTGGACACGTTACCGAAGCACTGGTACCGTGGCTGAGCGCCATGGAGGACGGTATCGCTGCACCACACGGAGACAAGACCGATACATTCAAATCTTAACTCGAAGAGCTCCAACAATAACCGCCATGATGTTAGCCGTGAGGCTTCATCACTCTTCAGGGAACTTAATTAGCGACCAAACAGTCAGAAACCGCTTGCATGAAGTGAACCTTCATTCCCGAAGACCGCTACGGGTACCACCTATAGCAATGCACAATCGTAGGATTCGATATCAATGGGCTCTTGAACACAGAAATTGGGCAGAAGAACAATGGCGTTTCGTGTGCTTTTCTGATGAGTCTCGTTTTGGTATGAGACCGGATACAAGACGTATACGACACTGGAGAACCCCTGGACGCCAACAGCGATTAAAATCCTGCCAGGAAGTCCATCCTTATAGTGGTGGAACCATCATGGTATGGGCGGGTATTTGGATCGGCGGAAGAACTGAGTTGATTTGGATCAGAGGCAACCTCAACGCTCAAATTTATGCTGAGACGATTGTATCAGACGTCATCGTTCCTCTACAAGTGCAAATCGGTCCCTTATTTCAGTTAATGCATGATAATGCACGACCGCACACCGCAAGAGTTGTAAGACAGACTCTCGCCGCAGCTAACATCAATGTCCTGCCCTGGCCTGCTCAGTCGCCAGACTTGAACCCGATTGAGCATGCATGGGATATGCTACAGAGAAGAGCTCTGCCGAATATGGAGGGTATCCAGTCGCAAGAAGACCTTTTTTTGTTGTTGCAACGAACATGGGCGGCCATTCCACAGCGTGATTTGGATGAACTCATTTTGAGTATGCCAAACCGATGTTCTTGTGTTGTTAGTGTTCGCGGTAGAAACACGGATTATTAATTGTTTAAGTTACCCAATAAAATTTTAAAGAAAACTGTTATTTCAGTCTTTTTTTCGAACTTTAATGTTAGTGGTTCAAATGTCAAAAATCCCTTTATTAGGAAAATGGCAAATTTCTTTATGAATGCAAAGGTGACTTGGTTTATCGTTACTGTGACAAACGATAACACTTTATTTGATGAATCCTTAAAGAACATTTTAATTAATATCAATCAGGAGAAAAGTTATTGCAAAAATATATGTTGATCCCTAGACACTTTTGATGTGTGTATAAAATACAGTTATTGTATGAACAGTTGTGTTATTTTAGCTGTAGCAATAAATTGTCGATAGTTGCTGGCAATCGAGAGGTTGTAAAATTTTCATTTTCAGGCGATCAAGTACTTAGTGAACGGGTTTAAAAATATATCGCACCAATATATTTGAGCATTTTGATGATATGATTTTAATAGGTGTTATAATTAATATTAACTTGTTTATGACATGACAAACACATGAGTGCATTGTCCCAGTTTTAAGTTGAGTTTGACTCTTGGCTGTCAATTTCATCATTTTCTACCCCTTTCTATAACGTGATGTTGCATGACCATGTGCAGACTGGTGTCGGTACGGTAAAACGTCAGGCCAAAGCTCGAAATTAACATCGTATTCCAGTGTGCGTCATACATACGTGTTCTATAATATGAAAAGAAAAGAGAAGAACCTCCAAAATAAAACATTAGAGTGTCAGACACTTGCGGGATTGATCGGAAGACTTAGCGCGGCCCGAGAACATAAATGACTACTGAGAACCATGGTAGTTTTTAGTCAAGAAGAGTCTGACACCTTTTTCCACCCCTCTCAGAGAGGGCGGAACCAAAAAAATAATCTGGTATGAAATATTCGATTGGGGAAATGCCGCTAAAGTTTCAGAAAGCCGTTTTAAATTAATTACGAATATTCATAGTGATTGCTTCAGGCAGATTTTTTGCTAAGCCAATTACGCCGGGTCGCGGGACTTATCTAATTACCGTGACCCTGGAACATAAAGGGCTATTGAAGGACACCGTGGATTTTAGTCAGTACGAGTCTGACAATACCTCTCGCCCTGCCCGGGGTGGGAGGACTTATTTGATGATTTTAACACGATAAAAAAAAACAACTACTCCTAACTAAATTACTTTACTACTCTTGGTAATAATAATAATACCTTAAACCGTTATTGCTAACCACGCGTAATAAAAAATCACACATTTGCAACTTTTGCAAAACTTCTCGGCCCCCATCGACGTCACAATTACGTCATAAAACAAAAGGGCATCACTCAACTACCCCACATATACGAACAACCCCCCCTTCTCCAACCTCCCCCCCACATTGCTAATCCTTCACTGTCTGTAAATTTAGTTACGAGTTCTCTTGGGCCTCTTTTGGCCGACTCCAACTTTGGCCAGAAAGGCCTCATGTGATGTTTTGCGATTGCCTTAATGGCCTATGAGTTAATTCTGACGGAAGCAGAGAGTAGTTTTGGTAATTCGCTGGGTAAATGTGATTAGATGAACAGATTTTTAGTACTACTACGAGTATCTCGAGATTATTGAGTGTATGTGTGTTCTATGGACCTACACTAGTCTTTGATAAGCGGTCACTTTTTATATTTTTTCCACCTGTTGGATATCTTAGCTGCTGTCCTCTCCTGCCGGGGTCGCGGGACTCACGAATTACCGTGACCCCGGAACGTAAAGGGCTATTGAAGGACCTCGTGGATTTTAGTACGTACGAGTCTGACAGTCCCTTCCGCCCTGCCCTGGCGGACTCATTTGATGATTTAACCAAGTTTTTTTTTAAAAAAGGTGCTGTCCTCTAACAAACTGGGTTTAGTATTAATCTCAACCGTTTCATTTAGATATTATTGTTATTTAAGTTAAACAAATACATATCAACACGACCCTCTCTCATGAGTTAGCCAGCAAAAACATTAACTATTTGGCCTCATTCCAATTTATATCATAATTAATTACTTTTGTTATAAAACATAAACAACATAGATTCAATTAAATAACCCTAAAAACAACTAACTAATATCATAATGTACATAAAAACAAATGTTTACATATAATGTAATAACATTTTCATAAATTATAATAGTAGTGTGTACACAATATCGCGGTTAATTTATTTTATGTGCGCCCCCAACTTGTCCGTATAAAAAGGACCAGAAAATTCTAGAATAAACGTAAATGCGCCCTTGAAGGAAAACCGGTGCGCTACTCGTATCGAATCCCAACCAACATTTTGACGCTAATTTCCACCTCTGTTATAGTTTGTATTGGTTTAACGGGTGTATAAAAGCGCCCAGTAAAACTTTTGTTTATTCAATGGTTATGACTATAACTAAATAACTCATCAAGATGAGTAACAGTAACAAGAATACATAATATGACTAGGGTAGGTATAAAAGATAAAAGCTGAACCACAGTAACACTAGGGGTAGTAACTTCAAGTAACAATAAGTACCTAAGGTAATAGTTAGATTTCTAATAAGTCTCACTATTTTCAAGTGTTCTTAAAGAGTGCTAAGTAAATGTTTTATACCACCTAACTTGCCTAGGAAACGTATTATTACTTAAGGAGGTATAAACGGTACAGTCGCAACCATCATAGCACCTGCTTTTATAAATTCAAGTAACAGAAATGACTAAAAGTAATATTATAGTTTGTTATAACTCTTCCTACCGACAAGAGCTCTTGAAAATAGTTAGCAAAATATTTTTACCACCTACGTTGCTATAAAAGTATTAATTGCAACTTATTTACAGCTACTTAATTGAGTAATCAGAAACCCCTATTTATGATAGCAATTGGTATTATGGAGTTATTTTTAGAGCCCTAATCGTTACAGTGGGGTTCAAATTTACTTTTATGTTATTCTAAGCCATAATAACACGGAATTTAAACATTGTAACTCTTTAGCATTTAATCTCAATTTTACATATTTATTTCCTTTTTTGATGGAAGGGTTTTATCGATTGAAAAACGTAACCCTAAAATACCACTACTTTTGCATCTAAGTCGAACCATTATAGAACCAAACCTCTTAAACTTGTACTCTTATTACCTTTAAAACCCTATTCTGGTATAACAAGTGCTACAATAGTTCTAACTACAGCCCATCCAGTACTTCTTGTTCATTAATAGTAATAATAGGAACCTAGGATAATAAGGAGTAGACACCATTTCCTAAATCAAACATAACCTAAAAATAAATAAAAAATAAATTGTTTAAAACCCATATTTTGTTTAATTTTCTCATTTTAAAACGCAACATATTTACTACAATACACAATGAATGTAAAAGACACAGCCAATATCCTGTTTTTATCTAAATTTAGATTGAGTGTATGCCCCGCATGATAAAATGCAATTTATTTTTACTTTAAATATCACTTATTTTTAAGGCCCTGCAAAATTGAGATGCAAAACATATATTATTTTCTCAATAAAGTAACCCTCGCAATAAATTTTAGCCATGTGATAAAGAAATCAAACTTGATTCACCGAGTTATTGACAATCCGTAACTTGAAGTTCACTTAATTTCACCTCCTTATTACCATCATTTTTGAGAAATAAAGTAACACTTTTGGAACTAATGTATATGCAAAACAATAGAAAAAGAAAACACGCTACAGCCCTGAGTTGCTAGTCAACTCTGATCAAGATACATAAAGCAAATCCAAGAAAAAAATGGACCTAAAAAAGAACTAATATGTTACTACATATTTTATACCAGTAGATTTCAGAACTTGTGTACCACCTATAGTTTTTATTATAACCATAATACAGACTTTAAAGTGCTTGAGGTAGCTAGATTTATATTATACCACCATTATAGATACAAGAAATTGTTTGCCACTAACGCCACCCTATAACTATTATGTAACTCTCAGTGTTAAAAGAGTGAGCATTAAAATCATTATATTACTTATAGCGCTATAAGACGTGGGCCCAATCGAGAGTTTGTAAGGGGTTAGAGCGTGCTCTAACTCCAATTGCTAAAACCATTGTATGACTCTTGCTTGCCAAATGCACTTTTAAATAACTCTTTTATCACCAATTCTTATTACCAAAATGCTAGTTGGTGTAATCACAAGAAAGAATATGTTGAAAGATACGACGTACCTACCTATGTAAACTTATGTAGGAAAGCTTGAAGGAGGTTTTATATCATACTAGCCATTGCACGCGGCGTCACGGGTTTGTCTCCACGGATCCCGGTATCAGATTGAATTAGCCACGGATCACGGCGACTTGTTTCCACCGATACCGCGATCCGTTTCCAACACAAAAAATAAAAATAAAATGTAGCCACCAATCACCGGTCATCGTGGCTACAAGATATAAATTGTATTACGAGTATTTTTGGTAACTGATCTCGATGCGCAGAGACAAGAAACAGAGTAAAATGTTTTTCAAGCCAGTTGTTTTTTTTTTCTTGGGTTATCCTCAATCATTATATATTATATTAAGTGGATGAGTTGATAGTTCTGGCAATCGAGTGCAGTCCAGCAAGTGCACTAGTCTTCTTAAATTCCATCCTTATGACTCCAGTGCTGGATTATTTTTCAACCTGATTTGATTTTTATCTAATTTCCCAAATAAAAAGAAGATATACTTTAAAAAAAATCTCTCTCTTATTATTCGGATACCATGATCGGTGGCTACATTTTTTTTTGAATTTTTGTGTTGGAAACGGATCACGGTATCGGTGGAAATAAGTCGCCGTGATCCGTGGCTAATTCAATCTGATACCGGGATCTGTGTAGACAAACCCGGCGTCACGTACATTGTAGTCCAAAATTGTCTCACAAGAACATAATATACGAGTAGGAAATACAAGGTTTCCTATGTGTTAATTCAGGTTTTAAACTAGCTGTGTGTCTTAAATCCTTTCAACCGTTTTTGCGTGAAGGAGTAACATCTATCCATCCAGGCATCCATCCGCTCTAGACGTCAATCATACGCTCTAATCATAGGCTCTAGACGTCAGCGTAATATGTTACGCTGACGACACGCTCGTCCTGGCGGAGGGAGTGTCGCACCAGGCGGCGGCCGACCTGGCGACGCGGGCGGTTGCGATAGTCGTCGAAAGGATCCGGCAGTTGGGACTCGAAGTGGCGCTGCACAAGACAGAGGCCATGTGTTTTCATGGCCATCTGAATGCGCCACTGACAGAGTCCCACATAACGGTGGGGGGGGTTCGCATCGGCGTCGGGGGTACGATGAAGTACCTGGGACTCGTCCTCGACAGCCGATGGAACTTCGGGGAGCATTTCTCCCGTTTGGCCCCAAGGCTGAACCGGGCATCAGCCGCCCTCGGGCGGCTCCTGCCCAATATCGGCGGGCCAAACGCCCCCTGCCGGAGGTTGCACGCCGGCGTCGTGCGGTCCATGGCCCTCTACGGGGCCCCCGTGTGGGCCCTGAGCATTCGGACGCGGCCGGCAAAGCTGGTCGCATGCCAGAGGGTCATGGCAATCCGAATGATCCGAGGATACCGCACGATCGCCGGCGAATCGGCCAACCTGCTTGCCGGATCACTGCCCTGGGATCTGGAGGCGACTGCCCTCCTGCGCGTCTATGAGTGGCGCGTGGAGGCGCAGCGTCGGGGTGTATCCCCGCTGCCTCGAGAAGTCGAGGCGCGGCGGGAAGAGCTCCGGCGCGATCTCAGGGCAGTTTGGAGAGAACGACTGTCGCAACCGAGGTACGGGCTAGCCGCAATCGCGGCTGTAAGACCCCTCTTTGAGGAGTGGCTGGATAGGTCCCACGGCGTCCTCACCTACCGCATGACACAGGTCCTCACCGGACATGGCAGCTTCGGGAGGTACCTGTGCATGATAAAAAAGGAGGAAACGCCCGGGTGTCACCACTGCGAGGATCGCCCGGAGGACACGGTGGAGCATACGGTGCAGGACTGCCCAGCTTGGGCAGAGCACCGCCGTGTCCTCACTGCGGCGATAGGCGGAGACCTCTCGCGCCCGGCATTGGTTACGGCCATGCTGCGGGGCGAGACGGAGTGGGAGGCCGTCGCCTCCTTCTGCGAAGCAGTCATGCTCGTGAAGGAGGAGGCGGGCCGCTTGAGGGAGAGGATACCGTCCTCCCTCCGCCCGAGACGCAGTGGTAGACGCCCACGGCGACGGATGTCGCGGGACGATCTCCGGCCACCGTAGGCGCGGGCATGCGGGCGGCGAGTAAAGGGCAACTCGCTGCCCGACCATGGACCATGCCCGGGTCGACGGCGCGTTGTGTCCCACGCGCGCCTCAAGGAGCGTCAGCATAGTGACGGGGACCCCCTATAGAGGGCCACAGCCCTGCCGGGGTTGCGGGACATACGTATACCGCGACTCCGGCACACAAAGGGCTACCGAAGGACACCGTGGATTTTAGTCAGTACAAGTCTGACAGTCCCTCCCGCCCTGCCCGGGGTGGGAGGACTCATTTGATGATTTTGCCACGTAAAAAAAAAAAAAAAAAAAAAAAAAAAGGCATCCATCCGCCCAAACTATCAAATTTATAACAGTAGTAAGAAATTATGATTTTGGTTTTAACTAGAATATCTGTTAAATGACATTGATAACGCTATTGATATTTTTAACTGTTGAACTTCTTTACCAACCAGAATTCAACAGAAATAAATGCTTTTCGTCCCCTATAGCTATACCGTTTTTTGTAGATAGTAAAACTTCGTCCTTCTTCTAAATAAATCCCCAGTACTAAATAAACAAAAAAATATTATTCCTGCCCGTGTCCTTCAAAGATAGGTAAAAATGCTGTAAAATTGCCGAAAATGTTTCAGTTTCTTTAGCGTTGAGAATATTCTTACTTTATTTTACAAACTAATATTATAAATGCGAAAGTTCTTGTGGAGGGATGGATTGGTGTTTGTTACTCTTTCAAGCAAAAACTACAGAACGGATTTGTATGTAATATGGTACAACGATAGTATATAACTTGGATTAACAGATAGGATAGTTTTTATCCCAATTTTATCTTTGCGTGGGATAATTTTCGAGTGGTGGTGGGCAAAGCCTCTGCCAACTGCTAGTACCAACATAAAAATTGGTACTATGAATTCCGAAGATTCATGCGATCGATGCAAACGGCGGGCGAAGAACTTTTATGAGGAAAAATGAATTTCATAAAAAAGGTGTCTAGATGTCAAGTCTGTGAGTAAACTAGAATAAATGGCTTCGCCCTTGTTTTGATAAATAAAGGTCCTGAACATATATTCGTAGACTGAAGGTAACCTAATTTGTGACTGTTTTCTTTGGAGTATCCTATGAGAAGTCTGCTTTCGTAACATATTTTAAAGTACGCTCGTTTTATTTTAGACTTTATGTACGAGACAGCGGCTATATACCTAATGAGTATGTAACTTTATTAAAATAATATTTCTTCTTTTTTTTTAACCGACTTTAAAAATGACGACGTTGTCAATCCGGTTGGTATTTTTATTAACCCTATCTATACATGTCGCTGAGAGACGTGTTGCCCCAATCTCCAGCACTATCCATTTGTTTTTTTTTTTATAATTAAATATCGTTGGTTCCAGTTTGAAAGATAGGAAAAGGACCTTATTAATAGTACCATTGTTAAATACCATAGATTATTAAATGAAACCTGCAGTATAACAGCGAAAATAATAAAAATCTATTGTTTTCCTCACGGTTTCAGAATTAATTCCAAAATGTTATCTTCTTGCCTTCAGATGAAAGGTTGCTTCATTATCGATAGTAGCTATCAGCTATATGTATATATACACGTACCTAATCGCTTTATACGTGTGATCTTCGCATCCTGTGCGATTAGCAGCCGATGGAGTGCGGCGAAGCGTGAGAGACAGTAAATAGAGGAGCAGCGCAAAGTGTTCCAGTTCGCACATCTTTGCAACTACACGGTTCATTTGCGAGGATCTGCAAAAAAGAACGATCTTTAATCATGGGCTGAAAGGAATTATGGTAACTGTCGTCCAAGTGTTAAATTGTCCACATGTCATTGTGTAAAAAAGTCAAAATTTTTGTTATCTAGATCAAGTGACAAAATGACCATATGACATAAATTGAAAATGATTTAAATCTACAAGTTAAATGTCCAACGGTCGTTAGGATAAGAAAATCGAATATCAAACATCACAAAGATGAAGGTGCACGCACGGCACGACTGAGTACTAAAGGTTATAAACAACTTTTACTTAGAAACTAACCCTGAAAGATCTAAACAGAAAAAAAACAGGTGTTTTTTCATACATTTTCAATGGAAAAATACTCCATTTTATTTGAAACACCTGTTTTTTCAGCCCGTGAAAGGTCGTTAATGATTTACAATTAATAACCCTGTGTAGTGTATAGGCATAATTATCACGATGACTCATACAACAATCGACCGGCGACTTAAACAATTTAAATAAACGGCAATTTGTACTATCAACCTTCGGACTAGATTATACTGATTGTATAGACTGTAAACCTAAAGAATAGGCAATTGGCTAAGGTATAGATCTTAGCATAGAATAAATCTTTGAAAGAGTTGTGTTCTACAAGAACCCTTTCGGGGATTACAAGAATAGGGAAGTTACGTTTCACACATTTAGATTTGTGCCTGTAAAAGGACTACGACAAAGCATAAATTTTAAACTTTTCAGAGAAAAAAACGCTTCAAATAGCCCACTGTCTAATTTGGCATCCCAGTGAGGCCCTAGCACAAGATTTTTACGTTTTTGTTACGTAAAGTAATCGCAAACTTTGACGTCAATTTGACAAATAAAATTAGTAACTCGTTTGTACACAGGCGCTTTTTCATTTAAGAAATATGGCCAAATAGAAGTACGTAGAATTCGTGTTAGGCCTCGATTCCATTCTACAGTTCTGTGTTTAAATACACAGTGAACTGACACTAGACTATCCAACTTTAGCCGGGCAGTATAAACAAAGGCTGTAATCCCGGCTAATCTAGGTAACAACGTACAAATCAGACCAGTGCAATCAGAGCGTTTCGGCAACGCATTCATGTGTACGCACGAATCATGTCGGGCGTCTATTCAGAACCATACGGAATCATTATGCTTTATCAAAATGTTGCTATTTCGGGCTTTTGAAGCTTACTTCATGGCTTTGGAGCTTATTTTATGGCTTCGTTATATTTGTACGAAAGCTTACGCTAATGTGTACTATTATCTAATTTGTTTCTTATTTTTCATTACGGCTCCTTAAGGAAAAATGTTAGAAAAGCGTGCTTTCAGCACTTACAGAAACGTTATATATGAAAAAAAAGTTTATAATTTATTTTACAGGATATGATAAGTAACTTGGTCGCCATTTTTTCTATAGATATTAATAAAAATTAAAAAAAAAACATCAAAACACCTCTAAGTATTTAGATGAAACCATTTTTACTCCTATATTTATTATCAAATTTATCAAAAGAGAATATAATAGATATGTACAGCTTTGCAATACAAGAAACTTTTTAAATATGTATTATTTTCGTTGTAATAAATTGAAAAATGCGTCCGATTAAAGACAGTGTCTATGACACCGCACTTGTTCCTCTCTTATCGTCTCTTTGTACGTTAGTACGGGACCAAATGCTCATGATCATTGAGTTGAAACAAGCTTGCAGAATATTAGCAAAACTGCGAAAGGAAACGCCTTAAGGAAACCCGCATGATATATCGCCAAAAAATCGTAGACGTTAGTAGTATCCCCCAACCCAAATGATAGATTACAAAATTCCCTCTCGAGGAGTGGAAGAATATATGAATATTTTATACTTGCATAGTACGCATTATTTTACTCGTGAAATATTACACTTTATAATTCGTGTTGGTAATAAAATATCTAAAACTGAGTGCTCAAACACACTGCGAGCCTAGCGCGGTGGCGGCGGCGGGTGCGGAAATATCAAACGTAATCACCGCTCGTGGCCACACTGAAGCCTAGCGCGGAGGGTATGAGCTATTATAATGGGAAACGAGTGAACTACTTACCCTTGCGTCACGCCTTGTGTACTAGCGTCTCCTGTTTCTTCAATCGTCTTTCAGGATTCTAAGGAACGATCAAGTGCACTGGACAAGTCTCAAGTGATGCACGATTTTACTTGTTGTATGTCTTGATGTCTATTGTAAGCCGTCAAGTGCGCAAGCCACAGCTCCGCACCAGCACCTCTCTGTGTGCGCCGAACTACTATTTGTCTTCAATACATTTTTAATTTTACGCTTCATGGACTAGGGGATACAGTTAAAAAAAATACTACAAATGAGAGACTTGTCAAGTTGCGTCAAAAGCATTGCGCATCAATTGATGTCAATTAAAACTTCTATCTAATGAGATCACTTGACGGTAGCGTCAAGTGTACGTGGCAAACAATCAATATTCGCTTCAATCACGTAAACTTGTGAAGTGCACTTGATCGTGCCGGAGACCCATTAGAGTTCCGGCTTTAGGGTAATATCACAAAAGTTAAAAAAAGGTTTTACCAGGTCTTATCAGCCAAAATCTAGATGCACATGCAACTAAGGCAAAATGCGACTCAATAGTACGAGTATCATTATTACAAAACCAGCTATTAGGTATAGGAATAGTGGCTGTATAGAGATGGCACAGAAATAAAATCGTGTGAAAGGAGAATAATGCCGTTTAGCGTCTTCGCATCTAAATTAATTCAAATATTCACGAGAAAATAGACATCATGGAGAATGTACAGTCGAGTTTAAAAATATCTATATACTTCTGATCCTAATCCGACTGTACACATATTAACGAAGTCGACTGTACTCATCAACAGAACACGACTGTCAAATTCTTTGACATAATCCCTCAGACATTTTCTTCATTAAAGTACTTCGCAAACTCTGTCAATTAAAGGCCAAGGGCAATTAAAGTTCTGATCATAATCTAATTTCGTCAAGAGCTGCGTCAACATAATCTAACTTGTTGGATGTCAGCCTTATATGTAGTGACGTCAATGCTCAGTACTTATGTCTCCTGCTTGCCCAGCACCGCTAATTGCTTGGTAACTTAAATTGGCTTAGAAGTTGTTGATTAGTTCGTTTGATATTGCGAGGAGAGCTATTTGTACTGGTAGGGTTATTCGTATTTGTTATTCTATTCGTGTGCCTCAGGGCTACGACTGATAAAAGGAAATAAAAATAGAAAATAATAACGAAATGTATTTCTAACATTGTTTATATTTTGAAGGAGATTGCCGCGTACTAGCAATATCTCCTGTATCGTGGGTGCGTTATAAACATTTAAATTCATTTATAACCCGGAACGAATATGTGCATTAGGTCATTATAAATATTTGTTCCGTGCAAAAATTTAACTAACGACACGCAGTGTAGCAGCTAACCGTATCGTCAAGTTGATTTTAGATTACGAAAAGAGATTCAAGAGAATGTAATTGATTTTTAGTAATGAACTACAAATATCTGCTCTCTGTTGCGAATCCTCGCAGTATTCCGTTTTTAATTATTAGTAACTCATCTCATTTTGTAAAGATATTATAGACTTTTGTATACCAACATCGTGATAGTGTAGTTTGAGCCCATTCGGGCCCAATATATCAGCGCTGCGACTTTGTTTTTTAAGGGGCTAAGTCAGTACTTATACGGTTTTTATATTTTACTTTCTGTCGTACATGACTGGACTACAGATCTTACAACTTGGAATACAGTTATTAACTATATGATCTAAATTCTCACAAAGTTGAAAACACGATTCAATTAAATTTTCTCGATACAAAAAAAAATGCAAAGTTCAGTCTATGTTTTTTATTTTTTGGACTTTGCGGCGTAACTACTATGAGTTATTGAAAGGATGTTGTTTTAAATTGTAGAAAATACTAGTATCTAAATTCTGTAAAGACAGTTTTTCAATTAATAACAATTTTAATTCATAAAAAGGCGTCAATATGTTTGGGCACATACGCCGTTTTATTCTGAGCACACATTCACTATCGTCCTCTCATCTTTTGCCTTTTAAAAGTAGTGTCATCACTTTCGTTCCTTGACACATCAGTCAGCCAGAGTGGCTCTTACAGGCTAGAAATGTGACACTTTTTTTCAGATCGCGGCTGTCAGATTTTCGTAATAATAAAATTGGAAATGTATAAAAAGATCGAGAAAATAAAAACGAATGATACGTAGGCTTATAGATTATTCAAAACTATGTTTCGATGTGTTCAATGGGACGTGATTAAACGGACATGACTGTAAATAAGTCACGTAAACTTTCATTTTTCAATAACACTTTATTTTCATTAATAAATGAAGTATTAAAATAAACTAAACATACTGAATATCATCGCAGGAAATTCCTGACGACCCCTACAGAGCAAACAAGGGAAATGTTTAGAATACGTATGATACTATACATTACGAATTGTTCCTATCAATATAATAAATTACTTACAGTGATAATTATATCAATGCTATCGTGATATCGTACTATTGTTGTCGGATGGTTCCTCTGTGTCCATCCTCCTTCCATCTAATCTTTATGCATCCAAATACCATTTCACATGAACTAATGATAAATGCACTGATTTGCAGTCAACAATTTGAGACAATATGTAACTGAAAACAACTTCTAATCGTATCAAACTGCGATATAGGATAAGAAACACTTCACTCTTATTATTATTTATTTAGTTTCGTCACAGATTTATAACAATTTCGAAGAAACAGGATTAAAATAAATTAAATGAAAACTGGTATTGTCAAAATTTTGAATACTTCAAAATTACATGTCAACTACATATAAGGCATAGCACCCACCACCCTGTTAAATATCGCCTATAGTATAATGCTGCGACTGCGATGAAAAATTTGTGGTCATTGCTGTCTCACCGCGTGTTCGGTACAAGTTGCTCTCGCACTGGTAATTGCTTTGGAGGCAAAAAAAAATGATTAGCACTGGGCTCATTCTTTTGGAGCCGATAGATATCTCTCAAAGGTTTCATTTATCAGAAAAGTGATATTAAGACCTTGTCCCAAAAAAAAATTGATAGGATATTATAGAATGAAGATTCAATTATAAAGAAGTTACAGACAATAAAATTGTTGTACTACAATAATCTGTGTACCTGTACCTCATAATATACGAGTAAAAACTATTACGTCCCTTTTACGCGGCGCTAGTGTCTGTCATTATAACAAAATGCATCACACGCAACTAGCTTTCTGAACGGACGTTAATAAAAGAAGCGTGTGTTTGGGGCTTTTTTTAGTGTGGTAAAATAATCAAATGAGTCCTCCTACCCAGGGCAGGGCGGGTATATACTAAAATCTACGATGTCTTTCAATAGACCTTTACGTTCTGGGGTCACGGCATTCGTTAGTCCCGGGACCCTGGTAGGCCCTCTAAGGGGGAGCGACGTCATTATGCTCACATGCCTTTGCCCGTGCGCGCATGTGTTTGGGGCTTTAGATAATTGGGAATTGTCACTTTCGCAAAGTGTGCTAATTTTATTAATTTTCTACCCAATAGTAGTTTTTTTCGTTATCTCGGGACGTCAAAATCTGTGTCCAAGTGTTATAAAATAAATTTAAGACTGTGAATGATGAAAATATTTACAAAATATTTATCCACATCAATAAGTATTTCTATCATTTTGTTTTAGTAAATGTTTCAATATCTTTATATCAAAATATTTCTACTAGAGTAATACATGTATTTTGCGTAAAGGGAACACTAATTTATGAAATGTCGAAGTTGACGAAATGAAATACATAAAACTTTGGATTGCGTTAATTTCGCGATACTGGCGCCTACTGGTGGCGGTGCGTGGCAACTTTTCCGACTCATCAAACGATGCTTTCGCTTTGCCATACGCCGTTAAATGTACAGCACCATGCTGAGATAGTAATGATTTTATTTCTGTAATTTTTTTTAATGTTTCACTGTTCGTTTCTGTAATTTTGTTTTGTCTTGTTTGGGGCAAATATTTGTTTTCTTTCTCTCTTTACACCTTATTCAAGCTGAATGTGTCTGCCGACGATAAAAGCCTTTTGACGGCAAATCTGATTATTCGTGCATGATTACGACACGCGGCTCAGCAATGCAGAGCACACATTCGAAATCGCAACGTTGCTGATTGATTTTCTGAGGCCTTACCACGAGCTCCAGTTTAGGCTGTGGGAAAGAGATGGCGCTAGACGAATTTTATAGCTCTGTCTCTTTCCCACAGCCTAAACTGGATCGCGTTAAGAGCTCGTGGTAAGGCCTCTGTTCCCTTTGAACGACGGACAAGACAGTCCTTGTTGGTCTTTGACAATTGATGGACCAAATAGTACGGTTACTATTTTGTGCAACAATTGTCACGTTTTCTCCAAAAAAAAAGTCCTAAAATAAAAAATACTGAACCAAACTGAATGATTTTTATAGGACGAAACGGCAGATATACTGCATCGAAAAAAAAAAGAATCAAACAAATCGGACCAGAAATCTTGGAATTGGTAATCAGTGTGCAAACATAAAACAAAAAAAAAAATATACCGACATTGAGAACCTCTTCCTTTTTTAAGTCGGTTAATAAAACGACATGCGCTGTTTACTGTTTCTCAACTTTTGTGGTGAATTTTGCAAAATTTAATTTCTGACTAGAAAGATTCAAAACAGGCATAAAAAATATTAAGCCTACAAATTTTGATACCGCCGTTGATTAATTACGAAAACTTCAGAACTAACATTTTAACAAAATCTTTAAAAGAACACCGGTAAATCATAATACTTTAAAACTTCAAAACTTAATTCAACATACCGATACGAAAGTTTTAACACAACTTGTGCCTTTGAGCATGAGTTACTTCACGTAGAACTTTGAAAAACTTGTACTTTGGAAAAATATGTTTTACTTTTAAACATGTACAATGTAAGAGTAAGTTAAGTTAATATTGGTCGGGTATTACGTGCAAAGTTGAGTCGTAACAATAGACTTGTTCGTGAATCCTTTATAAATATTGTTCTACTTTCTGCTAAAGATTCATAGTGGAGATTGTTTCGCCTTTGTCACGTTAAGAAGTTTTTGGGTAAAGAGCGTGATGTCGTTTGCGCGGCATTCTCATGGATTAATAAGAAAAAAAGAAGTACTTTATTCTTAAACGAGTTATGTAAAATAACTACGTGATTTACTGGAGAGAATTTAATAAGAAGACCTTTTTTTATTGTGGTAAAATCATCAAATGAGTCCTCCCACCCAAGGCAGGGTGGGAGGGACTGTCAGACTCTTACTGACTAAAATCCACGGTGTCCTTCAATAGCCCTTTACGTTCCATGGTCACGGTAATGCGTTACTCCCGTGACCAACCAGAAGACCAGCAATTTGTTACGTAAAATAAACAGGAACTTTGACGTTAATTTCATAGAAAATAATAGTTCCTCGTTCTTGCACTAGAGGTGATTTTTCAATTTTCCATACAAAAAACGTAGTAAATACTTCAAGGACGCTCTACATAAAGTATATAACTTTTGTACGAAGGCCTCTGTTTGGCATCTTAGCGTATTTTGTTATTGAAGACTAAATTTTAAAAAAGGCTGGTTAAATTTCAGTAGCACTGTTAGTGCAGTAGTTTCAGGAGCAGTGGTGGCCCAGTGGTATCGGTCCCGACTTACGAGTTGTAGGTCGTGGGTTCGAACCCCGCCAGGCGCATTACTTTGTGTAATTTGTTTCATCACCACTGCTCTCAAAACGGTGAAGGAAAACATCGTGAGGAAACCGGCATGTCCTAGAACCTAAAATTCGAAGACATGTGACATCTGCCAACCCGCACTGGGCCCGCGTGGTGGATTATGGCCCACTCCCTCTCACAAGAGAGGAGGCCTGTGTCCCAGCAGTGGGAACATTATAGGCTGATGAGGACAAAATTTCAGTAGGTAGGAAGACTCAGCAAACACCTCGAATTTCCGAAGGTGTGCCTACCAGTTGCTACAATTGCCCAGCTCAAAGACGACAGAGACAAAGCTTACGTTGAAACGAGCTTACCCAGAAGAAGCCGTTCACTCTCATTTTGAAGAGATTCAAAATTAGAGTATTGATTAGGTTCGGGTTAGGGTCTTGAGATATAAATATAACTTGCAAAATGTTACTCACATTTTGCAAGTTATATTTAAATCTCGAGCCTTTTGTCATTAATCGGGCACAAAACCAAAATCCGAGGCTGAGACTGTGAAATTCGCAATAAAAACTCAATAACTCAAAGCTCAACCTGGGTATCGAGCAACTATTGAGACATCATCGAGGTAGTCAGTCAAAATATCGATATCTTAACGATACGAAACAAAAAAAAACACATTTTCCTTGTTATCGACAACAGGTAGATTTGACCTATTTATTAAGGTGCTGATAGACTTGAACGTTCACTTGGAACAGAACTTCGAGCATTCGTCGTTTTTATTTTTATATTATTTTTTTATTTAAAGATTATTCTCGTGTTTGACCACTATCTCGCTTGATGGTAAGCAAAGATGTGGTCGACGGTGAAGCACGCTTGCCTAGAAGTAACCTGTTCACTCTTGACTTAAAGACCCCAAGGTTATTCCTTATTTATTTTGCAGAACTGAACAAAAAACAGAGCCGAGCATTCCTACGTTCCTTTTTACGATCTTTCTAGCGAACTCTCTAGATGGTCGATGGTCGTCAAAAACGTTTTCGTCATGATATATGTGAGACTTGACAGTCGGCTCAAACAAAAAGCTTAGAATATTCGCTAAAACACTCTAGTAGTCTAGTTTGTTTTCTGTAATGTAACATTCGCTCTCGCTCATTACAAGTGGATGCTCTAGTTTATTACGTTAGAACGTCTTTAAGGAAAACGAACACGTTCTGTTACTTGATACAATGATATAAATGCTCGTTTATCTTCTAATAATCTAAAGATATCGTCCCATTTCGTTTATAACACTCACTTTGTCAAGATCCGGTGACATTTCTAAACAGCATCACGTACTTTTGAGTTCGTCACGTACATCTTAAGATCGATTCATTATGTAGATTGTTTTGTCTGTTTTAATTAATTCAATTGCTCGGGTAACATCGTATTGTTTGTTACATGTTAAGGTTATACAGTCTCTGTCTATTTATTTACGCGAGTATATTCTTATTTAATATGTTACAACATTAAAGATAAAGGTGTTGTGGTACTATATTGTGACGCACATACTTTCGTTTCGTTCACACTTTTCTAACACTAGCACGCTCCTTAATAAGCAATCAATTACAATATACGTACAAAACTTAATAGTTTAATTTTGAATCTTTTCAAAATTAGAGTGAACAGGCTTCTGGGTAAGCTTGCTTCATTGTTTGCTTTGTCTCTGTCACCTTTGAACTGGGCTAGACACAAGAGAAAAAAAATATCAAATTTAAAACAAAGTGTATATAACATTAGAAAGATAAAAAAGGCAATAATGTAATTAGTTTTTTCGATAATAATCATTGTTGTTTAATATCTAATATCTTTAAACGAGCAATTCTTGTATATATATTTATATATAATCATGAAAGTTACAGATTAGGGGTTTTTCGGCTCAAGGAATCGATTTATCGGTCCCAGGTTCGAGAAAAGCTCGGTTCCCAAGATATAGACATTTTAAAATCTGGATCAACCAGATATTATGTACTTATCTGAGTTAAAATATTTACTCACATAATTACACGTCTAGCAACTTACACATAATTTGAAACTGAAATAATAAACTAAATTCAACTAACATTACAAAAATGTGAAATGAATATGTTTGGATGGATGGGCGGATGAATAAATGGATTTTTTTCAACTTTAGTATCTCCTCTTAAATAACCACATATTCGCACAAAAAAAAAACACTATTAACCTTTCTTTTGAATTAACTTTCAATTTTAAAGTCACGTGGCTTACTTTATAGCTTCAAGTTGTCGCTATTTAATTACTTCCAGTAAGATTGCAGTTTCTTTCCATTCACGTTTATTTGCAGACCTTACTGCAACGTTCCTTAAGGAAATTGGATTTGTTTTTTTCTTCTAGTACATACTCGGCCAAGATAGGTTATTTTTGAAGTTTAACAGTTGCTAGTGTTGTGTTGTTTTTGCCTTAAGAGGCGTGAAGCGGGCACGTGGACGATGGGTAATGGGTGACTCGCTGTCCGGTCATGGACCATGCCCAGGTCGACGGCGCGTCATGTGTCATACGGCAAAGAGCTGCATGACATTATTACATTATTTAATCAAGAAAGGAACGTTGACATATGTACCTACAAATCCAGATATCATCCCCGAGGACTGTGTTAATTCCTTTGAAGCATAAAGACACACCTTTAACAAGGCCCAATTCCTGGTATGAATTCGTATTGCCTCGGTGGAAATCAAAGGCGCGTTCCGTATAAATTTATTAGTAGAATTTTATCATTTTTTTATCGCTCCTTTGAAACATTTCGGAAGGAAAATTAAAGGATGGCAAAAGGTCACCATCTTTAATTTGCATTACAAGAATAATTGGGAATTGGGAATAAAAACGGAACTGTTTTGTGACTTTTATTAGAATCTAAGTAAAAAGGTAGCGACTTTTAAAATCTGGTAACCGATTTGGCTAGTCCAATATTATAAATTGTAGACTACGTTCCATATGTTTTGTTATGAGTGTGTACGCATTTTTGGCATTTTTTTTATTGTATGAAATATCGTTCACATGTTGATATCATCATTGTCTTTTTCAAAATTACTTGCATTAATTTTGAAAAATGACGATGTTTTAATATGCTAATTTTATGAATAAGGCTTTTTGAAAACATTTTCATAATTAATAAAACACAATTTGTTGATGAAGAGGAAAGTACACTGTGTTACTATACTCCCTCTCGCTGTCTAAAATATAAAACAAAAACAAATTTAATTTAAAATATTACCTTGCTTATCCACCCCTCATTTACATAATTATATCCCGTCTGTTTTAATTTGTTCACAATATTTCACATTAAATTCAGACGCCTCCAATTATTATCACAAACATAGAAACCTCAAATTGAATTAAGGTTGCCAACATAACCCACCTTAATTCCGTCAAGTTGGTGGTTATTTTTAGCACTGGCAGCACCGAATGGGTTTGGCTCCGTGCCATCTATTTGAGGCTGCCCTAAATAGGTAAAAGCTACTGAATTTAATAATATATATAAAACGTAGAGAAAAACCGCTAAATTAAGATAATAGTCATCGTAATTGTTGTAAAAAGATTTTTATACCATTCCCACTTTAAAAAGTTACTTTTTCTCACTGAAAACAGTGAGTAAAAAGCTCTTTTACTCACTGTTTTAGTGTTTGAATTTAGAACACATTGCTGCGGTCGACCCCCGTCAGCCCCCGTGTTGTTAGGATAATGTTACTCTTAATTTAAATCACTGTTCCGATTTTAATGTCAATTTGTTGGCGCAGTGACCGAGCGATTGGACTACTTCGTCGCGTGCAGTGGGTTCGATTCCCGCACGGAGCAAATATTCGTATGATCTACAATTATTTGTTTCGGATCTGGGTGTTTGTGTATGTGAATTTAGATGTTTGTAAACGCACCTTTGTCTTTTTTTTCTTCGTTAAATACCTATCTATTATCTCTTAATTATTATTTTTCTTGTGGTCATGGTATAAAGTATCGTATGCAACTCGTGAATAAAACGGATTTAAATCGAGGGCCTGAATCACTCGCGTCGCTCAGGATTTAAATACTTGAATCACTCGCTTCCCCCGTGATTCAATCATCATGAATCACTCCCTGCGGTCGTGATTCAGTCATTAAAATCCTTCGCTTGCTCTTGATTCATATATATGGCCCTCGCTTTAAATCCGCTCTTTATTCACTAATTGCATAATGTACTATTATACCATTCCCACTTTAAAAAGTTACTTTTACTCACTGAAAACAGTGAGTTAAAAGCTCTTTTTCTCACTGTTTTGGTGTTTGAATTTAGAACACATTGCTGCGGTCCACCCCCGTCAGCCCCCGTGTTGTTAGGATAATGTTACTCTCAATTTAAAACATTGTTCCGAGTTTAATGTCAATTTGTTGGCTTAGTGACCGAGCGATTGGACAACTTCGTCGCGTGCAGTGGGTTCGATTCCCGCACGGAGCAAATTTTCGTATGATCTACAGTTATTTGTTTCGGATCTGGGTGTTTGTGTATGTGAATTTAGATGTTTGTAAACGCACCTTTGTCTTTTTTTTCTTCGTTAAATACCTATCTATTATCTCTTAATTATTATTTTTCTTGTGGTCATGGTATAAAGTATCGTATGTAACTCGTGAATAAAACGGATTTAAATCGAGGGCCTGAATCACTCGCGTCGCTCAGGATTTAAATACTTGAATCACTCCCTGCGGTCGTGATTCATTCATTAAAATCCTTCGCTTGCTCTTGATTCATATATAAGGCCCTCGCTTTAAATCCGCTCTTTATTCACTTGTTGCATAATGTACTATTTTATTTCATAAGTCAAAAAGTGGCGAGTATGTTCATCAAAAAGAAATGTTAAATTTTATATTATCTCTGGTGGAGATTTTAGTGTTTCCGTTTCACTTAACTTACGGGTAACATAGATACAATTGCGAACAATACCTTGCACTGCCAAAGAAAGGTCTAAGATACTCACTTCCGGGGTCGCGGGACTGTTCATCAGGTAATCTGGAACGTTGAAGGATCCTGGGCTATTGATTACCGTGGATTTTAGTCAGTAGAAGTCTGACAGTCCCTCCCATCTTGCCCTGGGTAGGAGGACTCATTTGATGATGTTACCAAGATAACAAAAAGCCTACTTCGCCAAGGGGGGGGGGGGCGTCATTATGCTGACACTCTTTAAGGCGCGCATGGAACACAACGCGCCGCCGATCCGGGCATGGTCCATGGTCGGACAACGAGTCGCCCATACTCGTCGCCCGCGTGCCCTATGATTATAAAGCTTAAAGACTAATACTTAGCAAGACGTATAAAAACTTCTATTTTGTATGGTTTGTTAAGCAGAAATTGTAACTTTAAAAATACTTATTTTTACATTAAGTACACAAAGCCTCTAAAAGCAATTTTGAGGTACAAAACGTCCTTTGTCCTAAGGCCGATAAATCGTTTGTTTTTTTTTTTTGTCATTAAGAATATAGTTCCATTTAGAGGTGTTTGGGAATATAAAAATAGAATCTAGAGGATTTTTTTTTACTGACAAGAATACGGCCAGCTATATGGTAAACGGCATGCCCCTGTGCCAGTTGCTGTATAATAATAATAATATTCAGCACGGTTAGTAATAAGTCACGAACAATAAAAAGAAAAATATAAAACAGCCAATACTTCACCACTCCATTAAAAAATAATCGAATGTTACCAGTGAATCTCCTCATCTGTAGCTTTTAGAGTTTCTGCCCAAACGTGAGTGCTTATAGTATCTTAGGATAAGGGAAAAATAAAAGGGCGGCAAGGAATTCGCTGATCGAACGGTTGGCGATCGGTCAATGAAGTTCTTAGCTAATAAAAAAAGGTCTATAACTAAATCAACAGAGACCATCTATCATTGAAGTTCAACAAACTTGTTTTTCGTACGTCGTTTGTTTTCAATTAAACTGTGACAACGATAGTGAGACATGCTTTGTAATTGATGATTCTATCATGAGATGATAAATGTCGCTTCTTTTTATAATAATACTGCGTCATTTTAAGTGAAACTATCATTACTGATTTTTTGATTCGAAGTCACTGTCTATGGTGACGTAGCTCCATAGCAATTGTCAGCTACGAGAACGTAGCAGGCGTAGCAATTATCTGCTACGAGAACGAAGCATGCGTAGCGAATGTCTGCTACGAAAACTTAGCTGGCGTAGCAATTATCTGCTACGAGAACAGAACTGGCGTAGCAATTATTTGCTACGAGAACGAAGCAAGCGTAGCGAATGTCTGCTACGAAAACTTAGCTGGCGTAGCAATTATCTGCTACGAGAACAGAACTGGCGTAGCAATTATTTGCTGCGAGAACGAAGCAAGCGTAGCGAATGTCTGCTACGAAAACTTAGCTGGCGTAGCAGTTATCTGCTACGAAAAATTAATTGGCGTAGCACTGACAGCGTAAGTGACCTACGCAGGTAGCAATCAAACAATAAATAAATTATTCGTATTTTCTCCATGTTGTCGTTTGTTTTCTTATGGTGCCATTTTCATTATTTTTTTCTACGTATCAAAATTTTTTATAAAATAATCAAGATTTCACCACACTTGTTTTTCAAAGGAAATGGAATTTGATCGTCTATAAGAAAATATTTACCTTCCCCAAAATACAAAATTATTTGAAACTCCCCTTTTTCCTATTACCTTTTAAGGTAAATGTTAATTTTTTTCCCATTCACAGATCCACACGGCTTTGGCCAGCTATTTTCACTGGCCGTTAATTTGTTGGGCCGTTTTTATTAACTGTGCGAGTGTGTTTTTTTCTATGAGGAGGTTTTACGAAAGTCGACCGTATTGGGTCTGATTAAATATATTATTAGATTTTCGGGCTCTTACCCACTCAACGTTCAGGGTTTTGAAAGGAAGGCTCTTCAGTAAATATACTCTGCTACTTGAAATTTCTTGGAGTTTCTTAAACAATTTTGATAGTTTGCTAAGTGCTCTTGTCTTATCAGAATAAATTAAACCGTGAACAAAACATCCACTTCAAGTTTGTAATGACTTTAAATAATGTAAAATATCGTTTGCAATGAAACGGAAAATAATTAAAAACTGTTACAAAAGTTCTACGATCGAAACACATTAACGAAAATTTATTACTCTGCCTAGTTTTCTTTTTGCAGCCATTATTAGTTTTAAATTTATTACTCGACCTATGAACTAAGGAAAATAAAATTTCGAAAAACAAAGACGAATTGCGAAACCGAAATCTTTAATCGAAAAAGTTTTCGTAAGCACTATTAATATTCAGATCCAAGGGTTTCTTATGGTTTATTATATTTATTTACTCTTTTCTAATATTTATGACTGTTAGAGATTATAAATTTTAGCAGTTTTTATTTTCTTAAAATGATTGCCGACATCAAACTAAATGAATGCTAGCCAATAGACAGCACCCCTTATTTGCAAATCTAATAAGTGTGTTAGACAATTTTAAAAAGAAATAATGGACAAGTTTTTCTTTTATCATCATCATCAGCCTATTAATGTTCCCACTGCTGGGACGCAGGCCTCCTCTCTGTGAGAGGGAGTGGGCCATAATCCACCACGAGGGCCCAGTGCGGGTTGGTGGATGTCACATGTCTTCGAATTTTTGATTCTAGGACATGCCGGTTTCCTCACGATGTTTTCCTTCACCGTTTTCAGAGCAGTGGTGATGAAATAATTTACACAAAGTAATGCGCCTGCCTGGATTCGAACCCACGACCTACAACTCGTAAGTCGGGGCCTATACCACTGGGCCATGCACCGCTGCGACTCTTTCTTTTATATCAATGATTAATTATTTACAAGTCAAAACGCATCAAAACTCAAGACGAGAATGGGAAGCAAGTAAAAGTTGAAGGTGACCAGAGGGCTGGCCTATTCCTAGGCCAACGAATCAGCACTGCCATACAACGTGGCAATGCGGCTAGAGTTATGGGTACTGTTCCCGTTGACAGCGACTTGAACATATTCTTTGACACTCTTTGATTCTTTTTTTTTGTACATATTAATAATAAGTTTTTATTTTTAGTTCATAGTTAATATTAGTATAGTACCTATATTATAAATTAAAAGTTAAACTTGGTCGAGATGTCATATTTTATAGCCAATTTGGAGTGTCGATTCTCCGTCAATAATGGTTAATGTGACAAAAAAAATCCAATCAGTGGACTGCGATAGCCTGATTAAATTGACAAAAAAAAAAATCCACTTGATTTATTAGATTTTATTAGTCAAAGAGCCTATTATTCTCCCACCCGAACCGTTAAACTCAATTAAAAGAAACGGCTTCTTAACGATCTACACAGGTAGTAATTAGTGAGCAATTAAAGAATCATTATAATTGTCACCTTCATTAGTGGAAAGAGCTCTGAGGTTTCGAAATTCCACAAAAGACCTTACAATTATTTTTCGGGCCTTTTTTTGGGTGTAAAGGCGCTCCCCTCACTGCGACCATTCACCTGTAATGTAACATAAAAGTGCGCAATTTGATGCTCTATTGTCTTCGAATGTTTGAAACTGTAACGTTACATTACAAGTGAATGCTCGCGGTGAGGGAGCGCCCTTATAATCACCAAATGAAGCCCTTCCGCTCCACTTAGGGCACAGCGATGGCACCGTTGGCGCAGTGGCTGACCGATTAACTGCTGCGCAACGTGTCGTGGGTTCGACTCTCGCACGGAATAAATATTTGTATGATCTGAAAGTAGTTGTTCCGGGTCTGGGTGTTTGTCTGTTTGTAAACGCACCCACGATACAAAAGTAATTCCTAGTGTAAGGCAACATTAAAAAAAAAACACTGTTACTAGTTAAAATCCATCCATTTTCACGGTTACCCTTTGCGTTCCAGGGCCACGGTGCTCTTTTAAGTCCCCTGAACCCGGCAGGCTTTTGGCCTTATCTTCTAAACAGTTCTCATTTGATGAGTTTTTCGCCCAAACCCTTTAAAAGCCAGACACTCAAACATTGTGAAAGTCTAGTATTTGAATTTCATTCCCACCCTTTCAACTCATATACACTACAAACCACTTCAACCGCCCATGGTATACAATCGTGGAGAATCCATTGAGATTGGAGAATAGGTATAGGAAACTCCTTTTAATTAAATGTAATAGGAAAAATTACTGAAAAACTGAAATAAGTCCGTAAGTTAGAGTCCACCATCATCATCATATCAGTCAAAGCACGTCCACCGCTGAACATAGGCCTCCCTCATGAATTTCCAACGGACCGGTTGGAAGCTTTTTATCCAGCGCGATCCTGCGATCTTTATTATCTCAATACGTCACTTCTTATAATCTATACAAATAATAAAACTGTATAAGTCATATTTGTACATCAAAAATTAAAACAAAAATATAGCCAGGTTAAATAAATAGAACTTATTTCCAGCATTTTTTGAATTGATGTCTGTTTGTCGGTTTATTTGTTTCAGCATCACGTAAAATATACGAAAGCAATGTACATAACTTTTATACACAACGATTGAGCGTAACTTGAAGTAAGATTTAGTTTTTGTTTCATTGCAATCGGTTCAGTCTATCAAAATATATTTGAATTTAAATCCTTACTATTTCTGACATCCCCAGGCCCCATTGGAATTTCGATGTGTTTTATCATTGTCAAACTAATGATGTTTAAAAAATAACGTGTCCATTACATTTAAAAACTAACTGATGGATTCAATACATCTGCTATTTATTGATGCTGTAAACATGCCTTTTATTAGTTACATAAGCCTATAGGCATGTCTGAATAGTGTAGCCAGTGAACAGGTTCAATCGTAATTCAATAGACCTGTGTTAAATGGGTGCGAGCCTATGTACTGTGTGTTTAATAGGATTACTCTGTCTCTGTTCTATTGATCGCGACGATCTATGGGGTTGTACTCTATTGGAATGGCTAATAGCCAAGAGTCGAGTTTGTAAAAGTATGAATGTAAGTTTTTAGTTTGACAAATAGTTTGTGTTTTTTATTTTGTGGATTACACTCCCCTCTCTGTAAGTTAAAGTAAGCGTCCCAGCATTGGGAATCGGAAACTCAATTTTCTAGCAGTAAGAATATTATAGACCGGTTATACCAAGTTTATTTTATATTGTTACAAGAAGAAGGCAAACAAACAAAAATTAATTAACTCCATATTACCGCAGGGTATAACTTCTTGCCAACAAAGCTACTGGGAAAACTAGAAACGTATTAACTTCCTGTTTAATTATGAAAGAGCTCCAAAAAGAATCACCCTCATAACATAAGTGCCGACCTTTAGAAAGGTCACAATTGTACTTAAAGTTGGCTCTGTAATTATGTAACTTTTTTGACAGCGTAACATCTGTGTATCCTGACATAGCAAATGCCTAATGGGGAGTTTACACTGGACACTTGGGGTACTTTAGGGCAATGTTTCGGCACTGTTACAAGAACCATGAAAATGGACAAAAATAACAAGCACACAAAAAAAAAAAACATACCGTTGAATTGATAACCTCCTTCTTTTTGAAATCGGTTAAAAAAAGAATTGTAAGATCCAATGGTGTCTAGCTTTGCACGGGTATGCGGATGGCGAGTTTTGGGTGACTCGTCGTCCGATTTCGTGTTCCATACCGGTTACAAAGAGTTGTCAGCAATCTTTCGGTGTACATAGAGGGACAAAATCCTGCCGGGACCGCACAGGACTGTCTATACAGGACCCTGGAACGTAAAAAGCTGTTGAAGAACATGTTAGATTATAGTCAGTACGAGTCTGACAGGGGACTGTCAGACTCGTACTGACTATAATCCGAAAGGGATTTCGGTCCACCCAAGGCGGAAGGACTCATTTGTTGATTACACTCCCTGAAAACAAATATCTTTCAAAAAGTATTCATCCTATGTATATATGTCACAGTAATTTACATACAGAACCTTAAAAACGAATCCAAAAATAGCCAAGCAAACGAACCAAATGATTTGTTCGGCATCGCAAACACTTAGCCTCGCATCAAGTTACCATAAAGTTGCTTAACGTTTTGCCTTGAACGAACAGACGTCATACGGTCTATGTGTACTAATAGGGAAGAGCAATCGATCCGTTTCTATTTTTGCCCACACTAAATAGATCCGTCGGTTATGTAAATAATTGTGGCCAATTGCAACCATTGTACAATATATTATTATGTAGGGTGTTGTGGGATACTAGACAATAAAAAAACTCTAAATGTGTAAAATAAAAAGTTAATGAAAAAATATAATTGGAAGTCGGTGACTTTGTTTCTTTTTTTTTTGCGTGGTTAATATCATCAAATGAGTCCTCCCACCCCGGGCAGGGCTGTCAGACTTGTACTTATTTCCATGGCTTTATTTCGACTAATTTCCAATAATAATATTAATTCAAAAGTTATTTCACACACCGGTCGGCGATCCAAGCGTCATTATCGAGAAATCGGGAATAAACATAAAAAAAAAAATTAAATATACGTACTGACAAATTGAGAACCCCCTTTTTTCCAAGTCAGTTATAAAACGGTGCAAGCAAACTTTGATTCATCCATTACTAATTAGAAAAAACTCCCTTTTACATTTGCGATTTAAGTCTAACGTCTTTTTCCGTGGTCCATCTTCTTCTTCTGTCTCCCCAACATCTTACATCTGTGTTGCCAAACCTTAAACCGTAAATTCCTATATATTGGAAACCCAATAGCTTCTACCAGCAGACTTCGTTTAGCCCCCTACCCACCGCGTTGTATACCATCGCTTTACCATTAGTTTGTGCAGACAAAAACTATAATAGCTCAGCTAAAATGCATTATAAAAATATAATTTGTAGCATTCGGGAATACGAGTAATGTAGCTTCCTACCAATTTATTTTTTAAGTATTGGATCAAAGTTCCAGAGATTACCAAACAATAACTCTACAAATAAACAAATAGCTCTTTATAATACTAAACCATTTTTTTTAGTGCGAAATATTTTTAAAGGGAAAAGCTTGGTAGTTTAGTTGGTTTGTTAGTAGACATTATGTAATGGAACACACACATTGTTGGTAACAGAAATTTTACAAAAATTTAAAGTTTTAAACTTACTTGATGTTTAAAGTGCATGCATTTTTACGACACGACGTGGTTGGAAACATTTGCTGTAACTAACCTAACTCAAGCGTATGAATAAAATGCTAAGTTTTAAAGTAAAATGCACGCTTTAGTTGTATGAAACAAAAATCCAGGCAGTTTTTGTCAGCTTACGATGTTGTAATATCAGCTTTTTGATGTTTTTGAATTCAGTTTGAATAAACAGTTTTTTATTCTTAAAACTTCATTGAATGTATATCCAGAATCAATTATTTTATAACTAGCACTACGCCCGCGACTTCGTCCGCGTGATTTTCGAACTTTGCCTTTGTGAATTTCTAGTCCCGGCCACCCTCTATATGGGATACTGTTGGAAAAACTCAACAAAAATTCTATCAACCCGCAATATTTCGTCTTAGGTAACACCTAGGTCCTAAAAATTTAAGACTCGTAACTATCAAGCCCAATAGAAACTTTTAGGGGTCGAATTTCGTATCATCCTCTCTTAGTGAGAACCTGTATCCTAAATAGAACCCCCCTGCAATATTGAGTCCTCTAATTACAGTCACCAAACAAAGACAACCCCTAAGGGGTTGAATTCTGTAGAATTCCGTCTTAGTGAGAACCTAGGTCCTAAAACATGCTGAAACTCCTAGCATTTGTAGTAACAAAGTTTCATACAAACTGTCAACCCCATAAACAGCCCCTTAGGGGTAGAATTTCAGAAAATACTGCCTTGGTGTGCATTTACATCATAAAAGAGCAACCTTGCAAAATTTAATACTTACTCCTAGCATTTGTAGTAACGAAGTTTCACACAAAATATCAACCCCTAAATCAACCCCTTGGGGTCTATTTACACAAAATACCCGCAACTACGTCCAAAAAAGAATCTCTATGCAAAATTTGAGTCTCCAAACTATCAACCCCGAAACAGCCCCTTAGGGGTCGATTTTCGCAAAACCGTCTTAGTTAACATTTAGATCTTAAAAAGAACCCCTCGCAAAATTCGAGACGCCTAGCACTTGTAGTAACAAAGTTACATACAAACTATCAACCCCAAAAACAACCCCTTAGGTGTCGAATTTCACAAAATCCAGTCTTTAGTATCATTCACGTCCAAAAAAAAACCATATGTAAAAATTTAAGTCTAAAAACTATCAACCCCAAAAACAACCCCTTAGGGGTCGAGTTTCACAAAATTTCTACCTTGTTGAGCATTTATGTCTTAAAAAGAACCGGCATGCGAGATTTGAGACGCCTAGCACTTGTAGTAACAAAGTTTCATACAAACTATCGACCCCAAAAACAAACCTTTCAGGGGTCGGATTTCGCAAAATCCCGTCATAGTGAGCATTTACGTTCTAAAAAGACACCCCATGCAAAATTTGGAATTCCTAGCACCTGTAGTAGTGAAGTTTCATACAAACTATCAACCCCAAAAACAACCCTTCAGGGGTCGGATTTCGCAAAATCCCGTCATAGTGAGCATCTACGTTCTAAAAAGCCACCCGATGCAAAATTTGGAATTCCTAGCACCTGTAGTAGCGAAGTTTCATACAAACTATCAACCCCAAAAACAACCCCTTAGGGGCCGAATTTCGCAAAATCCGTTCTTAGTGCTCACCTACGTGGTATAAGGAAGGCTTATGCCAAATTTCAAGTTTCTAGGCCCAGCGGTTTGGGCTGTGCGTTGTCAGATCAGTCAGTCAGTTTTGAATTTTATATATATAGATATTTTACTGCATTGTTAATTATGTAGAATGATTTATTTAAATAAATCCCTGTTTGTAAAAAAGGCATCAACACCTTTCTAATTAGCCCTATTCAAACACCCTCAACCCGAAAAGATAAACATCGCCTACACTCAAGCACGTCCCTCATGTAACACATTATCCTTTTACAAAAAGGGAGGCCTTTTTCTGGAGGACTCTTCGCTGACAGCGAACTTCTGAGGCCTCAATCAAAAAGGCCTACAAACGCAGACCAATCAGCAAACAGCACGTGGCCCTCTCACGCGTTAAATTGCTTGTCTTATTTAACGATTCTACCTTTTATAGCGCCCCGATTGTAAATGTAATGTCTTTCAAGATTTCTGCCCCTATTCAATGTCCCCAATGGGGATTGTCTTAATTTTTCAAACATTCGATTTTATTTTATTTTCTGCAAATTTAGAGCATTTTGAGAAACTAATTTGAATATTTTTATGATTGGCTCAATAGTTTTTTTATTTTTAATATTTTAATTTTTGAGGTAGCTGACGTCACCATTGACCAAAAAGTTGTGCCGTTGCCTCACCAGTGAATAATTTAAAAAACTGCCTGACAACACAACGTCACTTTCTCCTGATAGTAGACGTCAGTTAACATCCTTAGTCGGGGAGCCCAGGGAGGGAATTTTAATGTGACTCCAGCGCATCAGATTATCATAAAGGAGAAATATTGCACCCTTTAATGTACCTGTACCAAGTATCAACCCTTCATATGGTCCCCACCATTGGTTGTGTGGGAGAACCCGCCAGATTAGTAAAAAAAAATCGATCCACAGAAATACTTGAGCGAGTCAGATTACGAAAAGGTAGATTAATTACGTTCAAAAAATTGTATATGATTATGTACATTGAAGATGGCGGACATTAAATCACGACCGATACTTGCGAACTAACAGGTAGTTCACCTTTTCTCCGCGAGTCTACCGACTTCGCCCCATGGAAAACGTCGGATTATTAGTGAGTATGATTTTTACAGTGTTAGTTTCAATTAAAAAAAAATGGAACGCGCTCGAGTATTTCAAGATTACGTTTTTTTTACCAATAGAAATATGAATTATTACTTTGTGCCACATCCAAATCGTCAGACATTTTAATACGACACTTTTTAAGGTCTACTTTACAAACACTTTGAATATCTGACGCGCTTGATTAACTTTTTTTTTGGATTTTCAACCGCTTGCCACGGACAGCCCCCTCGAGTTAATCGTCCGATTAATATGTATTGGTTATCAGAAATAGAAAAGCGCGTTTACACTGTAAATAGCTGACGCGCTCGAGTACTTCTGTACAACTGTTTTTTTTACAGTTTTAAAACTGTTTACACGCCCTTCCCCCCACTAAAATAGAAAACTTGTCAGAAACTGTTTTCTTTTTAGAACATATTCTTTCAAATCCAATAGGTCGCCATGATGCTCGAGTAACTGCAAATTAGAATCCTCGCCTCCCCTACTATAAAAATACAATAAATTTTTGAAATCGGTTTTTATTGTTGTTTTTTAAAACGGAAAGTCGTCGACGAGGTGACATTATTGTTCGTTTTCCTGAGCAATACTTTAGCATTAACTTAATGAATATACAAAGGTATCTAAAGCTTTGATATCTTACTTACATCAAAATGATCTTCGCAACAGTAGGTACATTTTATAAACCTTGCAATATTACACGCCTACATCACGGCATCACTTTTCTCGCAAATCTTATAAAGAGATTATGAGGCATGTTGCAGAAATAATCATAAAATATATAAAAAACTAAACATTATTATTTGTTTACATTTTTGACATTTTTAATTTGACACTTGACAGATTGTTGAAAATACTTGCCACTTACTTTTTATTGTCTGAGGCAACGATACAAAACGGTACAGCCAATAATAACGTCACTTGAAGGGCAAGGAAGGTCAAGCGTATTTTATCAAAAATATCAATCAAATATGAACATTTTTCATTTTTGATTGGTTACTAATGATTAGTAACGTTATTCCTAGAAATGGTTTTTCAATTACAACATATTGAAAAAAATGAACAATGCCCATTGGGGTAAGAAAGTATTTTAGGAAGCAATAAAAGTGTGAAGAAGTAGATATTTTTGCTGTTTGTGAAAGCGAAGTTGGTTGTGTAATACGGGAGAGCAAAATAAGTTACCTACTTCACGTGTTTTCAAGGACATCGGGAGTCACGTTTGAATAAAATGATCGACTCTATTTCTCTATCAAGAACTTTTTGTTTAACGGGTGATTGTTTCATAATTGGAAACGGTATAATAGCCACATATAACACACACACACACGGTTTAATACACACGGATATTTCTGGTTTCGTGTTGGTATTAAAAACCAGATATAATATCTATCAGGATTGTTTGTAAAACATAAAGACCATTTCAGGAGCTGAAAGTACTTATGGTTAACAACGTTTAGTATGAAACCAACCCTGAATGAACAAAAAATCGGGAGGATCATACATTGTCAATGGAAAATTGTTCCATTTTGTAGCAGTGCAAGCACAAAGGTTGTACTTCTCCAAAAGTGCTAGTTTTTGAAGTCGGTTCCATTTAAAAAAAAAACTATCACACTATAAACATATTTTGACATTTTCTTAAACAATTCACCTTAATACTGGTAGTTGTCTTCAGTATTACATGGAAACGTTAACTCATCTGAAACAACTTGAAATTTGTTAAGCAGTTGCCTTTTACCTCGTGCCTGATATTCCTGGCCTTAACGGAAGAAAATCACGTGTTTTTCATACCGTATTTCCTAATTTCGTTCTAATTTGGATAAAGATTCTCATGAATGTAATTAAATTTTATTGTTTGTCATTTATATCACACAGGTTCACTATAATTAAAATCTAATTTAATTTTGTCTTTTTTAATTAATACATATGAAGTCCTTGGTAATAATACATGTCAGCATTTAAAAATGTCTGTAACATTGGATAATTAATATCGAAGTAGTAATTTAATAAAAAAAAACCTTCGGGTTTTTTTTTCTCTTTATTTATTATAATAATGATGATTATACCAACTAAGAAAGTTATGTTAAACATTCATATATAATAAAAGGAAAAGTATTTACCTAGGTCGCTGTCAACGGGATTTGTTTTTTTTTTATCTAAAGTATTGTCTGAGTACAGTCAGCATCAAAAGTTGCTGACCACATTCAGATTTTCAAAATCGCTGTACGTCGTAGTAATACGTATTAATACGGTGTACAGCAATTTTTAAAATCTGAATGTGGTCAGTAACTTTTGATGCTGACTGTACCTCTCTCTGTCACCTTAAAGGTAAAGTTTCGAAATGAACGTTGCGGTCGCTCTTCGAGTTGTACCATATTAAAATGTTGTGGTTCCGTAAACAGAGGTTTTGATTTATTATTTGGGAATATTTGATGTTTCAAATGTTGGGTAACTTTAATACGTCTTAAACTTAGTTTGTTTAGTTTGTGATGAAGATTTCATTGTGATTCAAACTTTTCTTAACAAGTTCAAATAATTACTTTACAAAAATAAGTTATCTAGTCCTAAATAATTATTTTTAAAATTTTTGTTATCAGCTTTTTCAGCCGTCTTACTAAAAAAAAGCTCGAAAACACGTAGCGACATATACCGTGCTACCACAAAAACTTTTAAACGGCTGTTGAACACTTGTCTAAAAAAAATTCAGATTATGACGTTGAAATAAGGTCCGTTTTGTAGTCACACTTTTTTTAGACAAGTGTTCAACAAATGTTTAAGTTTTTGTAGTAAGGCTGATAGTATTTATATCAGTAAACAGGAAAGGTAAAGGTTAACAAACAAACTTGCTTTTGAATTTATAATATTCGTTAGGATAATATCGACGTACCTATAATGACTGAGGCATTCCGGCCATCTTTTGACGAATCTTTCGAAGATTATAAGAAAAATAGTTGGACGTCTGGGTCAACTGGTTTTAAAAGCCACGATGTCTTAAAGCGACAGTTATTCCAGTGTGGAAAAGGGACAGAGCTATACAAGTCGTCTAGCGCCATCTCGTTCCCTACCTGGCCCTAAAACGGCCACTTTAACAACTTTCATGTCATAAATAATTGATACATTTTAACTGTATCTGCGACCGATTTATGAATTTTATCGCAATTAATGTTACGATTTTGCTAAAATGGCCTTTTTTGGCCTCCAGGTCCCTTATATACGAAGCTCATAAATAATATTAAATGGACTATTTGGCATACTTTATACGAAACTACATTCAAGTTAATGGTTGCTAAATGTATAAGGTATGAGCATTTGCGGAAAGAAAAAATTGACGCGGAGCAGGACTCGAAATCTGCGTCCTTCTTGAAAATACTCTAGACGCCTTACCCAATAGGCTATCGTAGTCCTGCTCAGCAGAATCGAATCTTTAATTCCATTCTTAAACGTCTTGGTGACGTTTAAGATATTACTTCGTTACTGTACTCTAAGGGCTGATTTTTCAATAGTCAGATAACTTTTATTTAAGGAATAAAAATGGTGGTTTGACAGCTTATCAATGGAAAACATGTCAAACCGTTATTTTCATTCCTCAGATAAAAGTTATCTGACTATTGAAAAATCAGCCCTAAAATGTCGCTTTTTATATCTGGTCCGAATTCTTCATCATCAACAATTTCAAAATCTTTTGGTGCAGATTATTCCTTTATTGCCAGTAATTAATGAAAATACGTTATTTCAGACAAATAATCCTTTGTTCGAAAATTTAAAGTATCGTCGTCCACTTTCCAAAAAACTCGACAGTTAATCACGTTACTCTTTGACATCGTATGCATCGAACGAATATTTTCAATTAACACTGAAACCTCTCATAACCCGCCAATTTTTAAATCATGATTCACTCGAGATGTTATTTTTACCATCACAATGGTTTGAGTTTGTTTTGTTTATACACTGCTATGACTTTTGCCTTAACGCCGCAATCGCGTACGAGTCTGACAGTCCCTCCTGCTCTGCCCTGGGTTAGGAATCATTTGATGATTTTACCACGAAAAAAACAAGTAAAGATTTTTTTGAGTATATTTTTTTTTTAATTTTTAATTTATCGGTCCACATTTTGATAACACCCTTAATTATTAATCTGCATTGCTGTTTTCGATAAGGGTGTAATT
Source organism: Agrotis clavis (assembly GCA_954870645.1). Taxonomy (NCBI): domain Eukaryota; kingdom Metazoa; phylum Arthropoda; class Insecta; order Lepidoptera; family Noctuidae; genus Agrotis; species Agrotis clavis. Next base: position 11,297,676 of record OX940925.1, read on the forward strand.
TTCGATAAGGGTCAAAGTACATACAGTAAGATACTTTTTTACTGAGCTCTTCAAGCGTATGACCATAATTTTTGAATCTTTTAAACATTTATATCAACTATAACATTAAACATATCAAACAATATTTGTTAAATGCAGAAAGCACATCCGTTTCACATATATAAAAGCTTAATACACACGGAGTGGAAATCTCATTGCCAGTGTAAAGCAATTGAGGTGCTGTTCAAATGAAGCTATCATACCGTCTACACTCTCATACGGCCCAAAGCGTGTGAACACGGCTTAATTGGAACGCCCTATTTTAGACTTCACGTACATACTCGTATATTGGTATGAAATAGTGTTTATTTGATGTAGCCTATGTATTAAGCTGTATGTAGCTGTGTGTTTCTGACAATTTCATAGACTAATAAGTATACATTTTGGTTTAATAAAATATCATGATAATTAGGAAAGCAAATACTTAATTGAACACTGTTTTGAGCCAACACGGTTTATTACCTAAGAGCCTACGGTAGTACGAAAGCTTCGTTTGATGCGAGGGGAAAGTTTAAGTGGATCGTCTACCGAGCGGTCGTCCATACTAAAAGAGAAAACGTTTTCCTACCCCTAAATGTTACCCTATCTCAATGATTTTTTAGAATGCTTCTTACACATTAAAAACTAGGTTTATAGGTTTTCTTTTTTTCAAAATTTATAATAGTTTAAAAGTAACAGGCGCGAAGAGTTACTTTAAAAAGAAAATTATTGTTTATGACTTCGTTTCTTATTTTTTTGTCTTTTTTCCAGCCAAACAATAATAATTTTCCATTCTTTTCTTCAAAATACCGTCTTCAGATCTTAACTAATTACCATGTGACCATTTGTCCCTTTCAAACGAAAGAATTTTACAAACCGGTCTGGTTCAGGTATCATGGAGAAAACGGGGAACAAACTTATAAAAAAATCCGAGGAATTGAGAACCACCTCCTTTTTTTCGAGGTCGGTTAAAAAGAGGCCATTTACTTGGCCCAAACAGTATCACTGTTTGTTGTAAATGTCAATGTACCGCGACACGAAAAGAAGAACATTAAAGTATGCTATATATGGAACTAAATGTACTCAAGAATTATGCTAATGGGCACTTAGTAAAAAACTATACCATCTACATGTCTATTTGTATTGTATGTTTGATTATCCGTCCGTCTGTCACGAGACTATATTTTCATAACCATAATAGGAAACTTAACAATTGATACTTTACCCCCAGTTAACCCCTAAGGAAGTGTCCTAATAGTTAAACTAGGTCAATATTAGTACGAAACACGTCGCGCCGTTTTGATTGTATTCCGTTTGTAGTAATAACGTAATAATTAGTTGTTGCTAGCGAATTCGCTCGCTGCAAACTCGAAAATTATCCCACGTGAATATTCGATCGGGATGAAAAGTATCGTATGTGATAGTTCAGGTTTTAAACTATCTTCCCCTTATTAATAAACGTGGACTAAAGTTACAACCAGGATAATCCTCGGATTAACCATACATTTTTTAAGGATTAAGCTTGGCGTAACTTTAGTCCACGTTTATTAATAACCCCTTATTAATAAACGTGATGGACTAAAGTTACGCCAAGCGTCTGTGTTTCATCCAAATTCTTTCAGTAGTTTTGACGTGAAAGAGTAAAAAATATCCAATCATCCATCCTCACAAACTTTCGCATTTATAAAATACTAGCGACCCGCCCCGGCTCCGCATGGGTGCAATCTCTTTTATTTTATGCATGTTACTCGTATACACATAATGTAAACCCTCCTCTTGGATCACTCTAGGTATCTATTAAAAAAACCGCATCAAAATCCGTTGCGTAGTTTTAAAGATGTGAGCATACATAGGAACAGACAGCGGGAAGCGACTTTGTTTTATATAAGTACTATTAAATGGAAAACTAAATCATTACTTAATTTACAATTAATGGAATAAAATATAATTATCATCTTGCAACTTGAATTTGCCGGTACTGTCCAATCACACCGCGCTGACATACGTCATCCTGACTTCCCTCTGCCCGCTCCTATAGGGATGTACCACGCTGCGTAGGGTTGGGATTCCAGTTACGGATTTCCTTTTATTAGTACTATGTAGTGATTATTCAGCAATAAGATTAGTAAGAAGTAAGTTTAAGTCAATCAGGTTGGGACATAAAATACATTGTAGGTATTATTTTTTAATTACTGTTTGGTTTTTCGGTAATAGTGGCAAATACTGCAATAATTTAGCTGGCCCCCTTTGCATAAATGGTTGATAATTTTTTGAATATAAATCGATAGAATTTAATAGGTAATAATGTGTAATACTATAGAATTTATATTTGATACATTAATTCATTTATTTTCGGAGATTTGAATAAAATATAAAAGACTACACTCTGATTTTATTTGTGAATCCTGTTCATTTCACATATAAAAATGTATTCGTTAACAAAATGTGAATTTTGTGAAAGGCTGTAGGTATGATTAGATGAATGATAACCGTATTTGGAAAAGGAAAATGTTTTCAACGACATTTTCCGAAAAAGAATCAATTGATACTGCTTGCTAAGTTCATACTTTTTAATATTAATTTTCTTCTTTACTCAGAGCTAATATTGTCTTTTTCACGCTATTTTGCTTGCAGTTCGTCCCAGCATGAAAATTCCTTATTATGTACTGTGAAGGTATCTGGGGTTGTGGGACTCTTTAAAGGGCACCGCTACCCCGGAACGTAAAGGGATTGGGACAAGGCGGAACAGGGTGGTTTTTAAGTCAGTAAGAGTCTTAGAGCAGTCGTGGCCCAGGGGTATCGGCCCCGACTTACGAGATGTTGTAGGTCGTGGGTTCGAACCCAGCCAGGCGTATAACTTTGTGTAATTTATTTCATCACCACTGCTCTCAAAACGGTGAACGAAAACATTGTGAGGAAACCGGCATGCCCTAGAACCAAAAATTCGAAGACATGTGACATCCACCAACACGCACTGGGCCCGCGTGGTGAATTATGGCCCAGTCCCTCTCACTGAGAGGAGGCCTGTGTCCCAGCAGTGGGAACATTCATAGGCTGATGATGAAATGTCTTACAGTCACTTCTACTCCGCCCAGGGTTGGATGACTTATTTGCTAATTTTATAAACCCAAAAAAATAAAATGGGTTTTAACTACTACATGAGCCTTAAACATAACTCGTGAATAGGGTACACCTGCATTGCTTATCGTAGAATACAAGCGTTAGACATTGTATTTTTAATACCATACCTATACAATGTGTCCAGTTTCGATCTGTACAACCTTAAAGGGGAGCTTTAGTTAGCTTAGAGCCTATGCACACCACGTTTTTTAAACGCGCCGTCTACACGTGTTTGTAGCGATATAGACGCAAGTCAGATGCAGCCTGTCTGCTCTATTTGATAAAAACGCGCCGTCGACGCGCCGAAGACGCGCGTTTCAGAAACGCGCGTCGACGACGCGTTTAAAAAACGTGGTGTGTTTAGGCCCTTAGCTTCGTCAACTCTGTCATTAAAATTAGTAGGGGTTGGCTTCCGACCCCATATTTAGAATAACTTGACAGAATTGAGCAAGCTACCTCCCGTATAAGTCCGTACAGACCGAAACCGGTCACATTAAAATAAAAATTATAAAACAAACTATCCACCACGTCGACTCTAGGCATGTAAAAATAAAACGTTACAAAGTAAAGCTATAGTTTCCACTATCTGGCTTAATGTTGGCACATCCATCACATTGACATTTATTACTCCAACACTGCCTTTTTAGGGTGGATAACGACTCTTAGATCTTTTTATACAGCCATATAAGATACACTACTGCTTACAGCGATGGGTAAGCAAAATTTCACACAAAAACCGCCCGGAGTATTAACCATAGATGAAAAAAAATCGAGAGGATTAGAGAACAACCTACATTTTTGCGTTCCGTACCTACATCAAAATACGTATAGATGTACTTCTGTCCGTCTGTCAAGATTCTGTGCAGGTATTAAACTGAAATCAAATTCTTGATCTTGGAGCACAGAAAAATCAAACTACTAAATCAATACAATCCAAAGAAGGCAACTAAAATCTACCGTGTTTCTTCATTTGCCGTTTTCGTTCCAAGGTCACAGTAGCCTCATTAGACAGTACCGCGACCCCGAGAGGTATTTCGCCTTATCGGGGCCTCGTCAGTTTGCCTACAGCACTTCAAGGCGAGCGTAGAACATGGCGCGCCATCGAACCGGGTATGGTCCGTGATCGGACGGCAAGCTATTCATTACACGTCATCCGCATGCTCAAGAGTGTTGTTAGGTAGGGTAAAGGGAGATTATTTGGTGAGACAGGCAACTCAGTGATAGATTCTTAAAAGTCTCTCAAAACGTTACCTATGCATGCTGTAATGCGAAATGATGTGTCACTACATCTTGTCCACCTTAGTGGTGAACTAGTTGCTTCATTTCGCATTACAGCATGCATTTTTTTTTTAGCCTGGTAAAATCATCAAATGAGTCCTCCCACCCCGGGCAGGGCACTGGACTGTCAGACTTCTACTGACTAAAATCCACGGTGTCCTTCAGTAGCCTGTTATGTTCCGGGGTCACGGTAAGGAAATAATCCCGCGACCCCGGCAGGCTTTGGCCCTCTGAGAGGGGGCCCCGTCATTATGCTGACGCTCTTTGAGGCGCGCGTGGGACACAACGCGCCGTCGACCCGGGCATGGTCCATGGTCGGGCAGCGAGTTGCCCTTTACTCGCTGCCCGCATGCCCGCGCCTACGGTGGCCGGAGATCGATTACAGCATGCATAGGTAACGTTTTGAGAGACTTTTAAGACTCTATCACTGAGTTGCCTGTCTCACCAAATAATCTCCCTTTACCTTACTGTTAGATATTTTTTTGCAAACAAAACAAACAATGTTTATGTAAGAGGAATATGTAAACCTTCCCCTCTAACTCCCATCACGTTAGAGTTCCGTAGTAATCCGATTCCATAACAATCGAATACGAACGCATCATATTTATATACAATCCCTTTCACTGTGAAACAACAAAAAAAAACTAATGAAAGTTGGGCCATACTGGCTTCTGAGATAATTCTCAAAATGACAAATAAAAAAAAAAGTGTCGCCTGGGAATTATCCTTTGAGTTTTTGCTATTAAGAAAGGCCTATAACCGGCCGACTGCGTTGAAAGATAAGGCTGTTATTAATATTGGTGGGTACACTGTGTTAATTACAAAGACCTTTTCTCCTAAATGAGTTTTGAGACCTTGGGCTATATTATTTCTATAGCCACTTTGGGAAAATTTGCTGAGTTACGAGTATTACATTAACAGTAGCCTCCTTAAATAATGGATTCTTTTATTTACTTTGCAAGGTTTGACAGCAGTATTTTTAAATAAGCTAGTCTAAATATCATATCAATCAATTTTCGACGTGCCTAAAGGGTTTTTCAATAATTTTTCACAGTGTTCGATTCCCGCATGCCACGCATCTACAAAAAGTTATTCCGAGTCTGGGTGTTTGTGTATGTGATTAAAATTTGAAAGCACACCTACGATACAGGAGAAATTCTTAGTGTGGGACAACGTATATTATTTAAAATTTAAATTAAATAAGGGAAACACTTTTTTTATGTCTTTTGGGTTGTGATGTCCTTCACCAATTTAAATTCATGATTGAGCGTAAAATCTGCGTATTTCATGAATTAAAAATTCATGAAATACGCAGATTTTATGCTAGGTTCTCAAATATAATGTACTGGCGGGCTCCCTTCCCCTGCTCCGCACGGATGCAATCTCTACTACATTTTGCATGTTATGTACGTACATAAACCTTCCTCTTGAATCAATCTATTTATTTAAAAATATCCCGCACCTAAATCCGTTGCGTAGCTTTAAAGATCTAAGTAGACTTTAGGACAGACATGAGTGAGACAGACAGCGAGAAGCGATTTTATACTATATAGTAATATCATATAAAATTACATCCCACTTCCATATTTTTCCACCCTTATATGTTGTTTGATATTTTTCCTAAAATTTTAATGAGACCAAACGGGAAAAATATTTTCCTCTAAGCCAAAAATATTAAATTCTCCAAATTTCTCCCCACGGTTAAATAAATGAAGGAGGTATGAGCGTCCTTTTTTGAAATCGGCTAAAAATAGGCGACCCCATTTCTTATCATGAATACCCTAAAATACGACACATGCGTGAATATTGACCAATGTAAAAGAAAACGATTACCTCCCAATTTAAAAAAAAAATATTGATCGTCTACCACATTTATCTAATAGTCAGAAGCATTACTGCGGACCGTGAAGCCTTGGGTTTAATAATTATTGATAATTTTATTGAGTTGTCATTTTGATGTTTCCTATGGTGTGTCATAATTCCAGTTTGTCGATTGTACAACTTTCCTATCGTTTCTGTGGGAGCAATTCCGTAAAATGTTACGGAAGTGGAGCAGGATTGGTCAAATGAGCGCTTCCGGTGGCAGAGTGAGCCTTTAGGTGGATGGGTGAACAAGGCTGTTTGTGTATGTGAGTTTAAATGTTTTTAAAGGCACCCATGACACTGGAGAAATTCGTAGTGAAGAGCAAAGTTTTCTGTAAAAAAACTACATATTTATGCCATAGGCTAAAAATATACCGTGGTACCATAAAACTTTTAAACGTCTGTTGAACACTAATTGTCTAAAAAAATGTCAGATTATGACGTTGAAATAAGGTCCGTTTTGCAGTTACACTTTTTTTAGACATGTGTTCAACAGATGTTTAAGTTTTTGTAGTAAGGCTGATATAGCATAACGTAAAAGTCTTTTAGCATACACGATGTACTTACACCACGCTAGTGTCCCAAGAGAGTAAGCCCAAACCATAAAACGTTACGAGTTTCTATCGATTTTTGTCCCAATTTTTGTTTGCTCCGTTTTTGTCGACGCTTCGGTCACATCACACCTGACGATTCGACGACTTCATAAAATTGTATGCGAGTCCTATTCCTATCTACTGGCTAGATCAAATATTAAATCTATTTTATGTTAGACCTTAAAGATTCTCTTGTAGTTAGGTGTACTGAAAAGTAACTATGAATGAATAAAATTCCCATTTGTGTCGGTCTTTTTCGACTATGCCTTTTTCGAGGTACGGCGTTGGATCGCTAGCTGGTGGTTCCCCTAACCCATTTTTTTGTTCCACCCAGGGCAGGAGGACTTATTTGATGATTTTTCCATGATAAAAAAAAAAAAACAATCTTCCATTGTGTGGTGCAGAAGGGACTGTCAGACTTGTATTGACTAAAAATCAACGTGTTCCTTTAAGTGCCTTTTGTGTTTTAAGGCTACAGTAACCTGCATAGACACTTAGAGCCTATGCACACCACGTTTTTTAAACGCGCCGTTGATTGGCGCTTGCAGCAATACAGACGCGATACGCACGCAAGTCAGACGCAGCCTGAAGACCTTTACACACCGCGGCGCCGGCGCGTTTGTATCGATAAACACGCGCCGGTGCCGCGCGTTTGACGCGATTCAAACGACAACAAACTGCTCTGTTCGATAAGAGCGCGCCGTCGACGCGCGTTTATGAAACGCGTGTCGACGGCGCGTTTAATAAACGTGGTGTGCATAGGCCCTTAGACAGTCCCAAAATATGAAAATGTCAAAGCAGCCGTGCGGTTTGACCGAAATAGCAACCACTAATCTAGTTCAACTCTTGGTTATCAAAGACAATATGCTTATTATTAGATACATGGCGAAGTGTAATGTCTTTGTTAAATCAAGCGAGGTAATGGAGTTACAGAAGCCGTGAGGTAGAAACTTGTCACTGTTAATAATAGCTACTGATATAGTCTTGGATATTAGTCTGGTAGCTCAGAGAATTTAATAACGGATAATGTTTATGGTAATACCTGTATAATAGTGATAAACTGCCAGTTGATTAATCCGATTTCTGACGCTTGACTGGGTATGTCATTAGATTATTGTGAGTGTTTATTTTCGCTTGATACCGTGACACGAAAAACATCACGAAGCAAGATGGACTTATTCAAGTTGATGCCAATGGTGGCGGGACTTACGAATTACCGTGACCCTGGAATGTATAGGGCTATTGAAGGACACCGTGGATTTTAGTCAGTACGAGTCTGACAGTCCCTCCCACTCTGCCCTGTTTGGGTGGACTGATTGGATGATTTTACCACGATAAAAAAAAGCTGTTGCCAGTGGCTACGCATGCGTGTAAAAAACTCCATCCGTTGAGTAGTTTTTATGTGTAACAACCATCAAATTTTTTAAGGTATTGCATAGCTTTTAGCTCGGGCTCTGAGCGCGGGCACCGAATCAAGAAATTCCGTAAACCTAACACCCCGCATCGTCTAACGTCGTTTCAGTTCGGCAGACTTCGGCACGGTGTTTGTTATTCTTGACTTTTCACTTGATTGACGTGGTTGACCATAGCCAAAAAAAATTGCTTAAGTTGATAATGTTTTTTCACATAATTTCTCGTGTATCATACACAGATCCAGACCTGGAAAAACTAGGTACTTGTAGGTCATGCAAATATTTGTTTCTTATGGAACCCGCGACACTCAGCCACTCTATTAACCAAGCTATCAGAGTTCCATTTCAGTCTTGGTTAGCTAGCTCCATCTTGAACCTCGTCTTTGCTTCAGAGCTAGATTGAGACCAAGAGCAAAAGAATAGAAAAATTAAAAACGACACAGAGAGAGAACCAAAATAGAAGATAACATTCATTCAAATAGATAAACTTCACACTTTCAAACGAGGACCGAGAAAAGGTACGACAAATGTTGATATTCGCAAAGAGAAATCGTTTTGTTTTATTATTCATTGAAGTGAGACAATACGGAGATTTCACGGCACGTTTCAACGACTATGTTTTGAAAATATATTATACATTGCTTGCGACTTTGCTTGCGCTAAAATAGGAAATTATACCATATTATATGAACATTGCAGAGCAGTGGTGGCCCAGAGGTATCGGTCCCGACTTACGAGTTGTAGGTCGTGGGTTCGAACCCCGCCAGGCGCATTACTTTGTGTAATTTATTTCATCACTACTGCTCTCAAAACGGTGAAGGAAAACATCGTGAGGAAACCAGCATGTACTAGAATCAAAAGTTCGAAGACATGTGACATCCACCAATACGCACTGGGCCCGCGTGGTGGATTATGGCCCACTTTCTCTCACAGAGAGGAGGCCTGTGTCCCAGCAGTGGGAACATTATAGGCTGATGATGATGATGATGATATGAACATTTTATTAGGATAAAATTAATTATAACTCAGGTCTATGTGTGTGCTAATTAAATTCATTGATATTTTCTGTGGCTGACTCAAATTAACTCAAGCCCTTAACTCTCTTAATCCGCAATTTAGGCACACTAACAACAAGAGTTTTTTTTTTTTTTTTTATTTATAGATACGCCTACGACTGGAGAGCTCATTTCATTTACCTAGCCTTTCCCCCAACTAATATATTTTATATATTATATTTATTTTGTATTATTATTATATTTATTTTGTAGTAAGCAACCAGTCGACCCGTAATCAGCTGAATATTAGTATCAGTCTGATAACCAGTCTTACCATGGGATATTGTATTATTTAAGTATTGGGTTGAAATCAGATAAGCAGACTTTTCGTGTAATATTCGACTGAAGAGTTCTCATCGGGGAATATTCTTACAATTATGAGGAAATAAAAGCTCAATTTGATGCGACGTTTCGAACCGTTGCCATGGCGACTCAATGTAGTTGAGCTAAATAATTGACTTAAGAAAGGTCTTTGAATACGAGTGTAAATTCATCGATAAATATTCAGCTGTTAGGCATAAAAAGGCAAGACAAACAGATTATTTTTGAGGAAAGAAAAATGCAGATTGTAAGTGGGATTCGAACCCGCGCCTTCTGGATAGGTACTCCAGACGCTTAGTTAAACACTAATCCAAGAGATGGCGCCACGCTACCGAAAAGCGGTCGTTATAGGCTGATGATGATGATGATAATAAACAAACAGATTGTTGATGTTGAAGCGAATCACTACAAAGATCTCACGGTACGTTTCAGCAACTTATTACGTTTTGGAAATACAATCATATTAAATAAACCGAATAAATCTTTAGAGCAAAAGTTACGAAAAAGAGGATTAAGGTTAAATTGAAATACTTGATTGGATTTCTAACAATAAAATGGAGTTATTCCCAAGGTACAATACGAATGTTCTGAATTTAATTCGAGAGCTTAAAAATCATCTCAAAGGAATACATTGATTATTTTATTCTGAGACAAAGAATAATAAGACAATACCTGAACTCATGATATAATTTGAGTTTGGTACAACGTAACTTAAATAGAATTAAGAGTTTGGAACATAAACCTCAATAATTTTCCCTATACTATGCTTTTCTACCAAAAATGTGCTACAATAAGTTGCTATAAATGCGTTTGATATCTACAAATCATATTACTTGGTCCAAATAGCATCATGACTTTAAACAGATTTAAGTCAGCTATGTTTTGCGTGCTATAGATAGCCGCAAAAATGTTGTGTAAGCTTGGCTCACATAGCTACTTTGCAGTGGCGCACCCACATATGTAGCTCATCCTTCTCGCTCCTTTACCTTAGCTTTTACATTTTTGCAGCACAATAATACGTGTAGCACTCGGGGCCTGCCGCGGTAAAGCAACAATAATAACTATTGCATAGCATTTTTCATCAACTTATGCAATTTTTTCTTCTTTTTTTTAGGCTGTGGTCAGCCACGTCAATCAAGTGAAATGTCAAAAAAACAAACACCGTGCCGAAATCTGCCGAACTGAAACGACGTTAGACGATGCGGGGTGTTAGGTTTTTTTTGTTAGGTATTTTCGTTACGGAATTTCTTGATTCGGTCGCCGTGCTCAAAGCCCGCGATAAAAGCTATGCATTAGCTTAAAAACGAAAGTAAATGAGATTCAAGAACTAGCATTGATCCACGTGAACTATGACCCACTTCCTAAGCATAGGCCTGTGTCTCAGTATCGGGAACATTATAGGCCGATTTTATGGAAGCCCGGGTAATCCTGTGACCGATTACTCCACGGAATAAGCTCGTATCCATAATGATTGGTTACGGCATCCACGGATATAAACAAGATCATGTAACCGTCGACTTGGGATTACTGATACATATCTAATCGCTTTATAATAATCCTTCTGGCGTATCGTAGTCTGATGCCAGTGAATATTTATGTTTTACGTTGTCTTATTCAAAGCATAATAGGCTAGTTTACACCATAAATAAACAGGTAATTTTTATTTGGTTCGTCTATACTATATATAGTCACTATACGAATAACACGTTAACGTATTGTGTTCGATCAAACGGTAAGGCAGTTGTCCGACTGCGAGTAGTATGATTAATCGCCTGTCGTGCTCAGACACTCACTGATAGCCCAATCACAAAACCATCGGAACCACACACACGTTTCTCGCCTCGTTTCCAGTTGCTCGCTACTCGCTAATCGCCAGTGGTGAGACAACTGCCTTAAGGGCCTGGCCCCATGTCTCCGGCGCGGCGCCGTGCGCCGTGCGGCGGCGCGGCGCCGTGCCGAGCTACGGCGTCGCCCGCCGGCGAGCGGCGCGGCGCCGTGCCGGGTTACGGCGCCGCCCGCCGGCGAGCGGCGCGGCGCCGTGCCGAGCCACGGCGCCGCGCCGCGCTTCGGCGTCGTGTACCCGGCACGTACCCTATGTTCAGCAAGTGTATCCAAAGATAAAAATTACAGTTATATAACATGTTATGTTACATAGTCTGTACGCACCGTAAGGTAAGAAATTATTTTAACTTATTTATTCTTATCATAGAATTTTTTTTTTGATGTAGGCATACGTATGACTACATACATACATATGTATACACTAGCAACAGGACCAGGATACGCCTTTCGCGGTCCATATCAAATCAAAACTGTAATTTTTATCTTTGGATACACTTGCTGAACATAGGGTACGTGCCGGTACACGACGCCGTAGCGCGGCACGGCGCCGCGCCGCCCGCCGGCGGGCGGCGCCGTGGCTCGGCACGGCGCCGCGCCGCTCTCCGGCGGGCGGCGCCGTAGCTCGGCACCGTAGCTCGGCACGGCGCCGCGCCGGAGACATGGGGCCACGCCCTAAGAAGAAATTTCGGACGCGATTGACCTCGCCATACAACGAAGTTCACTTACTGATGACTTATCTGTCAGTGTCCAATATCCGAAGCCGGTCGTGAATTTGTTCAATCTTCCTCTTTAGTTAGGCACGCATATTTATTTTGTTATTTCTGATGGGGACCTATCTAGGACTTTAAATAAAATAGTGGACTGTAGTTATAATAATTATAATCCAATAGGTTTACAATGACTGACGTTGGGAACTAAGGATTGCGCGCGCGTGCCGTCGGTGGAGGTCGGTTGCGAAGTGGTGGCTCGACGTCCCGCGCACCGCAGCTCGAGTCGGCGCAGCCGATGATCGCCGGAGACGCCCGAACATCCTCCCCGGGTTGAAGAAATCAAGAGAGAGGAAGTGGACAGACGTTGTTGAACGCCCGCAGTACTGTTCCTCTCTTCGTCTTCAACTCCACTACCCGTGTGATGCCGTCGCTGCCAGGGAAGACCTTGGTGACACGGCCCAGTGGCCAAACCAAGGGCGGTTGACTTTTCTCTTTGATGAGAACTAGTGACCCCGCTGCAAGCTGACCTGTTGACGCTGTCCATTTAGTTTTTAACTGGAGCAGAGAAACATATTCTAAGTGAAAGCGGTTCCAGAAATGTTGTTTAATTTGCTCCACTCTTTGGTAGCGCTCCAGTCGTCCGATGTTGAAGTCAGTAACCTGTGGATGCGGAACAGATATTAGTGGTCGTCCAATTATAAAATGGCCAGGAGTGAGGACGGACAAATCTAGAGGATCAGTGGAAAGAGGGGTAAGAGGACGGGAATTCAATACGGCCTCTATTTGAGTCAAACACGTTGCCATTTCTTCATATGTGAAGTGCGTTAATCCTAAAAGTCTCTTTAGGTGATGCTTGGTGGATTTGACGGCAGCTTCAGCAATGCCATTGAAGTGGGGAGAGTAAGGAGGTGCAAAAGAAAATTTGATGCCTTGTTGAACGACTTCAGACACGAGATTCGAGTTTTGTAAAAACCTACGTAGCTCATTGCAAGTACCTACGAAGTTTGTCCCGTTATCAGACAAGATGCTTTCGGGTTTACCACGGCGAGCCACAAAACGGTTCAAAGCAGCCATGTAGGCTTCTTTTGTCAGGTCTGTAACAAGTTCAATGTGAACAGCCTTAACAGCGAGGCAAACAAAAATACACAGGTACGACTTTATAAGCCTACACCCTCGCCCCTTGCGATCAGCTATCAGAACTGGCCCAGCATAATCGACACTACAATTTAAGAATGGGTGTTCTAAATGTGTCCTTGAAGAGGGCAACTGACCCATTGTAGGTTGCACGATTTGACACTTGTGTTTAAAACATTTTATGCAATTTTTAACAATGCTCTTTGATAGGTTTCTACCACCAAGAGGCCAATACATTTGGCGTATATTTGCCAATAGTAGCTGAGGGCCGGCGTGTAAGCAATCAAGATGATATTTAAGAAATATGATTTTAGTTACATGGTGCTTACCACATAATAATACCGGGTGCTTGACATTGTAATCATAAGGTGAGTTGTCAAGTCTCCCTCCTACGCGTATGAGCCCGTTCGAATCTATAAATGGAGTCAAAGAATTAAGCCTATTTTTCTTAGGTAAAGACTTTCCTGATTGTAATAAACTGTATTCGTTGTGAAACATGTCCATTTGTGCGTGACGTAATATAAAATTTGTTGAATATGTGAGTTCTTCACAGGAAAGGGAACCAAGGAATTTATTATGTTTATGTTTTAAATTGTAAACAAATCTTAGTATATAAGCGACAACTCTCTGTAAGTGATTGTAACTTGAATATTTGTGTAGAAGTGATTTGATGAATAAATTATTATTTTCATGATGTGACAAATGATTATAAATATTATATGATTGATTAAGAGATGAGTGTTCAGTGAAGTGAGATGATACAACTTCAGGTAGATCTTGTTTCAAGTTCTCATTGGGCATTTTTGGCCAATATGTTTTATCATTTAATAAAAACTGAGGACCTGACCACCATAAAGAACTCTCGCTGATAAGGTCAGCCTTCAGCCCGCGAGAAACAAGATCCGCCGGATTTTCCTTCGACGGCACGTAGCTCCACGTGTGCCCCATAGTGCATTCCTGAATTTCGTTGATGCGATTACGAACAAACGGTTTTAATGACGTAGGTGCCATGGAAAGCCAACTTAACACGATAGTCGAATCGCACCACAAGTAACATTTACTAATGGGTTTGGTGAAGGAATTCCGTACATTAAGACACAGTCTTGCTCCTAATAAAGCCCCGCATAACTCGAGCCTAGGGATGGTGGTTGGCTTGATTGGTGCTACACGACTTTTAGACACTAACAGCTGTACTTTTACCAATCCATCCTTAGTACTAGACCTTATATAAACACATGCACCGTAGGCCTTTTCGGATGCATCTGTGAAAACATGAATCTCATTTATTGTAGAATTGTCACATGAAACCCACCGGGGTATTTTAAGGGTATTTAAACATGGTAGGCTATTAACAAACGTTAACCAGAGAGTACGTATGTTTTCTGGTACTTGCTCGTCCCAGTCACACTTTGCCATCCACAGACTTTGGATAATAATTTTAGCCTCGATAATACAAGGACCTACTAGACCTAACGGGTCAAAAATCTGACTAATAACAGATAATATGTGGCGCTTTGTGATTGGTTTTTTAGCATCGAGAGATATTGAAAATTCGAGAGAATCCGATTTACATAGCCAATATAGGCCTAACGTTTTACATGACACGTTTCTATCCTCCGACAAGTTCAACCTATCAGAATGCCCTGGCAATCCAGCTACTTCTGTTAAAATGTCCAAACTATTGGATTGCCACTTTCTTAAATGGAAGTTGGCTGACGCTAAAATGGATGCAACGTCCTTGCCCATCTGGACCACCTCAGAAACTGAGTCACCCCCACTTAAATAATCGTCGACGTAAAAATCTCGTTCAATGGACGATTTTACGTTGTCATTAGAGGCGGTTTTTGCTAGACTAACTAAGCACTTAGTTGCTAAATAAGGGGCGGACGCTGTACCGTAAGTCACAGTATTAAGACTGTACTTTTTAAGTGGTAGTTTGGGGTCAGCACGAAAAATAATTTTCTGTAATGAACGCTGTGATGGCGTCACTTGAATGGCCCTGTACATCTTTTCTATGTCACCAGAAATGACAAACTTGTGCTGACGGAAACGCAGCAATATAGAAAAGAGGTCATCCTGAACAGTGGGCCCCACCATTTGGATGTCATTAAACGACAATCCAGAAGTGGTTACTGCTGATGCATCGAAGACTACTCTGAGCTTAGTTGTGGTACTGGATTCTCTAGTGACTCCATGATGTGGCAAAAAATACTCAATATTTTTACATGAATGAGGTTTAATTTGTGAGTTATCTTCAGTCATGTGCCCTAAGCCCACGTACTCTTCGATGAATGCTACATATTTATCCTTAAAAGCAGGATCACGTTGGAAACGACGTTCCAAAGATAAAAAACGACGTTTAGCCATTTCATAAGACTCGCCCAACACACTGGGATCATTTTTAAGAGGCATTGTGACTACGAAATGCCCGTTCTGATCACGCACAGTGTTTGCATTGAAGCATTCTTCGCAAGCTCGTTCTTCCTGCGACAAAGAATGCTTAGAAGAAACAGAGTCGAGTTCCCAAAACTTATTGAGGCTATCATTTAAGTCGTTCATGGAAACATTACAAAAATGAGAATTCATATTTTTGGATGGACGTTTTGGAAGAGCTACGGAGCCTGATACTATCCATCCTAGCTTGGTCTCATGTAACTTGGGCTGACGTTTGCCTAAATTAATAGATGCACTACCTAAAATGTTCCAAAACTCGTCAGCACCAACAAGTATATCAATCTCTGATGGAACATTGAAAGACGGATCGGCCAGATTCAAATTTAATGGTATGGGAATATTACTGATATCAACTAAAGTAGACGGCATTAATTTGGTAATAGTTGGTAATATAAAACAGTTTATGTCTGTCTTATAGCTGCCGTTGCACGATTCAATGGTTAGGTTGCAAGACCATGTACTTAATGTAGTATGACTGTTTATACCTGTCACCGTGGAGCTCGCGCTACGTCGAGGAAGTCCTAGCTTATCACTTAGTTTCTGCGTAATAAAATTAGCTGTGCTACCATTATCCAGCAGAAGTCTGGCGTTGACCTTGATGCCTCGGTTGTTCACCACTCTCACCAACGCTGTGGACAGGAAAATATGAGAAGTAGTATGTTGCGACCGAGTGTCACTTGACAAAGAGATATTTTCTGAGGTGCCATTACGTGAAGCGGCACTTTCAGAAACATCAGTGGGCAATGCTACACTACTGGGCATTGGATCTTGGACAGGAGTTTCTTGTTCTACGTGTAAAAGGGTATTATGACTACCTTTACAATACTTACAACGAGCTAATCTACAGCGCTTAGTTAAATGACCACTACGTAAGCAATTAAAACAAACTCTAAATTCTTTAACTTTTAAAATACGTTGTTCTACATTTAATTTTCTAAACCCTTCACAAGCGTATAATAGATGATTTTGACTACATAAGGGACATTTTGTTTTATATTTTTGATTTGAATGATTTGTTTGATTAGTTGCTATTATTAATGATTTATGTTTACTTTCTACTTTACTGTTATTTTTGTTAGTATTATTTTCTATATTAAGTGTCATTGTATTATGTTCTACTGTATCTAATAAATCAGCTTTTTTACTAATAAAAGAACAAAATTGTGAAACTGTTGGCTTTGCTGGTATGGTACTACGATAAGCTTCCCATTCCCTGCTGGTGATAGGATCTAATTTAATTGCCATTATATAAATAATCAAAGTATCCCAACTGTCCGTGGGCTCGTTCAATGTATTAAGAGCTCTAATATTTTTATTAATTGTATCAACCAAACGACGCAAAGAAGTTGATGACTCTTGTTTAATATACTCAACATTGAACAAGGCCTTGACATGGTTGTCTACTAAAAGCCTACTATTATCAAAGCGTTCGCATAGTAACTTCCACGCCATTTCATAATTATCACCTTTAAAATCTATATTCTTTATTATTTCTAAAGCATCACCTTTCAGCGACGCACGCAGGTAGTGGAATTTACTAATTGCATCTATACAACTACTATTGTGAATTAGTGACAAATATGTGTCTCTATACTCTAGCCAGTACTGATAACCACCATCAAAATTAGGCAAATCAATTTTAGGTAAGCGAATAAAGTTACGTTGTTGGAACGATTCACCTGAGTATTTGTTCACCGACCCTGCCACAGACCCGCCATCACCGCTCTCGCTACTAGCAAGCAGGCCTTGCGCCTGCGCTGCGAGTGCGTGGTAACGGTCCTCAAATTTTGCTCGCTCCGCATATGCCTCGTCAGGATCATCCGAAAGCACCTCGATGTCCATCTGTAAACTGTCGAAATCGTCGTATATAGCTTCAAATTTTTTAAAGCGACTCTCCAGCTCCAAGCGTTGAACGTCGGAAATAAGCTTACAACTCCGAAGCACATTTATATAGTTGGTGAAATTGGTTAGCTTTGCTTTAATCGCGCTTCGCTTTCTCAACAATAAATCTAAAGAGGCCATAGCACAAAATAAATGGAATAGTAAAAGCTAACTTCAATATAATCACTAATTGCTTATGCGTAGCAAAGATTTAAGAAAGTGAAGAAGAAAAAAAAAATTGGCAGTTAAATTTGAATGACGCTTGACCTTGATGAATGTTACGGGAGCCGGCGAACGACACCGGTCAACGCCCGATCAGCTGACAAGCGCACAGATGATTCAAATAACGGTAAATAGGTTGGCGGCTAAAGCAGTGCGCTAGCGTAAGCAGTGCAGAAAGTGAAAGAGACAACTATAATGTTTACACGTATTGACTCAAATATGAACGTGAAAAACGGAAAAATAATTTGAATTTAACGGAAGAAAAACACTTAAATCTGTTTGGAAAGAAAACTAAAAGGTATAGAAAGGAAATAATTGGAACAAACTCACAAAATACCGATCCTTTGTCCACAAGAAACCTGTCCAATAAATTCTTCCAATCCAAGCGATGACTGCCGTAAATAGTCGAATCCAGTCGATGTAATAAGCGCCGGCGTCGTTATCAAGACTTGATGAAGTGTAGTGTGGCCCAGTTCTTGTTCTCCTTTTCTTTTCTTCCAGCGACTTCGATAGAAGACCGTTGCTCCGGTGACGCAGCGAATTCAAATATTGTAGTCGTCCAAAGTGCGCCAACGTCGAGTAGAAAGCCAGTAGCCGACGAAATTAAATGTTATCCGCGACTTTTAAGAGGCTCGATGGGCCAATTTGTTGGGGACCTATCTAGGACTTTAAATAAAATAGTGGACTGTAGTTATAATAATTATAATCCAATAGGTTTACAATGACTGACGTTGGGAACTAAGGATTGCGCGCGCGTGCCGTCGGTGGAGGTCGGTTGCGAAGTGGTGGCTCGACGTCCCGCGCACCGCAGCTCGAGTCGGCGCAGCCGATGATCGCCGGAGACGCCCGAACAATTTCCTTATAACTTCGCATTTACTCAAAACCAGTCGACGTTATCAGTCTATTTAATACCATGCCAATTGTTATAAATTTAATTTTAGATGAAATAATTACGTATTCAAAAAAAAAATGGTCATAATAAATATAATATTTTCCTTCTTTTTGAATTTTATTCTCGTAATAATGTCTCCCAACATCCGCTGTTCTTATCGCCCCAAGCTATAACACGCAAATTAATTTTGTCGCGATGATACTCACCGCCAACCATCCAGTATTACAGTCGGTAATAAAAGTCACTTTTAATTGACTTGTCAAAATGATATGAGAATTTTATTTAGCCATATTAGAAATGAAATAGCTGTTGAGCACTTCTTCTTTTTAGGGTTCCGTACACAAATGATAGAGAGGAACCCTTTTACTAAGACTCCGCTTAAAGTTCGTCTGTCTGTCCGTCTGTCACCAGGCTGTATCTCATGAACCATGATAATAAGACAGCTGAAATTTTTACATGATGTTTTCTTGTTGCCTCTATAATAAAAAATACAGAAAAATCTGAGTATAATAAATATTTAAAGGGCTCCCATAAAACAAATATGATTTTTTGCCGTTTTCATAGATAAATGGTATGGAACCCTTCGTGTGCGAGTCCGGCAGAAAAATCTGAGTATAATAAATATTTGAATGGCTCCCATACAACAAATATGATTTTTTTGCCGTTTTTATAGATAAATGGTATGGAACCCTTCGTGTGCGAGTCCGGCTCGCACTTGACCAGTATTTTTAGGATTACTTTTTTTTTTATTGCCACACACTAGGAATTTCTTCCTGTATCGTGGGTGCGCTTACAAACATATAAACTCACATACACAAACACCCAGACTCGGAACAACTACTTGCAGATCATACAAATATTTGTTTCGTGCGGGGATCGAACCCGCGACACACAGCGCAGCGGTCCAATTGCTCAGCCACTGCGCCAAACGTGCCGTCAAACTTGAAAAAAATTAGCTGTAGGTTATGTCCTATTTCAAACGCAATGTCTTTTAGGTCTAAATATACGCCGCCATTCTTTGCTCTGATGAATAAAGGTGAACGCAGACCTAGCCACACCGCAGTCTCCGCAGTCCCCGCATTACGAATTCTTTGTATGAAGTTCTATGAAACCTCGCACACTCACCCGCATCGCAGTAGCCGCAGAAGCGGTAAGAAAACGATGACTGCGGGGACTGTGGAGACTGCGGTGCGGCTAGGTCTGCGTTCACCTTTATACTATACTTTAACTCAAGGCTGTGTTTATTTAAATTTTACTGTTATCAAGAGGACTTTAGAACAAAATATTTAAGTTTTACTCCGGTTTGTCAATGACGCATTTATATTTAAAAAAATCTCTTTTCTCATACCAAGTTTTTAAACCAGTTTGTTGCAGCTGCAAGATTGTATATTCTTGACTTAAATCAGCAGCAATATTTTCTAAGGAAAACCATCGCAAGCGCTCCTGCAAATGCGTACATTTCGATTTCAAAAGCGATTCAGAAATATCGTACTTCGTATTCCAATTGCAAACAAATAGTCCGAAATATCGGAAGCAACATGCATGTAACCACACTTTGGCCACAACTGTCTGTCCAATACTATTGGTGCTAACATTTGGAGCCAGCATTTTATGTAGAGCAGTGGTGGCCCAGTGGTATCGACCCCGACTTACAAGTTGCAGGTCGTGTGTTCGAACCCAGCCAGGTGCATTACTTTGTGTAATTTATTTCATTACCACTGCTCTCAAAACGGTGAAGGAAAACATAGTGAGGAAACCGGCAAAATTCGAAGACATGTGACATCTACCAACCCGCACTGGGCCCGCGTGGTAGATTATGGTCCACTTTGTCTCACAGAAGCCTGTTTCCCAGCAGTGGAAACATTTATAAGCAGATGATGATGATTTTTTGAAAACAGTACAAAACTTGCTCAATTGTTGCAAACGTTTGAGCCAATTTTGGCTCCGATTGAAGCACTCACATCGATATTTCGGAATCGAAACGACAATAGATAGCAAATGCTTATAACCTAATCGGCTTCTCGCAAACAGAGTTCCATTTCCATCTGAATTTCATAACAGATTATACACCAAACACTTCACAGCTTTCATATTATTGTTTGGCCTCGATACAAGATCGAATATTCTAAAGGGTAACTTTATTTATTCCACAGATAGCAACAATAAACAGATTTATTGGACCATCTAACTTGAGTTCCGTAGTTGTGATGTTCAAGGCGATATTATGAAGAAACTTACGCTTTGTACATTTGTATAATGGATTGCTAGGTTAATGTTGGCTAAATATGTTTGAGTTTGTAACTGGGCTTATCTGACTTTGAATGAAATATTATATCTATTTTGTTTTGCTTTAGTTTTGCGCAATAACTAAACGTGAGGTTTTACGTTAGCATTATCTTGGGAAGTTTCTTTGGGTTATTTTTCTCGACATTACTTTTTTTGTAATATCAAGACCTATGTGGCTTAAGCGATCACAAAAGTGAATCGAAAATGTGTTGGATAGATAATATAACAATGATTAACAATAATAACAATGATTATATACCAATATTTTTTTTTTTGTTTGTCTAGTAAATAACAAAAAAATAGCATTTGGCAAAACATTTACAGAACATAATAAATTCCGAAAGTGTGCCAGTAAAGGACTATGTAAGTAGCCTTCTATTCATAAAATTTTGTATGCGAGACAGTTTTATTATACGTGGTCGTTATTCTACTTAAGGGTACTCAAATGAACGCTTCATACAGAATTAATTATTTTCAAAGTCGTGTTTTGAAAGTAAATTAACTAAATAGCCCGTTCGATAGAAAATTAAGACCACTGTTCCAAAATGTAAGTTATCTATTGGATACTAGCGGCCCGTCCCGGCTTCGCACGGGTGGACATGATGATTTTCGTCCTCTTAAACCTGGCGCTGATAGTTACAAACACAACAAAAAAAGAAGTAGCCGAATCGGTCCAGCCGTTTTTGAGTTATGAGCTTAGCACATTTTGCGACCCATTTTTATATTATAGAATAGAAGAAAGATAGAAGATAACTTATAAAGAGAGCATACAATCATTATATTGTGGTGTTACGTGTGATTCGATTGAATTCTTTTGTTTTTTATGTAAAAATCATCAAATGAGTCCTTGCTACCTTGGCGGCGCTCCACGAAAGGACTTTGAATGAATGAATGAATGCTTTTATTTTTCTTCAAAAAAATACTTAAAAACTAACTACATAGCCCCACAAAACTGCTTACGCAGTTTAACTGTTCAACAGTTTAACAGTTTTACTGTCTGACTGTTTGTGATTAAAATCCACCCTTTGCGTTTCAGGGCCGCAACATTCTACTTAGACAGTCTCGCGACCTTAAATTCTTCAACGTAAAGCTGAAATTTTGAATTCTATTTTTGATTTAGAGCCCATTCTTTGAAGTATTCAGTCTTCATTCATCTGTAGAATAGAATTATATCGTCTGGATCTAAAAATAGTACAAAAAGAGACCTAATACCAATTTCCACAGAAAACCTTTTCCCAACACAACATCAAATAAGCTAGAAGCTTTTACTTGACGTTTTTAAAGGTGTTAGATCCTAGTTTTAGAGGCGCTATCACAAGTGCGTCACGTATACAAAAAAAAAAAATACGGCGTTTTTTTAAATCGAAAATACAAGTATCCTTTAGCATTTAGGCCCTTGTCAAACAGACAGGCGATAGCGAACCGAACCGAATCATGTCATAAATGCGAATGCGATCCGATACTCTATGTGACAGGCTTCAAACAATTCCATACATTACAAACAAAAACGCTACGCCACGCATTCGGTTCGTCTGTCAGTTTGACAAAGGCATTAGCGACGGACGCCATGGTTGGCACCCCATTGGATAATGAACTGCGTGTCTCGGACTCGATACCCGCACGGATAAATATTTTTATGACCTACAAGGAGTTGTTCAAGGTTTGGCTAGTTGTGTATGTTAATTTAAATGATTAGAACTTTTGTTTTCTTTTTTGAAAAGCAATCTGTATTCCTCATACATTTAAATTTAGTTAAATCCAGAACGTTATTTATTTGAAAGGAAACGAAAGTATTTTCGATTTTAAAATCGAAGTATTTACTTTGTCTACGTTACATAAAGTCAGTTCACATAAAGACGCGACGTGACGTGACGTGACGCAACGATACTGGAAATGTGCATGTTTTCGTGTAGTAAATAAAGTAAGGTTTTGAGTCGCTCTATCAAATTGACCCTTACTCGGGGTAGCGCCTCAGGTTGTTGCCAAAATACAAACAGACGTCAACTCACCAACCTGTCAATCGAATATGAACCTTCTACTTTTGTATTACAGTAGAAATACTATTAAAGAAAGACTGGATGGCGTATCTGCAGTAGATTTATGTACTGAGACTACCCATAGTGTATAACGTCCTTTCGTTAGCCAAAGTGTTTAATTAAGTGGCTGTGCGAAGGCAGGCCTTGTTCATGTTACGAAGCCCTTTTGTTCCGCCATATTGAAGAGCGTGATGTGGCGTTCGACAGCTCTATAGACCATGGGACGATAAAAGGCTTTTGTATAGGTAGTTGATTAATGAACTCGTTAAATGGGATCATTTTTTTATGTAAAATCTTGGTTCACTTTTAACGTAAAATGAAGAATGATTGGAACATTTTTTTTCTTTTTTAACGCCAGTCAATTTTTAAAGCTTTTTTTTGGCAGGAAATTCGATTGCGTGCAGGACTTGAACCTGCGACCTCCCGATTCGGTACACCATACACTTTACCAACAGCCACCGCAACCTGCTACCTCGATATTTTAATCTCTTGTTAACATATTTCGGTGATGTTTGACGCCATCTTAGTCTAAGGCCCGTATTGCAGAACGACACTCAATACTCAAGTATTACTTAAAACTAGATTCAAGGCATTTGATTGGTTGAAATCTAGATTTAAATTTATTTATTTATTTATTTATTCAGGTAACCAACAGCGATACATAATGTTTTACAAAATATGAATATTACAGTTTATATGGCCAATTATAGGTTTCCCTGTGTAACTATGTTATATGTTTACATGCGAACGGACTAATTCCGGTTATTAAGATAGTTGAATGATTACAAAATAATTAAATCTAGGTAGTTCTTTAAATTTTTGAAAAAATGAAAAGAAAATAAGAATGAGACATATATTAGATTGGAATGGGAGTCTGTCATTCGTCGCCGCCTATAGATTTCACTAGTCGTTTTTTGAATGAAGGTTTATTACAATTAAACATATTATCAACCTTTGAAAATTCTGAGTTGTAAGTTCGAACAATGCGAGTCAATACACTGTTACTAGCATAGTTAGTGGAGTGCCGAGGTACGTGGAACATTGGTGTGTGACGGGTGCGTCGCAGGGGAGTGTTAAAACTTATCTGTGCCACCAACTCCGGGCAATCAAGACGTCCATTGAGTATGTCATACAGCAAACACAATATGTCCATCACTTTACGCCTTTCTTCGAGTGTTAGCAGACCATATGTTCTACAGCTATCCTCGTACGACATCGGAGGCTTACGAAGGCGATAGTTAAGATGGTTAGTAAACTTTTTTTGGATTCTTTCTAATTGATTCTTATAAATTATGTATTGCGGGATAAATAGAGATCAGTGCTTGAGTTTCGTTCTGTAATACGGGCCTAAGTCTATACTTAACTTATTCTATACTAGCATAGTTAGTGGAGTGCCGAGGTACGTGGAACATTGGTGTGTGACGGGTGCGTCGCAGGGGAGTGTTAAAACTTATCTGTGCCACCAACTCCGGGCAATCAAGACGTCCATTGAGTATGTCATACAGCAAACACATGTCCATCACTTTACGCCTTTCTTCGAGTGTTAGCAGACCATATGTTCTACAGCTATCCTCGTACGACATCGGAGGCTTACGAAGGCGATAGTTAAGATGGTTAGTAAACTTTTTTTGGATTCTTTCTAATTGATTCTTATAAATTATGTATTGCGGGATAAATAGAGATCAGTGCTTGAGTTTCGTTCTGTAATACGGGCCTAAGTCTATACTTAACTTATTCGAGTCTAAGCACAAAATCAACATTTTATTCAAAGGAGATTCCATGAATTTCAAGCACGCTACCTAATTAAATGTATTTTAAAGCTTAAATAAGTGTTGAAAAGCTCCTACAAAATGCACAAATTCTATCGTAACAACTTACAATTTTCCACGACAAATAAAAATCACGAACTACCGACAAATTGAATGCAAACTAAAATAGCAGCACATTCATCCACAACAATTGGAATACTTACAAGTACTTTCAAACAAAATATTCTTGCCAACAAACAAGTTTTCTATACAAATTCTTCGCTATATTTGTGCTTTTATAAATTGCTGCAGAAGTTTTTCCCTTTTAATGGCTTCTCGGCAAAAGGTGGGTAGTTCTAAGAAAACTGAAGGCTGCCGCTGACATTACGAGTTTACGTTGATTTCAAAGAAACTCGGTGACCTATGTATTGCAGTTTGCGCCTTGAAGCCTTAGCTATGAAGTTGCCTTACTTCTTTAGGTTGACATTCTTATAAAACACATTTAAAAGGGTTCAATGTTCTTTATTTGATCGCTGTGTCTTAAAATAATGTCGGAGATATTTATAGCTAAAAATGAACATTTTTAATTTCCTAAATTTCGCTAAGCAGTTGTTTTCTGTTTCGATAAATTGGACTTTTCGTAAAGCATTTTTTAGAGAGTGATTTAAAATACAACCCCATTAAGTACCTATTTCTGAACGTTTTCTCGTATTTTTTTCGTAATGAAGTTTAGATTATTTTTCTCTCGTCATTTTCATCAATACAAATGCATCGGTTGAAATTGATGTTACTTCTTTGAAACAAGAGTGAAACAAAATGATCCCATTTCCTTAAAATCGTTCTCAGCAGAGTTAGTCCAATTATTCTAATTGCAAAATGGTACCCATAAAACTTTGTCTTTTTATTCAAGTGCGCGTTAGAACCGCTTCTGAATCTTCGGAAGTTGGTTGGAAACGATTTTCCCTTTAAGATAACGTTAAAAACTTGGATTACTTTGAAGAGCGGAGGGGGAGGGGGTTAAAGACCCGTAATGAGGTTGTTTTTAACTTATTTTTTTTTTTTTGTTTACAATAATGTAATTATGTAGGTATTGCAAAATGTATCAATCAATCAATCAAATCATTTATTTGCTTTAAACATGGTGTAAAATAAATATAGTTCGAGTTCAAGCATGTTTAGCTAGGGTACAACATAGCATGCAAAATTTTTGTTTTACAGAATATGAGAGAGATTAATTTTTCTTATCCATGAATTCTTTTAAGCTATAAAAATTACATTCATTTAACCACTTGTATAATTTAACCTTTAAGAGTCTACAGTTTAATGTTTTGAAGTGGCTTGGCATCTTATTGTAAATACGAATTATTATAGTGTTATTATTTATACATTGACTGGCCTGTTGGTCTAGTGGTTAGTGACCCTGACTGCTATGCCGGAGGTCGTGGGTTCGATTCCCACCCAGGACAAATGTTTGTGTGATGAGCATGATCATTTGTTCTGTGTCTGGGTGTAACTTATCTATAATATGTATGTATTTAGAAATATATAAGTATGTTTATCAGTTGTCTAGTACCCATAACACAAGCTCTGCTTAGCTTGGGACTAGATGGCGTTGTGTGATTGTTGTGGAATATTATTATTATTATTATTATTATTGTTAACATGGTGCTTATTTTTTTCCCGTTTACAAAAATAAAATATAGGGTATCATCATAAATAACATCTATAATATAAAAATCAATTGCTGGTTGTTAGTCTCGCTAAAGCTCGAAAACGGCTGGACCGATTGGTCTTATTTTTGTTTTGAATTATTTTTGGAAGTCCACGGAAGGTCTAAAAGGTGATTTTGAGGCGGTACGAAATTTGCGGGGTAGTTTTTAATAAAATGTGAACAGTGTTTTTTTTAATCGACTTCTAAAAAAGGAGGTTACTCAATTCGACCGTATTTGTACTTTTTTTTTTTTTTATAATCCGGACACCAGAAGCCTTAGCACATGATTTCGGTATTTTATTTAGAGCGAATTTGAAGTTTCGGTTCTCTACTGCGTTTATTGTTTGGAAAAATGTAAGAGCGCCTCGGTCGCGGAACAATTTTTTCCTTCAGATTAACGTCAAAGTTTGAGTTAACTTTACGTCATAATAACGAAAAGTCATGATTGGGCCTCTGGTTAAATTATTTTCTTTTTTATAATCGCCTTTTACCATCTGCCACTTCTTTAATTTAACCACAATTTCAAAAGTCGTTTCTACGAAAAAAACCTACTAAATGCACAGATCGATGGTGCCATAATAATAGAATTCTATTATTAAATAACTGTATTAATAAACCGGTGTCTGATATAAACAGCTCATTTATCGCGTTATTGCAGAATCATAAATTATTTATTAGATATCACAGCTTCAGAGATCATTTCTTGCGTTATTGATAAATGTTGGCTTATTCCAGATACCTAATGATATTGAGTTTGTCAATTTCATACATATAAATGTAAGGTCACGCTTTTTTCCCACGGGGGTGAGCAGAAATCATATAAAATAACATATTCTACTCGTAATCAATATTACAAATGCGAAAGTAAGTTTGTTTATAAACCATCGAACCAATCATCCTGTTTACACATACACACATCAAACATAGTTTGCGATTTCTTTGAAAAATCGTTTTTTTTTTTGTTACGGTAGATTAAATACTAAAAAATAGTTATTTGAATAATAAATAAAATAAGTTATATTTTTTATTTCAAATAGGGTATTTCTATCTAAAGAAAACACTCGACAAAGAATTTTTTTTGATACGTTCAATAAAAAAAAGTAACAGCTTATGCTACTGATCACAAACTTTTTTTGATGTGTACTATATATATACGTTGTCAGGTACACAGACACTGACATAGGGTAGGTACCTTTGATCGAAAAATCCCGTAAAGACTATCGTATTGGTTTCGCTTTTCTATGTGACTGGATTCAAACAATTTTATACATTACAAACAAATAAAAACGCTTCGGATCGCATTTGCTTTGCCTGTCTGTTTGACAATAGCTTAAAGGATACTTGTTGTGCTTTTCGCAAAAAAAAAAACTACCAAAATTTTAAAGTATTCTTGTTTTGTTTCCAAAATCTGAGTATTTACTTAAGTAAATACTCAGATTTTATTAGACGTAAATGTTAACATTTACGTCATCTACGCGAGTATTTTGAACTTAACTTTTATGAAGATATTACTTCAATCTTTATAACTACGGAACGAGTTTTTAATGCGATTTTTCTCAGTAGACATTGATCCAAGAGGAAGTAATGCATAGCCGTTCCTAGCCGGGGCGAGTCCCTAGTAATTAGTAAGTTATTTAGAAGTAAGATTTTGGTTTTTTTTTGCTAAAAAGCACACTTATTAAGGGTCTTAAAATACCTTTTTCACGTTACCGGCTAAAAGGGTGAAGCCACTTCTGATGGGTTAACCTCCACTTAAGTGTTAAGTAGGCTAAATATCTAATAGGTTTAAGATTAGAGGTGCTCTTAATTTTGTATTGTTAGACGAAAACCTGAATTATTTTGAATACTTTTTGTACCTTTTGTTTTCCAAATAATTATTATAATTTTAATTTAAGGAGTTCTTGGCTTTAAAAGGGGCATTGACCTTTGTGTTTGTTTAAAATCCTTGTACTGAAAATCTGTAAACAAACTCCGAGGATAATTTAAGTGCTTCTTATAAAATATTATTATCTACTAATCCTACTAATATTATAAATGCGAAAGTTTGTGAGGATGTATATGTGTATGTAGGTATGTTTGTTACTCTTTCGCTTTGCGGCTTCACCCGCTAGAACTCGAAAATTATCCCACGGGAACATAAAATCGGGATAAAAACTATCCTATGTGTTAATCCAGGTTATAAACTATCTGTGTACCAAATTTTAGCCAAATCCGTTCAGTGGTTTTTGCGTGAAAGAGTAACAAACATACCTACATACACATACATACATCCTCACAAACTTTCGCGATTATAATATTAACAGGATAGACTAGTAGGTATCGACATAATATTTAACAAAAGCATTTTCATCCTCCCAAATCGTCCACCTGTAAAATCACTGATTAAGAACGATTCCTTCTTTATAGGAAACCGTTATCAATAAACCTTCATCAAAATCGTATCTACGTTAGGAAACGGTTCCGTACCCTCAGATATGAATAGCTATTCTACCCATTTCATCATCATCATTCTATGGTTGAAGGCGACTTCTACGTTTAAATGCAACCCTCACTTCGGGACCCTTCCCTTAAACCGAACAAGGGTATATGTGGCAGAATAACCTTAGTTTAAAGGGTTCTTCGGTTAACGTCGGTTAAACCATTATGTATAATAGTGAGAGGTAATTTAGTTTCATTCATTATGAACGTGGGGACCTGTCTATAGCTTTGCTTGTGGTGTTGAAATGGGACTGAATGTATGAAGATAAAAAAATAGCGAAAATGCACTCTTGTTTTACTCGTTTTTTGTTTAGTATTTGAATCGGAAAGAAAATCGATGTAACGAGGTATTCCATTTTAGGCACCCGCTAAATTGGCACCTAAGTTAATGGCACCTGAGCTATTCCACATTTGGCACCTATCATTTTCGGGTTATTCTCTCAGTATCCCATTTACCCTAGAAGATTCTGATTTATTTTTATCTTGATAAAGTCACTTCCACAAAAAGTACCTTTTTTTTAAAAAAAAAAACGTTGCCCTACACCAGGAATTTCTTTCTGTATCGTGGATGTGTTTACAAACATAGAACAAGGCCCTTTTGAGATATGACAAGACGAGTGTTCTTAAGAAAACTTTATAATGATGGGAATACATCATCTCAGGGTCTCTTTCTCTCGTCCGTCTTTTTCGACACATAAATAATATCCTGCTTTATTACCTCTTTAGTCACGTTGTAATTAAGTGCTCTAATTATTTACAAAATACCCTAAATAAATACCAAAGCCAGGAGTTGCAATTAATAAATCTGCCATCTGCATTGCCTGACAGATATTTTGTTTGGGGTACATTTCTAACCCCAGTATTGTTTCAACGCAATTTGATTTATTACGTTATAATTTGATAATTATAATTAAATACAGCGCGAAATTAAATTTAAAGAGAGGTTTCAAAACATAAACAGAAGATTTATTTGTGGAAAGGATCTCCAATTATTTCAAAAGGTTTTTGATCGTCAGTTCATGGGCTTCAATAGAAGTAGAAGATCGTCCATTGTTAGTAGTTGTCAATTTAAGCCTGTTTAATATAAACAGTATGTTTATACCTGTATAACAGAATAGTGTTGATACATTATTTATGTGGTGTTATTTTTGCTTGGAGGCGGGCTGCGTGAGGGAGAGGACAGCGTCCTCCCTCCGCCCCAGCCGCAGTGGTAGATGCCCAAGGCGACAGACTTCGGCAGACGATCTCCGGCCACCGTAGTAGGCGCGAACATGCGGGCGGCCAGTAATGGGCGACTCGCTGTCTGACCATGGACCATGCCCGGGTCGACTGCGCGTTGTGTTCCACACGCGCCTCAAAGAATGTCAGCATAATGACGGGGCCCCCTGTAGAGGGCCAAAGCCTGCCGGGGTCGGGGGACAGGAAATTAGTCTTCCCACCCAGGGCGGGACGGAAAGAACTGTCAGACTCGTAGTGACTAAATTCCACATAGATTCTTTAATAGCCCTCCACGTTCCAGGGTCGCGGCTACCAGATGAGACAGTCCCGTGACCCAGTGGTGATATTTTCTAAGTATAAATAGCCGCACGGGCATGCGGGCGGCGAGTAATGGGCAACTCGCCGCTCGACCATGGACCATGACCGGGTCGTCAAGGCGCGTTGTGTTCCACGCGCGCCTCAGAGCGTCAGCAAGATGACGGGGACCTATTCCAGGACACCGTGGATTTTAGTCAGTACAAGTCTGACAGTCCCTCTCGCCTTGCCCTGGGTGGGAGGACTCATTTCGCACACCCAGGCCAATAAAGGCGTAAGTGGAATTCACTAACTTTACAGGGGAGCAAAAAAACTGTTTAACCAGGTATATCTACTTTGTTTTTGACTCTATGATCTATTGTTATATATCAAAAAATAGTAAAAAAAACAACCTTTTTTTTTGTTTACATTCGAAACACCTTAAATTAAATTGGTAATCAGTATTTAATGTTTAAAGTTTTACAGACGTTTTCCTTATTTATTTAAGACCAATCCTCAAATGTAATGCTATTTATTCTAATCATCGCTTTCTAAATATTTTTAATACTGTAACTACTCATGCTTACGTCTGTTACGAAGTTCTATACTATGATAAAATACAGAGGCTAAGTACTGCTTAAGCCCTTTTTTGCTTAATTTTATTTTACTTATCGAATTTTAAGATGCATTTACGGCTTTGTTTGTTAAAAAATAAAAGTAAAATATAGTTTTAAGTCTAAATACGGCCTTTTTATAACAGTATGTTCAATTAAACCATAACTGTAAGTAATATTAAGTTTCTAGGTAAAATATATTTCAGTGGTGTAATAAAAAAGGTTTTTAGAAAATTGCACTTTATTATAATAATAGTCATAACAGAACAGATTATTAGTGATAAAAGATAATCAAATTAACAGTGAATTATAATTTTAATTTTGTGATTAAATCAGAACGGTAACTAAATAGAAATTCTTATTAAGACCTCAAAATATTAAAATTAATAATCACAACAAAAATCTTAAAATTATTTATTATACCAATTACTAAACATTCACACAAAAGAATGTTAATCATATTAGTATTGAAAAAAAAACCCCAAGTGCCCGGCGACTCCAGCAGTTGTGCTGGCGTAGACGGGCGCGAGCACAGCCCTGGTGTCAGGGGAGCTAAGAATCTCTGGCGAGATATTCGACTAACCGTCGAACGAAAATTACGGCAAATTACATAAAGGACTCCGGTACACTCAACATTCTTACATACAATGTTCGGACGCTGCTGAAAGATGAGCGGTTGATTGAGCTTGTAAATGCCCTAAAGGATATTAGTTGGGACATTTTGGGACTTTCAGAAGTGAGACGAGAAGGTGAGCAAACAGAGGAAAGAGACGATGCCGTGTTCTTCCACTTCGGTGAAACCAGTGGCCAACACGGAGTGGGGTTCATGGTGGCAAAGAAGTGGAAGGACAACATAATTGAATTTTTAGGATACTCTGAACGTGTCACTGTGCTCAAGTTCCAACTAACACCTACCAAAACTCTAACTCTTGTTCAGTAATATGCACCAACATCTGCATATTCAGATGAAGATGTAGAAGATGTTTACGATCTTGTTAATAGAGCATGCGACGAAAATAAAGGCACCTGGAACATGGTTATTGGTGACTTTAATGCAAAAGTGGGACGAAGGCAAGAACTGGACTGTGGTGACACAGTTGGTAGTTTTGGGTTAGGAGATCGAAACGAGCGAGGCGCTCGACTCACTTAATTTGCCTTTGGACAGAGCATGCACATAGTCAACAGTTTCAATATGAAGAAACCGCAAAGACGATGGACCTGGGTGTCACCAGATGGCATCACGCACAACGAAATCGACTACATCTTGTCATCCGATAGATATAATTATTATTAAAAATATTAATGTCATAAACAGGATCAAATATAGTTCAGACCATATTCAGACACCCATTCGTGTTAAAATCAGACTAGATTTTAAAATCCATCGAGCCAAATTATTTATAAAACAAATTAAAAGACTGTCTAAAGAGACCCTCGTTAATAACTTCCAACATTTCAACCAGGAACTGTTCAATTATTTTAAGGAACTTGAAATCGATGAAACAGACGCAGAAAAACAATACAATGCAATAGTTACCGGAACAAACAACACCTACAAAGTATGTACCTGTAAAATATAATCAATAAATCTGTAAATACCTGTAAAATCATGGAAATTGCCACAAAATATTATAAATCATTATATTCCGAGCATCCATCATACGATAACTATACTGAATATAATCTATCCGATTCCATCCCCCCCATAAATGGTTATGAATTGCACAAAGCGCTTGCTACTATGCGCTACAATAAAAGTCCTGGAGAAGATGGAATTACCACAGAAGCACTCAAAATAGGATCTTCCACTCTGTTGCCCCACCTTACTAACCTATTTAACACCATTTTACGGTCCGGAAAAGTTCCAAAAACAATGTGCCATTCAAACATATTCCTTCTGCATAAAAAGGGCGACAAAAGTGACATCGGCAATTATCGTCCAATAAGTTTAACATCATTCTCACATCTACAAGACTTTCATTAAAGTAATACATAACCGTATAGATGACAAATTGGATAAACATCAACCACCTGAACAAGCTAGATTTCGCCCCAATTTCTCAACAACCGACCACCTGCAGACTTCGAACCAACTTCTAGAACAATCCTCAGAATTTAATAAACCTCTCTACTTAGCCTTCGTAGATTATTCTAAAGCCTTTGACAGTATTAAACACTCCTCAATATTTAAAGCTCTTGAAAACCAAGAATTAGAATCGCAGTATATTGACCTCCTCAGAAGTATTTACTAGAACAGCACCGAAAACATCAAATTCAGTAATGAAGGACCCACATTTCAAATTCAAAAGGGAGTCACGCAGGGTGATCCGCTCTCTCCGAATAACGTGGTAAAATCATCAAATGAGTCCTCCCACCCCCGGCAGGGCGGGAGGGACTGTCAGACTTGTACTGACTAAAATCGGCGGTGTCCTTCAGTAGCCCTTTATGTTCCGGGGTCACGGTAAGGAAATAATCCCGCGACCCCGGCAGGCTTTGGCCCTCTGAGAGGGGGCCCCGTCAGTATGCTGACGCTCTTTGAGGCGCGCATGGGACACAACGCGCCGTCGACCCGGGCATGATTCATGGTCGGGCAGCGAGTTGTCCTTTACTCGCTGCCCGCATGCCCGCGCCTACGGTGGCTGGAGATCGTCTTGCGACGTCCGTCGCCGTGGGCGTCCACCACCGCGGGTGGGGCGGAGGGAGGACACTGTCCTCTCTCTCACGCGGCCCGCCTCCTCCTTCGCGAGCATTACTGCTTCGCAGAAGGAGGCGACCGCTTCCCACTCCGTCTTGCCCCGCAGCATGGCCGCGACCAATGCTGGGTGCGAGAGGTCTCCGCCTATCGCCACCGTGAGGACACGTCGGTGCTCTGCCCAAGCGGGGCAGTCCTGCACCGTATGCTCCACCGTGTCCTCCGGGCGATCTTCGCAGTGGTGACATCACCCAGGCGTTTCCTCCTTCCGCATCAAACATAGGTACCTCCCGAAGCATCCGTGCCCGGTGAGGACCTGCGTCAGGCGGAAAGTAAGGACGCCATGACGTCTCTCCAGCCACTCCTCAAAGAGGGGTCTTACCGCCGCAATCGCGGCGTGCCCGTCACCAGCACACTTGAGGAGATATTTAAAACTCTGGCAGCCTCTTGGGCGACTAAAGGTATAGAAATCGGCAATAAGAGACTGACAAACCTCCGTTTTGCCGATGACATTGTTCTTTTTGCCCCTACAGCTTTTGAACTACAAACCATGCTCCAAGAACTGAGCACGGCTAACTCCTTGGTGGGACTTGCGATGAATCGGTCTAAAACACAAATAATGACAAACAGCACTAAGCGTAGGGTCGAGGTAGATGGTCAGGATATTAAATATGTCGATGAGTATATCTACTTGGGCCAGTTAGTATCTTTCGAAAACAGGCAAGAAAGAGAAATCGATCGCCGAATCGAAAACGCCTGGAAAAGCTACTGGTCCAAGAAGACGCTTATGAAGGGTGATTTACCAATCTCCCTAAAGCGCAAACTCATCGACATGTGCATCCTGCCCGTCCTAACCTACGGTGCTCAAACCTGATCGCTTACCGAGTCGCAGAGGTTCCGCCTTGGAGTCTGCCAAAGGGCAATGGAACGCAGCATTCTGGGCATCAAACGACAGGACAGAGTTCGCAACACCACGATACGTTCCAAAACGGGCATTCTGGACGTCGGCAAGAAAGCTGCCAAGCTGAAGTGGGACTGGGCGGGTCACGTCAGCCGCATGAACATTGACCGCTGGGCGAAGGCCGCCACACAGTGGGTGCCTGAAGATGGACGGCGCCGCCGAGGCCGGCCTAGAAAAAGGTGGCGAGACGAGCTGGATTCACACCGTGAGGACTGGTTCGAAGTGGCGCTGGACAAGAAAACTTGGAAAAACTTGGAGGAGGCCTTTGCCCAGCAGTGAGACAGTGTAGACTGAAAAAAAAGGGATAGGTACTTAATTCCGATCAGTACCTAAACACTTCTTTAAACTTCTTTTTAACTCGGAAATACAAATCGTTACGTGCAGTTGTCTCTGAGCGGCGCGTGAGTTATGAAAACTAAACAAATAATCCACATCCGCGCATGCGATGTAAGGGTAAGTACCCAGACCTTTCGATTTGTTTATGTGACGAGTTCATGATTACTTCCGCCAACTAGATCAAGAAAGGCGAAAGAAAAAAGGCGTAAGCATGATTATTTCGAAACTGTGTGCGAGTGCACCCGTGAACATAGAAATACGGCTTTTTTTGTTTGATTATTTTTATTTGTGATGGGATGTAATCGGTATTATTTTAAGAAAATCGTTTTTTTATTAGGCATTAAAAAGCATAATACGAGATATAATTATACGTTTTTTGCTTTTTTTGATGGAACAAAAACCTAAGCATGATTAGGTGTATTTTAATGAAATTTTACGTGCTTATGTTGGTTTATCGACTTTATTATTTGAAAAAATATTAAAGTTAAATGACGCCAAAAAAAATTTTTTTGTTATAAAACCTTCATTTTAAGTCTAAATTGCACGGAAAAAATTGAGCACATGTATCTTTACGTATGCTATCCAAAACAGCAATAAAAAAAAATTGACGTATCTGCACTTACGTCTTTGTTGATCTGGGGGTGCGATTTGATGATTTTACCACGCTATAAAAATATATATATAAATTAGCCGAAAAAATCTTTCTCGGTATTCTGTACCATTTTGTATAAACTTGCTCGTCTTACTTTAAAAAGTTGATGACAGAGACGTACTAAGATTTATTGGCCGTTTGTAAACGTCAAGTTTTTATGAATAGAAGGATGTACTAACATCCGAGGCTGTTTATCATTGTACTACAGCTATAAGTCTCTTTTGATAAGAAAAGGGTTGTTTACAGCCTATTGGATAGTAACGATTTATCTCTTGCTGTATAGAGTTGGTAGAATATTTTAGGAAAATGATGTTGTTGATTTTTCCTTTATTTTTACTTTCATGTTTTGGTATTTCACAGGACGCGATTATATTTTTTTGTTGTTAGCGAAGTGGATTTTTAATATTTGACCGTTTTGTTTTTATTTTTTAACTTTCATGTTTCTGTTGTAAATATTGTAGAATTGTTAGGCACCGTGTAGCAACATAAATGATAGGCTAACTGGATTTCGAATTTTTTGAATATTTTAGTAACTTTTAAAAGGAGGTGGTCAATCGATTGACTGTAGCGCTGTTACGATTTCGATGCCTTCATTAAACAAATATTTTTATGATCTTAAGGAGCATTTCGGCATCTGGTTGCTTATGTATGCGAGTTTAAAGCTATTGTCAAACAGACAGGAGTGACAAATGCGAAGCGAGGCGTTTTTGTTTGTAATGTATGCAATTGTTTGAAGCCCGTCACATAGACTATCGGATCGCTTTCGCTTTTCTATGTGACTGGATTCAAACAATTGCATACATTACAAACAAAAACGCCTCGCTTCGCGTTCATCACGCCTGTCTGTTTGACAATAGATTGAATGTTTGTTAACGCACCTACGATACAGAAGATATTCCTTGAGGGTTTTTTTTAAATAAAGTTTTATTTTAAGCCGCCAATAAGTACATACTTGTACAGTTAAGTAATTAGATGTCTCATACAAAGATAAATTTTCATACAAAAATATGTATAAAAAAATCGCGGCCTTTGTTCTTAAAAGATAACCTAGTTCGTTCGGTCCAGAACAAATCTTGGATATTTTACATACATTTTAAATATTTTTAATTTTTAATATGCAAGTTTATCAATAAAATTTAAAAATAATTTGACCGTTGAATTTTCGTACAGAAAAGTAGTTTAATGAAACAGTAAGGGTTCATAATGTCTATTACAACGTTGAACAAAAAGTTTTTAAAAGTTGTCTTTAAGGTAAATAATTCGTTGCAATAAAGTTATAATACATACGTTAGTGTTAAAGTAATTATAATACCTAAACAACTTCTGTCACGAAATTGCTTCCGAGCCGTTACGAATTTGGCGCTAATATTCTGCTGTAAATTATTTATACATTTCCCTAACAACAAAATACATTAAACCTGGTTTAATACCTAAACATGTTGAGATAGAATTACTTTTGGAAACCCAATGTATTGAAAATTATTGTACTTCTACACGAATAACATAAAACGTTACGATCCTTAATAATACTACTATTATTTAAAGGAACATTGAACATTAAATCAAACAAATGATATTGATAAGAATCTTACTGAAAAACACAAAAGCAATACTTTCTAGGGAAACATCTCACGAAATATAATGTGTACAGAGGGTGTTTGTATTGGGTCCATTCCTTATTTGTAACAATTTTAACCGTGACAACATGGGGTCTAAACTGACTGGTTTTGGAGATACTGAACTTAAGAAATTTTTCGAATATCTTTCATCTCTCTTGTTAGAAATTAACGATCGTCACCCCTTTTAATTTATACTTTTCTGATAGAATATACACGACTGAATCTAGCGAATTCAAGTTTGTTATAAAACTAATCATATCTTGGCAATAAAGTTAAAGGCGTATCAAAATAAATGTATTTTTGGTTGGCAAATTACAGAAAAAACCTTGTTTCATTACCTTTCTAAAATTGTGCCACAGTACACATCTAGGTAGAGTTTTACCAGAAAATTAGGGTTGTTACTGCCAAGGTAGTAAATCAACGAAAATCGGTAGTCAGCTACCCAGTCTTAGGTAGAACAGAAGAGAGAGACAGACTCTTAAAAACCACTCAGTTCCTTCACATGCCTTGTGGGTTTCAGGGTCGCGATACCCTGCTTAGACAGTGACTCAACTAAATATGAGAGGTTAAGCAACATTGGTATTAACTACCAACTGTTTTAAATTATTTTGTTTACTAAGCTATTCCATTACTATAAGTTTACCAGAATGTGACCCAAAGGCGTAATAAATATTCGAAATATCCCATTCTAGATCAAAACTACACAACCAAACTTCTCAGCTAAAACCACGACGAAATTAGTCTTTTATCGCAAATAGTTTGCCAATTACGGTATAGAGGAGTTCCACGATTTTACGCGCCAATATACCCAATCAAAGGGCGCAGAAGCAATCGAAGTTGGTCCAACTATTCTCTTTGAAGGAGCTTTGACAATACTCGTCGGATTGTTGGTGACATGTCGATACTTTGTTAACAAATGTTTGACGAACGTTTTGTTGATGAAGCTCAAGAAAAAAGGAAATTAAAGATACACCGCTGCGTGACTGATGTGTTTTAATAACTCTGTGAAACGATTAAATTGTAATTGCAAACAACTTCTTGTAAGGATTCAGTACGTCCCAATAAAAAAAACAGAGCCCTTATAGGATCATTTTTGTGTCCATCTGTCCGCACTTCACAGTCTATTTTCTCCGAATCTACTCGTACTAGAACGATTCGTGATCCGTGGCGAATTCAATCTGATACCGGGATCCGTGGAGACAAACCCTTAAATTGAGGTATACATAAACATTTCTATCATACGCAGAGGTGTATTTTTCGTAATGTAGAATAAGAAGTTTACAATCAGACAGTTGGAAAGTAATATTCTACAAACCGTTAACTACCGATAACTCCTTCACAATAAAACTACATAACAGATTTAGAGGAAAAGAACATAGGTGTATAGTAGGTTAAATTTGTTTGTACTTCTATAATCCCTAAAGTATCTACTAACCTAAAGTAAGCAAGTAACCCTAAAGTATCTAGTAACTACGAGTATCTATTTGCTTTAAAAACAGTAAGTGTAACCAGGATAAGCAGAAAAAATTTATATTACACAAAAATAAACATACTTAACTGATATCTCCTAAATCTACTATAAAAATACTTATCAATAATGCCGTACATATCCGAAAAAACCCATACATTGTCGGCATTCTAGTTCAAATATCACCATATCTCCGATCCAAATTCTTCCAACATTGATCTGCCGATCCGCCGCCATTTTTATTTTATTCCGTATTGTTTCGCGAGGCGTATCGTGTCACATGGCATGTTACATTATCGTTATGAATACTTGAATACGTCTCACAGGGAATGCCGCCTGTCAAACTGTCAAAATTCTATTAAATATTTTATTGAAATTGGGTTCTGGAAGTTACGAAGTTCAGTTATTTTTTATTTGTTTGTTGTTCTTGCGCCTTTGTGGGGTCTGGCAGACGACACTTTTTAAAAACAATTTTTTTTTACACAAATAATAAACTGCCAATTTTCATGTTATAAGAAAAATATGGCTACTTGGATTTTCGTTTTAAGTATCGCTACCAACAATGTATATATTATAACTACTGGATGTCTAGTTTAGGTCAGAAGAATGCCATAAGAGATTACCGCGGCCCTGGAAAGCAAATCTGAAGGACCAGGGTAGTTTTAGTCAGTCGAGTCTGACAATCCCTCCTGATCCATCGAGGATGGGAGAAACCATTTGAAGATTTTCCAACTCAAGGAAAAATAGGATGTTTACTTTTTTTATTAATTAGATTAATAATTTTAATAAAATTCGTTGAAAAGCGTTTCAACGGTCGGATACCAAAACAAAAATAAAAATAAAAACATTATTTTGAAGATACCGCTTATTGACTCATGAGGGTAGGAAAAATGACGTAACAATAGCGGTCAACAGGGACGTCTGTTCTGTTCATTACTGTAATCTATGATTAATCCGTCTGCCAAACATGGCGACTGAGTGGGTGGCTACTTGAATTATTATTCCAACCCTATTATTATTATCAGTATTAATGCCACAGGGTTGGTTATTATGATATCAATTTTTAATAGGGTTATTAAAACAGATAAACGATTAATAATTACATATTTCGATATTTGATCCGGCATAATTATTTATTATCCTCAGTTAATATTAAATATTATTTTTCCACTTGTACAGTAAATAAACCGCTTTCCATTTATTTAATATTTAGTTAATTTAATCCAAGGGTTTAATAGACTTGGCATGCGGGCAGCGAGTAAAGGGCAACTCGCTGCCTTACCATGGACCATGCCCGGGTCGACGGCGCGTTGTGTCCCACGCGCGCCTCGATATGCGATAATGACGGGGCTCCCTCTCAGAGGGCCAAAGCCTGCCGGGGTCGCGTGACTTATTCCATCACCGTGACTCCGGAACATAAAGGGCTATTGAAGGATACCGTGGATTTTAGTCAGTACGAGTCTGACAGTCCCTCCCGCCCTGCCCGGGGTGGGAGGACTCATTTGATGACTTTACCACGTTAAAAAAAAAGGGTTTAATAGACTTTAATCTGACGGGCCCCTCTTAGAGGGCCACAGCCTCCCGGGGTCACGGCGGGACTGTCTTATCAGGTTACCGTGATCCTGGAACGTAAAAGGCTATTGAAGGAATAACATAGAGTTTAGTCAGAACGAGCTTGACAGTCCATTAGACCCACAATGTCAATAAAAACTTATGACGCAGCCTGATGTTACTAACAAACCTACTTCACTCACATTCTCGAGCATCTGTAACTAATAACCAAAAGAAAGAATACGACTTTGGGTCAAAGATAAAAACCAAGTTTCCGCTCAAAATCACTCGAAGGATAACGTGTCAAGTTACAAGTCTGCTACGCTTCGTAACCAACGATGTTATCAAGACTTTCTAGACAATAAAGCCGGACCGCTTGTCTTACGTTGCCATGGTAACGGGTTAACAAGCTAGGGGGTGGAAATCCGACCAGCAATCGCGCGAAACGGCTCTAATCGCTTCGTAGCTCGTAGCAGCATTTGCTACGTGATCTTACGTAGCGGGGGTCTACGAAGTTTGATGTGTGATGAATTTCTTTCATATTTTCTTAGTACTGTATAGACATAAAAAAAAACGAAATGATGAATGGACTTTTTGATGATTAGGTTAGGAAGTGAAATGGTGTCTTATAGAGAAACGTGGATAAGTAACACTAATATGCCTCGCCGACGCGAAATGGATAAAAATTATGACTTTCATTGCACTAATTTGATAATTTAAGGAAGCGATACTACGAAAATGGTTACTATATCGCGGGTTAAAAATAACCTGAATATGTAGGTTTATGACACGTTTTACAATGATGTAATTGAAATATAGGTATGTGGTTTCATTGGCGTTATATGCATCGTTGAAATGTAGTTATTTGAATGTCAGTAGGTAATTAATTTGTGAAAGCAGAAAATTAACATTTATTTGTGTTAACTATTTAATGAGCTGTGCTAATTATTGCTAATTAACTAATAATTAGTGCTAATTAACTAATAATTAATTTTAAATAATTGAGAATGAATATTATTATAAAATTTATTTATTGTTCACTACAACAATATTTATCTGCTGTAGTCATGATTTGATATATTCATTTTCAGATGTTTCCTATCTGATAGCTGACTGTGAGATCAGACTAGGATGCCAAATCATACCTCGTTATCATTCTTTAAAGCTATTGTCAAACTGACAGACGAACCGAATGCGTGGCGTAGCGTTTTTGTTTGTAATGTATGGAATTGTTTGAAGCCTGTCACATAGAGTATCGGATCGCTTTCGCATTTTTATATGACATGATTCGGTTCGATTCGCTATCGCCTGTCTGTTTGATAGGCCTTAAAGTTTTAAAATAGTCCTGGTGGCATCATATAAGAACTACACAATATAATAATGTCGGAGATAATCTTAAGAATAAAGGGGAGAGTCTTTCTTGGTACACACCTAAGCGATTGGTAAGCGATAATATGATCGACCGCGAAGACTGATTGCCTAGAAGTCACCTATTTGCTCTTTTGATTGATAGGGTTTTTAACCCTAAACTAGCTATGAGAATAGAATAACACTTAATCCAATCTGTGTTCTTCGAATCGGCGCCCTAAAATGATAATAAATGTTGATATCAGCACGCGTAGCATGGCGCCGTAGAAACAGGTTTTGTCAACGCGAGAATAGACAAAATGACAGAACGTAAAAGTTTTTTATTTATTTAAGCATAGCAATGTTTAAAATATAGAAGAGATATGTTTCTATTCTTTAATTGTGTGTGAATCGTGTCATACTTG
The DNA here is from genome assembly GCA_954870645.1 of Agrotis clavis. NCBI lineage: Eukaryota > Metazoa > Arthropoda > Insecta > Lepidoptera > Noctuidae > Agrotis > Agrotis clavis. The sequence continues at coordinate 11,339,907 of OX940925.1, forward strand.
TGCAAAAAAACAGTGGATTTGTATAGGAATAACGATGAATTAACTTTGTCTTTTCTTGGTAGAATAGAGATAGAATTGCCATGCTACGCGTGCAGTTAACTGTTTTTATCTTCTGCTGCAGGCTGTTTCTTGATTTTTTCGTTAATCGCTGTCCTGCGTTGGGTATTTCTTTTTTCTGCATTGATCAGTTTCCGCAGATGTTTCTTTCATCGTTCGATTGTCAAAAACATTGGAATTTTTTATAGGAAACGCCACACACAACACGGAACTTAATAGGACTTTCTTCACTTCTTATTTTAATGTCTTTAAGTAAAACTGTTGACCGCCAGATAACTATTCAATTGTAACTGTATAACATGAATACAATATGTCTTGGTATAAAGTAAAAGCGCTTTAAAAAAACCTTTGTCCAGAACTGGAATAGAGCGGGTTGAAAAAAAGGAAACGTCACTGGCGGTCAAAACCTCACCCCTTAGGCCTCTGCCTCGAATTTTACGCTTAGCGGGACGGTGGCAGTGGCGATGGCGCGGGCAACACATACCTCCCCTACTGCCCGTAAAGTTCGAGACAGGGACTAAAGACACGATCATACTAACGTTCCGTCACGTTACAGACAAGCAGCGGTAGTCGCGTAGGCAGAATGCCGCGCGCCGGCGCACTCCTGCTGGCGATAGCGGCTGTCCTACTCGCCGCTGAGTGGGTTCATGCATCTTACATTGATCCTGGTAACGTATACTAACTATATAATTATTTATATTATTTAGTACAGGCCAAACTTCAGGGTTAAGCAGCACTTGCCGAGATTGGTCTTTAGATGGGTAACCATCTATTGTAGCGAGTTTCTATCGTGCTTAGGAAAAAGCACAGAAAGCCGTTGGTCCCAGCTGTCATTTGAAGATCTTTGACAATCTTTACTGTTGGAAGCTTTAAAGGCTGACAATTAACCAGTCTTACCAAGGGGTTATAGTAAGTATTAACCAGTTATAGGGATGTAGGTAAAATACTGATATTCAGCTGCATCCGGTTCGACTGGAAGCCGATCCTAACATAGTTATGAAAAGGCTAGGCAGATGATAATGATTTCGACTGCTACAGATACGACAGTCGAAATTATCATCATCATTTGCCTCGAGATCTCGTGATCACCATCTCTATTGCTGAATATGATGACTTGAGTTTGAACCCCAGGTCAGACAAAAGGGCCGTATGGCATTTCAATAATTTTATACAGCCAGTTTTCAATTCCTGCCAAAGATTTCGCCCGTAGTAACATGAACTTAAACATAACTGGGAATATGTGGGAGTACTTACCTTTCGAGGAAAATTTGAGGTTAAGAGAAGGTGGCCCTATTGTCACCAACCGGCCTCAGTATGAGACTCCGTGGGAGTTACTGAGAAATGCGCGGGTTAAAATAGATTTGAATATCATCAAATAATAGTACTTACTTTACTTTTGTTATATCGCACGAGTTTTCAGAAATAATATTTGTGTTAAAATCACAAATGGATCAAAATCTTAAGGCGCTCCCTCACCGCGAGCATTCCTGTAATGTAACATAAAAGTGCGCAATTTGATGCTCTATTGTCTTCGAATGTTTGAATCTGTAACGTTACATTACAGGGGAATGCTCGCGGTGAGGGAGCGCCCTTAGATTTTGTTAAGGCAGGAGCTATAGCCATTTTTTTTAAGTAGTAAATACACACATGAAAAGTGTCTAGGGATCAAGCATTTTTATGCGGATTTCTTGAGATTGAGATGTGGCTTTGTAATAAATTTATGATTTTATAAATTTATATGGATTCTTTTTGGTGCATTTCATAATTTGAATCAGGAACTGTAAATCAAATTCGAGTAAAAGATGAAAATCAGCTGTCAATATTTTCCCTATAAAAACATACAACGCATTGAAGACATTATTAGTGCTACTGTTTCCCTACTACTGATTAAAACCAACGTTATTATGGAGCGGCGACGTCATTTAAGCAGGGAAGAAATGCTCAGAGCCGTGGGAATGATAGAAGCTGGTTCCCGGCAACGTACTGTGGCTTTAGCTCTGAATACAAGTCAGAGTGTTATCAGTCGACTTTGGACACGTTACCGAAGCACTGGTACCGTGGCTGAGCGCCATGGAGGACGGTATCGCTGCACCACACGGAGACAAGACCGATACATTCAAATCTTAACTCGAAGAGCTCCAACAATAACCGCCATGATGTTAGCCGTGAGGCTTCATCACTCTTCAGGGAACTTAATTAGCGACCAAACAGTCAGAAACCGCTTGCATGAAGTGAACCTTCATTCCCGAAGACCGCTACGGGTACCACCTATAGCAATGCACAATCGTAGGATTCGATATCAATGGGCTCTTGAACACAGAAATTGGGCAGAAGAACAATGGCGTTTCGTGTGCTTTTCTGATGAGTCTCGTTTTGGTATGAGACCGGATACAAGACGTATACGACACTGGAGAACCCCTGGACGCCAACAGCGATTAAAATCCTGCCAGGAAGTCCATCCTTATAGTGGTGGAACCATCATGGTATGGGCGGGTATTTGGATCGGCGGAAGAACTGAGTTGATTTGGATCAGAGGCAACCTCAACGCTCAAATTTATGCTGAGACGGTTGTAACAGACGTCATCGTTCCTCTACAAGTGCAAATCGGTCCCTTATTTCAGTTAATGCATGATAATGCACGACCGCACACCGCAAGAGTTGTAAGACGACTCTCGCCGCAGCTAACATCAATGTCCTGCCCTGGCCTGCTCAGTCGCAAGACTTGAACCCGATTGAGCATGCATGGGATATGCTACAGAGAAGAGCTCTGCCGAATATGGAGGGTATCCAGTCGCAAGAAGACCTTTTTTTGTTGTTGCAACGAACATGCGCGGCCATTCCACAGCGTGATTTGGATGAACTCATTTTGAGTATGCCAAACCGATGTTCTTGTGTTGTTAGTGTTCGCGGTAGAAACACGGATTATTAATTGTTTAAGTTACCCAATAAAATTTTAAAGAAAACTGTTATTTCAGTCTTTTTTTCGAACTTTAATGTTAGTGGTTCAAATATCAAAAATCCCTTTATTATGAAAATGGCAAATTTCTTTATGAATGCAAAGGTGACTTGGTTTATCGTTACTGTGACAAACGATAACACTTTATTTGATGAATCCTTAAAGAACATTTTAATTAATATCAATCAGGAGAAAAGTTATTGCAAAAATATATGTTGATCCTGTGTATATTACAGACAGATTATGTAAGTTTTTTGAAAACTTAAGTTTTGACGTAGCCTTCGTTTCAGATTTCAAAAACCTATAATTAATAGGTTCAATTCTAATAATAGCGATTCCTAATTAAAATATTTGTTCTTAAAATTATACGCCGACAAAACACAAAGATGTAATCTTTAATTTTAATAAAACATTTTTGTTTGTAGGTAATCCGCTTCCGAGAAACAATCAGATCTGTTGTTGTAAAAAAAGAGCTTATAACCCAATTTGCCATCCAACAAAAACAAAAAAAGAGAGAGAATAAAAATATCTCTTTAGACTTTTCTTTGCTCAAATTATGGACTTGAAAATCAGCCACTTTCATATTTCTGACAAACGAAAACATTGAAAGGGAAGCATAGAAAAAAAAATGACTGAAAAATTTCATTTAGATGGAAAAAGGAACTTAATTATCTTGTTGAATCCCAAACATGACTGAAGGACCTGAGTGGAGACAATTTTTCGTCACAGTGAATAAAATTTGTGATGAGATATTTTGAAATGAATTTGCACAAAGGCAGAGGCCTTTAAAACAATTTTGCCAACATAATTATAACGTTTTTCGAGTGCTAAAATTGAATGGACAGTAGAAAGTTGAGAAAGAAGGAAAACTTTTTAATAAAAATTTTATATATTTATTTTTTTGTCACCATACATGGGTTCTTCATTGCAGAGTGTTATAAATAATTATCGTAAATTAGCGTTAATAATTTTTACGATTACCACTGTGGCGTTCTTGGCCACTAAGAATATCTGGAAATAAACCGCAAAACCGTGACTGTGAGTGTTAAATCGTGTCAAACCGGCACAAATGCATCACACAATCCAAAACAGGCATGATCTCCTGAAGGGGCTCACAGAACCTGCAGCTCTCACGAACCGTGACATTCCAAAGACAAGTACAGAGCCTACAAAACTCACAAACGTCAATCCGGCCCCAAAACCGGCGTATACCACGCGCCAGTCAAGTTCAAGGATCTCTCCGATTTTGAGTAACCGGTGCATCTTTCGCCGTGGGAGGGTGTTCCTGGCCACTAGGAATCTATGGTCGTATGTTTAATCATATTTTCGTACTGACTGATAAGACAGTCGACGGGAGATTTTGCTATAGCATAAAACCGGATAAATATATTAAATGCAATAGCTACACGTCCGCAACTAAGTTATACTGAATGAAGTGTGTACAGTTTTTTAGAACCTGAAAGCTATTGTCAAACAGACAGGGCGAAGCGAATGCGATCCGAATCCTGTCATATAAAAAAGCGAAAGCGTTCCGATAGTCTATGTGACTGGCTTCAAACAATACCATACATTACTAACAAAAACGCTTCGGCACGCTTTTCAGTTTGACAAAGGCATTATTGAATAATATTACCTGACTGCCTCTATGCTATTTTTATTGCCCCATAACTTCGAAGATTTTTAACTCAAGGAGAAAGGTATCTTCTGCCCGCGTCTCTAAACCTCATACAGAGGCGGATTATCCTTAAGGCAAACTAGGCATTTGCCTAGGGACGCGAAGGTAAAAGGGGCGCGCGGGCGGAATTGTAAAATAAAGAATAAATATACAATATAGCATAAAATTAATTGTGTCAATATGTATAAGCCAATAAAACTTATTTTTGCATACAATCTCAATTTGCTTCAATTTATAACAAAAGATAAATTATAAGATGGGACTGACTAAAACTTACGCCTACAAACAACTTTGTCGATGGTACATGATCTCTGATTGAAGTTGGAAAGATACGACTGCAATGTTCGTCGCGTCGACTGCGAGCACACGGCGACTTGCGAGTGATATCGGACGGATTCGGACGTTCCTGCCTCTAAAATTGCGGGGACGAGAGTGCGGCGCTCATGTAAACTGATGCTTTTTTTTTTTCTTGGCCCCCATCTCACTGCGTTTTTCCTAAGGTAGGTACATCGGTTTACCTCCTAGCCGGATTGCTGTCCTGGGATCTGGAGGCGACTGCCCTCCAGCGCGTCTACGAGTGGCGCGTGGAGGCGCAGCGCCGGGGAGAACTCCCGCTGCCCCGACAAGTCGAGGCGCGGCGGGAAGAGGTCCGGCGCGATTTCAGGGCAGTATGGAGACAATGACTGTCACAACCGAGGTTCGGGCACGCCGCAATCGCGGCGGTAAGGCCCCTCATTGAGGAGTGGCTGGAGAGACGTCACGGCGTCCTGACCTATCGGATGACGCAGGTCCTTACCGGACACGGAAGTTTCGGGAGGTACCTGTGTCGGATAAGAAGGAAAGAGACGCCCGGGTGTCACCTCTGCGAAGATCGCCCGGAGGACACGGTGGAGTATACGGTGCAGGACTGCCCCGCAATGGGCAGAGCACCGCCGTGTCCTCACGGAGGCAATAGGCGGAGACCTCTCGCGCCCGGCATTGGTCGAGGCCATGCTGCGGAGCGAGACGGATTGGGAAGCGGTCGCCTCCTTCTGCGAAGCAGTAATGTTCGCGAAGGAGGAGGCGGGCCGCGAGAGGGAGAGGACAGCGTCCTCCCTCCACCCCAACCGCAGTGGTAGACGCCCACGGCGTCGGACGTCGGCAGACGATCTCCGGCCACCATAGGCGCGGGCATGCGGACGGCGAGTAAAGGGCAACTCGCTGTCCGACCATGGACCATGCCCGGGTCGACGGCGCGTCGTGTTCCACGCGCGCCTCAAAGAGCGTCAGCAAATGACGGGGTCCCCTCTCGGAGGGCCGAGGCCTGCCGGGGTCGCGGAACTTAGGTTATTCCTTTAGACCCCGGAACATAAAGGGCTATTGAATAAAACCGTGGATTTTAGTCAGTACAATTCTGAAAGTACCTCCCACCTTGCCCTGGGTGGGAGGACTCATTTGATGATTTTACCACGCTAAAAAAAAGGTACATCGGTTTTGGTCAAACGTATCTACGAGTATTTTTAATATAGGGGCGCTGATGAGATGCTTGCCTACAGCGCTCTCAACGTTTAATCCGCCACTGACCTCATATAAAAAACAAGCTGGGAATTTTAAACTTTTTTGTACTTCGAGCAAAGACCAAGTAGGTACTTAAGTAGCCACCTGAAGCTTCAGTTGCTTAAGTAAAATATTGAAAAAAGAAAAACTAAAACAAAGCGTTTTGTCAACAGGAGACGACGACGTCGAAGTAAACCTGTCTGATTACGGCGACGATCCTGCTGATCTGCAGTTGCTCCAGGATGTTGGAAAGTGAGTTTTAAACCTTTGCAGATAGAGCTTAAACTGAATCCTGAAACTACCAAGTCAAACAAGGTGAATCTTGGGAAATGTTAACGAAGCAAATCTTCGAGACTATAATTTGAGTTATAAACTTTAACTCAGCTCTAGTTAGTAATTGTCAATGTTCAAATAAATTGGTTTACGAGAACATTGATTTTATTCTAATAATAATTAAATCAATGAACATCTTTTGAATTTAATTTATTTGTTTATCTCCTTAAAAGAAAATTGACAGTCTTAAAACCAATCATTTATGTAACTGCTAATAAATAAACATATTCCATTTGATTTTTCACGAGGAAAAGCCAAATACACTTCCAAACTAATTAAAGAGCACCGAAGTGAATGCATGCGCCACCGCATTGCATTATCACGGACACAAACTTAGGCTAGCATTCACTGATGTGGTTTCAGACGATCGTCGCTGATCTACGTTTTCAGGCGCGCCTGTGTGAAGCGAGGGGGCAACTGCGACCACCGGCCTGGAGACTGCTGCCACTCCTCCTCCTGCAGGTGCAACCTCTGGGGCTCCAACTGCCGCTGCCAGCGCATGGGGCTCTTCCAAAAGTGGGGGTAGGCCTCCGCCCCACACTCCGACTCCCCTGAAGCGGCGACCAGCTCCCACCAGCCGACTTGACCGCCGCTCCATCGGACGACAACATCTGCATTTTCTAACGGACCCGTTGCGTTCTTTACCATATTTCATTTCTCTACGTTCCCCTCTCTAGCACCTTCACTTATCGCTTAGGGAGATTCGAATTGAAAACAGGGACCTAGATTTTAGTTTGGAAATATTTTTGGACCTTATATGATATACAACATTTATAAATGGTATCGGTTCTCTTGTTAGACTTCAGTCCCTTGGTTTGGTTCTTGTAGTTTTCGTTATCTGATTCTCCGAGTGTCCGCTTACGTGGTTGGGCAATCACCCAGCCTTATTGCCCAATCAGTACGCCCCGACGTTAAGCTCGGCCAATCAGACCCCGGCAACTGCCTCTGGCGACGCGTCCTCGTGTCCCGTTTCGTTTGAAGTTTTGGTTTGGACGATCTGACCCGTCGCCTCGAAGGCAGTTCACCTTTTCTATTACAATGTATGTATGTAGAGTTAAGTAAGCTAATCGTAGATGGATAAAGCAGTAGCTGCTAAATTGATGGTAAACTTATGTCAATAGGAAGTAGCGATCACTACAAAATAGAAAAAAAATATATAAATGTACTTTTAAACTAAATGTTCTAGTCATATAAGAGAGTATCGGTAATGGAAAACTTGGTGAAAGACGCTATTATAAGCCTTTATATATAACAACGCCATTTGTATTTGCGATTGGCACCTTAGATTTTTAAAATATCTATTATTAATGTGTCAATACATAATTCATATAATATTAATAAAACGAATCTTAATGTATTGTATGCGACTCTCGGACAGGAGTATATATGGTATTGCAGCCAAGTAGATTCTCTGTATGTATGTAGCTTCTTATGTATGTTCCTGAATGTGGAATATGGTAATTGTATTAATACTAATATTGGAATATGGAAAATGGTAAAATATATTAATAAATGTTTATGGACAAAATTGGTGTTTTTATTTATCTCGAATTGTAAGCTACCGTTCAGTTTCGAGATAGTTTAATTATTCTTTTATGCCTGTACAGTATTGCAGAATAAATACTGTGCAGCGGCCAATATCTGAAACATTTATATCGACATTAAAATAACGATAATGATCGATAGATATTATTTTTTCTTCAATAAAGTTCGCAATTTCAACTAGGTATAACAGGTACGCATATCCTCAAACATTTGAGGATATAGGTACAACAATCTTCTTTACAAGCAAACAACAAGGAAGACATAATTATGATGATTACGGATTATTAAACTATTTATATAAGATGATTTGAAAGGATTTATTTATCAATTTTAATACATTACTTCACTATCATTTTTCGACAGTTAAACACCTCCGTACTCCGGTGTTTATAATAAATAAAAAAACTCCCAAATTTCCTTCCATCATTATATTTTAAAGCAGAAAATTGGTGCCATCCAATACAACCATCGAGATGCAGAGTCAGTAAGCTTGAATAGATTGAAACGTAAGTATGTAAGTATTCCACTACAAAACGCAAAGCAAGTCTCCGATATCTTATGAGTTTGGTATCCAGGCGACTAACGCAATACAAATCCATAGAGGTTTGTGCAAAGGCACGCCTCAATGGATACCAAAGTCGTAAGGTATAGGACTCCAACTTGCGTCGCTTTGTGTAACAAGGGCTTTTTTTTAGCGTGGTAAAATCATCAAATGAGTCCCAGGGCAGGGCAGGACCGGGGTCGCGGGACTTATTCCATCACCGTGACCCCGGAACATAAAGGGCTATTGAAGGACACCGTGGATTTTAGTCAGTAAAAGTCTGACAGTCCCTCCCGCCCTGCCCGGGGTGGGAGGAGTCATTTGATGATTTTAACACGTTAAAAAAAAAAGGCTGCGCAGGAGGGATTGTCAGACTTGTACTGACTTAAATGCACGGTTTCCTTCAATAGCCCTTTACGTTCCAGGATCACGGTAAGTATTTGTTACTCCCGCGACCTGTGTAAGAAGGGCTTAACAGTACTGACTGAACCACTACAATTTTAACAGTCAATCATGAATACTAAAAATAGGAACTGCCTTTGATCTAGAGGTCGCAAACGCGACAGTTGAGCGTGAGCACAAGGGTTCGATTCCCAGATCCAGCAAAATGTTATTGGGTTTTTCTATCAAAAATTCCTGGAATTCCACATACAGAATAGGTAAATTTTTGATGGATATGATATTTGACCGCTGCCCGATCGATAGCAACGCTTTATTTTTATGGCTTACAGATAGTTGCTACGGGTTACCAACTACGGTACAGGTTCATCTATAGGTTAGGTCAATGATAACGATGAAAAAAGAATATGGTTTTTCAGCCAAAGAAAATAGGGCTTTGTGTACGTATGAGCCTTTCATATTATAGATGAGAATAATTACATTAGGGTCAGTTCAGACCGCGACGCGAAGCGACGCGACGATGCGCGCACTCTTTTAAGAGCCATTCAAAATACGACTTTATTTTCTACACCAAAAGATACACATTTCGTTGCGAGAATTTAAGCGGCGTCAGCGGCGTCGCGCGGCGCCGCGATGCGCCGCGCGGCGCAGCGCGGCGCATCTCAACGTAGTGGTGAGTCGCTGCGCATCTCCACGCCGCACGGCGCAGCGCGGCGCCGCTTACGCCGCTCGAGGCCGCTCGACGATGCAAGATGTTAGACTGGGAGCTAGAGGTGTCTGAGTATGCGTAATGTGAGTGTCGAATTTCTCCAACCGATTTAAGTGACGAAAAGGTCAAAGAATAACAATGTTTATCTTGCCGGTCAATTTTCTGGTCCATTTTTTACGCCCTCTTCTCTTATTCGTAAACGGAATGTATTGAGTACATGATTTAAAATCATTTTAATGATTATTTCCGTAATAATTTATAGAAAAATCAGATCACAGCTTTTTGCGGGACAGATAAAGCTCATAATATTTAATTGCATAAAAATATATTTTCCAATCAGTTAGGAACTTGTTCTGATTTGCTGAATTAAATGAAGTACTGAACTAAATGAGTGGACTACTTCATCAAGCGAAAATATACACATACTTAATGCAGGCAGGATATGACGTATTGTCACGGGTCTCAGGTATAAGAATTCGGTCATAGATGCCTTCATTCGGGTTTTGTATACTCAACTACCTCTAGCCCCTGGACTATGTAACTGACACCAAATAGACGACTGCGGGAGGAAGGGGGGTGGGGCGGGAAGCACATGGCGAATGTAGACACTCCGATGCACCGCGCGGCGTTTGGATGCGCAGCGCGGCGCATCGCGGCGCATCGCGGCGCAGCGCATCGTCGCGTCGCTTCGCGTCTCGGTCTGAACTGACCCTTAGAAATAGTGGTACTGGTTAAAATCGATCATTAAAGTGCTTTTTAATAGACTAATGGTAATTATTTATTTGACATTTGACCTTATCATTTGACATATGACTTTAATAAGGGTGGCATGATTCGGCACAGCCGAACGGTAACACCGAATATAATTGTAGGTGAAAGTTTGGGAACATTGCCGCTCGGCTTTCGCTAGACCTGGCAACAGAGGGAATGCATAAATCGGTAAAGCCGAATAATGCCGAACGTAATGTGGTAGTTGCTACGGATTGACTTATCATCATCATCATCAGCCGGAAGACGTCCACTGCTGAACATAGGCCTCCCCCTTAGACCGCCACGCCGAACGACAATTCGCCACTGGCATCCATCCGTTGCCCGCGACCCTCATATATTGATTGACTTATAGTTCCACAAAATTCTGCCGAATTGAACGATGTGTGTGTCCAACCACGCCGGAACTAGCCAACTGAGACCAAACAACGGCAATTATTGCCTCGAGTCGGCTTTGTTGATCCATAAATACTGCCGAACCGATAATGTCGCTTATATTATGTGTGCCAACCATCAAGTTGTCAAAAATATTAATAAAAAAACAAACCTCATTAAAAAGAAAACAGAACACAATCATAAGAAGAACACAAATCAGGTTGTCAGCAACTTCATTATGAGTAAAGTTTGACACAACTTTTTTATTTATTTCATCAATCACTCCTTTTACCCATCGCTTCGAAACCGTCCCATTTTTGAGACAAAATTAATTATTTCACTTTTCAAATTGTTTTACCGTGTAAGCAAAAATGGACGTTTTGGGACTTTCCGTTGTATTATTCAATAGCTTGTCCCATTTTTGTCACAAAAGGGATGATTTTGTCATGGAATTTCGTTTTAACACTAGCTATGAATGCTCTGAAGCTGGACCCATTTAATTGCGAACAGATTATCTGTTACTAGAGGGTTAAAAACAAAAGAACGGGGAAAATAATGGAAAACTTTTATAATGAACATTTCCTTCCACTTTTATAGCGCACTGTATTAACACAACAAAAAGGTTTTTTACGAAATGGATACCTAGTTCAATACATCTTTTGTAGGAAAAGAATCTCTGAACACACACATAATTATACAATATGGCTTTATTACAAGACAAGACAGCGCACAATAGAGCTTCACTGTAAATAAAATTAAATATTTATTAAACGTATTTCATGCCAAGTACTTTACTTATAACATTATTTTATTACGTGATTTTAATTGATATATTCATATTAATTTCATCTCATACAACGAATGTACTTACGAATATCTTGGAATGTAGAAAAGCATCGCATAATAAAAATATTAGTTAGTAGTTTCAATTAAATTTCCCAAAACTTTTTTTAATAACCGGGCATGCGGTTGGCGAGTAAAGGGCGACTCGCTGTCCGACCATGGACCATGCCCGGGTCGACGGCGCGTTGTGTTGCACGCGCGCCTCAAAGAGTGTCAGTATACGGGGGGTTCCTTTAGAGGGCCAAAGCCTGCCGGGGTCGCGGGACTTATCGAATTACCGTGACCCTTGAACGTAAAGGGCTATTGAAGGACACCGTGGACTTTAGTACGAGTCTGTCAGTCCCTCCCGCCCTGCCCTAGGCGTGAGGACTCATTTGTTGATTTTACCAGGTAAAAAAAAAACCCTTTCCTTCTTTACAAAGATTTTTTTCTCAAAAAGTAATAACCGAGGACTTTTTAATAATATGTAGGTAATCATAACCCCTCTGCCAACATCATAAAAGATCAAATCTTAAGATCAATCCCGGAAGAAAGAATAATAACCCGAAAGAAAGACCCAAATATCTCGGGTTATAATCGAAGAAAGAGAGCATCAAATAAAAGTGCACTTATCGCCCTTGTTTTCAGCCTGAACCCGCCCAAAAGGGACAAGAAACATAAAAATGTATGTGTATAACCAACAAAAGGAAAATCCTTCATCCATTGTGCGTCCTAATGTAAAAACTTCGCACAAAAATGTAGGAAGAATTCTTATTGTCACGTAGGGGACTATATTAATTCAGTTTGGACCGCATGCGGCGGGTGTAACTTCCTTGTTGGAACCCGGTTACGCAATTTCAGTTGACAATCAATAAGACAACCGGTCTAAAGAAAGGAAATAAAAGAAAAGAGATTTAGTAGTTGGTTTTAGGGCTTTGGTCATTTTGCACCGCGAACGTTTCGGAACGTATGGCGAACTGCCCAAGAGCCTTTTTTAATGGGCGTTTTTCCATTAGACGGCACGGCACCAGCACCGGCGACGGCGACGGCGCCGTGCCGGTGCCGGGGAAGCAAAAATGTATGAAAACGTATGGCTCGCTTTTGCACTCACCGGCGGGCGTTCATACATTTTTGCTTCCCGCACCGGCACTACGCCGGTGCCGGTGCCGTACCGTCTACTGGAAAAACGCCCAATGGGTCGATTTAGACCGAACTGTGAGCAGTAGTGGCCCAGTGGTATCGGTCCCAACTTACGCGTTGTAGGTCGTGGGTTCGAACCCCGCCAGGTGCATTACTTTGTGTAATTTATTTCATCCACTGCTCTCAAAACGGTGAAGGAAAACATCGTGAGGAAATCGGCATGTCCTAGAACCTAAAATTCGAAGAAATGTAACATCCACCAATCCGCACTGGGCCCGTTTGGTCGATTATGGCCCAATCCCTCTCACAGAGAGGAGGCCTGTGTCCCAGCAGTGGGAACATTATAGGTTATTGATGATGAGACCGAAGTGTAGGAAGCACCAACACCTTCTTCATGATTCTGTTTTCCGTTCAGATTCCTCATTGAGTTCTAACCTCCAGTTATTTTGTGCTTGGCTGTCCTTAGGGATGTGTTCTATCCGATTAGCAAAATCATAATGGAATACTACTAGCTTGTTCCCGCGGCATTACTCGACAGTAATCAGTGTACTAAATTTGATTCAAATCTGTAGTTTTTGTGAAAAGAGTAACAGAAATTTATCTTTTCATGTAACCTTACAAACTTTCGCATTTATACCAGTAAGAAAGATCGTTTTGAATCACGATACCGTTCGGAAAATAAAGTAACACATTGACAAATCATAATATTAATTGCTTGCAATTCAGAATATAGATGAATAAATAATCTTTTTAGACAAGTAACGAGTTTTCTAAGGCGCGGAGGTATCTCTCAGTCAACATTCTGCATAATTCAAGCTACTACGAAAAAAAACTCGACACCTCCAAGAGTCAGCAGCTGAGTTAGCAACAACGAGACTTATGGGGTAGTACAACCGTATAATCGTAAGTCCGAATGCTCAGTCAACTGGCTACCGATAAGAAACAGAGTTGGATAGAACCTTATTAACTTTTCAACAGATTGCGGTGTTTGGTTGAGGTGTCAGAATACATACTAGAGGTTGTCTAGTGGCCGAATTTCAGTCACGGAACGTTACTCGTATTAGTAAATAATTAATTTTGATTTCTACACATTCAATCTCCTTACTTCAAAAACAAAGAAGTTACAAGAGGATCAAAAGTACCGTGAGTCGCTTCGAGAAAAGGATGGAACGGCCGTGCTGTATGCTCTACTTAGCTGGTAACACTACCATACTCCCTAATTAATATTAGGAGCTTGTGACTGTATCTAAGTATTCTCTGTTATTATCATTTCCAATTTCTAATTAGTAGTTAGTCGGAAATCGAAACATGGTATGATTGGAGGATGTAGAAACTGACGCAGTACCTATTTAATAACGAACCTAGTTAGATGTTTTTTTTTTTATTAAATTTATTTTTAAACTTACGAACCGCTCTGGTTGTGGGATGACTTGGCATTTTCGAGCTATCCAAAAAAACTTATTCTATCTAAAAAAACCTTTTTTTACAAATGCTTTCATACAATAAGAAAAATATCATCAACCAAATCGGTCGAGCCTCAAGTGATGCTTCGACCTAAAGAGACGGCAGAACGGGTCGGCGCAGTGGTTGGTTTAAATGTTTGTACGTTGTATAATATACAACGTACAGACATTTAAACCAGTTTGTATATTATACAACGTACAAACATTTAAACCAACCACTGCGCCGACCTGTTTGTCGGAGCATCACTTGAGGCACGACCGATTTGGTTGATGATATTTTTCTTATTGTATGAAAGCATTTGTAAAAAAGGTTTATGTTGTGTATGTTGTGCACCTACGACAGAGGAGAAATTTCTGGAAAATATTATCAGTTTTTTTTTTCTTTTTATTTACAACTGGATTGGCGGCTAGACGTAAGTTGTTTACCGGTGAAAATAAAAAGAAAAAACTCCACTCACATTTGAAAAACAATATTTAATTCGTCTATATTTTTTAAACACAAAAATGTACTGAAATCGAATTTTCAGAGCCTACCAGTAATGTATTGTATTAACTAATAAGATAGTCTATAGAGTAGAATAAAGTAGTTTTTGTTGGCCCTTGGTCGGGCGGCGAGCTGCCCGTTACTCGCCGCCCCCAAGCCCGTGTCTAGAGAGGTCAGAAATTGCTGCGCTATATCCAACGCTCTGGGCGTCCTCTCTCACACGTATTCTACCTCCTCCTTCCCGAGCATTACTGCATCGCAGAAGGAGGTGACTGCTTCCTATTCCCCTTCGCCCCGCAGTAAGGCCTCAACCAGTGCCGGCTGCGAGGGATCACTGCCCCTATAGCCTACACTTAATGTGCTTTTTTTACGTCCTACCAATCTGAGTCTGGGCTACTATAGAGAAATTTCTAAATTAAAGTAGATTTGGCAATTGAACCGTTATCCAAAAATCGTCATCTAACAAATCATATAACAAATGCTCTAAAATCAATCAAAATTTCTTCTCAATTAACTCACAATTCAAGCCTCAATTTAACCGTTAATCAAAATTTAATTAAAAGGTTCAAACGAGCAATTAAGACCATATAAAGGAGACATAAAGTTCGTGCGACTTGTTGCTCCGGGAGCCGCGAAAATCTTCACAAAGCCCGTCTTTTATGTTCAGTTGCCACCAAAGCTTTATAACGTCATTGTAGCCTTTGGTACTAAACGGATAAGTATAGAAGCTGACCTTCTATACCCATAACATCTGTGGGACCTGCTCCTAATAAAGCGTGTTCCCAAATAGTGTGGTATTTTTTTGGCGATATCGGCGAAAGAATATTCAGATGCATTCAAAACTTTTTCCAGTGTTGAGATATAAGACAACCAGACGGACGTCGGCAGACGCTGTCCGGCCACCGGGCGCGGGCATGCGAGCGGCGAGTAATGGGCGACTCACTGTCCGACCATGGACAATGTCCAGGTCAACGGCGTGTTGTGTTCCACACGCGTGTCTGCATAATGACGGGGCCCTCCTCTAGAGGGCTAAAGCCTGCCGGGATCCCGAGACTTACCATGAATTGAATTACCGTGGATTTTAGTCAGTACGAGTCTGACAGTAGGGTGGGGGGGGGACTCATTTGATGAATATACCACATAAAAAAAAAGTATTGAGATATGGGATTGATCAAATGAGTCCTCTCGCTCGGGGCGGAGGAAAGGGACTGTCAGACTTGACGACTTAACAAACAACCTTTTCCTTCAATTGTCCATTGCGGTCTAGGGCTACGGTAACCTTTAAAGACAGTTCCGCGACCAAAGCGACCAGCCCCGCTCCGTCCGCCTATCGGGCCCCGTTTGAGGTCAAGTGACGGTCACTTTTTACCCGACTACGGCAAAGCCAAAAGGAGGGTTATGATTTTGACCGATATGTATGCATGTGTGTGGGTAGGTGACGTTTCACCAAATCCAATATGGCGCCCTCTAGGCGATGTATTGTCGTAACCGAAAAAAAAAAAATTTGCTGTGCTAGCCGTGGTCGTGTGCCACCTGCGGTTGTTTCACACAATCTTCATTGGATAGGTGGCACACGACCACGGCTAGCACAATATCGGTCAAATGAATATTGTTCTTGTTTTATACTTTTCAGTGCACGTTTTTGTCGTAGTCGGGTTTTAGTTATTTTTAACTTATTTTTTTAACATAAAAAGTTAAAAACACACGCACACATAGTTGTTAATTGTAAGGAAACATGCGCATTTGCGTCTGTCATTTTGTTTTTCGCCATTCTTCGCTACGTACACAGTATGTGTTTGTTTTCGCAAGGTATTCCACATTGGGCACCTGCTGAAATGGCACCTGAACTATCCTACATACGGCTCCTGTCATAATTTTTCGCAGGTGCCAGAAGCCCAACGTGGAATACCTCGTTTTCGATCGTTGAATGGAACTGACCTTTTGCTCTTTATGCATCCTGTGCTTTTTATACATCGACCCTCATATCCACCGTATTAAACATGTAATTAGAGTTTGAAGGTACACCTTTATTAAAATATTAAAGGGAATATTTAATATGATATTAATTAAAATGATGTAATAAAAGGGTTTTTATCGTCGCTTCGTGTTTGAAATTAATGACTGTCAAAGGGTTTTTTCATGTAATTAATATTAGAAGAGTAAATATTTTTCATGTAGGACAAGCGTGATATTTTAATTAGGTGTGTCGTGGGCGTGGGCCGTTTTATATTAAACTAAACGACATATCTATTATCGCTAATAAAGGCTTTTGTTCTACAGAAAATTCGAAATACCAAAAAAAGGAACAGTCACCAGCGATGACATGTACTTGTACACACTTATCAAAATCAGTGGCGGATTAAGAGTTTCCGAGGCCCTAAGCACAGAGCCTGTGTAGGCCCTCTATTGCTTAAATTGGGAAGGTAGAAAGTATAAAATGAAAGTTTCATCAAAATAGAAACTGTAACTACAGTTTCTATTTAGTATATATATATGTATATCTATTTCTAGTAGGTATAATTTAAAACTTAAAACATTTTTTTCTCGTCTCCTATCTTAGAGAAGACAAATTAAAATTTTTGTAGACCAAGACAAGATTAAGTAACATTAGAAGCATTTGCTATTGAAAAATTAGCTATCAAAAATGAAGCCATGAAAAGCGAACGTCAACCTTATTTAGTGCGCGAGCGAAGCGAGCGCGAAATTTTTTAGCTTTTTGGAATAAGACACGGCAATTCTTCATAGAAGAGCGAACGCAGTGAGCTCTAAAAGTTTAATGTTTCCGGACTTCAAGTTTTAATTTAAAAGTGAGATCAAACATTTGAAGTCTTTAGTAGGTAACCTAATCCTATTTAAGTTCTCAACTTTTATTATTTTTTTTTCAATTTTTTTTCTGGGCCCGTGGCTTTGGCGCTCCTAAAGGATGGCACCCGTGTGCATTGCACACTGCACATATGGTAGCGGGGGCCCTGCATACACTTATGAAATTTTGCACATTTGTTCAGACGCTGATATAGACTAACATATCCGAAAACTGGGCAGTTCTGGAAATATTACATACATACGGGTCGAATAATAACCTTCTTTTTTTTGAAGTCGGTAAAAATGAAACGCCAGCAGAGGATGGAGGCCCCTGAAGAACAGGGGCCCCAAGCACGTGCTTGTAGTGCTTATACGTTAATCCGCCACTGATCAAAATACTTCGTCAATTTGCATGCACCGTGGATTTTAGTCAGTACAAATCTGACAGTAACGGGTGGGAGGACTCATTTGATGTTTTCTTGCTAATTTTCGTGTAAAAGAGGCTTAAAACACTGGACTAATGAATTTATAAACTACCAGGCAAGATACTCGAAACCCTCGCAACTTTAAACACGTCAAATTTTCCCCAACATCTTCACCATTCGGGCACGCCGCAATCGCGGCGGTAAGACCCCTCTTTGAGGAGTGGCTGGAGAGACGTCACGGCGTCCTGACCTATCGGATGACGCAGGTCCTCACCGGACACGGAAGTTTCGGGAGGTTCCTGTGTCTGATAGGGAAGGAGGAAACGCCCGGGTGCCACCACTGCGAAGATCGCCCGGAGGACACAGTAGAGCATACGGTGCAAGACTGCCCCGCTTGGGCAGAGCACCGACGTGTCTTCACGGCGCCGATAGGCGGAGACCTCTCGCGCCCGGCATTGGTTGCGGCCATGCTGCGGGGCGAGACGGAGTGGGAAGCGGTCGCCTCCTTCTGCGAAGCAGTAATGCTCGTGAAGGAGGAGGCGGGTCGCGAGAGAGAGAGGACAGCGTCCTCCCTCCGCCCCAACCGCAGTGGTAGGCGCCCACGGCGTCGGACGTCAGCAGACGATCTCCGGCCACCGTAGGAACGGGCATGCGGGCAGCGAGTAAAGGGCAACTCGCTGCCCGACCATGGACCATGCCCGGGTCGACGGCGCGTTGTGTCCCACGCGTGCCTCAAAGAGCGTCAGCAAAATGACGGGGCCCCCTCTCAGAGGGCCAAAGCCTGCCGGGGTCGCGGGATTATTTCCTTACCGTGACCCCGGAACATAACAGGCTACTGAAGGACACCGTGGATTTTAGTCAGTAGAAGTCTGACAGTCCCTCCTGCCCTGCCCGGGGGAGGAGGACTCATTTGATGATTTTACCACGCTAAAAAAAAAAAAAAAAAAAACATCTTCACCATTACTAAAATCTAAAAATATCCCCCTTACCGCCTACATACAGTCGCAATCTGCCATAATACATGATTTTATAACTCGTTCGTGTATTTCAATACGTCCCTACGGATCCTTAGGGAATTTTGTGTCAAGTGCGTCTCATTATTTATGAGGAGTAAAGCCGCTGAGATTATATCTCTATACTATTTACGAAAGAACGTGGTATGGTAAGTTATTTGCGTGCCAATTAAAAATAATAAATAACTACGATGGTTTCTTTTCTTAAAACTTCTAGTTGGCAAGGTTTGTGCTTTTATTATGAGCAATCGCAGTTTTAAGCACTTTAATTTGAATGATCGAACAGTCCGTGTATATAGGGTGTTAAAAAATTAACTGCAAGAATTTCGTGTGCGTACTCGGTATCAATAACCAAGCACATTAAAAAAAAAAAAAATTCGAGCATTTAAAAAAAAAAAAAATATTTCGAGCATTTTTTTACATTTAAGAAAATTTTTTTTTTTTAATATAAAAATTTATTTTAAAAAAAATTTCAAAATTAATAAACAAAAAATCGAATATTTTTCTTTTGGTCTATTAAATACGAAATTCGAACGGTATCATCACCTGCCTAGCCCTTTGCCAACTATGTTGGGGTCGGGCTATGGCTAATAAAATAAGTTATTTGTAAGTATTTCGATGAATTGACAGTTCAAACTGTGATGGGAAAGTTGGAATCAGCTGTGAACACTACACACGGGTGAACGAACTCAAACAGCAATCAAATTCATTATTTTGAATTCTTCTTCTTCCCTCATCTGTGCAATTAAAAATGGCCAATTTTTTAAATATAATCGTGTCTGTGGAACCCTGAGCGGGTTTCGCCACAGACAGAGGTTTCTACACGCCCAGCCTACACTAAAGCGCATTTCACACAGAGAGCGGGCGCGGGTCGGGCGCGGGAGTACGGCGGGTCTAGTTCTTTGTATTTAAATGGAAGACTTCACACTGAAAGCGTGCGCGGGTCGGGCGCGGGGCGGGTCGTGCCCGTACAACGAAACGCGCCCGACCCGCGCCCGACCCGCGCCCGCTCTCTGTGTGAAATGCGCTTAAGACTGCAATTTCTTGTTCCTTGGACATGCGGAAGCTCTTTTATTGATCTGAATCATTTTTAAATTAAATTTTCTACCTAGAAAATAGTACTTTTGTAATATATTTGTTGGTAATAATGTTATACAGCTGGTATAATTACTGGGTACCTAAATGTTCAGTACATTTTGGGTCATATTTTAATATTATACCACATTTAGCGAGCCAACAAGAGTATTTATTTATAACCTTTTATTATTCACGTAATAATATTACACAAGTCGTGACTCTCATACAATTGTTTTACATAAATCAAGTTTTAAGTACAGAAAAAAATTGAAGGCTGCGACGCGGCCGTCATTTTACTGGCGGTTTCGCGGTAATTTCTTCTCTACCGAGAACTCAAAACGACACTTGCTAGCTGTCTCGCTCTACGTAGACGCGTTTTAATAAGTTAAACAAAGACAAAAGTAGTTTTATCGCATTAAATAATATATGTGAGCGTAGACAGAGCGCCCCGGAAAGGGTTTCTCCACAGACGTGGGCAAATTGACGTTGCGACCCGTTTTGGGCTTCTGCACAGTTGAGGGGATGGTAAAAAAAAATGCTTGGAAAAAAATTTTTTTTTGGAAAAAAGTGCTCGAAAAAAATTTTTTTTATTGGATAATACTTGGTTCTTGATACCAAGTACGCACACGAAATTTTTGCAGTTAATTTTTAACACCTTGTTTATTGATCACTGGCTAACGGGGCCCGTTGGTCTCGTGGACTGCTGATCGTAGCAGTGAAAGAGCCCCTCCGTACACTAGGCGACGCAAGTTATAGATACCATACGAAATTGGTATCCATTAACGCGTGCCTGTGTACGAACCTCTATGGATTTGTGTTGCAATAGTCGGCTGGATACCAAAGTCTTGCATAGTCTAGACTTGCATCGCTTAGTATACGAAGAGGCGCGGAACAGGAAGCGCGAACTGCATACTTGTATTTCCACCAACAAATAGTCGGACAAGTATGCAGTTTGCGCTTGCGAGTTCAACGAAGTAATGACTTTGTTAAACCGAAAAATAAATGGGTCCGTTCCGCCCGCGGTGGAAACCGGGCTTTAAAGAACCGAGAGTGCACCTGTAACTGCGCATACACTTGTGCTCCATAATGACACCCGCGCAGATAGCTGATCTCCGCTAAATAGACCGCCATGGCTGAAATCGGTTAGGCGGACTAGAATAACTGCAAGATTGGAGTAGTCTGTTATGGGTGGCCTTCATTTTCAATTCACAGTCGATCTTTTCAACTTTTGAATGATGAGGAGGAGGAGCTCGTAGCTAAATAATCACAGCCGCACAGGCCGATCTTCCGGGTTAAGCCGCGCTTGCCGAGGTTGGTCTGTGGATGGGTGACCATCTATCATAGCGAGTTTCCTCCGTGCCTCGGAAAGCACGTAAAGCCGTTGGTCCCGGTTGTCATTTGTAGATCTTTGACAGTCGTTACTGTTAGTCAGAAGCTCTAAAGTCTGACAACCAGTCTTACCATGGGGTATCGTATTACCCAGTTACTGGGTTGTGGAGGTCCGACAGGCAGTCGCTCCATGTAAAATACTGATATCCAGCTGAATCTGGTTCGACTGGAAGCCGACCCCAATATAGTTGGGAAAAGGCTAAGCAGGCAGGCAGGCAGTCGATCTTTCGAACTTTTCTTAACCTCTACTACATAGGTTAAGGGTGATTATTTGGTGCTACAGGCAACTCAGTGATAGTCTTTGTCTGCTTGTGAGACATAAGAGGGTCCTATTCTAGTTGTGAATAAAACCCGAGAACTTGATTTTAACTTATATACTTGAAATAAATTGAAAATGTACATGAAAACGATGTGAACTGTGTTCGGTGACGGTGAAGGAATATAATAAAAATTGCCGCTGGGGGTATGTTGATAATTGTTAGACGTCATTCTTAACGCCTGTTGAAATCCGTTGAGCGGCGACTCGTAGAAATGCACGTTGCTATGTAGATACTGTGTGGCGCTCAAGCTGCGCCATGCTCCCCCCTTTGAAAGGCTTGTCTTTCAACTTAGACTTCTTCTTCTGGAATGGGGAGGGGGCACAAGCGTACCAAAGCTCGTCGAAGGCAGTTTGTTGAAGTTTTTACATCTGCCACTCGTACCACGCCATCAGGTCCCGGAAACAATTTTGTTACTCTTCCGAGTCTCCAACACAGGGGTGGCAAATTTTCTTCTTTAATTAGAACTAAGTCATCCACCTTGAGTTGTGGAGTGTCTTTCATCCATTTTTGTCTTCTCTGTAGTTCATTGATGTATTCACCTTGCCAACGACGCCAAAAATGCTGTCTGATTTGCTCCAATCTCTGATACCGCTTTAGCTTATTGGGATCCACCTCTTCTATTTGTGGAGAGGGGAACGTTGTTAGCGCTCTCCCGATGAGAAAGTGTCCCGGAGAAAGAGGAAGGAAGTCATTGGGATTTGAGGTCATGGGACACAAGGGCCGGCTGTTTAATATTGCCTCCACTTGTGCAAATAATGTTTGCAATTCTTCAAAGGTCAGGTGAAGATTGCCTATAACGCGTTTAACGTGGTGCTTTGCGGATTTGATGCCTGATTCCCAAATGCCGCCGAAGTGAGGGGAGTAAGCGGGGATGAAATTAAATTTTATGCCTTGTTGTGCAGCGAAGTCAGAAAACAAGTGGTTATGTGTTTTTAAAAATGATCCTAGTTCCTTAGCCGCTGCGACAAAATTACGACCGTTATCGGAGAATATTTCCGCTGGCTTACCGCGTCGGGCAATAAAACGTCTTAAAGTCATCAAAAAATCATCTTTGGATAGGCCGCCTACTGCCTCTAAATGTATGCATTTGTAGCGCAAGCAAATAAATAAACACATGTAGCATTTCGTCAGTCTTGCTCCTCGTCCTCTTCGGTTAACAATAAAGAACGGGCCAGCGAAATCTAGACCAACTGAAATAAAGGGAAAGTTGAGGGTAATGCGCTGTGCAGGAAGATTCCCCATTTTGGGTTGCAGAGTCTTTCCTTGAAATCTTCTACATGTTGTACAGTTGTGCACTGTCCGACGAGCCAGATGACGACCATTGATAGGCCAAATGGT
The DNA here is from genome assembly GCA_954870645.1 of Agrotis clavis. Lineage (NCBI taxonomy): Eukaryota > Metazoa > Arthropoda > Insecta > Lepidoptera > Noctuidae > Agrotis > Agrotis clavis. Next base: position 11,363,074 of record OX940925.1, read on the forward strand.
TTCTCTAACTGTAGCTAGTAAGAGTTGTGGCCCGGCGTGCATCTGACGAACATGTTCATACCGAAAAAATAATTTAGTTAGAAGGTGAGAAGAGTCAAGAAGTATTTGATGCTTCTTTTCATACGGAAAATCAGAAGCTTGAATTCTACCACCAACTCTAATCAAATCATTAGTGTCAATAAATGGTGATAATGGTAAAATTTTGGATTTACTGTTTAACGGCTTGTTTTGTTTTAAAAGTTTGTACTCTAAAGAAAATGTTTGTTGTTGAGCCATAAAACAGAGGCTATAGAAAGACTGATTTAATTCATTTGTTGTTAAAAAACCAGTATGTTTTGCATGAGAATTAATAGAGTTATAAATAAATCTTTTGACATAAGCTATTACTCGTTGGAGTTTAGTAAATGATGAATAATTTGCAAAATTAATTAACGGTTCAACAATAGTACTGTGTAAATTGATCTTAACTTCAGGTAAGTTTTCTTTATTTGAAATATTAGAATGTAGTAAAGGCCAATCTGATTCATCTTGGTATAAAAAACGTGGACCGTACCACCACAGATCTAACTTCGGCAGCTGACTCGGATTGACACCCCTTGAAATAAGATCAGCTGGGTTATCTGAAGTGGGTACGTATCTCCATGATGATGGCTGTGTAAGTTCTACGATTTCACCTATACGATTTGCTACAAATGTTTTTAAATTTCTAGGTACGCTATGAATCCATGCGAGGACTACGCTGCTGTCACACCAATGGACTACGCGGGAAGGTTCGTATTTTATTGCATTACAAACTGCTTTAGTCAATCTGGCGGCGAGCAACGCGGCACAGAGTTCCAAACGAGGAATTGTTACAGGTTTTAAAGGTGAGACCTTAGATTTTGAACAAAACAGTTTAATACTAACTTCATTATTTTGATTAATAGATTTGACATAAACACAAGCACCGTAGGCGCACTGTGATGCATCACTGAATGCATGTATTTCAATAATCTTTGCGTTCTCACAAATAACGTTTCTAGGTATTTGTAAGTTGGCTAGAAAATGTAAATTACTTACAAACTCGTCCCAAGATTCTTGAATACCTTGGGGAACAGGCTCGTCCCAATCTAATCGAAGGAGCCACAACTTTTGTAGCATAATTTTGGGTATGATTATGCACGGACTTAATAATCCTAGTGGATCAAATATTTTTAATGAATTTGACATTATGATTCGCTTTGTTAATTTTCCAACAACTGTCATAGGTTTGATTGGAAAATGCAGTTGATCAGTAGAAGGATTCCATCCTAATCCGAGGGTGCTAGACGATTCACTTGTAATTAATTTATCCTGTTGAATGTCGGTGTTGTCATGCAAAATGGTCATCAAGTTACTTTTATATTTCCGCAATGGAAAACATGCTGAATTTAAAGCCTTTGATACCGATTCTTTTATGTGGCGCAGTTCATCTTCGTTATTTGATCCAGTGATGAGATCATCCACATAAAAGTCGTTTTGTATTATGGATTTGATGAATTCGTCCTCACATTCCTCTCCGATCTGCCACAGGCACCGCGTACTTAAATAACTCGCACTTGCTGTACCGTAAGTGACGGTATTTAATTTATACGTTTTGATTGGCTGTGACTCATCTTCTCTCCATAAGATTAGTTGTAGATTTTGATCATCACTGTGACACGCCACCTGGCGGAACATTTTTTCAACGTCAGCAGTGAGTAGAAACTTGTATTGTCTAGCCCTGATCAAAATAGAAAAAAGAGAATCTTGCTTATTAGGGCCTACCATGAGAATATCATTGAGCGAGCGGCCGGAGGAAGTGGGGGCAGAACCGTCGAACACCACTCGAATTTTGGTGGATTCACTTTCTGCCTTGAATACTGCGTGATGGCACAAGAAATAATTAGTAGTAGGTTTTGCAACATGAGATAGGGATAAATGGTCTAACTTGGCATATTCATTAATAAATTCAGTGTATTGTGTTTTGAGTTCTGGATTTTTACGAAATCGTTTTTCCAAATTCAGTAACCGTATTCTGGCTAAATTATATGAATCACCGAGAGTGTTAGGGTTGTCAAGCAATGGAAGCTTGACGCAAAACCTACCTGAACCTAAACGTGTGGTATTTGCCATGAAATGTTCTTCACACATCTTTTCAGTTGGAGATAAACTAGTCTTCTGGGGAAGCTCTTCGACTTCCCAAAATCTAGTCAACTTCTGATCAATATTTGTAATTGAATCAGATTTATATGATTTGTTTGAACTTGAATGGTTACATTGAATATATTTAGAATAACTTGAAAACATGGGACCAGCTACGAGCCAGCCAAATTTTGAATTTATCAATTTTGGGTTCTTGGGACCCAGGGAATATTGTTCCGAACCTACAACATCCCAAAATATATCCGCCCCGAGAATAACGTCTGCCTTTGCTGGTACGTTAAAGCTAGGGTCGGCCAACTTTATGTAGTCGGGTAATGTAATGTGTTTAATGTTTATAGGAGCCTTAGGTAGCTCTCCTGTCAGCTCATCAAGCACTAGACAGGATAAGGTAACACTGTATGGGTTGTTCATTGAACTAAGTGTAATTTTACATGATTCTGTAACCTTATGACATAAGTTATTGCCTATACCTATTATATTTATTTCATTTGTTTGATTTGTATCTAATTGTAATTTCTGTTTCAGGTTTTTAGTTATCAGTGAAGATTGACTGCCGCAGTCTAACAGAGCGCGTACCTTCTCCGTGGCGTTTGTGAGCGGATTTGACACTTCGATGATGACGGTTGATAGAAATACATGATCTGTGTATGGCTCCGAGAAAGTTGACAGTACTTCAGCGGAGTTCGTCGATAGTACAGCACGCGATTGATGCAGGAGGGAATTGTGGCGCTCATTGCATTCCTTAAAAATACAAGGTCCCAATGGACAGTCAGCTGCTTGATGACCCTCTCTCAAACAATTATGACACAGATTATATTTCTGAACATCAGCCAATCTTTCACTCACACTTTTATTTTTAAATGTAGGACATGAATACAGTCTGTGTGACTCATTACAAATAACGCAATTAATTCCCTTTTGTGTATGTTGATTACTAATGAAAGATTTAACGTATGACTTATTATTTTTGTTATTGAAGCTATTGTTTTGTTGTTTATTATTTGAATGAGATTGCTGGTTTTGAGAACTCTGGCTAGGACGCAATATTTCCCGTGGCACTCTATTAGTGTTGTCGGTTTTATTGCGATTTATTGCTTCCAATACGCCAGCACGGTCTGTTAAGAATCTATGAAATTGAGTTAAAGTTGGCAGATCATTGACAGAATTAAATGTATTTTGTAACTCTTCCCACTTCATTAAACTGTGACTGTCTAATTTGGATGTCATCATAAATATGATTATGTCATCCCACTTATCGGTGGGTCGACCCAAGTTAGCAAGTGCTCGTAAATTTTTTGTTACGTGGTCCGCTAAAAATCGTAAAGATCGTTCGGATTCGTTGGTGATCGGTTTCATATTAATCAATTCTGACAAATGATAATTAATGAGCAACCTCTTGTTGTCGTATCGCTCACATAGTAAAGACCAGGCCTCTTTATAATTTGATGATGAAACTTCAAGATTTGAAATAATACGAGCCGCATCTCCTTCAAGATATGAAATTAAATAATGAAATTTGTGAATATCGGAAATACGTTCGTTATTATGAACTAACGCTTGAAAAGTGTCTCGAAACTCAAGCCAGCGAAAATATGCTCCGTTAAACTTAGAAATCTCAATCCGCGGTAACTTGAAACCAGCAGGCTCAGAATTATGAGGGTGATGGCATGAGAAGGCTGAAGATCTTCGACGCGCTTCAGATTGATTGTTCGCGTTTTCAATTAAATTCTTTGCCGTAGCTATACATGAAATAATATCTTGCTCGATGCTATCACGCTCATCGATTTCTGAATCCAAATTTTTATGATTTAAAACTTCAATTTCAGTTTGAAGGTCATCGAACTTGCTAGACAAACTTTCAAACTTACTTAACTTTAATGATAACTCGACAAGTTGTATACTAGACAGTTGCACTAATTCTAATGTTGATAAGTAATTTTTAAACTTTGTTATTTGTCCTTTAATAGAACTACGTCTCAAACTTAACTCTTTATACTTTAAACTATATTTCTCTGACTCAGTAGTCATTGTTGTGTTTTTAATTTAAAACAAACAAATAAAAACTTGTCCACTTAGCTGCACTTTGTTTACAATAAGTAATTAGCTGTAAGCGTTACGTCACTCCCGTCAGCTCGGCGACACCTGCGGCGAAGAAACCGGTTCCGCACGGCAGATCGATTGAACTGCAGGCCGAGCCGTGTTCCTGCACCAGTCCTGGAAATTTCGGCAGAACGAGTGAAAAACAAGAAACACTAATATGCTATGATTGGACTATTGAATGGACAATGAATGGACTTTATTAAAACTACTAAAGGGAATGATAATGGTTTGAGGATATAACTGTACTAACAATCAAAACCTTTTACAAGAAAAAATTACAAAATGAGAACTTCAAAATATATTATAATGATTGATACAACAATGGCTAATCAAAGTTAATATGAACTGAGAAGGGATAATTGAGTCTATTTAACACTTTGTATATTTAAATTGCAATTAAGATGAACACTAATCGTTAATAGGCAATGTGTAAAATATAATTATTGTGGGTTACACTGATTTTTCAACAATGTTAACATGAGTGACCTTTGAACCTTACAAGAATTAGGGACAAAAAAGAATCAAATTGCTGTGAATTGATGATTCTAATTAGATTTATGACGATTATGATTGCCCTTTGTGAACTTGAATGCACTGTGGAGGCAATATAATGGTGATTATGAGAATGTGTGGATTGGTATGACAAGGAACAAAGGATTAGGACACTTATCTCTTTGGAAGTTTGCTGCCGTGGTCGTGACTAAGTCGTGCTGTAGCTTAGCCGCCGATCCTGACGATCTTCAACCTTGGATGAGGCACGTCCTCCTGACCATGGGGAGTAGTGACTCGACGATTTTGTATCTGATGAAATCCGTGTCCTGTCACGGTCGCCAATTTATGTCTGCTTGTGAGACATAAGAGGGTCCTATTCTAGTTGTGAATAAAACCCGAGAACTTGATTTTAACTTGTATACTTGAAATAAATTGAAAATGTACATGAAAACGATGTGAACTGTGTTCGGTGACGGTGAAGGAATATAATAAAAATTGCCGCTGGGGGTATGTTGATAATTGTTAGACGTCATTCTTAACGCCTGTTGAAATCCGTTGAGCGGCGACTCGTAGAAATGCACGTTGCTATGTAGATACTGTGTGGCGCTCAAGCTGCGCCAGTCTTAAAAGTCTCATAAAACGTTACCTATGCATGCTGTGATGCGAAATGATGTATCACTAAGTCTTGTCCACTTTAGTGGTGAACTAGTTGCATCATTTCGCATAACTGCATGCATAGGTAACGTTTTAAGACTTTTAAGACTATATCACTGAGTTGCCTGTATCACCAAATAATCTCCCTTTACCTTATTTAAAGCAAAAATATACGACTCATGGATAAGTCTAACCAATACAAACCATGAATTTTTATAGCTCCGAGGCAGTAAAAGCTATTTATCTCGATGTTTATATTCTCCGAAATAAACAAATAAATCCGAATGCTATTATTCTTCATTGTTGGAAAATCGTAAGACTTAACTTTGATGACTTTAGTTGTACCATTAATATTATGTATGTGTTTATTATTTTGACTTCATGTTTCCTTCTAATGTACAGAACAGTGCTAACGACTTTGACTTACGAGTTCGTAGTCATGGGTTCAAACCCAACCAGGCGCATTACCTTACTCACAAAACGGTGAATGAACAGGCATGTCCTAGAACTAAGGCCCTTCGTACATTCGGAAACTCAAGTTTCCGATACCTTACGACTTCAGTATCCAGGCGACTCTCGCAATAGAAATGCATATACGTTCGTACACATGCACGCGACGCGCGACGCCAATCGCGCGCTACCTATCTGCTGACATCGCGGCGACTTGAGTTTCCGCGACTTTCAAGATGGCGGAACAATTTATTTACCATTTTTAATTTTATTCACAGAATAAAGGGATCCGTAGCATATTCTTGAATCATTTTTGGAAAGTAATTATTTTAAAACGATAGAAAAATATTTACAATCCTCTATCAAATAATAATTTTGTATGCAGTTTTATTAAAAAGTTGGGAGAGATGGTTTTTTTTCTATTTTATTGAATAAAAATTTTAAATTATGTTACAGTATTTGGATTTGGATTAATGTTAGGTTCCCAGGAAATTAACTGTGAAGGACGGACTGTCACACGACTGATCTTATAAAGATTCCGTTTTTTTTTTGAACCTTCGGAACCCTAAAAAATATACTTTGATCGTCACAGTCATGTGTCAGCCATTTTATAAATTCATATTCTTGACCACCCATCATGACCTTTTGACGCGGCGCTAGTGTCTATGTCGTTACATCAAATTGCATTATAAAAATTTAGTCCCTCGAATTTTCCGCAGGTCATGAGTAGTGGCGAAACTCTAGTATCGGAAACTTGCGTCGCCTCGTGTACGAAGGTTCGTACACGAGGCGACGCAAGTTTCCGATACCTTACGATTTTGGTTTCCAGGCGACTATCGCAATACAAATCCATAGAGGCTCGTACACAGGTCGCGTCGCCGACATGCGTCGCCGACTCTAGTCGCTCGCTACTCATCTATCAAGATCGCCGATACCCAAGTCTTCGCGATTTTTAACCGACGAAAAATTTGTATCTATTATTTTATATTATTAAAGTATCTGAGGTAGAAAAATATCCTTGTTTGTATCATTACAATTAATAATAATAATATTCCACAACTATCACACAACGCCATCTCGTCCCAAGCTAAGCAGAGCTTGTGTTATGGGTACTAAACAACTGATAAACATACTTATATATTTCTAAATACATAAATATAATATATAAATTACACCCAGACACAGAACCGTGCTCATCAAACAATCATTTGTCCTGGGTGGGAATCGAACCCACGTCCTCCGGCATAGCAGTCAGGGTCACTAACGATTAGACCAACAGGCTTGTCAAATTCAAAAGAATATTCTAATAGATAATTAGCATGGAATAAGCTTGTTTTTTTAAGTGGTAAAATCATCATATTAAATGAATCCTCCCACCCCGGGCAGGGCGGGAGGGACTGTCAGACTCGTACTAACTAAAATCCACGGTGTCCTTCAATAGAACCTAACAAAACGATAGCGCGATCTAACTCGACGACAGCGCCATCTATCGAGCATGGTGTCAAACTTTTTGCACTTTTATAAATTATTATGGTTTCGTTACAAACATTACTACTTTAACCTAGCTTCGTCATGTACTTGCACATACGACAAAAATAATGTAATTAAGAAAACATCATCTGCCTAGCCTTTTCCCAACTATATTGGGGTCGGCTTCCAGTCAAACCAGATTCAGCTGGATATCAGTATTTTACATGGAGCGACTGCCTGTCGGACCTCCACAACCCAGTAACTGGGTAATACGATACCCCATGGTAAGACTGGTTGTCAGACTTTAGAGCTTCTGACTAACAGTAACGACTGTCAAAGATCTACAAATGACAGCCGGGACCAACGGCTTTACGTGCTTTCCGAGGCACGGAGGAAACTCGCTATGATAGATGGTCACCCATCCACAGACCAACCTCGGCAAGCGCGGCTTAACCCGTAAGATCGGCCTGTGCGGCTGTACTTATTTAGCCACGAGCTCCTCCAAAGTAATTAAGAAAACGAAAACATTAAAATAAACCTATTCAAATCTGAAATTTGAAACCACGGTCATCATCATAGCAGTAAGGGCGTCAGCGTTCCGGTGCAAATAAAAGAAAACTATAAAAAAAAACCTAGAAAAAAATTGAATAAACCTCTAAAAAACAACTGAAACACGAAAAAGAAAAATTCTATGTTTACCTGGGGATTGAACCCATGGTCACCACCTTGAAAGTCAAAGCTTGAACAAATCGAGCTACCTCGTAGCCGGTTGGCGCGGCGAAATTATGAACCATATTCTTTCTAGATTGATTTTTTTCCTCTATACGCGCTAATTTTTAATTCCAAAAATTTGAAATAGGAATGCGCTCGTCATTTTTAAAATAGAAGCATTTTAATTATGTTATGAGATGTACATTTTGTGTTTTGTACAATGTATTATTAAGGTTGAATATAGAATGGTGGCCGAATAGACGATTTGAGTCTTACGACTCGAGTCGCCGCTGTGTACGGATCGTGCGCTACTAGAGTCGCGCGACTTGGGTATTCGACTGGAGTATCGGATACCCGAGTCGCCTAATGTACGAAGGGCCTAAATATTCGAAGACATGTGACGCCAGCACAGACTGGGCCCGCGTGTTGGATGATTGGACCCACTCCCGCTTACAGTGAGGATGTCTGTGTTCCAGCAGTGGGAGGAAGGTGTTTGAACGGCACCTCTGGCGTAGTGGCTGAGCTATTAAATGCTGCGCTGCTTGTTACAGATTTGGTTCCCGCACGGAACTAAACATGACCATGCTCTACAAGTAAGTTTTTCCAGGTTTGGGTGTTTGTGTGAGTTTAAATGTAAGGCGCGGGCCACATAGAAAAGACGTAAGACGCAGAAGGGGTGGAGACATATTATGTCTCTTCGGCGTCTCTTTCATACAAAATGTATAGAAGCGTCGCGACGTAAAACACACAGAAGAGATGGGCGCGACTCTCATACATTTTCGCACGTCCGCGACGCGTCCTCGTCTTACGTCTTTTCTATGTGTCGCGCGCCTTAGAGGGTGCTCCCACGATACAGGAAAGATTCCTATTGTGGGGCAAAGTCATACACAGAAAAGTCTGTTTGAAGGATTTTGGATTTTAAAGCGCTGCGCAAACATAGACACTTTGTTGCTGACATGGCACACCATCACAGGGTATCATAATATGTAGTTCATAAGTGTGTATAAAGTAGAAGCAACTGGATACAAAAGATGTTTACGTATACGCAAGGAGTGGACGATTTCATACCGGTTCTATAGAAATCAAATATTCATCGGTAGCTTGTGTCTGACACAAGACACATAAGTGTCCAATGTTTGCGCCCTGAGACAACATAACACAGCCACTCTAGTGGCACTTAGCTACATCTGGTAGAATATATTGTAGGGATGGTTATCAGCTCACCTTCTATTACATGATACTTGAATTTAACTGGTGCAATTACAATATACTTATACAAGTACATATTGTCATTTGAGGAGCTCGTGGCTAAATAATAACAGCCGCACAGGCCGATCTTCCGGGTTAAACCGCGCTTGCCGAGGTTGATCTGTGGATGGGGGACCATCTGTCGTAGCGAGTTACCTCCGTGCCTCGGAAAGCACGTATAGCCGTTGGTCCCGGCTGTCATTTGTAGATCTTTGACAGTCGTTACTGTTAGTCAGAAGCTGTAAAGTCATCGTATTACCCAGTTACTGGGTTGTGGAGGTCAGATAGGCAGGCGCTCCATGTAAAATACTGATATTCAGCTGCATCTGGTTCTATAGGAAGCCGACCCCAATATAGTTGGAAAAAGGCTAGGCACTTAGGCAGATGATGATGATTGTCATGTCACCAGTTATATTCAACTGTGTGTGACTGTACAGTCAGACTGATGGTCGCGGGACTAACGAATTAACGTGACCCTGGAACGTAAAGGGCTATGGAAGGACACCGTGGATTTTAGTCAGTACAAGTCTGACATTCCCTCCTGCCCTGCCTTGGTTGGGAGGACTCATTTGATGAGTTTACCGCGCTAAAAAAAGGTACAGGCAGATAAACAGGCAACAATTTTCATACGGTTTTCCAATAATGTGCTATAAGTTTCAATGTATTTGCATACTAAACTCTTTGATTGCATGTAGCATAAAGCCAAAAAGTGCATACGTACAGCATATAGCATGCATTTAGTGAAAAATTGCTGGCTGCATACTTAACCGTTTTGCTGACTGTGTACTACTAACTAATCCTTCGGGGATTTGGAGCACGAGCTAGTACAGTCACGAGCAATAGTATGTATACACTAAGCAGTATTCAAAAGCGATGTTCTGCTACCATATTAATTAAACTTTTGCCTTTCAATAGGAAATTATAGTAACACTACAATTTCCACTTCAGTCGACGTCTTGAAATAAACTATTTTGCTGACAAGTTGAACGTGCCAACTCAAAACAGTGCAGTGACTTAATCTTGGAACTCAACACGCGTGGCTTGAAGAGGCTCTCATTCTCAAACTAGCTTACGTAAGGGATAAACATTTTTACTAAAGAATGTAAACAATTTCTTTGGAAACTTATACTGTACAGTCACGAACACATGTAAACACTTAACAAAATTCAAACGCAATTTACTCGTAAAATATTGGTTTCCACTTTGAAATAAGACCTATTTCGTAATAGTATGGCTTCCAAAATAGAATTTTATTGAAAAGGTAAAAGTTTAATCATCCAGACGGCAGCATTTGAAATATAAAAAAAAACTTTTGAGTAAATTCGTATTTTTTTTTTTTAATCTTTATTTAAAGAGTTTTTTCGCCAAAGCGAATATGACACTCTGTATGTATACAAAAATTATTACATCAAACATAAATGTTTGTATATACGTATTAGTCGTATTACTACATACTGAGTCTATTTTTCAAGGCGAACTTCACCATATTGAGTAAATTCGTATGTACCCCATTCTGTAAAATTTTCGCAATTGAAACTGAATCTTCTAATATTGTGTACTCTATGACAGCATTTTTTTTTAATATTAGATTTGGCGCCCGCTGGAATATTCTTGTCTTTATCTTATTTTACTTGTATTCTGCGCAATACATTTTTTTTTCTTCCATTATCCCCGTGAGAGCATTGGTGGCTCAGTGGTATCGGTCCCGACTTACGAGTTGTAGGTCGTGGGTTCGAACCCCGCCAGACGCATTACTTTGTGTAATTTATTTCATCTTCACTGCTTTCAAAACGGTGAACGAAAACATCGTGAGGAAACTGGCATGTCCTAGGACCAAAAATTCGAAGTGAACCAAGAATGTGCGCGCAGCGTCACGTCCCGAGCTCTGAGCTGACCCTAATGATTACAATGATGATGAAGTGACGTCTGACAGGGATCATCATCAGTCTATAATGTTCCCACTGCTGGGACATAGGCTTCCTCTCTGTGAGAAGGAATAGGCCATGATCCACCACCCAGGCCCAATGCGGGTTGCTAGATATCACAGTCATGTCTTCGAACTTTTAGGTTTAGGACAAGCCGGTTTCCTCACGATGTTTTACTTCACCGTTATACAACATTTGTAGAGTATACTTCTATAACACCATTCCCCAAGGGCAATGTAAATCGTATTATGAAAAGGTCGTACGAATCGGGAAAATCGGACCAAGACAAAAAGGACTCTCCTAGCAACATGAGCCATGTTTTTCTAAAGAGACCCGTGACATGAATTCATAGAGCCTTTTTGATAACCGCCGTACACATATATTAGACATTTTATATTTTAGGGAACATCGTGATTTGAATTCTGTGTCAGTTGTTTCTATGATGTGTTTACGCTATTTTGGCTGTAAAAGATTTCAACTACATGACTGAATACGTAGTAATTACATAAATAGGGATGACTGCGGCCATCAATAAATTCTTAATTGCTTTATTAATTTCGCTAGAGCGAAAATATTTGAAACGTATTTTTTTTCCCTTTTTTATTTTCACTTGTCTCGTTGTATGTCCGTAATCAAATCTTCCAAATTCACTTGACATACGGGGAGTGTGTCAAGTTTAAAGTGTTTTACGTGGTAAAATCATCAAATGAGTCCGCCCACCCCGGGTAGGGCGGAAGGGACTGTCAGACTTCAATAGCCCTTTATGTTCCGGGGTCACGGTAATGAGATAAGTCCCACGACCCCGGCAGGCTTTGGCCCTCTAGAGGGGGACCCTTCATCATGCTGACGCTCTTTGAGGCGCACGTGGAACAGAACGCGCCGTCGACCCGGGCATGGTCTATGGTCGGGCAGCGAGTTGCCCTTTACTCGCCGCCCGCATGCCCGCGCCTACGGTGGCCGGAGATCGTCTTGCGACGTCTTGGGCGTCCACCACCGCGGGTGGGGCGGAGGGAGGACATTGTCCTCTCTCTCACGCGGCCCGCCTCATCCTTCGCGAGCATGACTGCTTCACAGAAGGAGGCAACTGCTTCCCACTCCGTCTCGCCCCGCAGCATGGCTTTAAAGATACACGGTATATTTTCAATCGTAGTAAAAAAAAGCGTTCTAATAAAAATGTAGCTGAATAAAAACATCAATATAATAAAAGACAGCTGAGCCTTCATCATTTTTCATGATAAGAGTTAATTTTACCCGAAAGGTTAGATAAGAAAATATGGAGAAAACATAAGGAAAATAACCTTGCCCTATCTTATTATCATTACTTTGATAAATGACGTTAGGCGGCATTACATAATGTATGTACATAAACACATAATGTTCATTAGTTAATTACTTAGCCTTACGTTCGCTTGTCATTCGAGTTATAAATAGAAGAGAGAGTAGATAGAGAATAGACTTAAGATCGAATTGTGCGAGTAAAAAAGAAACATAAAAAGAAAAAATGCGTGCTAAAATGTACAGAACACCAACACTTGTCTGTATCCCTCTAATGTGTTGAACAGAGGTAATTGTTGAAGCTGTTAGGAAGATCGTCTACCGAGCGCTCGTCCATACTAAAAGAGAAAACGTTTTCCTACCCCTAAATGTTATCCTATCTCAATGATTTTTTAGAATGCTTTCTACACAGTAAAAAACTAGGTTTATAGGTTTCCTTTTTTTCAAAATTTATAATAGTTTGAAAGTTACAGGCGCCGAGTGACTTTTGAAAAAAAGAAAACTTATAAACCTAGTTTTTTACTGTGTCAGAAGCATTCTAAAAAATCATTGAGACTCCATCATCTAACCTTTCGGCTAAAATTAACTCTTATCATGAAAAATAATGAAGGCTCAGCTGTCTTTTATTATATTGATGTTCTTATTCAGCTATTTATTAGAACGCTTTTTTTTTACTACGATTGAAAATATACCGTGTATCTTTAAAGCTAAAGTTCAACTTTCCATCAATCTCCCAGTTGTCTAAGTTTCAATGTTATGCATGGTGTATCAAAATCAATGACTTTTTTTTCAATATAATATTAAATTAACGAAAATGAGAAGTAAACGTCGACGCCATTTTTACATAAGACTGTTTTAATTAATTTTGTATGGAAATACCCAAACATTAGCACCTATGAACTCAAGTCATGTAATGGCATTAAATGTTCTGAAAAATATCTAGCTTTAATTCCGCGACAAAAATCCAGGCTTGGATGCAGGATGCAATCCCACCCTCGCGCCCTCATGCATATGCAGATGCAGGAAAAGATACATGCATAATGCACACGTGCAAGAAAAACGGAAAAACATGTCATGCAATCAAACATACTCTCGACACGTGTTTCGCCCCTCCACGGGTTAAAACACGTGCAGTATTGCACCAGCATCCAAGCCTGGGTTTTTGTCGCAAAATTAAAGTTAGTTATTTTTCATAACATTAAATGTCATGGATTTCCGCAAAGTAACGCCTGATTCTATAATTTATCATGTAATAGCCTCAAATACATATAGATCGGGAGCCTCTTCAAAATTTGGTCAATGAATTTATCTCTAGAGATAGTTAGTATCTAGTATAGCATCAAAGTCAAAGTCAAAGTCAAAGTCAAAGATCTTTATTGTGAGACAGCGGTTTAAAAAAGTTGTTCTAGAGGTTGTTGTGCTCTTGCACTGCTCCACCATGTTAGGCATACAATAATTGTGACAAAATTATTAATTGTAGTTAATTGCTAAATTATCAATTATATTAAATTAAAAAATTATTAATTACATTAAATTATTATCAATTACATTAATTTAGAATTTATCAATTACATTAAATTAAAAAAATATATATATTATTATATTATATTATATTTTGCATCAAAACATAAAATGGCAGTTTGGATCTAACTGTTTACGAATCTGTCGGACAAAAATTCATGCAGTGTATAATATGGTCTATTCACCAGGAAGTCATTCAATTCTTTCTTAAAACTAATTATTCTTTCAATTTCCCTTATTTGTTTAGGAAGCTTATTATAAATACGTGAAGACATTCCGAAGAAACTTTTAGAAAGCAAGGCTGTTTTTGAGGGTATATTTGTTATTTTGTCGGCGTGTCGACGGGAATGAAGGCTACCAAACCTTTCCTTATTGCATCATTTATTTGATGTTGCAAGAACATTAGTATTCCCCGAATACGCAAGAAAAACATGCACAAATCGAATAAAAACAAATTGTCTTGTATAAACACAATTTGAATGCTCTGTCGTTGTTAGTTTTTGCAATACAACCGGAACGTGCACGAAATTGTAAAATGGAGAAAATAAATGCATGGACGCATTCAACATCTGTGTGTTTGAGTTGGTGTATCATGTTTGTCAATTTAGTTTTGAGTGTTCGTGAAATTGTTGACGACCCACAAATTGTGAGCCAACGGTAAACTTCATTGTATTTGTTTTGCACCAATTTTTTTTGTGACTTATGTCTGTTTTTAAACATTTTTTTTTTATATAATTCGTATCTTAGCAAGCGCCATAGCTATTTATTTATTTGTTAAGCTTGTAATTCACGCAGATATCGTACTGTACTATATAGGTTGTGTAGGTCAAAGAAGTACTCGATGTTAGAGCTCAGAGACTTCAATGAAAATGCAAAGTCAATTTAGTTTTAAGTGTTCATTCAATAGCTCTTTTACGTCTCAGGGTCACGGTTTCCCATTTGGACAACCGGCAGGCAACCAGTATACGCTGACAGCTCATTGTGTGCAAATGTCTAACAAAGAGCCTATGCACACCACGTTTTTTAAACGCGCCAGTGCAGCGCGTTTTTGAAACGCGCGTCGACAGCGCGTTATCATCAGAGCAGTTTGTTGTCGTTTGTTTTAGACTGCGTCTGACTTGTTTGCGTATCGCGACAAACGCGCTGCGCCGGCACGTTTAAAAAACGTGGTGTACATAGGCTCAAAGGGAGGCCAAAATAAATTGGATATGTTTTTGTTTAGTTCACAATGATCAATCATTACTATCATTCATTTCAGAACAATCAATCGATAAACTTTAAAATGAAAAATATCCTCATTTCCCGACGCTAATATGATAAGCTAATCTAAAACATATGATCAACCTTCCTCTATACCTACCTGAATCAGTTATCCCGAAATAATGGGCGCTAGAATCTGGCAATTCGAACAGAATGTCTAGACGAACAATAGTTCATGCCGAAATAGATTAATTCACAGAAATCTGTCTAGAACAGGTAGGCTATAATAGTTCTGGCTATTTTAGCCCTGAGGTTGATTTCACTGTGATAATAATGTAACAGTATGTATATGTTTGTATGTATTAATGTTAGTCTCTAAAGTCTAAAGGTGCTGATAAACTAGAGCACTCACTTGTAATGAGCATTTTTCTTCATAGCGAATGTTATGACATTACAGAAAAAAAAACGAGAGCGTTTTATCTTGCATTCTAACAAGCGTTCTGGCGAGTTTCATGCCGCGCAGACTGTCAAGTCTGTAGTCACAAACCCTTAATTTATCAAATACTTTTCGAGATATGGCTGATGGTCTGTGAGAACTGAGGGACCGCACTTTAAGGGCTATTTTTTATAATGTTTGTTTACAAATGATTTGTTCTACAATTGTTTTTAGTCTACTACTAAATCCTACGATTTTTATTTTGCGAATTCTAATTTGGTCCCTCAGTTCACACGCACATTGATATCTTCATGAACAAACATTTTTTGACGACCATCGACGAAAGCGTTCGTGAAAATTTTCGTAGCGATGTTTGGCTCTAGGCTTGGCTTTGTTCGTTGTTCAGTTAGACAAAATTAAAAACGGCGTGATCTATGTTCTGTTACAAGTGAATGCTCAAGTCTATCAACACCTTTACCCGATATGAATATCTAGTTTCAGAGCATTAGTTTTGAAATTAAATCTAGGTACATTAGGTACAGTCTATAAATCTAGGTACATCTGCGCTATCTTAAGTAATAAAGAAGGTAAAATTTTCATTGCAAGTGGTAATCTTCGGCGGGGTCGCTGAACTGTCCAAACGGGTAACCGTTATCCTGGAAAGTAAAGGGCAATTGAATGAACACGGTGACTTTTAATCAGTACGAGTCTGAGAATCCTTTCCGCTATACTCAGGGCGGGAGGACTCATTTGATGAATTTATAACATCGTGAAAGTGAATCAATGTGGATCATATTTCAAAATAAAGGTTCTATGTAAATATCTTGATAGATTTTATAACTTGAAGTATCCTTTCAAAAAAATAAGTATTCTTGGTGCACACATATGTTTATAACAATTTAATAATTAGTATTATTTTAAGTTAGTAAGTAAGAGAGCAGTGGTGGCCTAGTGGTATCGGTCCCGATTTACGAGTTGTAGGTCGTGGGTTCTAACCCCGCCAGACGCATTACTTTGTGTAATTTATTTCACCACTACTGCTCTCAAAACCGTGAAGGAAAACATCGTGAAGAAACCGGCATGTCCTAGAACCAAAAATTCGAAGACATGTGACATCTGCCAACCCGCACTGGGCCCGCGTGGTGGATTATGGCCCACTCCCTCTCACAGAGAGGAGGCCTGTGTCCCAGCAGTGGGAACATTATAGGCTTATGATGATGATGATTATTTTAAGCCCCAGTAGAATATTCAGAATGTTAATATCTACATTGCAAATACAAAAACTGCAATCTACTCACAACAACGCGTTTGCATGAAACAGCAAAAAAGTAATTAACCCTATGTCTGATGCATATTAAAAAAAACCGGTTTATTTTTTATTTTTTCCGCTCTCCCACAACGCTCGCTGACGCAGTAGTCAAAAGCCCAAAGCATGGAACAGATAAGGCCCACAAAGGCTGCTTTGCGACCAAAGGGAAGTTAAATGTGTTACCCACAAAAATGTTTACCTTTGCAATTTTTGCGCGTTGCGATGCGGTCCTGTCAATCGGTGAGAACACTGGCTATGCTTTTTTTTTTGTTAATTCATTCAATTTCGATGTAAATGTTTGCCGGGATGTGTAGGTGTACATTTTATAGTCGCATCGTAGATTTTGGGTTTAAAACTGCGTATAAACATGGTCAGGAATTAATATTTTTACATGTTAGGGCCATCACGTTGTCCAACCGCGTCGTTTCGTTGTGATTTATTTATGTTACAAATAGTGATACCAAATACATATAAATTAGTTTACGTTTCTGACAAATTATTATTTCTTACATACTATTAATGATTTACTTCAATTTTATTTAAATATTAACATAATAATTTGTAGCGATTTGTTTAATAATTTTCTTTTTTTTTACTACGATAAAAGTGATAAAAATATGTTTCATATTTTCAACATAAAAATATGGAGATTAAACTAATAAATAAGCGGCCGCATATGTTATAAAAGTCGACCAAGAAAAAGCAATATTCAAAGCACTTTGTCAGCGCTTGAAAACCGTCGCCACTTATGCACTTTCAATCTTTTAGAGCAGCAACATTTACAAAACGTGACTTTAAAAATTGCCAACACAATCTTTGCAGAGTGTATCGATTGTCTATCTAACCATAAGGGAAAAGACAACCTTTACTACATTTTTCTGATGCTCGCAGAGCTTGCACTCAAACTTTTCAATCTGGGCAAAATTGATGCATAAATCGATACGTAAACTTGTTTACTGCACCGCCGGTGATGGAGGGTTAATCCTCAGTAGCATACAATATTTTTCAACACAATATATTGGTCCTTGAATGAGAGCATTAAAAAGGTTAAATCATGGTTTATAAATTAAGGATCGTAATATCTCCCTTGAATTTGGTTAAAAACAAAAACAGGATTTTATTGGGATAAAAATACACACAAAGAATAACATAATGCTATACAGGAGTAGATTTTAATGACCGACCTTTTTAAAGATGATTTCGAATTGGTAACATTTTCAATATTTAATGAAAAAACTTTTTTTAGACCATCCTGGCTACAGGAATGTCTGTTTTAAAATGTAATGTCATCAGCCCGATTGACCGATTTTCTCATCAGGCAACCGTGACCATGGAACGTAAAGGTCTATTGAAGGATCACACAAAAATGTTAATAAATTCAGTTGCATGATTTGATCCACACATAATCAAGGCAAGATAAACACAAGCTTTAGGCTGCGGTACGACTGAAGCGGAGCGGGGCAGAGCGGAGACGAGTTGTACCGCGATTCACCAATCACATGGCTTGAATACACATGTGTCACGTGGCCTTTATAGCCTCCTCTTTTTACTGCACGAGTTTTTTCCGTCCTAAAAAGAGACAAGATAAAATAAACTACAGCTCTTACAAGACTGACAAAGTGTTGAAGGACCGTTTTTTCCGTCCCAAAGCATTAGTATGCAGCCCTGATGATCAAATTATGCCGTCCAAACTACCCTACACTTGCGGTAAATTGGGACATGTGTAACGGGCTTTAGTTAGGCCCGTTCCAAGTGACTCGGGATTGTATTAAGCGTAGGTATGCCCTTGGGTCCTTAATCTACTGAACGGGAAGGACCTCGCGACTCGGAACGATTTATGGCTATCTATTTATCTGTTAACCCCTCAATAAGCGACGGATTTTTATTGCGATTTGGGTCAGCGAGCGTGACCGCGGGTGATAAGGGTTAAATTTTTGGTTGTTAGCATTTTGGCTGAGAGATTCTTTCAGGCTTTTACATTTATGGTTTGGTGGATTCTAGACAGATTTATCAGAAGCTTTTAAAATCACGACTAATTACCTATTAAACCGATCTTTCCCGTCTTTCTTCTTAAATCAGTGAAGACAGATTTAACAGCTTGTTCATTTTATAAGTAAAAGCAATAGGTATCCCTTTCTGAAAACAAACTTGAAATAACAATATCGATACAGATAAAATTATCACACCGAGTTTTTTTCTCCCACAAATTCAAAAATAAGCGCACCCAAGCCACCTCAACCTCTATTGGAAAACTTAACCCCGACTAGTTTCGACACTTTTCCCCACATAAGCTGCGATTCAGCCTATCGACAGACATAAATAACGGGAGAACAGTCGGAAGGCTCAGCGGATTACGTACACGGCAACACTTTGGGACGGTGTGCCACAATATAGATGATACAAAAGGTTAGCCAAGAAAACGCATCCTTCTGGCTTTTTGAACAGTCTAAGCTGCAACGTTCCTGCTGTCACAGCGCCACTGTCAGTACGCAGGGCGTCTTCCAACTATCTTACCGTGCCCTTATATTTTGCACTCCTGTCATTTTGTTAAGTGGTAAAATGAATTGAATACACGCTAAAACGTTGCTGTGGTAGGCACAGACCGGCACAGAACGAGGAATGAGCTTGTTGATCGTTGCGAGCGTTGTTTCTCTGCACTGACTGACACGAACGGTCGCTGTGCAACTCGTTACATTGTACCTCGTAACGCCGGTTAGTATCCGCCTTTACATGATTTTCACCTAAAGCGATTTTCAGATTTTCGTTAAATAAGAAGCCGTACATTCAAATACAGATTATTACTCGTGACGGTAGGTACATACAGTTCGCCACGGCCACGGTAAAGTGTTCCAGTAAGTTGTGTTGTTTCACTTCTTGCATGCAACTACCCTTCTGCATGTATCTGTTTTGCAGTCTCACGCTCTACGGCTCACGAAATTGAG
The DNA here is from genome assembly GCA_954870645.1 of Agrotis clavis. Lineage (NCBI taxonomy): Eukaryota > Metazoa > Arthropoda > Insecta > Lepidoptera > Noctuidae > Agrotis > Agrotis clavis. The sequence goes on from OX940925.1 coordinate 11,382,970, forward strand.
TCGACAGTCCGTCAGCGCTACTTGGGGAATTTTAACTAAACTTAACGAGTTACTGAAGCACATTTTAATGGGTAGGGGAACAGTGTATAAGACGGGGACGCCAGGTATGATGAAAAATCACACACTTAAGGCAATCTTAGCACAATAATAACGTAGCGCAAGCGCCAACAGGACGCTATTTGTAGGCAACTCTTTTAATATTATTATACTTTGTTTTTATTTCGCGCGATGCGAACACGTAACGTAGCAATGCGCAACGGCAACGTCGCATTTTTATGTTCGCGCGCCGACCGTTGAGCCGACGCCGCCCCGCCCGCGCCGCTCGGTCGTCAGTCGCCGCTACATACGAGTCGCGCGCGGGTGCGTACTAAAATGCTCCTTCGTTCCCGCCAATTTTGTAATTTTTCTGTGTTTAAGTATTAAGTAACCTTTGTGACTTTATGAGTTTGTGTGAACGTTATTATACGCCTTTTACCCAGTGACTGTAGTGTCTCATTGTGTTGAAAATCCCGCCCTAAGTTATAGTGGTCCTTCTAACGCCGGATCACAATGAATGACAAGGTAACTGGCGTCGTAACACGGAGCAGAGCTCATGCTGGAGCTGAACAAAGACCCGATGCGGATACCACGTGTGTCACTACGGCTCCGCGTAGTGAAGTTGTTGCCACGTCGATCGGGTCGCGGTCAAGCCGCCTGAGCCGCGAAGCGCTTCGCCTCCGTGCCGAGTACAAGGCCGAAGAAGAACTCGCCAAGGTTAAAGAACAGCTCATAAAGAAAAAACTTGCATTAGAAATCGCGGAGATTGAAGACGAAGAATCAGAAAAGCGCGCGGCGAGTATTTACAGTAGTCCTAATAACGTGGAGGAGTGGTTAAGCTCAAATCAAGCCCCGTGCGAACACGCGGAAAAGCCGCCAGCGCCCCACGCGCCGGCCGGCGCGTGTTCGAACGTTCCCGAAGCCTTACCTCACGAACGAGAGCGCGCGCGCGGCGTCGCGCATGCGCACAACACCGTTCGCGAGCCGTTCGCGCCTGCGGTGGCGTCCTCCCCGACCGCCGCGAAGTATGCACGGGGCGCTTTGCCCCCGGCCGCCGGCGCCGTCGCGGCCTCTGACATCATGCACCTCGCCGACGTCATTATTACAAACATGTCGAAGCGACCACGACAGAATTATGACCTCCCCATGTTTGATGGCAGCCCGGCAGACTGGCTGGCATATCGACGTGCGTATGAAGGTACCGCGGCCACGTACAGTATGTTAGAAAATACCTTACGACTGCAAGCTTCACTGCGTGGCGCGGCAAAGTGTGCCGTTGAAGATCTGCTGCGTACCGGGTCCGACCCAACAGATGTCATAAATGCATTAGAAGAGGAGTTCGGTCACCCCAATTTACTTTTACAAACGGCACTGAATAAGATAAGATGTTTGCCCCGTGTGTCCGAAAGTGGCGTCGAATTACGAAATATGACTTGCGTCGTTCGAAATTGTGTGTACATTTTGAAGAACATAAGAGCCGAGGGCTACATAAATAACCCCCAATTGACACACGAAATTCTTAGCAAATTAACGAATGTACAACGATCGCAGTACGGCGAGTTTGTTATGAAAAGGAATACCGACAGCAAGGAAGATCTTCGATTATCGCCGAATATACACATAGTCCTCGAGTTTCTCAGTCACCTGACACGGGCATCATCTTTTTACCTACCGTTGAGCATGAACACCGAGCATAATAATAATCGTAACCGGACCACCGCTGCTGCCAACCCCGCTGTCGCTGCAACGTCGCGCGCTAGGCGCGCTGAGGCCACGCGTCAACACCGGGAACCTGCCGACCGAGTACACCTCACTAGCGAGGAAGCTACGTCAGCGTCGCCGAGTACGTCGTCGTCATCAAGTGAGTGCGCGTTGTGTCGTAGTGCGGTTCACAGATTACCCGAGTGCGATAAATTCGTTACAAAAAGTGAGCTTGAAAAGTGGAACTTTGTAAAGGTCAACAAACTTTGTTTTAAATGTTTAGTGCAAAACCATTCTCGTTACCGTTGCCGCGCAAAACGATGTGAAAAGTGTCGTGCTCCGCATCACACGCTTCTACACTACGAGAAACCGAGAACCCCGGGCGCCGCCGGTGACGTCGCCGGTGCCCCGCCCGCGCCGGCTGCCGCGGCACAGGCGGCCTATGTACAGCCGCCGGTGCCGTCGCAGTCGGTCGCCGAGTCGGTGACGAGTATGGGTGAGCGGTGTCGAACCACTTTTTTTTTTTTTTTTTTTTTTAGCGTGGTAAAATCATCAAATGAGTCCTCCGGCCCCGGGCAGGGCGGGAGGGACTGTCAGACTTTTACTGACTAAAATCCACGGTGTCCTTCATAGCCTGTTTCGTTCCGGGGTTACGGTAAGGAAATAATCCCGCGACCCCGGCAGGCTTTGGCCCTCTGAGAGGGGGGCCCCGTCATTATGCTGACGCTCTTTGAGGCGCGCGTGGGACACAACGCGCCGTCGACCCGGGCATGGTCCTTGGTCGGGCAGCGAGTTGCCCTTTACTCGCTGCCCGCATGCCCGCGCCTACGGTGGCCGGAGATCGTCTGCTGACGTCCGACGCCGCGGGCGCCTACCACTGCGGTTGGGGCGGAGGGAGGACGCTGTCCTCTCTCGCTCGCGGCCCGCCTCCTCCTTCACGAGCATTACTGCCTCGCAGAAGGAGCTGACCGCTTCCCACTCCGTCTCGCCCCGCAGCATGGCCGCAACCAATGCCGGGCGCGAGAGGTCTCCGCCTATCGCCGCCGTGAGGACACGTCGGTGCACCGCCCAAGCTGGGCAGTCTTGCACCGTATGCTCTACTGTGTCCTCCGGGCGATCTTCGCAGTGGTGGCACCCGGACGTTTCCTCCTTCCCCATCAGGCACAGGTACCTCCCGAAACTTCCGTGTCCGGTGAGGACCTGCGTCATCCGATAGGTCAGGACGCCGTGACGTCTCTCCAGCCACTCCTCAAAGAGGGGTCTTACCGCCGCAATTGCGGCGTGCCCGGCCTTCGGTAGCGACAGTCGTCCCCTCCATACTGCCCTGAGATCGCGCCGGAGCTCTTCCCGCCGCGCCTCGACTTCACGGGGCAGCGGGGTCACGCCCCGGCGCTGCGCCTCCACGCGCCACTCATAGACGCGCTGGAGGGCAGTCGCCTCCAGATCCCAGGGCAGTAATCCGGCAAGGAGGTTGGCCGATTCGCCGGCAATCGTGCGGTATCCCCGGATCATCCGGATAGCCATGACCCTCTGGCATGCGACCAACTTCAGTGGTCGCGTCCGGATGCTCAGGGCCCACACAGGGGCCCCGTAGAGGGCCATGGACCGCACGACGCCGGCGTACAGCCTACGGCAGGAGGCGTTCGGCCCGCCGAGATTGGGCAGCAGTCGCCTGAGGGCGGCCGCCGCCCGGTTCAGCCTGGGGGCCAAACTCAGGAGTGTCGAACCACTAAAACATTATTAAAAAAAAATTATGCCTGTCACAATTATTGTTAACAATATTGAACATAGTTTATATGCCTTGTTAGATGATGGAGCCACTGTGTCATTAGTAGATTCTAGTATATGTAATTTCAGGGGACCATCATGTCCGTTAAAAATTGTTAGTGCGCGCGGTCTGGTTATGACTGATAACAATTCCTGTAAGGTGACTGCGCTAATACGCGGTCCTAGCGGCGTATCACATGATATCGTGTTACGAACCATAGAGAATTTAGACTTGCCTACCCAATCCGTGCCTGCCAGAGTTTTGAATAATAATAAACATCTGCGAGATTTGAATTTGTGTGAGATGTCGTGCGCGAAACCGATGATTTTAATCGGTCAGGATAACTGGAAATTGATCGTAAATGAGGAAATACGACAGGGCAAATCCGGACAACCCGTAGCATCCCTCACAAAATTAGGGTGGGTTATTCATGGACCTGTAACTTTAGGTAACGTGTCTGATATTGAGTCAGTAAATTATTTAGCCTTCGACGATTTGGATGATTTAAATGACCTTGTGAAACAGCAATTTTTGCTCAAGTCTATCGGTATCACAGAAGTGTTACGCAAAAATGTTGAGACGGAACGCGCTTGTAAAATCCTAGATAGCACTAGTCGCCGTATCGACGGAGGCTGGGAGGTAGGATTGCTTTGGTCACGTGACGCGGTTCACTTACCTGATAATTACGACTACGCTATGAAACGATTACGCGGCATAGAGAGTAAGATGGATAAGAACTCCGATTATGGTGAAGCGTATTCGCGTCAAATTGAACGGTTAATTTCAGAAAAATATGCTAGGCTATTGGATACTCCGTTGTGCGTTAACCCGGTGTGGCACCTACCGCATTTTGGGGTCATTAACCCCAATAAACCAAATAAACTGCGATTAGTTTACGATGCCGCCGCTAAATATAAGGGTGTATGTTTAAATGATTATTTGCTTACAGGGCCGGACTTGTTAAATTCATTATTGGGTGTTTTGTTTAAGTTCCGATCTGGGCGAATAGCTTATACAGCGGACATAGCTGACATGTTTTTGCGCATTAAAATTAGGAAGGAGGATCAGGGCGCGCAGCTCTTTTTATGGAGGGGCCGGGATAGAGAACGCGACCCTGATACATATGTCATGGATTCCGTGATTTTCGGTGCTAAGTCGTCGCCTGCCTCAGCAATACACGTATTAAATACAAATGCGAATGAGTTCCGAGATTCATATCCTGAGGCGGTTAAGGCAATCCATGAAAATCATTACATGGATGATTATTTAGATAGCGTAAACTGCATAGATAGCGCGCGTCAACTGATCAAAGATGTTTCCATGATACACTCCGCTGGTGGGTTTTCTATCAGGGGGTGGGTGACCAATTCACCTGAACTACGAAAGGAGTTACCAGCTGTCGAGCCCGGTACTGTCAATTTTGACAAGTCTCCCTATAATGGTGAACGGACCTTAGGCATGATATGGGTGCCGGAATCAGACGAGTTAGCGTACGACTTGTCGTTCAAAAAAGTAGTGCCTGACGAAACCCCGCTGATGAAGCCACCAAGTTGCACTGGCCTACGAATTGTAAGTTTTGGTTTACAGGTCCATCTTTTTTGTATCAGGACAAAGACCAGTGGCCAGTTAACGAGTTTGAGGACGTAAATGATAATGATTTGGAGCGTCTTGAGAAGGTTCATCTTGTTAAACAGTATGTACCACTATTTAATGTCGATAGGTTCTCTAGTTGGACACGGGCTGTTAGATCTGCGGGTCGAGTTCTTGCCTTTGTAAGTTTGTGTCGCAAGAACCAGGTTGAGAAACTGACAGCTAGTAATATTCGTGAAGCTGAGAATATTTTATTGAAGCAATCACAGCTTGAGACTTTCTCCAAGGAATTGGAACTATTAAAAACTAAAAGTGCACTATCTGCTGAAAGTAAAATTCGAGATTTAGATCCATTTTTATATGAAGGTGATGGATTACTTCGTGTCAGAGGTCGTCTGAGTGCTGCACCGGAATTAATGTTTGATGAAAAGTATCCAATTATTTTAGATGGTCAGAGTTACACCGCGCGGCTCATTGCCCTCGAATATCACAAGCGCGCTCACCATGCTAATACTGAAACTGTCATAAACAGTATAAGGGAAAAATATTGGATTACTCGATTGCGCCGTACAGTCAAAACAGTCGTATCCAAATGTCAGTTGTGTTTGGTGCGTCATGCTCGCCCTTCAATGCCCAAGATGGGAGATCTACCTGCCGCTAGACTTGTTAACACACGGAGAGCTTTTGTACATTGTGGAGTGGATTATTTTGGTCCGGTAGAAGTTTCGATTGGGAGGCGTCGTGAGAAAAGATGGGGCGTAATTTTTACCTGCTTAGTCACTCGTGGTGTCCATATTGAGCTCGCATCTTCACTCTCAGCTGACTCTGCCATAATGGCAATCCGGCGTTTAATAGCTCGCCGTGGGCAGCCGACTATCATGTTTAGTGATAGAGGCACCAACTTTGTAGGTGCTGACAAAGAGATGAAAGCCGCTGTTCAAGCAATGGAGAACAAAATTCACGATTTCACCGTTACCAAGGGCATTTCTTGGCAGTTTAACCCTCCTGCAGCGCCGCACATGGGTGGATGTTGGGAACGTCTCGTTCGTTCAATAAAAACCGCACTTAAAGTTACTTTGTCGGCACGAGCGCCTAGAGAAGAATTGTTAAATACTTTGATGGCTGAGGTAGAGATGACTCTCAACAGTAGACCAATAACCTTCGTAGGTACGGACCCCGATGGGCCAATCGCGTTGACCCCAAATCATTTATTGATAGGCACAGCTACCGGTGCATCTACGTTAGGTTTCTTTGAAGCGTCCGATTTATCGAGTAGGAAAGCTTGGGTAAAAGCTCAAGCTCTGGCAGACATGTTTTGGCGACGGTGGCTAAAAGAATATGTTCCCACTCTTCAAAAGCGTGAAAAGTGGCAACGTGAAGTGCCACCCGTAAAAGTGGGAGATATGGTGCTGATTCTGGAAGAGAACCAGCCTCGTAATGCATGGCCTAAAGGCGTGATAAGCGCAGTCCACCCAGGCCGTGACGGTCACATTAGAGTAGTGACTGTAAGAACTTGTAAGGGTTTTATGAAGAGACCGGTTGTTAAGGTCATTGTGTTGCCTACTGACGAGTTTGTTCAGGAACAAGGGGGTGGAATGTAGGCAACTCTTTTAATATTATTATACTTTGTTTTTATTTCGCGCGATGCGAACACGTAACGTAGCAATGCGCAACGGCAACGTCGCATTTTTATGTTCGCGCGCCGACCGTTGAGCCGACGCCGCCCCGCCCGCGCCGCTCGGTCGTCAGTCGCCGCTACATACGAGTCGCGCGCGGGTGCGTACTAAAATGCTCCTTCGTTCCCGCCAATTTTGTAATTTTTCTGTGTTTAAGTATTAAGTAACCTTTGTGACTTTATGAGTTTGTGTGAACGTTATTATACGCCTTTTACCCAGTGACTGTAGTGTCTCATTGTGTTGAAAATCCCGCCCTAAGTTATACTATTTGTTAATGGCCGCTTGCAAATGACGTCTTGATGGCGCTTGCGCTACGTAAGTGTTGTGTTAAGTATGCATAAAGAGTGTATGTCCCCATTATACCCCGTCTTATACTCTGTACCCCTAAATGGGAAGGAGCTGGAACATTTTTGTTGTTCCGTATCTAAAGGCCGTATTTTCCGATACGTTTGGCGCAGTGGTCGAGCGATCGACTACAACTCTGTGTATCGCGGGCTAGATTCCCGTACTGAATAAATATTTGTATGACCTACTACATAGTAGTTGATTCAGGTATTGTTGTTTCTGTATGTGGAATTAAATAGTAAACGCACCCACGATACAAAATTCCTAGTGAAATTAATTTCTAGTTGGTCATTTTTTAAACTTAATCCGCGGTACCACAAAAACTTTTAAACGTCTGTTGAACACTTGTCTAAAAAAATGTCAGATTATGACGTTGAAATAAGGTCCGTTTTGCAGTCACACTTTTTTTAGACAAGTGTTCAACAGATGGAGGGGGACGTGGTGGCCGCCGTCGCCAGGGTTGGGGAATGCCCTGGCGACCAGATCAAGGCTGGCACCCTTCGCCCGGACTTCGCGGGGCTGCTGTCGGTGACGGTGAGCTGCCCCGTGTCCGCGGCGAAAAAGATTGGGGAGGGCCGAAGGCTCTTGGTCGGCTGGGTGTCCGCGCAGGTGAAACTGCTGGAACCCAGGCCTCTGAGGTGCTTCCGCTGCCAAGTGGGTAACCACACGGCATGCAAGTGCACCTCGGAGGTGGACCGCAGCGGCGATTGCTTCCGCTGCGGTCGGCCCGGTCATAAGGCCGGCTCGTGCAACGCCCCGCCGCACTGCTTCCTTTGTGCGGCGGCTGGCAAGCCGGCCGATCACCGGGCAAGTCCGCAAGTCCTGCGCCCCGCCCGCCAAGACCAAGAGCAGAGGTAGGCCCTCTGCCACCGCTGTCCCCGCTACTGCCGCCGCCGCCGCAGCCCCTGCTGCCGCCGCCGCCGCCGCCGTGGCCACGCCCTCGAGGAGGGCCCTGGAGGAGGCCGCAATGGATTCAGATTAATGTCTCCATTGCGCTTCCTCCAGGCGAACATCAACCACTGCGCCGCTGCTCAGGATCTCTTGCTCCAGAGCATGGCGCAGTGGTTGATCAACGTCGCCGTGGTCTCCGAGGCCGTATTTTGTCCTGCCCAGGAATGACTGGGTTGCGGACCTGGACGGCTCGGTGACCCTAATTTCGTCGGCCGCCGCCGGTACCCCGCCCCTCGATCGTGTCGAGAGAGGGCACGGGATTGTCGCAGCCCGGTTCGGGGAGATCGCCGTGGTAGGCGTTTACTTCTCCCCGAGCCGATCTATCGCCGAGTTCCACGACTCCCTAGAGGAGCTGGGAGACATCGTCGTCGCCCTCGGTTCCCTCCCCGCGCTTGTCCTGGGGGACTTCAATGCCAAAAGTCCGGCTTGGGGTTCCCGGAACACGGACTATTCGCGGGGCAGGAAGCTCGAGCGCTGGGCCCGTGCGCATGGCCTGGTGATTGAGAACCGGGGTTCTGTCCCCACGTGCGTGCGGTACATGGGCGAGTCGGTGGTGGACCTTACGTTCGCCACCCCCAGCCTGTCACCGCGCGTCACTGGCTGGCGCGTTGTGGAGGAGGTGGAGACCTATTCCGACCACCGGTATATCCGGTTCGACGTCTCCGCCCAGACCTCAGACGCGCCGGTCTCAAGTGGACGGAACCTAAGTGGTCCGCGATGGGCGCTGAAGCAGCTGGACCGGGAGCTATTCCTGGAAGCCTCGATCGTGCAGGCCTGGGTGTCACCACCGGACAGGCCTGCCAACATAGACGACGAGGCTGAGTGGTTCCGGGAGGCCATGTCGGAGATCTGCGACGTGGCCATGCCCCGGGTCCGGCAAGGACGCGCCCGGCGTCAGCTGTACTGGTGGTCAAGCGAGTTAGCAGCGCTGCGCGAAGCGTGCGTTGCTGCGCGCCGCCGGTACACCAGATTCCGCAGGCGCCGCACCCGACCTCCGGATGCGGCGACTGTAGAGGCAGAGCTACACGAGGGCTACAGGGCAGCGAAGGCCGCCCTCCGCGACGCGATCTGGCGGGCCAAGGAATTGGCCCGCGAGGAGATGCTGGGGACTCTGGACGGGGACCCATGGGGCCGCCCCTACAAGTGGGTGAGAGAAAAGCTCCGCCCCTGGGCTCCCCCGTTGACGCAGAGTCTCCGGCCTCAGTTCGTGGAGGACGTGGTGAGCGCCCTGTTCCCTTCGCGAGGGGACCATGCTCCCCCGCCCATGGCTCCGTCTCCGACGGAATCTGAGGAGGAAGCTGACGCGAACGCGGACCACAGCGACGACGATGTCTACGACGCTCCAGAGGTGACCGAGGTAGACCTGAGAGTGGCGGTACAACGGCTCAAAGCCAAAAATACCGCCCCAGGACCCGACGGCCTGCCAGGAAAAGCCTGGGTCCTGGCCTTCGGGACTCTCGGGCCTCGACTAGGGGGGCTCTTAAGCGCGTGCCTGGAGAGGGGCCGGTTCCCGCTTCCTTGGAAGACGGGGAAACTGGTCCTGATCCAGAAGTCCGGGCGCCCTGCGGACTCTCCGTCCGCATTCCGGCCCATCGTGCTGCTCGACGAGGTGGGCAAGCTCTTTGAGAGAGTCATTGCAGACCGCCTCGCCGGGCACCTGAATCGAGTGGGCCCGAACCTGTCGGAGAGCCAGTTCGGCTTCCGCAGGGGGCGCTCGACGGTGGACGCAATCATGCGCGTGAGAGCCCTCACGACGGGGGATGCAGTGGCCCGGGGCAGGGTCGTCTTGGCGGTGTCTCTGGACATCACCAATGCCTTCAACACCCTGCCCTGGAGTTGCATCAGGGAGGCACTCCGGTATCACCGGGTGCCGACCTACCTCCGCCGAATAGTCGAGGACTACCTGACGGACAGAGCCGTCATCTACCCCGGTCACCGGGGAGAGTGGAACCGGCGAGAGATGTCGTGCGGTGTTCCACAGGGTTCGGTCCTGGGACCGCCCTTGTGGAACATCGGATACGACTGGGTGCTGCGCAGCGACCTCCCTGACGGCGTCAGCGTAATTTGTTACGCTGACGACACGCTCGTCCTTGCACAGGGAGAGTCGCACCAGGCGGCGGCCGACGTGGCGACGGAAGCGGTCGCGACAGTCGTTCAGAGGATCCGGCGGTTGGGGCTCGACGTGGCGCTGCACAAGACGGAGGCCATGTGTTTTCATGGCAGCCGTAACGTGCCACAGTCGAGTTACAGCATTACGGTGGAAGGAGTTCCGATCGGCGTCAAGAGGACGATGAAGTACCTGGGACTCGTCCTCGACAGCCGGTGGAACTTCAAGGAGCATTTCTTGAGTTTGGCCCCAAAGCTGAACCGTGCAGCAGCCGCCCTCAGGCGACTCCTGCCCAATCTCAGCGGGCCAAACGCTTCCTGCCGTAGGCTGTACGCTGGTGTCGTGCGGTCCATGGCCCTCTACGGGGCCCCTGTGTGGGCCCTGAGCATCCGGACGCGACCACAGAAGCTGGTCGCATGCCAGAGGGTCATGGCTATCCGAATGATCCGGGGATACCGCACGATTGCCGGCGAATCGGCCAACCTGCTTGCCGGATTGCTGCCTTGGGATCTGGAGGCGACTGCCCTCCAGCGCGTCTATGAGTGGCGCGTGGAGGCGCAGCGCCGGGGCGTGACCCCGCTGCCTCGCGAAGTCGAGGCGCGGCGCGAAGACCTCCGGCGCGATCTCAGGGCAGTATGGAAGGAACGACTGTCGCGACCGACGGCCGGGCACGCCGCAATTGCGGCGGTAAGACCCCTCTTTGAGGAGTGGCTGGAGAGAAGTCATGGCGTCCTGACCTACCGCTTGACGCAGGTCCTCACCGGACACGGAAGTTTCGGGAGGTACCTGTGTCTGATGCGAAAGGAGGAGACGCCTGGGTGTCACCACTGCGAAGATCGCCCGGAGGACACGGTGGAGCATACGGTGCAAGACTGCCCAGCTTGGGCGGAGCACCGACGTGTCCTCACGGCTGCGATAGGCGGAGACCTCTCGCGCCCGGCATTGGTTGCAGCCATGCTGCGGGGCGAGACGGAGTGGGAAGCGGTCAGCTCCTTCTGCGAGGCAGTAATGCTCGTAAAGGAGGAGGCAGGCCGCGAGCGAGAGAGGACAGCGTCCTCCCTCCGCCCCAGCCGCAGTGGTAGGCGCCCACGGCGACGGACGTCGCTTGATGATCTCCGGCCACCGTAGGCGCGGGCATGCGGGCAGCGAGTAAAGGGCAACTCGCTGCCCGACCAAGGACCATGCCCGGGTCGACGGCGCGTTGTGTCCCACGCGCGCCTCAAAGAGCGTCAGCATAATGACGGGGCCCCCCTCTCAGAGGGCCAAAGCCTGCCGGGGTCGCGGGATTATTCCCTTACCGTAACCCCGGAACTTAACAGGCTATGAAGGACACCGTGGATTTTAGTCAGTAGAAGTCTGACAGTCCCTCCCGCCCTGCCCGGGGTTGGAGGACTCATTTGATGATTTTACCACGCTAAAAAAAAAAAAAAAAAAAAAAAAGTGTTCAACAGATGTTTAAGTTTTTGTAGTAAGGCTGTAAGTGTTCTATTTAAAGGTCGAAGTGGAGACCTAAATCGAAGGTCAACAAACTGCGCAGGTCTCTGAACCATCTCAGTAAGTACGAGTACTTCATGTTCTCATAGGTGCTTATTGGTTTATGTTCTTGGCCCAAATTGAAAGGACATTGGACTAGCTTTTTGTAAACTTGGTGTTTTTGCACCTACATGTCATGTTTGGACAAGTGATCTACATTCATTTATAGAATACTCATTTTGTTGTACAGACGCCAGCAGGTCAACCTGTCAAACATTAACCTTCGACCCTTGTGATAAGGTTGAGTTTCTATTAAAGAAATCTGACAGATTGTGGTAGCTTGATGTGCTGGCGTCTATACATCTAATAAATGTTTTTAAGTTTTAGTACCGGGAACAAACAGCCAGACACCCACTTCTTTTCTGCAAGGTTATTATATTTATAAATACATAATCACCTTTCAGAATAGATTCTCTAAATTAGGTGGACATTTCTTAGAATGGGGATAGTAGATATTAGTATGGAGGGTGGCCCTATCGGTAATTCACCTCACGGTGCACAACCAAAGTAATATATTTAGATAGAGGACACAGACGAACAATAAATAAAATGGACATAATTACCCTAAAGCGTCAGGTTTTAAAGTTATTCAGGGAAATATTAGTCGAAAACTGAAATTGAACCCGCATTTCAGCGAATAACTGTGAAACCTGACACTTTAGGATACTTTGTCCCGTATATTTATAGTTCGTCTATGTGTCCTCTATCTAAATATATAACTTTCGTTGTGCACCGTAGTTCTGTAAAAATAATGATATAGATAGGGCCAAAACCTTCAAAGCCCTTTGCTGAAGTTTAAGCGAACTACGCTGCTGCAACGTTTTCCAAAGATATTTTAAAACTGACTTTACTGATAATAGGTGAAGCTAGTTTTATAATATCTTAGAAAAACAATTATCGGATTTTATTAAGAGGGATATGAGAAATATATTGTTGAAAACTTTAATAAAATAAAAATATATTTACTTCAAAATTAAATTATGTATAGCCCTGGCTCTTGTTCGAGGAGTTCTTGAATCAAAGGAATCTCAATGTACAGGGAACACATAATACGACAGTTAGAAAGAAATGTAATTAAGGAATACAATGACCATAGGCAATGTATTTTTATTTTAAAGAACGTTGCCCCACAAGGAATTTCTCCTAAATCGTGAGTTTGTTCCCAAACATAGAAACTCACATAAACCAGACCCGGAACAACTACTTATAGATCATGCAAATATTTGGTCCGTGTGGGAATCGAACCCGTGACACGTTGCGCAGCACTCAATCTTGCATCCACTATAAATTGTTCACTTCGATCTTAATTTTTTTCTTGATTTTGCTATATTGTTTATGTATTGAAATTTCCTTGTTCTAATTTCTCGTCACACAAATCACTGATCTTTATCGACAACCGAAGTTTCTCAGGCTTGTACACAAAATGGATATTAATGGAAACAATAAAGTTACTAAGTGCCTTAATATTAATTTCATTTACGTCGGTTTCTATAGATTAATTTTATTTTATGAACTAAGAAATGTTTGGGCGAAATATCATCATAATTGTAACGGAAAATTTTGATACTTACAATTTGATATTTGGGCAACCTTGTTCGTTACAGGAAATTAGGTAATTTTGACATATTAAATAATAATTAATGGCTTTTGCCTTAGGCATTTTTGCTGCGGCTTAGTTGTTGCTAAGAATAAAATTCTGCCTGTCTTTGTTTCCTGATAACTAAAACGTTGGGGTCTTCAAGAGACAAGAGCGAAAAGATAACTTCTAGGCAAACGTGCTTCACCGTAGACCATTAATAATAATAATAATAATATTCCACAACTATCACACAACGCCATCTAGTCCCAAGCTAAGCAGAGCTTGTGTTATGGGTACTAGACAACTGATAAACATACTTATATATTTCTAAATACATACATACTATAGATAAATTACGCCCAGACACAGAACAAATGATCATGCTCATCACACAAACATTTGTCCTGGGTGGGAATCGAACCCACGACCCCCGGCATAGCAGTCAGGGTGACTAACCACTAGACCAACAGGCCAGTCATTACTGCTTACCATCAGCAGATTTAGTGGAACCATATTTGGTTTAAAAAACTAGGTTTACCTACTTTCGATTGGGCATATTTCCCGCTGATAGCGATGACGAGTAATTTTTATGCCCTTTTTTGATTAAAAAAAAAAAATTTAGTCAAATTAATTTAGTGAATTTATAAAAAAAAATCTCAGCGTGACCAGTCCTTTTAGAGCAAATGATATCATTTATATAAAACCGTCCACATTTCATCTACAAAATCAAAACTCAGAATTCTCATTACAAAGTTTCCAGCTTCTCATAAAGTGCAGAAAATAAAACCTCTTCACGCTTTAGATAGTGTTGCAAGCGTGAAAAAAATTGCCGCCACACGAACTCTTCAAAGAGATTATCTGGCTTCTGGCGCGGCGCCAACGGATCTACATTTTCTTTTTGAATAAACTTTCTTCATTGAACAATGTGTTACTTGTTGGTTTAACTTTTGAACAAAAGACTGACGGAATGAAAAGGAAGATTTTATTTCTGGTTTTGATAGGTGGTCCAGAGAAATTAAGCTTTGGCACAGGAACTGTCTCTATTCAACTTTCTGTAAAGGCGGAAATGCGGAATAGAAAGAAAGAATTTATTTTCCGATTTTGTTACACCCCAGATTGCGGAGACAACTGAAAAGTAGTAAATAACTGTAGTTCCGTTACTTTTAAAGAAAGTTAAGCTTTTCTACAAAGAATATATTAATTGGAACTGGAAATTACCCGTAATTAAATATATTGTATTTACCCGTAGTTCGAGGTGAGAGCCTGGGGATCCGTCACACAGGGTATCCTAGTATGGACGCCAATCTCTCACAAAGGAACATAAGATGCATATTTCATACTGTAATTTATAGATAGTATCCATTGTAATTGTAATGTGATCCTTTATGTAAAAAATAAATTATTATTATTTTCTATTATTAATAGTCGGATTTTCCACACACGGCTAGACTCCAAGGACAATTCTAGCAGGAAGAGGTAATAATTGTGATATAAAAGCTAATACAGGTATTAGGATTCTTTGGAAGCCCTTGCTCATCATCATTTCAGCAGAAGGACATCCACTGCTGAACATAGCCCCCCTATATCATTATAATAGGACCAGTTAAAAGCTTAAAAACAGTTAAAAAAATATAGTTATTACACCCATAGAGCCTCAGGGCTACCCTTGGAATAATACAGGTACAAAAATAACCCACATTCTAAAAAACTCAAGTTCAAAAGCGTGATAAATAAAAAAGTAATTAGTCAAATTGGCGTGACGAGCGGCCATTCAACACCCTTAATGATTGCTTGATTAAATTTAATGAAGGTAGTATGAATTCGTTAACACCATCATTATATGTATAACATTACAGTAAAGCTTCCGGGTGTCAGGTGTTATTGTAGTAGTTCATACTAGTAAATTGGTTAATTATGTCACCAATAGTGGTAGGGAAATTAGTGTTTCCGGCTTACAAATCGTATTACGATGTATGAGCGATGACAGCGACACCTAGTGAACATAATTAAGTAAATATATGTTTTTTTTTATGTCCCCAGTAAAAATATTTTTGGAGACATAAAATCCGCCAATAATTTCCAACTAATTATTTAACTAAACATTTTCGGCTTGTTTTTCGTTAAAAATTAAATAAAACCAAAAAAACTGCCTAAAGTTTGTGGCCAGTACATATTTAAAAATGAACACGTGCGGCACTCTACGGTTGTCCCCCGTTAATTCACATCTCTGTCACATCGCGCGCTGCGATCGATTTGAAAGTCCACACCAACACTTAGTACATAGCGTTAAGTAAGCTAGAGCGATCATAAAATTATATGGACAAGCCGTATTCATTGGAACTTCCTTATTTATTACAAATCTTTGTAATATGAGAATTACATGGACCTTTTAAACTTCTATACCCAATGCTTTTTTATTTATGCTTATATAATAAGTAGATATCATTAATAAACTAAATTCATTCACGAAATGTTACTTATACCTACATAACTAAAGGAAGTGTTTTTACAATCATGGCCAAACCGTGTACCTCAAGGAGAAAAGTACGAAATTATAGGAAAAAAATCGTAGATTTTGAATAAAAATATGTTGGATTTATTCGCGCATTTGTACCACCAGAAATTGTCGATCAAAGATGTTAAAACTTGCAACCCAAGAATTGATTTTCAATCTAGCAATGTCATACGTTTCCGATATGATGCGTTTCGTTACTTCATTTATAAACGTGTGAAAACCCAAAATTGTAGTGCACAAACGCCCTTATGCGTCAAAGAACTCCTCCGCATCGCTGTCAGGGCCGGATTAACCGTCTCGGGGCCCCTAGGCACAGCTCGTTTCGGGCTCTAACTTTTTCATACCACAACAACGCAATTTGGAATTTTTACTACCAATCTACTTTACGAAATAGAATGAAAGTAAAGTCATTATTTGCATTTTATCATCACATCGCAAAGGTAGAAAAAAATTACTTCCTTCCAAAAAAAATTAGGTAGGTACTTAGATTAATTTCAATACAAGTAAAAAATTCAGTCATCCGCCGTCACTCTTATAGTGTCAATAATGGGGGCTTTTACCTTATAATGTGGAAAAAAGTTTCACTTTTACAGTGGTTTCATAAATCCACACAATCCCCTTTTTTATTTTTTTATCGGGTGTGCTGGGCCCCTGGTCATAGTGGGCCCCTAGGCACTGGCCTAATGTGCCTTATGGATAATACGGCACTGATCGCTGTCATCCGGGAACGTGCCCAGAAGACTGGCAGCATTGCCACGTTGGATGGCAACGCTTATTCTAATTATACCCAATTGTCGTGACTTGATTAAGCGAGCTTAGGTACAAATATTGGCGGAGATTATAATTCCTGCATAAAAATGTCAATCGTTTAATAGTGCACCCCTGTTTTTCTTCGTTATTAAGTTACCCGCGAGTTGCGCGCCCGTTAAGGAAAAAACACGACTGTTTTTATTTTCTCTAATAAAATAAATTGGCTAAAGGAAGATCTATAATCTATTTAGAACTTGGAACTACCTACAACTAAGTTATTCTTGGAATAAAATGGCGGCCGCTTTTTATAACCCTTGTTAGAGATTGAAAATAAAAACCATGCCGCGAGTCTGGCTTGTAAGTTACAAGAGGTAAGCGTGTGGTTTGACAAAAGAAAAGACGATTCAAATAAGGTGTACTTGTTAGTGCCCGCGGCTTTACTCGCTCCCACTTCCCTCTATAAGCCTATAAACGATATATCTCAATTCATCAAAATCAGTTCAGCAGTTTTGACGTAAAAACGAAACATACGTACAAACAAACAAACTTACTTTATAATATTGGTAGGATTATAGGATGATCATCCTAAAAACTACTACCTATGTTCGTCAATTAAAAATAAAGAAGTCAAGAAAAAAAATCATTTATTCAAAGAGGAATGCCCAAGAATATATGGAGCAAAAACCCAGAATCGATTAAAACGACTTATGTGTGGCAAGGTAGAGTATACATACTATAACCCAAATCCAATAATAGTTTTCGATTAAACCATCACCAAGTAAAAAAAAATTGTAACTGATAAGTTACGATTTTTTATAATGTTTCAAGTCAACTATATAAATAATGTTTCAAATCAGCGATTTCCTTAAGTTTGCCGTATATGATTACTTCCCAGAATTTGATCCTTATTAGCAACCCTATCGAATGGTGTAATAATACAGGGTGTGTTTTTTTTCCAAAATTAGCGGGTTCGATTCCTGGCCAGGATTATTGATTTTTCTAAATCCAATGATGCAGTTGTAGTTTTCTTTAAAATTGGGCTAGAGACTCCTTTCAACGTTTTTTGATATTCCTCATAGTTTCGGATATAGCCATCCACGCCCAGTTGAAAAAACAACCTGTATATGCTGCTGGCCTGTTTGGTTATGGTTTTATGCGAAACGAATAGCGTATTTATGTCCTCTGACTTAAGGTCTATTTTGTTGTTCATAAATTAGTTTAATCGACTCTGGGTTTTTTTTGAGCATTCCTCTTTTATTCATTCACGTTGACCTGACATAATATTATAACGACATTTGATATGACACAGTAGTGGCTAAAAGAGAATCAGTTATGAGCAGTTAGTCTATACGCACACGTCTAGTCGAACGCACACAAACACCGTGCCGAAGTCTGCCGAACTGAAACGACGTTAGACGATGCACGGCTTTCAACGCCACACCGCTGCGCTGTGCCGATCGGAGTGGGGGGTGCGAGGTTTATTTTCGTTACGGAATTTCTTGATTCGGTTGCCGCGCTCAAAGCCCGCTATAAAAGCTATGCAACAGCTTATAATAATAAAATATCTATTTTATTTATTTCTGGCGGTTTAGCCACTTTGTTAGCCTGGGAACCGACCCCATAAGTTATATTGATTCAGCGCATGAAATATTACTCGCGTTAAATATTACGTCATTCTAACACATAATATGGATGATTGATGTACCTACACATAAGCGAAACACTCAATCGATACAGGTGCGCTGGTGCGTGCCTGTATCACTTGTGTAGTAACAAAAATAACAGCGATGATGTAAGTAAAGGTAAACGTGGGAAACATGTTTTTTAATCGTCTATCTAAATATATAAAGGGTGACTGGCAATTAGTGTACGATACTTAAACACGTGATTGTGCTCATGATAACAAACAATTTTTATTATGGGAGCAAAGCCGAAATCATGAAAAAAATATCAGCTGTTCAGTACATTAGGCAAACATAAATGTACTGAACAGCTAATTTTTTTTTTCACGATTTCGGCTTTGCTCCCATAATAACGCACAATCACGTGTTTAAGTATCGTACAATTGCCAGTCACCCTATATAACTCAAAGGTGACTGACTGACATAGTGATCTATCAACGCACAGCCCAAACCACTGGACGGATCGGGCTGAAATTTGGCATACAGGTAGATGTTACGACGTAGGCATCCGCTAAGAAAGGATTTTGATCAATTCTACCCGAAGGGGATAAAATAGGGGATGAAAGATTGTATGAAACTTTGTCAATTTGATGAAAAATACATTGTTAAGTTCCGACAACCACGCGAACGAAGTCGCGGGCACAGCTAGTTTTCATATAAAGCTGAACAAGAAAGCCAGAAAATTTTCTTAAAAAAACTAAAGAAGGGATTTTCTTAAAAAAAACGAAAGTTGGCAACACTGGGAATTTCTCCTGTGTTGTGGGTGCGTTTACAAACACACGTAAACAGCCAGATCCGAAACAACTACCTACTCATAGATCAAACAAAATAATTGTTCCCTTCAGGTAACAAATACCTACTAATACAAATATTTTATTGGAACAAATAACACTATTACAATTTATGTGTCAAGATCGAAAAATTAAGATATCGAATGGGAATATTTTTTTTAATACAATAACCACCTAAATGGATCTGCAATTTATTTGATGCTGTCATACTAGCCTTCCTTTAAACAATCTTTTGGGTTTTGTAACTTTTAAGTTGCACAAGATGACAAAAACAGGTCATGATTTATCGATGACGGGGCACTTTACAGGGTTCCATGCTACCCTAATCAGTATTTTTAATAAAAAGGTCTGAACATTTATCTAGGTAAAACAGCTTTATCATCACGATGACGTTGACGCTGTTTTCGAGCTCTACAGTCGAAGTATTTGTCATTAGGCAAAATATTAATGCTTTTCATAATGGAAAAAATCATTCTACATGTAATTATATTCTGAAAATTCTGTTATCCCTAAAATTAAAAGAAAAAGAAAAAAATCTGTTATACCTTATTCACTCGAGAAAGAGCATAACATTATCGTAGAATATTTCGATCACAGGTCTTGCAAGAACATTGTGCCGAAAGCTGAGGGATAAATGGTGAAAACATATCACGTGTCGTTCTTTTTTTGTTATCTGATGTTGCAGGCATCCACCGTGACCGGATACCATTAGGTAGACCGTATGCTTTTTGTCACCTTCATAGTATACTAGCTGTTCTCCGCCGAGCACGCCGCAATCGCAGCGGTAAGACCCCTCTTTGAGGAGTGGCGGGATAGGCGTCACGGCGCGGCTGCGTCCTGACCTACCGCATGACGCAGTTCCTCACCGGACTCGGAAGTTTCGGGAGGTACCTGTGTCTGATGAGCAAGGAGGAAAGGCCTGGGTGTCACCACTGCGAGGATCGCCCGGAGGACACGGTGAAGCATACGGTGCAGGACTGCCCCGCTTGGGCAGAGCGCCGCTTTGTCCTTAGGGCGGCGATATTCGGAAACCTCTCGCGCCCGGCATTGGTCAAGGCCATGCTGCGGGGCGAGACGGAGTGGGAAATGGTCGCCTCCTTCCGCGAAGCAGTCATGCTCGCGAAGGAGGAGGCAGGCCGCGTGAGGGAGAGGATAGCGTCCTCCCTCCACCCCAGCCGCACTGGTAGACGCCCACGGCGTCGGACGTCAGCAGACGATCTCCGGCCACCTTAGGTGCGGGCATGCGGGCGGCGAGTAATGGGCGACTCGCTGTCCGGCCATGGACCATGCCTGGGTCGACGGCGCGTTGTGTTCCACGCGCGCCTCAAGAGCGTCAGGATGCCTGTCTGAAAGCCTGTCGGGGTCGCGGGACTTATCTCGTTACAGTGACCCCGGAACATAAAGAGCTATTGAAGGACACCGTGGATTTTAGTCAGTACGAGTCTGACATCCCCTCCCGCCCTGCCTTGGGTGGGAGGACTCATTTGATGACCACGTAAAAAAAAAGCTCCTCGGTTCCCATTGTTTGTAGCGTTATGTTATATAGCCTATAACCTGCCTAGATAAATGGACTATCACACACAAAAATATTCTTTCAATTCGTACCAGTATTATCCTGGGCTAAATGCGAGACATTTAACCTAAAAAAAACTGCAGCTTTGTAATGATAATAGTACCTGTACAAAAAACAAGGTAATGTCAATTGCAGATGAATATACAAGCGCAACCATAGTTTATTTTTTTACTTGGGTCGACTGGCAAATATTTTAGCTTGGACCACGTTCAGGACGCAACGGTCCCCAAGGTCTATAAATCAGGCTGCAAACGTAACCGGAGCCTATGCTGTTAATTTACGAGTAAAACGAGGATTACATCATTCCATATTTTTTGTATTAAAATATCAGTGATATTAGGGGAAAACTAGGTAATACGCCCTAGTTGACAAAACGCCCCGTCCTTCTAGCACTCAAACTTACTGCTCGGAACCACAAAGCGAGTGTGGCCACTGTTGGCGTACAACATGGCCGAGGCCGAGGGCGATGTTGTACGTCAACAGCGGTCTTGGATGGGGCGTTTTGTCAACTAGGCGTATTACCAAGTGAGGAATACTAGGTAATACGCCCTAGTTGACAAAACGAGTAGTTCTAATGGCTAATTTCTTTGGCATTTCTTTGTCATCGTCCTAGATTTTTCCCCACAATGTTGGTGCCGGCTAGCTGTCTTAGAAAGTGAAGCTTCGATAGATGGATGGTAGTGGCTGCCGATTGACTTCTACCACCCTGATAATGGACTGTAAAATCGTCAAACTAGTGCTCCCGTCCTGGGTGGAAGGGTTGACCGTACTCTGGGGAAACTTAACTAATATTGATTATTTAAACCCAAGTTTTCTCACGATCGTCATGGCGTCCTTACTTTCCGCCTGACGCAGGTCCTCACCGGCGGACCGCCCGGAGGACACGGTGGAGCATACGGTGCAGGACTGCCCAGCTTGGGCGGAGCACCGACGTGTCCTCACGGCTGCGATAGGCGGAGACCTCTCGCGCCCGGCATTGGTTGCGGCCATGCTGCGGGGCGAGACGGAGTGGGAGGCGGTCGCCTCCTTCTGCGAAGCAGTAATGCTCGCGAAGGAGGAGGCGGGCCGCGCGCGAGAGAGGACAGTGTCCTCCCTCCGCCCCACCCGCGGTGGTGGACGCCCACGATGACGGACGTCGCAAGACGATCTCCGGCCACCGTAGGCGCGGGCATGCGGGCAGCGAGTAAAGGGCAACTCGCTGCCCGACCATGGACCATGCCCGGGTCGACGGCGCGTTGTGTCCCACGCGCGCCTTAAAGAGCGTCAGCATAATGACGGGGCAAAGCCTGCCGGGGTCGCGGGATTATTTCCTTACCGTGACCCCGGAACATAAAGGGCTATTGAAGGACACCGTGGATTTTAGTCAGTAGAAGTCTGACAGTCCCTCCCGCCCTGCCCGGGGTGGGAGGACTCATTTGATGATTTTGCCACGTAAAAAAAAAAAAAATCTCACGATGTAGAGCGATGTCCAAGATATACTTAGAAAGTACATATACTGTTTGATAGACGTTAACCCCTGTGTGATTACGTCACGACACGGTAATACGATTCCCCTTAGTAAATCTGGCTGTCAGATTTTCTTGCTATTTTCTGTCCTTAATTTTAACAAAGAATTTGGCTTAGCCATCTGCATCATCATCATTTTTACTTTTTTCGGGTGTTACACTTCTTCCTACAGTTAGGTCTTCCCTATTATTCTATAATTATACAGTTCGATCTGGGTGTTACATTTGTAGTTAAGAAATTATTTTATATAAAGTAGTCAGCTGCAAATTGTGAGTGTATGCATCTAGCAAAATAATATTAGAAAAGCACATATACATTACATTATACTTAGTTACATATTTCAGAAACATTCATCATAATTTTCGATTGCGTTTTCCTGAAACAATGTTGTAGAACTTTGTTTCCGATATTTGAGGAGCTTTAAATGATACACTACTAGGAGTTCTAAACTGTTTTGGTTTCTGATTTAAAGTTAGAATCCCGACATATATGTATAAATGTTCTGTGATGTGAATATTTTGTTATTCCTTTTTTTTAACTCGAACAACGAATGGTCAAAAAAATGTGAATTCATAAATTAATTGGCTAACGTTCTGTTGGTGGAAAAAAACAGATTTGTTTGGTAGGGAATATAAAAACTTTTTCATAGAGGATTTGGCGGAAATAAAAATAGCCTATGACAGTCGCAATCCATGCACCAAGATAAATACCTACATATTTGTTCGTGTTCGTGTATTTTTCATCCGGCTGAAAAGCTTTGATGTCTTTTTTGTGTTTTATGCTTTTTTTGTATTAGATTATGTTTTAATGAAAGCAAGTCTTGGATAGTCATCATAGACGAGAGTATGTCAGGCTAAGTTTCAATTATGTATTCATTCATGTAGCGTTGTACCTATTATTTTAATGATGTATTATTTTATTTCATTTTATTAACCACGCTTATCGAAGACAGCGGTCATTTCCTCATTTATTTCATTAATACCTAAATAAACAATAGAAGAATTTAAAAGAAGACACAAGAAAAATAACTTCCCTTCAACACATCTTTCTATAACAATACTCTATAGTACACTAAAATTGCCTTCACTAAACAAGGTCTTACGACCTTACTAACTTCTATTTAGAGTGTAAAAGAAAAGAAGAAAAAAAACGGTAGCGACTAATGTTTGGAACAGCTCCGAGGCTTTTACGCGAAAATATAAACAAATATACGAGCAGAAGGACGTTCAAACTATTGAGATAAATAAGTTAGTCGTAAGTTTTAGAGAGCTTCTTGTTTCTAGCAGCGAAGATACTAAGGCCACTTGTATACGTCCGTTTTTTTCATCGGACAACGGACCGTCAATAAACGGATACCCTTCGCCGGACAGATGTCCGGTGCATGTACGCACTTTCATTATAAACCATACACCACCGCGAATCCGGCGAAAAAAACGGTCCGTTGTAAAAAAACGGACGTATACAAGCGGTCTAACAGGGTTAACAAGATGGCGCGCAAACGGCATTACAGAGTACGCGACTGAACAGATAAGTGCAATTCTATGCTTGCCCACGCGGCGGCCATACTAAGCGGAACTAGTGATGCGCTCATGAATAATTAGGTGTTGCTAATTACTATCGATAGACATGAAAACTATCATTTTTGACTGAATCTATGATGTTACTAGCTGACCCCGCAAACGTTGTTTTGCCATATAAATTAAAAAAAAAATAGATAGTAGCCGATTCTCAGACCTACTGAATACGCATATAAAATTTGGTAGAAATCGGTAGAGCCGTTTCGGAGGAGTACGGTAACTGACATTGTGACACGGAAATTTTATATATAAGATTTTCTTGTTAAAAACTTTTCACTTGTAATTTCTCCTTTATTGTAGGTGCGCCTACAAACATAGAATCTCACATACACAAACACCCAGAACCGGAACAAATACTTGCAGATCGTACAAATATTTGTCCCGTGCGGGGATCGAACTCGCGACACGCTGTGCTACAAAAAAAAAACTTAAAAAGGTTAGTAAGAAGTAAGGCATTCTCATAATGGTGAGTAGAAGTTCCGGTCCGTTGCTGATTGAGTATTTTTTTTTAATTCAATATTCTAGTCCCTGCTGCATTCCTTGGATCGGTAACGATTCTGTGCTACTCCAATTAAAAGGAGGATATCATAGACAAACTTCGGCAAGACTTCGGCTTTTTGGTTACCCGTCCAAAGACAGACCTCGGCAAGAGTTGCTACCATAATGCTCTGCCACGCGAAAGGAAAGATGTGACATGTCAAAGATCGATGTATCCGCACTAATATTGAATGACTACATCACTAGCACGACCGTTCTCGGGGATTTGCTTGAGCAAACTAAAAACGAGGCCACTCGGAACTTTCATCAAGTTCCGAAATGCGTTTGAAATTGGAATAAGAATGTTCTAAAATTGAATTTCAAACGCTCGGACAATACTCGGTATCTCGTGTACGAATATTGGAAGTACTGTTCTGTTACAGTTCGTTTACCTGGTTGACAATTAAATTGAGTGACCTTTATAGTTACTAACATAAAGTTGCTATTTAGTCTAACACCGATACGTCTGTCAAATAACGGAGATCTTTATTTTCATTATTCATCATCTGCGTATTCTTCTCCTTCTGTGTTAAAATAGCTTCAATATTCTACATGGAAAAAATGTTGATAGACACTTGAAATATTATCTCCTATATCGTGAGTACGTATGCAATATTTAAACTCACATACACAAACACCCAGTCCCGGAACAACTACTAGTACCATAAGTACAAATATTTTGTTGCGTGCGGGAATCAAACTAGCTAGCTAGCAAAGCCTTCATCGCTCAGCTACCACCCATGCTGTCAAAGGTATCTGAACTCCATAATTATTTCAGCTGTTAATACTGG
The DNA here is from genome assembly GCA_954870645.1 of Agrotis clavis. Taxonomy (NCBI): domain Eukaryota; kingdom Metazoa; phylum Arthropoda; class Insecta; order Lepidoptera; family Noctuidae; genus Agrotis; species Agrotis clavis. The sequence goes on from OX940925.1 coordinate 11,407,978, forward strand.
TAATAGCATACCTTTGAATAAGACTGACCGACTGAATTCCGGAGCACCGAATATGTACAACAACTGTCAAAAATCTAAAAAGCTGGTACCACCGAGTCACAGAGGAAACTCGGTAAGTAAGATGGTCACCCATCGACGGAGTAACCTAGGCAAGCTGGACTTACCCACGAAGATTGATCCATGCAGCTGTTGGGAAGGGACATTTTGGGAAATGGACGTTTCGGGAAAGGGACATTCTTGGAAATAGACATTATGGGAAGTGGACATTTTGAGAAATGGACGTTTTTAAACCAAGGGACATTTTGGAAAGTGGACATTCTGAGCCTGAGCGTTATTTAAGCCACTTCATAACAATAAGGTTCATTTTAGATTGCTGTCATCAGAGGTAAAACTTTCTGTGAAAGGACTGTAGACTCGATACGTATTGGTTTTGAAGGATAAGCACACAATACGGCTATTGGATTAGAAAAGTTCTGATGCTCGGACCAGGATTACGCTCTTCACAATGCAATATGAAACGTTTAGACCGTATCATGTTTTTAAGGCGCGGGGCACATAGAAAAAATACGCAGACGGGGCGGAGACATATTATTATGTCTCTTCGGCGTCTCTTTCATACAAAATGTATAGAAGCGTCGCGACGTAAAACACACAGAAGATCCGGGGCGCGGGCGCGACTCTCATACATTTTCGCACGTCCGCGATGCGTCCTCATCTTACGTCTTTTCTATGTGGCCCGCGCTTTAGAGAAATGCAGTATTGTTTTTGATTTGAGGATGCGGGCACCTTTAGTTTTTCAAAATCACCTCTGGGAATCCCACAGGCCTCTGAAATGGCTTTATACTTATGTCGGTAATTACTATGTCCAGGTTCCTTGACATTTTTTTTTGTGGAATGGTTGTGAATAATAACAATCAAATGATGAAAGTACAGACCCTACCTCAATCTGTCACAACCTTTTCACAAGAGTGGAAGGTTAATGCTCGATTGGTAAAATTTGACAGGTTGGGGTAGGTTGACCTGCTGGCCTCCTTTTTTTTTTTTTTTTTTAGGTGGTAAAATCATCAATGAGTCCTCCCGCCCTGAGTGGGGCGAAAGGGACTGTCAGACTCTTACTGACTAAAATCCACCCGTGTTCCTTCGGACGCCCTTTACGTTCCGGGGCCACGGTATCCTGGGTTAAGAAAAAACCCGTGACCCCAGCAGGCATTTGGCGCGAAACACGACGCGCCACCGACCCGGGCTTGGTCCTTGGTCGGACGGCGAGCTACCCATTACTCACCGTCCGCAAGCCCGCTCCGCCGCTGTGCCCTCTGCTATTCAGAGGGACACGCGTTGGAGCGTCCACCTGACAGGCTATTTGCATACGGGCAAAGAGACCCCATAGGCACACGGCCCGAAAAACTGGTCTTCCCCCCGGACGTATCCGAGAGGGAACTCCAGTCCACGGGCGCACGTGGAGGTTTCCTGTCTTAGCACCCCGCGTCTGTACCTCTTTGTTAATTTTGACCTTTTGAGGTAAACTATTTATACCAACATACACCAGCTCTACATAAAAAGTGAAAATACAGTTACTTCACATCTGAAATAAACCTTATAACAAGTAGAGTAAAGACCAAATACTTTAGAACCAAACTTAACATAACAATGGAAGGAGACATACTCATACATGAATGAAAGAACGAACGGAATGAAATAAAAGGTGTTTGTTCCGTTCAGTGAACGTTTTTGAGGCTCCTGTGTGACGTGTTTTGTTTTAAAAGAGAATAAAGTTGGCTTTCAGTGGAAGTGCTGAGGCGAAATATTTAACTTTAAAAAGATACAGCGTGGGACATACGAACTGACAAATACTAAAGTACCTACGTGTAAGGAAAAAAGGAAGTTATTTTTTAACAATAATATGTATGAGAAATAGTCCATTGACATGTTGGTTTTATAATCGATTTCTAAAAAAATAAGGTTCACACAGTCCGACCTGTATGTTTGTTTGTCTGCGATGATCTCGCGTTTGGTGGAACCGAGTTTCATGCGTTTCTCTGCACAAACAATGTACGACAAAGGGGAAAGACAAATGCTACAAGGCCAAGGTTGTAAAAAAATAACAACAAAAAATGTATCCATTTCCTGTGCAACCAATAATTTTGCTTTACAAAAACTTATCTCTGCAGATTTTCGACCTTTCAGTTTAAAAGGTTAAGTTTACAAGCCCAAGTTCCCACACCCAGACTTAAACAAAATGGCGCTTTAATCACCCTTATATCACCTATAATAACATTAACACACACTAAACTTTTTCCACATCGTAAAACTAAAAGCCTACTTCTCCCCTATTTGGGGAGGAAGAGGGCGTAAAAAGTAAATAAAATGTACCACTAGCCCCAAAGTGGTTACGTGTAGTGTATCATAAAATGTTAGATATACCTGTAGATAGGTTTCTACGGGATATTGGTTATGGTTATAGACACGGTAATAATATCTATCAGTACTAGAACTCCCTACAAACGGACGAAACGCGAGATATACCTACGCGCCTCGATGTCGGGGCGCGCTCGGGGCGCAGACAGTCACGTCTGTACCGTAGTGACGAACGGACGGTGTGTTGTTTTTTTAGCAAAATCAGTTAAAGTACCTATTTTAATATGACGAGTAGAAAATATTGTGCTGTTTTTGGTTGTATGAATTCAACAATAACGCATCCAGGCATAAGTTTTTTTAAATTACCTGCAACCGCTGAAAGGTAAGTACTGACTATAAAATAATTTTACTTACTATTAGATTAATATATTCTATGCTAGTACTTAGTAGGTAGGTACATAATGTGTGACTTTTTAATGGTTATGTATTTTCCTTTACTCTCACGAAAAAAGGGTATTTGGATTAATAAATACAGTAGTACAATTATATGAATAAAGTAAAGGAAAATTACTGAGACAAGTGAAATAGGTAAGTTATAGGCGGTTCTGAATGAATCATGATACGGTAGGTACTTTCTCTTGTGTTAATTTAAAACTCCGGTGCATGTGTGTTTTGTTAGTTTGTATAATTCAAAGTAAAGACATGGTGTAACGGCGCGGTGGGATTGTCGGCGGGCACGGAAATGAAGCAGTGAGCTTCATTTACCTACGGTACGGTGTACAATCAACGTATATTCAGTGTACTACGTAAACTATATCACAGTCATGAATATTAATCTAGGAACGTAGATTACAGTATTTATCTAGGGCTCACGCGTACATACATACATTTTATTGAACACTTCCTATTCAATATACAAAGTATTTTATTTGTTTACTTATATAAGCAAAGTATATTTACAATCGCAACACTAAATAGAAACAGAAAGTAGGCAAATGTAATTAAAATGCTGGAGACGGGCGTCGGACAGCCCTAACGCATGTTTACGTACCGCGCGGCTGTAGGTATTTATTTCTACCATGCGGCCGAGTTCCACTACTGTAGATATTTATACTGTGTTATAGATATGGTGTGTAAATGTGGAAAGAGGTCCTAGATTTTTTGTCCGCGTAGATTTCAAGAATTATGGCATGGGAACTTCTCACCGTTTACCATTTAGTTATCTAAAAACTTTTCGACAAAAATGAACGGAATTTGGTGTATAAAAAGTCAAGGAAATAAGAAATAAAGTCATCGACTGCCGAAAAAAAGTTATTTTACCTACACTTTTTTTGTGTTTTTTAGAAGTCAGTTTCATATTTTTCAAAAAGTTTTTATGTAACTAAATCGAAATAACAACGAAAAGAGCACTACATTACGTGATAAACTAATTAAAAGCCAAATTAATAGACAAAATATATTTAGCGTTATTAAATTATACCTAAACCACATAATGTCCATTTCGCGTAACACAATAGCGGTAACAACCACAATTTAAAATTAAGCCTACCACATAAAATTATTAGGTACTAAATTTTTTTTTAATTACTCATACTCTGAAAGTAGGTAATTTCATGCCTGATGAGCGGTTTGAAAGTTATCCATCGCAGGCCTAGGGAGTATCGTTTTCAACTGACAGCTGCCGAATTTGCAAAAAAAAACTAGGTCTATTTTGACATTACTATTGAACCATGTTCAAACTTTTTATACAGCCACTAAATTGCAGCGCGATTTAAAATTAAATAACATAAAGTTAAGTAATCAACTATTTCTCTAAAATATCATATTTGAGCAAATTATTAACATATTTTTCAATGATAAAAAAAAGGAAAATTCTAGGCTGAATAGCTGCAACAAAAAAGCGGGAAAGCGGCAATCCGAACTTCATTGATTGATTCGAACTGTATATTTTTGTTTATACTTCCATACAGCAGATTCCTGTATGCGATTTTTATTGCCTCGCCTCATTGCTACGAAGATTCTCTCCAAAGTAAAGGAGAACGAGCATCTTCTGCCTGTGTCTCCAAAAGTTCATCTGATTCAGATTTCATAAAAGAAGATGCAAAAGCATTAGTGGAAAACCTTTTGCTACCTAAATCAAAACTAAGATACCTAAAATCATGCGACGATTTTATGAAATGAGAAAAAATCAGAAAACGTGTTACTAATATATCCCAACGAACTATCACAGACTTACAAGCCTTCAACTTTATGGAGCGTGTATTCTATGTTAAAGACAACATTAATTAATTACTAAACACAATGTACATTTAAAGGATTTCGAGAGACTAACATCATTTCTCAAAAGGCAATCTGATGGAGTTAAATCGAAAAAATCCAAAGTTTTCACTTCTCAAGAGGTAGAAACCTTCTTAAATCAAGCACCTGATCAAAAATATATCTAGTTAGTAAGGTAAACCAATCTTTTATTGCTATTCGCATATTTCAATGTCTCCAACATTAAGACAAGAATCCCCGGATAATTTTAGAAGCTGAAGTTTCCCATAAAATATCGAACATCTATATACCTACCTTGAAAAACCTTTTCAATCACTATAACAAATTGTTCCAATTTCACAATAATCTTAAATTAAAAATTAGTATAAAATTAGTTAATTTTTTCTTTATCTACACACGGCTACAGATCAAGCTATACAAAACCAGTTTGTCTTGGACTCGCTTTATATGATCTTTCCGCACATTGAACGGTCAGCTTATACTAGTTTTGCATAGCTTGATGTGTAGCCGTGTGTACCTACATGTTTTTTTTTTACATTCCTCGTATTCATAATGAAAATCACAGTGTTTATCTCGGGTAAATGACTTATTAAGTCCCTCGAACTATCAGCGCCCTCACTTCGTTACGGGCGCCAAACCCCGTCTCGGGCACTAATCACTTTCACTCCTCGAGTATCAATGTAGGTAGGTACTGTAAACCTTTGGAAGACTTGTCCACAATTCACGTGACCATGACCAGGCTTTTTTTGGCGAAACGAAGAACTACGTCTAGCAATGTACGCGTACAAACAACGAGTCCCAGTGCTTACGTGTGCGCGCATAGAGTATCCAGTTGCGCGCCAGCATTCTAAAAATCTGTTAGTAGTGGAACAATTTCTTAGTGTTTGCTTGAGTGAGTCCACCAGAGTGAACATATGTGCCGCACACTGCCGCACACCGGTGGAATCGCAACTGTACAGATCATAGTTTTTATCTGTCAATTTTACGTCTTATTTAAACGCTAAGCACTTTCAAAGAAGAGGTACTAAAAATAAAACTAAAACTTGATCAAGAAACAAAAGGAATCAAGAAGCAGAAACTTCATAATAATATATATTCCATTGAAAGTACTTTAAAAGATCCAAGTTTCGATTCGTGCGAAAAGAAATTACCAATTCACGTTATTAAGGTGAAAAGACTTAGGAAAAGTCGAAGCTTCTTAAGAATATACAAGTTAATTTGGAACTCGGCAGCAGCACGTAGGAAACTGTACTGGTAACATTCGGGCCAGGAAAAGTACGGAAAGTTTAACTCCACTCCACATTCGCTTTGGCGACTGATTATACAACATTATTTTTTGTTTATGCGAAACCCGATACACCTGTCCAATATTTTTGTTTAAAGAATCTATGTGCAAAATTTTAAAACCGTATCATAAAAAATCACAAAGTTATAAGCTTGTATATTACCTGGTTGTCCGTTCAAAAACATGCTCATTTCGCGGTACACCCGCGTAAACCGCGTCTCCTGTGTTATACACTCGTGATAATAGTTTGGCAATAGGTACCTAACCGTACGGTGATTGTATAGTAATTAACTAGTAAAACAATTTAATTAAAATATTTTTGAAAAAAAATATACCATGGTGTAAAAATTATTCGGATCGAATCAGTTACTGATTCTGAACAAACTATATTCAGTTTTCGCATATACTAAAAATAATGTTGTATATTATTGATGAGGGTAACTTGGAGTAAGTCCGCCGCTGCAATAGTTTTAACTTCATGCTTTAAGTTTTTTTTTAGCTAAACTATTTTCTAAGCATCCAGTTCGCATAATCAGTACTTCAGTTTTTATTTCAATGAACGTCAACCCTAATGCGAAGCCAATGCTTTGCTTAGCCATGGTATCGATTTTCGAGTAGGAGTTAGTCGTGACCGTCAAAATAAAGTCCAATTTCTGACATACATATACTAGAGTCTGGTCATAAGTTTTGTCACATGGAAAGTTAAATAAATGACACAATAAGTTACGTACTACAACCATTTATATATCAAATGAAAGGGTATAAAATACAGATTAAAACTGCATTAAAATTATTCGAAATGTCCTCTTCTTGCTTCGATACAAATCTTCAATCTGCAAGGCCAGTCATCAATCGAAGCACGCACGACGTTCATGACTTCATGTCAATATCGGCGACTGCTTTAATTAGGGATGCTTTAAGTGACTCCAAATTGCGATGGGGTTTAGCGCAAACCTTCTCCTCTACGTTCTGCCATATTTTGTAATCCAAGTCTCCAATCAAGTCTGGGCTGGAGGAAGGCCAATCCTCATGCCTGGTAAAGTCGATTCCACGGGTCGTGAGCCAGTCTTGGGTACTTTTCGCCTTATGAGCCGGCGCAGAATCCCATGGAATACCCAGTGCCTGTTTTCGAACATTGTTTGTGAAAGAGGTTCCACAATGTTTGTTAGGACTGTGTTTTGATATACGAGAGCACTGGTTTTCACTCCTTTTTCACAAAAAAAACACCTCTGTTGGACCCAAATAGGACACTCCAAGCCAAACCATGAATGCCGAAGGATGATGACCACGCTGAACACGTGGCACACGTCTGCTCGCTTTTTCACTAGTATGCATACACTTTATCATTTTGTTTGTTGAAATTTTTTTCATCCGAAAAGAGTATTTCGCGGTATTTTTTTCCTGCGTACCGCTTTAACAACACTCGGAATCTTTCGAGTCTGATTTTCTTCAGCCGCGCTTTAAGAAGATGTGCTGTTTTTTTCTGTAAGCACGCAGTCCAAGATCTTCATTCAACACCCTTTTAACAGTAATTCTGCTTAGTCCCATTTTCAGAGCCAACATTTTTTGCTTGCGGACAGGATTTCGTTAGATTCGCGCCTTCACTGCTTTGATGACCGCTGGAGTCCGAACAGTTCGAGGTCGACCGCTCCTTTCTTTGTCTTCTAATCTTGAATCTTCCCTGAATCGTTTGATAGTACGATAAATAAATCTAATTGGAATTTTCAAATGTTTGAGCAGTTTGAAAATCTCAGTTGGCGCGAGACCGCAACGATGCAATGCAATTACTGCGACTCTGTCTTCTTTGCGCGTCCACTCCATTTTAGAAAATGAAGCAAATTCCAGAAACCCTTTGTTTTTATATTCTATAAATTTTCAGTTTTCGGTTGCCCATCATATTTCTTCGACTTGAATTCTAAATTCGACATTTTGCCTATGTGACAGAACTTATGATCCGACTACGTATAAAAAATAATACCATTAAGCTACTATTTTCTACGTTGGTTATGAAATTGTGTCGTTGTTACAACACTGGTATAGTTGTCAGCGAAACCAGGTGCGTTGGGCGGGGGCTCTATCCGACGAATACAGCATGGAGTGTGGTGTGCGGCAGGGCGGCATCACCTCTCCTCTGCTCTTCAACCTATATGTTAATGACCTTATCGGTGAGCTCAGCAGCACACATGTAGGTTGTTATGTGGATGGAGTTAGCGTAAATAACATCAGTTATGCTGATGACATGGTGCTGCTGGGCCCCTCGGTGAGGTCCGTTCGTAAACTGGTTGCCATTTGTGAGGCATTTGCGGCGGATCAAGGATTGAGATACAACACTAAAAAGAGTGAAGTTCTTGTCTTCAAGAGCGGCAAACATGGTCCAGTCCATGTTCCGCCTATCATGATTAATGGTGTGGCCCTGCAGGTAGTGACAAGGTTTAAATATCTTGGGCACATTGTTACTGACGAACTGCAGGATGATGCAGATATAGAGAGGGAACGCAGAGCGCTGGCAGTTCGTGGGAATATGATTGCACGTCGGTTTGCGCGCTGCTCGAGGGAAGTCAAGATAACTCTTTTTAAAGTGTATTGCCAATCGCTTTACTCGAGCAGCTTGTGGGTTAATTATACCCAACGGGCTGCTAGTGCTCTGCGTGTCCAGTACAATAATATCTTCAGGATGCTGATGCGGCTGCCTCGCTATTGTAGTGCGTCCGGCATGTTTGCCGAAGCACGGACGGACGGCTTCCATGCGGTTATACTCAAGAGAGTAGCATCCATGTGGCAGCGTGTGCGAGGCAGTAGCAACGGCATTCTGCAGATGATTTCGTCTCGAACGGATTCACCAATCCAGAATAAATGGAGGCGTATTGTTCTGGGCGCTAGCTAATTTTTTTTTTGTCTCTACAAATTTAATTTAATATTTGACTGGTTTATGTATAATTAATAATTCTATGTTTTGTTTAATTTATTGTATGGTTAATGATTTAATTTTATTTTTTGACATTTTGTTGTGTATGGATTATTATATCTGAAATAAATATATTAATAATCTATACATATAAATAAAATTGGAGTGTCTGTTTGTAATATTGAAATAACCGCTTTTTTCTACTTGCATATGAATATTTATACGGTACACACCAAAACAATATTTTTTTAAATTTATGTCTGTCTGTCTGTTTGTATCGGCTAATCTTTGAAATGGCTGGACCGATTTTGACAGGATTTTTATTGGCAGGTATCAAATCAAATCAAATCATTTTTTTTATTTCAACTAGGCCAATTACAGGCACTTTTGAATTGTCAAAAGACATAAAATAAAACTAGTACAAAAATAGTTATGGTGCTACAGTCCCAGTCACAAGACATAAAAACTGTGAAAGTACCGTAGGTGCTCATTCCAAAGCGTAGATCTCTATGGAGAAGAACGAGCAAGAAACTCCATGCACACTCTTTTTCAATCGCCAAAATTGTTACAGAACTTTGTTACATTGTTCATCATCAGATGGTACATTATGTGAGAACGATGTGGCTAGTTAATAGTGTCCATAGTAGTTAAATAAAAAGACAATTCAGAAATAAAGTTATTACAAGTAATAATTAAAATAGACCGTGGCAGATAAGAGATGACCAGTCCCAACTGACAGCGCAGTAGCTGATGTAATAAGGAGTAAAATAGGCTACTTTTATTTTAGAAAAATATAGGATTATGTGCACTTGGTATCACAACTTCACGTACCTAACATTCTGAAATGGCTGAACCGATTTTGACGGGACTTTTATTGGCAGGTAACTGATGTAATAAGGAGTAACTTAGGCTACTTTTATTTTAGAAAAAAAAATAGGATTATGTGCACTCGGTATCACAACTTCACGTAACTTTTATACGGAACAGAACGGATATGTGAGTAAATTGAAGTAACATTCAGTTTTTTGTTTAATCGTAATCAGTTCACATCTTATAAAAAAAAAATGAAAAAACTATCGAATTTAGAACTAGACTATAATTATCAAGAGATTAACTGCGTGCGGTATTGATTATTATAGACGCATTCGATAGATGGCGTTGTGCGTGTGACGTCATTCGCTGCAACGCAGTGTTAAGATTTTCCTTGAAAGAACAACCTTCTCCCATGTCTGGCCGCATCTTTGGGTTTCGTAAGTGTCTGTATAGCTCTGTCTATAAAAGGTTGTTTAGAGTGTCGTAAATCGTCCGTTAATTCGTTTTAAAAGTTTTGTGTGTCGTAAATCGTTCGTTTTAAAAGTTTTGGTTAGATTCGGTTTGCATTTTGAAGTGTGAAACTGCGACGAAGTAAATGAAAACTTGCAATTTGAGTCAAGTAGTTTTATTATTACGTAGTTTGAATTTTTTTTTATCCTCATTCTCATTTTGGAAGTTTGTGTCGTTGTACATTGTAGATTTATTTGGATCATAAAAAAAACCTTTCGCAGTAAATTTGTGTTCAATATTCAGATTAAAATGGAATATCTGGTTGACCGAGCTTCGCTCGGTTTTTAAAATGTCTATATCTTGGAAACCGAGCTTTTCTAGAACCTGGGACCTTGATAAATCGATTCCTTGAGCCGAAAAACCCCTAATCTGTAACTTTCATGAAAATCCTTGGAGCCGTTTCCGAGATCCTGATTATATATAATATGTACAAGAATTGCTCGTTTAAAGATATTAGATAAATTACTTATAGGTTATTTTATTTAGTTAGTAATAACGTAGATAGTTGTTTTTTTTCTAAAATACATATTTTATTTAAGTTTGAATTTTCGATTTCTAAATGCACACTCATTAGTTATGCCTAAAAGAAAGTCAAATCTCACTAAAAACACAAGAATGGCCAAAAGCCAAAGATTGCGACGTGAAAATGAATCTGAACAAGATAGGGAAAGTCATCTTACAAATTGTAGATTACGGATGTCCATGTCTAGGTCGAATGAAAGTAGTTCTGAGAGAAATGAACGATTACAGTTAGATAGAACGCGTCATTCATTGTTAAGGGCTCAAGAATCTTTGGAAACTCGAGATCATCGTCTAGAAAACGATCGTTTTCAACACGTTATCTCACGAAGCCTAGAATCAACGATTTAAGAGAGCAGCGATTGGAAAATGATCGTATTCGTCACGCTATCTCGCTAAGTCTAGAATCATCTAATTTTAGAGAGCAAAGGTTAGAGAATGATCGTATTCGTCACGCTATCTCGCTAAGTCTAGAATCATCTAATTCTAGAGAGCAGAGATTAGAGAATGATCGTATTCGACACGCTGTCTCGCGAAGTCTAGAATCATCTAATTCTAGAGAGCAGAGATTAGAGAATGATCGTATTCGACACGCTGTCTCGCGAAGTCTAGAATCATCTAATTCTAAAGAGCAGAGATTAGAGAATGATCGTATTCGACACACTGTCTCGCGAAGTCTAGAATCATCTAATTCTAGATAGCAGAGATTAGAGAATGATCGTATTCGACACGCTGTCTCGCGAAGTCTAGAATCATCTAATTCTAGATAGCAGAGATTAGAGAATGATCGTATTCGACACGCTGTCTCGCGAAGTCTAGAATCATCTAATTCTAGAGAGCAGAGATAAGAAAATGATCGTATTCGACACGCTGTCTCGCGAAGTCTAGAATCATATAATTCTAGAGAGCAGAGATTAGAGAATGATCGTATTCGACACGCTGTCTCGCGAAATCTAGAATCATCTAATTCTAGAGAGCAGAGATTAGAGAATGATCGTCGTCATCACCAAAATCAACGTGAGTTGGAAAGTCAAGAACAGCATGACATCCGCGTTTCAGAACAATTCGATGGGTATCATGAGTCACAAAGACAAAGAATCGAGCGCTTATCTCAGCTACGTGGAAGTTTGAGTATCATTCGTCAATCAGAAACGAATTTTTATCGAAAAGGCGTCTGAATAGTGCTAGACAAACGACACGTGCTCTGCGGGATATTAGAACTGAAGCAAACCGACGACAACGACTAAATAATGACCAGATAAGAAGAACTAATATAAGTAATATTGCATGGCGGGAAAAGCATAACAGTGGGTTCAATTATGATGCCCAAATAAATTATTCTGCTGCGTCTGAGATAGGCCCTATTAATGTATGTTGCAACTACTGTAAAGCATTAAGGTGGAAAGATGAGTCAAAAGGCATTTGTTGTTCATCTGGAAAAGTACGCTTGAACTCTATTCAACTGCCACCTGAGCCGCTTAAGTCTTTGTTATGTCGCGAACATGATCAATCTCAACATTTCCTAAATAATATTAGACATTATAACTCGGCTTTTCAAATGACTTCTTTTGGGGCGAAAGAAATACACGAAGGGAATTATATGCCCACATTTAAAATACAGGGACAGGTATACCATTTAATTGGTTCCCTTCTACCAGTAAATAATGCAAGGGAATCATTTTTACAAATATATTTCATTAGCGATTATGTACGACAAAGGGACGCAAGGTTACAATGTTTTCCAAATCTAAATCCTGGGGTGCTATGACAGGAAACCTCCACGTGCGCCCGTGGACTGGAGTTCCCTCTCGGATACGTCCGGGGGGAAGACCAGTTTTTCGGGCCGGTGCACCCTGGGATGCGGGCAAAAACTCTTCCTTAGGCACTGTGTGCCTAAGGGGTCTCTTTGCCCGTATGCGAATAGCCTGTCGTGTGGACGCTCTAACGCGTGTCCCTCTGATTAGCAGAGGGCACAGCGGTGGAGCGGGCTTGCGGACGGTGAGTTATGGGTAGCTCGCCGTCCGACCAAGGACCAAGCCCGGGTCGGTGGCGCGTCGTGTTTCGCGCCAAATGCCTGCTGGGGTCGCGGGTTTTTTCTTAACCCAGGTTACCGTGGCCCCGGAACGTAAAGGGTATAGGAAGGAACACGGGTGGATTTTAGTCAGTAAGAGTCTGACAGTCCCTTCCGCCCCACCCAGGGCGGGAGAATTCATTTGATGATTTTACCACCTAAAAAAAAAAAAAAAAAAAAAATCTAAATCCTATGTTAGTTGAAAGCTTGCAAAGTATGCTTAATGAAAATAACATTTACATTCATGATTTCAAAACTGCTCTCCAATTTTTCCCACCAAATTCAAACGAAAATGACTATAAAATAGTTATAAATGCTGATCGACGACCTTCAGCAGAGCATCCAGGTCGCCATAATGAACCGACAACAAACGAAGTATCTGTGCTACTGGCATATAAAGATATACTCCTGTGGAAGGTCATCCCATATTTTATGAGCATACACTTGGGAGAATCTATACAATTCACCCCAATAATCGGGAGTGTTATTATCTGGGTTGTTATTAACATTTGTCAAGGGACCAACTTCTTTCGAAAGTCTCAAAATTGTGAATGGTATTTTACATCCTACATATCAAGCGGCATGCCTTACTCTTGGTTTATTAGAAGGCGATAATCACTGGTGCGACACTTTAACAGATGCCAGTACAAGCAGCAGCGCATCTAAATTACGAGAACTATTCGCCATTATTTTAGTTTTTTGCAATGTCTCTAATCCCATAGAGTTATGGGACAAGTTCAAGGATCATTTTACGGAAGATTATGTAAGCGACTTCCAACGGCATTACCCGGATGCAGACATAAATACTCATTTAGACATATTTACAAATAGAGCTTTGTTTGCATTACAAGACGTTCTTCTTTCGATAGGCGGCAATTCTCTCACTCATTATGGTTTACTATCTCCACAAGCGACTGATGGAATTGATCAAAATTCAAACAGAGAATATACGAGTATTAAACGTACAAAGACCCAGTTGAACTTCAAAGTATTATAAATTTTAACGAACCACGACGATGAACTAAATCAAATTTACCGACTCCTCATTGATAACATAAATGCAAACGCAGGTGAAGTGTATTTTTTAGACGCTCCAGGTGGTACCGGCAAAACATTTTTGATTAATCTTTTGCTGGCCAAAATACGTTCAGATAAGAAGATTGCCATAGCAGTCGCATCGTCCGGCATAGCGGCAACCTTACTTCCTGGGGGAAACACGGCACACTCTATGTTCAAAATTCCACTAGATTTAGACTATACGGAAAATCCAGTCTGCAATATACCCAAAAATAGTCTCAAAGCCAAAGTACTACAAGATTGTGTATTTGTAGTATGGGACGAATGCACTATGGCAAACAAAATTTCTATAGAAGCCGTGAATAGGATGCACGATATAAGAAGTAATAATCTATTATTTGGAGGAGTCGTATTCTTATTTGCTGGAGATTTTAGACAAATATTACCCGTTGTAACTAAGGGTACGCGAGCCGATGAAATTAACGCCTGTTTAAAACGTTCAGAACTTTGGAGACATTGTTAGAAACTTAATTTAGAACAAAACATGAGAGCACATTCAGCTGATTCAGAATTTAGTAAAATTCTTCTTGGTGTTGGAGAGGGAAAGTGTCCAGAAGTGAATAGTAGTAATCATCATCATAACTACCTACCAGTCTTTGTCAGGTTGTCGCGGACACTGAAACTTTAATACATAATATTTATGATGATATTCACAATCTCAATATCAAAGAAGATTCGTGGTTGTGTGACAGATCAATTTTAGCTCCTACGAACGACCAGGTTACTGTTCTTAATCAGCGCATTTTAGATAAGCTATCTGGTGAATCACAAACATATCTTTCCATCAATACAGTTTGCAATCCGGATGAGGTGGTTAATTACCCAACAGAATTTTTAAACAGTATAATTGTGCCTTGTCTACCCCCCCACAAACTAGAACTTAAGGCTGGCGTACCCATTATGTTGTTGCGTAATTTAAAACCGCCGAAACTTTGCAATGGTACTAGGTTGCGAGTAAAGTCGTTGCAAAGAAACGTTATAGAAGGTCGTATAATATCCGGATGCGGAAAAGGTGAAATAGTATTTATACCACGGATTCCTATAATACCATCAAATTTTCCGTTTGAATTCAAAAGATTGCAATTCCCGATCAATGTCAGTTTTGCTATGACAATCATCAAGTCCCAAGGACAAACGTTAAGCAAAGCTGGCATTGATTTAACTAAAGGTTGCTTTACCCATGGGCAACTATACGTGGCATGTTCACGTGTGAGGAATGCCAGTAGTGTTTTTTTTTTTAGCCCAAGAAAATCGTACACCAAATATTGTTTATAAAGAAATTTTTCAATAAGATTAATAAAAATGCCTAAAAACAAATTTAAAAGTAAACATAAATTTAAATAAAAATGCAAAAACCAAGAATACAAAACTAAATAATCATCAATTTATACCAAGTTTCAGTTGGGAGGAAATTACTAAAAAAATTTTTCTACGTGTTTGAACGGTTATCGCTGCTTATCCCACCAACGGAACCACAACTGACTTTCACGAATCTTTATGATACGACTCCCTTATATAGTCTACTAATTATGGTTTGAGAGGAAATCACTGACGAAATTTTGACTTGGCTCCCGGTCTATATTTACTTCGCAGTTTGTTTATTAGACTTCATTCTCATTTTGAAAGTTCGTGTTGTTGTAAATTGTTGATTTATTTAGATAAATCATCATCATCATATCAGCCGTAAGAAGTCCACTGCTGAACATAGGCCTCCCCTTTATTCTTTCTGGCGGACCGATTGTAAATACATTGTGAACTTCCGACATCCACGCGAACGAAGTCGCGGGCACAGCTAGTAATAAATATAATTTTAGTTACCACATTTAGTTACTACTTTAACAAAATGCTTGGTCCCTCCATCATGAATCAAGATGGAGGAACCAAACTGATAGACTACTCCCTGGGATGTTCTAGCTATTTAGTGTTATAATACCCTTATTCTAGCTAAATATTATTGATTTTGACTACATCGTTTTAAAGATAAGCTTGCCCATCCATCATGAAGAGAGGAAGGAAGAGCGCGATTCCCGTAGACGTTCAGAAAACTGTGTTTTAAAAATTCAGCCGTGCATTACAAAACACTGAATTACCATCACCATGTGATTATATGATATCAGCAAGGAATTATACTATAAAATGTCTGTAAAAAGTTTGTATATATCTTTAAAAACCAATTATACTTACTTTTTAACGAAAACATCGATGATTCTCAGCCGGATAGTATAGAAGAAATTGTTGAATATGTTCAAAGTTTTGAAACTAATAGCGATATTGTAATAACGTAAAAGTTACAGTAAATCAGGAAATAATGCAGTTTTACTTAGATATACATTCTTGGCAAAGGCAATAAAAAACTACAGCTAAATACACTTTCAGAAAAATACCCATTTTAATTAATGGTTCATTATTAAAAGCTGTAGATGGCTTATCATCTGTTAACACGTGCTTTCGATGCTTTTTTACAATCAATAGCTATTGGATTAGTAGATGGATTTCAGCTTAATGCAAATATCAATCACACAGATGGTAGTTCTTTGATTTTATTAAAAAACTTGTAATTACCGATACTAAATGTGATGATACTTATAAAATGCGTAATGCCATCCTGAAGAAATATTTCAGGTTAACACTTGTGGAAACCATTAAGAAAAATAGTGCGAATGCAATATTGCTTTTATAACAGAAAATGTAGAATGAATTTTACAGTGTACAGATTGTCAGGTCTTGGACGAACTGTGATTGTCCTAGTAATATGATAACAAGGAAATGTGGGTTTATTCCTTTAGATTTAAACGTCTTTCAGAAACAAGGCATCGGGAAGCTAAATGCTTCTGTTGAAGCTATATTGAAAGATAATTTGGCTCCCTGAAGAATAACCGGTTGCAATGGTATAAAAACAGAGATTTACTCCCTTACACAAAATTTTTGAGCTGCCTTCTGATGCAAAAATAAACCTATACGAAATTGCTCATCAGTTAAAATTACGAGATAAATATTACAGAACTCTTTCAGTCATGATTTTATCCCTCCAGTATGGCCGCCTCAAAAAGAAGAATTTAAAAGAGCAATATGGTGATAAAAACCGCTTGCTGTTACTTTGCACTGAACAAAATATCAAGATACTTTTTCAATTCATCAGTTTGATTGATGGACGGAACTTTGAAACTTGTCCGACCTTATTTCATCAGATTTATTCTATACACGCTGTAATGATAAAACCAAGAAATCAGTACCATTGGTTTACTATCTATGGACCGACAAAACAGAGGAGAGCTGCTTGGCTTTCACGAGAGAACTAAAATAGATGCTGCAGAATTTCAATACGATTTGAATCCAAAGCTTATTGTAACAAATTGTAAAATTTCCATCAAAAAACGAGATCAGGATTGATTTCTCTGATGCTCATCATCAAGGTTATTTACTCCATCGTGTTCAAAATGGGTGGAGGCGAATCCAAATATCTGGGTTAGCTTTGCGCTATGGCAGTGACGGTGATTTCTCGCTAAAATGAAGACACTTAATTTATCTAACCTATCTTCCACCAGAAGAAATTCCTGACGCATCCAAATCTGTAAAAGATAGTGTACTACCTGAAGAAGCGAGAAGCATAACAATTGGTTTGCAACGTATTGTTTTGGGATTTATGTGAAAAGCGAGTAGTAGTACGACAGTCTCCATTTTGAGATCTTTCTCAATGTTCCCACCTCAATTTCGCCATCATTCACTCATACGACACGGACCAGAAGCGCGCGTTCTTATAATCCAATATACATACGAACCTACCTATATTATAACAGTTCGCTATTTTATTTTCTACCACCACCGCCGAGTATCATCTACAGCATCAATAAACTACGGTTGCCCAGAACCAAAAGAAAATTGAGGAATGGCACCTTAGGTGGAATAGTTAAATGATCATCGACATGGCGGACACTATACGGGAAACGGTGAAAGAGCAAACTGCAACCAACCACACCGTTGAGAAGACCATATCGTGTATTCCGATCCACTTTCATGAAAAAAATTAAGAGCACAATGTGGACAATTACATGCACTGTCGGAACTTTGTGAAAAAAGACATAGTATGTTAAGATAATGTATGTGGCAAACAATACCGAATTAAAAATTATTTAATTTTTTTAGTGCCGATGTATCTAACAAAAACACTGATATTCACTACACATTCACAGCTTTCTTTGGCTTTATAGATAATATATTATGTCGGCCACAACCACAAAACGCCGCCACCGGCAAATGGGTGATTCCGTCGTTTCGTGCAAATGGGGAAGGCCGGTCAAAGCTAATTGTAGATGGCACCACCATAGCTAGGTCCTAATCCGACCAATGAGGTAGTACTATTTTGAAGTACCTATAAGATTTGAACCAATGATGCCGGTGGCGACCACCGGCGGCCACAAGTGGCTGTCGCGCTCTGTGGCCGCTTCTAGCTTCTCGTGGCGGCGTTTTGTGGTTGTGGTCAGTAGCCCGTGTGCGGCGACATTATCAAAGATGGTTTCCAACGAAAAATAAATCGACAAAAACCAAGAAACCCCGTTCACACACACGTTCACATTCTTCTTTTATAAGACAGCACTGGTCAAGAGATAATGTCACTCAAGAGGACATACAAAAATGTTGGTTTTACACAAAGAAAGAGTTCAGTCTGAGTTCCAGATCGAGCTTATATTTTCTCTTTTTACCGTTTATTTAAAATTAGTTATTAATCCTATATCACAAGTCATATGACGGGGCCCCTTAGAGGCCAAAGCCTGCCGGGGTCGCAGGACTCACGAATTACCGTGACTCCGGAACATAAAGGGCAATTGAAGGACGACGTGGATTTTAGTCAGTACGAGCCTGACAGGCCCTCCCGCTTAGACCTGGGTGGGAAGGCTCATTTGATGATTTTACCACGCAAAACAAAATACTCTAGTAGTCTAGTTACAAGTCCGTTCAGCAAGCGGTGGAAACCGGACTTTAAAGTACAAAATTATCCCAATTTAATTATTTTCGTCGAATTCACTACTACATTTGTCACCTGTTTACTACACCAGACTACTCAACCGCAACCTTGTTAAAGAATGTCAACCTGAATTTACTCGAGAAAAGTGTGTCAAGGCAAGGAGAAGCACTTTATTGAAATTTATTTATCGGGACTTTGACTGCAGTGCGGCGCGGCGATAGGAATGGGTAGTTGAGTTTTCAGCTACAAAAAGTACCTAGCTAGGTGCCACGTAGCATGATGAATATTGTAATAAAAAAGGATCAATATAATAAAACATCATACAATTGATTTTTCGACGTAACCAGTTCGATATAGTAAAAATCGAAGCAACAACTTTTGAAAGCACATAGGGATCCCGTTAATTTCAGTATTGACATCTAAAATAAGCTTTGTTTAAGAATTGCTAGTCTTAATTTCTTGATCTATCGTATATTTTTGTTTACCGTATTGGTACCTATTACATACGTAAATACTTGTATTAGTATTACAAATGCGAAAGTATGGATTAATGTACGGATGTTTGTTTCTCAATCGCGTCAGAATGGTAGAACAGATCTGGATGTTAAGCTAGTCTGGAAAAATACATAGGATATTTTTAACACGGTATGTCGTTCCGGTGAAATAAACAACGAACTATACGCGAGCTACGTCACGGCCATAAGTCACAAAATACAGATAAAGTAAGAGAATATAGGGTTACCGGCTCAAATAGGTTACTCACACATTCCTAGAACTTTCCACTTTCAAATCGAAGTGCATTTTAAACTTAATGGAAACCTTGTTCGTTTTATCAGCATTCGGAACACATATATCTTACTACGGGACAAATATTTTCAAACTGTCAAGCACTTAAAAGCATATCGGAAGTTTGTTGATATAACGTCAAGCACTTTTAGCCTTGAAGTAACTCAAAACGTGCTTTACTTTACTGCAAAACATCATGGCGTCGCACTCAGGACCACGAAACTTTGTACTTACTTAAGGGTGCGCTTACACGGGCAACTTAAATTGCTGAGTTTTTATTTTGGGCAACATTGGTCAATTAGTTATGATGTCACGATGATATCAACAACATTGCTATAGTTCGGAAAATATGTGTAAAGAGACTGGCTCTCTTTATTTTTCAAACCATTTTGCTACGCTTTTCATTGTGACAGCTAAGGTGATTGGAAACAGTGCAGTGTCAGATAGAAAATGTCCCGTTTATTCGTGAAAATTAATAGAAATAGGAAAAATAATCTTTAATGTCGTTTCTTTGATTTACGGGTAATTTTAACTAGTGAATTATATGTAAAAGTATTACCTGTATTGTTTTTGGTTTGTACATTTTATTAATAAAATGGATCTTTGATTTACAGAGCAACACATTATTGGTTTAATTTTCTATGAGGAAGATATAATATCACTATTAAATATGTATGATATAAATATAATTTAAAACATATAGCACTCAGTAATAATTTAGCTTCCTACGAGAAGAAGAAAAAAAGATAATAAATTGGATAATTAGTTCCACAGATTACCCTCTACAAACAACACTCGTGTGAAAAAAACCACGCGATATGTCAGCACGTGCATGCAAACGCGATGTGCTAAAACTCAAAACAAAATAATAAACACAACATTTTTGATGTTACATTTTTAGATCTAATGGTAAAGCTCCTTATTGTTCTCTTACCTCTAGGAACTCATTGCCATCTGCATAGCCTTTTCCCAAGGTTAGAATCAGCTTCCAATTTACTTTTAGCCTATCTGAAGTGTATAACCCAATTATTACTTACTGGTTTATACGATAGCCTTTGGTAAGACCGGTTGTCAGACTTTCAGGCAACTGACTATCTCTAACGACTGTAAAATATCTACAAAGAACTTACAGTTTACCAAGTTTTCCTTGCCGCAGAGTAAACTCTGTAAGTCCATTCACGAAACGACCTAGACAAAAAGTTTAACCTTCCTTTGGAAATCAACCCGTGCGACTGCTTTTATTAGCCACGAGCTCTTCAGCAACTTTTGCTTAACAATTGTCGCTGGAAAAATTGCCCGTGTGAATATAAAATAAGGATGTCGCGTTCACGTTTCGGTAAAAATAGTTTGTAGTTAATGGGAGTTTTCAAAGAAGTGAACCAAGTATCGTAGTGGAGACTTTCAGGAGGTTTATGTAAGGAATTGATGTGAAAAGATTTGTTGATTCGATTTGCTGATCGACATAATAAGTTATTACTAACCATTGGATCTTTTGTTGTCATTAAATAAATTATTATTATTATTTCCTTTATTCATTATTTTTACATATGTTTTACATTTTTAAATATTATTAAAAAAAAAATACATTAAAAACATTTAAAAATATAAAAAATAGTAGGCCCACCAGCATCGGGAACAGGGTCCAAAGTGCCGGTGGTTAGGGCTCTAGAGAGAGGAACCTCCTCACAATGCGCGCCGTGTCCAAAAGAACTGCCCTCTGCATCAGGCCCTTGAGCCAGCTGCACAATGAGAGCCTCTTAAGGTGTTGGTCGAGGCTCTTCGCAATTAGTCCATTGACCGTAACGACTATCGGTACAATGACTGCTGAGTCCACGTCCCACATGTCGACAATCTCGTGTGCTAAATCCAGATACTTGATTTTTTTTATCATTTTCAGCTTTCACGAGATTCTCGTCATGAGGGACGGTGATATCAACAATCATTGCACGGCGCTCTCGGCGATCTACCACCACTATATCAGGCTTATTGGCTACAATAGTCCTGTCAGTGATGATAGATTGATCCCAATACAATATGGCATGACCGTTTTCAAGAACTGGGTCGGGCACATACCTGTAGTATGGTACCTCAGAATCCACAAGGTTGTACTGCAGGGCAAGTTGCTGGTGGATAATCCTAGCTACTAGATTGTGTCTGTGCAAGTACTCGCAATTAGCAAGACGAGAGCAACCGGAAATAATGTGTCTAATCGACTCACCGGGACGGTGGCATGCCCGACAGATGTCAACCGTACCGTCCTTGACAATATATTTCCGGTAGTTGTTCGTCATAATAACTTCATCCATAATCGCACAGACAAAACCTTCAGTTTCCCCGAAGAGGTCACCGAAACGTAAGCCAGGCTACAGACGCTAAAAAGTCTACATCGGGCCCGTGAAGGGCCCGGTAAAACCGTCCGTGTAGCTCCTTGTTCTGCCATACCTCCCTGCGGTCATTAGTATCCAATACCACAGGTTTGCGCCAGTTCTCGTTAGCCAAGGAGAGCGGGGTAAGGCCTTTGTCCACTGAGACTACATCTCGATGCATCCCCACATCGGTTTCAAGGAAGTATTCCCTGAGACTGCATACCTCGCGGTTGTGCAAGGTCTTAGCATTAAGGAAGCCACGGCCTCCACATTTCCGCGGGATATACAGTCTCATCACCGATGACCGTGGGTGATGCATCCGATTTGCAGTCAGCAGTGTGCGGACCTTTCTATCCAGGGCGTCAAGTTCCGTCTGAGTCCATTTGAGTATGCCGAAAGAATACATCAGAACCGGCATGACCCAACTATTGAAGGCGCGCACCTTATTTCCGCCCGATAAAAGACTATTTAAAACTTTGTTCAGGCGGCCAAAGAAGCGCTCCCTCAACAATTGCTTCATGCCAGCAACATTGATGCCCAATGATTCCGACATACCCAAATACTTATAGGTTTCGGTTGCTGAAAGGGATCTAAGGTTTATGGAATCTGAGAGTTGGGTGCTCACAGATTCCACAATCTCCCCTCGCTTTACATGCATGACCGCACATTTCCCCACACCAAATTCCATCATAATCCATTTATTATTATTATTATTATTATTATATGGTTTTCGGACATCCTAACGACAGTTTATTAGTTTATTCGTGTACAGTTTTCTTTTTACGTTCAGACTTGTACTGACTAAAATCCAAGGTGTCCTACAAAAGCCTTATACGTCCTAGAATCATTGTTACCTGATGAGACAGTTCCGCGACCCCGGCAGGCTTTGGACCTCTAAGGGGAGGCCCGTCAGATTGCTGCTAGCTCTTTGAGGCGGGCGTGAAACACGACGCGCCCGCGTCGTAGGCCCGGCCATTGTAAATTGAAGTGGCATCCATCAAATCAAGAAGATTTCTAGGAATAAATTTGCAGTTCATTTCCGATGGTAAAATTCATTTGCGTAATTGAAATTACACGAAAGAAGCAGCAGTATTCCTTAAAGACACAGTATCTATAGTTTTAAGCCGTTACGGAATAGAATTCCACAAATCATATAACATCTGACAACGGAGCAAACATGCTTGCGATGTCTCGTAGAATTGAAGAAGAGATGCAAGATTTGACACACAACACTGATCTATTTCAGGCTAATGATATGCTTGAAGATGGCTAGGAATTGCTAGATTAAGTGGATAGTTTTTAATTACAAAGGGAAAATGCACAACCTATGTTTCCAGCTCTCAATAAGAGATGTCTGCAAAAAACTTGATCCAGTTTTCGAGTCTTGTCGTAATGCTGAAAGAATTCTTTGTACGCTTAACGTGGCGCCGGAGATAAAACAAAATCAACTGCTTTACTTAGGCAGTTTTCGATTGCCCTACACGATGGGACTCTACTGCCAATTTGTTAGATAGGCTATTAAGTTTAAAAGGCTTTTGTGAAGAACATTATCCATCTTTAATTGACAATGAAACATGGACAAATATTGAAAAGAACTTGCATGCACTTAAACCGTGCAGAACACTGTACATATAAGCGGCTGCAAGAGGAACAATTAACATTTGGCGATTTTCTCATCGTGTGGATAAAATTTCAAACAGATCTAGAACAAATAAACAGTGTATTAGCAATTTATTTGTTGATATTTAAGAAGGAGAGAGAGATTAATCTTCTGACAAACGATATTTTTTACCTTCCGTGTATTTGGACAAGAGGGTCAATTCGATACTTTCGGATGACCAAAATGAAAGAGCTCGTAACTGTTTAATGCACATATACCAAATATATAATTAGTTGGAGTCAATGTCAAGGAGCAATCCCAAGAACAACCAGAAAATGAAAATGATCTAAACTACGGTAATGTTCCTATAGAACCACACACATCACAAAGTTGAAAAGGTTTTATAAACCAAGAACGTTTTAACTGTTGTTCTTCTTCTAAACCGTTTTTTTTACGTTCCATTAGAACGTAAAAGTAACAAATCTGTTCGTTCGGCATTTAAGGCGAAACCGTTTCGAAATATGTCCCGTTCTCTGAGTCCTGGTCAGTACCTTCAATTTTGACCGCTTAATATTATAACTTTTCGGGTCAAAAGATAAATGTGCAACGGATTAGAAATAGATTATAGGTCATTTATGGTTAGGGTTCATTTATGGAAAGTTTTTTTTCTGATCACATAATGTATGCCCATGGCATTTATAAACATATTTTATATCAGAGTGTACGATACAATTTTTCATACAAAAGCTACACATTTAAAATAATAGTTATATCATGTCTCCTTATATTATCATGTATAGTAAATATTTACAAAGAGTTGAGTGTTGTCTCGAACTATGAAAAAAAAAATGGTCAAGACATCCTGATGTCAGAATATCTGACCACTTTCATTACGTGTTTTTTCGCTGTCAGTCGAGGTACTAAATATTTGAAGTTAGGTATCAAATAGTAGCAAAAAGGTAGTAAATTTTGGTATTTTCTAAACATCAAATATCTCTCTTGGTCCAGGGGTCCTGACGCTTACCTTTTTCGGGTGGTAAAATCATCAAATGAGTGATTTGATTTGACCCAAAAAGGACAGTATCTGCCGTTCCACAAAGCGGGAGGGACTCTTAGACCCTTACTGACTAAAAATCCACCCTGTTCCTTCAGTTGCCCTATACATTCCAGGGTCACGGAAACATTACAGACGGTCGCGCGACCCCAGTTATATTATGCCTCGCTCAAGAAAACTATACCTCAGCGTAATTTCAATTACCATTATCATTTGGTTCTTGAAACAACCCAATAGAAACAAATAGAGGATAATTACATTCAACAATTCATAATTTCAATTAAACTGTGGCCGCTCAAGTGATTAAAATTAATGACTGAATTGCATTCATCCAACGTTTACTATGAAAACGCTCACTTAACTGTTATTATTACGTTCTATTGAAAACTCAATTAATAATTATTTAAAAAAATACACTGAATTACCATCACCATGTGATCAAGTATTTGCCGATATCAGCAAGGTATTAGACTATAAAACGTCTGTAAAAAATTTGTATATTATATCTTTTATAACCAATTACCTATAATTACTTTTTTAACGAAAATATCGATGATTCTGAGACGGATAGTAGAAGAAATTGTTGAATATGTTGAAAGTTTTGAAACTAATAGCAATAATAATAACGTAAAAGATACATTAAAATCAGGAAAAAATACAGTTTTACACTATACATTCTTGGGAAAAAAAAGCGTGGCAAAGGCAAAGAAAAAAATACAGCTAAATACACTTTCAGAAAAATACCCCTTGGATGCCTTTTTCCAATCAATAGCTATTGGATTAGTAGATGGAGTTCAGCTTAATGCAAATATCAATCACACAGATGATAATTATCTTCTTTGATTTTATTAAAAAACTTGTAATTACCGATACTAAATGTGATGATATTTATAAAATACGTAATGCCATCCTGAAGAGCAGTGGTGGCCCAGTGGTATCGGTCCCGACTTACGAGTTGTAGGTCGTGGGTTCGAACCCCGCCAGGCGCATTACTTTGTGTAATTTATTTCATCACCACTGCTCTCAAAACGGTGAAGGAAAACATCGTGAGGAAACCGGCATGTCCTAGAACCAAAAATTCGAAGACATGTGACATTCACCAACCCGCATTGGGTTCGTGTGGTAGATTATGGCCCTCTCCCTCTCACAGAGAGGAGGCCTGTGTCCTAGCAGTGGGAACATTATAGGCGGATGATGGAGGACCGACATGGACAAACACTGATTAACCGCAAAGATCGAGCAGTGTAGTTGTTATTATAGAATTTTGACGGTAGCCTCTGTGCGGACCACATTTAAATATTAATTTATCTTCATCAGCCTGAAATAGAAATGGTGGTGCAATTAGGGACCCGTTAACTAATGGATTGAATTATTTTTGATGAATGATGGATTCAATCAGCTCCATAAATAGATCAATTATGCTAACACTGATTAATCTCTTGGGCACCATTACCGTTATCGGCTTTTACTTACCGAGAATCGTACCTAATGATTCTAAAACCTCAACCACATTTTACACGCAACTATACTTTCGAAGATTTTTATTTAGTCAATAAGACCTTAACGGTTCTTTATGAATTGGCTACCATAGAGATAAATAGTCAATTTGTAAAAAGCGCAAATGATATTTGTCGTAAAAAATGACTTCAAAATTGTTAATTTTTATTCCAAGTCTATTATACGGACGGGCATGCGGGCAGCGAGTAAAGGGCAACTCGCTGCCCGACCAAGGACCATGCCCGGGTCGACGGCGCGTTGTGTCCCACGCGCGCCTCAAAGAGCGTCAGCATAATGACGGGGCCCCCCTCTCAGAGGGCCAAAGCCTGCCGGGGTCGCGGGATTATTTCCTTACCGTGACCCTGGAACAGAAAGGGCTATTGAAGGACACCGTGGATTTTAGTCAGTAGAAGTCTGACAGTCCCTCCCGCCCTGCCCGGGGTTGGAGGACTCATTTGATGATTTTACCACGCTAAAAAAAAAAAAAAAAAGTCTATTATACGGAAACGCATTTTATCGCGAATACACTGTAGATGTAGACCACTTGGTCAACACACGCAGAAAATAATAAAAAGCAGAAAAAGAAGGTCAATTAAAAAAAAAAAAATAGTTTACCTATTTCTGTATGCACACTGAATACAACAAATTATGTCACATCACTTTAAAGTATACTTTCTCGCTTCTTAAAACACACCCTGTTTCACAAATAGCTAGTTTTCATTGCAGTCTTGCATTCTTCATTTGTATGAGTTAAGCTCTGCATCGCAGCACACAGGTGACAAGTTGGAAGTTACGGCTTTCCATTACGAACATGCACGCCGTACCACATTTCATACAAACAAGTCCTTATTTTTCAAAACGATTTAAAATAAAACTTCACACACTTATGTAGGATACTTTTTTTTAGCAAGGTAAAATCATCAACAGAGTCCTCCCACCCAGGGCAGAGCGGGAGGGACTGTCAGACTCGTACTGACTAAAATCTACGATGTCCTTCAATAATGCCTGTGAGTCCCGCGACTCCGGCAGGCTTTGGCCCTCTATAGAGGGGCCCCGTCATTATGCTGATACTCCTTCAGGCGCGTGTAGAACACAAACGCGCCGTCGACCCGGGCATGGTCCATGGTCGGACAGCGAGTCGGCCATTACTCGCCGTCCGCATAAAAAAGATAATTAGACTGTATGGGAAACTTAAAATAGGTCACTGTAACACTATTTCTTGAAAATATTTTCTATTAATTCTTAGATCAATGTGGGTCTTTTATATTTTTCTTTCTAGGCCTATATAACTTAAAATATTTTGATTTTTGATTCTGATTTTATGAAGTCATTTCGAAAAATGAGGACTTGAAATTTTGTATGAATTGTACTTCGGCGTACACGCTCTTAACTTTCACACAAGCCTTTTGGTACATGCACAGAGAAAATAGGTTCTCAGAACGAGCTAGACGGTAATTACTAATTAGTTTCAAACTTTCCGTAAGCACTCATCTAGATTAATGTTGTTTTAACTAATAACATAATGAATTTCTATTTAAAATGTAAACAGAAAAGATTTGTATTTTTGTTTGTAATGAATAAACTCAAGTTACTTGACCAATTTTCAAAATTGTTGCACTTAAAGAAAGCTATATTCGGCTATATTTTAGGTTTAAATCGCACCTATGGGAAGCCAGTATGGGTTACTGGTTATTAATTGTTTTTCTGTTACATGATTCCCGGGGTAAAAATTCTTGTCTAAACTGAATTAATTTCTTAGTTTTCTCGTTTTATTGTCTACCGTGGACTTAATTTAGTGGCATTAATTCAAAATATCCTCGTAAAGATTAAGCGCCGAAAATGTTCATAGAATTTGTAGAACAAAAACTTCGAAGCGATCAAGTATGTACACAGCTTTGAAAATACAACATTTTCTATCATAAAGATGATTTTTTGAGGAAAGAAAAATTTCAAGTTGCAAGTGGGATTCGAACCCGCGTCTTCTGGATAGGTACTCCAGACGCCTTAACCAACTAGGCTATTGCAACCCACACCTGCAAGCTGAAATTCTCTATTCCTCGTTTACGCTTTTCGGTAGCGTAGCGCCATCTCTTGGATTAGTGCTAAACTAACTTCCAACCCAACACGTTGACATTACAGCCAAATCAATGTTGTATAATAAGATAGCAACTACCATACTTATTAATTATTTTAAACGCATTAACGCATGCGACGCGCATCGTAAAGATGATTTTTTGAGGAAAGAAAAATTTCAAGTTGCAAGTGGGATTCGAACCCGCGTCTTCTGGATAGGTACTCCAGACGCCTTAACCAACTAGGCTATTGCAACCCACACCTGCAAGCTGAAATTCTCTATTCCTCGTTTACGCTTTTCGGTAGCGTAGCGCCATCTCTTGGATTAGTGCTAAACTAACTTCCAACCCAACACGTTGACATTACAGCCAAATCAATGTTGTATAATAAGATAGCAACTACCATACTTATTAATTATTTTAAACGCATTAACGCATGCGACGCGCATCGTAAAGATGATTTTTTGAGGAAAGAAAAATTTCAAGTTGCAAGTGGGATTCGAACCCGCGTCTTCTGGATAGGTACTCCAGACGCCTTAACCAACTAGGCTATTGCAACCCACACCTGCAAGCTGAAATTCTCTATTCCTCGTTTACGCTTTTCGGTAGCGTAGCGCCATCTCTTGGATTAGTGCTTTCTTTCCTCAAAAAATCATCTTTACGATGCGCGTCGCATGCGTTAATGCGTTTAAAATAATTAATTTTCTATCATTAAAATATGACAGAGAGAAGTCGTCAATTGTTTTGAGGAAGCAATAGAGTGTTTTCTCTGAGAAGTCAAACAACATACAAAAGGGAGTGACGTTGAGCACTTTCATTATTTCTTCATTTGTGAATGAAGAAATAAACAAAGAATTTTATTGTGCGTACTCTATTTTACTATTATTTTTGTTGAAATCTATTAAAGGCTACTATTTCATAGTAATCGCGAGGTAGAGAAATAAATTTTAACGATCGCGAGACTGTCTTGCTTCAGCCCCTTCCGATCCAATGATCGGAAGGGGCTGTTCTTTCTGTTGCCCTTTGCGTTCCAGAGCAACAACTAACAACTGCACCTTTTTGGAGTTAATCCCCGCTCTATTGAGAGCGGGGATTAACTCCGAAAAGGTGCAGTTGTTAGAAAAGCGTCGTGACGTCACAATATGGCGTTATTAAGCCTTCCTTGTCGTTTTTGTTGCATAGTACTTTGATCTCAAACAAGACAGTTAAAAGTGCGCTTGCACACGCTGTGCGTGAGTTCTCCTTTTTTGTATGAAACCGACCTTCTGTATAATTATTCCTTTATTTTGCGATTAATTTCTTCGACGCGTGACCTATTTTTGTTCGAAGATCAATGCGCCTGATGATAAATACCGTCTTGATGAAGTTGGCGTATTAATTAGTTTTCTCGATAAGTAGTGAGCCGACTACGGCTCGTAATTAGCGTTGATTGTTAATGATCTTATTATCATACGTAACTATTCTCGCAAATATAATTAATTCGCCGTAATTACATGTGTGGTTCCTAATAATGCTTAATTATTAAGCGACTAATGAGATACAATTAATATCAATTATGGTAGGGCTACCGGCAATATTGTGTCAATTTGTAACTCATTAATTAAATTCTTCTTGAAGTAGTTTTAAGGGTGTATGCCCGTTGTCCCCGTAGGCCATGTCCCCGTTAACGGGGACAAAGGGAATTTAATAAAATAATTTAAATTACTTCCCCTTGTAATTTGTGCTTTTCAATTTATGCCCGTTGTTGGTTTTAATTCAGGTTGGTTTGATCCAGCCGGTCCAGCCCGCTGGCCCTGCCCCGTCAACGGGCTAGATGGAAAAATTTGTATTATAGAGCCCGTGGTTGGCATCGGCATGTAACGGGGAGAACGGAACAGGATAAATTAGATTTTCACTCATCCACCATGTCCCGGCAACGGAGAATGAAAGTATTGTCCAACGATACTTTTTTTATGTGTAAAATCATCCAATTAGGCCTCCTACCCTCCTATGGAGCTGAAGGGACTGTCAGTCTCGTACTGACTAAATACTCACGGTATTTCTTCAATAGCCCTTTACTTTCCATGGTCACGGTTACCTGTTATGACAAGAAGTCCCGCAACCCAGACAGGCGTTTGAAACAAGAGCGAGCGAAACGAGCTCGGGACTTAGGGGACCCCGACAAGGACAGAGTAGGTTAGAAGGGAATAGCGTCATTCTTGGTATTTTTTTTACCACAGTAAGTGTAAAAAAGAAAGTAAAAATATCAAAGCACTCTCAAGCTCAACTAAGCCACCACTCCAGTTCATATTGTCTTTTCATTTTGTTACAGTAAGGTAAATAAACTGCCATTGCGATTGCAAAAAAGACAAACATTTTGCAGTTTCTCGCTCCAGCCAACAATTTCTTTACAAAGTTGCTAAAGAAGTTGTTTTAATCGTACAGATTTTAAACAACAATGGCTGAAAAGCAACAGACAACATAAACTCGCGTCACAAACATCTAGCGTTGTCGGCGACATTTTGAAAGCGACGTGAAGCGAAGTCGGCGCCATAATAGCTCATTTTGGCGCGAAATGTTGACAAAATTGGCGCGAACAGGGCTGACAAGACTTTTATAGACTTGTTTGGGAAATTTCTTATTTTTATTGTCTTCCTTGGTGAAATGTTTTACCTTTCTTCCCTAGTATCGTTATAAACCGAAGAGGGACATGGCCCTTTTTATTAAAACTGTTCCATACATGACATTTTTCCGATTATATCGTTGGTAGGATTACAAATATTTGAACACACATACACAAACAACGAGACCAAGTAGTATCTGTGGGCCCTAAAAAATAAAATGTCCCATGCGAGAATCAAACGCACAACACAAAGCGTACCAGTCAATCGTCCAGCCTATGCATCAACACTGCTGATTTAAAAGAAAGCTCTTTAACATAAATTCTCAATTACCACTTTTGATATATTTTACTTTCCACGACATTCAAAATCAAAAATCAAAATCAAAGCATTAATTTCAAGTAGGCCAGCTACAGGCACTTTTGAATTGTCATAGACAAATAAAAATAATTTAAACACTAAAAAGTTATGGAGCTACAGTCCCAGTCACACGGCATAAAAACTGTGAAAGTACCGTAGATGGCCCGTTCCAAGAAGTAGATCTCTATGGAGAAGAACGGGCAAGAAACTCCATGGACACTCTTTTTAGATCGCCTGAATTATTACAGAACCTTTGTTACATCATTCATTTTGAGGTGGTACATTATGTGAGAACGATGTAGCAAGTTTGTAATTAAAACTGTCCATAGTAACAATTAAAACAAAGACAATTCAAAAAACAAAATGATCAATAATTATTAAAATCGACATTTATAATCGTGCTCCAGATATTATTACATACCAGCCATTTTTTTAATTTCGGAAGCTCTTCATAGCAGTTCGTTTACATTATTCTTTTGAATCAAAATCTCTAGTTTTCTCAGTACAATGGCTATCCACTTGAAATTCAAGATCCGCTTACTACGAGTATCTTTGACTTTCCTGCGACGTGGAATCACGTTCGGTATTCCCGTCAACAAGGGAAATATGGCCGCTCTTCTTTGTGCTGGTTTTATTTTATGAAAGTCTTTAGATTTAAGACGTTTTTCACTGAAATATAAAACGCATTCCAGTTTAAAATATTCAAGATTTTGTGTTTAAATGTTTTTGGAGTTTTGTGTATTAATTAAAATTAATGATCGAAACTGTTTTCGAAAATTTTAACATTCAGATTTTTAAATAAAATTTTTGATAATGTTAACATTCAATGGAATGTTTTGATCATCAACACATTTTTCGCAAAGCAAACAAGACCTTTAACTTTATCATACCGTTTGAGAGGAATTTGACAGGCCTGTTGGTCTACTCTAATGGTTAGTAACCCTGACTGCTATGCCGGAGGTCGTGGGTTCGATTCCCACCCAGGACAAATGTTTGTGTGATGAGCACGATCGTTAGTTGGGTATAATTTATTTATAATATTTATGTATTTAGAAATATATAAGTATGTTTATCAGTTGTCTAGTACCCATAACACAAGCTCTGCTTAGCTTGGGACTAGATGGCGTTGTGTGAAAGTTGTGGAATATTATTATTATACCTATCCAATTCAAACTCATTGTATTTTACCATTGACAGTAAAATAACAGACTTATTGCGATATCTTTTGTACTTTATGACAATAAGGCACGCGGAACAATCACTTGTCGAAATAATGCAATGCAATACAAACATTGAGCTTTTCAACTGTCGAAAACATCAACTTATACCGTATATTATTCATACAACTGAATGTCAATTCCAGAATCATATACATTTGTTAACAGTTTCAATTGTATACGAGTTCAATTCCGTGGAATATTCGGGATACGGAACAAATACTTGTTTTTTTACGTTGGCTTCGTATCTACGTCCCTGAATGCATGCGTTCCGTGGAGAGTACTTGTAAAGACGGTTCGTTGAAGAAAGTCTGGTTCTCGATAGCTTTCTATTTTTGAAAATGTCGTACACCAATATTGTATGCGAATTGCGAACGTTGCTGTAGTTCTTTTTTACTGACAAAAAAAGGAGGTCTTAATTTGACTGTATTTTTTTAATCTTATACTTGCAATTTGCATGTTTTCCCATACATTGCCTGTGACCCCGGTAGGAGACAACGGTAACAACCATAAGGCAGGGAACATTTATGAAACTACCAAACTCACATACAAAAAAAAAGAGAGAAGGATATGCCAGTGTCGTGTCCTTACCATCCGTCTAACATTAAAGCTACCATATACGAGTACAATTTACGCCAACTCCGCATGTGGAATCCTATCTACCCAATTATCCGAACACCCTGTGTGTATCCTGAAGCTAATTCAATGCTGTCGACGCACATTCCTGTCATATGTAATTTGTACGTGTATATTCGATCTTGGCAGCTGCACCGTGATTCCACCTGTAATTGATATATTGACAGGGATAGCGTTAACTCAATAGGAAGCCATTTTCTATACTTGTAATGTTGGTGTTATGTGTATTTAAGGATATGATAACTAACAACAAAAATATTATTATTAGAACAAAACTAAAACGGGACTGCTGCGCAGCGTGTACAAACATCTGTTCCGTGCGGGCATTAAAGCCCCGGGTTTTATGCCCGCACGGAACAAATATTTGTAAGACATACAATGCAAATAGTTGTTACGGGTCAGGGTATTTGTGTATGTGAGTTTCTAGATTTGTAAACACGCACCCACGACACAGGAGAAATTCGTAGTGAGGAGCAACGTATTTAAAAAAACTAGCGGCCCGCCCCGGCTTAAATTTTCATTCAAACAGAATCACCCTAAGCCTGGCCGCATACATCAGTTTTCCTGATCAGGAATCCTGATCCGTTTTCTATCCGTACACAGTGAATTCATACAAATGTGTGTGCATGTTTTGTGTGTGTTGTTCAATTTCATTCATCATTTCGAATTCCGAACGGAAAAAAAAACTGATGTATGCGGCCGCCCTAAGAATGGGTTGTTGTAAGTTTGCCACAAAGTTAATTCGCCACGAAAAAAAGTATGTGTAAATTTGCTATTTGACGTAAATTTACACAGACAGACGTAAGCGATTACCTTGTAAAGACAATAGATCACTACTTAAATAAACAAGTAAACTTACGATAATTATCATCATCATCTTGATGACCACTTTGATTCCAAGACATTTGAGGTCGGTGCAGCATGTGCTCTTTTTCCATACTTCTCTGTCACTCGTCATTTCATCAGTTATCTCCTTTCTAGCTGTAGCTACATCGCCTTTTACTCAGTAAACTCACAACACAGAACTGAAAAAACATATTGCTTCATTCGCTTTGAATAAATAAAATAAAAAAGAATGTTATTTTTAAGAGTTTATCTATACCAGTCTATTCGCGTGAAATGATTACATTCTATTGAAAACTGGATTCCAGAAAAGCCTAAAATACACACATCAAAAGTGTCTAGGGATCAAGCATTTTTATGCGGATTTCTTGAGATTGAGATGTGGCTTTGTAATAAATTTATGATTTTATAAATTTGTATGGATCCTTTTTGGTGCATTTCATAATTTGAATCAGGAACTGTAAATCAAATTCGAGTAAAAGATGAAAATCAGCTGTCTGTATTTTCCCTATAAAAACATACAACGCATTGAAGACATTATTAGTGCTACTGTTTCCCTACTACTGATTAAAACCAACGTTATTATGGAGCGGCGACGTCATTTAAGCAGGGAAGAAATGCTTAGAGCCGTGGGAATGATAGAAGCTGGTTCCCGGCAACGTACTGTGGCTTTAGCTCTGAATACAAGTCAGAGTGTTATCAGTCGACTTTGGACACGTTACCGAAGCACTGGTACCGTGGCTGAGCGCCATGGAGGACGGTATCGCTGCACCACACGGAGACAAGACCGATACATTCAAATCTTAACTCGAAGAGCTCCAACAATAACCGCCATGATGTTAGCCGTGAGGCTTCATCACTCTTCAGGGAACTTAATTAGCGACCAAACAGTCAGAAACCGCTTGCATGAAGTGAACCTTCATTCCCGAAGACCGCTACGGGTACCACCTATAGCAATGCACAATCGTAGGATTCGATATCAATGGGCTCTTGAACACAGAAATTGGGCAGAAGAACAATGGCGTTTCGTGTGCTTTTCTGATGAGTCTCGTTTTGGTATGAGACCGGATACAAGACGTATACGACACTGGAGAACCCCTGGACGCCAACAGCGATTAAAATCCTGCCAGGAAGTCCATCCTTATAGTGGTGGAACCATCATGGTATGGGCGGGTATTTGGATCGGCGGAAGTACTGAGTTGATTTGGATCAGAGGCAACCTCAACGCTCAAATTTATGCTGAGACGATTGTATCAGACGTCATCGTTCCTCTACAAGTGCAAATCGGTCCCTTATTTCAGTTAATGCATGATAATGCACGACCGCACACCGCAAGAGTTGTAAGACAGACTCTCGCCGCAGCTAACATCAATGTCCTGCCCTGGCCTGCTCAGTCGCCAGACTTGAACCCGATTGAGCATGAATGGGATATGCTACAGAGAAGAGCTCTGCCGAATATGGAGGGTATCCAGTCGCAAGAAGACCTTTTTTTGTTGTTGCAACGAACATGGGCGGCCATTCCACAGCGTGATTTGGATGAACTCATTTTGAGTATGCCAAACCGATGTTCTTGTGTTGTTAGTGTTCGCGGTAGAAACACGGGTTATTAATTGTTTAAGTTACCCAATAAAATTTTAAAGAAAACTGTTATTTTAGTCTTTTTTTTCGAACTTTAATGTTAGTGGTTCAAATGTCAAAAATCCCTTTATTAGGAAAATGGCAAATTTCTTTATGAATGCAAAGGTGACTTGGTTTATCGTTACTGTGACAAACGATAACACTTTATTTAATGAATCCTTAAAGAACATTTTAATTAATATCAATCAGGAGAAAAGTTATTGCAAAAATATATGTTGATCCCTAGACACTTTTGATGTGTGTAGAACTAGAATACAATCGAAATCATAAAATCTTTCTAAATAAACCATTTCCATTTCGGATGCACAATAATTTATCCTTTGTAGGGACAGCGACATTTAAAAAAAATGAATGAGATGTCTAATTCTAAATTTGAATTTCAAAGCGTTCGCAACCACGACCTCATTGCGTGATAATTCCTTTGAAAATGAAAAAGAGATCATTAATGTTTAATTAACTTTGTAGGGAAGTGAAATTGTGAAATATATTCTTTTCATTAAGAGAAGAAGATTGTTATTTTGGATTTTATTTGAATAGTTTTATATATTTTTTATTTGAATAAATTTATTACTTAAGCCTTTTCGAAAAAAAATATAGCATTGCATATGTCAACTTGAGGGTTGAGTTATCCCGAAGACGCATTTCAGATGGTTAAAAAAAGAGATAGAAAATTGAAAGTCATTTATTTAAATTGGGGTGAATACTAGCACTTTTTTA
This sequence comes from Agrotis clavis, assembly GCA_954870645.1. Taxonomy (NCBI): domain Eukaryota; kingdom Metazoa; phylum Arthropoda; class Insecta; order Lepidoptera; family Noctuidae; genus Agrotis; species Agrotis clavis. Next base: position 11,444,139 of record OX940925.1, read on the forward strand.
AAACCTATTAACAGAACATGCTTCAGCAACTCACACCTTCGAAAAACACTGCTTTTACAGAACCTTTACTTCGACATGCAATTGTTCGGCGGATCTCTATTTCAACGGAACATACTTTTCGTCATAAAACTACTCTGAAATGTAACGTTACGAGAAATAATTGAGTTTCACTTTATACACAGTCAGTCAAATTGTCTGTCCAGATACGGTCGGCAATCGTCCCGTACCGGTTTATCCAAACCTAAAAACACGTATCTTCGTGCATCTAACTTTTTACGCTATCCCTACTTACAATTCTAGATCGTAAAGTACACTTTATGGTTATGGACCTCTTTTTTATTTCTCTGCAGAGTTCCAGAGTACACATCCCGAAATCCCGAGCAAAACCTAGAAAAGAGTAATGAAATGCGGTAGTACATACAGGCCAGTAAAACCAAAAAGGTCGTATGCTTGCCTCTATGACCCAAACCGGGACCGCAGTGCGGTGACTACTGAAATGTCGACTTTTCCTAGGCTATCATTACTGAAACGAGGAAAGCATTTGTTCGGGTATTCAGTTTTTTTTAATGGCGTCAGCCAACCTGTTAATATCATAATATAACTACGCGTAAAGAAAAAACAAATAAATAAATAGTTAGTCGGTAGTCAAATAACTGTAGAGTTGTGATATGTCATAGATTCAACGAAATATAATTCAAGAAAGTGCATACAAAATTTAATTTAATAAGTTTTTATACACATTTCTGTTAGTGAAATGATAAATTGAAATATAGAAAGTGGAGAGCTATCCCCATAATTGCCTTTTAATACTATAAATGAAAGTATTAATCATAGTCTGGCAGTCGCATCAAAATAAATTTACTGATAAATTAATTTTGAAAATGCATCAAGTAAAATACCATCGCAGACCAATATATTCCACAATACAAAATCAAGTACAGAACCAACCAAAACTCGATAATAATTACGTTAAAAGTGAATCAATCAGCTGATTGTTTTCGTTAATCTCATCGGTATCGGTCATCGCTCTCGGTCCAAGCAACTAAAGGTGGCGGTTCACGTCGCGACAGAGACAGGAGACTTAAGGTGCATTCTCACACATCAGTCACCGTCAAGTCACCGACAACGGATCGGTGACGGTTTATAAACGTATAAGTACAAAAACACCACCGTCACGAACACAAACATCAGTCAAGTTACGGGTTGGTCAGTGATTAGGTGTGTGTCACGCTACAGAACACGTGTAGTAATGACGGTAGCACGACGCTGACTGAACTGAGACGTGACGATCCCGGGTGTGTGAGAATAAAAGTATGATACTTGTATGGTAATATTATTTGACTGGCCTGACCGGTGACGTCACTTATAGATCACGTATCGGTGACTGGCGTGTGGGAACAAAGTCATACTAAGAGTATAGAAACATTTAAACCGGGCCGGTGACATGACGGTGACTGATGTGTGTGAATTCACCTTTAGACGGGAGGCCGTGACTGCTTACTTGACTTCATAGGCATGTATGAACATCAGTTCACGAGCGAGACCGAGACAGGAGACATTGCTTATGGTCAAGTTGCCGTCTCGTTCTGCCGTCTCAGTCTCTTGTCTCCGCCGCTTGACTCAGTCGCGACGTGAACCGCCACTTTCAGAAGCGTTTCATAGCAATTACATTTATTAATTAGCCCATCGGAAATTGCGAATGGAAAAGGATACAGTTTATCGGCATAATTAAAACAAAAAAAAACAGTTTTTCAACAAAAAATTTAATCGACTGCAAAAACAGCCCAAGTCAAAAAGACAGTAAAAAAAACACTGACTTTCGAAGAAAAGTTATTTTGTAGGTTATTTTAAACTTTTCTGTGGTTATTTTTGAAATCAGTTACGTTTTTCTAAAACCCTTAACCGATTTTGATAAAATTTTCATGGGACCATTTGGAAGCCTTTGCAACAAAAAATCCTATCGGATTTTTCAAATCGGTTGGTAAGCGACGGAGTTATGCGCGAACAAACATTTAAAAAAAAACATATTCTAACATCCGAATTGAAAACCTCCTCCTTTTTAAAGTCGGTTAAAAACTGCGAAAACGTGATCGTTTTCAGAGGACTGGCCTTACTCTTGGTAAAAAAAAAACGGGTCCACCCTTTATAGCAGAACTTTTTACGTCATAATTTTATTTTGCATAGCAACGGATAGCATAAACCTCTTTTCGCAGAAAATCGTTTGGCATATACTCATTTACCATAACACCGAAACCCATAATTTTGTAAGTCAGAATCATCTTTAGGCATAAATTTCATTTCCATAATAATCAATAAGTATAACCATCATATCGTAGAAAGTTCACAACCAGAATCATCTTTTGGCATATATTTTATATCCATAATAATCAAAAGTATAACCATCATATCGCAGAAAATTCACAGCCAGAATCATCTTTTGGCATAATTGTGTGGTTTTTATTTCCCAGACAGTAAGATGATGCAGTAAGCAAGCAGCAAGCATTCAGCATACAAGCATGCAGCATGCAAGGTTGCAACATGCAGCAGGCATGCAGCAAGCATGCAACATGCAGCAGTCATGGCTTCTGTCACGGCTCCGGCGCTGCGGGTCTCCGGCGGTCCCACGCGAGCTAATCGTCGCAGATGATTTTAAGCCCACCACCGCAGCTTCGGCTTACTGGCCGGCAAGCCGGCAAGCCGGCCAGCCTCAGCCGCGGCGGTGTGCGTTAAAACCACCTGCTCCTCAGCTCGCGGGCCGCCTCGCCCCTCCGCGCCTACGCGATTATAAATTACACTCTAGGGGTAGGGCAGACAAGACTACGTGAAGTCGGTTTTGCAGCGATTCATTTCTGTCACTAACTTTTGTAGCACACCATATTGATTTTTTATTATGACTATTAAATTATTCCTATTCTGAAATTTTGTGATCTTCGAAGTATACTAAGTCAAATTATTCCAAATAATCGGCGCTCTAAATAAACGTTATGCTAAATGAAAATATGCAAAATTGTAACTCTGACAAAGGTAATTATGCCCAATACAATTCTGACATCTTAAAAGTATCCCAATTTAAATTCGGACATGAAAACATTAGGCCAAAAAACAATTATATTAAATATTTTTTATACCATAACAATGTTCGTTTAAAAAAGTTTCTACCAAGTGAGTTCTGCCACCGACGGCCGGGCACGCCGCAATTGCGGCGGTAAGACCCCTCTTTGAGGAGTGGCTGGGGAGAAGTCATGGCGTCCTGACCTACCGCTAGACGCAGGTCCTCACCGGACACGGAAGTTTCGGGAGGTACCTGTGTCTGATGCGAAAGGAGGAGACGCCTGGGTGTCACCACTGCGAAGGTCGCCCGGAGGACACGGTGGAGCATACGGTGCAAGACTGCCCAGCTTGGGCGGAGCACCGACGTGTCCTCACGGCTGCGATAGGCGGAGACCTCTCGCGCCCGGCATTGGTTGCGGCCATGCTGCGGGGCGAGACGGAGTGGGAAGCGGTCAGCTCCTTCTGCGAGGCAGTAATGCTCGTAAAGGAGGAGGCAGGCCGCGAGCGAGAGAGGACAGCGTCCTCCCTCCGCCCCAGCCGCAGTGGTAGGCGCCCACGGCGACGGACGTCGCTAGATGATCTCCGGCCACCGTAGGCGCGGGCATGCGGGCAGCGAGTAAAGGGCAACTCGCTGCCCGACCAAGGACCATGCCCGGGTCGACGGCGCCTTGTGTCCCACGCGCGCCTCAAAGAGCGTCAGCATAATGACGGGGCCCCCCTCTCAGAGGGCCAAAGCCTGCCGGGGTCGCGGGATTATTCCCTTACCGTAACCCCGGAACTTAACAGGCTATGAAGGACACCGTGGATTTTAGTCAGTAGAAGTCTGACAGTCCCTCCCGCCCTGCCCGGGATTGGAGGACTCATTTGATGATTTTACCACGCTAAAAAAAAAAAAAAAAAAAAGTGAGTTCTGCCGAATAGGTTTCGGAGCAACAAGTTTCTGCCAGATAGAGGGCACCCAAAAAAAACACCTAATTACACCCACACATAAAATAACTACCCACGTTTTAAATAAAATCCTTTCGTTATCGCTTACGTTTCATTTTCCCAGAACTTCGTGTGGGCGCACTACACAACAGGTATACAAGGCATTGTTTTGAAAATATAACATGCACACAATGCGCCTGCGTCACGTGAACACACGTAAGCCGCTTAAAGCCTAGTTTCCACCGAAGCAGAGACGAGCGATCACCAGAGACAAGAGTCACGATGCGGGTTTATGACAGGCAAACCTACCGACTTTTCGGTATTTCTACCGATATTATAGCGTCTTCGTCTCGAAATTATCGACTGCAATTACATAATTTTACATTCTGGGCGTTTAGAATGTAAAAAATATGATTTCAGATTTGTTACATGTGAATTCGAGAACACTGGTTCGTGTAACAGATTCGTCGAAAAACCGCAAATTACAGGCACATTAGACCATAATGGAATCGCTATTCAGTAAAAAATATAACTTAAGGTGCTTCAAAACACAACAACAATACAACTTAACTCACACTACTCGTATCTTTTTACCTCGGAATAACGTACTAATCCGTTAGCAATAGATAGTCTGTCATAAAAATGTGTTTTCATTGAAAGCAAAGACGTGTGTAAAGGAGAATGAGCGTTCATGGTTTCGCTTTTTGAAGCGTATGGTCACCTAAGCAAATCTATAAATAATGTTATTATTTTAAATTTGTTTTGGCATAAATTCACTTAAAACGTTTGTGGGGTTTTTTATTTTCAATATTATTAGTAATTACTATTATATTTTTGTTCTGGTATAGTGAAGGGCTACGTTACCAGAATCGATCGATTAAACAAAGAACAAAGTCGTAAAACAATTAAAAAATCTACTATTGTCCCTAAAGACTGCCTTAAAAGCTGTTATTATTTCTATAAACTCTAATATGATTTATTTTATGATAACACATATTGAGGTCTTATAATAAAAAACTTTTTCTAAAAAAAATGTGATCGCCTTCAAAAACAACCACAAAAAAGGGTAAAATAACCTACAAAACTCTTCTTTCGGAAGTCGGTGACTTTTTTTATTAATTTCATTGTCTCTTTTGCCACCGACTTCCGAAAGAAAAGTTTTCTTCACCAAAATTCTTGTCAAATACATCAATTTCTTACGTGTGCGGGATTATTTCCTTACCGTGAACCCGGAACGTAACAGGCTATTGAAGGACACCGTGGATTTTAGTCAGTAGAAGTCTGACAGTCCCTCCCGCCCTGCCCGGGGTTGGAGGACTAATTTGATGATTTTACCACGCTAAAAAAAAAAAAAAAAGCACCGGTAATAACATCGTTAACATCTCTTTAATTCATTCCCTATCTCAAAAACTACTGAAACGATTTTGATGAATTGAATTTGCAGTATTCCCTAAGTTGAACGATACCTAGTACAACAAAAAAAGAATTACTTAAATCGGACTTGTAGTTCCGGAGATATGCGAACACAAACATAGTTTTCTTACTTGAGGAGTTGTACCTTCCATCATCAGCTCAGGTACATGAGATGATGATTTCCATAAGCAAATAGTTGAATTACTTCATAAGATTTGCGAAAAACTATGTGTCAGCCAATAAAATTTGAGGGTTGCCCTCGATTTCTCCAAGATCCAATCATCAGATCCTAAAATGGTGACAGTGGGACCACACGGGAAGCACCAGCTTTCGAATAAAAAAAGAATCATGAAAATCGGTTCACCCAGTCGCAAGTTATATATATATGTCAAGATGTCGTAATTGACTGTGTCACAACACTATTCCATGAAGTGTCAATTGTCAAAGTCAAACTCATGATTTTCGTGTTTGTTTGGTTTTGATTTCGTTATTACCGGCGAACTACTATTTCTTACTGTTCTTTGCTAGTAAACTTATATTCGTGTCGAGTAGAGTTTTAGGATACCTCCACGTTGATACACATCGAGAAATTGGACTCTTTTTGTAGTGCGCTGTTATAGTGAATTTATACGTCTACGTTGATTTCTAAAATAATATCCTGAGTAAGTAATGATTTTTGGAAAAACCCCACAAAATATCAATCTGTGTTTAACTTTGCTTTCATGTATTCAATAACGCTTACTTGTGTCCAATTTTCACTACTATACTGTGTCAAAAAGGAGCGCAACCGAGTGCCATAGTAGTTTGCTCAATCTCCATTCTAGCTTAATCGCTTTGAGGGACGTACAAAATTCAATTGCAAGATTTTTAACCCATAATACAACATATTACCAAGAAAAGTTAAACAAAAGCTTGTAAAAGCACGAACCTGCATTGCGTGACGGTTTATACTACAAAATGTGGCACTGCGGCGTGGCATACCCTATTGTACGACTGGCTTTAAGCTCTGGCTTATAAATACATCTTTGTTAAGGATTTGTTTGTGAAGCGCTTTCATTGAGCGATGAATATTGTGCCACAATATGTCGCCTGCAGCTATGAAATGCTATATAGCTATGAAATAGATATACCTACTACCGAAAATTAAGATCACGATACAAGAAATGATGTCCATCTATAATATTTCCAATGCTGGAACACAAGCCTCTCTGAAAGAGCGCCTATAATAGGCGGGTCGAATGCAGCCTGGAAGATGTCTTCGAATTTTTGGTTCTAGATCATGATCTAAACTGTTGAGCAAAATGTCGTGAAGAAGCATGCTTCTTCACGACATTTTGCTCAACAGTTTGCTCTAAAGCAGTGATGATGAAATTAATTAAAGAGAGAACCAAGTATTTTATAAAGACACGTTATACGTGGACGAACCGACAACCTATGATAGGCTAATCAAGGCCCTTATCATTGGATTGTCACTACTGTACAGCGCGATCAAGAGGAGAATTTGGATTCAACAATTTAGTTCCTTTCAATTTTGAGAGCCGACTGTGCCAGTCAAAAACCATTTCGAATGAATAGTTTGCTTTTGCAAACTATGATAGGCTAATCAAGGCCCTTATCATTGGATTGTCACTACTGTACAGCGCGATCAAGAGGAGAATTTGGATTCAACAATTTAGTTCCTTTCAATTTTGAGAGCCGACTGTGCCAGTCAAAAACCATTTCGAATGAATAGTTTGCAAAATGCATGAAGATCGAAATAAAGCCACTGTTTTTCACTTGTTTTTTGCATCTTTTAATTAAGGACGTGTAGCTATAGCTATCTATAGTTGTCGAAACGGGAAAGTGTTGGCACGTGCTTTACCAATTTTGTTGATCTATCTCTCGATCACCTGTCTATCACTAGCCATTCAGGAACTATTTAAAATACTCATGATAATCTTTGTTTCACAAAAACTTACATATACTATATTATTTTAACAATATTGGTGGATAAGAGTGCCCCAGGGTAAGAACGGTTATCTTTTTCCTCGCTCGATTAGTTTGACGCAAGCCGTGCTGATGCACCCTCTACGAGTTTAATCGTTAGCTAAATTACTACTTGTATCAAACTAGAATTGGGTTCACACCAATCCTAACAAATATAATAAAACTTGAGAGGTGTCAAGGGACACCCGGGTGGAACAAAGTTACTGTATACACTCAACACTCCAGTCCAGTCCAATCCAGTCCAGTCCATTCCATTCCATGGTAATAAACACATTACCCTCCTTTGCGTCGCGCAGTCGGATAAAAGTGTCGTGCCAACTTTTCGTAAGAATTTTTTCCGTCCAGCCCCCTTTCACAACGCCCGATAAGGAACTTCGTTCCAATAATAATGAAGAGTGAGTTTGTTTAGTAGTTAACCGAAACCGCAGAAACGATTGTGATGAATTTTGGTACAGAGGATGATAGATGGAATCCTGGAGACTAGACGGTTTAAGGTTATAGACTAGGGCGAGAAGCAAAGGAAGCTGCGAACTAAACGAACATTAACTTTTTTCGAAATTTTAATTATTTTGTTTTGCGGTTGCAGTATTTCATTAACATACTGACTGTAAAGTGTTTGATACCATAGTCACTACGGTATCAAACACTTTAAGGTCTGGAAACCTGCGCATAGTGTGTCCAGCGCAGGTTTCCAGCCTTGGATAGCCAGATCCGTTACCAATCTAAATTGGCGGCTTGGAGATCTAGAAAAAACACGTGTGCACACCTTTAAAGAATTAGTCTTTTTTTAAAATGGCCTTACACAGGTTATCTTAGAGTAGTTTGTGTGCTGCTAACTGAACAATCCTAATATAACAACAAACTGGCCAACAACTTAAAATTCTCTGAAAGAAAACCGTTATATTTTCAGCATCCATAAAAGATAATAACACGAAAAAGGCTATTAAATCGAGTTTCCTTATTATCGGTATCGTTTATCGTATGTCGTTTGTTTTTCTTTTGCCAAGCCAGGAGAGGCTTTGTTTCCGATTACACAGTTCGATTATTCGCTACCAACCGTAGCGGGCGCGGTGGCGACGAAAACAAACTGCTGGAGATACGCGTTCCTATAGCTTTTTGCTTGATTGGATTCAATTTATACGATGTTAATTAATGTTTGTTGATTTCTTTATGTTTGCGAGGAAAACTCATTTTTAATTACGTACTAAAGTGTTACCTGGAGCAGTGGTGGCCCAGTGGTATCGGTCCCGACTTACGAGTTGTAGGTCGTGGGTTCGAACCCCGCCAGGCTCATTACTTTGTGTAATTTGTCTCATCACCACTGCTCTCAAAACGGTGAAGGAAAACATCGTGAGGAAACCGGCATGTCCTAGAACCAAAACTTCGAAGACATGTGACATCTGCCAAACCGCACTGGGCCCGCGTGGTGGATTATGGCCCACTCCATCTCACAAGAGAGGAGGCCTGTGTCCCAGCAGTGGGAACATTATAGGCTGATGATGATGATGATGACTAAAGTGTTATACTCGTACAGACAGTATACCTCATGCATCATAGCATTCTTAAAGGAGACTGAGTGAAAGTGGTCCATGGTGATATAATTCTGGTGGGATAATGAAGATCATCCGCTTGTTAAAAGGGGCATACACCTCTTATCTTTAGGGCAAATACTTGGTCGACAGATAATTCACCATCTTCTCTAAAACATTAGTTACAAAAATAAACACAAATGGAAACCTTACTAAAAAAAAGAAGGAATAACAAACAGAATCCTGGCACGAATCTATCGACATTTGTTAATAGGAAGCCCACTTTTAGAGAGAAAAATAGACATGATATAAAAGGTTGAAAATAGGTATATTATTCTATTGTCAACTTCACTGAATAGTTTTACTCGTGGGTGGAGCTTGGCAGTGCCTTTTGTCATACGGCAATTATTATATAAACTACTTCCCCTCCCGATATAGCCTACATCCTTTACCGAAGTGGGGGTGGAGAGGTATTTTTATGGGTCTATGTAATTGGTCCGTTAAGTATTTGTTAAGCACACATATTGTATATTAATGAGACATTAGATGAGTGTGCAAATGAAATGTGTTTTATAGTATTTTCTTTATCTCTATTGGGTTTTAAATACATATAAAAAACTGAAATGACTACCATTCAGGATGGGGGGATTGGGTTCCGACCCCATGTGTAGAATAATTTAATGACAAAATGAAGCAAAATACCTCCCCTTTAAGTTTGTACAGACCGAAACCGGGCGTATTGTATATGTATGTACGAGTATATTTAACTCCAAAGACATATCAGTGGCTTGCGTCGTTCCCAGAGGCGGCTTAATTAACTCTGATACCAGAGGCTGCTTATATTTTCACACGAAAAAAGTAGATCAAAGAAAAATAAACTATTTAATGATGATTAAAGAATTATTTGTGACAAGATTTTTACGAAATAAACTAAGGATACTACGACTATTAGGCCCTCACTAGAAGTCTATTTCATCTTAATAAATATCACAGAATTCTTAATAGTACTACGTAAAGAAGTAACACTTCCCAAAAATAACAAAATGTAAAATCTTTAGGTAAGCAAAAATATGTTCGGAGCGCGTGAGAAACGGGCGGCCGGCGGGAGCCGTGTGTGAAACCCGTCCACGCCCACGGTGCGCCCGCATGTGCTAATGTGCTTGCAGCTACTACAAGCTCACGCGGGCGCACCGTGGACCGTGCTACAGCGCGAAGTGCGCCAGGCTTGTAAATATTAAGAGCAGAAACGGCGGTAAAAAAAATTAAGGCTTTATAAAAAGGTATCTTATCAACCGCTAGCGGTTTCCCGTGGTTTCACCATCGCTGCTCGACTCCTGTTGATCGTAATGTGTTGTCACATTTAACTTCCTCGATAAATGGACTATCCAACACAATGGGATTTTCTAAATTCGAACCAGTACTTCCTGAAATTAACTTGTTGAACCAAACAAACTCTTCAGCTTAATAATATTAGTATATCATCATCTGCCTAGCCTTTTCCCAACTATATTGGGGTCGGCTTCCAGTCAAACCGGATGCAGCTGAATATCAGTATTTTACATGGAGCGACTGCCTATCGAACCTCCACAACCCTTGGTAATACGATAGCTACCTCATGGTAAGACTGGTTGTCAGACTTTAGAGCTTCTGACAACATTAACAGTAACGACTGTCAAAGATCTACAAATGACAACCGGGACCAACGGCTTTACGTGCTTTACGAGGCACGGAGGAAACTCGCTATGATAGATGGTCACCCATCCACAGACCAACCTCGGCAAGCGCGGCTTAACCCGGAAGATCGGCCTGTGCGGCTGTAATTATTTAGCCAAGAGAAGTTAAGATTATAAACCTCTAACTTGACGTATATTTAATTACATTAGCATGTTTAATTAAAGAAAGAGCTTGATCTAGAAGAAATGTTCTACTTCAATTAATGAGATCTTGTTAGAACTTCAACAAAGCAGGCGCTAGTTTCAAATTAATTTATACTTAGGATTTAGCTGGCTCTTAATTACCGAGTTTAAATATGAAAGTAAGGTACAGACGTCAGCTCATCAACCTATTTCTATTACAGTGTGAAACACAAAAAAAATCTTTTCCGTAGGTCCATAAACGTTTAAAATATTTAGGGAAGGTTCATATCTAACGGAACATCCGTCGAGCGTATCATCGAATTTTCTTTGACGTCTAACGTATCATCGGTTGAGTGTTAACAGTTCAGTGTTTTTCTATACATTTGTCTGTTCTGGCGTTACGCAACCGATAATACGCGACGGATGTTCCGTCAGATATGAACCTTCCCATAAATTCACATACACGATCACCCAGATCCGTAACACAACTTGTCGATCATACAAAATATTCGTACAGTGCAGGAATCGAATCCCTGACACGCAACTTAGTAGTTAATCGCTCAATCACTGCACTAAGAGCGCCGTCATTTTTTTTTTTAATATTTTTCCCTACGTTCTTGCCTTTTTTTGGTTTACGCGTTATATCATCAAATGAGTCCTCCCGCCCTGCCCTGGATGTCAGACTCGTACTGGCAATAATAATCGAAACAAAAACAAAACAAGTCAAATCAGTCCAGCCGTTCTAAAGTGATTCTTCGTCATCCAGTGGCAATGTGCAAAAAAAATTAGCACCTATACGTACCGTTACGTAGACTATTCAAGGAGTGGTTTGCCACGTCAGCCAACCAGGCTTTCCTGAAAATCGTGGCCGTAGATCTCTGAACCTCATCTAATCTACTTTTTTATAAAAAGCAAACTAAGACCCTATGCCCACTGACGGCATGACACGCCGCGACGGTGTGGCAAGGGATTTTTGTTTGAGGAAGAATGGTTTTCGACTTTATTTCAATAATATAATAAATAGGTATTTTCTCAAGAAGGATGACGAGACGTGGCGCGGCATGTCACGTTACGCCACCGTGCCACGTGAGTCGCATAGCACTTACTTCATGCTTTTAAGAGTGCTAAGTGTTTTCATTTGTTTTATGTAATCAAAACAACTTAATTGTAATTATTGATTTATTTTAAGTAATTCAAATTAAGTAGAATCTGGCTATCGGGGACGGAAATTTCAGCAGCTAGCGGCTGCTAGAGCACTTTTGTCTCGACGAAAGTCGTTAGAATGCCACGCATCCCGTGGCGTGCCACAATAGCGTGCCGTGCCATACCGTGGGTACGGGCCCTTATTGTGTGCGTAGTCGTTAGTCCTTAGTAGTCTTATATGTAAAAGTCAATCATTCTGTCTAACCTTTAATCCGGCATATATTCTCCTTTGATTGGATTCAGACCTTATCCGATTGTCGCCAACAAATCACAGCTGGAAGACGACCCTTTTTTTCTGCAGAAATCTGAGACTTAGGGTATTCAGTAGGAGATATATTAAGTCTGCCAATAAGGTCTTGACTTCTTGGATTTGATACGAGTGTACTTGGATACTTATGTCTTGATTTGATAAAATACATACAATTATCACACGTAGCTACGACACGTAAAAAGGGTTTTGTCTAGCAAAAGAATAGACAAAATGACGGAATGGTTCTGCATCTGGAGTTTGGGTGATCCCAATAAACTAAATACATAATTTAGTCTACATTAGTAGTTTCTTCAAGAAACTACTATTACTAAATATAATTCTTCGCTTGATTTCATAACTTAGCAGAAAGTGTGAATATAATTTACAGAACCTTACATAACGAAAGCTCTCTTACCAAAATTGTTTTTTTTTGTTTATTTTAAAAACGTTGCCCGCTCCTTCACTAGATATTTCTCCTGCATTGTTGTTGCGTTTATAAACATAAAAACTCACCTACACCCGGAACAACTACTTGTGGATCAGATCATACACTTTTTAACCGACGAAAAAAAAAGGAGGAGGTTCTCAATTCGACATGTATATTTTTTTTGTATTATTATTTTTTTTTATGTATGACCACGCATAACTTTTCCTAACGTGGTCCGATATCAAAAATTCTTTTTTTGTTGGAAAGAGTATATCTCAAAGTTGGTCCCATTTAAATTTCAAAACTAAAATCGGCCTCTAAGGGTAGAAAAAAGGAATTAATTCAATTCAATTCAATTTATTTCATAACAAACATACATTTGTGTCGAAACATGAGTAGTACCTATACATTCTACACATAAAAAACCCAAGGACTGCATACAAGACAAAACAAATGGGTATTTGCTTTTTGCGATTATTAAATTTGTAATTACCAATGATTAAATGTCAAGTTATTAAATTAATAAATTCAAATAAGTAAATAAATAGTTAATTAATTATTTTTATCTTTACAAAATAAAATGTCAAATTATTAAATTGAAAAAAATGTATAATTCATTATTTTTATCTTTAAAAAAAAAAATCGTCTATACTAATGATTAAATGTCAAGTTATTAAGTTCAAATAATTAATTAATTAAATATTTTTATCTTTACAAAATTCGTCAATACTATAAAAAGCTTTTCCAGTTAATAATGTCTTCAGTCTGTTTTTAAATATGTTAACACTCTGAATATTTTTCAATTCTACAGGTAATTTGTTAAAAAGAATTACCGACTGTACTGGTGATGAGTGTTTGACAACGTTGAGCTTTGCTTGCAAGATAGTTGGTAGATATTTTCTCCGAGTCTCTAGTCTCTTCTCTTTTTCAACATTTGTTTCATGCCTGCTTAGGTTCTTATGTAAATGAGTTAGAAGAACTAAAATATAGAGACATGGTACTGTTAAGATTTTAAGTTTAATAAAATGTTCTTTGCATGATTCAGTCTGATCTATGCGAAGAATAGTTCTCAGTGCTCTCTTTTGCAAAACAAAGGCAGCTTCTATGTTATATTTGTAACTGTTTCCCCAAAATTTAACACTGTATCTAAGTCTGGACTCAACTAGGGCGAAATAAACTGTACGAACGTCTCTAAGAGATCTGATGGCATAACACGCACTGCTTAGTGTACTTTCTTGTAATTGTCAATCTTCCTACAGAATTTTCAATTACGAACCGATTCTGTTGAAATAAAGTTAACAATTGTAGTTCTGAGGACATTATTATATCGCAGAGATGAGGAGAACATAACTTGATGGCGTCACCATCATCAGATCAACTCCAGTTCCCTGTTATTTTGTGAAGTCAGTCCCAAGAGTTCCTTAACAGTTAACAACAGCTATATCGTGTTTGGGCTCATTTCACTCAGCTTGATGAGAACTTTAGACCTAGCTGAGGTATCATTGCCATCCAGGGTCTGGGGATGGTGACGGATAGCAGGGGCAAGAGGTCCTCAACAGTTAACAGCACCTTTGTCGTGTTTGGGCTCATTTCACTAGTCTTGATGAAAACTTTATACCTAGCTAGGGTATAATTGTCATCGAGGGTCTGAGGATGGTGACAGAGGGCAGTAGCAAGAGATCCTTAACAGCAACTATATCGTATTTGGGCTCATTTCACTGATCTTGATGAGAACTTTAGACGTAGCTGGGGTATGACAGTCGTTGAGAGTTTGAGAATGAAGACAGAAAGCAGGTGTAGGAGGTCGTCAATAGTTAACAAAAAAATATAGGTATTAAAAAAAAAACTCATATTTTTTTAGTTACAGAAATTGACACGAGCTAGGAAACTCAAAAGTAAAAAATAAATCCTTTTAAAAAAAAAATCAAACCGACGAAACATCGAACTGAAAAGCAAAAAAATAAATTTTGAGGCGGCGCCAAAGAAACAATCAACGAATAGCTACGACGAGCTATTCAACCACGACAAGCTATACAACGAGCTATTCTGCTCTTCAAATAGTTAATATGTTTGTTTGTTTGGCGCCGCCTCAAAATTTATTTTTTTGCTTTTCAGTTCGATGTTTCGTCGGTTTGATTTTTTTAAAAAGGATTTATTGTCCACAATAAAGAATAAATAAATAAATAAATCATACATAATTATTTGCTCCAGCAGTCCAATTTCTCAGCCACTGCGTCAATCGTGCCGTCATTTGGTACTGTTTCGATTATTGAATCCTAATAAACAATTTTCTATTTATACCTGACGAAATATTGTTCAACAAAAACATATTTTCCAAGTTTAAGCCGAATTATCTCGCTTTTCTATCAAACTTCCAAAGTATCGTTGCCCAAATGGCTTTTCAATACATTGGATACTTACTAAAAAAGTTCACAATGGGCACAGTCTTGTAACAAATTCTTTATTGCAATAAATGTACATGTCGCAGTCAAATCTCTTAAAAGATCAAAACTACTTATGCCTGTTAAAAGCAGTCATGCCTTATTTTTTTGTTCTTTTCGTTTGTAGTATGCGTCCGACATCAAAGTGTTTTCCGAGCTTTTAATATACATATTTTAATCTAACGAGTTTTTGGACAAATGACGGTATATCTTGTGTTTTTTTTTTTTATTATTTGCAATTATTCAAATTTATTCAACGATTTACGTTGTTTTGCGTAAAAAAGTATAAATTAAAAGATTTTTTTTTATCATTGCAAAACGGACATGGGTTAAAAACTGTATACACAGTCAATCATAATTTGAAAGAATTTCAAGAAAAAATCGCAAACCTTTTCGAATTGGTTTTAAAATTCATTGGACATTGACCAATCAAAATGAATTCCAGTGTCATGGTGTTATGCAATCACTTCAATTCCCCGCTTAGTCAAAAATAAATCTGTCTGATTGATAATTTCGCCTGTAACATAAATATACGTAAGTATATTGTGCCAAAGAGTATTATTGTGCCAAAAACAAAGTTCTAAAACTTTTGCTACTTTGAACAGGATCCCGTAAAATACATTCAGAAATTATTAAGAGTTCGAATAGAATAATTTTATTATTTTTTAAATTCTTTTTGGCAACTCCGCTTTGGATTAATGTTGGTAGTTTGTTTTTGAGCCGATCATTTTTCTTTTGTCATGATTTATATTTCGACATTAATTTTATCTAGACTTAGTAAGTATTATTACAGAGAAAAAAAACGAATGATGGTAGAATAGTAGATTGTATGACAAGGGAGCAAAATGATATTTTTACGGCGAGGGCGCTTTTTTGAATCCAGAGCGAAGTGAGGGATTCTACTGTAGAATCCCGAGCGTAGCGAGGGATTCTTTAGTTGAATCCTGAACGTAGCGAGGGATTCAAAGTACGTCGCCCGAGCCAAAAATATATTTTGCGCCCGAGTGATACACTCTACTTTTCATCACCCACTATGACAAAATAAAAAGCGCCTCATATTTTATTGTAATATTATTATTAAATAAAACATATAGTAACAACTAAATTAAAATTATCTAATAATAAAACAGCTAAAAACTTATATTTGAGACATTTTCGCAATTATGAAAATTATATACAAGATTCCATTGAGAACGAGACGAAACATGTGAACGCATCGTGAAAAACATTAAATTACAACCTACAGTTAATGCATCCATGCCACTGACCGAAAAAAAAAGTACTTATATAAATAATTATATTGTCCCTTGTCATACAATCTACAATATTTATTCAGCCAGCGACCCGGCGTGACTATGGGCCGTCATTCCAGCCAGTCTTTATTCAAACACTATTTGCGTTCGATTTCTTTGGTGCCGAGCACTAAGATGTTCCAAATTCAAAAAGTGCGCGGCAAAGTTCTTTGCGGCGCACTTATAAAGAGGATTAAAAACTCATTCCTGCCCGCTAAAAGTTCCCTATAGAAAACACTAGTTTTGGGCGCACTTAAAGGCGAATCAAGTCGTCCTTTTCGAATAGGTGGGATGAAAAAGCAATTTTATATGTTACTAGCTGGCCGCTGGGCGTCAAACATTGTAAATATTTAAAAAAAACTTTTTGAAAAAAAGGGAACCGACGATATATGTCAATGAAATAAAAAAAACAAAGCCACCGACTTCCGAAAGAAAAGTTATTTTATAGTTTTTTGTGTTTGGTTTTGAAGTCGGTTCCCTTTTTTTCAAAAAGTTTTTTATTACATTGACATATGGCCACCGACTTCTGAAAGAAAAGTTATTTTATAGTTTTTTTGTGTTTGGTTTTGAAGTCGGCTCCCTTTTTTTCAAAAAGTTTTTTATTTTTCCCTTTTTAGTTGAGATAATCAACAACAAAAATCTTCATAAAATCGGCGTCTTTGAAAATCTACAATCCTATTAAGCAAAACGGATCTATGTAAGCAACTTCACGAGATATCCATTATTGTTATATACAAAAACCTTCCCTAGAATGTAACAAACACTTTTCTGCTAAAAAAAAAACTGCATCAAAATCGGTTCAGCCAAACGCGAGATAATTGCGGACAAACATGCAATCGTCCCTGAAAATCTACGATCCATGTAAGCAAAACGAATCCACGCGGGCAACGTCACGGGATATCTATTAGTGCTATATACTAAAACCTTCTCTAGAATGTAATGAACACTTTCCTGAAAACTGCATCAAAATCCGTTCAGCCAAACGCGAGATAATCGCGGACAAACATGCAATCGTCCCTTAAAATGTACGACCCAAGTAAGCAAATCGGATCCACGCGGGCAACGTCACGGGATATCTACAAGTGTTATATACTAAAACCTTCTCCAGAATGTAATGAACACTTTCCTGAAAACTGCATCAAAATCGGTTCAGCCAAACGCTAGATAATCGCGGACAAACATACATACATACATACATACATACATACATACATACTAGTGATGTTGCGAATGTCTAATTTTTGACATTCGCGAATGCGAATGCGGATGCGAATATTCAATTTCAATATTCGCGAATGCGAATGCGAATGCGAATATTGACTTTTCATTAAAACGCATGCAAAATGATAGATAGGTTTGACATTTCATGTCAGACATATTTAAACCGAACATTGGCCAATTCCATATAGTTGAATGAATGTCACGAGTGTCACGACTTATAAAAATAATTAAAATATTTTTTTTTGTTTTTCTCTTTATTCTCATATATGCAAAATTATGTAGTAGATTTTTAATGTAACTGGGTGATAGGACTCATTTGATGATTTTATAACGAAAAACAGGAATTTTGTCATTTTTGTTGCGACTTTGTTAATATTTTAATACAACCGGTCTAACAGAAATAGTTCAATTTAGTTGTCTACTTCAAGACTATTCCGTTACATGCAGTTTCCATATTCAAATCATAGAAGTAAATTAAAAAATAGTGTTTAAAATATATTCGCAAACATTCGCACCGATTTATGCGGATGCAAATGCGAATGCGAATATTTGCGAATGCGAATGCGAATATTCGCAACATCACTAATACATACATACAGGTCGAACTGAAAACCTACTTTTTTTTTTGAGGTCGGTTAAAAAAGTGTTTTTATCGTATTAAAATTGTGTAATGATGGGATGAATCTTTACAATAATTTGTAGATCTTTGACAGTTACTGTTAGTGAAAAGTTCAAAAGTCTGACAACCAGTCTTACTGTGGGGTTTTGTATTACCCAGATACTGGGTTGCGGTGGTCAGATAGGCTCGATAGTCGCTCCATGTAAAATACTAATATGCAGCTGCATCTGGTTCGACTGTAATCCGACCTTTATATACTTGGGCTAGCTTGGATGATAATGCAAGAGAAATTTCATTAAAGACAGTCGAGCCGTCTCAGATGCAACGACATAATTATACTTTGACTTGAAATTTACCGGCTCAGCTGTTGAAGTAGTTTTTTTTTTTGGTAAAATCACCAAATGCGTCTCGCACCCAGAGCGGGACAGTAGGGACTATCAGACTCGTACTGACAAAAATCGACGGAGTTTTTCAATAGCCCTTTACGTTCCAGGGTTACGGTTACCTGATGACAGTCCCGCGACCCCGGCAGGCATTGGCGTTCTACGCGCGCCTCAAGAGCTGTCAGCAATCTGACCGAGCCCCCAGATTGCTGATAGCTCTTGAAGTGCGCGTGGAACACGACACGCGGTCGAACCGAGCATGATCGGACGGCAAGTTGCCCATTTCTCTCCGTCCGTATGCCCGTGCCTACAGTGGCTGGAAATCACTCCATCCGTTGGCGGCGGCGACTGGGTCGTGAGGTGGAGGCTGTCCTCTCCCTCATACGTTCCCTTTCCGTCTCGCTCCGCAGCATAACCTCGACCAATGCCGGGCGAGAAAGGTTGCCACCTATCGTCTCTGTGAGGACACGGCGGTGCTCTGTGATTTACTTTTATTTTAATATAAGTATAATATTTTTTTAATATTAATAAAATGCCTATTTTTAAACCAGGTTTAAGCTTTAAAATCTAGTAGATATAAAATCTTTTTTAAAGAAAAACCAATAACATGGCGTCAACACTCCAGTGGTTTAACAGTACCTACTGTTGATATTTATATCACGTAATAAATTAACATTTTGTGATGGGAAACCGCGGCGTGAAATTACAAAACGTGAGCTACAATTATTGTTCATGATAGAGTCAATAAATACAAGGCTCTGTTAATTACGCAGTATGTTTTTCACAGAAATAAGTCGCGCGATGTCGCCAGATATGTCAAGCGAAATCGCCCGGCTTCGTTTGACATGTCGTGGGACATTAATTATTCTGGCTTTAAACTGAAGGCAAATTATAGGAAGGTTGTTTCCTTTACCTTTTTATGCTTATAAAATATTCTCCCAGACTATAAATCCAAACTGGTTTTAAACGGGAAAAAATAAAAAACACATCTTTAAAAAATACTGTAGTAACTTCAGTTCTATTTAAATTCCTCAGCAAACTTCATCAGCCCAGCATTCACTTCTTTTGCAGCTAGCAAAATATGTTTAGGCTGAATAAAGTCCAAGCCATTTTGTCCCCTAGTTTCTATGACATAGGAATGTGGGATCTGCTTGACAAAATACATCCAATCCATAGCCATACCATAGCTTTTTTTCCCCATTCTTTGCATGTTCCCATTAACAAACAAACTGTTATCAACTTTACGCATCGCCTGTAAAAATCAATAAAACATATAATTCAGACTTACTACAAAAACTTAAACATCTGTTGAACACTTGTCTAAAAAAAGTGTGACTGCAAAACGGACTTTATTTCAACGTCATAATCTGAAATTTTTTTAGACAAGTGTTCAACAGATGTTTAAAAGTTTTTGTGGTAACTGTTAGTTTTTTCTTTAGATTAAAACCTGAAAACACTTTGTGCCCCTTTGTACGAAAAATAAGCGAAATGAGAAGTATGAACAATTTAAGGTTAAGTAAAATTATCGAGAGTTTGATAATAATATAATTAATCACAAAATAAATTATTCCCGTGGCTTTTTAAAATGGTACAATCCGCGTCACGATGTGGTTACCCCTCTTGAAAGTATTTACGCCTTTTTTTGCGTAGTAAACTCATCAAATGAGTTCCCCCATACAGGGCGACGAGAGGGACTCTCACACTCGTACTGACTAAAATCCACGGTGTCCTTCAATAGCCCTTTACGTTCCGGTTACCTTATAAGGCAGTCTCGCGACCCCGGCAGGCTTTGGCCCTCTAACAGCTCTTTGAGGCACGCGTGGAACATGACGCGCAACGTTTGTTACTTAGGTAACCAATTGACAAATAATATATTTAGATATATTAGATATATTTTAGATTTTTAGCGCGAAGGGCTAAAAAACATCCATTCTCATAAACTTCCGCATAAATATTTAGAGGAAGATAAGATATATTTAAACTCACCAGAGCAATTTGCTTGGTCATTGCAAGATGTCTGTTGTGTTCATCGTGATTGGTCCCTAATGGAAACAAAACTTTTGTACCAGCCGAATGCACCGATAGGTATCCGTAAAAATGACGATCTGCTACTTTCTGAAACAATTAAACTCGAACTTTCATGGTAAAATTCGAACCATTTTATTTCAACCAGACCATTAAAAAGCAATTTTTAAAACAAAAGCAATGGAATCGATTTTATTGCCCATTTGAAGAAGAATGCGCAAGAAACTTCAGAAGACTATCGTCTGGAGGTAGGAATTCATTATGGTTATATATATTTATACGCAATAACGCCTGTGCAGTTTCGAACCCGCGTCTTTTGGTAAAGGTCTGGTAGTTTGAGTCTCTTCCAATAGATGGCGCAACGTGTAAAACGTTCAAAAGTAAGGGAATAAGAGATTCAGCATCAAAACGAGTGGTAGTTACGGCCGCCTAATCGGTAAGGCTTCTCGAGTACTTATCCAGAAGACGCGGGTTCAAGCCCCACTCGCAACTGAATTTTTCTTTCTCAAAAATCTTTACAACTTCATTATGTTTTCAGCAGTTTATATATGTCGGATCCGGTCAATAGTACGGACAGCAAACGAATCGTAAGCGCGCCATTTTGAGTATCACGTGGTCTGCGTGCGCTTATACAGAGTCGTTATGTTTCATCGGGGCTGGGAGGAGCGCATTCAGTGCCCGACCGCAGCAGTGTGAAGACATCCCGAAACTGTACTCGATTCGTTGTGCCCAGTATAAGTGTAGTGAGTGATTAAATTAAATTGTGTTTGATTTAACTTGTGATTTAAAATTAAAATAACCAAGTGAACCGCACCCAGTGTATTTTCATTGCACGAGACCCAAACTGCCCACGTGATGCCTGAATCTGACGGAATAATACTGGTGGATCCGACATCAGAATTGGGATCAAATCGTGCTAATGAAATTACACGCGGGAACAGTGACAATAACATTCAGTGCAAATGTAAATTTTGAAAACTCAGCCAGTGGATAACAAGTTTTTATTGCAGGAATTCGACCCCGACAAACCGGATTCCGATGCGCGGTCGTGGTGCGCCACCACCGACTTGTGTTTTAACGGGTGTGCAGTGGAGGGATGCCAGCTTATTTTGACGCCGAGCAAGGCGCTAAAGGTGAAGCATCAACCTGGCTATCTCAAATAGCCTACAAAGGAATTTAAGATACTTTTTATAACACGATTTATTTCGCAAAGGCGGGTACCCTCATTAAAAAAAAAAAAAAAAAAATGAGTGGTGAAAAACCAAGTGATAAAGAAACATTACCCACGTTCGCCAGTCGTTTCATATCTGATGCGAAAAATGAACACTATCTGTGAATCATCGAAAACAAGTGACACCAAGCGAGGAAAAATAACGTCAATTAAGTGTTTTAACTGTGCTAAAACGCCCATAAGCGTATTGAGTGCAGAAGTAAGGCGATGGATACGAAGGGAAGACCTACAGCATCAAGTCAATTGACGCAGCAGCCGGCATCGAAGACCTTGGTGTGCTTCAAATGTGGCAAGCCAGGTCACATAGCCGTGCGCTGTACGAGCAGTAGTGGCGGCAGTGGCAACGGACCAGTCCAAGGCGCGGCGCGACGCGTCGATGTCTGCATCGTGCAACCACCATCAGACACGTTCCAACACAGGTGAATCGTTTCATTTTTACTTACGCCTCTGGGGCCTTGTGTTCTTTATGTTGACTATCGCTGGCTAAGCGTTAGTGAGTTAATATCGCTGGTTAAGCTTTTTTTATTATTACTGTCTCTGTGGTAGGATTTGTAACGCTGGTTAAGCGCTACAATGTTAAGAACTGGTTAAGTACTTCAGTGATTTACACTACTGCGTAAGTAGTGAAGCATAGTGCTGGTTAAGTGCTGTGGATTTGGGGGGAATGCCTGAGGTTCAAGTACCATTTTGAAGTAGAGATGTTGAGTTGGATGATAGTGTGGAATCTTAGGTCGGCTGGTCGGACCGTACCAGTAGCTATTTCGTAGCCGTAATCCGTATCTTATTGACATCCCGGTGTCCATGGAAGCGCGGTGTGCGGATGGCACTGGCGGAGGTCGTATAATGTGCGTTCATGGTGAACGGTGTGAAACAAACAGAGGTTTGTTATTGGGGCTAGTGTTAGCCACAGGCCACGAATTTGATTCCTGCTGTTTTGATTATAATATTGCTGCATTGTGATAATACAATTGCAAAGGTACTTGAATGCTCTGGGATTTCCGATCAGTCTTAGTTAGATCCAAAGTTCAAGGGTCTGTTTAGAGTGATAAAGATTTTGGGATGGTGACCGTTACACATTGAAACCCTTGAACTCTAAGTGTACCTACAAACATGCCAACGGGTCATATACCAGTCGAAGTTACCGTAGATTCTGATTAAGTTGTGGTGAGAGGTCGAGTAAAACTGTCTATCGGCCGTATTGTTGTCGACCGTACCAGTAGCTGTTTCGTAGCCGTAGTCCGTATCTTATTGACATCCTGGTGTCCATGGATGCGCGGTGCGCGGGTGGCTCTGGCGGAGGTTGGGGTCTTGAGAGACCATAGTGTGTAGTCAGCGGGTGATACACACGGCCGATCCACGTGGTGGATGCGCACAGAAGTTTTGATCCATGCGTTGGATGTGTGAAAGCAATGTGATTGCTAGTCGGCTAGAGAGCCGTGGCGTAAGAAGTTTTACTCGAAAGTCAAAGGTCACTGGAGAATCGGTAGTTTTTTTGCAATGGAGTTGTGAAAGTATATTCCAACGACTGTGGTACATGGCCCAGGGTAGTTGTTAGTGGCCTAGGGTATTTGTTAGTGGCCTAGGGTAGTGATTGATGTATTTTCAATTGGCTATTCCCAATTTTTGATTTAGTTGAAGAGTATTGGTTTTAATGGTACAGTAGAGTTCTGAAATTTCCTTATTTTCACCAAAGAACTGAATATAGAGTTTGGTCAGGAATGACCGAGTGGAACAGTATTCTGTCGTAGACTATTTTGTGTTTCAGAGTGATTATTACACGAGGAGAATGAAAAGAGTTGAAGGAGGCCTATATCAAGATGGTAGAAAGAGGCTGAAGAAGAAGAAGATCACACGAGGACGTGTTAATCGCAGGATGGCCGTGTCGGATCCGGTCAATAGTACGGACAGCAAACGAATCGTAAGCGCGCCATTTTGATTATCACGTGGTCTGCGTGCGCTTATACAGAGTCGTGATGTTTCATCGGGGCTGGGAGGAGCGCATTCAGTGCCCGACCGCAGCAGTGTGAAGACATCCCGAAACTGTACTCGATTCGTTGTGCCCAGTATAAGTGTAGTGAGTGATTAAATTAAATTGTGTTTGATTTAACCTCTCAGGTACCGCGCTCGCGTATCGTAAACTCCGTTCCGTCCTTGACATTTACGAGCGCTTACGTCATCGCGCGCGTCAAGTGGCGGCCGCTTACATTAGCCGTTATCGCTCTAGTTAGAATGACTCAAATTACAAACTGTAAACAGTTTCGTATTCGTTGATAAAGAGTCTTTGTATTACAACATAAACAATTCTTGTATGACTACTTTGGTATTATAAATATCCCATAGATAGGAGAGATCTCGCCGTAACTAGACCCGTTGACGTATCTTATTTATTTTTGATAAAACTACTGAATCAATTTACACGAAACTTTAGAACTAATATAACGAATATATAAGTAATCTAATAAGAAAATTCCAACATATAATGTTATAAGATTCCAACTCAAAATTCAACTTACGTGGAGCTATTATTTGTCAATATTGCGCGACTGTCAACACTGGCCGACGCTCACAATAATTGTAATCACTCGAGATACAATGACTCTTATCTCAAACGGTAAAAAGTTTCGTGTTCCTTAGTAACGAGACTTTGTATTTCAATATAAACACCTCTTGTATAAGTACTTCGGAATTAAAATATCCTGTAGATAAAAGTTCTCGCCGTAACCACAGCCGTAACTAGACCTGTTGACGTACCTTATTTATTTTTGATAAAACTACTGAATCAATTTACACGAAACTTTAGAACTAATATAACGAATACATAAGTATTCTAATAAAAAAATTCTCACATACACTATTCCTATAAGATTCCAACTCTAAAATTCATTTATTTAGGAGGAGCTGTAATTTTTCCATGCGCAGTTCAATGCACGACTTTGTAAACGATCATCCGTGTTATTATGAACAGGTATCACTATAAAATGTTTTTTAGGATACTACATAAACCTTCTTCAACTGATTACTAACCTTGAATCGAAAAAATAAACAACGGAAATTCCATGGTATTAGAAATACATTGTTGACAACCGAATTGGCCTATAGGAGGGACAAAACCTATTTCTACTCGATAATTTACGTTTTCCAATTAAAATTTTAGTTGAAATCTAACATAAACACGATACTTTATCAATTTCAGTACACTTATAGTCCTATCATGGAAAAAATAAGACATAAACAACATATCAAGTGGTTGACAACTTGACATTTTGACATCGACAAAGATGCGATGCTTTTTTTTTTTTTATAATGACACCCAGTTGATTTCAGTAAGAATTTGGTACCATAATAATAGAATAAAATGTAGCTCTATGGATGAATTTTTTCAAGCGATTCTGAGCCATAGTGTATTATATAAATAAGGTTGAAGTTGGCTTGTACGCGCGATACCACATACGGTATTACGGGGCTCAACGGCAACTGACGTTTTCGAACCACTTACGGTATATCGGGACCTAAGAGGTTAACTTGTGATTTAAAATTAAAATAACCAAGTGAACCGCACCCAGTGTATTTTCATTGCACGAGACCCAAACTGCCCACGTGATGCCTGAATCTGACGGAATAATACCGGTGGCTCCGACATATATTTGTACAAACTAAAGGTGCGTACAGACCGTGTAACAATGTTATATAACACGTCCACACTATGTAACATTGTTACATAACATTGCAACATAAAACAATACCGTACACATTAGTGTAACAATGTTATATAACAATTGACGTTTGTCGTTCTTCAGTGCTATCCACAATGTTATATAACATTCTGTGTCCACATCATCTGCAACATGTTATATAGCAATTTTATATAACATTTCGTGTCCACATCATCTGAAACATGTTATATAACACGTACGCACCGTAAGGAGACAAAACGCTTCTGCTGTAAATATTTCGACGCCTTCCAAATCAAATCAAATCAAATCAAATCAAATCAAATCGTTTATTTCAACTAGGCCAATTACAGGCACTTTTGAATTGTCAAAAGACATAAAATAAAGCTAGTACAAAAATAGTTATGGTGCTACAGTCCCAGTCACAAGACATAAAAACTGTGAAAGTACCGTAGGTGCTCATTCCAAATAGTAGATCTCTATGGAGAAGAACGAGCAAGAAACTCCATGGACACTCTTTTTCAATCGCCAAAATTGTTACAGAACTTTGTTACATTGTTCATCATCAGATGGTACATTATGTGAGAACGATGTGGCTAGTTAATAGTGTCCATAGTTAAATAAAAAGACAATTCAGAAATAAAGTTATTACAAGTAATAATTAAAATAGACCGTGGCAGATAAGAGATGACCAGTCCCAACTGACAGCGCCCGTTCACGAACATGACACATACATCAGCACCATTCAGCTCAACCATTTTGAAGGGAACTAAATGATCCGACATACACGCCACCATCAGCGAGACCTTTGAGTGAGCATGACATACTCTCAACCGCCAGAGTCATTCAAGTCAATGAAAGACGTAGGTTTCTAGTTAAATATAGCTCAGAAGTACATGGTACTCACACAATGCTGGCTATGACGCTATATAATACTAGACAGATTAACTCTATACAATGCAAATTCTTCATCTAAATTCAAAATATTAATATAGTGATAATAACCTACAAAGGTCGGTAAAAAAAAAAACACAAAAACAATAAAAAAGGAAATATAAACTGAAGTAGGACAATAACGTCAATTGCCTAAAAGCCGAAACTAATGACTGGGAAAGTAAGTACTGTTTTGTCTGCATTTATTTATTTACCCGAAATGCTTTTGTTTCTTCCTCAGAGAAGGGCACTGGTCCACAATAATGCTCGCTGCATATGTTATCATCAGCTCTGTCGAAGTTGTAACTAGAGAAAGAAATATTAAATTAAATGACATACACATACGAAAAAGTGAAAGTAGGTACCCATCGCAGACACCAGCAAACCACCATTGGTTTATCTCAGCTAGTATTTTTATTTCTTCATTTATTATTTTGAGGTTTGTGGTGAGAAATAAATATTATGATTTTTTTAGTGAATCGTTAATCCATTAGGCAATGCACACACTGCAATCTTTATTCCTGCGATTTTTTCCGCAGTTTTTTGAGACGTTTCTTTTCGTTTGAACCTGCAGGAACTTGTGGAAAAAAACGATGATCTTGTTCCGATGCGCAAACTAAATCCCTCGGGAACACTTTGAAAGGAAACCGACATGACTTAGAACCAACAATTCAAAGATATGTAACGTCTACCAATCAGCTTTAGGCTCTCCTATGTGGACTGAACAAATCATAAACCTTCCTTTTGACTTTGTTGTAGTCGGGTATAAGAAAAAAATAGGAAAATGCCACCTTTGCCTCTTTTACGCGAAAATACATCGAAAATAAATTGTTGTCATATTATTATCCTTTCCACATATCAGATCAACGGAATGTAATTTCATGTTGAAACAAAGAAAATTCCGTACCTTTATGAATTTTTGATGGCATTTTCTCTCGGTTACATAAATAAGTTAATGCTTCTCAGATTGGATTTTGTTATAAATATAATAGATTTTGTATTGTGATCCAAAATGTTTACATTGCTTAATAGGTATAAAATGTCGGAAGCTATTGAATCGATGTATTGCCTTTTAAAATAACGTTGTTATCTTTCGGAAACATCTTACACATTGTTTTTTTAAACATCGCCAACGCCCCTTAATAGAAATTTCTCCTGTACCGTGGGTGTTTTAACAAACATTTAAACTCACATTCACTTACAATCGAAACAAGTACTTGTAAATCATACAAATAAATATCTGTCCACGCGGAAATCGAACAAGCGACACTCGGGGTATTGCTGAGCTTCTGAGTCAACAGTCCCGTCATAGCGAAGGGGTTTTTTTTAATGTGGCATTATATTTCGTTCTAAGGCGTCTTTGTTTTGGCACTTACAAGTCAAAAGAGCTTCAAATCTATGAATGTTAACAAAAAACTCAGTGTAGGACCTAAGGTTTCACAAATACGTACCTATTATATGCTAATCCCTATCTCGGACTACGTATCTATGCTAAAATAACTACCTCCATAACTATTCAAGAATGATACCAAAGGCATATTATAACCGAACTTATTCCATAAGAGTGGTGTTTCATTTCGTTGCAATTTGGGGATGTAACGCTAAACCTATGGGATGAACATTATCCCCCATTCGAGTCGAGTTTGTAAATAGGGGAAGCTGTAATACGACGCCAGTTTTAATAATACGGTTTGCAGCCACGAAGTGTACAGCCATATAAATAATTGCGAAGAGTTTGCTAGTCTCATTAAAATGATATTGGACTAGCCTTTGGTAGCGAGTTCTTTCGCAACAAATTGTCTCCCTAAAAAAAGATAAAAACTCTTTGGATTTTTCCGTTAACGAGTAACCTAGTACTACGATATCATAATTACTTATAATAGACTGTGCCGTTTATTGCTCGTGGTACTACCCGTTGTTCTACCAGTAGAACCACGGGAAAAAAAATTACCCGTGGTACTACCAAGAAATCTAGTAGTACCACGGGAAATTTTAATTTACCCGTGGTACTACTCACTTACTTGATATTATAGATTAATTATTCAAAGTTCTCTATATAATCTTTCGAATACCATCCCCATATTGCTTTGCACTAGTTTTTATTTTTATTTTTTAAAATCGTCGTATGAGGCCTCTCGCCCTGTTTGGACTGGAAAAGAATGTCGGACTCGTACTGACTAAAAACTACCGTGTTCCTTCAATTGCCATTTTCATTCCCGGGCATAGTAAACGAGTAGCACCACGGGTCAATTAAAATTCCCCGTGGTAGTACTAGATCACTTGGTAGTATCACGGGTATTTTATTTTCCCGTAGTACTACTGGTACTATAACGGGTAGTACCACGGGCAATAAACGGATTGTGCTTACATTTTATTGATTATAACATTGAACTGTGTATTTTTCTAATTTACTTGATTGTACCGATCATCAGTTGGAGCACGGACCTTACCTACATATACGGGTAAGTCCCGTGCTCCACCCAGTTGGAGAAAATAGTAAGAGCACGGGTCCGCTCCGATATTTTTTGTTGCAGAAAAGAAAATTAGATTGTGAGCAGGATTTGAACCTACAAACATCTGACATAGTACATCAGAAGCTCTTACCAACTGACCTATCACAGTTATGCTCACATTTTTGATTTTTTCATTCTTTGGTACCTTCAGGCGCCATTCAGCGCAAGTATCTGAAAACATTTCAGTTTAAATGTCACTTGGAGCGTCTGCCGTATGAGGAATCGTTAAGGAAATTTAACTTGTTAACACTACATTCAAGGCGTCTGTTACTCCAGGCCATGATGCTCCGTGGATTGATACACAACAAGTTTGATTGTCCTGAACTTGTAAACAATATATTTTATATCGTGCCTAGAACTGTTTTAAGACGTGAGGTACGCGCTTGCCCGCTCTTTGCCACGACCACTAATCGTACAAATGCGGGTGAGCGGGCGCCTCTTCACAGATTAGTCAAAATTTATAACCAACATTTTGTTAAAATAGACATTTTTTCAATTTCACAAAATGCTTTCAGAAAAGAATTAGTCAATGTACTTAACACCTAACAACTTTGTATAGCTGCATAATATTAAAATTAGCCATACCTGTCGACATGTAAGTAGAAATTACATTAATAGTAATATGTGGAAACGTTGTTGATTGTACGTTAAAATACTTTATTTTTAATTCACTTAGACTTAAGACATAATGTACAATTGTTTGTTTTCCCTAATAAAATAAAATAAAATAAAAATTCAGTCACCCAGTTGGTCACTTAAGTAAGAATAAATATCGTTTAAAAAAAATTACTCATAACAATTATTATCTTTTTTGTCTCATAAAAATTAGAATAGAACACTGTTTCATTTTCGAAATAACTGGTTTGAACCCGTGTTTAAACAATATCATAGAAAAGATCGAGTATTAATTTCCACAAAGTAGGTACGGTAGGTACAAAATTACTTGGACAAACTGGTTATTCGGCAATAGCGCTACGATCCTGAAAAATTATACGACAAAAGCCTCTAGCCAACAGTTCATGAATAAAAATGAGTAGCCAAGACCACATGGCCAACAAAATTGTATTAAGAATTCAGAGAAAAGCTTCAAAATAAGTATCCGAAGTACTAATTGTAGATTTGCCGCATTAAGAGGATTGTATAGCGGCTGCCTTTTCAAAAAATAGGTATTTAGAAAAACTCGTGCTGGGATCTCGCGCGTTGAAAAACCCCCGATCGTGCGATAGAGAGCGTTGCAGCTCGCGACTGACTGTGAGTATTTTTATATGAAATTTGTCTCTCGGGAGAAAACGTTTTTCACATACTAAATCACGTCCAATCTCTTAGATTCTGGCGTCAATCGTTTCAGCATATTATATTCTAGGTTTGTAGGTTTTGCTTTTTTTCTAAAACTTCTTTGTTTTTAAAATACAAAGGTTTTACTTCAATGAAGATTTTGTCATAAAAATAGTAACTCTTAGGCGCCTGTTACTTTCAAACTATTATAAATTTTGAAAAAAAAAACCTATAAACCTAGTTTTTTACAGTATCAGAAGCATTCTAAAAAAACATTGAGATAGGATAACATTTAGGGGTAGGAAAACAATTTCTCTTTTAGTATGGACGAGCGCTCGGTAGACGATAGTCTTAACGTCTACTCATAAAATACAGAGTAGCGTGAATTTTGTCTACTTTGTTGTGAATTGTAATTAGTTTTTGGTCTTATTCGCCCATTTTTTTATTTTTCATTTATCTTATGTACTTGACCTAATGTTGGGATATAAAAAATATTTTTCTTGTTATCTTTTCTTTCTGGAAGTTACCTTTTAGCTTAATTGGGATGTTAACTTTTAGAACTAGTAGCTCGTTATGTTGTTTGCGTTTCTTAAAACTTTATACATCATTAAGAAAATTCTGTTATCTTTTTTTGTTTCGTTAACGTTTATTATAGATGTTTTTTTTTTCTTTTTTTATAATCATTGCCCCACACTAGGAATTTCTTCGGGTATCGCGGGTGCGTTTACAAACATAATAAAGTCACATACACAAACGCCCAGACCCGAAACAACTACTTGTAGATCATACAAATTTGACAACAGTTTTTGACTGGCCTGTTGGTCTAGTGGTTAGTGACCCTGACTGCTATGCCGGAGGTCGTGGGTTCCATTCCCACCCAGGACAAATGTTTGTGTGATGAGCACGATCATTTGTTCTGTGTCTGGGTGTAATTTATCTATAATATGTATGTATTTAGAAATATATAAGTTTGTTTATCAGTTGTCTAGTACCCATAACACAAGCTCTGCTCAGCTTGGGACTAGACGGCGGTGTGTGATAGTTGTGGAATATTATTATATTATTATACAAATATTTGCTCCGTGCGGGAATCGAACCCGCGACACGCAGGGCGGCAGTCGATCGCTGAGCCACTGCGCCAACCATGTTGTTGTTGAAGTTGAAGTCGTAGGAAGAAATTAATGAATGCTAGTGCAGATGTCCATTGCTTGTTGGAGAACCCCAACGACGATATATTACTAGACTCCGCAAGCACGATCTAAGGAAAAAAAACTATTCTGTCTACTCGCTGAGGTACTACGTAAGCGAGGGGGACGGGGTACTGCGTTGTGATTGGCTAACTCAAGGTCTGTTCTGTCTCAACGTATGTTTACTGCTCACAGAAGTGGTCGAAATGAGACGGATATAAGACTTTTTTGCCTAATGTGTTGACAGACATCGATCGCCTATTATTAGGAGTCTAGTAATATATCGTTGTTGGAGAACCCTGATCTTTCGTGATTTGACGATAAAAGGCCGACCAGTTCGTATATGGTGCTGGGGCCGCCACCTGCATCAACACCTTTGCAGGGTCTAAGTCTGGTTACTGTCTAAACAGGTAACCCCGGAACGTTAAAGTCTATTGAAGGAACAAATTAAACGCGATTAAAACCACGGAAAAAGGCTAATCTGACAAATCAACAATGTCTAAATATTTAAATACAATAAGAGTGTGATTTTTGGGTGGTAAAATCTTTAAATAAGCCCTTCCACTCTAGATAGAGCGGAATGGACTCTCAGACAGTAAATCTCCACCTTGTCTCCTGAGTTTCTTTTTACGTTCCAGAGCCATTGTGTCTTTTTAATACGGTTCCGCGACCCCGGGAGGCAAACACAACTTCCCGTTATCCGATCAAACAAAGTTCCGACTGCTAACTCAAACACCACGAAAACAACTATTAAATTAATGTGTCCCTCGCTTCTAATAACAAAGTGTGGAACAATAAAGCCGACTCGGGTTTTAGACAAAGAAGGGAAATGTCCCTGACTAGTAGGAAATTTTGTGAGACTCGTGGGAAAAGTAACAGGCACGGACAAAACAGTTCCTAATATTTTTGGCTACAAAAAGTATACATACCTACATGTTTTCGGTACCTACAGTGACGGCATGCTTGCCTTTTTTATATCGTGGTAAAATCATCGAATGAGTCCTCCCGCCCAGGGTGGGACGGGAGGGACTGTAAGACTTGAATGACTAGAATCTACTGTGATCCTTCAGTAGCCCTTTAGGTACCAGGGCCACGGTTACCTGAGACAGTTGGCGAATGCTGTGCTGCATGTCGCGAGTTCGAATATATTCGAGTATACAGGATGTTTCTTTAAAATGGGACAAAAGGGAGAAATCCGAATCCATAAAATACGGGAAAACTTTCTTAGAAACCTTTAGCTCTTTTTTGATGTTGACAATTTTGGCGTTTTTATTTTTTTGGTCAAGTGTGCGTTGTCCACAGAAATGAGTGAAATTGGCCAACATTTTTTTTAGTGCCGTTCGACTCTGTTTCATGTAAGGATCATTTCAATGTTTCACAAGAAAAAAATCGGGACGGCGGAAGTTGGTCAAATTTTGCAAAATATTTTTTCATACAAATTGTTTGAACGAAAAAATTATCACTTTTTTTATGATGTTATTTGATTTAGTGTCTATTAATGATCATTTCATTGTATGGGAAGGAAAATGTCTGGGCAACAGAAGTAGGTCAAATCTAATGAAATACTGACTACTACTGATTAACTTAATGCTGTTAGAAGAAACTTTACTGTTCTTTTGACCCACTTCTGTTGCCCAGACATTTTCCGCCAACATCCTGTATATGTATGTATATCGGAACAAATATTTGTATGATCTACAAGTACACAGTTGTTTCGGGTGTGGTTGTTTGAATATGTGAGTTTCTATGTTTGTAAACGCATGATGAGCGATCAACTCCGCTGCATGTCTCGTTCGCTCGTTCGATTCCCTTATGGAACAAAATACACAGCCATCCAATATGATGGCTGTTTGTGTTATTTAATTCACAGGCATTCGTTTCACTGATGCCATTTTTGACGTTTATTTACGTTTTTATTAAAATTAATGAAATGTCTTTTACTTTTTGTTGCTTTCTTTTATATCGACTGCTTCCACACATCTATACATACATATATACATATACATACATATAAATAAAATTGGAGTGTCTGTTTGTAATATTGAAATAACCGTAACCTACATTTACACAAAACTTATTTTTTTCTTTGTCGGTCTGCATTTCTGTCTGTCTGTCTGTTTGTAATGGCTAATCTCTGAAATGGCTGGGCCGATTTTGACGGGACTTCTATTGGCAGGTAGCTGATGTAATAAGGAGTAACTTAGGCTTTTATTTTAGAAAAAAAATCTTCGTTTAAAAAAATACATTGTTAAGTTCCGATATCCACGCGAACGAAGTCGCGGGCACAGCTAGTAAACAAATAAAAGAATGTATCCGCTTACTCAAAATTCCTATTCAGATCAATGCCGTGGCATCCCCCGCTTAGCAGTCTTCTGTTTTTCTTCCAAAGTCGGTCGGTGGTCAGACTGTACTCATATCCGTCAGGATTCAGCACTGGTATAACGTGCCTGGAAAGAAGATATTTATAGCAAATAGGCACTTCACACACGCTTAAACATACTCCATCTTCTATTTTGTTATTTTATGAAGTGTAAATACAAATACTCATATCCATCAGGATTCAGCACTGGTATAACGTGCCTGGAAAGAAGATATTTATAGCAAATAGGCACTTCACACACGCTTAAACATACTCCATCTTCTATTATGTTATTTTAAGAAATGTAAACACAAATAGAGAGAGCAGTCAAGTGGTGGTCGTGGGTTCGAACTCAGCGAGGCGCATTTCTTTGTGTAATTTTGTTCATCACCACGAAACCGGCATGTTATAGAACCTACTATGGCTCACGTGGTGGATTATGGCTCACGTTCTCTCAAAGCGGAGACCTGTGTCCCAGAAGTGGGAACATTATATGATGATGATGATGAAACAAAAATAATAGAACAGCTCGTGTCTTTATAATTACAGCTGCACAACCTCGGAAAGCGCTTCACTTTAAAGACAGACCGGCCGTTTCCGGCCGTTTCCGAGGTTGGCTTGTGGATTTTTTTTTTTTTATTGGGACAAACCCACCACACTATTCCCAAACCACTGCAACTCCTGAAAGCCAGAATCAACAGTGGCAACCACCAGAAAAGCGCCGAGACAATGAAGCTCGACGTGTCCCGGAGAATGAATTTACCTGTCTTGGATCCTGCACGAAATTAATCAGAAAAGAATAGTCGAGGAGTAGGAAAAATATGTTTCCACTTCCCTCCATGCAAGCAGGAGACAGAACAAAACAAGGCCAATAGGCACAAAGGGACATTACAACTGGGAGAAGCCCAGTTGCCTAAAGTGTAGCACACAGTGTGTGGCCTTCCAACATGGCGAGATTCCTCCGTGTCTCGGAAAGCACATAAAGTCGTTGGTCCCGACTTGCCTTACCAGTATTACCCGGTTATTGGGTTTTTAAGGTCAGATAGACAATCGCTCCATGTAAAATACTGATATTCAACTGAATACGGTTCGACTGGGAGCCGACTCGAACATAGTTAGGATAAGGCTAGACAGATGAAAAAGAAAGGATTATAATAACTTCTTACCAATCCATTCTAGTGACATACGCAGGTTGTTTGTTATAATTACGCACGAGATTATCGACGAAGTAAAGTACTGATATAACGGACGTCCACTCCCGACCGTGCGTCCCTCCATCCACAAGTACTGCTTTGTTGTTTTGGGCGCCGTTTGATATTATTAACATCTAGAATATAATAAAAAGATGATAAACGAACCGTAGCTATGTCGTCACCTTCAGCGAGGTACTGAGACCATCTATAAAGGTAACCGTGACCCTGTAAGGTAGAAGACTATTGAAGGAAAAGGGTGAATTTTTAGTCAGTAAGAGTCTGACATTTATGGGTGGTAAAATTATCAAATGATTCCTATCGTCTTCGGTGAAGGTCGTCGTTGGGGAAGGGACTTTCAGATTCTTACTAACTAAAATAAAACTAACCGGTTCACCTTTACTGACGTCCTTGTTTCCCCGGAAAGCCCATCTAACCTTCCAAACATATACATATTATATTATACCAACAGACCAACAGGCCAGTCATAATATCATATACATATATGACCAACAGGCCAGTCATAATATTATATACCTACATATTATGACTGGCCTGTTGGTCTAGTGGTTAGTGACCCTGACTGCTATGCCGGAGGTCGTGGGTTCGATTCCCACCCAGGACAAATGTTTGTGTGATGAGCACGATCATTTGTTCTGTGTCTGGGTGTAATTTATCTATAATATGTATGTATTTAGAAATATATAAGTATGTTTATCAGTTGTCTAGTACCCATAACACAAGCTCTGCTTAGCTTGGGACTAGGTGGCGTTGTGTGATAGTTGTGGAATATTATTATATTATATTATATATTATTATATTCACGTTAAGAAAATGAGCAAAACCTTAAAAAAAAAAAACTTAACTTACATAAATAGGTTTAGCGTGACGCGTTTTTCCAATATTCACCAACTTGCAATGGTTCGCATAGGTTTTGGATATTTTGTTTAAATAAGCGTTTATCTCACGAAGATTTGGGTACCCGGTCCATGTGAACGAATCTCCTGATACAGCTATGTAAATCAACATACATAAATTAAGCCTAATTGGAAAGATTTCACACTTAAACTCACATACACAGACATATTGTGGCGAATTGTCGTTCGGCGTGGCGGTCTAAGGGAGAGGCCTATGTTCAGCAGTGGACGTCTTCCGGCTGATGATGATGATGATGATGATGATGACACAAACAGCCAGACCCGGAACAACTATCATAAAATATTTGTTGGGTGCGGGAATTGAACTCGTGAACTAGGTACAGACGTCACCACACCAAGCTATCCCAGTCTTGAGTTCAGTTGACGGGGCTGTTGGTCTAGTGGTTAGTGACCCTGACTGCTATGCCGGAGATCGTGGGTTCGATTCCCACCCAGGACAAATGTTTGCCCCTTCATACACTAGGCGACGCAAGTCTCCGATACCTTACGATTTTGGCATTCATTGACGCGTGCTTGTGTTCGAACCTCTATGGGTTTGTATTGCGATAGCCGCTTGGATACCGAAGTCGTAAGGTATCGGAAACTTGAGTCGCCTTGTGTACGAAGGGCCTTAGTGTGATGAGCACGATCATTTGTTCTGTGTCTGGGTGTAATTTATCTATAATATGTATGTATTTAGAAATATATAAGTATGTTTATCAGTTGTCTAGTACCCATAACACAAGCTCTGCTTAGCTTGGGACTAGATGGCGTTGTGTGATAGTTGATTATTATTATTATTAGTCTATCAAAATTCTGGAAAATATTTTCAACTTTATCACAATAGCAAAAAGTTCCGTCAATTGTCGAAGATTCCATCGGAAAAAATGTGCTAGTGGCCTACCAGGAACTCTTAACGCGATCCAGTTTATGCTGTGGGAAAGGGATGGCGCTAGACGACTTGTATAGCTCTGTCTCTTTCCCACAGCCTAAACTGGATCGCGTTAAGAACTCGTGGTAAGGCCCCTGGTGTTTGTACTTAAACCTTACCACTACGCTTCGTGGCAAATGTTTGAACCAAAGCTTCATCCAATTTTCCACGAACATTGTCTATCAGAACCGTGTAATTCATTCCATGTTTTCTCAGGAAACCGGTTATATTTTCCTTCTCCTTTTCGAATAGTAAAAAATCGATTGTTTTGTTATCTCTGATCCAAATTTCTTCGCCATTGTTTCCTGTGGGTGTGAGACAAGACCAGTCTTTAAAATTAAGACTAGATATTCCCCGTGGTTTACGCCCTGTTCGGCTTCTATTGGACGCAGCATACAGCCTTCCTCAATAAATTGACTATCTAACACAAAAAGAAAACTTCGAACAAACTTTTCCTATTTGGACGAGTAATTCTCGAGATTAGCGCATTCAACGAAACATTATATACCTATTTATAATAATTATTATAAAGTATAGATTAATCTTTCTTTTTTTGTATGAGAGATATGGCCATCTCTATTATAGCAGTTAATAAGCCCCTAATTTTGCTATAATGATAATATAGCATAATCAACCCACATTTTCTCACTGCTGGGACACCAACCTCGTCTCTGAGAGAGAGAGTACCTTGTGAATGACCAGTTATCATTTCAATGAAACATGTTAATGGTGATACCTCTATCATAAAATGTCTTTAACACATCGTCATCTAAATCCCCTTGTGTTCTCCATAACTGCATAACTTCATGATTAGTTTCTGCAAAAATACCTGAAATAATTCACTTTAAGTATGAATAAAAAAGTGCACTAAAATAAAACAATGATTTTGCTTAAATTCCAACTGTAGTATAAATAACACACATATATTACTGAGAATATATGTACACAAACGAACATAACCTTTTAGAATAAAAAATATACATAGTTTGAACAAAATCATCTCTCGTAGAAAAATTGAATCAATTGTCCGAGGCGCACGATAAGGGATTTTTATGAACGCATAAAACGAAAATACTTAGTACCTTCGTTTATTTACAAAATTAATTGGCTGAGCAAGAGAGCGTTTTTTTTAACATTACAGTTTAATATTCGATCTAAACTACCTTATTCTTTTTTTAAACAAAAGGTTCGCTCCGTTAAATAAGAATCAACCCCTTCGTACACAAGGCGATGCAAGGTTCGGACCTTAAGGTATCGGTACCTTACAACTTTGGCATCCGTTGAAGCGTACGAACCCCTATGTATTTGTATTGCGATAGTCACTTGGATACCAAAGTTGTTAGGTATCAGAGACTTATGTACCCTTATGTACGAAGGCCCA
The DNA here is from genome assembly GCA_954870645.1 of Agrotis clavis. Taxonomy (NCBI): domain Eukaryota; kingdom Metazoa; phylum Arthropoda; class Insecta; order Lepidoptera; family Noctuidae; genus Agrotis; species Agrotis clavis. Next base: position 11,482,350 of record OX940925.1, read on the forward strand.
CAAAGTCAAACATTAATTTAAACTTAATTCACATTAATTAGATTTCTTTGAAACTAATTATAAGTTATGCTTGAATCTTGAATAAAGTTCTACGAAAAATAGTGAAATTACTAAAAAGAAGAAATTACAACGATAAATATTACCTACTTATAAGATAAGAAAACATGAAGTCTGGGATAACTTGAAGTTAAGACGTTCACGTTCAAATAGTCTTAAATGATTTAGTTAGTAAAAAGATTTTTGCTGTTTTTAAATTCGTAACCATGTGTTTTTAGATTTGTATTAGACAGTATTACCGTATTACTTATGCATTAATTGTAACGCTGTCTGTCAATATTTTTATAAGGTACCTTCCCGATAAAATAACATAACACTGGCACCAGGGCACTTACGCAACGAATAGACATAGACCTTTGTGCGAAAGACGAAGAATTTACTGGCAAGTGAGATTCCATACTTACAAAACTTATCTTGAAGCCTGAGCTGAGCAATAGCCGTACATAGGAAATGCCGAGAGTAAGGAAATAGCATGTCTTTTACGGTACAATTTCAGTTTTTGTAAAATTGTTTCATTTGAACTGTCCGCGTTTTGACAATTTTGTCGAAGCTAAGTTTTATGTTAACCATATCGGTTTCCTCCAAGAAGTCATTTTATTTAGAAAACATCATGGACAGGCCTTTTAGTCTAGTGGTTAGTGACCCTGACTGCTATGCCGGAGATCGTGGAATCGTTCGATTCCCACCCAGCACAAATGTTTGTGTAATGAGCACAATCATTTGTTCTGTGTCTGGGTGTAATTTATCTATAACTAGCGGCCCGTTCCGGCTTCGCACGGGTGGACATGATGATTTTCGGTCTCTATAACCTGGTCCTGATGGTTACAAACACAACAAAAAAATAATTATCCGAATCGGTCCAGCCGTTTGAAAGTTATGGGCTTAGCAACACATTCAGCGATCCATTTTTATAATAGAAAGATAGATATTTATGTATTTAGAAATATTTATGTATGTTTATCAGTTGTCTAGTACCCATTACACAAGCTCTGCTTAGCTTAGGACTAGATGGCGTTGAGTGGTAGTTGTAGAACAAAAAAAACTGTTTGCCTAGTATTTAGGACAATAAAACAACATTTACATTCATCCTGAAATTTCAAAACCAATATTCGAATTAAAATCTAGCACCAAACAATAACAAAAATAACTAATTAAGAAAAACAATTTAAATTCTTTAAACGAAAAACGTCTCCCTAATTTTAAAAATATCCATCAATTGAAATGAAAGGCAAAGTAGCACTATTAGAATTTCCAGCGTCACCGAGGTGGGGCGGAAGGGACTGTCAGACTCTTACTGACTAAAATCCACCCGTGTTCCTTCCTATACCCTTTACGTTCCGGGGCCACGGTAACCTGGGTTAAGAAAAAACCCGCGACCCCAGCAGGCATTTGGCGCGAAACACGACGCGCCACCGACCCGGGCTTGGTCCTTGGTCGGACGGCGAGCTACCCATAACTCACCGTCCGCAAGCCCGCTCCACCGCTGTGCCCTCTGCTAATCAGAGGGACACGCGTTGGAGCGTCCACACGACAGGCTATTCGCATACGGGCAAAGAGACCCCTTAGGCACACAGTGCCTAAGGAAGAGTTTTTGCCCGCATCCCAGGGTGCACCGGCCCGAAAAACTGGTCTTCCCCCCGGACGTATCCGAGAGGGAACTCCAGTCCACGGGCGCACGTGGAGGTTTCCTGTCATAGCACCCCACACCGAATAAGCTTAAAGTTGAAATGACTGAACAGGGAATAGAAATTAAACTTTCACGTAGTGTAGTTTTAGGATCAAAATTAATTTAGCTTGTACCCGCGTGTAGTTCTATAATTATCAAACGAGACGGAAAGTCGCTGACGTGGTCTAAGTCTCACTCAAATATCCCGTTGATGGTGGATCGTATATCGAATCATTTAGTTCAATTTAAAATGGGCGAGTTGGATGACATTCTATCTACATAATTGCATCATGTTCGATTGTTCGTGAACAGACCCTGTCAGTTGGGTCTACTCATCACTTAGCAGCCACGGTCTTTTTTTAATTTACCAAGGATGCTTTTAACTTACCATATCGTTCTCATGTAATGTACAATTTCAACAAATTGTAGTAAGAATAAGTTTGAAATAATTTCCTGATCGAAAAAGAGAGTCCATGGAATTTATTGCCAGTTCTTGTATCCATAGAGATCTTCGCTTATAAATGATGTTCACTTTCAGTTACTATGTCTTGTAATTGGGATTGTAGTTCATATAGTCTGATTTTTGCTTCATAGGTGACGGAGATCGCAGGCAGCAGCAATATTTCATTTGTAGCCATTTATCAAACAATAGAATAGTGTGCCGCATTGTCGCTGCTCGACCGCAACGTGAAGCCATTTTGCTACGCTACAGAGAAACTAATGTGGTCGCTACGATCTGCGGACGATTGTCATACAAAAAGTAACCTTACAGATTCTACGCTTACAACATGTTTTATGGGCCATAAACGACGTGACGCTTAGACTTACTTAGGCCTATTTACTTGAAAGACTCTAATAAAGTCATGCATTTATTCATAGTCAATCGTAAAAATAGGACCAAAGTCGTAACTTGTGTGAGGAAATACTAAAATTGGAGACCACATAATAAAAAGAACAATTTGAATATCGCCCAATTATTCGATAGGTAGTCCTGTTACTTTCAGTTCTTTTGAAGCATGTGAACAATGTCTTTTTTGCATGGGTTTGTTTGCTCTTGGCTTCACTACAGCCCAGAAGCAAAGTCTTCTTCTTCTTTTCTTCTTGCAGAAGGGAAGTCTTTGCATCTGGCCTTTTTATCGTGAAAAAAATCATCAAATGAGTCCTCACTCCCAGGGCGGGATAGGAGGGACTGAGAAGACTGCTTTTCGTAATGTGGACATAGCTGAGCGTTGCTATACAACGTGGCGATGCCGCCAGTTTTTTTGGGCACAAAGCGTCCAGGGGGGGTATTACAACGTCTTAAGACCAGGCTTGTTCCAGTGAGTGAACGAGATGGCGTTAGACGACTTGTATAGCTCTGTCACTTTCACTCGCCGGAATAAGCCTGGTTTTAAGACGTGGTAATACCCCCCAGGTGGCCTACTGACGTCTTAAAGCGCGAGTAATTCCACTGTGGGAAACAGACAAAGCTATACAAGTCATCTAGCCATCTTGTTCTCATACTGGAATTACTCGGCATGGCAGGCCACCTGGAAAAGGTTTCTCCGAGAAGTCGAGGCGCGGCGGGAAGAGCTCCGGCGCGATCTCAGGGCAGTATGGAGGGGACGACTCCATGGCGTTTACTCACTGTTGCCAGCGGCTTCGACAGCGACCTGCCAGCGACAATTACTCCATAGTATCGTAACATCGGAATTAAAGATATCCTATGTGTTTTATCAGACCTACTTATCTCTTTACCACTTTATTTTTAAATAATAAAAAGATTCAAGGTAGTTTTGGAAACTGAATTATGAATACTTATTCTCCAACTTGTTACATTAAGTGCGCATAACCAGAAAGTTGGCATCGTCGCAAATGGCTGTCAAATATTTACAAGATTTAATTAATTTGGCAATATTACTGTATAGAAATAAGAAATATGGCTCTGTAGTGCACTAAAAAATTGATAAAAGAATGCAATCAAAACGCTGAATTTGATGTTGTAACAGTTTCAGGTAAAAGGCATTTGGAAAGTTTCCAAATGCTTTTTTTACGTCTAAAACTATATGTTTGTGTAAAGATATTACTTATTGCATTCCCTAATAAATTTGTTAGTGCACTACAGAGCCATATTTCTTATTTTCATACAGTAACATAACTAAATTAACTTAATCTTGTAAATATTTGACAGCCATTTGCGACGTTGCTTACCAACTTTAAGAATATGCGCTCTTAAGCATTGCTATTACTAGTTTGAGTTTGCGAGGAATTAGTTCTGCGCTTATGTCGTGGTGGTGGAAACTTGGCCAACACAGTTTCATCTATGTTCTCCCGTACATCATCTATAAGGACCTTATGAGATACATCATATACATCCAGAAAATCTGCTAAAGCTTTCGTCTCGTCGTCAAAGAGTAGTAAATCTATTGTTCTGTTGTCTCTTTTCCAAATGTCTTCGGTGAAATGTGCTGTGAAAATAAAAAAAAAACAAAGTTACATTTCATCACCTCTATAACTCCAAAAACCAAATAACACTGCCCGACCTGGGAATCGAACCCACGATGTCATGCTCAGAAGTGGCACTACAAACCTACTGGTGGAACATACATTTTTAATAACATCATCAGCATATTATTTTTGCACTGGAAACAGGACGGGAAAAAAAAAACGTGGGACTAAGTTGCTTAAAAAAACTGTGTCGGCCTGTTTCAAAAATTTACAATTTACATCCACTAACTACGTGAATCTTCTTCATTCAGTTTTTTTATGACAGTTTTTCTGTATCGAGTGTAGTTTTACTATTCGGCTCAGTATTCGAAGCCTTGACGTCACTCTAACGACCCGTCCCGACCCCAAGCAACATAACCTCACAAAATAGTAACAAAATCTTTAGTTTCTTGATTAGGAACCAACACATTCGTCTTGTCATACTCCATTGACTTCTTTGTAGACAGTCCTTTTGTGACCCAGGCCTCTACGGGGTCATATTAGTGGAATTGTAGTGTACTTTGGCGACTCAAACGTTTACTGTGAAATGGGGCGGAACACCCATACTTTTGCGACAGAATATAACAGAAGATCGGCTCCTTACAGCAATCGAAAAATGACGCACATTTACATAGATGTTTGAACAGCAATCTCAGACTATATCAGGATAAAGTTCTCAATGAAAATAAAAGCGATAAGCGCATCAACTTAATAAATAAAAAAATAATATATAAATCACGTTCAAAACCCATCAGTGATGAACCCATTTTTCACAATGATAACATGCGCAAACATTTCTTCAACATTTATAAGGAACGATGTCAGTATTTGTATGAATTTTGGCCTGGGTGGGACCAAAATTTGCTGGGAAGATACGAGTATGAATGTAAAAAAGTAAATGATGCTTTGACATTCAACAGGGAAGAATGGAAGAAGAAAACGTGTTGCGCAGACCCCATGTTTAATGGGCTAAGGACAGGAAGATGATGATGACGCTTAATACGCGCTTTTGAAATGGAGTTGCTGTCTAATTTATTTAATAAACTTTCAACCTTATCACAATCGTGGAAGGTTAATTTTCGATTGGTAAAATTTGACAGATTGTTGACCTGCTGGCGTATCTACATATTATCGTTGTTCAAAATCGTACAGAGCTGAACTTTTGTATCTACCTTTTTTGTGTTAGCCATAAATGGAGATACCATACGTCTTGTTTATTTGATGTTTCTTTCACGAAGTTTAACGGACTGAAACGGTGTAGATACTTCCGCGTTTATTATGAATGGTTTTATGGGAAAATAACAGCCAATCGATCTATCTACCTGTTTCTATGGGGACTGATGATGAATGCGATCATTCCTTTCACATGTCGTTCAATACATCCTCAGGAATATGCGGCTATCGTTGTTCATTGCTATAAAAATATTTATGGAATTAGGTTCACCAAAATCGGCTCGGTTGATTATTGCTTCATAACAAAACTAGTAAAAAGAATTTTGATAATGTGGCACATATAAGGCGGGTTACTATTTGAATGCTAGTCCACGCAGACGAAATCGAGGGCAGGAGTAAAGATGAAACTTTGTAAACTCAACATTACCTCTTTCTTCGAATTGCTTTAGCACATCTTGCTCAAAATCCTGATGGCTCTGGACTCTCCACAATTGCACTCCACTACGCTCCGTTTCATTAGGTTCTGTTGAATTGAACACATAAGCCAGGATTTCTGGAACAATACTTTTTATACTAAATATTAAACTGAGATATAGCGAGCAAGAAGAAGAATTAATTTCTTTTATACTCAAATGGCTCAAACATAACTCAAACTTGAAAAGAAAAACCTTTAAGACTTAAAAATAGAAACAGCTTCAACAAAATCATTCTACATTGGAAAATATAAGTAATTTTTGGAAAACACATGCACTAGGACGATAAGAAAATTTAATTGACTTACCTATCAATAAAAGTACTATTACTTTTAGTTACAAAATTAATTGGATGACTATTATTCTTACACTAATAATAAGATAACGTGTTTATGTTATCCTATCCTAAAATGAAAAAAATTAAAGAAAATATTAATAAATATTCGAATTCAATTTTTTTAATACTTTTTTGTGACATTATTTACAACTTCATAACGGAAGTGAAGCCTGAAATGCATTTAGAAATGCTCCATTAGTCGCAGTTACTTGATATTTTACTACAGTATCAAGCAATTGTCGAATATACGATAAAAACTGAACCTTTTACACAATAAACTACAACTTATGAATAAAATATCTTGAAATGTAGACGTCTTATTTCATGTTCACGCACGTTCCATGAAATCTAAACAGCAAGTATCGCACTTCAAGATTAAGTTATGCGTACCAAGGTCTATCTGTCCGTGGGCATACGGACGCGGACGGCGAGTAATTGCTGACTCGCTGTCCGACCATGGACCATGACCGTGTTTCACGCGCGCCTCAAAGGGCTTACAGGGCCAAAGCCTGCCCGGATCGCGAAACTGTCGTATCAGTTAGCGGTAGATTTTAGTCAGTACGAATCTGGCAGTAACTCCCATATCGCTCTGGGCGAGAGGACTCATTTGCTCATTTGGTAATTTTACAAAAAAAAAAGTGTTGGCGGATCCGGTATTGGATCAATGTAAAAAAAAAGGTAAGTGATAAATGACATCGGTTCTCCTACTCTTAATATTGTTCTGTAAAATTACAATCCCTCCCCAGTATGCGCCTCGGTCCAATACGTTGCCCAAGCGAGCATAAGAGATATGAATCATAAATCTACAGCAGAACAGGAAAAACGTCGTATGATTTACATTCGCATGAAAAATTGAAAAATAAACATGTGCACAGGAAACCGGTTTACGTTTAGGTAACCTGATTTACCGTTGCCTTTTTTAAAAAATAGGGGCCTTACATAAACACCCTTTTTATTTTATTTCGTCCAAAGCAACATTCAAATTAATACACATTTAAATAAGGGCTAATATCATTATAAAAAAGCGGGAGATCGTGCGCTGTGGCGCTCCCTGGGACAAGCTTATGTCCAGCAGTGGACTGCGATAGGCTGATTATGATGTATATTATTATAGCCGACTAAAACCCTTCTTACACAAGGCGACGAAAGTCTCCAATACCTTATGACTTCGGTATCCAAGAAACTATCGGAAAACAAATCCATAGAGGTTCGTCCACAAGCATGCGTCAATGGATACCAACGTCGTACGGTATCGGAGGCTTGCGCCGCGTTGTGTACGAAGGGGCTAAACCTTGCCTGCAACTTCAGCCGCGTCATCATCATCATCATCAGCCGGAAGACGTCCACTGCTGAACATAGGCCTCCCCCTTAGACCGCCACGCCGAACGACATTTCGCCACTTGCATCCATCGGTTGCCCGCGACCCTCACGATGTCGTCGGTCCACCTAGTGGGAGGCCTGCTTACGCGCGTCTTCCGGTCCGCGGTCGCCACTCGAGAACCTTTCTTCCCCATCGGTTGTCAGTTCTACGAAAGATTGCCACTTCAACTTGCAAAGAATCATGTCCAATAATGACCTGTCAAACATTTTGACAGAAGATGGTGTGTATAGTGATGTTATTTAGCGTATTAAATAAGTAATTTTTTGCTATGCACGTAGTACTAACTTACAACAGAATTAGTAATGTGAAAAAAAAGAAAAGTTAATTTTAAAACAGCCACCAAACAAAGCGTTGTTTTTAATATGGAACGCAGCCATTTCAAACGCATTGAAGTACCGTTCCGTTTTAAGTTGAGTTTGACATTTGGACGCAGTTTTAGCACTGTTATCATTTTATTGATTTTGTATTTCGTTCATACTTTTTGTACAGTTCATTTTATTTAAATTCTTTGGTTACTTAGTAGTAAATATATTACTAGGTTGTCAATCAGAGGTTGTGAAGTTATCTGTAAAACGAAACGTTTTTCCGTGCTGTCAGTGTGACATCCCTGACATGGTGTCACTAAAGGTGAACGCAGACCTAGCCGCACCGCAATCTCTGCAGTCCCCGCAGTCATCGTTTTCTTACCGCTTCTGCGGCTACTGCGATGCGGGTGAGTGTGCGAGGTTTCATAGAAGTCTGCGTTCACTTTAAGGTTGGTTATGAATGTTCTTTGCAGTCCTTCGTCTGTGTCCTTCGTTTGCTTTCGCGTCGATGTGTTCTGCGGTTTTACGGTTTTCCTCTTTCTGACGACATTTTCATTCACTACGGACTCCGATTCCCTGCGCTTACGTTTACTTTGGTTTGTGTTACACGGACACTGATTACGCTTACGTTTAATTCGGTTAGTGTTACACGGATACTGAGTGCTTTTTTGATTTTGGACTTGTCTTCGTTCGCACTAAAACAAGACACCATGAGTGAATGCACGAGACCGCTGATGTCGCAGCGGATAAATTGTATCAACTGCAATAAAGTGTGACTTCATCAAACACACAAAGTCGCTATCTCGTCTTCGAACAAAACACAAGAGTCATCTCTCTAATCAGCTAGTAAGAGAAGATTTAGAATAAAATAATGAAACTAATAAGTAAATGTGCTGTTTTATTTTTATTTAATTTCCCAACTTTTTTCCTATTGTTTTTCAACAAGTAAGAACAACCAATAATAACACATAATCAACCAATAATAAAAGTGGGTACTTTATTCATGAAGGTCAATACTTAGATAATATGCAATAGTTTTAAAACTGACAGTTTGTAGGTACTAATGTTCGTTTGACAGTTAAGTAGTGTACCTACCTACCTAACCTCAAATATTGTTTTCATTGTAACATTTTTACCTCATTGTCAAATCAAACCAAGTTTTTACGGTGGCTTAGTTATGACTTAATCTACAATTTGATATAATTTACATCACTATACATCATGTGATAAAAAATTTGATTGACAGGTCATCGCATGTATGGAGCGTGGTCATTGTTCTTTATGAGCTATGTCGGTGACACTGGTTCTTCGCCGAATATCCATGTTCCGGATTTTATCCCGTAAAGAAACTCCGAGCATAGCTCTTTCCATTGCTCGTTGAGTGACTCTTAGTCACTCTAAAACGCCAGCAGTCAAAGACAGCCGCGTGGTTGGCAGAAAATCCAGACACAGCCCCACGGTCCCGACAGTCTTTCCCTTCAAAGGGCCTTCTGACGTTAGTGTCCAACCATACAGAAAACTAAATATATAGGTATATTGGTACCTGGAATTGACAAACGCGCCAACATCAGCGTAAACAAGAATCAAAACGTAAACCTCCATGTACGCCACGAACTGAAAAAGTTTGAGAACCCACTACACCCACACCCACACATTATGTAAGAGATGTGTTTTATTTACTGTAAACTACTAGCAAAGGTTACACGTGGTGCAACTAATCCAAAACAAACAAGCCGAGAATATCATACAAAGTCTAATATTTACTTTATAAAGTTCAACTCCATACAAATGTGAACGGTATTATGATACCCTACCGTATTTCTGCGAATATTGCTAGTTTCCCGGTCGTTTTCTTGTTAGTTGGTAACAGAGACGATAGTTTAAAACTGGAGAAGGTAAAAATACTAGCATAGACATGTGGCTTTGCTTGTTTTTTTTTAACTTATACAACGTGTAACGTTAATTGCGCAAAACCTCTCGTGGGGCAACTCAGCCCATGTTACTGAACAATGTTTGTTCTAAGACTTCTGGAAATTCGCAATAAACCCAGTGGGGGTTGGTTAATATTAAATTGTCTTAATTTTTTCACCGTTTTTGAGAACAACAGTGGTGATGAAATAAATTAGTGTGTTCGAACCCACGACCTACAACTCGTAAATCTGGCCAGTTACCACTGATCCAACCCTGCTCTTCAGTATATTTCTTCAGTATAAGTGGGTACCGCAGTGGTAGGCGCCCGCGGCGTCGGACGTCAGCAGACGATCTCCGGCCACCGTAGGCGCGGGCATGCGGGCAGCGAGTAAAGGGCAACTCGCTGCCCGACCATGGACCATGCCCGGGTCGACGGCGCGTTGTGTCCCACGCGCGCCTCAAAGAGCGTCAGCATAATGACGGGGCCCCCTCTCAGAGGGCCAAAGCCTGCCGGGGTCGCGGGATTATTTCCTTACCGTGACCCCGGAACATAACAGGCTACTGAAGGACACCGTGGATTTTAGTCAGTAGAAGTCTGACAGTCCCTCCCGCCCTGCCCGGGGTGGGAGGACTCATTTGATGATTTTACCACGCTAAAAAAAAAAAAGTATAAGTGGGTAATTTGTTCCTAGTGTAAGGCAGCTATGTATTCTTTTTCTAAAAAAAAATAGATTTACTGGCCTAGATTTTACTGTTGGCAAGATTTAATCAATCAAACTCAGGATCGCAGTCCATTTTTTCTGAGAAACTATTCAACCGGATAAAATATTAATTTATTTGATAGGTTTATCTCATTCATCTCAACTAAACATCCAAGAATATAAAAATAAAGCTCTCACAAAATGAATGATCGAAATCTCTTTCCACGTATTTTCACAGCAAATAATTTACGATAAATATATAGAGAAATCGCGAAACAACCGAAAATAAATAGCACAGAAATAAATACATCAAATGGTGTGTTATCGAAGTCAATCAAAAAAATATATCAAGAAACTGTTTGTATCCGAAAAAGTCACCTTGTTTAAAGGTATCTTGATTAATTTTACTTTCATAATCTAGGATAATCTAGATAATGTGCCAAATGTGTCAAGAAGACTACCTGCGATGACTATTACCGCTTTACCACAGAACTCTGGGACATAACGCTTTTTCCCCTGGAACGTAAAAGGCAATTGAAGGAACGGGTAAATTTTTAGTCAGACAGTTCCTTTCATTCTACTCAGGGTGGAAGGAGTCATTTGATGATTTTACCGTACATAAAAACCCAACCCGCACTGGTCCCGCGTGGTGGATTATGGCCCACTCCCTCTCACATAGAGGAGGCCTGTGTCCCAGCAGTGGGAACATTATAGGCTGATGATGATGATGATGTACAAAAAAACTGCGACCATAGCTCGTAGACGATCGAAGCAGTCTTTCACGAAACATATACGAATGTACTAGCAAAAACTTCTACTTTATTAACCCGGAACGTTATCACGCACGAGACCCCCGGTCATCACGAACAGAATTGAAGACAGTTGGGGTCCCAATGCGCCAATGTCCAGCTTTTTGTGGAAGCAACACACGCGATAAGAATTTATTGCAAGGAAAACAACAATCGTAGGGATACGAAGGGAACCAACATATATTTTCCTTGAATTCGGCTTTATAGAGTCTATTCAAGTCGTTGTTTCCAATTTATGTTGCTCGTGACTTGTACCACAGACATTGCCTATTTCCGGAGGACACGGCATTCGTCCAGTGGCCAAAATTTGTCCATTTTTATTTAATTTAATAAGCAAGTTGAAGCGACCTTCACAAGATGGCCGGTGACAGCTGAATGAGAGTAGCCGTTGTTGATCGAGTGAAATGGCGTGCGATTGGAGAAGCCTATGTTCAGCAGTGGACTGCTATAGGCTGATGATAATGATGATGATGATGAAAGTTTTTTCAAAGACCTTAATTATATAACTTTAGAGGCGATGATGTTGATGGTGATGATTAGAGGCCATCAACGACGGTATAATACTAGACTCCGCATGCACGATCTAAGGAACAAAAACTATTCTGTCAACTCGCTGAGGTACTACGTAAGCGAGGGGGACGGGGTACTGCGTTGTGATTGGCTAACTCAAGGTCTGTTCTGTATCAACGTATGTTTACGGCTTACAGGAGTGGTCGAAATGAGACGGATATAAGACTTTTTTGCCTAATGTGTTACAGACATCGGTCGCCTGTTATTAGGAGTCTAGTATTATATCGTCGTTGGAGGCCATGTTAAAGTTCAGTACATTTCACATCTAGTGTAGGTACATCAAACGGTCAAATGCAATATTTTTTTCCTCCACGTAATCCTCCATCCATGGAATTTATTATTTATCGTCAACTAAAAGGTTATTCTCAACGATTTCAACTCATAAGATATTTCCAAACATAGATAGAACGAAAATTATTTCTCCCATATTTCTTATAGTTCCCGTATAGTTGTGAAAAGAGCTTGACATTTAAGCAGCTATTTTCCGATTGGAGGTCAAACAAAATGCCACATATTTTCGGCCAGACCGGCTTGCTAGCTTAAATAGCTGTCTAAAACTGGAAATAGTTCGGAAATATCGACTAATTCTTTATGTAGAGGTAGATCCATTTCCGTTTAGTTTCATGGCCGGTTGTTTTTTGGACTTTATGCATCATCGGCATACCCTTAAGTCTATACTAATATAATAATGATGAAGAAATTTTTTGGTTGAATCAGGAATCGCTACCCTTAGCACGAGTTTTCAGTATTTGAGACGTAAAGTAAACTGGAACTTTGACAACTTCAAATTGACAATTTTCAAGGAAAAAAATAGTTCTTTCTTCGCACACCAGAGGCGCTGTTCCATTTTTTCATACAAGAAACGCTGTAAATACTGCAAAGACGCTGTAAAGTAAAAGAGTGAAAACTCGTGCTAAAAACCTACAGGAAGTACTGGTCCGAATTGAAAAAAAAAAATATTTGTGTTGGTTTTTCCATTTATCGAGGAAATAGGCTAGGCTAAATGTATAACATCACGTTACGACTATTAGCAGCCGCAGCGGGTAAACTCGCGACTAACAGCCTTTTTTTAAAATTTATAGCTGATTATTCATCAAATTAAATATGTTCCCCGACCTGGTTAAGCTGTCAGACTCCTGACTAAAAATTCATCATTTAAGTTATATTTTTATACGCAATAACGCCTGCGTCGCGTCTTCGCAAAGATATTTTTAAGGAACGAAAAATTCGGGCGCGAGCAGTGTTCGAACCTCGTTCAAAAAACAAGGGAATGAGAAATTCAGCTTCGAGAGTAGTGGTTGCGATGGCCTAATAGGTTAAGGCGTCTGGCCCTATAGACAAACAGACGACGCCAGCAGACGACAATCGTTATCGCTCAGCAGTCACTAATACATTTTCAACTTTATACCCCAGCCATAAGGTTGAAAATCTATTGAAGTTCACAGATCGTTTTCGTTTGTTTCGTTCGTTATCGCGCAACAGTCTTTAATCGATTTTTAACTTTATGCGCTAGGGTATAAAGTTGAAAATGTATTAGTGACTGCTTAGCGATAACGATTGTCGTCTGCTGTCGTCGTCTGTTTGTCTCAGAACCCTGGAGTACCTATCCAGAAGACGCAGGTTCGAACCCTGCTCGCGGCTGAATTTTCCGTTCCTTAAAAATATCTTTGCGAAAAATTCATCATGTTCCTTCAAATGCCCTTTGCGTTCCAGGGCGGCGGTAACCCGCTTACACGGTCCCAAAACGAACACCCTTTGCGCAACGTTAATACTACTAATAAAATGCGTGACATCGATATTGTCTTTTCGATCACGGACCACATCTCAATGAGCCAAAGAAGGCGATATGAATAATCCATTGTTAATATAACCCCATCAAAGCAGCCAGCTTACTTTATGTTTATTGTCTTTTTGCCCTGCGGCTACTGACCCAACCGAGTTATCTTAGCTTTGAAGTAGGGTCTTCAAACCACCCCACTTTGACTTTATGAAAATAAACATACGCCAGAACTACATATTTGGAAATGCCAGCTGTAGAGGTCTTACGAAGTCGAACTATTTGTAAGGATGGTTTTATAAAGAAACGAGTAGTCGGTACATACACATTTATGTCGGTGCAAGTGACCAATTGCAAAGTGGGTATATTTTCTTTTGGGTGGTAAATTATTGTATTGATGGTTTATTTAAAACATTTTTCAAAGAGGTTTTATTCTGTAGTCATAACATCCCTAATACGATAGCCGTATAAGCTATTAAAACCTATCCAATTTAGAACTTCCAAAATTAATATCCGCTTAACTCAGGCCAATTCTGTAAATGGCAGTCCTTTGAGCCGATGTTTATGAACCTAATATCCTCTCATTTAACATTGAACGGATGGACTCTCATAGAATCACACAGATTTGAAACCTAGCCCCAGGCTTGTTGAGATGATTCCCTCAGTTTATGATGTTCCCTGATAAGATAACAAGCTAGTATTGGCTAAGGGTGACGCCTCATTAATACGTTGCGTTGTGCCGGCGTCGCCGTCGACGCATTGTATGCCACAACTGCCGTCAACGCGCGACTTTGAAAAGTGAGAGGGTACGCAGGTCGTCACATTCACAATGCAGCGTCTCAGTTCAGGCTAGCAGTACTGTTAGCTGTGTACCGGAGCTCTGACAGCGCAGCGCATCACCATCACCTTCCACTTTTTCCTTTAATTTTTTGATCCGTTGAAAAGAAGCGTGCGATGAGTCAGAGCACTAATGGGGCCTCATTCCTACACACTTTTTGGTCACATCATCAGACGACGCGACGACGTTAGGAGACACGCGTTTGCCACTGTTTTCTTCGCGTGAGTAGTGTTAGGTGATGCAATAGGCGGCGCGGGAGATAATTAGGCGCATTGACGATTGACTGGTTCTAGTATGACACCTGCATGTCGAACACAAGACACACACGATTCGTAATTTGTTGTAACGTCTTTTGTCCCGCCGTTGGGGCAAAGGTCTCCCCATAGCCTTTCACTCTAACCTCTGCGCAATTTCAAGACAGTCCATACCGGAATAGGATGTAACTGAACTTTTTGAAAGACACCTGGACGATGAGTCATAAAATTTTCCATCTCAGCTAAATACGTCTTTTGTTAACTGGTGTCTAGTTGGATGTCCAATACCCACCTTTTGTTATCCTTATATTACAATAATTATACGCTGGTAAAGTCCCAGAAAGATCCAGAACAATGGATCCTAGGAAGATAAAAATTTAAGCTCACATAAGGTCAGACAATATTTGCTTAATATGTTAATCTCGACCATATTATGTTGAGCGGGCATTTAAACAACAGCGAGCTTCCTTTTTTCTTTGTTTGAGAATATACGTCAAAATAAAGCCGGGTTAAAGACTTCAAATTATAAAATTCCATACATTTTAGCCGACTTCAAAGAAAGGAGGAGGTTCTTAATTCGGTCGGTACGTTGTGTATGATATGGTCATAAAAGTCCATTAAAACTCATACGGAACATTGGTTAGACACTGTTTGTGAATGCACCTTATATTGTTGAGATATAATCTGTGACATCTGTCATTGTCTTTGTATGTTTTTGGAGCAGATTAAAAAGAAAAGAGCGTCCAGTTGTCTAAAAATATCTTTAATTTGTCTAAATAACATGGTGTCTTGTGGGTAAAATGGCAGATGAAGATTACAAAGTGCTTCTGGAGCAGCAAACTAAGCTGTTAGCTGCCATGCAAACCCAAATGCAAGTTGTGCAGCAACAAATGTGTAACATGATGGCGGGATCCACTACAGACGCTGTGAAAAGTCATGTCAGCGTCCCATGGCCCCAACCATTGGATGTAGAATCGGGAGACCTATTCGAAAATTTAGAATTCTTCCGCAACGGCTGGGAAAATTATTGCACGTCTACCGGAATGTCTAAATGGGGACCGGAGAAAAGTGAGGTTAAGGCCAGCATTCTTTGAAGTGCTTTGGGCACTGCAGCAGTAAAAAAATCATGGATTTCGGACTCACAGAGAAGGAAAAGAAAAGTGAAAAAGATATTTTGAAAAAAAATGGAAAACTAGTATTAAAAAAACAAATGTCATCTATTCCAGATATATATTTAACTCCAGGAATCAGCTCAGTGAGAAAACTTTCGAAGAATATTTTCTTGCAATTAAGAAGCTTATAAGAACCTGTGGTTATGGTACAATGGCAGACGAATTGATGAGAGACCGCCTAGTGGTTGGAATAAAGGACGGTTATTAAAGAGTTATTGCGAAAAGAGGATTTAACCCTAGATTCTGCCCTCAATATATGCCGAGCAGCTGAGAGAGCTACAATTCAGTTGGCAGATCTGCAAAGAGACAATGTGGTGAATCAGATAAATACATATAGTAGAAAGGATACATACAAAAAAAAAAAGGATGAAAAGAAAATGCTAAGAAGATGCAAATTTTGTGGGGATAATCATGTTTTCGATAAAAATATATGCCCTGCATTTGGTAAGCGATGTGAAGAATGTATTACGAGATCAGACAGGCTTTCCTTAAAACATTCGGGTCAGCCGATTTTGAATTCAGGACTGGACAAGAGGTCCGTATTCTTAGGCAGAGACCTGAGCAGTCTGTGAAGGAATTTGTTATTCGTGTGACGTACCTTAATGCCAAACTCGTCAAACCCATTGAGGAACCAGAGTTGGTTGATATTATTACACACAATATGTTACGTTTTAAGAATCCCGCTAGTATGTGTGATGGGTGCGGATTATTATAAAAAGATAACTAGAGATGTAAATTTCCGCAAGTTGATACCCTCTTCAAAGAAACTCAAATGTTTCAATGGTTCAGCTATTTCTCAATATGGCACGGTAATGTTTGAGTGCATGAATTAAGATAAAAAAATTAAATTTCACATAGCAGATGTCCAACATGAGCCACTACATTCAGAAAAAGCATGTGAAGTTTTTGGATTTATAAAATATTGTGATGTGGTGAAATCTGACACGTCAGATAATGGTGAAGAAAAATGGGACCGCACAAAAGCATTGGAAATTATTAAAAAATATGATGATGTTTTTAATGGTTATGGAGAGCTACCAGGAGAAATTAATTTAGAGGTGGACACATCAGTTATTCCTAAAATACAACCTGCCCGGCGTGTCCCTGTGTGCCTACGGAACAAATTGCAGAAAGAATTGGAACAGTTAGAAGAAGATGGCATTATTGTGAAAGAAACTCAACATACTGATTGGGTAAATAACATTTTGATAGTTAGTAAAGACTCGAAGTTCAGAATATGTTTAGATCCTATCCCATTAAATAAAGCACTGAAAAGACCCCAATTTCCAATTCACTACATTGGATGAAATGCTGCCCGAATTGAGCAAGGCTAAGGTGTTTAGTACAGTTGATGCTAAGAAAGGCTTCTGGCAATGTCGCTTAGCAGAAAGCAGTAGCAAATTAACTACATTTTGGACTCCTTTTGGACGTTACAGATGGCTGAGACTGCCCTTCGGCCTGTGCTCTTCGCCAGAAATATTCCAGCAGCAACTTACCAGTTTGTTGAAGGATCTTAAAGGTATAGAAATTATACCTGATGACATACTTATTTATGGAGTGGGTGATACTATTGAAGAGGCAACCATTGATCATAACATAAAACTAGAGAATTTATTGAAAAGATTACAGGAGAAGAAAGAAATTAGAAATGATGTCACTGACTTTGCAAAAATATAATGTACAGCTAGAATTCATACAAGGTAAAGATAATTTACTTGCGGACACTCTATCTAGAGCACCTGTCAGTGATGATAAGGACAGGTTTTATAACCTAGAAGAAAAAATAAAAGAAAGGAAAGTCTACAAATTAATAAGCAAAGTATCAAGCATTAAATATCTAAAGGTGTCTGATAAACTTCTATATAAGATCAGAAAATATACAGAAAAAGACCAGTCTGCAACAGTTAATAGACTACATACAGAAAGGATTTCCAAAATATATCTCTGGCTTGCCAATAACACTAAGTGTTTATTTCAGTTTCAAACATGAGTTGTCAACATCAGATGGATTAATATTTAGAAACAATCAGGTGCTTATACCAGAGCTTCTAAGAAAGGAAATGACTCAAAAAGTACATGTAAGTCACAATGGTGTTGCTACTCGTAGCACCCTCAGGTTGGCAAGAGAAAATATATTCTGGCCTGGTATGTCAGAAGACATAAAACAGTATATAGAAAAATGCTCATTTTGTATTAAGCACTCTCCTTCACAACAGAATCAGCCCTTAATCTGCCATGATATTCCATTGTATCCGTTTCAGTACACATCTATGGATGTTTTCACTGTTAATGATATAAAGTACCTGGTTATAGTGGATCACTATTCGGACTATTTTGAACTGGATAATCATAATACGCTTTCAGCAAATTAAATAGTTGTTTTATGTAAAATAAATTTTGCTCGACATGGAGTGCCACAGAAAGTTTGTACTGATAATGCCACTAATTTTGTCAATGAGATTTTTAAAAGCTTTGCAGATCAATGGAACTTTGAACATGTCACTTCCTCACCCCATCATCCAGAGTCTAATGGGAAGGCTGAATCAGCAGTAAAGATTGCCAAGAAATTAGTTGTTCAAAGTCAGGAATTAAAGCAAGACTTGTGGTACTGTCTGTTGCATCATCGTAATGTTCCTATACAAATGGATAATACTAGCCCTGTACAGAAGTTGTTTTCTCGAAGAACAAGAACTGGACTGCCTTGTTTATTGCATCATCTCAAACCTAGGGTGGTAACTGAAGTCCCTAAAAAGATAAAAGAAAGGAAGGAAAGGATAAAGGAAGGTTTTGATAAAAGAAGTAGAACTTTACCGGACTTGTGGGTTGGTCAAAAGGTGGTTACTCAACTAGATCCTGAAGTTAATAAGAAATGGAGTTTTGGCACTATTACTAAGAGACTAAATCCTACATTGTGGTAGTAGGAAATAAGGAATACAGAAGAAGCAGATGCCACATTAAGCCTTTCTCAGGAGAAGCTGGCTCTAAGTCAGTTGGCCGACCAACAGAACACACTGCTGAGTACAGGCCCCATGATAATAATATTACTTTTTCAGGTGTTGATACGTTTTATCATTGGCATCCAAATACAGAGTCTCAACTTCAAGATATAGAGTCTCCGGTACAGCCGTCTACTTCAGGTACCACATCAGTTGACCGCCCGGTAGAACCCTCGAGGTTAGAAGTTCGGCGTAGTCATCGGTCTAGAAACCTGCCTCGTCATCCTACAGACTACGAAGTTAATTTCATAAAGAAAAGGGGATGTTTGTGAATGCACCTTATATTGTTGAGATATAATTTGTGACATCTGTCATTGTCTTTGCATGTTTTTTGGAGCGGATTAAAAAGAAAACAGCGTCCAGTTGTCTAAAAATATCTTTTATTTATCTAAATAACAGACACCTCAGTTCACCTCACTTTTTATTCACAAATACACTAACCCCTTTTTTCCATTTGTCCAGAACTTAAAGAACACGATCTGCTTCGAAGCAGGCCTTTCACTTCCTTCACATTCATACATCTGGGGCCGTATTACAACGTCTTAAAACCAGGCTTGTTCCAGTGAGTGAAAGAGATGGCGCTAGACGACTTGTACAGCTCTGTCACTTCCACTCGCCGGAACAAGCCTGTTTTTTTTAAGACGTTGTAATACGGCCGCTGGTCTACAAACTGGTTGTGACTACTTTCTTTTCTGAGCTTCACCAATAAGTCGCAATGCAATCTTAACATGCCCGAACCCACTGAGCATTCTGTTTTAACTATTTGAATTTTAATCCGCAATGTTCTTGTATAACCCCATTGCTCAGTTTCTCGTTCAAAGTTAGCCGACAAACGCTTCATAAGAAACGCATTTCCACAGCATTAATTAATTTTTCATGCCTCGTTTGTCATACCCCCTTCACTGACTTGCGTAAGTTTTCGCACCAGCTCGCCTTTATGAACAACAAGTTGACCTTTTTTAGACACCGACTCGTTCACAATCTGGTGTACAGCACCATTCACTTTTTTTCCTCATTTAGTCTCTTTTCCAAATCTGCATCAATCTTTCCATTTCTCATCGTCATGCCCAAAATCTAGCTATTGTTATAGTATAAGTCTACAATATCCTGCCTGCCCATTGCATTGTTTTAATCTAGTCGCTTTCCTAAAGCAAACAAATTGTGTGGATAGTTATTTACAGGAAGAATTTCAAATATTTTTATATTCAAATAGTTCTTCCGATACAATAACCAATAACATACATTACAGAAATATAATAAACTGGAAAAATAAAACTAAATCAAACAATAAATATAAAAAAATTAATGTGGTGGCGTAATATGTTTTGGCTGTGAGATAAAACAAGGAATACAATTGATTTAATTAGTACTTTATGTGTTTAATTCATTCCCGTATCAGCCTTAGCGTAACAACGTTATTTTTAAGTCGGTTAAAAGCAACTCAGAATAGAAACATAAAGCAAACATAAAGGAATCGGAAAAAATAGGCCTATGAAAAAAGATTAACGATCGTCAAGCCACTTCCCGGAACATTGACAAAGGGACTCCGATAAAACGGACGTTCAATAAGCGATACAGACGCTCCCTTGCTGAAAGGCAGATAAGATACGAAACCTAACTTTAAAAACAAAAGGAAAACGTTAGAGATTAAATGTTTAGAAATGTAATATGCAGAAAATCGAAACTGTGAAAGTTTGTGAGGATGCACGGTACGCAGAAAGTACTGGGAGCCTACCATGACGTCCGTGGCATGGGCCACAAAAGACATCGGACGCAGACGGGACGGAGACATAATGTCTCTTCGGCGTCTCTTTCATACAAAATGTATAGAAGCGTCGCGACGTAAAACATACAGTAAAATCGTCAAATGAGTCTTCCCACCCAGGGCAGAACGGGAGGGACTGTCAGACTCGTACTGACTTAAATCCACGGTATCCTTCAATAGCCCTTTACATTCCGGGGTCAAAGTAATTCGTTAGCCCCGCGACCGACCCCGGCAGGCATAGTATTGTATTAGAGATATTTTCGTCAGTACATCATATTGTTATGCAATACTTTGCTTAATAACTAATGTCTTAATTATAGGACTAACACGTAAAAAGGTACGATGGGGCTGATATATCTCTGATAAAAGCCCCTAAACAAAATCTAGATAAAAAAAAGGACTAACACAGAACTGTGATACTCGTACGCGTACCATAATTGTTTTATGCACGCATGGAAGAATTTTTTTTTAGTTTTACTATCTTTTCTTTTCGTTAAAACTTAAGTGTAAGCATATCTTTAGTTTCAGAGCGTAAATAAAATAAGTAAACAAAGAGGAGTATACATTTAAGCCCAAAGTACAAGAATATTTAAATGTACCCCGCGAGCAAAGCTGGACATAAATAAAATAGAAAAATACAGAAAAAGCATAAAAATATTTTATATTTATCTTTCTTCATTTCCAGATAGCCATAAAATAAGCAATGTGTATGACTTAAAAAATATGTGGTACCTTCCTGCTTCTTCTGGTTTACGTTTATGACAAATCATTTCCGTATCCTCGAACCCGGCGAATATGCTGAAAAAGCTATATTTATGTTTTTACTTCCTTTACATCAAATCTTCATAAACAGTTGAAAGGGCATCTTGTCATTTACATGTACTAAGATTACAGATGATTCTAAAAACTTCAACGTTGCAAACTTGTGTTCATCATCTATACATATACACACCTATAAATAAAATAGGAGTGTCTGTTTGTAATATTGAAATAACCGTTTTTTACTACATGGCATGCATAATATGAATATACATACGGTACATACAACAATTTTTTTTTTCAATTTTTGTCTTTCTGTTTGTAATGGCTAATCTCTGAAATCGCTGAACCGATTTTGACGGGACTTTTATTGACAGGTTGCTGATGTAATTAGGAGTAACTTAGGCTACTATAAGTTCCGTCTTCCACGCGAACGAAGCCGCGGGCACAGCTAGTTGATTGTTTGTTTACTTTTGTTTGTTTTATTTCGTTGTCTTTTGCCACCGACTTCCGAAAGAAAAGTTATTTTGTAGGTTATTTTACTCTTTTTTGTGGTTGTTTTTGAAGGCGGTTATTTTTTTTTTTGAAAAATCTTTTTTATTTTACTCTTTTTAGTTTAAGTATTCAACACAAATTCTTGTCAAATACATTATTATCTTAAATGTGCACTACAATTTTGTAATCCGTAGCACCGGTATTAACATCGCTCATGTACACAATAATCTAATAAAATTCCCTATCTCAAAAACTGCTGAACCGATTTTGATGAAACTTGCAGTAGTCTCTAAGGTAAACGATCCCTAGTACAACAAAAAAAGAATTTTGATGAAAATCGATCCAGAATTGGCGGAGTAACGCCAAAAAATAAAGATCATTAACAGACTTCTCATATCATTGACATAAAGGAAATCAAAAAAATGCTCACAAAATAAAAAGTACTGAACCAAATCGGATGAAATTTTTATGGGACTAAATGGCAAGTATACTGCATCGACCAAAACAAGATTGGCACTAATTGGACTAGAAACCTCGAAGTAATCGTTGTAGATACATAAAAAAAAAGAAAATACATACTTACCGACCGAATTGAGAAACTCCACCTTTTTTTTAAGTCGGTTAAAAATAGTATATTTTTTCCATTTACAATGTATGATAACCCTGTATTGTATAACCATTAAATAAAGAAGAACAAAGATATATTTAAAACACTAGAACACCGAATGCGCAGGCTATATTGCGTAAGAAAGGACACTTTCACATTGGAATTCTCAATTTTTTATCGAATTTCAGCACAAAAGCTTTTCACAGTCACTGAAAGCGTATTTTAGCCGCGAACACGAAATGAATTGGCTCCAATTTGTATGCATTAGGTAGACGGTTGCCGGTGCAACGTTCCACCTATTCGATAGGTTAAGTTCTAACTCATTTAACACATTAATTCTCCCGTCTTTTTAACACATTTCTTTCCAGGATTTATACCACTATTTTAAAAGAGTTCGTCTATTTTAAGAATACTGTCAATAATAATAGGTACGGTGATCATTGACACGAGAAAATAAAAAGATTTAACTAAGACAAGCGGTTAATGATGGAGGCCCCATTTAGAGCCTACGCACGCCACGTTTTTTAAACGCGCCGGTGCAGCGCGTTTGTCTCGATACAGACGCGATACGCACGCAAGTCAGACGCAGCCTAAAACAAACGACAACAAACTGTTCTGATGAAAACGCGCCGTCGACGCGCGTTTCTAAAACGCGCTGCACCGGCGCGTTTAAAAAACGTGGTGTGCATAGGCTCTTAGAGGACCAAAGCTTGCCGGGGTCGCGTGACCCACGAATTACGTGACCCCGTAACTTAAGGGGCTATTGAAGGACACCGTGGATTTTAGTCAGTACGAGTCTGACAGTCCCTCCCAATCTGCCCTGGGTAGGACTCATTTGAAGATTTTACCACGCTAAAAAAAAAATACAAGCGCAGCTGCAGTGGCTAAGACATCCACTTTTTTTTTTCGATTTTTTTTTGTTTTTTTGATTTGATCTATCTCCGAAACTACTGTTAAGTTGTCGACCAAATTTTCCTCAAATATTCCTAATAATATGCTTCTGTTAATAGGCTGTGTATTATTATGCTATTTTCCCTGGGAGATAAGCTTTGAATTATGTTGTTTTTTAATGTATGTTGTGAGTTGGAAGCTAAACCACTGTATATTATTTATTCAATTTTTCCTCAAATATTCCTTAAACTGCTCTTCAATTAATAGGATATGTATAATTACGCTATTGCCCTTGGGGGATCAGCAATGTTAATTTATGTCGGTCTTCAGTCATTGTGGACATTTCTGTTAGAACAGCTATTTAACAACTCCTGTCAGCGAACCAGTCAGTCTGGGTAGTAACTCACCTGCCTTACGTGCCTTAGGTTTCAGGATCAAACCTTGGATTTTCTTTTTCACTTTTTGTATTTTTTTTTTGTTTTTATTTAACAAGAGAGTTTCAAATGATTAAAAATAACTTAATGCGTACTTTTATTTCAATATTATTTGCAATTTTATTTTTTTCTAATAATTTTCAATACCATCTCTAGCATATACATAATTATTATATCTACGCTGATTTAAATTACCTAAATTATTCTCTGTGAAAGGGAGTGGGCCAATATCCACCACGCGGGCCCAGTGCGGGTTGGTTGATGTCACATATCTTCGATTTTTTGATTCTAGGATATGCCGCTTTCCTCACAATGTTTTCTTCATCGTTTTGAGAACAGTGGTGATGAAATAAATTATACAAAGTAATGCGCCTAGCGGAGTTCAAACCCACGACCTACATCTCTTAAGTCGGGACCGATACTACTCGGCCACCATTGCTCTCAATTCCGAAATTAAAAATTCTTCGAATTATCGTCCAGTTTTGATGGGAATGAGGAGCTGCAGTCACGTCCTTTTTTTATCGTGATAAAATCATCAATTGTGTCGTCCAACCCAGGGTGGGACGGGAGAGACTATCAGACTTGAACTGACTAAAATCCACGGTTATCCATCAATAGCCCTTAATGTTCTAGGGTCACGGTTACCCGATGAGATAGTCCCGCGAACTGGGCAGGCTTTGGACCTCTAAGACCCCCCCTGTCAGATTGCTGACAACTCTTTGAGGCCTGCGTGGACCACGATGCGCCGTCGACTCGGTCATGATTCATGATCGGACAGCGTGTCGCCCATTACTCGCCGTCCGCATGACCGGCGGTCACATTCTTCAGCGAAGTGGTGAAGCTAACGAAGGATTAGGCAGAGCGCGTCAGACACTGCGGGAGACGGTCAGGGCGTCAATTTTCGGATCGGATCGGGCTACCGAACGGAAAGTAATGGGTTAGCTCGCCGCCCGATCAAGGACTAGGCCCAGGATGCCAGCGTCGTAATATTAAATCAAGCTGACTAAATTCAGGCGGGCCTCAAGGAGCTATGACCAGTAACCTGACGCGTATTATTGCCAAACGCGTGCCGGGGCTTGCGGAACTGTACTGAATAGGTACCGCCGCCCTGGAGGGTATTTGAAAAGGAATGTGAAAGAACAGGGTGGTTTTAGTCAGTTTGACTTCCCTTAGCGCTTCACCCAAGGCGAGAGGACTCATTTGACTTTAAAACATCCCTCCTATTATGATCCCACATGTCTGAAAACCACATTTTTATGATTTTAGCCCAAGCCAGCAGACATGAGACTAACTCGCTCTCTAGAAACTGCTGCAGAGCGTGAAGCTCGGTTGGCTGTCAATTGAAATCGAATCGCTATTTCTCGATCTATCGAAAACACGGAAGATGATAGCACTCGACTGGCCCGCAGTAGGGAGTGCCCTTTGATATTGAGCTCTCAACGTGTCAGTACTGCTACTTCACAGTCGGTCGAAACTCTCGAAGGGAATACATGTTAAGGTGCACATTGCCCTCAACATTTCTTGCCGCGTTCGTTGGAGACGGATGAACAGCATGAGCAACGTCGAGCGGCTGCTCGGCAGCAATATCACGACATGCGAATAAATGCCGCTGCTCATCTGTCACAAGAGCGTGACAGGATTCGAGGGATTCGGGCGACTCAGTCTGACGAATAGCGTGAAATACAAGCAGATCAAGATAACTTTCGTTATTATATGTATCAATCTATGGCTACGTCTGATAATGAGTCCGTAGTATATGATAATGAGGAGCAACCTTGGGTAAATAAAGAACGGGGTGGATCTTTTTTATAATATTATGATAAATTATGCCGATCATGGCAGTATTGGTGCCATGGTAGAGGTGTGTGCTCATTGTCATGCGCGAAAATGGAAAGGAGAGCCTAAAGGAATATGTTGTTCATCAGGAAAGGTTCGCTTAGATGCTATATTGGACCCACCAGAGTTTTTAAGAGTCCTTGTAAATGGTGAGCATCCCAAGTCCAACCACTTTTTAAAAAATATTCGTAAATATAACAGTGCCTTTGCAATGACTTCGTTCGGGGCCCATCAGATCAGTGAGACGGGATTTATGCCGACTTTTAAAGTTCAGGGGCAGGTGTACCATTTGATCGGGTCCCTATTACCGACTAACATCCCAAAATTTTTACAAATTTATTTTATCAGCGATTTTCACGAACAAGCTAACTTCAGAAACCAACAATTTCCAAATTTGGACTCTAGCCTTATTAGGAACTTTAAAGCTGCCCTGAAGATGGTGCCCGATCACGAGCGCGATGATTATAAATTTGTAGTCAGCGCAGATAGGAGGCCGTCCGCAGCTCATCAAGGGCGATACAATGCACCAACAACAAACGAAGTTGCCGTCCTCTTAGTCAATCAGCAATGTGACAAAAGGGACATCGTATTACGCATGCGTGATGACCGTTTACAAAGAATCAGCGAGATGCATCGCGCTTACGATTCGCTTCAGTATCCGCTGATATTTTGCAGAGGAGAGGATGGCTACCACTTCGCTCTTTATAATGTCGATCCCCAGACAGGCTCCCCAAATTACAATAAAAAGACGTCTGCCTTACAGTTTTATAGTTACTTGATTCAACTTAGGCTAAATGGTGGCTCATACATTCATTATTTCCGTGGGCTTTTCAGCCAGTATCTGGTAGACGCCTATGCGAAAATTGAGACAGAGCGTTTGATTTTTATTAGGATAAATCAAAAGAAGCTGAGAGCTGAAAACTACGTGCATTTAAGGGATGCCATGCAACAAGATTCCGATGCTGAGAATGTTGGAAGAATGGTTATTCTCCCATCCACGTTCACAGGAGGTCCGCGGTACATGCACGAACGAACTCAGGACGCTTTTTGTTACGTGCGAAAGTTTGGACGCCCGGACCTCTTTATTACCATTACCACCAACCCTAAGTAGCCCGAAATAACTTGTGAGCTCATAGCAGGACAAATGTCATATGAAAGACATGACTTGATCTCTCGAGTGTTCCACCTAAAGCTGAAGTGCCTTATGGATCTTTTACTGAAGGAAAAAGTATTTGGTGTAGTCCGAAGTCACATGTACTCAATTGAATGGCAGAAGCGCGGCTTACCTCACGCTCACATCCTTCTATGGCTGGAGGAAAAGATCAGGCCTAATGAGATCGATCAAATTATTAGTGCTGAGCTACCAGACCCCAACGTTGATCCTACCCTGCACCAAATCATTAAGAGTCATATGGTACATGGCCCTTGTGGTGGATTGAATCAAAATTCACCATGTATGAAAGACGGACGATGCACAAAAAGATTCCCGAAGCGTTTTGCCGCTGAAACAATTACGGGTGAGGATGGATACCCATCGTATCGGCGCCGATCTCCTACAGAGGGTGGGAGTCACACTGAAATCAACGTACGTGGAAAATTGGTCCAGATCGACAACAGGTGGGTGGTTCCATACTCGCCTGTAGGTACTCTCTAGAACTTTTCAAACCCACATTAATGTTGAGTCCTGCTCCAGCGTCGAGTCTATTAAGTACGTTTGTAAATACGTCAATAAAGGCAGCGATCAAGCCACTTTTGCTTTGCAGAGTACTGATCAAGACGAAGTGACCAAGTACCAGTCTGGTCGCTACATCAGTACGTCCGAAGCAGTTTGTCGAATTCTGGCTTTCCCCATACATGACAGATATCCTACAGTGATGCATTTGGATGTTCATTTAGAGAACGGTCAACGAATATTTTTTGATCCTGAAAATGTTACCGAACGATTAGAAAATCCCCGCCAAACTACGCTCTTGGTATTTTTAACACTCTGTGGGGCGGATCAGTTTGCAAAGTCGCTAACTTATGATGAAGTTCCATCATACTATACATATGATAAGCAGAGAGGTGTGTTTAATCGACGTCGGCGTGGACGCACTGTAGAAGGATTTCCAGGAATCTACAAGGAAACTGCATTAGGAAGGGTTTACACTGTACATCCAAATAATGGCGAATGTTATTATTTACGAATGTTACTACACATATTTAAGGGTCCGACGTCATTTGCGTACCTGAGGACAGTTAATGACGTAGAGTATCCTACATTCCGCGCAGCTTGTGTAGCACGTCACCTTCTCGACGGTGACCAAAACTGGGATGACACCCTGGCAGAAGCCAGCATCAGTGATAGTCCCAGTCGTCTCCGCCATTTATTTGCCATCCTTTTAGTCTTTTGTGGAATCACAAATCCAGTCGCATTGTGGGAGAAATATCGGCATCATCTATCCGAGGACTTTTTGCGAGCTATGAAGCGTACATCCGAAGGAGAAATAGAACAAAATGACACTAATGTATATAACAGATGTCTCGGATCACTTCAGGATATCGTCATTTCCATCGGTGGCAAATTACTGGCTGATTATGGATTACCAGCTCCGGAAGCATTGGTATATCCTGACCAGGGAAATCGGGAATATGCCGCTGAAACTAATCATGATCCGATAGAAATGAGTGGTATCGTAAATGACCATATCACAAAGTTCACCTCAGACCAAAGGGACATTTACAACACCGTTGTTCAAAACGTTGAACTCAACCAAGGTAAAATGTTTTTCTTGGATGCTCCTGGGGGAACAGGAAAAACATTTATTACCACTGGCATCCTTGCAGAGGTCAGGAGGCAAGGAAAATTGGCAATAGCCGTAGCATCCTCCGGCATTGCCGCTACACTACTCCCTGGTGGTAGAACAGCTCACACAATGTTTAAGATTCCCATAGATTTAAAGAAAAATGAAACTCCTGTTTGTGGGGTGTCTCGCGACAGTGACAAAGGACGTGTACTACGGGATTGCTCTTTAATAGTATGAGATGAGTGCACTATGGCCAATAAGAAAGCAGTCGAGGCTGTAAATAGAACCATGCAGGACATACGTCGGAACCAAGCCGTAATGGGTGGGGTCACTGTCCTGTTTAGTGGTGATTTCCGGCAAACGTTACCTGTTGTGACGCGGGGGACTAGGGCTGATGAAATAAATGCATCATTGAAACGCTCTTCTCTATGGTCGCAAGTTCATAAACTGCGCTTGACCATAAATATGAGAGCTCACCTTGGTGGCAATTCACACGCTCGAGAATTCTCCGACGTTCTTCTAAAAGTTGGCGAAGCTACTCTACCAGAGGAAAGTGGCCAAGTGGAACTTCCAGAGACTCTTTGTAGAGTAGTGCCTAATTTAGAAGAACTTATTCATCTGGTGTACGGGGACGTCAGTCGAATACCGCGCCAAGAGAATTCATGGGTGTGTGAACGGGCTATTTTAACGCCAAAAAATGGTCAAGCTGCAGCGATTAATGATAGCATTCTCTTTAAAATTGAAGGGAATGAAATGGTATACACGTCCATTAACACTGTTATCGAACAAGAGGATTCCACAAATTATCCCGTAGAATTTTTGAATTCGCTTTCAGCAAGTGGACTTTCAGCACACACAATCAAGCTGAAAGTCGGCGTCCCGATCATGCTTCTTCGGAATTTAAGCCCGCCAAAGCTGTGCAACGGGACTCGGCTCTAAGTCATATCAATGCAGAGCAACATCTTAGAGGCAGAAATTTTTACAGGTTGTGGCGTTGGCGACACAGTATTCATGCCGCCTATACCACTGATTCCCCACAATTATCCCTTCCAATTCAAGCGCGTGCAGTTCCCTGTGACGGTATGCTTCGCAATGACAGTTAATAAATCGCAGGGGCAGACACTAAAGGCTGCGGGTGTCGATCTTCGGACGAGCTGCTTCTCACACGAGCAACTGTATGTTGCTTGCTCTCGCGTCACTAGCGCTGACTCTTTGTTTATTCTGACTGCAGACAATAACAATAAAACTAAAAATGTTGTATATATGGAAGTTCTATAAAAAAGTAACCTCACCCATTAGTTCCATCTTCCCTATCTTTGTTCCTGCAACCATCATCTTAGCTTGCTATAGCCATACAGCTAATATTCCTAACTCTACTATAAAGATCCATTATATTTTTTGTTTCTAAAAAAACGTTGCCCCACTCTAGGAATTTCCCCGGCATCGTGGGTGCATTTAGAAACATAGAAAAATACATAAACAAACACCCAGAACCGAAACATGTACTTGTAGGTCATACAAAATATTTGTCTCGAGCGGGGAACGAACCCGTGACACACTGCGCAGCAGCCGATCGCTCAACCACTGCGCCAACAGTGCCGTCAAATTATACATAAATTATTGATACCAGCTGACCGTTGTTTTGCCTTATAAATTATTTTAAACCGGTAAGACGCCTGGGGGGGATATCTTACCAAGAGATATTTGATCAGTTACTGCTTTCGAGCTGAATGAAAAATGATTAAATTACTAAAAAAACTTAAAAAAATAGGGATTGGTGACAGAAGGGTGAAAATTTAAGGGTTGTATATATTTTAATGCCACGTTAAAAAAATAAATTTTAAGACCAAATAAAGAAAATGTAAGCGGTGGATCACCCTTATCACGTAGGGGTATGAAAATAGATAGTAGCCGATTCTAAGACCTACTGAATATGCATATAAAATTTTATAAAAATCGGTCAAGCCATTTCAGAGGAATATATGTATATTTCAGAGTAACTAGCACTGTGACACGAGATTTTTTTGTATTAGAAGAAGATGATTATGTGATCAATAAAATTAATACTAGGTAATGGTCGAATGTGCAGTATTAGCCTGCTATTTATGAGTATTTTTTTTGATAAATTCCTAACCCTGTGTTAAAGGAAGAGCCGCGAGGCGCAACATCTATTTTATCTGCTATTGTGTAGACCTTCCCATCAGGCGAACGAAGTCGCGGGCAGAAGCTAGTAGGTGAATAAAACTGTAATTGAGCTTTATTCAACAATTAAATTATATACTCCGCACCACAAACTCTTGAGACATGCAGCATTTTATGACGTCACAAGATTTATGCGCTCGTAACACTTTTAAGAACTTTGACCCGACTTTAGAAGTGAGTTGCGTTTCACTTGCAATTCATGTTATTTTTATTTTCGAGATCAAGACTTTTACTGTTGTGGTTAACGCAAAGGGTCTATAAGTTTCTTTTATTTGTGTTGGTCTGAACAAAGTCTATGCTTCAATAGAAAAAAAAACATTAGCCTATGATATTCCCACTGCTGGGACACAAGCCTCCTCTCTGTGATAGGAAGTGGGCCTTAATCGGCAATGCAGACTTGGTAGATACTACATTATTAAAACTAGATATTAAAATGTCTGTATAAAAGGCTCTTATTGAATTCAAAAGGATTATTGTATAAAAAGAATCGAATCTCAATACCTGTGAATAACTGCGTGAGTCGGACAGGGCATTTTGCAAATGTTCCCACTGCTGGGACACAGGCCTCCTCTCTGTGAGAGGAAGTGGGCCACAATTCACCACGCAGGCCCAGTGCGGGTTAGTAGATATCACATGTCTTCGAATTTCTTGTTCTAGGACATGCCGAAGCCGGTTTCCTCACGATTTTTTCCTTTAGCTTTTTGAGAACAGTGGTGATGAAATAATTACATAAAGTAATGTGCCTGATTTTAGTCAGTACAAGTCTGACTGTCTCTCCCTGGGTAGGACTCATTTGATGACTTTACCAAGCTAAAAAAAAAAGTATTGTTCCTGGCTGGTTTTGAATAAACCACGACCTACAACTCGTAAGTTGGGGCCGATACCATTCGGCTACAACTGCTCCACTTCAAACATGGTACTGCATTAATGACGAAATGTAGATGACAGCGTCAGAACGTCAAGCTATCCCAATTTGCTAGAAAAAAGTGTTTGGTTATAAAAGTAAACCAAGTAAACTAATTCGTCCTTATTTCTCATTAATACAGCCATTCCCCGAATACTGTTGGTTACCAGAATAATCAGACGTTTCCAAATATCGGTGGCTCCTCTAAATACCGGTGGCACCACGAAACAATTTACATTAGTTAATATTATTATTAATACCCTTAGGCTCGGCGCAATTACTGGGTTGACAGTAATAATTAAGTCCTAAATTGTTGGTTAGGCCTCTGAAGTCTCGGCACAGCCTAGGCCTGTTTAATCTTGCCTCTCTGAGGACTGGTTTGAGGCGGTGCGGTAAAAGAATACATGGATAAAATTGAACAAAAAAAACTTCCATTCACATTATTATCGTGCAAGATACTCATATGGCACAGGACCCGTTTAAAATATAACCATATTTTGCCATTGAAAATTAAAATTACACGTGACAGAGTAAAAAAGATCTTAATTTGAACTAACCAAGATTGAAAAAACCCTTGACCTAGAGTTAAGAGCAAACACATCCTAAATAAAATAAAAATATTTTATTTCCCATGGGCACTTATAAAATTCTGATAAATGAACCGTGCCGGTTTGGATTGGACCTTTCCTTAAAGTTCAGGTCGTAGAAGGAATTTCGTTAGCAAAATATGAGGACCACAAACTGTTATATGAAGTATATAGGTTCTAGGACTATTTAAAAACGCATGTTGCCACGCGCTTGAGTGGTGCCATCCCCTCCCCCACGTCATCCCTCGGACGCCGTATGATATAGTGTAAAATTTACATTAGTGGTGGATTTCACGATCCCACTACATGCTATAAATTACATAGAACCACTTCTTTTGAGGTCCTCGATGTGACATCAAATCATTTTAAAGCCGACCCAAGAATGTTCCGTATACAACGATGCAGATATCGTATTATTTTGAGCCCTGATACTGATGTTTTTGTTTTAGGGATATATTTCTGAGATACATTTGAAAAAATGCATTGCCAAGGATTGTGCTTCGAAGGATCACCTAAGAAAAAAAAAAGTTTTTGAGATGTCATGTGAGAGCTAAATCCCTTGGTCTAGGTAAAATACTATCATCACTAAACGCATTGTCTGCTAGCGATACCACGAGTCGCATAAGTACTAAAAAGCAATGCTTAAGCGCTGCATGCCTTGAGTTTGTTCAACAAGCTCTCTCTCATCTAAGAAACGATTCCTTAAGCTTAGAACAATTCCATGATATAGAAAAGGTACGCACTTACTTTATATTAAGAAAAATACAGCTGACAAACTGCGTTACAAGTTAATTTGTCAAAACATCAGATTTGCTTTGAATTTATCAAAAATAATATGAACTTCTGACACCTTATACTTGCACTGTTTGAGAGCATCAGCCCAAGTGTATTTGTGGAAACACTCACGGGAACCAATATTTGAGACAATTGATTTTACTCGTTTCGGATAATTATGTTTAAAAAGTTGGTATTTAGTGTCCACAAAAAATGTCAAAAAAAACTTTAATATAAAACCGTGTAAATGTACTGCTAATTGTCGCACTCCATCTTGTAACTGTAAGATATTTACTTAAAGCATATCTTTATGTAAATGTAACAATGATTGTGAAAATTTTGGTTGTAATACATAATAGAGTGTGAAGAAAATGATAAATTTTTATTTACTACTATACCAACACCTATGTTTTTTGATTATTACATGTGTATAATGCATTCATATGTTTTTCTTTTAATCGTTTTATCAAAATCTCGTCACAATAAAGTAAAATCATTATGTAATGCCTCATCATAAAATTTTTTTTCAGATCAAAACCACAAATATCAACGTTAATATTGATCTGAGACCACTGAGCCGCACGTATTTTTTTTTACCACGATAATTGCTGGTAACATCAAAATTATGCATCTTTAAAATTCTAAAAATATTTAACAAAACTCAAAACTTGGTCCTCACATTTTGCATACTAATTTCTTCTGGCGGCTCGGTCTAATAGAGAATATCCGGCAACAAAACTTCTTTTAAAAAGATTTTAATAAATTCTGTATCAATGATTGTGTTCTAGAATTTCCACAAATATATTCACAGACAATTTAACTATGAAGCGTGCTGTAACGGATTTGAACGTCTGTTTAGGACCTGCAATGCGCAAGGTAAGGGCGCAGGTGTATTCCGTTCAAACGAGTCGAAAACCAGCTGTTCCTGAGTTATTGACTGTGTTTTGGACACATTTCTTTATCGAGGGATTCCAATTTGTTTTTCCTTCCTAAGCAGAGATTATTTTCTTTCTTACGTGATCTGCAGCTATTTCCATCATCTCTGGTGTAACATGTCTTGTTCTCGCCTGCTCCGTTCATTATAATTTCCCATTTTTTTCATAGAGCGACGGCTACGACAGAAAACAATCCCCGAAGGGTTTTCAGAAGTGATGACCTACATCATAATATGTATATTATTTTTGGTTTTTTGTTTTCCATTTTGTTTCGAACACTTGAGCTTCTTTCCACCTTAAACAGAACAGTAGGTTGGTCTATTGCCCGAGTAGTCTGTCCCCAAACACCTTTTAGTACCATCTGACTCAAAATACCGCAAAAATCTGCCATATTTTCTAATAACTAATACTCAGTGCCCATAAAACAGTGCCTAGGTGTTATCCAAACATTATGACCATCTTAGGAGTAGTAAATAACTTTATCACAGCGATATAGCGTATCTAGCCGCGTTTACAACTCGTAAAAAGCTTTTCTAGGAGAAAGATGGGACCTAATACTTTATGTTAACTGCGAAGATCTGGACGGGCCCTTAACAGTTAAAAGGCTTGAGAAATATTGTATTGTTTCATAAACATAAACATAAATAAAGAGGAATAGTTTTTTTTTAGCGTTGTAAAATTATCAAATGTGTCCTCCCACCCCGGGCAGGAGGGAAGGGACTCTCAGACTCGTACTGACTAAAATCCACGGTGCCTTTCAATAGCCCTTTATGTTCCGAGGTAACGGTAATGAGATAAGTCCCGCGACCAAGAGGAATAGAGCTACAGCGGGTTTAAAACCGCCACTATAGCAATGCTGTTCTTTTGCAATGCTGCGAATCGATCTTTACCAATTTACTTATTTCCATTATACGAAATTTAATAAAATGTTGTTAGCAACATTGCTAAAGTGGCGGTTTTAGAGCCGGTATTTGACACTCAAATTAATTTAACAGCCCCATTTTTAATACATTACAAAGTTGTCTTTGGAAATCATAATATTAAAATTTTGAAAAACGAGATGGTAATTTATTTTTATTTGGTCCATTTGCCAAAATATCCTATCCTTGTTCAGTTATATCCTATTCGACGAGATCGTCAAATTTTCCAGATGCCATTGCAGCGCCTCATAACTTTCATAAGTAAGTACTAATAAAACTATTCCACCAGACGGACATGTTTATTTTATTGATTCACTGAACTTCACGATATTGAAAACTAAAAATTACTATGTACTAAGTCATTTTGCTCCACACAAGGACTTTCTCCTGCATCGTGGGTGCGTTTACATATACAACGTGTTACGTTATTTTTTTTTTGCGAATTTCCAAAAGTCTTAGAACAAACATTGTTCAGTAACATGGGCTGAATTACCCCACGAGCGGTTTTGCGCTATTAACGTTACACGTTGTAAACTCACATAAACATAATACCCATCAATTATCATGCATACTGCTACAAAATTTGAATCTTTCAAGGTATAAGAAAAATGTACACGCTTGCTTGAAACACGTTACTCGAAAAATGCTTAACGCCTACATGCAAATTGACGTCGAAATAATGAAGTAAACAAAGGGTTCCCCGGAATTCCTTCTTCGTAAACGTCAAACCTTTTTAGATTAAAAAGGTTCTTCCCTCACCATAGTGATTGATGAACTTTTGCACTTTCCCTCTCTTCTCTTTTCCCCACAAATTACCGTAACACGACTTGATCGATTAGTCTCTGATTTAATTCATTTTTTGTTAATGTACCGCACGTAAATATGTTTTGTTTCGTTTCTGAGTATTTTTTATAAGATTATCTTAATTCTATTTTCATATAAGCTTGCGCAAACAGTCTTTATTTATGTTTTAAACAGAATGTGGGTGAAGGATCCGTAAAACCCTGTAAAACGTGAATTTAATTTGTTGTGACAATGATATGTAGATTTCCCCAGTAGTCTAAAAAATACATCATTTGATTTTGAGCATACTTACAAATAGACGCTAGCGGTGAAAGCATCCGCCTGAAAAACCTAACATTTGATAAAGTATATCTTATATATACCGTGTCACAATGTTAGTTACCGTACTCCACCGAAACGGCTCTACCGATTTTTACCAAATTTTATATGCGTATTCAGTAGGTCTGAGAATCGGCTACTATCTATTTTTTTTTAATTTATATGGCAAAACAACGTTTGCGGGTTCAGCTAGTATTTTATAGAAACAAGTAATTTACAAATTGATCAGACTTGCTATGCTAAAATTGAAGGAGCGCTTATAGAGAAAACAATCTTACATAAGTTCTTAACTTTTTGACCGCCACAGACGTCAATATAATTATGTCGTTACATAGACGTCTGTTGCGGTTAAAATGTGAAAGTAGGTGTTTGTAGGCTTCCCTAGTCAACAATTTTATTATTTTATAACACATTTGCTCGTAAAAGGTCTCTTACTGCACCTATTTCAGTATCGTAATGTATCTTATTACGCACTAGTGCGTAATGGTAAAGTAAAACGCACTAGTGCGGTAATGGTAAAGTAAAACGCACGGTTTATCAAGATGCTCCGTCTAAAACGAACGGTACTTTTTTAAATCTTAGCAAAGAGTTTTTATGTCAGAAAAGCGGTCAACATTTTATTATTAAAATTAAATTTGGGAGATGAAATATAATAAATAAACATTTTATTCTTTAATTTAATTAATTTTGACAATTAATAACAACCATTTATCTGTAATAAAACCACAAAGGAATTAATTTACTTTATTAGTAATACTGGCTGTTTTTTGTGCCTTTGCCATAAACAAAAGCTGCTGGTGCGCGCGCATCGCTAATTTGTGGAAAATTAAAAATTATTCCGCTTGCTTTTCCTTTTCGATGTAATGATTTTATTTATTTACTCACAAATGTGTTATAAAACGTCGTATGACATACGTGCGGTTTGATAATTACAGCCTCTGCTTTCTTATAGCACTCGCCTTACGGCTCGTTCTACCAATATCGCCTCAGCTGTAATTATCAACTTATACCATAATGTACTATTACATAACCGCAAGCACAACTGACGGGTATACTTATCAAACTTATAGCAAAACACTTAAAATACTAGGCTAGTATAAGGTAACAACATAAATATCATATTTTATAGCAAGGAAAATACCCTTTTCTTTTTAAAAATAACCTCGTAAAAATACCCTTACGTTCTATAAGGCAGGTAACACAATATTTGGCACGAATTGTGCATAAAACCGAATGAAATAGAGCGGCAGCTACATACCAGAGCGCCACAAAGTACAGGCACTTCGCCTGTCATTCAAGACTTTATCTATTACTTTTGCAGAGTCAAACTAAATCAGGCCATTTACATAAGTGCGGCATCAAATAACCCGTCAGCGCTTCGTCTTCAGATGCAGGTATGCCAGATCATGGTGCTGACTGCTGGGGGTCACAACGCTCTTTTCTGCTTTTCTTCAATAACTCGAATAAGGCGTGAAAAAGTTGGAAGATCGGCAACACGTAATGATGCCTCTGGTGTTACAGGCATCTGTACGGTGACAGTTTTCCATTAGGAAGGCCGTATTATATGCTTGTTAATCACATTATACACACATCAAAAGTGTCTAGGGATCAACATATATTTTTGCAATAACTTTTCTCCTGATTGATATTAATTAAAATGTTCTTTAAGGATTCATCAAATAAAGTGTTATCGTTTGTCACAGTAACGATAAACCAAGTCACCTTTGCATTCATAAAGAAATTTGCCATTTTCCTAATAAAGGGATTTTTGACATTTGAACCACTAACATTAAAGTTCGAAAAAAAGACTGAAATAACAGTTTTCTTTAAAATTTTATTGGGTAACTTAAACAATTAATAATCCGTGTTTCTACCGCGAACACTAACAACACAAGAACATCGGTTTGGCATACTCAAAATGAGTTCATCCAAATCACGCTGTGGAATGGCCGCCCATGTTCGTTGCAACAACAAAAAAAGGTCTTCTTGCGACTGGATACCCTCCATATTCGGCAGAGCTCTTCTCTGTAGCATATCCCATGCATGCTCAATCGGGTTCAAGTCTGGCGACTGAGCAGGCCAGGGCAGGACATTGATGTTAGCTGCGGCGAGAGTCTGTCTTACAACTCTTGCGGTGTGCGGTCGTGCATTATCATGCATTAACTGAAATAAGGGACCGATTTGCACTTGTAGAGGAACGATGACGTCTGATACAATCGTCTCAGCATAAATTTGAGCGTTGAGGTTGCCTCTGATCCAAATCAACTCAGTTCTTCCGCCGATCCAAATACCCGCCCATACCATGATGGTTCCACCACTATAAGGATGGACTTCCTGGCAGGATTTTAATCGCTGTTGGCGTCCAGGGGTTCTCCAGTGTCGTATACGTCTTGTATCCGGTCTCATACCAAAACGAGACTCATCAGAAAAGCACACGAAACGCCATTGTTCTTCTGCCCAATTTCTGTGTTCAAGAGCCCATTGATATCGAATCCTACGATTGTGCATTGCTATAGGTGGTACCCGTAGTGGTCTTCGGGAATGAAGGTTCACTTCATGCAAGCGGTTTCTGACTGTTTGGTCGCTAATTAAGTTCCCTGAAGAGTGATGAAGCCTCACGGCTAACATCATGGCGGTTATTGTTGGAGCTCTTCGAGTTAAGATTTGAATGTATCGGTCTTGTCCCCGTGTGGTGCAGCGATACCGTCCTCCATGGCGCTCAGCCACGGTACCAGTGCTTCGGTAACGTGTCCAAAGTCGACTGATAACACTCTGACTTGTATTCAGAGCTAAAGCCACAGTACGTTGCCGGGAACCAGCTTCTATCATTCCCACGGCTCTGAGCATTTCTTCCCTGCTTAAATGACGTCGCCGCTCCATAATAACGTTGGTTTTAATCAGTAGTAGGGAAACAGTAGCACTAATAATGTCTTCAATGCGTTGTATGTTTTTATAGGGAAAATATTGACAGCTGATTTTCATCTTTTACTCGAATTTGATTTACAGTTCCTGATTCAAATTATGAAATGCACCAAAAAGGATCCATATAAATTTATAAAATCATAAATTTATTACAAAGCCACATCTCAATCTCAAGAAATCCGCATAAAAATGCTTGATCCCTAGACACTTTTGATGTGTGTAGTATAAATGAAAAAATATTTCACTGGCGAGAGTATTTCGTGCAACGCTGCTAGATACATTTATGGTTACACTACTTTTTTTTAATGTTTCAACATTGCCCCGCGCTAGGATTTCTCTTGTACCGTGAATGCGTTAACAAACATTTAAATTGACATACACAAACAGCCGAGCCGGAACAACTCGTTGTAGGTCATATAAATATTTGTAAAATGTCGAAATCAAACAAGCTACCTGTAGGCAGTTGAGGATCGCTACTGTCCCAACCGTGCTGACAAAATATTATCGAAGAAACATGCGTCATAGAGACAAAACCAACAATTTCTGCTATTCTACCAAATATAACCTAAACTGACCTTTACAATTTAATCCTTAACAAATATTCGCCCACAAGCACTTTATGCAAGAGGTTTTATTATTGTTCGTCTAAAAATAGACTGTAAACAATCACAAGAAAGCTTTAGGGAACTTTATTGAGTGCCTACAAACCTTTCATTATTATTTTACCACAAAAAGCTGTAACACAAACGCAACCGTATTGCTTCGAGTATTAAGATCATTGTTATTTTGAGAGACTTGACAGACAGCAACCTGAGAGTACCCTATATAAATGAGTATTAAGATCACTATTATTTTTTTAGGTTACCTTGAAAAAGTGAGAGCAAGCGTACAAGAGTATTAATATACAAAATACTTGAGACAGCAAAAATATCCTTCTATGGATATCATCTTTATCATAAAATATATTTTTTGATCTCCTGTCTTCTCATTCTTAGCAAGTCTCGTTCTTCTAATAGTAGGCAGTAGCGTGCATATCATACTAGTAAAAGTTCATGCACCCCTCCAAATGTATAGCCCAATACCGATTTTATGATGTCCATCATTTGGCGTCCCGGGGTTATGAGCTGATGTTATGATACTTACCCCACACACGTGCACCTTTATGTTTTTCTTCACTACTTTTAGGCCACATCTATATGAAGCCCTTATTACCTTTTTATATAATTTTGAACTACTCGTAATCTGAAAGTAAGTCTGAACTTGCCTAAGGAGCGGGTTAAAAGTTATACTTTGCAGCCCTAGGGAAAATCGCTTTCAACGGACAGCTACCGAATCCAAAAAAAAACTTGCCAAGTGCGAGGCGGACTCGCGCACGAAGGGGGGCGTACAATAACCTAAAAATAATAACATATTATCATATACCTTATCATAATTAACCGACGGAGTCAATAGAAACTGTTTGGCCCCGGATTGCGACAGGAGGTTGGTCGCGAGTCAGCAGGCCCTAGCCTTAGAGCCTACTACCGCCATTCTTAAAATATGAATATAAATCACTTACTTTTCGTAAAAACTGGTAGATAGCAAAACAAAAAACCTATATAAAATCACCGATTTTATTCTGAAATACACCCATCATAGTTATCCTACTGATTTGAGACGTGGACAATCCGAGCAAGAGAACGACAAAGGATCGACGCATTCGAAATGTGGTGCTGGAGGCGGATGCTCCGAATTCCATGGACAGCCAAACGCACAAATGTGTATAACCTTTCCCAGCTCAATATCAAGACCCGATTGTCTACAGTTTGCCTACAGCGTATTCTAACCTATTTCGGCCACATAATGCGAAGGGGAGATAGCAGCCTTGAAAAGCTGGTCATTGTTGGCAATACCGAAGGCAAGAGAGCACGAGGCCGGTCGCCAACGCGATGGTCCGACCAAGTAAAAGAGGCTATGTCCTCAAGCAAATTTCAGCAGGTGGTGATGGCAACTTTGGACCGGAGTCGATGGAGGCAGATTGTACGTGTAAAGGGGTCCAGTGACCACGATCCTCAGTAATGAGGGACCGATTGAAGAAGAAGTTATCCTACTAATATTATAAAGGCGAAAGTTTGTAAGTATGGATGTATGGATGTATGGATGTATGGATGTTTGTTACTCTTTCACGCAAAAACCACTGAACGGATTTGGCTAAAATTTGGTATACAGATAGTTTATAACCTGGATTAACACATAGGATAGTTTTTATCCCGATTTTATGTTCCCGTGGGATAATTTTCGAGTTGCAGCGGGTGAAACCGCTGGCAACAGCTAGTTTATAATAAAACCTCAAACGCGAGGATATGTTTGTGTGTACCGTAGAGAAGACACTGAAGATTAATTGTCTTGAAGTAAACCCTTATCTGCCCTCTGCAGACGACCTCCTCAGTAAACAAAGTTGCACACTTATGGTAAGCGTCCACAGGTCCGCATCGCACGTATCGGACGTATCGTACGAAACGGATTTTAGTTTGCCTTGTATTAAAACTCATACAACTGCGTCCACTGATCCGCATCGTATGGACGGCTCATCGGCAATGCCTACATGCGATGCGTACCGATGACGTCATACGGAATGCCGATCAGTGGACGCGCCCCGCACGCTTACTGATTCATTTGTTCTTTGTCTTTCTTGCATTCCTCTTCTGCTAAAAAACAAGACAACTTAAAAGAAGTCGGTTACTTTTTTTTTAAGTTTTTATTTTAAGCTTTTTATTAAAGATTCAACCCAAATTCTTGTAAAAAACAAAATTTTCTTACATGATGTGCACTAATCTAGTAATCCGTCACAACATAAAAAAATCCATATCTCTAAAACTACTGAACCGATTTTGATGAAACTTGC
The DNA here is from genome assembly GCA_954870645.1 of Agrotis clavis. Taxonomy (NCBI): domain Eukaryota; kingdom Metazoa; phylum Arthropoda; class Insecta; order Lepidoptera; family Noctuidae; genus Agrotis; species Agrotis clavis. The sequence continues at coordinate 11,524,059 of OX940925.1, forward strand.
AGTGTACCCTAAGCTGAACAATACCTAGTAAAAAAAGAATTACTTAAATCGGACTTGTAGTTCCGGAGATATGCGTGCACAAACATAAAAAAAATACATACATATATACAGTATACACTAATGAAATTTGGCACATTTGTTCAGACGCTGATATAGACTAACATATACGAAAACTGGGCAGTTCTGATAATATTACATACATACGGGTCGAATTGATAACCTCCTTTTTTTTTGAAGTCGGTAAAAAATACAGTCGAATTGATAACCTCCTCCTTTTTTTTTTGAAGTCGGTTAAAAATAATGACTATTAATGGAGCCAACGACGACGCGGTTAGCGCAGTGGCTGAGCGATTGGACTGCTGCGCGACGTGTCGTGGGTTCGATTCCCACACAAAACGAGCAAATATTTGTATGATCTACTACAACTAGCAAATATTTCTATGGTTGTTTCGGGTCTGGGGGCCAATTCTCGATTTTCGCCATTTTTCTCGAGTTCGAGATTGTAAGTCTATCTCTATGTCTATTAAAAATATCTCTATCTCTACCAAAAAATGTCGAATTGAGCAGAAATCCGTATTCTCAGTCAAAATAGAAATAAATGTCACGAAAATGTCGAGTCGAGTGAAGATAATGTTACCATTATGAAGAATCGCACGTTCCGTTTTAGGTAACTATAGGTTAATGAATGATTTTGTTTTAAAACGCTGACTAAATCTAATTATTTAAGGATGAAACGAAACGTTTTGTGTAAAAATAATCAGTTTGACAGTTGATTGTCTGTCAGGTCAGTGTCAGAATTTGCGTCTTTTGATATGTTTACATGGACTCTGTGTTTATAATTCATTAGTGGGCTGTGCTGTTTTACATTTCATGATTTTTGTTTTAACATGGAGGGGAATTATTTTAATGACTTCTGTTTCGCTCAAATCGTAAATATCGACGGCGGGATAAGTGCGCTATTGTCGCCGTGTATTCATGTATTGGCCAGTTGCTCGCCACTTTCCAACAACTCCGAGACAAAAATGCTATTGTTATTGTGATAAAAATGCTAATAAACTCGTCCATCTTTCAGTGGTTTCTAATCCAATCGTGGGTACACAAATTACAGAGTTTGTTATTTGCGCGAAGGTCGTCGTTTCAAGAAAACACAATGCAAAAATCAAGAGTTTATCGAATTTCCAGTAGGTATGACATGCCAAGCCGTATTTTATTTAAAAACTAAAGAAAAGAAAACAGTGTACAATCCAAAACTCAACCAATTCACTCAGAAATGACGTATCTCTACAATCGACATTACATCTCTACTGCTCAGAAGCACTCGACATGAATTCTAACGTTAGCCTTCGACAAATGTCGAATCCGACATCCCCAGAATAGCAACTTTGAAAATATGTCGAAAAAATGACGTCATTAGAATTTTTTGTCGAGTTCGACACCATCTCTAAAGCCGAGAATTGGCCCCCTGGGTTTTTGCGTATGTGAGTTTATAATTATGTTTGTTAACGCACCTACGACACAGGTGAAATCAGGGACTGAAAGCGGTTACGGTTAAAGGTTAAGATACCTCAAAAATATAACGGTACCGATTCAAAATAGAGGTTGAGCTATACCGGTACCCATATAAATAAAGGTTAGGATAAATTGTTATTTAACCTTTATACGATTTCGGTACCGAAAAACATGCGAGACGGCACGGCGCGGGTACAAGGGCGGGGGTATCTAACGCGTTGCAACTTGACCTTGTGTTTGCTTGCTGTACAATTCATATTTTAATACATGCGTGCGAGCGAGATAGCGCGGGGCAGGACGACGCGCGACGGTGGTGTGGTGTGTAACAGTGTAACGCATTAGTACCACGATTTCTTTTTTCTTTCCCTGTATTTGTTTTGCTATCGACTGTGTGCCGGGTAATACGTGTAAAATTTGTCGACCGCTGATAGTTCGTCAACGTAATAAGTATCTATTATTAATAAACAAAATGGGAAGAAAGCGTAGAAACGCAGTTTACGCATTTTTTTCATTTTCGAAGGAAAATAATGCCTCTACTTGCCTAGTGGTTGGATGTTCAGCTGTTATAAAAGTAAGTACCTACATACCGGCTTTCTTGGTTTACCTATTGTCAAATTATTATGGTTAAACATTTTTGTGTAGGCTGTGTAGAAAATGGAGTATGTACTACAGGCAACTGCACATCAATGGTACGAGTATATTGATAGTATGATAATACTTGTAACTAAGTAAGTACCTACCTCACGTTGTGCGGTTGAACGTGGGTACCTGCAGGTATTACCTTCTTACTAACACATATTTACTGTGCGTATATTATATTTTGTTAAATTATCAGGTAGGTACCTACACAAAGTTCAGAAATTGTTTAGTGTTCGTTTTATGTATAGGAGGTACCTACAACATTATTTTTAGTTTATGCAAAACCTGAATAGGTATATTATGTAGTTTGTTCAGAATCAGCAACTGAATCGATTCCAATAATTTTTACACAATGTTTTATTTTGTTCCATTTTTTTAAATTGTGTCACCATTTAACCGGTTAGGTACCTATTGCCATACTATTATCAATGAGTATACGACACAGAAGGCACGGATTGTGCGCCCAGCCGCGAAGTGAGCATGTTTTTGAACGGACAACCACTGTACTAACATACCTAACAAGCTTACAACTTTATGATTTTTCATGATACCTATAGTCTTGAAATTTTGTACAATCGACAAAGTGGAATTATGACCCACCATAAGCTTATTTTCCTACAGAAATTCAAACATAATTAGGTCCACATTCGCGCAAACATACTTAGCCATGGTAACGATTTTGATCTTTGTCAATTTGACGGATTCAAACGATTTATTGTCAAAATGGGTCATGATTCCACTTTGTCGATTGTACATAGGTAGATTCTTTACACAAAAATACTAGACAGGTGTTTCGGGTTTCTATTGACTAAAATCCACGGTGTCCTTCAGTAGCCTGTTATGTTCCGGGGTCACGGTAAGGAAATAATCCCGCGACCCCGGCAGGCTTTGGCCCTCTGAGAGGGGGCCCCGTCATTATGCTGACGCTCTTTGAGGCGCGCGTGGGACACAACGCGCCGTCGACCCGGGCATGGTCCATGGTCGGGCAGCGAGTTGCCCTTTACTCGCTGCCCGCATGCCCGCGCCTACGGTGGCCGGAGATCGTCTGCTGACGTCCGACGCCGCGGGCGCCTACCACTGCGGTTGGGGCGGAGGGAGGACGCTGTCCTCACTCTCTCGCGACCCGCCTCCTCCTTCACGAGCATTACTGCTTCGCCATAGTATAAAGAGGGGAAGTAGGTTATCTCCGGCCCAATCCGCGATATAATTGCCTACTGTCTTAGGGTTGTCACTTTTATCTAAATTTTAATTCAGTACCTTTAAATTGGCAAGGGTCAGGAAGTTGTACTTTTTACTTTTATTGTCTGGGTACAGGGTCTGTCAGGCCTCACTTATGAACTGGTGACAGTAGACATGAGTTTAAAGCCCGGCCCTTGCCAAAGATAACACATCTCTTATTAGGTAGTCAATAAAGTTCAACAATGGTTTTCCTATCAAATATAGAAATGTATTCAGCGGGGCAGTGTGGGCGCGACTGTCCGCGCTTCGTTCGCATCCACACAGCGGCAACGTCACTGTCCCGACTCTTCATTTCGCCGCTAGACGGCACAGGCGGTAACATAGACTAGAGCCTGTGTTTAAATTATTAACATAATAATATAATAAGTCAATTACTAACTTATTTTTCGTTACGATTTTATAACTATAACTAGTTAGGTACTCGGTTAATACACCTACAATTCTGAGAAATCGGCAAAACTAAACGTAAACAAAGCAATAGCGGCAAATCAGTTGACAGATCAAAAGTACCTAAAACATTCTACCTACCTACTTCCCCTGTGTGATAGAAAACTAATTCAAGAAAAAAGATGTAAGTAGGTATATCATCATTAAAAAAATAATGCTAGAATAAGTGAGAAGCTTTCCTTTCCCGTTCAATAGGTAATCTGAACAGAGACAATTCTGGAATTGATGAATTATTAATACACCCAAACACACAGCAATACTTTTTCTTGCGATTATCAGACATTTTTGATTCATTTAGCGGTGCCGAAAAGCCGTGACGCGCGAACCTCGTGCAGTGTTAGCCCCGACTGGCGCTACTTGAAACCGCTCGAGATTTTAGTAAGTGTGCGTGCGGCGACGCATAGATACGATGGCGCACACATCCAAGCCGCGCGCGGTGCGTTTGTATGAAGATAACCTACTTCCCGTGTTTATACTTTGGCTTCGCAGAAGGAGGCGACCGCTTCCCACTCCGTCTCGCCCCGCAGCATGGCCGCAACCAATGCCGGGCGCGAGAGGTCTCCGCCTATCGCCGCCGTGAGGACACGTCGGTGCTCTGCCCAAGCGGGGCAGTCTTGCACCGTATGCTCTACTGTGTCCTCCGGGCGATCTTCGCAGTGGTGGCACCCGGGCGTTTCCTCCTTCCCTATCAGACACAGGAACCTCCCGAAACTTCCGTGCCCGGTGAGGACCTGCGTCATCCGATAGGTCAGGACGCCGTGACGTCTCTCCAGCCACTCCTCAAAGAGGGGTCTTACCGCCGCGATTGCGACGTGCCCGATGACTCCAGTGCTGGATTATTTTTCAACCTGATTTGATTTTTATCTAATTTCCCAAATCAAAAGAAGTTATACTTTTAAAAAAATCTCATTATTCGGTTACCGTGATCGGTGGCTACATTTTTTTTCGCACGTTATCGGTGGAAACAAGTCGCCGTGATCCGTGGCTAATTCAATCCGATACCGGTATCCGTGGAGACAAACCCAAAATTCGTAGGTATGGAATGCCGTTCGGCGTACACGCTCTTAATTTATTTGGTGAACTTGGAACAATCAGGGATTTAAAGAATAATTAATTTCTTTTCAGGGCGAACATGGGACGAATCTTTTGTACCATTTGTCGTCGAACCACCCAGAGGAATACAAAATAGTTATTGATCGAAATCGTCTAGCAAAAGACGAATCAAGTAAAGAAAATGATTCCAATCTTGCAAACACTAGCACAGATAGTTTGAATAACAGCCAATCAACCATTTCAACTACGAGTACATCTTCTACGAGAAAATATGCCTATTTGAAAAATCAATGCGTAAATTTAGTAACAGTACACGGAAGACCGTTCGCCATAATTGACGATTTAGCCTTTAAAAATATAATTTCTACGACCGGCATATGTCCAAGAGAAGCTCAGTCTTTAAATTCTCACTCCATAAAAACATTTGTGACAGAAACCGCTGAAACCAAAAGGTCTGAAATAGCTGCAGCTATAAAAGGGCGAATGATTTCTTTAAAAGTTGATAGTGCCACACGACTCGACAGATCTTTTTTTGCCGTCAATGCCCAATATATATTGGACACCAAAATTCATATTAAACATCTGGGTGTTACAGAATTGCATGCTAGAAGTACTGCTGATTACCTAAAAGAAAAACTGTTTCATATTTTAAGAAAATATAGCATTACCGCACAGCAAATATATTCAATAACTACCGATAATGGAGCTAACATGATAAAATTGACCGAACTATTAAAAGAAGCAGATGATGATTCCGAATCCGACGACGATGAAATCACGGATACAGACCCACTGGAAATCAATATAAATAATTATGACGTCGACGATACAGAGACTGAGATCACATATAATGTCAGCTCAATACGGTGCGCTGCACATACATTGCAGCTTGCAGTCAATGACGCGTTGCAGGAAGACGAATCAATGTTCTTTATCGATGAAGCTCGCAGTGTCGTACGCAAACTTCGAACTCCTACAATGCGAAACTTACTAAAAGCAGCAAAAAAAAGAAAACCAATCCTGGACGTAGTAACGCGATGGCACTCAACTTTAGATATGCTAGAGCGGCTTATGGATTTAAAAGAGTACTGTTCTGAAACTCCAGGTGACATTTTGTATGTGTCACCAACAACATGGGATGCTTTAGATGACCTTATTAAGTCTCTAAAACCGGCAAAAATCCTGACCAAGATACTTCAGAAAGAAGAACTCACGATTGGCGACTTCTATTATCATTGGTCAAAATGTTTTTTGCATACATCACGCTTACATTTACCTCTGGCCCAATTAATTTCTAAACACATTAAATTAAGAGAAAAACAATTGATGCTCAAACCGACAATTGTGAGCGCTTTGTACTTAGACCCGCGATTCCATGTCGTATTGTCAGCAGATGAAGAAGCTTTGGCTATAAGGCATCTGAACATGACATGGCGACAAATTTTAAAAGTAGAATCAAATTCAATTCAGGAACCCGACACTGAAACTGCGAGCTCTTCGCAACTAATTTCTGATGATGACATGGAAATTATTCTAGCTGAAACGGAACTTAAAAAAAGCCGTGAACGCCGTGCCCATTATGTCCACACTCAAGCAAATATAACAGCCCTTTTGGAAAACTTCTCTTGCTATCCTCGAATACCGCCCACAGAAGATATATTAACATTTTGGAAAAACAAAGCCGTGTGTGAACCTCAACTATTTCGTCTGGCCACTACAGTTCTTGCTACTCCAGCCACACAAGTTAGTGTAGAGCGTTTTTTCTCCTCCCTAAAATTCGTTTTAAATGATTTGCGATATAATTTAAACGAAAATATAGTCGAGGATATTTTAGTCTTAAGAAATAACAGTTAGGCTAAGTTCACAAAACCTGGGTTGTCTTGGAAAAGCGGCGTGTTGAGAGGAGCATAGTGATTTGGGCCGCCCAAAAAGCAGGCATATGCCGTCTTACCATAAAAAATTAAACATCTGATGAACACTTGTCTAAAAAAACTGTCAATGTCAAATCGGCATTTCACTTTGTTATTCGTTTTGCACTTTGCAGTGACACTTTTTTTTAGACAAGTGTTCAACAGATGTTTAAGTTTTTGTAGTACGACGGTAGATGTATCATCATCAGCCTATAATGTTCCCACTGCTGGGACACAGGCCTCCTCTCTTATGAGAGGGAGTGGGCCATAATCCACCACGCGGGCCCAGTGCGGGTTGGCAGATGTCTCATGTCTTCGAATTTTTGGTTCTAGGACATGCCGGTTTCCTCACGATGTTTTCCTTCACCGTTTTGAGAGCAGTGGGGATGAAACAAATTACACAAAGTAATGCGCCTGGCGGGGTTCGAACCCACGACCTACAACTTGTAAGTCGGGACCGATACCACTGGGCCACCACTGCTCTACAAATTTCAATGCTCTAAAATTTTTCTCTTCAAATTTTTATTTCCTCAAAAAAACTTTACGATTATACGCAGTAGCATTATTGCTTGCGAAGAATTTAATTTTTATTTTAAGGTTTTTATTAATTATACGTTGCTCCGTTTCCAAACGTTTTTTTATAATGCGAACAGCGAATGAGAGGACCTCTCTGTCTGCGTCTCTGTTTCCGAACGCATACAACCCTAATATTAGAGAGAACGGGTGTCTTAGGTATAAATCAAACTCGTGACGTGTTGTTATGTGCGATAGTAGACGCTTTCAATATCGTGAGACGTGATAGAGACACTCTTATCAAACTGAAAGACAACCAGTTAAAACGTGCTCGTTTGTGCATTGAAAATAGTGGTTTGCATTTCGAACAATAACTCCGCTACCGGGAAATGTAAGTACCTACTCACTCGTACCTCGTAAATAAACATTTAAAAGTAGGTTAGGTAATCAAAATCATTGTAAATATTAAGTTGATTCCATTTTTTTAATACGCCTCAAATACTTAATTATCTAAATCAGACTTTTTTAAAGATAATTATTTATGACGGTCCTAAATCCGTAAAAGTATGAAGGGAAAATTGGAATAACTTATTGGGTTTTGTGTTTGATTAAGTCAGGACTCAGGCGTATGATCAGCTGATTTAAAAGTGCAACGACCGGGCCAACCACGCGCCCGCTCGCGTTCCGCGTATCATATCGCGCGATGCCCTACTGTTGGTTCAAGTCACTTTCGAGTTTTGTTTATCACAATTGTAAATCTGCCATTTATTGAGTCTAATTTTTTTTATAAATATGAATCGATTGTATTACCGATACAAACTCATTTCGCTTCGGTAGAACAACCATTAGAATTTCACGCTGTATATACTCCCCCTACACTGCAATCGAGTCAACACAGAATCGACTCAATTCGATTATAAATCGATGCCCACCACTCGATTAGGGTACGAGAGAAACCCATCATAAAGACACTAGCTTTAATGATTGGGTTGCCAGAATTAATCACTTTCAAAACTTGTGGCAACTCAATCTGTAGACGATGTTAGATCCGACCAAGTTTAATAGGTAGAATGCTGATACAATGTTAGGATACAGGGATTACGGGAGAATATGTGAGCTAATTGTTAGGTACAGTTGATTGAGGGAATATGAGCTTTTCCATCAGGAATTTCTGAGTATTATCCACAGAGTCTTTATCATCATCATTCATCATCTGCCTAGCCTTTTCCCAACTATATTGGGGTCGGCTTCCGATTGAACCAGATGCAGCTGGATACCAGTATTTTACATGGAGCGACTGCCTGCCGGACCTCCACAACCCAGTAACTGGGCAATACGATACCCCATGGTAGGACTGGTTGTCAGACTTTACAGCTTCTGACAAACAGTAACGACTGTCAAAGATCTACACCCGAAAGATCGGCTTGTGCGGCTGTCATTATTTAGCCACGAGCTCCTCTATATCATTATCAACCTTATTATATTCTTCTTCTTCTTTGCCTGTTGATGTACTCAAATTGAATTATTCCCGTTGGATCCCACTTTTGAATCCCACTTGAATATTTTTCCCGTTGGATCCCACAAAAATTAAAATTAATTCCCGTTGAATCCCACAACAAAAGAAAAACGTTTTATTCCCGTTGAATCCCAAAAACAATTCCCGTTGGATCCCACATGCTTTAAAAAATCTGAATGCGAGTACTTTCAACGACAAAATTGCTATCATAAAACAAGCTTCTGCTTGCGGTTTCGCCCGCGTCATATTAGGCGTATGGCCCCATGATCCAGTCTCCATCAGTTCCCTTGGGGAAAGCGTGAAACACGACGCGCCGTGACTCGGGCCTGTCCTTGGTCGGACGGCTCCCGGACTCCACGTCCAGAAACGGCTGGAAAATGACCCGCGATTTCCGACGCCCTGGACGTAATCAGCGCTGGCTGGTGCGAGAGGTAGACGATGTCCTTTCCCTCACGCGTTCCGACTGCTCCCTTATCCTCTCTCCTGCTGCCTAATTGCTGAAGTATTTCCCGAAACAACCGTGTCTGGGAGGTTGATGGCGACCACACCGTAGCGCCTCCCCAATCACTCCTCAAAGAAGGATCTTACCGCCGCAATTATGACATTTCCAGGCAGTCATTATTTTGTTGTGGTTTTATTTTGAAACTATTATAATTATCTGGATATCTTGGTTAATTTTCTATGTGCAAAAGTGCTGCTGCCCTTGGATCTGGAGGCGACTGAAAAAATCTGTACTCGAGCTTCGAGGAACTACTTTGAACCGAGCTGTGGTTTACTTAAGTTCACGCATTTTTGCTAAAGGTCAAGCATATGTAGCTTTAAGCCGAGTTACGTCTCTAGAGGGACTAATCATCAGTAGTTTAGACCACCGCAAGTTATATTAACTCCCTCAATAAATTATTCGTCCTGTTACGATTTTATTTAGATGTAAATATGTTGCAGTGAAATGAGGATATCAGGGATTTCACGAAATTGCGGCAGATGTGGAATATTCTCATTTATTACGTCTTCTTACTAAAAGAATTTAGTGATATGACAAAACTCAAATTTATCGTCAGTGCTATGTCGTTCCACTTAACTAAATCTAGTGAAATGTCAGAAAACGTCGACGGAGCACCGCCTCGCGGTGCTGCTACTTCTGGATGTTTTAAAAAAAATAACCACAAAGGGGATGGAGGAGTCTTCCAGACCCCGCCATCACCTTCTAACCTAATAATATGTCCGACTCGAGACATTTCGTATTTATCAGAGCCCCGTTTCGTACACTCCACTTCTACTTAAATACCAGCTGAATAACTTTGTACATTTGAACGAGAAGAAGACGGACTTCATTGGCACCTCGGGGTTCGGTTTGGTTAGGTTCATTTAAACCTTGTAGACAGAAAAACATCAACAGTATTCTTTATTTCACTACATTTAGTATTCTGTCATATCACTAGATACTTTTAGTAAGAAGACGTAATAAACAAGCATATTCCACATCTTCCGGGATTTTGTGATATCCGTAGGGATTTCCTGAAATCCCTGATTTCTTCATTTCCCTGTGACAATACATGTCAGTCATTTGATAGCTGGCTGTCCGCCCGTGCTGTAAAACGTACTGTGAAAATAATTATAGTTGTTTTATTGTTAGTTACTGTAAAACTTATTCGAATCCCAGAGCACTATGAGTCTTCAACTCCCATCTACTTCTTCATCAATAGATTTGAATTTTATAGACAGAAAAGGTGGTAAAGTTCTTTTATACGATGCTTACCAATATACAAGGAAACGAGATAACAAAGTCTGGAACACCTTAAAGGTTCCATACCCAAAAAATAAAATGGGACCCTAGTACTAAGACTGGCTGTCTGTCCGTCTGTCACCAGCCTGGATCTCATAAACCATGACAGACAGTTGAATAATTTGTAAATATGTATAAGTATTACACTAGTCTAACAAAAAGGACGAAACAAGTCAGGTACATAGCATAAATATATGCCACCATAAACTTATGCTAGCCTAGAATATACCCTATCGGATGACGCAGGTCCTCACCGGACACGGAAGTTTCGGGAGGTACCTGTGCCTGATGGGGAAGGAGGAAACGCCCGGGTGCCACCACTGCGAAGATCGCCCGGAGGACACAGTAGAGCATACGGTGCAAGACTGCCCAGCTTGGGCGGTGCACCGACGTGTCCTCACGGCGGCGACAGGCGGAGACCTCTCGCGCCCGGCATTGGTTGCGGCCATGCTGCGGGGCGAGACGGAGTGGGAAGCGGTCTGCTCCTTCTGCGAGGCAGTAATGCTCGTGAAGGAGGAGGCGGGCCGCGAGCGAGAGAGGACAGCGTCCTCCCTCCGCCCCAACCGCAGTGGTAGGCGCCCTCGGCGTCGGACGTCAGCAGATGATCTCCAGCCACCGTAGGCGCGGGCATGCGGGCAGCGAGTAAAGGGCAACTCGCCGCCCGACCAAGGACCATGCCCGGGTCGACGGCGCGTTGTGTCCCACGCGCGCCTCAAAGAGCGTCAGCATAATGACGGGGCCCCCCCTCTCAGAGGGCCAAAGCCTGCCGGGGTCGCGGGATTATTTCCTTACCGTGACCCCGGAACGTAACAGGCTATTGAAGGACACCGTGGATTTTAGTCAGTAGAAGTCTGACAGTCCCTCCCGCCCTGCCCGGGGTTGGAGGACTCATTTGATGATTTTACCACGCTAAAAAAAAAAAAAAAAAGCCTAGAATATACGAGCTATATTAGCTGGTAAGTAAAGTGCAGCGCGTCGCGTATTCGACCGCACGGAACAAATATTAATTGTATGATGTGCAGGTAATTGTTCCGGCAAGTCACATTACTCGCCGTCCGCCGGCGCCTATGTTGGCCGGATCTCGTAAACTTTTTTTTTTTGTAAAATTCATAAATTAGTAACAGAGAATTTATCTTTAAAATAAAGGTAACATTACTCGCTGTCCGCCCGCGCCTATGGTGGCCGGATCTCGTAGAACTTCTTTTTTAGTAAAATTCATAAATTAGTAACGAAGAAGATACATCTTTAAAATAACTGTAACACTTTTCTACTGATATGTACTCATGTTGTCAAAAAGTGGGATTCAACGGGAATTAAAAATGGGGAAGGAATACCTAAAAAATGGGATCCAAAAGTGGGATCTAACAGGAATAATTCCTATCCTGTACAGAGGCTCCGCATTGTGTTTGGGATGAGTCTAGTATACCTCATTTGAAAAGATTATTTTTATAGCGGCCAACCTCATTATATTGATAATATTTCCACTGCTGAGACACAGGCCTCCACTTTGAGAGGAAGTGGGCCATAATCCACCACGCGGGCACAATGCGGGATGTTAGAGGTCACATGGCCTCGAATTTTTTGGTTCTAGAACATGCCGGTTTCCTCAAGATGTTTTCCTTTACTGTTTTGAGAGCAGTATTGTCGCTGTCCGTAGCTTAGTGGGTAAAAACTGCGCTGCGGCCGCGCTATCACAAGACTATGCTTGTGGAGAATAACACTGCAGTGTGACTATTATTATTATCTGACAAGATACGTTAGCCAACAATTCGAGAAAAAGCACCTGAATGGAAAGGGACAGGTAATAAAATATTTGCGGAATAATCACGGTATGTTGTACAAATGCGGTTTCCGGAAACAGGAACGAAACCTTTTCCTTATTTTCAACCTTATTTGATCCTTTTTTAAACGTGTACTGGCAGTAAAAAGAATATCTGGTAAAGGTTTTATTTTTTAAAGTGATGTGGTATAATTTTAAAATAAATATTTTTTCTTTCTTTTATTTTGTTTATCTTTTTTATTACTGGCCATACTATTCTATGATTTTTAAATACATACAGGCATGTTTCGTTTCAATGCGGGGTCCATACTGATGTCTGTATATCAACAATTTCGCCGTGTTGTACTTTCTATGTGTATACTTTATTGCTTTTCAAAGTGTGTGTCGTAATTTATATGTATAGGTTGTTTGCTCATCCTGACAGCCATGTATGTAGCATAGAAGAATAAATCGATTATTTATTAAAGGGAACGTATGTTCGGAAACCCTGACAAAATATTGGGAAATATGGGTAGAATGAATATGACGGAAGATGACCGTTACCATCATTATTATTGGCACTCATAGTTGGTACACTCGTGGCTCGTGGCTAAATAATTACAGCCGCACAGGCCGATCTTCTGTGTTAAGCCGCGCTTGCCGAGGTTGGTCTGTGGATGGGTGACCATCTGTCATAGCGAGTTTCCTCCGTGCCTCGGAAAGCACGTAAAACCGTTGGTCCCGGCTGACATTTGTAGATCTTTGACAGTCGTCACTGTTAGTCAGAAGCTCTAAAGTCTGACAACCAGTCTTATCATCGGGTATCGTATTACCCAGTTACTGGGTTGTGGAGGTCTGACTGCCTGATATTCAGCTGCATCTGGTTCGACTGGAAGCCGACCCCAATATAGTTGGGAAAAGGCTAGGCAGATGATGAGTTGGTTCTCTTTACTGTGGGCGTCGTCGCGTCGGTGGGTAGTGTTGGCTAAAGAAAGTCTATTTAACACGTATGAACACTGCAATATACAGATTAATAATAACAAGGTAGAGACATATCTCAGATCGCGGGATGGTTCAGTGATCCGCTCGCGCCGCTCTCCAACCGAAAAGTGAGTCGACACTCGGTAGGGCGCGCCACACCGACTCCATCGAGCGCCACCGGATGGTGCTGGCGTTCCGGATACGACTCGATTCCGTCAAATGTAACATAACATAACGCTACGCTCATTTTTCCCTAAGGGAGAGATATTTTTGTTATTTAAATTGAGATTTGCTCTTGTCCTAGAGGCAATAAAGCCTAAAATGGAGCGAGCTCACTCAGAAGGAACTGGAACACCTACGCACCGACGGAACACTGTAAAAACTGTTTGGCGCTGGACTCCGACAGTATGGTGGTCGACTCAGGCGGCTTTTTAAGTAAAAACGTCCGAAGTACGTTATCGCGATATATCGTTACTTCGAAGTACCTACGTTATCGCGAAAGTACTTTATTCCGAAGTACGTTGTTGCAAAAATTCTTTATTACGATGAACGATTTCGCGAAAGTTCATATTCATATTCATATTCATTTATTTGCATTCTACAAGGTAACAAGATGTTAACAAAAGCTTAGAGCTAAGAGCCATTGTAGACCCTGTCAGGGCACAGCAAAACAAAAGTGTTTATAATACATACCTAACTCTTTACTGCGAAATACGAGTACGTTGTCGCGAAAGTTCTTTACTTCGATGTACGTTACCGAAGGGTTATGCCGGGCTCAAACCGACTAAAAAACCACTATTTTTAAAAGTACCTTTTCCCTTCAAATATTGTCATAGGTTTAAAGCTTGTGACATCGTGAAATCGCTTTCTCCGGTCAATGAATTTCATGCCGAATTTATTTCAGCTTTCATAAATCAAGCGAATACATTTTGTTCGTTGACATTTCGTTATACCTTAAAAGGATTACGTTGTCAATCCAATGAATTTTATTCATACACGAGATAAATTAAAAACTTATCCTTTTAAGCTTTTATCTAATTTTGAAGAAATTAGATTAAATTTTTTTAAGATTTTTAATATTTATTATTTTCTCAACTTTTTTTTTAAATTAATATTAAATTTGCTTTAGAATATAAAAGCTAAGAAGGATAAGTTTGTAAATTTATCTCGTGCATTGTTTACAAAGTGGCGTGTTGTCAGTAATTATTAGTTTGTGAACTGATAAAGTAGAACAGATACAGTAATGGCAGTATTATCTAGAAGCAGAAGCAGGTCACAACTCACAACTCTGTAGTAAGTAACAAAATTAGACAAAAACAAATGAAATCACATTTAAGTACTACAACAAATTCAATTCAATATTCTGACGTTTAAATATTTTCACTCGAATGCCGTGAACGCTGTACGAAAGTGTCAATGTCTAATGTGTCATTCTATGTCCACTGTCAATCGTAAGGATTTTTTTATTCGCCCCTATGCTAAGTCACAAAGCCTATAGTATTACCGCTTATTCCTTTAAAATGTTTTCAATAATGGCATTAAAATTTTGAAAAATAGGTAGATTCGGCTTACGTTGGTAGTATTAAATGGAAAACTGAATCATTACTGAATTATACAATTTATTCAATAAAATATAATTATCATCTTGCAATTTGAATTTGCCGGTATTGTCAAATCACACCGCGCTGACATACGTCATCCTGACTTCTCTCTGCCCGCTCCTCTAGGGATGTACCTACCACACTGCGTAGGGTTGGGATTCCAGTTACGGTTTTCCGTTTATTAGTAGACAGGTAGACTGAGGGCAAAGTAGGTAGATCTACCAACAAGTTGGTAGATATGACAACACTGACTGTATGGTAAACATTAAAATAATGTTTACAATAAGTGAAGAAAATATTTACCATTTTATCTGTGTAAACTGGTAAATGAATATCTTTATTTATCAGTGATAATTTGGAAAGCCTTCAAGTTCGTAGTATTTAAGAATATTGTTTAATTTATTAGCTAAAATTTTATAGATTTTCGAAAAGTACAAAATAAAATAAATAAATTCGGCTTATTAAACCTGAACTTCTTTTAGCAAATGAGCCTAATCATAAAACCACAGTACAAAAAGATCTTGAAGTCTAAAATGTTCTGTAGATAAATCTCAAATTTTCACATTCAAAGTCAACTCCAAGTTTCTAACAGGAACAAGGTAACAAGTTGGACAGCACATGTACTCCGATAGCAATCAAGGACAATCATATCGACGATCGCTGGTAACTGCGACACGAGTCAGGCCACGCAGAAGATATATGTATATGTTACAGTAGAAAAATGCAGAAGCTTTACTTTGATATTATTTAGGTACTAGCTTCTGCCCGCGACTTCGTACGCGGATCCTGTTGCTTATGCCGGCGACGACGGGGTCGTCAAAATCGAAGATCTGAAACGTCGAATTCTAAGAGCCAGGCTGAACAACTCTTGCCAAGACCTCATTCCTATATATGTTATAGTGTAGCTGGGGTCTTGGAGTTCCACATCAGGTGTTCCAGATCTTAATTTTCATACGTCAACAGAGAGTGCTCATTAGGCTGGACAACTCTTGCTAAGACGTCATTCCTATTTATGTTATAAAGTAGCTGGGCTGTTGGAAGTTCCACATCAGATGTACCAGATCTCCAATTTTTATACGACAACAGAGGTTGCTCATCAGGCTCAACAACTCTTGCTAAGACGTCTTTACTGTATGTGTTATAGAGTATCTAGGTTCTTGGAGTTCTACCAGGTGTTCCAGATCTCAATTTTCATAAGTCAACAGAGAGTGCTCATTAGGCTGGACTACTCTTGCTAAGACGTCATTCCTATATATGTTATAAAGTAGCTGGGCTGTTGGAGTTCCACATCAGGTGTACCAGATCTTCAAATTTTATACGACAACAGAGGTTGCTCATCAGGCTCAACAACTCTTGTTAAGACGTCTTTACTGTATATGTTACAGTGTAGCTGGGCTCTTGAAGTTCCACATCAGGTGTTCCAGATCTTCAATTTTTATACGTTGACAGAGAGTACTCATCAGGCTGAATAACTCTTGCTAAGACGTCATTCACTTATATGTTATAGTGTAGCTGGGCTCTTGGAGTTCCACATCAGGTGTTCCAGATCTTCAAATTTTTATACAGCAACAGAGAGTGCTTATCAGGCTGAACAACTCTTGCTAAGACGTCGTTCCTGTATATGCCATAGTGTAGCTGGGCTCTTGGTGTTCCACATCAGGTGTCCAGGATCTTCAAATTTATTCTCTCAGTAGAAAATGCTCATCACGTGGAACAATTTTTGCTATGGCACCATTTCTGTATCTCTTATAGTTAAGCAGGTCTGTTGCGGTGCTGCATCAGGTGTTCAAGTTTCCAAGATAAATTATAGCCTATATGTTAACGGGACTTAATACCTATACAATGAAAAAGAAATTATTCAAATCCGTCCAGTAGTTCCGAAGATTAGCGTGCACAAACACACAGACAAACAGACAAACAGACAAACAGACAAACAGACAAACCGACAAACAGACAAACAGACAAAAAAAAAATTAACTACATTTTCGGGTTCGGCATCGATATAATAACAATCCCTGATACTTTTTTTTTATATATTTCCATTGTACAGACACCACTTTTCTACAAATTTATTATAAGTATAGATTTCTATTTAATAGGAGTGAAAGAGGAGGTTTGATTAAATAGAAGCCACACGGCCATATTTTCAATGATAAGTTTCAAAAACAAAATTACTAACTCAGCCACGAATATTACAACTCGGCCACATTTTTAGTGCTGCAGGCACCCCGAGGTTCGGTTTGGTTAGGTTCCTTCAAACCTTGCAGACAGAAATAGGAGCCCCGCGCATCGGGGTTCCGTCGACTGCATCTTGGTTTGGCCTATTTTTTTGTACATTTTGCTGATCAATCAATTTCATGGATTCGTTTTATAAATCAACCGTTAAAAATTAACAAATTAAATATATTAATTACATATTACTTAATTTTAATCAGTGCTAAATATCACCCATGTTGTTCAGAGTTGGTCTTCTATCAGTTACCTTCACTCAGCTTGTCATGGTGCAATCGCAGCGAGCGGGACTTTGATTGGAGACAGTTTACTTCGCTTGTTTGACGCAAACGTTCTGAGAGAAAGTTCTACAAATTGTTTGGTGAACATATCATGATTCCCAAAAGGTAAGGCAAACATATCTAATACTTATTGCCACTTAAGTTTTGAAAGCACTGCTCAACCTGGAATTCAAACCCGGTAGTATTGAAACTCGTAGACATGGCTTAAACTACAGTACCTAAGAGAAAACCCTAAACACATAGAATTTAATGTTGAATGATTTGGAAGGAAATTGTCAATACCAACAGCGAAAAGGGCGATATATGACTACATACATCGTGTCTGCCAACATTGTAGCGATCATTCAGAATGCCAGTGTTATACAATTTTTCCACGGTTTTCGAGGATTTCTGCGTCTACAAAAGAAACAGTTACATGATAGCACCACAGCATGCGGAGATACATCACCGCCAAAACTAGTTTCTCTTTAGATAAATGTTCAACAAATCGCCAACAGATAAATCCGATTCTGAAATATCGCATTCAACTCCATTAAAGCTGCGCTCAACGAGATATACACCAAAACACAAAGACAAGAACCACTAAAAAATCTCTTACCAAAAAAAAATGTGTCAAAAACATTGAATCTGAAATTAACTCTAAACAGGCATCGAAACGAACTGCGTCACCAATGGAAAGACCAAATTCGATGGCTGATCATAGAAATAAAATTATTATGACTCAAAATCTTCAAAATTCACACTTTATTAAGCCTACTGCTAATTATGGTAGAGATGGTGAACCAAAAGTTACGGCATCCACTTCTCTTGTGCTCGTTAAACACAATATGGGCGGCAATCAGCTTCGTAAATCGACCAGACTCATATCAATCGTGATAAAGGTGTCTCTCTTTAGATAAATGTTTAGCAAATCGCAAACATTTATCTAAAGAGAGAAAATATCGCTTTGTTTAACGAGCCATACACTAAAACACAAATTAAAACGCAAGACAATTTGTGTTACCTTTGCACACGATCCTTGCGTTTGTTTTGCAATAAACGCGCTGAAACATGGCTATAGAAGAGTTGTAAACGCGCGTTCGTGGCCAAAGCCCGGCGTGACCCGCACCCGCACCGCCAGTGCCGGTTTTAGCACTACCAGCGCCCTTGGGCGAGATTTCTACCGCGCCCCCTTCTTTTATCGGGGTAAAATCATCAAATGAGTCGTCCCATCCAGGGCAGGGTGTGAGGGACTGTCACACTTGTACTGACTAAAATCCACGGTGTCCTTCAATAGCCCTTTACTTTCCAGGGTCTCGGTAGCTCGTCAGTTCCGCGACCCCGGCAGGCTTTGGCCCTCTAAGGGGGGGCCCCCTTAGAGGGCCTCATTATGCTGACACTCTTTGAGGCGCGCGTGTAACACAAAGCGCCGTCACGTCGACCCGGGCATGGTCCATGGTCGGACAGCCAGTCGCCCATAAATCGCCACCCGCCCGGTGCCCGGAGATCGTCTGCCGACGTCTGTCGCCGTAGGAGTCTACCACTTCGGCTGGGGTTCCCTCCACCCCAGTTCTCTCCCTCACGCGGCCCGCCTCCTCCTTCGCGGGCATGACTGATTCGCAGAAAGATCGCCTCCTTCCGCTTCCCCCTCTGTCTCGCCCCGCAGCATGGCCTCGACCAATGTCGGTCGCGAGAGGTCTCCGCCTATCGCCGTCATGAGGACACGGCGGTGCTCTGCCCAAGCGGGGCACTGTATGCTCCACCGTGTGCTCCGGACGATCCTCGCAGTGGTGACACCCAGGCATACCAGGAGTACCTCCCGAAACTTCCGTGTCGGGTGAGGACCTGCGTCATGCGGTAGGTCAGGACGCCGTGACGCCTATCCAGCCACTCCTACATAAAAGAGGGGTCTTACCACCGCGATTGCGGCGTGCCCGTGCTAGAGTTGACTTGGGGGAACTAAATCAACTTACAACGAGGGGGCCTCGCACGAGCAGCGGAGGCAAGTTGTAGTGTTTTCTTTAGACGGGTTTTGGGTTTATCCACTAAAAATGAGATGAAAGAAATTGGGACATTTACGAGAAAGTAGGCCTGCGGCGCCCCTTCGTATTCGGCGCCCTGGGCGGTCGCCTAACCGCGCCTTACCCTAACGCCGGTACTGCGCACAGCTGATACCGTCAAGCAAATGTTGCTTTTGCGTTTGTATCAATACGCGCGTAAAGGACGCGCTGATCAAAAACGCGCGTAATCAGCTCAAAAAAAATGTTGTTCAAACACAACCTGGTATGTCGATCAGGACATCGCTTATTGTAACATTAATTTGGCCACCCAGAACAGCATGCATTATCACTCACAAAAATCAGGGAAAAATCACAGTTTTACTTTTTACGGCAGCAAGTAATCGTTTTCTAATTGATTTATAGTTCTACAAATGAAAATTTGATTTCGATAATTGATAGTGTTTTATAACAACTCAATTTGCTTCTGGCTGAATTAAACAGAGTGAGTCATACTGAAATTCATATCTTCAACAGTGGGTTTTCGTATAATTAGACACATTTTTTTTGTTTTTGCGGGGTATGTGGAAGCCTGTAACAGAGCAGGCAAGACAAAAAAAAAGAGATTATCCTCAAAATTATAAACGTACTTTACACAAACCCTTGTATAAAGAGGTAATGGTACCCTTTCTTCCGCACATAACAAGGACAGCGTAAATGAAACGCCAGAATGAACAAAAGACTGAAAAATAAATAAACTTGAAACAATTTTCATGTTTACTGACCCCCGAAATTATGCTTATTTAGTAAATAAGCCCACATTGTTCAATGTTTAAGCTCTTAACCTAATAGAAGAAAAGTACATAAATTCAATGTACGACAATGTTATGGGTCGTTCAAAATTTATGCCGCACCATATAGTTATGGTATCACTACCCATTTGAGGTTTTTTATGGGTTCCACTACGTCACAACGACCCACCGACGTCGACTTAGGAGTGTCTTGTAAGATAAGAAACTTTTGATCATGACGGTAATATTAAAGGGATTATCAAAATGCTTAAGGGCTCATGTACACGGGGTGCTAAGACAGGAAACCTCCACGTGCGCCCGTGGACTGGAGTTCCCTCTCGGATACGTTCGGGGGGAAGACCAGTTTTTCGGGCCGGTGCACCCAAGGATGCGGGCAAAAACTCTTCCTTGGTCTCTTTGCCCGTATGCGAATAGCCTGTCGGGTGGATGCTCCAACGCGTGTCCCTCTGAATAGCAGAGGGCACAGCGGCGGAGCGGGCTTGCGGACAGTGACTAATGGGTAAGCTCGCCGTCCGACCAAGGACCAAGCCCGGGTCGGTGGCGCGTCGTGTTTCACGCGTCACCGACGGGGCCCCTTATGGTGCCAAATGCCTGCTGGAGTTGCGGAATTTTCATAATCCAGGACACCGTGGCCTCAGAAAGTAAAGGGCATCCGAAGTAACACGGGTGGATTTTAGTCAGTAAGAGTCTGACAGTCCCTTTCAAACGCAATGCAAAATGATTTTGCCACACAAAAAAAAACAAAAGGGCTCATGTACACGACGCCGCCGCCGCGCCGCAATGCTGTGTAAGTATATGTTGCTGTAAAAGGCTAAAAGGTTTTTCTGTGGGTCAGTTAGGAGTTTACTGACGTTCATGTAGAGGTAAATTTTTTTCTGTACTCGGATTTGTATTCTGATTCTGATGTAGATTCTGTCACATGCACTGTTTTACTTATAGCACAATAATTCATAAAGAATAAGACTGACCTGGGTGATGATGAAAACAACCAATATTGTGAAAAATCTCAAGCTTTTTTCCTGAAAACTTTCGTCTACTGCTTGTTACGGAACTTTCACATTGATTCACAACTAGAAATCTCATAAAATTCGTACGCTTAACCAATCATCTAATTCTTACGTTTTTTTTCCTCTCATCGAGTCCATCAGTGAAAGTAGTGGGAACTGTCAGTGTTTCATAAAATTTACGACTTGTAATAATACAGAGGAAATACTTGCATTTTCTCTTGCACTACTTCCCAAATATCAGTCATAAATGTAAGCAATAAACACGCCATAGCATAAGTAACTACTGTACACATTTATGTATAGGACTGAGACGATACTACATGTTTTGGTTCCCTATTCAGGCACAATATTTATTTATTAACTCTTTCATGTACAATGGTGATACATAAGGCCGCAAGGAATTATCTATGGCAACGTTTTTCATCAAATATTTAGGACAATCTTAAATATTTTATCTACTATCATGCTATTATTAATCCTCTATAAAAGAACCTATAACAATTAGCTTATTTACCACCAGATCGCTAAAATTTTGAAAAAAGAACTATAGTTCTTTTACTTGGTTTGTTTATTTTACATGCTTCGCAATTACACTTTTCTTGAATTTACATAGTTCTTACAACACTGTACAACACCCTATGGTATGAGAATCTTTTATAGAGGATTCACATCATGACCTTGTTAGAGGTGCCAAGGGCTAGGACTAATTTATTGAAGTTTGCTCCATTGTCAAGGGCCGCACATATAATAAATAATACATCATCGGTAGATATGTTTGACAGCCTGCCGAAATTTGTATCTGGCGCACAAAGGTGCATTGAAGTAGGAATACCTATTTGATCTTTTTATATGTTTTTTTTGTTTGGTATTTTTTGTTAAGTAAATTTTGGATTTTGTCTATAACATCGTTTTGGATATTTTCTGTAAGATGTTGTAGTTATTGGTGTAAATAAATAAATAAATGATTGTAGATAAAAACCCACATTCGTGTTTTAATACCCCTGATTATACAACAGTTGCATAAATAACTATAAGCTTATTTAAGATTTAGTAAAAGCCTAACTTTAACCTCTTCTAACCCAGGCTTACACATTAACCATTCTCACAGAGCAATACAATAATCTTCATAACATATAAAAATACAAAGGCGGCACGGTTAGCGCAGTGGCTGAGCGATTGGACTGCTGCGCTGCGTGTTGCGGGTTCGATTCCAGCACGGAGCAAATATTTGTATGATCTACAAGTAGTTGCTTAGGGTCTGGGCGTTTGTGTATGTGAGTTTATATATGTTTGTAAACGCACCGACACAGGAGAAATCCCCAAGGTGAGGCGATTTAAAAAAAAAGTCGCTTCCCGTACGCTTAAATCTTTCAAATTACGCAACAGATTTGAATGCGGCTTTTATCAATAGACAGTGATTTAAGAAGAAAGTTCATCTATACTGCACCCGTGCAAAACAGAGGTGAGTCGCTAGTAGTATAATAAATAATCAATGTTCCACTCCTGTGGCCGTATTATGACTTGTGGAACAAGTCTGGTTTTAAAACTGGTGAGTGAAAGAGTCAGAGCTATACAAGTCGTCTAGCGCCACCTCGTTCACTCACTGGAACTTCTCTGCCTTCAAAACGTCATAATACGGCCCCTGAAGTCACAAGAGACACAAGTCTTCTAGAAGAAGCGGCCTGTTCTCCACCCAACTCAGTGCAATTTCGTAAGTGAATGAAGTCATGTCTCTAATTTTTATAAACATAACATGATTTTTAACGCCATTATTCAAACTTAAAACGAGATACTTACCATATTTATTATTTCTTTTGCAAGTGGAACACTTATAGTTTTTTTGACTGGCCTGTTGGTCTAGTGGTTAGAGACCCTGACTGCTGCTGGAGGTCGTGGGTTCAATTCCCACCCAGGACAAATGTTTGTGTGATGAGCACGATCATTTGTTCTGTATCTGGGTGTAATTTATCTATAATACGAGTATGTATGTATTTAGAAATATATAAGTATGTTTATCAGTTGTCTAGTACCCATAACACAAGCTCTGCTTAGCTTGGGACTAGATGGCGGTGTGTGATAGTTGTGGAATATTATTATTACTCGTATTATATTATAGTTACACAGTCACGGACAATTCATTCGTATCATCATCTTCCTGCCCTTTTTTTTTTTTTTTTTAGCGTGGTAAAATCATCAAATGAGTACTCCGGCCTCGGACAGGGCGGGAGGGACTGTCAGACTTCTACTGACTAAAATCCACGGTGTCCATCAATAGCCTGTTATGTTCCGGGGTGTGCGCGTGGGACACAACGCGCCGTCGACCCGGGCATGGTCCATGGTCGGGCAGCGAGTTGCCCTTTACTCGCTGCCCGCATGCCCGCGCCTACGGTGGCCGGAGATCATCTGCTGACGTCCGACGCCGCGGGCGCCTACCACTGCGGTTGGGGCGGAGGGAGGACACTGTCCTCTCTCGCTCGCGACCGCTTCCCACTCCGTCTCGCCCCGCAGCATGGCCGCAACCAATGCCGGGCGCGAGAGGTCTCCGCCTATCGCCGCCGTAAGGACACGTCGGTGCTCTGCCCAAGCGGGGCAGTCTTGCACCGTATGCTCTACTGTGTCCTCCGGGCGATCTTCGCAGTGGTGGCACCCGGGCGTTTCCTCCTTCCCCATCAGGCACAGGAACCTCCCGAAACTTCCGTGTCCGGTGAGGACCTGCGTCATCCGATAGGTCAGGACGCCGTGACGTCTCTCCAGCCACTCCTCAAAGAGGGGTCTTACCGCCGCAATTGCGGCGTGCCCGGCCTTCGGTCGCGACAGTCGTCGTCCCCTCCATACTGCCCTGAGATCGCGCCGGAGCTCTTCCCGCCGCGCCTCGACTTCTCGAGGCAGCGGGGTCGCGCCCCGGCGCTGCGCCTCCACGCGCCACTCATAGACGCGCTGGAGGGCAGTCGCCTCCAGATCCCAGGGCAGCAATCCGGCAAGGAGGTTGGCCGATTCGCCGGCAATCGTGCGGTATCCCCAGATCAACCGGATAGCCATGACCCTCTGGCATGCGACCAACTTTAGTGGTCGCGTCCGGATGCTCAGGGCCCACACAGGGGCCCCGTAGAGGGCCATGGACCGCACGACGCCGGCGTACAGCCTACGGCAGGAGGCGTTTGGCCCGCCGAGATTGGGCAGCAGTCGCCTGAGGGCGGCCGCCGGCTTCAGCCTTGGGGCCAAACTCAGGAAATGCTCCCTGAAGTTCCACCGGCTGTCGAGGACGAGTCCCAGGTACTTCATCGTCCTCTTGACGCCGATGCGAACTCCTCCCACCGTTATGCTGTAACCCGACTGTGGCGCGTTGACGCGGCCATGAAAACACATGGCCTCCGTCTTGTGCAGCGCCACGTCGAGTCCCAACTGCCGAATCCTGTCGACGATTGTCGCGACCGCTTCCGTCGCCAAGTCGGCCGCCGCCTGATGCGACCCCCTAGTCGAGGCCCGAGAGTCCCGAAGGCCAGGACCCAGGCTTTCATCTTCCTGCCTTATACCATTTTACTTGTGGTCGGCGCAACACGTTTTTTTTTCTTCCATTCTCCCCTATCAGACGTCACCGTATCATTTACTCCTTTTTCTTTCATATCATTCCTTAGACGATCCAACCATCTTTTCTTTGGCCTTCCTGTTCCTCTCCATCTATCAACATTCATAATTACAACACAATGTTTTCAGCTTTAATTAGCATTTTCTGAAGTGGTATAAGATGAATAAGAGGCACTATTACTTCCCATCCAATGGGTCGTGACATATTGCAAGAAGAAATAATGATATTTACCTCTACTTTAATATAGTTTGGTCATACACTGCCTCCTACATTTTTCACTCGGATCTCAAAATGTCATACCAACTGAAAATGTCCAACGTTATTATTTATTGTGTTTGACTACGCTCCTTTGCTCAATAAGATTTATTGGGCAGAACCAATAAATTTGTTTGAACAAAACTTTGTTTTTCCTAACTGGTAAAGCTATGAACAGACACGGTTGGGTAATGGGGCATGCTCCTGCATAAGAACTCGCTAATTCAGGGGATAATGGTACTTAAAAGCACTTACTCGTAGTCTGAAAATTGAATCAAAAGACAGAATAGGAAATGGAGATAAAAATGGTTTTAGTCTTTTATTGATTTGAAGGATAACTGCGGACTAATCCAACGTCCATGCTCAAATGCCCTTATTTTTTCCGTGTTCCAGCAGATTGGGCTTCTCTTTGATAATTATGCGAGATTAGTTTTGCATTGCTCGACATAAAATTAATAGACCGAGTTCCAAACGTCGAAATCCGAAAACGAACAAATGTATTCGATATTGGTAACCGAGTTATGGAACTCAAATGGAGTTGGGCAGGACACCTGGCAAGGCGCGGTGACGGCAGGTGGAGTAAAGCTGTGACAGAGTGGCGTCCAAGAAATGGAAAAAGGAGTGTTGGTCGTCCGGCGGCGAGATGGGCGGACGACATTGTTGCCATTGCGGGAGTGTCCTGGATGAGGCTGGCGCAAGACCGTGGAGCTTGGCACAAACAAAGAGAGGCCTATACCCAGCAGTGGGTGAAGACGGGCTGTGGATGATGATGATGATGATGAGTTTTGCATTTTGTAGACGGATTATTCTCATATTTGAATTTATTATCACGTAATTCGAGCATCTAAGGAAATTCGTTTTATATGCCAGTACAAAAAGATTTACTTTTCTTATATTACTTTTGTTTTTAGATCTTTAATCTTAGTAGAAGTGAACGGTGGCTTTGAGACGTACAATTTTCTTTAAGCCCTCGACTCAAATTAAAATGAGACGTTTTTTGCTCTTACTCTCTTTTTTTTTTTTATTAAAGTAAAATATGAAAAAGAAAACTACAAAAAAAAAATTGAAATAGTGAATCTTTTGAGATTCTTTTTATTTCATACATTACTTCACGTCTGTAATCTCCGAAGGGTTAAGCAGAGGTGTACACCCACGTTTCGCTGGTTATTTTAAGTCACATTTGTAACGAGTCTGTGGCCAAGCCTCACTTCGTGAATACTAAAGTATGATAAAACCCAATAACACTTTCCTCAACTACACTAAAAGGAGGCGGTTATTTACTATATTTTGACTAGAAAACTCCTTGTTCTTGAATTTATATTTAATATCTGGTTGACCGAGCTTCGCTCGGTTTTTAAAATGTCTATATCTTGGGAACCAAGCTTTTCTCGAACCTTAATAAATCGATTCCTTGAGCCGAAAAACCCCTAATCTGTAACTTTCATGAAAATCCTTGGAGCCGTTTCCGAGATCCTGATTATATATAAATAAACTAGTATTTGCGCGTTGCGCGAGCTGCAAGCAGCTCGCGGGGTCGTGGTTTGGAGAAGTATTCCTTACCTTAATAAAATTTTGAGAATCCATAAGAATCTTTAAATGAATTGGAAAATCCATAGTCCTTAAAAGATTTTATAAATTATTAAATTATATAAAATATTTTTAATATTCTGAAAACCCTTATAACTAATTCAACAAAATAAGAAACAAAAAAAAAAAAAAAAAAAAATAAATTAAGAATTAGGATAGTTATAAGAATTTTAAAATCAGTTAGAGCACTTCAAAGATTTTGAGACCCCTTAAGAACCCCCTAATCCAATCTAAAACCTTATTAAAAACTCTGAAAAAAAATGCTTTTTTTCTTTTCCGAGCATCCTCTATACGAATCCGTAAAAAAACTGACCAGGGGTCTCCTCAATTTCTGAGATACGATTTGAGGCCATAAAGGGGAGGCTTAGTACTTTTGCCCTACTCATGAGAGTAACTTGTAAGTTTGCTTGCCGTCACGCCTGAGTTACGCTTCATCCACTCAACCTTCGTCACGTCTCATGATGAAATTGATGAACAATTCGAAAATTATAGCAGCCGCCATCTTGGATTCTCATTTTGACCTCGCCATCGGTTTTAGAACCCTCGAAAACCATGAAAACGACACCCATGATGAAGACTTTGAATTTCTTGCAGTCTGCATATAATTGTATTTTGATTTTGACCTCACTATCGGCTTTATTATCCTCGAAAACCATGAAAACGACTCCCATGATGAACATTTCGAAAATTATCGAAGCCGCCATCTTGGATTTGGATTTTAACTTCACTATCGGCTTTAGCATCCTCGAAAACCATGAAAACGACTCCCATGAAGAAAAATTTGAAATTATCGCAGCCGCTATCTTCGATTTTTATACCTCACTATTAGCATCCTCGAAAACCATGAAAACGATCAATGATGAACAATTCGAAAATTATCGCAGCCGCCATCTTGGATTTTGATTTTGATCTCACTATCGGCTTTAGCATCCTCGAAAACCATGAAAACGACTCCCATGATGATCAATTCGAACATATCGCAGCCGCCATCTTGGATATTGATTTTGACCTCACTATCGGCTTTAGCATCATCGAAAACCATGAAAACGACTCCCATGATGATCATTTCGAAAATATCGCAGCCGCCATCTTGGATATTGATTTTGACCTCACTATCGGCTTTAGCATCCTCGAAAACCATGAAAACGACATCCATGATGAAAACTTTAAATTTTTTGCAGTCGCCATTTTGGATTTTGATTTTGACCTCACTATCGGCTTATTTAGCATCCTCGAAAACCATGAAAACGACTCCCATGATGAAGAATTCGAAAATTATCGCAGCCGCCATCTTGGATTTGGATTTTAACCTCACTATCGGCTTTAGCATCCTTGAAAACCATGAAAAGGACTCCCATGATGAACATTTCAAAATTATCGCAGCCGCCATCTTGGATTTTGATTCTGACCTCACTATCGGCTTTAGCATCTTCGAAAACCATGAAAACGACTCCCATGATGAAAACTTCGATTTTTTTGCAGTCGCCGTCTTGGAATTTGATTTTGACCTCACTATCGGCTTTAGCATCCTCGAAAACCATGAAAACAACTCCCATGATGAACATTTCGAAAATTATCGCAGCCGCCATCTTGGTTTTGATTTTGACCTCACTATCGGCTTTAGCATCCCCGAAAACTATGAAAACGACTCCCATGATGAAAACTTTGAATTTTTGCAGTCGCCATCTTGGAATTTGATTTTGACCTCACTATCGGCTTTAGCATCCTCGAAAACCATGAAAACGACTCCCATGATGAAAACTTTGAATTTTTGCAGTCGCCATCTTGGTTTTTATTTTGACCTCACTATCGGCTTTAGCATCCCCGAAAACCATGAAAACGACTCCCATGATGAAAACTTTGAATTTTTGCAGTCGCCATCTTGGAATTTGATTTTGACCTCACTATCGGCTTTAGCATCCTCGAAAACCATGAAAACGACTCCCATGATGAACAATTCGAAAATTATCGCAGCCACCATCTTGGATTTTGATTTTGACCTCGCTATTGGCTTTAGCATCCTCGAAAACCATGAAAACGACTCCCATGTTGAACATTTCGAAAATTATCGCAGCCGCAATCTTGGATTTTGATTTTGACCTGAGTATCGACTGTAGCATCCTCGAAAACCATGAAAACGAATCCCATGATGAAATTGATGAATAATTCGTAAATTATCGCAGCCGCCATCTTGGATTTGGATTTTAACTTCACTATCAGCTTTAGCATCCTCCAAAACCATGAAAACGACTCCCATGATGAACAATTCGAAAATTATCGCAGCCACCATCTTCGATTATGATTTTGACCTCACTATCGGCTTCAGCAACCTCGAAAACCATGGAAACGACTCCCGTGATGAACATTTCGAAAATTATCGAAGTCGCCATCTTGGATTTCGATTTTGACCTCGCCATCGGTTTTAGCATCCTCGAAAACCATGAAAACGACACCCATGATGAATAATTCGAAAATAATCGCAGCCGCCATCTTGGATTCTCATTTTAACCTCACCATTGGTTTTAGCACCCTCGAAAACCATGAAAACGACTCCAATGATGAACAATTCGAAAATTATCGCAGCCGCCATCTTGGATTTTGATTTTGACCTGACTATCGGCTGGAGCATCCTAGAAAACCATGAAAACGACTCCCATGATGAAATTGATGAACAATTTGAAAATTATAGCAACCACCATCTTGGATTCTCATTTGACCTCGCCATCGGCTTTAGCATCCTCGAAAACTATGAAAACGACACCCATGATGAACATTTACAAATTATCGCATCTTGGATTTGGATTTTAACCTCCCTTTCGGCTTTAGAATCCTCGAAAACAATGAAAACGACTCCCATGATGAACTTTTCGAAAATCATATAAGCCGCCATCTTGGATTTTGATGTTGACCTCACTATAGGCATTAGCATCCTCGAAAACCATGAAAACGACTCCCATGATGAAGATTTCGAAATTATTGAAGCCGCAATCTTGAATTTTGATGTTGACCTCACTATCGGCATTAGCATCCTCGAAAACCATGAAAACGACTCCCATGATGAACAATTCGAAAATTATCGCAGCCGCCATCTTGGATTTGGATATTAATCTCACTATCGGTTTTAGCATCCTCGAAAACCATGAAAACGACTCCCATGATGAACATTTCGAAAATTAACGCAGCCGCCATCTTGGATTAGGATTTTAACCTCACAATCGGCTTTAGCATCCTGGAAAACCATGAAAACGACTCCCATGGTGAACATTT
This sequence comes from Agrotis clavis, assembly GCA_954870645.1. Classification (NCBI taxonomy): domain Eukaryota; kingdom Metazoa; phylum Arthropoda; class Insecta; order Lepidoptera; family Noctuidae; genus Agrotis; species Agrotis clavis. Next base: position 11,554,012 of record OX940925.1, read on the forward strand.
CGAAAATTATCGGAGCCGCCATCTTGGATTTTGACCTCACTATCGGCTTTAGCATCCTCGAAAACCATGAAAACGTTACCCATGATGAACATTTCGAAAATTATCGCAGCCGCCATCTTGGATTTTGATTTTGACCTTACTATCGGCTGTAGCATCCTCGAAAACCATGAAAACGACTCCCATGATGAAATTAATGAACAATTCGAAAATTATAGCAACCGTCATCTTGGATTCTCATTTTGACCTCGCCATCGGTTTTAGCACCCTCGAATACCATGAAAATGACTCCCATGATGAACATTTCGAAAATTACCGAAGCCGCTTTTTTGGATTTTGATGTCGACCTCACTATCGGCTTTAGCATCCTCGAAAACCATGAAAACGACACCCATGATGAACATTTAAAAATTATCGCATCTTGGATTTGGATTTTAACCTCACTATCGGTTTTAGCATCCTCGAAAACCATGAAAACGACTCCCATGATGAACATTTCGAAAATTGTCGAAGCCGCCATCTTGGATTTTGACCTCACTATCGGCTTTAGCATCCTCGAAAACCATGAAAACGTTACCCATGATGAACATTTCGAAAATTATCGCAGCCGCCATCTTGGATTTTGATTTTGACCTTACTATCGGCTGTAGCATCCTCGAAAACCATGAAAACGACTCCCATGATGAAATTAATGAACAATTCGAAAATTATAGCAACCGTCATCTTGGATTCTCATTTTGACCTCGCCATCGGTTTTAGCACCCTCGAATACCATGAAAATGACTCCCATGATGAACATTTCGAAAATTATCGCAGCCGCCATCTTGAATTAGGATTTTAACCTCACAATCGGCTTTGGCATCCTCGAAAACCATGAAAACGACTCCCATGATGAACATTTCGAAAATTGTCGAAGCCGCCATCTTGGATTTTGATTTTGACCTCGCCATCAGTTTTAGCTTCCTCAAAAACCATGGAAACGACACCCATGATGAACAATTCGAAAATAATCGCAACCGTTATCTTGTATTCTCATTTTGACCTCGCCATTGGTTTTAGCACCCTCGAAAACCATGAAAACGACTCCCATGATGAACATTTTGAAAATTATCGAAGCCGCCATCTTGGATTTTGATTTTGACCTCACTATCGGCTTTAGCATCCTCGAAAACCATGAAAACGTTTCCCATGATGAACATTTCGAAAATTATCGCAGCCGCCATCTTGGATTTTGATTTTGACCTGACTATCGGCTGTAGCATCCTCGAAAACCATGAAAACGACTCCCATGATGAACATTTCGAAAATTGTCGAAGCCGCCATCTTGGATTTTGATTTTGACCTCGCCATCAGTTTTAGCTTCCTCAAAAACCATGGAAACGACACCCATGATGAACAATTCGAAAATAATCGCAACCGCCATCTTGTATTCTCATTTTGACCTCGCCATTGGTTTTAGCACCCTCAAAAACCATGAAAACGACTCCCATGATGAACATTTTGAAAATTATCGAAGCCGCCATCTTGGATTTTGATTTTGACCCCACTATCGGCTTAAGCATCCTCGAAAACCATGAAAACGACTCCCATGATGAAGATTTCGGAAATTTATCGCAGCCGCCATCTTGGATTTTGATTTTAACCTCACTATCGGCTTTAGCATCCTCGAAAACCATGAAAACGACTTCCATGAAGAACATTTCGAAAATTATCGAAGCCGCCATCTTGGATTTGGTTTTTAACCTCACTATCGGCTTTAGCATCCTCGAAAACTATGAAAACGACTCCTATGATGAAGATTTCGGAAATTATCGCAGCCGCCATCTTGGATTTGATTTTGACCTCACGATCGGCTTCAGCATCCTCGAAAACCATGAAAACGACTCCCATGATGAACAATTGGAAAATCATCGCAGCCGCCATCTTGGATTTTGATTTTGACCTCACTATCGGCTTAAGCATCCTCGAAAACCATGAAAACTACTCTCATGATGAAGATTTCGGAAATTTATCGCAGCCGCCATCTTGGATTTTGATTTTAACCTCACTATCGGCTTTAGCATCCTCGAAAACCATGAAAACGACTCCCATGATGAAGATTTCGGAAATTTATCGCAGCCGCCATCTTGGATTTTGATTTTAACCTCACTATCGGCTTTAGCATCCTCGAAAACCATGAAAACGACTTCCATGAAGAACATTTCGAAAATTATCGAAGCCGCCATCTTGGATTTGGTTTTTAACCTCACTATCGGCTTTAGCATCCTCGAAAACTATGAAAACGACTCCTATGATGAAGATTTCGGAAATTATCGCAGCCGCCATCTTGGATTTGATTTTGACCTCACGATCGGCTTCAGCATCCTCGAAAACCATGAAAACGACTCCCATGATGAACAATTGGAAAATCATCGCAGCCGCCATCTTGGATTTTGATTTTGACCTCACTATCGGCTTAAGCATCCTCGAAAACCATGAAAACTACTCTCATGATGAAGATTTCGGAAATTTATCGCAGCCGCCATCTTGGATTTTGATTTTAACCTCACTATCGGCTTTAGCATCCTCGAAAACCATGAAAACGACTCCCATGAAGAACAATTCGAAAATTATCGCATCCGCTACCTTTGATTCTCATTTTGGCCTCGTCATCGGTTTTAGCACCCTCGAAAACCATGAAAACGACATCCATTATGAAAACTTTGAATTTTTTGCAGTCGCTATCTTGGATTTTGATTTTGACCTCATTGTCGGCTTTAACATCCTCGAAACCCATGAAAACGACTCCCATGATGAACAATTCGAAAATTATCGCAGCCGCCATCTTGGATTTGGTTTTTAACCTCACTATCGGCTTTAGCATCCTCGAAAACCGTGAAAACGACTCCCATGATGAACAATTCGAAAATCATCGCAGCCGCCATCTTGGATTTTGATTTTGACGTCACTATCGGCTTTAGCATCCTCGAAAACCATGAAAACGACTCCCATGATGAACATTTCGAAAAATATCGCAGCCGCCATCTTGGATTTTGATTTTGACTTTACTATCGGCTTTAGCATCCTCGAAAACCATGAAAACGACTCCCTTGATGAAATTGGTGAACAATTCGAAATTAATTATAGCAGCCGCCATCTTGGATTCTCATTTTGACCTCGCCATCGGTTTTAGCACCCTCGAAAACCATGAAAACGACACCCATGATGAAAACACAAAAACTATCCATGGTTTTTTCTTTTCCGAGCCTCCTCTATACGAATCCGGAAAAATACAAAACACTGGTCTCTTAGTTTCCGAGATACGATTGGGAGGGGGGGGAGGCCAAAAAGGGGAGGCTTGGTACTTTTGCCCTACTCATGAGAGTTACTTGTAAGTTTGCTTGTCGTCACCCCTGAGTTACGCTTCACCCACTCAACCTTCGTTACGCTACGGAGGTCGCCGGCTCGCTTCGCTCGCCACCTCCCCCCCTCGCTCCACTCGGTCTCGCAGGTTCGCTCCACTCAGGACCTACCTACCACCGGAAAGCTATCGTGACCTTTTCCCTACGCTACCTAGTTTCCGAGATACGATGGGGGGAGGGGTAAAGGGGGGGAGATGGGTGAGTTTTGAAAAATGATTTTGACATACTCTGGGGTCCCTTGATATGAATCTAAAAAAAATATGTTCCAAGTCTCTTCTGAGATCTACCTAAAGAAAGGGGGGGAGACGGGGGGCAAGCGGGAGAAACTTTGAAAAATCGTTTTTACTTTTCCGAGCCTCCTCTATACGAATCCGTGAAAAAACAGAACACGGGTCTCTTAGTTTCCGAGATACGATGGGGAGGGGGGAGAGGGGGGGCGAAAAGGAGAGGTTTGGGATTTTTCCCATACTCACCAGAGTTACTTGTAAGTTTGCTTGTCGTCACCCCCGAGTTACGCTTCACCCACTCAACCTTCGTTACGCTACGGGGGTCGCCGGCTCGCTTCGCTCGCCACCTCCCCCCCTTCGCTCCACCCGGTCTCGCAGGTTCAATCCACTCAGGACCTACCTACCACCGGAAAGCGATCGTGGCCTTATCCCTACGCTACGCTACGCTTCGCTTTACCGCTACCTAGTTTCTGAGATACGATGGGGGGAGGGGTGAAGAGGGGGAGAGGGGGGAGTTTTGAAAATTGATTTTGTTCAACTCTGCACCCCTTTGTATGAATCTGAAAAAAAAAATGTTGCAAGTCTGTTAACTTCCGAGATCCGCCTAAAGGGGGGAGAAGGGGGCAAGGGGGGGGAACTTTGAAAAATGCTTTTTACTTCTCCGAGCCTCCTCTATACGAACCCGTAAAAAAACAAAACACGGGTCTCTTAGTTTCCGAGATACGATGGGGGGAGGGGTGAAGAGGGGGAGAGGGGGGAGTTTTGAAAAATGATTTTGTCCAACTCTGGGCCCCTTGATATGAATCTGAAAAAAGAAACGTTGCAAGTCTGTTAACTTCCGAGATCCGCCTAAAGGGGGGAGAAGGGGGGAAGGGGGGGGAACTTTGAAAAATGGTTTTTACTTTTCCGAGCCTCCCCTACACGAATCCGTAAAAAAAACAAAACACGTGTCTCTTAGTTTCCGAGATACGATGGGGAGGGGGGAGAGGGGGGGCGAAAAGGGGAGGTTTGGGATTTTTCCCATACTCACCAGAGTTACTTGTTTACGAATCTGTCAAAATATACCCACCTCCCCCTTCACCATCTGGGAGAACAATTATGTCAATCAGTCAGTCAGTCAGTCAGTGGTAATCGAGCTTTATATAGTATAACTAGTATTTGCGCGTTGCGCGAGCTGCAAGCAGCTCGCGGGGTCGTGTTTTGGAGAAGTATTCCATACCTTAATAAAATTTTGAGAATCCATAAGAATCTTTAAATGAATTGGAAAATCCATAGTCCTGAAAAGATTTTGTAAATTATATAAAATATTTTTAATTTTAATATTCTGAAAACCCTTATAACTAATTCAATAAAAAAAAGAAACAAAATAAAAATAAAAAAAAACAAAATAAATTGAGAATTCCATTTAAGAATTTTAAAATCCGATAAAGCACTTAAAAATTTTGAAACCCCTTAAGAACCCCCTAATCCAATCTAAAACCTTATTAAAAACTCAAAAGGGAGGCATTAGGGGCAATTTTGAAAATTGGTTTTTTCTTTTCCGAGCCTCATCTATACGAATCCGTAAAAAAAAAGAACACGGGTCTCTTAGTGTCTGAGATACGATTGGGAGGGGGGAGGGAGCCAAAAATATGAGGCTTAGTACTTTTGCCCTACTCATGAGAGTTACTTGTGAGTTTGCTTGTAGTCACCCCTGAGTTACGTTTCATCCACTCAACCTTCGTTACGTCCCATGATGAAATTGATAAAAATGTCGAAAATTATCGAAGCCGCCATCTTGGATTTTGATTTTGACCTTACTATCGGTTTTAGCACCCTCGAAAACCATGAAAACGACACCTATGATGCAAACACAAAAACTATCCATCACAAAAAGAATTTTTCAATTCCAAACCAAACAAAACAAACTTTTCAGTATAGATAAAAATATGATATTTAAAATATTATTGTGTTAGGTACGCCCTTACTGCCCCTCGAACACTGCATTTTTTGTAGTCGCCATCTTGAATTTTGATTTTGACGTCACTATCGGCTATAGCATCCTCAAAAACCATGAAAACGATTGCCATGATGAACAATTCCAAAATAATCGCGGCCGCCATCTTGGATTTAGATTTTAACCTCACTATCGGCTTAAGCATCCTCGAAAACCATGAAAACGACTCCCATGATGAACATTTCGAAAATTATCGCAGCCGCCATCTTAGATTTTAATTTTGACCACACGGTCGGCTTTAGCATCCTCGAAAACCATGAAAACGACTCCCATGATGAACATTTCGAATATTATCGCAGCCGCCATCTTCGGGCACGCCGCAATTGCGGCGGTAAGACCCCTCTTTGAGGAGTGGCTGGAGAGAAGTCATGGCGTCCTTACTTTCCGCCTGACGCAGGTCCTCACCGGGCACGGATGCTTCGGGAGGTACCTGTGTCTAATCCGGAAGGAGGAAACGCCTGGGTGTCACCACTGCGAAGATGGCCCGGAGGACACGGTGGAGCATACGGTGCAGGACTGCCCAGCTTGGGCGCAGCACCGACGTGTCCTCACGGCTGCGATAGGCGGAGACCTCTCGCGCCCGGCATTGGTTGCGGCCATGCTGCGGGGCGAGACGGAGTGGGAAGCGGTCGCCTCCTTCTGCGAAGCAGTAATGCTCGCGAAGGAGGAGGCGGGCCGCGCGCTAGAGAGGACAGTGTCCTCCCTCCGCCCCACCCGCGGTGGTGCACGCCCGCGGCGACGGACGTCGCAAGACGATCTCCGGCCACCGTAGGCGCGGGCATGCGGGCAGCGAGTAAAGGGCAACTCGCTGCCCGATCATGGACCATGCCCGGGTCGACGGCGCGTTGTGTCCCACGCGCGCCTCAAAGAGCGTCAAAATAATGACGGGGCCCCCCTCTCAGAGGGCCAAAGCCTGCCGGGGTCGCGGGATTATTTCCTTACCGTGACCCCGGAACATAACAGGCTACTGAAGGACACCGTGGATTTTAGTCAGTAGAAGTCTGACAGTCCCTCCCGCCCTGCCCGGGGCTGGAGGACTCATTTGATGATTTTGCACGTAAAAAAAAAAAAAAAAAAAAGCCGCCATCTTGGATTTTAATTTTGACCTCACTATCGGCTTTAACATCCTCGAAAACCATGAAAACGACTCCCATGATGCACATTTCGAAAATTATCACAGCCGCCATCTTGAATTTTGATTTTGACCTCACTATCGGCTTTAGCATCCTCGGAAACCATGAAAACGACTCCCATGATGAACATTTCGAAAATTATCGCAGCCGCCATCTTGGATTCTCATTTTGGCCTCGCCATCGGTTTAAGCACCCTCGAAAACCATGAAAACGACATCCATGATGAAATTGATGGACATTTCGAAAATTATCGCAGCCGCCATCTTGGATTTGGATTTTCACCTCACTATCGGCTTTAGCATCCTCGAAAACCATGAAAACGACTCCCATGATGAAAATGATGAACAATTCGAAAATTATGGCAGCCGCCATCTTGGATTCTTATTTTGATCTCGCCATCGGTTTTAGCACCCTCGAAAACCATGAAAACGTCTCCCACTATGAACAATTCGAAAATTATCGCAGCGGCCATCTTGGATTCTTATTTTGACCTCGCCATCGGTTTTAGCACCCTCGAATACAATGAAAACGACTCACATAATGAACAATTCGAAAATTATCGCAGCGGCCATCTTGGATTCTCATTTTGACCTCGCCATCGGTTTTAGCAACCTCGAAAACCATGAATACGACTCCCATGATGAAAACACAAAAACTATCCACCACAAAAAGAATTTTTCAATTCCAAACCAAACAAAACAAACTTTTCAGTTTAGATAAAAATATGATATTTAAAATATTATTGTGTTAGGTACGCCCTTACTGCCTCTCGAACACTGCATTTTTGCAGTCGCCATCTTGAATTTTGATTTTGACCTCACTATCGGCTTTAGCATCCTCGAAAACCATGAAAACGACTCCCATGAAGAACATTTCGAAAATTATCGCAGCCGCCATCTTGGATTCTCATTTTGACCTCGCCATCGGTTAAAGCACCCTGGAAAACCATGAAAGCAACATCCATGATGAAAACTTTGAAATTTTTTGCAGTCGCCATCTTGGATTTTGATTTTGACCTCACTAACGGCTTTAGTATCCTCGAAAACCATGAAAACGACTCCCATAATGAACATTTCGAAAATTATCGAAGCCGCCATCTTGGATTTGTATTTAAACCTCACTATCGGCTTTAGCATCCTCGAAAACCATGGAAACGACATCCATGATGAAAACTTTGAATTTTTTGCAGTCTGCATCTTGGATTTTGATTTTGACCTCACAATCGGTCATACTTACGCTACAGAGGTCACCGGCTCGCTTCGCTCGCCACCTCGCAGGTTCGCTCAACTCAGGACCTATACCTTCCACCGGAAAGCTATCGTGACCTTATCCCTACGCTACGCTACGCTTCGCTTTACCGCTACCAAGTTTCCGAGATACGATGAGGGGAGGGGTGAAGGCGGGGAGAGGGGTGAGTTTTGAAAAATGATTTTGACATACTTTGGGCCCCTTTATAAGAATCTGAAAAAAAATGATGAGTCTCTTCTGAGATCCGTCTAAAGGGGGGAGAAGGGGGTCAAGAGGGGGAACTTTGAAAAAATGGTTTTTTCTTTTCCGAGCCACCTCTATACGAATCCGTAAAAAAACAGAACATCGGCCTCTTAGTTTCTGAGATACGATTTGGAGGGGGGAGGCCACAAACGAGTGGCTAAGTACTTTTGCCCTACTCATGAGAGTTACTTGTTAGTTTGCTTGTCGTCACCCCTGAGTTACGCTTCACCCACTCAACCTTCGTTACGTCCCATGATGAAATTGATGAACATATCGAAAATTATCGAAGCCGCCATCTTGGATTTTATTTTGACCTCACTATCGGCTTTAGCATCCTCGAAAACCTTGAAAACAACTCCCACGATGAACAATTCGAAAATTATGGCTGCCGCCATCATGGATTTGTATTTAAACCTCACTATTGGCTTTAGCATCCTCGAAAACCATGAAAACGACACCCATGATGAAATTGATGAACAATTCGAAAATTATCGCAGCCGCCATCTTGGGTTTTGATTTTGACCTCACAATCGGCTGTAGTATCTTCGAAAACCATGAAAACGACTCCCATGATAAACAATTCGAAAATTATCGCAGCCGCCATCTTGGATTTGGATTTTGACCTCACTATCGGCTGAAGCATCCTCGAAAACCATGAAAACGACTCCCATGATGAACATTTCGAAAATTATCGCAGCCGCCATCTTGAATTTTGATTTTAACCTCACTATCGGCTTTAGCATCCTCCAAAACCATGAAAACGACTCCCATGATGAAATTGATGAACAATTCGAAAACTATAGCAGCCGCCATCTTGGATTCTCATTTTGACCTCGCCATCGATTTTAACACTCTCGAAAACCATGAAAACGACTCCCATGATGAACAATTCGAAAATTATCGCAGCCGCCATCTTGGATTTTGATTTTAACCTCACTATTGGCTTTAGCATCCTCCAAAACCATGAAAACGACTCCCATGATGATCATTTCGAAAATTATCGGAGCCGCCATCTTGGATTCTCATTTTGACCTCGCCATCGGTTCAAGCACCCTCGAAAACCATGAAAACGATATCCATGATGAACAATTCGAAAATTATCGCAGCCGCCATATTGGATTTTGATTTTGACCTCACTATCGGCTTTAGCATCCTCGGAAACCATGAAAACGACTCCCATGATGATCATTTCGAAAATTATCGCAGCCGCCATCTTGGATTATGATTTTGACCTCACTATCGGCTTTAGCATCCTCGAAAACCATGAAAACGACTCCCATGACGAATATTTCGAAAATTATCGCAGCCGCTATCTTGGATTCTCATTTTGACCTCGCCATCGGTTTAAGCACCTTCGAAAACCATAAAAACGACATCCATGATGAAAACTTTGAAGTTTTTTGCAGTCGCCATCTTGGATTTTGATATTGACCTCACTATCGGCTTTAGCATCCTCGAAAAACATGAAAACAGTCATGATGAACAATTCCAAAATTATCGCAGCCGCCATCTTGGATTTGGATTTTAACCTCACTATCGGCTTTAGCATCCTCGAAAACCATGAAAACGACTCCCATAATGAACAATTCGAAAATTATCGCAGCCGCTATCTTGGATTTGTATTTAAACCTCACTATCGGCTTTAGCATCCTCGAAAACCATGGAAACGACTCCCATGATGAACAATTTGAAAATTATCGTAGCCGCCATCTTGGATTTTGATTTTGACCTCACTATCGGCTTTAGCATCCTCGAAAACCATGAAAACGACTCCCATGATGAACAATTCGAAAATTATCGCAGCCGCCATCTTGGATTCTCATTTTAACCTCGCCATCGGTTTTAGCATTCTCGAAAATCATGAAAACGACATCCATGATAAAAACTTTGAATTTTTTTGCAGTCGCCATCTTGGATTTTGAGTTTGACCTCACTATCGGCTTTAGCATCCTCGAAAACCATGAAAACGACTCCCATGATAAAATTGTGAACAATTCGAAAATTATAGCAGCCGCCATCTTGGATTCTCATTTTGACCTCGCCATCGGTTTTAGCACCCTCGAAAACCATGAAAACGACTCCCATGATGAACAATTATTCGAAAATTATCGCAGCCGCCATGTTGGATTTGGATTTTAACCTCACTATTGGCTTTAGCACTTAGCACCCTCGAAAACCATGAAAACTGATAAATTATACGCAGTTTGGCAGTTAAAATATACTGACATTTAATTAGCTCGGTTTAGATTATTATTTAATTTTGTTAAGCGGAGGTGTTGATATTATAACAAAATTATAGTTTGTCTATGTACCTAAGCTATGGTTAGCTAATTAAATGTCAGTATATTTTAAATAAATTTTTCAGCTGGGCCCATAACCTGATAAATTATACGCAGTTTGGCAGTTAAAATATACTGACATTTAATTAGCTAACCATAGCTTAGGTACATAGACAAACTATAATTTTGTTATAATATCAACAAAAACGACACCCATGATGAACAATTCAAAAATTATATATCAACCTCCTATCGGCTTTAGCATCCTCGAAAACCATGAAGACGACTCCCATGATGAAAACTTTGAATTTTTTGCAGTCGCCATCTTGAATTTTGAGTTTGACCTTACTATCGGCTTTAGCATCCTTGAAAACTATGAAAACGACATCCATGATGAAAACTTTCAATTTTTTGCAGTCGCCATCTTGGATACTGAGTTTGACCTCACTATCGGCTTTAGCATCCTCGAAAACCATGGTAACAACTCCGTAAATGAACATTTCGAAAATTATTGCAGCCGCCATCTTGGATTCTCATTTTGACCTCGCCATCGGTTTTAGCACCCTCGAAAACCATGAAAACGACCCCCATGTTGAACATTTCGAAAATTATCGAAGCCGCCATCCTGGATTTTGATTTTGCCCTCACTATCGGCTTTAGCATCCTCGAAAACCATGAAAACGATTTCCATGGTGAAATTGATGAATAATTCGAAAATTATCGCAGCCGCCATCTTGGATTATCAATTTGACTTTGCCATCGGTTTTAGCACCCTCGAAAACCATGGAAACGACTCCCATGATGAACATTTAAAAAATAATCGCAGCTGCCATCTTAAATTTGGATTTTAACCTCAGAATCGGCTTTAGCATCCTCGAAAACCATGAAAACGTCAGCTCCCATGATGAACAATTCGAAAATTATCGCAGCCGCCATATTGGATTTTGATTTTGACCCCACTATCGGCTTTAGCATCTTCGAAAACCATGAAAACGACTCCCATGATGAACAATTCAAAAATTGTCGCAGCCGCCATCTTGGATTTTAATCTTGACCTCAGTATCGGCTTTAGCATCCTCGGAAACCATGAAAACGACTCCCATGATGAACATTTCAAAAATTATCGAAGCCGCCATCTTTGATTTTGATTTTGACCTCACTATCGGCTTTAGCATCCTCGAAAACAATGAAAACGACTCCCATGATGAAATTGATGAACAATTCGAAAATTATAGCAGCCGCCATCTTGGATTCTCATTTTGACCTCGCCATCGGTTTTAGCACCCTCGAAAACCATGGAAACGACTACCATGATGAACATTTAAAAATATCGCAGCCGCCATATTGGATTTTGATTTTGACCTCTCTATCGGCTGTAGCATCCTCGAAAACTGAACACGGGTCTCTTAGTTTCTGAGATACGATTGGGAGAGGGGGGGGGAGGCCAAAAAGGGGAGGCTTGGTACTTTTGCCCTTCTCTTGAGAGTTACTTGTAAGTTTGCTTGTCGTCACCCCTCAGTTACGCTTCACCCACTCCACTTTCGTTACGCTACGGAGGTCGCCGGCTCGCTTCGCTCGCCACCTCACCCCTTCGCTACGCTCGGTCTCGCAGGTTCGCTCCACTCAGGACCTACCTACCACCGGAAAGCTACCGTGACCTTATCCTTATGCAACGCTTCGCTTTACCGCTACCTAGTTTCGGAGATACGATGGGGGTAGGGGTGAAGAGGAGGAGAAGGGGGAGTTTTGAAAAATGATTTTGACCAACTCTGGGCCCCTTGATATGAATCTGAAAAAAAAAATGTTAAAAGTCTGTTTACTTCCGAGATCCGCCTAAAGGGGTAGAAGGTGGGCAAGGGGGGGGGGGGGACTTTGAATAATGGTTTTTACTTTTCCGAGCCTCCTCTATACGAATCCGTAAAAAACAGAACACGGGTCTCTTAGTTTCTGAGATACGATTGGGAGGGGGGGGGAGGCCAAAAACGGGAGTCTTGGTACTTTTGCCCTACTCATGAGAGTTACTTGTAAGTTTGCTTGTCGTCGCCCCCGAGTTAAGCTTTACCCACTCAACCTTCGTTACGCTACGGAGGTCGCCGGCTCGCTTCGCTCGCCACCTCCCCCCTTCGCTCCACTCAGCACCTACCTACCACCGGAAATCTATCGTGACCTTATCCCTACGCTACGCTACGCTTCGCTTTTCCGCTACCTAGTTTCTGAGATACTATGGGGGGAGGGGTGAAGGGGGGGGAGAGGTGTGAGTTTTGAAAAATGATTTTGAGCAACTCTGGGCCCCTTGATATGAATCTGAAAAAAAAAGTGTGAAAAGTCTGTTATCTTCCGAAATCCGTCTAAAGGGGGGAGAAGGGGTTCAAAGGGGCAACTTTGAAAAATGCTTTTTACTTTTCCGAGCCTCCTCTATACGAATCCGTAATAAAACAAAACACGGGTCTCTTAGTTTCTGAGATACGATTGGGAGGGGGGGGGGAGGCCAAAAACGGGAGTCTTGGTACTTTTGCCCAACTCATGAGAGTTACTTGTAAGTTTGCTTGTCGTCGCCCCCGAGTTAAGCTTTACCCACTCAACCTTCGTTACGCTACGGAGGTCGCCGGCTCGCTTCGCTCGCCACCTCCCCCCTTCGCTCCACTCGGTCTCGCAGGTTCGCTCCACTCAGCACCTACCTACCACCGGAAATCTATCGTGACCTTATCCCTACGCTACGCTACGCTTCGCTTTTCCGCTACCTAGTTTCTGAGATACTATGGGGGGAGGGGTAAAGGGGGGGGAGAGGTGTGAGTTTTGAAAAATGATTTTGAGCAACTCTGGGCCCCTTGATATGAATCATGGTCAAAGGGGCAACTTGGAAAAATGCTTTTTACTTTTCTGAGCCTCCTCTATATGAATCCGTAATAAAACAAAACACGGGTCTCTTAGTTTCTGAGATACGATTGGGAGGGGGGGGGAAGGCCAAAAAGGGGAGGCTTGGTTATTTTGCCTTACTCATAAGAGTTACTTGTAAGTTTGCATGTCGTCACCCCCGAGTTGCGCTTCACCCACTCAACCTTCGTTACGCTACGGGGGTCGCCGGCTCGCTTCGCTCGCCACCTCCCCCCTTCGCTCCACTCGGTCTCGCAGGTTCGCTCCACTCGGGACCTACCTACCACCGGAAAGCTAATCATGACCTTATCCCTACGCTACGCTGCGCTTCGCTTTACCGCTATGGGGGGAGGGGTGAAGAGGGGGAGAGGGGAGAGTTTTGAAAAATGATTGTGACATACTCTGGGCCCCATGATATGAATCTGAAAAAAAAAATGTTGCAAGTCTGTTAACTTCCGAGATCCGCCTAAAGGGGGGAGAAGGGGGGCAAGGGGGGAGGAACTTTGAAAATGGTTTTTACTTTTCCGAGCCTCCTCTATACGAATCCGTAAAAAAACAAAACACGGGTCTCTTAGTTTCCGAGATACGATGGGGGGAGGGGTGAAGAGGGGGAGAGGGGGGAGTTTTGAGAAATGATTTTGACCAACTCTGGGCCCCTTGATATGAATCTGAAAAAAGAAACGTTGCAAGTCTGTTAACTTCCGAGATCCGCCTAAAGGGGGGAGAAGGGGGGCAAGGGGGGGGAACTTTGAAAAATGGTTTTTACTTTTCCGAGCATCCTCTATACGAATCCGTAAAAAAAACAAAATACGGGTCTCTTAGTTTCCGAGATACGATGGGGAGGGGGGGGAGGGGGGGCGAAAAGGGGAGGTTTGGGATTTTTCCCATACTCACCAGAGTTACTTGTTTACGAATCTGTCAAAATATACCCACCTCCCCCTTCACCATCTGGGAGAACAATGATGTCAATCAGTCAGTGAGTGAGTGAGTGAGTGAGTGGTAATCGAGCTTTATATAGTATAATAATATACAAGAATTGCTCGTTTAAAGATATTAGATTATTGCTAGGTATGAGAGGAGAGAGCGTGGTGGCTCAGTGGTATCGGTCCCGACTTACGAGTTGTAGGTCGTGGGTTCGAACCCCGCCAGGCGCATTATTTTGTGTACCGTGGAATGGGGTGTCATTGATCAATTTAAAAATTCAAAGGGCTGTATTTTCTAAAATACAAAGGTACCGAAGACGAAAAAAAAATTGGAATATCGGTTTTTACTATACAATCGATACAATGAATTAGATTCTATTTTAAATAAATAATATGTCGATGAAAAATATAAATGTGAGTGGTCAATGTTAAACCGTAAGTGGGGTTACTTTGATACCCCCTAATATTTTCACGGCAAATGATAGTAACCCCTTTAAACGTTATTATTTCGAAAGAACAAAAAAAATCGGCTAAGTGTAAAAAAAGATATTAATTTTTTTAAAGTTTTGGGGTGACATTGATCAAGGCAAAAAAAACTTTTTGAAAAATCACCTTTATTTTAACGTTTCATTGAGATATATTAATTGTAAAAACATAATTAGGAACATTAATCAGTCAAAATCTTAAATGTTAAGTAAAAATTGAAAAAAATCACTACTAGCTACTGCTCGTTCTAACACGTCTTCATTAGAATTCCGATAGGCGCGAGCGCCTAAACGCTTCATATATGTTCTTGGCATAGCGCTGAAAGTAAAAAAAAATCATATAAAGCAGCCATCATTGCAAATATATTGATAATATATGTTAAAAATGTCATGGGGTGAGATTGATCAATGACCAAAGTAACCCCATGCCTGTGATCAATGACACCCCGTACAGAAAATAAACCACCACTGAATGAAATTTTGGAGGTTAAAATACAAAAACAACTTCTTTCTCAAGCTAATTAAACACATAACAACATAAACTATAATTTTTTCTAGCAACTTGCATATCCAATCTGGTACCCTGGAAGTTATTTTAACCCCTAAAATACTTTAAACACAATACTCACAGTTTTTTATGAAAATCTCCGGTAGTGATCTGTTTGTACGTGCAGCGCTTGGGCAATGTCAAAGAGTGACACACAGTGCTGCCAATGCAAAAGACGAAATTTTTCGGATGCGTTCAGAAATTAAACAATTCCTGTTTTAAAAAAATATAAAGTTTTTATCAATGTTACCCCGTGAATCAAACTAACCCCATTCCACGGTAATTTATTTCATCACCACTGCTCTCAAAAACGGTGAAAGAAAACATCGTGAGGAAACCGGAATGCCTAGAACCAAAAATTCGAAGACATGTGACATCTACCAACCCGCACTGGGCCCGCGTGGTGGATTATGGCTCATTCCCTCTCACAGAGAGGAGGCCTGTGTCCCAGCAGTGGGAACATTATAGGCTGATGATGATGATGATGATTGCTAGGTAGTCTTTAAAGACACTATTTGTATCAAATCAGCCAATCTGAGATGTGCCGTAAAATCAGGAGTAACATCGTAAGTCAATCTCGCTTGGAGCATCCCACGCTCCATTTCCCTCCTCTAATTGCCGCATTTGTACCCCAACCCTTGCGTCGTCACTACTAAGCTAACAATACTGGGGTCGTTTCGACCCCGCAATAAATCGTTCGCCATAAAACGTTAAAGGATTGATGATTGTGTTTCCAAACCTTGCATTTTATTGCTATTTACACTATAAAGTAGCAATAAATGTTGTGATGCCTGAAATTGCCTCTAGAACATACTATACTATAGATTATATGCAAAAAAGTCTCGAAAGACTTTTAAGATTGGAAAAGGACTACGATAAGTTAATAAGTAAAGATTCTTGAATCATATCAACAGTAAATAAAAAAAATAAAAATCCACAAACCAAATCTAACAGCAGATTACTTTCCAGACCACAACTTAAACAGACAAAGATCATCTTATCAACGACTGGATGCTAAAAATCCAATTGTCAGATTTACCTCAAACATCACTCGACGCGACGATTTGATTAGTTTTGCAGTTAGTACTTATCATGTAAAAACAGCTCGCTCACACTGCAGCGAGCATTTACGCAGGACAAACACACAACAAAACGTTACCGATCATCATCATCATCAGAAATTTGTCCACTGCTGGACATAGGCCTCTCTCAAAGTACGCCATTGATCCCGTTCTTAAGCTTTCCTTATCAAGTCTCTGCCGGCTAACTTCACAAACATTTGGGGGATCCCTGTGATGTGCAACACATGACATGTTTGATGTACTACAACACCACGCCACAGGGTCGGAACGCCATTAAAGAGCATTACTGATCATGTTTACGCGGCCGGCAACTTTAAGAAGTCGTACCCATATTGTCAGCATTTCATATTTTTTGGGTTAAGCCAAGAGATTTTTAGTCAGCCTGTTGCTTTCCAAGATAGTGTTCTGGTGGATACACCACCAGAACGCGCGGACGCCGCCCCTCATTTGATCCTGCTCAACCGCGCAGATGAGCGGACTAAACCGCCACTCCGCGCGTCATACCGTCCGTCGCTATATTTACTTTGCCTCGGGTAACAATCGTCTAACATGCAACATCAGGTCAAATTTATCTATCAGTCGTACTGTGAGACATACATAAATTACCTGTATTTGTTGATTCTACCACCGTAGAATTTACATCACGACCATCACAACCAATATACCTGAACAACGAATCGATATAGAACTACCTGACAGCAATTAAACCTACGGTCAAGCTTGACCGACCTATCTGCATTAATTACAGGTTGGTCAATCATCCGCCCTGACTAACGGCAGTGGTTTAGCAAACGGTTCTGTCGGTTACCCGTATAAATTACCTTTAAGATTCATGAGCCGTCTGGTCTTAATAGACTGATGGGTTTGAGATTGACTCGGTAACCTAATAAAGAGACTTACGGCTACTTAATTTTAGCTTTGGCTAAGTGCACAGTTTCCTTTCCGTTTTGAGAGCAGTGGTAGCCCAGTGGTATCGGTCCCGACTTACGAGTTGTAAGTCGTGGGTTCGAACCCCGCCAGGCGCATTACTTTGACGTGTAATTTATATCATCACCACTGCTCTCAAAACGGAGAAGGAAAACATCGTGAGGAAACTGGCATGTCCTAGAACCAAAAATTTGAAGACATGTGACATCCACCAATCCGCACTGGGCCCGCGTGGTAGAGTATGGCCCACTCCCTCTCACAGAGAGGAGGCCTGTGTCCCAGCAGTGGGAACATTATAGGCTGATGATGATGATGATGACAGTTTCCTTTCAAAAAATAAATTCCTTTTTTTTAACCTTTGTGGGATAGGACTTTCTCCTGTATAGTGTGTACGTTTATATTTAAACTCACATATACAAACAGCCAGATCCGGTACATATTTGTTCTGTAAGGAATCTAAACCCCGAACACACAGTCAGCTACTGCTCCAATAGTGCCGTTGCGTCATTTCAAATTGCCTATATTTCCACTGTTGGGACACAACTTTTCTCTACAAATAACAAGCAATGAGCAATCAACCAGAAATCTAGTGGTTGTAAGACAAGTTGTTTTCCTTGACAGTTTTGAGAGCAGTTGTAATAAATCTATTTGCAAGTTGAGAAATATTCAATAAACATTGCTAGGGTTTCCTAAAGAAAATGGTGTCGTAAATTACGCCCCACAAAATAATACCTGGTCATATCTTTTAACACAACTGATGTGAATTTTCAAGACGACCATCATTTTTCCACAGCCTTATATGTAGAAAGCTTTAGAAATGTTGAATATGTTCAGGGTACATAAAATATAGTTTCTAGCTCGCTTTGGCCAGAAATTCCTGCTCAAAGCAAGAGGAATAAAGCATTCTAAGCCTTTCCTTTGCACAGAAATGTCACATCGCCTTCGGGCTTCACTGGAGTATTAGGCAGAGAAAGTACTATACCTACACATTTATACCTGTTTACTGTATCTTTGTGTATAGTTATAATTCATATTTAAATTTACAAATTGTGAATTCTAAATAAGTAACCCAAAACTGATCTTCCTGGGAATCTAACCCTGCTCCGCCCTATCCCCAGACAAGGGGCAAGTGATTAACAGAACAGTTACAGCTTTTTCGTTAAAACATTTGCAACATTAAACTCTACAGAATAAAGTTGAAAATGTAATCATTCATTCGAACAAGCGATTGTTCGTTTGTTGTTTGTCACTTGCCTAGGAGGGGTTCTCATGTTCCACTGTAACGCTAACGAATATAACGCCAACAACGTGAAAAACAGCTTTTAATTCGAAAGAAAAAACACTTTATCTTCCCACATATTAGGCGTGTTTTGGCAAAAAAATCTTCTTGATAAAATTCTTCTAAAAATATGGGCTCTTCGCATAACTCAATTTACACCGTTCCGTCCTTGTTTTGAGCCGCCGAGTATGAATTTATTGATTGCATTAAACTTCCTTCACTTTACGGTGGACTCATAAATATTTATGGAGAAACTCTGACATACCTACGAGTACCTTAAGAGGTTTATTTTTTCTTCATCGACATCGTCAAGGTAAAAATTCATTGAATTATGCAAATACAAAGTATGAAAGGTATCGAAGCGGCTAATCATGAAACAAGAATTCAGTAGTTACACAGTACACGAAAAAAAAAATTCGTGTGGCACTTACTCAAGGCTATGGTGTAACAGTTTATTAAGCTAGGAGGATAGATTTTATTTTAGGATAGAAAATACAAAAGTGAGTAGAAAACACAGTCCACTACACAGTTCAGCACTAAACACTGTACAGCACTAGACACACTGGGTAAGGCCACAATAGCCCTACGCAGGCAGGAACCGCAGCAGGTAGAGGCCTCAACAGGCAGGCCCGCAGCAGGCAGGGGCCTCTGAAGTCGCCGTCCTCAGCAGCAGGGAGTCTCCGAGGGCAAGATCCTCCTCAGAGTGTAAGAGCCTCTTCAGTAGACCTCAGCAGCAGGGAGTCCCAGAGGGCAAGATCCTCCTCGGAGTGTAAGAACCTCAACAGTAGCCCTCAGAGGGTAAAAGCTTCCTCCGTTAGCTTTGGTGTCTCAGAGGGTAAGAGTTCCCTCAGGTAAGTGAGTCAGAGGGTAAGAGTTCCCTCAGATAAGTGCCTTAGAGGGAAGCTTCCTCGTAAGACTGGATAGTATCAGCTGTTGATATCACAGAAGACTAAGATCGAAAGAACCAAAAGTCCGGGATAGAATGAACCCCTCTTCTGACGGCCTCGGCTTTTATACCCGTCAGCTTGTTTTCAAAATCATCCTTCTTTTTTCTTTTCAAATAGTTTCTCCGGATTCGGACATATCAGGCCAAGGAGGTCTGCGTGCGTTTACATTTATGTAAAATTTAGAATTAAGTTATTTAATACAAACATAATATAAAAATTAAATTAGAAATAATACAATATTTCAATGAAATCAACTAAATAAAAATAAATTATATTAATCAAAATGTAGCATCAGATTAATAAGCTATAAGCTAAACAGAAAAGTAAAAATAAACTGACAGTTGACATTTGACATAAGTGTCACAAGAAAATTATCAAGTAAACATCCAAACTAATATTATAAATGCGAAAGTAACTCTGTCTGTCTGTCTGTTACGCTTTCCGCTTAAACCTTTCAACCGATTTTGATGAAATTTGGCACAGACAATCTTTAGACCCTGAGAAAGAACATAGGCTATCAAAACACCACGCGGGCTAAGCCGCGGGCGGAAGCTAGTTAATTATAAAAAACGATTATAAAAGGGATGATAAACAAGATGAATATTAATAAGAATGCCGTAAGTATACATAAATACTCTAATGGTCAGCCACATCAATCAAGTGAAACGTTAAGAAAAACAAATACCGTGCCGAAGTCTGCCGATCTGAAACGACGATAGACGATGCGGGGTGTTAGGTTTATTTTCGTTACGGAATTTCTTGATTCGGTTGCCGCGCTCAAAACCCGAGATAAAAGCTATGCAATAGCTTAAAAACCTATCAATAATGCATCTTTAAACTTTCACTTGGCACCCAACAAGTAAACGACAGAAAACGCTGCCTAACTTAAATGTCAAACGAGCAGACCACAAAGGCGGCGGCGGCCGCGGCTCGAACTGGATGTCTTCCTTGAGAGTTTGAAATTTAGAGTTGAAACTTTTGGCCAACAGTGGGACAATATAGGTGCATACGTTTGTATGGATTGATGTTTTTTATTGCAATCACGTCCAAACGACTGTACGGATCTTGATGTTTGACAATAGATGCGTCGCTGAATGTGCAAATGAAAAGTGTGCAAAAGACCCATGAGCTGTGGAAAAAATTGAAGAACCTATTTGATGACTCAGGATTTACGAGGAGAGTCAGTTTACTGAGGAGTTTGATTTCCATCAGACTTGAAAATAGTTTTTCAATGACTTCGTACGTGACACAAATCATCGAAATATTTAAGGCGGAAACGGCGACAATAGCGCTCCCAGCTCTAGTGGCGTGTTTGCGAGTTTTAAGAATGAGCGGAATGTTGGGAACGCTGCGACCAAAGACAACGCCCAAATGTCAAAGTCAAAGCAAAAATTCATAACGTGTTACAAATGTAAACAAACAAGACATTACCGTAACCAGTGTACATTTTCAAACAAAAATACGTCGAATACAAATAGAAATGAAAGTGCAAGCAAGTAAATTTTGAAAAAGCGATTGGTAAAGTGACTCCGAGGCGAGTGAATCTTACTGCGAATGAAGAATGGCTGTTAAATGTGTAGCGGGATCTTATGATCAAGGAAATTGTCGTGGCAAACAAAGATAAAGTACCTGTATCATTACTGGAGTTATGCAGATTACGACAAAGAAGCGTACCTGTGAATATGATATTACGGTGGAAGATGTATTATGCGTGCCGAAGTTAACTACAAATCTACTGTCTCTTAGTCAACTGATATTCAACAGAATTTCATTTAACAATGATGTTTGTCAGATTTTTTACTAAGCAGGAGTTCTCTTCCTTCATAAACTAAACATGCCTGAAAATTATTCATCAGCTGCAGTGATGGTGTCCAGTGAAGTTTGGCACAGACGTCTGGGTCATGTCAATAGCCAGTATTTGAACAAGATGCAAGATGCTGTACAGGGATTGACACTTGATGGTAAGACTGATATATCCAAGTCATTATGTGTGCATTCTCAAAGAAGGTAGCAGAAGTAGTTACTACACATTGTTACCGATCTCTGCGGACCGATGGACCGATAGACCGGTCGATAGGTTGTTCTTAATACTTTATGCTGTTCATAGATGATTTTAGTCGTATGACATATATTTATTTTTTTAAAACGAAAGATGAGGCACTGAAGTGTTTTCAACAGTATTAAGCAGACGTTGAGCATCAATTTAATCGCAGCATAAAAAAGTCTTGAGAAGTGACAATGGGACAGAATTCTGCAATAGTAAATATGATGATGTATTGTAGATACTTACAGAACAGGACTGCGACCAGATCATTAAATTATAAAACTCCTTTCAAGATATGTATGAGCAGAAAGCCTGATGTAAGCCATTTACGAGTTTTTGGTAGTACAGTCATGGTACATGTACCGAAACAAGAGCGACTAAAGTGGGACAGAAATTCCGAAAACTTGCCTATTCCAATTATGTCAAAGGATACAGGATTTACAACCCGAAGTCTAATTACATCACCGCTGGTCGAGATGTTACAGTACTAATGGAGGGCCGGGACTGATGGAGTGATGTTACAAATGTGGAATAACAGAAACGAGAGGACAAATCAATATGAGAAGAAATTATATTTGCAGTCGCCTTCTTGGACCAAAGCGATCGAGACCATTAGCTGTTATTGCAAGCAATGATGGTTACACTGGTATTAATTATTGTTAAAGAATAATGTGTTAAACAGTAGATTATATTTTTATAGGGAAGTAAAACTTTCCTACTTCTTACTGTTGCCTTAATGCTTTTGCAAAAAAAAACCATTGAAGATATAGTAAGATATAGGCGGAGTGGCTGAGTAATTGGACTGCGGCGCTGTGTATCGCGGGTTCAATCCCCGCACGGAATAAATATTTGTATGATCTGCAAGTTGTTGTTCGGGATCTGGGTGTTTGTCTACGAGTATGTTTGTTAACGCACCCACGATTCAGGAGAAAATCATAGTGTGGGGAACGTTTATTAATAAAAAAAAAGATAACGGAATCTCGTTTGTGACACATTTAAGCTAAACGCATAGTAAAATGAACACATTATAGTTACGATTAAAACACAATGATTTTAGTTCAAAAATATATTCGTCTTATTTATTTTATAAGACGTCCGGTTTGTACAGCGTGTGTTCAGCTTTATACCGCACTCAAATGTTGCTCGTAACAAAGATGGAGACTGCAAGTGCGACTGTAATTAAATGACAGATAATTTGTTGACTGTACAATTGACTAAAATTCGTACGAAATCGCAAATGTAAACTAATAAATTACTTTTTTTTGTTACACTTTTATTTTATAATTGAACTTCTGTCTTAATCTTTATACTAAAGACAATGTCAAAAAATAGAGTGACAAGAGACTTTATGACTTAATTATACTTGAAGGTCGAACTTTTTTTAACAATTTATTCGTTTATTAATTGACTTCTAATGGATTTTGAGTTTCTTTTGGTCGTTCATCGGTATCTACACAGCTCAATCGAAACAGTAATTTTAAAAGCTCATATATTCTTGCGCAATAATAATCGTAAATTATTATTTATTTTGGTTAATCAGGTATTTTATTAGGGTATTTCAGCGTTTTCTTTTTCACAAATGGAATTTCCCCCCCATTTAAATATTTTATATTGACATGCACAACCGAACCAGACCAAAAGTAACTATAAGTAGACCATACAAATATTTGATCCGTGCAGGAATTCGATCGCTAATTTACTTATAATTCGACACACTAGAGATAGCCCATTGGTGGAAAATATACTTTTTTTTTTATTATACTCTGCTATTACAAAACATCGAAAAAATCAACTAAAAATGTACCCAAGAGACTGGCGGTGTAAGCTCTTTGTATGCTATTACTTAGCCTCTGGCCAAGGTAATAGCTACCCTTTGGGTCATGAAAAGCATTTATAAGCTAGAAGAAAAATATCATGGGTACTACTCCATCCGCCTAATTTTCTTAAAAGGGGATACAAAGTTTTTGCTTCACATAGAGAAAGACCCTTTACCGCATTAATAACACAAATTAGCTACCAGTATATACTCGGATACTTGTTCACTCCACCCTTATTAATTCAAAATAATAACATTTTGTTTATAACTTTTAATTAGAAGCTAGTACGGTCTGTTTATTATGTTTAAGTAGCTACAATGTTGAATAAAACATGGTTTATGGAAACAAGTTTACTCACCAAGTTTATAAATAAACAGTTTTGTTGTTCGTGATTGAATTAATCAATTTTTGAGAACTTGGTATATATAATAATAAATGTTAGCAAATATTTAAATCATAAGATTAACCTTTACACAATATTATGATAGGGATCAGACCACCTCTCCTGTTGGGAGCGGTGGGTATGTGCCCGCCCTTTATTATATTTTGCTATGACTATTTTTTTTTCTGAACGATAGTCTCGCCTTTAACCTGCTTTAACCGGTCGACCGTGCTGGATGCTTGCAAGTAACTTATTCTTGACTTGAAAACCCCAAAAGTCAGCTAATCAGTAAACAAAGACATCGACAGAGAATTCCACTCCTTAAGGCCCTTCGTACACAAGGCGACTCAAGTTTCCGATACCTTACGACTTCGGTATCCAAGCGGCTATCGCAATACAAACTCATAGAGGTTCGAACACAAGCACGCGTCAATGAATACCAAAATCGTAAGGTATCGGAGACTTGCGTCGCCTAGTGTACGAAGAGGCTAACTGTGCGCTCAATAAAACTGTTGGCAATACGCTTTGAACTTATTTCTTCTGATAATTTTATTATGAAAGAAAAAGATAATAGTTAGGTACTGTCTCTACCCTAAATAGTTGGAGCAAAGGCAGAGTTGCTTTAATAGAAAAAATATCCGGAACAGAGGACCTAAATGACCTAGATTTCGATTTATTATAATAATTCTCTTTCGTTATATTTTCTTCTTTTTTTGTTATAATTGCGGACACTGACAAATATTATTTATTCCACTTACAGACATTTACATTGAAATGATTAGATCATCATAAAAAAAAAATTACAAGCAGCGTCCGCTCATGAAATCGGGTTTACGACGAAAATAATTTGTTTTCTTTCGATGACATTTTTCCCTTCTTTTTCCTTATTTATCTGACATTTCCGCGAATTGGATTGGACGTGCTTGCATTGAATAAAGATTTTAGTTCTTTATTGAATATAGACCAACTCTAGGCATAACACAAAATTAGGCTGTTATCCACCAAATATTGTATACTATACTTATACTCCTTTGCACTAGAAATGCAGCACCAAAAACTCACCTTCAAAATAGGAAGTGGCTCTTTCTACGAAATATAGCAAAGATTTTTCTATTATTTGGCACTGAGGCAGAAAGAAACAAGTCTTCTTCCAAAACTAAACCATTTATTTTGTGACGGCACCTTAAGAAGTTACTACCGCATTCATAGCAATATTGGTAGCACAGAAACCCTAAACATTTTGATGACAAATAAAGAACAATTCACACAAAAGCCTTTTTTCTCGATTCGAAGTTAATTGAAATAGCTGCTAAAATTACATTCCCCTCAGTCCATATACAAGGTTGTAATTTTTTTAAACACGCTATGATGAAAATGGTTACCTCTATGGACTCAACTGCCAGCACTATTTAAAACCAGAAGATGCTGAAGAAGGCCGGCCCTAATAGAAAGTTGGAAACAGCCGATTCCAAAAACACATTTACAAATTCAACGACTATTTTGTGTCAATATGTTTTGATTATAAAATATCAGAGGTATCAAAGTCAAAGTCAAAGTCAAATCATTTATTCCAATTAGGCCATCAAAGAGGCACTTTTGAACGTCGATATTTAAATTTAACCCTTTAGTTCGCAAGGAAACAAAATCTGTATTTTTGTGTTTTTTTTAGTTTATATGTATTTAAATAGTGTATATATGGACAGAAAAATGTGTTAAAAAATCTAGTTTGTGTAGTCTTTGGAAAAACATACGTTAAAAATACTCAACGTTGCGATGTATTGAAGAAATAAGGTGGTAAAATGAACGTTGAGTATTTTCGACATCGCGATGTATGTAGGTTTTTATGAATTTAATAAAATAAACCCTTATTCACAATTATCACGCATTTTATATAAAAATACAATTGAAAAAGACATAAAAAGAACAATCAGTCATGACAATTATAAAAATGAACGATAAATCACCTTAGGTATCTACTGTAACACATGATGGTTATAAGAACTGTTCCTTTTTGATACAAAAAAAATTCGTAAGATAAGATTTTTTCTGATTTTTTCGTACATTTTGACCGACATGACATCTGCAATCGGAAGATATTTTAATTCACGACTCCAATAATCCTATATGATGATATTTCTACTACGCCCATCATAAGAGTTATGGCGAAAAAGTCCCGATAGAGATATTTGGAGAGATATTTGTCCCCATTAGAGATATTTGGCAGCATCATTTTGTACAGAATTTAAGTATGTATTTTGTATGATCTTTAATCAATTATTGCCAACATTTTCTGAAAAAAAAACCTGTAAAAGTAGTCTAAAGGGGACATCGCTCTTGAATCCAGCGGAACTTCAAGCACACTGTTGGTTCTAAATGTGATGCATGTCTTAATTTTTCAGCAGTTTTCCATTTACCCGTTTTCCACGACAGTTTTCTCGCTTACTTGTTGTTTTATAAGCTTCAATTTTAGGTACTGTATTCGCTCGCCTTTTGGAGCGATATATTTGTAGAAACTTGTGGCGATAAGACAGATGAAACTTAGGTGACAAAATAGATGAAACTTGAGGTGATCAAATAGGCGAAACTGACTGAGAGCTGGAAGTTGATGTGAAGTTTTATATGGAGGGAACATGTTATTCATGACGAGTCTTATCCGATGAAAAAACTGTTCCATCGACCACTTTTTTCATCGGATATGACAGGCGTGAGAGACTCATTTGTAGAACTATCAAGGTCCAAGTTATTTAGTGACTAAGGCTATGACCAGGGTTTGGAGCTAGAATAAGAGGTTTCACCTTCTTTCGTCCTGTCTTCAAATAACTTCATCGTCAGTACTAGTAGGTACTGCTACTTTCTGATGGAGCATTCTTTGACGAAAATAGTGACATAACTTTCAGCGTTCTTTGCCATATTGGCTTAAGTCTGAAGCTAGCAGAACAAAAAAACATGAAAACACATCCATAGCATGTCAATAAATAAAATATATTGGACAAAACACCAATATATATATTTTTTTAAATATATATTCATGCTAAGTAAATCATTAGCAAAGCCGCAATGTTGAACATGCTCAACATGCATATTACGAAGTACTTTTCCGGTTAAGGCGCAACGTTGAGAATATTCAACATATCACTTTATGAACTCTGTGCTCGCAAGTTAGTCAATACAATGTAGTAATTTGTAATTATAATAATACAATAGCCTTCTAGAAATAAAATACCGGTGTCCACTATCAGAAAGAACTCTCAAAAATATTTTTATGCAATTAAATTATTTGTAATCCGCGGTGTCACTGCGACCGTGATGCCATTTTGCAAAAACCTGACGTAAAATGTCTACAGAAATGTCAAACTATTTTCTTTTTACAATTGCTTTTAGTTATTAATTGTGGGCATCAAATAAAAACTTATAAAAAGTGTCTAATTTTTTATCACCATTTTTT
The DNA here is from genome assembly GCA_954870645.1 of Agrotis clavis. Classification (NCBI taxonomy): domain Eukaryota; kingdom Metazoa; phylum Arthropoda; class Insecta; order Lepidoptera; family Noctuidae; genus Agrotis; species Agrotis clavis. Next base: position 11,581,288 of record OX940925.1, read on the forward strand.
TAAAGTGAGCGTTGAGCCGGCTTGTCGTTGCGAGCTAAAGGGTTAAAGGGAATAGGAAGGGAAGGGATTGATTCTACACCCATTCGCTAAGGTAGGTTATATGGAGAAGAATGGGCAAGAAACTCCATACTTACTCTTTTTAAAAAAATGTTTTACAATATTTTTTAACAGCGTTTGAAATAATTAATGTCAAAGCAATGTACCTTGAAAATCTAGACTAAAATTAAAAAATAATAAGAAATAAAAAAAGCAAAAAGGTACATGGCGTTCACATTTTAACAAAATATTGAAATTACACAATTTACAAATATAATTTAAGTGTGTGAGCATTCAAATTTCAACCAGCTTGACTTTGTTTAAGCCCTACATTGTACTATGGAGCAGGACCAGCATGTTTCCAAACATTTTTATCTTGAATATAATCTTCTAATTTATAATATGCTTGTTTACTAAGGGTGTTTTTTATGTAACTTTTAAAATTTTTTTCATTTAGATTTAAGATTTCACTCGGTATTTTATTGTAACATTTAACACAGAACCCCATAAAAGATTTTTGTACTTTAGACAATCTAAAATATGGTTGATCAATTTTATCTTTATTTCTCGTATTAAAATTATGTCTGTCGCTTATTTTATTAAAAAGATGAAGATTTTTCCTAACATGCATTATATTTTCATAAATAAATTGACAAGGCACTGTCATTATATTAATTTTTTTGAATAATTCCCTAAGAGATTCGCGACGACGTAGATTGTAAATTGCTCTGACAGCTCTTTTTTGCAAAATAAAAATAGATTCAATGTCAGCTGCCCGGCCCCACAATAGGATGCCATATGACATAATGCTGTGAAAGTAGCTGAAGTAAACCAAACGCGCAGTTTCGACGTCGGTCAACTGCCTTATCTTTCTAACAGCATAAGCGGCCGAGCTTAGTCGCCCTGCTAGAGATGCTATATGGGGGCCCCATTGTAATTTATCGTCTAACGTGATTCCTAGAAAAACTGTCTGATTAATAAATTCCATTTTTTTTCCGTTCAATAAAATTTCACATTCGCTTCTTCTAACATTTGGTAAAGTGAATCTAATGCATTTTGTTTTCTTTTCATTAAGAACTAAATTATTAACAGTAAACCAATTTTGAACCTTAAGAATACAGTCATTAACAGTGTTTAGATTTTGTGCACGTCTGTCAATTTTAAAAATTAAAGATGTGTCATCAGCAAATAACACCATCTGTGGTTGATTTTTTTGTAAATGAGGTAAATCATTAATATAGACTAAGAAGAGGAATGGACCCAATATATCTGACGTTGCGACCAAGCACGCCATAGAACTTACAGGGCACGGAGTCATGGCACAAACGCTGGCTGTTAACTACGTTTTCTTGAAATAATCGGAGAAGAGGATTACGATCAACGGATCGAAATCCTCTTCTCCAAATCGAAATTATCTACTTGTACAATTTTTTTCGTTACTTCAGAATTATTGATTTAAATCAACAGGTTTAACTCTATAGTAACTGATTTGGTTTAACGAAGCCAGAGATGTTTGAGTATAGCTAAGTTAATCTTCGTTGTTTGTTTGGCGCAGACTCCAAATGCAGAGATGCAGATGTGGGTAATCCTCATACAAATCATGTCATACATATCCTTGTCACTGCACCATACAGACAAACCCATCTTTCTTATACAATTCCATGTCGCAGTCCAGACTCAGCGGTCTGCTAGCTAAAATATATGGAACTATAAATCTGTGCTGGCTTAAACCACGATGCAAAGCTTCAAGAAATCGCATCGTATCATGGAAAGCATCCGCATTTTATATACATGGCAGTAGTATTATTCAAAGGATAGATATACATACATACAGTGACATTTGGACGAATGAGATCGCCGGGACTATCTAAGCATGGCCGTTCCAGGGAAGGCAAATGGCAATCGAAAGAACAGCGTGGGTTTTTAGTCAGCAAGAAGTCACAGCCGCTCTACTCTAGTAGAAAAAAAAACATCAAATGAGTCCTTCCAACTTATTTGATGTTTTTCTCATTATGCTTTATCTGAGAATGAAGCCCATACGTGTGGCACTATCACAAAGAAAAATGTTCTGAAGGAAGAACAGTAACTATTGCAACACAAAAAATTTACGATTTTTGAGAATCAGACGTTCTAGCATAAGACCGACTAAAATATTGACGAAGCCAGATAAAAATTAAAGACGCATAGGCACTATTTTAAAATAAACCAAGTTTAACCCTTCACCACTTCGATAAATGTATTTAAACAGCAATCTCAATAACATCGATTGGTTTCCTATTAACACTCAATACAATGCGACTATTACCATTATCACCATCATAATGGCAGCGGACACATTTGCATATGAATGCGACACACTACTGTTACTGCATTATGGAAATGCAGTTGGGTGTTAGCACAAGAATTGTCAGGTCGTAATGCAGTTTGTTTATACGTAAAGGGTATGGATGTAAGGCTTACGGACGGCAAGTAATCGGTAGCTCACCGTCTGATCAAGGGCCAGGACCGGGTAGACGAAACCGCGCCTTGTTTTCGAAGCGCTCAAGGATTTTCAAGTTTGTTTGTGGGTAAATATAGTGCACACATTTAAAATAACGGCAATAAACTGTTTCTTGTTTTTTGCTATTCTCGAGAGATTGGCAGAATAGTGAGAGAGAGAGAGACATCGACTTGGATTGCCATTCATTACGAGTAAAAAAAAATAGAATTGAATAGAAAACTGTTTCCATAGACAGCGACACAGGCGCAGGCCCGCTACGTGCTAGCAGCTTGAGCTTCGAGTAAGTAATAGAGTGTCAAACGCAAACCTATCTTTAAATAAAAAAAAAGTAAAAAAGTACAACCTACAACGACAATTTTTTATTCAGTAATTTACAACAATACAAAATATTAGTAGTAACTAGAACCGAAGTATTCTCTGTTTACATAATGAATTTCAATATTTCAGGCGTAGGCGTACGCCACGCGTAACTTCAGCCCAAATAGATGCACTTTTGGCAATTTTGGAAAACCGCCCATTTCTTTACACGCGGAAATTTACCGGCTTACAGAGCCGGGAAAATTATGAAACGGGCTGGACGGAGATTGCCGAGGAGCTCAACAATCTCCCCAACCCATCCGTTAAGACACCAGAGCAGTGGATGACGGTAAGTCTCTTTCAAATATTGAGTTGGTTTTTAATTCAAAGTTCATACATGTCGTGTCAGTTTTATCATTATATGTGTTCCGACAAGACACCACTTATATTTGAAGAAGCGATCTAAACTTTAGCCTTAGACGCTAGATAAATTAACTTCTTACCTTCATAAATCCAGTACAAACCCATGAGTCCATCTTTCACCTCTAGGCAGAATGCGCTTACTGCGCCTGTAAGTGTCTCTTTGACAGGTCACGTCATAGCATCTAAATTTTGCCGCGAAACGGACGCAAAGTTTTTTCCTTCCCATTACTTTTAATGGAAAATTAGTAAAATATCAGTTAAACTTTACAGAAAGTATTTAAAAGTACTCGGAAAAAGGGTTATATTGTGTTCACTCCGATTGTGATTCAGTGCTAGATCGAAACGAAGATCTAAAGTTCTCAGACATGTCTTGTCGATTCTGATAGCAAGCAAGATTCTTTTCAAGTGACTCTTTATCTTCGAAGGATAAGTGTTTAGATGGCACGGCATGGATGTTTCTCCGCTTATTTACCGAACATAAGGTTTGTGATAACAACGATTTCTAGCGCTCCTCACATTGTTGAGTTGGAACGAGGCGAGGTGAGTGGTATACCTATTTAATGTTTTACGTCTCTCAACTCGGGGTTGGAGTGTATATATGTAGTAGCAATGGCGCGAGAACAACAAAAAATTTTGTTGAAATTTTCAATAATCCCATAACACGACTGACCCAACTCTGAATCACTTTCAAACGAAGTTCAAAGTAGCGATTTCTGGCTTGTGATTCTAGCAGAATGTTAATGACGTTTGGGTCGCAAAATGGTGAACAAAGCATATTGCTTTTGTGCCTAAGCACCACAGGAGTTTTCAGTGTAAAACATGGTGCTAGTGGGAATTATTCCTCAAGTGAGTTCTGAATGTCTGGAGGAACTAAAACTGCTTGACGTACTCCAACATGAAAACTAATTCTTGGCTTATCAATAAGGAAACCTTGCATTCTCAGTCACTTAGCTATAGCACAATCAAAAGTGTATAAGTAGTAACACTAAACAAGTATGTATGTGCAATTATACCTCTGCGGAGGGATGTTTTTATCCAGAAACTTAAATAGCTGAGACTAAGCCTATGCCTGTGAGGAAGCCAGTTGTTAAAACATCTGTATTGCCAACTGTGCTAAAAAGCTCCCTACTTATATATAAAGGATGTCTGAATGTACAATTTGGACATCCCGGTGAGAGTTCTATCTATCTATGGATCAAAGAATCCACATGATGTTAATCTTTCTTGAATCCATTGTCTGATAAAGTGACAATTATAACATTTTTATTTACTTTACAAGCTTATAAAAATATGACACATTCATTGAAATATAGAATTAACTAATGTTTTTTGTACTATTTATCTATATCATAACTAGGCCATCGGTGTAACAGTTCCAAATAAGTGAACAAATAATAACAAATTAATTGCTGGCATAAATAAAAAACAAAAGGTACCTAAATAATTCAGGGTATCTTTGCAGTTTACTAAAATATTAATTACCAATATACTAAAATACTAATAAAAGCCTAATTCACTAATATGACTCTATGTGACTATAAAGTGTGTTGACACAGTGTTGTCTGTGTAACAGACTTCATTTTTGTTCAGTTTTACAAGGCTTACCGTTCACAATCACCGATTACAATGGTGCATTGGTTATAAATTGGATTATAAAAATGTCTTATTAAAATATAGCACACTTCTAATTCCTGAAGGGATAGGCAGTGATGTAAGTATAAGACAATTATCATAGAGTGCATGAACTTTAGTGAAATTGATCTATTTCAAATGTTGTTGTTTATTTATATTCAGTAGAATGAATATTTCATTATTATAATTTTTTTAACAAACCAGTTTTGTTTATAATGAAAATTATGACAGAAGGTCAAATCTTTTTTATATGAGAGTTCAGTAAAATACCTGTGTTTAGAGCTTTTATGATGTATGTATTACTTACCTATTTGGGAAATAGGTCATGCCAATCAACTCTTGAGATACCTTTAGGATTAAAAGTATAAAAATTGTCAGCTTGTTAAATATTTACACCGGTTAACTACTGACAAAGAATCCGTTTGCTTGAGGTATCTGGATTCCAGTTTATTATTTTGGATTGTACCTTACTGTCTTACGTGGAAAGTTTTACCTTTATTAAAATCCTAAGACAGTGAAAATTCTAAGGAACCCAATCTGTGACAGCAGATATGTTGCAAAGTTTTAAGATCTATTTCAAGGATTACTTGTATTGGTCCCCCTATAAACTTATTATCAGTAATATGGTGGCATTAAACAAATAGATCTGAATCAATTATTAAGTAAAAACTAAACCATGTGGCTCTCTTCTGTATTGCCTAGGTGGCGCTACTAGTTTGCCAAGTGGTGTGCTTGTGATACCATGAGGTTATCAATGGACTACTCAATTTCTTGAGATATGGGTCGAGTAACCTACTTTTTGTCCGCACATTGTTTGAAGAAAAGGTGAACCCATAACACCATTTCTCTTCAGAAACATAACGATATCGTAGACCTGTGTCTACAGTAATTCAGCTCAAAATCCAGGTGTCAGAGAATATGTGCATGTTGGAGATTTAAAGGAAAATGTGACGGACACTCTTCTGCCTGTTAGTAGTTAACTAATTGACATGGGCTTTCCAAACGCACAATTCAGCTTATGAAACTTGATATCTAGTACTCTTGAATGTGAGTTGCAAATTGTTGAGGCTAGCAGATTGCTGAATATCACTCTGACAGCGGTTACCCTCCCGGGGAGGGTTAAAAAGTAAACTGAAATCTCTTACCGCCTACCCTAGGAACAGATAGCCAGATTGGCTCCTGTTGCCTCATGCCCCAGGCCTCGGAGGCTATGTTTTTAAATGGGGTGTCCCAAAGTGACCATGTTCGTGCTAGTCAAGTTGGCCTGTGAGCGACTGCACGTACCAAGGGACTGAACTCATGGATTTTCGAGCTTTACCTATTGAATAGTGGCTAATGATCAGTCATCTCAACTTGTGGGAAAATTATGTATTAATTGTTCCATTCTGAACCGCTATACTTGACCTATCTACTGTAAACAATGCTGGCCCTCGAGTCGAGAGCTCTCGGAGAGTGACAGCCAGAACCTGTACCATAAACCTAACAAACTGCTACCCTTAGGCTAAAAAGTGGGGGGGGGGGGCAGTTCAGGACAGGGGAATCAGTAGAACAAAGAGGTTACAAGGTTTGTTACAAGGAAAATTCTGAGGCTTGTCATGGCATATAGATTACATGACGTTCATCCTCAAATAATGTGAAATAAGTGTATTACTTTTTTTTTTTTTTTTTTTTTTTTACGTGGCAAAATCATCAAATGAGTCCTCCCACCCCGGGCAGGGCGGGAGGGACTGTCAGACTTGTACTGACTAAAATCCACGGTGTCCTTCGGTAGCCCTTTGTGTGCCGGAGTCGCGGTATACGTATGTCCCGCAACCCCGGCAGGACTGTGGCCCTCTATAGGGGGGCCCCGTCACTATGCTGACGCTCCTTGAGGCGCGCGTGGGACACAACGCGCCGTCGACCCGGGCATGGTCCTTGGTCGAGCAGCGAGTTGCCCTTTACTCGCCGCCCGCATGCCCGCGCCTACGGTGGCCGGAGATCGTCCCGCGACATCCGTCGCCGTGGGCGTCTACCACTGCGTCTCGGGCGGAGGGAGGACGGTATCCTCTCCCTCAAGCGGCCCGCCTCCTCCTTCGCGAGCATGACTGCTTCGCAGAAGGAGGCGACCGCCTCCCACTCCGTCTCGCCCCGCAGCATGGCCGCAACCAATGCCGGGCGCGAGAGGTCTCCGCCTATCGCCGCAGCGAGGACACGGCGGTGCTCCGCCCAAGCTGGGCAGTCCTGCACCGTATGCTCCACCGTGTCCTCCGGGCGATCCTCGCAGTGGTGACACCCGGGCGTTTCCTCCTTTTTTATCATGCACAGGTACCTCCCGAAGCTGCCATGTCCGGTGAGGACCTGTGTCATGCGGTAGGTGAGGACGCCGTGGGACCTATCCAGCCACTCCTCAAAGAGGGGTCTTACAGCCGCGATTGCGGCTAGCCCGTACCTCGGTTGCGATAGTCGTTCTCTCCAAACTGCCCTGAGATCGCGCCGGAGCTCTTCCCGCCGCGCCTCGACTTCTCGAGGCAGCGGGGATACACCCCGACGCTGCGCCTCCACGCGCCACTCATAGACGCGCAGGAGGGCAGTCGCCTCCAGATCCCAGGGCAGTGATCCGGCAAGAAGGTTGGCCGATTCGCCGGCGATCGTGCGGTATCCTCGGATCATTCGGATTGCCATGACCCTCTGGCATGCGACCAGCTTTGCCGGCCGCGTCCGAATGCTCAGGGCCCACACGGGGGCCCCGTAGAGGGCCATGGACCGCACGACGCCGGCGTGCAACCTCCGGCAGGGGGCGTTTGGCCCGCCGATATTGGGCAGGAGCCGCCCGAGGGCGGCTGATGCCCGGTTCAGCCTTGGGGCCAAACGCGAGAAATGCTCCCCGAAGTTCCATCGGCTGTCGAGGACGAGTCCCAGGTACTTCATCGTTCCTCCGACGCCGATGCGAACCCCCCCCACCGTTATGTGGGACTCTGTCAGTGGCGCATTCAGATGGCCATGAAAACACATGGCCTCTGTCTTGTGCAGCGCCACTTCGAGTCCCAACTGCCGGATCCTATCGACGACTATCGCAACCGCCCGCGTCGCCAAGTCGGCCGCCGCCTGGTGCGACACTCCCTCCGCCAGGACGAGCGTGTCGTCAGCGTAACATATTACGCTGACGTCTAGAGGGAGGTCGCCGCGCAGCACCCAGTCGAAACCGATGTCCCACAGGTGCGGTCCCAAGACCGATCCCTGTGGGACACCGCACGACATCTCTCGCCGGTTCCACTCTCCCCGGTGACCGGGGTAGATGACGGCTCTGTCCGTCAGGTAGTCCTCGACCGTGCGACGGAGGTAGGTCGGCACCCGGTGATACCGGAGTGCCTCCCTGATGCAACTCCAGGGCAGGGTGTTGAAGGCGTTGGAGATGTCCAAGGACACCGCCACGACGACCCTGCCCCGGGCCACTGCATCCCCCGTCGTGAGGGCTCTAACGCGCATGATGGCGTCCACCGTCGAGCGCCCCCTGCGGAAGCCAAACTGGCTCTCCGACAGGTTCGGGCCCACCCGATTTAGGTGCCCGACGAGGCGGTCTGCAATTACTCTCTCAAAGAGCTTGCCCACCTCGTCGAGCAGCACGATGGGCCGGAATGCGGACGGAGAGTCCGCAGGGCGCCCGGGCTTCTGGATGAGGACCAGTTTCCCCGTCTTCCAACGAAGCGGGAACTGGCCCCTCGCCAAACACGCGCTAAAGAGCCCCCCCAGTCGAGGCCCGAGAGTCCCGAAGGCCAGGACCCAGGCTTTTCCTGGCAGGCCGTCGGGTCCTGGAGCGGTATTTTTGGCTTTGAGCCGTTGTACCGCCACTCTCAGGTCTACCTCGGTCACCTCTGGAGCATCGTAGACGTCGTCGTCGCTGTGGTCCGCGTTCGCGTCAGCTTCGCCCTCGCTGTCAGACTCCGTCCGAGGCGGAGCTGCCATGGGCGGGGGAGCATGCTCCCCTCGCGATGGGAACAGGGCGCTCACCACGTCCTCCACGAACTGAGGCTGGAGACTCTGCGTCAACGGGGGGGCCCAGGGGCGGAGCTTTCCGCGCACCCACCTGTACGGCCAGCCCCATGGGTCCCTGTCCAGAGTCTCCAGCAACTCCTTGCGGGCCTGTTCCTTGGCCCGCAAGATTGCGTCGCGGAGGGCGGTCTTCGCTGCCCTGTAGCCCTCGTGCAGCTCCGCCTCCACGGCGGCCGCATCCGGAGGTCGGGTGCGGCGCCTGCGGAGCCTGGAGTACCGGCGTCGCGCGGCAACGCACGCCTCGCGCAGCGATGCTAGCTCGCGCGACCACCAGTAAAGCTGACGCCGGGCGCGTCCTTGCCGGACCCGGGGCATGGCCACGTCGCAAATCTCCGACATGGCCTCCCGGAACCACTCGGCCTCGTCGTTTATGTCAGCAGGCCTGTCCGGTGGTGACACCCAGGCCTGCACGATCGAGGCTTCCAGGAATAGCTCCCGGTCCAGCTGTTTCAGCGCCCATCGCGGACCACTTGGGTTCCGTCGGACCGGCGCGTCTGGGGTCTGGGCGGAGACGTCGAACCGGATATACCGGTGGTCGGAGTAAGTCTCCGCCTCCTCCACAACGCGCCAGTCGGTGACGCGCGGCGACAGGGCGGCGCTGGCAAACGTGACGTCTACCACCGACTCGCCCGTCCACCGCACGCACGTGGGGACAGAACCCCGGTTCTCAATGACCAGGCCCTGCGCCAGGGCCCAGTGCTCGAGCAACCTGCCCCGCGCAACGTCCGTGTACCGGGAACCCCAAGCCACGTTCTTGGCGTTGAAGTCCCCGAGGACGAGCACGGGGAGGGAACCGAATGCGACGACGACGTCTCCCAGCTCCACAAGGGAGTCCTGGAACTCGGCGAGAGTTCGGCTCGGGGAGAAATACACGCCTACCACGACGATCTCCCCGAACCGGGCTGCGACGATCCCGCGCCCTCTCTCGACACGATCGAGGGGCGGGGTACCGGCGGCGGCCGACGAAATAATGGTCACCGAGCCGTCCAGGTCCGCTACCCAGTCGTTCCTGGGCGGGACAAAATACGGCTCGGCGACCACGGCGACATTTATCAACCACTGCGCCATGCTCTGGAGCAAAAGATCCTGAGCAGCGGCGCAGTGGTTGATGTTCGCCTGGAGGAAGCGCAATGGAGACATTAATCTGAATCCATTGCAGCCTCCTCCAGGGCCCCCTGCGAGGGCGTAGCCACGGCGGCGGCGGCGGCAGCGGGAGCGGCGGCGGCGGCGGTGGCGGCGGCGGCGGTGACGGCGGCGGCAGAGGGCCTACCTCTGCGCCTGGCTTCGGTGGGTGGAGCGCAGGACTTGCCCCCCGCCCGGTGATCGGCCGGCTTGCCAGCCGCCTCACATGCGAAGCAGTGAGGCGGGGCGGAGCACGAGCCGGCCTTGTGGCCGGGCTGACCGCAGCGGAAGCACCTATCGCTGCGGTCCACCTCCGAGGTGCAGACGCATGCCGCGTGGTTGCCCACTTGGCAGCGGTAACACCTCAGGGGTCGGGGTTCCAGGATTTTTACCTGCGCCGACACCCATCCCACCAGGATCCTTCGGCCCTCCTGAATCTTTTTGGCCGCCGTGACGGGGCAGCTAACCGTGATGGTTTGCAGCCCCGCAAAGCCAGGACGCAGGGCGCCCGCCCTCACCTCGTCTGATGAGCACTCCCCAGTCCTGGCAACGGCGGCCACCACGTCCTCCGCCGTCACGGAGTCATCCAGACCCAATATGCGCATGTCTGCGCGCTTTGTGGGTCTGGAGACTCGGGCCTCCTCCGCATTACTTGTGTCCATCTGTTGAAAAACATGTACAATTTTTACCTTTTTGTCTATGCATGGATAGGCACGGACTATCCAGATACCTGATTACTGGTACCTGTTACCTCAAATTACGGGGCTCGGAGCCAATGTTTTCAAAATGATTTTTTGAGCATCCCAGTGGGACTCCTTGTTGATGATTATTTCATTTTAACATTAATTATTTTGACTTGGCTTAACCTACCCGTTGATTGGTAGAGACGTACAATAGTCTAATGTTCTTAGACTATGAACAACTTACATTGCTATAAAGGATGACATAGACCTCGTCAGTGAATTGGGTTGCCTTTTTTAAAAAATCTTCCCTGTTCCTTGATAATTTTATTAATAAGATCAAGGCCAGACTGACCTGGAAAGGTTGTTCCTGTTGTCGTGGATGATTGGAAAATCCATCTTTTAACAGATTAAGAAGCTTATTTCCCTTCTAGCCATCAGGAGGTTATCTGGAGAATAGAATGCTAGATGACAAAAACACTGAAACTGGAAGATCAGTTATTGTACCAAGATAAACACTTTGTACTGATACGCAGTCATCAAAGAGAGAGCTTCGTCAGGATAATTATCCTGTAATATGTCCAATGAAACAGGTGGGAGAAGAATCTTACACAGAGGGGAGCTCATTTAATGAGCAGAAGGATTTCTTTTCTAATTTTTCTACTACATATTAAAATACAAATGTATATGTAGTAGAAGTTTACAATGTACAGTGTACAACGAATTTGAAAACTTGAATAATTTAAATTGTGTAGGTGCTACTCGCATCACCTACTATGTTTTCTATGGCTAGGTTTTAATTAACTAAACGTTGTAATAGGTCGAATAATAGTTAAGTTCTCAGATAATATTTATTGATTATTCTCACATCTTGATAGTAATGTAAGAGACACATTTATCTAAACTGACTGGTAGTCAGTAATAAAGTAAAATGAATGACCCAGTAATTCTGGCACCATAGTGTTGCTCTCTGAGATCTAAGCGATTCCTTACATTTATGGTAAGGTCATCATCGTTTTTAAATTTAAAGTAATGACCGTTTTAGTAGTTTTTAGATTTGATAAATAATCTGATAAATGAAGCATTTGCTATAAGTTATAACTTCAAATGGGCAATGTGTTAGAGAACTGGTTCCAGATCACCTAATGTTCTATTGTATAACTGCCGATAAACTGTACAGCAGTTTGGCAGAAGATAAATGTTAATTTTAAGTATGTTTTGCTTGATGAAAAAAAAAAAAAAAAATACGAATTTAGGATAAGAGGATTCGTTTATTCTAAGTTAATTCACATAGCATCTAAATCTTTCACCAGCAGATAACAAACAGGTCTTCAAATATAAGTGGTGTCTTGTCGGAACACATATAATAGAACTGTTTTGCATAAAAACAAAACAGTTATTATGTGTGTGGAGACAAGACACCACTTATGCAAGGTGCTTGCTGGTGTTTGAAGAAGACTATGACGTGACCTGTCAAAGAGACACTTACAGGCGCAGTAAGCGCATTCTGCCTAGAGGTGAAAGATGGACTCATGGGTTTGTACTGGATTTATGAAGGTAAGAAGTTAATTTATCTAGCGTCTAAGGCTAAAGTTTAGATCGCTTCTTCAAATATAAGTGGTGTCTTGTCTCCACACACATAATAACTGTTTTGTTTTTATGCAAAACAGTTCTATTATTTACTTGAATAAATTATTCTAATTGAAGGTTTGGAGAGACTTAAAAAGCCGCGCTTATAATAAGGCAGCAAAATTAAGAAAAGGACAAGTTCACATCGGCTACCGAGGCGTCGTCACTGCTCCTTTGACCGAGGTCGAAAGACGGATTATTTCCATAGTTGATTTAAGAAAAGAACACTTCACATCGGCTACCGAGGTGTCGTCACTGCTCCCTTGACCGAGGTCGAAAGATGGATGTCATTTTTATTTAGAAATCCTATCGGGGCATTACTGCATTTATTCATTCATACAAGGGTGATACGAGACGAACGCGACAGAGACGTGACAAGAACGTGAGCGCTCGACACAAGCATTGCGGTCCGTCTGCAACGTTATTTGCATGAATTACCAGTCATAATGTCCGGTTTCTGTTTGCTGTTATATCTGTAGTCCAGTTTATCAGCGTAACGGTTATTCCTTAGACCAAGTTCAAATGGAAGATAGTTCTGCCATTATGAGCCAACCCACAATCCCTTATTAATTCAGTTGAATACTTCAAACTTATCAACTTGCGGACGGCCCGAGTCGACGGCGCGTCGTGTTCGACGTACCGCGTTCAGGGAGCTGTTAGAAAACTATTAGGGCTTATACCTGTAGGGGTAAATTCCTGCTGGAGTCGTGGTACTGTGTGAACAGGATACCATGGTCCTGGAAAGCAAGTAGTAGTTAGTATGACCGGTTGTCAGACTTTCGGACTACCTAACTTCCTGTAACTTTCTGAGGCATGGAGGGAATTAGGTATATAAAGGATGGTCATCCATCCACAGACCAACCTAGGCAAGCGCTTCTTAACCTTGAAGCTCGATCCTCCAAGCTGCAAGCTTTCTTTATCTAAACTAAGATACGGTAACAAGTCTAACATGGACTTATACGTTTCGACAGCCAGACTTCGACCAAGTACAAAGTTGGTGTCGGTAAGTTACCGACCAACACGTAGTCACTAACACATAGTGAACCCAGACAGTTGCCAACTGGAGGCAAGTTGCGGGTAAGGTCGGGAACTTGCCTGTTTACTAGCGCTAGTAGCTGTACTGTCGTAAAACTTTAATAATGTGGGAAGACATTGTGTTACTTTCGAATGCCTGTTGCTGTATCTTAGTTGTAAGTTGTCTTGTGTCTTGAATTTTCAAGTGCATGAGTTTGCATGTTGATTTTATCTTCAGAAAATCAAATAACTGACTTATTGGGTGGAATTGTGATCATAAAATAGGTATAGGAAATAGTAGGTTTATGTTTTCAACTTTTCATAGCTATTTTTTCTTCTTAGCGACATGAGCGTCATCTCTACTCATGATATATCTATAACGAGACAAGCGATCAGAGTTCTTCTAATTTTCTCTCATACTTTGTATTTCAAATATATTATGGACGTCAGGTTCAGCATGGCTGCTTTTTTGAAAATAAAACGATGCACACCAGACTTCATACTAAAATCTTCTAATCCCTTTTGTAAGTATTACTTACTCGTTACAGGACCCGCAAAAGGTCTGTATCTGCGTTAATAATGGCTCACCAAACATGTAATTAATCACTGTATTGACAGAATTGACGTGCGTGGGTCGACTCAGGGGCGAATACTGCCTATTAGCGCCATCTAGTGCGTGAGTGGCGAAACTAAGTTAACCTATTATCGGCCGTGAATCGACAGTTTTCGTATTTTCCATGTATCCGAAAATAATTTCCATATTTCGCAAGTTTCATCAAAATACAAAGTCGGAACGATAATAGCTCACGAGATCGTGGTACAGGATTACCTACTACAATATTTTAACAATACACAATCGGAAGCCACAAACAATTTTACAAATGGAATATTTATTCGGATTTCCAATTCAATAAATGTAAGTGGATGTATGTTTTACAAATAACATGCTCTCCAGTTTTTCCTGTACTTCAATTTTATTTATTTATGATCATACGCCGCTTATTCTTATTATATTATGATAAATATACACATGTTTTTAATAAATATCCAAGACGTAACACAAAAAATAAATAGTAGTAACTTCTTCAGTATTAATAGCAGTACGAGTATATTGAAAATTTAAAAGAAAACAAGTTGCATATTCTATCTATTCGATTGCATTTTATTATTCAGGATCGCTTTCGTCAGTTCACTGCATTCTAGCAAATAATGAGATTCTATTGAAGAAAATATTCTATGCATGTCGTAAGCGAGCTGGCAGCTACGTGATACAATATCCAACAACTTTAAAATTCACTTCCACATTTTCACGGAATAATAGGTACACAGTACGTTTATGTATGTGCATGAAACTACATTTAAGACGCAAAGCTTTTGTTATTCAAGTCGCTTTATTCTATTTGTAGCTTTTATTACACGTGGCTTTCCTCGTACCCATACCCCTTTCTTTTCAGATTATTATACAAATGTTTACTTATCGGCCCTCCCTATAATAATAATTGACACCGCCATGATAAAAATACTCCAAGAACAGACGGTTCTTGCCTGATATGATCGACCATGTTTTAGCGCATTAACTCAAAAAGCTAATATCAGATAGCAGTTTCGACAAAAGCCATAGATAAAAAATTATGGCTCGAAAAAAAAAAATACTGATTTTCGTTGATTTACCCTGTCAGTAACAACCCTAATTTTCTGATAAGACACTAACTAAAAGTGGGTACTGTGGCACTATTTTAGAAACGTAATGAGACAAGAAAGTTTCTTCTGAAAGCCAACCAAGTGTCATACATTTATTTTGAAAAATATGCTTTGAAAGACAAGAGAAGTTTTAAGAAAACTTCAATACAAAAAGTTCATGACACTTAATTTCCCACATTAATTTATCACACTTAATTAAGTTTTATGAAAACTTGTATTCACTGGATTCAGTCGTTCATATTCTATCAGAAAAGTGACAATTTTAAGTGGTGATAATCGTTATATTCTAACAATAAAAACGTAGTGTAGGAGAGGTGAAAATTTTTCAAAAAAAATTTGAAGTTCGTTATCTCAAAAACCTGTCACTTTGGACCTCATGTTGTCGGATTTAAAATTGTTGCGAATAAGGTCTAGTATCACCCATTTCAAGGAATGCATCGAATTACAAATCACCATGTATATGAAAACCAGTATTAATAGAGTTCAGACAACAATTTCCGATACGCAAAACTCATAATTGCAAACAGGAACTTGGGACACACGTGCAAATCAGTAGCGCTAATAACAACGATGAGTATTCATCCAGCGACCACAACACAAATTGGACAGCCTGATGACAACGCCATGGCGTTGTCATCAGTGGCCAAATTATTGAAAATTGTCGTCCATATTACAGGCAAAATTCTATGAACACAATGATACTGATTAGGCGAGTGTACCACCACAAATCTATTACGGATCAGATAATGGATAATAATACGAGACTTACCTCTTACTACGAGTATAAGTGCGAAAGGTCGTGAGCGTGGATGGATTGACGTCTGTCTGGTCTGGATTTGGGTATGGTTGATGACTGGCAAAATTGGCTCGCCCTCTATTACATGAGTCTAAAACATGGTTAGAAAATTAAACAAAGTTTGAAAATCCATTGATAACTTTAGTGATCACATTCGTAAACTTCGGATTTGTGTACCTTTTGCATAAATTGTTAATTTAGTGACTTTTCGACAGTTCAGAGGATTTAATGATTTTAAAAGAAAGAAAACTAACTTTTTGACTACTTCTTGACATTTTATTTAAAAAAAGATGAGACCACAGATGAGACTAACCCATAGAAACATTTTTTTTAACTGGCAGACTCAATTTGGATGAACTGGACTTAGTGACTTTTACAACATGTGGGTAAGTATAAAATATGGGTTCACAGCTATGGCCTTACTGTCCAGGTAATAAAGAGGTCTATGTAGATGTGACGCAACGTTTGAAACCTACTCTAAGTACCAACTACAACAAAGTAACAGAATGTACCTACGTAGATGAAGGATTTACATCAGAATCAGATGTTCACATTCAAAGTAGGCTACAAAGGCAGCTGACCCTCTGAAGCGAGATGTTCTTTTAATGGCCATGCCATTGTTGGTACTGAAGACATTTAGATGTAAGAACTTCGTAGGCAAAGTCAGCGTTACGATCTGGTTACCCCCAAGGGGGGGAGAAGTACATAAGCTTCCAAGGGGGGTAACCACATAGTGACGGAAAAGGTGGCAGGTGAATGTCTACCTTGAGTATGTAGGATACTAGTATTTCCCGCAATTTACACCTTGCGAAGGTGAGAAATTATCCCATAGGAATGTCCGTACAATCAGGGATAAAGAATGTTATTTTAACTAAATTTTTGGTCTAACTTTATGATAAAGGTGTTACGTTAATACGTTGATTTGTTTGAAATTACCTTCAAACATATTTTATTGAGAATTATGGTAGATGGGAGAATGGTAGTCATCTCTCTGGCCTGTAATTATGTGACTTAATGTATGATACACACGGCTACACATCAAGCGATACAAAACGAATCATTCCCGTTGAATCCCAACCAGTATAATCTGATCGTACATTGTGCAAAAAGATCTAGTAAAGCAAGGCCAAAATTAACTGGTTTTGCATAGCTTGTAGTGTAGTATGTGTATAGTTGAGTTGAATATTTGTACATATTATACAGGGTGGAACTTTGTAATGCCACCTGGAGGGAAAGTACTCTTAATACTGCAGATAGAAAATTTTACTCAAAGGAAACATTCCTTTATTTTTGAATAGAAAGCAAACAGCA
This sequence comes from Agrotis clavis, assembly GCA_954870645.1. Taxonomy (NCBI): domain Eukaryota; kingdom Metazoa; phylum Arthropoda; class Insecta; order Lepidoptera; family Noctuidae; genus Agrotis; species Agrotis clavis. The sequence goes on from OX940925.1 coordinate 11,598,458, forward strand.
TTCAAAGATTTTCGAAAATTCTCTTCTCCCACACCCGGGAATCGAACCGGCTAAAATCTGAAAAAAATATACCCTGTACTTTTATTGCATCGATCGTTAGGGTCAAGTATAAGGATGAAATCTCTCTAACAAACATGATAAATTAAATGTAAGGAAAACCAGGAAATCTTAAATTAAATTAATTATTTACAAAAAATGGTAAACTAACTAATTAGTTGCTCGAAATGGGCTCCATTCTCTTGGGTACACAAAATTCTTTTAACGAATTCATTTCTAGTAACCTTTAATAAAGTGTTGTGGTGAATATTATTAAATCGTATTTTGAACTTACTCATTGTTGTTAGAGAGATTTCATTTTCATCCTTATAATTGACCCTAACGATCGATGCAATAAAAGTACAGGGTATAATTTTTTCAGATTTTAGCCGGTTCGATTTCCGGGTGTGGGAGAAGAGAATTTTCGAAAATCTTTGAATGCAGTTTGCTTTCTATTCAAAAATTAAGGAATGTTTCCTTTGAGTAAAATTTTCTATCTGCAGTATTAAGAGTACTTTCCCTCCAGGTGGCATTACAAAATTCCACCCTGTATATTATTTATTCTGCAGACTTAAAAGATTAAAAACTTCGTCAATTTTTTGCGCAAAAAATATTTCATACACCTACAAAATAATAAACAAAATGAATAATTGAAACACACACCCAACTCATTTTTTAGGCTACTAAATAAAACGGAAACATTTATTAACCAACAACAGCCGTTACTCCGTAGTATAATGTGGACATATCTTTGGAATAACAAAAAGGATAAAAGGAAAGAATCCTCTTCCGCAAATCGAATCATAATGTCTTCAAAGAAAAAAGAAAGAAAAATATATCGACACCTCCTACGTATAATATCGTAACCAACAAATTAACGAAAATGACATTTTTAGATTTACAACTACTTTATAACATAGACTATCGTTTGGTCTAATTAAAAAAAATATATTTACAATAGAACCAAAGATACTGAGACTGCATATTATCGCATGTTCATCTTTAGCGAAGTAAAATATTGTATAGTGCAGTTAATGCATCGTACGCGGGGCGCGGGGGCCCGCTGCGCCGCGCGACCCAATAGTAAGTATTAGTACCGATTGAATACGCGGGAGTTGTGTATATTCGTTGTCGACCGCTGTGCTCGTCGCAGTTTTTTTTTAATTTGTTGTGATTGATACACTTAGTAAGATACTACAGCTGTTAACCATGTCATCCTATGAAATGTCGTAAGTATAACTTACGACACTATACATCGAATCCAGATACATCACAAATATCGTAAGTATATAGTTACGATACTTTACTATTGAAAAAATATATAATTGTGTTCTGTATTTATACTTACGATAGTTTTCGTTGGAATTTCTTTCTCTTTTTATATCCTATGTTGCACTTGCGATATTTTACTTCGATATGAAACGTAATTTACCATAGTATTCTTTTGAAAAAAAATCAATTAAAAGATATTCTTGTTTTTATTTTACATAATCGCCGCTGCCTTTTGACGCAGATAGTGATGGGATAAACCAGTTAATAGCCCAGTCAACGAAAGCTCAAAAAAAGGTAGGTATAGAGGGAAAGTCTTGGAACACAAATTTGACAACGTAACTTTGTTTGGACCATGCGTACTAGTGGCGTAGCATTTATGAACGAAATAAAAGCTGAATAAATTTTCCGTAAGGTTTATTCAATCAGAATTTCGATATTTTGTAAAGTTTTCGAGGTATCTGCTCTTAAATGTCTGTAATTTAGGAAAAAAAATCATTTTTACCTTTTCACATTTGGAAAGTTGTTGTATTTGATATCGCCAAAGATCCAGAAAGTAGCAGCAGTATTTTCAGACCCCCGACCCCCAAAATTCAAGGGCTAGGAGCGGGGTGTTGATATGTTCACCTCCTAATTACTCCAAACAAAGTTGCGTAGTCAAAAATTGTGTTCCAAGACTTTCCCTCTATAATTGTACGTTGACTGGGCTATAATTGATTTGTTAACCGAGTCAGATGAAATACGTCATACTGTTTCACTCACGGAACAAAGTGACAGTGTATTGATTCAATAATAGCTTGTCTTACATTTACACCTAAAGTTTAAAAGTCCTAATTAACTTACGTGTAGTAATTTTATGTTAGTTTTACTATATTTTTGTTTGAGTTTGATTCAATCGATACTAATATTATAAATAAGGTAATGCGAAAGCTAATTGTGTCTGTCTGTTACGATTTCATGGCTCAACGCTTAAAATAATTTTGATATTTTATATTGAGGTAAGTATCTTGAACCCTGACGGTCAAAGCTGCTAGCAGAAGTTAGTATTATTGTAAAACATTTTATTCTTTATTTAATTTTAAGACCCCGATGAACATCTCCGGACTGCACAACAATAAATCATCTTGATTGTGAAAACCACTTTTGACCCTGGTTTGTTGAAAAAGATATTTCGCCATTACATTCTGTACCGTAAGACATGGTAAAACTTTGGGTTCTATGTGTCCTATGAACTGTAGGCTAAAATGTACAACAAAAATAAGTGATGATGAAAGAATATTGCTTTTCAATAGGTTTTTGGGATTTAGGGAACCGTGAAAAGCAATGGGCTTTTATTGCAAACTTGGTTGTCAAACAAAACAAACGAAAGGTTTTATCTGACATGGAATCTAGGCGTAAGTTTAATTTATAGACTGCCAAGGGCTTTTGTAGAAGAACAGGAAAACTATTTAAATGTGTGTAGAAAGGGTGTTTCTAAACACATTTTCATTAAGTGAATAGTTTGTCTATAAATCTTTAGAAAAAAGATAACATAAGTGGCTTGATACAAGCGGATCTGCGAGGGCGTCATTCTAATCATCGCAAAGTAATAACTGAGGATGGTACAACAAGTGATTTTGTTTGTTCATTTTATAACAATTTTTTTTTAATGCGGGTATTGTTTTGACAAAATTCTATTTACTTTGAATTATAAACATTTGGATGATAAATATCATCAGAATCATCAGAATGGTACTATAGGAAAAGACTAATTAAGTGAAAATACCATTGATAAATATTTTAAATTTTTGTTTTTCTAACAGAGATTGTTTATTACGAAATACAACAGTATGTTTCAGAATATATTTTATTTCAATTCTACCCGTTAATAGCACTTACGATACGAATTCTCTGTAACCTACGCCACATTATCACTTTATTAGTTCCAAAGTAAGTTATCGTAAGTGTAACATACGCTACTTAATCCTACGCAAATATCGACGTAAAGTATAGTAAGTACTACATACAACCAAATACCACTGATGTTTTCCATAGTAGAAATCCGTAAGTGACTTTTAAGAAATTCTAATAACAATTTCAATAATCGTTTTTGAAGGTAACATTCCTTTCCTAAAAATATATCTGTATGCCAAATTTGGTTTCTAAATGAGCTTATTTGACTTCACTACAATCAATAAACTGTTTGCATACCTTTGAATTGCGATACTGTAAAGTTGATTAAATGCAGTTACGATATTATACGTAGGAGGTGTCGATATATTGAGAAAATATCACTCCGTTCGCCGCAGCTCCCAGTGGCAACTGAATACATTATAATGACAGAGAAGAAATTAAGGAGCGACCACACTTACCAAAAATCGATTTGAACCGATCTCTCAACATCTCATTAAGAGGGCGTATTCTGAAAGTTGGCAACATCGCAATAGTCGTCAAATATTGCCAATTTTTTATTAACTTGGCAAAATTACTGTATGGAAATAAGAAATATGGCTCTGTAGTGCACTAAAAAATTGATAAAGGAATGCAATAACATTAATATCGTATCACCCAATTTATATTTTAGATGTAAAAATAGAATTTGGAAACTTTCCAAAAGCCTTTTTTACACCTGAAACGGTAACATCAAATTCAGTGTTTTAATTGCATTTCTATATCATTTTTAGTGCACTACATAATTATTATTATCATACAGGAAAGCCAAATTAATCAAAACTTGTTATTTGACAGCTATTTGCGACGTTGCCAACTTTTAAAATACGCGCTCTTAAGACGTAATTCTGAGAAAATGAGCCAATACGATACCTTCAGTTAACACGACGATAATTAATTAAATATTTTATTTAGTTTCAAATACATCCAATATTTATGAATATTATAGGACAGGTTTATTACATTATTTAATTTTTAAATAATGTAATAAATCTGTCCTGTTTTTATAAAAATTTCAATAAGTCAGACCCGGGGCGTCATACAAAATAATATTTGTTGCGTGCGGGAATCAGATCCGCTTCACGCAGCTAGCACAGCAGCCAAGTTAAAATCATCACTACGAACTTACATACTCGTATTTGTAGAACTACGCTAATTTATTACAGAGGTAAATGACGTATTTTTCACTTTAATTGCAATAGAACAAAAAACTTAAGGTATTTTTGCCCAGTTCAAGTCGATAAATGTAATCACTCCCTTACCTATACGTCTCGATGATTAAGTTGCCATTAATGTCATCTTGCCATTAGATCATTTTAAGTAATTGAAATATTCTAATCCTAACTTGTAATCACTATTTTACTTTTTTAATTTAATACGAGTATTATTAATGCGAAAGTATGTTTGTTACCTTATCATGCCCAAACCACTGATCCAAACATACTGAAATTTTGCACATACGTTGTCAGGTGCACAGAGACGGACATAGGATATCTTTCATCAAAAATAAAATTACTGTATTACTGAGAAAAACAACACCAGCGTTCGTCTGATTCGTATAATAGATAGCATCAGTGAAATTCTGAAGGAACGCGAGCATTATTAAAGCAATTTATTTTGGACATCTCAGTTGTTACCAGTAAAGAACATGATAATCACATCACACAGTGTAATGCTCGTTTGTTTAGTGTGTAGAACCGAGACAGTCAGAGATCCAGTTTCCAGTCCTGGCTGTCTAATAAAGGTTTTGCATTGAGAAGTCTTCGAAGCAACCTGTTCTTCTGATTATCTGATTCTATCTAAATAACTTGGAGCTCACAAGAAGTAGGTACATCGAAAATGTGCGAGCAAAATACTAATACCTCTACTTTTTTCTTTCGGATACAAAGCCGTGAATTTGTGTCACAAAAATCCGGTAGCGGTGCGTAAACAGCGACGTTTATAAGGGCGACAATTTTATTAAGTATTAAACCCAAGTCTTCAAAGTATTACAGCGTTCACGAAACACAAAAGGATTTTGTACCTTAGAATTGTTTACTCTACAAAGTATTGTGTTGAAAATTTTAACTAATTTCTCATCTCCGGTGATGACACTTTACGTAGTTGAACGGCGCTGTTTTCGTTCTATTTCTTTTCATCTCCTCATCAGATAAAGCTGACAGCATCCTTTTAGCGCTAAACCTCATTTATGTTCTGTAATGGAAAGGGTAGATGTACAGGGTTGTCCAAAACCATGATTATTAATTCTGTCTATTACCTTTCGCCCGGGTTCACTCAAGAATGGACTGTTAGACCCTTACAGACAGAGTCCATCCTGTTTCCTTTGTTTGATTTTTGTGTTTCAGGACAACGGTATGCAGCTTAGACAGACCCGCGACCCGAGCATTTACCCATCAACAATGAGGTTATAAAAGTAAAAAAAAATAATTTCAAGTACCTGTTGCCGTAAAAACATGGGAAAAAGCTTCAGTATATTTTATACTAGTTTTTTCCATGGATTATTTGTGTAGAAATCGGGAATAATCCCAGTGGAACCCACTCATCATGCCTAGCCTTCTAACCTAAATATGAAGGGGTCGACCTCCTAAGATGATGCAGCTGAATACCAGTATTTTACATGGAGCGGTTGCCTATCTGACCTTCAGAACCTGTTTGTTGTCAGATAGCTAGTCAGGTCAGCACAGGGTAAAATAGACCACTGACTACCTGTAAGGACTGTCAAAGATCTATGAATGACATCCGGGTCTGTAGGCCATACCACAATTTATTCAGTAGAGAAAGCCTTGTGGCATTAAGTCCGTCTATGTACCAATGAATGTTTGGTAACATAAGCATAGTAAGTACCTCCACACAGTGAAGGCGGTAACAGTTCGACTGATTTTCGATGACGATGAATAATTATGAATAACAATTTTACTCTACTGGCCAAACTCCCATTATTTTTTTTACCCGGGCTCTTGGAATTGGGTATCACACTTTTCAGATCTTCGATTTTGACAACCCCGTTGTCGCTGGCATAAGCAATAGGATCCGCGTACGAAGTCGCGGGCAGAAGCTAGTTTCTAATAATATTAATTATCTATCTTGTACGACAATCGCTAACATTTAGTTCGGAATCAGGCATGATACGATGAAATTTATATGATATTCAGCAGTATCACAAATTACATCTAACGTGGAGTTCCCAATTTGTGTTTGAGTCTACTTAAACTGAACTAGTCTGGCCTGATTGCTGTTTACTCTGTGGCCTAAGAAATATTTTTGCAGAAAATATGATTCTATTGTTGTTTACTATGAGTATCATGATATTATTCGTAAAAATATACCTAATGAAACTTGTACTAAAATTAATCGTTAAATCCCATTATATTGCAGGCATTTTTTAAGATAGGTATTATTAAAGCCGTGTAAGATTTATTATGATATCTTCCATGAAAATCCATGAACGATAAATAGCTTCTATGACAAAAAACATTGTTCTTGACTAGAGTTTGCGATTTTCTTTACATTCTGAATACTAATTAAAGCTTAAATTCCAATAATCTTGAAACAATCTTAGACGCAGTTTCAGATTACCGCATTTTCGGTGCGTAGGAGCGTACCTCTTACGAACCTTCACGCTCATTTATAAAGGTGAGCCATTAGATATTACTACCGTTATTATTTGAAGCTCTAAATCGCTAGTTTAGCCTAAGCTGTAGACATACTCCGTCGTACCACAAAAAGTTTTAAACGTCTGTTGAACACTTGTCTAAAAAATGTCAGATTATGACGTTGAAATAAGGTCCTTTTTGCAGTCACACTCTTTTTAGACAAGTGTTCAACAGATGTTTAAGTTTTTTTAGTAAGGCTGACTTAGTTTAATTTTTTAGCAAAACCCCGAAGAATCAATATTTCGCACCCAAAATGCACCCAGAAAGAAGTGGCGAGACGATTTGGACTCATACCGTGAGAGCTGGTTCTAAGTGGCACTGGACAAGACCACTAGGAAAAATTTGGTAGAGGCTATTGCTTACCAACGAGACAGTATGGGCAAAACAGCCATTATGTAGAAGCAATTAAGAATATAAAACCCACAAAATTACTTCGGCAAAAATATTAATAACCCTAAAAGCTCAATTTAACCTATTTCAGCAAATACAAGAGAGCACTACGGTCCGAGAGACATTGAAAATGTTATATGCAGTTATGAGGGTCACAAATTTGAATCACAAAGTGGCCGGCTCCCTCTACAACGAGGTTTCATATCTCAGTGAATCTCGGATCACTACGCCACAATATTCTACTGACCTTTAGATATTATGCGAGAAAAATATTTGATATTTCTTACGAATTTTCCGTGTGAACTGAGAAAAAACTTTCTTAAACATGGTGGAAGAAATTAGCTGTTAATGTAAGCAAATGATTGTTATTGAAAGGGTTATAATGAAAATTTAACTGAAGTGCCTGCTGAACCGCTAAATTATTGGTACCTTGTTATATAATTTATCAATGAAGACACTTGAGATTTTCACAGAATTTGAATCACTGCTACAAAAACACCGTAATAAAATAATATAATAATAATAATAATTTATTTATTTCCAATAACAAAGTATTTGTACAATATGGATGGTACTAAATCTATTTGAACATGTAGGTTAAAACAAACAAATCTGTGGGTGTAGTGCTGTTCTCCTAGCTAAGTTGCAGCGCAACCTGTGTTTAGGAGAAACAGTGCCTGCCCCATAAATAATGTAAGATGAGTGGGACTTAACCCCATAATTACGATATCTGAGGAGTGGCTGGAGAGACCTCACCTTCCGCTTGACACAGGTACTCACCTGAAAATGTTGAAACATGAATGCAAAAACATTTTCTGGAACCCATCTCTGATAATGAGATGAATTTCTTGATAGAGCCTATTTATTTAGGACTTCTTCCTGTATCGTAGGTCCGTTTATAAACATAGAAACTCACATACGCAAACATTCAGAACCGAAACAACTACTTTTAGAGCATACAAATATTTGTTCCGTGCGGTGAACGAACCCGCGACACACTGCGCAACAGTCGATCGCTCAGCCACTGCGCCAAACATGACGTTAAAATAAAAAAAAGATTTTTGAAAATCGGTCCACAATTGGCGGAGTAAACCCGTAACATACACAAAAAATAAATATCATCGACATAGCCGAAAACAAAAAAATGCTCACAAAATAAAAAGTACTGAACCAAATTGGATGAACTTTTTATGGGATCAAATGGCAAGTATACTACATCGAACAAAAAAAGAATCACACTAATCTGACTAGAAACCTCTGAGTAATCGGTGTGCATACATTAAAAAAAATACCGACCGAATTGTGAACCTCCTCCTTTTTTTAAAGTCGGTTAAAAAAAGCGTCTGAATGCTATTAAAAGATAACAAAACGAAAAGGACATTTTTCGAGTCGAAAGCAATTAGGGACTGTTTTGTCGTTCGAACATCTAATTGCAAAACTTTTCAATCCTTTGATGCTCTTGTTGATAAAAACTTTGATCGGATCGTTAATACTTTCATTTAATTCTACAAGGACTATTCCCAAAATAAAGTTGATGTGGCAAAATAATCGATGGAAAGTTAAACTGTGCTTGCCGATGTCGGTTCTTATATGGGTTGACCTATGCTTCACGTTTTATACTCGTTCGTGTCTCGTAAAGTACATTACAAGCAGTTGGTCCCGTCTTTTATTTGTAAACTAGCTGTTGCCAGCGGCTTCACCCGCTACAACTCGAAAATTATCCCATGGGAATCGGGACAAAAACTATCCTATGTGTTAATCCAGGTTATAAAGTATCTGTGTACCAAATTTTATCCAAATCCGTTCAGTGGTTTTTGCGTGAAAGAGTAACAAACATACCTCCATACACACATACATCCTCACAAACTTTCGCATTTATGATATTAGTAGGATTGCGACTGTCGTTACGGTTTTTTAGAAGTCCGAAAGTCTATTTGATCACTGCACTGGCACTACCTCGTGTGGTGGTAAGCCATGATGTAATCGATGGCGAAGCAAACTTGCCTAAAAGATACCATTTTACTCTTGACTAAAAGACCCCAAGGTGCTATCAGGAAACAAATAACTCGGAAATTCACGCAGGAAATTCCAATCCTTAGATTTCTCAAGACGTTTTATACGGTATCTGAAAGTTATGTCGGGGAACCAGTAGCTGTTCGTAAAATTTTATTTTATCATATAATTTGAATAACATTAAAGGCAAATTTAAAAAAAAAAAACAAGTCTTGATTCTTCTGCTCCCTTAAGTTTGAGTAAGGTTGATGGAAATCTACGTATTCACATTACCATATTATATTCCAGAGTCTAGAATATAATATGTTAATTTGAATAAGTAGATAGTCTAGAACCCAAACTATATTATATGTATTTCTCTTACAAATAATATAAATGCGAAAGATTGTGAGTATTGTATTATGTGTGTGTTTCTTACTCTTTCACATAAAAAATACTTAAGAGGATCGTCTACCGAGCGCTCGTTCATACTAAAAGAGAAAACGTTTTCCTACCCCTAAATGTTATCTTATACTATCTCAATGATTTTTTAGAATGCTTCTGACACAGTAAAAAACTAGGTTTATAGGTTTTCTTTTTTTCATAAGTAACTCTTAGGCACCTGTAACTTTCAAACTATTATAAATTTTGAAAAAAAAAGAAAACCTATAAACCTAGTTTTTTACTGTGTAGGAAGCATTCTAAAAAATCATTGAGATAGGATAACATTTAGAGGTAGGAAAACGTTTTCTCTTTTAGTATGGACGAGCGCTCGGTAGACGATCCTCTTAACGGATTTGAATGAGGTGCAGTTTGCACAGATAAATTTATAACCTGGATTGACACAAACGATACTTTTTATCTTACTCGTAAGATACTATTGATTAAATAATTATTAATTACCTACATTAAAAAATGCTTATGCATGCATAAACTAACATAAATACATAGATATTAATTAAACTACAGAAATATAAAATACTAAATCAAAATAAAAACTCGGTATTACTTGCCCGTGTATAATTTTTCGAGATACGAGCACGAGCAAAGCTGCTCGTTAAAAATCAATTTAAAGTTAACAGTGAAACCTTTAAAATGGTACCGTTTTTATTAATCTTTACTAGTTACCAAGTAGTCAAGATTGCAAGGAATCAGAGTAAGTCAAATCAGCGTCAGGTGGCAAACTTAGTGCTGCTATCTGGCATTATGCTGAGCTGAGGTCCTTTGGCATTAAAACATTAGTTTTATTTAACTTTGATTAGTACTCATTAGTTCTAGCCAATAAACTCATGAGTGTAGTACCGAATAAATATGGAGAATGCTTCAACAGAGGGAATATTATATCAGTCCCCAAGTATGCCTCATACTCATAACTAGGACCGCACACAAAATATTGCTACCCTGGAAGCATGGAGATAAATTCTAGCCTAGTTTTATATCAACTTTCTTTGCAGAGGTTGTTACTTATCTCAAGAGCTAAATGTACCGTCTGGACTTTTCAGGGGTGTCACAGAACAATTATCACTAAAGAAAAAACTATATGTTGTAATTAAAATGTAAATAGATAACCTTAAAAATTTGTTTACAAGAATAAAATACTGATAAAAAATAAATAATAATATATTTTTTTATAACTGTCCATATTTATATAGGTAGTTACCTATATAAATATGGACTTGGACAACTAAGCAACTTAAAAAAACAAAACAACGTTTTACAAAAATAAAAACTTAATCTGAATTAAAATCAACTGAATTTAATTATATTCAAATAGACACAAAAAAAAATAAGGATATTAAAATACGAGGTTATTTTTCTTCTAAACGGTTTTACTATTTTTTATGATACTCCACGAAAAATATTTTCATTATTTTAGTAATAACATAATTTCGTATGATTAGGGAGTTCTGAAACTTACAGTTGCGGTCGTCCTTATTTCACAGAAGAGCGCAGTGAATAGTCTTTGTCCACTTAAAGTAGCTTTTATGGAAGACTTCCGCGTCCATTAGAGAATATTCTTCTTTTTATAAATTATGATTTTGTAACGCAAGAGGCGTTACAAAATCATAATTTATAAATTATGATTTTGTAACGCCGTTCATCCGTTTATGATTTTGTAATGGCGTTCTCATGTCGTAAATTTAATATAAATATTCTCAAATGTCAACGTCAGTTTTTTCATCATTGAATCACACACATTACGTCTACGAGTAGGTACTAACAAGTTTTTATATTTGTGTTCTTAACATTTTCTTACTCTTTTGTAAATATTAGGGTTTAAAACGGGATATTTACTTTTAGGGCTAATTTTTTAAGTCAGATATCTTTCATAATTTCTATAGATAACAAGTGTTAAGGACTAAACAGTGAAAGGGAACGAAATCATAGCGATCAAAATTTATTGTCTGTTTCGGAAATTAGTACTACCTCGCTCGATAGATGGCGTTGTAGTCGAATTAGAAGTCGCTATGGTTTCGTTACCGCCGCTACTATAAGGTCTTAGAAATAGTTTTTGTTTTTTGTTGTCATTGTGCGAGCAGTACATCCAGTACATTGCGATCTCGGTTCGGTTTATTAAAAGTGATTTAAAACCAGTCCAGTGTACTTAATTCACTACCCGCTCCAAGTCGACCCTCGGTCTCGTACATGGTCCTTCGAGCCGGATCAGTCGGGAGTGTTTTTGGTAGTCTCCGGTGGTGGTAGAGATTACCACCCTTCGCGTCACTACTGGGCAGTGGATCGCTGTCCAGAGCAATCCCCTTCAAGTGGGGTACTCCAGGTGAGAGGTACCCAGGAGGTGGAACCGGTTGGAGCTGGGAGCAGCCAGGTGGAGCGTGGTGCAGCAACATCTGGTGGCATCATCCGGAGGAGCGACGCAAGGGAGGTGAAGAGCAGCAGATCAAGCAGAGGGCGCCACTGGTGGTGCAGTACAACAGCGTGCCAATTGTGGTACAGTGGAGTGTGCCGCAACCGTGGTGCAGTACAGCGCGTCATCATCAGTGTGGTGTGTCAGTGAGTGAAGTTAATTTGAAGAAAAAATCGTGAGTACATTTGAAATCTTAATCAGGAAGAATAGTTTATTAAATTAATTAAAATCTCAGAAAATAAAAGTGCATCATTTGAAGTTGAACTCTTGAAATAACTAGAAGATAACTTGTAAAATTTTATGTGAAAAGTGGTTCTGACGGGGAATCCATGCCCGATTTTAGACCCAAGTGACATAAAGTGCAAAGACTTGTAAAAATATATAAAAACTTTACTTTGAAAATTTAATATTATTATTGTTTCGTGTTTGTATTATCCGTGTTATATTCTATTTGTTTTCGTTTAAGTCTGTATCCTATAATTGTTGCAAAATGGAGTCTTTCCTTGCTATTCAGGAGGACATTAGTGCCAAAATGTATAAGGCTCAATCTAATTTAAAGAAAGCGCCTAAAGAGCGAATAACTCAGGCATATTTAGAGACCCGAATTGAAACTTTGGAACAATTATGGAGTACATTCACGGCTACTCATAAAGAAATATTAAGTACAGTAAAAAAGGTTGAATTGTCTGACTCGAGTTATATAAAAAATGGGCTTTATGATGAAGTCGAGGAATTTTATGTGGATTTTAAAAGCGAATTAAAGGAATTATTGTCTAAGAGAAATTCAACGGTGTTTAATGAGGATTCTAAGTCTATGTTGTGTCACAGTGAAAAGAGTTTTAGTAGAGTTAAATTGCCGGAAATTAAAATCCCTTCTTTTTCGGGAAAATATTCAGAGTGGCAAACATTTAGGGATTTATTTTTTGGATTGGTGCACGAGAATCCGTCACTAGACAATGCACAGAAATTTTATTATTTAAAGGGACATTTAAGTGGGGAGGCTGAGCAGTTATTAAGGAACATAAAGGTCACATCGGAAAACTATAAAATTGCTTGGTCTAAATTAGATAAAATGTATAATAATAAAAAGTTTATAGCAAATGGTATTATGAAAAGATTACTAAGTCAAAAAACGTTATCTTGTGAATCGGCTATTGAAATAAAAAGGCTTTTAAATACTACTTCAGAATGTTTGGAGTCAATACGTAATTTAGGGGTGGATGTCTCTTCCTGGGATCTTATTGTTGTGCACATAATTAGTGAAAAATTAGACAAAGAGACCAGGAAAGTTTGGGAACTCAAAGTGGCTTCGGATTTAAGTGATGAATTACCTACATTTATTCAGTTTTCGGAATTTTTAAATAGCCGCTTTAGAGGATTGGAAAATTAGACAAGTCAGATAACAAGGACAGACATCCACACCCAAAAAGAACTCAATCGTTTCATGTAACAAAGGATAAAAAGTCAGTGTCATGTGAATTTTGTTCCGCCGATCATAAGATTACATCTTGTCCTAAATTTAGTAAGGAGTCAAACGAAACTCGGCGTAATTTCGCCCAGGAACGTAATTTGTGTTTTGTTTGCCTATATAACAACCACTCTGCCAAGACTTGTAAAAACACTCTCAGGTGCCTGGTGTGTAAACGCCGCCACCATTCATTGTTACACCCACAGGGTGAGGTAGGGTCTGATATTGGTGAAGGTAGTGGGGCTGCTCGCGCGGAAACCTCATCAGTAATTAATGACAAAATTGAGACCGCCAATACGGCGGAGGATAAACCACTAGTCTCATATCTTGCGACAGGAAACAGTAGAAAAACTGTATTATTAACTACAGCCTTAGTTCAGGCTGAGTCGAAGAATGGGACTTACTGTGTGGTTAGGGCGTTATTGGATCAGGGATCTCAGGGTTCATTTATTACAGAATCCACGGTTCAGTACTTACGCTTAAATAAAATATCGTCAAAAAGTTCGGTGTTAGGTGTAGGTGGAAGTAAAAGTACAACTTCGACATCCATGGTTGTTATCAATCTTCGTTCGAGAGTTAATCCGTCTTTTCAATTAAAGGTCAGGGCTCACGTTCTGAAGTCGGTTACAGCTCTTCTCCCCTCTTCAAAAGTAAGTCGGGTAGAATGGGTAGTAGACTTGAGCGATAATGATTTGGCTGACCCGCAGTATTTCAAGCCTAATAGAATAGATATTTTATTGGGCGCTGAGGTATTTAGCCAAATCATTCAGAACGGAGTCAAGAAAAATCCAAACGGTACGCTCTTAGCGCAGGAAACCACCTTAGGTTGGATATTGTCGGGCTCATTCGAAGTTGACAATGAGGTAGATACTCGTTCACAAATTACCGTGGTGCATGCCAGCGTCCAAGATGACGAATTGCTGAAAAAGTTCTGGGAACTAGAGGAACCATCTCAAGCAAAAAAGATGCTAACGGAGGACGAAACATATTGTGAAAAGTTATTTACAACTTCCACTACAAGAAATAAAGATGGCAGGTACATTGTGAGATTGCCGCTACGCAAACCAAGCTCGGTTGGTAGGTGCGCTGAATCCAAAGTGATTGCTGCAAAAAGGTTAAAAGGATTAGAAGTCAGGTTAGGTAAAAATAATAAATTAAAGGCAGACTACGCGAATATCATGCAAGAGTATTTAAAACTTAACCACATTTTAGCGTGGTAAAATCATCAAATGAGTCCTCCAACCCCGGGCAGGGCGGGAGGGACTGTCAGACTTCTACTGACTAAAATCCACGGTGTCCTTCATAGCCTGTTATGTTCCGGGGTCACGGTAAGGGAATAATCCCGCGACCCCGGCAGGCTTTGGCCCTCTGAGAGGGGGGCCCCGTCATTATGCTGACGCTCTTTAATAATAATAATAATAAAATCTTTAATTCAAGCTTAGAGCTCATAAAATAAATGGTTAGTAACAATTTTTCTTAATCAGCTAGTGTTAGTGAGACATAAAACATATTTTGATAATCAATTACTATTCAAGTTCCTATTACAATTAAAACAAATTAAATAAAATTGATCTAAAATTGAAATAAAAATTAACATAAAATTGAAATAAAATTGTAAGTAATCAAATTGACATGAGATTGATATTAAATTGAAATAAAATTAACATTAACAAAACATTAAATGAAACGTGATGATCCACTAGCATGCAACTTCATCCATGTCTTTAAAAGAGGCAGATCCCATCGCTCGGACAAAACCCTCAGAATGCCATTAGTGCTACCACGCAGGCGACCAAGAAGTGAAAAGCTCCGCTTTCTAATAATGGCGAAAAAGTCATCAATTCGTGCTTCAGCAAACATGGCTGAAGCACTACAAAACCTCGGCAGCCCCAACAGCATCCTGAAGGCATTGTTGTACTGTACGCGCAGTGCGCTGTACGCCCGCTGCGTATAGTTGGCCCACAGGCTGCACGTGTAAAACGATTGGCAGTAGGCCTTGAACAAAGTCACTTTTACTGGCAGAGTACAACGTGCAAACCTGCGAGCCAACATGTTACACCGGACGGACAGCGCTCTGCGCTCTCTGTCAATGTCCATGTTATCGCACAGATCGTCGGAGACCCAGTGGCCCAAGTATTTGAAATGCGTCACCCTTTTTAGCGGTGTGCCACAAAGAATGACAGGAGGTACAGTCGAGTAAACTTTGGTACCAGCCTTAAAAACCATTAGCTCACTTTTCTTCGCATTGTATTTGAGCCCATGGGTCTCCGCATACGACTCACAAATGCACAACAGTTTGCGCAGCGCATTGATCGATCTTTGAGGCGCGCGTGGGACACAACGCGCCGTCGACCCGGGCATGGTCCTTGGTCGGGCAGCGAGTTGCCCTTTACTCGCTGCCCGCATGCCCGCGCCTACGGTGGCCGGAGATCGTCTCGCGACGTCCGTCGCCGTGGGCGTCCTACACCGCGGTTGGGGCGGAGGGAGGACTCTGTCCTCTCTCGCTCGCGGCGCGCCTCCTCCTTCGCGAGCATTACTGCTTCGCAGAAGGAGGCGACCGCTTCCCACTCCGTCTCGCCCCGCAGCATGGCCGCAACCAATGCCGGGCGCGAGAGGTCTCCGCCTATCGCAGCCGTGAGGACACGTCGGTGCACTGCCCAAGCTGGGCAGTCCTGCACCGTATGCTCCACCGTGTCCTCCGGGCGATCTTCGCAGTGGTGACACCCAGACGTTTCCTCCTTCCGCATTAGACACAGGTACCTCCCGAAGCACCCGTGCCCGGTGAGGACCTGCGTCAGGCGGAAAAACTTAACCACATGGCAGAAGTAACAGAGCAAGAAAAATGTAATAAAGAAGCTGTTTACTTACCTCATCACGCAGTAGTAAGGGAGGATAAAGACACTACAAAGGTGCGAGTCGTGTTTGACGCCTCCTGTAAAGGAACTAATGGTAGGTCATTAAATGATGATCTAATGATTGGTCCGCCTTTGCAAGACGAACTACGACATACGGTTATGCGCTGGAGAGTCCATAAGATATGTATAGTAGCGGATATCGTAAAAATGTATCGGCAGGTTTTGGTGGATAGGCAGGATACGCCATATCAACGGATACTTTGGAGGGATAGTCCTGAAAAAGAGCTAAAAGAGTATGAATTATTGACCGTTACATTCGGTACGGCCTCGGCGCCATATTTAGCTGTACGGGCACTACAGCAATTAGCTTATGATGAGTGCGGGGATAATTATTCAAGCATAGCTAACATAATTTTAAAGGATTTTTATATGGACGACTTAATGTCCGGGACTGAAAATATAGAAGATGGTTTTAAAATTTACACGGAATTATCTCAAGTACTAGCTAAGGGAGGCTTTAGATTGCAAAAATGGAAAAGTAATTGTAAAGAATTATTAAATAAAATTAAAGATGGAAACGATGAAGAACTAATAATAAAAATAGACGAAGTAACGAAGATACTAGGACTTACCTGGGATGCTCGCGATGATTGTTTTCAATACTCTCTGGAACTCGCGCCGATGTCAGGCCCTGTAACAAAAAGAAAAATTATCTCGGAAATTTCACGTTTATTTGATCCGTTAGGGTGGTTAGCACCAAGGGTAGTGTTAGCAAAAATATTAATTCAAAAAATATGGTTAGCCGGGTTAGAATGGGATCAAGAAATTCCAAATAATTTATTACAAGAATGGGATACTTACCGAAATAGTTTGGCTTCTCTTGTTAGCATAAAAATCCCACGATGGTTACACATTGGTTCCAATATTCGAAAAGCGGAGTTGCATGGATTTTCCGATGCATCTAAAACCGCTTATGCAGGTGTAGTTTACCTTAGAGTGATTGATGATTTGGATAACATTCACATTTCTTTAGTCACTTCAAAAACGAAGGTGGCACCCATTAGACAAGTGTCTATACCAAGACTAGAACTTTGTGGGGCGGTTCTTTTAGCCAAACTGATGGCTGAAGTAGGAGAAGTGATGGGTATCCAGAAGCTTGACTGGCATGCATGGACAGATAGTGAGGTCGTTCTAGCTTGGCTCAATAGTCATCCTAGTCGGTGGAAAACTTTTGTGGGCAATCGGGTTTCAGACATTTTAAACATAGTGGATACATACCATTGGTCCCACGTATCGTCTAAAAAGAATCCCGCGGATTGTGCCTCCCGCGGTGTGTCCCCAGCTGAATTAAATTCTACGGCTATATGGTGGAATGGTCCGGACCTGTTGCGACAGCAGGTAATTGAATATAAAAGACCAAAGCATCTCGTTACACATATGGAAGAAGTTAACGTGCATACAAGCCTCGTAGAAAATCCATTTTGGGATAGATTTTCATCTCTTTCAAGGATGATTAGGGTAGTAGCCTACTGTAGGAAGTTCTTGCACCTACGGTCCAATTGTCCTGACAAGGAAAGAACTAAACAGTTGTCTACGAAAGAACTAGAGGAGGCTATGGATATATGTATTAGAAGGGGTCAAGAAGAAGAGTTACAAGATGAAATAAAGGAACTTAAGGAAACGGGTGCTTTAAGTAAAACGGGAAGAAAGTACAAATCTTTAAACTTATTTTTAGACTCCAAAGGAATAATTAGAGTGGGTGGTAGATTAGAGCTGTCTCAGTTGAGTTATGATCGCAAACACCCTATACTGATTCCGAAAGATGCCTTCATCACGAAACATCTAGTAAGCGAGGCGCATCAAAAAACGATGCATGGGGGGCCTCAAGCCATGATTGCTTACTTAAGATCTCGGTATTGGGTTGTAGGAGTTAAATATTTAGTAAAGGCCTATTTTAGAAAATGTGTTACTTGCGTTAGGTACACAAATAAGGCTAGAAGCCAACTAATGGGACAGCTACCATCTCCGCGTGTTACACCTAACAAAGCCTTTTTGTACAGTGGCGTCGATTACGCTGGTCCGATAAACGTCAGAATGTCCAGAGGACGTGGAAATAAGTCGTACAAAGGGTATATCGCACTCTTCGTCTGTCTGTCTACGCGGGCAGTTCATATCGAAGCAGTCAGTGATATGACGACTAAGGGTTTCTTAGCGGCCTTTAAGAGGTTCGTAGCGAGGCGTGGACATTGTGCAGAATTACATAGTGATAATGGTACCAATTTTGTCGGCGCAGCCCGCGAGCTGCAAAAATTATTTAAAAAAGAAAAGTCCAATTTCATTCCCGAATTGGTTGAGACGTTAGCAAATAATGGTACAAAGTGGAACTTTATTCCTCCTCACGCTCCAAACTTCGGCGGTCTATGGGAGGCAGGAATCAAGTCCACAAAATACCATCTCAGAAGAGTTGTAGGGAACTCCACATTAACGTTCGAGGAACTAACGACGGTGTTGGCCCAAATTGAGGCATGCCTCAACTCGAGACCACTTTCCTGCGTAGATCAAAATGAGTTAACGGTATTAACTCCCGGTCATTTTCTGGTTGGAGAACCACTCGTCCTTGCTCCTGATTCTAATTTCGAAAAGGTTAACATGTCTAGTCTGGGACGGTGGCAACTTACCCAGAGAATGTTGCAGGACTATTGGCGGCGATGGTCACAAGATTATATAAACCAATTTTTACAACGTCATAAGTGGGCTCATCAAACCCCAGAACCAGGCATAGGTGACATAGTTTTAATAAAAGAGGATGATTTACCTCCTGGCAAGTGGTTGCTGGGCAAAATTGAAGTAAAACACCCTGGTCCCGACGGAATTACTCGAGTCGTTACCATTAAAACTAAAAATTCCCTAATAAAGAGACCTGTGTCTAAATTGGCTATTTTACCTGTAGCAACTTAAAATTTGTGTATGCGAGGTATATTTAAGTATATTGTATTGTTTTTTTTTTTTAATTATAAGAACATTTAGTTGGTAAGAATGTTGTTTGTCTTTTGTATACCATCGCTTGTGTTAGTATTAAGTTGTTAAAAATGTTACTGTATTAAGATTTGTACCTGTGCATCCCACCTCAGAAGACATGTTGCATGGTGGGCGGTTTAAATTAAGTGAAGGAATTTGGTAATATGTCCTTGGTGGGCGGTATATTAAGGATTAAACAGTGAAAGGGAACGAAATCATAGCGATCAAAATTTATTGTCTGTTTCGGAAATTAGTACTACCTCGCTCGATAGATGGCGTTGTAGTCGAATTAGAAGTCGCTATGGTTTCGTTACCGCCGCTACTATAAGGTCTTAGAAATAGTTTTTGTTTTTTTGTTGTCATTGTGCGAGCAGTACATCCAGTACATTGCGATCTCGGTTCGGTTTATTAAAAGTGATTTAAAACCAGTCCAGTGTACTTAATTCACTACCCGCTCCAAGTCGACCCTCGGTCTCGTACACAAGTTTGACATATTTTCTATAGTAGATAA
Source organism: Agrotis clavis (assembly GCA_954870645.1). NCBI lineage: Eukaryota > Metazoa > Arthropoda > Insecta > Lepidoptera > Noctuidae > Agrotis > Agrotis clavis. The sequence continues at coordinate 11,618,445 of OX940925.1, forward strand.
GCGGTCAAACCGCTATTTTATTCCTCAGATAAAAGTTATCTGACTATTGAAAAATCAACCCTTAAACATAATAACAAAGCGTGTATAAACAAATAATAAACATGGTAAATATCCCGTTTTAAACCCTAATATTTACAATAGTTTCCATGTCAGTCGAAAAATTCTTACTCTCGATCGGAAAAATAAAAAAATTATCTAATTTGATTTGTACACAGATTATATGTGATTTTTTTATTTTGATTTTTTTTTGTTGCTCCTGTAAAGTTACTATTGTTGACTTAACGTGGTCTTAGAACTTAGCAACAAAAAATACCTTTATATTATATAATCTCCTCAAACAACTCTAGAAATGATGTCTTTCTATTTTATTCTTACATTTTTATTTTATGTAAATCTATGATAATGGCTGTTGTAGGAGAATTTTATAAATAGGTTTTAATGTGAAAACCTCCTTTCTTAAGCTGGCTGTTTAGAATAAGAAAAGTAAATTGTCTTCATGACACTATATGTGTTTTTTCAGTTGTCTAAATGTAGGAAGACGTTTTTGTTATGGTAGGTAGATTTTATTGTTTGATATTTTACTGTTCATTTTATTTAAAATTTGTCTGGTGCACCACAGTAATACAATTTAAAATAAAAGTATCTGTAACAAAAACGTCTCCCACGTCTTACTTCTAAAACGTAACATCAACAGCAACAAATGCAATATAAAACTCTCCCACATCTTAACTTCATAAACGTAAGATAATCATCATAATATAAAACTTCTAACTCATGTTCTTCAATGTGAAAATCTCCATTATCTCCTACGTTTTATTCTTCTCTCAAAATATCAATACTGTCTTCAATAATATTTTTATCATATATTTTTTTTTATACATATCGTGAAGATATAAGTTGGTGGTTTTAATTTACGGAAAATTCCCAGATCAGTTCTAACTTCGGTCCCACTGGGTTAAAATTTCAACAATGGCCGCACTTAAGAGGATACATTTTGAAAGCTGCCAATGCAACAAATAGCTGTCATTTATTTTGCTGTTTTGGTGAATATATAATGGAATATATAATATTATATAAATTATATATATATAAATTATATATATATATATATATATAAATTATATATATATATATATAAATTATAAATATATAATATTTAATGGAACTAAACGGAGTATTGCTGTATGCAATAGAGAAACATTAATTATGAATTGTGTATAATAAATAGATTTATTAAGGCACTAGATACATGGTGGCGAGTGAATTTTTACATTAAAAAAAAAAACATTATTTTACTTACTAGTGAAATCTAGTAGGTACCTAAGAAAAACAAAACTGTAAAGGCAAACTTCTCATTAAAATATTTGTAATTGCCGACATAATCTGCTGTTACTTGTTACTGTTGGACGGCGCACTTGGCGCAGCTGCTCGATTCCTACAAATATTTGAAACACGCTACGCAGCGATCAATCGCTCCTAAACTTGGTCACCCATACAAATACATTTCATTTCACAGAAGTAATAGGAAATATGTTACATTTCAAAAACTAAGATATACGCTGACGAGTGACGAGAGACGACCTACAGAGTAACTTTAAAAATGTCAGAAGAGTGTTTTATTTCAGACCGCGGCGAGTGGCGCGTGATTGCAGGCACAAAGAATACAGTAGAGATATACCCTATTCGTTTGTTCCGCATAGAACGTACCGCAACCAGCTACCAGTTACTATACAATGTGATAGGTAATGCAGAAGTTTAATAAATACTTTTATTTTTAACCGTGGTAAGTTGTTCGCGAACAGAAGTGATAGGATTAAAAATGAAGAAAGGTTCCACCTAAATTGATTGTCAATTTATGTGTTCTCAAAAAAATGTTTTAATATACTCAAATACTTTAGAATAACCAAATAATAAGTGAATGTGTTGTTAAAGGTGCATTTTATTCGGTGGTAGTGTTACAAAGCCGCTCCAACAGTTAATAAACCTGATAAAATATTCATTTTTAATTTGCAGTTTGCTTACAATGTACCAATATTGAAACTTGATAAACTTAAATAAAAAATGTAATCGACTTCAAAAAGAACCACAAAATATTTTAAAATAACCAACAAAATAACTTTTCTTTCGAAACTCGGTGACTTTGATTTTTATTACATTGACTTTTTTGGCACCGACTTTCGAAAGAAAAGTTATTTTGTAGGTTATTTTAAAATATTTTGTGGTTGTTTTTAAAGTCATTTCATTTTTGTTTGAAAAAGTTGTTTATTTTATCCTTTTTGGGTATTACTATATTATAATTACGCGGCGTGCTGAGGCTTATTGGCGACAATAGTCCTGTCAGTAATGATAGGCAGATCCCAGTACATCGTGACATGGTCTTTCTCGAGAACTGGATTGGCCACATACCTGTAATACGGTACTTCGGAATCAACAAGTTTGTATTTAAAAGCAAGTTACTTATTTTATTTTTATGAGAAATTAACTTATAAATATCACAAAAACATTAATTTGTTTTAATCTTAACACAAAATATCTTCTTTTTTTTCACAGAACTCTTAATATGATGCAATTTAATTTAAGTATTCAATTTTCTAATAATTTCTTGTACTCATGCTTCTGAATTTTGTTTCATGTGTGCCTATTGTTCCACCGGCTCTAGCCATGTCATTAGTTCTGCCCTATTTTACTAATTACTATACTTTAATAGAGCTAAGCTAAGTTCAAAGCGTATGTGAACGGTCTCGTGAAAGAAGCACGTATTATCAAAAGGTGTAAATCGTTCATTACCACCTATACTATATCTACTACTATAGAATACTATCTACTATAGAATACAGCATAACCTACCTTTCTTGTATCAAGAAAGGTAGGTTACGCTGTATTCTTTGCGATTGGGAAAATTCCTGGCCACCAGTCATGACCTGCGAAAAATTCGAGGTACTACATTTTTCACATGGAATTTGATGTAATAACATGCAAAGACACTAGCGCCACGTATAAAGGCCATGAATGGTGCCATGTATTTAAAATTTTAATGATTACGTGACTAATGTCAAAATGGTTGCGAGCGATGCGTCCTCCCTCCAAAAGCGCCCCGCGCTGTCTAAATCAAAGAACAAACCGTTCTTGGTTTTATATTGAATTTTGTCATTGCATATTATAATTGTTTAATACTATTACTTTACTTTTAAATGAGCTAATTATTTTTTTAATGCAAGCTATAATAGTAACCTTAGTTATATATACGTACATATGTCAATACTTTTTGATTGAATATTCAGTAAATATTGATAGATAAAAAATATAATTTCGGACGAAAAAATGTCAAATTCTTCCTGTTTTGCAGAATTATTTTTGGTGTATTTTAATATTCTAATCAATCTACAACCTTAAGGACTATTGACCAGTACATATATATTTTTTTTGGATTTTTTCGTGTTACCAGTTTGATACAAATGGCAGGAGAAAACCTAATGTTTAACGTTTGCTTGAAATTGGCTGTCGGAAAATTGCTATTTCTTCGAATATTAACTATTATAACAAAATTCTAATCAATCTACGAACTAAAGCAAAGTCAGATTTATGATTCTTCATTGAAATATTATGCGATTATCTTTTTAAAACAAATATCGAGGACTTGGAAAAGTACGTATTTTTGGTCAAACGCCCAAAATATGTGAGAGGGCTCTTAAAAAATCTAGGGTTTATCATAATCTGTGGTATACCTAGCTATAGATACCAGCGCGCTACCGCACGTTTATCAAACTTAATAAAATAGATAAAGATCTAAGAAGTGCTGTGCTGTTAACGCATTTAAGTGATGAGTCGTATCGGTTGGTTAGTAACTTGGTACATTCAAAGAATATCCAAGAAGTGCCATATGTTGAGCTGGTTAAGGCTCTGGAAGATCATTTTAAACCGATAAGGTCAACGTTCGGTGACAAAGCAAAGTTCTATGATGCAATGAAAGGGCACGAAGAAAGTGTCGAAGAATGGGTGGCGCGACTGCGTGGACTGGCGATCCACTGTGGATTCGGCGCAGCCCTGGACACCATACTTCGTGATCGGTTCGTGCTCGGATTCCACACCGGGCCGGAGCGAGACCGATTGTTTGAAGTTCAAGTTTCTGTAAGTTCAAGAGTCAAGGTTCTTCAGGGGTATATTTAAACTAAGCCCTAAGAACCCCAAATATGAAATATTATGGGATCCTAGTATTGTTTTGAATTATTTGTCTAAACTATTTCCTAATGAAATCCTTAGCTTGGAACTAATTTCTAAAAAGTTAGTTACCCTACTAGCTCTTACAACTGGTCACAGAATTCAAACCTTGTCTCTCATAAATATAGATAACATTTCTTACAATAAGGATAATATTAACATAAAAATTCCTGATGTGATTAAATCCTCTGCTCCTGGTAGGTCTCAACCTAATTTGATACTACCATTTTTTAAGCAGAACTTGTCAATATGTCCTGCTAATACACTCTTGTACTATTTGGATGTTACAAAAAATATAAGACAAGATTGTAAATCACTAATTATAACTCTAAGAAAACCACATCATGCTGCCACTACTGCAACTATAAGTAGGTGGATAAAACAAACTTTAACTAATAGTGGAGTAGATACTTCCAAATTCACATCACACAGCACAAGGCATGCTTCGACTTCAAAAGCATCTGAAGCGGGTATTAATATTGAAGTTATAAGAAAAGCAGCTGGTTGGACAACAAATTCCTCAACCTTTGCTCGCTTTTATAAGAGACCTATAGCTAGTGATCCTAATGCTTTTGCACAGGCAGTGTATTCTATGGAGGGTAGGATTTGATTATATTTTATTATGTTAATGATACCTGTCTAATAAGATAAGAATAGGTAATTGATTTCCTCAAAGACAATTATGACAATGTTTCTCACTAGAAACTAATATTGTTATTAGTATTACTAATTTTAATTAGAAATTAATGTGTAATTAGTACCTAAGCAATGATACTCATACTATTACGTTTAAATAATTTGTTCAATGATTAAAGATGTTGATTACATTACCAACACAACTTTCTTCTTTGAACGTCTACAAGTACTAAAATGAGGACGAGATTACAGAGCATAATTATACAGATCGGACTAACTTACCTAGTGACGTCCGATCCTTAATTATGTGAAGTAATCTCGTCCTCATTGTATCCCAACCCATCCCAGAAGATCAACCTACATAAAAAATGTAAAGACACTCATAATTTTCTTCTACATCCCTTTTTAAAGTTGTGTTGTTATCTAATGTTTCGGGACTGTACATAACCGTATCGGTCATCATAAAGTCTCGACCATACTTTGAAAGAATGAGTTGACAGATGTCAAGAGAGAGCGCGCCAACAACCGGACCACAGATAACATTTTTGTTCTGATGAAATCTGAATCGATTTCATCAGAACACAAATGTTATCTTTGAAAAATGTGACAGCGAGTTAGCAAAAAGTGCAAACTACTCGTACAAGTACCAAGTACTAAAATGAGGACGAGATTACTTCACATAATTAAGGATCGGACGTCACTAGGCCAGTTAGTCCGATCTGTATAATTATGTAGGTGAGCACTAAGAAGGGATTTTAGATCCTAAGTACTCAGCCCTCAAAAGGAAGCCCATATTTAGAAGAGACCGTCAATTGCAGTCCGCCTTACATAAAGGGGAAATAGACTATCTATTCCAGAATTGGTATAATCCAGCTGGGTTAAAGAAAGAGCATATTCATCTCAAAAAGGATACCAAAGGTATCACATTTCTCGGTTGCGATCAATATATTCATTGAGCATTACTTCATGTTAGTCAATTCTGCAAGGATTCCGCATCTGGTAGGGAGCTATCTAGACACTTAAGGGTAGCTAACGAGGCAACCGATTTAGGCACACAGGATTATTGTGGGGTTTCTGTGGAGGGCCCCCCATCAGACGGCATTCCATTGCGGCAAACTTATTGCATAAAGAAGAGATTCTCCCATAGCACGTCAGATAACATTTAGTGAACGACATGCTGCAACATATGATTTCTTTGGCTGTAAAGGGAAATGTTACGGGAACCTAACCTGTGGTGTGGTCCTCAGATCAATTTGCTTACATATGATGTAAGCAAATTCTCATAGTCATTTTCTAGCTGTAAGGGACTGTATCAATGCTTGGTTTTCCGCTTTATCCTATGGTCTAATAGCATCCCGCAAATATCCGTCATACAACTTGTATAATGAGGTGACAAATGTAATCTATGCAGTGCTTCACGACATAAGCGTATACAACGATGATGCATATGACATACTAAACTGTTGGCAACCATAAGTAATAGCCACCATTCTGAAAGACATTGAGGGAGAACCCAGTTTTATGGAGTCCATGCTGGACACGGTACGGAAATTCCCGCATTCTATCCTGATAAAAATTGCAACTAGGAAAATTACCACTTATAAAGATGTTCATGTGGCTCTTGAGTTAACAGGTCTCACTAAATGCTTTGGCCATCCTGAGATAGTGATGGATGAAAGTGTAGCAGCCTGGGTTGAGAAGGGGACAATTCAAAAATCAGGCCTAGACGAGGTTGCTGAAAAGATTAGAAGGGCATTCATACTAGAATTCTCCAGACACTACTATAAACAAAAACGGAAGTGGCCCAACCTAGCATTTAAGGAAGATCATGACCCTTACATCAAGCAATGTTATGATGGAGGATACTGGGGTGAGCAATTGAATGAACCCTGGACAACAGCTATGAAGACACTCGAATTTGACTATCAGATATACAATGCTGATCTCTTAGCCGACAAGGCTATTATTCCTGGGCTTTCACACTGGCCCTACGAGTACAATGGTCAAGCCCATAGGACCATACATGGAAGGTTTCCTACAAAGCCTCCTCGACAAAGCAACAATGTCATAATGCAATATATAGGTAGGGAAGAGATGAATGTTAAAGATATAATAGCTACGGTATCTAGAAGAGAGGTGCCCCAAGAGTGGAAAGTCACAGTAGGAGTGGCAAAAGAACGTGAGATGAAGAAAAGGAAGGCCCGGTTCTTTAGAAAGTTGACTCTAGAGATGCGATTGTTCCAAGTGGCAACAGAAAATAACATAAAGCATGTTGTTGGCAACACCAACAAACAAATTAATAATATTTTGGTTTGGCAACATTGTAAAAACTCTCTTCTCTTCCGTTTTTCCTCGGTGTGCGCGTCTATTATAACCTCTATGAGAATAAGTCGTTTATATTGTAGTAAAAGGACAATTTATTTCCTTAGTGCTGATTAAAATAAGTTGTTCTGTGTGTGCTGTGAGAAAATTAAACGGTCCCCCTCAAGCATTTGGTTTTCAATGTCTGAGGAAGACAACCAGCCCTACCTATCCTCGAGCAGCCCATCAAGCTTAAAACATTGGTCCTTCTCCCCGCGATTCTTCGTCAGGCGGGCAACGAGCAACGTGTGCTTGGACAAAGGCGCAACGATCTCCATTTCGAACGGCACGCGGCGCAATCCCACTGTGCGGCGTTTCATCCTCACTGCAAGGGACAACACATCACTTCAAACAAAGGCACACGACGCGCAGAGGCGATTTAGACTGCAAGACGGCTGCGATTCGCTTTGGTTGGCCCGCAATACCCCTTCGGTGCTAGCTACAGTCGTTCAGTCTACGACAACGGAAGACGCAACAGGATTTGTGGAATACAGCTCCAATTTCTTTTGGTTGGCCCGCGAAACCTCTACGGTGTCAGCTACGATCAAGCTTATCCATCCTGCCCAAAAATAGGTATCCTTCAATACAAGAAAGCAAGAAGCCTTTCTAAGGACCTATCAAGAGTGAGAGTACGATTCCAATATTCAAGATAATTATTTCAATCAATTTAAATTTGAGATTCAAGCCCTACAAGAAAAACATTCATTCAACATTTCAACTCAACACCATAAACCTAGTTTCAAGAAGACGGACAGTGTGGTGCAGGGTGGCAGCACTGCGCACTCAAATCAAGAACCGGAAGAAAGCGTACCCGATTCCTTCAGCGGCGTTACGTTGGCTGCGCGAATAGGGTCGTCCAATCACAGCGCGGCGTTGGTCGTATGACATCGACGCTACAGGTTTTAACCAATAGTATTATAATACCTTTACTGCTTTAATTTGTTGGTCGACATATTTGTATTTTAGTCTGTTGTCAAAGTCTGTCTAAAAGCGCGATTGTAAATGTAAACGTGATTGAAACATTTAGCATTGTGGTACCCATTTTGTTTGAACTAGTTGTAGTTTCTGTGTTTGTTGAACAATTATTTTATCATTGTAAGTTATTTGTGCCAGCACGGACTTGTGCAAATTAAGATTTAATCTTTGTGCCAAGTGATTTATATAACTCACTATGGCTGAAAAAAAAGAAGCCATTCGTGAACTTCGCAGTAATCGAGGTTATGTTAAAGCGACAATTACGAGACTATGCGCGTCTTGTAGCGATTCGGACGTAGCAACCATGTTGTTAGCTAACATAAGACTTAAAAAGTCTAAGCTAGAGTCTCTGTTCACGGAATACGAAAGCTTCAACAAGAAGATACTCTTCCTGTCTGAAACCTCAGACGATGAGGACTTTTCAGCAGTAGAAAATAAGTATTTCAACGTCATGGCAAGGTTGCAAAACGCGATTGAACTAAAAACTGTTTCTGCAAAGCATGATGATGCTAACGACAAAGCTGAAGGTCACTCTCGTACGAAGTTACCTACCATACAGATGTCTTGTTTCCAAGGTGAGTACTCAGAGTATCAACCATTCATTTCACTTTTTGATTCACTCATACACATGTGTTTAAATTCATACCACATCAGACTATGACAAAATCGGAGGATGACCTATTCAAACATCTACTGAAGATATCGGAAACCTCATCCACAGAGGATGGTGGTGCAGTCTTCATGTCTATGGACTTTTCCAGTTGGTGTACAAGCTTTAGGTACGAGGGTGTAACACCGCTATTTGAAGAGTTGGATAGACTACTAGGAGTGGAGAATGTACTTGCATAAACACAGAAGTTTCTATTGGAGTCAATCTTATTGTTTCAGGAACGATTTTGTCCTCCTAGACAAGGGGACCATGGATTGCCAGATAAAGGGCCCAGATGTATACATGGGCCTGAGGCGTGGATGGAAGGTCTGAGGCAAAAGGGTTGGACACTGGCTACATTGTTATTGATCCTCATAGCCTCCTGGACATGCGGTACAATAGCCACATTGACTGGAAAGGGAGACAATCAAGCAATATATCTTAGGTTACCCAACAGTGCAACACTAGAGGAGCTAAGAATGACCCGCAACCAATATGTTGCATGGTTTCAGGAAACCTTGCTGGATCTATGTACTAAATTAGGTATAAACCTAAAATTAGAAGAAACATGGGTTTCCACCTCATTACTAGAATATGGGAGGGAGTTTTTCTTCAAGGGACCACAAGTAAGCTCGTTTCTAAAACGTATTTCCCGCATGGCAAGCGAAGCAAACCAAACCTTACCATCATTCAACGGAGACATAGCAGGTGTCTTCTCTACAGGAATGGGGGCCGCACAGAAGGATCATTTGCCTATCCTCGCATTTTGGTGTACAATATTAGAGGCCTCTATCATGGCACACGATAGGTTTCCAGATCTCAAAAGGTATCCTGTGGAATATATGGTTTGTCTTTTGTCTGTACCCAGAACAATAGGTGGTTGGCCTATAACACAGTTTCCTCATTTTTGTACTAGGGCTGTTCAAGACCCACTAACATGTGCCTTACATGTTGTTAAAACCCTCATGAAGTCTCCCAGACATAGAGAGCATATACTTAGAATAGCAACTGTCAGAATGAAAAAGTCCAATCCAACAATTCTTATCAAGGACCCGCAATCTTTACCTCTCGTAATGCCCAGGCAACCCGAGAATTACCTGAAAAAAAAAATAGCGGAGAGACTACCAGCAATTGTGAGAAGCAGAGAGCTAAGGCCCTTGTTTGAGCCTGGGGTTGAAAATAGAAAAGCCCAGCTAGTTGAAGATTTGATGGCCATAAGGCCTTGCAATTCAAAGCTACTATTCAAAATCATGACACTGTCCAACGTGGGAAAGCAGGAGGCTCTTGTTAGTAAGTTAACGTGGGAAAGCAAGAGGCTCTTGTTAGTAAGTTTTCAAGCACAAGATCAATCCAGACTGTGGTATGCAGAGAGTGGAGCTCAGAGATAGAAGTTCTAAGAGATATCAGTGCAATGGAAGACACCATGATGGATCACATTCTTTATAGATACCCAGATCCCGTTCTAGCAACCCTTTTAACTGTACCCAATGAGTTGCAATACAGACCTCGTAAACTGAACCCGCGTTTTTTTCCTCTCGCTGCAATTCGAAATCCTGAGTAGACAATAATAGTGATAATAATCAAATTCATCCACACAAGAACATGGTCCTTCGATCCACCTATAAGGGGATGAAAACCTTTGTATGTAAAATCTTATTCCTTGGGTTTATAAACTTGAAACTTGGTACGAATATGAGTTTAAGTAAATAAAAAAGATAGTCATTATTAGTTTTCCATAACTACCCTCCATCTTTGGGTTATTCGAAAATCACCCCCTAAATTGGTGAAAAGGGGTATTCAAGTTTAAAGGGGAAAATCTTTAACCGCTAAACGTATAACCTAATGTTTGGTCGGTAGTTGCAATTTATTATGTAGGTGAGCACTTAGAAGGGATTTTGCGTAAATCTACCTATAAGGGGGTGAAAGGGGTGAAACCTTTGAAGTTAAAATATTATCCCTTAGGTTTATAAACTTGAAACTTGGTACGAATACGAGTATAAGTAAATAACACGGAAAAACCTGATGAACCATCTCTAAAAAAAGCCAAAATAATTTTGTCAGCTGGCAAGATGATGGCGTCAGTTTTTTGGGATGCTAAGGGTGACATCATGATGGACTACCGTGCAAAAGGTGAAACTATAAACTCGGCTTATTACTGCACCCTCTTACGTCGCTTGCGTGAAACAATCAAAGAGAAAAGGCAAGGATTACTCAGCAAGAAAGTGTTGTTTCATCAAGATAATGCACGCGTTCACACGTCTGTTGAATCTACGGCTCAAATTCGTGATTGTGGCTTTGAATTACTGCCCATTCCCGCCTATTCCTCAGAGACAGACCTCAATAGAGAGAGTTCAATGTAAGTTCGTTAGTGCAATGCAGTACAAATGTCGCTTCGAACATTTATCGTATAAAAACGCTCTGATTAAATTTGGATTATTGACACTTCGCTCTAGACGCCTGTTGTTCCAAGGAATGATGCTCCATGGACTTGTGCATAATGTGTTTGACTGTACTGAATTAGTAAACCAAATATATTATATTGTACCCAGAACAGTTACGAGGAGAGAGGCGCGCTCGTACCCACTGTTTGCTACGACTCCCTGTCGTACAAACGCGGGGGAGAGAGCACCTCTCCAGAGATTGGTTCAGGCTTACAACAACCATTTCGGTGATATCGATTTATTTGCCCTGTCAAAGCAAAGATTCAAAAATCAGATTAATGAGCGCCTTGCCCAAAATCAATGATTTTAATAATTATGTTATTTAAATATTAAGTTCTACTTAAGTACCCATGTGGATTAATTATTAGATCTTAGGATTATGATTAAATTCTTTTCTTTGTGCTTGTTGATGTATAACTATTTTTAAGAGGAAAAAAAAAAAAACACCGTATCTAATGTAAACTAGTAACATGTGGAAACGTAGTGGATTGTACATTTACTTATTACTAGCTGTGCCCGCGACTTCGTTCGCGTGGATGTCGGAATTTAACAATGTATTTTTTTGTGCGAAGCGCTTAATTCTCGCCAGGTTTTTTATAAATCATATCGTTTTCATATAAACCCTATATTTAGAATTTATCTAGATTTTTCAAGAATATTTGACGTGTTTGTAATAAACGCCCTCTGTCGCTCAAAGGCAGTACTATTCAATTGCTACTGGATTAAAGCACCCATTCCATCTCATTCCATCCCATTCCATCCCATTCCATCCCATTCCATCCCACTCCATCCCACTCCATACCACTCCATACCACTCCATCCCACTCGATCCCATTCCATCCCACTCTATCCCACTCCATTCCATTCCATCCCACTCCATCCCATTCCATCCCACTCCATCCCACTCCATCCGACTCCATACCACTCCATCCCACTCCATCCCACTACATCCCACTCCATCCCACTCCATCCCACTCCATCTCACTCCATCCCACTCCATCCCGCCCTATTCCACTCCATCCCACTCCATCCCTCTCCATCCCATTCCATACCACTCCATCCCACTCCATCCTACTCCATCCCACTTCATCCCACTCCATCCCACTCCATCTCACTCCAACCCACTCCATCCCACTGCACCCCACACCATCCCACTCCATCCTACTCCATCCCTCTCCATCCTACTCCATACCACTCCATCCCACTCCATCCTACTCCATCCCACTCCATCCCACTCTATCCGCTTCCATCCCATTCCATCCCTTTCTAGTGTGAGTCAAATAACAACCTTTTTTTTCTTTCCATTCCACCCCATTCTATTCCATTCCACTCTACTCTACTCTACTCTACTCTACTCTACTCCACTCCACTCCAAACCACTCCACTCCAGTCCACACCAAATTTGAATAGGTATGATGTTTTTCTATTCCAAGCTAGATCGCGCTACTGAACTGCGAGCTGCGTGTCTCGGTGTAAACTGACCGTAATTTTACTTCTGGAACACTTTAAATTCAAATATCTTTTGATAGACTGATCCGATTTCAATGAAACAAAAACTAAATGTTACTTCAAGTTACGGTCAGTCGTTATGTATTAAAGTTATCTACATAGCTTTCGTACATTTTACGTGATGCCCGAACAAATAAACATACAAACAGACATACAGACAAACAGACAAACAGACAAAAATTCTAAAAATGCTAGAAATGAGTTCTATTGGTTGTCCTTAAACACGCTGGCTATATTTTTTGAGTTTTTTTTTAATGTACAAAAATTATTATTCTACAGTTTTATTATATGTATAGATATAGATAGATATAGATAATAGATTGTCTACCTAGATATTATTAATATACAATGTACGATTGTTTGTTTTCCCAAAATAAATAAATAAATTCCTGATTTGGCACCTTCAGACTTTCATTTATTCCCAAACCTAAAAAAAACACCTTGGAGGTCAAACATGTTCATCAAATGAGGAGGTTGAAGCTACGGTGGGTGACTTTTTTTAAGGCCTTGAAGAATATATTTTATATTGTTTTCTTGCTGAGGCCGCGAACTTTTCAATCCAGCCTCGTATTTAGTACAATCATAATATGAAAATTAAATTAGAATTGATACAATATTTCAGCGCAATCAATTTGATAAAAATAATTTAAGTTATATAAATCAAAAAGTAGCATCATAGACTAAGCTACACAGAAAAATAAAAAGAAACTGACCGTTCGACATTTGACATATGTGTCACAAGAAAATTGTCAAGTAAATATATTATATTAATAAAAGGATGATAAATAAGATAAAAGGATGAATGAAAAATAAACGTGGAAAAAAATTTGAAATTTGCCACGAATAAGAACACAAGTGAATAAAATAGAAGGGCTCTATTATTTTTTTAAAACTACCCTCCATTGGTAATCTAGGCGTTGTAAATGTTTGTATGGGAAAACCATAACGCGTAAGTTGATTAATATGAAAATCAGTATTTATATACTAGATCAGAAATAATAAAACACGTGTTTTTGGGTTTTTCGAAAACCACCCCCCAAGTTAGTGAAAAGGGTGATTCAAGATTAAAGGGAAGGATCTTCAACGGCTTAACGTTTAACCTGAATTTTGGTCGGTAGTTGCAATTTATTATGTAGGTGAGCACTAAGAAGGGATTTTGTGAAAATCCACCTATAAGGGGGTGAAAACCTTTGGATGTAAAATCTTATCCCTTAAGTTTATAAACTTGAAATTTGGTACGAATAATGAGTATATATGTAAATAAAAAAGATGAGCATTATTAGTTTTATATAACTACCCTCCACTGGTAATCTAGACGTTTTTAAAGTTTGTATGGGAAAATCATAACGCGCTCACCGATAAAGAATCTCAGTTTATAGAAATTAAATCAATAATAATCAAACAGGGGTTTATGGGTTTTTCGAAAATCACCCCCTAAGTTGGTGAAAAGGGGTGATTAATTTTAACATTTTTAGATTTTCCAAAAGTATCCTGTATGGAGGGTGACCGGCCATTAAATTCACTCAGTTCGAAGTTAGAAACACGCGCAGACGAAGTCTCGGGCGGAGTGCTAGTGAATGCATTAAAAAAACAAAAGTATAAGGTTACCATTTAAACCTTTTGCATACAGACAAAGTAAACGAATTGGAAAATTAATTTATTCAGATGTAGCTGGTCCCATGAAACAAGAGACAAAAGAGGGAATGAAATATTTCCAAACAATGTAATAGATTATTTTTCACATTTATTCAAACTTACCTATAAAAAAATAAATCTGACGCAGCACAAAATTTAATTGACTACATAAACGAATTAGAAAGAGAGAGAAACCTAAAAGTGGCAAATTTCGTTGTGATAATGGTGGTGAGTACAGTTCGAATAATTTCAAGAAATTCTACAGAATGAAGGGTATAAAATTAAATAGGTATAGAATACACTTTACCATATAGTCCGCAAATGAATGGTAAAAGTGAACATGAATAGGTCATTGTTGGATAGGCCAGAGAACGATTTTAAATGAGTCAGAGTTGCCTAAACATCTATGGGGAGAAGCAGTTTCAACAGCTACATACACATTGAACAGATGCCCATCAAAAGCCATTAATTTTCAAATACCAGCCAAGATGTTCGGAAAGGAATTTATTCTTAATAAATTGAAAGTCTTTGGAAGTAAAGCTTGGGCCGTCATATTGCCTAGAAAAGACAAGTTTTCAGAAAGAGCTATATCAGGCGGAATGGTTGGATATGCAAAGAGTTGATACACGATATGGGATCCAAACACAGATTCTGTAATAGTTTCTAGAGATACACGGTTTGATGAGACTAACATCAAATATCACAATGAAACAGAAAACAGTTGTGATAACAACTATTGCTACTCAGACTAAAGACATGAACAAAAAGTGAATGAAAATGATGAAAAGAATAAAGAATTCATTGCACAAAAAAATGATGATATTTCTCAAGTAGAAAACGAAGTAAAATTAAGTGACATAGAAGAACAACAAGAAAACACAGTAAAGACTAAAACAGGAAGAGCAATCAAAACTCCTACTTATTTAAATGAGTATGAACTGCATCAAGCATATGTTTTATTAAATGTAGAAGGACCAGAAAATTATAATGATGCAATGAAAACAGGGTGGAAGGAAGCAATAGAAAATAAGGTAAAGGTATTAGAAAATCATTGAGTTCGTGGGGCACCCATTTGTCAAGCTTTTTTACCTTGTCAATTTGACGCAAATTGACAAATATTGTTTTGACGCTAACGTCGAAAACTGCTGCTAATTCAGCCGTAGATTGTGTATCATCAGCTTCCACAATCACCTTTAATTCATTGTCAATTTTCAGAATTCAAAGAAATTTTCAGAATGGAAGCGAGCAAACCAAGGTGGTGCGTTGGTTTGTAGTGTTAGCACCGTAAACGTCATTGATGTTGCGTGCCGCTTGTGCCGCGTTGCTTCCACGACGGTACTCATATTCCATAATTACTCGAATTTTTAACGTATCCATGATGACGAAAAATATTGAAATGCGATGAAAATGTGACACTAATCAGTAAACAAATGACTACTTTTGGGAAAAAACACAATTTTAAAATAAAATTAATTTGAAATTAGAATTCTTAGCGGTCCTAAGTTTTATTAATACTTAACACTTTAGCAAATGTTACTCTAATATGCATGTTTGGACAAATGACGTAACATAATATATCCGAGGCCAAGTGTGAGCTAGTTTTTGAATTGTATATATGTTCTCTTCATTTCTGAGGTCTTCCACATAAATTGAAAAAGATAAAAACATCTTGTGTTTTAGGAAGGAAGTTTTTTTAATAATTCAAATCTAAACTCCCTTTCTAGATTTAAAGCTGTATCCTTTCAAATTATTTTGCCGGCTAGCATTTTAATATCTGCAGCATGATACAGAACTATGAAATAAATACTAATAAAGAGGAAAAATGGCAACTACAAGAAAACTTCAAAAATAAGTGCTACAAAACAATTGGTCGCGTTTGAAGACCGAAGATCCAAATAGACTGAAAAAAGACGACTGACAAGGACAATAAGATTAGCTTTGTGTGTTTGACATCAAATAAAACCTCCTATCACATTCATAATAAATTATTTTTTGATTATATTCTTGTATTACACCCCGGTCAATAAACTGGTCATTAGCATGACGATAATTGGTACAAGCATTTTAATAACTGGTCAATTGGCATGTTTTTGCTAAACTCGAGAAAAAAAAACTCTCTTTACCTTTAGATGACTGTATACAATGTTTTAGTTATTTATGTTCAATATGTTTTTCTCATCTACTTAATAATATTTCTAAATTACATATACATAACTAAATTAAAATATTTACAAAAGATATATATGTTTTAGTTACATACTCCAATGTTCATTTTATCCTCAAGAACATTCATTTTCACTTGCAATTCGTACATTCGTTCATTTTGCGAAAGAAGCATGGAAAACTGCTTAAACGGTCAATATTTGGGTGTTTTACCCTATCTATTTAATATGGACAGCGACAGCCTATCTGAAGTCCACAACTCAAGATAAATTATAGAATCTGGATAAGTATCATGAGATAAGTATCATGCCATGGATTTTCGCAAAGTAAAGCTTTGCGAAAAACCATGGCATGATACTTATCTTGCATGAGCATATGCATGAGGTCGGGAGGGTATGACTGCATCCTGCATCCAAGCCTGGATTTTTTTCGCGGAAATAAAACTAGATTAGGACCTTACTAGAAATAGACTAAGTTTATCATAACATTTAAATCCACAACTCAGTTATTCTATACTTATAATAAATCTGTAGAGAGGTTAATTCTGTACATGAAATATATTTCCAAATTAACTATCAGGGGGTGATTAGGGATCGATACTGATGCCAAAAATGCAATTAATAAAATTTTTGTCTGTCTGTCTGTATAACCGTTATAGAAATAAAAACTTCTCGACGGATTTTGACGAAACTTGTACAATTATTTTTCATACTCCTGGGCTGGTTAGTATACTTTTCATCGCGCTACAATCAGTAGGAGCAGAGCAGTGAAGGGAAATGTTAGGAAAACGGGAGAAGTTACTACATGCACGCTAATCTTCGGAACTACTGGACGGATTTGATTGTTTTTTTTTTGTTTTTGTTGTATAGCTATTAAGTCTGGGCAACAAAGGCTATAATTTATCTTGGAAACTTGAACACCTGATGCAGAACTTCAATACAATAGCTAAACTACAAGAGATACAAAAATAGCGCCATGGCAAAAATTGTTCCACGTGATGAGCATTTTCTGCTGAGAAAATAAATTTGAAGATATGGAACTCCAAGAGCCCCGCTCCACTATTACATATGCAGTAATGACGTCTTAGCAAGAGTTGTTCAGCCTGATGAGCACTCTCTGTTGTTGTATAAAAATTGAAGATCTGGAACACCTGATGTGGAACTCCAATAGCCCAGCTACACTATAACATATATAGGAATCACGTCTTAGCAAGAGTTGTTTAGTCTGATGGGCATTTCCTGTTGACTTACTTTTGTAAGAAAACTGGAACGTCTGGAATCGTCATGCGCGTCCCGTTGTTTTCCCGTCCCCAGGCTCTAAGTATTCGACATCAGACGTTTCAGATCTTCAATTTTGACAACTCCGTTGCCGCTGGCATAAGCAACAGGACCCGCGTACGAAGTCGCTGGCAGAAGCTAGTGGGTAATAAGACACCACTTGGTTAGACTGGCTGTCAGGTTTTCAAGCTTATTAACCGACTTCAAAAAAGAAGGAGATTATCAATACGACGGTATGGTTTTTTTTTTTGTGTTCGCGGCTACTCCGCTAATTGTGGACCGATTTTCAAAATTCGTTTTTATTCGAAAGGCGATACTTCAGAAGTGGTCCCATAGTCACCAAGTTAGGATCTAATGATTGGATCCTGGAGAAATCGAGGGCAACCCTCAAATTTTAAAGACCTACACATCTTTTTTCTCAAATCTTTTGAAGTAATTTAAGTATTTGCGTATGGTAATCATCATCTCATGTAGCTGAGCTGATGATGGAAGGAACAACTTCTTAACAGTTAGGAGTAGGCATCGACAGATTTAGTTTCTGTTCGCATATCTCCGGAACTACAAGTCCGATTTAAGTAATTCTTTTTTTGTTGTACTAGGTTACATTTAACTTAGGGAATACTGCATTTTCATCAAAATTGGTTCAGTAATTTTTGAGATAGGGAATTTTATTTGCTGATTGTGTACATAAGCGATGCAATTACCGGTGCGAAGGATAACAAAATGCTAGTGCACATGTAAGAGAATGATGTTCTTGATAAGAATTCGGGTTGAATATTTAAATTAAAAAGAGTAAAAAAAACTTTTCCAAAAATAAAGGAAACCATTAAAAAACAACAAAAAGTGTAAAACAATGTTATTTTGTAGGTTATTTTACACTTGTTGTTTTTAAAGGCGGTTACATTTTTTTTAGTTTTTTTTTTACTATGAGTGACGAATATCAAAGACCTTAAAATGACAGTAAGGATCAGTGGCTTTACGTGCGCACAGGTGGAAAACCAAAAAGAAAAGTAAAAAAACGGTACGAAAACATACGTTTATTTCAAAAGCAAATTCTCAGAAATAGGTTACTGCGAAGTAGTGTTTGAAACATTAATATAATTGGAACTTGACGAAAACTTGAAACCCATTTGGAGTGAGTTAATACAAACTACCAACTTTGAATAATTAAATCTTGGAGAACACAACGGAGATTCAAAATGGTATCAATTGTCTACGAATAATTTGAGTATCAAAGATATTAGACGAGAAAATATATTGGTGGTTATCGTATTAGTTAAAAGTTGCGATAAGGGCCAAGTAATATTTATTTATAGCGTTACGAGCTAGATATGGGAGAAAAAAAAAATAACTTTAGGCACATGTAAAAAAACCGGCCAAGTGCGTGTCGGGCCACGCACAGTGTAGGGTTCCGTAGTTGCCCATCAAAATACTTATGCGAACTAACTAAACTGTTTCGCTGAATTTAATTTTAAAAAGAAGAATTTTCAAAATCCGTCCGGGTGTCTTTGAAAAATCGGGGAAAATACATAAAAAAAAGATAACGACGAATTGAGAACCTCCTCCTTTTTTTGAAGTTAGTTAAAAATAGTTGACAATAAAAAACCTACCTATCCCCAAAACATACCCACCTATTATAGCTGTAAAAATAAAGTTGACAAACTTACATTTGCAGTTGAAGAACATGTTCTCCGATACATTTTGTTTAGGAAAATATGTTATCCAAGTACGTTTTATAAGTTGGTCGACTATTACTCGTAAACTTGTAAAGCCTACTTAGTCATGATAATTTTCTTTTGAACTTCGTTATATATGCTACTATTGTGAATTTTTTCACACCCTCAAACACAACCGTTTAGCTGGTAGAGGGGGGGACACTCGATTCGAGCAAAAATGAGCACTTTAAAGCTTAATATTTCACAAACGAATCTGTTTATCAAAAAATTGTTCATGGAAACTATCAATATTTTTTAAAGACCTATTTAATGATACCTCACACTAAGGGGTACGCAAGAAAAAAAAAACATCCCCACTTTACGTGTACTGGAGGTACCCTAAAAAAAATATTTTACGAGATTTTATTTTACCACTTTTTTGGCGCAAGAAATCCGTATATTTACACCAAATTACAGCTTTCTAGTACTGGGCGTCTCTGAGCTAAGCTGCGGACAGACGGACGGACGGACGGACGGACATGGCGAAACTATAAGGGTTCCTTGTTGACTACGGAACCCTAAAAATCAGTAAATGGCGGACTTAATGCCTTAGGCATTATCATCAAATGAGTCCTCCCACCCCGGGCAGGGCGGGACTGTCAGACTCGTACTGACTAAAATCCACGGTGTCCTTCAATAGCCCTTTACGATCCAGGGTCACGGTAATTTGATAAGTCCCGTGACCCCGGCAGGCTTTGGCCCTCTAGAGGGGGGCGGGGGAGATGGGCATCACAATGCTGACACTCTTTGAGGCGCGCGTGGAACACAACGCGCCCTCGACCCGATATGTGGTTCTTCCTAGAGCTTTCCCTCTTGGCAGCGTTGTCAGGCACATCTGCCTTACAAATTCCTTTTGTTAGTAGTCTTTCACTCATCCTCTCAACATACCTGGTGAAAGCAAGTATTTCATAATCATAATGTGGCATGTTCATGTATTCTCTTGTCAACACGTTTCATCCATCGCTCATTCATTAAGACTCATTAGTTTACCGCGCCGCTAGTCAAAGTCGGGAATTGGTGCGTTGCAGACATACATCATAATCTGTCATTTACGAAATCTACTTGTTCCGTTATGAGAAAGGAAGATTTATTAGTACACCTTTAATGACGCTTCTACTTGTGTTTGCGAAATACTTTGGGGCTGTATAACGTGATGATTTTTAATACGTGATTGATTACTTAAAATGTTACGTCATCATCGTCTGCCTAGCTTTTTCCCAACTATATTGGGGTCGGTTTCCAGTCAAACCGGATGCAGCTGGATATCAGTATTTTACATAAAGCGACTGCCTATCGGACCTCCACAACCCAGTAACCGGGTAATACGATACCCCATGGTAAGACTGGTTGTCAGACTTTAGAGCTTCTGACTAACAGTAACGACTGTCAAAGATCTACAAATGACAGTCGGGACCAACGGCTTTACGTGCTTTCCGAGGCACGGCGGAAACATAAAAAAATTTTACGTATTAATTCATATTTTGCATACAGTAGAAAACCCTTCATTTCTTTTTTTAGTAATTGCTGTGTCAATCTATCAAAACAGATTTTTGGGGTGGAGCGGTCCCGGTCTAAGTGGAGCGGAAGGGATGGAGTGATTTAGTCAGAACGAGCCTAACAGACGCGTGCCTCAAAAAGCTATCAGTAAACTGTCAGGGGGCCTAAGCAGGTTAGCGTGGCATTGAAACGCAAAGGGCAATCGAATTCAACTTTATGTGCTTGGGCATAACGTTGAAGATCTAGTGTAGATTACTTATCGTTTTCGATCTTTCTTATCTCTAAAGTTAGTTAGTTAGCCTAAAGTTGAAAATCTATTGGGGAGTACCGACCGTTTACGATTGGGCAGGGTAGATGTAAGAGTCTGACAGTCTCTTCCGTTGTATGTTGGATACTGTTCAGACTACATCTGGAGTCATTTATTATACGGACCTTGTGGAAACTCGAACAAACTTCCGAGCGTTCAAGGGTTTTTGCCATACCTACTCGTATTATTGCATCAAATATGCAATAATGCTCACAATTTAGGACCCATTAATATTAGTAGTCATTTTTACCCGTGGTGCTAGGCAACTGGGCTTCTTCCAGTTGTAATGTCCCTTTGTGCCTATTGGGCTTGTTTTGTTGTCTCCTGCTTGCATGAAGGGAAGCAGAAACATATTTTTCCTACTCCTCCACTATTCTTTTCTGATTAATTTTGTTGCAGGATCCAAGACCGGTAAATTCATTCTCCGGGACACGTCGAGATTCATTCTCCGGGACACGTCAAGCTGTTGATTCTGGCTCTCAGGAGTTGCGGTGGTTTGGGAATAGTGTGGTGGGTTTGTCCCAACAAAAAAAAAGTCTCTTCCGTTCCACCACTCGATGAGACCAAAAAAAGTGGCACGTAAATAAAACACTGCTCTCTTATTCGGACAACATTCAACCCTAGAATAGAACCTACATACATTCGCAGGAATGTCTTAAGAGCAATAAAAATATAAAAGATTTGGATGACAATTTAACCAAAAAAATCAGGGAGAAGATTACCTAAAAAAAAAAAAAAGACAAGAGCTCACCCAAAGGCTCAACCAGTTACCTAATCAGACATTACTTATAACATCCCACATCACAAAACTACCCGTAACATGTATGAAACAATTTTTCCTCTCACGTTACGGTCGGTCCACACTCATTAAGGCCTGGCTGGCTTTTGATCACCGCCCCACATGTAGGACGAAGTAATTAAAATTTTCGATGCCTTTTTAATGGAGTTACTCTGAGATTTCTTTGGTCCTCAGAAAATGAAGTTGAAGGAAAGTTTATGTGATGGTGTTTAATGAATCATCAATGATTCAGTTAATTTAAACTATTAATTGTAAAGAGAACATAAGACACGTATTACTTCAATGAAGTTATTTAAAAAGGTGAAATTACAAATATACATTAAGCCAGGGGTTCCCAAACTTTTTTAGCTAGCGGCGCACATACAGGTTTAGATATTTTTCGCGACGCCTACTAGTTCATCCGAACTCCACGAAATCAGAGCACGTGAATCTGGGTTTGTTGCTGTAAAAGAGATCAATGAGACTATCCTCTTCTTTCTGGTGGATATTTAATACATATAGAATCTTGGTTCCACGCAATATCAATCCGGAGAATGGTCACTCTCGCGTCTCACGGCGCCCCGCAGTACTCTCTACGACGCCCCAGGGCGTCGTGACGCACTGTTTGGGAACTCCTGAATCAAGGGAATTTCATGATCGCGCACGCCGCAATCGCGGCGGTAAGACCCGTCTTAGTGGCTGGAGAGGTGACACGGTGCATGCACCTTCCGCCTGACGCAGGTATCATGACGTAGTCCTCGTTCGTACACTACAGACGCTTTTTTTCAATTTAACATGCAATAAACGCAGTAAATACTTTAAGTACGCCGTAAATAAAATACGGAAATCTTGTGATGAGGCATCTGAAATCTTGTGTCCTCAGGTTTATAATAAACTTAAAAAAAGTACAAATGTAGGTACAACACGTTCTCTCCTACAGAACACAATGACATGTCCTTGGTCTTACCTAATTACATTCCTAAGCATAAGGCCGTTACAGACATGGCGTGCGAAACGTCAACCGGTTGTCTCTTCACACTGTCACTCAGGCTAATTGAAAGTCTGTGAAAAGGGGCGCATGACGTCATTACGAAATGAAAATTCAGCGTCGGTATGACGAAGGGCGACTCGCGACTGGCAACTTGATGCTTTCATTATACACCTGTACTGACATTGTGATAGACGTTAGCTTTGACGACAGGTGGCAAAGAATGGTCGGAGATAACATATTGTAAGGGTGCGTTTAGAGCTGCGTTTGTTAAACTGTTCAAGTCTGGGGGATTTTTTAGGAAAATGTTTAGTGCGCAAGTTAATTTATTTGTCGTCAAAATATAACGTGAATCCAAAATCAAATTGAATTAGTATTCTTAATTATTACTAAAAGTGATTTAGTTAATAGTATTCTGTACAGCTTTTTATTTGGTAAATCCGACTATTTTAAAATCATAATAGACAAGTATTAAGTCATTGTAATTTCTTCGTGTTAATTTTTTGTAAAAAACATCTATCAAATTCTTTGATTCCTCCATTTGATCAATCCGTGTTATTAATAACGATAAAAAAAGAATTGGCTTTGGCTTACAAAGCGCAAAAAAATATATTTATTAATTAATCAGTGAAGTTTACAGTCTCATTATTATCTCATTTTTTTTTTTTTGATTCATCATAAATCGATCACTATTAATTTTCTATATATTCATTTTACCCGAGCTAAGCTCGGTCAACCAGGTACTATTTATTAGTATTGTATCTTTTTAAATAGTTTAGATAACCTTATTTAGTTACAGTGCGCCTGGCAGCGGTACAGGAAAACGTCAGCATGAACCTCAAACAGAAAAGGAATTAGTTACAGCTCAAAAAAAAAACTGAAAACAAAACAAATATTAGCTGTACAAGATGTAGTTAGCAACTGCTCGTCATGAGATAAGATGAATTAACCTTAATGATAACTAATTAAATTATGTGTAACTGTAATTCCTTAAGATTCATATAAAAAAAAGATACACAACAAAAATGTCTGAGAAGCCACAAATTAATAATACAATACTGTTAGATTAGATGTGTTACAACATTCACAAATATAATTCGCGACATGACATGAATGACATGTAAGCCCCGCGTAACAATTCAAATATCTGCTACAAAAGCGTACCAGGTGGTGTAGCCGTGACGTCATTTGTAAAGCTACGCTGTAGCAACCGTTTTAAAAGTTTGTGTGTATGGATTTATTACATTTCAATCGACTTGAATCATTTGCAATAAAAGATACAGGTAATACAGTCACATTTATAACCTTATAAAAAAAGGTTTGACACGCCGTGTTTGAACATTGATGAATATGCTAACAAGATCATGACCACTGCTCATAAGCTTCTCAACATCGGTTTTGAAGTCAATGACGAGTGGCTTAGAACTTTATTACTTACCGGTTTACCAGAAATGTATCAACCTATGACCAAGGGACTAGAAAGCTCTGGTGTGATATATTAAAGCTGATTTTGTGAAGACTAAGCTTCTGCAAGGTGTGTGAAACTCTGAGTCTAGTGCATTGTATGTTAAAAGCAAGGGGAATCAATTTGTCAAACAAGCTCAAGATAAAAATAAAAAAGATAAAGGTCCAAGGTGCTGTGTGCAATAAATATGGGCACATAGGTAAAAAATGCCGTAACAAGAAAAAGGAACAGAAGTCTAATGAGAACATTGATTCTGGTTACTTAAGTCACTGTGTTTTCTGCAAAAATAAACAACGACAACAATTGGTACAGACGCCAGCAGGTCAACCTACCCAAATCTGTCAAATTTTACCAATCAAACATTAGCCTTCTACTCTTGTAATAAGGTTGAAATTCTATTTAAAAAAATCTGACAGATTGTGGTAGCTTGATGTGCTGGCGTCTGTACATTGATTCTGGAGCGTCAATGCATATGACAATGAACCGTGATTTACTCGAAGATGAAATTATACCTCCAATTTCCACAATAAGATTAGCTAATGACAAAAATTTAGGAGATAAGTACTCTACTTTTTTTTTATCGTGGTAAAATCATCAAACGAGTCCTCTCACCCAGGGCAAGGCGGGAGGGACTTTCAGACTTGTACTAACTAATGTCCACGGTGACTTTCAGTAGTCCTTTATGTACCGGAGTCGCGGTATACGTGTGTCCCGCGACCCCGGCAGCTCCCTGCCGAACCAACTCAAAATGGCTAAACAAGAATTCGTATTCAAAACATAAAGTAGAGCATGGAGATGCTCTACTTTATGTTTTGAATACGATCTTAATTTGTTACAATTTCTTGTTTAGCCATTTTGAGTTTGTGTATTTTTCTTTTTGTTTCAGAATGCCTCAACTTAATTGTTTGGATTAAATTACGCGTAAGATTAGAGCACTATTTTTCATTTTAACAGATTGTGAAACCGTTCTATCCTCTGTTTTGACGGTCACCGTCAACCAGAAAATCGGTTAATCAACGAGTCTTATGGTAAGTCCACGATGTTTTTCTGTTGAATCATGTTAAATACCACGTTACGTTATCACTGGAAATAAATTATCATAAGACTAATATTTACAACACACATTCGAATAACTATTCCAATATTCTATGACAAATTGACAAGGGTAGCTCGACTTTTTAATCCATCAATTCTAAATCCACACAACAGTAACGGAATAAAAGACTGCGGTGTTGCCAACATTTCGGTCGATATTTTCAATTTTCCTTTCGAAGTGAGACAGGAAAAGTCTGTTCGGTGAGCATGTCATACGTTTAAGCGACAGGCTATTGCGCTTCGGTTTTTAATAGTTTGTTTTTTTTTTTTCTGGTTTTGTCTAGCATCGACAAAGAGACAACATTGTCACGCACGCAAACGCTTATAGCGTTTAAGCTATTAAATATGTAGCGCAAATAAAAAATAAATATTACTAGCCCATTTATGTCCTAAAAGCTATCGATATGTAGGTATCGATATTTGTCTTTGGTAAATTTTGAAGGTTAATTCCCATTATAACACATGTTCACAGTACGATCAATTACCTATTCATTATCTGGATACTCGTAGATCTAATAAATAGCTAAGTAATATTATAAATGCGAAAGTTTATGAGGATGGCTGTTCGGTAGACTACTAAAAACTACTGAACGAATTTGTGTAAAATTTGGTACACAAATCGTTTGTAATTTGAATAAACACAAAGAATACTCTTTATCCCGGTATGTCGTTCCCGTAGTATAATTACCAAACTTTGCGAGCAACGCCGCGCTGTGCGCATTAACTGGGTATCGCATAATGGTTAATATTGAGTACATTTAATAACTTTCAACATTTTGCAAAAACATAAAGCTTAAATGTTTTGCTAAAAGGTTCTGTTCTTCGCGGTCATACATCACCGACACGCCACATTCGTAGTAATTCCTCAACCTGCCACACGTAGACCTAAATATGAGGCAATCTATCACGAAAACTAATCACACGATCTCGAGTTTTCCACTGCAACAGAAATAGATCATATTTTAACGAATGACTAGAGCTTAAATGGCATAGGACTAATAATTCTTGGCCTGGTGACGATATTATGACAGATTTTAAGCTCGGGTGTGTAATTTTAGAGGCCAAATTCATAAGATTAATATCATGTCATCTGTCAATATATCGGGTTAAGCAAGGATCGTTAAAACCATGATTTCGGTAAGCTTACGGTTTGTTGACACCGATCCGTTATCAGCCGAAGCATATTTGGACATCATCGGGCGAACTCGACCTGTTCAAACATATTCCTGGCTTTATGAAGATACGATAATACAATATTTCTTTTATCCTGCTTACCATCAAGCTATAATAACTCTTTTTCTTTGATAATAATTATCATTCAACCTTAAGTAATTTTAAATTACATGGTTCGGCAAAGCATTGATGAGTGGGAAGCGGAGACGAAAGTCGGGAACTTCGAAGAAATCCCCAACACCATATCCTGCGTACCATCAAGCTATAATAACTCTTTTTCTTTGATAATAATTATCATTCCTCACAAAATCGCATAACCTTAAGTAATTTTAAATTACATGGTTCGGCGAAGCATTGATGAGTGGGAAGCGGAGAGACGAAAGTCGGGAACTTCGAAGAAGTCCGCAACACCAACTGTAGACGCATTCGCTCCCACCCTACGAATAAGGACCATAGTAACTCCCTCAAAGTCCAAACCCGCTTCCGCAAGGGCCACCACATCGCAGCAAGAGCTGTCAAAGCAGGTTGAGTGCCTTGAAGGTAGAACCACGGAGGCAAGGGGGTGTCTCTCCAAGGCTAAAAACTGCTTAATGTTTCCCAGAACCTGAAAAAGGAAATTAAGGAAGGCATGACGAGTGTGGTGGAGAGACTATTTCAGTTGGTCAATGAAGAACACACAAAAAGAGAACGCACCAAAACGAGGGGATCTGAAGAGCTGGACAACCCCGGGAAGGCTCCCACGGATCTGAGGCCGATCCCAGTCGAGCCGACAGAGCTCATGAAACAACTGATGGCAAACCTCCAATGCCATAAAAGGGCATTGGTGAAGTGCCAACACCCCTTGCTTTGTCGCCGGCCAAAGCCCTTCGTTCCAGGAAATGGCCGCCGCCCCGAAGCAGAAATTCCAAGCGCCTCTTCACTCGGCGGTTGTATCATCGGCCGATGATAAGGACACGAAAGGAACAAAGGTACACGCGTCGAGAAGCTTTTTTTTTTACGTGGCAAAATCATCAAATGAGTCCTCCCACCCCGGGCAGGGCGGGAGGGACTGTCAGACTCGTACTGACTAAAATCCACGGTGTCCTTCGGTAGCCCTTTATGTGCCGGAGTCGCGGTATACGTATGTCCCGCAACCCCGGCAGCAGGACTGTGGCCCTCTATAGGAGTGCCCCGTCATTATGCTGACGCTCCTTGAGGCGCGCGTGGGACATAACGCGCCGTCGACCCGGGCATGGTCAATGTTCGGACAGCGAGTTGCCCTTTACTCGCCGCCCGCATGCCCGCGCTTACGGTGGCCGGAGATCGTCCCGCGACATCCGTCGCCGTGGGCGTCTACCACTGCGTCTCGAGCGGAGGGAGGACGGTATCCTCTCCCTCAAGCGGCCCGCCTCCTCCTTCGCGAGCATGACTGCTTCGGAGGAGGCGACCGCCTCCCACTCCGTCTCGCCCCGCAGCATGGCCGCGACCAATGCCGGGCGCGAGAGGTCTCCGCCTATCGCTGCCGTGAGGACACGGCGGTGCTCCGCCCAAGCAGGGCAGTCCTGCACCGTATGCTCCACCGTGTCCTCCGGGCGATCCTCGCAGTGGTGACACCCGGGCGAGGAGCTGCGCAAAGTAAGAAACCAAAAGGTAGTGGTCGGCTTCAGGACCAAAGAGGAGCTGACTCGGGTAACTGAGAAAATAAAAAAGGCCAGGAACCTCATGGTGGAGGAGGTTAAGAATAAAGATCCCCTCGTAATTCTACGGGACGTCCAATCGTGCCACACTGATGTGGAGGTCATCGACGCGCTAAAACGCCAAAACGGCCATCTGGTTAAGAACTTGCCAGCGGACGACTTGCGACTGGGAGTGAAGTACCGTCGCAGGGCAAGGAACTCCCACTTGTGTCACGTTGTCCTGCAGTTGTCCCCAACTGTATGGCAGAGGCTGACACAAGCGAGTAGAGTGCACATAGACCTGCAGAGGGTGCGAGTGCTGGATCAGCTCCACTGATTCAGTACACCCGGTGCCTGTGCACTTGTTGTGAGGATCCGGACCAGCGCCTGGGAAATCGCAGTAGTCTCTTTTTATTTCGAACCAGACCAGCCCATACAGCAATACCTGGAGCAACTCCTGCAGATTCGCGAGGAAAAGGGCCCCACTATGGTGCTAATGACAAAAGCACCTGGTGGGGCCAGCCTGGTGACAGAGGCCAAGGGCGAGGATATGTCGGGAGCCCTGGAAGAGATGGGCATGCAGGTACTCAACGTCGGCAACACCCCGACTTACGACACCGCCAGATGTAACACCTTGTACAGCAGTTTCGTAGCTTGCTCGACGGAGCTGCTGGACCTGGTGGAGGACTGGCGGGTCGAAAAAGGCATTACGAGCTCAGACCACAACGGTATTGTTTTCCAAATTTACCTAGAAAAAAGTAAAGGCATTAGAAAAAACAGGTCCACAAGACTCTACAACACAAGAAAGCCAAATTGGAGCCAATTTCGTGAGATATTGGCCCAATTATCAGATGAATCCTAACTTTGCTCTGAAGTAATAACTAATAATCAGGATATTGAAAACAGTGTAGATTAAAAAAGTACATGGTTTGCATAATCCGCCTATGCTCCTACTGCTGTGACATAGGTTTTCTCTTAGTCAGTCGGGATGGGCCACGGGTACACTGTGGTTTGGTGAAAATAGAAAATGTTGTGAAGGACATGCAACATTTTCAATCACTTTTTCTTTTTGCGCGTTTTAAAGTGGGCGGTGGATCTTTTGAGAACGAAAGCAGAAAGCTTCTCAAAAAGCCAGTAACGTGTGTGATTAGCAAGAAAATATTAGATTATGATTAGAGAAGCAGAGAAGACCAAAATTGTTAAGATTTAACAACACAAGCTCAGGAATACGAGTATTTTGGCACGAATTCATTAGTCAGGCCCATCTAAATTTATCAGCATAATATAAAATAACGTTTTACCTGTAACCGTTAATTACAGAGCTATTAATACGACACAAAATTTAGTATTACTACTCGATCGTGAAACCCTTACCTGATCGAGATAAGCCCACATCCCCAGCGCATTTTACATTTTGTGTCAAATTGCTAACACGCCTGATGTTATCAGTACAAATTATAGATGGTAATGGTCAACGTGGGCGAACGGGAATCTGGGAATATGTACGAAAGGATCATGGGCTTGCAAGAGCAGCAATTTACTCGTATTCTGTTATTGCCCACTGCTTTCTAGCGTTTATTTGGAATTTGACCATTAGCTTGGGTTGTATAACATAATTCAATCTTGATTCTAACGTCATGTGGCGCCATCTGTTGTCATAAAACGCTATTGTTCAAGGCAAGTACCACCTGATAACGTTTATTATCTTTTATGTTACTTTTCTTTCTTAATTTTCGATCCAGTGGTTTAGGCGTGAGAGGGTAACAAACAGATAAACTTACTTTCGCATTAATAACGTTAGTTTGAATTAATGATATGACTGTAATCAAAAGGACAGTAACTACTAACTGTAGAATAATTTTGTTATTTTCACGGTCTTATGTAGACACTATCTACGACTTTAATTAATTTAATACGTTTTTATATGCATTAGTATGCAAGCTTCTCAACAACATGGATCGATGGAATTGTTATATTATAACATTTCCATCGGATCATACAATGATTATGGCGAAATACCAAAATGTACAGATATAGCCAGAACATTTTACAAAAAAAAATGTCACAAATCCATCGGATCTCCACACGGCTTCCACTCAACCATTACGAAACGGATTGCGGTTTATTGCCCGTTTCGACAGATTTTGTCGACTGTATGGGATCTGTTACTTTGTAACAAAAACTTGAAAACAGGATTTCTGCTTGAGAAATGTTACAAAGGGTTAAAGAATTTAAATACACCTTTTAAAACCAATACATGTGTATTATGTAACTTCTCGTTTTCTCAATGATATACATTTTGTGCTTGATTAAAAAAAAAAATAAGCTTGATTTTAAGAAATTAAATAAAACCTACCTTAGTCATAAATACAATAAAGCATTATGTCCCAACAAAGATTCAAAGATCATCAACGAAAAATAATTAAGGTACAAAATCGTTTGAGCCAGATTTGATGTCGAGGACAAGTTGTTGAAAATACCTATGCTTTAAACTCAGACAGGTATTGTGTTCGTAGTTGGAACACGTGAAAATCTACCAAATAGCAGTTTCAAATCAATATCCAAAAATAAAAGCTGCACTAAATTGGTTGCTAAAACACAACCATTTATATCATTACGTAAGACCGAACTTTGAAAATATAATCATCATCATCAGCCTATAATGTTCCCACTGCTGAGACACAGGCCTCCTCCCTTTGAGAGGGAGTGGGCCGTAATCCACCACGCGGGCCCAGTGCGGACTGGTGGAAAATATAATTAACTGTGATATTTAAACGATTGTAGAAGTGTCCGAAAATAATCAGGGTGAAATACGAGGTAATATCATAATGCTGATGCAAATCATATCGAACTTGTTAACCAAGTAGTAAATTAATAAGCCTTAATAATAATAATAATAATAATAATAATAGTTTATTTTCAGGTATTAACCCATAGCAATAACATTACTTATATTAATGCACACGATAGAATAATAAAAATCAACATAAAAATCTTCATAAAAATTGAATCATTAAACATTATTAAAATTAAATTAAATTAAAATTTTGATCAAAATTAAAGAAGCGAAATTATAATTAAATTAAAATATAAAAACACAATTGAAATCAAAAAATCAAAAATTAAAACTATAAAATAAACAATATCAAACATTTATAAAACATCAATCAGAAATTAGAAATTAGAATCACAGATAACACGAGATCAACACATTCTAAATCAATACATAAAAAGCAAATCTCACAACATAAGATTCACTAATTCCGGTCTTAATAGGTACACGCAATTAAATACTTCAGTCACTAACAGATTTTCACATGCACACAGTCGAGTTTGGAAAGACGCCCTGAGTCTCCTCATCAGCCCGTAAAAATCAGCAACTCTGTTGTCAACAAACATGCCAGTCGCACTACACCGCCAGGGTAACTTTAGAATAGCTCTAAAGGCGTTATTATATTGTACACGAAGAGTGTTGTAAGCAAACTTCGTGTACCTGTACCAAAGTTGACTTGTGTAGAACGACTGACAATAAGCCGTAAACAGAGTCACTTTGACTTGGTCAGAACAGTAAGAAAAGCGTCTAGCCAACATGTTACTTCGACAAGCGATACTGCGCCTCTGTCGTTCCAGATCAGCATCGTCTGATAAATCATCCCTAATTATATGTCCAAGATATTTAAATTTGTTGACAATGTTCAGGGCAGTTCCACACAAGTTAATCGGTAAGATATTATCAGGACCTTTACCACATCTGAATATCATGACCTCCGATTTTTTAACATTATAGGTGAGATAATGTTCCGCAGCATATTTCTCACAAATCGCAACAAGTCTCCTTAAGCCATTGGCTGAGGGACTGAGCAGAACCATGTCGTCCGCATAACTGAGATTATTCACAGATACATCACCGATACGACAACCGGCTCGGGTTCTGCTCAGTTCCTCAATCAACTGGTTAGTATAAATGTTGAATAAAATCGGTGAAGTGAGACCACCCTGCCTCACGCCACACGTCAACCTATACGTATCCGAGAGAGCACTATTCCACTTCACTTGATTACACTGATGTGCATACCAATATTCCAGAAGGTCTACAATTCTTGATGGCACTTTAGAATCTGGATTCCTTAATTTATCCCATAATAACCTGTAATTAATACTATCAAACGCGCGGCTAAGATCTAGGAAGCACGCATATACACTCGTGTTTCTTTGTAGGTATTTATACACTGTATTCTTTAGGGTGAATATAGCCAAATCAGTGGACATGCCCTTTCGGAAACCAAATTGTGCATTATTTATAGGGAAATTATTTTCACTTAAATGAGAAATAATTAGGCGTTCAAAAATCTTAGAAAATATAGTCGCTAAAGAAATAGGGCGGTAATTAGACATACTGGACACATCACCCGTTCTATTTTTTACAATTGGTACGACTATGGTCCTTAAGAAACTATCTGGTAAATAGCCATGGTCAACACATGCATTAAACAGCTCAGAGATTCTAACAAATAGCGATTTAGGGGCGTACATCAAGTGCTCGACACTGAGCCCGTCGTGGCCCGGCGACTTACCGCGTTTCATACTTTTTACACAAAGATACAGCTCCTCAGCAGTGACGTGCAACTTGCTGGTGTCATGGTCAATTTTCTCACTCAACCGTGGCGAAGGCGTCGCCGGCCCACCACGGGCCCCGCTGTCCAAACTCACCCTATTAGCCGACGTAGACACGGAAGCAGGGTTAAATTGTTTTGCAAACATGTTTGCAATAACACCTGGGTCATTGCAACCATTTATATTAACCGGCACACTAGCTTTATAATTTAACTTATTTGTCTCGTTCCAGAACTTTCCGAACTGCTTATTGTATCTGTGAGTGGCTATAATATCCATTTTTATTTTATTTTCATTTGACTGACACCATTTGATTTTATTTTTAAAAACCTTTTTACTACGTATCATGTCGTCATACATTTTTCCCTGTGAGGGGCGACCATTTAAATTCCACAATGTGTAGCTCTGCCGAGCCTCCTTATGACACTCCCGCACGTGATAGTTCCATCCAACTATCTGTCTCTTTTTACTGTACGATTTTCCCTGATAGGATGACTTGGCAGCCCTAGACATTATGTTTACAATTTGTTTATAAAATGTATCAATTAAACGACAGTGATGAGGATCTTTACAAGAGGTTCCATTACACGAAAAATCAGACCAGCTATACGACTGTGCAAAGTCATTACAAAGTTTTGCATATTTACAGTTTTGTTCATACGTTCTTTGTCCCCAAATTACCTTATTTACCAACTGATTGTGCTTTGTATCTGTCTTTGGTAACACTACATCTATATTAATTTTGACCAATAATGGAAAATGATCCGAATAGTAAACATCATTTAACACAGAAATACTCTCAATCATACTAAAACCCGCGGAGGTGGTAACGCAGTGGTCTAGCCAACTTGTGGTGCCATGTGAGTCACTTAAGTATGTGTAGGTATTTGACAGCATACCGAGTAAATTGATGTCCGCACATAACCAGTCTTGATCATCACAGTATTCCAGTAGTTCACTTCCAAATAAACTATTTGGGCGGGAAACGTCAGCATTGAAATCACCAAGGACTAACACGCTTTCCACATCACTACTTTCGATAACCGCACTGATAACACCAAGGCATTCCGTAAACAAGGGCAGATTATTCGCATCTTGAGTCGGCATGTAAACCGACATCACGATGAAACTCCGCCCGGCGCTGACCTGCACACACACGGCTGCCACGCGCGTCGATCCGGTGTCAATGGGAATTACCCGATTGAATAACGATGTCCGCCACAGGATTGCTGTACCTCCATAAGGTCTTCCTTTAAGTACGCCCGCAGACATGTCCACAGCCGATACGCCATGATAAGAAAAATCAGGATGTATTTTATCCAGGTATCCCAGGTCATCAGGAATCAACCAATGTTCTTGAAGTGCAATTATATCATGTTTTTCACAGAGATCAGTGACACTATTACACGAACGCTTTATTGATCGACAATTAAATGATATTATGCTGATTTTCATAATTTATTTTCTGGATGGCTGATGGTCCCGGTGGTGACTCTTTTTTCAGTGTATCTCCTATAAACTATACCCCGTGGCCAGAAATTAGCATCAAGGAAGGCTTTTTCTTGATCCTGCTCGACTGTGATTTTAAACGATGAAAAACCAGTTTCTTTGAACTGGGTCAGTTTTTCAACCTTGACGACCGTGTGTCCGCAGTCGTTAATAAATTCTTTAATATCGTCCTCGGTTGTTTCCGTGACGAATCGGGAGGCGTAAACATACGAATGTCTAGGCACTATCTTGATTTTATTCGACGTCAAAACGGCCTTTCCTTGTTGATTTTTGTTCGGTTTTCTAATGTTTCTATGTTTGGTTTTTTTATTTACTATGGTCGTAAAACTATCTTCGGTCGAGGTATTCTTTAAAGTGTTTACTTCCAATGTACTCACAGGAGTGCTTGTTCGATGCATAAAATTCAGAGGCTGTTGATTTGAATGTATAGCAGCTATATTCTTACTCAGACACTCAGCTGACGGTAGAAGCGCAGGTGAACCACTAGGTGGCGCGCTCGCACGGAGCGGCAACGGCGCGCGCGGTGCCGACTGCGCCGCTAACGCGTCTACCCCACAAGATTCATTAAAAAATGGACCGTTACTTTTTTCTCTGCTTTTTTTCGCAATGTTGGAATATGTACTTTGATTTGACTTGCTCTTAATGCTTTCTAATTGCTCTTGCAATATAATGAGTTCCGATGACTTAACATAATCGCTCTGAATACGATGGATGTCTTGCTTTACGGATAAGATAGTCTTCAGCAGAGATGTGACGTCGATATAATCGAAGGTTACGGGTGGTAGGCGGTGTAGGTCTTTAGCCACAAAAGTAGGTATAAGGTTGGGCTCAGTTTCCTTCAGCAACTTTATTAGATCTTGCAGGATACGCTTGCTTTTACCATCTCCTTTTCGCGTAGAACGACTATTCACGGCCTCTGAGAGAATCGATTTTGCCTCAATTATCTCACTTTCTTTAAAATTAGTTTCACAAATTTGCACTAGACTTATTTCGTCGATAACGTCTATTTTGCACTGTAGAAAGCACAGAAGTTCATTGATTACTAGTGTATTGGACATATTTGAAATGACATAAATAAAATACGCGATGTCAGGACGTTACGCTTACGCATACGGAGCACAGGAATGCGCGGGCGTGCGCGACGGATGCGCCGCGCTGACTGATAATATTAATATATTTATTTATTTCTTCATGCACATAGAAGTACAAAGGTGGACTTAATGCCATGGGCATTTTCTTCCAGTCAACCTTAGGGTGATGCAGAGAAACAAACTTAGTAGGTGCAAAATACTAAATGAAAAAGACTATCAAGAAAAATAATATATATATAAATATATATATATATAAATATAAACTAATAAATATTAACTAAACTATACTCGAGAAATAACAACAAAGATGGGAAAAACATTAAAAACAAATAAGCCTTATGAGTCTGCCAGATTCTTGAATAAATGTTCGCGAACTTTCAACTTAAACGTGAACGGACTGGTTGCCATCCTGATATCCTGAGGGAGCGCATTCCAAAGAAAAACCGCTTGTACAAAGAAAGATGACTTTAAGAAACCAGAGCGATGAGAGGGACATCGTAGAAGACGATTGTGGGAGGACCGAAGATTTTTATTGTGCGCTGAACATAAATATTGCAAACGAGAGGTAATGTAAGAAGGAGAAGTGGGCTTATTTAAAAGAGAGAATAAAGTTGTCAACGCTCTCATCGCTCTGCGTTGTCGGATAGGAAACCATTTTAAAAGTGTCCGATGTGCAGACACATGATCATATTTACGAAGATTGAATACGAATCATAAAATATATCTATTTTACCTGACGGAAATACTTCGAGATCAGCTCCAATTACAAATAATAATGAAATTAGGAACAACCAAAATGAAGATACTCGTCTGATATTTTCAACCAGTATGTTGTATTAAATCGACGAAAACGTCCCCAATTTAGACAATATGATAGAAACTGAAAACAGAAATCGTAATTTTCATGGAGTAAGAGTCATAGATGTTCATAGAAAAACAGCTCCGCCTGTAAATATAGATCGAGAAAAAAAAATGAAAGAATTATGCTGGTATACAACATATACTGACGGATAAAACTGTTTTGGTGAACCAAGGAACGCCCCTATTACAGCACTCGATTATTTTCGGGCACGTGTAATAAGCAGCAACGAAGCTCGATTTCAAGTTGATAATTTATTTTTTGTTCTATCTGTGGTAGAATATTTTAGAGCCAAAGCTAGTGTTTCTATTCCATGTCGCATGAGACAAGGTAAAAATGAATTAATTCCTCAGGTTTTAGTAGATAATGTACTTTTAACCATGAGGAATATAAGAGGTTCTGCTTCATATTGGAAAAATTGTTGTGCAGAGTTAATAGCATTTAAAAAACAGACCGAATTGAGAACCCCATACTTTTTTTAGTCGGGTAAAAAAGATATAGTGGCCAAACTTATAGGAGAGATAGAAAAATGAATGTCAATCACACTTTTCCCTCGCTTACGACACTCAACATATACTTCCCAAGAAGATAGATTCCCATTTGCATTATTACAATAAGAATGAGACATTTAAATTTTGCTTACATCTTGGTAAACATAACAGGAAACTTATAAAGTGGGACATCCATCGTACTAATGGCCAATTTATGTTAACGCCACTCCGGAGCCTGTCAACCGAAAATAAAGGGATGCCTCAAAGACAAATTGAATAAAACTGGGGAATCGACAACTGAAAGTTAAATCACTTTTATAAAAAAGAGGAAGCTTTAAATTGCCTTTGAACGCAAAGACATGGCCGATGCCGACGTTAAATTCGAGCACGTGATACTACTTGTACAAGTAGGTATATGTACCTCGTAAAACCATTGTTCTTTATTATTTTATGTTGCAAACACATCACACACTCGTCACAACACACAGCATTCCTGTAACTTGTATGGTGGACTCATTAGTAAGAAGGCTTTCTATCTAAGTCTCTACACAAACATCTGCCCAACTTTATTTAGTACAGTCGGCCAAGAAAGTGGTGTACCACCCTAAGGTTGAATATCGCTTGCAGATTCATAGGTGATAAAGATTAGTTTCGCTTGCAGATCGATCTGACAACTTCTATTGCTGTCTTTATCTGATTATTGATAACGACTATTACTGTTTGTAACGTGACAGCTGTTCTTAGTTTGAACTTGATGGAACCAATGACGTCGTAAAATCAACGGCGGGGGGCTGTAGATTTTGATGTCAAAATTGTATCTACAAATTCAGAATTGTAATCAACAAGTTACATAAAATTGTAAAGGCACAAGGCGAATCCACAAACCTACAATTTCTGTAAACTTGTAATTACAATATCAATAAAAAACAAGCTAAAAATAGATTTATCCTTTTATTAAATTTCTACAATCAATTTTAAAATACTTATAACAAACAAAAACATAGCATATATAGTAATATTTAGATAATATTGAAATTTTTTAAAAATTAGAAACGGGTGTAACCGCCGTTGGCCTCTATAACCTCTAAAAGACGAGACCTCATTGAACCAACAAGCCGTGAGCAAATATCGGTTCCCCGCATTTCCTCCCAAATA
The DNA here is from genome assembly GCA_954870645.1 of Agrotis clavis. Taxonomy (NCBI): domain Eukaryota; kingdom Metazoa; phylum Arthropoda; class Insecta; order Lepidoptera; family Noctuidae; genus Agrotis; species Agrotis clavis. The sequence goes on from OX940925.1 coordinate 11,656,701, forward strand.
TAAGTACAGTGACTAATAAGAGCTTGTTTGGTTCTTTCATTTTGATGCGACCATCGTTGGACCATAAGGCCCCAAAGATTTTCTATCGGGTTGAGGTCCGGCGATCTTGAGGGCCACAGAATTACCCTTACGTCAGTGTGTGAACGAAACCAGGCTCTTACGATCCTCGCATTATGAATTGAACAATTATCTTGAACAAAATCAAATTGTGGCACTTCGTTCTCCGGGTAAACATTACGGACTGTCGGTAGCATTGCATTCTGAAGCACGTCGATATAATTTACAGCCGTCGCTCGAGGAGGTAGAGAACACAATTCTCCTACACCATCCGCACTCATCCAGCCCCAAATATTTACGGAAATTCGACCTGATTCTCTATTTGGAATTACATGATCATCTTTATACCGTGTTGAATTATATCGCCAAAGGTGAAGACGTCCATGCTGACTGGATTTAAACGTTTTTTCATCACAAAACACTGTATTAGACCAATCAAACTCTAAGTGCTCTCTGGCGAAGTTCAGACGAGCAAGTCTGTGAGCATCCGTCAAATATATTTTCTTGGCGTAATGCCTGTGGTGCAACCCCATGTAATGTAGATGATTCCTTATTGTTTGGGCACTCACATCGAACATCTCCGCAAAATGTTTTGTGGGCTTAAAACCATTGATTTCATATTCCCGTCTCATGAATTCTCTATCGTTATTGGAGAGTGCAGGCCGGCGACCACTTCTTCTGTGATCCAACAAACTTCCCTCCTCTCCTTCACGACGAATCCAAAAGCGGACAGAACGCCTCGATATATTCAAATTCCGGGATATCGCACTGATACTGCTTCCCTCATTAAATTGGGCAATTATTTGTGCTCTTTCGGCAATGGTCAAGTTGGCAGGCATTGAGATGATTTTATATGCAGTTGATTGAAAAATAACACGGAAAATATATCGATTTTTTGCATATATTTGACAAAATGTCAATTGTCAGTTTTCTTTTTCAAATGGAATTCGGTTGTCTATTTAAATAGTTTTTATTACTTTTGTTTGGAAACATTTCAATTGCTTTGTAGAAACTAATGTCCTTTTCATTTATACTAAAGGTTAAATGTCATGTACTTATATGTGACATATGACGTATGAATACTAAATACATAGGTTTACGTCATGATAATGTTGTCTCTTTCAGTAATATCTTTTTATAACGAACCTTGTTGTAATTTTCGATGACCGGGAAACTAAATCAAAACTGGTACACCACTTTCTTGGCTGACCGTACACTACTTATTTTCGTATCTACATCGGCTTACTTACAATGTCTAATAATAACGAGCTCCTTTCCCAGAAATATATTTTCTTATACACCATAATTTGCTCGTTTCTGGCTTCCCTCATTCACAATTTCAGAATAAAAACAAGCTTTTATTCATGTTAATAACGTTTAAATATGCATGTCCGTCGACATCATAGGAAGTTACAGTATTTATTTTACAGGTTAAAATTTTACTTGCGTAAATATTCAGTTGGAGTGACGACCTACGAAAGGCGGCTGGCAGAGACTGAATGAGGAAAGCTCAAGACGGCTCAGTGACGCACATTGGGAGAGGCCTATGTCCAGCAGTGGACGAATACAGGCTATAATGATGATGAAAATATTCCGTAGGGATGTGCATTGTGCGTCGTGGATTAAAAGAAAGAAAATAGTACTGTTGATACAGTTAGGCAAACTTAATCATAGCTACGGAGCCGAAATTGTCACTAAAGACGAAGAAAAGGTGAAATATACCCGGGAACTACAGTGGCATTTGCCCACGAAGAATAGACTTCGAAGAATTGTTGATTTGAAAATACGGATTTAAACATTTAAATAACACTCTATTTTGATACACTCCAGCTCACTGAGTGTCAGAAAAAGTCATTAACAAACCTCTCATTGTGGGACTTAGTTATTAAATCCTCAATGCAAACCTAAAGTGACAATTTGACGGAACCCTTGCGGAAGGAAGGTCCTCACTTCGTGTTATCTTGTCAGTCAAACACAAAGGCAGCAAGCACTCTTAAGAACATCTAAGTGGGAGAAAGCGGTCTCTTGATTAAATAATGTCAAGTCTTTTGAGGTTTCTCTGTTATATTTTCGCGAATGGGAAATTATTTTAATGTCCGGTGTTAGAAAAAATTATGTCAATGATAGACGAGCGGGAAATTAAAGAGATAGAAGTGAAGGGAAGAAATAAATGCATGACACTGACGGCTGAAACGTGGAAATGGAAATGATAATACAGTACTATGCGACAATAAAAATTATGAAGGTACCTACATATAAAGGTGTAAAGGCATTTTGTTGTGACGTCATGCACGCTTAACAAGCAAGCTCTACAACAACAATCATGCAAGCTCTTCAAACATCGATCGAAGATTATAAAAACAAAAATATTATTGAAACTAAATTTAAAGTATATATGTAACTAAAGTAGTGTTTTTTCGCTAAACGTAATTATCAAGTTACAGTTGACTGATGGAGGTAATAGACGTGTCATAATCATATTAATCATAATCATTTGTCAGAATAGTCGCTGCGCTCTCAATAATCGCTATGTGTTTTTGACAAACTTTTCAGGAGACGCAAAAACTGATTTTCTCAGAAAATACCCGGAGTATTCAAATAATTAATTTTTACTTTAATACATTTAACAAAATTACGTAGTTTTATATTACTTTTCAATAGGTAAGAGTATACATAATGCCAAAATTAAACATAATAGGCAAATTTGACACATAGCGTTTTTTTTATTTGACTCGTAAATACAAACTAAGAGACAACCTTTTTCATTTTGTCGCTGATAGAATTGTAATGAGCAATTACATCGACTAAACTATCTATGTGACGTCCGACCGTTTCGTGATTTAGCGAGTCTTTAGTTGACCAAAATACTAGTTATGTGCAGTGAAGCACATATCGGGCGCAATTTTAGCTACCGCTTTTGTAAAATTTATTTTAGCTATGTGAATTCTAACACATAACGTTAAACACGTTATGTGTTAGAATTCACATAGGGAACTTTCAATGTATAAATGTCACATAGCGACATTCCGTAGCTAGCCACAACTCTTTAAATATTGCATCTATCACATAGCTGTTTTTACATTATGTGCGCATTGAAATAACGTTTTCGTACCACTTGCTCAAAAAAGTGACATTCTATGCCACAAAAAGCGTACATAACAATAGTCATTATTAATCTGTTAGAAACAGCTTTCCCTAGGGAAAGAAAGTTGTACTGAATTTCATTCATCCTCTAGGGAGAGAATGTGATTTGAATTTGGAATACTTACCGATACTGAACTACATCAGTCTGTCTTCACAACATTGAGTTTGTATTTAAAGCATTATACAACTTTTTGAAAAAGGAATACGCATTTATTATGCAGTTATGATTATTCAATACAATTACGAAAACCGTCGAGGCCGTATGAGCTTGATGCCTTTGCTTTTCCGACAAAAAAATATTAGTCTAGGAATTTGCCGCGTTTTTGTTTTTTTAAATACAATTTTAATTTATTTTTATGAATAAATTAATATTCTAATATAAAAACGTGGGAAAAATAAGTTACGATGTTAAATCAAAGCGACAGTGACAGTGAATTGTCTGATTCCATCAGTGCAAATGCTGCCGCAATTATAAATAATTTGCTTCCAACAAAATCCAAGGAAAATTATTTAAAAACTTATGAAGAATTTTCAACGTGGAGAAGTGCGAAAGGCCTATCAATTTCAGAATCAGTACTTCTTGTCTATTTTGATTATTTATCCAAGACAAAGAATCCGAATACACTTTGGTGCATATACTCAAAACTGAAAGCTACAATAAGCATCAAACACAGCATTGAAATAAACAGATTTACGAAATTGCTGGCTTTTTTAAAAAGAAAATCAGAAGGGCATTGCGCAAAGAAGTCTAAAATTTTTACGACTCAAAATGTGGAAAATTTTCTTAATGAAGCTCCTGACGAAGTTTATCTGGCCACAAAAGTAAGTGTACATGATATAACTATGAATATTTCGTATCTTAGTAATGGTAATTATTCTATATATTTACCTGTTTTTTATCTTTGTTATAGGTGGCCTTAATTTTTGGACTCAATGGTGCCTGCCGCGGATGTGAACTTGTAAACTTAAAGGTGGAGGACGTTGAAAATCATTCCAATGAGTTGCTGCTGATTAATGTAAAGGAAACTAAGACAAAGAAAAATCGCTCATTCATTGTACAAGGAGAATATACTAAAATCATTCACAAATACCAAGCATTACGTCCCACCAACATGGAAAACAGTAGATTTTTTATAAACTATCGGAATGGGAAATGTACTCGACAAGCCATCGGCAAAAATAAAATTAGCAACATGCCAAAGGATATTGCAAAATATCTACAACTTAAAGATGTTGAACTCTACACCGGTCACTGCTTTAGAAGAACTTCGGCGACTTTCTTGGCGGATTCAGGGGCGGATATTACGTCAATAAAAAGACACGGTGGTTGGAGCTCTGATGGAGTAGCTGAGGGGTATATTGAAAGTTCAATGGCGAATAAAACTATGTTAAGCAGTCAAATTAACAAAAACATAAAATTTAATCCATCAGAGCCACAACCATCAACTTCTGGCATCTTATCTTCGTCCGTAACTGACATTGCACCACCACCACTATCTCCGACGTTTACTAGCTGCAATGAAACGCAAGTTCCTCAGACGCAACTTGAACAGAGAAATACTCAAATTAACTCATCAACAATAAATGTACCCAACAAAAATATTACTCTTTCAATAAATAATTGGACCAATGTTTCAAATATTAACTTTTACTTTTAATTTTCATTATTTTTATTAAATGCTTATCTTATATTATTATTGTGTTATTTTTTTCGCAAATGGTACGAAAAGTAGAGTATTTTTTTTGATAAAGCTGTCTTAGTCTTGGGTGAACTTAAATCCCTCGCTACACTCAGGACTCGTCTTAAATCCCTCGCTTCGCTCGTGATTTAAGGTTTTAACACCCTCGCTACGCTCGGGAGTAAACCTCGAGTCCTTCGTGACGCTCGCGATTTAAATCGTCACCCGCGACAGAAGACACTGCTTTATCCCCTTGGTTAATAATCTACTATTAAAACTGAACGTTATGGTCTTAAAATTAGTAAGTGGTCTCATCACATTCTGCCAGTTGTGGCGTGCAAATGTTGGGTACATGTAAAAGAAAACATGTGGGTTGCTAAGCCAGATTGCATAAGTTATATTTTTTTGATATTTTTTTTCACCTTTATCGTTATCACAAAGAATTTATATATTAAAAAATCTATTTTATTTAGTTAGTAACAAGATCAAACTGCTTGTGTCGCAGTCGCTATTGTCTCCATTATTGTAATTTGAAAGTTTTCAAAATTACCACTACTGTGCTAATGAACAGTGGCTGGAAAATGAACTTATGAAAATAAATAGTGTTGTTGTGTAGAAAGGCATCGTACCACATACAAATTGGAAGGTTGGCATCCCATGTTGAATCGGACTCTAGGTAAATCCACTAATGTCGATCAGTTTTTAAAAACTTTGGAAAAGGATTCCATTTACCAAAAAAATATAAGTCAATAAAGAATCCAAGAAGATCAGAAAATATTGAAATTGACCGAGGATAAATTACATCGTTAATCATTTTGTTTTTGGCGAAATTTCCGTATATCTTTGCCTAGAGAAACAGAGTTTTTAAGCTTTTCACATGCATGATTTTTTTGTGATATTTTATAAAACTGCCATACTATTCCCATCCACTGCAATTCCTGAAAGTTTTGAGTTTTGTGGTGTCATAAAAGTTTACCAAAAAGCCATGTTGTCTAATTAGCTCAAACTCAGGTACGAATATCTATAAAATATCAATAATAAAGAAAGTAAATGGCTTAACACTTTTGCTCTCAGTATTACTTTAATGTCATTTTATGTTACATAAAAGGGGGTTGATAATGGAAAAAGAAAAGAATATTACCAATGTATTGAATTCCACGTTCAACCCCCATTGGTTGAACGTGGACAACGTTTAGGGGTTGAACATGGACGAGCACTATTTTCGTTAGCTAACACATGTCATGTTCAGAATGTAAAATAGCTATTAATTAATTTCTGTAATATGCTTAAACAACAGTTAATGTATTTGATTAATGTATTTTGTTCTTGGTTATTGTTTAAAATGTCTTCTAAAAGATAACATAACCCCCTGTGGACTCATTTCATAGAAGATATTGATACAAAAAAGCGAAACGTAAACATTGCTCGGTGTCAGTATTGCGGAAGAATCGAATGGTAATTTAACCCGACATATTAAAACAAAAGATATTTTGATCCTATTGACGGTTGAGAGACAAACATCAATATTACCTAATTTAAACTTACAATCTAGGGAAACCACACGTGAATCAGAGAATATAATTTCAGTATCATCTAATATAGTAGTAGACTCTGAACAATCAATGAACCAGTATATTCGTAGACCACCGCCATTTCGAAAGGTTGAGCAATTTGACAAACAACTTGTCAAAAAAATAGCTAAGTATAGGGCGCCCTAAGATTCGCAGAAGAACCAGAATTTAGAAAACTTATTGAATTAATTTCTTAATGCCCAAGCTACAAACTACGCTCAAGAAAAACGTTATTAAAAGATTAAATGATAAGTGTTAACCATAACGTAATGGACGAAGTAAAAAAGAAGGTATGAGCACGAGCGTCACAAGCCCTCTTAGTACTGATGGTTGGACGTCTAGAAATAACGACAGCTATGTAGCCCACTTCATAAATGAAGAGACTAAACTTCAATCAACATAACTTGGTTGTATCAATTATAGTGAGCGGCATACTAGCCAAAACTTGTGCTCTGTCCAAGCGGGGCAGTCCTGCACCGTACCTCCACCGTGTCATCCTCCCGAAACTTCTGTGTCCGGTGAGGACCTGTGTCCGGTGTGGCAGCCACTCTTCAAAGAGGGGTCTTAGCGGTCATATTGATGGCTGAAGCGTAAATGACGACAATATCCCAAATAGGCTTTTATTTTACCCCGGACGGACGGTTGACCGGGTCCATTTAATCTCCGGATATTACTTCATCTTCTTCATTCTGGTATATTTATTTTTTATGTTGTAGCGTTTGCAATTATTTGTTGATGAATCTCTACCAATATTAATATAAATGCAAAAATGTGTGTATTTTTGTGTCGATTTCACGAAAATTGGCTGGCCATTAAAAGATATAGGTACTCCAACTTTTTTTCTTCAATCATTTATAATACCTAGGTACTTATAAACAACTTCCGAGAAAAGGTTATCCAGAAAAATAAATAGTTATCCAGAAACCAAACTCAACAAAAAAACGATATAAACATTTCTTTATGCCAAGCTTTATTTTACCACATTTCGTACCCAGGTAGCACGGTTACACATCAAGCCATACAAAACCAATTTATCGTGGTCTCGTTTTGTATGATTTTTCCGCGCATTTAATGGTCAGCTTATACTGGTTATGTTTTGCTTGATGTTTAGCTGTATGTACGTACACACAGTTGATTGAGAGACCAATGAAAACGGACGGACGCACGGAAATTGGAAATCTCATGGCGTAATAGAAATTTAACTGTTGAACTGTAATAGGTATTCAGCTTTTTGAATATCCACGGATCCGTTCATCGGCACATACAGCTGCATGCGGGCCCAGATATTTGCTGTGCCTAACATATAGGCATGATGACTCATTAAAAAAAACTGTTTCATAATGTGCCAAAGTGTCGACGTCTTCCAAAAACATGAATTTTTTATTAATTTTAAATGATAAATTCGAGCCAATACGCTTGCTTATCAAAATCAAATCATTTATTTCAAGTAGGCCTTATAGGCTTATAGGCACTTTTGAATTGTTAAAAGACAATAAAATATAACCGTGGCACCACAAAAACTTTTAAATGTCTGTTGAACACTTGTCTAAAAAAATGTCAGATTACGACGTTGAAATAAGGTCCGTTTTGCAGTCACACTTTTTTTAGACAAGTGTTCAACAGATGTTTAAGTTTTTGTAGTAAGGCTGGTAAGGCTGTAATTGTTTAAAAATAGTACCTCAACCTCTACCTCCTCATGTAGCTACTCGTCTAGCGTCTACTCGTGACGTCATTTGATTCACTATGATTACCAACTGTAATTAATAGTAAAAATAGAAAAATGTAATACGACTTCTTTTATTGTTTTTTCTATATTTACCTAATTTACTCTCCATAATCCTTGTAATTAATTAATGTTTCATCGAACATAAATGACGGATTACATTATTTTGTTGCGCGAAACACTAATTTCTGCGAATATTTTTGACCAAACATTTTTGAATGCAATCATAAATTGTGATTCTTTGATAAAATATTGACTCCATGCTTAATGCGGAAAAAACAGACGCTTCTTATCTTTAAAATTTACTAGTCGGCTTTCTTCTTCTAGAAAAAATTAGGATTAAAAATATGAGAAGTCCCGATAACAAACCCTACATTTACAAAACTGCCAAGGACCTCTACCTTTTTTTCAGTACTTATTTATCCACCTTTTACATTTTATAAAATAAATCATCGTAAAATCTGACAAAAGTCCGGACAAAGTACCAAAACGAGGGGACTTGTGGGACAAATTCGGGATGGTAACCCTAATCTCGGTAGTGTGGATTCAAAACCGTGATTAATATATTACATGTATTTAATTACGATTGCGAACATAAAACATCTAGAGTGAAGACTTAGGTACTGAATTCAAAGCCACAGCTTAGTCTCGAAGATGCTTATAGGTACTAACTTTGAACAATTTTAAGATTAATCATATATAATATTGTTGTGTTGTGTTCGTATGTGAGAGAATAGGGTAGTTTATTGCATAAATAAATTGAAAATCTGTTTAATAGACAGCCAAACTATAACTCAGCAAACAGATTTATTTTCACCACCAGTATGCTTAGAAATATAGATGGAAGTGTACCAAATGTAGATGGTGTTATCACCATGGACAACCCAAACCCAGATGATGAAATGAGACTACAAGAAGTGAGGAGGAAAACACCGCCTCCATTAAATTACGAACGTGAAAAAATAATGGAAGAATTAGGATGGTGCTTTTTATTCCCTGACAGGAGAAATGGATTTGGCGAAGAAAGAGCAGTGCCGATTACTTCATTAGACTACTTCCAAGCTCATATAATGAGTAGTGATAAAAGGTTCCAGGGGAATAATTACTTGTTTTTTGCATTGTCTATGGTCGAGTATTTCCGAGCTAAAGCTAGTGTTTCAGTTTCATGCAGAATGCGTCAAGAACATGGTGAACTTACACCCGTGGGACTAATTGACAATATGCATCTAACTATGAGAAATGTCCGAGGGTCCGCATTCTACTGGAGACGATACTGTTTAGAGTTGATTGCCATGGTAAGGAGTCTAGGGCCTCCTACCTGGTTCATGACCTATTCGTGCAATGATCTAAATTGGCCTAATATGATAGAGGCAATGCTCATTGCTGTTGTCGACCGCAATTCGAATGATATTATAGATAGTATAACATTTCCAGAACGATTACAATTAGTCCAGAGATATTCAGTGGTTGTTGCTAGACAATTCACAATTAGAGTTAATGTTCTTACGCGACATTTAAAAAATAATGACTGCTTGGGTGGCAATATAGAAGACTTTTCTTATCCACCCCAACACACCATTCTTGGAAGTCTCTTATAAAGAAAATTCATAGCATGTGATAATAATCATAAGGGTAAAATCTCTAAAGCAAAAATTCCTGACATAAAAACTCAACTTGAAAACATTGAGCAAGTCTTAATGGTATTTTTTTTAATATTTTAACAACGGTCCTTAATGTCTACCTTACTGACGTGTTTTTTTTGCTGAAATAAATATATTTAATATAAAATATTTAATATAATTTAAATTTTCACATAAACCCTTTTTAAGTTCACATAATCTAAATATGATTTACATGAAATTATATCTACTAAGTTGTTAAGTTCGTGTTTTTGTTTTACAAGTATTTTTATTTTATAAAAATATTAAAATACTTTATTTCTGTTACATAATCTTAAAAGAAATGATATTTTAAAAAGGATTGACACTGATAGATTAAGATAAAACATATACCGTGGTACCACAAAAACTTTTAAACGTCTCTGTTGAACACTTGTCTAAAAAATGTCAGATTATGACGTTGAAATAAGGTCCGTTTGCAGTCACACTTTTTAGACAAGTGTTCAAAAGATGTTTAAGTTTTTTTAGTAAGGTTGTTACAATTTATACGAGTAGCTACGAGTAGATACCTTGATTTTAAAATTTAAAAATTTCTCAAGTTCATAATTATCTCAATTTGATTTTTTTGTTAATTAACACCTTTGTCCACTTACGTTATGAAAAGGCTAGGCAGATGTTGATGATGGATGACTGTCTGTCTGACCAAATCTTTGGAGCTTCTCACTTATGTCTTCGTATAAACAGATATACAATACCTACATTCGACGTGCTCGAATACTCACTGACCTTTCTTGATAATTTAATATCCAGCAAAATTGTGACAACCGTAATTCAGATCAGAATTCAATGGAGATTAGATCCCGGGATCCAGGTTTATGCACAAATAATATCGTTTATCCTTTGAGATTAACGGGGAACCGCATCCGGGATTCTGGGATAGTGTATAGAGATGTACGGAAATGTTTGCGTCCGCTAATCTATTGATCCGATTTGCATTAGTACAAATGATTGAATTGAATGAACGATTTATTTAGTATATTTTACTAAGACAAAATTCAACCAAATGTTTGTCTCGGAGTGGAATAAGAACCCATGAAATAGAGAAGAGTTCATTAATTTAGGCTTTACATAATGAATATTTTTTTATTTGAATGATTTTGTGTGAGAGACATTGCGCCATTGGTTCTTTTCATAGATTTTTCTTTCCTATCATGAAACCGGAGTAAACAAAACGTACAATGTCCACCTGGCTTTACTAACGTTAGGGACGGAAGTGATTTCAAAGCAATACTCAGGAGAAATACATTTCTAGTGTATACCTACTTAGGGTATGCTCAACGGGAAACATATTGTAGCATTATTTTTTAAAAACGGGTGAAAACCTAAACTTCGTCGTAGAGTTTATTACCAAAAGACATGAGTATCATTGTTCAGTCCTTTATAGCGCACCGTTTCTTATGCTAGAATAAAAATAATTGCACAGAGATTTAATTTATGGAAGGCCATCTAGTAGTTGCTAGGTACAACACTATTAGTAGATATCTTTGGTCAACTTTTTAATTAATAAAATAATAAAGAATTGTTTGTCTTTTTCGACCTTCACGAGGTTCTCGTCGACGAGATTGTAGATTGTATATATTATTATATATACAATCATTGCGCGACGCTCCGATCGATCTATCACTACAATGTCAGGCTTATTGGCAGCAATAGTCTTATCAGTGATGATAGGTCGATACCAATACAACGAGATGTTGCCGAAAACTGAGTCGGGCGCATATTTATAGTATGGCACTTCACATTCCACAAGGTTTTACTTCAAAGCAGTTGCTGGTGGATATCCTGGTAACGAGGTTGTGTCTCCGTCAGCCAGACACAGAACACCCAGAAATTATGCAAATATTCTCCGTCAGCCAGACACAGAACACCCAGAAATTATGTCTCGGGTCGATTCTCCCGGACGGTGGCATTCCCAACATAATTATATCAACCGTGCCATCCTCACAATGTATTTCCGGTAGTTATACGTCATCATAGTAGATATTATTATTAGAGTAGATATTAACACCAAGCAGATAGAATACGCTAAACAAACAGTACAAAAAACGACTTTTTACAAATCTAGTTATGGTTTACGTTTATTTGTTATTAACGGACATCGTCGACTTCAACTTTCAGATCGGATGTCTCTCATCCCCTTTGCGCTGTCCGATGGCTCTAACTTCGTTACATTCGTAGTTCCAACTGTAGTGCATTACGGGAAACCTTCAAGACAGTATTACGGTTTTGAGTAAAATTAAGTTTCTAACATGGAACGGGCATTAAAGGCTACGCGTTTGTTTTAATTTGAAGTTAACACGTTTATCTGAGTAAATGGTTCACTGGAGTGAACATTATCAATTATTTGTTTTATTCTGTTAAATAATATTGAAAGAATCGGGGTTTCACTGCGAGTTTTAGCCGTCAGTGGCGACACAAGCACAGTGTAGTGTATGTAAAGTTAATGATACAGTAAATCAATAAAAAAAAAATGTTTTTATTTAATAATGCAGTGTTGTGTTGTTGGTTGTAATCACCCAACACACAGCGGAAAAATGTTTCTTCAGACATATGCATACTCACACGATTAATCACACAACGGAAAAATGTTTCTTGAGGCAAAATAACAAAAATCCAAAAAACAACACAGCAATTGTGACATACAAAGACAATAGATATGAAGAAAAAGAAACTATAACATTTATTGTTGACTCCGGGTCTTCAAGCCATCTTACCAACAAAAAAAATTCATTACACTACTTTCAAGAAGAAAGTGGAAAAATTGGAATAGCAAAAGCTGGAATTGCCATGCAATCAAAAAGTCATGAAGAAATACATAGATCAGAGTGTACTCTAAAACAAATTATCTATGTACCCGATCTGACTGACTAGATCTGACTAACAATCTTATGTCAGTAAATGCCATAACCAATAATGGTGGTAAAGTTATATTCAAAATTCATTACACTACTTTCAAGAAGAAAGTGGAAAAATTGGAATAGCAAAAGCTGGAATTGCCATGCAATCAAAAAGTCATGAAGAAATACATAGATCAGAGTGTACTCTAAAACAAATTATCTATGTACCCGATCTGACTGACTAGATCTGACTAACAATCTTATGTCAGTAAATGCCATAACCAATAATGGTGGTAAAGTTATATTCGAGGATCAAGAAGTTAAAATACTAAAAGAAGATGAGTTAATACTAAAAGGAAATAAAGAAGAAAATGGGTTGTATACTGTAAAAAATAATAATCTAAAACATGAAACTTCCTTATTAAATAAAATAAATAAAGCCTAGGAATGGCATAACAAAATGGGTCACCCTAGTATTGGTAAAAAGGTTGCTAAAAATATGAATGTGAGTGAAGAAGAAATTAAAAACTTAAATAAAACTTGCATGTCAAAACAAGTGAGAAAACCGTTTAATACAGAAAGACAAAAAGCTACGAGGCCGTTATAAGTAAGAGAGATATATATGTGGTCCTATTTCACCTAATACATAATTATGATAATAAGAAATACATACTTGCTATTCTTGACGACTACACTCATTATATACACGAGTTTATTTACTAGAATATAAAAATGAAGCTTTTGAAGTAATAAAAACCTATATTGAAGAAGTAGAAAGAGAAAAAAATCTAAAAGTAAGTACAATCAGATCTGATAATGAAGGAGAATACACCAGTAATAAAATTAAAAATTGGAGCAGCTATAAAGGCATAAAATTGGATTACACCATACCATACAGTCCCCAACTGAATGGAAAAGCAGAAAGGCAAAATAGAACAGTTCTAGAAAAAGTAAGAGCTTTATTATTTGAATCTAAAGAAGAAAGCTATCAATGGGGAGAAGCTGCAAAAACTGCTGCATATCTTATAAATAGAACCCCCGTTGAAACACTTAATAACCTAATAACACCTATAGAATTGTGGACTGGTCAATGAACAGATCTTAGAAATATAGAGATATTTGGCTCAGAAGCATATAGTAAGAAACTTGGACACCTACATAAACTCGAGTCAAGAACTAACAAAATGATCATGATTGGTTATGCCCCAACAGGCTATAGACTATTTTATAAAGAAAAACAAAGAGTACTTATCAGAAAAGATGTAATATTCAATTTTAAAGAGAATAAAGAAGATAACCGTGAAAAATCTATAACAATTTAGTAGAAAATATTATAATACATGAAGAAGACAACACAGAAGACAAATATAGTAATACTATGAAAATAGAAATAAATGAAGAAGAAAACATACAACAAGGTTCAGAAATCCCAGAAGAAAAATAATAGAGGTCGTAAACACTGAAGACAACAACATACTAGAGAAGATAGGTATACAAGAACCTACAAGTAAATTTAAAAGCAATAGCTGAAATACATACAAAGCACAGTTCAAAAACAAACGTAGAACGCTTGTTATTCATTGACAACCTTATCCACCGGTCCAGCCCTAAAGTTAGGTCTTTAAGCAGTGGTCCGACCGGCGCCGGCGGCGAAAAAACGAGTAACTATCGGCGATTTTCTCTCTCAAGAAATGCACAATGAATGTACATTCCGTGTAAACGAAAGAGATGCATATATTAATAGTTGCTCTCTGACTGTTCACACTGCCGGCGACGATTCGCTTTATTAGTTTTGTCGCCGAGCGACGAGCTTTCAAAAATAAACTCGCTCAACGATACTCGTTCAGTGATGCTCGCTCGGCTCGCTTGATCATTTCTTTACAGAGGACTGAGCGACCGCGGGCGAGTGGCGCGAGTAATCGCTCGACGCACTTGCACCCCGGCGACAAAACTATCGAAACTACACTCGCTTCCCGCTGATCGCCAACTCTTTTAGAGTTTCTAGATCTACTCGTTAAGGTCATAGCCCACTTACGACTCTGCTCCCACCCGGCAAAAAGAATATAATTTAAATATGGGCTTTAAATATTGCTCTTTAGATACATTTTACATTATTAGCATCATAAATTAGCAGACAGCTCGCTGTCAGCGAGCTTACCGCCGTCAGACTGCTCGGTACTCGGTAGTTGACGCCTCGCTGGCCGCACGTCGTAGAAAGCGGTCGGTGCGGTGTCCACGCGCTCACTGCTAGCAGTCGCCGCGCCGTCGCCGCTCGCGCACTGTGTATATCGCGAAAAGCGAGAGCGGTCGGCGGGTGGATAGCTGGCCGTCTGCGAGCTGTCGCCGCGTGGACTGCTGGGTGCCTGCTAGCTGTCACCGCGTGAACTGCGAGCAGTCGTCTTACTTTAGGGCGGTGTTGGGTGGGAGCGGTGTTGGAGCAGAGTTGTTTAAGTGTGCTATGACCTTTACTCGTTCATCGTCGGCGGTCGGACCACTGCCTTAAGTTTCCTCAGAATGTATGCTATGACTCAGCAGATATAACGTTACAACTGAACGTGTAGTAGGTACTTATGAGATAAAAGTCCCTTTGAAATCGAAGTAACTTTGGTTCTCAGACGTTACTTTGGAACTCGTGAACTGCAGTCCGCAGTTCAAATCTTATGCAGATACTCGTACCTCAATCTGTTTTACTCGTAATTTGGATAGAATGATAACTTTTTAGACAAGGACTTTTCATATTTATAGATAATGTCCCACTTAGTTTATACATAGTAATTACTACTTTTATAAGCTTTTATTTTCACCTGTAAAAAAAAACTATTAAATAAGGTATTTTTAACCGACTTCAAAAGCGTAGCACTTTTAAAAAGCAGCAAACACTTGGTCCGCCTTGTATAACTTGTCGTATTAGGTGTGTAACCTGTAATGTTAGTATAAGAGTTTTTAAATAAATAAATAATAAATAATAATAATAACATAATTGGGTGGGTGGATACCTGCGCTACAATACTATTTAGTTTGTTTGTTTTTACGAGTATGTAGGGCGTTATTCTCCGGAATAAATGATCGAATTGTAATTTTTATAGGAAACTAGCGGCCCGTCCCGGCTTTGCACGGGTGGACATGATGATTTTCGTCCTCTAAAACCTGGCGATGATGGTTACAAACACAACAAAAAAAAAGTAGCCGAATCAGTACAGCCGTTTTCGAGTTATGCTAAGCTTAGCAACACATTTTGCGATCCATTTTTATATTACAGATAGATAGATAATTACCCCTTTTTCCCCACTGCCCAACTAAGTGCTCAACTGAGTTTTGCCGTTTGCATTCTCCACTGCTCAACTGCAAACTGCTCTACTTGTATTTGAAAAGGGAGATGGTCGTCTATAATAATTTGATAAGATCTGTCTTCCTCTGTGACCAAATCATCAATCAGTTATATTTGTAAAAAGTTAGAAGAGTACTAAATTGCGAGCCATATACGAGTAATACCTCAATATATCTGTGAGCTTCACGACGTAGTAGGTAAAGTCCCTTTAAGATTTCTATCACAATCCTGTCTGTCCCTAGATTAATGTGTAGGGCTTAGAAACAGGTATTCCCATACATCTTGCGGGCAGTTGACTGTGCCTGAGATTACGGTACCTTAGTCGTCGTGCGAGTCGTTGTCTGAGACATCTGTCAACAGGAAAACTGCGGGAATATCAAGTAGAGGCAAGTGTGTATATGATTTTATTGAATTGGGACATGTAAAATAAATATACTCGTAATATATTGCAAGTTTAGAGTCAAACAGGAAATTCAACGACATACAAAAACCTACAATCAGAGAATCACAAACCACCTAAACTGTTTGGCAAAAGTCTTAATGGAGGAAACCCAAACATCTCGTAGATTGAAACGGAAAATGCCCCAAAACATACTTAAGTATAATAAACTTTTAACTGTACCGACCCTGAAACTGAATAATTTTTCCAACGGACTATAAATTCAAAGTACCTACAAAAAAAATTAACCGCCTTCAAAAACAAGCCCAAAAAAGGGTAAAATAACCTACAAAATAACTTTTCTTTCGGAAGTCGATGGCTTTGTTTTTTTTTTATTTCGTTGTCTTTTTTGCAACCGACTTCCGAAAGAAAAGTTATTTTGTAGGTTATTTTACCCTTTTTTGTGGTTGTTTTTGAAGGCGTTTATATATTTTATTAAGTTTTTATTTTTCTCTTTTTAGTTTAAATATTCAACCCAAATCCTTGTCAATACATCATTTTCTTACATGTGCACTAGAATTTTGTAATCCGTAGCACCGGTATTAACATCGCTCATGTACACTAATAAAATTCCCTATCTTAAAAACTGCTCAACCGATTTTGATGAAACTTGCAGTATTTTGTAAGGTGAACGACCCCTAGTACAACAAAAAGAATTTTGAAAATCGGTCCACAGTTGGCGCAGTAATCGCGTAATAAACACACAAAAAATAAAGATCATCACATCATCGACATCGCGGAAAGCAAAAAAATGCTCACAAAATAAAAAGTACAGAACCAAATTGGATGAAATTTTAATGGGACCAAATGGCAAATACACACAAACACTGCATCGAACAAAAAAAGAATCACACTAATCGGACTAGAAACCTCGGAGAAATCGGTGTACATACATAAAAAAAGTGACCAAATTGAGAACCTCCTCCTTTTTTTTTGAAGTCGGTTAATGATATACCTAATTTCAACTTCCACAATATAATACTTATTCAAGAAATAACGAATATCTCCAATTCGATTTTTTAAAGCATGCTTCATAATCGAAAAAAAATGGTGATCGCGAGGGTTAGTAGTTAGTATTTAGTATTAGTGCATCGGTACCGGTTAGTAGTTAGTATTAGTGCATCGGTACCGGTTAGTAGTTAGTATTAGTGCATCGGTACCACTTAGCCCTCACCAGAGCCTGGTGAGGGCTAAGTGGTACCGATGCACTAATATATTACATTAATAAAAAGGCCTATTACATTAATAAAACGAAGATTAGCATAGTTCCCATGCTAATCTTCGTTTTATTATTATATAAACACCGCAACAAAAGAATATTTCAATAATTAAATTCATGTTTACTGCGTCAAATACAAACATAAATTCAATTTACTTTGTACAGTACAGTACAGATATGTATTTCATTTGAATTTGAAATTGGAAGAGAGCAGTGCAATTTATGTGACGGAAACGTCAGTAGCCTGCGCCAATTTTTTTGATAAAATCTGTCTCGTATTGGCAAGCTCCTAAATTTTTAGAGCAACCGTAGTTGTTTTTATTACGTAATTTCCACACAAAATAGACGCCGTTTGTTAATATTATCACGTCCTTAAACCTCAGAGGATTATTCGCATCACGCTTTCGGATAGCTTTATCACAGTTATCATGTTGACGCAGCCTCCCTTCTACCCTTTATATTATTTTGTCCCAGCCACTCGGTAAGAAATTGACTTAAATATAAATTGTTATAAGTACATTTAGTACTTTGTATAACACCTACGTTTCAAAGATTAATCTTATTTACATACATTCCATTATCGACTTCATCCCTACCCATAGCCACTATACAGGGTGAAATTTTCATGGTTGTTCTCCCGCGGCAGGACGATTACCCATCAGTAGTACTATCGAAACACAAAGTTAAACTTTAAAAAAAAAGTTCTTTTTTTTTCAAATCTTTAAAAAAGTATTCATAAACTCGAAAGAGCGAGAATCGATAGTAGTCAGCACTAGATATGACGTAGGTAGGTACCTTCACGAAACTCACGACGCGGCAAACTACAAAAGAAGAGTGAATAATAAAATAAATGTTCAGAGCAAAATAAGCTCTCTCGAGCCTGCACGAACGCGGCGGTGAGGGGAGGCCGCGGCCTCCCTCACCCGCGCCCGCGCCTCTGCGTTTACGTTTAGTTTAGTCCTTCCGCGAACGTCATAAGTGTAATACGTTATCGACATCTTTTCAAAACTGAATCGTCATTACAATTTTTGTGACTTTTGACCTTTATTTGTGGTCTGAGCTCAAACGCCTGGTGTATTGTGAGGTATAAATCAAACTCGTGACGTGTTGTTATGTGCGATAGTGGACGCTTTCAATATCGTGAGACGTGATAGAGACACTCTTATCAAACTGAAAGACAACCAGTTAAAACGTGCTCGTTTGTGCATTGAAAATAGTGGTTTGCATTTCGAACAATAACTCCGCTACCGGGAAATGTAAGTACCTACTCACTCGTACCTCGTAAATAAACATTTAAAAGTAGGTTAGGTAATCAAAATCATTGTAAATATTAAGTTGATTCCATTTTTTTAATACGCCTCAAATACTTAATTATCTAAATCAGACTTTTTTAAAGATAATTATTTATGACGGTCCTAAATCCGTAAAAGTATGAAGGGAAAATTGGAATAACTTATTGGGTTTTGTGTTTGATTAAGTCAGGACTCAGGCGTATGATCAGCTGATTTAAAAGTGCAACGACCGGGCCAACCACGCGCCCGCTCGCGTTCCGCGTATCATATCGCGCGGTGCCCTACTGTTGGTTCAAGTCACTTTCGAGTTTTGTTTATCACAATTGTAAATCTGCCATTTATTGAGTCTAATTTTTTTTTATAAATATGAATCGATTGTATTACCGATACAAACTCATTTCGCTTCGGTAGAACAACCATTAGAATTTCACGCTGTATATACGAGGAATAGTATAACAAGTGTATTTGTGTAGCTTTCTCTAAAATAAAATCAGGCAGGACTACAGGAGCGTTCTGGATGAGGCAGTTGTTCAAACACATAAATAAATAAAATCAATTTAAAAAAAATTACACTCGAATTTAACCGACTATGCGCAAACGACAAGGAAATATTTGAAAACTACAAAATGTAACCGACTTCAAAAACAAACAACAATGTGTAAAATAACTTATCATTCGGAAGTCGGCTTTATTTTATTGAAAATTTTAACACGACTTCCCCTTTTACTCGAAATAGGAATTAACGCAAATGCCTGTCATAAATATAATACTTTCTTTCATGCACACTTGAATTTTGTAATCCGTAGGTAAGTTCATACCATGAAAAACATAGCATTTAAAAAAAACTGCTCAAAAAACAACTTTATCAAAAAAAAAAAAACTAACACCCTCAAAACCACCACAAGAAAGTGTTAATTACTTATCTTTCGAAAGTCTGTGGCATTGTTTTTTTAATCAATTTTAGCCACCGACTCCGAAAGATAAATTATTTTACATTTATTAGTGGTTTGTTAAAAAGAGTGTTGTGATTTTTTTATTGAAAATGTTTTTTTATTTTACCCTGTTTGATTCTAATATTCAACCCAAATTCTTCTCAAATACGTAATCCGTAGTACCGGTAATAACTTCATCCAAGTACACAATAAAAATGCTCATATTAAAATAAAAACTTCTGAACCAAACTGTAAGAAATTTTTATGGGATCAAATGACAGATATACAACATCGAACAAAAAAAAGAATCATCAAAAACTACAGAACCAAATCGAATGAAATTTCCATGAGACCAAACGACACGTAAACTGCATCGAACAAAAAAAGAATTGCAGAAGTCGAACTAGAGTTATCGATGAACACACATATAGGAAAAGAAAAAAAAATACCAACTGTATTGAGAAGCCCCTCTTTTTTGAAGTCGGTTAAAATACTCATCTACTCAATGTTTTAAAATTGTAATTTATTTGTACAATTTGTTTTAGGGGACTATAGTCGTCCCGGATCTGGGTGTATGCGAACGTGACTTACACTCACCCAGTCACGATACAGAAAAAAGTCCTAGTTTAGGGCAACATTTTTTTAAGCAAAATATAAAGTAATACCTTGAGTTCAAAAATTATTTTATTTTAAACTAAATTACAAGTTAGATAAAGTAAACATTCTCTACATAAATTGATTATTTCCTTCAGTCGCGCGTAGCCAATGGCAGTATGACAATGCTTCAACACACAAACAACGGACTCTTGTAATATACGAGTACTTAAAAATAATTATATCACAAGTTTTTTATATCGAAATTTTATCAATTGAATAGATACTTGTCGTCGTAAGTCGTTTGTGTGTCAAGACCTCGATGCTTAATGCAATTATATATAGGTAGTATCTCGTGTGCGCTACAATTCAGAAATCTATTTACCTACCTGGGTAAATAGATTTCATAAATATAATAATTATACAGTTTATTTATGTAGTTACATCATTATCTTACACTTACTTAAATATGATATTCGCTCTTGTATAACTCTTTCAACTTTTTTTTTATAATAAGTGCTCTAAAAGAAAAAAATATATAGAGGAAGTGCAGCATATTTGGAATACCAGTTTGTATTTTGAGAATAGATAAGTTGAAAAATAAATGGGTTATTCCAATGAAATATACTTTAAATTATTTGAAAATTATTTAGTTTTAATAATACAAGCTGTCAAACCAAACAAAAATGAGGAACCTTCTCAAAATTTGAATTAACCTAAAAAACTCCGAAATCGTGATTTGACTTAGGGTGCAGGTAATTTGAAATACAGTATTCAAAATTATATAAACCTTTTTTTCTTAATCAAATGCTTACTGTTTTCTTAATTAATTTAGATTTTGTAGCTAATTTTACAGATTTTTTTCTTTTTGTAGGTAATCAATATGTGTGTAATCTGTAATTTAAATATTTCTGTAACAAAATCGCCCACAAAAATAATTACTTTGTAATCAAACACAATATGATAGATCCGTGCTTAGTTTGGACTTACAATATCCTTACAGTAAAGACAGAAGGTCCTTAACTGATTTCTAGAAGTTTCTTCAGCACCACAAGCCCCATGATCCCATTAGCATTAGTATTCCAAGTTAACAACAGGACATCCTAAACTATAACTCCATTTCTCTTATTTAGTTTTAGAAATAATTATAAAATGAAAACAAATTCACAAACAAATAAGGTCACTTGACAGTATAAAAATTTCTTTGACGATTTGCATATCATAGTAAATGATTATTAAGGATTGAATTCGTACCAAAAAAGTTTTCAAATAAGACGTTTCAATCTCGTAGGGCTGTCAGCAGAAATGTTAATGTAGCGCTCTGTTTTAAGTGCTCACTCACATCCTATATCATGTGACATTATGTTCAAAACAAAAAAACGCAGATGGTGTTTATACTAATTGAGTTTACGTGGTATTCCAAATTACTTGCAGTATTCCAAATATGCTGACTTTCCTCTATAAACGTTCAATAAAGTAAAAATATACTATGAGTACACCAAGTTTTTAAATGAGGTCTTAAAATAAAATTTATGAAATAATGACTAAGAAGAAACACGTTTTTATATCATCATTACATAAAGGATTGAACCACAATAGGCTAGTTTACTACATAAATAAATTGAAAAACTGTTTAATTCGTCAGTCAGGGTACCTATTGAAAAATGTTCGAAACGTACTTTTTTTTTTAATCAATGAAAATTGACAAAGATAAAATGACGCTTCGAAATTCGGGAGTGGCGGCTTCTGACGTCATAACGCCCGTAAAATCATACCGACCGAGTGACGTTTCTTGATTTTTAGAAGCATAATTATGTATCTTCGTCAATTTTGGTTACGTATTATTACGTTGTAATACGGGTCAAATATTTTTTGATAATCTACCTAATTTATTTTTTTGCCTAATATTTTACCATCTGAAAAGCTCATTAAAAATTAAGATTATAACTAACCCTGCAGATGCGATAGATGGCAGCGCAAGTGTTACGGACTAAGACTTGCCAAATCACCAAAAACAACATACATAACAATGAAAATACTTTAAAAATACATAGGTACCTACCGAAAAAAAATATACATTCGTAAGATTCCGAGCCACATTTTATATAATTATCAATTATAGGTCCTTATAAATACAGTGAGGATCGAGCTTTACTTCTCGATTCGTATATTTTATAAATTCTATATTATTTATTAGTCTAATAATGACTGAACTAGGGACACTCCAGGGCTAATCTATCATTCCTTTCAATTCTCTCAATTCCTAAGTGAAAATATCTACGACGTCCCGGAAAATTCTACTTCATTACCAAATAAATAATAGACACTACTATGCTATAATTATTTTCTACGTTATGTTATAAGCCGGTATATTGAAGAAAGGATTCTAAAATGGCGGCTTGTACTTGCGTTGACAGATAGTACGGTCAGCATATAAGATTTCAAATTAAAGTTTTTTTCAAATTAAAAATAACAAAAACAAGACTATATCACAATAATTTCTCAAACTTAACCTAACAATAAAATAAAATTAAAACAACAATAATCAACAGGTAACAACGGAAAAATAACAGAAAACTATAGTAAATATTCTTAAAAAAGATCACTGAGCGCGTCAAGACATCAAGACTATTTTTTTTTAAGCTACGCGCGGGAGTGAGTATAGACGGCACTAGTGTACGAGCGAGAGAACACGATAAGCGCCGCCATTTAAGAATCCTTTCTTCAATGAACCGGTTTATATGACCTGTTAAGACTATGGGCATTAAGGTTACATTTTTAGAAGTGGCAACAATTTCAGTTCATCTAGTTTTCTATGGTCTTCGACTACTGTTTTGGTAATAGTTTGAAAAACCTTGATCTGCTAGATGACAAGAGCCCAGATCTTATCAATATCAGTATTAGCTCCGACAGATTATGCTGGCGGATTTGGCCGCGCGTGTATTCTATAATATTTTAATACCAATGTCATGTACACTCACTTTTGCAGAACCAATTTAGTATTTCAATACAAATGTACAGTCTAAATTTATGTTGGATATTGCTCACATCGGCGAAGGAAAATGTTGTGAGGAAACTTGGACCATGCCAGACGCCTGTCTGTGGGAGTGTGGGGTTGCCAAGGTCAGCTTAATTAACTATGAAAACAAATCACACGAAAAAATAAAATAATCTGTTCTAAAACGAACGCGAAGTGTTCAGCGTAATTCAGAACGCAGCCTTTTTTGAAATGTCTATGGATAAAAAATAAAGACAAGTTGTACTCTATGGTTGAACCGGATAGCAATGGCGTTTTATTTTATAACAAACAAAATGATGTTTTAAAAAGTCTCTCGACCCACGAAATTCCATCT
Organism: Agrotis clavis; assembly: GCA_954870645.1. NCBI lineage: Eukaryota > Metazoa > Arthropoda > Insecta > Lepidoptera > Noctuidae > Agrotis > Agrotis clavis. The sequence continues at coordinate 11,680,548 of OX940925.1, forward strand.
TCAAGACCCCAAAATCCCACAACTGGCGACCGTTGACGAGTGTAACAAAAGAAAAACCTGCAAATATGGACAAAGGAAAAAAGAAGAAGGAAAGGTCAGTGGTGAGGCGTCTGTTTACAAAGAACGCCAATGAAATAGAAGGGTTCCTAAGCTAAGAGCATGCCGACATTGAAATGATCCAATTAACATATCAGAAGTTAAAAGAAACTGCTGATGATTTACTGAAGTTGGACAAGGTCATCAAAGATTTAATGCTAGAAAACTTAGATGAAGAAGAACTCGAAAGAGAGCTTGAAAATTGCCTTAGCTATAAAACAAAATGGCTGCACCTCTACATGAAATTTAAAGCAAAAATGTCGAAAATTCAGATGAAGACCGATTCTCATGAAAATTGCAAAAATATGAAACTCCCGAAGCTACAACTTCAAATTTTCGACGGCGAAATTAAATCTTGGCTGCCGTTTTGGTGTCAATTTTCGAAAATTCATAGTGATCAAACTATTGACGACTTCGATAAACATCAATATCTTTTACAATGCATGAAAGAGAATACGGAAGTGAGAAGATTAGTGGAAAGTTTTCCCCCAATGGCCTACACTGAGTGCATTGATCAACTTAAGGCGAGATACGCGAGGGAGGACCTACTAATACAAATTTACATTAGAGAAATTCTTTCTCTCATTCTCATGGAAAAGAAAGATAGTATTACTTTATTGTTTGATAAGTTAAATGCACATCTACGTGCTTTGCAAACATTAAAAGTCACAGCCGACAAATACGCTGCGTTTCTACTGCCCATGGTGGAGTCAGCATTGCCGCAGGACTTATAGTAGGGGAGCCGAGGATGCTAAATCTGCAGTTCCTCGAGCGCCATGGCAATCTATTGGATTTGAAAGATTATGTTTTAAAAAGAAAAAAGTTTCTCACAAGTTTTCTATTTTAGTGGGGGGGAGAGCGTGTAAACATTTTTAAAACTGTAAAAAAAAACAGTTGTGAAGAAGTACTCGAGCGCGTCAGCCATTTACAGTGTAAACGCGATTTATATTTCTGATAACCATTACCTATTAATCTGACGATTAATTCGAGGGGCCTGTCCGTAACAAGCGGTTGAAGACCCAAAAACGAAAACGCCTTACAAATAATAAAAATTAATTGGACAGAACGTTGATTGCTATAAAAAACGAGCAGGCGTTACGTTTTTGTTTTACAACTTCAGGACTCGCTCATTTCCAAATGCCATGCTCAAATTGTCAGATTATTGAGATATACACTCTTCTGAACGTAATTAATCTACCTTTTCTTAATCTGACGCGCTCGAGTATTTTTGCGGATCGATTTTTTTTTACTAATCTGACGGGTTCTCCCAAACAAACCCCACAATATTAAGGGTTGATATTTGGTACAGGTACATTAAAGGGTGCAAGGATTCTCCCCTATAATAATCTGACACGCTCTAGTCACAACACAAATCCCTTCCTCGCCGCCCCTACTATTAATTATAGCATGGGAGCGAAGCAAAGATAGATACACAGATGTTGCTGGAGAATTGAATGGTCTACTAGAATTTTTGCGCAAAGAAGTAGAGAGTGAGCAGCGAATAATGATTTCAAGAAAAACTTTTAAACAAGAAGAAAATGTCTCAGAAGGAATAAAAACTAGTACAGCTGAATGTCTACTTACTAATGTGAAGCCCAAGACAGGCACGAACAAGACACAATACTGTATCTGGTGTGACAAGGAGACGCATGCAAGCATCGAATGTTACAAAATGCAAAAAATGAACCTGGAACAAAGAAGACAATGTCTTAAGGACAAGAAAGCATGTGTGATATGTCTTAGAAAAGGTCACCATGCAAAAGTCTGCAGAGCTTCGGTGAAATGTTTAATTTGCAAGAAACGACATTCGACGGCGCTGTGTTCAGAACAGAAATTAGACACAAGAACTAAAGACGATGAAAAACCAGAGTCAGCCACTTCACTATCTGCTCTATATCCTAAGGGAGAAACACTTCTTCAGACAGTGATAGTCAACGTGGAATATATGGGAAGAGCAATGAAAGTTCGTGTACTGTTAGACTCGGGATCACAGCGCACCTACATAAAAGAAGAAATAATAGACACATTGAAAATTCCTACAGTTGGAAAAGAAAGACTGACACATTGTCTATTTGGTGGCGTCGAGACTAAATCTAAAGAGTATAAAATACATAATGTGACAATACAGTCGCTTAATGATTCATCAAAATATGATATCATGGCCATCAGCCAAACCAGCATTTGTGGAAATATTCCTAAGGTTAATTCTAATGATGTGCAATTAAAAAATATTTTACATGAACATGGCATCACTCTGACAGACAAGGGAAATGATATCACAGATGTAGGGATTCTAATTGGGGCTGACCACTTGGGTCTCTTTTTAACAGGTTCTCTGATACAGCTGAAGAACGGGCTGGTTGCTGTCAGGACAAGGTTGGGTTGGACATTGCAGGGAAAACAAGTAAGTATTAATTCCATTATTAATAACTGCAATCTAACAAATGTGCTTCAATGTTGTACATGTGATTTGACAAATTACTGGTCGTTGGAGACACTCGGCATCAGAGATCCTGTTGAAGTGAAGTCAAGGGCAGAGACTACCAAGGAAGTGCTAGATAACTTCGAGGAAAATATAACATTTAATCAAAACAACAGGTATGAAGTTCAGCTTCCATTTAAGACAAATGTTGACAATTTACTACCAAATTATAATAAAGCCAAACAAAGACTAGGTCAGATGACTAGAAAACTGATAAATACTGACAAGTTTCATGACTATGACAAGATTTTTAAAACATGGACTGATCTAGGCATTATTGAGGTGACTGATAGTACTCCAAACTCAGGACATTACTTGCCACACAGACCTGTGATTAAAGAGCAAAGTATAACAAGCAATATTAGGCCAGTTTTTGATGCATCAGCTACTGACAAAAATGGACTGAGTCTGAATGCTTGCCTAGAGAAAGGAGACAACTTAATTGATCTTATACCGGACATTATAAACAACTTTAGAACTGGAGCAATAGGCATAACTGCAGACATCGAAAAAGCCTTTTTACAGATTAGTTTGAAAGAAAGTGACCGAGAATATCTGAAATTTTTATGGTATAAAGATGACACTTTACAAAACATAATTACTTACAGGCATTGCAGAGTAGTTTTTGGCTTAACTTCCAGTCCATTTTTACTATCAGCGACACTGCAATATCATTTAAATAATATGAAAAATGGACCACTGAGTGCCACAGCAAAACTAATGACTAAGTCCTTCTATGTGGATAACTGCCTGGTAAGTGTAAATTCAAAAGAAAGTGCAGAAAAGTTCATCCCAGAAGCAAAGACCAACATGAACACTGCTAAGTTTAACCTGAGGATGTGGGTAACGTCTCAAGGAGTGAATGAAACAGGTAATGAGACAATTTCAGTTCTAGGATTAAAATGGAATCCAAAGACAGACAAACTGTACTGTAATTGTTCCAATCTACCTACTTGTGATGACTTACAATCCATAACAAAAAGAAGTATGTTATCATTGACTCAGAAAATATTTGATCCGATAGGCTACATAGCTCCTGTGATGCTGATACCTAAGGTAATTCTTCAAGACACCTGGCTACGCAAGTTAGACTGGGATGATGAATTGCCGAGCGACCTACGCACAAAATTTCTAGATTGGTATAAATATATATCTTACCTGAATGACTGTCACATTCCACGCAGACTCACAACAGATAACCTACAAGAAACACAAGTAAGTCTTCACTGATTTTGCGATGCCAGCAAATATGGATGTGGCATGTGTGTGCTGTTGAGAACAGAAAATAATGGTAAGGTATCAGTCCAACTAGTAGCAGCCAAATCAAGAGTCAATCCTCCTAAAATGATAACAATACCCAGACTGGAATTAACAGCTGCTTTATTAGGTTCACGACTATTAGCTCATGTGAGAGAGAACTTGCAACTCAATAATTGTCAAGAATACTGCTGGACCGATTCGGGCGTGACACTCTGCTGGATAAAACGAAAATTACCTCTGAATACGTTCGTAGGGAACAGAGTGAAAGAAATACGAATGAATACCGACATAAAAAATTGGCAACACATTCCAGGTGAAGCGAACTGGGCAGACATAGCATCGAGAGGCTGCAACGCAAAAACGCTCTACGAGTGTCGCTGGTGGGAGGGTCCTGGGTGGCTCCGCCGGCCGTCCGCAGAGTGGCCACGGTCTGCGCTGATCGTAGACGAACGAGAAGTAAGCCTGGAAGTGAAGAGAACTGTATGTAATACAAATATATATAAAGAACAGAGTTTGTTAAATAAATTACAAAATTATTTCTCTAAATATTCGCAAATAGTTAGAATGACAGCCTGGCTCTTAAGATTTATACATAATATAAAATATACATGTAATAAAAAGACAGGAGAAATAACTTATAAAGAGGTAGAACAAGCAGAGAAATTAATAATAAAACTTATACAAGAAAATAATTCTGAACTCTTAGACACAAAGAAAACTAAGTTGACCACATTTACTGATAAGGAAGGACTGATAAGGTTAAAAACTAAACTTTTGCTGTCAAACTTAGCGGAAGGAATACGTACACCATACTTACTTCCAGCAAAAGAGCCGATCGTGACGAGAATGGTGAGACAACGACATGTAGAGCTGCAACATGCGGGAGCCAATCAGCTAATTACAGATATTCGCATGCGGTATTGGGTAATAGGTATTCGTAGGCTTGTAAGATCAATCATTACGAGTTGTCCGATATGTAATAGATACAAGTCAAAACCCACGCAAGCGCCTACCGCACCGCTACCACTAGAACGTATCACGTGCTCTGCTCCCTTCCAGACCACTGGAGTTGATCTTGCGGGTCCATTTTATTTGCGACTGCGAAGCTGTAATGAACGGACGACCTCTGACTTATGTTACTGACGACAAGGGTGAGTGTTTAGAACCCCTGACTCCATCATATTTCATTCAACCGATTACTAACTCTGACGTAACCGATTTTGATGAGATTGCCACTAATAATCTTAATAACAGACTGAAATATCCACAAACGTTACGCGATCAAATCCGACAAAGATTTAAGTCAGAATATTTATGTTTTTTAGTACAAAAGGGACATGAAAAGAAGGACATAATAAATATTGGTGACATAGTTTTAATTGAGACTGACGGAAAAAGAATAAAGTGGCCTATGGGTATTGTTACCAAATTGATTACAGGAGCGGACGGAGTCCAGAGAACCGCAATAATTAAAACAGCAACAGGCGAGAAAACTCGTCCTGTACAAAGGCTCTACAAACTGGAAATTTCAGGTAACAATCCTCCATTTACACAAGACTCTGATAGTATAGGAACTCCTACAATTGTGGGGAAGCAGCCTATGACACCTTCAGACACCGCAGGTGACACTGGAACCCAGGTGGAGGTACCTAATATTCAAAAATCCACACGCTGTGGGAGGAAGGTAAAATTACCTAGTAAGTTTGATTTGTATGTGTAGACTTTCATGGGGGAGTAATTTTCTTTTGTTTTAACATTTATAAATAACTCAATTCATTTGTTTTAACTGTTTGACAGAGTGATCTCATAAAGTTAAGTGAGTTTAACATTTATAATAAGATGTAAGTGAAATAATAAAACTATGTACCTAGTTAAGTACTAAAATGTTCAAGTTATTGACAATGTGTTGTGTTTTCTATAAAACGTGTAATTCGATACAAGTTACGTCAATATAAAAATTTGTTTTCAAGATTTTAATTGTAATTTACTCAAATACTGATGTTTGAAATGATTGAATAGCAATGTGTAATTTGTAAAATTCAGATGATGAAAATTTATGATTGAAGCCATCTGTTGTACAGTGGAGGAACTAATTTGGATAAAATGTTACCAGTAACATGTTTAGTAAAACCCGTATCAATATTTTAAGATGGATGACATCTAACTTAATGTTTCTATACACATTTATTTTATTTGCATGTTGGGAGGATGTTCTAAAACGAACGCGAAGTGTTCAGCGTAATTCAGAACGCAGCCTTTTTTGAAATGTCTATGGATAAAAAATAAAGACAAGTTGTACTCTATGGTTGAACCGGATAGCAATGGCGTTTTATTTTATAACAAACAAAATGATGTTTTAAAAAGTCTCTCGACCCACGAAATTCCATCTTCAAGACCCCAAAATCCATTGATAAAATTTGCTGCAATAGCCGGCACAGTGTGTGAAATCCAACTCTTTATTTCATTTTAAGGAAGAAAAAAATGGAGTCCAATTTATGTCGATAAAAGCGCTATTCCATAATATTGTATATTTAAATAAATAAACCATTTTACGTAAACAATCATATTTTACTACAGAATATCATCATCATCATCAGCCTATTATGTTCCCACTGCTGGGTCACAGGCCTCGGATTCTCTGTGAGAGGGAGTGGGCCATAATCCACCACATGGGCCCAGTGCGGGTTGGTGGATGTCACATGTCATCGAATTTGTTGGTTCTAGGACATGCCGGTTTCTTCACGATGTTTTCCTTCACCGTTTTGGAAGCAGTGGTGATGAAATAAATTACACAAAGTAATGCGACCTACAACTCGTAAGTCGGGGCCCATACCACTGGGCCACCACTGCTCTTAACTCTTAACTTAGATACTACAGAACAAGAACTAAGAAATCATGACCTCTCTCTCTCTCTCTCTCTCTAAAGACAAAATGTTGCAATTGAAAATTGGCCAACAGTATCAGAAAATAGAGTTCAATTTAGAATAAGAACGTGTTATGTCCCAAGATAGAACTTTGTTGTCCAAAACTTCAATAAAATTGTGGTTCTTTAAAAATATTAATATCGACTAAGTGTATTTAATAAACATTAAATATATTATTAAAATACTTATTTTATAAGTAAAACTATTTGTATTAGTAAATGCCAAGAGCCAATATATAAAAATAAAAAGCACGATTTTTATACAAATATATCTCACTTTCACAATTGAACACTTGAAAGCTAAGAAATACTTATTGAAGGAAAAAAAAACAATATTGTACACAGCTAATTGTCAAAAAATCGGCCAAGTACGAGTCAGGCTCGCGTACGAAGGATTCCGTACTACCATTTCTATAAAAACGGCAAAAAAATCATGTCTGTTGTATGAATGAGACACTGAAATATTTATTTTACTCTGTTTTTTAGTACTTTTTGTTACAGCGGCAACAGAAATACATCATCTGTGAAAATGTCAACTCACTATAACAGATACAGCCTGGTGACAGACAGACCGACAAACAAACGGACGGACAGCAGTGTTAGTAACAGGGTCCCGTTTTAGCCTTTAGGTACAGAACCTTAGAAACAAACTCTATGGAAATGAACACTGTAAGGCTGTGAAATTCAGATGTTTTTCATTCTTGCTTATTTTCACCCAAAGACGAGTACTAGCCAGTACCGAGTTCAAACTGTTGGGAAGCACCATACTTAATTTTGTTCTAGTGCATCCATCACATAATTATGGTGAAATACTGAATATTTTAGTATTTTTTATGTGATGTAAAAACATACATAAAAAATACTAATTATCTTCTATTTCTAAAATCAATGAAATCCTTTTATAAAATAAATAAAAAAATATAAATCACAGGCAATGATATCAAATAACAGACTAGTCAAGAGGCATCTAGTATGCTACACGAAATATAATTATAAGTTTAGGAACTTTCAGAGGAGCAACAGAAATATGAGCTTTACTTAATTAAAATTAACAATATCAGTTATCACAGAAAATAAATAAGAAGTTTAAAGAAGTCAACAAAAAAAACAAAATACTGAAATCACAGGTTCGTCTTTACAAAATTATAGTTATGATTCACTTTATCTCACACATAACTTCAAATGATTAATATCTTCAAGATATTCTTTTAGAATGAAATATGTTTAGTAATTTGTTTATTTGAGGTGGAAGTGCATTTAACCTAAACCACTTTAATAAAACCTAATCTGAGATTAAATCAATGGAAATTTTTAATTTGAGATTATTCAAAACGAGCATCTTTTTATCATAGAAAAGGTCTATTTGAAAATATCATATTTAAAACAAATAAATTCCACATTTGACAGATTGCATGTTTTAGTTTCAGTAATGCGACAACAAACAAACTTCAATTCTAACTTTCATCATTATTTTAAACATTGAGAAATATTTGGCAATTCCAAGTTTTATAACTATCTGCAGAAAACTACATATTATAGAAATAAATAAACACTATGGCCTAAATAATATAATAAAAAAGATCATAATTATAGTTTCAGACTTCACAAATGGGCTATGGTATTTTAATAATATTATTTTCTATTATTTGCTCTAGTGTTTGACTGAACGTTCGGCTTCAGTGACAGGGGACTTCAATCAAAACTAGCTGAAGGCATTGCATTAAAATGTTAAAAATTATTACCAATTGGCGAGAACGTGAGTAGTAAGTTACCCACCCAAAAAATAATTACATTACTTAATTTTAGACAGTCCAATTCCGTGTCCACCAGAATGTATACCTTTGGTGAAAAACTAGCCCTATTCTATTCAATCAGTACAGAATACAAAGCCTGTCTCATTTTGATAACTAGAATCCATTTTAGACATTGGTATACAATACATAATACTACCCCTTTCTTAAAATACCAAACAAAAATTCTCTCCTCTTTTCTTATACAAAATTTTGAAAATAGTAAATCTTGATTCAAAATACTTGATCTGATAAAGACAATGTTCTTATGGCTGGCCCTGTGAGTACTTACACTGTGACAGTCAAGTATTATGAGAAACTTGAAAAAAAAATACAAGCAGTCTTTTAGACACTTATGAAATGTTATAAAAAGAGTTCTTAATACTTTTGAGCACGGCCAACTATTGGCTTTTTCTTCAGTACAATTCCACAGACAAACTTTTAAATGCTTATCAATGACAAACTACTGACTGTGACATTCCAGCACCAAAAGAACCATACATAATAGCACTAAATGTCACAGCATAGTAAATATATAAGACATAATAAACTGTATTGGTTTTATGGTCTTTACAATACTAAAAAATACATAAAAGTTATAGAATAATACCTACATCAGGTATCATTATGGTACAGTTTTCATTCAGTTGTGGTGACTGGCACTGTTTATATTTTGGCTCTATTTTATCTAAATCCACTTTGTAACCTTTTTTCTTGGCCATTCCTACTACATAACTCTTCAGCCTCAGGTCACTGAAATAGATAAATAAAGAAGATTAGCAATAAGAACAATAATTAATTAAATTCAATATTTACAATAACTGCACCTTCTCCCCGTCAGACTTAATGTCATTATTTAATACTTCTCTATCATGTCATTCCTTTTACAATCCATCATTCTTTTATCTAGCTTTTCACTCCCTCTCCCATCAACATTCATACTCATCAATCACACTTTTAATCACATGCATTGCATCCAACAACAATAATGTCCAGCCCAATACAGATAGCGACCTTTCAACTTTTTTGTAACAGCTGCCGGTCATTGAGGTTGTCTTAGGGGCCACTTTCAATCTTCTGCTTATATACTTATTCCATAAGTCTATGAAATAAGTCATAAGTCTGTGAAGGAGGGAATGACTGAATTTTCAAATCAATGTATTTCTAGTAGGTACATGTAATGTAAAAAATCCAAGATTCAACTTTGAGCACAGCATGATGGTAATGCATTAATCTCAGATGATAGTAAGAGGAGAATGCTTCCAGAGAGGAAGCACCTTATGACCCAGCTTTAAATCATTTAAATTGTAAAGAACTGCATCAAGGAGTTAACAACAATAAAAGTTCTTTTGAATGTGGACAACAATGGTGATTGATTGCAGGACATGCTTATCAAGTCTTTCAATTATTGACTCAAGGAAGTTCTCAATTGAGAATACAAGCTAAGATGGTATGACTAACAGTTAGCACAAGCTAACACATTTAACATTTTATTAGACACACAAATCTAAACCTAAAACTGTATGTAAGTACTAACCTGAATTTCATACACACACAGCATATGCAGCTTAGCATAGCCATACCCAGCAGAACGCCCAGACTTGTAAACACCATATCCATCAAGCTACCATCAAGCATGTTTACCAACAGTTCTAATTCCCAGTCTGAAAAAATATTTATGACATTGTTTACGTGTTTTTTCCTCTAGCGGAAATGTAAAAAGAAATTCAAGTCAAAACAAATGACATGTGTCATGTCAACGGCATGACACTAAAATTTTTTCAATCCCAAAATTATTTTTGTGATCATGATAATATTCCGATATAAATGGCTTCTAAATATATTCCATAATTTGAGCTGGTGCCATCTATAAAGATGGAGTATGCGCTTTGGCCAAACGCGAGATAAATAAAACGATGGTGACCGCCTCTGTACGCACTTCGAGTACTACTACTCGAAGTAAGAAAAAGCTCGACGAAGCACCGTTTGCATGAAGCAGGGGCTGGTAGTCGGCCAGCTCGCGTCTTTAAGTGTGACGTGTGCAGCCGGTGCCGTGTGTCGCTGAGTTCGCAGCGCCGCGCCGTGCTCCGGAGTGCGACACCTGCAGCCTTGTCTTTGTGAATCAAACAGTGATACTGCTCCTGACTACCGTTTTAGTGTTCATTTTTGTTTTAGTTCCTTTATATTCCAGTTACTTTCGTGTGTTTATTTAAATTTAGTTTTTATAAGTATCTTAATTAATTATATTTATTTTTAAGCCCTTTTCTTTTCAATAACTCATGAGTTGTAGCGGCAGTGATGTGGTGGGTGATAGTGCATGTCAATCTTCAACATCGCTGACCTCCCTGGAGAGATGCCCACTTTGTTCCCAGGCACGATTTTTTAAAGGTAAGCGGGGTCTGAATGTTCATATAGGTAAAGCGCACAAACCGCAAAATGTACCAGCTTCAGACCCTGTCTTACCCTCTCCTCCTACAACACAAACATTACCTTGTTCTGACCCACTTTGGAAAATACTTTCAAAATTCAAAAATTCTGTCCCTATATTAAAGCGAGTTCCCCGAGGCGCCAGACCTCTTGTTGCACAAAATTTGGCTGGTTGTGTCCGCCTTGCGGTCCGGGAGAACTCGCTTAGTGCTTGGGTAAAACTGCTCACCTTCCCTTATAGAATTCTCCACGTTCAAAAGAATTTGGCAACCAAAAAAACTTTAACTTCTCAAATTAAAGAAAATTGTAACGTTTCGGCTCATTTCGACCCCAAATTACTGACTCAGAATTTTAATAACTCTAGAAACATATCCCACTTGGTGGAATCTAAGTTAGGGGAAGGTGACATAAGTGGTGCAGCCAGGATTCTCTTCAGCAGCGATGTGCTGGCACCGTGTTCTCCAGATACACTGGCAGCCCTGGAATCTAAACACCCTGCCCCAGCTGATGACCTTTCTTTTCCCGACCCTCCTGACCCGGACATTCACTGCCTCACCATTACAGGTCGAGAGGTGATCTCAGCCGTTTGCTCCTTCCGGAGCGGCTCCGCCGGCGGCCTCGACGGCCTAAGTCCCCAACATCTTAAGGACCTTATCTGCTTGGGCGCCGGGGAAGCTGGTGAGTCGTTGTTGAGGGAGCTTACGGCTCTGATTAACCTCATGCTCTCCGGCAATGTGAGCGAATCTGTCATCGACGTTCTGTATGGGGCAAATTTATGTGCCCTGCGCAAGAGGGATGGCGGTATTCGCCCCATTGCCGTGGGAACAACCTACCGTCGTATGGCAGCCAAGATTTGCTGCAAATTGATTGGTGAGGCTGTTTCGGAAAAATTTCAGCCCCTGCAGCTAGGTTACGGCTCTAAAGGGGGCTGTGAGGCTGCCGTACACGCTTTGTCGACCTACCTAAATTCTGGCAAAGGTGAGGTCATCTTGAAGGTTGACATTAAGAATGCTTTCAATTCGGTTAACAGGGACACCTTGTTGGCTTAAACTAAAAAAGAATTACCCCAAATTTATAGTTTTCTTTGGCAGTGTTATAGGCACCCATCTAAATTACTGTATCGGGACAACCTTTTAGAATCTGCTGTTGGTTGTCAACAAGGTGACCCCCTCGGGCCAGTGATTTTCAGCTTGGCTATTCATCCCATTGTTCGACAGCTAAATTCTAAATTCAACGTTTGGTACCTCGATGATGGGACCTTGGGTGGCGATGTTGACACCGTTTTGAATGACCTAATTTTTTTGAAGAATGAACTTCTTTCCATTGGCTTAGACCTCAACCTTTCGAAATGTGAACTTTTTTTAACGGACAGCACCGACAGACAATTAACAATTCCCAAATTTAACTCAATAGCCCCAGACATCAAAATTATTGACAAAATGTCTCTTCGCCTCCTGGGGTCACCAATTTTCGAAAATTCTTTTCCTGACTTCATTGACGAAAAAATTCAAAATTTTCTTGATATTTCAGGTAGATTGCTCGAAATTAACATGCATTCGGCCATTACTCTAATTCGCTATTGTTGTTTCGGCCCTAAATTGATATATTTCCTTCGTGCTTCCCATTTATGGAAGTTCAATCATCTTTTGGACAAAATTGACGTCATTATCAGAGAAACTCTTTCATCCATTTTAAATGTGGCTTTGGACGACCGAGCTTGGATCCAAGCTACCCTTCCCATTCGCATGGGTGGTCTCGGCGTTCGCAAAATTTCCAGTATCAGCTTACCGGCGTTCATTTCTTCGGTCCACGGCACTGAAAAATTAGTTAGGAATATCCTGGCTTCCACACTAACTGATTTTGATGTGCCGTGCTTCTTGGAGGCTTTGGACGCTTGGAAAATTGCTTGCCCGAATACCGATTTACCCGGCAATCCATCTTCCCAGAGACAGTGGGATGAGCCGCTCTGCGGTGTAGTTCAGAATAACTTGCTGAACACATCTGCTACTACTGCTGAGCGTGCGCGCCTACTGGCTGTGGGTAGGTGGGAGTCGGGTCTTTGGCTTCATGCACTGCCGTCGTCGAGCATTGGTACCTCACTCGACGATACCACCTTCCGGCTCGCTGTTGCTCTCCGCTTGGGATCCCCACTCTGCTCTCCTCATCGCTGTCACTGCGGTGAAGCCGTCAACAGCCTCGGACATCATGGCCTGTCTTGCGGCCGCAGCGCGGGCCGTTTTGCGCGCCACGCGAACATAAACGACATTATTCGACGAGCTCTTGTTACCGTCGGCGTTCCAGCTGTTTTAGAACCCAACGGCTTGGCACGCGACGATGGCAGGAGACCGGACGGTATGTCTTTGTTTCCTTGGAAGATGGGTAGGCCTTTAGTATGGGACGCTACCTGTGTCGATACTCTTGCGCCATCCCATCTTCCAAGTTCATCGTGCTCTGCTGGCTCTGCTGCTGCGGTTGCTGAGAACCTCAAGCGGCGTAAATATAGCAACCTTAGTGGTAACTATATATTTGAGCCGTTTGGGGTTGAAACTTTAGGGCCATGGGGTCCGAGTGCTCACAGCCTCTACAGAGATATCGCAAAAAGACTTGTTGACGCTTCCCGTGACCCAAGAGCTGGCTTTTACTTTGGCCAGAGGCTAAGTATTGCTATTCAAAGGGGCAACGCCGCCAGTCTCTTGGGCACATTACCAGCTGACAGCGTTGAGGATGAATTTTTCGATGCTCTGTAATAGTTTAGTTTAGTTTTACTTTAATTTAGTATTTTATATTTATATAGTTTAGCTTAATCACAGAATATTTTCATATATAAATAACATGTATTTTAGTCAAAACAAATGACAAACAATGAGAGAAAAGCAAATGTAGCAAAAATACTCGGTGCACTACTTCGCAATACTTACTTTGTACAGAACTCTAGATCATAACTTAATATTTCTTAAAAATTTATCTAGTTGTGAGCACTCATTAGAATTCATAGAATTTCAAAGTCACAACAACAAATCAGCGATTTGAAATCACTCAATGAAACTGAAGAACTGAATTGAGTTTTCATCCGAATGGAGAGAAACGAGAAAAAACAACAAGCTCCTGTCACTGTCAAATCTAAATATCAAAAATTACATCAATCGGAAATGCTATGGATTTGCATAGAAAATGCTTGCCCATTCTATTGGACACTTGTATTAAAATAATAAATAGTTTTAAAATGAAATGCTCTGTGGTGATACACTTAAATACAGCGAGAGTTTTTCAACCAATCTTTAATTAAACCTACTATTGGAGTCTGGCCTACGAAATCTGTCCACAACCTACAAATTGTCAAACCACTGAACTTTCTTGATACTTTTTGATACTTGAACTTTCTTGATACTTGATACTTTTTCACTTATTTACAGCTTGACATAAAAATGTAGAAAACCGGAAGTCGCCACTGTCTTCGCGCTACCAGCACTTTGAATGATTTTTTTTTATTTTTTTTTCACTTATTACGTTAGTTTTATGGCACAATAATAAATCTAACAAACCTGCGGTCTTTGTTTACATCAAATATCAAAGATTTTAAAACGCTGTCAGAAATAAAAATTTTAGTTCCGTTTCAATCCGTTCTGGCCAAGCTGTACAAAATAATACAAATTGTTTTCACGGTGTTTCTATTTTTCAAATAATATTAAAGGCGAAGACGAGGAAACAAAACTACAGTATCAGGTGTAGAGTAGAGTACCTACTTGGAATCCCATTTCGATTATGACTCCCCTAACCCCTGTGTTGAGGCGATATAATGGGGATGGCAACTCAAAGCTAATCGTAGATGGCGCTGCGATAGTTGGTCCCCACGTCTACCTTGTACAAAAAAACAAACAAGATTATTTGTTATAAAAATTGAGTATAAATACAAAACAAATATGGAAAATTATTCGTCCATGCAAGTACTATATACTAAAAGAAGAATTAAGACGCCGCGGCGCATCTACAAGAGAAAAAAAGTGATTTAATTGAGTGGTTATACATTTGATTTTACCGTAATAAATCCACAATTACTTGTAGTTGAGGTTTCAATTTTTGAGTTTAGGTATGTTTTAACTGTCCTCTCCTTTATCAAGAATATAATGCTGCTTTTGACTTTCTATTTTGATAAAATATCATAATGTTTTAAGTCAGTAATTTTAACCTTTTTTTCTATTTAGATTCGAGAAATATCACAATATATTTAATTTCTTAACACCACAACTATTACAAAACTCGTTCCAGGTGATAATTCTTCGATTTTCGAGCGATGCAATACTGGTACATAACCTCCAAAAGAAAAGTAGATATTATTTTGAAAAGTGTATTCCATCATTTTTACAGCTTATTACACAACATCTAGTAATTTTACATCAATAAATGTTTTTTTTTTCTGAAAATTCCTTTGATTTTACAGTTCTTTGGGGACCAAACTGTCATTTTCACTTTGACACTTGCCTTCCCCATTGTACCATGCCTACATAAATATGCATTACCTTATCCTGGCTTTGCTAGGGCATTATTTTTTGATAATGTTTTTATGGTCGTAATCTAACAGTATGAAATACTGAAATAAATGTCCCTTATTGGTCTTGAATAATAATAATAAGTATAAACTCCGTTCAAGCAGCGCAGCGTGTGAAGCAGTGTGTAGCCGGGGTGGTCAGCCCTTGATATTTTGAATGGCCGCTTTTTTAGTGGACAGCTTTTGTTGGCCAGACTCTATACTATTTGTGCTTTGAACGTTCTTGTCGTTCGATAGTCAATTTTTAGGGTTCCGTAGTCAACAAGGAACCCTTATAGTTTCGCCATGTCCGTCCGTCCGTCCGTCTGTCCGCAGTTTAGCTCAGAGACGCACAGTACTAGAGAGCTGTAATTTGGTGTAAATATACGGATTTGTTGTGCCGAAAAAGTGGTAAAATAAAATCTCTTAAAATATTTTTTTTTAGGGTACCTCCTGTACACGTAAAGTGGGGATGTTTTTTTTTTTTCGCGTACCCCTTAGTGTGGGGTATCATTAAATAGGTCTTTAAAAAATATTGATAGTTTTCATTAACAATTTTTTGATAAAAAAATTCGTTTGTGAAATATTAAGCTTTAAAGTGCTAAATTTTGCTCGACTCGAGTGTCCCCCCCCCTCTACCAGCTAAACGGTTATGTTTGGCGGTGTGAAAAAATTCACAATAGCAGTATATATAACGAAGTTTAAAAGAAAATTATCATGACTAAGTAGGCTTTACAACTTTATGAGTAATAGTCGACCAACTTATAAAATGTACTTGGATAACATATTTTAAGCAAAATGTATCGGAGAACATGTTCTTCAACTGCAAATGTAAGTTTGTCAACTTTATTTTTACAGCTTTAATAGGTATGTTTTTACGGTATGTTTTTTAGGGATAGGTAGGTTTTTATTGTCAACTACACTTCTCATCAAAAAAATCGAAACACCTCGCAGTTTATGATTTGATAAGGATTATCAGAAAAATGTGTATATTTAGGAATAAATGTAAAATGTCATTTAATAGTGAGTAGTATGAGGTTTTTAAATCCTAATGTTAATGTTCTAAATTCAAATTAAGTCTTCATAGGTTTCGTATTTTGTATAATGAGTAATTTTTAACCGACTTCAAAAAAAGGAGGAGGTTATCAATTCGACTGTATTTTTTTTTTTTTTTTTTTTTTTATGTTTGTTACCTCATAACTTGCGACTGGGTGAACCGATTTTCATGATTCTTTTTTTATTCGAAAGCTGGTGCTTCCCGTGTGGTCCCATTGTCACCATTTCAGGATCTGATGATTGGATCTTGGAGAAATCGAGGGCAACCCTCAAATTTTATTGGCTGACACATAGTTTTTCGCAAATCTTTTGAAGTAATGCAAGTATTTGCGTATGGAAATCATCATCTCATGTACCTGAGCTGATGATGGAAGGTACAACTCCTCAAGTAAGAAAACTATGTTTGTGTTCGCATATCTCCGGAACTACAAGTCCGATTTAAGTAATTCTTTTTTTGTTGTACTAGGTATCGTTCAACTTAGGCAATACTGCAAATTTCATCAAAATCGGTTCAGTAGTTTTTGAGATAGGGAATGAATTAAAGAGATGTTAACGATGTTATTACCGGTGCTACGGATTACAAAATTCTAGTGCACATGTAAGAAAATGATGTATTTGACAAGAATTTTGGTTGAATATTTAAACTAAAAAGAGTAAAATAAAAACTTTTTCTAAAAAAAATGTGACCGCCTTCAAAAACAACCACAAAAAAGGGTAAAATAACCTACAAAACTTTTCTTTCGGAAGTCGGTGGCAAAAGAGACAATGAAATTAATAAAAAAAGTCACCGACTTCCGAAAGAAAAGTTTTGTAGGTTATTTTACCCTTTTTTGTGGTTGTTTTTGAAGGCGGTCACATTTTTTTTAGAAAAAGTTTTTACCCTGTATGGAATATGAAGGAAATGGGTAAAACAACACGCGTAAATGAAAAAAAAATGTAAGAAACGTTTATTTAATAACTTGTATTCCCTCCGCGAGCTCTTATTACTGCTTCCATACGGTTCTTCATCGATCGGATGAGAGTCACGATCACATGTTGTGGTATATTATCCCATTCCTCTTGGATTGCATTTTGCAGCTGGCTAAGTGTTTCTGGGGCTGGATCTCTTGCTCGAATTCGTCTCTTTAATTCATCCCATAGATGTTCAATGGGATTCATGTCCGGGCTTCTTGCTGGCCATACCATAATGGAGATACCGACTTCGGTAAGATAATCTCGTACGACGCCCGCGGTGTGAGCTCTAGCATTGTCGTGCATGAATATGAAGTCGTTGCCAATAAAATGTGCATAGGGCATCACATGAGGTTCAAGACACTGTTCGATGTACCGATGAGAGTTTAGTGCAGGCAGCCGTGGCCCAGACACAAAGGCAAGTTCTGTCTTACCGTCGGCGCTGATTCCTCCCCAAACCGTCCACGAACCGCCACCATAGCTGACCTTTTCTTCAATGCAGCATTGTGCAAAGCGTTCTCCATCTCTTCTGTAGACCTTGTTCCTTCCGTCGTTACCATACAGCATAATTTTACACTCATCAGAAAACAGTACTTTGCTCCACTGAAGGTATGACCAAGTTAGGTGCTCGCGTGCAAAGTTAAGGCGCGCTCTTCGATGGTCTGCAGTTAATTTCGGCCCATTCGCTGGCTTATGCGGTGCCAATCCGCGTTCCTTCAACCTTCTTCTTATTGTAGAGTCACTTACAGCTACTCTTCGTACAACGCGAAGCTGCTGCTGCAGTTGAAAAGCGTTAAGGCGTCGATTTCGTAAAGAAGTTGTTACAATAAATCGATCATCTCGCTCAGAAGTGACCCGATTCCTGCCAGATCCTGAACGGCGCGTGAACGAACCAGTCTCCCGATAGCGTTTGTAGACTCTATGAACAGATGATAAGCTTAGATGCAATCTTGCAGCCACAACACGCTGACTAAGTCCAGAATCCAGCAATGCCACCACTTGGGCGGCTTCTGCGGGCGAAGTATCCATATGTTTTAGAAAAAAAAGTTTTTTCAGACGTCCCAAAGTCACAGTAAATGAAATAAGAAACAGAAAGTTTAAAGACAAGCGCTAATTTTTAGTTTTTAAACGAGAAACGTACTCCAACCCTAAATACACATTTGTCTCAAAACAGTGATTAATTTCATTTATAGGATAAACAAATGAAATTATTTCGAATTTTGATTTTTTTCTTCTTACTGTAATGACCAAACTGCCAGCTACACATTAATGTTTTTTTTTCATGGAATTAATTCTCTTTTGTAAAAAATTAGGACAAAAACAATAAAAACGAAAGTGTTTCGATTTTTTTGATGAGAAGTGTATTTTTAACTATCTTCAAAAAAAGGAGGAGGTTCTAAATTCGTCGTAATCTTTTTTTTATGTATTTTCCCCGATTTCTCAGACACCTGGACCGATTTTGAAAATTCTTCTGTTTAAAATTAAATTCAGCGAATCAGTTTAGTTAGTTCGCATAAGTATTTTGATGGGCAACTACGGAACCCTACACTGTGCGTGGCCCGACACGCACTTGGCCGGTTTTCTGGCATGGCTTCAAGGAAGAATTTGTAGAGCGAGTCTGGCCTCTTCCTGGAGTTTTAGCCGGCCACAACGCGGTTAAACTTAGATGTATCCTACCTACTTATCTTCGGTTAGACCTAGGTTTAGCCTTCATCATAGAGGCTAGAACTAGGTGCAGCCTCGGGACTTGCTGGCAACCCGACTCGGACAATTTAGGTTGGAAGAGGATGGCGGGGTCTTTCAGACCTTCGTGCGGGGCTCCGTCGACTTTCTCCTGTAAAGAAAAGATACATCTAAATTTAACCGCATGTGGTCGGCTGCACCTAGTTGTAGCCGGCTAAAAATAAGTGTAGCTGTACTTCGGCCATTATCCGTAACAGTACACAAAATCAAAGTATGCTGATATAGTTTCACCACGAACTAACTAAGTACACTGACTTGATAAATATACTTAGATAGGTAGTTTCTTATGAAACAAGCAGTGCCTTTGTACTATTTTTTGTTTTGTATGTCCTATATAATAGGTATGTATTTTATAATGTGTGTACATAAATGATTAAATAAATAAAAAAATACTTTTTAACTTTAAAATGTTATTTATTTTGCAGTTCTTAATTTATATTAAAAATATATAAGTAATATTAAAATCAAGCAACAAAAACACCTGCGTCCTCCACAACGACACTACAAGTTTGCGCCGACTCTGGCAACGGCGGACGCTTTGGTTTCGTCTTTGAGTTATAATTTCTATTCATTTTCTTTGCCAGTGCTTTTACGTTGTGTTTCAGTGTCCGGTCCCTGCAATTAAAACGAGATACAAATATCTTCATCATCATCAGCCTATAATGTTCCCACTGCTGGGACACAGGCCTCCTCTGCGTGAGAGGGACCGCCACGCGGGCGCAGTGCGGATTGATAGATGTCACATGTCTTCGAATTTTTGGTTCTAGGACATGCCGGTTTCCTCACGATGTTACCCTTCACCGTTTTGAGAGCAGTGGTGATGAAATAAATTACACAAAGTAATGCGCCTGGCGGGGTTCGAACCCACGACCTACAACTCGTAAGTCGGGACCGATACCACTGGGCCACCACTGCTCAAGATACAAATATCTTGTTGTAGATATATTATGTTAATCAATCAGGGATATTTGATTGAATAGACATGAAATGTTGGAACAACGCGCCTGCGCCGCGTTGTCGCGACGTCTGCGCTGCGTTTATCGAACGCCTACGTTAGTCTGAAAGCGCTCTTAGTCTGCAAAATACTGGTTAGTGGTTTGGTGCCAAATTAGGAATTTCTCTAATGATGTGATCCGACCGATATCGACCCAAAGATTGATTCAGCTCCGCTGTTAACTGTCGTTCGTGTGCTCGCATTTGTGGATTACGTATCCAACTTTCTTGTGGAGATCCTTGTAGGTACATTGTGGGCATGTAAGCACACCATCGATATCGTTATAAAATTGAATGCCGCAGGGGGTCAAGCTTTTAATAGGTCACATTTGGCATCAAGTTCAACATGTCGCTGCAATTTAAAATCATGGTCTTTGATTTACCAAATCCCCCAATCTAGCCTTTGAGCGACTGTTTCTTGCAACAGCAAGAAGCAGTCGCTGTTAGCACGGAGACGGCTCGAGTCACATTTGCTAAAGGAATTGTTCTAACCCTACACGTACAATTCGTATGTTCAAGTTTTAATGACGTATGTATTTACGTCATCAATGGTACTTACGTCATATTAATACGGCAACAGTATATACATGCTGATGCGACACAAACGCTTGCGCATGTTATGAAGAGGACAACTGAGATAATTATCCCTTTAAATAGATTTTCTCCTTCAAGGTAGATTGATTCTGAAAGTAGAGAAAGGTCTTAGGTATAAGCCCGTCTGTCTTTTTACATCTACGACTTGTAGTAGATAATGCTTGTCGGGGACGCGGGAATGTCTTAAGAAGTTATCGCGGCCCTGGAACCTATATGGCTTCTGAAGGAACAGGTCGGGACTGTCCGACAAATCTGATAGTCCCTTCCGATCTAGCCAGAGCGGGATGAATCATTGGATGATATTACAAACTTTAAAAAAAACGAGTTGAAGACCTACACTTTCTTGCATTACGTAAACACATTAAAATAAACATCTGCTAAGTAATATTACGGTGAAATTGTAGTGGTACGGTGACTGCAACACTATAGTAATTAATAGGCGGTCTGAGAGGTTAAAGAGCCAATAAGCTGATGAAATCTAAATGACCAACTGCGTGAGAGAAAAGCTTCTGTCTGTTCCACGACGTACTAATGTCATGACGATGTTTTAATGTTTCAAATTCAATTTATTTATTAATTTTGTGAACATAGGGTCAAAGTTTTACAGATGTTTACAGTTATAATGTTGTTCCATGCTATGTCCCGCCAGAAGGCATACAAAATTTTAAGATAGTATGTACGAGTACCTAAATTATAATGTTTTTAGTCTAAGTAACAAATGAAAATTAAATAAGGTAAGTCACAATTTTAAAATTTCAATATCATGCCAAATGCTAATCTTTACATTATACTTATGTTAAAATCTACAATTAGTAGGATAGACATAAGTACTATCCATCACAAAAAGCTGTTAGCTTCGGTGTTATGTCAAACTTACTTGCCATTTCATCTTCAGGTAAAAACTGAACATCTGGAAAATCAATTAATTGCTACTTAGGTTATGATTTATTTGTGCGTTTCGTTGGACCCATGAGGCACACAGAACTTCACAGAAGAACACAGTTGTTGGTTATTGTTATGAAGTAAACTTGGATAAGTTAACTTCGTAACAAAAATATAACTAGGTATATAAAATTAATAACAGAATTGTTTTAAGCACCTTCGACTTAGTTTTAAATGAGAAAATACTGAACCACATGTCGCCTTACTCCATCAGCAGTTATAGTACTACTTAGATAGTTACTAAGAAAATGTTGCCGCTTTTTCAAGATGTTTACTGCAGAACTGCTATTGCTCCAAATTGTAAAAGGTTTGTATGTTTCAGAGTCTAAGGGGGTAAAGTGTCTTATGTGCTTCACTTAACACTTACTATTTTTTTCATATTTAACAATGGTTCTCTTCATTACTTTCTTGAAATTAATAAGACACCTATCGTTAACGGCGTCGTAGATATACATTCTGAAAATACAGACAATTCATTTTAAGATACAATAGTTACATTTCAACTGGAAAAATAAGTAACGCTACATACTCTTCATAACCGCATTTCGGTTCGGAAGGTTTCTCTGAACTGCTCTGAACCTGTGAAAATTAAAAAAGGGGGAGATTACCTTTAAATCAGGATCAACATTTGAGGTTCCATGGAAAATATGAAAAGGTGAAGAATTGGTGGCTAGAGAAACTTGTGGCAAAATACCTTAGTGGCCCAAAGGACACCGGCGTAATGTTAACAGGGCCGTCTTTCACCTATTGGAGGCCTGGGCCAATCTGGGACTATTGAGCCAAGTCGACGAGGAAGGATTCAACTGGAGCCCAGTGAAGCGATTCGAATAGTATTACAAAGATATTTACCGTTAACACTGTACGCTCGTACTAGAAAAGAACCATCAAAGCACGTCCCAGCTTTGACTTCTTGCAATAAATTAATTTCATCATAAAGTATTTTAATGAATACTACTTGGTTATTAGTTTGATTTAATTTACTTACTGCATCGTCTGTTGTAACTTCGGTTACAGGTTCTGCAACTGTGCAAAGAAAACATGGGCTATGATTATGTATAACTTTAATAACAATCATTCGAAATTATTAACTTTTTTTCTAATAACGGGTTTTCTTATAATTTGTTTATTATTTATTTACTACAAACAAAAATTAAATATAGCTGATTTAGTCATACAACTGTCAAAATTGTAGAACCTATCTTGAAGAAGAAAGGTAACTTACAGGCAATTGGACACAAACTAAAAACAACAAACAGTAGCGCCATATTAAACACCGTCTTTGCCATATCGGTCTGTACTTTCATAATATTTTTCACTTGTCACGAATTATTTTACGATCTTGATTTATTTACGGCACGGCACACCCTGTAAATCTCCTGGCACTGACTTACGAACTGTTTCTATAAATAAATCACTGGATGTAACAATGTGTTTATCTGTTTAATATTGAAGTATTGACACACTACCACGAAATTTTACAATTTTACGTTTACGTACTGCTGCACTTTTCAGGCGACTATAAGACGTATTCGTCAGTTCGTCTTGGCAGCGTGGGTACAAAAATAGATGCATGACCTCGTAGCCATTCGGGTAATGGAGTTATTTATTCAATCTCCACTATGTAATCTTTATTAATAAAATAAAAACTCAGTAATATTGTTTTGCTAGGTTTTCGAATTAACCATTCCGGATCCGGAAGTTTAATCTAGAATCACCGATGGCTTGGTATTGTTAATAGTTTAGCGCCAAATGAATTGGAAAGCAAGGAAAATTGAGTAAATACTAATTTGAATCAGCTTCTTCTTTTTAGCTTATGGATGATCAAAGTTAAAATATTATGTCCAAAATTTGGCTATCTACCAGTCAGGCAGTCCTTTGTAAAGAATATTTTAAACTGTGGTCAAGTCACGCAAACACTTGTAATAATATTATAAAAAAACGGAAATTAGTGCTTCAGTTATATTTTTTTTTCAGATTTCAGCTTTTTATTATTCCGTTATTTCTTATTAATTATGATAATTCGAAAAATATTTTTTTATACATTTTTAGATCTACTCTATTACGTATCCTGCTGAATTTGTGTATGAAGTTTCATTATAATCAGTTCAATCATTTCGGAAAAATAAGGACTTGGGAATTTGACATAGATAGAATGTAGCATTCATTTTACAATATGTATTTTGTACATAATTCGTCCTTCGATCGTTTAGGTACAAATCACTTCACCGTTCGGGGCTGGGGCACTTGCTCACTACTGTACTGCCCTGCCCTACTGCACATGGAAACATTGTTAAGAAAACCCCTACTCACTATGGAGAATTGATACGCATGATACTGCTTATTTAAAATTTTCGCGCTATCAATTCTTTTTTATATAACCGATTCACAAAATACTGCTGCGCGTAGAGAAACGTAGATTTCCGTTCAGAAACCCTTCTTGGTCCTTGAAATTGTCATTCAGATTTAAAAACTTAGAAATCAATAACTAAATAAAACTTAAACGCCTGTTAACAAAATAATGTCAATGTATTTCATAAATTTTTCAAAATCCTAACAATTTAATCCAAGTTGACAGCAATAGATGCAAGTTGCATGGAACGAGCTATTTTAGCAACAGAATGGAATTACCTATTGCCATCTCTTTTTAACTTGCTAGATACTAAAGGATTTTCAAAGTTAGAGTGAGAAAGCAATTTTTTTGACATTTGCATCTGCTGGAGTTCGCTTTGCCTGCGATTGGCCTGCGATGTAGATTGTAGTTTTCTCGTTCGCTCTTGGCCATTTGGCTCGCTCAACAAATTGAAATCAAAAAACCAGTTTATTTACCGACCACATCCACAACGCGCGCGTCTAAGGTTTCGTCATTTCGTGCCTAAAGTGTACAGTCCGTGTTTTCTCAAAGAGATTTAATTAAATCACTAATTCTGTTTGTGCAGTAAAGTGCAATTATTTTTTGTGCGTCCCTATAACACAACACAAGATTCTATAGTGTTAAAAACGTTTTTCGAAAGTCCTCAATAGAGTACCCATTGGGAGTGCTAAAAAGGTGTGTCGTGGTTCGAATTTTGAATCGTGAGTAAACTTTTGTGCATTCACGTGATAAATACAGGTGTTTTGTTTCCATGAGTTCGTGTGTGCAAAAGAGATGTTAAAGCAGAAAAGTTTATAGTCATAATAAATTTATTGTCAATTGCATAGTTGAGTGATCTTCGTGTGATTTGTTCATCGAGACGAGTTCGCAAGGTAAACGTGAGTAAAAGTTACGCTAAAGTAACTGTTTCTAGCCTTAGATACTAGCTGTTCACTGTATGGTTCAATTATCACGATGAAAAGTTCCCACTGAGTGAGTCCAATAGGATTTTAATTGGAAATCATTGTTGTGCATTCCAATAGGAATGATAATAATATACATAAAGTGGGGCGAAATGTTTTGATTTGGCATTCCATTCCTTTGTGCCGTAACGTGACTATCAAACGAAGACCGGTTTGTGTACTATAATGACACAATGTTGTTTATGAATGCAGTTGAATGTTGAGTTTGCTAAACCGAGTATTGCTACTAACTTTTGGTAGTTTCGGTCATGAAACATTGTCATTAGGCACTGCAAACTATTCCTTCTTCTTCAATGTATTTATTTGACAACTTGGCACCAGTAAAAAAAACTGGTGGTGACCTCACTTGTCCTTTTTATTTGCATCAAGAAATCGGTGAAAAATATACTCAGTCACTATTATCTCATCATTTATTTCTTGTGTTTTTAATTTCATTGCAAATACACACATCAACACGGTCTAGGGATATTTTAAAAAAAGCGAATTACTATCAATGTGAAGCATAGGCGGAAACCGTATATGAATGAACTTTTAATTTGTGAGTAAAAACTGAAAAAAATAGAAAAATCATTTAATTTGTGTTTATAAACTTGAAGTTAGTAGTCTGAGAAAGCGCCCATGATGTTCATAACACATCGGCAACAATTCGGCATGCACAGAACAAGGTTGTCAATGTCTTGCTGCGGAATATTGTCCCATGTCCTTCTTCTTACAGTTTGGTCACTCACAAGCACTTGGTGTTCCACTCGCAGCCTTTGGACCAATTGAGTCGCTGTTGCATTTGGTTGTGCTCGTGCAGTAATTTGCAAAAATCGGTCTTGTCTGGGGGTAGTGATGCGACTTGGCCCGCGGTGCCTCTCCGCTACTTCACCTGTGGCACGATAGCGTGTCCACAATCTTGAAATTACATTTTGATGGGTCCCTATGGCCTCAGCAACATTACGCTGAACAGATCCAGCTTCCAGCATTCCCACAGCTCGTAACATCTCCGCCCTCGTCAAATGTCGGCGTTGCATGGCTACAATACCTCAATTTTAACTTTATCTTTCGTTTAAAAATGAAAAAAAAAACTGTAACTAAACGTAATTCGTATTGTTTTCTAAATTTCGCACAAATGAAAATTCCCTCTCCTATACATCAAGACATTTTTATGCCACCGAAACAAAAGAATTTTCAAAAATTTGAATTTGGAATTAGTCTGAGATAAATTACAAACAAATCGGTGTTTATAAGATTCCAATGCGGCCAGTACTTTTCGAGTTATTTAATTGAGTATGAAATATCCCTAGACCGTGTTGATGTGTGTAGAAACAACTGTAGAACTTATTGCTTACTATGAAGCCAATTGGAACAACAAGTAGTAGAAAAAAAAAAGAAATTGTCAATAGACCTCTTTGTTTCTAAACATGAAAAGTACCAAAAAAAAAACATGTTTTTTACAACTTCATAATCATAAAATTGCTTAACACACCCTGTCATATGTGTATCAACCTAAGTTTCTATTTATAAAATTATTGGGAATCATCAAATCTGTAAGACTGACGTAAAGTTAAAGAGACTTATTAACCAGATAAAAACCTGCTCCTTTTATAAATTCCTGTTATTATGTTAAATTCTTATGATAAAGATTTTAATGATATCTATCATATTAGTTCACAAACTTATATCGCTGTTATTGTCCCACAGATGTACGGGTCAAGACTCCGCACCCACCGAACAAGCGCTCATCAGCCCTGATGTTGTACGGAGCATTCCATGAAGTTGGCTGACATGCAGCCATGGCCAGTGGCAAGGCTCTGTATTCAATAGCGGTTGTCGCATTAGGCTTCATTTGCTTCGTAGTTGGTGCTATTGCAGTTGGCCTACCAACTTGGGGCAACTTTGCTAGCTGTAAGTATTATTTAGTCATGGAATTTATGTTGGAGCCTGTTGTAGATGGTTGCAGTTGCTTAAGTACAGTCAAATAGAGATGCTGGGGTAAATCGGGACAAAACTTTATCTAGGATTTTATAGAATTAAGATGATAGGTTACCAATAACTACTCAATTTCATTTGTTGAAAAATACCTAATTATTTGGAGACCTTGCTGGAAACATACCATTACAATTTATCATAACAATCCCTTTTACAGTTTTGTCCCGATTCACCCCTGTTATTAATAAAGGCTGCCACAATGCCCAGTAACCTGCATAATAATTAATTATGACAATTGTGCAAACTAAAGTTCATCATCTACAACAGGTTTAATGTTTAAGCATTAGAAATTAGTTATATGAGTCATTTGTATATTTAAATCACCATACTCTAAAGTATTTAGTGAAATATCATTAGAGAAAAATATAGAGCATTTAATAAATTACTGCAAAAAATGATAAAAAAGTTATGCTTGGCTGATTTAATAATACAGCTCCGGTATTTACTTAATTGGTCAATTAATACTGATCATTTCACAGTCTAATTACACGTCATATGCTTGTACACAGCTAAAACAATATGTGAAGAAAATATTCTGTCTGGCATATTATATTACTTGCATTAACAAACAATACAGAAAAATACAATGGAATTTAATGAATCAGGCAGGCTTTGTTTAAATGTAGGCTAATGTATCACACTCAGGGTTAAATGTTGGTAGCAAGTTGGTGTACTAAATTTTTGTTGCTAACTTTTTCTGTCATCATTGCATTTGCGTCATGTATCACATGAGGAATGCTTTGAGCATGAATATGGTTGTTTATAATGAAGCTGATATATGGATATTAGGTCTACTGCGATGAACAGTAAAAGAGAAATATGGTAATAGGACTCCAACTATTTTTAAATACAGTATGCCACATAATTATGCACTTTAGATAATGGATTTGTGTAGACCAGCGTGTTTTAATGTCGATACATATTGAATAAAATAATAAAGCGGTAGACTGATAATGTCTAGGTGGATCATTGGGTAGTTAAATTGGAATAGACTGATAGAGATTGCCAAAGATATACAGTGGTGGTCACATAATTAAAGACACTTGATACGATATAATTTTTTCAAAGTTTACCTACCCTATATTTTTTTACTATAATGCAATAGGACCTTGCGATATTATTTAAATTATTCTAACGGCTATCGTGAAATGTTTGAAATTAAGTAAAGAGATCAAAGTGTCGTATTTTAACTTTTTATCAAGTTTACTTTATTGCAAGCAGTTCAAACTAATAGAAAAACTTGGCCAACTAATTAAAGACACACAAATTATGCAACTATAAAAAAATAAATGTTTCGAATCTTGGAACGAACTTAACTATAATTACTCTAAGATGTTTAATGAAAACATAAAACCACCTTATTAATATTTTGTCGCATGTCCTTTAGCATCAACGACAACCCGACACCGTTTAGGCATTGAAGCGATCAAATTATTGCAGGTTTCAATCGAAATCTGCTCTCATGCCTTTTTAAATGTCGTGTTATGTTGATGCACAATACTTGTACGTTTTTTGCAACTATTTTCTTCACACGGGACCACAAGACTTCGATCAGGTTAGTGTAGGGACTGTACGGTGGCTAATCTAAAACTTTTACTGATTGGCTTCTATGAAGTTCTTTGACCACTGCTCAAGTGTGCTTTGGATCGTTATCATGTCGAAAAGTTCGTATCACCTGCAAATGATCCTCGGCACAAGGTAACATGTTTTCTTCTGAAATATTCTTTTAATGAAATGTATCCATGTCACTTTCTATTTTTTTAATAGGTCTTACATTGTGACCAGAAAATTATACCTAAACTGCGTTAGTACTCCTCCATGTTTGACTGTTTTCTTTGTGCATTTTGGATCAATTTCTTTTTTTGCAGGACTACGCACTTTAACTCTTACATCAGAGTTATCCATTTTAATATTAGTTACGTCGAAAAAAAGCATATTTTTCCACTGTCGTTCTGTCCAGTGTGCATATTTTTTGGCAAATTGAAATCTTGTTCTGATATTTTCTTTCTTCAAAAGTGGGATCTTATGAGAAATTCTTCCAAAAAAGTTTAATTCTTATAATCGTCTTCTAATCGTTCCTGCAGACTCTTCTCTAGACCCCTGTGCACCAAATACTACTAAGCGAATCACTTCTGATCCTTTGAAAGGTTCTTTTTAGCCAGCGATGTTATTCTTGAGTCTTCTCGCTGGGTTGTTTTTCGGGGTCTAGGTATCCTAGGCACATTTCCCGTAGTATTAAACTTCTTAAAATGCCGGATGGCGTTTTAACTATTTCTTTAGAGCATCGTAAGTAATCTGCAATTTTATTTAATGACCAACCCTTTTCATAAAAATTGAGAATTATCTTCCTTGCAGAAGGATCGCAACTTCTGCTTTTCCCACATACTAATTCAATTTAAATTTCACAATCGAACTTATAGGAAGGTTTAAACTGAGCTATTTTTTGCTGTGACGAAATTCTCTTATAAAAGAAAAAGTTAAAATACGCACTGTCTTTAATTAGATGACCAGCGGAAAATGTACAAAAATGTTTGTATCAAATTTGAAACAGGAACTATGACTAAACTCTTGTTATTATAACTTAATACTGTTTTAATTCTTAAAAGTACGACTTTAGTGTACACAATAATGACAATTAAAATGGAATTGATACCTATCTTGGGTCCATAAATATCATTTATTTTGTTGTATGTGGTCAACATGAAGGGTGTCTTTAATTATGTGACCACCACTGTATTTTAATTTTTATAAATGTAGTAAGTAAAAGTTTTGATGTTGTTTTAAATTAATTAAGCATGTCATTGTGCATTGTTTTGTGTGAAGACATTAATAATATGCAATGTGTTAATAAATTTTATTAATAAACCATTGATAATTATCCAAAATTATTCTTTAAATCATTTTTGCAAAGTATTAAAACAAATTAATCCATGTGTTAAATAATAAATCTCTAACATTTTCTGATAAACCTTTAGTAGAGACAAAGTAAAATAACAACTTTATTAGTGGAATTCTTCAATTTAACGAAATCTCTATTTTAACGAGATATCTATAATGAGTTAGAATTTTCCTTCTCTTAATTATGTAGGTATACAGGGAAAAAGATTGTTCATCAGAATTGTATGAATTTATTATATTTTAATTATTGTTTTCTTGTTAAGTAAATCAGACATTGGAATTTGAATAATAATGAGTCATCAGAACACAATAAATTTTATTAAAAAATCAATATTCTTCTAACTGTATGCATAGTTTTTTAATGCTTATGAAGAATGAAATAGAAGCCGCAATTGTTTTGTAAATAAGTAAGATCATAGGCGAATCGAATAAGCAAGTCTCAAAAATGCAAATTGCCCGGCATTAAGAGCATTCCCATCATCACTTGCTTATTAGTTGGCCTATTCTGTTTAATATCACCATTAGATTAGTGCTTTGCACCTAGATTTGTATAAATGTACTAATTCTTTCAGATGACTCTGACTTTCAACTCTCAGTCCCTGGGTACTATAGTAAGTATTTTTATTTCTTTCTCCTTTAAAAATAAAACCTGGTGATGGGTTGGCCTTGGATTAAAAAACATTATTAAGGGCCAGATTTTTTTATCAAAAATTCTAAGGAATAAACTATGTACCTAGCTAGAATCCGTTTTAACCCCCTCCCCCCAGTCTCTAAAATAGAATATGCATATCTAATAAGAATAGGAATTCCAATGATAATCTTTCTGTATTTCTTTCCTTGTTTTAAAAATCTTGCCCCGCACTAGGAATTTCTCATACATAAACGCCCAGACCTGGAACAACTAGTCGTAGATCATACAAATATTTGCTCCGTGCGGGAATTGAACCCGCGACACGCAGCGCAGCAGTCCAACCGCTCAGCCACTCCACTAACCGTGCTAGTAATATTACTTGTTAATTAAATGTCAAATGTAACTTGGATTACGATCTAAACCTGACCACCTTTGGCATTACAGGTTCAGTAGGATATGGGATTTACACATTCTTAGGTATCTACGCATTATTGAAGTGGTGCACTTATATACTCGTAGTTAAGCTATTATTTAATTAAAAACCACAGGTTAAAAGAAATAACTAATCATAAACGTGTCTTATCTCGCAATAGCTTCATCAGTGAATAAATAACTGTGCTTGTGTAAAAACCGGATCAAAGGTACTAAAGGTGTGTAGTGAGAATAGATCTAGCTGGATTTGTGGCTCAAATCTAGCTGAATTAGTAGCGCAAACTGGCCACAAAGAAAAAACCAAAAACAATTCTCACCTTGAATTTAAATCTGGAAAATTGAAAATTTTGATTTTCTAAAATAGATTTCGGACGCATGGCGCACCTTCTTGCTTCAAAAAGCGTAAAAAACCAAAGTAAATCTGTCTTTACTTTTTATTGTTTAAACAATCTTTATGCATATCTATGTAAACAGCAACATTTAGTGTGCGTTGTATGGGTGTGTGATTGTGTGTGTCTCTTTTATCTTGGGGCACACAACGGAAGTCGCAGGCCCAAGCTCAAGCGCACTAAAGTGGGCCAAACCGCGCTCCTACCTCGCGTCTACTGTTACCTTTGATACCTTCGCCTTTCTAACGTACCTACCTTAGTTATTTATAAGATAACATCAATGATTGCCCGTCAAATCTAAAACTTCTGTTATTCGCGGGAAAATTGTAATTTAAACGTTCGTAATTTTTGTAGAATTTTATTGTGACTTAGGCATTTATTAATCCATCTCGATTTTCTAGAAACACTCGTTACATTTAACTTCCACTTGAGTGTAAATAAAAATAAAAAAAACTCTTTTGTGTACAAACTACTTTTCACTTTTACTTACTTGCGCAACAAAATTACAAACAGGAAATTGAAAGGACAGTTCTAAATTGGTTACGAGTGTTATTTTTGTCAGTTTTATAAAATCTGCAAGTAACCGTATCAAAAATAAGCTGAATTCTAAACTACACTAATATCTAATATTGTCATCCACTTGTAGGCTGTTCTCGATTTTGTTTAGCCCGGAATATTCAGTGCATTAAAAAATGAGGCACGCCCGCCAAACGGGTTATTGACCCCGGAGACCTTTGTGACAACAAAACTTGTGGGAGATGTGCCAGGCAGCGCAGCGGTCGCTGTTATGGAGTTGTTTTTTTTTTAATTTATACAGCCATCGTGCATTCAACCTCTTTCTAGAATATTTAAATGAGTAAATCGTGAATGCTAAATTCTAAATGACTATATTCGTCACGTACGTTAGAAGGCGGATTTAATTTTGATTTGTGTTCAGAATTCACATCACAAAACTTAAAAAAAGTTCTTTTATATTCGATTTCTGATTTGGATAGCTGGATTAAATAAAATAAAAGTTATGTGTACCGATGATGTTATGAATAGAGCTGGCTCAAATGTGCGTTATTCTGAACATTAAATGTCGGTAATAAAAAAAAATCTTAATGTAATACCGCAACCTCCGCTTTTAGTTCATCAAACAAAACAGGTCTCACGTTCCCATCCTTAGTAATTCAACCTTTTACGGTCACATAAGTTTGGGTCCTCACCGGACATTGACTGCCAGAGTTTTAAAATTAGTGACTGCGAAAATAAAGAAATAAATCATTAGCTATACAAATACCTATCACAGTATAACTATCCGTTGTAATACTAGCGTAAAATTAAAGTTAACAACAGCCTTCTGTATAATAGCGCCATTACATTGCTTCCCAGACGACAGGCTACAATTCACGCCAACCATAATAACGGTATCATCTAAAATAGAAAAATTATAGCTTATTAATTTAAAATCTATGCATGTCTAATAAACTGTAGAAATGCTATTTCAGGTGTTATCTAACCGCAATATCGAGAATCAAGTTGTATTTTATTTTTCTATAAAATGTACGTGCATAAGGGCAATTACACATCAAGGCCTCAATTCTAGTTGCTAACCGCTGGGTCGTCTGTCAACATGACATGTGTTATGTTTCCCAGACTAATAAATAATTGACGAAATTATAATTTAGGATTCAATGCAATTTTTTGGACATTACGTACCTCCCAACTGTCTGATAAGTGGATGGCCTAGGACCTGGGTAGAGAATATTGCGAGGAAGATCGAGATGAGACTCGCACATCAGGGATATGGGGCCCAAAAGTGAGGAAGCCTATAACTTGGCAGTGGATGGTACCACAGGGCTGTCACTGGTAGCCTTTTGGTACCATTCACTGCCGATACCAAACTGATTAATGCTTCGGTGGCGAAAGGCAAATCAAAACAATAATTACCTGCTTCCTAGAGTTGACCTTTATCAAATTCCCATACAAAATGGGTAAAGGTGCGTATTCCGATAACGCAAAAATTCTAAATACCTACGTATTTTAAAAAGCTCGATTTGAAATATAAACTCGTGGGAACTGCTGACACTGAAAAAGCAGCAGCCAATCAGAGCACTTGACATTCAGAGTTTCATATAATTCGAACGAGTACGGACACATGATTTGTTTTGTCCAAACAGATAAACAGAACGGAATAACAACTTAAAGAAAAACAGTGCTGTGAGCAGAAAGCGCTTAATCTGATAACTCCAAGCCAAAATTTCTCTTGAGATTGATATTTTACATAAGTTACAATAATGTAACTGTTGCTTTTCTGCCATTACCCAGCCATCAATGGTCAGCATGACAGCGCCATTTTTTTAACTGACAGGCAACGACCTCACCTCAACCACCAACACGATACGAAGGTCCTAAGAAAGAATATTTTTTCCTGCATTTTTTTTTTGTTAAACGATTAGTCTCCACGTCTTCATTGTCCGTGGCATTGATGCTAAATGAAGTGTCAAGTCTGGTATTTATAAATAACAGTTAATTCTGTAACAGAGTATTATGCATTTCTTTATTCTATTATCTGGTACTTGATTAATTACAATGTTGACGCCATATAACCACAGTTTTAATAGAATGAAATCTATCGCCATTTAGGTGTGCAATCTTTTTCAGGCTAGTACAAAAGAGCCTCTATAAAGTCGTGATGTTCAAGAAATTGATATTTTGTTCCACTTTTCATGCTTCATCTGAGCGATATTAGATGAAGCATTATTTTTAAACGATTTTGTTTTATAGCTACTTTTTATTTCATTGGTCTTCTTGATAAAGATTCTAAGTGCATAGAAACACACTCAGCTCCTTAATCTAGGCTATCGGTTTACCGGGACTGGCCTGGATCGTAAAATTTATCGTTGCACTTTATGACTTATTGTTCTGCAGAGTTCTTTAGCGTTCACAGTTATACTCTGCCTCGCCTCTGTAAATTACAATCGTAGTCACGAATACCTTTAAACACTTTTATGCTGATCCATGTCTTCCGATGGACAGGCTAACAGCCAGATAATTACATACAATTATAGAAATATTTTTTAACAAGAAATTCAAAATCATCTGTTCTTGTTTATCGTCAGTATACAATCAGATTTTTAGTTATTTCAGGCCTCGAACACTTTCACAATTTTGCAGTTGGAGTCAAGTATCAATATATTGTTGTTGCAATTCGTTCCAGTCCTTACTTCTTTACGAAGAACCGTTTTTATCGATTGGCTTCTGCCAGTGTATGAATATTAAATTGAAGCTTCCATGGACTGTATGGAGAGTTCATTTCGATACGCAGTTTGAATTTCTTTGAGCCTCATAAACGACCCATGGCAAATCCGAAATGCAAGAAATCTTACATATGTTTGGATTTAGCAAATATTAGCAGTACCTATTACTTACACAATTGTGAATTGTCTGGTTGCAAGGCTCTAAATTCGCAGTCTTTGTTGGAAGTTTTTAAGTTTATCGGAATCGTTTTATCATCATCAGCTTATAATGTTCCCACTGCTGGGACACAGGCCTCTTCTCTGTGAGAGGGAGTGGGCCATAATCCACCACGCGGGCCCAGTGCGGGTTGGTAGATGTCACATGTCTTCAAATTTTTGGTTCTAGGACATGCCGGTTTCCTCAAGATGTTTTCCTTCACCGTTTTTTTTTGTGCGTAAAGTAGTGCGCCTGGCGGGGTTCGAACCCACGACCTACAATTTGTAAGTCGGGACCGATACCACTGGGGCACCACTGCTCTTAAGTTAATTTCCTATTATTCTACTTCGTTACGTCCAATTACATAACGTTTCAATACACAAAGTCCAGTCAAGTGCATTGTTGACCCGAACACTAGGTGAATGTCGGTCATTCTGTAATCAACTGACATGTGACTTGTGA
Source organism: Agrotis clavis (assembly GCA_954870645.1). NCBI lineage: Eukaryota > Metazoa > Arthropoda > Insecta > Lepidoptera > Noctuidae > Agrotis > Agrotis clavis. The sequence continues at coordinate 11,715,887 of OX940925.1, forward strand.
CTCATGCCATCATTAATGAAGTGCATACAGTCATCCTAATGATCTGATTTCATCATAATCTTTCTGTCGTTTAACTGGGCTGTAATACTGCCTTCAAATTTATGCTCTTTGAACGCAAACGTGCCTCTTCATACTGTACCTACATTTCTCAAGTCACATATTTGAGCGCTATCCGTTTTTTGTCGTAAAAATGGCGTTTAGAAAAAAACCGTATAGATTCAACTAAATCTACTATGTTACCCTGTGAACTTTATCACTCTTTCCTTCTAAACGGCTTGAACAACCAGTACAAGTGACTAAGAATATCTATTGATTAACGATTAGTTGCAATAGTTGAGTTTTCTAGAAGCCATTATATGTATATCTAATGATCTTTAATGCAGGTCTCAACCTGGTATTAGAAACTCATCAATTTTTGTAATTACATTTTAGTGCGTCATTCGTAAAGCTGTTTTTGTATTGTGGTAACGTTCGTATTAAAGATTCAATGACATGAAATCAATAAAACCTTTTCCGCGCCGTGAACGTAAAGAGTTCCGCGCCACGTCTTTATTGGAGATGGAGGCTAATGGAGACTCAGTTTTTCCTGTTTTAGACGGATGAAGACTGAGAAGAGCTAGCCAAGTCTCGTTAGACAATTAGCAAGGTCTCATTCGCAACACACTATGAATTAAATTAGTATGCAGCCAGGAAATCGTGACGAGGCCCTCTGTACTCCTCTTAGCGTGTCGCCGACCTTCAGATTTGCAGGCCTTCAATGGATTCTGCTCAGCTAATAGGCTGATTGTCATAGTATTCCTAAACATGCCTATTTCCCTCTGTGAAACACGACCTTGTTTCAAACTCTTTGATGCGTTCACTAATTGTCCATTCATATTGAAACACCATGTCGTATTACAAGGTCCTTTTAAATTAGTTTCACTTGCTTCTTTCGTACTTCGGAGTTTTACGTTTACTAATAAGTTATGTCACGAGATTTCAATGGGCAATACTTGTTCAGTAGCTCGTTACCTATATTGAGGTCTCATAGCAAACAAGTTTGCTTTGTTAAGGTATTGTTACGTCAAAATCTGTTTAAGTTATGTGTAGGTGGTTTTGAGGTCGTCAATGATTTGCGTTTGGATGCCAAGTCAATATTTTTTACGTTACGTCATGTGTGTCTATAAGAATTTTTCAATATCTCCTTGACCTCCTTCATGAGTAGTCAATTACTTAGGCCTAAGTTGGTTGTTATGTATTCTGGGAAACTGTTTATAGTCATTGGTAAAGCCCCAAGCCATGCATCAATGAATTCGATGCTTATTGGAGATGGTCTCATTAAATACTTGTATACTAACCGCTAACGCGGTGATTAAGATTTATATTGAAAGGAAATTGGAAAAGCTCGTAAGTGATAGCAAAATGTTGTTTATCAGCGTAATTTCGCGGCTTTCCAGCAATGTAGCTCTAGTGCCGGTGGCTACTTTCCTATATTTATCAAGTCTTGCTACTTCATGTTAAACGTGTGATTAAATCTCGAAACGAATATATTTTGCTCTGACGTAATTGTGTAGCCTTGAGTGACAGTTTGTAATTATTTTAATGCTTACCATCTTTAATGGACTGTAGAGCATGTCAATTAACAATGCATGATGTACGATGGTGGTTACTAATCTACCTGTTAAGTGTTTATGTAACCTGCACGACGTTGTTTTTCATAAAACACAGCCAATGTTGATTCTTAGAATACTCTATAGAACTCATTTAATGTTTCCTCTGTACACCAATAGTAGATACTGGATTCAAAAGTGAGTTCGATGACTAAAGATTTATTTTGATCAAACATTAACTTGTACTAACTTTTTTTTCTGTGTAGCCCGAATTTTTTACATCGAATATGATTAAAATTAAAATTAAATTAAAAATTGTTTATTCATTAACCACAAAAAAGACAACAAGTTGATGATTGGAGCCTCCTTTTAAGCAACAAAAAGCCTGTATTAGGAGACTCCGCTCTTTCACAGCAAGTTTTTGTAACAGAACAGAACAGAACAGAAAACATAACAGAAAACATAAAAGAAAACAGAACAGAAAACATAATACAGGGGTGGTGGGGGGGTTGTGTGTTTTGTGCGTGACTGTGTAGGTGAGCGTGTGTGAGTATGTGTGAGTAGGTGAGCGCGTGTGTGTGTGAAATGGGTGAGTTAAACTATGTGCTGCAAAAGCTTCTCAGTGTCATCATAGGTAAATGGTTTTATCCAATTTGTAACCATTTTTTTACATTCATGTAGTTGTTTGGTGTATATGTATATCTCCTTGTTTACTCTATTATATAGCTGAGCAGAACGTTTGTTGTATTGTATCGCAGCGAAATTTGTTTTAGTTTGAGGAATTTGGGCAATTATGTCTTTCCGTCTCTTTGATAGTGTGTTTGCATTATAAGGAAGTGTCTTATGTTTTTTTAGGACTGTATTAGTAATGTACAGTTTTCTAACCGACAGCAGATCACTCATCTGGTATAGACTTTCAGTTGGGAATCTTATCTTTTTGAAGTACATTATCTTTATTAGTGCTCGTTGTGCTCGTTCTACATCTATAAATCTGGTTTTAGCTGCACCGCCCCATATGGGGATACAGTAAACTATTACAGATTGCACAAGTGCTACATAGACTTCATTTAGGAGATTTCTATTTGGGCCTACTTTTTTATTTATATTTGTGGGGAGGACATATCGCAATGTTTTAAATATCCATCCCAGTTTCCTAACTCTTCCTGTAACATGCTCAAGATGAGCATACCATGATATTTTTGATCAATTATGACTCCCAAATATTTGGTTTGTGAGACTTTACTAATTGCAGGACAGCCACAGTTTTTATTGTTCCAAACATTATCACATGAATGTACTTTAAGGTTAAAATCTTTATTTGGTTGTGAACGATTCGAGATGGTAAAACAGATATAGTTCGTTTTTACTGTGTTTAGTGTAAGTAGGTTGTCGTTGAGCCAATTTGTTATTTGGACCATACCCATTTCCGCAGTGCGCCCAACATCGGACCAGTTGATCCCAGAAAAGACAACGGCTGTGTCATCAGCATATGAGAAGATTTTTGCGTTATCCACTTTTAAGTTGCACAGATCGTTAATGTACGTTAGAAATAATGTAGGACCTAGCACGCTACCTTGCGGTACGCCGAATGACACATCCGCATCCTCACTTACATGTGCTCCTATCTTAACCCTCTGCGTTCTATTTGATAGATAATCTTTGAAAAAATTCAGTGGCTCTCCTCTTATTCCTAGTCTTTCCAGCTTGGTCACAAGGGTTGGAACAGAAACGGTGTCAAAAGCCTTTTTGAGGTCCAGAAATACCGTTATGCATTTCTTTCCTGTATCAAGATGTTCAGTAATTAATGAGCTGAGCGCAGCAACTGCGTCCTCAGTAGAAACTCCCTGTCTAAATCCAAATTGTGTAGATGATAATAATTTAAATTTGTTTAAGTAGTTTATAAGTCTAGTGTTAGTTAATTTTTCAAGAATCTTAGACAGGGCTGGTAAGACCGAGATAGGTCTATAGTTATTGACATCGTCTCTGTTCCCTCCCTTGTGTACCGGTGTAATAATTGATTTTTTCAGAGGGGCTGGGAAAGTACCTTTTTTGAAACAAAGGTTGGCCAGGTGGGTTATGATGGGAACAACTTCTTTGTGAACATACTTTAAGAAACTAGTAGAAATATTATCCCATCCTGGGGCACTGGCAGATTTCAGACTCATCAGAATTCCTTCAACCTCCTTTGGGTCAGTGTCCAAGAGCACAAAAGAATTTGATTGCGCAGGAGAAATGCTAGCGTGATTAGCAGGGATTTTTTTAGTCCTAGATTGGATTTTCTGTGCTAAATCTTTCCCAATATTCGCAAAGTAGTCGTTTACGAAGTTGACTGATTCAGTTGGAGACTGTCTGACACTTAATAGTTCTGCGCTTTGACTATTTACTTTGTTTGAGTAGGTGATAGATTTTATGTTTTTCCAGAGTAATTTAGTGTTTGTAACCGATTTACTGAGTAATTCCCTTTCATATTTTCTTTTTATTTTCTTGATGAGATTATTACAAAAATTTCTGTATCGATGGTATGTGATTTTTAATATTTCATTAAATGGGTCGGACCGAAAGTTTTTTTGAAGTTTATTGCGATTTTTAATGCAGCGTAATATTCCCGAGGAGATCCAAGGTTTAATTATGCGTTTACTATTTGGGATGTTTGTTATTGTCGTATTATTATTAATAGTGTCAGTCAGTTTCTGTATGAGTAAGTCAGTTAAAAGATTAGGATCATTGCAAAATAACAACTCGGCAAGATTATTTTGTTGTAAATATTTTAGTGCTTGTTCAAAATTAATATTAGTAGAAGTTTTATTTATGGCCGCTTTGCTTTTTATTTTAGAAAGTGATAAAAACGTAGTGTAGTGGTCAGTAACTGTGGTTTGTAGAATAGCAATTGAAGCAGATGTTTTCTTTTTATGAATTCGCAACATGAAGTGGTCCAGGCAATTTAGTTCTCTGGTGGGTAAGGTGTGACCAGGTAATATTCCAAAGGCCGACAACATATTAAGGTAACTATTTCGGTTTTTTCGGTCCTGAGCCAATTCTGCATCTTTGGGCCTAATGTTAATATTTATGTCCCCCGCTATCACTAAATTTCTATGTGAAGGTAATGAGTCCAAGTGTAAACAAAGTGAATCCAAAAAAATATCAGGGTTTGTGTTCGACGGGGACCGATAAATGCACAAAATAGTATTATTTAGTATGTCCAGTTGGAGACAAGATGCCCCGTTAAGGTTTATTTCTTGAGCTTTAGATTCAAGGGTGTTTTTTACATAAATTACTACACCATCATTTTGGTTCATCTGCCGTGTTGTTACATAGGAGTGATAATTTGCAAGTTGAGGTAATGGTTTGTTAGTATTTAATCTGCATTCCGTTAAGATAATTACATCGGTTTCAAACTTAAAGGTGGATAACATAACAACAAAAGCATCGAAATTGCAGTATATGCTTCTTATATTTTGAGAAAAAATTGTCAGATCATTTTTCTTTATATAAATATGTTTAGTAAGATTTAAGCAATCGCATTCAATTGTACTCGCAATTTCAAGTTTGTCTATCTCATGGACTGCTTGTAATGTGTCACTCATAAGAATTGTTTCCTAATAGAATAATAATCACTGCAAGATAATCACAAACAACTCTGCAATGTCTAGTGAGTTTGAAGTATATAAGAGAACAATGAGACAGTTTTATTTTACATAGAATCATGCATGATAAAGATACCATAAAAGTTAATGTTTTTTTGTAACTGCTTATTTGTATTATGTGAGTATTAGTGTTGAGTGAATTGCACATATTATTATCAAGGATTGTGTTTATATGAACTGTGTAAGTGTTTTGAGAGGTGTATGTATGTTTATTGTTGAGTATTTGTGTTATAGTGAGGGTGTTAGATGTGTGTGATGAATGTATACATAGATTTATATCTATTGTCGGCAAGTATGGTTTGTGAGGATTGAATATAGTATGTAAATATAAAGCAAAACAGAACTGTGATAAAGGCTCAGTGTGGATATTGTGTATATGAGGGTCTATGCAAGTCTTGTTTACAAAGTGAAAGAAAGGGTACCTTGTTACAACGTCCATGGTATTATGATTACACAACATCGCACTATACCGAATACAACTCGGCAGGTTTATATCTGTAAGCACTATGAATCTTGGTATGAATAACATCATCGCAGTTACACACACACTTTGTAGGCAGAACGAGTGAACGTTAAAAAGTCATATCTTCACTAACAGCTGATGAATTTGTTCTTCGCTTCTAATACTTATGGTTGGTGCCAGATCCTCCTTCTTTACATAATATTAATATATTTTTTTTTTCTTTGTTTACAGTAGACAATCCGAATTTCGACCAGGGCTATTTCGGACCATGGCGTGTTTGCAAGAAACTGCTTTACAACCGAGAGAAATGCGGCTCGGACGTCTCCAAGTTTCATCCGTCGAGTAAGTTCCCCATTTACATGTATTTAAGGACAGGTTGAAAGCTGGCGATAGTGTGTTCATTGATTAAGTTTTTCTACTATTAGATTCATTCAAGCTTTATGCTAGTGATCTAGTTTATTTCTCTCTGGCTGGTAAATCCAGTCTGTGAAGTCTTGATGCAACTAGTACAATTGCTACACGGCTGCTATATTGACCATTGATACATTAGATCTATTTTTTTTATATAATAAGTTTACTAAGATTTAAACGGTTTTAAAAAATCTCTTCAGCAGTTTCTAAGATTAGCCGCACTTATTCGACAAACTATTCTGTACGTAGGTAATCTTTCCGATTGAATTTTTCAATTCAACTGTTCGACTCTAATAACAGACTGGAATAGTTAATAGTCCCATCGTGATTGAGCAACTAAAACATCAATCCAAACTTTTGCATTTTGATACAAGTGGAATTATTTAGTACACATTTGAGCCATGCATTAAGACTCCTGTTTCGTATCCATTATACGAGTATCACAGATTCGATTGCGTTATGAACGGAAAATTAAATATGTTGGCAATCTTTTGGATGGTGCAACCGTGAAAACCAAACCTAATACCCGATCAACCTGTCAATGCTGCCAGTTTTCTTTCTCAACATTTCTGGCAGACATCAAATATGTTGGGAAGTTCTGTAACGTCTATTATCTATGCAATTCTACATATATTTGTATGTAGATAGGTAATTAATAAGGTTTTTGTTTATTTTTAGTAAATAGTTGATTTTGAATACTACATCATAAACAATTTAAATGGATACAAAAAACATGAGTGCATCGACACAGGGACGCACAGATAGACTTTTAACTCTGTGTTGTCACTATTTCTTTCTATAGCACGACGTTTCATGCCTACGTTCAGATAGGTGTCGGTACGGAAAAATGTTATCTTTTAAGCTCTAACTTAATATCTTATTTCAAAAACGAAAATAAAGGAGTTAAAAGTCCAAAAAACTTCTGTATCATACAATAAAGCTTTGGATTCGGTCGAATGATTTCCCCCTTAGTAGTTTATATTCATGGGTACTTCCACCCCCTAAATTCAGAGCTTTTAACGCTGTTTTGTGTCTCATGTTCCAGCGACATTAATTTTCAGCTGTGCTGTCAATGTAGGCCCGGAATAGATTTGACCTATTTTTGTTACCAACGCCCTTAGTTTTCTTTGTTTTCATTTCATGCTAATTTACTAATGGTTTTCCTTTAGGCTACTACTGTTTTTTCAATACGAAAATAAGTGAAAAATTAAATTTTGGAAGTGAAATTGCAATATAATAATAATTATTAATAGTTGTTATTATCATATTTTTGGTTAGATTTCGTCCAAACACAATTTAAACCATTCTGTTTTGTTTTTGAGTATTCTTAGCTTATTTAATAAACTAAATAAAATTACGTTTATTAGAGCATTCTTTGAACGGTGAAGGTAACATAATATTTTGCTCAAAGGGGGAATGGTAAAAAGGAAACAGGCGTCGTTCAAACGGAAAGTCAGGGAAACGGCTGCGTTGCTATAATGTTGCCTTTATTGATTAATTTCGAAAACAGGACACGCTTTCATGGCTTTGTTGCATAGTTTTTATGTATTTAGTTTACCTACTCATGTTAAAAATTGATACGTGTTTTTTGATAGTTATAAAGCCTTTGTGAATCATTGTGTTGTTTTAACAAACACTAAAACGAGTTTTTTTTTTCTAAAATTCAGTATTATTACGATAACGAGTTTGACTCGGCAGAACACACATTTGTTTAGGCTGTTATTACTTACATAAAAGTAGCTTGACGATATAAAAAATGGGTCTCAGGCATAGCCAATAAGAGAAAGGTGGCGTTGCAACGCAAAGGGCAAACGAGCGAACTAGATTTAAGATTTTTAGTCTGTAAGAATCTGACAATCTCTTCCTCTGCATTTGGGCGGGAGGACTCACTTGATAAGATTACGACCCAAAAAAAGCATAGATAAAAAAAGGAAAAGAAAAAAAAGAAGTTGTCAAAGAGGTTTAATATAAGGCTAGGAAAGTATCTATCATCTAAGGTTGACATAGCCAATACAGGCTAGACGTAGATTACTCGTGAAAGTTTCGATAAAACAGTTCCAACGACAATTACTTTAGAGAGACAGTCTGCCAGCTAAGATCGGTAAAATAGATAAGAGTAGCATTTTCTTTATGTTTTCAGACCACTTAGGAAATTGGTTAGTTCTCTAATTGGATTGATATTTAACCACTCCTCTGTTTATTTCGCTCACATTTTTATTGTTCTGTGTTTACTAGCAGTTTGTGACGTGTTATAGTATCATCGCGGCTTGTATTCCCAGCAAAATGGACCTTAGTTCAATTGGCCAACCTAACCAGGAATCCGGCCCCAAAACTTCATGATCAACAATCTCGCTTACGACCAGAAAAGTAGACAAACGAAGCGTCACGTGTTCACTTGTGGATCTGTGAGATACAATAGAATAATATAATACCGTTACAGAACGCTTAAAAAAAAATCTGGTACGTGCGTGTATTTTTAAATCCAACTAAAGCCGAATCGCCTATTAGTATCACATGATTTATTTGAAACAACTGCAATCTTTCAATATACAATTTTAACTACAGAATTGTTTAGTAATTTAACTCTAACTGAATATTTCCGTATTTCCTATAATCACTACCGTATTTTTAATCAGTCGTTTAAATTTAAATGTCCAATTGCTGTGCTGAGTGAATCTTCTAAACTACCTACTAGTTACCTTAACTGTACAATTTAAATAGATTTTTTTAACAATTTTACATTCATTGTATTCAAGTTCGCACTATATGCCAAAATAAAAGAAATACGATGTACGAACATCAAAATATTCTCGTGCTTCCACTCAATTCATTTGCGTCTATGCATCTACCACAGACTACATAGACACTCAGACGACCGACTCCCATACAAGAAAAATGGTCCGTAGAGATTGGAAAAATTGAATTTGACAGTTCATGTTTTTTAATTTTCAAGTGTTGAATCTGTGGCAAAGGCAACCGTTTTTTGCCATATTCAGCCTAGTTGTCCCTGCACCAAAAAGGATTTAAATTTTTAGTTTGTTTTTTAATCTCGGAGACCAAATTGACAAATGATAATGTTAAAACTGACATAAATGCTGTTGAAATTTGTGTCAGTTTGCCATTTGCACCTGTCAATTCAGTCTCAGAGATTAAAAAAAATGAGAAAAATATAAATGAAACACAGAACATAATTATTTAAAGTTGTTTATTTATGACAAAATAACATTTTACATCATAAATGGCATAAAATACAGGTAATATCAGATGTAAGAATTGCTAGCTTATACAAAACAATATTTAAATTATATAAACATATACAATAATTTAACAAGGTATTAATTACATTTTTAACGTATATTTTAACTCTCGGAGGAAATTTGCAATAATGTGCGTAAGCTAAATTAAATAAGGACCTCATTTCATGTTGCTTGATAAAGTTATAAAAAATAAATGCACCATGCAAAAATTCCTGTTCATCTGCCAGTTACATAGATTATAGCTAAATTATTTTCATGAGTTCTCTAATATTTCTAGGTAATTTATTAACAATAGTACAGTAATAGTTAACATTTAGTAAAAATTGCCACATTATTAGTCCCATAGATTTAAAAGATGAACTGCGCCTTATCTAGCCAACTGACAGATAAAATTGTCCCGTCTAGAAGGAGAGGTAAACAATTACATAGACTTAAAAGTAATCATTTTCTTGTCTTTCTAGAGAGTATGGTCAACGTAAGGCAGCTATTGCTCAGTCCATCCTTTAAGTCTATGATTGGTTGATAGTCCATACATTAAAATTGATCTAAATATTCACAAAAAAAAAAACAGCTCATCAGTCACCTATAAAGACAGTCTTTTCTGATACAACACAAAATATTTAAATGTATTTTCTTTTAATTTATAATTAGTTCCTTACCAAAATCATTGATGGTGACTTTTGAGTTCTTAATATTATAACTCACACAAGCTCCATTAACCGAGTTGAATATATTATAAGTAGTACCTTTGAGGGTGTGGCTAAAACTTCTCCCATCAGGATATTGAACTGAAACAAATGAAACTTGCATTAAACTTGGTTGATTGCAATGAAGTAAGGTTAATGACGGCTGGTCCGAAGTTGTATTTGAAGACCACTTGGAAAAATGTGGGGTAGCCTTTGTCCAGTAATAGAGGAACATTAAGGGCTATTAAAAATATATATAGAGATCAGATTCAGGAAACTATGCTTATTCACAATGATAAGATTAATAACTGGTATTAATATAAACTTCTTTGATTTGATTACATCACATGTCATTATTACAACAAATTGGTCAAATGCTTGTGAGTGATAAAATTATCATTTCTATTTGATGTAAACAGAGAATAAGAAAAAAATATCTGAAAATTAATAAAATACTTACAAAATGACAATGGGCAAAAGCGGTCCAAGATCCTCCACTTATGACACTTATGGGAAATGAAAGAACATAGTTGTGACATCATTCTGGCAAAAGATAATCGAAATCTGTCCTGGGGTTCTTTTTTTATTTACGTTTAAAAGTGACTACCTTTTTTTTTTTTTTTTTTTTTAACGTGTGGAAATCCTCATGGACTTCCTCCGCCTGGGGAAGACGGAGGGGCATGTCAGACTCGACTGACTAAAACCACACGGTGTCCTCTACTGCCTAAAGCCGGGGGTGCGGGGCCACTTGCGCAATCACCGCTCCCCGGCAGGCCTTGACCCGACTACATCGCCGGGTCCCTCTCCTCGGTGCGGCCGCAAAGAACGGCCGCACCTCTCTTCGAGTGGCGACGAAGGACACGTCGCCGCCAACTCGGGCCTGTATCTGGTCGGGCGGCTGAAAGTGTGATTGTGAGTGTGGCTTAAGTGTGATTTCGACCCACTAAAATACCAACAAAACCTTAAATAGCTAACCTAACCTAACTTTTTTGTTCAGCTAAAAATGATGCCCGACGTATACTGAACCAGCTGGTAAGGCGGTTGAATTATGTGTGACTTGGACCCACTAAAAATACCAACGAGACCATAAATAGCTAACCTAACCTAACTTTTTTTGTTCAGCTAAAAATGATGCCCGACGTGTATACTGAACCATCTGGGAAGGCGGTTGGCTTATGTGTAACTTCGACCTACTAAAAATACCAACGAGACCTTAAATAGCTAACCTAACCTAACTTCTTTTGTTCAACTAAAAATGATGCCCGACGCACACTAAACTATCTGGGAATGCGGTTGGCTTATGTTTCACTTACACCCACTTAAAATACCAACGAGACCTTAATTAGCTACTTAAAAAGCTAACCTAACCTAACTTTTTTTGTTCAGCTTCAGCAGACCTTAAGTCTCGTTGGTATTTTAGTGGGTCCAAGTCACACATAAGCCAACCGCCTTCCTAGATAGTTCAGTATATGTACGTCGGGCATCATTTTTAGCTGAACAAAAAAAGTTAGGTTAGGTTAGCTATTTATTTATGGTCTCATTGGTATTTTTAGTGGGTCCAAGTCACACATAAGCCAACCCTCTTCCCAGATGCTTCACTGTGCGTCGGGCGTCATTTTTAGCTGAACAAAAAAAGTTAGGTTAGGTTAGCTATTTATGGTCTCGTTGGTATTTTTAGTGGGTCCAAGTCACACATAATTCAACCGCCTTACCAGCTGGTTCAGTATATGTCGGGCATCATTTTTAGCTGAACAAAAAAGTTAGGTTAGGTTAGCTATTTAAGGTTTTGTTGGTATTTTAGTGGGTCGAAATCACACTTAAGCCAACCGCCTTCCCAGATGGTTCAGTATACGTCGGGCATCATTTACAGCTGAATGAAAAAAGTTAGGTTAGGTTAGCTATTTAAGGTCTCGTTGGTATTTTTAGTGGGTCCAAGTCACACATACTCGTAAGCCAACCGCCTTACCAGCTGGTTCAGTATACGTCGGGCATCATTTTTAGCTGAACAAAAAAGTTAGGTTAGGTTAGCTATTTAAGGTTTTGTTGGTATTTTTAGTGGGTCGAAATCACACTTAAGCCAACCGCCTTCCCAGATGGTTCAGTATACGTCGGGCATCCTTTACAGCTGAATGAAAAAAGTTAGGTTAGGTTAGCTATTTAAGGTCTCGTTGGTATTTTTAGTGGGTCAAAGTCACACATAAGCCAACCGTCTTCCCAGATGGTTCACTGTGCGTCGGGCATCATTTTTAGCTGAAAAAAAAAAGTTAGGTTAGGTTAGCTATTTAAGGTCTCATTGGTATTTTCAGTCGCTGTAAGTCAAACATAAGCCAACCACCTTCCCAGATGGTTCAGTATGCGTCGGGCATCATTTTTAGCTGTATGAAAAAAGTTAGGTTAGGTTAGCTATTTAAGGTCTTGTTGGTATTTTTAGTGGGTCTAAGTCACACATAAGCCAACCGTCTTCCCAGATGGTTCACTGTGCGTCGGGCATCATTTTTAGCTGAAAAAAAAAAGTTAGGTTAGGTTAGCTATTTAAGGTCTCATTGGTATTTTCTGTCGCTGTAAGTCAAACATAAGCCAACCGCCTTCCCAGATGGTTCAGTATGCGTCGGGCATCATTTTTAGCTGTATGAAAAAAGTTAGGTTAGGTTAGCTATTTAAGGTCTTGTTGGTATTTTTAGTGGGTCTAAGGCACGCATAAGCTAACCGCCTTCCCAGATGGTTCAGTATGCGTCGGGCATCATTTTTAGCTGTATGAAAAAAGTTAGGTTAGGTTAGCTATTTAAGGTCTTGTTGGTATTTTTAGTGGGTCTAAGGCACGCATAAGCTAACCGCCTTCCCAGATGGTTCAATATGCGTCGGGCATCATTTACAGCTTAGCAAAACAAGTTAGGTTAGGTTAGGTTTGAATAGGTAAGGTTAGGTTAGGTTAGTAGTCACTTAAATGGACATAAAAAAAGAACTCCCGGACGGATTTTGATAATCTCTTGCCAGAATGATGTCACAACCATATCCTTTCATTTCCCATAAGTGTCATCAGTGGAGGATCTTGGACCAAGTTCCATACATTTTTGCCCATTGTCCTTATCGTTTCTTAAATAGAGTACATGCAAATGCTTAGCTGAAACTGGACCACAAATTCTTCACCTGAAAAGAAATAATACAATTTATTTTAATAACTATGATGTACCATTGACCAACTGAAAGATAAAATTGGCCATACTCTAGAATGAGAGCCACCTGTAACAGAAAAGATAGGACCCGCTCTACTATTCCTCTTTCTAGTTGAGTGGGATCAATTTTATGTAGCTATTGCGCAGTCCATACTTTAAGTGTATGGTATTTAACATTCTAAATTCTAATGAACAATGTCATCATAATTTTAATTCAAACTGTGGGTGATTGGTGCTTATTCGAAATGATAAGATAAGCAAATATTTATGATTTACATACTAACCTTCGTCAACTTTACAAGATTTTTTTAGGGTAATTTCATCAGCTGAAAACAATGATAATTTGAGCCGATTCTTCCTCTTTTCAAACCTTTTCTGGCACACATATACATTTTTTGATATCTTGTAGTCAACTAGCGCACATATTCACTGAATATAGTACAATAATCCCAGTTTATAAGCGAATTTCAAGTTTTATCTCATTAACACGAAACGAACTCATTTTAACGTCCTTTCGTTTATCATTGTAATGAACCACATAATTCTTGATGCACATGTTGCACTGAAAGGCTAAATATTACCGTATAAACTAGTGAAACTGTTAAATAAGTAAGAAAATATAAAATAGAAACTTTTCGAAGTTTTGTTCAGTCAGACATATTGACATAGACTTTTGTAAATTGTCTTTGGTTTTGGCACCGGGCGAAAGAGGGGGCAGGGAATGAACGAGGGACGCAGGGTACTACCCCCGTTACCCCGCGTCCCTCACTTTAGCGAAGTTTCTGGCCATAGAGCATAAGGTTGAAATTTTTTGTTCTAAGTTTGCCTGCCGTGGCATCTACGTACGTTGCCATACAGACGGTCTTCCACTACACGTTCTACACGGTCTTCCACTACAATTCAATCACTTTTCATATTAACACACCATTAACAGGTTCACACATAAGGAGTTTTTCGTATGCTAATGACTAATGTTAATTTGCAATTAATTGAGAAACAGCCATTTTATAATAACATCAAGTGGCCTACCATGAACTCTTAAAGCGTGAGTCTTTAGGCTGTGGGAAAGAGATGGCGCTAGACGCCTTGTATAGCTCTGTCTCTTTCCCACAGCCTAAATTGGATTGCGTTAAGACCTCGTGGTAAGGCCTCAGGAGGACTTAATTCCCAAATAAATTAAGAGGCTTCTGGCCCCACTAAAGGACGAACGTACTGCCTGAAACCGGTCAAAAAATCCAGGCTATTGAGAATTTAGGCCTTCCTGGGAGTAGAACTGAGGATCTCATGTTCTATAGTAAGCACTTGCGACCACTACTCGTTAGAAACTGTAGCCTAGTTGTGTGTGACATTAATAAGTAATTATTATGATTACATTTGTACACTATAACATCAGAATATGAATAAAAATAAAAGTAAAATTATGACCAGATGACCTACTTCATCACTTCACTTAAAATTAACGACATTAGGGTGTTATTCGCATGTCACAAAATAATAAAATGTCTTGTTAAGGGGAAGCTTTGTTAGCACCTACCGTCCCAACACAAATGTCGTCCTAAGCTAACAACCGATAGCGGTGTGGAAACTGGAAATAGACGTGGGAATTTGGGAATATCACCAGAAATTCCAGCTTTTATTATGACGACAGTTAGCTATTGGGCTTTTTCATTTGTAGCAGCCACGAAGTTTGCATTTGCGTCCGGTTGGTGGCAATAATGGGTAAAAAAGGTCTTGTTGAAACTTAACTTATGTTTGCCAGCGCCCCCTTATAACATGGGACTTAAACATTTAAGCTGGGTACTCACTTTGTGTTCGCAGTGATACCGCCACTCGGCACTGCAAGCTTAAAACGAGCGGTTCGCAGCGGGCTCGTGCCTACGTACTCACTTGATGCCGTATCTAATACGTTACATGCAATACTGCAAAGTGAGTACCCAGCTTTAGGAAACGTGGGTGTACCATTTCTTGTTAAATGTTGGGTAGACCTCTAAATGTTTCTTCAGGGATCATAGACGTTATGTTGTTTAATTTTATTATTACTTCTAACTTCAGTTAGAACCAAAGTAAGGGTAGAACCAAAGTAACCGAAACTGCGTGTAGAGTAAAAAAACGTAGTGTAGGACACCCTGCTGCAAGAAGGGTCGATGATTTAAGGAAGGTGACTGGTAGTGGATGGATTCGGGCTGCCCAGCAAGACCGGAATGGTTGACGCTCTTTGAGGGCGGCTTACGTTCAGCAGTGGACGGCAATAGGCTGCTAATATGTATATGTAAAACTCCAGTTTCATAATTTGTTAAATGACCGAAATGCTTAATGCACTTTTTAAAATATTATAGTAACAAATTAGGATGGTCCAAAGGAAATTATGAAAATGGAAGAAGAAAACATGTTGCACCGAACCTAAGTAAAATGTGATATGGACAGGAAGCTGATGATGAGGGTTCAGGAATATGCAATTAAACTTGAATAGTTGCGTGTCACCAACAATATTAAAACATGCTTTTTATCCCCGAAGGGTTTCTTAGAAATAATAATAATAGTACTTGAAACATTTATTTTAAAACCTATGAAGCATACTTATGTTTCAAGGGTAGTAATTAGTAGCGTAGCTTAGCTTTCAAAGTGACTCCTTAGTCACTTTGAAAGCTAAGCCCTTCTTTCTGCATCCACATCGTATCTTATCTCATTACCGTGACCCCGGAACATAAAGGGCTATTGAAGGACACCGTGGATTTTAGTCAGTAGAAGTCTGACAGTCCCTCCCGCCCTGCCCGGGGCCGGAGGACACAATTGAGGATTTTACCAAGCTAAAAAAAAAAAAAAATCCACATCGTAGTCTTTACAACAACATAAAAACCTCCCCTTAACTAACAGGTCAGTTCGTTCGTTAGAACCATCCGTCAGTCCTCACAGTTCAACGAACACGACCGATAGTTCAACTTAAACGTGTTAAGTAATTAACTGCTAGTTAACTTTGCCGTGATATCTGTTACGTTGGTATGCAATCGTTCTTGTCATTAACTACAGTGGAAGATTACCGGATTTCGACGGAAGGTGATGGTTAGGTAATGTTTTTCTCACTTTACGTTGTCTCTCGAGTTGTTTTCCTCATAGTGTTTTGTAAATATCGTTTGGAGGATAGCTGATGTTATTACTTTGTTAAAATATGCTTGAAATCACTAATACGGGTGAGGAAAACTTGTGAAACCTGGACTTAATCAATTATGAGTCAAATCGCCAAGCTTGTTGATCAACGCTTATGCCTTATCTGTATTGTATGAGAAAAGACCTTTGCCCAGCAGACAGTTTTACAGATAGTCATCATTAGCCTATGGCAGTCCACTGCTGAATATAGGCCCTTCTAATCTCAGGCCATTTAACTCCATTTTCAGCAAATTTCACTTCTACAACACAACTTGCCCAGCCGAAATCTCTACTCTAGAACAAGACTACACCAATGGTCACCTGTTCTACGGGTAACATGGCCGGTCAGCCCATTGCCCTTACTGCCAGAACTAAAAACAACTCGCATTATACCTACATACGAGTTTTAAACGCCGCGCCGTTTCTCGTTTCTCTTCTCCAATGGGCCAAATAATGTACCTTCTACAAAAATTATAACACCAAATACAAAAATAACGCTTTTAAATAATCAGAGTTTAACTTGTATCATTTAATATGTACAAAAACAAACACATTGAGTATTGCTGTAGTTGTTGAAAATACTGAATCCGCTTGATGTTATCTTGTAGTTGCCCTTCATGACATTAAACGCAAGAGATTAAGAGGTCTTTTCTTCACCAGTACACGGAACTGTCACCTAATTAACTCAGACACTTTCCTTATGCATTGATTTATGAAGTTATTGTTACACGTGAGACACGAAAGTAGTTAACACAAGCACAATGTGTGTGACTGCGAGAGTATCATGTAGCAAGTTGTGCGTACATCACACGTGCCACTTCTAAACTATCTTGGAACCATTCGTTTTAGCCCGTATGAGAGAGCAGTAGTAATAACGGTCACAACTGTAGGTGTTGAGTCGAACCCAGTGCTCAAATGAAAGAACAGCGTAAAACTTCTCCTAAAGCGGTGAAGGAAGACATTGTGAGGAAACCGTTATGTCCTGGAACCAAAAATTCGAAGACGTGACGTCTGCCAACCTCCACTGAGTCTGCATGGTAGATAACAGTGCGCTGACACAGAGGCATCCTCTTTGTGAAAGGGATCTCACAAAGAGGATGCCTTTGTGTCAGTATCAGGAATATTATAGGATCATCATCATCAGCCTATAAATGTTCCCACTGCTGGGACACAGGCCTCCTCTCTGTGAGAGAGAGGGCCATAATTCACTACGCGGGCCCAGTGCGGGTTGGTGGATGTCACATGTCTTCGAATTTTTGGTTGGACATGCGGCTTTCCTCACGACGTTTTCCTTCACCGTTTTTGAGAGCAGTATGGTGATGAAATAAATTACACAAAGTAATGCGCCTGCCTGGATTCGAACCCACAACCTACAACTAGTAAGTCAGGACCGATACCACTGAGCCACCACTGCTCTATTATAGGATGGTTATGTATAACTGTATATATTAGTTTTACAGTGAATAGTAGAGAAAATGTGCTCTATTTTGATTCTTTAACTTTCACTCACGATTATCAAGCTTGCGACCCTTTTGTTTAGATGTTCGAATGGAAAGCTCATTGATCATTGTAAATTGTTGGAATAAATTGATTTTATCTGTCTTCCTTTCTGTTTTGTAGAAGTAAGGAAGAACGATAAATTCTAAAAACAAGTTACAGTTCTGTTCTGTTATAATTATGGGTTTAAATCGGTAATTTTCCAGACTTTTGCTATTGCAGCTTGTTAGTGAGGACACCACCCATTGAACCCAACCAATTTAGAATCAACAAATGCAGAATAACCACAGTCAAATTATTTTGATACTGTGACAGACATAATTAGCGTTATCTATGGAGGAATAGAGAAACTAAAGTCAGAATCGCAATTTTCCGCGAGTTAGAAAACCCGACAACGTTTGGTTGGGCAAGAAGCCCAACAGAAAAAAGAGCTCTTCTGATGAGGGATACCTCCTTTTTATAAAGGCACTAACACCCTGTCTGTTTTATCTCTAATTTACTTATCAAATATCAATTGTTTAGCAGATTATTTCGCATTTTTATGTCAATAAAGGAATCTATGTGAATACTTCTGAAAGAGAATGCACCGTCATTTTTTTCTATCGGAAAAAAGGAGCCTTGAGTTTCTTTAACCTGTCGCGGCCAGGGTACCATGCAATGCAATATAACTAATACATACAGGTAATTACAATCGGCTAAGTTATCGCATTCGTAGCAACCTATTTGCCTAGTTGTTTCTTACTAGGTATGATAAGCTGCTCGGTTTTCATGGTTCAAACGGTGTTCTTACATCTAGAAGAAAATAAATTATTAAATGAGGGTAAGTTTTCTCTTACATAATAAATAATCCTCATAGGTAGGTACTGAACAATAGCCTTGTACTACGTTATTTTAAACAAATCATTAATTTACTGGCACTTGAATTGTAATGTTGATCAATCAAAATTAAAGTAACTTGTCCCTAATCTGTATGGAATAGAACGAGCTAGAAACTACCGAGTGTTTTTCATCTCATCCTCCTTCATAAAAATAACTTCGAGTAGTTTCCACTCCACCTAACTGTCACGGGGATAACAGTTTGAAAAATGTGATCCATGGGGCTAAATTGCCCCGCGCATAGCGGACAAAAATGGCCAAGGGATCTTGTATCTATGGATCTTGCAAATGCTAAGCGGTTGCAGGGTTAGAATTGTTGCTGATAAATTGCTCTTGGATCTAGATAGAATACCGTAATCGCCTAACTGTGAATATACGATGGTATAAATAAACCTCTGGACTTGGACCTTTGGGTATTGCAGACGTTGCACTTATGTTTACTCATGAACTTTACACTCACGTTTCTGTACCTAATGTCTAATTTTCTTGTACACACGGCTACACATCAAGCTATAAAAAAACCAGTTTATCGTGGTCTCGCTTTGTATGATCATTCCGCGCATACAACGATCAGCTGATAAAAGGGCCAAGAGGCTAATCGGTAACGATGCTCTGGTCGATTCAAAGCTCCACAGCCTTGAACATCGTCGCCGTGTGGCCAGCCTGTCGGTTTTTTATCGGTTGCATTTCGGAGAGTGTGCGATGGAACTGCACAACCTGATTCCGCCTAGCCCTTTCCATCATCGGACTACAAGACGTACGGCAATGCGCCATCGATATATGGTGGACATCCCTCCGGTGCGTACAAAGCGTTTTACCAATACCTTTATTGTACGTACAGCTAAGGAGTGGAATTCCCTGCCGCCATCTGTATTTTCCGACAGCTATAACCTTAAGGTCTCCAAGTCAAGAGTGAACAGGTTACTTCTAGGCAAGCGTGCTTCACCGTGGACCACATCTTCGCTTACCATCAGGCGGGATAGTGGTCAAACGCGAACCTATCTATAATAAAAAAAAAGCTTATACTGGTTTTGTATAGCTTGTTGTGTAGCCATGTGTACGTTCATTGCCTTAATTTTCCTTAACATTACATTTACGGAACAGCATCAGACAACTATTTTTTTCCACATAGTCATCATCTTCCTGTCCTCATCCCATTTTAGTTACATTCGGCGAACAAGTTTTCTTTATTTCCATTCTTACTTGTTAGACGTCACGGTAGCATTTATTCCTTTTTCTTCCTCTTTCCTTTTTCAAATGTAGAAAAAAAGATGAATTGTATCCATACTATTGCTACTTCTAATAATTACGTTCCATACTATTGCTTAAAATTAAATATTGTCCGCACTCTTTAACATTCTAGTTTTAGGGTTCTCCGTTTATTTTCCTTCCACTAACTTAATTTTATACAAATGAAGGAACTATTTTGGAATTTGACAAACAAATGAAAGAACATTACAACATTCGGTAATTAATTTTA
Organism: Agrotis clavis; assembly: GCA_954870645.1. Taxonomy (NCBI): domain Eukaryota; kingdom Metazoa; phylum Arthropoda; class Insecta; order Lepidoptera; family Noctuidae; genus Agrotis; species Agrotis clavis. The sequence goes on from OX940925.1 coordinate 11,736,107, forward strand.
AACGTGAAGATGGCCATAATATTGTATTCCCCAACAGTTCCACTTCAGTCACTGTTTGCTCCAAGTCCACACAAAGCTAAAACAATGTCATTGTACAGTTGACGTGGGTGCTTGTGTAATGCTTTCATTGTTTCAAAGCATCCTTCGTTCAATGCTCGAGGCAAATGCCGCGGAAACTTGTTGCATGACTATCAATGCAGTTTTTACCTTGACCTGATGCTCACATAAAAAAAAAAACTATCTAACCATGTATTTAATATCGATATACAGTAGTTTCTGCCTCAGACTTGGATTATTTGCGTTTAATTCTATCTGTACTAAAAATAAACTGCCTAGATGATAAACGAAATTATTGATCAGGAGAAATATTCCAAATGTATGTAATCTTCATAATTATAAAAACATCATTCTATGCATTCCTGTCAGATATAGGCTGTACCATCATGCACCATCATCCTTTACTTGGGCTAATAAACTCAAAACGATTTTACTAGGTACTAAGTTTTGACGTGTGATTCAAGCACGGTTGACACAATATTGAATTGGATGAACGACTAGTGAATACCAATCCTATTGTAAAGGCAGTTTAGGTACAGTTTATACAGGTGTTCAGTGCATCGCTTTACGATTCACTACGTGCCGTTCGCCTTTGCCATATTTGTGAATCGAGATCTTGGTCGCAGACGTACTGAACAATAACTGTGTTCCTTGTGTAGATAAGTATCTTTTTGATACGCAAATCTACGTCACTGGCATACATAGCCGGGGTTGCGGAACTGTCTTATCTGTAACCGTGACCCCGGAACGTAAAGGGCTAAAGACATTGTGAATTTCAGTCAGCACGAGTGTGATTTGATGATTTCGTAAAATAAACGGCTTACATGAGTATGTAAGCTGTTTATTGAGTAATAAACAGCATAGGTAATAATTAAACTTGCAGGATACAGGCTGTTTATTATTTCGGGCACAGAAAAGAACTACCCACTGCAACTTTTCTCTAAAGTTATGATTCATAACACATCTCTTAACGTAATAAATATGATTCTAATGGAGTTTTCTTCAAATTCCGCGTATGCAAAGTTTGTCCTTTGATCAGGTTAGAAGAAATGCAATAGTAACAAAATGTAAAATAACCTTGAAGGTTTTATTTCGCAAAACAGGAATTCTGCTTATCAGCATCTCGTTTTCAACTGCAAACATATCTCGAGTTACTTTTAGCTAAACATTTCAGAACTGGACCAGTGTTTGTGAAATATACTTACAACTACGAAATATTCTTATCTAAAAGATTATATTACAAAAATAAATAGAATAGTCCCAATACAGGGATCATTGACTGCATATAAAATCCCCACCTACCGGTGACATAATTATTACAATTAATTAATGTTACTAAGTAAATACATGCTTTGCGGTTGACATACTTACTCGTAATTAAATTCGGGAAATCCGACCTCAACAATATGTTTTCCTTAAAGATAAAGGCCGAGTCACAGAAGGAAGGCATGGTCTATAAAATTATACTTCGGTTGCATTGTAAAATCTTCGGTGAGTCATTGTAATCAGATGCAGTTCACGATTGCGATTGTACTCAGTATGTATTCAGCATAGTCTTTTATTGTCAAAGAATCTAGAAAACAATAACTAAATGATTTCAAAACTTTTAAGGCGCTCCCTCACCGGGAGCATACGCGTGTAATGTAACATTATAAGCTGGGTACTCACTTAGCAGTGTTGCATGTAACGTATCAGATAGGTACTGTATCAACAACCTCAAATGGATACGGCTCGTCCGAGCACACTGCGAGCCGCCTTTGTGTACTCTAGCTTACAGCGAGCGGTTCAGTGTTGCCGTTAGGACAATGTAGTTTGTGGCTACATGTAAGTAAAAAGTAGCCAGTTTTGCAAAAAAATCTCTTTCAAAATTCGGCTAGAAGTGGCTAAAGTGCTTTTGGCCAGGTACTGTTAGGTATCCATCCAATTACTATTGATAAGTATTACAATTTCGGCACGGTGATAAATGGGTTAAATAAAACAATTTTAATACTACTTAGTATTTAACATTGTAAAAAGCTAATAAACGTTCAGCTAGTGAAAAATATTCTCAAATATTTGGTTTAAAATTAAAAATCAATTCCTAATTTAATAAAAAAATAAAATTTAATTTAATAATTCGTCTACAGTGACATCTGGAGATTCATTAATCTCTTCGTCAATGGGTGATGATGTGGGTGGTATTTCAATTTGTTTGACCGATTTGACCGTTTTTGTGACTTTGTTTAAAACTTCAGCAGGCAAAACATATTGTGGCAAGCTTTTTTTTAATATTTTTAATTGTTTTTTTGTAGTTTGGTTTAATTAATCGGTAGACTTCTAATAGTAATTTAGTAAAAGTTTAACAATCGAAAAATCAGCCAAAAGTGGCTAGATTTATTTTGGTGGCTAAAATGGTTTTCTGTTTGGCTAGAACCGTTGAAAATCCGCTAGATCTAGCCACAAAGTGGCTAAAACGGCAACACTGGAGCGGTTCGCAGCGGGCTCGTGCCCACGTGCCTACTCACTTGATACCGTATCTGATACGTTACATGCAACACTGTTAAGTGAGTACCCAGCTTAACGTTACATTACAGATTTACAAGTGAATGCTCGCGATGAGGGAGCGCCTTAGGCTTTGCGTTGCATGAAACGCAAAGGACAACTGAAAGAACAGAGTAGATTTTTAGTCAGTACGAGTCTGACAGTCTCTTACGGTCCATCCAGGGCTGGATTTATTAATGATTTTACCTCCAAAAAAGGCTTTGCATGCAGGAGTTTTATATGCCAGCTATGATCAATCGGTTCATACTTCAAATTACTATTGTACTATGTAATATTAATGTAATGCATAGGACGTAATTACAAGAAAAGTACCAAAAGTCTTTGTTTTCGATGTAATATTATGCAGTAGCATAGTCCATACATTTTTTGGAGCAGCAATGCACCAGTTTTAGGATATTGTTTACACCCAACTAGATAGTGTTTATGGATGTGAGTTTAAATTATAAAAATATTAAAATATCGCAACACCGCCACCGGCTTGCGTGACGTTGAATTCATTTTATGTATTAAATAACCAGGCATTGTTAACAGGGAAAAATCATGTTTTAATTATCCATCATTATTTTATAAATAAATACCCTATAAAGAGTCACATAATCACCTACTACGCTGCTAATTAAACTGTTGTGCTAAAGTTATCATAAAATATTCCCTTGTGCAAGGAATTAAAGTTTACATTTGTGAAGCAACGACCATACCTGATAGGTAAAATATCTCAATCATTCTTCAATTTTATTGTTCTGTAGGCGGACAAGTTATCTAACGTGCTTATTTACATATTGTTTTTGTTAACATAATTTTGAGACCAGAATAAATAGTTTACAAATATTCTAAAGTAAGTGACTTTATAATATTTGTAAACTATTCGGGTAAGGTAATGCATAGGACGTAATTACAAGGAACTCACTTGCTTAATTTTTCTTTATTATTGGACTTGGTATTATAATTTATTCTCACTTACCACCTACTTAATCATTGTTTTGTTATTTAATAAATACTTAACTATCTTTGTAAATAGATGCATGCAACGATTGCATCTCGTGTTACCTATGTGTATAGGAAAAACCTACCTATGTTGTATGTACCATAATATCACAATTATAGTCAACCTTGCAATGTCGTGAGTCAAGTAATAAAGACTAATTGGAGTACCAACTATTCTATCACACGTGTTTTTATTTTTCTGTAATGTCGGATCATATTATTTCAGGGTTTAAAAAGGTTCATTTGAATTTTAATTGCTTCATTTTATTATTTCAATTTGTCTTCAGAAGCTGTGATTGACCTCTTGTTTCCCAGAAGACGTCACCAGACAAAAATTAAATACTAACTTAATTATTTACAGCTTTAAGTTAACATTAAAACGAGTACCTGAATTAATTTCCTCTTATATTAAAGATAAAGAAAAATACATACTTGTATTTGCATCACCGACGATTTGTCGTGTTTGAACGGGCGTGACTCATAACTTTGTCAAACGTGCAAAAATGTCGCCTGTCTCCACGACGAGACATTGCATTGTCGCATTGACAGACAACCACACACACAACCGTCTTTTACTAAACGAAAAATTCTCAATTCGACGCGTGCACATTTGTAAAAGTCTGAATGAAGCCAATCAGCATGGATGATTCCGTTCCGTAGACAATGTTCCGCTTATTCGCCGCACCTAATCCGCTCAAAGGTTGGTGAAAATAAACATTTGCTCCAAAAGCCTGAATTCGTTGAAGAATTTCACTTTCGAAATTTGACAATAGATGAGAACTGTTATACTTATTACAGTGCTTTTAGGCAAGAATGAAAATGATTTCATGGTAGGCATAAAGGTATAAAAAAATGTATGGTTTCTTTGTGATAAATAACTGAATAAACCCACATTCTTCTTAAAAGAGAACCCTTTACTGGTGTATCTAAAGTTCTGGCTTTTCTACAATCATAATTTGAGTTAAGATAAACAAGAAACCATTACAGTGACGTCATCTTTACGTTTGCGACCCCAAAAACTTGTGCTGGCTGGAGCTTAGCGTCGGGTTGTTACAACCGGTCCTGCTGGCACCAACGCTCTCGAAAAACATGCATATGATGTCATACTTAAGAACTACATTTAGACAGGAATGCGTTTATTAGCACACCTGTTGTAATATTTTTTTGTGTGTCGCTTTTTAACCAAAATTCTCTTCATTTATCTAGTCCGAAGTGTATTTCTACGTAAATTCTCATCGTAATATTGAATTGCTGTAGTTTGATTGAATCGGATGCGAAGTAGCAACTTTGCTTAAGCGATGCGACTTTACCCCAATTTAATCTTTAATTATCTGTTTTAAGGCTGATCTCACGTTGAAACAAAAGTTATCGTGTATAAAATATAGCTTAAGACCGTCCAACTAGTTTCTAACCCTACAGCTTCTGTTGCACATTGCAACAAGGGAATTCTACGTGAATACTTATCTAGTAATAATCCACAGTAAAACGATGTCCTCAATGACATAGTTGACATAATTTACCGTCATTGCATCTTGCAGTTTCTAGAAGACAATCATTCACGAGCGGTTGCATTTTCAATGTCACGCCATTGTCTCGTGGATGATAACCGCTTTTTATGTAACCATAGTTATGTACTTACCTCTTATTGCTAGCCATGAACACATGACTCAAAGATTGTCTACTAACACTGGACCAGAGCCATTATGTAAATTCGTTTGCGCAGCATTATTCTTGTAATTCGGATATTTATTCTGAACATCTTTTTAAAGGCCACCAAATTACGAATGGTACTGAATAATGCTTTTAGCTGCCAGCAAAGATTTTCATAGATATTTCACAAGACAGAATGTTGAATGTTGACTACAAATCTGTAAGTAGTACTACATTCCGTATTACGTCATCATCATCATCAATAGCGAACGGCCTATCGAGATAGCTGGCGCCCATCACATAAGCTCATCTCATTATACATACATACTGCAGACTACTCGTTTAAAATTCATACATACTTGTTATTACGGTACATTGACGTTTTATTCACTCAAAACGTTTACATTGAGCCATCGCAAAGTAGAAGCTATTAATGTTTATATCCGAGTCTCCTGCTCTAAAAGACTACGCTTTTTTTGTTTTTTTTTTTTAGCGTGGTAAAATCATCAAATGAGTCCTCCAACCCTGGGCAGGGCGGGAGGGACTGTCAGACTTCTACTGACTAAAATCCACGGTGTCCTTCAATAGCCTGTTATGTTCCGGGGTCACGGTAAGGGAATAATCCCGCGACCCCGGTAGGCTTTGGCCCTCTGAGAGGGGGGCCCCGTCATTATGCTGACCTCAGATGAAAGAAACAGGCAGATAGAACGTGCGCGAACAACAACGTGGTGCCAGTCGTTATTTATGTGTGCGCGGCAGATAAGTGGCGCCGTGTACGGACACGTGCATCTGTGTGCGTTTACGGTTGCCAGATATTGAGAAATACTCCCATATTTTTGTTCAGTTAAATTGTTCTCAAATATTGTACTAATATTTTTTGAAGTGAAAACTTCTTTAGCGGCGTTGTACACTTTTTCTGTAATGGGTAAAAAATTTAAAACTCGCGTCAGGGTCACGTGACCCTGATCGAAAATGAGTAAGACGTCATTCAAATTAGTTAATTTCATATCTGTACTACTCCAGTTTTAAAATAAAACATAGTAACAAAAAAGTTTTCACTTCTACCGGCACTCCTGGAGTGCAACCTTTTTTTTTCAATTAGAAACACGATTTTGCTTTATGGTTATACCTAGATAGCAAAAGCGTGTAGTATTTATTATTTCACAGAATAATAATAAGAAATAAAAGTTAATATGCATAATTACTTACTACCTATTTAATTAATTTATATCAGACCAGAACACTTTTTAACGCTTTTTGGTAATTTGTTTAATTAACTATTTAAGAATAGGTATTTTAATTTAAAAAGATAAACAATTTGTTATAACAATCAACATATTTATTAAAATAATTTTTATTTTACACACATTAAACCTTAACAGCCTTTGTTCTGCACTAATTATTGTACATACATACTATTAATGTTTAAAATTGGAAACGCGATTTTGCTTTATGGTTTTACCCAGATAGCAAAAGCGCGTAATATTTAAACAGAATAATAATAAGGGAATAAAAGTTAAAGATGCGTGATTACTTAACTTAATTCACCGATATTTTTTATGCACAATACACATTCCCCTAATTCAGGGTAATTTTCCCGTCATAAACTAGCAACACAGACGATTTACTGTTAAGGTTTTGTGTTTCAAGTGAGCCGAAAATATTTTATGTAAAATAAATACCAAAACAATAAAAATAACAAGAGTTACCTGGGAAAAGATATTCCATCTTGTTTTCTTACTTTTTGTGAACAACTTTTGCAGTGTTTAAACACACAAGATGGCATATTTTGACTTATAATGACAAATCACTAGTGACGTGTGAGCGAGACGATGCGTAGCTTGGTACTGTCGCGAGTTTGTAGCAACTTTTGATTTTGTAGTAACTTTGGCGGACCCACTCGCGTGTTCTGAGCGTTCTATCTGCCTATTTTTTTAATCTGAGATGCTGACACTCTTTGAGCCGCGCGTGGGACACAACGCGCCGTCGACCCGGGCATGGTCCTTGGTCGGGCAGCGAGTTACCCTTTACTCGCTGCCCGCATGCCCGCGCCTACGGTGGCCGGAGATCATCAAGGGACGTCCGTCGCCGTGGGCGTCTACCACTGCGGGTGGGGCGGAGGGAGGACGCTGTCCTCTCTCGCTCGCGGCCCGCCTCCTCCTTCACGAGCATTACTGCCTCGCAGAAGGAGCAGACCGCTTCCCACTCCGTCTCGCCCCGCAGCATGGCCGCGACCAATGCTGGGCGCGAGAGGTCTCCGCCTATCGCAGCCGTGAGGACACGTCGGTGCTCCGCCCAAGCTGGGCAGTCTTGCACCGTATGCTCCACCGTGTCCTCCGGGCGATCTTCGCAGTGGTGACACCCAGGCGTCTCCTCCTTTCGCTTCAGACACAGGTACCTCCCGAAACTTCCGTGTCCGGTGAGGACCTGCGTCAAGCGGTAGGTCAGGACGCCATGACTTCTCTCCAGCCACTCCTCAAAGAGGGGTCTTACCGCCGCAATTGCGGCGTGCCCGAAAAGACTACGCTAGCAGCATTTTGATATATGAAAATGAATTGCGATAAAATTATTGTAAATCTATTATTCAAATTAAGAACATGTTCACTGAACGACTTTTCATCCAAACTTTCAGATTTTTTTCTCCTTTCAAAATGACTGAACCGTTTTTAATAAAACTTCATATCCACAAGCAGGATAGTCAGGATACATAAATCTAAAAACAATATTTGAACACATGATGTGTGGCTTTAATATCATGAAACAGGACAAATTCATCAAATGGACGACATTTAATGAATTTGTCCTGTTTTATGATATTACGACTTGCCAAAATTGGCCATATTGTTTAAACTTCACCGTTTTTTGATATGGCCATATCATGTAAGGGACACACCATGAAATGATCAATTCTATCAAATGTCGGTCATATTATTATGCATATCATGACCATCGATCACGAAAGAGGAATTTATGATCCTAAACTTGTATAAACTGTGCTCTTCACACCACCACCACATCAGCCCCCTTTGCTCAGGTGAACCGGTAAATAGTTATTTAATACAATGTCAGGAACAAACGATGTGGAACGAATTGTTTTGAGTACACTGCGGTTCCATTGCATTTGTTGATACTAATTTGGACGTCCGGATGTCGCCCGTTGTTTGCAATTTATTAAATGTTTCCTTTGAGCATGAGGTAGTTCTGTTTTCAAATTGTGTTGTATCCGGAAAATGTTGATGCAACAAGTTCATCAAACTTTGATGCAGTTGAAATATTGATCCAGTTGTTTAAGTATTGTGATTCTATAATTAAATGGTTAATTAATTTAGCCGATGTATTTTTATTATCAAACACGGGTCTTAGGTGCTACCATACAGCAGTTATATAACGTTAGGAAACATTGATTAGCATCATCATCATCTGCCTAGCCTTTTCCCAACCATATTAGGGTCGGCTTCCAATCGAACCAGATGCAGCTGGATATCAGTATTTTACATGGAGCGACTGCCTGTCGGACCTCCACAACCCAGTAACTGGGTAATACGATACGCCAAGCGCGGCTTAACCCGGGAGATCGGCCTGTGCGGCTGTAATTATTTAGCCACGAGCTCCTCCATAAACATTGAGTAGCACGATAACATTTTACAAAATGTATAATTTTGCTTGAATGTTATAAATGCAAGAGTAAGTTTGCATTGTATGTTGCTTACCTATTACCTTTTCACTCCCAAAGGACTCGACCTCTCCTAAAATTGTACGTATATGTATACGTTGTCGTTACGTTGTTATTTTCCTCGGGAACAAAACTTTCAAAGGTAATGTCCATTTCTCTACACTTGACATTTTGACAACGTAAATGCCAACATCAACATGTTTAAAATTAAATAAACAAATTGACTTTCGCGTTTATAATATCGGTTAGGATCAAGAAGTTCATGACAAAGGTGATACGTGTAAATTCATACTTTTCCCATCCCACATTCATATTTAAATAGGTAGCACAATATTCGAACACTCCTTGGAACACGCCTCATTATTTATTCAAAAAAACATGACACGAAACAAAATAAAGCGTATTTTATAACGAACTAGACTAATCTGTGAATTACAAAACATAGTTAAAGAGGAACCCATTAGCTTTTAAAACTGACCTGAATCATGTCACTGGTGGAGCCTTGGAACTCGACCCAAATAATATATGTATGTAGGATGCTAAACACGTAGGCAACACATTGTCGTACTAATAACATGAAAATCTGAGCTGTGGACTCCGGGCAATTTTTGGTTTTACTCCAGGGGGGGTATTACAACGTCTTAAAACCAGGCTCATTCCTGTGAGTGAACGAGATGGTACTAGACGACTTGTATAGCTCTGTCACTTTCACTCACCGGAACAAGCAACTCTTAACGCGATCCAGTTTAGGCTGTGGGAAAGAGATGGCGCTAGACGACTTGTTTAGCTCTGTCTTTTTCCCACAGAATAAACTAGATAGAGATCGTGGTAAGGCCTCTGTCTTAAAATTCATTGGAAGACCAGTGTCAGACAGCTTCACCTGTCTGGCATGAATGCTGAAATGGACCTTCTTAGCGCAGCCTAGACGCACATAGCACAGTAATTATGTATTTTCGCATCTTTTTTTTTAAACAACTACTTGTTTATCTATATTATGAAATTCTTAAAAAAATTTGATGAGCTTCAAAATTCAAAGTCCGCAATTTTGCTATTAACATAGTTGTTTGATATTTTGTAGCCTATTCATAAATTATATGCCTAAATCTAGGCAAATTCGACGGTATCCTAAATATTCAGTGTTTCGAACTGAAGCAAAGCAACGCTGATTATTGAATTAAATTATGATTATAGTCGTATGAGCCTAAATAAGCTACTTCTAGTAAAACATTAGGTATAATGTAGATACATTATATCTACTGTTGTACTAGAAGTGACTTTGTTTGCCTAAAGTTTAGGTACTATTATATATTCTGTGCCTAAAGTATAACATATGTAGATAAACTCACACCCTATTCCTATGGGGGCAGGCAATAAACACAGCGCCACCTACTGGGACTGCGATCCTTACATACTCGTTCGCCCCATTGGCGTGTTTGTATGACCAGATCAGACCAGATGTATGAATGTGGATAAGGCGAAAGGGGAACACCAAAAGTACATAATTGGTGTCTATCGAGTCTGCGGCGCACAAAAAGTCTGCATGGCAGATTTTTCACAGACTTCTTTTCCTGTATTTCATGTACAAAATAATACTTCGCGATCTCTGCACGATTTCCATAGCGTCTACGTCCCTACAGCTCTGCCGACAGAATGATCGAAGATGTGCGTCGTGTGCGTTGAGGTTGAGTCTGTGAAAAATCCGCGACCGACTTTTTGCGGGTCGTGTGCGTTACTGCATATAACTGCATAGGTTCTATTTTCACAGACTAAAAAGTGCGTCATGGATAGTCTGTCGTCTGCGCTGTACCTTATTCACAATAAACCATAAATCTGCTGAAATTCTTGAAAGCTGGAATCGGTGTCGGGCGTTCAAAGTTAAAGAAGTCGTCAGTTTTGTGAAATATAATGAGTAAGAGGAAAGTAGTGGTTGCGTGAGTCAGGTCCGGCCTTTGTGTCAGTCAGCTGTCTAGTTTGGACCCATCCCTAGTGCTAATGTGCGTGAAACCTTTTATTTGCGAAGTGATAATTGGTTTCATTAATTAGCTCAGTGGAATTAATGTTACCTTGCTATTTTCATTCCTGTTTTTGTAATGACCGTCAAACAAAAAAAAATGCTTTTAAGCATTTTTTTTAACCGACTTCCAAAAGGAGGAGGTTCTCAATTCGGATGTTTGTATTTTTTTTTTTTTTTTTATGTTTGTTCGGGCATAACTCCGTCGTTTAACAATCGATTTGAAAAATTCTTTTTTTGTTGGATAGGGTATACTTCCGGAATGGTCCCATTAAAATTTTATCGAAATCGGACTAGCACTTTTTGAAAAATCAACATAAATCAACAAAAACCTAAAAAGATTTCAACTTTGTCTACACCGATTACTCCGAGGTTTCTGGTCCGATTTTGATGATTCTTTTTTTGTTCGATACAGTATATCTGCCATTTGGTCCCATAAAATTTTCATTTAGTTTGGTGTAGTAGTTTTTATTTTAGGTTTTTAATGTTTTTATACATTGGGCGTTGTTATTACCGGTGCTACGGATTACAAAATTTTAGTGCACATGTAAGAAAATTATATATTTGACAATAATTTGGGTTGAATAGTGAAACTAAAAAGGATAAAATAAAAAACTTTTTCAAAAAAAAAATGTAACCGACTTCAAAACCTCCACAAAAAAGTTCAAAATAACCTACAAAAAAACTTTTCTTTCGAAAGTCGGTGACAAAAAGTCAATGAAATAAAAAACAAAGTCACCGACTTTCGAAAGAAAAGTTTTTTTGTAGGTTATTTTGAACTTTTTTGTGGAGGTTTTGAAGTCGGTTACATTTTTTTTTGAAAAAGTTTTTTTTTGTTTGAAATGGCGAACTATTTACTCTTAAGGTGAAACAAGTCAACATTTTTTCCATAGAAACTTCGTTGGGGTTTTACTCCACTATTTGACAAGGTACGTCCAAAGTTAACATGGTATCGTTTTGTCTCATTATTAATTTTGTCTGTACGGAAGCAGAATTTTGAAATAACAAGCCATTAAAAAGTTACGAGCTTCCAAAGATTCGTTTTTTTGCTAATTTTAACACAACTTTGGGCGCAAATTAGAAATTAAAGAAGCATCAAATTTCCAAAAGTCCGTACCGAGACCGACACAGCAAATTTATCGAAGAATTCCATAAATTTTATTTGAAATTGATTGATGCAGTGGTTTTTTCATAAAACCCCTTCTTCCAAATGCCGTTTCGTATTTTTTACGCGCGCCTTTTACTCTGAATGATCGTGCATCTCACTGAATAATGTTTTCCCCTGTTTTCTCCACGGGGGATGACGCTCGCGGACACATGAACAATATGGCTCGATTTCAGTTGAAATATCATGGTTTTTGACCATGCCTGCCAGTGAGTTCGAGCTCGCGACTAGCGTCGCCTTAAGTTAAGATCTAAAAAAAGTCTTAGATAATATAAGTCGAGAAGCCACGGTCAACAACAAGTTCAAAATTTTTGTTAAATGTTAAGTTAAATCATTAGTGTTAAAAATTTCAATTTTTTTTCCAGCGGCGGTATACATAGCCGGCGTGGTGGCGTCTATCGGGGTGACCATCCTCGGCGTGTTCTGCGTGCTTTCAGTCCTTCAACTCGCCATGATATCGTCGAAGGAGCGCGTCGCCTTCAAGTACACGCACCTTGTCATGATGAAATTAGCGTTGGCGCTTCTAGCCAGTAAGTACCTGAATTTATTAGAGGTGCTCCCTCACCGCGAGCATTCACCTGTAATGTAACCTAAAAGTGCGCAATTTGATGCTCTATTGTCTTCGAATGTTCGACTCTGTAACGTTACATGACAGGTGATGCTCGCGGTGAGGGAGCGCCCTAATGAAACTTCGAGGATAATACATACTTAAATTGTACTTCGATTGGCGAGGCTTAGCTCGACTCGAATGCGGCGGTGGCGTCGATAAACTATTGAAAACTTAACTTATTTTTAGGGTTCCGTAGTCAACAAGGAACCCTTATAGTTTCGCCATGTCCGTCCGTCCGTCCGTCCGTCTGTCCGCAGCTTAGCTCAGAGACGCCCAGTACTAGAAAGCTGTAATTTGGTGTAAATATACGGATTTGTTACGCCGAAAAAGTGGTAACATAAAATCTCGTAAAATATTTTTTTTTTAGGGTACCTCCTATACACGTAAAGTGGGGATGTTTTTTTTTTTCTCGCGTACCCCTTAGTGTGGGGTATCATTGGATAGGCCTTTAAAAAATATTGATAGTTTCCATTAACAATTTTTTGATAAAAGGATTCGTTTGTGAAATATTAAGCTTTAAAGTGATAATTTTTGCTCGACTCGAGTGTCCCCCCCCCCTCTACCAGCTAAACGGTGATGTTTGGGGTTGTGAAAAAAATCACAATAATAGTATGTATAACGAAGTTTAAAAGAAAATTATCATGACTAAGTAGGCTTTACAAGTTTACGAGTAATAGTCGACCAACTTATAAAACGTACTTGGATAACATATTTTCCTAAACAAAATGTATCGGAGAACATGTTCTTCAAATGCAAATGTAAGTTTGTCAACTTTATTTTTACAGCTATAATAGGTGGGTAGGGTATGTTTCGCGGATAGGTAGGTTTTTACTGTCAACTATTTTTAACTAACTTCTGAAGAACCTGAAGAACCTTCAAAACCTTCAAAAAAAGGAGTAGGTTCTCAATTCGTCGTAATCTTTTTATATGTAAATATTTTCTCCGATTTCTCAAAGACGCCTGGACCGATTTTGAAAATTCTTCTTTTTATAATTAAATTCAGCAAATCAGTTTAGTTAGTTCGCAAAAGTATTTTGATGGGCAACTACGGAACCCTACACTGTGCGTGGCCCGACACGCACTTGGCCGGTTTTTTTAGATGTCACCTCGGCTTTGCACGGCTTAAATTTTTTTCTATCCAGTTGATTTACGAAAACATATAATAATGAGATACATGAACATATGAATTACAAACATTTAAGTACATACTTTGTCCTGACAATAAAAGTACAAAAAAAAACCAAGTTGGTGCAGTCGTTTAGAAGTTATTCGCGTACAGACTAGTCAGTAGAGATCTAAGCGACTTTGTTTTATACCACTTAAGACTAAAATTACAATGTTAACAAGTGAAATGTATTGTTTTCAGCACTGCTGTCCATAGTTGCAGCAGGTTTGTTTGCCGTACAAGGTGATGACAGGGGTTTTTTCGTGACGAGAGGAGAGGCGTTCTATGTTCAGGTAAAACATTTAAATTTTCTAGGTGTATATGCTTCCAAACCTCGTAGTCAGAAGCTCTATTGTCTGGCAATCAATCTTACCATGGGGTATCGTATTACCCAGTTACTGGGTTGTAGAGGTCCGATAGGCAGTCGCTCCATGTAAAGTACATACTGATATTCAGCTGCATACGGTTTGTCTGGGAGCCGACCCCAAAATAGTGAGGATATGCTTCCAAACCGTTCGTGAGCTATACGGAGATTCGTGATTGTTAAACTAGTGCCAGTTTTGGTGGATCTGGAATGAATGATGATTAGATGAAGATTGACGGTATGATTAGCTGTGGTTGACTGAATGGCTACTGTCCAGGGTCAAAGCCTGCAAGCACTTGTTCCGGATGAGACTTACGAAGAACCACCCTGTTCCAGGGATGTCAGACGGCCACTCAGATATCCTTGTACCGAGCGGGCTAAAAGCTGGTACTGAGTACGAAATACTGGTACATCGGTAAATTATGTCGAAAATCAAATACGAATGAAAACTGTTAATAGAGGGCAGTAAACACTAAACAAGCAGTTTTACCAACCGTGCAGTGGATAAATACTAACAACCGACTGCGATTTTTTGTCCGTGTTATATTTGAACTCATGTTCAGAAAAAAAAAAAAATGTAGTAAGCAATACTCGATCGTACCTTAAAATTTGTCGTTTATTCTGTAGTGTTGGTCAACGGCCAATCTTGGTATTTTTACGTACCAGGACCGAGTCATAGTCTTGGTACATGGTACGTGACACTGAAAACTGGTGTGTATACCAAGAAATTGTTACGTCTGACATCCCTGCCTTTTTCTGCCCTTTAAGAACAGTCCCGAGGTCCCGACACACGTTTGGCCCTATAAACCCTGTCAATTTGCCGACAGCACCTTGAAAAACAAACCTCGATCTCCCGAACCTCACTTCTAACATGACACTATTATCGTTTGCAGATAGTGAGTATAGTAATAAACTCGATCCTGTTCATAATGTCGCTGTACGACGCGCTCTTCTCGCGACGAGAGGGCGGCGACCCAACCAATCCGTTGGGAGAACCTGAAGGTACCACCATCAATAACCCTGGCTTCAAAGAAGGAAGAGGTAATTATCAATTTATTTATTACTAGCTGCTGCCAGCTCCGCCCGCGTGTATCCCACGGGCGCGTTATGTCTTTTTTTTTATCGTGGTAAAATCATCAAATGAGTCCTCCCACCCCGGGCAGTGCGGGAGGGACTGTCAGACTCGTACTGACTAAAATCCACGGTGTCCTTCAATAGCCCTTACGTTCCGGGGTCACGGTAATGAGACAAGTCCCGTGACTCCGGCAGGCTTCGGCCCTCTAGAGGGGGGCGTAATGTCTAGATTAAAAGTAGCCTATGTGTTAATTCAGGTTGTAAACTATCTGTGTATGACAAAAGTACGGTTGGCGCAGTGGCTGACCGATTGGACTGCTGCGCTACGCGTCACGGGTTCGACTCCCGCACGGTACAAATATTTGCATCGTGACACCTACAAGTACTTGTTCCGGATCTGGGAAACGCCCAGACCCGGAACAACTACTTGTATGTGTATGCGAGTGTTTGTATTGTATGTTTGGATACACCCACGACAGGATAGAGTGAAGAAGGATAAATTCCTAGCGGGGGCAAAATTTAAAAAAAAAAAGTTTAACATTAATTCAGAAGTTTTTGTGTTTAAAGAGTAACACAAACACACACGCACTCATCCTATTTTAGATTAAACTTTAACACAATTGGCGAAATAATGCACTATTACGTAAATATCTCTGCCTAACCCTTTGGCGATTAGAGGCGTGGTAAAACCATGTAATAAGTCCCTTCATAATAGTAGTTTATGTAACTGGTACATAATGAGGGGCATTATACACGAGTGTGAGTTTAAAAAACGAGCGAAGCGAGTTTTTTAATAGTATCACACGAGTGGTATAATACCTAGTTATGTACAGTTTCATACACTATAGTATGTGCCATTTAACACGGCAAAAGCGGTCATTGCTCCGACTTTCATCCCGATATCTCAATATTAGCGATACTTCCTCTTCACCCGTACAAATCTGTCGCAAACAGTCGCAAAACTGACATTGCTTGAGTCTCATAATACATAAAAAATTACCACAAAAACAACACAATGCACAACCCAAAATAATAGAAAATCTAGCAAACGTACCCTACGAAATATTATTTTTTAAATATTGGGTTTTCGTTTTTACACAAGTTTATCACACTGAGACAATTTAACAAAAGTAAATATATTATTACGCATCATATAATTTTGCATTAACCTATAATACAATACTGAGTAAATATAAAGTTAGTGCATATTGTATGGATATAAGTGTATTAATATTCTTTTGGTATCAGGGTGGTAAAAACACCTTATTTTTCCTAAAATAAATGACAAAAACTATTTCATCACAGAAAATGCTAATTTTGATCTTATGTCGTTTTTGTTTTACGAGGTCATCGCGTCAGGGGTGCAGCACCCCCGGCAGCAGCCGCCATTTAGATTTAACATTCCGTGTGGAAGTTCGCTTGCGTTCGGTCTGTGCAAAGACATTAAACTAAATACGAGCAATAGACGGGACATCACGAAGAAAGTCGCTCAGTCTAGTAGTCGCGTTGCTATGCAACAACGCTAGATTGTGCTACTGACACACGGCATCAATAATTTTGTATGACAATTTTCCCAATGCCCGCTCTATAGGTTCTTTTAAATCTCTTTGGGTCTGTGCTATAATTTCTATCGTTGTTGAGTTTGTTACAGTTTTGTTTTTGTGTTCTGTGTTGTTATTGTTACTTTATTTGTTGCTTGTAAAGAAGCATGGAACCAGAAGCTGGAACATCTACTGGTGAAACCAGTAAACGCCGTCGTCGTCCAAACATATTCCAACCTCAAGAAGGTTCGGAATCGATACCGTTCACATCGCCGCCAGCAAAAAGACAGAAGACGATTCTCACCAGCGGAGAACGTCTTATGATTATTAATATTTTTAAATATGTCCAAAACACAAAGCCCGAGGATAAATATTTAACTAACCATGATCTTGTCAAACGTACGTCAGAAATATGTAGGGTGAGTGAGAGATCGATATATCGGGTATTACGTGAATACAGAAATACTCATAAAATAACGCAACCTGAAGGTAAAAGGAGTAGACCAAACGTTCTCCAAAAAGTTGATGATTTTGATAAATCGGCAATTACTAAAACTTTTGGAAAAAAAAAGATTTTTCATACAAAATGAGAAAATGATCGAGCAGTATGAAAAATCATTTTTTTTTTCCAAAAGTTTTTGAACAAACATTGTTCAGTAACATGGGCTGAGTTACTCCACGAGAGGTTTTGCGCTATTAACGTTACACGTTGTATATACATAATTATATACATTTGATTATTTTCACATTTTTTTATGATGATTCTTTCACAGTCCAGGCTGTCGTTTGTGGAATGCATTGTTTGTATCAGTAAGACAAGCCAAGTCACTGGTTTCTTTTAAAAGCTTAGTCTTAAATCATTTCTTTTCTCTCTAATAATACATATTTATATTTATGTATGTATGTGTATTTTATTTTATTATTAATGTTTGTGTGTATTGTATTTATATTATCGGTTATCTATTATTTGATGTGCATCACTGTCTACCCTCATTTTTTTAAGGTTCTTCAAGTCCATCATAATTGTCTGGAAGATATCGATATTAGCGATAAGACCGCCGTTGTACCCTTAGTATTAATAAAACTTTTTTTTTTAAAGTACCGACTTCAAAAACAAATACAAAAAAGTGTAAAATAACTTTTCTTTCGGAAGTCGGTGGCTTTTTTTATGTCATTGACTATTGCCACCGACTTCCGAAAGAAAAGTTATTTTACACTTTTTTGTATTTGTTTTTGAAGTCGGTACTTTTTTTAAAAAAGTTTTTATTTTACCCTTTTTAGTTCAGACATTCAACAAAAATCTTCGTATAATCGGCAACTTTAGAAATTTATATCCAAGCGAGCAACAAAAACGGATCTATGCGGGCAACGTCACAAGACATCCATTATTATTGTATGTTAAAACCTTCCCTAGACTGTAATAAACATTTTTCCGTAAACCGCATGAAAATCGGTTCAGACAAACGCGAGATAATCGTGAACAAACATACAATCGACTTTGAAAATCTACTATGATCCGCGCGCGGACGAAAATACATATGACGGGAAAAGGGCCGTTACCTATCACTACATCCATTAAATCCGTCACACACAGTGGAACATTTTTTACGTCACGCGTAAATTTATAAGCACACAATTTGATTTCTAGAAATAAAAAATAATAATTTTGAATTAGAGCAACACAAGATTCACAACCCCTGTATGTCAAGCAGGCTGGTACCACGATACTGTAGCGATAGAAGCAACTATCGCTTATTAGTAGTTTTAGGTAACAATAAGTGTCATTATCGCTTAGTGATGAAAAACTTGGTAGGAGGGAGTGAATGACCTCTATTGCCATGTTAAATGGTACATACTATACTTTATCTACTCTCATTGAACACGAACATATCAAATAAAAGATAAAAATTATTAAACACTAATTTTCATCCACCTAAATACAAATGTCAAAATTCCAACATTCCCATTTAAAGCGCGCGCAACCACAGATAAAAAATGAAATAGATGTATCTATGATCAGTAATATGTATCATAATGAAAAAAAATTAAATTATAACATTGTTTTGTTAGAGAAACAGTGTTATAATTTAATTTTTTAATTTCATTACGATACTCTATGGTATAAAGTATGTCATTATAAACTCGTTTTGAGTTTTGTATTTCGAATTTTACGATATGAGAGTAGATAATAGTAGTTTATGTAACTGGTACATAATGAGGGGTATTATACACGAGTGTGAGTTTAAAAAACGAGCGAAGCGAGTTTTTTAATAGTATCACACGAGTGGTATAATACCTAGTTATGTACAGTTTCATACACTACTTTATCTACTCTCATTGAATACGAACTTATCAAATAAAAGATAAAAATTAATTAACACTAATATTCATCCACCGAAATACAAACGTCAAAATTCCAACATTCCTATTTAAAGCGCGCGCAGCCACAGATAAAAAATGAAATAGATGTATCTATGGTCAGTAATCTGTATCATAATGAAAAAAAATTAAATTATAACATTGTTTTGTTAGAGAAACAGTGTTATAATTTAATTTTTTAATTTCATTACGATACTCTATGGTATAAAGTATGTCATTATAAACTCGTTTTGAGTTTTGTATTTCGAATTTTACGATATGAGAGTAGATAAAATATATTACAGAACGTCGCTTAGTACTCGAGCACTACTTAAAACTAGATTCAAGACATTTGATTGGTTGAAACTAGTTTTAAGTAATGCTTGAGTCTTGATAGACATTCCTTATACGGGCCTTAGTTTGTAACAAACACATTTGATAAATATACCAAGTAAAGAGTTACATAATAATATTCTGTTAAAGGTATCTCGATGACGGACGCATCAGGAAAACCGTACAGCACAAACGGACACGGAAGCGTGGCTTCAATGAATACGACGGCAACCACGCTCACTGGTTTGTCGGACGCCAGTACCATCACCCGATCACCCCTGAGGTCTTCTCTCAAGAAGCCACGTCCCCGGGAAGGGGAACCCGGCGGGCTAGGCATACAGAACCCCGGGTATTCCGGCCATTCACCACCACTAAATAGGAATGGAAGCCAGAAGAAGGTGCGCATCCAAACTCACAGTACTGAGGTGTGAGCAATAGTTAAACTCTAGTTATGCTAAATGCAAATTTACGTGATTATTAAGTCATTTTTGGTATGCAAGTATACGTGAGATGAAAACCGTTTATCCCGTAGTGTAAGACTCCAAATAACTTTTCACTTTGCGGCGCACTTTTAGTATAATAGTCGCCTTAGTCGATACCGGGTGAAAATGATACCTGTTTGTTGTTTAAGGTGATTGCGTCGATGTAGCCCGCGAAATTCAATTTTTTTTTAAGTTTTTTTTGCAATTTGCAGGCCAGTGACATGTTGTAACTTTATAAATAAATGAGTTGCGGTAATAACAAGTATAATTTTAAATATAAAAATTATCAAAAAATTCGCTCCATCAGCTCTCACATAGAAAAGGTGCATCATGTTAAAATCTCCGTAATCTAACTACGATGCACCTTTTCTATGTGAGAGCTGATGGAGCGAATTTTTTGATAATTTTTATATTTAAAATTATACTTGTTATTACCGCAACTCATTTATTATACTATATAAAGTTCGATTTTATTTATAAAGTTACAACATGTCACTGGCCTGCAAATCGCAAAAACGTAAAAAAAATTGAATTTCGCGGGCTGGTTGGAGCATCCCCCTTAAAGGCTGCAAGAGAGTAACATAACATCCTGGGGGGATATTATTACAACGTCTTAAACCCAGGCTTGTTTCAGTGAGTGAACGAGATGGCGCTAGACGACTTGTATAGCACTGTCACTTTCACTCGCCGAAACAAGCCTGATTTTAATGCCGGATCCACACGCTTACCGTGTTTGCCAAACAGGAGACGGTGCTATACTATGAAACGAGATAGAATTATTTGCGTCTTGCTTTCTGGTATAGCGCCGTCTTCTTCTGTTTGGCAAACACGGCAAGCGTGTGGATCCGGCATAAGACGTTGTAATACCCCCTGGTAGATCTTGTGCATAGAAATAACGCACACATCATCGACACTGGGATCCCCTCTGTACGGCGCATCGGGGGTGTTATACGTTTTGGAAAACTCTCCCGTAATGAGTATACTTTGATTGAACGTGATCGAATGATAATCTTGCAGGCTAGTTGCTGCCACATAAAAGATGGCATATTGGCAGTATGTTGTTGTACCTACTTGCATATCAGAAAGGTTTACAGAAAAAATGTAATTTGCAAAAACTTGCACCTTTAGTCAAAATTAAAAGAATTTGATAATATCATATTATCATAATTACAATTAATATTCAAATTATTTGTTGTATAGGAATAAAATACTAAGAGCCAGTTGTTTCCTCGAAGTTAAGATAAAATCCGATACATTGTTATTCAATTCTTTAAAAAATAGGATTAAACAATTGGCTTTAAGGTTGTCATCACGACGGCTTTAAACGAGTTGATTGAAAATATCGAGTAACTCAAATATTCAGATAATTTTGTCTAAAGGTACAAGTGTTTTATTTATTTAGAAGGAATAAGAAGATGGGTGTAGATGTAGATTGATTTCTTAATAATAACAAGACACTGATAGATTTTAACACTATAGTGTTAACAGTAGGAATTTTTATATACTTAATAATTATTATGTATATCAAAACTTAAGGTACCTTTTTACTGTTTTATAATAGCATGTACATTCCCACAAGTGTGCATACAAATTATATAAATAAAACAATCAATTCAATATCTTAGATATCAAGCTTTCGAACAAATTTTAATAATTCAACTCAATGTCATACATGACATAGTTCAAAATTCAATGGCAAATAACGTTTGTAATTTTTCTAATCACTCAAAAATATACGTAGCCTACTATTTAATAAAGTTTACAGTCGCGTAAGTGGCAATGAATATCTAAGATTCTGAATTGAAGTATAGAATTATAGAAGTCGATGCACTGTCGCAATTTGAATCCACATATCACAAGCTGATATACCTACGTATTTTGTTTTACATTATAAGGATATTTTTATTATTATTTACAATTTATGAGACATTGCAATCATCTGTATATTTCGTTTGAACAAAGTTCTTAATTGAATATTTTATTGTGTATAAAGTGCATTGTGTACATAAACCAGCACAAAGTGTTGTAAAATAAGAAACTTTTTGAATTTGTTACATTATACAGCTTTGTTGTATATTGACATGCAATTTTAATATGTTAATAATATGTCATAGAATTGAATTCCGATATCTCTTAAGGTATAAGTTAAATATAGGTAAGTGTAAATAAAGAAAACCCACCAGCCTTTTTGTGGATCATCACATTTTAGCAACCTATTGATTTGTTTTATATAAACTGCTTTGGATAAAAATTTGATCATGAGTAACGTGCCTTACCTTTAGAATCCAAATTCGTGCCTTATGTCCTAAAAGTCTTTTGAACATTTATTGATGCATTAGCGTGATCCTAATCTTAGTTATTACACCGTCCAAATGTCGAATTTAAATTAATTTTGGCACTTTTTCAAAAATTAGATCTATTTATATTTTTCGCATTTATGGCCGATTCTTTTTTAAAAAAAATCTGTATTGGTTTCAGTTACATAAAGTGATTTCTTATTTAATAATAATATTAGCATAGAGTACATTATTTTACTCTGTCCGTCCAAATTCTGGTCTTAACTTTAGTTTTGACGTAACTACTTAATAATGTAGTAACTTTCAAGTACCTAGATCAAGGTAGATAAAATCAAATTTATTATTGTTACTTTTGTATTGTTGAATTAAATGTAATATATTTTTATCTGTAGTCTGCATGCGTAGGGACAGTTGTTAAATGTATGATTATTTAACTAAAAATAATGCAACCTGGGTTTTTAGCGAATAACATTGGGTACGATTAGCCGATACAAAATCTGGACAGAAATCGAAAATGCTGAACAGCATTCGGCCTATGCGGACTAAATTATCGGCTGAAGAGTTCAGACGAGAGTGAAGCATTTTGACAGCTGTCTCAGCCTATGCTACTCAGCATTCGCCATTTTTCTTTTAGTGCTGCTCAGAATATATCGGCTAACCATACCCGTTATCAGGACAGTCCTGTAAATTCATAAAATTACCAACAGTGCGGTTGGTAACCTAACAAAAATATGGAATTGTCTCAGGACATTATAACACTAGTTCAACTATGACCACGCGTCAAAAAAACAAGCTGCACCTAAATTTTCTATATATTTATATTTTTCTTTTATATACGGAACATACATAAGCTTAATATTCTTAATTATACGGTATTATACTAATTCCGTCCAAAATATCCCATTACGTTAATGATCTGACATTTAGTTATACACATTATTCTTTAGTTATATTTTTTCTGAATAAAAAAGCAATTGTTTTTCAACCAGGTTTGATTGTTTTATTATACAGGCTGTTTTTTTGCATTTACGTCAAACTTCAGGTGGTTGTCACAAAAGTCATAAATAATCAATTGAAAGAACAGTACCGGGCAAAACTAATAAGGGCTGCTTTTTTTTTGTTGTTGAAATTTTACCGTATTTCAGAATTAAACCCTTAATTCAATACAAATGAAAGAGAATCACCCGACCGCAGTTTACGCGCGTACGCACACATCGATGATTAGATGTGCGTGAATTCAATGACGCGCGAGTACCTATCGTGCGCCGAGAAGTGACCTTGGCGACCCTTAGCAATAATTTTACGTAATTTTATTTCGAAAATCACCCACATTATTGTCATTTCGTTTGATATTAACTTATTCGAAGCATCAGCATAATACGAAATCTTAATAATGACAGTAATACTAGACCGCCATAAAAAGTTCACTGACCTGCTATCAGATGAATAATAAAATTTAAGTTTTGCTTGATTGCTATCGTTCACCCTAAACTTTTCGTAGTGATTTTGTTTTTATTTGTGGATAAAATTGGTTGATTTGAAGTTTTCCTCGGGCTTAGACCGTCAATAATACCTACCCCGATCTCCGTAGTATAAAAAATGTTTTTTAAAGATTTGCTAGTTAAATGTAAGTAAGTGGTGATACTTTCGACTTTTAGGTATTATTGGCGTAGTTGAAAATTTGAAATCAACTTATTTACACAAATAAAAGCGATTAGTTAACAACGTATTTACAAAATGTACAAATAAATTACCTACCTACTTAGGTTACCCGGAGGTACTTATTGTTAAATGTTGCCACCATCACACTCTTGGCACAATTTTCCTTCAGCTTACGTAAAACTAACACATTCGTTTTTAGTGTCGAAAGCACTAATGATCCTGGCACGTGATTCTGTTACACTTGTCACACCACAGGGTCTCGGCGACCCGATCCAATGTTCACCAAACTTTTCGACCATAGTGAACGGGAACTGTCTCCACTGATGGCATACAGGCGAACCATCTTCTCCAACTCGACATTAGAGTAATTGTCCGTCGTCTTGTACTTTGTATCGAATGCCGTCTCAACAATGCACCTACCTAGAAGCGGAATTTGCAAAACGCATGCACTGCTGTGACATCAAACACATGACTGTCGGTTCGGGTGCCGACCGCCTGCGAACCACGGCGCGGGGCGCGGGGCGCGGGGTGACGGGCGCGGGGCGCGTGGGCGCGGTGCAGCGCCCTTGCTTTGGATTGGTTGCGGTGCGATGATTGCCTACGAATTTGTTGAATGACCGTTGCGTATGCGTTGTGTACATGAATGTTTGCGTTTGTTTGTGTGTGAAAGCGCGATAGGGCTAGTATCAGACGCGCCGCTTTTAAATACGGCTGGTTCACACTTACGGATTTCAGTAAAAAGGAAAAATAAAAGAAAAAAATACCTACCTATTTTATTGCTGTTTTGGGTCGAGAATCATTAGTATAATGACGTCCTTGAATTTGTCTAGGATGCGGATCAACACCCTGTATAACAGACCTATAGAAAGCTAAAAGGCTAATCGTAAGCGTCTTAAATATCCTAAACTATTATTTAAAATGAAAAATTATAAAAGGAACCTAAAGATGATTTTAAGCTAACTATTCAACGACACCCCACTTGACATAGTTCATCGATATGGCGTCTGGTTGTAACCGTGGTGAATTTTGATTACTGTCATATCTTTAGTGACACTCGCAAGGTTAAGACGAATCGATTGACGAGAATTATCAAAGTCGGCCATTTGGTCGCTGGAACGCCACATAGAAACATACATAATTAAATAACATAGACTGATAAACACATTACCCTCCTTTGTGTCGCGCAGTCGGGTAAAAATACGCATTTCGTAATTCTATAAGTACTTTCTGTAACACTAATAATAATATCCTCAAAATACTGTATCATGGACACACTATTAGAAAGAAACAATGCATTGTTGTGTCTTTCATTCATTTCAAGGTCACCGATTTGGGATCGTTTTTCTAGTAAGAAGTACGCGCAAATAACTCTACATTATTTCCTGAGATCAAAAAATGTTGATCTGAGATTATTCCGACCTCAGTTTTAGACAAAATAAAAACTGACTTTTGAATGCTTTTTCAGTGAGATAGGCGATATTGTGTTTTTTCAGCGTTTCGAAGGCCATGCGTTTCCGTGGCTCCTGAAATATGCACTTAGGTATTTTTTGCATTCTAAGTAATTTTGACAAATTCATATACTTATCTATAGGTATTACAAAAACCGGCCAAGTGCGTATCGGGCCCTATACTGTGCGTGCACAGTATAGGGTTCCGTAGTTGCCCATCAGAATACTTATGCGAACTAACTAAACTGATTCGCTGAATTTAATTTTAATTTACGTACATTAACATAATTATATTAGGTACCTAAGTGATTCAGTAGCCAACTCATAACGTCTAACCAGCACCAAAGTCTATGTAAACACGAATCAAATGAGCCCAAACTCGATGGGATTGCGTTATTGTGTTACAAAGATCCCATGGCTATCTTCCAGCTCCATCATAAGAGCCTGGAAAACATCCAGTACAAAAGTCCATGTAAAGACGAATCAAATGACCCTAAGCTCAGTAGGATTGAGTTGTTGTATACGAAAAGAACTCATGGTTACCTTCCAGCTCTATCATCAGACCATGGACATCATCCAGCATCAATGTCTATGTAATAAAGATGACCCTAACGAGCCGAAACTCGACGGGATTGAGTTGTTATCAAATCGCTTCAAGAATTATTTGAAATTAAAAGAGTTCCCACGATTTCTCCAGGATTCCATCATCAGATCCTGACTTGATGATCATGGGACCAATTGGAAGGTGTACTCTTTCAATCAAAAGAAGAATTTTCAAAATCGGTCCAGGCGTATTTCGACGGTTAACCACCAAGAACTCTTAACTCAATATTTCAAAACTTTTCAGTAGGCACAAAAAACCTTGTAGTTTTGACATTAGGACAAATATGAATAAAGCAAAAATATAGTTGGTTTTAAATATGATTATTTACTGTTTTATGATAAATTTATTGTTTTACTTTATTTTAATAAATGGGTAGGTAAGATAGCAGATATTTTAGTTTTTTTTTTATGGATGAATGAATGTAGATAGGAGATTTTGGGATTTCATGTGAGAGAAATTCCGAGCATTGCTCTCTTTATTGCACCCTGAGCAACCTTAAATTTGTGGACCAGGCCTATGCTTAGTGTCCACGTTTCTTCTTCGAAGTCATTACGGGCAGGACACACTGATTATAAGCCCTCGTTTAGATAATATGACGCAGCTTCCCGAATGCCCAAGCGTATCCTTCTGGTTGCTTCTTTCTCAGTTTGGTGTCCTCGATTCACCTCGGAAAAATAGGTACCACCTGGGTGATATCACCCAGGTGAGTCGAGGACACCAAAGTTGTTATTCTTGCACAACCTCGAGGGCAGCACCATTTACGATTACAGATTTCGGGATGACATGACCATTGAGCATGAGTTTGGTTTTGCCTAAATTCATTTCGAGACCCACACGCCTTGATGAATCGCTTAGGCTTCTCAGCATTACTTCCAGGTCCTGCAAAAACTCTGCCATGATGACAATGTCATCCGCCAATCGGTGGTGCGGGTTGTAATCAAACGTCCTGAAAACATTTTCCAATGCGTTTGTAAACAGTTTCGGAGAGATGACGTCTCCCTGTCTTACCCCTCGACGCAGTTGTATTGGTTTTGTGCTCTGTTCTTGTACTTGCATGGTCATTGTTGCGGCCTTATACAGACATCTCATCATCTCAACGTAACGGTAGTCGGTGAGGCATCTCTGCATGGACTCCAGCACAGCCCAGGTCTCAACAATATCGAAGGCTTTCTCGTAGTCCACATACGCTAGGCACAGAGGGAGGCTGATTATATTCCTCGGTCTTTAGGATTATTTCTCTGAGGGTACGTATGGGGTCCACGGTGCTGTAGCCTTTTCGAAATCCGGCCTGCTGTGGCGGCTGGAAGTCATCGAACTTTTGGGCGAGACGTTTCGAGATAACTATCGAAAACAACTTGTAGACATGGGCCAGAAGTCAGACGGGGCGGTTGTTCTTAAGAAGCGTGTTATCGCCCTTTTTGAAAAATAATACGTCTAGCTTGACAAGCTCTATCAAGACAGGTGTTCCTCTGCTTTGAGCAGCTCTGTGGATGATGGCTTTTGGCATTGTTTTGGGTCTGCATCTTGTTTTTCAGACTCCAAATAAAGTTTGACCAAGTTTCTTGATCAAAGAGAACTCATCCTGAAATAGAAACAACACATTTTTTAAAACAAATCTAAATTAATTACTTAAACATTTGTGTATAAAAACTCCTAAATACTGCTACCTACACCGTAATATCCTGAACAGATACGAAAAAATGTTACTACTAATACCGTCTATCTACGTATTTCGTATTTATGGCTGATTTATAAGTAAGAACAAAGTACTACCGCAGAAATAACGTTTGAATGGGGATGGCAACTCAAAGCTAATCGTAGATGGCGCTGCGATAGTTGGTCCCCACGTCTACCTTGTACAAAAAAACAAACAAGATTATTTGTTATAAAAATTGAGTATAAATACAAAACAAATATGGAAAATTATTCGTCCATGCAAGTACTATATACTAAAAGAAGAATTAAGACGCCGCGGCGCATCTACAAGAGAAAAAAAGTGATTTAATTGAGTGGTTATACATTTGATTTTACCGTAATAAATCCACAATTACTTGTAGTTGAGGTTTCAATTTTTGAGTTTAGGTATGTTTTACCTGTCCTCTCCTTTATCAAGAATATAATGCTGCTGTTGACTTTCTATTTTGATAAAATATCATAATGTTTTAAGTCAGTAATTTTAACCTTTTTTTCTATTTAGATTCGAGAAATATCACAATATATTTAATTTCTTAACACCACAACTATTACAAAACTCGTTCCAGGTGATAATTCTTCGATTTTCGAGCGATGCAATACTGGTACATAACCTCCAAAAGAAAAGTAGATATTATTTTGAAAAGTGTATTCCATCATTTTTACAGCTTATTACACAACATCTAGTCATTTTACATCAATAAATGTTTTTTTTTCTGAAAATTCCTTTGATTTTACAGTTCTTTGGGGACCAAACTGTCATTTTCACTTTGACACTTGCCTTCCCCATTAAACTAGCATGTAAGTTTAGTAACGAAAAATTAACTAATTTAAACAAAAAATACAATAAAACTTACTTTTAAGGCCGAGAGCGCGCGAACATGCGACGAATTCGTACAAATTGTAAGGCACACGCTGAAATTAGCAGCAAATGCCACCAAAGTTCGCGCTCGTAATGTTAGTAGATAATTCCATGATTGTAAAAATACCCGAAATATTACGAATTATAAATAGAAGATTTTTCTATTAGGTGAGATACAATATTTAAGAAGAGAATCCGCGAAAAAACCAATTTGTCAAAATATGTCAGTTAGGAGGTCTTGGTGGTTAACCGTCGATTTGAGAAATCGGGGAAAATACATAAAAAAAAAGATTACGACGATTTGAGAACCTCCTTCTTTTTTTTGAAGTTAGTTAAAAATAGTTGACAATAAAAACCTACCTATCCCCAAAACATACCCACCTATTAAAGCTGTAAAAATAAAGTTGACAAACTTACATTTGCAGTTGAAGAACATGTTCTCCGATACATCTCTGGCCTATTGGTTGTTCTTCATTTGTGCTCTCGATAAATACAATAAAGTCAAACCCAGCTACGGCGTCCTCAGGGTACCTGCGAGTCTGCGACTGTAGTCTGTAACCCTATACGGGGCATACTTCTCTGCAGCCTTTTCTTCCGCAGTGCAGGAGTCAACGTAGTCAGACTCACTTGTCTCCGAAGATGAATCCGGAAGACCAGTGACAATTTCTTCACCAGGATCTTGTTTAGGCTTTTTTCTTTTCTTAGGCATCTTAAATCTTTTAAGAACTAGGTACTTGTTTTATAAACTAAGTTAATCGTCAGCAGAATAAAAACAGGAAAATACGTACAAACTAAATTAAAATTGAAATTAAATTACAAGAAGTAAAAAAAACACCGCCTATTTATTTCAAGGTTCCCGCGGTTTTTCGCAGGCATAGACATTTTTTTTTGTTTCTTTTCGTCCCTCTTTGGGACAGGCAAAGGGAGCTGAGCCCATACAGCCAAGTCTGATTTAGTTTTCTTTTTCTTCCAATTCTTCTTTTCTTTCTTGTCTTTCTCTTTCTATAATATAATCAAGGCCGAAACCATGTCTTCTTTAATCAATGTCTTCAATATTTATTAGTCAGGCCGAAGCCAAGTCTTATTTTTTTCAATGTACAGTCATAGACATAAAATCATAAGAGCAGGCTTTAAAAGAGAAAACCAAAGACAAATTATTGTCATTGTGAACTGTCACTGTCAAATTAGGTTGTATTGTATTTGTCATGTCATTATTGAATGCATAATGCTCTACGCGGCTCTATCTACGTTTGTTATTATACTCTGATTGATTGCGTTTGCTAATTTGCTTTGCTTTGTTGGCTGTTGGTCTCGGTTAATTCTTGTTGCTGGGTTAAAACAATTCCACTTTCTCATCTTGTTTGTTAAATAATTCTCGGTTAAACTAGTACTGATCGTGCTCACTTTACTACTTTCTTGTAAATCCTGACAAAAACGTGGATCAGTAGGTCGTCCTAGGGTGGGTGTTGTGCTGTGCATAAAATTATAAAAATCAAAAGTAAGTATAAAATGTATAAATCGCGAAATGTTCATTGTAAGATTTTGTTAAGTATTCAATGATTTCATGGGTGTGTATAAAAAGTCTTGAAGGTTCTGCCATGTAATCATGGTCAGAATCAATAGGATTTGTGGTAAATATTCATCGTTTGTTTGAAAAATTCAACTATCTAGTTGCTCTTTAGCTTTTTGGTGGTTTCACATTATAGTATCTTCTATAGTAATTGATTTTGAGACAAATCGCGTCGCGCGTAATGGTCTTAAATGTTGAGTAGCTGTCGTCTTCTTGGCACAATTTTTGTTGGTTTACGGTGACTAAATCTAGGCACAAATGAGTGAGAGAAGAATAAGAATGATTTGTTTATTGTTATAATTTGTGTTAGTAGAGGTGATCCTTTGGTGAGTCATTTCACATAAGATAGACTTTCACACGATTAGCAGGTACATTTGTATCATGTGTGATCAGGATTTACAGGTAATATGACAAAAAGAAAATCTATTTATGTTTATCATACCACTGGCCGTTCGGTGAAGGAAAACATGCGGCATATAGCATAGCATGTGACTTTTTCCATTATCGTGAAGCTTGACTCGTAACTCAAGGAGCTCAACGACAGTAGACTTTCATCAGACTCTTTAGTATTATAAGCTATAAACATATACGTAAACAACTTACTTTTCTTTTCATATCGCATTTCACTGAACGTTAAAGTTTTTATATCTTCCAAAGGGATACAATTCCTGACGTAATGTGTTTTATCTCACCATGAATTATTTACTGTTTATGTGCACTTTCAAATTGCACAACTGTAGGAATTTTTTTGAATCCACCTTAGGCCTAAATAGAGCTAAAAAGGTATTCCAAGTGATCTTGGCTCATTTACAAGGGTATAAAAAAATCTTGGAAGTGACTAACTGTTCATAAACTTTTTTGAGAGTTATCCGAGGAATCCTACTTTTATATTTGTCTCTGAAATCAGTTGTCCTTTTAACTTCAGTCCAACTATATCTTTTTTTTTTCCATTTGGATCAAAGAACATTCAATTTCGTGGTAGGTAATTATTTTTTTTTAATACACAAAAATTTACTACATCAAGAAAGAGCTAAAGTCTACTAAAAAAGTTTTTACATCTTTAATAGACTCTAATTCTTGTATTGAGCATAACATTTCTTGATTGCTAAAAATACCAATAAAACTGCACATTGATAATTATAATTGGGTAGTGTTATTGTGATCCAATAGTTAATATTGATGGATCTGAATATTTATTGTGAAGCGTTCGCCTAAGTACAGAAAGGGAAAAAACATGATTCTTTCCATAAATTGTTTATTTCTTATTGGAAATTGCCCAATAATTGGTGTTCTTTCCTGTGTTTCAGTTAGTATCTAAAAATGATTATAAAATTAATTCTTACACAAGCAAAAGAGGCACAACTGCGCAAAAGAATGCAAGGAAAAATAATCTTATCTTACTAAAAAAAGGCGTATCTACTAAGGCTTATTTTTCCCTATTCCCATTTCTCCAGTTGTGCCTTTTTTACTTAAGGCGGCATTATTTATGTCTGAACTTTTTGATAGGTATTAAATTGATTGGACATAGTTTTACAAAAATGATCCAATGCATGTTGTTGTTATTGAGTTTTCGACCGTGAAGTTAAAGAATTTAGTCATACATTAGATTGTTCAGATTCCGCTAGTGGATCTACTTGTGAACTGTCTGGTGTCTCTATCACTCTGGTATTGGTTTATTGTGCAGAAAATCTTATTTTTTTTTTTGCAGATATCGAAAATGTTGCGTTAAGAGATTTATTAAAGACTATTGGTCTTCCATATTTTGTTTATTAACTATAAAAAATAGGTTTAAAAAATTGTTGAATGAGGGAATGATTAAACCGGTTTTTATTTTGGACTTAAGCACTTTTGATGGAAACAATGTGGATTTAAGCTTGTTTGAAAGCAACTGTTATTGGACTTAAGCGAATTTAAAAAAATACAACGTGACTTAGGCCGGTTTGATGTAATTGAGTAGTAAAGGGACGTATTTAGGTTTTGAATCTTAGGAATAAAAGAAACACGCATATTTATTATTTATTTCGTGAGTTATTTCGGTTCAAAGTCTTAAACCGATTTAAATAGGTATTGTCATTATGATGTAATTATGCTTATCGGCTATTGGTAAAGAAAGGTTCAACAATAAAAATGCCACAAGAATTGTTTACGTACATTATATTCCTTCGTACGTAGTTAGGTACTAACATTGTAAAGTCTTACAATCATATCAATATCAAATTATATACTTAATAGATAGATACTTTTATTATAATCAGAAGGCGAAAATTCAGTAAACCCTGATCCAGTAAATGATAACGATTAATACGTTAAACAAAATCCAAAATTTCTTCTGGCAAGTACTCAGGATCATCTTCATCTTCTTGTTGTTCCGGCAAGTTTGCATTATGAGCCAGTAGGGTCGTTGCGTCGGTTTTCGGCCTTTTAGTGGAGTTGTCAACTTTAAGGCACTAGAAAAAAATATTGCTATTATTTACGCCTAGTGCTATTGCTGTTAATGTACAGTCTACATAATGTAGTTTTCGTTTATATAACTCATTAGTTCCTACAAATAAACCTCTTTTTTATATTATTTTTTAATGTGCAAAATGGGTAAAACGCCGGTTTTCGGCCGGAAATTTTAGATTTCGGCCCACAAGAATTTGGTTTTCGGCCACTGGATTAAATAATACAAAACTAAATAAAATCACAATAAAATATATTTCTTCCTGTATTTTTTATTTATAGTAACATTTATCAAATTATTATTAATCAGGTACCATTATAATTGACAACAATGCAAGATTAAATTACTTATCTATAAGTCTTCACTTATTTATTCATAATAATTATAATTTAAGTAACAGTCGAAAAAAAATTGCTCAATAAAGAGTCATCATAAAGTTATTCTAATCATTAAAACATAAATTCGTATTACAGTCTTTGATTAATAAAATATTTGGTAACAATCTTTATAAGTTCGATAATATCAACAAAAGCTTCATTCTCGTACAAAATAATAACTTTACATAATCATAATCAACATTTTTCTATCAATAAAAATCTAATATCAAAATCTTTAATACCTATGGCAGCATTTGGCAAAACAATCTGCAATCCAATAAGCTTAATTGTAATTAGTAAACTGATTACAAATGCAAGCATTACATTTGAAGGGTTTGTCTTGTACTTCTTCATACTTTAGTCCAGCGAAGTCTGTGCATCTTAAATGATACCATTTGGTGCAAAAATCACATCCAATATTTCTTTCAGGATCTTCTTCTGTATCACTAATTAAAATATCTTGACACAGGGCGCAATCTACTTTAACTCTTTCGTTTTCCTTCATGGGTTTCTTGGCCTTCGCGATTTTTCGTTTTGTAACTTTAGCATTTTTTAACTGTTCTTTTTCTATCCTTTTCTTTTTCAAAATTTCTTGTCGTTTTTTTCTCAATTCTAACTTCTCTGTTTTAACTTTTTCTTTATCTTCATAAAATTTCCGATACTCCGCCGATGAAATTGCCGCAGGTAAAGGTGTACGTGTAGTGATAGTGTTAGATTTTTTTGCAGGTTGCGGTTTAAATAAATGTTTTTCTATAATATCTGTTTCCTTTGTTTTACTAGTTTGTATAGGTGTACTAGTCTGTTTTATTGGAATATCAGCCAGCACATTGCGTCGAGTTATTATATTTTCCAATGATTCAGAGGTCTTGTTTGATATCATGGGTGTTTTTGGCAGTAATACTGTGGAATTGGCGGTTATCGTACTAAGAAGGCGGCAGCAAAATCAAAATATAAGTGCAGACCTAATGCCGTATCTCGTGAAAAGTACGTTGCTATCCGTAATCGCAGCAATTTAGTGTGTAGGGATGCCCAACGCCACCATATCCATAAGTCCGTCGAAAATGGAGATCCAGCTAAAGTCTGGAAATTTCTAAGATCAATGGGAGTTGGAAAGTCGCGTCAAGAGTCTATTCCTACAGATATAGACCTTGAGTCACTTAATCAACATTTTTCCTCTTCTCATAATTTCAATGGTGCTGTTAAGGCCAAAACTCTTTATGATCTTTCATCACTTCCTACTCCCGATTATTCTCCCTTTGTCTTAAATCAATTTACTGCTTGTGATGTTAAGAAGAGTATACTTTCAATTACGTCAAATGCTGTTGGTAGTGACTGTGTAAGCCGCAAGATGATACTCCCTATTCTGGACGAAATCCTTCCCATCATTTTCCACATCCTTAATTATTCCGTGTCCTCTGGCATTTTCCCTTCTTCTTGGAAAGAAGCTCAAATTATCCCGCTTCCAAAAAAGCGTAATCCTGTTTCTTTTTCTGAATTCCGTCCCATATCCATTTTACCGTTCCTTTCCAAAGTCCTAGAGCGCCTTATCCATAATCAGCTTAGTGCTTTCCTGTGTAAAAATCGACTCCTTAATCTTAACCAATCCGGATTTCGTCCGGGACATAGTACTACCACAGCTCTTATCAATATTACGGACGACATTAGATCGGGTATGGACAATGGGAATCTGACGATCCTTTCGTTATTGGATTTCAGCAATGCTTTCAATACCGTCGATTTTGATGTCCTACTCGGTATACTCTGCTCTCTTAACATATCTCCAACAGTAATTGATTGGTTTCGTAGTTACCTGTGTGGCCGCCGACAACGTATTTGTATCGAAAGTGTGTCATCTTCGTGGTGCAGTACTTCTGCCGGCGTACCACAGGGGGGCGTTCTATCTCCTCTTCTTTTTGCGATATTTATAAATTCCATTTCTAATGAACTTCTTTCATCCTACCACCTTTATGCTGACGATCTACAAATTTATTCGCAAGCTCCCTTAGATAAATTGTCTGAGGCGGTGCATGTGGTAAATGCAGACTTAGCACGTATTTTAGATTGGAGTTTGGCTCACGGTTTGAAAGTTAATCCTGCGAAGACTCAAGTCATTGTTGTCGGCAGCTCCAGGCTGCGTTCGAAAATTGACTGGACGAAGATTCCTCAGATTGTTTTCGATGGAGCTACAATCCCTTACAGCGACTCAGTAAAAGACCTGGGTATTTACATCGATAAAGAAATGTCCTGGGCTCCACAGTTGCAGGAAGTGAGCCGAAAATTATTTGCATCTGCAGGGTCTTTACGCAGGTTACGTAATTTTCTGCCAACTGCCACTAAAACTGCGCTCGTACAATCCCTCCTTCTCCCAATCCTTGATTATGCCGATTCCAGTTATCCAGATCTCACTGAAGTGCAGCTGGATAAGCTTGAGCGCCTCCAAAATTTTTGTATTAGATTCATATTTGGTTTGCGCAAATATGATCATGTTTCAGAGTTTCGCATTAAGCTCAAGTGGTTACCCATCCGCCTTCGCCGGAATGCACATATTTTATCATTACTTTATAGTATTCTCTTCAATCCCACTACCCCTTTTTATCTCAAAAACCGTTTTAAGTTTCTTCATGACACACATATTAGACACTTAAGATCATCGGAAAATTTGAGTCTGGTGATGCCTGTTCATTCTACAAATTTTTTTGATAAATCATTTACCGTCCAAGCTATTCGTTTGTGGAATGCATTGCCTGTATCAGTGAGACAAGCTCAGTCACTAGTTACCTTTAAAAACCTAGTTGCAAAACATTATCTTTCTCTCTAATTTTAAAAATTGTTCCTGTCAATGATGTAACTACTGTCAATAATTGTTTCTATCATCATCAATCTGTCTTCTCTTCTATACCATTTAGTCTGTGCATTTATTATTGGAAAACATGTAATATATTTTATATATATTTATGTATATATATATATTTATATATGTATGTATATTTATTTATGGTTATTTAATACCTCAATTTTTGTTAAAAATTTGTGTAGTACCTAAGTAGGTACATTTAAGTGCATCACTGACTACCTCCATATTTTTATTTTAAATTCATACTGCTCATGTAAAGGTTGTCTGGAAGATATTGCTGTTAGCGATAAGACCGCCTTTGTAACCATAGAATTTGAAATTCTGTAAAACCGTTTTTTGTAACAATTTTGGTGTACAATAAAGTGTATTCTATCTATCTATCTATCTATTGAGTGGTTATTATTGCATCGCGGCAATCGCTTACGCTTTCAGACAGTACTGTTGTTGCTGGCAGACTTATTTGAGTTGGTATTATAAGAACATCATCCAGCGATACTAAAGAACCAACATCCAAATAACTTCCTGACAAATGAAATGTGGAAATGTCGTTATCAATCAACGATTCTGATGCTTCGATAGATGAATCCTTATCTGAGTGAGTGACTAGAACGTCATGAGTTATTGGAACACTTTTATCTTGGCTTATGTTGCACAGACTTTCTGGAGTTGTAACAGGACTAAGCGGTCTTATATTGCTCAATTGGAGAAGCAAGTCTTCGTCAGCCTGGCTTTGTGGAATGGTTTCAAAGGACACCATTTGAGTCAAGTTGATATCATCTAATTGGCTGGTCCTATTATTATCTTCTTTGTCTATTTGAGATGTTGTGTTATTGACTGTTGAGTTCGTCATGTCTTCAGAGCATGTTTCGTACACAACGTCAGAAAATTGGATCTGAGAAGACTTTCTTTTCAGTTTCTTCATCTCCTTCAATATAACAGCCACGTTTATATTTCTTTCGGCCAGAGTCGATTTTAGATGTTTCAAAACCTTTCTTGTGGAAATTAGGTCTGCGTTAGTTATTTCTTTAGAATTTCTTTCGGGTGTCTTTGATTTGTTTAATATTTCCAGGGTATTCTGAACACATTTCGTGTAATCCACTGCATCAGGATCAAATGGATAAAGCCCGCATTTTCTGAAACCATTAATTATATTTCGCTGCATATTTGCATTTTCCAGGCAGTCTTTGAAAAGAGCGCAAAAATTAGTCTTGGTGACAGAAGAGTTTATGTTTTCTGGCTTCGTCAAAAACTTCCTCACTACTTTTTTCCATTCTGATTTCAAAGGCCCAAAAACACTAACATCTGCCGGTTGAAGTATGTGCGTGGTATTAGGTGGCAGAGCATAAAGAATTATTTCCAATCGCTCGCACATCGCGCTCAACTCAATTGACATATGGGATCTGTGTCCATCAACCAGTAAGAGAATGGGTTTCTTAATTTCGTTACTCACCAACCAATTATTAAAATCGTTCGTAATGTATTCAAAAAATACGTCACTTCGCATCCAACCACTCTCAGACCTTCCGAGGACCCAATGTGGTGGCATGCTATCTGCTACTTGTTTTGGCGGGCGAATATATGGAAAAACTATTAGTGGAGGACAAACTTGCCCGTTAGCATTAAATGTCACCAAAACGGTTAAATTATCTTTTTCACTGCCATTTTTTATTTGGTAAAGATTCCGGTACCCTCGAGGACCAAGGACCTTTCCTGTTTTAGGGCAAAGGGCGAATCCACTCTCGTCTCCATTAAATATACGTTCCGGAGATTCTAATATATCACGATGATTTGATTCTACCAGAAACGCTTCAAGTTCTCGAAACCAGAGCTTGATTGACTCCTTCGTTACCCTAGCTCTCGCCTTGTTTATTCCTTCAGCGGATCTTTGTGAAATTTCCGGATGCCTTTTCAAGAAATTCAAAAACCAGGTTTGTCCAGGACGGTCGTCTTTGAAAGGAGTCTGCATGCGTAAGTCTTTTATGATTTTCTGAACAGTGTCTAGCAGTTCTGATTTTTTTATAGGAAAACCACACTTAGCTATTTCAATAAGCCATTCCACTATTTTTATTTCGATTTCATGGGTAAGTATAGGATCAGGACCTCGAGTTTTAATTGAATCACTACTTCTTCCAGATATTCGATCTTGTACAGTTGCCCTAGGAACTCCATAATTTCGGCAAACTTCTCTAATAGAAAGCTTTTTTTCGCGAATATCTCTAAGTGCCTGGTTAATGGTATCTTGAGTATACGGTGCATTTTTTTTTTCGTTTTTTTAATAATGTCCTTACTCTTTGGAGGAGCCATCTGAAGCAAAAAAAACGTATCATGAAATGGCTGAAAATCAGACCGCCGCCGCCGTTCTGTTTTCGGCCGCTCTATTTTTCATACAATTTTAAGTTGGCCGAAAACTGAATAATAATTATAGACTCACTCTAGTTTTCGGCCACTACCGAAATGCGTATTTTAGTTTCATCAATAACCGTTAAAATTGCAGTATTTTGATGGCCGAAACCTGAAAATAAGAGTAGGTATTCACAAGAATACGGTTCATTATAAACGAAAAGAAGTCTACTTTCGTCTATCCAATTAAATAAAAGAGACAAAAATATTTAGGCTGAACGTGAGCTACTTTTCGGCCACATGGCCGACAACCAAACATTTGGAGAATTTATTAAGTCACTTTCCGGCCACCTAATTTAACAACTATTTCAATAAAATATTGCACTAATTAATGTGAAAATACAGTAGAAAAGGGTAAGTAATATATGATATAACTACAAAATCTCTAAAATTTACAAGAGATAACAACTGAATATATAATTTTATTTGATATAACGATCTGTTAATATAATAAACGATTGACATAATTTTATAATGACTAATTTCTATAAGCATAACAATCAATGAATATAAATTCGTTTTGTATATCACTCAAAAGACATAAAACTTATTTGTTCTAATTTTGTTTTCATCCTGGCAAGTAATCTAACACTGATGTACCTAGTAATAGTACCACCTGCCATGAATGTTCGACGGAGCCCCGCTTCGCGGGGCTCCTTTTTCTGCGTAAGGGGTTTAAAGTAACCTAACACGAAGGGGATGGCGAGGTCTTTCAGACCCCGCCATCCCCTTCGAACCTAACCTGTCCGTGTCGGGGTGCCCCAAGTCTCGAGCTCGCTTCGCTCGCTCTTGCATCCTAGGTCAAATAACTGATTACTACCTGTCATGCTGGCTCGACGGAGCCCCGCTTCGCGGGGCTCCGATTTCTGGGTGCAAGGTTTAAAGTAACCTAACACGAAGGGAATGGCGGGGTCTGTCAGACCCCGCCATCCCCTTCGAACCTAACCTATCCGTGTCGGGGTGTCCCAGGACCCGAGCTCGCTTCGCTCGCTCTTGGATACAAATTTTTTCTAATAACAATAGCAATAGTGAAGGCAAACAATCAAAGTTCAAAGGATAAGTCAAAGTCACCAAAGCAAATAGTTTAAACGTTAAATTATATGTTTCAATCGTTAAATGTAATGATTTTCGCTTAAATAAACGTTATATCAAATAAAATTATATGAAATGAGTTTTAGAGTAACACAAACATTATGTGTAAAGAAATTATATCAACTGTTGGTATATCTCACGTTGATTATATCATGTGAACGTTATTGAAATGAAAATATATCAAATAACTTTATATGAAATGAGACGCACCCCTAAGTTATTATTACAGTAGAATATATGCACATTATTAGATAATCATACTAAAAACAGGACAAAACTTACTTTTGAGTAGAACGCGCGCCACTATTTTTCGCTCGTTCCCCACACGTCTTGACAGCTCCTGTGCGGGTGTCGTACTAAACAATTTATTAAAAGTCGCGTGTTTTGTTTACCCGACCAAGTAATGTTGCCAGATATAATGCAACCATCTAAATGTATTTAACTTCATTTCGTGCTATAATACACACATCAAAAGTGTCTAGGGATCAACATATATTTTTGCAATAACTTTTCTCCTGATTGATATTAATAAAAATGTTCTTTAAGGATTCATCAAATAAAGTGTTATCGTTTGTCACAGTAACGATAAACCAAGTCACCTTTGCATTCATAAAGAAATTTGCCATTTTCCTAATAAAGGGATTTTTGACATTTGAACCACTAACATTAAAGTTCGAAAAAAAGACTGAATTAACAGTTTTCTTTAAAATTTTATTGGGTAACTTAAACAATTAATAATCCGTGTTTCTACCGCGAACACTAACAACACAAGAACATCGGTTTGGCATACTCAAAATGAGTTCATCCAAATCACGCTGTGGAATGGCCGCCCATGTTCGTTGCAACAACAAAAAAAGGTCTTCTTGCGACTGGATACCCTCCATATTCGGCAGAGCTCTTCTCTGTAGCATATCCCATGCATGCTCAATCGGGTTCAAGTCTGGCGACTGAGCAGGCCAGGGCAGGACATTGATGTTAGCTGCGGCGAGAGTCTGTCTTACAACTCTTGCGGTGTGCGGTCGTGCATTATCATGCATCTGAAATAAGGGACCGATTTGCACTTGTAGAGGAACGATGACGTCTGATACAATCGTCTCAGCATAAATTTGAGCGTTGAGGTTGCCTCTAATCCAAATCAACTCAGTTCTTCCGCCGATCCAAATAACCGCCCATACCATGATGGTTCCACCACTATAAGGATGGACTTCCTGGCAGGATTTTAATCGCTGTTGGCGTCCAGGGGTTCTCCAGTGTCGTATACGTCTTGTATCCGGTCTCATACCAAAACGAGACTCATCAGAAAAGCACACGAAACGCCATTGTTCTTCTGCCCAATTTCTGTGTTCAAGAGCCCATTGATATCGAATCCTACGATTGTGCATTGCTATAGGTGGTACCCGTAGCGGTCTTCGGGAATGAAGGTTCACTTCATGCAAGCGGTTTCTGACTGTTTGGTCGCTAATTAAGTTCCCTGAAGAGTGATGAAGCCTCACGGCTAACATCATGGCGGTTATTGTTGGAGCTCTTCGAGTTAAGATTTGAATGTATCGGTCTTGTCTCCGTGTGGTGCAGCGATACCGTCCTCCATGGCGCTCAGCCACGGTACCAGTGCTTCGGTAACGTGTCCAAAGTCGACTGATAACACTCTGACTTGTATTCAGAGCTAAAGCCACAGTACGTTGCCGGGAACCAGCTTCTATCATTCCCACGGCTCTGAGCATTTCTTCCCTGCTTAAATGACGTCGCCGCTCCATAATAACGTTGGTTTTAATCAGTAGTAGGGAAACAGTAGCACTAATAATGTCTTCAATGCGTTGTATGCTTTTATAGGGAAAATATTGACAGCTGATTTTCATCTTTTACTCGAATTTGATTTACAGTTCCTGATTCAAATTATGAAATGCACCAAAAAGGATCCATATAAATTTATAAAATCATAAATTTATTACAAAGCCACATCTCAATCTCAAGAAATCCGCATAAAAATGCTTGATCCCTAGACACTTTTGATGTGTGTATTTACTATAATCTTTATTAAATCAAATTTACTGTAACACCTAGTGCCAAAGGCCGAAAACTAGACCCGGCCGGCAAACCGGCGTAATGACCCTACAGTTTTGTAGTATTGTAAATCAGGCAAGTCACTCCAAGCTTCACCATAATGTTTTTCGAGTAGTTTTTTAACATCTGTTAGTTTTTCAGCTTTAACATTAAATCGTACTTTTTATATGTTTGGTTGGTTTCCGGATATATGTTTCCCACGTTTAGTTATGCTTAGTGGATTGCACATATCATTTCTATATGACATTTCTCCTCGAACTAAGATTTTCCGACGATCTGTTCTATTTAAGATAATCCGCTTCGTTTTACTTATTTGAAAGTGTAACGTTTGAGTGTTTTTCAATACATCTTTGCATGCTGTTTTCCAATCAAAAATTGGCACCTCAATGACTATACGACGGATAGTCGCATGAGACCCCATGATATCAATATATGTCTGAGGGTTAGATATAGTTTCTAGTCGTTTTGTTTTTCCACAAAAGCAAATACCCGATCGGGTGGGATGAAACTATGTCCAGTGACAGGAAATACTATTTCTACTTCTACTATGTTTTGTGTTGTTTCTTGCAGCCATTTAGCAACCATTCCCAGCAATATCGAATTCTTATTTTGGCCGCCGCAACCGTCAGCAACAATTGTGCAGTGCACAGCATGCTTTTATTATTTTATCAACTGTATTCACCTCAACAGCAATAGGTCGCTCAAAAATTCTCCACTTCGATACCCATAAACCAAACGCATTTTCAACCACTCGTCTTGCTCTCGACAGTCGGTAGTTAAATATTTTCTAATGATATCTATATTTTTTAATGATCGGCTGAAATATCTTATCGAAACACCAAGCATTTTAAGTACCGATATATCTGTCGATTCATCGAGTAAGAGACTGTACTCCTGATCTAAATCCGTCACAAT
This sequence comes from Agrotis clavis, assembly GCA_954870645.1. NCBI lineage: Eukaryota > Metazoa > Arthropoda > Insecta > Lepidoptera > Noctuidae > Agrotis > Agrotis clavis. The sequence continues at coordinate 11,778,392 of OX940925.1, forward strand.
TTCTTGAATGAAGTGTGGCGCCAAAACATTTTTAATAATATTCGTGCATTTTGTTCGATGTAACTTGATGTCACTGTATTTGCTGTCGTCAAATCGGTATTTGCATAGTTCCGATAAATGATCTACAGCCATAATTGCACAGTGCTCGCAAACAAACAAAGCCAGCGAAGATTCTGCTTTCTGGGTGTTCAGATCTTTTTTTACTTTAGGGAAGTTATTTTTTTTTTGACTCTTCATTGGCTCTATTGCTTTTCTGTGCTTTGCTATTGAAATATGTAGCTTCAAAACAGACAATTTTGCAATCATTTCGCATTTACAATACTTACAGTACGCTTTCGAAGTATCGTTTTCAACGGGCTGCAACCACTCTTTAAAGTCTGCCATTTTCTCCCAGTCTGCTCGGTAATGTTGACTATACTTGGGCACCATGATAAAAATATCAAATTATAAAAAAGGAACACGTTAGGAGTGAGTCCACAACAATAAACAAGGTTTTTGACAGAAAGCGACGGAGGCGCTGGGGAATGGATTGATGAATGAATGTAAGGGAATCCCATCCCATAGACATCACCCTCACAAAACTGACCACTCTCTAGAAAGAGACAAAGTGAATACGCGGGACACGCGGCCAATACATGTGTATTTTCTGCAAGGAGCAGGTAAGGCGTAAAAAGAGACAATAACTGGCGGCTCATTCGCTTTGTCTCTTGTACTTCGTCCATATCTACTTTATACCTGAATAAGGGCTCAGTCTATTCTCCTAAGGAAGGGGAATCCCGTGGCACAGAGAATATTATATTCATTCAAAAAAGGGTTGCTATGCTAGTGAATCACTAGTAGTGAAGTGGGAAATTGATTGAGGTAGGTATCGATATCAAATTTATTTCAAGAAAAAAATTAATTTACATTCTTTTCATGTTTTAGAAGAATATGCTGAAATAATATGCTACATGCTAAAAGCAAAAAAAATATGCTGAACAAGAAGAAAGTATGTAAAATTTAGCATAATTATATTATGCTAAATTGGCAACACTGCACAAAAGACCCATTGTCCGTTGTAGTTGAAACTACTTGCGCATGTCTTAATTTGAAAGAAGACTGAATTTCAAAAAGCATTTCAGCAATCTTGTCCTAAGTATGTGACCCCTTAAAGCGGTTGAAAGATAATACACAACTCATACATTCCAGCGAAGTTGCATTAATCTGAAAATGATTAATTATATTATTGTTACTTCTTCAATTTTAGAAAAGTTTAAAGTTAGATATTAAATTCTTATTCAATCTAAATCATTCCTAATAATGAAAACAGAACATATAGTAGGGGAGCCGAGGATGCTAAATCTGCAGTTCCTCGAGCGCCATGGCAATCTATTGGATTTGAAAGATTATGTTTTAAAAAGAAAAAAGTTTCTGACAAGTTTTCTATTTCAGTGGGGGAGAGAGCGTGTAAACATTTTTAAAACTGTAAAAAAAAACAGTTGTAAAGAAGTACTCGAGCGCGTCAGCCATTTACAGTGTAAACGCGCTTTATATTTCTGATTACCATTACATATTAATCTGACGATTAATTTGAGGGGGCTGTACGTAACAAGCGGTTGAAGACCCAAAAACGAAAACGCCTTACAAATAATAAAAATTAATTGGACGGAACGTTGATGGCTATAAAAAACGAGCAGGCGTTACGTTTTTGTTTTACAACTTCAGGACTCGCTCATTTCCAAATGCCATGCTCAAATTGTCAGATTATTGAGATATACACTCTTCTGAACGTAATTAATCTACCTTTTCTTAATCTGACGCGCTCGAGTATTTTTGCGGATCGATTTTTTTTTACTAATCTGACGGGTTCTCCCAAACAAACCCCACAATATTAAGGGTTGATATTTGGTACAGGTACATTAAAGGGTGCAAGGATTCTCCCCTATAATAATCTGACGCGCTCGAGTCACAACACAAATCCCTTCCTCGCCGCCCCTACTAATACAGCTTGGCCAGAACGGGTTGAAACGGAACTAAAATTTTTATTTCTGACAGCGTTTTAAAATCATTGATATTTGATGTAAACAAAGACCGCAGGTTTGTTAGATTTATTATTGTGCCATAAAACTAACGTAATAAGTGAAAAAAAATAAAATAAAATCATTCAAAGTGCTGGTAGCGCGAAGACAGTGGCGACTTCCGGTTTTCTACATTTTTATGTCAAGCTGTACTCTTTTTCATTACCAAGTCCCCGTCCGAATACTTACCTACATGACATATTTTCCTGTTTTCCTTTATTTGTAAAAACACTTTATTGCACACAAAATAAAAACAATACAAAAACAATCTAATTTTATGAAGGTACTTACTTTTTTTAATTCTCTGTAAAAAGAGGTTCTCTTATTGGATATAAGATTTTTGAGAACTTCAACTGTAGCTTCCTTGTCGAGGTCTTTGTATATTTCCAAAAGAATTCTGAATGAGTCATTTCTCATCTCTTTGTTCATGTAATTTTTAGGGTTCCGTAGTCAACAAGGAACCCTTATAGTTTCGCCATGTCCGTCCGTCCGTCCGTCCGTCCGTCCGTCCGTCCGTCTGTCCGCAGTTTGGCTCAGAGACGCACAGTACTAGAGAGCTGTAATTTGGTGTAAATATATGGATTTGTTGTGCCGAAAAAGTGGTAAAATAAAATCTCGTAAAATATTTTTTTTTAGGGTATCTCCTGTACACGTAAAGTGGGGATGTTATTTTTTTTTCTCGCGTACCCCATAGTGTGGGGTATCATTAAATAGGTCTTTAAAAAATATTGACAGTTTCCATTAACAATTTTTTGATAAAAAAATTGGTTTGTGAAATATTAAGCTTTAAAGTGCTAAATTTTGCTCGACTCGAGTGTCCCCCCCCTCTACCAGCTAAACGGTTATGTGTGGGGGTATGAAAAAATTCACAATAGTAGTATATATAACGAAGTTTAAAAGAAAATTGTCATGGCTTAGTAGGCTTTACAACTTTACGAGTAATAGTCGACCAACTTATAAAATGTACTTGGATAATATTTTTCTTAAACAAAATGTATCGGATAACATGTTATTCAACTGCAAATGTAAGTTTGTCAACTTTATTTTTACAGCTTTAATAGGTATGTTTTTTGGGGATAGGTAGGTTTTTATCGTCAACTATTTTTAACTAACTTCAAAAAAAAAGGTTCTAATTCGTCGTAATCATTTTTTTAAATGTATTTTGCCCGATTTCTCAAAGACTCCTGGACCGATTTTGAAAATTCTTCTTTTTAAAATTAAATTCAGCGAATCAGTTTAGTTAGTTCGCATAAGTATTTTGATGGGCAACTACGGAACCCTACACTGTGCGTGGCCCGACACGCACTTGGCCGGTTTTTTATTTTTTTTTGTCCCATAAATGAGGCATGTCCTTATAGATTTCGAAAATCTGGGTCCACACAGTTTTTTCTTTATTAGTCGTCATGTTGCACGTGCGAGGTGGAGATGGCGACCCGGAAGCGGAAGAAACGTACAATCCGCCACAACGCTTGACCGCGATTGAGCCGAGATTGGAGCAATCGCAATACTCACGTTTCAACACGCACACAATCTGCTGAGACAATTTGTCTGGTTGCTTCCGCGCCGATACAATACGCAACATGTTGGGTTACGCCCCCAACGTGCCCTCAACATTACTATTGACGACACAATCTGTCGGCTCACTGCAGATTGTGTCTACAGATTGTTGCTGAAATTGAATCGTGAGTAGGGCCTTTTACAGGTTTGTTGATGACAACATCCAACTGATTGAACTCCGTTGCTGTAGCTCCACAACAAGTACAACGTAATTGTGAAGTGGTCCCAGTAATTACGTTGAATACTTTACCATCTATGACAGTTAAATATAGTTTCGAATCTGAAATTATAGATTGACCTTCATCAGTTTCGGCATAAAACGGTGTCAATTGATATATTTCAGCCTGTACCCGATTTTTTTCTTCGGTGATAAGTTCTTTTGTTTCATTACGATATTGAATTTTCAATGGTCGACAAAACCTGTACGATTGTGGGCACGGGTTAGACCACAAAACAAAGCCGTCATTCGTTTTTAATCGTAAAGGGATATACGTTGTTGTAAATAAACAATTTTCATTCTCGTTATCACCATCTAAAAACTTCTGTTTATAAAAAGCCTGTCCTGTACTACTCGTACCATCGAACCCCCAAGAACCCTCAAATCTACAATATAATATGTTTTTTTTGCTTTTGTTTGCAATATTGTGAAATGTTTTCGGTACTCAATTTAATGATTCGGCGGAATGTGTGTAGTAATAAGCTGTGAACTGAAACACTTGCTTCTCTTTCAGTAATAACTATGTCTTCGTCAGGATAACACATTTGTTTGGCTATTTTTAATTTAAAATAAGCTGATGGAGTGAGGATAAGCTGAGAAACCTCTTTCAAATCTTTCTGTTGATACTATAATTTTCCACATTTAGTTTCCTTTCAATGACTAAAGAAAGGGCTTCCTCAGGGGTATAGGCAACGACGATATTATACTAGACTCCTAATAACAGGCGACCGATGTCTGTCAACACATTAGGCAAAAAAGTCTTATATTCGTCTCATTTCGACCAATCCTGTGAGCCGTAAACATACGTTGAGACAGAACAGACCTTGAGTTAGCCAATCACAACGCAGTACCCCGTCCCCCTCGCTTACGTAGTACCTCAGCGAGTTGACAGAATATTTTTTGTTCCTTAGATCGTGCATGCGGAGTCTAGTATTATATCGTTGTTGGGTATAGGGTTTGGCTTCGACTTTCGCTTTCATGGACGATGCAATTTTTTTAGGACGAGTTGGACTTTTCAGGCACTCATTAATAACGAACTCTAATTCTTGAGCAAAGCTTTTAATAAGTTTTTCGCAGTGAATTTCATCTGTTACTATTTTCGACATCATTTTAATTATTTTTGACCGCGGCTGATCTTGAAGAGACTCCTCTAACCTTTTTCGAATTCGAAGCATTTGACGAGAGTTCATTTCATTTGAAGCAGATGGACTATTATTAGATGTTCCAGGTATTGAATTATTAGAAGTTGATGGAACTTCATGTGAAGTTCCAGGTATCGGTTCTGTAAACAAAATATTGCTTACAGAACCCTCATTTGAAGCAGATGGACTATTATTAGACGTTCCGGGTATTGAATTATTTGAAGTTGATGGAATTTCATGTGAAGTTCCAGGTATCGGTTCTGTTAACAAAATATTGCTTACAGAACTCATATCTGATGATTCTGGTTCTTGAGGTTTTAAAAGATAATCAGAAGGAAAACTTTTATTTAATTCTATAGGAGATTTTTCTATTTTAGTTGGTATTTGAATATCGAAAATTGTAGAAAGCCATTTCTCATTCTTTTTAATAAATCGTTTAAAATTTCTTTTGCTGTTATTATAAAGCTTTTCACAATTAGTAATAAATTTGGATATACTATCTTTAAGGTTTTTATTAAGTACATCAAGATTGTCTGGATTACCTGTTGGGTACAGTGCATTTAAGATAACCATTGTGCGATCGTTGCTTTCTAGGTCGCCCGGTCTTTGTTTTGACCCAAATTGTTTGGCCTTTTCAACTAAAACATTATAAATTTCCAATTTCGTTAGTATTCGCGGATCCGTATTCAGGCTAAGGTCGTCGGTAATCATTGCCTCTCTCTGACCAGCATAAGGGTTGGCGCCCTCATGCCCCCCTTGCAATAAGTCCTCTGGTCGGGGCCCAGACGGACATCCCCCAACAGGACGGGTCAGTACCTGCTGAGGCAAAACAGTGCCATGGGTCTTTAACGGCTCCATGACACCTCACCCCCGCTCCTCCAGATATTATGGAAATTGATTGGGTTTTAGCATTTGCCTAACGAGGGCGGACCCCTTCCCAACCCCACACAATATCCTTCATTGAAGATAGATCCATAAACAAAAGTAGTGACCGAATTCAACCGTAAATATTTAATTAATTTTGATTTCGACTTTTTGCACAATTTTGTCATATAAACTTAAATTGTGTAAACTATGCACGTCTCAATTTAAACTGACTATTGATAATACCTACTACCTACCAAGTCAAAAATAATTAAACAGTAGATAATGTTTTCATGAAGCACAAATTTTAGTGACAAACCTAACCGACAATTTAGAAATTGAATAATTCCGAAATCCTGGGTTTGTTGCAACTGAGTTTTTTTGTGGTGATAGTTATTATAGTGATCAACATTTAGGCTTAATAAAAAACGCGACCATGAATAGAATGTCCTGAAACAAAAAATCAAAATCATAGAAAAAAAAAATATTATCACTTGTGTGAGCAATATTTTTAAAATTTTCAAGAAAAAAATGCTTCAGGTAGTGATATACTATCACACCTTAAAACATTTCGTGTAAAAATCAAAATAGAAAACGAGATATTGTGTTTCTATGGTGATAAAGGGTTTTTCTTGATTTTATTTATTTCTCTTAAACTACAGTAGTTAGAGCCGGCGGAGTTTTTTTAGGAATTTTGTTTGATTATAAGCTTTCCGAAATACATATAAAACGGAATTGTCCGAACTAAGGCAAAATAACACACAGTGTGTCACTCGATCGATTAAAAATAAAAATAGTCAACTTATCGTTTTTGATACTGACTGCATGCATAAGGGTTAATGGCTATTTAGATACACGTTCCACATTTGGAACAATTTTCAGATACTCTATAATATGTGCTGTATATTATATAAATTATATGTTAGGATAAGAATAAGGATTTTTAATAAAACAGGTTGTACAGTAAAAGTTTTATTCCTTATTATTATAAACTTTTAAAACAATTACGGTCTTTGTTAACACACACATAGCTAAACTACAATAAAAGAATTAAAGCGGTCAGTTATAAGGACATCTTATTATGATGAGTTATTGATCCATATTTGTCCAACATTAAATACAATCCTTACTTCATAGAGTTCCATATTTGTCCGAATGAATTTACCGTTAGCGCATCGTGTTCCAAATCAGAAACAGTTTATGGATGTTTTTACTAGGATGCAGTTAATTTAACTTACGTGTTAGGCCATAAAATTTCCTGGGATACATTTTTCTTATGTTTAAAACATGTATTCAATTTTATTTTGCACAAAAACTTATAAAAATCATCGACAAAAACAACTCAATCCTGACAAAATGGCCGACAGACGATTTCTGACACTGAAATATAGAACGATTGACAGCATAGAATAGAGGCTTGCCGTAGACTTTTTACGTTCAGAAACACATTAATCAACAATTATGCTTTATAACAAGGCGAACAGATGTTGCTAGACGTAAATTTTGACACAATTATGGACTGTTCCAAATGTGACACGATTTATTTATTCTAAGGGGTGTAAAGGAAAGCTTTCCGGAAACTAAAAGGGCATGATCAGTCAGCAAAGTTGAACAACTATCCCAAAGAAACATTTTCAGGAAATGAATAAGCTCTCGCTGCCTGATCATGCTCTTTCAGTTTTCAGAAAGGTGGGCCTTACATACCCAAACCTCTTTGGTACGAGAAGAATACAAATCAACAAAATGATTACCTGAGTATTTCTCAAAATAAAGGTACGTAACGAAAAGGTAGTAACGAAATATTGTTACGAAATAGTCCTTAGACGTAACTAAATAGTAACCATAAGGCTTGTTGTACATTGGTGAAATATTGTGAATGCTCTTCATTATTCAAGTCGAAATATTTGTAGGTATGTACCCAAACACTTATGAAATTATTTGTTTTGCCGTATGCTCAACCGTGTCCTCCGGGCGATCCTCGCAGTGGTGACACCCAGACGTTTCTTCCTTCCTCATCAGACACAGGTAAGTACCTCCCGAAACATCCGTGTCTGGTGACCTGCGTCATGCGGTAGGTCAGGACGCCGTGACGCCTATACAGCCACTCAAAGAGGGGTCTTACCGCCGCAATTACGGCGTGCCCGGAGCTCGGTTGCGACAGTCATTCCCTCCATACTGCCCTGAGATCGCGCCGGAGCTCCACGTGCCACTCATAGTGTGCAATTACAGTGGCAGCGGGGCGGGCAGCGGAATCCGCTGGCGGGTAACGCAAACACATAGTTTTTGACTAAGGTGCACCAAGTGCGGGCGGGGCGGTTTAAGCGGAAATCTAGTCTGTTTCGTGACTCGCCAAACGCTCCCGCTGCTCTCCCCGCGCTACTGTAATTGCACACATAGACGCACTGAAGGGCAGTCGCCTCATAGCAATCATGCATACCTAGTTGCCATCTCTGCAGAAGTGTCATTAGCAAGAGTTAAGTATTTGTATTATTAGGTATGGTTCTATTCTCATGCGAATTGAAACAAAATCGCGAGGCTTTTTAAGCGATTTCAAAAAAGAGGAAGTTCTATTGAGAACTTCCTCCTTTTTGAAGCATGTGAGTAATATGAGGTTTAAAAAGCTGTTAAATCACATAAAAACGTAATCTAAATGATTTGATTATTTTTTTGCTGGTGGCACTTCTACGAGGGGTGATCAAAAAGTAATGATAATGAATATAAAACACGGTCATTAAAGTCAAAATAATAATTTATTATTCTACATAGTCTCTTAACAAATCAATCCATTTAGTCCATCTTTTTTCTAAACCCAAGATTCCCTTTGAAAAAAATTCTTTGTCTTGACCCTCCCAAAACTCCTTAACAGCGGCCATCACTTCACTATCGTCTTCAAATTTCTTGCCTCGGAGGCGTTCCTTAAGCAGAGGAAAGTGGTAGAAGTTGCTAGGAGCTAGATCTAACGAATAGGGAGGGTTTTCGAGCAGTTCCTATTCCGTTTCTTGAATGGCAGCCCTCACAACTGCGGCTCAACTCGTTTTTTCTTTTGCTCGTCAGTTAACATTCTCGGTACCGATCGCGCAGGGACCTTTTTCATATGAAATTTGTTTGCAAGGATTTTATCAACACTGCCATATGAGATCCCTGTGACCTCAGCTACATGCCTAATGGTCACTCTTCGATCTGTCAACACAAATTCTTCGACATTTTTCACGTTGTGTTCAGTGAGGGACGTGAATGAGCGTCATTCGCGATGTTCATCTTCAGTGGATGTTCTGCCCAGTTTAAACTCCTTGGTATAGCGTGCAACTGTAGTATACGGAGGAGCAGAGTCCCCCAATGTTTCCACAAGTCACTGTGTGTGTCTTTTATAGACATTTTTATCAAACAGAGGTACTTGATGACAGCTCTAATTTCATTTTTCTCCATGTTGATGTTATTTCTTCGACATGTTCGTACTCAAATGAATGTATCTCCCGGAAATCGTGATCTATTCATATGTTTTTTTTAGGCTGATGTAGTGAGTATATAAGCAAGCAAAAAACATTCTTTGGATTTTTATGCGGACCTGAAGTAACCGATTATCATTACTTTTTGATCACCCCTCGTATATACTTAGCAGACATATCCAATCCTTTTATTATTGACGCTCTTTATATTTTTTTTCTGAAATAAGTAGTATTAAAAAGAATATTCTATGCTTAGTCAGGTTATGACATTATACACTTAGCTTCATGTTTTGAGTTGCCCCTCTCTCAGCCCCGTAGGGTTATTTTCTTATTTTTAGGAAACTTAAAAACGTGGGTTTTTAGATTTTAAATTTTAAATCTATTAATTTTTTTAAACGCAATAACGCATAAGACGCGCATCGTAGAGATGATTTTTGAGGAAAGAAAAATTCAGATTGCAAGTGGGATTCGATCCAGAAGACGGGGATAGGTACTCCAGACTCTAACCAACTAGGCCAGGGGTCGGCAAGTAGTTTCAGGTAGGGTCCGGATAAACCTTGAAAATTTTTACAAGGTCCAGAAAAAAAACAAGTGATAATAATTAAGTGTTAGGCAGCTATTTATTTTAGTATTAAAATTCTGAATTATAAAATTGTAGAATTAATGTGAAAAATTGCATCGACGGTCTTGAGCTAGGTTTTTATAGTTTGGTTCTCGAAAAGAACAGCAAATTCGAAGAGTGTCTTCGAAGTGAGCGTCCGTTAATCTTGAACGATATTTGTTTTTCAAAAAATTGATCTTTGAAGTTTTTTGCAATTTTCATATTTTACTGGGACATGTTTGACCCAAAATTCTTCACTTGACACAGTTTTATATATTTCCAAAGACACATCTTCTTGCAGATCGATTATTTCCATTTGAAGTGATGGCTTTGACAGATTAAACAACTTGGCAGCCATATCTGTCCATTCTGCTGCTACATCAAATTCAAAGGGTGACTTAAGAAACAGAGACAGTTTGCCCATCTCTGCAAAGTCTTGGAATCTTGTGGCAAATTCGTTCCTAAGATCGGCCAAAAATGTTGTAAAGACTGCAATGTCTTCTTCAGAGTTCTCCTTTTTATATTCCAAAATTGTCGGAAAATGAACAAATTCTTGTCTTGCAATATCTTTTTCAAAGATATCCAGCTTACGACGAAAAGCAGACACGCTTTGTATCAGATCACATATTAATTTTCCATTTCCTTGTAACTCTATGTTGAGCGCATTTAAATATTACAATATATCTTTTAGAAAAGCCACAACCAGCATATTGCGCTTATTTGTTACGAACTCAAGGTGCTTCTTAGCTCCCTGCGTATCAAAGTTTTGCAAGAAGGAGGTTACTTGTTCTTTTATTAGCCAAAAACGTTCAATAACTTGACCTTTACTTAGCCAACGAACATTGTTGTGTTGCAGTAAGTCAGAATACGCTGAATCACATTCAAAAAGAAACTTCTTGAAATGTCGGTGCTGAAGAGCAGAATGAGATCTCATAAAATTTACTAACTTCACTAAGCTGTCCATCACTTCTTTCAGTGTAGCGCTAAGTTTTCCACTAAGGGCTGCCTGGTGAATTATGCACTGATACGATATTATTATTAGGCCTGGATTTTTATCCCTGATTCTCTTTACTACACCTTTTTCTTTGCCAATCATTGCTGGGGCCCCGTCAGTTGAAAGCGACACAATTTTGTCGTAACTGATGTTAGATTTAGTAATAAATTCATCAATTACCTTGAATAAATCTTCTCCTCGAGTGTTACCTTTTAGAGGCAATATTGTTAGCAACTCTTCCCTAAAAGTTTTAGACTCAATGTCAGGAAATCATTCTGACAAAAATTGACATTGTTCATCATCAACAATGTCACATGACTCATCAAGTGCTATAACGTGGCAAGGTGCCTTTTGCAGAAGTTCGAAAAGAGTGATTTTAATATCAGCAGCTAAAATTTCAGTTCTTCGCGTATTGAAAGAAGAAGAAGAAAGAAAATTATTTTATTTTTTACAGAAATGCATGCTTGCTTAAAAGAAAACAGAGAAATTAAAATAAATTAACTTATTAACACCAGTACCATAACGCATGCGACGCGCATCGTAAAGATGATTTTTGAGGAAAGAAAAATTCAGATTGCAAGTGGGATTCGAACCCGCGTCTTCTGGATAGGTATTGGTTCCATCACAGTTTATCTTAACCGAAAGTTTAAAAATAACATTATTTAGATAAGTTAATAGTAAGGGACTTATTATGTTCCTTTGATATGAGGACATGACTAACTTTGACATTCATGAGGTAGGGTATCGTTATATGAATGGTAATTTTCGTAAAGTAAAACCTTCAGGTCTTGTAAATCATGGAACTTTCGTAAATTGATATTTATCTTTGAATCATAGAGTGCAGGCATCACAATGTTGTTGGGGTTTTGCAATTTTGCTCTTAGAGGTAACAGAGTCCAATCATCATCATATTATATCATCATTTATTTTATACTCAATGGTGCCATTAGGATTATACTTCAAGCTGCGAATGTCGTTCACAACTTTATCATCAGCTCAGTTATTATACTCAATGGTGCCATTAGGATTATACTTCAAGCTGCGAATGTCGTTCACAACTTTATCATCAGCTCAGTTACCTGGTCGTATACTGGAGTAATGTTGTAATTTAGAATAATCCTTAACGCGTTGCGGGACGGTAATGACTTTTTCAAATTATGCGACATGACAGTAAAATTGCCCACACAAGTTACGACTACTGCTATATCCGTACTTACCTATAGCAATACTAAAAAATAACAAAACAACGATAGTATACTGCTATATCCGTACTTACCTAGAGCAATACTAAAAAACCGGCCAAGTGCGTGTCGGGCCACGCACAGTGTAGGGTTCCGTAGTTGCCCATCAAAATACTTATGCGAAGTAACTAAACTGATTCGCTGAATTTAATTTTAAAAAGAAGATTTTCAAAATCGGTCCAGGCGTCTTTGAGAAATCCGGGAAAATACATAAAAAAAAGATTACGACGAATTTAGAACCTCCTCCTTTTTTTGAACTTAGTTAAAAATAGTTGACGATAAAAACCTACCTATCCCCAAAACATACCCACCTATTATAGCTGTAAAAATAAAGTTGACAAACTTACATTTGCAGTTGAAGAACATGTTCTCCGATACATTTTGTTTAGGAAAATATGTAATCCAAGTAATTTTTATAAGTTGGTCGACTATTACTCGTAAACTTGTAAAGCCTACTTAGTCAGTTAGTGATAATTTTCTTTTAAACTTCGTTATCTATACTACTATTGTGAATTTTTTCACACCCCCAAACATAACCGTTTAGCTGGTAGAGGGGGGGACACACTCGAGTCGAGCAAAAATTAGCACTTTAAAGCTTAATATTTCACAAACGAATCTTTTGATTAAAACATTGTTAATGGAAACTATCAATCTTTTTTAAAGGCCTATTTAATGATACCCCACACTAAGGGGTACGCGAGAGAAAAAAAACATGACCACTTTACGTGTACAGGAGGTACCCTAAAAAAAATATTTTACGAGATTTTATTTTACCACTTTTTCGGCGCAACAAATCCGTATATTTACACCAAAGTACAGCTTTCTAGTACTGTGCGTCTCTGAGCTAAACTGCGGACAGACGGACGGACGGACATGGCGAAACTATAAGGGTTCCTTGTTGACTACGGAACCCTAAAAATAACAATACAACGATAGTATACTGCTATATCCGTACTTAACTAGAGCAATACTAAAAAATAAAAATACAACGATAGTATACTGCTATATCCGTACGTACCTAGAGCAATACTAAAAAATAACAATACAACGATAGTACTTTCATAGCCGTACTAGCCGTAATAGCCGTATTGTCATTTAATTATGCATAAAAGAAATGTTAAAATTGCAGTACGGCTATCCCGTAATCGGCTATAGCCGTACCGTATTTAATATTTTACGTCTCAAAATGTGATGCTACGGCTATTGCAGTATTGTAGGAATGTAAGTTGTTTTCAAAATAAAACCAAAATTTCAAAGAATACTTAGCATTTATTTAATCACATAATGTAGTATCTAATATCAGTCTTATACTCAAAAACAGTAATTAAAGAAACTTCTAATCAGTACCATGTAATCAGAACAATTAAATTGACCTTAAATCTAGTCTTCCTTTCTTTTCGTTTATTTGCATCTTGCTGAATATGCAAAATGTGCCAATCTTCAAAACACTCAGGACACAAAGGTTTCACACATCTCTTGCACATTTAGTTTCCTTTCGCTTGTTTACCTAAAGCCCGGTTTCCACCGCGAGCGGAACGGACACATTAATGACTCCTTTAAACTAACAAGCGCAAACTGCATACTTGTATTTCCACCAACAAATCGTTTTTGCGTTCCCAGAGCGAGCTCATTTATACTCTTTTCACCCGCTGGGTCATTAATGTGTCCGCTCCGCTTGCAGTGGAAACCGGGCTTTAGGGCGCTCCCTCACCGCGAGCATTCACCTGTAATGTAACGTTACAGATTCGAAAATTCGAAGACAATAGAGTATCAAATTGCGCACTTTTGTGTTACATAGCGGACCCGACAGACTTCGTCCTGTCAAAAAGATTTGTAATATCGCATTTTTTTTTCATACGTATTTTATAGTCTTTTCAAAAAATTCTCCTGAACAGAACCGTCACCTTGGTGAAAAAAAAAATAAAACAACTTAATTATAAATAACGTGTGAATATGGTATCAATTTCACTTTACCATTTGCGCAACACAATCCATTGGCTTCGTTTTTGTATTTCAATGCCTCACAATATGAGCAAACCGAGTTCATAGAACCAAAAACAACACATTGGTAGTTACTGTAGTCTAGTGACACATCGTAACTGAAAGCAGCTCGATTCAAACTTGCGCGATTATTTGTTGAATGTCGCGCTCGCGCTTCACGCGTTTGTGGTATCCGAATTCTTTCACGTTCATTTCGGTCCTCGCGTTCTTGTGCAGTACGATTATATCGGTAATGAGCTTGGTTTGTAGTATTTCGTGTTCTTCTACCTAAATTGCTTCGTCTTATAGGAGGCATATCAAATATAAATTATCGTGTCACTAAACACTAATTAAGTAAACACTCTGCACAATACACGATATACGAATTTGTTTCGTATATTAGTTAACAAAAGCAAACTCAGTAGATTAGGTTACAGAAAATCCAAGAAAAACAACACAATGTACAACGGCAAATCGACATTGACAGTTTGTTGTTGTTTTCTTCTTTATTTGATTTGACTTCAAGTCCTTCAAGCCGTACCAATGTTTTATGTCTGTAAAATAGGGATATTAAAACTTTTGTTAACGCGGTTTGTATTTGACTGATGTAATGACGTGAAAACTGATGCATTTTATGTCGCGTGCCGATAGTAAAACAAAAGAAATTTAATATGAACTTTATACAATAGCAATAAAGCTCAAATTGACTATGTTTTAGTTAGAAAACGTTTGTATGGGAAAAAGAAAAGGGCTGTTTTAAGGGTTTTTCCGGCAATTATTCGAATTTTTCTCGCCGTAAAAATCATCCTTGAACTCCAACGAACATTAAAAAAAAATTGGCTAAATTGGTCCAGGCGTTGTTGAGTTATGCGCTTACCAACACATTTTGCGATTCATTTTTATATTATAGATTACAGGTGAATGCTCGCGGTGAGGGAGCGCCTTTAGTGCACAATTTGTAATTTAAATATTTGAATTTTCTTTTGTTGCCATCTAAGGTTGGAGGTGGCATCACGACTGGCCAGTGAACGTTCATTACAGCGACGATACACTCTTCAACAACATTTTGCCTAAATCTTCGGCTGCTGTACACACTAGGAACGATGACGTCTGATACAATCGTCTCAGCATAAATTTGAGCGTTGAGGTTGCCTCTGATCCAAATCAACTCAGTTCTTCCGCCGATCCAAATACCCGCCCATACCATGATGGTTCCACCACTATAAGGATGGACTTCCTGGCAGGATTTTAATCGCTGTTGGCGTCCAGGGGTTCTCCAGTGTCGTATACGTCTTGTATCCGGTCTCATACCAAAACGAGACTCATCAGAAAAGCACACGAAACGCCATTGTTCTTCTGCCCAATTTCTGTGTTCAAGAGCCCATTGATATCGAATCCTACGATTGTGCATTGCTATAGGTGGTACCCGTAGCGGTCTTCGGGAATGAAGGTTCACTTCATGCAAGCGGTTTCTGACTGTTTGGTCGCTAATTAAGTTCCCTGAAGAGTGATGAAGCCTCACGGCTAACATCATGGCGGTTATTGTTGGAGCTCTTCGAGTTAAGATTTGAATGTATCGGTCTTCTCTCCGTGTGGTGCAGCGATACCGTCCTCCATGGCGCTCAGCCACGGTACCAGTGCTTCGGTAACGTGTCCAAAGTCGACTGATAACACTCTGACTTGTATTCAGAGCTAAAGCCACAGTACGTTGCCGGGAACCAGCTTCTATCATTCCCACGGCTCTGAGCATTTCTTCCCTGCTTAAATGACGTCGCCGCTCCATAATAACGTTGGTTTTAATCAGTAGTAGGGAAACAGTAGCACTAATAATGTCTTCAATGCGTTGTATGTTTTTATAGGGAAAATATTGACAGCTGATTTTCATCTTTTACTCGAATTTGATTTACAGTTCCTGATTCAAATTATGAAATGCACCAAAAAGGATCCATATAAATTTATAAAATCATAAATTTATTACAAAGCCACATCTCAATCTCAAGAAATCCGCATAAAAATGCTTGATCCCTAGACACTTTTGATGTGTGTACTTCTATGACATATGAGCCATTTTCTCTCACATGTTCCCCATAGTAAGAGCGGGCCTGTTTAATTTGGTATGTGCCCAAGGAGACAAGAATAAGCTCGCTGTATGTTAATACGGGAAACTCGCTAACATTATCTCTTTCTACATCTATTGCTTGGAACTGAGCCCTACGTCGATTTATATTGTTGTTAATCACATAGTTACTTAATCGATTTTCCACATTCATATACTGATTAATTTTTTGAAGAATATCCTGAGCATCACTACGGTTTACGATAGGAGGGTGGAAAGCATTTATTAAAGCGGCAGCCACTTCAAAGTGTACCATTACATTTTTTGACGCTCTATTAAAAAAATCTTGGCGAAATATCTTAAAATCTCGCTTGAACCTACCATTGACTACTTCTACAACCCATCTACATATCGACACCTCCTACGTATAATATCGTAACTGTATTTAATCAACTTTACAGTATCGCAATTCAAAGATATGCAAACAGTTTATTGATGGTAGTGAAGTCAAATAAGCTCATTTAGAAACCAAATTTGGCATACAGATATATTTTTAGGAAAGGAATGTTACCTTCAAAAACGATTATTGAAATTGTTATTAGAATTTCTTAAAAGTCACTTACGGATTTCTACTATGGAAAACATCAGTGGTATTTGGTTGTATGTAGTACTTACTATACTTTACGTCGATATTTGCGTAGGATTAAGTAGCGTATGTTACACTTACGATAACTTACTTTGGAAATAATAAAGTGATATTGTGGCGTAGGTTACAGTTACTATGGAACAAAAATGAGAATTCGTATCGTAAGTGCTATTAACGGGTAGAATTGAAATAAAATATATTCTGAAACATACTGTTGTATTTCGTAATAAACAATCTCTGTTAGAAAAACAAAAATATAAATTATTTATCAATGGTATTTTCACTTAATTAGTCTTTTCTTATAGTACCATTCTGATGATTCTGATGATATTTATCATCCAAATGCTTATAATTCAAAGTAAATAGAATTTTGTCAAAACAATACCCGCATTAAAAAAAATGTTATAAAATTAACAAACAAAATCACTTGTAGTACCATCCTCAGTTATTACTTTGCGATGATTAGAATGACGCCCTCGCAGATCCGCTTGTATCAAGCCACTTATGTTCTCTTTTTTCTAAAGATTTATAGACAAACTATTCACATAATGAAAATGTGTTTAGAAACACCTTTCTGCACACATTTAAATAGTTTCCCTGTTCTTCTACAAAAGCCCTTGGCAGTCTATAAATTAAACTTACGCCTAGATTCCATGTCAGATAAAACCTTTCGTTTGTTTTTTTTGACAACCAAGTTTGCAATAAAAGCCCATTGCTTTTCACGGTTCCCTAAATCCCAAAAACCTATTGAAAAGCAATATTCTTTCATCATCACTTATTTTTGTTGTACATTTTAGCCTACAGTTCATAGGACACATAGGACCCAAAGTTTTACCATGTCTTACGGTACCATCACGACTTATATACTCCTTGCCCAAGTTTCTTAACATTTTCCTTTTGTTCTCTTTCCATTCGGCAACATGGCGACTTCTGATATTTCCCTTGTCCTTTCTCGGTTTGGTCTTCCGTTTTCTGGAAGCTTGTGGTGTCGCTTCTGATATCGAAGACTCTATCTTCGATGTCAGAAGCGACACCACAAGCGTCTTCGCTTGCGGAGTATAAACTAAATCTGTGAAAGTTGAATCAACAAAATGTAATGGCGAAATATCTTTTTCAACAAACCAGGGTCAAAAGTGGTTTTCACAATCAAGATGATTTATTGTTGTGCAGTCCGGAGATGGATGTCGTGTTATATTCTCAACAGCTGATGGAGATTCTTCATCGGGGTCTTAAAATTAAATAAAGAATAAAAAGTTTTACAATAATACTAACTTCTGCTAGCAGCTTTGACCGTCAGGGTTCAAGATACCTCAATATAAAATATCAAAATTATTTTAAGCGTTGAGCCATGAAAGCGTTACAGACAGACACAATTAGCTTTCGCATTACCTTATTTATAATATTAGTATCGATTGAATCAAACTTAAAAAAAAAAATAGTAAAACTAACATAAAATTA
Source organism: Agrotis clavis (assembly GCA_954870645.1). Classification (NCBI taxonomy): domain Eukaryota; kingdom Metazoa; phylum Arthropoda; class Insecta; order Lepidoptera; family Noctuidae; genus Agrotis; species Agrotis clavis. The sequence continues at coordinate 11,796,651 of OX940925.1, forward strand.
CGACTCGTAAGTTAATTAGGACTTTTAAACTTTAGGTATAAATGTAAGACAAGCTATTATTGTATCAATACACTGTCACTTTGTTCCGTGAGTGAAATACTATGACGTATTTCATCTGACTCGGTTAACAAATCAATTATAGCCCAGTCAACGTACAATTATAGAGGGAAAGTCTTGGAACACAATTTTTGACTACGCAACTTTGTTTGGAGTAATTAGGAGGTGAACATATCAACAGTCCCCGCTCCTAGCCCTTTGAGTTTTGGGGGTGGGGGATCTGAAAATACTGCTGCTGCTTTCTGGATCTTTGGCGATATCAAATAAAACAACTTTCCAAATGTGAAAAGGTAAAAAGGATTTTTTTTCTTAAATTACAGACATTTAAGAGCAGATACCTCGAAAACTTTACAAGATATCGAAATTCTGACTGAATAAACCTTACGGAAAATTTATTCTGCTTTTATTTCGTTCATACATGCTACGCCACTAGTACGCACGGTCCAAACAAAGTTACGTTGTCAAAATTTTGTTCCAAGACTTTCCCTCTATACCTACCTTTTTTTGAGCTTTCGTCGACTGGGCTATGAACTGGTTTATCCCATCACTATCTGCGTCAAAAGGCAGCGGCGATTATGTAAAATAAAGAGAAGAATATCTTTTAATTGAGTTTTTTTCAAAAGAATACTATGGTAAATTACGTTTCATATCGAAGTAAAATATCTCAAGTGCAACATAGGATATAAAAAGAGAAAGAAATTCCAACGAAAACTATCGTAAGTATAAATACAGAACACAATTATATATTTTTTCAATAGTAAAGTATCGTAACTATATACTTACGATATTTGTGATGTATCTGGATTCGATGTATAGTGTCGTAAGTTATACTTACGACATTTCATTAGATGACATGGTTAACAGCTGTAGGATATTACTAAGTGTATCAATCACAACAAATTTAAAAAAAACTGCGACGAGCACAGCGGTCGACAACGAATATGCACAACTCCCGCGTATTCAATCGGTACTAATACTTACTATTGGGTCGCGCGGCGCAGCGGGCCCCCGCGCCCCGCGTACGCTGCACTAACTGCACTATACAATATTTTACTTCGCTAAAGATGAACATGCGATAATATGCGGTCTCAGTATCTTTGGTTCTATTGTATATACATTTTTTTTAATTAGACCAAACGATAGTCTAAGTTATAAAGTAGTTGTAAATCTAAAAATGTCATTTTCGTTAATTTGTTGGTTACGATATTATACGTAGGAGGTGTCGATATCGTCACTGTTCTCGATTTATTGGCTTCAAGGGTTGACAGTTGATATTCACCCTGTTGCAAAGAAGATGGTACATATCGACACCTCCTACGTATAATATCGTAACTGCATTTAATCAACTTTACAGTATCGCAATTCAAAGGTATGCAAACAGTTTATTGATGGTAGTGAAGTCAAATAAGCTCATTTAGAAACCAAATTTGGCATACAGATATATTTTTAGGAAAGGAATGTTACCTTCAAAAACGATTATTGAAATTGTTATTAGAATTTCTTAAAAGTCACTTACGGATTTCTACTATGGAAAACATCAGTGGTATTTGGTTGTATGTAGTACTTACTATACTTTACGTCGATATTTGCGTAGGATTAAGTAGCGTATGTTACACTTACGATAACTTACTTTGGAACTAATAAAGTGATAATGTGGCGTAGGTTACAGAGAATTCATATCGTAAGTGCTATTAACGGGTAGAATTGAAATAAAATATATTCTGAAACATACTGTTGTATTTCGTAATAAACAATCTCTGTTAGAAAAACAAAAATTTAAAATATTTATCAATGGTATTTTCACTTAATTAGTCTTTTCCTATAGTACCATTCTGATGATTCTAATGATATTTATCATCCAAATGTTTATAATTCAAAGTAAATAGAATTTTGTCAAAACAATACCCGCATTAAAAAAAAAAATTGTTATAAAATGAACAAACAAAATCACTTGTACCATCCTCAGTTATTACTTTGCGATGATTAGAATGACGCCCTCGCAGATCCGCTTGTATCAAGCCACTTATGTTATCTTTTTTCTAAAGATTTATAGACAAACTATTCACTTAATGAAAATGTGTTTAGAAACACTTTTCTACACATATTTAAATAGTTTTCCTGTTCATCTACAAAAGCCCTTGGCAGTCTATAAATTAAACTTACGCCTAGATTCCATGTCAGATAAAACCTTTCGTTTGTTTTGTTTGACAACCAAGTTTTCAATAAAAGCCCATTGCTTTTCACGGTTCCCTAAATCCCAAAAACCTATTGAAAAGCAATATTCTTTCATCATCACTTATTTTTGTTGTACATTTTAGCCTACAGTTCATAGGACACATAGGACCCAAAGTTTTACCATGTCTTACGGTACCATCACGACTTATATACTCCTTGCCCAAGTTTCTTAACATTTTCCTTTTATTCTCTTTCCAATCGGCAACATGGCGACTTCTGATATTTCCCTTGTCCTTTCTCGGTTTGGTCTTCCGTTTTCTGGAAGCTTGTGGTGTCGCTTCTGATATCGAAGACTCTATCTTCGATGTCAGAAGCGACACCACAAGCGTCTTTGCTTGCGGAGTATAAACTAAATCTGTGAAAGTTGAATCAACAGAATGTAATGGCGAAATATCTTTTTCAACAAACCAGGGTCAAAAGTGGTTTTCACAATCAAGATGATTTATTGTTGTGCAGTCCGGACATGTTCATCGGGGTCTCAAAATTAAATAAAGAATAAAATGTTTTACAATAATACTAACTTCTGCTAGCAGCTTTGACCGTCAGGGTTCAAGATACTTACCTCAATATAAAATATCAAAATTATTTTAAGCGTTGAGCCATGAAAGCGTAACAGACAGACACAATTAGCTTTCGCATTACCTTATTTATAATATTAGTATCGATTGAATCAAACTCGAACAAAAATATAGTAAAACTAACATAAAATTACTACTCGTAAGTTAATTAGGACTTTTAAACTTTAGGTGTAAATGTAAGACAAGCTATTATTGTATCAATACACTGTCACTTTGTTCCGTGAGTGAAACAGTATGACGTATTTCATCTGACTCGGTTAACAAATCAATTATAGCCCAGTCAACGTACAATTATAGAGGGAAAGTCTTGTAACACAATTTTTGACTACGCAACTTTGTTTGGAGTAATTATAAGGTGAACATATCAACAGTCCCCGCTCCTAGCCCTTGAGTTTTGGGGGTGGGGGGTCTGAAAATACTGCTGCTGCTTTCTGGATCTTTGGCAATATCAAATACAACAACTTTCCAAATGTGAAAAGGTAAAAATGATTTTTTTTCCTAAATTACAGACATTTAAGAGCAGATACCTCGAAAACTTTACAAAATATCGAAATTCTGATTGAATAAACCTTACGGAAAATTTATTCTGCTTTTATTTCGTTCATACATGCTACGCCACTAGTACGCATGGTCCAAACAAAGTTACGTTGTCAAAATTGTGTTCCAAGACTTTCCCTCTATACCTACCTTTTTTTGAGCTTTCGTTGACTGGGCTATTAACTGGTTTATCCCATCACTATCTGCGTCAAAAGGCAGCGGCGATTATGTAAAATAAAAACAAGAATATCTTTTAATTGATTTTTTTTCAAAAGAATACTATGGTAAATTACGTTTCATATCGAAGTAAAATATCTCAAGTGCAACATAGGATATAAAAAGAGAAAGAAATTCCAACGAAAACTATCGTAAGTATAAATACAGAACACAATTATATATTTTTTCAATAGTAAAGTATCGTAACTATATACTTACGATATTTGTGATGTATCTGGATTCGATGTATAGTGTCGTAAGTTATACTTACGACATTTCATTAGATGACATGGTTAACAGCTGTAGTATCTTACTAAGTGTATCAATCACAACAAATTAAAAAAAAACTGCGACGAGCACAGCGGTCGACAACGAATATACACAACTCCCGCGTATTCAATCGGTACTAATACTTACTATTGGGTCGCGCGGTGCAGCAGGCCCCCGCGCCCCGCGTACGATGCACTAACTGCACTATACAATATTTTACTTCGCTGAAGATGAACATGCGATAATATGCAGTCTCAGTATCTTTGGTTCTATTGTAAATATATTTTTTTTAATTAGACCAAACGATAGTCTATGTTATAAAGTAGTTGTAAATCTAAAAATGTCATTTTCGTTAATTTGTTGGTTACGATATTATACGTAGGAGGTGTCGATATGTCCTATAGTCACATTCATTGAGTAAGGGCAAGGCATCCCGGAAGCCCCTATCCAATATAAATGCATCTCCAGGTTCAAAGTATTGCCTTAGAAGAGATTCGTTTCTAAACTCTTTAATTATTTCAGCATCAGAAGTTGTCGCTGGATAGGGACCCCAAACATCAATTATGTATCCGTCTGTGCAAACAATCAAAAATGGTTTAACAAGATTTTGATACTTATGCAAACTGTACGTCTTTTTTTGGTACTTATAATTTGAGCTTTTCTGCACATAAACATATGTACCATCTAAAACAACAATAGGTTTTATTTCATTATTATGGCTACCAAACAATTCATTTGGAATAAGAAGATTCCTTTCAATTATGTGCTGCTTATTAATATGATTAAGTCCCAAGTGATGGGGCACAAAATAGTCATACAAAAGACTTCTAGCTTTACCCAGTTGAGTACCTAAAGTAGTTTTAGGTATTTGCAGAAGTGTTGACAATCGATCATCTGAGTCCCCAGTCCTAAGTTTAATTAAATAAGCAGCTAATATAGTAGATCCCTTTTTAAGGTTCAGAAACTGAGGCACTTCATTCAATATCTGTCTGAATTGCTCTTTGTTAAAACCAACCCAGTGGTAGAAAATATGATCTTCCATAGACTCAACATTTTCGAAATCTAAAAAATTACAGTCAGACTCTTTTAATGAAAACATGTCTTGAATTTGATGTGCACTAAATGTGTTAGTGATATTATCACTTATATCATTGAGAAAGTCCCATGATGTGCATGTTAAGTGGATATCACACAGGCGATTATTTGGAGGTACATAATAGTTATACATTTTAAGTAATTGTTTTCGCATTGTAATTGTTATTCGGTTTCTTTCATGTCTCCGACATCCTTCCACAAAACATCTACTTTCAGTTTCAACAGCTCTATAATAATCAGGTAAAACAATAAGAGTTCCAACAGTAGGTGCCCTTGGTGCAAAATAAGTTTCTTGCCTTATTGGGGGTTCTTCTGAATGAGGAATGTCCTGAGTATTTGGCTCACTGACAGCTGATGAAGTTGCACCAGATGTTGAGGGACCTGATTGAAAATGCCGGGATGCTCTATTTGCTCGCACCCAACAAGAATGACAGACAACACTTGAAGCACCCACCTGAAAATAATTTATTTACATTTATGGATGCCTTTTTATCGGAGATGTGGGATTTGTTATTGCTCACTATGAAAAAGACTGATCTAAAGAAATCCTGCAAATGAGCTTAACCGTTGTCACACTATCTATTTCACTTAAATGTTTCTGCATTCACAATTCCATTTTTTATTGTCTTTGTTATCTATCAAACGATACTAAAAAATGACATAAATAAACTGTGAATAACACTAATATACTAACCGTGCGTGGTAATATCCATTCTCTTATAACTTCGTGTATTCTGCGTTCTTGAACTGTACCAGCCCTAAGTTGATGGCAGCGAACTCTTCTCAGAAGAGAACGTCCACAGTGAATACACACTCGCCGGTGTCCTATAGGCATCTGTTCACTCTCTTCTGGTCTATTTCCATCAAGAGATACAGCATTGGCATGATTCCAGCAAACTTGACAGATAAAGTCATTTTCATTTACCTGAAGCAAACATCATTTGACTATTAGTTCTAGCATTTAGCAATAAGCATCTGAGTGGCACATTTAGGTAAACATTAGCGGCCTTATTACATTCCCACTGCAAGGACACAGGACTCCTCTCTGAGAGAAGGAATAGGCCGTAATTAATTATGCAGGTTCAGTGCAGATTGGTGATATTACATGCTTACAAAGATGTTACGTTAAACAATATCGCATACTAACCGATTGAGGCGCGACCCATTCCTGTACAATTGAAAGAATCACTTCATCTTCCAATCTACGCCTTCCTATTGTGTTGCAGCGGTCCGTTGCTATTCCACAATTAATGCACAAGCTCATGATACCGTATTAACCAATCGTCAGAAGAGCAATAGGTATCCAGATCCGGTTTTCTAGCAAAGGTCAGCAGAAGTGGCAGGCTACGCTGTCCAATATGCAAGCGAGGGTCAGTCAGAAGGCAATCAGTTTCGGAGTCCAGTATTCGAGCAGAGGTTTAATATTGTAATAAATCTAGAGAATTCGAAAAACACATTCACTTGCGCAAAGGATACGAAAAGCGAATGACACACTAAATAAAACGATGACAACTGACAGACGTTGACATTGACATTTGCCGTTTACTAGTGCAGTCCATGTGCAATACGCGTTGCAATCGATTTTTTCGATTATTTATTTACTTTAGTGATTTTTTAACCGTGCTTACGTTGAAAAATAATTAGATTCCAGAATTTTTTATTTTACAATGATTTCAATATCTAAAAAGCAATTATACTAAAATAATGGAGTATTATTCAATTATAATTTATAATTGTTGATATCCGCTAAATCGATTACATTCTTAGGGTACGCTCTGTTGTTTAATGCCAGTGTTTGCAGTAAGTGACGTATAATGAAAAAAGTGCTGTAACGGTTTACAAAGGATGTTAAATATAAATGTACTTTTTTTTAGACTTGGCCATTGTAATTGAGGCTAAGATTTGAATAGGTTAATCAAGCAAAATAGTAGATTTTTTAGGTACATATTTCATTCGTGTAACGGCTAGGCCCAGAAATGGGTTTCTCCTTTACCAAAGGATTTGGTACTTGTTCTAGCTTTGGGTTATCTCTCCACATCGAAACATAAATTTGGTCTTTGCGATACAGTAATAATCTCCCTTTTTAGTTTTAGACTTGTTACTACCCTTGGGTTGCCTTTACAGTTTTTTCTTAATGTCCCTTTCTTAGTGTCCGCAAATCAAGTAACTTTTGCGACAACTGAATTATAAAAATTATCCATGAAAACATGGTGACCTTTGTGTTGGAATCCCAACGCTAAAATGACTATTGTTCATTAGTCGATTAAAGACGTTCGCATCACTAGCGCGTCTCTAGTCGCATAAAACAAACCAGTAGCAATCTAGCCATCGTTCGGGCCACCACGAATAGGAACTTTTTTCTCATATGGTTGTAAAATTGTATGAAAAATATGAAAAGTGTGTGTGTCCGCATTAAAGTGCTTCTAACTTACAAAGTACATTATTACATGGCTCCTACTCCCCAACATGGTCCTTCGTACCGTTGCGTGGGCCTAGTCATCCAGTCGGCGTTGCAGACTTTTACAAAGGAAGACTCGGCCAGCCAGCACTTGCAGTTATTCCGTTCCTTTTCCGATCCCGTCAGTTTAATTAAGGAAGATACAATACAGCAAGTTTAATTACGTCGGCATTGCAGACGTATTGCACCACTGCAAGTCTGCAAAATCTTTAACCAGTTATAACCAGTCATCTCAAGACATCAAGCTTAGCCAGCCAGCATTTATATCTATCCAGATATCCAGTTGCTGCGGCTGTGCAGCGACAACATAAATACTCTCACATTGCATCGAATACGCATTTGAAAAAGCGAGGCGCGGGAAGGAAGGCCCTTTTCACATGCATACGGTTGTCGTCTAAACGGCCCAGCGCCGTGCCTTGCTAAGCGTTTCACATGTAAAGTCTGTCTCACGAAAGAAGTCTCGCAGATGCGGCACTACAGTCATGTCACGGAATGTTGCCAAACTTCACTGTTTAAGACTCCCCTAAAATTTCATAAAATGATTTCAAATTGAATTTTGGTTCAATTAGATTTTATTATTTTTGATAATTAAATTTATATTCCATAAAATAGAAAGTGATAATGACATAATACATATATTTTGCAAACTTTGTTTATTTTGATGTCCACGATACAGAGCGGTCGCACCATAAAATATTAAATAAATATTATAATAGTGTAATAAATTTGTAGTAGGTAAATAATGTTATGTATAAAAAACTTTAAATTTTAATTGTATAATTATGGTCATCGATTGGGTTTATTCCAGACATACTACAGTCACTATCCGAATCATCTAAATGAATGTCACTGTCGTGATCAGACTCGGTTTCGCTATCGCTTGCTGTAGATATTATGAAGCGATCCATTTCTTCATCTATCAGCCCGTCGTTTCTAAAATATTCATCTTCTAGATGCTCTACATGTTTGCATTGTTTGAACCAATCTTCTGCTGTCACGCTTGCAAACGAATCTTCCGTCAATTTCACAATTTTTTTCGTGTCTTGATCAACATTTTTTTCTGCCACGCGTCTTTTCACAAGACTCCATATTTTTTCGATGGGGTTCAAATCACAATGATAAGGTGGCAGTCTTAAAACTTCATGGTTGTGACTTTTTAATAACTCATTTACGACATAAGTTGGTTGTCCTTTATTTTGTTTAATTAAATCAAACAAAATGGCTTTTGTCCAGCTCTCTTCAAAATATATACCTTTTTCTTGCAACCACTTCTGCATATCAGTTTTTAAGGTTGACATGGTTGGTGCTTTGTTAATTTGAGTGCAGTGGTATGGCGCATTGTCCATAACGACAAGAGACCTTTCGGGCAGATATGGTATCAATTTTTCATTCATCCACTTCAAAAAATTTGTGGAATTCATGTCGTCATGGTAATCAGACGACTTTGACTGGGATTTAAATATAAGTAAAGCATTATTTATAAAACCATTCTCAGATCCAGCATGAGCGATTATCCATCTACTACCAGCAGACTCTGAAGTGAAGAGTCCTGGCTCTTCTTTACTTTGCCAACAATTTTTAGCATGGTATGTGTTGTGGATATACGTTTCATCTAAAAACACCACAGGCCTTTTTTCAACGGTTCGATTTTTTCGCATTTTTTCGATATATCTAGCGCGCCAAGCAGTGATGTCATAGCGTTCCATTAGTATTTTCCTTTTAGACTGGCATCGTTTGTATTTAAATCCAATGCTTTGCAATATCCTATGAAGTGTGGCCCGGCTTCCTTCAAAATTAATATCTTCTTTCAAGACTGCAAGTAATTTGTTAAGAGTAGGCAGTTCTTTTTTTACAACATAAAATTGGTGAATTTTTTGGCGAATAGCACAGAGATCGAAACTATCCAGGTTGAGATTTTTTGGACGTGGACGACATTTCCCTGGAGTTACAATCTTTTTTGAAGTACTTGCAGCTGTTTTCCCTTCCTGTGTTACTCTTGAAACAGTTTTCTCAGAGACACCTGAAAAATATTCTCAATCTGAATACATATTGTTACAAATGCATTTACTTAATTTCATTTCTTTTATTAGTTTGCAAACATGGGTGAAAACACACATTGATGTTTTTTTATACTAATAAATATGTATAACCGTCAAATGGGTATGCAAATATTGTAAAGTATAAAGTAAAAATAAAAGACGAAATAAAATATTGAATATTAAATCACAAATAAAATGGAAAAAATCACATTGCTGGTATCCCTAAAATAGTACCTGTCATGGCGGCAACTCTCTTGCGAACATTGTTTAATGGTATCAAAACACCATGATTTCGTTGTTCTGCTTCACAAAACTCCTTTACCTTCAGTATAATTTCTCGGCCAGCACTTTTCACAACTTTAGGCATTATAAACAACACTTGAGCTCAGCAAATTAACAAAAATCTCAATGGCATCCACACACGATAACACCACCTGACAACGACAACATGGCCGAGCTGTCAAAATTAGTTCCAATTCTTGCCGCGGGACTTCTTTCGTGAGACAGACTTTACACGGTTTTCGCACGGTCACCCAGCAACGCGGCGGGTGGCGGTGGCAGTATTTATTCAGTAGTGTCCATTGATGGAACGCAAAAAGCAAATAGCCTTACTCCTACTGTATCGACGACGTTTACGTCGTCTTTGTTACATACGTGAGAGAATATATTGGATCCATCCATATAATGCTATGAGGAAGGAAAAGGGAGACTTATACACAACGTATGAGGATCTTCGACAGCACGAAGACAACTTTTTTGTCTATTTTCGAAGAGATCATTTGATGAGTTACGGACGTTTAAAAGACGCTCTGCAGCATCATAACATCATAAGGGACTGCATTGAACCCATTGAAATGTTGGCAGTTACAATTAGGTAAGTAAAGAAAAATACAATATTCTTTTTAATTTTTTATTATGTTAATACGAAGGTTTAATAAAATATGTTAATTGACACATCATAATTATTTTCGCAAAATTAATGTCAGTGTAGTCAGAGCTTGCGTAGGAAGATTGTGAGTCGTTCGAGGACTATGGGCAGCAAAATGTTCATAATATTGGCGTGTGTTCGATAGGTTTACATTATTTGCATCCGGTATTAAATTATATTGTCATGGAGGTTCATAGTACTCGTATAATCTAGATGGACCGGGTAACGACGATTGGGATAATGGGTTTCTAGAAAATGTAAGTTGCGATGCCTGAGAACGGCTTGTCGTTATCAAAAAAATTAACCGACTTCAAAAAAAAAAGTAGGTTCTCAGTTCGACCTGTATGTGTTTTTATGTATGTTTGTTTGTCCGCGATTATCTCGCGTTTGGCTGAACGGATTTTGATGCGGTTTTCAGGAAAGTGTTCATTACATTCTGGAAAAGGTTTTAGTATATAAAACGCATGTTTTATGTGCCGTAGATACCGTGTGGGAGGCGCGAGTATAAGATCGAACTGTGTTGTCTCACTCAACCGACGCCATTGTACTGACGAAGAGTCTGACCAAAACGCGCAAGCTACGAGTGAGCCCAGCGCCTCGGTATCGCTGTACCTCCGAATATACGCGTATTGTCGATTTATAAAGTGGTACGTGTGTCGCAACAACACGCGTTCTAGTTGAAACGTGGTATCCTTATGTTGGTACCTTAGCAATGCAATTCTAGCAATCACGAGCGTTTTATATTTTATTTAATACTAGAGTGCACGCGCCCATAAATACTCAAGCGCACGCGCGGGCTACAGGTGTAGGCCATTTATGGGTCAATTATTTCTCTGAATAAGTAAAAAAAAAATTAGTAAAACACAGCACATAATTACTAAACATATTTATTTTATCAAAATGGCTCATAAAATCAACAAAATTAAGATTATTTATTATAATTGTTGTAATAGTTAGTATGGAGATAATGAGATTTGAATTTTCATGAAATCAAATTGAATACATTTTAGTTACTATGGTACATTCTTTGTGAGGAAGAAGATTATTTTTGAAAATAATCACATATTAATATTTTTTTGTGGTATATATAGGCCACCTTTGTATTTAAAGTTAATATATATTTTCCATATTATCCAGAAGGTTAGGCCAAAAAAAATGAAAATGTCAATGAAATATCCTTTTTTATTCTTAAAATTAATAGTAAATTACATTTTAATTTAAACAGTACCTACTTGAAAGGGATTTATACTAGTCATCAATATGCTCATCATTGAAAATATTATCAATTTCAGCTGCTGATGTTTTTAACTCATTGTAAAAACAATGATTTACAGGTGGTATAAAATTTAATAAGTCCATTAAATCTTTCTTTTTCTTATCACTTACGACATGACCATCAGAATATTAAATATTTAGGTTCTGGATGGAAACAGAATTGTGTTTCTTCAAATCAACCTCTTCAAATAGAACATCAATATTATTGGAGTACTTTAAAAAAACTTGAATGGATGCTTTTTATGAAACATTAACCATTGCATTTTTAGCCACTCAACAAGCAAGCAAGTGTAAACCCTTGCTTACAAAGAGCTTGCTTAGAAACTTTTCTGTTTGTTACGTTTCTTACAAGTGACTGAGTGGGAACAAAAATATCCTTTGTCATATTAATGATTATGAATGGTCTTGTTTTCCGGGCAGCCAAAATCACTTGATTCCAATCTTGACGAACATAAATTTAAAAAAAAAACGTTTTGTTTTTCTACTACACCGAAATCTTAATCACAAGTCATGTACGAATGTCCACTTACTAAAAATTTGTTGGGTTAAACCACTTTTACACTGCAAAAAATTTGACGCAAAAACAATGTTTAGAACGCCATCTGCTATCCATGGATGAAAATAGGGTTAGGTTTTGCATGAAAATTAATTATATTTTAAATAAATTAGTACGAATATGAAAAATTGTGGGTTAGGCCACTTTTGCGCTGACGGCCTCAATTTGAAACTTACAACATAAACTTCTTAAAAATCAACAAATATCTGGAAGGGTTGAGTTCTCTTAGTCTTATTTTCATTTAGGAACGTAATATTTATCACAAAAGGCGTTTATTTTAATCTAATTGAATTATCAAAGTAACGGGTAATAAATCAGTATTGGCATACATTCCGGAAACACGACTGCCTGATGTTCGCTACAAATATGCCTCATACATTTGCTGCATTGCTTGCACGTGCTACGGTCGCGAGTCCTGCTGCAAAAAGCATACCGACCAACTCCTCCCCGAATAGGCATATTTTGTTGCAGGGGTTGTTCTGCCAATCCTAGAAGTAGTCTGCCTTTCAGTTTAATACCTCTGGGTATATTTTGTTTGGATATACGACGCTCAATAGGTCTTGCAAGATCAAATCCGACTTCTAGGAGGTATTGACGACGGATCACTTTCATTTGAGGGTTATTCATCTGATATATCATCAGACCATTTATGCCCGCCATGTTTACAAAATTGTAAAACAGCGTGAGAGGCGACTGTTACGAGAAACATCGTATTGTCTACACATTTTATCAAAAATGTCGAAGCCGTATTTGTTGTGATCATAAAAAGTGATGATTTCTGGTTTTCTAGCATCTCCAGTCGCGGCATCAATTTATTATCACTGTGGAGGGTAGACAATAACAATACTATCTTATTTCGTTTTAGCACATAGCTGACTAGTGTGCAATCAGGCTGAAATCCGAAAATAGATCCGTTTATTTCTCTGTTTTGTGTAGCTTTGAACAGTTAAGGTACCTCTGGTTTATTTTTTTTAATGTTCCTACGGTTGTAATCTTGTGACCCAATAGTTCTTTGCATGTAGGCACACTAGTAAACCAGTTATCCATAGTTACATTATATCCTAGGCCGAATAATGGACTCAAAATTCGGTTTACGATGTCAGAACTCGGGACTTACTGGCACCCCGACTCGGACAGTTTAGGTTAGAAGAGGATGGCGGGGTCTGAAAGATCCTCTTCGTGGTTATTTTTTTTAAACCACCCAGAAGTAGGTCGTCGATCACCCGATGATAAAAAATCTTTCGTAGATTTTTATCATCGGTCCAGTAGCGTTTAGGCGCGATTGGTCCAATGTTCAAAAAAGGTCCAATTCGCAGTTAGGCCAATTCGCAGTTGGACCAATTCGCGATTGGTCCAATTCACAGTTGGTCCAATTCGCGATTGGTCCAAAATGGCAATGTCCAATGGTACCGAAATTATACATTATAGTTATGTATATTACTACCTTTTGCCCGTGGCTTCGGCCATATGACAGACATACAGACCAATAGCGCCGGGTGAAATTTCTGAAAAGGTAAGCCGGACCAAAAAATGCTTACCTTGCTGAAGCGTGGTGCGTGATTTCCAGTAGCAGCTATGGCCTTGTAGCTAACTTCGGAATCTTGTACAGATGAGTTGTCTTTAGCTCACTTTTACTATACATGTTTAGCACTTTGGAGGAGGTGGGCCGCGAGAGGGAGAGGACAGCGTCCTACCGTATCTACTTTACTGTTACATAATCCCATAAACTATCTTCTTTTCTACTTTACTCTAAAGCTATTCGTCTACTCTTTTTTACGAAATGTGATAACACATTATCATAAAAAGTGGGTTGATTTTTAATTTTGAGCAATAAATGTTTTTCTATGGAAAGGAGAGCTAAATTAGATAATCGTTCCTCTTTTTGAGAATTACGTACGTATGTATGAGTTTGTTTAAAGGCCGAAAACGACCTCTCCGCGGAAGCTACTGTAACGGGAATGGTTAAAAAAAATACTACATAATGTTAAAACTTGTGGAAAAGTTTCACCTAAGAAAGAATTTTTAAAACTAAGTTAAAGCTCGTAAACATTTAATTTATTTAAAGATGGAGTTGTGTTTTAAGACTTTCAACTCGTTTTTTAAGGCAGCGAACTCAAATATTCTCGGAAATTGAACTAATAAAGAATACATACTAATTTCATTTGGAAATGAACGACTATAAAAGCTTTATTCAGACTTATTAAGCAAATTAAGAAAAGTCATCCTGGACAGTGATTGGTACCTGTGTTGTATTTGCGACTTAACATTGTTTATTATTTCAATGAAAAGACGTCTATACACTGTTCTGGTGTCTAATTCCGAATTTAACCGCCTACGTTGTCGCGGTGGTGGTTCACTTAATTCCTGGACGCTGTCATTTATGTAGATAAAATCGAAATTGTTATTAAAATCATTTGAAATCCAACTATTAAATGAATCTATTTCGCGATGTGCTACTTCGATATCAACCTGTTTTGACTGTAGTAAATTAAAAAAAAAACATCCGTTTTTTCAAAAATATTAGATATTACGAGTATGTGCAAAAAAAAAACAAAACTGCTTGTTTTCCAACTTACTGAGGAAACATTCGGCCAAAGAAAGAGATTCACTATCCCATTATTTGGGGGTTATCTAGAACGGAATTAAAAGTTTCAATCATATCTAACCGGCAGTTAAAAATAACAATAATACGCGAATGATAATGCCAACGCGTTTCGGATACTCCGGGCAAACGGTCAGCTATTTCCTTTAAAAGATTGGAACGTTTAGACGATTTATTAAAAAAACGAACAGTACTATTAATGTGTCCAAAAATGTCTTTAGTTCCTGAATGTTTTCAAGGGACCGATTAAGCACTAAATTCAATATATGTGCGTAACACGGAACAAACATTGCCATAGCATGCCTCACGAATTTTTGCCTGGACTCCACCGTGCTCACCAAACATAACAGCCGCCCCGTCGTAAGACTGACCAACTATCTTGTTCCTGCAGCGATACTGGTCGAGTGTCTCTAGCAACTGAGTTGATAAAACATCAGCAGTCCGACTGCCGCTTACCTCATAGAAACCAAGAAAACGTTCTTCGATTCCAGTTTCAGATAAATACCTAAATATTACCTACCGTTAGTTGCTCTCTATGACTAACATCAGGCGTTTCGTCAATAATGACGGATACAAACTGCTTTATTTATTTCAATTTTAAATTGGTCGCGTAAAACGAATGCAATACTTTCTATTAAATCATTTTGTTTATCACTCGAAAGACCAGATAATGGGGGATTCTGTGTTGAGGAACATTGTTCCAAATACGACTTGATTATTGTATCATACTTGCTTAAATATAGTTACCGCGGTTATCCGATGCCGTATTTTCGTGGTGGCCGCGAAAAGCTAATTCTTGTTTACTTAGCAAAATGACGTAAAATAACGATGACCTGTGTCAGGCCGTTTCATTAAACTTCTATTCCGATCTACTTTTCTATTATGAACTTCATACGTATTAGCAAAAAATGATTCTATCCTACGATTTCCGAAATCATGCAAAGATAAAACACTTCGGATATGTTTTTCGGTCTGAACATGTTTTTTGGACGAATTTGTAAGATTACTAATATCATTAAATCTCGTGTGACTCCATAAGCTACTAGAATCGGAGAATAACATGCAAGGAAAATAAAACATTTTATTTAATTTACAACTTCCCGTGAGCGGGTTTGACGCAGATTGTGCACTTCGCAAATTGTGCACTTGACGCAAAATGTGCACTTTGCAAATTGTGCAATTCGCAAATTGTGCACTTCTCAAAATAGTAATTCGCAAAATGTGCATTTCGCAAATTGTGCACTTCTCAAATTGAGCACTCCTCAAAATGAATCTGAAAATTATCATAACGGTTCAAAATAAAAACCGTTTACCTACATCGAATTTACTGAATAAAACTACAAACTAAAACAACTATCTTAGAAATCTACTAACATGTTTAAATAGAAAGACGATTACCAAACAACACAACACAACTAAACTGAACTAACTTTGTTTTTACTGCACTACCACTACGCAAAACTATCACTGGTTTATACAAATAAATCTATTCCAATACTGTAGATACATGAATAATGCTATAAGATTCTAAATTATGATACGAATATATCAAACCTAATGCAAATGAATGTGATTGTGATGTGAACCTTCACCAAATTTGGCAAGTCGTTACCTCCTGAGACCCAGGGTACAAAATTTTGTCGCATCCTCTTGATTTTTGGCATAATAGTAATGTGAACCTAAGGACTTCAGCAAAACTATATAAAAAAATCCCCTCCCACCCAGAGAGCAAAAAAGGGGGTATCACAGATGATACTTTGGGTTCTAATTAAACTCAAACATGTATTTTTTACTTTTTATTTAACATACTTTAATTCCTTATTTATTGCAAGTGAAAATCAGAAAAACAGTTTCTATTGACATTAAAACATAAGAATATGTTACAGGTGGAACATTTCACGAAAGTTAGCTGACTGCAACCCTTCATTCTGCATTTCGATCTAGTATTTTGATTGTCTTTGGCACATACAGGCAAGTGCTTTGCTTCTTTTACCCTTTGTGACGTATGTGGCATTGGTTCTACACTGAGAGAAAAAACAACCAGATTTCACGTTGCTTCAACAAGTTTTCGGGTTAAAATAGCGCCTACGTGCTCTTTGGTTGAAACTACAAGTTTGATCTTGTAAAGTGTAACTTGTTGATCCTACAAGCTACGTATCATGTTATTTCTACGTTACGTCAGGTCGAATTTACGTTAACATTTTCCGATTGTTTTTACAAGTTTAGCATGTAGATTTAACATGCTCAGCACGTTGTTGTGACATGACTAGCTTGTTGAATCTACAAGCAGATTGTTAATTTATCTTGTTACTCCTACGTGTTGGGCATATAGTTCCAACATGCTCGCCTCGTTGTTCCAACATGCTCGCCTTGTTGTTTCTACATGCTTGACATGTTGTTGTGACATGAATAGCTTGTTGAATCTACAAGCAGCTTGTTAGTTTATCTGTTACTCTTACGTGTTGGGCATATAGTTCCGACATGCTCGCCTCGTTGTTTCAACACGCTTGACATGTTGTTGTGACATGACTAGCTTGTTGAATCTACAAGCAGCTTGTTACTTTATCTTGTTACTCTTACGTGTTGGGCATATAGTTCCGACATGCTCGCCTTGTTGTTTCAACATGCTTGACATGTTGTTGTGACATGACTAGCTTGTTGAATCTACAAGCAGTTTGTTAGTTTACCTTGTTACTCTTCCGTGTTGGGCATATAGTTCCAACATGCTCGCATCGTTGTTCCAACATGCTCGCCTTGTTGTTTCAACATGCTTGACATGTTGTTGTGACATGACTAGCTTGTTGAATCTACAAGCAGCTTGTTAGTTTATCTTGTTACTCTTACGTGTTGAGCATATAGTTCCAACATGCTCGCCTCGTTGCTCCAACATGCTCGCCTTGTTGTTCCAACATGCTCGCCTTGTTGTTTTAACATGCTTCACATGTTGTTGTGACATGACTAGCTTGTTGAATTTACAAGCAGCTTGTTAGTTTATCTTGTTACTCTTACGTGTTGGGCATATAGTTCCGACATGCTCGCCTTGTTGTTTCAACATGCTTGACATGTTGTTGTGACATGACTAGCTTCTTGAATCTACAAGCAGCTTGTTAGTTTATCTTGTTACTCTTACGTGTTGGGCATATAGTTCCGACATGCTCGCCTTGTTGTTTCAACATGCTTGACATGTTGTTGTGACATGACTAGCTTCTTGAATCTACAAGCAGCTTGTTAGTTTATCTTGTTACTCTTATGTGTTGATCATATAGTTTCAACATGCTCGCCTTGTTGTTTTAACATGCTTGACATGTTGTTGTCATGGCTAGCTTGTTGAATCTACAAGCAGCTTGTTATTTTATCATGTTGTAGTTACAGTACGTGCTTGTTCTATCAACATGTAGCTTATTATGTTACCTTGTTGAATCTGCATTATTGGCTTGTTCTATTTACAGCTATAGTCCGACCGCTTCACTCAACACGATAAAGGGCGCAGGCGAGGACTGAGTGAAGCGGTCGGACTATAACTGTAAATAGAACAAGTCAATAATGCAGATTCAACAAGGTAACCTAACAAGCTACATAATTATTTTTTATGTTTCGTTCAGCTTTCAGATGGAAACTTAAACAACCCAACATAAATAACGCACAGATAATAACAAAAATACAATATGCAATTACATTTAAATTAATCACTAGCAAACAAAAAAGACAGAACAAGTACGAAATTTAACTTACAATGTAAATACAACAAGAACGACATACTCAAAGAGAAATATTGTAAGTATAAATTTTTTATTAAACGCATTACAGCCTTTAACCGCATCTCATTTTGAGTTACGTCGTTGGTGTCGCAAAGGAATAATCGTTAAATAGATTTGTAAAGAAATAAAAAGTATTTTAAGGTCTTAATTATTTATTAATTTACAGTGTACCACAATGGCGTATAAAGGTTATAGAACAATGCTTCCCAGTCCTAGAAGTCAAAACTACATACAGTTTTGCAAATGTATAGTTGACCAAGTAAGTGGTCCACTTTAAACCTTATAGACATATGTTTACACTTGAAAGTGGCAAGGCAATATCTTGGTCAACTATACCTTAATTTATGTAAGCATAAACAAGTATTTTAAGGTCTTATTTATTTAAGAATCATCAATCAATGTGCGTCAATGGCGTTTAAAAGGCTATAGAACAATGCTTCCCTGTCCTAGAAGTCAAAACTACATAAAGTTTTGCAAATGTATGGTCGACTAAGTGTCCCACTTTAAACCTTATAGACATATGTTTAGAGTCGAAAGTAGTTAGGCAATATCTTGGTAGATTATGCATTAATTTATGTGTAAAGGTATCTAGAATGACTAGCTGCAAAATACAATGATTTGCTAAAACAATCGAGTCTGGCGAAGTACCTAGACATCTTTATACAAAATTAAACAGCTGGTAATTAATGCGAGGAGTCCATTGTAGGCAAACCAAGAGAAATATCACAAAGTAAGTATCTTAATGAAGACGTACCAGAGACATTTACATTAGCACGATTACCTACCCGAGAAAAAAACTCCATAGATTATGGAGGAGACGTGGGTTCCCGGCCAAAGAACCCAAGTCCTGCGGCACCTTGGCATCCGTTGAATCCGCGTGGCCGCGCTGGAAACAAGAGCATCTAGGCCTACGGTGTTGCAGTTACACAGTCAAGGGAAATAACGAAGGAGATATACTGCCTCGCTCTTAAGAGGACGACGAACGCCGGCAGCACGTTACGAATAACAATATACGCGGCGTGCATCCGGCGCGGCGCTCAGAGGCCTAAACAAAACATGGAAACATTAAATAACTAGACCATTATGCAACCTATCGTGCACAGCCTGGTAGTGAATGCCAGGGGTCCATTGTGAGCAGACCAGGAGATATATCACAAAATATCTAATGAAGACGTTAATCAAAGGACCAACGAAGCGTAACAAACGTCGTTAAATCAGACATAACAGTCATTGTGTTCGTTACAGGCGCAATTAGTTTCTTGTATGCTATGTATACATTTAGGTCCGTAGTTTCGACTTCGTAAGCGAAGAAATGTTCGTCAAAGTCAATGGTTTTTAAGGACGAGCAAGAGAACAAGACTTCGTTAGCCTTGTCAATGTATATATTCCTAATTATTGCAAATGACGGCAAGCACGTCGACTCTAACAAATCTACAATAATGACAGAATTTTGTGTAAATTTGACCCCGTTTAGTTTTACCCACGACAGGGAGCATTCTATAACATTTTCTCCGGTTAATTCAAAGTTTTTGTTCAGTTCCAAAATTGTAGTTTTTTTTAATTGTTTTCGTTTGCCATATTCAACGGAAGATAGAGCCTCATTTTTCAAAAAAAGATAATTAAGTTGGAGCTGTAATTTTAACGCAATTGTTTTAGTAATATTGACTCGACTTGCTGAAGAGCGCGCCGCAATTTTTGCCACTCTATGTTTCGCCTCAAATCGCATTGTCCACATTTGCGTAATAGGGCCAAATTTTTTCAACATTTCTGGATAATGCACAAGGAAGTGAAATTTAGGAGTTAATTGTTTTTTACTCAGAGTCATATATAGCAAATTAAATTCACTGATTAAGAACTTTAACTGTTCGCAAGAGTCGTTATATACTTGTACGGAATACAACTTGTACTTTTTCGTGTGTTCTTGTACTTGTGATTTTTCGTAGTAAGATGTATAAATTCCAAATCTCATTATCTCTCTGTACATAATAACCAACAAGTAGACCGAAATACCTGACCAAAACGGACATTTCAGATGCAGAAGTGCGAATCTTTAAAGTAGGCCCGTCAAATTGCAATCCAGTAGATGACGGCTTTGAAGATGAATCTGGACCGAAATCAAAAGCAAACATTCTGTCAGTTAAATTTTTCAAATGGAACAGTTTTGCTTTTATCAGTTGAGTAATAACGAATGACATAACTTTTACACAAATTCCTTCCAACAAATCGTGAAGTAAATCAACAGCTACATTATTAAATAGGTTGAAATCTTTCACATCTAACCAGACGCAATTATCTTTAATACCACTTTGCGAAACGTCATTTAGTATCCTTAAGGCATTGTAGTTAGTCATGTCTCTCACCAATGATAGGTCCTCATAACACATGGTTCGAATTGCATCCTTTGATGCAGTGCAAATCCGACAGGGATAATTGGCAGAGAAAGATTCTACGAATCCAAGCATGGAGTGCAGACCTAAATTGTCACCTGTAAGTGCGCCCAAACGGAATTTAATTGTACCTTGATAGCTATTTGTATTAACTATAATACCTGTTTCAGATAAGTAATTAATTTCGTCAATAATTCTTCTAAATACCATTCCGTTGCCGAATTGAACTCTGTCTGATGAATGAAACAAGCCTAAAACGAATATGTATGATAATTGAGATGAATAACTAGGCCCAAGACATGGAAGAGAAACATAAACTCCTCCAAGTTTGTGTATGCCAGCATGGCTGCCAAGAGGGTTACCGATCTCAAAGTCATCGTAATAAAGTATAAGTGGCAATACAACATCATCGTTAGAACATTTGCTACTTTCAAAGTTTTGCCAAACTGACCCCTGAACAAAATTAGTTATAGGACCAGAATTACAGTCCTTCTTTAATATAGATAAATAATCTAAAGTATCTTTTAGTACATTTGGCAAAGTAAAAAATTTTTGTAAGATAAGGCGCAAAGGTGTAATCTGCATGGTGCAATTTACTGGAACGTAAGTGAGTCCAAGACGTGTGCGTTTCATTTCCATCCTCTGCCCAACTACAACTTCGATAGGAGACATTAATGTACCACACTTTGAAAAGTTGTCAAAACGTGTATGTTCTGAGCGAAAGCCAGAAACAGCTTTCTTTATAAGATTCAAAATTTGGTCAACAACGCTTATTGCATTTTTAGTAACGCTACCGTTTCTTACTAACTCATGAAAATGAGTTTTCAATACATTGTCCAGTGATTGCTCAAGGAAAGATTGTATACCCTCAACTACAACTTGAACGGTTGAACGTGGGATTATGGGATTTGCATACAGCGATGCAATGAATAGTGACATATCATGACTAAGGATATTTTCAGCAGACGAAGTCTCATTATTTGCTGTTGCAAGGAACGACAGATCTTGCAAGGTTTCAGTGGGAGGAGGTAACATAACTGCGTCCTGTGCATTAATTACTAACGCGTCATTATTTAAAGGTTCATCTGAGTTACTTAAAGAAGATTCACTTTTATGACATAAATTAATATGCTTTGATAGCGATTTTATAGAATGAAAATGCCGGAAACATCCTTCTTCTCCGCAATGAAACACGGTTTTTTCTAAGGCAGCAAAACACAGAGAACGCAAATGGTGACAAAGAGATCTAGTATTAGAAAATTGAGCCTTACACGCAAAACAAGTTAACATTCTAATCCAAATTTAAATCACCCATTAAGGTATGAATAACACTGAGTGATTTATCAAATTTAGTGTTTATGTTATACAATGCTCTTTGTATAAACAGCCAAATGAGATAAGATTCGTCAGAGTATTCTGCTCCTGTCGCATGTATAATCTTAAATGCCACATCGACTCCCTGGAGTAATGAATTAACTTTGTAAATAGTCTGACCAACAACTACATAAATATTTAGAATATCACAAATTGTGCCCGTGTAGATTATCAAGGGCTGAAATGTTCGTCCGAGTTTCACCAATTTCGTTCTCCTACTTGATATTGCTGTTTGTAGATCATCAACGCCAGCTATTTGCAATATAAATCCATCCCGGATTTCACTACGCGATGGCTTCCATGAGAGCTTTCCTTTTTTCTTTGACACTATTGAAGGCACCAAATATGGCAGCAACAACAACGCTGCATTTGTTTCCGACTCTGGTTTGTCATCTGTAATTATAGAAATAAACAGATAAGCAAAACGTCCCATTTATACACAGTTTTATTATTTATTTATACTAATTAACTAAATAAACTAACTAACCTATACTAATTTTATGATTACCTACATACTTAAATAGATTGACACATCAAAATCAGTTCAGAAAGATCAAAGTTCTGACTTCACAAACATAAGAAACAAATCCAGATCAGTAAAAATAATAATCCAGCATCCAATGGGTGTACTAGGGCTTGTAATATCGGGAGGTTTTCAATTCCGACACTGATTTCCGAAGAGCGCGGTTCTACACCTTATTTCAATTGAAATAGCAAATATTTACATTTACAAATTCAATATCCTCTGCCGTCACGTCCGCCGATTTGTGCAAGCCGTACCTATGACACGTTTTTCGAAGTCAGTTAAAAATAAAGAATTCAATTGAAGAAATGTTGCCCAGGTGGAAAAGTTTTAAACAGCAGCTGAAAGTTTTCATATCGGCGGCTGGTTTGGAAAAAGTAACAGAAGCAAGGAAAGCTTCCATCTTACTCAACTGCATAGGGCAGGAAGGTCAAGACCTTTACTTTAATATTCTTAAAGGTAATGAAGAAAGTCATAAGTTTGAAGAATTGCTTTTGTTGTTTGATCAGTATTTTGAACCCAAGCAAAATGAACTCATCAGTACCTACAGTTTCTTTAAACGTGACCAGCAAGAAGGTGAAACTTTTGATAACTTCTACAGTGAAATAAGAAGGTTGGTTAAAAATTGCAACTTTAAAGATGATGCAAGAATGTTGAGAGACAGGATTGTCATGGGCGTTTATGACAAGAAAATACAACAAAGGCTTTTGGAAGATAGCGCACTAACACTTGAAAAAGCAGTTGACAAATGCAGATCCACCGAGTTGGCTAAGGAACATGTGAGAGTGATGAAAAAACAAGAGGATGCTGTGGCAGTTGATGTGCTTCAGAACACAAGCCTGAAGGACTCCCAGAATAAGTTAGAAGCTAAGTATACCAGGAACACAAATAGTAAAATCAAAGCAAACAATAAAAATAGTGGGGTTTATGTTTTCCAATGTTTAAAATGTAATAGACAGCATGGGCCAAGACAGTGCCCCGCTTTTGGCAAAGTTTGTGCTAAATGCCAAAAATTGAACCATTTTGCAGTAGTTTGTAAAAGTAAATCTGTGAATTTAGTTCAAGAAATAGAAAAGCCAAATGATGATAATTTTGTTCATGATTTGTGACTAGTAAAGATGTGTCATTCCATTGGTAATAATAGGAAGAATGTACAGGAATGGTTAACAACATTAAAAATAGAAAATAAAAAAGTTATATTAAAATGTAGTGTCCGACCGAAACTGATTTTTCAGCCGAAACCGAAACCGAAACCGAACCTTCGGCCTTGCTCTCAGTTTCGGCCGAAACCGAAACCGAAACCGAAACTTTTTAAAACTTTTAACATTTCGATTTTTTTCTGTTTTTTTTTTTGTTTTTTTTTTTTTTTTATTTTACATTTACCTATTGACACAAGAAAAAGTGTCAAATACACAGAGCGAATTTTTCAACTGGGCTTGGACGGCTATATTTTTAACTATGAGGAATATCGAAAAACGTTGAATAGTGTCTCGAGACCGATTTTGCCGAAATCTAAATCTGTATCATTGGATTTTAGAAAAATCAATAATCGTGGCCAAAAATCGAACCCGCTAATTTTGAAAAAAAAATCACAACCTGTTTTATTACACCATTTGATAGTGTTAATAGTAAGGATCAAATTCTGTGTAATAATGAAATACGGCAAACTTATGGATAGATAGATAGTAGTGATGTTGCGAATGTCTGATTTTTGACATTCGCGAATGCGAATGCGGATGCGAATGTTCAATTTCAATATTCGCGCATGCGAATGCGAATATTGACTTTTAAAACGCACGTAAAATGATAGATAGGTTTGACATTTCATGTCAGACATAATATTTAAACTGAACATTGGCCAAGTTCATAATAGTTGAATGAATGTCACGATTATCACGACTTATAATAACATTTTTTTTTTTTGTTTCTCTTTATTCTCATTATATTCAAAATTATGTAGTAGATTTTTAATATAACTGGGTGATAGGACTCAATTGATGATTTTATCACGATAAAAAGGAATTTTGTCATTTTTGTTGCGATTCTGTTAATATTTTAATACAACCGGACTAACAGAAATAGTTCAATTTAGGTGTCTACTTCAAGACTATTCCGTTACATGCAATTTCCATATTCAAATCATAGTAGTAAATTAAAAAATAGTGTTTCAAAAATATTCGCAAACATTCGCATCGATTTATGCGGATGCGAATGCGAATGCGAATATCAAAAAACTTGCGAATATTTGCGAATGCGAATATTCGCAACATCACTAATAGATAGATAGATGATCTTAAGAATTGCTATGTTTCTATGTTATTTAACTTCTACTGAGTCCATAATCTATTCGAAATTATAAAAAAATCATTGTTTCCAATGTTTCACTAGATTTGAAGTCGATACGAAATAACTGAGACATTAGACTAAAAAAATTGCATTATTTCAAAAAAGAAACCGTTAACTTAATTATGTTTCGAATACCGCCTAATCCTAATTCTAATCGCCTTGACGATTGATAAGTTTTTAATCATTAACGTACGTAACAAATATTTTTATTATGACATGAATATACAAGACTTAGGTACTCTTGGCAGTAAACTCAAAAACATAACCTCGTCTCACGATTAAACGGACGGTGGCAAACTGAGCCGGGGCCCCGCCGGCGAGCAAGTACGTGTTAGCTACGAATTTTACCGAACGACGCACGAAAATGCAGATACACTTGAGTTTCGGCGGGGCCGAAAGTTTCGGCTATATTTTGGCCGAAACCGAAACTAAGGCCGAAACTAGATATTTTGGCCGAAACCGGCCGAAACCGAAACCGAAATTTCGGTCGGTCACTATTAAAATGTGACACAGGAGCACAAGTTAATGTTTTGTCATTAAAAGATTTTAAATTGATTGTCGGTGATGAAAATCCTAAATGGTCTGAGACATCAATTTTACTTGAAGCATTTGGGGGTCATAAGATAAAACCATTGGGTAAAAGAATATTAAATGTTCATTTAAAGAACAATAAAACCCTTAAAGTGGAATTTGTTATTATTAAAAATGATGTGCGTCCTATATTGGGTTTTAACTCCCTTATAGATTTGGAATTATTAAAGAACTATAATATTAATAGCTTATGTGTAGACAAAAACAGTATTATTAATCAGTTTTCTGAACTTTTCCAGGGAATAGGTGAATTTCACACTCCGCTGGAACTGCACACCCAGGTCGATGCACAGCCAGTGGTCAAACCACCACGTAGAGTCCCTCAGGCATTGATGAAAAGACTGGCGGACAAATTAAAAAATCTGCAAGAACATCAAATTATTGAGAAAGTTGAACACCCAAAATCTTTTGTAAGTAATCTTGTTATAATCGAAAAAAGTGATGGCAACTTAAGAGTTTGTTTAGATCCACAACACTTAAACAAAGTATTATTAAGACAATATCATCTCATTCCGACCTTGCAAGAAATAGTAAGTAAATTAAGTAATAAAAGTGTGTTCTCGGTACTTGATTTGTCAGATGGGTTTTACAATATAAAACTAACAGAGAAATCATCAGATCTATGTACATTCAGTACCCCATTTGGGTGTTACAAATTTCTTAGATTGCCATTTGGGTTATCAGTAGCTCCTGAGATTTTCCAAAAATATACTGAGAAAGCATTCGGTGATATACCTGGTGTGGTAATTTATTGTGATGATCTGTTAATATGTGCAGAAAATGAAACTGAACATGATAAAATACTAAAACAAGTACTTCAAAGAGCTAAAGAGAATAATGTAAAATTTAATAAAAGAAAATTCCAGTACAAACTAAAAGAAGTTAAATATTTTGGACACATTTTTTCCAGGGACGGAATGAGAATTGATAGTGATAGGGTAAAAGCAATATTAAATATTAAAAGTCCAAGTAATAAAAAAGAACTGCAGGTATTTTTGGGAATGGTAAACTATTTAAGAAATTTTATTTGTAATTTAGCAGAGTTAGTATCTCCTTTACAAATGTTATTAAAAAGAAATACAACTTGGTTATGGACAGAAATTCATGAAAAGACCTTTAATAATATTAAAAGATGTATTAGTTCAGCACCTGTTTTACAAAATTATAATGATAAATTACCAAATACAATTCAATGTGATGCATCTAAGGATGGACTTGGTTGTTGTTTAATGCAAAATGGCAAGCCTGTCTGTTATGCTTCTAGAAGTTTAACAAGTGCAGAGAAAAATTTTTCACAAATTGAAAAAGAATTGTTAAGTGTAGTATGGGCCACAAAAAAGCTTCATTATTACATTTATGGAAAAAAATGTAATGTTCTAAATGATCATAAACCTTTAGAAACATTGTTAAAAAAAGGAATACATGAAATTCCTTCAGCTCGTTTACAAAGATTAAAATTAAAGCTATTAAAGTATGATATTGATTTTAAATATCAGAAAGGACGGTTAATGCACATTGCAGATCTGTTATCCCGCTCATACTTGCATGAAGTTGATGAAGATCAGTCCTATATGTTTGAGGTAGTGCATTGTATTGGTTTGGCAACACATTTGCAATGTACAGTTGAGCAAAAACAAGAGTTAATAAGAGAAACAAACAAAGATGAAGAATTAAGTCAACTGTCGAATTTTACTTTGAATGGATGGCCAATCAATATAAAAAACCTATCAGTAAATCTAAAAAATTATTACAAATTCAGGGAAAATATAACAATTGATAAACAACTAATTTTTATGAATGACAGATTAATAGTTCCACAATCCTTAAGGGTTAAGTTCTTGAATAAATTACATGAAGGACATTTGGGAATGACTAAAATGAAACAGGTAGCTAGAGGTTTATATTATTGGCCATACATTGATTCACAAATAGAAAGAATAGTAAGTAAATGTTATATTTGTCAGACTTACCAAAATAATAACATTAAAGAACCTTTGTTGTCACATGAAGTACCAGATTTACCTTTCTCAAAAATTGGGGCAGATATTATGGATTTCAGAAATAACAGCTATCTTGTTTTATATGATTATATGTCAAAGTGGTTAGATATAAGAAAATTAACTAGCAAGTCTGCACAATCAGTAATAAATGCACTGATTGATATTTTTAGTTGTTTTGGTATACCATCAGAAGTAGTAACAGATCATGTTCCTTTTGACTCTTTACAGTGTAAAAAATTTGCAAGTGACTGGGGCTTCAAATTTACTTATTCAAGTCCACGTTACCCACAATCTAATGGTATGGCAGAGCGAGGTGTTCAAATTGCTAAGAAATTGTTAACAAAATGTCATGAAGACAAGACAGACTATAGACTAGCATTATTACAATATAGGTCATCACCAGTTTCAGGTACACATTTCTCACCAGCTCAATTAATTATGAATAGAAACCTAAAAACTAAGTTACCATCCACTCATAAATAATTACAACCTAAGTTAAATAACAATGTAAAAATGGAATTTAGAAAAGTAGTACATAGAAATATAAATAATTATAATAAGACAGCGAAAACAAAGGGTAACTTTTGTGTTAATCAGGAGGTGTGGTTTTTAAAAGATCCATTAAAATGTAAATGGTATTTGGGTAAAATTATAAAAGTTAATAATAACAGGTCTTATGATGTAAAAGACACTGAGGGTTGTGTTTATACAAGAACATCTTATCATATAAGATCTCAATAATTTGATGAACTTGGGTGTGTGGTTCAATGCAGCATTATGTTAATTTACATAATTGTTTTAGTTTATAGTACATATATTGAAACTTAAAGTTTTGCTTCATTTCTTAAGTTAATTTACGCATGTTTTAGTTTAAGTATAGTACCTATTAAAACTGAAGGTTTTGCTTTATTTCATGGATACCTACTTTGTTAAATGCAAGAGTTGGTTTTGTATGAGTGTTAAGTCATTTTGCGTTAATATAATGTTTTTTTTTTTTTGAAAAGGTAAAAATGTTGGAGGGTTATGGGATCTGTAACTTTTTTTTTTGTGTTTTTTTTTAACGAAAGGGGTATGATGTAATATAATAGTATCAACCAAAACTAAACGCATACAACACTTGTCAATGGTCAATGCGAACAAAACGCGAATCAAGTACAGACGGTGGTGAAACAGTCATTACATCATGACATAAACTTTGTATGCGTTTAGGCGTGGGTACAGACTGTTTAAAATGACCGAGACACAAGTCGGTCGATGACAGGAGGGCATTCGCGCCTTTTATCGGAGTCAAGAAGCATTGTATAGAATTGTTATAAAGATTAACTAATATAAGAAGAAAGAAACAATATAGGATTCCATAAAACTCAATTGTGTTTTATTGAGAATATTACATGGCGCAGCCGAAAACCGAACCAAGAAGAAAATATTGATGAATATAGAAAATAAATTATTGGAAGACATGGACATGGCGTCACCTATTGAATACTACAGTCACAGTTGAGAATATTACAGTAAATATATACATATGTATATTTTTATTACTAAACCAATGCAACTAAAGCTTATCTAATGGGTGAGGGCGACTAACTAAAAAATTATACACACATCAAAAGTGTCTAGGGATCAAGCATTTTTATGCGGATTTCTTGAGATTGAGATGTGGCTTTGTAATAAATTTATGATTTTATAAATTTATATGGATCCTTTTTGGTGCATTTCATAATTTGAATCAGGAACTGTAAATCAAATTCGAGTAAAAGATGAAAATCAGCTGTCAATATTTTCCCTATAAAAACATACAACGCATTGAAGACATTATTAGTGCTACTGTTTCCCTACTACTGATTAAAACCAACGTTATTATGGAGCGGCGACGTCATTTAAGCAGGGAAGAAATGCTCAGAGCCGTCGGAATGATAGAAGCTGGTTCCCGGCAACGTACTGTGGCTTTAGCTCTGTATACAAGTCAGAGTGTTATCAGTCGACTTTGGACACGTTACCGAAGCACTGGTACCGTGGCTGAGCGCCATGGAGGACGGTATCGCTGCACCACACGGAGACAAGACCGATACATTCAAATCTTAACTCGAAGAGCTCCAACAATAACCGCCATGATGTTAGCCGTGAGGCTTCATCACTCTTCAGGGAACTTAATTAGCGACCAAACAGTCAGAAACCGCTTGCATGAAGTGAACCTTCATTCCCGAAGACCGCTACGGGTACCACCTATAGCAATGCACAATCGTAGGATTCGATATCAATGGGCTCTTGAACACAGAAATTGGGCAGAAGAACAATGGCGTTTCGTGTGCTTTTCTGATGAGTCTCGTTTTGGTATGAGACCGGATACAAGACGTATACGACACTGGAGAACCCCTGGACGCCAACAGCGATTAAAATCCTGCCAGGAAGTCCATCCTTATAGTGGTGGAACCATCATGGTATGGGCGGGTATTTGGATCGGCGGAAGAACTGAGTTGATTTGGATCAGAGGCAACCTCAACGCTCAAATTTATGCTGAGACGATTGTATCAGACGTCATCGTTCCTCTACAAGTGCAAATCGGTCCCTTATTTCAGTTAATGCATGATAATGCACGACCGCACACTGCAAGAGTTGTAAGACAGACTCTCGCCGCAGCTAACATCAATGTCCTGCCCTGGCCTGCTCAGTCGCCAGACTTGAACCCGATTGAGCATGCATGGGATATGCTACAGAGAAGAGCTCTGCCGAATATGGAGGGTATCCAGTCGCAAGAAGACCTTTTTTTGTTGTTGCAACGAACATGGGCGGCCATTCCACAGCGTGATTTGGATGAACTCATTATGAGTATGCCAAACCGATGTTCTTGTGTTGTTAGTGTTCGCGGTAGAAACACGGATTATTAATTGTTTAAGTTACCCAATAAAATTTTAAAGAAAACTGTTATTTCAGTCTTTTTTTCGAACTTTAATGTTAGTGGTTCAAATGTCAAAAATCCCTTTATTAGGAAAATGGCAAATTTCTTTATGAATGCAAAGGTGACTTGGTTTATCGTTACTGTGACAAACGATAACACTTTATTTGATGAATCCTTAAAGAACATTTTAATTAATATCAATCAGGAGAAAAGTTATTGCAAAAATATATGTTGATCCCTAGACACTTTTGATGTGTGTATTATGGTTTATTAAAATATGTACTTCGAACGTTAGAGTTTTTGAAACATCCACATTGAGTTCAGCTTTCCATAGAGCTAAATTACTTTTAAATCGGGCTCTGTCTCCTGCTAGTGGAATCAATTGTTTGATATCTCCATCATCTATAATTCGGAGACAGCCTGCATCAACTTTTTCATCTGGAATATATCAAGACAGACTTTTCTAACCAGCAGCCTTGTCTAACAGAAGCGGCACAGAACATAAAAAGTTATGAAATAGTTTAGAGTTAACTTTATGCTTGCCAAAAAAAATATTTTAGGCATGCCGGTGGGAATTGGCTTGTATGGGTGCTCCGCTAATGCACTTGACATCAAGGTAGAGGTTTGATGCCTTGACGGGCAAACATTTGTATGATGAATGTTTGTACTTGAGTCCTAAATGGTTTTGTATTTAAGAATGTATTTATCTATTTATGCAAGTCTATCCTTTGCCTAATACCCACAGTACAAGCTAGCCACCACCGCAAGTAAAACTTAAATTAGATAGGTATTGTGTTTTAATTGTTGTTAACTTACTTATAAAAATGTCTATGTAGTCCTCCAGACCCCATTGTTTGAGCAAATCAATCATGTATTCATTATCGGCGGTATTACCCATTGCGGAATCTGAAAAGTACAATACATGTTACTTCGTACGAGTCTATTTACAGATTCACTTAAGTATGTACCTACATCAAGGCAATGGACATAAAGTTTTACACATTTTGTTTTAACGAGCATTATTTTTACTATATTGATACAAGAATGTGATATTTTTTTATTCTAATATGAAAATGGCTCAGTTGCGTAGTTGCATATTACCTAAAATGTTATTTACCTACATTCTCTTTGACTATGTATGTAAATAAATTATAGTTGCTCAAAATAATGACATCTAATGTGAAACTTTTTGCACACATTTTTAGTTAGGTACTTACGATTTTTTGCGCTATAAACAGCGCAAACGATACTTGAACGCACGGTTTTTTTTGTTACTTTGCAAAGTTTAGGGTTAACGGATTCTTTGATTTCAATACATTATGAAATCTTCGAAAGTATTACAATCCGATTACCTATCTAAGTCAGTAACCTGACCAAGAGAAACTTCGAAAAACTTACCCCGTGGTAACGCGTGCAATTAACTCGTTGATAGGCTAAGTAGCAATTTAGAACTACACCTCAACTCACGTTATGTCCTGTAGGTTGTAGCCATTGAGTTATGTTGCTGCACACAAATTCACACACAATATTTTAACCAACGTTTGTTCACCATCCATCCAGAACAGAACGGAACGAAATGCGCGGGCGACCCGGGCGACGCGGCAAAAGCCAATGTTGCCAGAAAAAGATCGCAATTTCCAAGCCCGTTCTAGCCAAATTCAACAGGGGTTGTTTTAAACGTATTACCTAATATAAATGACATGGCCGGATTCTGCCCTCAAAACTCAATCCAAATTTTATACTGTACATTAATAACAATTAGACGAAAAATTCTTCTAAAATAAATAAAAAATAGTCGCAACAATTACGATTCTCTAAAACAGGCGAGGAAAATTCCTAAAAATTAAATGTTTTAAGGGTGATTTCCCCTTTTGATTCATTGCTAGGAAGAGACAATTGCATCGACGTTTGGATACACGCTTATGACAATCAGTGTACCTTTGTAAACTATGCTTGATGGTCATATTAAAATTCCTATAAAACGCCCGTGACTGTTAGAATTGTACGTAAATGATTTTATTATTAGGATAATTTACCACTTTTCGAATGGCGCGCGTCTTGACGCGACTAACGCACCACTTTATAAATCGATAATATATTTAAAAGTGCGTATCCAAATGTCCTAGACTTATTTAGACGTTTCTGCGACAGTTGATCTTAACTGTCAAAACTGTCAAAACTGTCTTGCGTTGATCTTAACACGTATTACTGTGTTCGTTACTGTATTGGTGTTTTAACCCGACTCCACGCTATCATTTATCAGACTTTCGTTTACGCTTCCAAAGTTAATAGTATTCTGCTGTGTAAAATGGACTTGTATAGATGTACGATTTGGATTCTGACGGTCACCATGTCTAAGTGTCTGAATTGTATTGTGGTCACTTATCGAATGCGACGGTATAATGTTGTAACAGCTTTAATACCGCAGCTACAAAATACAATGTCTGAATGGTTATCCTTAGAAGAAGTACGTACCTAAATCGTAATTATATTCATACCTATTACGCATTTTGATACCACTTACACACTTATAGAAATCAGTACATAACAATATTTTTTCATGAAATCCCACAATCAGGTTAGCGTGTATCTGAGATTGCACCCGAATCATTATCAAGTATAATTAACCACGTTTACTACACCACCTGTATTATTTCTTCCATTTACTCTTAAAATGTCTATGTTACAGGATCGGAGAGCAAATCTGCAAATATATCATCCCTGTTGGATACAAGCTAACCGGCACTGTCTTGATATTAAATATACTTAAACAGGCTAGATGTCTAACTATGAAAAATGAACCTGCATTGCCTGAACCACTTCCAATTCTACCAACTGCTAATCCTGCTATCGCTTATGATCCACCACTACCTCCACTACCGCTACCAGCTGATAAACCTGCACTCAATTATATAATTAATTAATAAAAAATACAAATATCATTTTAGTGTTTTATTGTCTGTTTCTCTGCGTCTGTCCCTGCTTTGGCGATCTGAAACTTTTGAAAAGAGTCTAACAAAAATAGTTAACTGAGCATTAAGACGCGGCCCCACCGCAGTGCACGGAGAGGCTACGCACGTGTAAGAAAGCTTCGCTTTGTAAGAAAATGTATGTGGTTGTGTCCACTGCAACCTACGGAGAAGCTACGCACGAATTGACGTCATTGATACACGCGTGGCTTGCTCGAATAGGCGGTTACATAGCTCAACGCTGTCGACGTGGGTCTACGTTTCCACTGGAGTACACGAATATGACCCACGACTATGTACAGCTCGATTATCGTAGGGCGGTTTTGCAGTGGCACGTGCGTAGGCTCACCGTGCGCCGTACCACGATTAACATAGTCGTGTGTACTCCAGTGGAAACCTAGATCCACGTCGTCAACTAAATTAATACACGCAGCTAAAATGCGCCGTATGCCCGTGCACAGCATGCGCTGCGGTGGGGCCGCGCCTTTAGCCACACGGAACTGACCAGTCTGTATGAAGAGACAAATCTAATACGCGCCTAGTGAAGAAACGGCCTCTATCTACTGAAAATACCAATTCTCCTATTGTTCCGCCTGAAAAAAATGTGCCTGAACATTTTGAATAGCAATCGGAAATTGCTATTCAATATGTTCAGGCACTTTTTTAAAATCCTGTTTATAGTATCTCTCGCCTGTTCTCTGTTCATAAAACTTAAAGTACTATAAATAAATAAATGTAAGCTTTAATATGAGGTACTGTTTGTCAATGTACATTAATATTTTTTGTCAGGGCATCGCTCTATACAAATTCCGGCCATGTCATTTATATTTTATTGCATAAAATGCACAAATGTGCAAATGGCGAGCTTAATGCCAAATGGCATTCTCTACCAGCTAACCATTGGGCTAAACAGAGATTATAAATGGGACCTGCTTCACATTTTTTTACCAATAAGTACCTCCTACTTTTTTAATATTCTTAAATTCATCAATCTGAATAAGGACTGTAGGTACTGTTTTTTCTTGCGTTTACGCTACTAGCCCGCTTTTTGCAAACTTTTTAGTGTTCTGTACCAAAATTGGTCCAACGGAACACTTATTTATTTCATAGATGTATATCGTTTTGGATTATAACTTAAGTAAGTTATACTTATCTATGTGTGGGTTAGCAGTGCGCAGCGTTAAAACGTGTTTTTATCTTAGAAATTATTACTTAGACGACCGGGCCAAATAAATGACACAAATTTAAGTTTGCCCACTTTTGTATTATTTTTGTAACTTTAGTATTGTCGACCATATTGATACGACTCATAAACACTATAATCTACGATGAATATAGCATAGTTTTATTCTATTAGAAGTGATTTAAACATAGTACTTCTACCTTTATTTTGAGTGGGCAAAGTCACAAAACTAATCTGCGCTGCTCCATACAAAAACCAGACTGTGTTAGGGTTGTCAATTTTATTTTTTTACCCGACTGCGACGAACTTGAAGGTATTAAATAGAAATATGTTTGTCAAACAATAATAAACCCACCGGTTTCACAGTCTACATATGTACACTGCACTACTTATATAATATTATGTTTGGTATTATAGGTGCTCCTCTACACGTCGCTTTTCTCAACCGATTCTCGAGAACATTTTGTGAGCAGGTTCGTTAATTGTAGTTTTTTTTTTGAGAAGTCACATTTACGAAACTCAAAAAAAAGTTTTAGGCTTGCGATTTCTACAGCTCATGTGAGCCACTAGTTAATAAAATTCTTTTATCCCCATCTAGAGATTCCAGACCCAGCCAAACCATTTCGTTTTCTATAGAACTTTATTATCAAATGACAAGATAGGTATTATAATATCAGGGTGAATTTCTACTATTATTACTTTTTACTTAAATGTGGCAACACTGTAGTGTCTGCTGAATTATCAGTGTAATGTAGAAATAACAAGTTGTCACTCTTACCTTATTGAATTAACAAGATAGAAGTAGGTATATTTTTTGAAGCGTCGTCACGTGACCATTAGAATGTACAATTAACAAGTTTGTACGCTTAGCTTATTTATTCAACAAGATAGAGGTTGCGTCGTCACCGGCGGCGTTGAAAGAAAAGAAAGAAAGAAAGAAAGAAAAATATTTATTTGACGCCAGTTAAAAACACACACACAACACAATAATATAAAAAAGGATACAAAATTATGAGGAAAACATAGTACGTGCTGTGTGCCTCACGGCCTCACGGCTGCGCCAAAAAGGTCCATTTCGCGTTGCGTTGCGTCATGCATGATGTGACCGATACTAGTAATCCACCCATCCTTATTAACCATACTAATATTATAAATGCGAAAATATGTCTGTCTGTCTGTCTGTCTGTTACCTCTTCACATTAAACCGCTGAACCGATTTAGATGAAATTAGGTAGGTATAGAGATATAGTTTGAGTCCCGGGAAAGGAAAATGGGATAATTTTTATCCCGGAAATCATCCCCTACGGGTATGAAATGGGGGGTAAAAGTTTGTATGGAGCTACGAATGCTACGATATACGAGCTCCAAGCGGACGCAGAAGCTAGTTTACCTAATTAATAAGTACCTACCTAACCTAACGATACTTGAGTCGACTCGTGGATTATCATGTAGGTATTATGAAAAATGTGTACCTACCTACCTACTTATATTTAGAATAGGTGGTTCTATGCTTCAGCTTGGGCCAAAAATCGTTTGTCTGTCCGGCCGGCCGGCGTCCAGGGTCCGGTGTCCGGTGTTTGTTCCGCTGTTTTCCTCTACAGGTCGCATAATTCTCAACCGATTTTCATAAAATTTGTGAGCAGGATTAGGTACCTATACAGGGTGTAAACGACCTCATCACGAAGCCGTCAGCCAAGCATTCTGTACATCCAACTTAGTAACTTTACGCAAAAATTATTGCTGGGAAACGAAAAAAACTTTTTTTTTTGGGGTGAAAAATCATGTTTTGGGGTAGAACTCAATGTAACGCACTCAAAAAATTGTGCTGATGGATGGATTGAATAGTACAGGGGTCGCGGAGGTGTTTAAAGTAAAAATCTTACATTAATATCTTGTATTTAAAAAAAAAAAAACTTGTCAAAAAGTTGGAACTTTGACCCCCAATATCTCCGTAACTAGAAGGTTCCCAGGTATGCTGTAGAACAAAAAAAATGGTCGCAATGACGGGGAGAACAAGTTCCTTTCGGCTTCGATAAGAGGACAGTGTTTTACACCCTTTATAGAATATTTTTGTCGAGTCACTTTTTCGAAGAAAAGAGACAGGCTCGCGAGTTCTTCAGCTCACAGAGCACTAGGGTTTATAATAAAGATATCAGAAATACGATCAATTATCCCTACTATTTAGTATTATGAATGCTATAGAATAGAAACTGTCTGTCTGTTTGTTACCTCTTCACGCTTAAACCGCTGAACCGATTTTATGAAATTTGTATGCAGATAGTTTGAGTCCCGGAGAAAGACTTAAAGGACTGATGGTTTTATCACGAAAATTATTCCTTATGGGGGTGAAAAGGGGAATGGATCATTTCTTAGAGATCATGCAAGCGAGCAAGACGAAGCTAAGAATGAACCTATAGCGATGTGTTTGTGACATAGCCCAGGCTATAGGTAGGTGCCTACATAGAGATCAATGACTTTTGCACATGTAAGTACCAAGGTACAACCTACCTTATCATGTGATCAAACTCAAAGTAGGTACCTAGTACCTACCTACTACAAATACATTACAAATACTGCACGGAGATACTACGTATGTCGGACCATGCACAATATTGCACAATAAGATATGTAGGTAAATGTAAGTGGGTAGGTGTGTCATGCGTGGGAAGACCCATTGATAGCTATACTCACTCACATTTCAGATCAGATATGTATTATATCCAACTAGGTACCTACCTAGTATAACTAAATTAAATTGAAATCTTATCTCAGGGCCTATCAGGGCCATTTACAAAGACGAGTGGATTCGTCAAAATTGACCATTAATGACATTGAAGTAAGAACCACGACACGCGTCATCGTGAATGACTCAATCGCTCAACCTAAAAGTAAGTAGGTACTTAACCTCTCAGCTACCGCGCACCACTTAAGTGACAGATAACAATTAAAAACCCTGGATGCTTGACCGGTTAAGTAGGTACCTAAGCCCAAGCTGTCCACTAATGTTTAATAGCGACCTTACTATACGAGCTTTACGGTTCAATTTGTAATAAGTATTATTTAGCCACCTTGTTACTTTAACAAGTTATGTAGAATTAAAGGAACGTCAATTTCTAATGACGCCATGTTATTTCAACCGCCTTTAACGTTATTTTAACAAGCAATGTGCTTTCAAAAAGATGGAATTTTGAAATAACCAAATAATTCTTGTTGATTTAACGTGAAGCCACCTTGTTGCTACTACAAGTTTATAATTTATTTTGTTACTTTAACAAGTTATGTATAATGTTGATTTTACAATTAAGGGAACGTCAATTTCAAATGACGCCATGTTATTTCAACCGCCTTAACGTTTTTTTAACAAGATAGCATTTAACAAAACCACAATGTGCTTTCAAAAAGATGGAATATTGAAATAACCAAACAATTCTTGTTGATTTAACGTGAAGCTACCTTCTTGCTACTACAAGTTCATAATTTATTTTGTTACTTTAACAAGTTAAGTATAATGTTGATTTTACAATTAAGGGAACGTCAATTTCAAATGACGCCATGTTATTTCAACCGCCTGTAACAATATATTAACAAGATAGCATTTAACAAAACAACAATGTGCTTTCAAAAAGATGGAATATTGAAATAACCAAACAATTCTTGTTGATTTAACGTGAAGCCACCTTGTTGCTACTACAAGTTTATAATTTATTTTGTTACTTTAACAAGTTAAGTATAATGTTGATTTTACAATTAAGGGAACGTCAATTTCAAATGACGCCATGTTATTTCAACCGCCTGTAATATTATTTTAACAAGATAGCATTTAACCAAACCACAATGTGCTTTCAAAAAGATGGAATATTGAAATAACCAAACAATTCTTGTTGATTTAACGTGAAGCCACCTTGTTGCTACTACAAGTTTATAATTTATTTTGTTACTTTAACAAGTTAAGTATAATGTTGATTTTACAATTAAGGGAACGTCAATTTCAAATGACGCCATGTTATTTCAACCGCCTGTAACGTTGTTTTAACAAGATAGCATTTAAAAAGTTACGCAATGTAGTTTCAACAAGATATAATGTTGAAATAATCAAACAGTCTTGTTGGTTTAATGTGATACCAACTTGTTAATGCTATAAGTTTATGTTTTGGTTGATATAACAAGTCGATTTTGTCAAAGCAATAAGAAGCATGTTGTTTCAAACAAATGTTTGGTTGTTTCAACTAAATAACTGTCAACAAGTTTAATCTTGTTCTTTGTACAAAATCGACTTGTATTATCAACATTGCGTTTGTTTCCGTTAGCCAAAATAATGTTATTTCAAACAGATAACCACTTAACAAGTCGAACTTGTTCAAATTGCTAAGCCGATTTCTCTCAGTGTACAAGTTTATAGGATCTTTTCCGATTCGGTGGTAGTTGTTCTTCTTCCGTTGGTAACGGAGGTCGAATGGAAGAAGAACAACTACTCAATCTTGGACTCATATGTGGGCTGTTGAGAGATAAACGCTCTAAACTAGGACTGGAACACTGCGAATGAAATTGCATGTATCGGCCATAGATCAAATAATTAGCTAAGTCGATTTTGAAATCTAGGTACTGCATTATTTGCTTCCGGGGAAGACCAAGTCACACACAGCATCTTGACGATATTCTATCCAAGCTGCTCCAGCCGCAAAATCAAAAAAGTGAAAGATTGCTCGCACAGTCCATTTACCTGTTCTTCCGCGCATTGGATATTTTCCAGTAATCCGATCTAACAGATCAATGCCTCCCATGTATGTATTATATTTTTTTATTGCCGCCGGTTGTGGAATATCAAGATATTGGCCATCTTTTTTGCTCCAGCGACGACACGTTCCAAGAGGTTGAATAGCAATTTCTGTTGATACTACATGAATTGGCTTGCTATCGATCCACTTGACTACCGCTAACTTTTTGTCTTGTCTCACCACACAATCATAAACTATAATAAATAACTTCCTCTACCGTTCTTTTGTAGAGTCCTGTCGGTTTTCATTAAAGC
The DNA here is from genome assembly GCA_954870645.1 of Agrotis clavis. Classification (NCBI taxonomy): domain Eukaryota; kingdom Metazoa; phylum Arthropoda; class Insecta; order Lepidoptera; family Noctuidae; genus Agrotis; species Agrotis clavis. The sequence goes on from OX940925.1 coordinate 11,836,556, forward strand.
CTTCTTTTTCTTCTGCTGCTGCTTAGGATGAATATATCCCGGTACGCGGTTTTTCATAAGAGTGCCAGTACAGTTAAAGTTTCTTTCCGTTAGGTTTTCCAACAGAGTAATGGAAGTGAAGTAACGATCGATATAGATTGCTGTTTTTTGTGGTAAAGTATCGACCAGTTTTAATACAACGCGTCCTCCTAGATCAAGTTTATCTGGCATTGGATGTAAGGCACACTCAACCGAAGTCCCTTGACCCTGGTACAAGAATAAATCTAAAGGCAGACCATTTGGATTTGTCATCAAAAATACTTTAATCCCTTCGGGATTTGGTTTTCCTTTAATGACCTGCTTCATCTTACATTTCCTGGTAAAAGGTATTATTTGTTCATCTATGGACACACATTTCTGTCTTTCATTTTCTCTGCAAGCTCTCTCAATTTCAGACACTATAGGGCGAATTTTCCAGAATCGATTACCATCTTTCATTGCTGGAGACACTTTGTGATCTTCCACAACTTTCAGGTTTGCTCTGATGCTGAAGTATCTATTACGAGTGATGGTCTCTGCTACAAGTTTTACTCGAGTTTCTGCGGCCCAAAACATGCGAATCCGAGGAAGACCAAGTATACCAATTGCCATAGAACAGCCGATGAAAGATCGTATTTCTTCAGGCGTCGTATTCAGAGACTTACCAGTTCGTTCTACACTGGATGTGTTCGTACAGGTCGATACTAGGTTAAAAAAGCCGGGGTGAATATATTTCGAAAAGTATTCATAAGAATTTAAAACTGAGGGTGGATTTTCCGGGGGCTGACTTTCCAATGGCGGGTCTGCGTCAAAGGTATTATTGAAGTTTTCTGAACGATTCCACGTCATTGGTCGGTTAGTGGCTCGTCTCTGATGATGACGTCTAACAACGTTGGACGAAGGCTCGTCATCCGAATCCTCCCACTCACTTTCAGGATCTTGAGATATTATTCCTTCGAGGATCTGATGATCCTGAGGATTTTCATCCATGTCTTCATCGTCTTCGTCTAAGTCTTCGCAATCGGAGACATCTAGATTCACTAGAAACTCTGATATCACATTATCTTCTAAACCTGCAAAAATAATTTAAAAATGTGTTGAGCGCCCAAAGTATCATCAGGGATATCGAAAAAAAAATTGATAAAATAAGTACGTTTGCATAACACTTACAATTTTCTTAATGTCATATTCAAATTCAATCATTTCTCTATTCGAAACAGTTAAAAAATTAATACAAAAGTAATTAAATCAATATTTGGGTCAATCAACTTTTTAGTGTACATCAATAAGAAATTTTAATTTTTTAATTTTATTTGTATTCTTTTATATTTAAACATTTTTGCTGTAGATAATTATTTATATTCTAAGAATTCACAAAAAGCAGAACGATTTATTTAAATAAAATAGTAAATTTGACTCCGAAATCCACATGACTCTATCTTAAGATAGTCCCTTGGACAACTAACTAAATAGACTTCTGAACTATTTGAAATTCAGTCAAATTGTAAACCGTCACTTTATTCTCACTTAATATAGGATGGATTTCAATTTATCTTCCATAAATAAATGACGCGACTTTTAATTTATAAGTTATTCCCAATAATATTGTCTCCTGGACAACGACAAACTTTACATGTAACGAACTTTTCATTTAACTTGTAAAATAATAATTAATACGTGATATAACACTCTTTATGAATTCACTTTTAATAGTTACATTCATATTTGAAAAATTTGTAAACCTAACTATTTAAAAAAAAGTAGAAATGACGATAATGTGTCTTTAAGAGACAGGGACAAAATGGTTGTCCAGTGGACATATACGGTTGTCCATAGGACATACTCGGGAGTTTAAAGGAGATACTAGGATTAAAATCGCCTGTATTTGTTCTTTTTATGTAAAAAAAACAACTTAATGAAAATAATTATCAGTTTTATTATAATTTTTACGAAAGAATCAACATTACAATAGATGTTTAAATAATGAACAGACCTATAAACGTGACAACTCTTACTAATTAACTTAGAAACATTAACAGCCTCTTTAATCAGCTTAAATACTTTTTTGACTCTAACTTGTACTTTGCTGTCTCAATAAATGACTAATACCTCTGTGTATCACATAAGGGTTCAGTAAGATACAAAACTTAAAAATAAACTAAATTTCTTAATCATAGCAGAGATCCATAGGTGTAACACTAAACTACGTGAACTATTTTCTAAAAACATTAAAAGACAATGCCAGTTGCTACTTAGAGCTATGACCCACCAAATAAAAGTTGGCTTCCAACTATACCAAATGTAGCATTCTATTTGTCTTTTATCAGTGATAACTAAAATTATGATTAAATGTCTTTAAAAGTGCAGTTTCTGTTTTATTGGATAAAAATATCACATTTAGGTTAGATACCTATGTCGAGCATACCTTAACGTCACGCCCCTATTTTCACAATGCTGGTCTAACCACAAAGCACACACAATACAATACTAACAATCTTGACGGATTACAGATGTTGCTGGAAGCTGTAAGATAATTCAAACACATTTATAATTTGTAATAAACAAACACAATAGCCACCCAAAAATCAAATGACTTTGTCTATAATGCCAGTTGTGACATTTTGACACAAGTATAAAATACACAAACAATATACGAAATGGACTGAGCACTCATGCCGTAAAAACGTGCTGAGAGAGATAGCTCCGATGGGGCCAGTTGTCTCTTTCTAATAGGGTAGGTCTCGTCCAAAATACCTCAGTGCCTCAAGTCGAAAGTTTTCGACCAATGTGTGTTACCAGTGATGACGTATGGCGCCGAAACGTGGTCCTTTACTATGGGCCTCATTAGTAAGCTCAGTAAGTCCAACGAGCTATGGAGAGGGCTATGCTCGGAGTCTCTCAGCGCGATCGACTCAGAAATAAGGAGATTCGTAGACGAACCAAAGTAACCGACATATCCCAACGAATTAGCAAGTTGAAATGGCAGTGGGCAGGCCATATAGCTCGCAGAACTGATGGCCGATGGGGCCGTAAGGTTCTCGAATGGAGACCACGCACCGGCAAGCGCAGCGTAGGACGTCCACCCACTAGGTGGGCAGACGATCTTATGAAGGCCACAGGATCACGCTGGATGCAGGCCGCTTACAACCGTCCAAAGTCCAAAGGAGGCCTTTGTTCAGCAGTGGACGTCTTACGGCTGATATGATGATGATGATGATGATGATGAATAGGGTAGGTAACCAAAATACATATTGTTATTACGTTTTCAAATATTTCTTAAAAAAAACAATAAAAAAAAAACATAAAAACAGTAGTCCGCCGGTTTAGGAGCGGGGTCCAAACTACCGGTGGTTAAGGCTACAGAAACAGGAACCTCCTCACAATGCGGGCCGTATTTAGGAACACTGCCTTCAAAATCAGGCCCTTGATCCAACTACCTAGAGAGAGCCTCGAAAGGTATTCGTCGAGGCCCTTTGCCATCAGGCCATTGGCTGTAACGATAAATCGGCACAATGATAGCCGAGCTCACATTCCCACTCCGACAACCGCGCGTGCTAAGTTGAGATATTTCATTTATTTATATTTCTCAGCTTTCAGTTCAGAAGGTTCTCGTCATGCGAGATGGTATCATCGATTATTTATCATTACGTGGCGCACCGATCTGTCTATCACAACAATATCAGGGACATTGGCGACAATAGCCCGAATAAAAATAAAAAAAGTGTTGAGTTTGAATGTGTGTAAACGCCTTTATTTTGAATGTGTGGAAACGCCCTTAATGTCAATTTTGTATCTGTCAATATAGTTGAATACAGACCTCTTACAAGAACCCGCGTTTTTTTCTCTCGCTGCAATAAACTGAAAACCTGAGTAGACAAAAGCAAATTCATCCACACCTGAACATGGTCCAAAACGAGACGGATTGAAGATCAATATTACCAGTGACCCGACTTCTCAGTTCTCAGAATCGTCGCCGAGTAATTTTGTTTGACAGCTAACAAAAACGCGGTTCTAAAGTGTGATGAACAATAGTGTTGAAAATAACGAAGTGAACGTTTTCTAAAGACTGTGAATATCGTCAAGTTATTAAAATGGAGAACATAGAACAAACATTAGATCTTTTGGAACACTTTTCGGACAACATTTTGAAGGTTAAGACAAATCTCAAGAAAACACCGAAAGCAAGGCTAACTAAAGGCTACGTAGAAGCAAGACTACAGTGTTTAGAAGAATATTGGAACTCCTATCGGAATAGTTATCAGCAGTTATTAAAGATTACTAAGAAAGAACAACGAAAAAACATAACCTATTTCACCGACGATTTATACAGCCAGTGTGAAGAAATATATTTAGATGTGAAAACAGACATGACGGATACGCTTCAGTTATTCAATACAGATAAGGGAGATGTGATTCAAAATACATCATCATGTTCATCACAACAGGACAGTTCGAACAGTGCCGAGGTCAAACTTCCGAGGATCAATTTACCTACATTTACAGGCATGTATGAAGAATGGCAATCTTTTGAGGATACATTTACGGCTTTAATTTCGAAGAATAAGACATTGAGTGACGTACAAAGGCTGCATTATCTCAATTCGTGTTTGTCTGGTGAAGCTAAAAACACAATTAAACATATTCCAGTCACAGAACAGAATTATCCTAAGGCATGGGAAACTTTAAAAAATAGATATAGCCACAAGCGGCTTATAGTAAACGCTATACTGAAGAGGCTATTTTCATTTAAAAAGTTTAGCACACAATCACCGGGACAATTGAAAGTTCTGATAGACAGTACAAAGGAGTGTTTAAATAGTTTGGATTCTTTGAATATTTCAACAACATCATGGGACCCAGTAATCATTTACATTACTGTGCAGAAATTGGATTCTGATACACACAAAGAATGGGAATCACATGTAAGTCGTGAATGTGAAACTGATCTACCTACATTACAAAAAATGATAACATTTTTGGAAAATCGAATCCATACACTTGAGTTAACGTGTCCGCCTTCATCTAGCACTCAAAAAACGAATAAGGAGCGTGCATGTCATACATCAGCTGTAACAATTACTTGCAAATTATGTAACGGCCAACATCTTCTATGCCACTGTAAAGAATTTGTGAAACTTGACATGGATAAGAAACATGAGATCATTAAAAACAATCGACTATGCTACAACTGCTTATCACCAGGCCATCCAGTGTATAATTGTAAGCAGAAGACTTCTTGTAAGATTTGTGGACGGCGTCACCATTCGCTTCTTCATCAAAAGAAGGGAGAAGATTCTCAGGATAAAGAGAAGAATAACAACCCACCTGTGATCTCCTCAACACAAACGCCTAGTAACACACAAGATAATCATCAGGATGAGTCAATTATAGTGAACTTCGCATACAAGCAGAGAAGAGCGTTACTAGCAACAGCACTGGTACCAGTCAAAAGTGAGTGTGGTCGTGTGACTACATTAAGAGCATTAATCGATCCTGGTTCACAGGCATCATTCATTACTGAGAATGCAACTCAACTAATTCGACTCAAGAAAACTCCTGTACGAGGTTCTATTACAGGAGTAGGATCCACAACAACTCCAGTACGTTATGCAGTACAGTTGGAGATCTCATCAAGATGTGATAATCAATTCAATCTCCCTCTGAAGGCATATGTTTTAAAATCACACATAACGTCGAAGTTGCCCAGCTCCACAATTGAAAATACATCAAACTGGTCGCATCTGAACGGCTTAACATTAGCTGATCCACAATACTTCAAGTCAAGCAAAATTGATCTGTTGCTTGGCATTGATGTATACACCGAGATTGTAAAAGATAATTTAATAAAGGGACCACCAGGCACACCTTCCGCTCAAGAAACAAGTTTGGGTTGGATATTGTTCGGAAATATCTCAGAATGTCAACATACCAGCAACGACATAGTAGTGATGCATCAACATATAGAAATAGATATGGATAATCTTTTAAAAAATCTTTGGAATATTGATGATACTACAAATCGCAAACTTACCATTGATGAGCGCACATGTGAAGATATTTATAAAACAACACATACACGAGATTCAACTGGAAAATACATAGTAAAATTACCCTTTAAAATACCACCACAAGAAATAGGATCAACGAGAAACATAGCTTTGAAGAGACTAGAACAATTAGAAAGAAGATTAGAAAATAAACCACAATTAAAAGAAGATTACTGTAAAGTTATGGAAGAATACATACAATTGAATCACATGGAGAAAGTTCCTGAAGAAGAGAAAAATAATTTGTCAATTTATCTACCACACCATGCAGTCATTCGAGGAGATAGTGAGACCACGAAGGTCAGAATTGTTTTCGACGCATCATGCAAAAGTTCAAAAAACAATTCACTCAATGATTTGCTATTAGTTGGACCCCAACTACAAGAAGATTTAAGAAGTTTAATTATGAGATGTCGTATGAAGAAAATCTGCTTCATAGCCGATATACAGAAAATGTACCGCATGATATTGGTTACCAAAGAGGACGCAGATTATCAGCGAGTATTATGGAGACAAGATCCCACGCACGAGATAGAAGACTATCGCATGTTAAGAGTAACGTTTGGCACCGCCTCCGCACCCTACCTAGCAATCAAAACAATAAAACAGTTAGCTATTGATGAAGAGGAAAAATATCCTGTAGGAGCCAAAATACTAGCTGAAGAATTTTATGTAGATGATTGTATCAGTGGGAGTAACACAGTACAAGAAGCAATAAAAGCAAGTCGAGAGTTAAGTCAGTTATTAGAATGTGGAGGATTCACGTTACAGAAATGGGCATCAAATAGCAAAGAATTTATAGATTCAATTCCACAATCACAGAGAAGCGCAAGTGTTGAGACAAACGAGAATATTGTTAAGACATTAGGTTTAACCTGGAATATGAAAACAGATACCTTTCACTATCAAATCAAACTACCACCTAAATCAGCATTGATTACAAAAAGAAATATTCTAGCGGATTTACAACGCTTATTTGATCCGTTAGGATGGATATCACCAGCTATCATTCCTGCTAAAATTTTAATTCAGAATATTTGGAAAGATAGACTTGACTGGGATGAAGAGGTTAAGATTACACATAGAGAAGAATGGAATAAAATTAGAGAAAGTTTTAACAATTTACATGAGATACAAATAGAAAGATGGATACATACAGAGACAGAAAATGAGAAGATAAGTTTACATGGATATTGTGACGCTTCAATCAAAGCATATTGTGCAGTAGTCTATTATAGAGTAGAAAAAGAAAATGGAAAAATTAAAACAGGAATAATCGCATCCCGCACTAAAGTGGCACCAGTTAAGACAGTTTCCCTTCCCCGCCTCGAACTCTGCGGCGCCGTGCTTCTTGCCAAACTCTTGACGCAAGTGAGAGAAGCAATGAGGTTACCAGACAAGGAAGTCTACGCCTGGACCGATTCCACAGTGGTTTTGGCGTGGCTTGCAGGTGATCCAAATAGATGGAAATTATTTGTCACCAACCGTGTTATTGAAATTTTAGATAATGTTCCCAATCCACAATGGTACCACGTAAGATCAAAAGACAATCCAGCTGATATTGGTTCTAGAGGAACATATGTAAACAACCTAGTCAATAATAAACTATGGTGGGAAGGGCCAGAGTGGCTAAAGGATAAAAATATAAAATTTAATAAACCGAACGTCAAACCAACAGAACTGGAAATGAAAAACATATCAGTGAACTTTAAAATGCTAGGAATGAAATTTGAAGACTTTAATACGCTCCAAGAACTTTTGAAAACAATTATTTACAGTTTAAGATTTTTACGATTTAAAAAGAAGTCTGAAAACTTAGATACAGCCGTTACAACTATTGAATTGGAAGAAGCATTAACAAAATGCATAATAATAGCACAAAGCGAAGAATTTCCAATGGAAATAGAAAGTTTAAAGAAAGGAAGATACGTGAAAAAAGAAAGTTGTTTAAAAACACTAAATCCATATTTAGATGAAAAGAATATTCTCAGGGTGGGCGGAAGATTACGAAACGCAAATATTAGCAATGATCAAAAGCATCCAATCATCCTAGGCACAAAGAATCAACTTTCACATCTCATTGTAGCTGATGCACATAAGAAGACATTACATGGAGGCATTCAACTAATGCTCACTTACATTAAATCACATTACTGGATCATACGTGTTAAGAACATTATAAAGTCGCAGGTCCATAAATGCATTGTGTGTGCTCGACACAAGGCGATATCGAGAACTCAGCTTATGGGTGACCTTCCTGAAGCTCGTATCACTCCTGCTCGTCCATTCATTAATAGTGGAATAGATTTTGCCGGCCCTTTACAAGTACTGATGTCAAAGGGTAGAGGTGCAAAAAGTTATAAAGCGTACATCGCCATATTCGTTTGCATGGCCACAAAGGCCATCCATTTAGAGTTGGCTGGCGATTTAACATCGGAAGCATTTATCGGAGCAATCAATAGATTCGTTGCCCGAAGAGGAAGGTGCGCTCATATCTGGAGCGATCATGGACGTAACTTCGTGGGAGCTAATAAAGACTTACATTCAGCATGGAAAGAGGCAAATCTAAATTTACCAGGCCATCTAGCAGATATGCTCGCAGTAGACGGTACACAGTGGCACTTCATACCACCGTACAGCCCGAACTTCGGTGGACTATGGGAAGCTGCGGTCAAATCTACAAAGTTCCACCTAAAGAGAATTCTGGACACTCACCTGACATACGAAGAGTTGACAACAATATTATGCCAGGTTGAAGCATGTCTTAACTCACGCCCGTTGATACCTGTGGATACAACTGACACTGAACTAGAAATATTAACTCCTGGACACTTTTTGATAGGCGAAGCTCCGGTTACAATACCTACTCCAAACTTGAATGACGTCAACATCAACCATTTATCCAGATGGCAACTCTGCCAACGCCTGGTAGCCAATTTCTGGCATCGCTGGCAGAATGAATATTTAACACGCCTTCAAACACGACCAAAGTGGCTTAAACAGCAGAAGGAATATGAAATTGGAAATATCGTGCTCTTGAAGGAGGACCAATTGCCACCTGCTAAATGGGCGTTGGGCAGAATAACTGCCAAACATCCAGGAGAAGACGGTCTTACTCGAGTTTATAGTATTAGATACCGCAATAATATTGTTAAAAGATCAATCTCTAGAATTTGTGCTTTCCCAATTGATAAAGATTAATGTTGGTAATAATTTATGTTCACTTTTTGAGATAAGTAATAACTATTTGTTCACTTTTGAAAAAATTTAAGTATACAGTCCACTTAAGTCTTAATTATTTTGATTACTTGTTATGTAAGTAAAGGACTTAGGTCCTTTGGTGGGCGGCATGTTGAGTTTGAATGTGTGTAAACGCCTTTATTTTGAATGTGTGGAAACGCCCTTAATGTCAATTTTGTATCTGTCAATATAGTTGAATACAGACCTCTTACAAGAACCCGCGTTTTTTTCTCTCGCTGCAATAAACTGAAAACCTGAGTAGACAAAAGCAAATTCATCCACACCTGAACAAAAAGAATATTGAAAAATAAACCTGAAAGCAATTTTAAAGCCGAAAAAGTAAATAAGGTTAGCAAGTAAGAGTTATATTTTACTGTTACTATCCATACTCCTTTCTGGGAATAGGAGGAAAGGGACAAGCGCCATCCAAGTTGCTCTTCTCTTTCGTCATGCTAATTATAGCAAATCAAAAAAAACCTAAACGGTGGCGATTACGGTTCATTTTTGGGTACTAGGTAACTTGAAGTGCTCAGTCCAGATTTTATGATAGGGCTATGTTTTGATTAGGTATTTCCGCGTCAATGACGTTTCGTTGTTCCTAATCATTCATGCTCAAATGTGAAATATTTTTAAGAGTGTATATTCTTAATGTGATTTATATAACAAAAAAACATTATTTTCGTTAAACACACTTATTGAAAATAATGTTTTATTAAAACTGAATATTGCATATTTAAATCCGAACAATAACACATTAAAAGGTGTCATTTGTCATTTTCTCTGCGTGTAGGTATACTTAATGCGTAACGCACATGGCCGCGATGAAAACAGGAAATGGTTTTTGGGTTTTCGAAATCCTTTTATCACTAACTTTTTAAAAGCATCTTTTGCAGAATAACAATTATGTAATCAGGGGTCTTATTTTCATTTAATATTTTTCATTAGTTTATATTTCCTGTATCTTGGGCTGAAAGGTGGGGCAGGATCTGGCATTGTCATTTCACATGAAAACTTATAATAATCAGTGCCTCTTCTGTGTTCAATGTCCGGGGTTGGAAGTTTTTTAACTATATCTTCGAATGCTACATAGGATTTATCTTTCTCATTCAATACAAATAGTTTTCCATTTTTCACATTTTAGGAATGTAACTCTGATTTCACCGTCTTCATCGATATCGGTTTCGGCAATGCACGCATATGTATCGTATGATTTACCTTTGGTGCTGTAAACTTTGACTAGCAAAAAGTCACCTATACCAGGCAATAAATTGTTTTGTCCTGACGTAGATGGCTGTGGTTCCTCTGTAATGTCATTTTCATTGTCAGAGCTATCAGACGATCCGTATACACTCTTGTATATGCTCTTGCGTAAACCCTCGTGTTGGTCAGCGAATGTAATGTCGTCTTTATTCGAGGACAGCAAAATACTCAAAGGTAAGTCGTCAACATCGCAAAATGTGTCGTTGCAAATATTTGCCAGTGGTGCTGGAATGGGACTCAATGGCATATCTTGAGATATGTCTTCGTCAGGGTTGACAGGGAATGTCATGTTGGAATGTTCCTTGGAGCTGGTATCGGTGAGTATAACTTGGGACGCAAGCATTCGCATAATCCTCTAGAACAGAAGCAACTCAAATTTCTGGACATTAGTTGGCCGTGGTTCCTTGAAAATATTTGGTGCACCTCTTTTGTACCGGGCAAAGGCAAAAGATTCTTTGGTATGTCCCTCTGAATCGCGTCGATCTCTTCTTTTGTTACATAAAATAACTGAATTTTACTCGACTCTTTGAGAACTTCATAAAATTGAAGAGCATCAATAACGTCCGTTCCTGTTGCCACTTTGTTATCAGCTGCTCTTTTAAGGTATCCCCCAATACCGTCTGCAGGGCCTTTGCCATGCCCGGCTTCAAAGAATGACCAGCTAAAAGCTTGGAAGCCGTAGCTAAATGTTTTCGTGCAGGCCAAATAAAAATTTGCTTTTTGACGGTATTGAGAAAATGGGCCATCGGAGAAATAATGAATAGTGTCAATTCCAGGGTAATTTTCAATAATCTTTATCAAAATGGGATGCAAATGGGCCCATATTGCAGCTGGTTGATGAATATTGCATGGAGAAATAGTACAAAATGATAAAGCTTTCTATTTTTTATCTTTATCATATACGTAAACCACAACTGTGTGAAGAGTGACTTGATTACGAGAGCCACCAAATTGATGCGCCTGAATTTCTTTGGCACATTTACAATTATAATTTTCGCTGAAATCAACTAATATCACAGCTTCGTTTGCTTTGATCTCACAACACATTGGCGGAAATTTTTAAATTGAGTTTTCATATTAAAAATATGTTTCTTTATAGTCTTCAGTTCTTCTTGAAAGTTCTTCACCATGTTTTCTATAGTATCTTCCTTAAGTCTCTTCTCGTTCTTTACAGCTTTCAATTGCTTGTCGTTTTTCTCATAGCTTTCTTGTTCCCTCACCCATTCAAACCACTGTATTTTGCATTGAACACTGTCACTATTTATCTTGAATTCCTTATCCCGGCACTGATTACAAGTACCAAACATGCACTCTTTTTTAGTGCTGTCACAGACTGTCTCCGATATCAGTGTGCTTAGATCAAAAGCACTAATAACTCTTTTTTGTTTCAGAGCCTTTATCTTAGCTGAACTTTACAAAGGCACATATCCCTTCCATAAACTGTTGGTGTAACTACGTAGAAAGGGCGTTTTTTAGTAAAATAGAAATATGAGCATTTAGCATCGGGATTCTCTGATTTGAAGGCTTTGAACAAGTTTTTCATTGAGTCCAATAGGAACCGTTTTTGCACCTTTACTTTGCCTTTAGTGATGGTTTCTTTTTTGCCGGCAGTATTTCTAGATACATCATCTCTTAAGAAAAAGCTATTAATTTTTTTTGTCAGCTCTGTATCTGAATTACGCGCGTTAATACTTGTTCTGAGTCTTCCTTGTAGGCCCAAACAGTCTTTTACTATTTCATGCTTTTGCGCACCAAGTTTCGCGAAAATGTTTTTCAGCATTTTTTTGCCTTTTCTGGCTTTGATTTTCCTGTAATTATCTTTGATAGCGTTTGTTAATATGTACTTTTGTTTTTCTTCAATATTTTCTTCCTGTTTTTCTTTTAATTTAATTAATTCTTTTTCTCTCCGATGAGCTCTCTTTTTATATTTTTCAAACTTTTTCTTCCACTTCTTGCTTTCAGATTGCAATTTTACATTTTCTCTATATAATTTAGATCTGTCTCGTCGAATTCTTTTTCTGCCTCTAATCTTTTCATTTTTCGAAGACACGGCAGGACTAGGAGGTGGTGTCGTCGGTTGAAGTTGATCTTCGGGATTTATTTCTTGCAGAATGGACGGAGAGCTTGGAGGCGTATTCTCAATTATATTCCTAACAGCTTTTTGGCGATTTCTCTGTGCCTGTTTTCGCAGCTTCCAGATAATTCTGCAGTTTTCTTTATCTTCTGGCGGCATACTGGAAATTAGTTTTTTATTCTTATGGTAGCTTTCCCTTTTTTTTCTCTTTCGCTCAGCTAATTTCTCCGGGTCTAATTTAAGTCTTTCTCTATAGCGTCTTGATTTTTCTTTTTCCGTCAAACCCATTATCTAAAAATAATAACAAAAATAATTTAGAATAGAGAACTATTAGATATAGCAAAAATATGTTAAGTAAGCTAACTGCCTCCGTAGTCTAGTGATTTGAGCATTTGTCTCAGGGTCCGGAGAGGCCCCTGGTACGATTCTCGGAAAAGGGACACATAAAGTTAATATTTGTCAATTTATCACTTTGTAAGATTGTGCCCGGTTTGGTTACGACATAGCAAGCTAAACCACCTGATTGTTCATAACAAAGATGGTTCCGTGCTTCGGAGACCATGTTAAGCCGTTGGTCCCGGTTGCTATGATTACTTAGATGGCAGTCGTTACACAACCATGTCAGAGGCCACAGATAGTAGTAGGTCGTTTAATTAAAAACTCTGACACCAGAGATCATCGGATCGTTCCTCGACTCGGTATTCCACACGTCAAGAAGTGGAAAGTTGAAATTGGTCAAAATATCAATATAATTTATACTAAACAATGATAAATGCTCTAGCCCTTGCAAGAGGATCTTTAGTGACTAATTATTGAAAGAAAAAGTATTGCGTTATGCTGATTCTATCATTATTGTCCTATGGACAACCAAAATGTCCCACGGACAACGGTTTTGGTTGTCTAAGTGACTGGTTGTCCGAGTGACATTTATCAGTCTTTGCGCCTCCTGGTAATAATTATAATGATATTTTGAATTAGGTCTTACGCGCAGTGAAAAATATATATTGAATAGAATATTTTCACTTTAATTTACTACGATACATCAAATACTTACGTTTTTGTGCTGTTTGTCCGGTAGACACACAAAAAAGCCACGCACTTTCACAAAACACACTCGGCCGACTGACGCCGCGACAAAGATGAAATCAAAATGGCGGCTGGATGAGTGTTGTCACCAAATCGATCGACTTGTTCTCAAGGCACTGATCACGCCATCTATGTTTTGTTTTCGGAACTTTTTTACCGTTGTCCGGTGGAAGTCAGGATAATAAAATATAATAGGGACCAAAATGAACATGCAAAAAACCCATTAAAATTATGAAGCAAACAAAATTCTATATGCTAGCATCATAGTAGAAATTGTAATGAATAATTATGTACAAGCGTTATTAATTGTCATATAGTATTTTTTTGTATAATGTAATATTTCATTGTACTAAGCTACTGGGGGACAAACAAAAAAACACTACATCAGATGTTTTGTCACCTGGACAACCATTAAAATTCCAGTTTAATAGTGATTTATTTAAAATAATTCACTCGTATGTTTGCTTAATAATAAGATAAATGCGACATATGCCAACAAACTACATAATTTTCTTTAGAACTGCGATTATTGGTCAGGGACAAAACATAGTACTTACAGGACAAATAAAAGTTGATTGACCCATTTACCTTTTTTGTTCGCCGACATGTCGTTACTCGCAAAAACAATTTCACGCAAATGAATGTAAACAAATGGTCAAACTCCATTAAATGAACCGAATGCACATTTCAACGACTTACTACGTACGTAGTTCACAGCAAAACTAATAGATGGCGCGGAAAAAAAATATTGAATCCAGGTATCATAGGTGATACCAGGGGTCTCAGGAGGATATGCGCTACTGACGTTTTTTAGATTCTTTGGTGGTCATTGCGGGGCGCGAGTCGTGGGGCAGCTAAGTAGGTCCCCTATGAATTCGGTATTTAATTAATTTATTATGTAATTCATATATTATTTAATTAATTACAATCGCGAACAGTATTTTAATCAACATATACGTACAACCTAGCACTGGCCTGCAAATTGCAAAAAACGTAAGAAAATTTTAATTTCGCAGGCTACCCTGTAGCATGAGCCTTAAGTGTTTTTTTTTCTTATAGGGTTTCATATACCTACTTATAAGTTTTCATATACCTACTTATAAGAAGTTTTAGCAATATACAGCGTGAAATTCTCATGGTTGTTTTTCCGAAGCGAAATGAGTTTGTATCGGTAATACAATCGATTAATATTTATAAAAAAAATTAGACTCAACAAATGGCAGATTTACAATTGTGATAAACAAAACTCGAAAGTGACTTGAACCAACAGTAGTGGCCGCGTGGTTGGCTAGATCGACCGCACGGGTCGTTGCACT
Organism: Agrotis clavis; assembly: GCA_954870645.1. Classification (NCBI taxonomy): domain Eukaryota; kingdom Metazoa; phylum Arthropoda; class Insecta; order Lepidoptera; family Noctuidae; genus Agrotis; species Agrotis clavis. Next base: position 11,851,597 of record OX940925.1, read on the forward strand.
TTTAAATCAGCTGATCATACTTTGAGCCTGACTTAATAAAACACAAAACCTAATAAGTTATTCCAATTTTCCCTTCATACTTTTACGGATTTAGGACCGTCATAAATAATTATCTTTAAAAAAGTCTGATTTAGATAATTCAGTATTTGAGGCGTATTAAAAAAATGGAATCAACTTATTTACAATGTTTATTTACGAGGTAGGTACGAGTGAGTACTTACATTTCCCGGTAGCGGAGTAATTGTTCGAAATGCAAACCACTACGTTCAATGCACAAACGAGTACGTTTTAACTGGTTGTCTTTCAGTTTGATAAGAGTGTCTTTATCAAGTCTCACGATATTGAAAGCGTCCACTATCGCACATAACAACACGTCACGAGTTTGATGTATACCTCACAATACACCAGGTGTTTGAGCTCAGACCACGATAGACCACAGAAAAGATGTCGATAACGTATTACACTTATGACGTTCGCAGAAGGACTAAACTAAACGTAAACGCAGAGGCGCGGGCGCGGGTGAGGGAGGCCGCGGCCCCCCCTCACCGCCGCGTTCGTGCAGGCTCGAGAGAGCTTATTTTGCTCTGAACATTTATTATTCACTCTTCTTTTGTAGTTTGCCGCGTCGTGAGTTTCGTGAAGGTACCTACCTACGTCATATCTAGTGCTGACTACTATCGATTCTCGCTCTTTCGAGTTTATGAATACTTTTTTAAAGATTTGAAAAAAAAAAGAACTTTTTTTTTTATGTTTAACTTTGTGTTTCGATAGTACTACTGATGGTTAATCGTCCTGCCGTGGAAAGACAACCATTAAAATTTCACCCTGTATATCTTTCCCCAAATCTTACCTACTAAAACTCATATACCTACGGTACTAATTTCGGTTACAAACTTGAGATAGAATAAGAAAAAACAACTTTATTTGTTACAATTATATTTATTTATTAGGTATCAAATCAATTAATTTTTAAATACAGTCTTAAAACAGTCAACTATCCCCATTTCCTCTCAACAGCTAGAATTAAAAAATCTTAGCAAAAACCTAAAAATAATGTCAAAATAACTAACGCAATCATATTCCGGCTTGTCCTCTTCTATTACATTTGTCAGTACAGACATATCAGGGGGTCCTCATCATCAGGGTATGTTACAACTGGCAAGTCTTCCACTGTATACAGCATTATTTTGTTGTTTGAGTCCGGAGTAGTATGACCGCTTTTTCCCGACTGCTCAACTGTAACTGCTCAACTACGAACAGTTGAGCAGTTGGGATCCCAACTGCTCAACTAATCATTTCATAGTTTTGAGTTTAGACATTTTCTTTTCCCCACTGCTCAACTAAAACAAATAGAAATGTTTTATTAGATACTAGCTTCTGCCCGCGACTTCGTACGCGGATCCTGTTGCTTATGCCAGCGACAATGGGGTCGTCAAAATCGAAGATCAGAAACGTCTGATGTCGAATTCTAGGAGCCTGGGGACGGGAAAACAACGTGATGCGCGAGACGATTCCAGACGTTCCAGATCTTTCATTTAGACAACAGGAAATGCCCATCAGACTAAACAACTCTTGCTAAGACGTCATTCCTGTATAGCTGGGCTCTTGAAGTTCCACATCAGGTGTCCAGGATCTTCAATTTTATTCTCTCAGCAGAAAATGCTCATCACGTGGATCAATTTTTGCTTTAGCATCATTTTTGTATCTTTTATAGTTTAGCAGGTCTGTTGCAGTTCTGCATCAGGTGTTCAAGTTTTCAACAAAAATTATAGCTTTTATGTTAACTGGACTTAATACCTATACAACAAAAAAAATCATTCAAATCCGTCCAGTACTTTTTGAGTTTATCCCGGACATACATACAGACAAACAGACAGACAAAAATTCTAAAACTATATTTTTGGCTTCGGTATCGATTGTAGATCACACCCCAAGTATTCTTTTAAAAAAATATTCAATGTACAGTTTTGACTTTCCTACTATTTTATTAAATGTATAGATGAAACATAATTGTTCTGTTTTTTCGTCCATACCTTTCTACGAAAAATATTTTGCAACAAATAGTTTAGAACTAAAATGCAAAAATTTACGATCGATAGTGACTCGGTGACATTCATAATGACATTATGTTCTTAGTACCTACATGAAATAGTTTGGTCTTTGGAAAAAAGAGTTCTAATTATTATCATTTTATAGACGGCCAGGCCCCTTGTCAAATACGAGTAGAGCAGTTTGTAGTTGAGCAGTTGGGAATGTAAACGGCACAACTCAGTTGGGCAGTTAGTTGAGCAGTTTCGAGCAGTTGGGCAGTTTAGTTGAGCAGTTGGGAATAAGCGGTCATCTCCATTGTATTTTTTTTAATGTTTATTTTTAATTACCATTCCATTTATTCGAATATGGAACAGTCAACATTAAAAAAAATTGGATACATATTTTTCATAAAAGTTTCCACTAGGAACAAGATTCCAAAATTTACGAGCAAGTGGTGTGAAAAATAAAATATTACTATTACCTATATTACCTTTTGTACATAGAAATACTGAGATGCAAACAAAAGAAGATCTGCTGAATGGTATTTTCCAAAGTTGTCCAACGTCTTACTTGAAATAGACAATAGATGTTCCAATATTAGAAAACAATGTCCATGGTCACGTTATTCCTTTACATACCAATGTATTTCACACCATGTAAAACTTTTTCAAAACACAATCACAAACAATTTAGATATGTTATGTTGGCAACACCAACAGAGAGTTTTCTTTAATTGCAACATTTTGTGTATTAATGTCACTGTCAAGTCGTCACGATAAAAAAAGTGCACGTGTTGTAAGTCCGATTATTAAAACCATACATAAGAAGAAAAAAAAGGAAGTTTTGGTATCCCAGTCGCCACACACTATCCCTCCAAACGCCAGAAAATCAAACACCTACAACGAGAAATACAGTCCACACAACAAGTCCCCCACATTTGGTCCATCTCAACGGATCGGCGTGGTTGGAAAAAGTAAGCGCATCACCCAGCGCGTGTGAGCAACGTGTGCAAATTTCCAAGAAAGGACTACGAGCAACATACAACACTGCGAAAAGTGCAAGCGTTTTAAGTTTCAAAAGAAATTGCGCATTCAAGTAATCATCGTACCACGTGAGTTTTGAGTCGTCATCAAGACAGGAAGTTCATTCATACTTCCGTCCGCCATTATAGCCACATATCCTGCATTGTGCATTCATGAAGTACAAAGAAAGAGCAGAGTGAAGCAAGCTGCGGGACTAGTGATGGGCCGGAGGGAAGAAAAAAATGGGAGGGAAAAAAAAGATTGGGAAAATATGGGAAAATAAAATAAATTCCCGGAATTTTCCCAAATGACGGGAAAATAAATATTGAACCAATAACAATGTTAAAAATATGTAAAAAATTATTGTATGAGGTGGTAATAAGGTGGTAGTAAGGCCTGTAACGGCTGGGTCATGCCAGTATTGATGTAGGTACTCTTTTGACATGCTCATGGACTCAAACAGAACTTAATTGTGCGGACCCTCGTATCCAAGGCGATAGGAGGGTCCGTACATTGCTTACTGCATATCGAATGCATCACCCACGGTCTTCGGTTATGAGATTGTATATTCGAGGTTGAGATTTTCTAAACGTTAAGACTTTCCACAATCGTGAGATATGCAATCTCAGTGAATATTTCCTAAAATCCGACGTGAATGCATCGAGATGTAGTAGCGGTGGACAAGGGCCTTAACCCACTCTCCTGGGCTAAAGAGAACTGGCGCAAACCTGCAGTGCTTGACACTAATGGTCGCATGGAAATATGACAGAACAAGGAGCTTCACGGACGTTTTTTCCGGGCCGTACATATAGGCCTGATGCAGATGTTAAGATGTAGACATATCTGCGTCGGTAGCCTGGCTACGATCCGGAGACTCCTTTGGAGAAACCAAAGGTTTTGTCTGAGCAATAATGGATGAAGTTATGATGACATATAACTACCGGAGATTTATTGTGAAGGATAGCAGGGCTTACATATGTCGGGCATGCCACCGTGTCCGGGCGAATCAATCTATTACATTTTCTCCGGTGTTCTCGTCTCGCTAACGGAGAATATTTGCATAGACACAACCCTGTAACGGGTACGCTACAATCGCGGCGGTAACACCCTCTCTTTGAGGAGTGGCTGGATAGGCGGCACGGCGGCGGCGTCCTGACCTACCGCATGACGCAGGTGCTCACCGGACACGGAAGTTTCATAAGGTACATTTGTCGGATGGGGAAGCAGGAAACGCCTGGGTGTCACCACTGCGAAGACCGCCCAGAGGACATGGTGGAGCATACGGTGCAGGACTGCCCCGCTTGAGCAGAGCACCGCCGTGTCCTCACGGCAATAGGCAGAGACATCTCGCGCCCGGCTTTGGTCGAAGCCATGCTTCGGGGCGAGACGGTGTGGGATGCGGTGGACTCCTTTTGCGAAGCAGTCATGCATGGGCCGAGTGAGGGAGAGGACAGCGTCAGCGTCCCTCCGCCCCAGCCGCAGTGGTAGACGCCCACGGCGCCGGACTTCGGCAGACGATCTCCAGCCACCGTAGGCGCAAGCATGCGAGTGGCGAGTAATGGGCGACTCGCTGTCCGAATATGGATGCCCGCGTCAACGGCGCGTTGTGTTCCACGCGCGCCTTTTCAAGCATTTAGTTTTGACCGTATTAAATAAAATAAAATTAAAATAAAATAAAATTCATTTATTTCAGACAGCTTGATCCATATACGGTGAGTTCAAATAAAAATCATCGAATGAATAAAAATCATCGAACGAAAATCATATTAATGAATTTGATTTCTGTTTGAGTTCGTTCACCCGTGTGTAACGATCACAGCTGATTCCAATGTTTCCATCACATTTTGCAGACTTTGAACAGGCAATTCATCGAAATACGAGTACTTACAAATAACTTTTTTTTTATTATGGCCATATTAATAGGCCAAAAGAAAAATGCTAGAAATTAAAATATTTTTTGAAAAAAAAAATTATGATGTTTGAAAAAAAAAATCTGTTAAAGACTCGAGAGTTTACGTTTGCCATTTGTCTACAAAGCAAGATTAAAATTATAAATTGTTAGATTAGATCTATGATTATGTGGCTATTTATACGTACAATACCCACTTTTCAGCGCACCAAGTAATAGATCTATCTTCAAAGTCAGCTGATTATTATAGGTATAAAGCCGCATTTATAGCAAAACTAATATTCAAAAAACAACCTAATAATCAGAAAAAGATCGGTGTGATACTTTTGTGACTTGTTCGAAGTTGATTTTAAGTCTTTTTAAATAAATACGTATCTACAAACATTTCCATACATAAAATCCCATACTTTTATGCTGTAACCATACTTTTACAATGAATGTCTTTTTTTTTAACCACTCACATGCATGCACAGACTCGCACAAATGCAAAAATTTGTAAAAAATAAATTAAATTGCATAATTCTATAAGAAAAATATTTTCCCGTCATTTGGGAATATTCCCGGGAAGAAATGGGAAAGTATCGGGAATTTTCCCAACTCGGGAAAATTCCCGGGCAAAAACCCATCACTATGCGGGACGGAGGATTCCACTGTTGACAACCTAACCACGCAAGACCAGCAGCCAGCAGCCAACCCGAGCGCGGCTACGAGTGAAGAGTACGGAATCTTCGATCTCGCTCACACTTGAACAAACTCTATGAAGAAGATTCGGAAGTTAGCAACACCGTACGACAGAGACATTTGACGGTGCTCGTGATTGGTTCGTTTTTTTGTAACACGTTTACAACTTCATAGTGAAGCGTTCCTACTTGTTCGTGCGTACGAGCATTTCCGAATTCCGCCATATTTTATTGTACCTAGTTTTTACTAGTAATAGTAATAAGTTTAAATAGTATAATCTTGTATTACAATAAGTTTTCAGTCATCGATAGTGTAAAAGTTTTAAGTGTTCATCATGACAGAGTTAAAAAGTTTAATAGCGTCCAGGGGTTATACAAAAGGCAACATAACTCGACTGTCCGGGCAAAATTTCCGGGACGAAAATTATCAAGCTCTTTTGACTAAAAAAGAGCGCTTGATTAAAGCCTTTTCAGACTATGAAGCCTTAAACATTTCAATATTGGCACTAGACCCACAAGACAAAGAGGACTATGGAGATATAGAGGACAAGTATTACAACACTCTCGCTGCTATTAACACGGAAATTGATAGGTCGGGTGCCACTCAGGCTCATGTTTCAGTAAAGGCTGAAACTCAACCCTCGAATTCAAAAATGCGGTTGCCAGCAATACAAATACCACCGTTTACTGGTAAGTACAGTGAATACACACCCTTCATTAGTCTATTCAAGTCAGTAATAAATAAAGACAGCAATCTGGATAACGTTGCTAAATTATATTACTTACGAACATTTTTAAAGAATGAACCTTTGGACTTAATAAAGAATCTTCCACTTACTAGTGACAGTTATATTGAAGCACTAAGGCTACTAGAAGAACGTTACAATAATAGATATAAAATAGTTAGTGAACATATTTATTCCTTGTTGGATATCAATGCTCTGTCGAAATCAACCCCACAGAACATTCGCGAATTCGTGTCTAAAATAAAACAAGGGCTAGCTGCCTTAAAAAATTTAGGTACCAAAGTTGATGCTTGGGATGACATTGTGTTGTGTGTTTTATTACGCAAACTAGATAGCTACACTGCGCGCGCCTACCAGCTGGAGCGAAATGCCGAAACAGAACCTACAGTCCAGCAGTTTTTGGAGTTCCTTGAGAAGCGAGCATTGGCTCTGGAAAGCTCTGAGCCTGCAACTCCGGCCAAAAAGGCAGTGGTTAATGTAGCATCCACATCTTCAGGTAATATATCATGTACTTATTGTAAAGCAAATGATCACAAGATTTTTAATTGTAAAACTTTTAAATGTTTGCCAGCAAAGGAAAGATACGAGTTTGTTCAGGAAAAGAAGTTATGTCAAATATGTTTGAATCAACATGAAAAGAAATGTCGATACCATTTCAAGTGCAATGAGTGCAAAAAGCAACATAACTCGCTCATTCATTACGAGTCATTACCATCACCGGTTACTTTGATGTCCGGCAATAATTTAAATGAAGTTTTACTTCCCACAGCAAGGGTTAAGCTTATGGGTAAAGACAACCTGGAAATTCATGTGAAGGCTATTCTGGATTCAGCATCGCAGACCTCCATGATCACAAGCAGGGTTGTCAAACGATTAAAATTGGCACCAGTGCAGAATAATTTGAGCATTATAGGAGTCACAAATTCTAAACATTTTTCCAGTTTTTCTGTTCCTGTAGATGTTCATTCATTGACATCAAGTTTTAAAACCTCAATAAATTGTCAGGTTGTTGAACAGATAACATGCAAACTCCCTCATACTAGGGTGGATACATCTAAAATAAAAATACCATCAAACATTGTGTTGGCAGATGAGCAGTACCATTCGCCATCTGAAATAGATGTATTGATTGGAGCGGATGTATTTTTTCAGGTCCTGCTGCCGCCTGAGGAGCCCAGCAGCTATCAACCACATATAATAAATACAAGGTTTGGACACATCATAGCGGGGGCATTGTCTTCGCAGCCTGCAGTAAAAAATAAGGTTACCTCTTTGCTTTGCTTAGCATGTGATTCTAATATTAATGAAACATTAGCACGATTTTGGAAAGCTGAACATGTTCCAGAGACATTTAATGAAAAGTTAAGCGAGCATGAGCTTGCTGAAAGTATTTTTAGAAATTCAGTTAAACTTTTAAACAACACGTTTTATGTTGATATACCATTAAAGGTGCCAATAGAGGAAGTAAATAATTGCCTTGGCAACTCCTTTGATTCAGCATATCATAGATTTCTTAATTTAGAAAAAAAGTTATCAAAAACTCCTAAGTTACAAGTTGAATATAGCAGATTTATCAACGAGTTTATAACACTAGATCATGCTGAATATGTAGACCTCAAGTCTTACAATCTAAATAAAGATCCTTTATATTTTTTACCGCATCATGCCGTAATTAATGAAAATAGTAAAACCACAAAGGTTCGAGCAGTATTTGATGCATCTATGAAAACAAAAAATAAAAGTTCACTTAATGACTTGATGTTAAATGGTCCTCCAGTTCAAAAAGAGCTTTTTGATGTCATTCTTTTATTTCGCTTCGGTGATTACACATTTTCAACTGATATACAGAAAATGTATAGATGTATAAGGGTTAACCCACAATTCACACTGCTTCAAAATATTCTTTTTCGCAATAATCCCAATGAGGAAATAAAATGCTTACGCTTAAAGACTGTCACATATGGTTTGAAGAGTTCGGCTTACCTAGCTACCCGTTGCCTGAATGAGCTTACTCAGAAATTTGGCACCATGTTTCCTCTAGGAGCTGCTATATTGAATAATAACTGCTATGTCGATGATGTGTTATATGCAGATTCTAGCTTACAAAATATGTTAAGTGCGAGAAAGCAGCTACAACAATTGCTTAGTTTGGGAAACTTTAAAACTCATAAATGGGCGTCAAACTCCCCTTTAATATTAGAAGATATTCCAATGTCTCAAAGACAGTTTGATGAGCTTGAATTGCAAAATCAAGAGTGTAACATGAAAGCTTTAGGGTTAACAATTAATATGGAAAAGGATTGCTTCATAATCAAATGCCCTAAATTCTCTGGTAATGATTGTCCAACTAAAAGAGATATTTTAAGTTATATAGCAAGTTTCTATGATCCCATGGGTTTTATTAGCCCTGTAATAGTTAAGGCTAAGGCAATTATGCAACAGCTCTGGAAGGAAAAGGTAGGCTGGCATGATGCTGCACCTGAAAGTATTGTTACGTCGATCGAATTGCGAGACCTATTTACAATCTTCTCGAAAGCTCCACAAGGTTCTCGACAATTCTACTAAAGATCGGTCAGGAAATTTCTAGAAAATTCTACCCTGTTCTAGATGTTTCGAGATGGTTCTGGAATGTTCCAGAAGGTATGGGACTATGTCGAAATCTATGGATGTTTCCAGAACATTCGACCACCTTCTAGAAACATCTAGTGGGTCCGGCCGGGGTATAAAAAGGGCGTCGATCACCAACCTGAGTCAGTCTGGTTTTGACTACGATCGAGGCGACTCGAAGTGAACCAGCGATCTCTAAGTGACTTTTACGTGTGATTAAGAGTGTGTACAAGTATTTAAGTGTTGAGTAGTGTTAAGTGTTTATTTTAGTTTGTGATTCGTGTGTGATTAAAGTTTATTTGGTTTTAATTGGTGTTAATTAATTTATCCCAATACCCAGCTCGTAACATTTGGTGTCAGAAGTGAGGGATAAAATGCCAATTTTACCAAAGGACGACACGGACGGTATTCGTACCAGGAGTCAGCGCCAGCAAGACATGGACCAGAGGCGGTTTGGAGGTTCCCCGATACAGACGCCGGGTGGTGCTCAGCCTACGCGGAACCAGCCGCTGGTCCATCTGCAGTCTCTTCAGCACCAGCGGGTCCAGACCTGTCTGCGCTTATGGCGCTTCTGCAGGAGCAGGCTCGCCGCCAGGAGGAGCAGGCTCGACGCCTGGAAGAGCAGCTACAAAAGGACAAGGAGGAGCAGGCTCGCCGCCAGGAGGAGCAGGCTCGACGCCTGGAAGAGCAGCTACAAAAGGACAAGGAGGAGCAAGCCCGCCGCCAGGAGGAGCTAGCCCGCTGCCAGGAGGAACAGTCTCGCCGCCTGGAAGAACAGCTACAAAAGGATAAGGAGGAGCAGGCCCGCCGCCAAGAAGAGCAGATTTTCCTGATAAAAGACCTGCTCTCGACATTTGGCAAGGAGCTCAAAGTGGTTAAAGAGCAAGTCAATCAGCACGAGAACCGCATCTCTGAAGCTGAGGTCCAAATTGCCGGGGTGAAAAAGGCTTTGGGTGAACTTCGGTCTGGAGACGGGGTTGTGTGTCCAGTGATTGCTGCACCTTCGGCACGAGGGTTTAAGGTGCCACCATTCGACGGAACATCTTCATGGTCGGCGTACAGGATGCAGTTTGAGGCCGTTATGAAAGCGAATGGGTGGACCAAGGAGCAAGCTACGACCGCGCTCATCTTGGGTCTGCGAGACCAGGCTCTGACTGTACTTGAGGTTCTTGGCAAGGATGTGACATATGAGCAGCTGCTGGAAGCGTTGGAATCCAGGTACGGCGACGCGCACCTGGAGTACGTATTTCGTGCTAAGCTGAAGGATCGGGTTCAACGTAGTGCCGAGAACCTACAACAGTGGGCCCTAGAAATTGAGAAGATGGTCCGGAAAGCATATCGGTCCGTCCCGGCTCTCATCGATTGCAATCTGGTACAGGCTTTCATCGACGGGATACGTGACTTAGAAGTTAGAGCAGCCGTAAGACTTGGGCATCACGAGACCTTGAAGGGCGCCTTGGCCCATGCTTTGGAAGTGGAGGCAGTGAGGCAAGACCATCGAACTCAGCGTAGTAGGGAGGTTGTGCCATCTTCTGTACGCGACCGTTCGAGAGGGTACGGCCCTAGGTGCTATACTTGCGGAGAAAAGGGTCATCTTCGCTCAAGCTGTCCAAAGCGAAGGGCAGCTGATATGACTGCCCAGCATCGCAATTGGAGATCGCATGGTAACGCTGATACACCGTCTTGAAGACCTTGTTCTGCAGACAGTAAGCAAGAGCCTAAAGAAGAAGTGCTCGTGAGGACGCTAAAAGGAAGCACGGTTCTCGGTAATGAATGGAAGGGAACCCTACAGCCTGCGCAGGAAAATGACATGGACAACTGTGTGAAAAGACCCCAGACAAACGGTAGTGGTTTTGACGAAGCGTCACTTGTTGTGCATAGCCCAGTGCGCAGGAAAAGGAAGTCCCGTAAAGTAAAAGTAAAACGGGATGGACCATACCGAGATGTGACCAGGAGCAATGATAATCCTTACCGCATACAGAGTGGTCTACGTGGCGCGCCCAAGATTGTCCATGTTGACCGTTTGGCGCGATACAACGGGACTAACGATGCTCGGGACGAGCATGTCTAAGGAGGGGGCAGTGTTACGTCGATCGAATTGCGAGACCTATTTATAATCTTCTCGAAAGCTCCACAAGGTTCTCGACAATTCTACTAAAGATCGGTCAGGAAATTTCTAGAAAATTCTACCCTGTTCTAGATGTTTCGAGATGGTTCTGGAATGTTCCAGAAGGTATGGGACTATGTCGAAATCTATGGATGTTTCCAGAACATTCGACCACCTTCTAGAAACATCTAGTGGGTCCGGCCGGGGTATAAAAAGGGCGTCGATCACCAACCTGAGTCAGTCTGGTTTTGACTACGATCGAGGCGACTCGAAGTGAACCAGCGATCTCTAAGTGACTTTTACGTGTGATTAAGAGTGTGTACAAGTATTTAAGTGTTGAGTAGTGTTAAGTGTTTATTTTAGTTTGTGATTCGTGTGTGATTAAAGTTTATTTGGTTTTAATTGGTGTTAATTAATTTATCCCAATACCCAGCTCGTAACAGTATAAAGGCTGATTGGCTTAAATTCCTTGAAGGTGTGTCTAAAATGCATCCAATTGAATTGGCTAGAAACATTATAGTTCCTGAGTCTGCTGTTGCAGTACATTTGATTGGTTTCGCTGATGCTTCGAGCACCGTCGGCCATGGGTGTTGCATATACCTACGAGTAGTTGATGAAGCAGGTAAGGTTACAGTTTCCTTAATCTGCTCAAAGTCGCGAATCAATCCTATAAGTAAGAAAAACACTGTACCGCGTCTAGAGTTAAACGCTGCCCTTCTACTTTCCTTATTGATAGAACGAGTTTTTAATACATTAAAAGTTAAAATCAAAATTGATGATGTTATATTATATTCAGATTCGAAAATAGTTTTAGCTTGGCTTAAAACCGAATTAACTAAATTGTTATCATATGTTGCTAACAGAGTAAAGATAATCAAAGAAAAAACATTAAATTGGAGTTGGCAGTATGTCAAGTCACTAGAAAACCCTGCTGATTTAGTAAGTAAAGGAGTAGATGCAAACGAACTGTCTTCGTGTTCATTATGGTGGAATGGACCATCGTTTTTACATTCTAGCAAGCACACATTCGCCTCTGATGCGAATGTTGCATTGCCTGCTGACTTACCTGAGCTTAGAGTGAACTTAGGTTCCTCTGATGCAGCGGTTTCTTTGAGTATTCAAAGAGATCATGACTGTTTCCAAGCTCTAAGCAAATTTTCTAATCTTAATAAACTAACTAGGATAATGGCGTACGTTCTAAGATTCACACACAATGTCAGACCAAGCAGCGATAAGGTTCAGGGTTCTTTTCTATATAGTTTTGAGTTAAAACGAGCATTAAATTTAATTATTAAAAACCGGCCAAGTGCGTGTCGGGCCACGCACAGTGTAGGGTTCCGTAGTTGCCCATCAAAATACTTATGCGAACTAACTATACTGATTCGCTGAATTTAATTTTAAAAAGAAGAATTTTCAAAATCGGTCCAGGAGTCTTTGAGAAATCGGGCAAAATACATTTAAAAAAAAGATTACGACGAATTTAGAACCTCCTCCTTTTTTTGAAGTTAGTTAAAAATAGTTGACGATAAAAACCTACCTATCCCCAAAAAACATACCGTAAAACATACCTATTAAAGCTGTAAAAATAAAGTTGACAAACTTACATTTGCAGTTGAATAACATGTTCTCCGATACATTTTGTTTAAGAAAAATATTATCCAAGTACATTTTATAAGTTGGTCGACTATTACTCGTAAAGTTGTAAAGCCTACTAAGTCATGACAATTTTCTTTTAAACTTTGTTATATATACTACTATTGTGAATTTTTTCACACCCCCACACATAACCGTTTAGCTGGTAGAGGGGGGGGACACTCGAGTCGAGCAAAATTTAGCACTTTAACGCTTAATATTTCACAAACCAATTTTTTTATCAAAAAGTTGTTAATGGAAACTGTCAATATTTTTTAAAGACCTATTTAATGATACCCCACACTATGGGGTACGCGAGAAAAAAAAATAACATCCCCACTTTACGTGTACAGGAGATACCCTAAAAAAAAATATTTTACGAGATTTTATTTTACCACTTTTTCGGCACAACAAATCCATATATTTACACCAAATTAGAGCTCTCTAGTACTGTGCGTCTCTGAGCTAAACTGCGGACAGACGGACGGACGGACGGACGGACGGACGGACGGACGGACATGGCGAAACTATAAGGGTTCCTTGTTGACTACGGAACCCTAAAAATGAGCAAGCAATTCATTTTAAAGATGAAATAAACGCATTAAAATGCAGTACAAAGGTCAACGGCCCTTTAAAACCATTACATCCCTTTTTAGATAGTCAGGGTTTAGTTAGAGTAGGGGGTCGACTTCAAAATACAGATTTTTCTTATGCTCAAAAGCATCCTATTATCTTACCAAAAAAGTTTATAAAAAAACTTATATAACGGAACTTATAATTAACCATGAACACTTAAGACTATTACATGCTGCACCTAAATTAATGTTGGCTCATTTAAATCAACAGTATTGGATTGTCAATGGTGTGAGAGAAATTAAAAAGATAACACATAAGTGTATTACGTGTTTCAGGTTGAAGGCCAGCACCGCAAAGCAGTTGATGGGTTCCTTGCCCCAACAACGAATAACTGCCGCCCGGCCCTTTGCAAAGGTTGGCATAGACTTCGCTGGCCCTGTAGACGTAAAAAACTCAAGATTAAGACGAGCCATTGTTTCTAAAGGATATGTTTGTGTTTTTGTTTGTTTCGTTACAAAAGCTATACATTTAGAACTTACATCAGATTTGTCAACTGACTCATTTTTAGCTTGCTTCAAAAGATTTATCTCTCGCCGCGGGTTGCCCAGCGAAGTCTTTTGCGATAACGGCGGGTGTTTTAGAGGGGCAAGTAACCAGTTAGCTGAATTGTACAAGCTGAACACCTCTGCAGCTCATCAAACATTGGTGCAAAACTTTGTAACTCAACAAGGTATACAATTCCATTTTATCCCAAGTTACTCACCTGTGTTTGCTGGGCTCGCAGAGGCAGCCGTAAAAAGTATGAAATTTCATTTAAAAAGAATTGTTTTAAAGGCATCATTAACATACGAACAATTAAATACTGTTTTAGCCCAAATTGAAGCTGTGTTAAACTCTAGGCCTCTAATGCCTATGTCTTCTGATAGTGCAGACTTTAGTTACCTCACCCCAGGTCATTTTTTAATAGGAACTAGTCTAATTGCTTATCCAGAACCTAATCTTACTGATACTTCTATTAATGGACTTAAGTATTGGCAAATGTGCAATAAATTAACACAACAATTTTGGAACGTATGGCACAAATATTATTTAAATTCCTTGCAATGCCGACCAAAGTGGCAGGATGATTTGCCTAATGTCACTGAAGGTATATTAGTTATTTTAAAAGATCCAAGTGCGCCTCGCTTATTTTGGCCAATGGCAAGAGTAGTACAGATCTTTCCTGGTAAAGACGGCAAAGTCAGAGTCATAAAAGTAAAAGTTCCCAATGGAAAGGTCTATACTCGCTCTTTATCAAGTATATGTGTTTTGCCCATAAAGGATAATAATGTTTAAGTGTAATCTATTCAGTTACTTATAACTGTCTATCTAATGTTTTCATTTATTACTGTTTAATTAAACATAGAATAAGTTTTTATAAGGTTCTTTAATTTAGTTTCAATTGTTTCATACAATGTGAAACATTGATAACGATAATTAGTATAAGATTAATGCTCATGTTTACAAAGGTGTTCAATTCTTTGTCATGTATTTAATTATAATACTCTGTCAAATAAGCATAATAATGTTTGAATGTACCATTAGACATAGAACTAGTTTTTACGGTTTCTTTAAGTTAGTAACATGTCGTCAGACAACTTTGTAAACCTTGGTTAAGATTTATTTCCAATGTTATTTTGTTCTAAATAATAACAAATTGTTTTTCAAACGCGGTTGCGCAGCATGTTGGCAACACCAACAGAGAGTTTTCTTTAATTGCAACATTTTGTGTATTAATGTCACTGTCAAGTCGTCACGATAAAAAAAGTGCACGTGTTGTAAGTCCGATTATTAAAACCATACATAAGAAGAAAAAAAAGGAAGTTTTGGTATCCCAGTCGCCACACACTATCCCTCCAAACGCCAGAAAATCAAACACCTACAACGAGAAATACAGTCCACACAACAAGTCCCCCACATGTTACAGTTTTTAGAACAAAACAAAAGTTACTATACTTTGTACACTGATGGTAGCAAGGGGAATGGTTATGTTCATGAAGCATTGTATGATTCACAAAAATAGGTTATGTTCATGAAGCATTGTATGATCCACAAAAATAAATCTCTTTAAGCTTTGTTCTGCATAAAACTTGTTCAATATTTACAGCGGAGGCATATGCGGTTTATCAAGCATTATTACGAGTACGTTTGATTTGTAGCTGTAAATACTTCTTAATTGTTTCCAATTCGCTAAGCATAATAACAGCCTTATCTAACCTTAAAGTGGCATTTAAAACTAATTATATTCTTTATTTTATTTATTAAACAAATAATCTACCAATATCATCTTGAACATATACAGATTGCCTTCTTGTGGGTTCCCTCTCACAGGGGTATTACAGGAAACGAAATGGCTGATAAAACCGCATATGAGGTTCAGAATTCAGGTAATGACTGATTATTTTTCTACAGTTTTATTATATGTATAGATTGTTTATGATCACCATTTTACTTGTAAAATGTAAAAAGGAGATCATTGTGACAATGAGCACCTTCTTGCCAGTTACATTAAGGAGTTAGGCACTTAAAGGTCAAACTATTATTTATTTAGCAACCCAATGTCATAAAATAATAACCTATTATAGGTTAACTATACACTGTTCCTTTTTTATATAATATACAAATCAAATTCCAGTAGAGGTGTAAGTGTAGAAATTGAAATTTTAGGTTTAATCCTTTGATTACTCGAAACAATGAGAATGTTAATGAGCTTCTTTTTTTCCTGTGCCCTTCAAATGTAATGCCATATTACATTACTTTCAAAAGCACTGTTTTGCGCATGTCTAATTCACCCTGAGTAACATTTTTTTTTTTTTAGCGTGGTAAAATCATCAAATGAGTCCTCCAACCCCGGGCAGGGCGGGAGGGACTGTCAGACTTTTACTGACTAAAATCCACGGTGTCCTTCAATAGCCCTTTCTGTTCCGGGGTCACGGTAAGGAAATAATCCCGCGACCCCGGCAGTCTTTGGCCCTCTGAGAGGGGGGCCCCGTCATTATGCTGACGCTCTTTGAGGCGCGCGTGGGACACGACGCGCCGTCGACCCGGGCATGGTCCATGGTCGGGCAGCGAGTTGCCCTTTGCTCGCTGCCCGCACGCCCGCGCCTACGGTGGCCGGAGATCATCTGCTGACGTCCGACGCCGCGGGCGCCTACCACTGCGGTTGGGGCGGAGGGAGGACGCTGTCCTCGCTCTCAAGCGGCCCGCCTCCTCCTTCACAAGCATTACTGCCTCGCAGAAGGAGGAGACCGCCTCCCACTCCGTCTCGCCCCGCAGCATGGCCGCAACCAATGCCGGGCGCGAGAGGCCTATCGCCGCCGTGAGGACACGTCGGTGCTCTGCCCAAGCGGGGCAGTCTTGCACCGTATGCTCTACTGCGTCCTCCGGGCGATCTTCGCAGTGGTGGCACCCGGGCGTTTCCTCCTTCCCCATCAGGCACAGGAACCTCCAGAAACTTCCGTGTCCGGTGAGGACCTGCGTCATCCGATAGGTCAGGACGCCGTGACGTTTCTCCAGCCACTCCTCAAAGAGGGGTCTTACCGCCGCAATTGCGGCGCGCCCGACCCTGAGTAACATAGGCTATATTTTATCCCTCTACTACGGGAACGGGAACTATGCGGGTGAAACCGCGCGACGTCCGCTAGTTAACAATAAAATATATAATAAAAACAAGCATATATGTTATAATTCATGTCTATGTATGTTAGTATTGATTACTTTTTAATTTCATTACTGTCTCTGTGGTCTAGTGGTTTGGGGCTTCGGCACCTGATCCAGAGGTTGTGGAATTGAATCCCATGGAAAATACTTAGTGCATGAATGTCATTTTGTGAGGTTGTTCCCAGTTTGATTAGGATAATGCAGGCCGAACCAAATCCAGTGTTGTTGTCTGTTAAGTAAGATATCCTGTGCTTTGGAAGGCATGTTCAGCCATCAGTCCCTGTCAACGTCTCTGACAGTGGTCGTTATACAAAACCATGTTAGAGTTTGATCAGTACCCTTAGCACGAGTTTTCAGTATTTGCGACGTAAAGTAAACTGGAACTTTGACAATTTCAAACTGTCAATTTTCAAGGAAAAACTTAGTTCCTTCTTCGCACACCAGATGCGCAGTTCCATTTTTTTATACAAGAAACGCTGTAAATACTGTAAAGTAAAGAAGTCGGTTAAAGAGTGAAAATTCGTGCTAAGGGTACCTACAGGTTATTATTTTATATTTCAGTGTCATACTCGCTTATTCCCAACTGCTCAACTAAACTGCCCAACTGCTCGAAACTGCTCAACTAACTGCCCAACTGAGTTGTGCCGTTTACATTCCCAACTGCTCAACTACAAACTGCTCTACTCGTATTTGACAAGGGGCCTGGCCGTCTATAAAATGATAATAATTAGAACTCTTTTTTCCAAAGACCAAACTATTTCATGTAGGTACTAAGAACATAATGTCATTATGAATGTCACCGAGTCACTATCGATCGTAAATTTTTGCATTTTAGTTCTAAACTATTTGTTGCAAAATATTTTTCGTAGAAAGGTATGGACGAAGAAACAGAACAATTATGTTTCATCTATACATTTAATAAAATAGTAGGAAAGTCAAAACTGTACATTGAATATTTTTTAAAAAGAATACTTGGGGTGTGATCTACAATCGATACCGAAGCCAAAAATATAGTTTTAGAATTTTTGTCTGTCTGTTTGTCTGTATGTATGTCCGGGATAAACTCAAAAAGTACTGGACGGATTTGAATGATTTTTTTTTTGTTGTATAGGTATTAAGTCCAGTTAACATAAAAGCTATAATTTTTGTTGAAAACTTGAACACCTGATGCAGAACTGCAACAGACCTGCTAAACTATAAAAGATACAAAAATGATGCTAAAGCAAAAATTGATCCACGTGATGAGCATTTTCTGCTGAGAGAATAAAATTGAAGATCCTGGACACCTGATGTGGAACTTCAAGAGCCCAGCTATACAGGAATGACGTCTTAGCAAGAGTTGTTTAGTCTGATGGGCATTTCCTGTTGTCTAAATGAAAGATCTGGAACGTCTGGAATCGTCTCGCGCATCACGTTGTTTTCCCGTCCCCAGGCTCCTAGAATTCGACATCAGACGTTTCTGATCTTCGATTTTGACGACCCCATTGTCGCTGGCATAAGCAACAGGATCCGCGTACGAAGTCGCGGGCAGAAGCTAGTATCTAATAAAACATTTCTATTTGTTTTAGTTGAGCAGTGGGGAAAAGAAAATGTCTAAACTCAAAACTATGAAATGATTAGTTGAGCAGTTGGGATCCCAACTGCTCAACTGTTCGTAGTTGAGCAGTTACAGTTGAGCAGTCGGGAAAAAGCGGAGATGACAATAGTCTTTTAAGAAATTGTTCGAAAATCAAACTAACCACAAGCAAAGTGCAAATAAAAAAGAAAAAAATAGAACAATTAAAAAAAAAAGCGCGTCATTGGTACGAGTTGAGCGCGCAGTGAGACAATTTTCATCTACGACACTTGAAAGTTATTTAAAAAAATGTCCAGTGACGAAAGCGATTTAACTCCTGATTTTATTAAAAATGAAGCAAACGGAATAACCAATAATTTATTGCCAGAAAAATCTAAAGAAATTTATATGAAAGCGTACGACGATTTTCAAATATGGAGAACAACCAAGGGCATCAAATCTGTGTCAGAATCGGTTTTGCTGGTTTATTTTCAGCATTTATCATGTACAAAGCAGCCTTTGGTGCATATATTCAAAACTCAGATCCACAATAAGCATCAAGCATAACATCGAAATCCACACATATAGGAAGTTATTAGCATTTCTGAAGAGGAAATCTGAAGGTTATCGGGCCAAAAAATCTAAAATATTTACAGCTGAGCACGTAGAAACGTTCCTGAATGAAGCCCCAGACGGCAGACCACAGGTTTCTTGCCACAAAAGTAAGTACTATATCTACTAAAAATTAGTTTTAGTTAATGAATTAAACTCAATTATATAAGTAGCCCGTATGCTTCTCATGGTTATGATCTATAAATACATGCAACTTATTAAAATAAAGAGATATTTTACGTCTAAGTTCATAATACAACAAATAGATTCAAATTCTATTTGATGCTCAACGGCACCTTCTAAATACATAATCTATACGTTTGGTTGAACGCTCTAATATCAGGAACGTAATGGTACGTCATTGAAAATAATACATTATAAAGTTATAAAAGTTGTGAAGATACCATTGTTTTATTTTAGTTTGGTACGTAACCGTCTATTTTTTGTTACAGGTAGCCTTAATTTTTGGAGTAAATGGCGCCTGCCGTGGAATTGAACTGGTCTATTTAAAAATAGAAGATATATCTAAACCTTCTGCTGAGTTGTTATTAGTTAATTTGACCGATACAAAAACAAAAAGACAACGATCATTTATTGTGCATGGACAATATGTTGGATTTGTTGAAAAATATATAGCTCTCCGTCCTACAAACATGAACAACAATAGATTTTTCATAGGTTACGGTAAGGGTAAGTGTACCAGACAAGCGATGGGCAAAAATAAGATTGGCGCTATGCCGAAGGACATAGCAAATTACCTGAAGTTGGATAATCCCGAGCTTTACACGGGCCATTGTTTTAGAAGGACTTCAGGTACATTGTTAGCAGATTCCGGAGCAGACATGTCTCAAATTAAGAGACACGGTGGATGGAAATCAGATACCGTAGCGGAGGGCTATATAGAAAACTCTATCGGAATGAAAAGTAAAATAAGTACCCGTATAGGTGATAAAATACACTTGAATACGCAGTGTGATCTATCATCACCGCAACCATCCACATCAAAACAAGTAACATATAGCTCACCTGAACAACCAGTCAATCAAACTTCACCAACATTCACAATTCAAGATGATTCCCAGCAGACGCCAGCTTCCGAAATTTATTTAAATAACACCACTCAAATAAATTCCACACCAACTTCAATAAACGTGCCGAATAAGAACATTACTTTGTCTTTCTACAACTGGTCCAATGTATCAAATATTACTTTAAATTTTTAATATAATAACAGCCTTATTCATAAAAATCCCCTAATATAGGTTTAAAACACTTAATAGTTAAAATGCTCAATTGAACTATAATAAACCTATTATAAAATTCTCTATTCATAAACGTTCAATAAGCCCGTCATAGCTATGATGTCGCCACAAGACGTTTTAACGTGATAAAGTTGTCGTTCTGATGAATTCATAGCTTAACTGCCAAAACAACTGGTACCTATGGCCAAAAAATGCAAAAAAAAAAGGTTTACAACGTCCTTTGTGACATTTGGAGAGCTTGACTTCTTTGTTTCGTACACGTGTTTTTTTTTAGAAGTAACAACCTCTTGAGTCAAGTTGCAAGTCTTGCCTGACGAGATCAATTATAAAGACCATCATCGGGCAAAGAAACCAGATCACTTCCCTCTTGGTAAATCTTTCGACGACGTGGAGGTGGAACGTGTTCTGCTCGTTCAGCTCTGTAAGCATTAAATGCTTACAGAGAGCTTGCTTAACTAACGCAAAAGCAGATTTCACATTAAAAAAAAATTCCGTCTATACTTCCCAGCTCTTTGCACAATGCATTAGATTCATTTTTTCAACCAACTTAACCTAACCATAAAACGGTTCGCAGAAAAAAACAGCTGTCGCACATTTGTCGGCCATATTTCTGTTTATTAAAGGTTTATAGTAGGGTCCACCCTGTTTTAAGTTACGAAGCCGCTATTAAATACTTATAAAGCATGTTAGCGTTATTGAACGTTTATGAATAATGCTTTTCGGGATTCTCATTTTAACAAGCTAATAAACCTATTTTAACTTTTTATGAATAAGACCGTAAGTCTATTAAAACTAATGTAATTCCAACTTTAATTAAATATTGTTCTAGTGCATTTGGTTTTTATTTCCTCGCAGTAGGTGTGAAAAGCAGAGTACTCACCTCAGGAATAAAGCTGCCTTTGTCTTGGGCTAACTTAAATCCCTCGCTACACTAAGGATTCTTATCATAATTCCCTCATTTCACTCGGGAATTAACACTTGAACCTCCTCGCTGCGCTCCGGAGGTTCACCCCCAGAATCCTTAGTGTCGCTTCGGGATTCAATACGCCCGTGACGTAAGGCACTGCTTTATTCCCTTGGTGCGTAATCTACTATTATTTAGTATCTGCCTGTTAGGGTGCTCCCAAACTTATCGACACGGAACCGGCTTAAGCCGAGTGCGTATCACCACACTACTCGGCTTACCGCCGATCAGCTGCCGCGACGGATTTCCGCATGCTATCGGAAGTCGATTGCTCCGAACGGCCGTCGCGACGGCTGTTCGCATCTGTTCGGCGCCGCGCCTGTGCCCACAAGCCCTGTGCACAGTGTTTTATGAAGACGATTTTTCGGACATTGATTCCACGCAAGTGGGATGTGGTATTTTTTTGGTGCGCAAGGAAAATGAAGGGCATAATTTCAGTTTCACAAATACGACGGAACATCAAAGAAAAAAATAAAGACTAAAAACCTCGTATAAGTCTGAATCTACTGAGTACTAAAATATGCAGCATTTAAAATTCCGTCGATTTTTCTAAGGTCATAATTATTTTGCGTATCATAATAATATAGTTTCAAAAAAATTTTTTTTCTAAATGGCTTATAGAAAACTGTCGATTTTCAAAAAAAAAAATCATCTCAAAAACTAGACATGCTAGTACAATGGGGATACAAAGTAATTCATTTAAATAACTTAAACTATCAGATTTTCGCATTAAAAAAGCTATGTCCGAAAAATGGTCTTCGTAAAACACTGTGCTATGCCACCATCGTTGGTACTCGGCCATCTCCGGCGCCGTTCGGCTGCCGTCGTAGATGTAGGTACATGCGTTCGGCCATCTTCGGCGCTGTTTGGAAGCAGTTCGACGCCGTACGCAGCCGTACGGATGCGAACAGCTACCGTCGGTGATGAAGGCATGCGTTCGGCCTTCTTCGGCGCTGTTCGCGGGAAGCAGTTCGACGCCGTACGCAGCCGTACGGATGCGATCAGCTACCGTCGGAGATGAAGGCATGCGTTCGACGCCGCACGCAGCCGTACGTACGGATGCGATCAGCTAATCTACAAACGACTTGTTCCGCCGTCGGCCGAAGTCGCGTCGCGTCGTCCGAGCCGAGCCGGTGCGAATGGCGTTAGTGTCTCGGTCTAGCAAATGGCAGTTCTAAGCGACAGAAAGAGAAAGGGCGACGGAAAAAGCTGATTCCGCGTCGATAGATGTGGGAGCACCCTTATTAGATGATATTAATTTCAGTGAATATCTCTGTGCAAGTAATAACCTTTTCAAATTTAAGGGCATGATTTTAGTCTCCACTTCCATGGCCCTAATGGGAGTGTAGCACATTGCACCAGTTATTATTCTCAATGCCCTATTCTGCACAACATCTATTTTATTTACATGTGAGCTGTATATATAACCTAGTGAGCTATAATCAAAATGGCTTCTAACAATTGCTTTATACAGTAATGATAATATTTTAGGGTCTGCCCTCCATGATACACCAGCAAGACTTTTCATTAAATTCAAACCTTTTAAAGCATTTTTGGAAATGAAGGGCACAGGTTTTAAGTTTGCTACTCCAATTAGCTTATTCTGTTCATTACGGATGTTACAACAGTGTTTCTCAAACGTAACTGTATTCCCATTAGCTATTAGCTGGCTAACTGATAGGAGGTTAGTTGTGAGGTTAGGAATGTACAACACATTTTTCACACGAATTTCAAACTTATCGGTGTTTACACATGTAGTTATTAGTGTATCGCCGGCACACATAACTGGCATAGATGTCTTATTTGCCACATCTATTTCATGTAAGCTGTGTTTTCGTATTTCTTTTAAACTTTCTCGATTCGTAGTCATATGGACACTTGCTCCGGAGTCAATGTACCAGTCATCTGTACTGAATTCACCTTGTAGAAACGCCACACTGAAGGCACCTGCTTCTTTAACTTTTGATTCAGGACACTGGTTTTTGTAGTGTCCAACTTTCTTGCATTTATAACACTTTATTTGTTTATTTCCTGATGCTGATGACGTTTGACTTTGATTTGATTTCACAGTCCCGATGATCCTGGTTTGGGATTTAAGTAAATATTCTTAGAGTCGAAAACCTGATCTTTCCGTGTACTTGGCTGTCGTAAGTTTTATATGCTGTTGAGGCCTGGTATTCACAACCTTATTATCTTTATTTTTGTTTGCTGATTGAACGTGCTTTTTTTCTGTTGCTGTTATTGCCGGTTTGATAATCTTGTTATATTTTTTCTTTTTAGTATTAATAACTTTCGCTTCTTTTTCTGTATTGGCTTCTTTAATGATTACATTAGACATAATTTTTATTTTTGGAGAATTAGGTTTTGGCTTTTGTAAACAAGTAGGTAAGTTATTATATCTTTTGTTGAAAATGGTCGCCTCTGACAATCATTATTTAAGACATTTGTCAAGTAAACAACATCATCAGTGATTTTGGGAGAAGACTGTGGTTGTGAGTTTGCATTACCCTTTCTCTTTGTATTTTTGTTAATGCTTTTTCTTTGTTCTTCCCTTTTCATTTCCAAAACATCACTGTGAGTTATTACCTCACCACCTGGTGCTACCTTTCGGCGCAGTTGCTTTGGTGAACTATCACCGCGTTTAACTTTTTGCAGAAGTAATTCTTCAAATGAAATTTTCTGGTCTCGTATATGATACTCCAATGATTCGTTATGACTGTTGATTACTTCAATGTTCTCACGAGTTTGAATTTTATTGAAAAAATTAAGTACTAACATCAACAAAGTTTCCGGGTTTCTTTTTATTGTTTTGTGCTTTTCCGCCATATTTCGTGAACTTTCGTGTTCTGTCCAATGTCTTAGCTTCAAGCTATCAAACTGATTTTCTTTAATTTCGTCACGGTTTACAGGATATATTCCCGCTTTTCTAAAAACATTACGTAGGACCTGAGGATCTATCTCACCCCATACTTTTCCAATTAGCCTTGCAAACTCACTTTTTGGCATAACACGCCCGACGTTCAGCCGCTGCCAACGAACCAATAAGGGATCCCATCGGTCTTTGAATGACTTCATAACTGCAATATCCAATGGTTGTAGAATATGACTGGTGTGCGGCGGCAATTTCAAAATTGTTATGTTTTCTTTGCGAGCCTCTTCAATGATATTTAGGCCTACGTGTGTGGAGTGTCCATCGTATATGTATAAGCAGCACTGGGCGTTGGTTTTGGACAGCAGGCAAAAAAGTTTTTTTCTTTTCTATATATATAATCCATATTTTTCCATTACAAGGAGATTCGTTGCCAACTTAAATTCAATTTCAGGTGTTATTGCTGTATTTCGCCCAAGCGTTGTTGATTTCGTCCTTTTTTTTAACATGGTCCATAATGGTCATGCGAGGTATTTTAAATTTCTTTGACGCACTGTATCCACTCAATATGCCAGATTCCACCTCCCGCACGGCTTCTTTTAATTTTTCTTTCGAATATGACCCTCTATTTGTTTTTCTTTGATACTTTCCCATATTTATGATTTTGTTTTATTACCTGAAAAAATAATAATAACTGTTTTAATACAGTCTTAAAAAACTGAAGGAATATAAAGACTTTGAACAATAAAATAAAAAAAATGGAATATTCGCCACTGACATTTGCAACTAAGAGTAGGGTTTTATCGATATCGTCGTTTTTAGCAAGTACTAGCTGACCGGGCAAACTTCGTTCTGTCTCACCTTTTAAACCTTTCCTGGACTTCCACAAATAATTCAAAACCAAAATTAGCCAAATCTGTGCAGCCGTTCTCGAGTTTTAGCGAGACTAACGAACAGCAATTGATTTTTATATTATAGATTGCTCGTTCAAAAAACGTTCACGTAAGTACCTAAACGTTCATTGGAAACATGTAACTAAGAGTACGATACGACACAACCGATAACACGAATATCGATTTTAAGAGTAGAACTCATGGTTACTCATTACGCTGGAAGCTGAAAAATACGAATCAGTCATAAAATTAGCTTAAACGTAAAAGGTTTGTGACATCTGAAAACTGCGAAGATCGGCATATGCATCTTTCCCTCCAAGTACTAGACGGACTTCTCCACTATTCCAATTTGAGGTTAAGTTTTTGCCACTAGATGTAACTTCGTAAAAATATG
Source organism: Agrotis clavis (assembly GCA_954870645.1). Classification (NCBI taxonomy): domain Eukaryota; kingdom Metazoa; phylum Arthropoda; class Insecta; order Lepidoptera; family Noctuidae; genus Agrotis; species Agrotis clavis. The sequence goes on from OX940925.1 coordinate 11,877,155, forward strand.
TTTTATTACATTCTAATATTATAATAACAAACAAAAATAAATAATAACGACAACCAGTTTGGGTTCAGACCGAAGTTGTCTACTGAGAGTGCGATACTGAGTATGAAGCATGCTGTCAAGTACTACACAGACCGGAAGACTGCCGTATATGCCGGTTTTCTTGATTTGTCCAGGGCTTTTGACTTGGTTTCGTACGAAGTGCTGTGGAAAAAGCTACGTGATCGTAAAATTGCACCTGAAATAGTGAACATCTTCCAGCACTGGTACGGGAACCAGGTCAATAATGTAAGGTGGGCGGGGGTTCTATCGGACTCTTACAGGTTGGAGTGTGGGGTGAGGCAGGGAGGTTTGACCTCACCCATGCTCTTCAATCTGTACATGGATGATCTTGTGGTAGCGCTCAGCAGCCGCCATGTTGGTTGTCATGTTGATGATGTTTGTTTTAATAACATCAGCTATGCGGACGACATGGTGCTGCTGAGTGCGTCTATAGGCGGTCTCAGGGAGCTCATGAGCATATGCGAGACGTACGCTCAGGCTCATGGTCTAAAATATAACGTAGCGAAGAGTGTGCTTATGATCTTCCAAGCTGGGACAAAAGGTCTGACGGAAGTACCTCCAGTCAAACTGTGCGGCGTACCTTTGGAGCGTGTACAATGCTTTAAATATTTAGGCCATATCGTGACGTCTGACTTGAAGGATGACGCCGATATTGAACGGGAACGGAGGGCGCTGTCGACGAGGGCGAACATGATAGCTCGCAGGTTTGCTCGTAGCTCCAAGGAAGTAAAAGTCACCTTGTTTCGAGCCTACTGTACTGCATTTTATACGAGCAGCCTGTGGGTGTCATACTCGCAGAAATCCTACAGTGCCCTCCGAGTTCAATATAACAACGCGCTGAGGGCATTGTTGCGGCTGCCTCGCTTTTGCAGCGCATCGGGGATGTTTGCCAATGTGCGCGTAGACTGTTTTTATGCCACTATGCGCAAGCGGGCAGCCTCAATAGCGGGCAGAGTCAGGGGCAGCGGCAACAGTCTCCTCGCCGTCGTCGCCGGCAGGTTGGACGGGCCGTTCATGAAGCATTGGCTGACCCTTCATGCGCCAGTATTTAAGGCGTGGGGGAGGTAATTGTTTCCCGATTTCTATTAATCTTTTGATTACAATGTTAAATACTAAATGTTCATTAATTTTATTTTAATTTTGATTTTATTTTAATTTTAATTTTATTTTAATTTTGATTTTATTTTAATTTTGATTTTATTTTAATTTTGATTTTATTTTAATTTAATTTGATTTTATTTTAATTTTGATTTTATTCTGATTATGATTTTATTTCATTTTTGACTTTATTTTTAATTTCGATGTTAATTATTATAATTATTAATTTTGATGAAATTTTTTGTTTAAATCAGATTTTAAGTGTGACGTTGTTTTAATTTTGATATTTTTTATAGTATTGTGATGTGATGTAATGTATTGTATTAATGATATTTTGGATGTAATTGTCTGACAATAAATAATAATAATAATAATAATAATAATTAGGTAAAGATATTGATCATAAATGAACTTACCCAAACAAATCCTGTTTTAAATCACGAAATAGTACTTAAAACATTTTTTATGCCAGCGTGGTGCTGGTCGTGTTGCAAGTTGTTAACCCGACTAAATTTTGGACGTCATTTTTTCTCTTTGTGTTGTAAATAGCGCCATCTATGCCAATTTATTGAAACTAAAACAGTTTAAAGTTTTTGTAGTACGGGTGTCATTGCTGTGGTTATTCAGACTTTGTTGTATTGCTTATTGTACGGTCTTACCCGCCAGACGGTCTTCGACGAGTTGACCTTACACCTCTAGATTCCATACTGGAGTACAGATTGGCATAAACCTAGGTATACTGTTCGAAGAACCTTATAAGGTGTACAGTCACGTAACTTCTTCATGATGTGAATAAGTTTCCTGACGCGCGTCGAGAGTGAATGGATGTGATTTTTGTGAGATAAGTTTTCGGCTATTGTAATACCTAAATATCTGAGAGAGGAGGTACGATTTATACAAGTGCAGGTACAGTTTATCAGTGGAAGATTGTTGTGATCATTGCAGCACGTGTGGAACTTGAGTGTCAAATCTGGCAGAGGAGTGGAGGCTGAAGTTTTGTAAAATGTTACAAGTTTGGTTTTTGTCACGTTAAGGGTAAGGAGATTTTTGTTAAGTACCTCGTCAATTGTAAGCAATCCTTTTTCAACGACTTCATACACTTGGTTCCATGTTTTGTCGTGGAAAAACAATTGCCGTGTCGTCAGCATAAGAAATGATTTCAGCGTTATTTAATGGAGCATTGAGTATTTCATTCATATAAAAAGCAAAAAGAGTAGGACCAAGAGTACTGCCTTGAGGTATTCCGAAGTTGATTGGTAGTAGTCCACTTGAAGAGTTGCCCACTTTCACTAACTGTTGACGATTCGAGAGGTAGGATTTGAAGCAACTGAGTGCGATACCTCTTATTCCTATACCGTCTAACTTTGCTATGAGGGGGTCAATAGAAATGGTATCGAACGCCTTGGCTAAATCTAGGAAAACTGCCATGGCGCGCTCTCCGTTTTCAATAAAAGAGGAGACATAGTTTGTTAACAGTTTTGCGGCGTCCTCAGTTGACTTACCTCTTCTAAAGCCGAACTGTCTTTCAGATATTAAGTTCTTTTTCTTCTATCTTCTAAGAAACTGACTAGGCAGTTATTGACGACTTTTTCTAGCAGTTTGGATAAAACCACTAGTATTGAAAAGGTACGAAAAAGGTACGGTCTAAACTGAGGTACGGTTATGGTACGATTAATAATAATAATAATAATAACTTTATTGACAGCCAAAGTACATTACAACAGTCTTAAGATCTAATAACAACACAATTTGGCAGCGAGAAATATACAATATGTGAGTCTGCTGACTCCCAAGCTAGAATACTCTGTGTTATGGGAGTCAGTGTTCCTCTATACAGCAGTGGGTTGCTTAAATATTATTATAATGTTAAAGTTGATGCCTGCTCCTGTGTAAAGTCAATCTACAAAGGTTGAATAATAAAAGAGAGAAAAATAATAATCGAAAGTGATATTACGTACGTATTGTTAAGGGAGAGTGTGTGCTTGTGTATAGTGTGTGAGTGCTTGTGTAGGTATAGTGTGTAAGTTCTCGTGTATAATGTGGGTGTGTGTGTGTGTCATTAGTGTAAGTATATGTGTTTTTAAGTCTTTAGTGTAGATGGGAATAGTTGTGGTAGAATCTGTTACTTCAGTATCAGTTTCTCGGTCATATCATAGTCCAAGCTTAGAAGCCAATCCTGCAGTTTCTTTTTGAGAGAGAATTTTGTGAGAGATACTATATGCACTTGATCGTCAATTTTGTTGTATAAGAATGAACTTAAATGTGGGTAGTGACGGGTAGCAAACGCGGTTCGAGTGGGACTTACACGACAGGGCTTAATTCTTGTTCTTCTTAATGAATTTGCTACGGTGTTTGGTACAACAGTTGGATGTCGACGCAGGGTCGTGAGATACACAAAGAGCTGCCTTACAGTAAGCACTTTGCATTCAGCATACAAGTCTACTGTTGGGAATCTGAAGGGTTTGGACATCATCACCTTTAAGACGGATCTCTGAGCCCTCTCAAGTTTAATAAGGGATGACTTGTCAGCACCACCCCATATAGGCAGGCAGTATGAGATGATGGACTTGCAGAGGGAGTCGTATACCAGTGTCAAGGTGACATGATCAGCGGAGGTGCGAAGTCGTTTCATCACAAATATAAGTTTACGAACTCGGCCACAAACGTTATCAATATGTGCGTGCCAATTTAATCCGTCGTCAATTGTTACACCAAGGTATTTAATAGTATCGGATCTAGTTATTGTTATACACGAACATCTTTCCGCGCTTTGACATGTATGGGCAGAAATCGTAAATGTTTGAGGAGGTTTGTAGGATTTCTTTAGAGAAAAAGTAAGATACTTTGTTTTTTCTATGTTAAGAGTTAAGAGATTACTATTTAACCATAGCATGACAATTTTTAAGGCAATTTCCGCATTTTGTTTTGTTTCAGCCCAAGTTTTGCCATCTATTAGTAATGCAGTATCATCCGCGTAGGATACTACTTTGCAGTTAGGGATTGTGATGTTACACAGTTCATTTATATAGATTTTGAATAGGGTAGGCCCAAGTACGCTTCCCTGCGGTATTCCAAAATGAGACAATTTTTGCTTATCGCTAATGATATTACTTATGGTAACCATCTGGGACCGGTTTTCTAAATAACTTTTTAGAAGAGAGAGACTGACACCACGAACACCCAGATTTTCAAGTTTAGATGTAAGAATTTTATGGGAGACGGTGTCAAAGGCCTTAGAGAGGTCCAAAAAGATTCCTAGGCATTTTATTTTAGAGTCTAAATTGTGAACAATGGTACTGGTGAAACATTCTACAGCGTCCTCAGTAGAGACGCCAGGGCTAAAGCCAAATTGATACTGAGAGATTAATTTAAATTGGTTTAGATAATTATTCAGACGGTTATTTATTATCCTCTCCAAGACCTTTGACATCGCCGACAAAACAGATATGGGCCTATAATTGCCCATAGCATCTTTTGCTCCCGATTTATATATCGGATAAACTAGTGCTGTTTTAAAAGACTCTGGGAAAGTGCCCGTAGTTAGGGATAGGTTGAAAATGTGAGTAAGTGGTCGCGCCAATACCTCAATGCAATTCTTTAGAATATTCGCAGAGATGCCGTCCCAACCAACAGCACAGTTAGACCGTAAATTTAAAACGAGAGATTTGGTCTCAGCTTCGTCGATGGGTAGCATAACAAATGTGTTTAATGGAGGGGGCTCGATTGAAGACATCCTATTAAAGGTATGGTTTGTGTCTGGTTGGATTAGTTCTGCTAAATTTTTACCAACATTAGCAAAGTAGTTGTTGATAGCATTGAGGGAATTTTTGTTATTTGTGCCAATGTTGAGGAGGTCCATAGAAGGCAGATGCTTCTTTTGCGCGTCAGTGATTTTCTTTATGACATTCCATGTGCTTTTAGGGTTACCTTTAGCCGCTTGGAATTCGAGTTTTTCATATTCCTTTTTTACCTTACGCAAGAGATCATTACAAAAGTTTCTGTATCTTTTAAAGCTAATATTAAGAACAAAATTATCAGGACTAGATGCCGCTTTCTTATGGAGACTATCTCTATGACGGATGCATCTTAAGAGACCTGGTGTGATCCTGGTGTGATTGTACGATGAATAGTACGGAAAACCGTACTTTTTGGTACGGTCTGGCAACGCTGGACCGGCCGGCTCGGGGTACTCGGAGGGAGCGTGGTGTGCGGGCGGGGTATTTGAAGTAAATGCGTAAACAAGTCACGACGCGTCGCTCTCGAGACAGCGCGCGAAAATGAACCGAAGTTCGGCCGAACATTTCATTTGAACCGAATGTTCGGTCGAAGTTCGGATTCGGTTCAAATCACATTCGGCCCATCTCTAATGATAAGTCACTGGTGGCAGTCTCAACTTGTGTTGCATTTGCACTGCTTGAAGGACCCGGCTCTGCATCCATATCACTATTGTCCCCACGACGCTCGGGTGCAGTTGCAACTGTTGCAGACTGTCTACTGCTGTTAATTGCTATCGTAGGATGTATTGATTTAATATGACGACTCAGGCTTCCTATTGAGCTCGAAGAAATTGCCAATACACACGGGCAATAACCACATTTCGCCTTTTTGCTAGGCACAATTTCTTCGAAGTGATTCCAAAGAGGACTTATTTTTCTGTTAGTTGCCATTATCCTTAATAAAAAACCAGCAACCAACCTAATATAATGTACGTACACACACTTGAATTATTGTTAATATTTATTTACAGTTTAAAATCACTATTGATATTTATTTACACTTGACTCACACACAGTATTTATAAGTACCTACTTCGCTAAGAATTTGTATCTAATATTTTGTGTGCGTTTGTTTAAATGTACACAGTCTTGACCAAAAATAACAATAGCAATAGTGAAGGCAAACAATCAAAGCTCAAAGGATAAGCCGAAGTCATCATAGAAAATAGGTTAAACGTTAAATTATATGTTTAAAACGTTAAATGTAGTGATTTTCGCTTAAATAAACGTTATATCAAATAAAATTATATGAAATGAGTTTTAGAGTAACACAAACATTATGTGTTAAGAAATTATATCAATCGTTGGTATATTTCACGTTGATTATATCATGTGAACGTTATTGAAATGAAAATATATCAAATAACTTTATATGAAATGAGACGCACCCGTTCTCGATGACGTATTACGTTTCCCTATTATTATGTTCTGATTTTCAACTTTTTCTTGTAATATCTTACTTGGGTTTGATTGAGATTTATTGGCGTGTTCTTCAAAGGGTATTTGAAGGGGTTTGAGCACCTTTACTTTTACTTTTTTAATGGGTGACGTAAGTTGGATGGGATCGCCATCTAAATTTTTGTTAATTTCTTTAACGGTCGGTGGAAGATGAGGTTTAAGTGTGGAATATTTTGGAGAAACAACTAGTGGTACGGCTTCTGTACCTTCCAAAAAGGGACATTCATCAATTAGGAAATCTGTTTGAAGCAGTGATATAGACGGTTCTGGGCTTGAAATTAAGGATGGTCCTGAATCTGCACAATCAAGAAACAAAAGGTTTGATAGCTCATTAATCGTATCATCACTTACAGGTGCTACAGTAATAATTGATTTCAACTGATCCGTCAATAAATGTGTTTTGGGATTATAACAGCTGCACAAACCTCGCATTTCACCACAGAAACAACTCAATTCACGGTATTGGATCTCATGGGGTTGAACAGAAATTACTTGATGCAATTGCATTGTTCCAGGTACGGCGCGCAAACAATCAGGGATTAGTTTTTTAAAATTGTGTATGTCACTGTCCGATATGTAAAGACACTTTACAGACTTCATAATGCTTGGCAAAACATGACACGCTTCAGTCGCATTGGTAATATCATGACCACGTGATATTCTTTTGTCAAGCTGTCTTTTTACAGATCCTCCGATGCCATCTGCCATACTATTTCCATGTCCTGCTTCAGAAAATGACCAGGTTGAGTAGGCTAGTTTTAATTTCTGTGTGAACAAATTAAGCAAATATAATTTTTTTTTTCTGTCTGTATTGCGTGCTAGGGCCGTCGGAAAAAAAATAGATTATTTGTGCGTTTGGAAACTCCTCTTTGGCCAGTTTTAAAACAGGCATAAGATGTGCCCAAATGGCATGAGGCTCGTGACAGTTATCGTCGGACACCGTGACAAACGACTGCGAACGCTCATTTCCAAAAATCACACCACAATGCAGACTAATTGCATTTTTCGACGCACCAAAGTGCATCGAATGAATTTCTTCACTGTATTTACATTCATAATTTTCAGAGAAATCACACAAAATACCAATTTCTTCCTCTTCCATATTAGTGACACAAGCTCGATACTGACGTTGCTGTTCTATCCAATTAAAATAATGGATTTTAAATGCAGGTAATTCTTTTTTAAACTCCGCGATAAGATCTAGTACAGTACCTTTTATATTTTGTTGTTTAGTAGTCTTTTTTGTCGTCATTTCTTGGCCTGATTTTACATAGGTATGAATCACCCCACCCCATTTGAACCAAGCTACCTCATCGTACAATTTGTCTTCGTTGTATTGAATTTTAATAATTTTGCATTGATGACATTTATTGTAAGTACATGCAGTCAAAAGATTTAGTGTCACATGCGATTTCGTTTAATAGCTCAGTAATGCTTTTGTGTGGTATGGACTCCTTTGAGTTTCAGAGTATTAAGCATGAATTCTATGTTACTGTGCTTGATACACATACATGTGTTTCTGAGTAGTGGTGTGCATTATACTAGAGTGCAAACTGGCTGAGGAATTCTGACCTACGGGCTGTGGCTGTTGATCAGAAGCAACCTGGGATATGGCAGACACTGTTTCTCCATTGTTAAAAGCTTCATGTAACAAAGAGTTATGTTTTTCATTACACTGCCGGCAAGGTCCAAAGAAACAATCTCTAATGGAATGACCCAATCGTAAACAGTTTAAGCACAGGTCTTTACTTTCAACTAAACTTAGTTTATCTTTAGGGGATAAACTCAAGAATTGACCACAAGCATAGACAGGGTGACTGGGCCTCACACTTAGCACATATACGCTTTGGTTTATTTTTATTCTTATTATTTGACGGTTGATTATTTTGAGTTGACACAAAAGTTTGAACCTTATTCTGTTTTTTATTATTATCTTGAGGTACTCTGCCACTCGAATTGTTGGAATGATTGGCCTTAACAAGGTCCAACACCTCAGCCTTTTCTTTTAAAAATGTAATCAAGCTGTCAAATTTAATTGATTCACTATGATTTTTAATATAATTAATTTTGTATTGTTGCCAGTCCCTGTCTATGGTTGCATCAAACTTAGACACAATGATATAGATCAATAAATTATCCCAATACTCAATAGGTTCTCCTAACATTTTAAGAGCGCGCAGATTTTTGAAAATTGTATCAATTATTTTACGAATATATGCTGCTGAATCTCTTGTTAGGGGTTGTACAGAGAAATAGACCTAACATGGTTGTGTACCAATAAATTTTTATTATCATATCTACTCTCGATGAGATCCCATGCTATTTTGTAATTACTGGTAGAAAATTCTAATGATTTTATAACCTGAAGGGCATTACCGGTAAGAAAAGATCTTAAATAATGAAATCTCTGTGTGTTATCCAGATCTTCAGAGTTGTGAATCATAGATAAGTATGTATCTCTAAATTCTAACCAATTGTCATAAGATCCATCGAATGAGGAATGATATAGAGGGCAATTTAACCAGTAACTTGTTTCTGCAGTTATGAGAATTATCATTACTGATATAACTATCCTTTTGGTTTGCTAACAGACACTCAATAGTAGCCAAAGCGCTGTAATAGGAATTCTCAAACATCTCCCGTTCCAACAATTGTTTATCATATTCTTTTTCGTCAATTATGAGAGCCAAATTGGTTAACTCATTACCCGGTTCAGTCTTAAAGTATGCGAGTACTAATTGGTCACAAAGATTTACAAAACGGGTTAACACGTTAGGATTGCCATCGAATTCAGGCAGAATCCGGAGTGAATTAAAAATTTCTCCTACTTTGTCGTGAGACATATCTGTATCCGATAAAACTGATTCACCTAACTGTCTATACTCGTCTATAGTACTAAGCCTATTTGACCTACTACTGCCTAAGCTAGGATTACGCGACACTCTTGGGTGGAAAATCTTGAAAAACTAATATGAAAAAATACTAAAAATAAATCAGACACTTACAATGAATTATTACCTATTAGAAAAATTACAAGGAAAATAGTTTACAGTAAATGATAGGTAAGAATCGAGGTTAAGGATAGGATGGTAAGGATTTGAAAGATTCAAAGTACTTACAACATGGTCTTCTTTGCCGAATCGATGTCTGGATTCACCTCTGCTGGCGCCTCACGATGTATGTAGATTCAGGATACTCGAGAATCGGTAAGTCACGCGGGACTTCGGTCCGATTTTAGGGGAAATCTTGACGCGTCACGCACCTAATATACTTCGAGTATCCTACCGACTGCGCCAATTAAGTTCGGTGGCAGCAGAGGATGCAAAAAAAACCCGATTATATTTAATTAGGTTTAATAAAAGTCCCAAAATTACAATTATAGTTTAAGTCTAGCTAATAACTAATTATGTACTATTTAGTCAACGATTGACTTTTAAGTCCAGTTTCCATCAATCTTGAGATCGACGCCTGAACGCGGAAACAGTGTCGGCCTTCGTCCGACGTGAGGCACGTGTGCTGCGTCAGCTCCTTGATATTTGCGAATTATGTAGTTATGTGGATCCAGGGCAACGCATACTACTGATTTGCCTCGGGTATGCTTGCGAATTATGTAGCTATGTGGATTCAATGCATACTACTGATTTGGCTCGGCTATGCTTGCGTAACACGTAAGATAACAACAACGCAGCAATATATTCCTGCTGGCAACATAAGGCAAAGCGCCATCTTAGATTTACTTGTCGCGACCGTAGATAGAGAATGAACTATGGATTCGCTATTGGCGTGCACCTGTATGAGATGGCTATAGTCTTGTGACATTAAATGGAGGTTGCCAGCTAAAGAATTTTACCCATATTAGTGGGTAGTCGACCTTTTACCCATGTTTATTTACAACAAGATCTATAATGTATATTTTAAATTGCCTTTTATGCTTAGACGCAGTAGGGTAAAAATAAAATAAGGCAGTTGATAGAAAAAAACGTTTATTAAGAATCACTGACCCTAAATAAAACTAATTTATTGTAAAAATTTCGGACCTTGTCATCCTCTTCAGACATTTTTTTTTGTTGCGAAATGCATCCTAACATTTTAGTATTTCATGCAGATTGCTTTAATTAGAAGTGGAAAATGGCAATCCAAAAATGACTGATTTTGGAAATGTTGGGCAATTTGACAAAATAAACTGACGGACAAGCAATTTTTCAGACATTTTTGCAAAATATTGTGAAAAATGTTTTTCTCGCTAAGGCCACAGCTTAGGCTTTTGTTTTGGCGGAATATTTTTTCAAATATTTCGTAAATTGTTACAACATCTTTGCTGGGATAGTGCAAGCCCCCCTTATCTTTTTTTAATTGTAAGCTTGTGTACTTTTTTTCAGAAATTAAAGCTGACAAACATTCTTGGCATTTTAAATCTTTTTCGAGTTTGTGGACAACAAATCCGCCAATATAGATCACGACTTGTTTAGAAAACTCAGTGAGTCTACTTGGATCTGCCAAATAATCATGATCCTTCAGTTTTAACCGACTTCAAAAAGAAGGAGGTTATCAATTCGACGGTATGTTTTTTGTTTGTGTGTTTGTTACCCGATTACTCCGCCGATTGTAGACCGATTTTCAAAATTATTTTTTTGTTCTAAATGAGATAATTCAGGAGTGGTCCCATTGTCACCATCTCAGGATCTGATGGATGGATCCTGGAGAAATCGAGGGCAACCCTCAAATTTTATAGGCCCACACATCGTTTTTCGCAAATTTTATGAAGTACCTAATTTAAGTATTTGCGTATGATAATCATCATCTCATGTAGCTGAGCTGATGATGGAAGGTACAACTCCTCTAGTAAGGACTTGGCATCGACTGATTTGGTAAATTATGTTTGTGTTCGCATATCTCCGGAACTACAAGTCCGATTTAAGTAATTCTTTTTTTGTTGTACTAGGTATCGTTCAACTTAGGGAATACTGCAAATTTCATCAAAATCGGTTCAGTAGTTTTCGAGATAGGGAATGAAGAAGTAAGAGATTTTTAACGATGTTATTACCGGTGTTACGGATTACAAAATTCTAGTGCTCATGTAAGAAAATGATGTACTCGTATTTGACAAGAATTGTGGTTGAATATTTAAACTAAAAATAGTAAAATAAAAACTTTTTCAAAAAAAATTTAACCGCCTTCAAAAACAACCACAAAAAAGGGAAAAATAACCTTCAAAACTTTTTTTTCGGAAGTCGGTGGCAAATAAAAAACTTTTTCAAAAAAAAAATGTAACCGACTTCAAAACACCCACAAAAAAGTTCAAAATAACCTACAAAAAAAACTTTTCTTTCGAAAGTCGGTGACTTTATTTTTTATTTCATTGACTTTTTGTCACCGACTTTCGAAAGAAAAGTTTTTTTTGTAGGTTATTTTGAACTTTTTTGTGGGTGTTTTGAAGTCGGTTACATTTTTTTTTTGAAAAAGTTTTTTATTTTATCCTTTTCAGTTTCACTATTCAACCCAAATTATTGTCAAATACATAATTTTCTTACATGTGCACTAAAATTTTGTAATCCGTAGCACCGGTAATAACAACGCCCATGTATGTATGTACTATGTACATAATGAGCTAAAAATAAAAACTACTGCACCAAACTTAATGAAAATTTGATGGGACCAAATGGCAGATATACTGTATCGAACAAAAAAAGACTCATCGAAATCGGACCAGAAACCTCGGAGTAATCGGTGTAGACAAAGTTGAAAACTTTTTAGGTTTTTGTTGATTTTTGATGATTTTTCAAAAAGTGCTAGTCCGATTTCGATGAAATTTTAATGGGACCATTTCGGAAGGATACCCTATCCAACAAAAAAAGAATTTTTCAAATTGGTTGTTAAACGACGGAGTTATGCCCGAACAAACATAAAAAAAAAAAAAAAAAATACAAACATCCGAATTGAGAACCTCCTCCTTTTGGAAGTCGGTTAAAAAGACAATGAAATTAATAAAAAAGTCACACATAGGCACGTAGCTACTTTGGTGAACATAATATAAATGTTCACCAAAGTAGCTACGTGCCTGCTTAATTTGGTATATCCCTAAAGCAAACAATATAAGGTCAGACATGGTCATTTGTGGAAAAACTTCTAGCAGCGGGTGATTTTCATCTATATTTATAAAATTAACTCTTCGTCTATTTATATTATTTTCAATAATGAAATGACCTAATGTATTAGGTAAATTCACCCGCTGCAGGGCTCGATTTAATATTGCCTCAGCATCTGGACGGTCTACCAGTAGAGAATGGAAAGCATTTAAAATAGCAGCACATATCTTGAAGTCATCCATTAAGTGGGAAGATGCTACATTGAAATATTCATGGCGAAATAATTTAAACTGTAGTTTAAAACGTCCATTAACAACCTCAACAACCCATCTACACAAAGTTACAAACCTACTTTTATTCGCTTTTATTGTAGACAGTTGGGATTCCCCTGCATCTAAAGATTTAGGTTTATAGACCTTATATATATTTTCTAATAAAGGCAGGGCATCTCGGAACCCTCTGTCCAAGATAAAAATATCACCGGGTCTAAAATATTGCCTGTATGGCCCATTTTCATTTTGAAATAAAAACCTCATAATCTCTGCATCAGAGGTAGATGCTGGATATGGGCCACACACATCTAAAATGTACCCATCAGTTGCCACCAATAGAAAAGGCTTAATTAAATTGCGGTATTTGTGGAGGCTGTAAGTAATTTTTTGATACAGATAATTAGATGACTTCTGGATATAAATATAAGTGCCATCAAAAATAATTATTGGCTTCCTTTCTTCCCTGTTACCAAACAAGCCCTTGGGTATTGTAAGGTTTTTATTTATAATATTTTCACGGTTTATGTGATCTAAACCTAAATGGTTAGGGACATATTGTGATAATAAGGCTTCTCGAGCTTTCTTAAGGAGACGAGTGACTGTTGCTTTAGGTATTTTAAATAATGTTGACAGTATCTCGTGTGAATCTCCTGTACGAGCTTTTACTAAAAATAACCCGAGGGCTGTTTTTGGTATTTTACAATTTGCCCTTAACTGAGGGACTTCGTTAAAGACAGTTAAAAACTGGGCTCTATTTATGCCAGTCCAATATCATAAAAGATCATCATTGATATTTTCTATATTGGCAAAATTCAAGTGTACAGTTTGGGAATCATTGTTTACTTCCATCATTTTTTCAATTTCTTCTGCACTGAAAACATTACATAACAATTCCAAATTGAAAATATGGTCCCAATCATAGGTAGTCTTGTGAACTACACAAAACCCTTGCATTTTCTGCGATATACATCTTATAATTAGACAGCACATTTTTTCTTAAGTACCCTGGTACTATGTGTCGTTCTGGGTTTGTACAATCCGGTACAAAACAACTCGAACTAGACATACCCACTTTTTTGTAAGTGTTTAATTCTACATGTTGGGGTATATCCAAAACCTGTGGAGGCTCTTCCAGATTAGATGCAGCTTCGCCGGCAGGTTGTTTATGTTCTAGACGAACAGCATTTTGAGCCCAAATCTAACAATCATTGCACACCAATGAATGATTACTGACCTGTAAAACGAAGCAAATAAACTCACACATTCACAAATAGATACATATTTCATAGATTTACAGTTGACTTATTTACACACCAATTACGATGGGTGCAACCGGAGGATCCAAAAAAATGCAAATTTATTTTAATAAACTAATTTATTACTGTATTACAAAGTATTGAAATTACGACTAATTATACTAAAGTGTCAATTGGTCGATGTCAGATCCAAAAGTGCCGCTCCACGTTTTTATGTTTCTATGGAAAGGTTCGATTGACGTCAATTGGTCACGTTATGCTGAGCTTGCGTTTCGTGCCCGTAGGTGCCGTGTGCAATGTATATGCAGGTATGCCGATGCAGCGATCTATTAAGGTTGACCATGCGTAACACCTCCCCCCGTAGAACAGCGAGTATCGATGGACTTGTTCAAGATGGTCGCTGGTAGACATCCAGGGTCAATCCTTATTTGGCTTGGGTTGATAGTGCGTGGTGATGGGATTGCATAGACGACTTCAGGGTTGCTGTTGAAGTTTTCTGTGATTTCTCTGGATGCTTTTCTTATGCGTAGCCGACGATAGATTAGAGTGGCGATGAGTGCGCATGTACCGGATAGTGCGAGGTACATGGGTATAGTAGTGTGGTAAATGACGGGATCGGTGACGTCATCTAAATACAGTACAGGCAGTTGCGTCGCTATCTCGTTGCTAAGCGTGTGAAGTTTTTGTAGATTTGGCGAATTTAGGATGAGTTTCGGATAATTTTCAGGCCTCGACTCGTTGTATAGGGGCATCTCAATGATCTTCACGACATGTCCTTTGATGTGGTCGTCAGTGTTGGAGATAGTGAAGGCGGGTGTTCTCAGGTTACAGTTGAGGGGAATGATTGCCAAATAGCTGCCTCGTAGGGTCCGGTACTGTTCTTGACCGCAAGACATCTTCACTTTTGTTGGTACAGGAAAACTTAAGGTATAATGCTTGTCGTCCAGGGTTTCCAGGGCTTCGGTGGTGAGCTACGGGTGTCAGCTTGCAGCTGGGTTGAAGTTCTTGATGGACTATGAGATGCTGGATACAATCTGGTTTGCTCTGGATTTGTAGGTTGGCTGTTGACTCACAGAGATATATGGAGTTTACCTTCGGACATTCTGTCTCTATGTACCTAGAGTCTGAGCTAGAGAGTGCTACGAAAGGTGAGGGTGGTATAAGAGTTTCGTGGTTTCTGTTAGGAACAAGGGAAAGTTTATACAAGTTGTATGTGGAGGAAACAACTATCGGGACTTTTATAACTACTACTATCTGCTTATTAGAATAGAAGTAACCTAGTTTAATTATTTCATAAAAATGCCTAATTTCTACGTCAAGGATTTCGTCATTAGCATATAAAATCCTTAATTTACCTAACATATACTTAATTTCATCTAAATTAAATAAAGAGTACGGGGTACTCGACGCACGAATAAATGTTAGGGTGTTCTCTAAACTTCGTAATTCTTCATAAAGATCTTCTACATTATCTCCTAAGATTAACAGATGGTGGCCAGATGGGCGTATTTAATTAAATCTGTATCCCTATTAGCGTTACTTTCCAAAATTAAGTTTAGTGCTTTACTCATCTTATCTTGATTTGAAATTATACTATCTATTATTTGAGAGCTACGTGAAATAAATTTACTATTTAAACTAACATGGTTATTAATTTCTAATTCTAATTTATGCTCATTATTACGTAAGGTGTTTATGGCGTTTTCGTATTTAAGTGCATCGGTGTAGTCTAAATTACCAGAAATTGATTTTATTACAGAACCCAAACCGTCGATAAGGCCTCTTTTACTACGAGTTGATTCAAACATACTAATTTTACTAGTAATTAAATTGATTTTACTATTGAGATGTTTCAGATGAGGGTCGAATAGGAATAAGGTTTTATTGTTAACTAAGGGACTTAATTCAGCCATCTGTGTTTTTACCACTTCAATTTGAAGATGGATATTCTCTAAATCTATATGACTTAGGAAAGAATGGAAATGGGAAACGATTTTTGCCGCTCCTAATTTGAAGGGAAGTAGTCCTGGTCCATTGTCAAGTGATTCAACTGTTATCTCTTGTCCTTGGGCCGGATGTAGGGTCATCAGCCATAGTATTATCCTGTAACAAAGTGGGATCTTTAGGACTTCGCTTAAGGCGAGATTTTGCTACTGGACCGCGTTTCTTCTTCGTATAGATGTGGATTGGAAGATCTGCGAGTACAGTATCTTGCGTATAACGCGGGGCTAACTTCTGTCGAGACGCCATGGGATTGCGTACAAAGATTTGCTGGTCAGGGGTATAGTCCTTCTCGGGTTCTCTGTCCCTGTTACGGGTTTCAGTCAGTTGTGTCCTGTCATGTAAGGATGTCTGGTTAATAAGGTCGTATACTTGACTCATTCGTTTCCTATGGTCTTGTGAGTACTGTTGCAGTAAGTGTTCAGATAGGTCAATATCTATTGGGTCTCGAGGGTCAAAGTGTCCAGTTATCAAGTCCAAGGGTCTACATTTTGTGAAGCTATGGATCGAACTATTGTACGCTAAGATGGCATAAGGCATAAGATTAACGACTGGTTCATTTCGTTTCTCTAATTTCAATAACCTAAGATGTTCTAAAATGGTAGAATGGAACCTTTCTACTATGCCATTGTCGTTAGGGGAATGCGCTAATATTTTATGGTGAATAATTTTATGAGTTCGGTTGAATTCTAAGAAAATCTGATTTGTGAATTCAGGGCCTCCGTCCGTGACAATAGTCAATGGGACCCCATGGTGGGTGCAAAATACAAGTAGAGCTTGTACTACACTTAAAGCGGTGCTATCTCTAAGGTGATAAGCTTGTGCATACTTAGAGAAAGCGTCTACAATGGTAAGGAATTTCTCTGTTTGAGCTGTGAACAGATCTAGATGGATAATTTCAAAAGGTTTACTAGGGGGTGGTACAATGTTAAATCTTTGCTTGATGGGGTGACGGTCGTACTTAGCCTGACCACAGATAGTACACTCATTTATGTACTTGGAGATGTGTTCTTTCATCTTAGGCCAGTAGAATTTAGAAGATAAGGCTAAGTAACATTCAGTGATACCGCGATGATTTGTTTTACCTTCGTGGTATTTCTTTATGATGTCTTGTTGACGCAGGTAGTCTTTAACATTCTCTAATTCAACTTTAGTTAGAACCATGTTCATTGAAGAGCTTTTGAAGTTGTCTTGAATTATGGGGATTATTTTATACATGGCAAGAGGAGGATGGATGATTAAACCGGTTTTGACTTTAGGGTTCACGTATTCTTTAACTGCATTAATAACGTCGTTAGTCAGGTTAGACTCAGATAGTTGAATGGTAGTTCGGGTATGCGTTTCAAATGGCTTACTCACTGTCGGTCGTTTTTTAATATCGCCTACAAGTACAAAACAGATTTGTCTACTGAATTTATTTAAGGGTTCGTCTGATATTGGCACTTCTAGAATAGGGGCTTCGTTACTAGTGTGAACAGTTGCTGTGTCAGAGTTGTCGAGTATGTCAGGGTTGTTTGTAGGGGCTGTCAGTGTTTCAGAACCTACTGTTGAATGAGGCTTTTCAGATACATTTACCGCTATAGACATAGCGTCCTCGTTGTTGATTTCAATGCGGGACAATGCGTCGGCGTTAGTGTTCTTTTTGCCTTGCTTGTATACTGTAGTAAAATTGTATTCACTCAACTTAAGTCTCCAACGTGTGAGTCTGGAGCCTGGTTCTTTAAGGCTCATAACCCATTGTAAGGGTTTATGGTCTGTAACTATCTTAAACTTTCTCCCAAACAAGTATGGACGAAAGTATTTAGTAGCCCAAACTATGGCTAATAACTCCTTCTCGATTACACTATAGTTAATCTCACTGGAGTTTAATGTCCTAGACGCGTATGCTAAGGGCTTATCTTGTCCTATAGGTCCTTGAGAAAGGACAGCTCCTATGGCAAAGTTAGATGCGTCAGTCGTAAGCACAAATTCCTTAGAAAAGTCAGGGTACTGCAGTATAGGGTCGTTAGTCAGTAGTAATTTGCACTTTTCAAAACAGTCGATGTAGTTAGGGTCATTGAAGGTGATCTTAGAACCTTTCTTGAGACATTGCGTCATGGGTTTCGTAATGCGCGCAAAGTCAGGAATAAATTTCCTATAGTATCCTAACAGGCCTAAAAAGCGTTTGATCTCGGTAGCTGTCTTAGGAATAGGGAATTTCTGGATGGCAATGATCTTATCGGGGTTAGGCTTAATACCGTCCTTACTTATTACGTGACCTAAGTATGAAGTTTCAAGCTTTAAAAATTCCGACTTATCCATCTGGATCTTAAAGTTTGATTCCCTTAATCTCTTGAATACTTTTTCTAAATTTACCATGTGTTCCTGTAAGGAAACACTAAAAACGATTATGTCATCGAGATATACGAGACATATGACATTTTGGAGGTCCCTGAGGACATTATCCATCACGCGTTGAAACGTGGATGGAGAATTTTTGAGACCCATGGGCATGCGTAAAAATTCAAAGTGCCCATGTTCTACATTGAAGGCCGTTTTGTGAATATCGGCTGGGTCCATTTCTACCTGGTAAAATCCACTTGCAAGGTCTAGAGTTGTGAAGTAATGACAGTTACCAAGTTTATCTAAGATGTCATTAATATTGGGGATTGGGTACTTGTCATCGAGGGTTTTCTCGTTGACTTTACGAAAATCAATGACTATGCGCCATTTAGTCTTTCCGGACGCATCAGATTTTTTTGGAACTACCCAGATGGGTGAGCTCCAGGCTGACTGCGAGGGACGGATTATCCCTTGGTCTAACATTTTGCTAATCTGATCCTGAACTTCCTGTCTGTGAACAAAGGGATATCTATAGGTCTTAGTATAGACAGGTAATTCGTCGGTGGTATGAATACTATGCTTTATCTTATTGGTGAAAGTTAGAGGTTCACCATCGATATAGAAAACGTCAGCATATTGTGCACAAAGAGATTCTAAGTTGGCTCGTTCTTCAGGATTCAGATGGTCAGTGCGTAGTTTTGATAATACCTCGGATACGCGATCGCTAGGCTGATAGATAGTCGCGCTTTGCTCGTTAAAAAGTTCCGCGGTAACTGGCCTGTCCATTGAGAAAACTACATCATGTTTAGTTGGATTAATTATTTCTATGATGCCACGGTTATTTTTAACAGAAGTAACACAGTCGCGAATAGTGCAATTGGAAATAGTCAGCTCTGATATTATTACGTCACCATCATGAAGATTAATGGGGACTCTAGCTAATTTGGATGAATTAGCGGGTACTATGTCCTCGTAAAGATTACAATTACGTGAATCATACATTCGCAAGGGATTAGATGAATTACGTGTAACAAGAACCTTATTCTTTAAATCTATATTAGACTCTAACTTTTCTAGTAAGTCTAAGCCTATTAAGCCGTCAAAATAATTGTGGAACTTGTAAATGTATAGGGTAATGTCACAGGTTTCTTTAAATTCCGGGAAGCACGGTATAGTAATGGAATAATTATTACGAGTTGTCGCGTGGATGTTAGTGACGTAACTTCGAAAGGCTCATAATTACAGTGGATATGATGATAAAATCTTTCTACAACGTTCGGGCTAATAAAATATAGGTTCGCACCGGTATCTACTAATAGTTTAATGGGTGGATTAGCAATCTGAATGAATGGAAGTTGTCTCTGGGTTTGTAAGTTAATCTCTATTTTGGTTTGTCTGATTTCGGGGCTGTATGAAAATCCTAGCCTTCAGCAGACGTTCCTTGGGCAGATGTTCCTTCAGGCACATTCTGATGTTCCTCTACGTGCACAGGAACATAATCACTATGAGCTAGTGGCTCATACACAGGTTCGTAATTGTAAGGTACAGGGTAGAACTGGTCGTAATAGTCATTATAGGCATAGTCGGGGTATTCATAATAGTCGTAAAAGTCTACTTCGTTAACATTCATCTCACGAGTCTTAAAGTAGTTACTGGGAGGTGGATTCCCTTGTTGAGTCCAGTCATGTCCTGTCGAAGGTCTCGGCATAGGTTTAGGAACAAAGTGGCTTACACCACTCATGGGCTTAGGGCCATTATTAATGGGCGTGTAACTAGGCCTTTGTTGAGGCAATCGGAACACGTTGCTCTGGGGCCTATGGTTAGGCGGGGGTGCGCTTAACATTTGTTGGGTTCGCGTGGGACCGCGATTGAAAGGCACTTGGGGTCTCCAAGCTTGCATTGGCCTTGGCGGTTGTGGCTGATAAAAACTTTTGGAGGGACCGGGCTGATTAAACGGCGCTGAAAAAGTGACTGGCTGTGGAGTATGCAAATTAAATGGCTTAATCTGATACGTACTGGGATTAAATGAAGACGTAGACTGCACAGGTCTCCGCTCCGGCAAATGGTCATTACGCTGCTGTAAGTACATGGTGTTAATTTCCTCGTGTACAAACTCGAGAGCCTTTTCGATGGTGTCGGGTCGCATGCACCAAATACGCGAGCCTAAAGGTTCTTTTAGGCCACGAACGAATGCCTGTAGGGTTAATTTTTTATATAGTGTCCGTTTGGCCTCGATGGTAGTAGATATGGACTCATGCAAGGTCACATACGTCATAATTGTACTAAATAAAGTTTGGCACTTTTCGTAAAATTCCGGTGGTGATAAATTCTTTTGCGTTAACAGGGCCAAATCATTGTATAAGGCGGTCTCGTCCCGCTGGTCCGAGAAGTTATTAATCAGGGCGTTTCTAATACCCTGCCAGGTTTCGGGAATGCCGTTTGAATTTATTGTGCGGGCGGCATTTCCGGTAACTTTATTAAGTATGCCGTTCAACAAGGATAAATTACTTAGTTCGTAACCTGGCTCTGCCTTATCAAATTGCGCGACGAGTTGGTCACATAAACGTACAAACCGCGTGAGCACGTTCGGGTTCCCGTCGAATTCGGGAACGAGGCGTAAGGCCTTGTAAACTTGATCTACCAAATCGGTACTCATTTTGTTAGTTAAATTATTCTCTATAATTAAGTAAGATTCTACACTTTCACTATCTTCTAATATAGTATCTAAATTCCTATTCGCATCGATTTGCGAGTTCCTATTAGAAATACTCGACTGATATACGTGGGTGAAAAATTTTGAAAGTTTAACCCTAGAGTACTAATATAAATTTATTACTGCTTAATACTAATTATCGCCTGGGAGGCTACTTTATAAATAAAGCAAAATTTTAGTACTAAACTTTTATTAAAATGTAACAAAATTTATAACAAATAACAGGCATACCTCTGCCTTTATGAAATGCAAAAAAATATATATCTGAGAAACTCTTATTTGTCTTAAAATCAGCCTTACACATAATACTTAACTTTCTAACACAGCCTTAAGGGATATTATATTAAAAAAAAAAATTTTGACATTGGACCACTGTTTTGGTATAAAAACTACAATATAATATATAAAGTATGAAAAACATAACAAAAAACTAGTCTAATCATCACATAGCTTACTGCAGACTAAGTCGAACTCAGACTTCTATTTTTTATCACACGAATAGCAGTTAGGAGATCGATGTTCCAAACAATAATTTTTTTTACATTTAGCACAGTAATAAACACTCATGCGTCTTTTTTTAGCGGGGCAATAACTGCACATACTGCGCTTGCCTTTTTTTATACTTGGTTCTTCATTATTTTCTGTAGTTTCAGTGTTTATCACCTCATGTATAGCATCTCTAACTCGTTTCCTCAGTTTTGGTCTTTCTTCAGCTCGTTTGGCACACCACGGTCGACACAATTCATCGCTTAGTTCTTTCATGAAATCTCTTCTATTCATTGGTTTAGCCCCGCAAGATTTCGAATTAGATATATGCAATATATAGCTATTCAGTACACCCATGTTTATCATTCCATAAAAAAAGCAAAGCGGCCAACGTCTAGTTTTGCGATTACAACTCAAGTGACCACACATTTGGTCAAATGTATCTACAGCACCTTTAGTTTTATTGTAAGACAATATGATTGCAGGTTTTTTCGTTACAGGATCAACAGTTGGTTCATCGTGCATCGTAGATAACAATAGTACTGTTTTTTGAGGCTTAGGTTTATGACTAACTAGTGTCAATTTATCGTGAAAACCAAACATAGATGTGCCTACACGGCGTGATGGGTCATGCTTGAACTCGGCTGGTATTTCTTTTTTATTGGCTTTGATAGTTCCCAGAAATGTTAATTTGTATGGATGTTCGAGAAGTTGTTCTGCTAGAGGCACAGACGTAAACCAATTATCTGCAGTGATGTTACGATTACTCCCATAAATTGTCTTTGTAAGCAGTTTGCAATAATGAGTACCTAGAGGTTCGGTAGGGGTGATTTCTCCGGTTTTTCCTAAGTATGGACAAGCATCAAACATGTATTTACTGTTGACATCACAAGCTAAAATTATCTTCAATCCATACTTTGCGGGTTTATTTGGTATGTACATTCGAAATGGACATCGCCCTCTGAACGCCAGTAACTGTTCATCAATCGTTACATACGAGCCTGGTTTATAAAGGTCTCGACATCTCTGTATAAAAATCTCCCAGATGTTTCGAATTGGTGCAAATTTGTCATGTTTTTTTCTATCTTCACGAGTCCTACGATCATCAAAATGGAGACAACGCAGAAGGAACTCAAAACGATCTAAACTCATTGCAGCTATATATTTTGATCCGCAAAGTACAGGATTAAAAAGTTCTTTAGTTGGTAAATCGTTATTGCCCATAGCGCCACTAAAAATTATAAGTCCGAGAAGAGCCTGAAGTTCTGCTTGTGTAGTCGGTGCAATAGTCGAGCTTTGCTGTTTATATTTGCTGGCTTTGACTGAAATATCTTCATTGGTGCGTAGGAGTATTTCATCCCACATGTCAGGAGTGAAAAACTTTTCAAAGCATTCTAAAGGTTTTATGACATCCCTTCCATCTAGTTTTGGACCAGGAAAAATGTGGACTATGTTCCTGGCAACAGTTCTATTAGACCTTGGTCTACCAGAAGTATCTCTAGCCCAAATATAGTTGTTCTTACCTCTCACAACAGGCGTAGAAGGCAAAACAATGAGCTCCTCCGTCGTCTGTGTTTCTGAAGTAGGTGATGTTTGTGGATTTGGTAAAGTGCTTCCGGATGATGACGGTATTGGGGAGCTTCGGTCTTGAGGATCAGGGTCATCTAGCACAATATTTTGTAACTCATTTTCGAGTCCGTATGGAACAAAAGTGGGATCAACCACACTGTCATCAGAATCGTAATCCGCGACTTCTAAATTATCCTCGGTCTCACTATCAGAGGTGTCATCTTCCAAGCAATTTGCTATCTGCTGCTCGTTGAGATCCATCTATGAAATAAAACATGTATTTTATATCATATAATAGTGAGTAAACAAAGAAAAAACTCAAAAATGTAAATTAAGTCAATAGTAAAAACCCTACCTTTAATACTAATGATCGCCTCCCAGGCGATCACGTAGGCAATATCTCGGGAACGCTGTATCCCCGCCGAGCGCGCAAGCTCTCCCCGCCGCGTCGTGGGCTACACTGAGTTGGCGCGAAAGCACGGCGCGACACGTCCCCGCAATTTCAAAATAACCAGAAAAAACCGACCGCGGGCGGCCTCTCAGGCGATGATTAGTACTCTAGGGTTAATAGAAACACTTGAGGAAATTAACACAAAGGAAACACAGAAAAAAAAAGGAATTTACACAAAGGATACTAAAATATAGGAAGGCGAGCAACTCTAGTAGATCTAGGTACTTACCAAATCTGCATCTCTCTGTGGTATCGATATTCGGATACTCCTCCGTAGCCGCACACCCGTAGGTTCGAATAGCCCGTTGTCGGTGATCGATTCACTGAATTTACTGGACTATCCTACCGACTGCGCCAATTACGATGGGTGCAACCGGAGGATCCAAAAAAATGCAAATTTATTTTAATAAACTAATTTATTACTGTATTACAAAGTATTGAAATTACGACTAATTATACTAAAGTGTCAATTGGTCGATGTCAGATCCAAAAGTGCCGCTCCACGTTTTTATGTTTCTATGGAAAGGTTCGATTGACGTCAATTGGTCACGTTATGCTGAGCTTGCGTTTCGTGCCCGTAGGTGCCGTGTGCAATGTATATGCAGGTATGCCGATGCAGCGATCTATTAAGGTTGACCATGCGTAACACACCTCTCTTGGATGTATTTTTTTAGAAATGACATCTCTTTCTGGACCATTCACCAATAAATGTGTGCGACGTCTCACTATTGATGTTGAACATACAACACAATTATTCCTACTATTTAGGTGAAGAAGATTAGCTGCACGCTGTACATTTCTTCTAGCTGATACCCAGCATGCATAGCATACTCTGTCTCCAGGGAGTATCTAAAAAATAATATATCTATTAGGATTGTTATCAAGATAGAAAAACATTTTTATAGTTTCCATTATGTAGTCCCCATACAATTGATGATCATTATCTTATTATCCCATCAATCAGTCTAATGCAGGAGAATCGTAAGTGTAATCTGAACATATATAAAGATCATACATAAAGATAGGTGTATATTATATATAGGTAACAGACCTGTCTTGGAGTTATCCGTGCTGCAATTTCATCTCTCTCAGGACCATGTGGAATACTTTGTGATCTTCTCTGAGAGAGAGAATGTCTACACCACACACAAATATGTTGATATTGTCCAGAATTTGATGCTGATGATACATTTACTAGCCTGAAGGCACGCGCCCAACATCGATGGCATACAATAGCTCCATCTGGTATTTGAAATTATTATCATTAAGTTAGTGATTCTATAAATTGTTGTTAAAGCCAAATAATGAAAGCAAACTATTTCCAAATAATAGGTACCTGTCTTGGGGCAATTACATTAGATATTGCATCTCTCTGAGGCCCACTGCTTAAATAATGCGTCCTCCTTGAGGTTAAAGATGAGAGGCACCACACACATACATTTGATTGATTGATTGATGTTTCACTGATAGGTTCTATTCCATTATCCTGCATCACTTCAGTAGTACTATGAGTATTCTCAAGAAGACTGGTGATTGAGTTAAAACATGCCTCGCATCATTATGCGAGGCATGTTTTAACTCAATCACTGGTCTTCTTGGTCTTCAGCATCAGTAGCAATCTGAAAAATACTTTATTTAAATATAGGTACTCTGAAAATAAGTTCTTTATAGTTTCATGAAGATTTTAAAGTTTCAAGAACTGTTCACATTCCCCTAATAGTTGGATGGATATTACAGGTTGTAGTCGGGCATGTTTAAAACTGTTAGTATAAAAAATATATTCCTACCTCATGAGCCACGTCTTGTTCATTATTAAACATAAGCTCTGGACCCAAATCTGCTGCAATATAGTGGACTTCATCACTGCGTATTCCTACATTGCACTTCACACAAGTCATTTTGCACCAAGCCAAAGAACCTGCAAAACACAGGGAGGTGAACTTGTGTTTCTCACTTAGTATAATTTTTAGTGTATTTCTAATTTTTCATTCATTTACCTTTAATGTGAAGAAAAACAGAAGATTTCCAATGGGCAGACAAATCCAAATCGCAAATTCTGAAGTCGAGAACCGTTAAACAAAGCCAAAGCCAAAAAGATCCAAGAATAAGCGAATATCATAAAACCTTTATACAAAGCCGAAGTCGTAGAATATAAAAATGAGAAAACGTAAAATATGACCGAAAACCACGAAAGCAAAAACGAGAGATTGACTTGCCTGCTAATACAAACAAGCGGGTTTTTTTATTAATATTTTTATGGCATGGCTTTTGGTCTTTTACGCCAATCAACATGCGGTCACTTTGAGGGTTCAGAAACCGATTTCAAAACCGTAACCATTTTTGTTCCCTTAATACACTGCATGGTGTATAACGGTTCTACAGTTGTATGTCTATGGTATTCTCCAGTTATTGCTTAATTATTGCATTTTTTGTGTTGGTAAAAGTTATTTCTTTTTTCAGTGTCATCATGCCTCGTACTTATTTAAAAAAGAAAAATAAAACATACACTTCTCAAGATTTAGCCACTGCCATACAGAAAGTAAGAAATGGGCAGCTTACCGCAATACTGCTGCACAGAAGTACAAGATTCCAATGACCACTCTTCATGACCATGTCAAAACTAAAGATACTCTTAGACAGAATGCAGGTAGACCAATTGTTCTACCTTTAGAAGACGAAAAAAAGTTAGCAAGCACCATCATAGTCATGGAGAAATGGGGATTTGGGCTCTCAAGATCAGAAATATTGGAGATTGTGGCTGAATATGTGCGCGTAAACAATATTCAGACACCATTTAAGAATTACACGCCTGGACCAGATTGGTTTATCAACTTCCGTCACGGTTTGTCCATCAAAAAAGCACAATCCGTAGAATATGTGCGAAGAACAATGACAGATCCATTCGTCATTGCTGAATATTTTGATTTGCTGAATAAGCCTTACAAGATTTAAATCTTTTTAGAAAATCCAGAATCGATTTGGAACTTGAACGAAACATCATTGTGCCTGGATCCGACCAAAACAAAAGTGGTCGGAAAAAAATATAAACCATGTACAAGGACCACCTATGGAAGTGGAAAGGAAAACATCACTGTGTTAGCAGGAGCGCGTGCAAAGAATACTTATACTCTAAAAAGAGCGCGTGCGAGTGGTAAAAAGTTGCTGCCTTTGATTATAATCAAAAAAAAATATTTTCAAAGGAAAATTTGTTTGACCAATGGATGAGACTGATCTTAATAAAGATGATTACGATTTCGAATTGACATATGCTGCAAGTACTAAAGGTTGGATGGAAACAGAAATTTTTCACAATTATTTCGAAAAAGTACTCATCCCAAGTCTCGGCGAAGAGCGACCAGCCCTTATAATTTATGACGGGCATTCAACACACGTCGATGCCAGGGTTGTGGAGCTTGCGGTCTGAAACAATGTAACTATCCTCAAATTACCCCCACATACATCACATTTGTTGCAACCGCTTGATATATCAGTATTTAAATCTTTCAAAGCAATATGGGATGCACAACTGGTAGAGTGGCAGAGAAGAAACGTTGGTACGAAAATGCCATAAAAAGTTTTCTCAAAAACTATGGCAGATACTTGGCAACAAACGAACCCCGAAGTTATAAAGAGTGGATTTAAAAAGGCAGGAATATATGTATACCCTTTCAATGCACATGTCATACCTATTGATAAATATGATCCAGACGCTTATCAAAGATATAAGAAAACTTTACTTGCCCACACACTCAATCAGCCAAAGTCACTCAAATAAAAATGCATTGAATCATTCAACAATCAGTTTGCAACAGCTAATGAAAAGATAGAAATAACAGAGAATAATTACGTTGCCCTGCTATCTGAACAATCAAGAAATGATGCCCAAATGTTGCCCTTTGAAGCCAGACACCCGAGCCAAGTACCAGCATGTTTGCAGAATTCGAAGCCAACAAAATCCAAAATAAATATAATATCAAACATAGTCATAAAGAAAGCACCGCAAGTACCACTTCAAAACCCATCACAACTCGATCGATCAGTCTCATTTGAAGAATTATTGCTGAGAAAAATTCAACAGGACAAAAAGAATTGTGCTCCAACAAAAAAAAACGTGTCACAAAAGGTGCGGAAGTAATAGCAAGCAAGGTAGCAAGCAAAGGTAAAGAAAATCAAGTAGACAAGAAAAACGAAAATGAAGTGTTGAGTTATTTTGCAACAGGAGAGGAAGACATAAATGAGCAGATTGCAGAATATTCTAATGAAAAACCAATTGATCTTTTTGTTCTTTGTAAGTTTATTTTTCTACTTGTGTTTTGTTTAATGTTTTGTCTTGTCTGTCAAATGTGTCAGTGTGAATAAAAACCAACTAGTTTTCATCTAAAACTTAATTTATTCAAATACTGTATATTAATAATAAATTAGTACTGGCTACGCGCTCTGCACGTTAGTGGGACGTGAGTTACCCCACTAACAACCTTAAACCATTAGGTACCATACACACATTTAGATGCACGTGAGGCTTTTAGGGTTGGCAAGTTTCTTTTTAAACTAATTGGCCCACGGAACTCTCAAAAGGTGCTGTGGTCCAACCATTTTTCAAGTTGGACAACGGCCCCTAGTAAAGACCCATGGTCCAACTAGTAGGACAGAGCAGTTGGACCACTGTTACCGCACTCCGCGTTTACTTGATTGGAATAATTAATAAATTTCGGATTTTGTTTAGTAAATAATATAACTTGATCTAATAAGGTTTGGTTAAAAATTAGTGATTCCAAAATAAATTCTGTTTATGAGAATTAAATAACATAAAAAAGGTGTGTATTAGATTAGGAGAAAAATATATCTTAGACCTTGATACGTAAATAATTTGATTAAATTATTAACAATAAAAATAATTATGATTAAAAACAATTTTTCAAAAGAAGTACTCGTATATAAATTTATATTTCAAAATAAAGTGGAAGTTAGAACAAGGTTTTTTGAAAAAAAAAATCAGGAACATAAAAAACTTATTAGCCAACTAAATTTCTTTCCTTTAAATTAAAGCAATCCTGGCGCGTCGCTGGTGTCCCCTTACCATCCCACGTGTGCCGAAGATAGGTCGCGGGTTTTATATGTTGGGAGAAGGTCACTAGTCACTCAATAATTGCCACAATATTGTCTTTACAACTTGCACTTTATTAAAGGCATAATGCAACACAGTTTGTTTTGTGGCAGAAACTTAAATTCCAATTAAAATTTATCTTTTCTGTGTTCAATTTATGTTTAATTATTAGAAAATATAATAGAGTTTCTAAAATCGAAATGATTTTCATAATGAAAAGTGCCATTTTCAATCATTATTAGTGACCGACCGAAATTTCGGTTTCGGTTTCGGTTTCGGCCGGTTTCGGCCAAAAAATCTAGTTTCGGCCTTAGTTTCGGTTTCGGCCAAAATATAGCCGAAACTTTCGGCCCCGCCGAAACTCAAGTGTTCGTGCATTTTCGTGCGTCGTTCGGTAAAATTCGTAGCCAATACGTGCTTGCTTGCCGGTAGGGCCCCAGCTCAGTTCGCCACCGTCCATTTAATCGTGAGTTGAGGTTATGTTTTTGAGTTTACTGTCAAGAGTAAGTCTTGTACATTCATGTCATAATAAAATATGTTACGTGATTCAAAAACTTATCAATCGTCAAGGCAGTGACTGTATTATAAAGACTTCTTTGAAATAAGTAATGCTATTTTTTTTCAATTCAGTAATTTCGTGTTGCTGAATACAGTGCGATTGTTGAGACTTCAAATCGAGTGAAACATTGAGAACAATGAATTGTTATATTTTCGAATAGATATAGCTCAGTAGGAGTAAAACATCATAGAAAAATAGATATTTCTTAAAAATCAGCTGTTATCATAAGTTTGCCGTATATCATTACTTCCCAGAATTTGATCCTTTTATGCAGCACTATCGAATGGTGTTATAATAATACAGGGTGTGCTTTTATTTTACAAAATCAGCGGTTTCGATTCCTGGCCAGGATTATTGATTTATCTAAAATCCAATGTTGCATTTTTAGTTTTCGTCAAAATCGGTCTCTAGACTCCATTCAACGTTTTTCGATATTCCTCATAGTTAAGG
Organism: Agrotis clavis; assembly: GCA_954870645.1. NCBI lineage: Eukaryota > Metazoa > Arthropoda > Insecta > Lepidoptera > Noctuidae > Agrotis > Agrotis clavis. The sequence goes on from OX940925.1 coordinate 11,906,816, forward strand.
ATACAGCCATTCACGCCCAGTTGAAAAATTCACCCTGTACGTTTTTCTTGTGTGTTAATAAATGTTAAAAAAATACAGTAAAAGTAAAATTTCAGAAAAAAAAAACAATATTTTAAATGTTTTAAAAAGTTTCGGTTTCGGTTTCGGCCGAAACTGAGAGCTTGGCCGAAAGTTCGGTTTCGGTTTCGGCTGAAAAATCAGTTTCGGTCGGACACTAATCATTATACAACGTGTAACGTTAATAGCGCAAAACCTCTCGTGGGGTAACTCAGACCATGTTACTGAACAATGTTTGTTCCAAGACTTGGAAATTCGCAAAAAAAAATATTTGCTTTTTCATACAAAATAAGAAATTGATCGGGCCCATCAGTATGATTTTTTTTTTTTTTTGCGCTATTAACGTTACACCTTGTATAAGAAAACAACTTATAAGTTATGTACAGAAATTGTGTTTTTTTGTTCTTTTATAAAAATAAATATCATAATACATAGTTTTTAATCCGAATTTTACTTAACTCGAATTAAAATTATGTATTTATAAATACCTAATATTTAAATACATAAATACTAAGTCGTTGCAGCATAGATACCAGTGATAACGCAAAGTTGTGATCTTCATCATTTACTGTTGTTTTATTTTGTTCAACATTAATTTTTCTCTCTAACACATTTAATATGGACTGGGCACGGCGCCATGGATCCCATTTTTGCCCTAAGGGTTGTCATGGAGAAGTACAGATCGAAGAATACGCCTCTGCATCTTATGTTCCTAGATATGCAGAAGGCCTTCGACTGTGTCCCTCGTCAGATGATCTGGTGGGCGTTAAGATCCAAAGGGGTACCCGAGACCTATGTTGACATCATCCGGGACATGTACCGAGACTCCGGTTCTATAGTTCGGACCGCGGTTGGCGACACGAAACCCTTCCCCGTCACCGTCGGAGTTCACCAGGGCTCTGTCCTCAGTCCGTTTTTGTTCAGCGTGGTGTTAGATGTGCTGTCCACTCACATCAGGGACTTACATGAGCAGCCGCCATGGCTGCTCATGTATGCCGATGGGTTCTCTATTGTGTTACCTAACTTTTTTATACATAATCTAATGTGACATAATTTTTTTTGTCCGAATCATCATTTGTCCGAATGATAACTTGCCCGAACTTAATACCACATAATTTCAAATGCCATAACATTGAAATTCCTAAATACTGTATATCCTAAATTCGTTTGTCATAAATATAACAATCAATAATATACAAAATACATAAAATCGATTGCCATAAAATACATAAGTCTTAAAGTTTGTTTTGTTACTGATTACCACCCAATAAGGAATATTGACGGAGCCCCGCTTCGCGGGGCTCCTATTTCTGCGTGCAAGGTTTAAAGTAACCTAACACGAAGGGGATGGCGGGGTCTTTCAGACCCCGCCCTCCCCTTCGAACCTAACCTGTCCGTGTCGGGGTGCCCACAAGTCCCGAGCTCGCTTCGCTCGCTCTTGGATCCCAAGATCTTCGGTTTCCAAACAATTTAATGAAATATCAGTTTTACTATAACTAATTGAACATTCGGAATAATATACATTATGTAATACAATGATTAGGACATATGACTTTATTTCATACAAAATTAGGAGATTCAATTATTATGATACTCGATATTATGCCAGAACAGCGTTAGAAGTGAAGATAATTATGTAAAACAATATTTAGAACTTTTGATCATTATGGATACTGAATTTTATAGCAAACGTGTTATGGATAATGATTTTCGGACAAACAGTTTTAGGTCACGAAAAGGGATACCATGCCGATGACATCGCGCTGGCGGACTCGGACGGGGGGCGCCTGGCACAACGTGTGACAGCATGGAAGGAGTCGCTAGAAAACGGTGGTCTGAAAATTAATGCGGCGAAGACCGAGTACCTGGCCTGCAATACCACAAATGCTGCTCCTGTTCGCATTGGCGAAGATACAGTCGAACGCACGGAACAGGTCAGGTACTTGGGTTCGATGCTCCACGAGTCCGGGGACGTTGATAGCGACGTCAAGTCACGTATTTCGGCGGCCTGGGCAAAATGGCGCGAGGTGGCGGGGGTTATTTCTGACCCAAAAATGCCGGTGAAGCTCAAAGGACAGGTCTATAAGACCATCATTAGACCTGTCCTTTTGTATGGCAGTGAAGCGTGGCCTATACTTGAGCGACATAAGCAGAACCTGCGTGTCACGGAAATGAATATGCTGCGATGGATGTGCAGAGTCTCGCGGAAGGACCGCATTAAAAACTCCCGCATCCGCGGCAGCCTTCATGTCCGTGACATAGCAGATAAACTGCAAGAAAGTCGCCTACGCTGGTATGGCCACGTTTTACGTAAACCGGCAGATTACGTGGGAAACAAATGCCTTGCCATGCCGCCTCCGCCGGGGCCAGGGAAACGTCACTTACGACGTTGGCTTGACGTCGTAAGTGACGATATGCGTGCTAACGGGCTCACGGCAGGAGATGCACAAGACCGTGCGAAGTGGAGGCGGTTAGGTAGGAAGGCGGACCCCGGGCACCGAGGTGGAAGCCAAGGAAGCAACCGGGATTAACGCTTTGAGGATGATGATGACATTTAATATGGACTGTTCAAATGTCTTATTATTGTTAGATGAAGGACGTGGAGGGCGCATTTGCTCGGTAGTTGTAGAATCAGTCCCTTCACCATCTTCGCTATCATAACTTATGTTATTTGCAGTTTCCCTTGGATCTACGGTAGGCATTAAAACATCAGCCGTTCAAAGTATAAATAAGTTCGTCTTTTCTTAGCGCTCTGTCCCGACTTGGTCTCTCGTTGTAGTCTTAATTCTCTAGAAAAACAATTCCGTAGATTCAGCCTGAGCTTTTGTGCTTCTAAGGAAGCACAAAAGCTAAAGAAATGATAAAAAAAATGTTGTTTGTTCCAGATATTTAGTAGCACAATAAAGTTTTTGTGACCTCTCACTTGACTATCTCATTGCACCGTCAACATTGAGAAGTATAATAAAGGTGACATGCGACAGGCTATGGTGTGATTTACAGCCTGAAAAAACCAATGAGGATTAGATAAAAGCAGCGACACAGTTCCATATTAGAGCAGTTTTTACAAAATAAACATTTGTTGGGCAAGTTGGTAGAAACTAACCATCGAACATAATAATTCGTATATGAGAACTAAACAAGTTAGACCTTGGGCTACAACATAATATATTATCCTAAGTTATAAGAAAGAAATTATATTTCATAAATAAAAATCAGTCAGTCCTGAACATTGATTTTTTTTTTTGCGTGGTAAAATCATCAAATAAGGCTCTTTGGTCGATTGACCCCGCTCAGATGGGACCCGCGGGATGAATGAACCAATTCATGATTTTTATTATTTTTTCATTGGCCAATCTCCCACCCAGGGCCGGGCGGGAGAGACTGTCAGACTCGTACTGACTAAAATCCACGGTGTCCGACAATAGCCCTTTACGTTCCGGGGTCACGGTAATACGTTAGTACCGCGACCCCGGCAGACTTTGGCCCTCTTTAGAGGGGCTCCGTCATAATGCCGACACTCTTGTAAGCGCTCACTTACTCGCCGCTTGCATGCCCGCGCCTAAGGTGACCGGAGATCGTCTGGCGACATCCGTTGCCGTGGGCGTATACCACTGCGGCTGGGTTGGAGGGAGGACGCTGTCCTCTCCCTCACGCGGCGCGCCTCCTCCTTCGCTAGCATGACTGCTTCGCAGAAGGAGGCGACCGCTTCCCACTCTGTCTCGACCCGCAGCATTACCTCGACCAATGCCGGGCGCGAGAGGCCTCTGCCTATCGTCGTCGTGAGGACACGGCGGTGCACTGCCCAAGCGGGGCAGTCCTGCACCCTATGCTCTACCGTGTCCTCCGGGCGATCCTCGCAGTGGAGACACCCAGAGGTTTCCTCCTTCCTCATCAGACACAGGTACCTCCCGAAACATCCGTGTCCGGAGAAAAGTTTTTTGAAAAGCCCCAAATAACCCGAAGAGGTCATGGTCATGTTTTTTCTAAAGAAATTTTTAGCATGGTAGCTAAAAAACAAAAAAAATGTCAGCATCATGTCGGGGTACTAAAACATTTTCGACATCGGGGTAATGAAATGAATCAATTTTACTATTCTTAATGATTCTTAGAAATTTGACTTTTGGAGTCACTATGTCGGAATCAAGATCCATTGAAATTATGTTTCCGTCAAAGTGCTTTAAAGTTTTCTTTATCGCAAACTTAACTACTATCCAATCATCAACTTGAGGACGTCTTGGTGTTCGTCCAGAGTGACCTTGAAAATGATATGTCTAAAATGTCTTTATTTTGAAATGGCGACAGGTCACCGGAACAACTTTAAAATTAACGAAAACCTTGCTTTTGTTTAAATTTTTAAGTTGAAAAGATTTTCCATAAAATGATAGTCGTAGTAACTGTAAACTATACACTAAAACAATAAAAAACATCATTACACCTTGCTATTTAATTACACAAAAACATAGTGTATTTTGAACAATATAAATGATACATAACTAGGACTACACTTGGAATTATATAATATTATAAAAAGTTAACAAACACAAATTCAACAAAATAAAACTAAATCTTATATTTCGTGAGAGCCCCACCTGAATCAATAATTGCGTCACACCGCGCTCGCATCGAGTTTACCAAGACCTCGCAAAGGTCCGAGCCGCGAATCGATTCCCAAACCTGGTCAACGTGAGCTACTAGAGCTGCTTTAGTCCTTTTACAGTTTTTATCCCATCTCTGGACCATAATATTCCATAGGTTTTCCATGGGGTTTAGGTCCGGAGATCGAGAAGGCCACAGTACTGATCGAATACTTGGCTGCTGCCGGATCCAATTTTCCACCAGGTGCGAAGAGTGTATCGGACTGTTCTCCTGAATGAATACAATTTCAGGCGTTTCGTCTTCTGGATACACAACTCGCACTGATGGCAAAAAAGAATCTTGCAGCAGGCTCAAATAACGTTCACTGTTTGCCCTCTCAGGGATATAAGCGAGCTCCCCAGGACCTGCCGCACTCATCCAGGCCCACATGTTGACTGCTACATGTCCTGGCTCAAGTGAAACATTTCGCGGCTCGAACCGAGTACTGTTCACACGCCATAGAAGCTCACTACCAGTCCGGCCTGACTTAAAGCATTTTTCGTCAGAAAAAACTGCGTGTGAGAAGTCGAAGTCTCGATAATCTCGCGCAAAGCGGACTCTGGCCTCCTTATGGGCTTCAGTTAGAGATATTCTCCGAGTGGGTTTTCTTCCATGTATTCCCGCCCGATGAAGTGCATTCCGGATTGTTTGTGGGTTACAGTTAAATTCACCAGCTAACTGTTTGGTCGACACAAATGGTTGTTGTTCACGGATCTTAACCAGTCTTTCCACATCCTGGCTGTTGATAATACGCGGATTACCGGGCGCAGTCCGATGTCGCATATTGCCTTCGTTGTCGTACCGCCCGAGCCATAAACGAACAGTCTGTCTCTGTAACAAAGTAAAATAGTTTTACTTAGCATCAAGAAAATCTTTTTCACCAAAAAGTTCACACATAAAACGGAAACAAAATTAATAATTCGCTATTTGAACAAATAGTTGAAACCTTCATTTAATAAGAAAATAAAATAAATTATCTAGAAATTATTGTTGTTGCTACATTGTATAAATGTAAACCCATTTTTACTTATGTATAATGAAAAAAATACTCAGTCAAGTTTACATGACAGAGTGATTTTAGATGACAATTAAGTCTACACATAGCGTCACACCTGTAATGTATCAAGGGTTAGGCAGTCTAGTACCTGATAGTACATACTCGTAACCGGCGAAATAAAGGTAATCACCTACATTTCATATCATTTCTAAATTAGATTTTTATTTAATTTTTTTTCTCTTTTTTGTTCGTCGTACAACTTTCGTTTGAATGCTGAGTTTACCTGTAACTGATTGTGCACTATTGTTTGTCTATTTTGCTTGTTTCTTATGTCCTTATCCGGTGTAAACAATTGTTGGTAAACCAATAAAAAAAATAAAAAAAATTCGCTAGTTATATTTAAGACCCATGACACATAGCCTGTTGCCAATAAGCCGCCACAGATCTTGATTCCGTGTGGAAAATTTTAATTGAAGTAACAATAACAATGCCCCATCTAAGAATCGATCCCGGACTTCATGCACCAGTTACTGTATAAATCGAATAAAAACTTAAAAGTACTTACAGTTATTTTTAGCTCCTCGGCAATTTGACTGATGTTCAAGCCTTCGTCCCGCAGAAATTTTATGTAGTACCTCTTTTCGGTGGTAAGACGTGGCGACGACATGATTTGGAAATGCTACAGGTATGAGAAAACTAGAAACGCGTAACACTTTATCTTAGATCTTTCAAAGTCCCGATCAACTAAGAAAACCAGTAGCCCGAGCACGAGAGACCGTATTAGATGCAGGTCTGGCCAGAAGCGCAAATCAACACCGAATGAATTTGAAGTTGTCTTAGAGGCAAAACTAACCTTACCCTTATATTACTTAGGTACCTGATTAAACAAAGAAATGGAAAACATAAGAGTCCAACAATTATTTTTTGGTACTGGGCTCAATGCGCATAAACATGTTTTAGAAAGTGTGCAAGGGAAACACAAAGCTCGTTGGAATGTATTTTTTATAGAGCTTTATGATTTTTACTCCGGCAAGATGTTCTTCGTTTGTAAATTATGGTGTTATTTAAAACTAAGACTATTGTTTTTAGGGTTCCGTGGCCAAATGGCAAAAAACAAAACCCTTATAGATTCGTCATGTCTGTCTGTCTGTCCGTCCGTATGTCACAGCCACTTTTCTTCGAAAGCATATGGGCTATCCTGTTGAAACTTGGTTAGTAGATGTATTATGTGAACCGCATTAGGATTTTCACACAAAAATAAAAATAAAACTAATTTTGGAGGTTGCCCCCATACTTACAATTGAAACTCATATTTTTTTTCACCGAACCCATACGTGTGGGGTGGGGTATCTATGGATAGCTCTTTAAAAATGATGTTGAGGTTACTAATACCACTTTTTTCTAAACTTCTAAAATAAGAGAATGATGAAACTACAAAAAATATATGACGTATATTATCATGCAAACTTTAATTGAAAATTGGTTTGAACGAGATCAAGTAATTAGTTTTTTTTTTATACGTCATTAATCGTAAACCGCAACTTACCTTTCAAAGTTACAACCAACTACATGAACTGTTATATTATGTTACTTGCTGCTACGGAACCTTTTATGGGCGAGTCCGACTCGCACTTGGCCGGTTTTTTTTAATGCGTAAAGGCCGAAAACGTACCGATGTTGTCCATTATAATATTGTGTGTGCGTATTATATATTTTTTATATTTATTTTTTATATTATACCTATATTATTATAATCTAAACTCTAAATAAAAAAAACCGGCCAAATGCGTGTCGGGCCACGCACAGTGTAGGGTTCCGTAGTTGCCCATCAAAATACTTATGCGAACTAACTAAACTGATTCGTTGAATTTAATTTTAAAAAAGAAGAATATTCAAAATTTCATGGGACAACCCATGAAAAACTGTAACATTCATAACATCCAAGTTGGTTGAAGATAGATTATCGTCTACGTTTGTGCACTTGTTTGCCATCTTTTTTGCTTTCAAACATAACAGAAGCTTGGATAACTTTTTTTTTGTACTGTGACTTTAGATGTTACAGCAAACTGTGTTCCTACGTCTTGAACTAAACTATTATTATTATTAATCTATTGATTAAAGGCAACAGAGCCCATAGAAATACTTAACCTAGATACATATAAACGTGTTAGTAACAATGTAAGCTTACACCTATGTTAGTAACACAATCACATTTACAATCATTTTATCAGTGCTTCAGCATTCCAGCTGAAATACTTGAGCATCGGTTCAGAACAGCGCAGTCTAACCTTTCAGCAATCATGCCCAGAGTGCTGTTGGAGCTGGCCTGTACCCTGCGCACCAGGGAAGCGCATCTTTTACGCATCAATGCATAAAAACAATCGACGCGCATTTCCGCAAACATCCCCGATGCACTACAGAAGCGAGGCAGCCCCATCAGCACCCTAAAAGCAATGGCATTGTCAGTTCAATCTTTTATGTAACATCGCCTAATTTCCTTCCCAACTGCTGACCATCTGTGGATGTAAACAAAAGGTCATAAAGCTTTAAAGTCCATGAACAAACTTTTTTGTTTTTTGTGTCGGTCTCTTTGTTCAACCTCTGGTTCTGTGCAGAAGTTACTAACGGTACATCAACACGAAATACACATTACTTCCGAAAGCGTTATAAACTTATACGTCGTAATAAATTAAGTCCAGACATTGTGCTTACTAAACTTTTTCATTCACGTTCATAAATGTATTTTTTTTAACCCACACTAGGAATTTCTCGAAGCCGCGACACACAGAGCAGCAGTCTAATTGGTCAGCCACTGGGGTGCGTTTAAGTAAGCCGGCGAATTTTCGCCGGATAAAAATTAAACTAGCGAGGGTTCGCTGAACGGAGTCATAAGTTTCTGTCAGTGTTAGCTGTCAAATTCAATTGACAGCTCAAACAAAATAACAATATGCATCATAACTTCCATTATCACCGAGACGAAAAAATAGGTACTCTCTAAAATAACAATTTTCGTATTTACGGCGCGAATCGAGCAAAACAACAAAACTTAATATTCTCTCTTACGGTTTTTTTGAGACGATCCAGACGTTTGACGAGATGTTTTAAAAATGTTGAAAGCCTTTCGCTTGAGTCACCGCTTCCTACTTATGAAAGCAAAGTTCCTAGAGCTGTTGGCCTACCATGAACTCCTAACGCGATCCAGTTTAGGCTGTCGGAAAGAGATGGCGCTCGACGACTTGTATAGTTCTGTCTCTTTCCCACAGCCTAAACTGGATCGCGTTAAGAGCTCGTGGTAAGGCCTCTGTTCTTGGATTTCAACAGCACAGTGTTAGCGATGGAATTTCTCGTAATATTCTTTCAAAGTCGTCCAATCCGTTCAGTCCAATAATGCAAGTATGTAGCATTTTCAGTGTTTAGATTTTCAAAATCTAAAATGTGGTTCCGAGGTCTTTTAGTAGATCATTTGTGTCTAAAGCTTGAACTGCGTTGAAATTGCATTAAATCATCTCAAGTGAATCTAAAATAAAAATCTTCTAATAAATGGTGCTCACACAAGCGTGTGTTAGAAATAGGATGTGTGTTTCTGGATGTCTGTTTTTGGATTTTGTCGGTCTGTCAGCCGGAGTCTCATTTATTGATTTAATAATGAGATATATCTGTTCTACGTCATAATTCTAGAAAAATAAGGAATAGTGCCGAAGCCGTTAAAAGTTAAATAGGACTCTTCATTTGGAATAGGGAAAAGACCCTGAAGAATTAAAATGGATTTCTATCCTACGGGAAACGATGCATCCAACGATGAAGACGTTCAATTACGGACATTTTGTTAACGTCTTTCAAAACTGCAATCTTCTGACGCGCGTACCGGTTGGTCTCGTTAGCCTAAATGTCAATGAATTCCATGTCAAACTTTTGTCAAAAATGTCTGTCGAGCTAGTCTCTACTGTGACGTCAAAAGTCGTTCCAGCCGTCTACTAAAAGTTTATCTGTCTTGTGAATGTCGTCCTGTCATTTGTCCAGTTGAAAAAAAAAAGTCCCCAGGCAAAAGCTCTTGAAGAGCTCTGTCATACTGTCATTCGCAGAGTCTTTGACCCGTAAAATTTGCTCTTGCTGGGGAGTTAAGTCAGTACTGTACTGACAGTCGTCGTAGTATGTAGTTGTTGTGTCATCATTGTTCAAAGATGGAGGACCTCGTGGATGCAGTGTGGCTTGCAGTCAGTGCGACAGGGAATCGTAGATGGAGTCGACGGCAAAGAAACTAGCTTATTGCAGCTTTAATGTTTATATTTTCTTCTATCAAGAAGCAAGTTAAACATAAATTGTTAAAATTACACCATGTTAGCTCTAACGTAGTTTTTAGTGAAGTGTCAAAATGACAGATATGATGGAAAGACAGGTACAGCTGTTGCTATAGTCAAAAAAAAAATATACTACCAGTAAATTGTGATGCCATACATTAAAATACTTTTTCTAACACTTCCCCTTATGGCTCACAATAAACAGAATCAAATGTTAAAATAAAACAAAATGACTCTACATTTAAAAATAATATGACTCTACTTTAAAAGAAAATGTGACTCTACATTTCAAAACATTTGACTCTATATTTAAAAAAAATAACATGTGTCTCTACCTTTCTCAAAAATTTATACTATATAAATGTCTATTGCAAAAGGAAAAATTTAGCTCTGCATGTTACAAAAAATAACTAATAATTATGCAATAAGTAAATAGGTACTCAAATAATTATTAAATTTAACATGCACAAAGACACATAATTCACATTCCAAGTCATATTATAAAATATTGAAAGAACACATTAACCAGAATGCTAATTCACATTCATAGCTTTAAGAAATTTCTCATGCTTAATTCTACCTAAAGGTTTGGTTAAAATATCCGCAAGCATTTTATCAGTAGTTAAATACATAATACTTATTACATTTTTGTTTACAAGATCCTTTACATAGTGATATCTCAGATCTATATGTTTGGTTCGTTTGTGACAATATTCTCTGACTTGTAACAACTTTTGAGCACTTTGATTATCAATAAATACAATACAATTAATATCACACATCTGTCTAGGCATAATTTCTCACAGCAAATTTCGAATAAAAGAAACGTCTTTACATACATCACTTATCGCTAAGTATTCCGCTTCAGTGCTCGACAATGCTCTCTCTCACACACCTCTGTTTGCGTGATTCCCAGTTAACTGTATCGTTTCCCAATTTGATGACAAAACCGGTATAGGATTTCCTATCAGTTACATCATTAGTCCAATCAGCATCAGTATAGGCACTTAAAAACCAATCCCTACTTTTATGAAAACATAAAGAGTAATGAATAGTACCTGCCAAATAACGCAGAATCCGCTTAGCAGCTAACCAATGAGTCCTATCGAAACAGTTGTTAAACTGACTAAGCTGACTACATGCATAAGATATATCTGGGCGTGTACAAACGGACAGATACATCAAGCAACCAAGTAGCTGACGATAGTTGTAAACATCATCCTGTAAACTGGACTCCTCATTTTTAAGCAGCTTACAGTTAACCTCCATTGATGTAGAGACGGCCTTACAATGTTCCATTCCAAATCGAACAAGCAGATTTTTTGTGTAATCACTTTGGTCGAGCTTTAAAATACCTTTCACTCTATCCCTAGTGACATTTATACCCAGACAGCTCCCAAGTGTTCCCAAGTTCTTTACATTAAATTCATTTTGAAGAATTGAAACTTAATTGTTTATTAGAGCTATTGGAACTGTAAAATAGGTAAAAATTATCCACATATAATGCAATTATAACAATGTCATTACCAGAACATTTTACATAGACACACGGTTCACACTTTGACTGAATGAACTCATGTTTACATAGTAGACTGTGTATTTTACAATTCCACATTCTTCTTGCCTGTTTAAGGCCATAAATACTTTTCTTTAACAAACAAACCTTATTAGGATCTTTACTACAAAAACCTACTGGTTGTTCCATATAGATTGTTTCATTTAGATCGCCATTTAAGAACGCTGTGGCGACATCTAAATGATCTATATTTAAATCAAACTGATTAGCTATGGAGAATAGAATTCGCATCGTAGAGTGACGCACTACGGGAGAAAAGGTTTCGTTATAATCTATACCTATTCGTTGAGTAAAACCTCTGGCAACGAGTCTAGCTTTAAAACGATCAAACTTTCCTGAAGCATCATACTTTGCCTTATAGACCCATTTGCACTTGACAATATTTACGTCCACTGGCCTCTCAACCAACTCCCATACATTATTCGGATTAGGCGCACAATGCCACATTCGCAAAATGACATATTGACGCAAAATGACACATTCGCAAAATGTCATTTCTCAATATTTCACATTAGCAAAATGCCACATTAGGAAAATGACACATTCGCAAAATGTCATTTCTCAAAATGACACATTCTCAAAATGACATTCTTAAAAGTTAAAGCCATTTTGTGACTTCTGAGCCGATGATTTATGAATAAAAATAAAACTAATTTAATTACTTATTTAATCTTATTATTTATTCATTTTCATTTATTTTAACATACAAATATTAAAAATGTAAACTGAAATACTATTTATGTGGATAATAGGATAACATAACAAAACAGTCTAATTGTCATTACACTAATTTTATTTTCCTTGTGAGTCAACTAATATTTTTTTTATTGGAAGTACCTTCGCTCATTCTTAATTTTTTTAACAATTTATAAATTATTTATGATTAGATGCAACTGTAATTAAATGATATATCTACAACTACATAGAGGGTGCTCCATGCCATATGGATGTAAATTTTTTTTAGGCAGTCTGAATTAAATTTTTAATTGGAGTTTACGAAAAATCTGTCGATTTCAAGGAAAGTAATTATTCATGCATTGATATGAAATTAAATGCACTTCGCAGATCTGTCTGATTTTTTTTTCTTTCTGAGAGAGTGCAATGTCTAAATAAGCACCTTAAATATTTAATTATTTTTTTTCATTTAAAGAGTAAATAAAAATCATGAAAACATTAAAAGTGGTAATATTTCTAAAAATCATATCTTGTAAGCTAACTATCCAAAAAAAAAATTATATCCATCTGGCCTGGATCAGCCTGTATAATTACTGTCAGAAGAATAATTAAAATTATGACTCAATCAAAGCATTTTTCCGCATGCGCCATGGTACCTGGGTTAATTAATTTGCAGCATTGATTATAGGATTTGCTTAATCAAGTCTAAAATGTAAAATCAAATTTATAAATCTCGGTGTGGATTGACCGTTTATATAAAAAAAAAAGATTCCGACGAATTGAGAACCTCCTCCTTTTTTTGAAGTCGGTTAAAAATTGTACCTATTTTGCGATAAGGCATTTTGCGAATGTGACATTTTGCGAAAATGGCATTTTACTAATGTGACGATTTGCGATGTGGCGTTTTCGGAATATGACAATTTGAGAATTTGGCATCTTGCGAAATTTAAAAATGTCATTATGCGAATGTGGCATTGTGCGCCTAATCCAGCGAATAAGCAGTGCAACCGAAAACCCTGAGGTGACTGAGGTCGACCTTTGACCCCGACCAAACTTCCTCTGGAATCTGCCCTGACAAAGCAGCTGTGGGCGATTTATTTTTCAAATAAAGCGCAACCATAACGCATTCGCCCCAAAAGCGCTTACAGAGGCCACTGTGTTGCAACATGCAACGCACCTTATCAAAGAGAGTCCTGTTCAGACGCTCAGCGACGCCATTTTGTGCAGGTGAATAAGGAACACTGGTCTGGTGAATGATACCTTCTCGCTGTAGATAGCAAGTAAATTTTGAATTTACCACCATTATCAGTTCGCAAGCATTTAATTTTCAAATTAAGCTGTTTTTCAACTAAGGATTTAAACTGAATAAAACAATCCATTACCTGATGTTTATTCTTCATAAGGTATCCAAAACTTTTTCTTGTAAAGTCATCTGTGAATGTGACAAGATATCTGGCTCCCCCATAGCTGGCCTCCGGTAATGGTCCACAAACGTCGCTGTGTATGAGCTGCAGTGGCTGTGTTGTCCGGCTAGAACTTGCATTAGGGAAAGGTTCAGCTGCTAACTTCCCCTTCAGGCAACCCTCACACTTCTTCAGTGCTTCATCCTGAAACAATACACCACATGCATGCTTTCTTAACCTACACATACCTGCAGGATGTAAGTGGCAAAGTCGATGATGCCAAAGTTCCATACTGGTTGAGGCAGAGGCAGCAACTGCAGCACTCCTTGTCTCCTGCCTATCTTGCAGGAGCATAGAATGCATCCTATGGAGCATGTTATCCTCACACACATACCCATCCACTTTATAAATGCCATTAGTGCAACTAGCCTTAAGTAAATAATTGCCAGAAATTTTACACTGCTTATTTTGGTAAACAAAACAACCATCATCAGTAAATATAACTATAAAACCATCTTTTACTAACTTGAAACTGATAAGAGATTAGCAGATAACTTGGGGACAAACATTACATTTTTAAAGGTTCTTACCTCATTATTTGTACATATATTCATGTCACCCACACAGGTACTAACTAATTGTTCATTATTAGCGCACGAGACAACTTGAGTACTGGTTCCCTTTGTATTAGTAAGCATTTCCTTGTCCTTAACCATATGACACGACGAACCGCTGTCAATATAGACATTTGAAGAGCTGTGAGCTAAGTAGGCGGTGACTGGCTCATTTTCTTCCTTCTTCTTCTGCAGCTTGTGTCTCTTGAATTTGAAGCATTTCGGCTTGATATGTCCAGCCTTGTGACGATATTTGCAGACCAATTGCTTTTTGGTGACAAATGCCGTAGCGGTAGAAGTTTCATCTTTTCGGTGAGCTTCTTGTAATAGTCTAGTCCGTACCAATTCGCTCTGAAGCGTCGACGAAATGCAGAGGGTTTCTAAGTTAGACACCAACGTATCATACTCTTGCGGTAAACCACTTAGAAGAATTTCTGCAATTTCTTCATCTTCTATAGTTTTTCCAATGTCCGACAATTGATGAACGAGTGACATAACCTTTTCAATGTACTCTGACATGTTGCTGTAGTCTTTGTACTCAATGCGGTGGAGCTGACGAAGCAATACTCTTCTGTAAAGGCCACGGTCTTCGAAGACCTCACTGAGCTTCTGCCAAGCTTCTTTGGCTGATTTTGCTTCTCGAACATATTGAAATAGACCTGTTTTGATACTTAAACAGACGCGAGCCAGCGCACGTTGATCACGCGCAGCATCAGCGCCAGAAAGTGCATTGTTATCGCTTCTCTCGATAAGATCCCAGAGACCTTCAAGTTTCAACATCATTTTACATTGAAATTTCCAATTGAGATAGTTTCCTGCACCTTCCAATTTTTCCATTGCGCCCGCCGCACCGCCGAACACAATCGTCGAACCATGTGGCGCTCCCGTCGCCGGAATAGTCTCGTTCTCTGGCGGAGCCATGTGGGCCGCACACACTGGGCGTCAAATTCCGTCGCACTGATTTTGCAAGCGCCAGATGGATTGTGATTTCATCTGCGGTGTTCCTGGGCCGTAACCGGTTCAAAGATGGAGGACCTCGTGGATGCAGTGTGGCTTGCAGTCAGTGCGACAGGGAATCGTAGATGGAGTCGGCGGCAAAGAAACTAGCTCATTGCAGCTTTAATGTTTATATTTTCTTCTATCAAGAAGCAAGTTAAACATAAATTGTTAAAATTACACCATGTTAGCTCTAACGTAGTTTTTAGTGAAGTGTCAAAATGACAGATATGATGGAAAGACAGGTACAGCTGTTGCTATAGTCAAAAAAAAATATACTACCAGTAAATTGTGATGCCATACATTAAAATACTTTTTCTAACAATCATCGTCAATTCGTAATAGTCTATGGACTATGACACTGTCAGTCTCCAAGCTAGTCTGCTACGGTCTTTTCAAAATTCGAAGCACTTGAAGCTGAGAAAAGTGTGTAAAAAAGCGATTACATCTTAGATATAATCAACTAAGCACCAATAAGCAATTGGCACTAAATGTTTTATCCTTACCAACTGCGAACCGCCATGAAATAATGTCATAAATGTAGGGTTCAGTAGATTATAATTATTTGATTTGAAAGGAGGCAAATACATAGTAGGTACGGACTACCAATTGATTCAATAATTTTGTTAAAAAGTTATTTTTTTGTACTTTTTGCAGCACTTTTTTCTAAAAGAATTGTATGACTCCAAACATTCACTCTAAATTTATATAGATCAAGAGCTCATTTTTAATCAACTTCAATGAAGCCCTGTTTCTCTCTTCCCGCCACTTCAAATTCATGATCAAAAAGCCTTTTTCAGTAAATGCTGAAGTGACGGGAACAGAGAGTATTCATTAAACAAACAAATTCGTCAAGACATTTTCTTAATAAATTGCAATTGTTTATGTTTAGTTTTCGTAAATTAAGAGCGTATATTCCGATAGCTGGCAACGTCGCAAATGGTTGTCAAATATTAACAAGTTTTAATTAATTTAGCATTGTTACTGTATGAAAATAAGAAATATGGCTTTGTAGTGCACTAAAAAATTGATAAGGGAATGCAATAGTTAATATCGTAACACCGAATATATAGTTTTAGATGTAGAAAAAGCATTTGGAAGCTTTCCAAATGCTTTTTATACACCGGAAACGGTTACAACATCAAATTCAGTGTTTTAATTGCATTCCTATATCTTTTTTTTAGTGCACTACAGAGCGATATTTCTTGTTTTCATACAGAAAATTTGCCAAATTAATTAAAATTTGTAATTTTTTGACAGCTTTTTGCGACGTTGCCAACTTTCAGAATATGCAGCCTTAAGCATCATTTTGAGTTGTATTATCCTTCTGATGCGCTCACGCATTTCACACTTATATGTATTGTTTTGGAAGATGGAATCCTATAATATAATCATTTCCAAAAATATTTTTGAAGATTGTTTCGGCACGGAACCTATTTTACAATATCATCTTGAAGACAAACCTTGTTATACGGAAATGATAAATTTCTGAACTCGGAAGGTGAATACAATTTATTTCCTTTATTACGGTATCAGTGAGATTTAACAGCTGAAAGTTTTAGGATAATTTCCTTTACTGCTTGAGTAACCGACTCACTATATTTTTAGAAGGTGTTGATTTACTTCTTTCATATTTTTAACTTTTACCTTCATAGGTCTTTGTGAATTGCTTAAATTATTTTCCGCGTGGATTTCCTCGTTTTTGCTTCGTACGATCCGAAAACCTCTAATTTTAAAATGAGCTTCTCGCTGGCTTTTGTTTTGATTTCTTGTAAGTGCTCCTTCCTCAAGTACATCACCTTTATCATGGTTTAATGTCACATCATCTTCTGCCATGACACAATTGCGTCTGTGTTCCGTTATTAAACCGATCATGTCTAATTTCCTCACAAGAGCCATTTTCAGTCGTCTTTGTGACGCATGTTTTGAGGTCAATGTTCGGTGCTTCTGTTCAGCCATAATAATTATATAATATTTCTGAACTTAGAAGGCAAATACAATGTAAAGGATGTCCAGCGGAAATTTTTCAACTTTAAACTGCAATTGAATGGCCAAGTTCAAGATGTCCCTAAGTCCTTTTTTCTTAGGTTACAGAAATGGCGCCGGTAAACTTACAGGATAGTTTTTATCCAGATTTTAAGTACCCGTGGAATAATTTTCGAGATGAAGCGGGTGAAACCGTTGTCAGCATCTAGTAAGACACACATTGAAAATGGAATGAATTCATTACGAATTATTATCTACTAATTAATGTTTCTTGAACTATTTTCGCTACGATTTTATGAAATTCGTGACTACAAATACGTAACAAACTTCGTTTTGTATACTTTTTGTATTCCCTGTGATACTTAAGTACCTACTTACTATTTTAGTCTATGTTGCTATTGTTACGACGATGATCCTTTTGTAGGTGTCGAGTGCGCACCACTTCACTGGTTAGATTGTTTGTCAAGCTCGCAGTTTCTAGACTAGACACGAGCACATGAAATTGTTCCGGTAGGCCAGAAAGTGAAATCTCAGCTATCTCACCATCTATGACTTTTCCTATGTCAGACAGTTGTGGGCATGCGGGCAGCGAGTAAAGGGCAACTCGCTGCCCGATCAAGGACCATGCCCGGGTCGACGGCGCGTTGTGTCCCACGCGCGCCTCAAAGAGCGTTAGCATAATGACGGGGCCCCCCTCTCAGAGGGCCAAAGCCTGCCGGGGTCGCGGGATTATTTCCTTACCGTGACCCCGGAACAGAAAGGGCTATTGAAGGACACCGTGGATTTTAGTCAGTAGAAGTCTGACAGTCCCTCCCGCCCTGCCCGGGGTGGGACTCATTTGATGATTTTACTTTATTGAAAAAAAAAAATGTCAGACAGCTGTGCGACAAGGCTCATAACCCCCTCGATGTAATCTGACATGTTGGGGTATTGATTGTACTTAGTCCAATGAAGCTGTCGAAGAAGCAATATTTTCCTGTTAAGGCCTCTATCCTCAAACGTATCAGACAAATGTTTCCACGCTTCTTTTGATGTTTTAGTGTCACGGAAAAACTGGGTGGTTTGGCTGTATTGAACGACAGATACGCGCCAGCGCACGACCATCGCGCGCAGCATCCGTGTCCGTGCCATCGACAAAATTCCATACACCATCCAGCGTTAGCAACATCCAAATAGAAAATTTCCGATTTAGATAGTTTGATATTTCTTGTAGTTTTTTCAATATTGTTTTAGGTTATGTTGTTGGCATTGGAACTTGTGCCGCCATCAAATACATCACTGCGACGATTCTCATTAGCCAACGGCATTCTGGAGCTCAGATTAATACCCTGGATTATATTCCAATGAACCCACTAGGACCAATAACCTGTTAGAGGTTTGTGAATCTTCAAAAATCCGACAGCCGCGTGTCGAATGTCGTGAGCAGAGAAATAAGTCGCGTTTCGATATTGTGAAATATAAATTTACTCAGAAATATTCATACAGTGCACAAAACAATTATTTCACTAAGATGTCTTTGAATTATAATATATTTACAATTAATTGGACAGCACAAAACAATTCATGTCCGTTTTGGAACGGGCAGGCAAGAGCATGGAGACCATAGAGAAAGGTATACAGATAACACCTACTGTCAATGTAATGCATAGGTTAAAAAACACTTAATTTCTAACAATCTAACATTAATAAATTTTGTATAACCATTGGACAGTCAACATCCAAATTAACAAAGTAATACAAATTGGTGTCCAATGAAGTAAAATTGTATCAATTGCTGGTAGAAGAGATAGCCAACGAGTTCTTGTGTGTCGTTTTATTTCATGAAACTCTCCTTCAGCAAGCGCTACAAATCTTTTTAATTGTTCTCTTCTGCATGCAGAAACAGAAAAATGGCTATAGATTTTTAATATAATGTTCTCAATGTCGTTACTTAAACAATTCATAGCATGTTTTACTGAATTGTTCACAATATGGGCATGACAATTTCCTTTTATTAAGTCTGGCACAACCTCTAAGATGTTTGTATATAATCAGTGACGGATTAAGACTAAGCAATTGAAGCTTTTAGTGCCCCCTATCCACGGATTTTTCTTTTCGTGGTTAAGTACCTACCTATATCAAATGGGTCCTCCCACCCAGGGCGGGACGGGAGAGACTGTCAGACTTGTACTAAAATCCAAAGTGATCCTTCAATAGTCCTTTACGTTCCATGATTACAGTCATAGATTACGGTTCTTGCCCTCTAAAGGGGGGCACCGTCAGTTTGCTGACAGCTCTTTGAGGTGCGAGTGGAACACGACGCGCCGTCGACCCGGGAACGGTCCATGAACGGACGGCGAGTTACCCATTACTCGCCGTCCGCATGCTCTACGGTGGCCGGAAATCACCTCGCGACGTCCGTTGCTGTCTTCCACTATCCACGGTAGTGCCTGCCTATATTTTTTTAACGTATTCTTTGGTGATAAAGAAGGTATTATGAAACAGAGTCCTTTCGAGTCCTAGGGAAATGCAAGAGCGAGCGAAGCGAGCTCGATTTTTCTTTGCACCTTTCTTCTATATGCAATAAATGAGGCAACCAAGTCTACGCATATATTGGATTAGCGAGCGAAGCGATCTAGAAAGCTTGAACCTTGCGTGAACCTTGTTTTTGTTTTACATCTTTAAGGCCGCTGCCTCGAATATTGCGGGCAGCGGCGCGGCGGCGGCGGCGGCGCGGGAGCGGCGCGTTCGTCGCAGACCCGTTCTCGAAACTAGCGGGCAGATCGCGCGTCACTATAGCCGCGTAGTGTTGTGTTCGTTATTTTGTCGTCGAGATATTTGTTTTTATTCGCGAACGAAATGTCTGAACAATGACGGCAACATCTTTTTTATTCAAATTTATGTATTCCTAACGCTCGATTTATTGTGGTCAAATCACTAGAGCGCAGGCGCGCGCCGCTGTTTTCGAAAGTCGGTCCATTTGATTATACGCATAACATCCTGCCGCTCCCGCGCCCCCGCCGCCGCCGCCCCGCTGCCCGCAAGATTCGAGGCAGCGGCCTTAAGATGTAAAACAAAAACAAGGTTCACGCAAAAATAAGGTTATATTCTGAGAACGTACACACTCGCATGTCTGTCAGCGAGTGACAGTCTTGAATATTTGACACTGACAGATTCGTTCAAAATCTGTGTGATTTGTTTGTGGCTGCGAAGCACTGAACAGTGAGCGCCCTCCCGTCTGACTTAATTTTTAATTAACACATAATAATGTGTCTGCATTTTGATGCTGAAAACAGTATTTTGTATACTTTATAAACAGTTAAAGGTATAATTTAGTGAAAAACAGATATATAAGGTGCTTTATTAATATCTGCCAGGGCTTTAATGGGGGGTAGTATTGTGTTTATAGATTACAATAGTGAAGAAATTTCGTACCCCGGAACAGTCAATTCAATTTGAGACAGTAAACAAGTTAAATTAACATTGGCTCTACTCTGCATAACGTGGTTCACAAAAACGCGCGATGTGTCGTTTCGTCAATGAAAACAACTGCTATCTCTTTCTATCTGTTCTGAGAATGAAAACTGAAATCAGCTGACTAGATTTGTATTTTTATAATACGTATTTTTTTTTGTATGAAAAAAAAATGACAAATAATCAATTAATTATCTTTACTATTGTAATCTATAAACGCAATACTATCTTCCATTGCAGCCGTGGCAGATAATAATAAAGCACCTTATATACTGTTTAAAACAGTATAGTTGGCAAGGGCGTCGCCAAGGGGGGGCAGGGAGGGGCAGCTGCCCCCCTCTAGAGATTCTAAAAAAGTTGCCAAATATAATGCAACCAAAGTCCTAAGTCTTTCAGTTGATTTGCGTGAAGTTCATGCCTTGAACACTAATTCCCGTACGTCGAAACTCGAATGAATTCACCAATTCCACTCCTAATATTCCGTACGCTCAACTACACTCTGCCTGCTCTACTCTATCGTTAAAGCGGGAGAGGGGGAGTGGGGAAGCAACATGTAATCGCGCGGCGCCCGCGCCCCCCGCACAGCCGCCTTTGTTTTAGCGTCTGTCTGTCATTCATTCGTGCGTTAGCGTTGCCTCTGCCCGCTTTTACGTTTGTTTTGTGCGCTATTATCACATCTAAATAGTTGCTGTGACCACATAATCAATATGGACATCAGAAAGTTTTTTGGTGAGTATCACTTGCGTTTAGCTTTCGTATTTTCCGTCCGTAAAATAACGTCAATTGATTTGATTATAAATGCTGATTTTGCATCGGTTTTTAAAATCGCTTAAACTCCGTTTCTAGTCACGATATCCGATTCTTAAGGGTCGTCAGTTTAAACCAAAAGGAAAATTGAAGAAGTTGTAACTACACACATCAAAAGTGTCTAGGGATCAAGCATTTTTATGCGGATTTCTTGAGATTGAGATGTGGCTTTGTAATGGACAATGGGCAAATTTGTATGGAAGGTGGTCCATATCACCAATACACGTAGTGGATGTCTTTTTAGGTAGGTCTTGTCATAAGAATCATGAAAATAAATGAATTTTTATTTTAATGAACCGGGTTTTAGTACAGTCAAGTTCATAAGACTTAAATGTTATCAAGGGATTTTTTATTCTGGTATATCTATTCTACGTGTTTATTCAGTTATGTATGTGAGCATGTTCACATACGTGCGTTTTAATCGAGAATAGATACAATGGTACAGTCAAAGACATTAATATGTAACCACATACAAATGTATATTATTATATTCCATGTAGCTAGGTGTTTACATCGCAGTGGTAGATGCCTACGGCGACGGAGTCGGCAGACGATCTCCGGCCACCGTAGGCGTGGGCGCATGCGGGCGGCGAGTAATGGACGACTCGCTGTCCGACCATGGACCATGCCCGTGTCGACGGCACGTTGTATTCTACGCGCGCTTCTAATAATGTCAGCATGACGGGGCCCCCTCTTAGAGAGCCAAAGTCTGCTGGGGTTGCGGGACTTACCGACTATCCGTGACCCTGAAACGTAAAAGGCTATTGAAGGATACCGTAGATTTTAGACAATATAAGTCTGATAGTCCCCTACCGCTCTGCTCTGGGTGGGAGGCCGCATTTGATGATTTTACCACCATAAAAAAGTTAGGTGTTTAGATGTTAACATTTCTGACTGTGCAGACAAACAGTTTACAAATCACAAATGTTAGGTGTATCAATCAATATTTCGTTTCCCAACGTACGACTACCGGTCAAACAGCTACAGTAATATTGAACTATAGCTTCGATACCTGTTTTACCTCTGTCTATTAATATATAGCCTTAATATCGGCGTGCTCTAACATGTCTGGATTGACACGCTATATAAGGGAGGGGAGGAACGGAGAAGTATGTAGTTTCCCAAATGATTTTTCTTAAACATATATTCGATTCCTGGCCAAGAAATAAGATTTATCAAAAATTCACATGTACTTTTCATCAAAATCGGCCTCGAGATTCCTTTGAACATTTTTCGATATTCTTCTAAACATACTCTTTGTAGTTTCAGATTTGGCCTTCCATGCCCAGTTTAAAAATTCACCCTGTATAATGAAGATAGCTTTGTAAATCTTTTTTTTTTATGAGTTGTAAAATCATCAAATAGATCCTCCCACCCAGGACAGAGTGGGAGGGACTGTCAGACTCGTAATACTGACTAAAATTCACGGTGTCCTTCAATAGCCCTTAACGTTCCATGTTTATGGTAATGCAATAAGTCCCGCGACCCCGGCAGGCTTTAGCCCTCTACAGGGGGGCCCCGTCATTATGCAGACACTCTTTGAGGCGCGCGTGGAACACAGCGCCGTCGACCGGGGTATGGTCCGCGGTCGGACAGCGAGCGCATACCCGTGCCTACGGTGGCCGGGAATCGTCTGCCGACGTCCGTCGCCGTGGGCGTCTTCCACGATAGCTGGGGTAGAGGGAGAACGCTGTTTTCTGCCTCACGCGGCCCGCCTCCTCCTTCGCGAGCATGACTGCTTCGCAGGAGGAGGCGACCGCTTAAAGGTCAAAGGTCGGCTTCGGTAAACTAACAAAACTTTTCTACTACGGGGTTGTGGGGAATGACAAAAGGGTTTTTAGACATTCAATTGTGTCAGTTCCTTCCGCTACGTTCGGAGAGGGAGGATTAACTTGATGGTTCTCCACAAAAAAGGTAATTACGAAAAAACTGAAGCATTTAGGGTAACCTACCCTAAATGCTTCAGTTTTTGCGTAATTATGTCAACTTTCGGCTTGTTAGTTCGAAGCACGCCGCTTGTCTCTTAGATATACAGTGCTGGTATGATGTACCTGTGACTCACACTACATTTTTTCTATTTATTACTTCGTATACACAAAAATCTATTTAAAAATAAATAAAACTTTTCGACCTGATTGTACATGTTACCCGGTTACTTGGATTTTTTTAAATATTTTTCTATTAACATGTGGACTATGAACTATCATAAAAAAACTATTTCATGCGTATTGGTTACTTGGACCATTTTGACGCATTGTCTCGCATTGAAGACATTATTAGTGCTACTGTTTCCCTACTACTGATTAAAACCAACGTTATTATGGAGCGGCGACGTCATTTAAGCAGGGAAGAAATGCTCAGAGCCGTGGGAATGATAGAAGCTGGTTCCCGGCAACGTACTGTGGCTTTAGCTCTGAATACAAGTCAGAGTGTTATCAGTCGACTTTGGACACGTTACCGAAGCACTGGTACCGTGGCTGAGCGCCATGGAGGACGGTATCGCTGCACCACACGGAGACAAGACCGATACATTCAAATCTTAACTCGAAGAGCTCCAACAATAACCGCCATGATGTTAGCCGTGAGGCTTCATCACTCTTCAGGGAACTTAATTAGCGACCAAACAGTCAGAAACCGCTTGCATGAAGTGAACCTTCATTCCCGAAGACCGCTACGGGTACCACCTATAGCCATGCACAATCGTAGGATTCGATATCAATGGGCTCTTGAACACAGAAATTGGGCAGAAGAACAATGGCGTTTCGTGTGCTTTTCTGATGAGTCTCGTTTTGGTATGAGACCGGATACAAGACGTATACGACACTGGAGAACCCCTGGACGCCAACAGCGATTAAAATCCTGCCAGGAAGTCCATCCTTATAGTGGTGGAACCATCATGGTATGGGCGGGTATTTGGATCGGCGGAAGAATTGAGTTGATTTGGATCAGAGGCAACCTCAACGCTCAAATTTATGCTGAGACGATTGTATCAGACGTCATCGTTCCTCTACAAGTGCAAATCGGTCCCTTATTTCAGTTAATGCATGATAATGCACGACCGCACACCGCAAGAGTTGTAAGACAGACTCTCGTCGCAGCTAACATCAATGTCCTGCCCTGGCCTGCTCAGTCGCCAGACTTGAACCCGATTGAGCATGCATGGGATATGCTACAGAGAAGAGCTCTGCCGAATATGGAGGGTATCCAGTCGCAAGAAGACCTTTTTTTGTTGTTGCAACGAACATGGGCGGCCATTCCACAGCGTGATTTGGATGAACTCATTTTGAGTATGCCAAACCGATGTTCTTGTGTTGTTAGTGTTCGCGGTAGAAACACGGATTATTAATTGTTTAAGTTACCCAATAAAATTTTAAAGAAAACTGTTATTTCAGTCTTTTTTTCGAACTTTAATGTTAGTGGTTCAAATGTCAAAAATCCCTTTATTAGGAAAATGGCAAATTTCTTTATGAATGCAAAGGTGACTTGGTTTATCGTTACTGTGACAAACGATAACACTTTATTTGATGAATCCTTAAAGAACATTTTAATTAATATCAATCAGGAGAAAAGTTATTGCAAAAATATATGTTGATCCCTAGACACTTTTGATGTGTGTATTTCAAATATTTTGTTTTGCAGTTTTAAAAAGAAAGAAACCTGAAGGGGCAAGCAGTGACAGCGATGATTCCGTGGGTGACCTGATGAGACCTAGCACATCCAAAGAACCGGACTTAGTTCCCGACTCTTCGATAAATGACTGCAACGAAAATGACATCGGTAAATTTATTGGACAAGCATCAATGTTATCGACTGAAATGAAGAAAGAATTGCTTGAAAACACTTGGTCTCCGTCTGCGACATATGACTTTGCGGAAGACGCTAAACAGTTAAAGAGGAAATTCAATTATTCATGGTTGGAAACGTACTCTCCATGGTTGGCCTATTCCAGGCACCAAAAAGGAGCCTTTTGTAAATATTGTACGTTGTTCCCGCCAAATCCAAATTCTTTTAGAGGCGTATTAGGGTCATTTATCATAAGGCCGTTTTGTAAGTTCAAAGATATTCACGAGCATTGCAAAAAGCACATGGAAACCCACTTCCACAAGATGGCACTGGAAGCCGCTAAATCATTTCTTGGAAGTGTGCCTGTAGATTTACAACTCAACAAATACTCCCAGGGCATTATTGAAGAAAACCGAAAAATTATAACATCTATTATTTCCTGCATTACGTTTTGCGGGTCGCACGACTTAGCTCTGAGAGGAAAACATTATGGCGAAGGTATTCTCGAGGACTTATACAAGCTACGAATTGACGCGGGAGATTTAGTTTTGAAGAAACACATTGAGCATGGGAAAAAGAATGCAAGCTATCGATCGATTGATATTCAAAATGAAATTATCGCAATTTGTGGAGATGTTATTAAGGCAGAAATTGTGAAAAAAGTAAAAGAAGCAGAAGCTTATAGTGTGTTAGCAGACGAAACAGCTGATATTTCCGGTACTGAACAATTATCGATTGGGCTGCGATATTTTGACGAGGAAGCCAATGAGGTCCAAGAAATGTTCGTCGGATTTGTTGAGCTGAAAGGTCTGGATGCGAAATCTATTGCATATTGCATCGATGAGTTTCTGACAAAAGAAGACCTGAATCCTGCTGAAAAATGCGTTGGTTTTGGATTTGACGGTTGTTCGACGATGTCCGGAAAAGACGGTGGAGTACAAGCGATCCTGCGCAAAAAATATACCAAAGCATTGTTCTTTCATTGTTCGTCCCATAAACTAAATCTGGTAATAAATGATCTCAATATTCTTCCTGAAATTCGAAACACCATGGGAACCACAAAAGATATTATTAATTTTTTTCGAGAATCTGTTTTGAGAAGAAAATTGGTACCTAATATTGCCAGGCTCTGCGAAACAAGATGGAGTGAGAAACATAAAACTATCAGAGTATTTAAGGAGAATTTTCCTGTTATATTGGAAGCCTTAGAAAACTTATCGCGTGAAGGAAACAGTGCGACTCGAAAAAACGCCTTTCAACTCCATGCGGCTGCTTTCAAAATTTCGTTTATACTTTGTATTACTTTGATAGCTAAATACTCTGCTTTGTTGGAACCTGTTGTCAACGCACTCCAATCCATAGCTTTGGATGTGGTTAAGGCCTCGCAACACGTCAAACGCATTTTGCAATTGCTTAAGAGCCACCGTGATAATCCCGAAAGAGTCACAGATGAAATTATAAAGGATGCTACTGTTGTTGCGGAGAAAGTCGGCCTGGAGGAGGATATCACTTCAATGCCGCGCATTGTTGGGAAACAACGTCATCGAAGCAATCACCCTGCAGAAAGCCCTTCAGAATTCTGGAAAAGATCATTAATAATACCATACTTGGACTCCGTTATTACATCGCTAGAAACACGTTTTGCTGAAGAAAATACTCCATCATGTGCTTTATCTAAATTACACCCCGCACAAATGCAAACGATGTCAGTCGAAAATCTCACAAGAACTTGTGAAACTATCGCTCAGTTTTATAATTTACCAAACATAAAAATTGAAGTCGAGCTTTGGCAGCAATTCTGGCATAATAAACCAAATTCAACAGATCAAACCGTTGTTGATATACTAAAAGAAGCAAAAACCTTCTTTCCCGACACGGAAAAAGCATTGAAAATTTTGATCGCTCTTCCATGCACGACGTGTACGGTAGAGCGATCGTTTAGCAGCCTCAGGAGACTAAAAACCTGGCTAAGAAGCACTATGAGTGAAAATCGCCTCAATGGTTTGGCCATGATGAGTGTGCACCGAAAACTTATACATGGAAACTTACAAGATTTTAATAATAAAGTGGTCGAGAAGTTTACAATGAATCCCCGAAAATTATGTTTTAATTAACCTAATATAAAAAAACAACAACCACTATAATTTTAAAATCTGGTAATTACAAAAAAAAACCATGTACCATTATTCAAATTCAAACTCCTTTTTATTCTATTTTTTTAATAAATGTTATTATAACTTATTTACAAGTTTTTTATTGCATAGTCAAGAGCTCGTGCTTGTGTAGCTTTACACATTGGACTCTGTACTGTCACAGAATATATATGTATATAAGGTGCTTTATTATTATCTGCCACGGCTGCACTGGGAGATAGTATTGCGTTTATAGATTACAATAGTAAAGTTAATTAATTGATTATTTGTCATATTTTTTTTCATACAAAAAAAAATACGTATAAATTTGACTTGATTTATTAGTATAAAGCCGTCCAGCGTTGCCGCTCCGCACCAAATTCGCAAAACGCCGCCGGCGCGCGGCGGCGCCATTCATACGCTGTTGCCATACTTATCAAACGATGCCGCTGCACGCCGGCGACTCGTCGGTCGTCAAAGCGATGCCCCGCGCGCCCCCACCCTCACCCCGTTCGTCGCACGCGCCAGCCGACCGCCCGCGCCCGCTCGCCAGTCGCTTCCCGCCGCCCGCGCCTGCCCGCTCGGAAGTTAGTTTTAGCGGTTCCGGTTTGCGGCTTCCTTTAAAAATGCCTCCCAGACGTCTGTATTCCAATCAAGAATATCTTGAAATGGTGTTGTGCTACCGCGAGTGTAACTCCGTAACTGCGCATGCAGTGAACTTGTACCAGCTGAGGTTTGGTGTGCGAGTGAGCCATCACACAATTTTGGATGCCGTGTACAGGTTCAGAGAACACGGCCGCTTTGACCCGCCTCCCGTTGACGCAGGCAGGCCTCCCTATTCTGCCCATCTTGAAGAGGAAGTGCTGGACTTCTTTCGGCGTCTTCCTCTTGCGAGCACCAGGGATGCAGCTCGTGTCTTCGATGTGAGCGACAATTACGTGTAGACTTGTGCAACAGTTTTGTAGATAAGTACCTAGGTGGGGAGTGTGTAAATAAGTGTAAATACTGTGCAATTATTGTAAATAAGATTATTAACTTTTAAACACGCAAAGTTACTGTAATTTATCGTTATCTAAGTAGGTACTTATTGTTTAAAAATAATTTAAAAAAAGTTGTGATTCTTTACACTAACTTGTCTGTCCAAAGCCTGTTTTAAGTGTGATGGGAAGTTTATCATCTTATTTACGTCAGTTTTTTGAATGCGGTAGCTGGTAAGTAATTTAAAACACTTGTTTTCCTGCGTATTAGTACGTTTAGAGACAAATCTAGTCAGCTGATTTCAGTTTTCATTCACAGAACAGATAGAAAGAGATAGCAGTTGTTTTCATTGACGAAGCGACACATCGCGCGTATTTTGTGAACCATGTTATGCAGAGTAGAGCCAATGTTAATTTAACTTGTTTACTGTCTCAAATTGAATTGACTGTTCCGGGGTACGAAATTTCTTCACTATTGTAATCTATAAACACAATACTACCCCCCATTAAAGCCCTGGCAGATATTAATAAAGCACCTTATATAGCACTAAGATTCTGTTGTTATTACAATCGCTGTAGATGTGAGGCTCGTAGTACAAGTGAAAAGCTTCATGTGTTGTCGACTTTACCTACAAATCATACCTATTTTTCTCATTCATAGAGAATGAGAAAAGTATGATTTGTAGTAGGTAAAGTCAACTTGCCCCCCCCCGCGCCATCGGCTGGCGACGCCCTTAATTATACGAAGGGTTGCCAATGGCAACCCTTCGTATATTAGAAGTTTTAGTAGAGGATCTTGAATCTGCAAGTAGGGAAGTTGACATTGGGTTTGTAGGTTGACTTCTATCTTGGTTTTTCTAAATTTTGAGGGTTCTGAAAATCCTACTTCAAACCAGCCGCTGGTTCGTCTTTTATAGCATCGCTATTTGCCTCAAGCTGTAGAATTGTAGATGATGCTGGCTCGGTCATAATCGGTGTAATAGTATCCTTCATAGTACTCGTTAGGCTTGTAGAACAAATAACTATCGGTATCATAATCTACGTAGCCGTAATAAGTAGAACAATCATTGAAATTCATTTCGTTACTTGCGAAGTTATTATTAGCTGGGGATTTCCCTGGTTTAGTCCAGTCATGTCACCTTATCGCGTTGCTGGGTGGTAAATGTTTAGGCACAAAATTGCTGACGCCACTCATAGGTCTAGGTTGTTGAAAGTTACTTTGTGGTACAATGTTACGCGGTACAAAAAATGCATTATTAGGGTTATAATTAGGAGGAGGAGCATTTGCTGATGGTCCGGCCTGATTTTGATGATTTAAATTAGGTCGCCATAGTAAGGGTGCCTGTGGCATTATTGGGTGGCCAAATGGACTCATCGTAGAGGGTCCAGGCAAATTGAAAGAGAACGGTCTAGGCTGTGTCATATTAAAACCCCGCGGTGAGGGCAAAGGGCGTCAGTGTTTTTCAACCTGGGGGTCGCGAAGCTTCTATAGGGTTTCAATGGTAAAAGGTTAGGAAAGCTACTGCAAAAAAATACAAAGTTTAAAAGATTTATTAGGAAAAATGTTAACTAAACGACATAATCATTTGTATCATTATGAAAATGAATAACAGTGTTGGATTGAATATTAATTTGTCACAAAATAAAATACATGAAAAAAGAAGCAACGGTTAGCGGGGGGTGCTAAAGGGCATGCCATGAAAAAGGTTGAAAAACACTGGTCTGGGTGATCCGATTTGGGATGTCGGTTTTCTATCCGCATTTAGCTACACCACACTCGTACCACGTTCGCTCCGCGACTTCAAAGTAACTAAGCTGTCGTGGTGCTTGACCTTGGTAAATTGCGATATTGATCTAGTGCTTCGAGTTAATAACTGCTGCTGGACAACTCCGTCTAGCATATCGCCTAATTTGACGGAATCTTCTTCGCTGCTGCTGTCGCTGTCCTGCGGCGGAGGTGTTCCGTTTTCAACATATCAAAAAATGCCCTTGCACGTCTCTTGTGGACCGTTTTTTCAATCAACAACCGACTTTAATTTATAAAATGATACCTTTATTAACAAAACTTATATTGACGTGGGTTGTGGCCACATTAGGCCGCTGCCTCGAATCTTGTGGGCAGCGCGAGCGGTGCGGCGGCGCGGCGGCGGCGGCGCGGGAGCGGCAAGATGTTATGCGTATAATCAAATGCACGGCGAAGGCGGGAGCGGGCAGCGAGCGGTGTACTCGACAAACAGTCACCTGCGCTCTAGTGTTTTGACCACAATAAATCGAGCGTTAGGAATAAATTTGAATAAAAAAGATGTTGCCGTCATTGTTCAGACATTTCGTTCGCGAATAAAAACAAATATCTCGACGACAAAATCATGAACACAACACTACGCGGCTATAGTGACGCGCGATCTGCCCGCTAGTTTCGAGAACGGGTCTGCGACGAACGCGCCCGAATGTCCACGGTATCACGGAGCCAAACCAATAACACCTTGGGATGTTACTTGCCAATTAATATATGAAGATCAAAGACTATAAGACACTCACCTATTGCCGGGGGGTCCTGACGAGCCGATGTCGATTCCATGTGTTATGTGTGTAGGTGAGTATTTTGCAAGGTGTGGTGTGTGTGCAGTATGTGGAACCGAAGATGCAGCCCTCAAACGGCGCCGACCAGCTGGGCACTTGGTAGCAAGATTCCCTCCAAAGAATATCTGGTTCGTCCAAGATCACCACACCACAGCGACCCACGAGCATACGAAATGTTCAAGCACATTCATAAATAGTTTTGGCACTACATGGTAATCAAATCACGCCACCAAACCGCCACGAGTGAGTCTTAGTTAACCTCAAAATGTTCCGGTTGTCAAACACAATCGGGAAAAATATGGCGAATATCAAATATCAACAAATTATTAAATGTATACGGTCAAGTATTACGCTGGATTAATATTATCCCAAAGCCTTCAACAAGAATTCAATAAGTATCAAGAAAGACCAGTGCTTTGTATGCTCAACATATCGTGAGCCCACTGACGACATCAAAGCCAATTTGCACGAAACATATACCACCCTTATACTACAAAAGCAATCATTCCGTGCAAAACGATCAGAACAAAAAAAAAGAAGCTCAAAAATATGCATTAACAATAGCTTGTGCTACTTTTGATCTCCAGCAGGTTATTAACTTACCCATTAGTAATGAAAGCGCTGTGTTTTACAAGAGAAGGTTAGCGGTGTATACTCGTAATTTCACCATTTACGAGATGGTATCACATGATTGTTTCTGCTATACGTGGCATGAAGGACAAAGTAAGAGAGGGGCTTCAGAAATTTCTACTGCTTTATACCTTTTCCTTAAAAGTTTGGACGAAAAAGGAATTCAGAAAGTCTATTTATTTGCCGATGGCTGCAGCGGCCAAAATAAAAAATCAATTGTAGCAGCTACCCTTCTTTACGTTATAAACAATTCCCTTTCTATTTAAGAAATATTTTTAAGCATCTCTGTCCCATGCCATGGCCAAAATGAGGGCGACTCTGCTCATAGTGCCATTGACTACGCAATTAAAAAAAGTGGTGACTTTTCCTTCCTTCTCAGTTAAAATTGTCACGAAGACGACAACCGTATATATGTAGGAACAGCTCTAAGCTACTCGTATCTGGACGCATACACCTTATATGTACGTGAGCCTAATGGTTCCTTTAGTCTGCGTACGAAAGCCTGCATAGTGACTCGTAAAACTCCTGCGGGGTCTGGGTCTTAGTACCTTGCGTAGCCAACGAGAGGTCATTGTATAAAGCCGTTTCATCTCTCTGATCAGAGAAGTTATTAATGTAGAGCTGATCTTATATCTGCCCAAGTTTTAGGAATGCCATTAGAGTTGATTGTGGATGCGGCAGTCCCTGTGATCTTATTTAAGATACCGTTTAAAAGACATAGGTTACCTAGCTCGCTGCCTGGTTCTGCGCTTGCATATTGAGTTACTATACGATCACAGATGTTAATAAATCTAGTCAGCACGTTAGGGTTTCCGTCAAAATCGGGCAAGAGGCGTAAGGCCTTGAAAATTAGGTACGTCAGGGTCGTAAGGCATTTTAGGTTCAAATGAACTATTCAAATTTAAATCTAATTCACTATCTAAATCTCTGCTAATATCTACTATATGTCGGCGCGCCTGTCGTGATGCAGGTTCCCGGGAAGTAGATCTTTCGCGATGAAAAATCTTGGACATAAAAGTAACTTAGGAATAAAGAGGAAGCAACACGAGAAAGATTCTAGTGTACTTACATAATAATATGTTTCATCTCTGGTTCTTCTTCGTGAATCGAAGTCTAGATTCTCCACGCGACTTCGCAGCTATATCGTAGATTCAGGATACTCGTTCTGTGACTTGATAGCCACCCGGGTGACTCGCGATCGTGGCTATCGATATGAGATGACTGTAACGCGATTCGCGAACTGGCCCGCGAGTATCCTACCGACTGCGCCAATACGTATTCTGCAGACGGTGCGGTGGATCGAAAAAAAAAACAATTGATTTTATAAAGTTATATTGAAAGAAAAACTACAATTAAAATTGGTGAAACCTATTCGATACAAGAATATGGAATGACACAAAATTACTTAAAAATAACTAAATGCTATTATTGAATATTGCTGCATCGGCGGCGCGTGGCGGGACGGATGTCTACGCTGCAGTTTTTATGCGCTTGGCGTAAACATGTAGGAATCTGCGAGGTCGAGGATATTCCTTAGGGTTCCGTACTTAACACGCTTCATCTCCAGCAATATTTAAGAACAACGCGATTTTTCTGTTTTCGTCCGCCTGTGATAGACCAATAGCTTTAAGGTACAGATTGAATTTCTGTTTAAATATCGGCCAGTTGGCATGATCTGTTTGTGTCTGTCTGGTGGTTTTATTTTCTAAATAACACTGTTTTATTGCAGTTCTTGTTTTTAACAAAATTTAGTTTTTACGGAAGCGACGCTTTCAGGACGCTTCACTTAAATGGCGGCTCCAGTTCCATTAAGGAAATCTCTTGTTTTCTACAGGCTTCACTATTATAAAACACAGTGTTTGGACAATAACAAATATAATACTTATACACATGTAACTGTAGTAGGGACATAAACGTGACAGGCCTGTTGGTCTAGTGGTTAGTGACCCTGACTGCTATGCCGGAGGTTGTGAGTTCGACACCCACCCACGACAAATGTTTGTGTGATGAGCACGATCATTTGTTCTGTGTCTGGGTGTAATTTATCTATAATATTATTTATGTATTTAGAAATATATAAGTATGTTTATCAGTTGTCTAGTACCCACAACAAAAGCTCTGCTTAGCATTGGACTAGATGGCGTTGTGTGAGTCTGTTGTGGAATATTATTATTATTAGTAAACGTCAAATTGTCATACTAGAATGCATAAATTCGTAAATTTTATTCTCGTCAATTTCGGAGTTTAAATACAAATACAGGGCTATTAAACACACTATCCCAAGGAGCTAAACAAGTGTATTAAGAGGGAGAGGTACCTGATACCTTCGCCTGAAGAAATGTACAATAATCTAGCTGGAAAACAAGTATTTAGCGTGCTAGACTTGAGAGATGGAATTTTTTCAATTAATTCTGGAAGATCCTCAGAGTTTGTGTTTATTTGGCACCCGATATGGTAGGTACAAGTTCAGGCGTATGCCTTTTGGCATATTATCTGCTCCAGAAGTTTTACAAAAACAAATGAATGATATTTTTGGTAATATAAAGGGGGTAGAATGTTATTTTGATGACTTCATTATAGTAGGAAAGGATAGTGTAGATCATGATCGAATAAAGAAGGAAGTTTTAAGTAAAGCCAGGAAACATAATGTCAATGAAAAGAAATTACAACATAAAATAGATCATGTCAGGTACGTAGGGTTAATAATTATCACAACCATATCGGAGGATCCCAATTCCTATTGAAAATAAGGTCGAAAGCAAAATAAAAGAACTACTTTACAGTGATATCATTGAGGAGGTTCACGGACCTTTTCGTTGGATTTCACCTGTGGTACCTATATTAAAAGATGACGATGACATACGACTTTGCATAGACATGAAGCGAGCAAATGCCGCAATTATGAGGGAAAATCATCCATTACCGTGCATGGATAATTACTTGCCAAAAATTAAAAAAGCTCAAGTCTTTTCGAAACTTCTCATAAAAAATGCTTTCCATCAAGTGGAGATTCACCCTGATTCAAAACGTTTGACGACATTTATTACTTTCAAGGGCTTGTATAGGTACTGCGGCTAATGTTTGGTATTACGTGTGCGCCGTTTACTAAATTCCAAAAAATAGTAGAAAAGATGCTCACGGGATTAGATGGTGTAATAAATTTTATAGATGACATTTTGTGAGAAGATTAGAAGCAACATGATGAACGGCTTTCTAATATTTTGGAAGTTTTGAAAGAAAATAATGTCTTGTTGCGAAAGCAAGCTTACGAAAGCAAGTGTCAGTACAAAGTACAAAAGATTAGCTTTCTTGGACACGAACTGTCACCAGATGGAGTTAAACCGCTTAAGAAATATATAACAAGTGTTGAAGAATTCAGAATGCCTAATGGTACAAATTCTGTAAACTTACCACTAAATATTTCTATGTCGATTGGAGGTAAATTTAATTTGGGAACTGACTTTGAAGTTGAATGAGTTTCGCTCGCACTAGCACGGCGATTAAGTTCCGTATCAATAGCAGTGATGATGAAATAATAGCTGTTTTCCACCTGCTCGATCTCTTCCTTGTCCTCTGAATGGAGTGATAAAATTTTTATGTTGTGGGATTCATATTGAATAAACGTGTCAATTAGTTTTTGTCTTTTAGCTAATAGGGTTTCTTTAGAAGCACTACTAAGAGATTGCGAGCAAGTGGACCAGGATTGTAACCTGGTTATGGTACCTTTCTAGTAGCCACGTGCGGCGACTAAGGGCCGATTTTACCATTACAATTGAACGCGATCACTTCAGGCTAGTTTAGGCATTTAACTGAGTTCAATGGCTTAAATTGGATTTTACCAACAAAAACCGAAGTCAGTTAGAGCTTGAACTCGTTTAATTTCTGAACGCCCAATTTTTTACGGTTAACGTGGTTAAACGCAGATCAAATGATATGTCATCTGTCATCGTGTTGTTGAATGTTGTGGAATGATTTCGTATTTTCGAAGAAATCGGCTTTTATTAATAAAATAAAAGCATGAAAAGGGCTCTATCGCTTGCATTTGATGAAACTTACGATGAAAATACTATTCGCCATCACCGACCAAGACGGATCCGTGAGCGAGAAGATCATTTTGATACCCTTGATGATAAGGATTTTGTAACAAGATTTCGTCTCACGAAACACACACTAGAGTTTTCTACAAATATGTAATTTCTATTTTGTAGTTTGTTAGTTTACTTACTATGCCGATAGCTAATTATGTTTGTTTTTTAGAAACAACAGTGTAACACCCATCAATCAATTGCTGTATGCCCTACGCTTCTACGCAACAGGGTGCTATCAAATGACTGCAGCAGATTTATGTGGATTCAGCACTTCTACTGCCCATAGATTTGTGCATAAAGTCAGTGCCGCTATTGCTACACTTCGACCTCGTCACATTTATTTTCCAAAATTACCAGAAGAGATCCGCCAGACAGAAGTAAAATTTGATAAAAGAGCAAAATTTCGCATGTTGTAGGTGCTATAGATGGCACTCATGTGAAATTTATTAAATCACCAGGTTAGGTGTTGCTTTTTAATTTTCATGTTGTTTAACAATATTGAAATTCACTATAAAATAGATATTAGTTATTACATTAAAATACACTAAATAACTTTTTCCAGGTGGAGATCATCCTGAGATTTTCCGAAACAGAAAACAGTATTTTTCACTAAATGTACAAGCAATCTGTAATGCCAAATTAGAATTTACCGATGTGATTACACGATGGCCAGGTAGCGCACATGACTCATATATTTTTAATAACTGTTATAGAAGAGCTTTGTTTGAACAAGGGCAATATGGTAATGCTGTTCTTGTTGGAGATGCAGGCTATGCATGTAACAAATACATGATGACTCCATTGGAACAGTGCAATACTGATGCTGAAAATTTATATAATGAATCTCATATCCGAACCAGAAATAGTGTAGAGCGACTATTTGGAGTCTGGAAAAGACGTTTTCCAGCCATGGCCATTGGCTTAGGAGTGGCAGTAAAACATTCATTTCCAATAATCATTGCCACAACTGTTTGACATAACATAGCCAGAAGAAGTGGTGAAGGAACACCACCTAATGATAACGAAGTAATAAATCCAGCATCTTGGGATGCTATTTTAAATCAAGGAAATATAAGTACTGGTAATGGAGACGGAAGATTACAAAGCACCAATCCAAATCATAGAAGGCGCAATGAGTTTGTGACAAACTATTTTGCACAGTAAGACCTTTTTGAGTCTATTAATAATTAGATTATTATGATAAGCCATTTCATGAAAGTAAACAATGCTAAAATCCACATCAAAATCTGACCCTAAACCCAGACTGCCAATTAAAACTTTTTAGCATCTGACAAGAGTTACTATTTTGAATGAACTGAGGAAAGCTACTTTATTTTTAACCGACTTCAAAAAAAGGAGGAGGTTATCAATTCGATTGTATTTTTTTTTATGTTTGTTACCTCACAACGTGCGAATGAGTGAACCGATTTTCATGATTCTTTTTTTATTTGAAAGCTGGTGATTCACGTGTGGTCCCATTGTCACCATTTCAGGATCTGATGATTGGATCTAGGAGAAATCGAGGGCAACCCTCAAATTTGATTGGCTCACACGTAGTTTTTCGCAAATCTTATGAAGTAATTTAAGTACTTGCGTATTGAAATCATCATCTCATGTAGCTGTGCTGATGTTGGAAGGCACAACTCGTCTAGTAAGGACTCGGCATCGACTGATTTAGTAAATTATGTTTGTGTTCACATATCTCCGGAACTACAAGTCCGATTTAAGTAATTCTTTTTTTGTTGTACTAGGTATCGTTCAACTTAGGGAATACTGCAAGTTTTATCAAAAGAGATAGGGAATGAATGAAAGAGATGTTAACGATGTTATTACCGGTGCTACGGATTACAAAATTCTAGTGCTCATGTAAGAAAATGATTTATTTGACAAGAATTGTGGTTCAATATTTAAACTAATAAGAGTAAAATAAAAAAGTTTTTACACTATGCAGAGATAAAAGAACTACTAACCGACAAGCTCAATTTAAATAAATAAATATTCATATAGAACAGATATAATAGTAATTCCTTTTAACTTTCAGACTAGCTGCCCATCCCCGCTTGTCACGGTTATCAGAGACAGTCATGAACCACGCTATGTATTGGTGAAACTGCATGAAAATATGTTCCGTGGTTTTTGAAATTATTGCAAACATGTTTATACAAACACGCAGCAGTGGACTTTGACTTATAATATATGTACATAGAGATAGCAAAATAAGCAAGGAAACTGACTATTCCACTATAATTTACTTTTAACAGTATCTCAAGTGATTTTAATCGAAATTATCTGATACTAAAAGTTCTGAGCATTAGTTATTACTTTACTACTCGTATTTATAAATTACAATGAAATAAAATTTGTTTATGAATGATTGTTAAATAACAATAAAACAACATATTTTGTACAATCTATTCTTTTAATTTTTCACATTCTATTTTTAAAATTTCAAGCTTAATTTTTTCTTGCTCAGTTTTATATTTTTCTTGTTATAGTTTTTCTTTTTCAGATTCTTCTTGGAGCTGTAAAATTTTGATGTTCAGCCTATGCTCCTCTTCGGCATAGGCATTTGGCATTTGCAGTCAACAGAGATTTTATTCCTTCTGCGTTTAAACTTTGCTCCTCCCGCCGTAAAACCGGCCTCGGCGACGGCTGGTCCTGACAATGGTGGTTATTGCAGAACGTGGGGCACTGAAAATTTAAACAAAATAAATAAATCTGAGAAAACCAGACCAATCTATAAAAACTAATTGTATGTTTCTATTACTACAGGCATAAATTCAATAACTAACGACATAAAAGCTGTTAATTGTTAAACCTCCATTATGGATCCTAATGATCTCAGTAATTTGCCCGCCGGCGACCCTCTACGTAGATATTCTGAGGTTATAAGGTCACCTAATTTCGCCCAACGAGAAGCAGGAAAAGAAGGGTGGAAATGGGTAGACTCCTGCATAGACCATGACTTTGCCAAACTCAAGGGACCTACTGATTCGTTAGCAGACATCCTGACCTACCTGAAATCCTTCTATATGTTGTATTTCGGTGAGATCACCACCACAGTCAACATGGGAGCGTTGATGGAGCAGGTGCTTGTCCGATCTCCAAGCTTCTCATCGGAGAAGGATAAGCTTGTGTTGTTTGGGACAGAAGGCACCATACCCCCGACACCATATACACCTCCTTCCAACCTTGATGCAGTGTTCAGAGAGTTTCTGGGGAAAGAAATCAAACCTAGTCTGGATACAGTTAGATTAACAGGAGGAATACCTCCTCCGCAAGAAGAAGTCACTGCTAGACTGGTGGGGAGCGACCCTAAAGGACCTCAATTTGCCGAGCCAGGCACCGCAGAACCCTCCTCTGATTACACCACAGTGACCGAGCAGGATGTCCTCAACTTCAAGATCAATGTTCAAGCTGCGTTCAAAATGGTGCTGGCTACTGTAATACAACCTGAGACCCCAACAAATGGCCAGAACGTACAAGGAGAAGAAGCTGGTCCCTCCAAACCAACACCACTGCCACAGTCCCACGCGGAAGCACTGAGGTCTCTTCATCTCACTGCAACCTTTTTGGTGTTGGTGATGTTGAGACGTCTCACAAAACGGGATACAGATATGGTCGCCGTGTTCAATAAGCAGAATATCCATCGTCACTACACAGACATGGTCCCATCTCCTTTAGGGATCGCAGTCTCCTCTCCGTCTTACTCATTCAACTCTGCTATGGCAGGGGCAATCTCTGCCTCTACAGAAGCAGGGCGGCATATAGGGACAATTGTGCTCCATTTGATGAAGTCTTGCACGGCATCAAACTCGGACAAACCTGTGGGGTTCTTAGACCAGGAGCGCATTGGGATGGAGGCCATATTGAAGGCCACGTGCATGACTCATATAGCGGGCTCAGGGATTCCCTTGGCAACGCTATTCATAGCAGTGAAGAGTCTTTATAACAAGTCTGAGTGGGAAACTATTAAGTGGCTTTCCTACAAAGAAATGCAACACAGCATCAACAACATCATAGAGCTCCGCCTGTACCATTATAAGTTAGCTGAGGAGAAAAAGATACAGTCAAACTCTTTCCCTACTGCCGTCTGGTTCATCAGAACTATCACCCCGAACTAGGATACAAGGGAAATGAAGAACTCTGTTATTTCATGGCCTGTCTGGTCGACCTTAGAAGCCCTCCAGCACTGGGCACCGC
The DNA here is from genome assembly GCA_954870645.1 of Agrotis clavis. NCBI lineage: Eukaryota > Metazoa > Arthropoda > Insecta > Lepidoptera > Noctuidae > Agrotis > Agrotis clavis. The sequence goes on from OX940925.1 coordinate 11,946,706, forward strand.
AGGAGCTAAAGGGGCCATGTGGACCATGAGAATGAACCAAGAGTTGAAGAGAGACATTGAAGAAGCAGCAAGAGGCCTCTATGTAGATAGCGCCTCATTCACACTAACCCCGATATTTTCTGGTCAGAAGGCTCTCTCCGCCAAGAAACACCCTGGTCAGACATGGCACTCTCCCACAAATGTTGAGACCCAACCGACAGAAGAAGGATCAGACGCAGAGGAGTCAATAAAGGGATGGTAATTTATTAGATAAAATATAAAAGTCAGTTAGAGCTTGAACTCGTTTAATTTCTGAACGCCCAATTTTTTACGGTTAACGTGGTTAAACGCAGATCAAATGATATGTCATCTGTCATCGTGTTGTTGAATGTTGTGGAAAGATTTCGTATTTTCGAAGAAATCGGCTTTTATTAATAAAATAAAAGCATGAAAAGGGCTCTATCGCTTGCATTTGATGAAACTTACGATGAAAATACTATTCGCCATCACCGACCAAGACGGATCCGTGAGCGAGAAGATCATTTTGATACCCTTGATGATAAGGATTTTGTAACAAGATTTCGTCTCACGAAACACACACTAGAGTTTTCTACAAATATGTAATTTCTATTTTGTAGTTTGTTAGTTTACTTACTATGCCGATAGCTAATTATGTTTGTTTTTTAGAAACAACAGTGTAACACCCATCAATCAATTGCTGTATGCCCTACGCTTCTACGCAACAGGGTGCTATCAAATGACTGCAGCAGATTTATGTGGATTCAGCACTTCTACTGCCCATAGATTTGTGCATAAAGTCAGTGCCGCTATTGCTACACTTCGACCTCGTCACATTTATTTTCCAAAATTACCAGAAGAGATCCGCCAGACAGAAGTAAAATTTGATAAAAGAGCAAAATTTCGCATGTTGTAGGTGCTATAGATGGCACTCATGTGAAATTTATTAAATCACCAGGTTAGGTGTTGCTTTTTAATTTTCATGTTGTTTAACAATATTGAAATTCACTATAAAATAGATATTAGTTATTACATTAAAATACACTAAATAACTTTTTCCAGGTGGAGATCATCCTGAGATTTTCCGAAACAGAAAACAGTATTTTTCACTAAATGTACAAGCAATCTGTAATGCCAAATTAGAATTTACCGATGTGATTACACGATGGCCAGGTAGCGCACATGACTCATATATTTTTAATAACTGTTATAGAAGAGCTTTGTTTGAACAAGGGCAATATGGTAATGCTGTTCTTGTTGGAGATGCAGGCTATGCATGTAACAAATACATGATGACTCCATTGGAACAGTGCAATACTGATGCTGAAAATTTATATAATGAATCTCATATCCGAACCAGAAATAGTGTAGAGCGACTATTTGGAGTCTGGAAAAGACGTTTTCCAGCCATGGCCATTGGCTTAGGAGTGGCAGTAAAACATTCATTTCCAATAATCATTGCCACAACTGTTTGACATAACATAGCCAGAAGAAGTGGTGAAGGAACACCACCTAATGATAACGAAGTAATAAATCCAGCATCTTGGGATGCTATTTTAAATCAAGGAAATATAAGTACTGGTAATGGAGACGGAAGATTACAAAGCACCAATCCAAATCATAGAAGGCGCAATGAGTTTGTGACAAACTATTTTGCACAGTAAGACCTTTTTGAGTCTATTAATAATTAGATTATTATGATAAGCCATTTCATGAAAGTAAACAATGCTAAAATCCACATCAAAATCTGACCCTAAACCCAGACTGCCAATTAAAACTTTTTAGCATCTGACAAGAGTTACTATTTTTTAATTGTCAAACTATTTTTTCGCGGGACGGCTATTTTGCCAAAGCTGTTACTTCAAGTTTTGTCTATGGTTATTGCAATTGTTTGCTAGTTTACGTTCTATGTTGAAAGTAAACTTAGTTTTCGTAAACGCGATCAAAATGTGGCCGGTAAAATCAATTAGTGCTTGAACCAAGATCGAACGCTTATGTAAACGCGATCGACTTGAACTTGGTTTTATTGAACTCCGTTTAATGGGCAACTAGTAAAATCGGCCCTAAATCTTTTAACTCCATAGTCGTGACTTATGACACCACTTATTCTTATTTGTAGAATTATGTTTATGATATAACTTATAGTCAGAAACACTATTTTATGCCGATCAGAGAGAATCACAACGCGATAAAAGTTTTAAATCAATAAACACAATGACCGAGAAAACGCGACTGAGGCGATTCGTGACGGGTGACGCTTGCGCTCCACAAGATGGCGGGCGCTCGATCGCTCGATGCACGTTGCTGACGTTGCTCGCCCCGCCCACTTCGTCGTGTATATTCCTTGTCCGCACCGTGTCCCGGTTCGTTCCACGAACTTCGTTCTCGGCTTGAGGGATTTCCTTCCCGGCCGCGCCTCGCTTTTTCAAATGCTGTATTTAGATCCAATGATATAAGTATTTATGCTATTTCTGCACCAGCCGCACACTTAAATGCTGGCTGCCCAAGCTTGATGTCTTGGGATGACTGGTTATAATTGGTTGAAGATGTTGCAGTGGTGTAATACGTCTGCAATGCCGACGTAATTAAACTTGCTGTATTGTGTTGTATCTTCCTTAAATTGGTGCTGCACAGCCGCACCAACGGGAACGGAACAACTGGAAGTGCTGGCTGGCCGAGTCTTCCTTTGTAAAAAGTCTGCAACGCCGACTGGATGACTAGGCCCACGCAACGGTACGAAGGACCATGGTGGGGAGTAGGAGCCTTGTAATAATGCACTAAACTTAGTCTTAGCAATGGTGAGTCAGTTTTATGGTGCGCACGTAAGCTTTGTTCCGGAACCCATTATCAGTTCTATCGGCACATCTGGAGTCGGCAAAGACTACGGTATGCGAAGTGTGTGAATACTCTCCAACTGTAACACATTTCAGACAACCATTATTCCCGTTGAAATTACAAACACCTGTAATAGATAGAGAAGTACCTAGGTTATTATAATATGTTGACAAAAATGTTAAAATTCGACTAACTGATGTGAGCACAATGTACCTTTTATATAAGATCTGGCAGGTGAGTCACAAATGAAACACCGTATTTTTATTGTGAACTTTCTTCCAGAATTCTGTAAGTAAATACCATCCCGAAGCAATACTTCCATTTCATTAATAAAATCTTCTAAATAAGTATTCAAATTTTTCGGTTTCCGTATTCCAAAATAAATGCCAATAACAAATGGCCCGAAGCAAGGATTCTCGAAAACGTTGCAAAGTATAGGCCAGACCTCTTTGTTTGAACTTTTAAAGATTGGTAAACCATCCATGTTTATATTCAACGAAATTGTTTCTGGAGCCTCTTCCCAATAAAGCAATATTTTTTGCAAAGGTTGTAATATCCCATTGTGCCAGTATTCACCTCCATCGATTGTTTTTAAGGTGATTTGGCTGGGTGTACCTAAAATAGTCCTGGGGTCATTAGGTAACGTATTTGGGATAAAGTCATTGATAATTTTTGACAAGTCTCTTAAAGCTGTGTGTGCTATGTTTTTTTCAATGGCCCATTTTCTTATATTTTCTTGAAAGTTTACTTTTTTATCAAAATTACTACTTATACTATCACTGTCACTGTCTGAATATTCTTTGTCGTCACTGCACAATACGTTACCACATGAACTTAAAGCGTTTTGTCCATATAATCTGCACATGCTTTTAGACCAACATGTTCGGATACGGAACCCTCCCATTCTAAAATTACATTCTCACTTGGACCATTATTCACGAAACGTGTAGCCTGTTCATGTTCACTGTATCACTTCTGTTCAGAATCCTCAAATATTCTGCATTAATTTTTCGGCGTATTCCTCCAGTCCTATTTTTATATTTCCACATAATCACAATGATATCATAAACGACGAGATTTTAGTTATACTACCTACGAAGCGCTGAATAAAGAAGTCTTCAAGGTCTTATTTAACGGCACTATGTAGATTGCTTGTCACGATAGTACAAGTATTCAGCTCTCACTGAGATTAAGGGTAACATGTAGTTCGGGATTTCTTCAGGTTTTTTTAGTGGGAGATTGAAATGAAAAACGACATGCTTTTTCAGTAAAATTGCACATAATGACGTGAACTCTCAATAGTAGGAACTTAAAATTATAACAATAAAACCGTTAGCTAAAACACATAAAATAAAATAATAAATAAAAAATAAAAAAGCCGTTTATTCCATATCCCAATATTTACATTTCAGATGATGTTAGTAGGGTTTTAGTGGGTTTACTTATTGTATTGTTAGTATGGTTAGTCTCTAGTCTCCCTTCTTGGAAATATGGACCCCTTCTTGGGTAAAGGCCTCCTCCAGCTTTATCCACCAGGCTCTGTCCCTGCCTCTTTGCATCCAGTCTTTTCCTGACACCTGGATAATGTCATCAGCCCACCGTCTCATTGGTCTGCCAGCATTCCTCTTTCCTTGTGGACCTTTCCATTTTGTCGCTTCTATGGTCCATCTTTTGTCTGTGTAGCGTGTGATGTGTCCAGCCCACTTCCATTTTAGTCTAAGTGCGTGTGTGAGAGCATCGGTTACCTTGGTTTTCTGTCTGATGTGTATGTTCTTAACTTTGTCTATTTTTCTGAGCTTCAACATGCTCCTTTCCATGGCCGTCTGGGTACATTTAATCTTTTGTTTAATTTTATTTGTATAAATCCAAGTTTGGCAACCATACAGTAGGCATGGCAAGAGGCATGTTTCAAAGACTGTCTTTTTTAAATGTAAGCTGAAGCTACCCTTCAGGATTTCCTTCAGAGACCAGAATTTTTTCCATGTTATATTTATTCTTCGTGTCACTTCTTCTTCATTGCTAGAATTATTGAAAGATAACTGCTTCCCCAAATATATATAACTGTTAACATATTCGATACTATTTCCTTTTATCATAATAGGTCTTTTTTGCCAGTTGGTCATTATTTTTGTTTTGCTAGCATTCATTTCTAAGCCTATTTCTGAGCTTTCTTGATCTAGTGACGTCATCATATCTTCCAGATCTCTAGATGTTTCGGCTATTATGGCTATGTCGTCCGCGAACCTTAAGTGGTTTAGGTATCTTCCATTGATTAGGACCCCTTTCTTTGACCAATCTAATTTTTGAAATATATTTTCAAGCACTGCAATAAAGAGCTTGGGTGACAACGGGTCGCCTTGTCTGACTCCTCGTTCGATGTTAATTTCTCTTCCTCTGTTCTCTAGCTTAACTTTGCTTGTGCTGTTTGTATAAATGTACTTCAGGATGTTAATATATTTTTGATCTATTTTTGAATGTTTTAGTGCGTTCCAGATCGAACAGTGGCTGATGCTATCAAAGGCTTTAGCATAGTCTATGAAGGCCACATACAGAGGTCTATTGTACTCACGATATTTTTCTATGATTTGCTCAAGAGTCTGTATGTGGTCCATTGTGCTAAATCCTGATCGGAAGCCAGCTTGTTCTTTAGGCTGAAGTTTATCAATTTCCTGTGTTATTCTTTTTAAAAGGATTGATGAAAACAGTTTATATGTGCATGCTAGAAGGCTTATTATGGGTCTGTAGTTGCCTATGTCCAGTGGGTTGCCTTTTTTAAATAATAGAATTATGTCTGAATTGCACCATTGGCGTGGTACGGTTTCTGTTTCCAATACCATGTTAAAAAGCTGTGATAGGTGTTCAATTAAAATGGGTGCTCCTATTTTAAGAGCCTCATTACTTAGACCGTCTGGGCCAGGACTCTTTTCAGATTTTAGGCGTTTTATGTGTTCATATACTTCGAAGCTTTCGATTGGTCTGATGTTGTTTGTTTGAGGATCTTCTACTGTTTCGATTTCGTTGGTAATTCTTTTCTGATAAAGGTCTGTATCGAAGTTGGTAGCATGGTTCACAACGTCCCTTCTTGATTTTGTTTCTACTGAGTTTTGCTTGAGTTTCTGTATCCATGTTTTATGTGTAGCAAGCTCCTTGTAGGCTTTTTTAGTACTCCTGAAGTTGTTGATGTTTCTTGTGATAATCTCTTGCCTATGTTTACTGTAGTCCTTCCTTAAGGTATTGTCAAACAGACAGGGCGAAGCGAACGCGATCCGAATCCTGTCATATAAAAAAGCGAAAGCGGTCCGATAGTCTATGTGACAGGCTTCAAACAATGGGGAAGGCAAGTGTCAAAGTGAAAATGACAGTTTGGTCCCCAAAGAACTGTAAAATCAAAGGAATTTTCAGAAAAAAAAAACATTTATTGATGTAAAATGACTAGATGTTGTGTAATAAGCTGTAAAAATGATGGAATACACTTTTCAAAATAATATCTACTTTTCTTTTGGAGGTTATGTACCAGTATTGCATCGCTCGAAAATCGAAGAATTATCACCTGGAACGAGTTTTGTAATAGTTGTGGTGTTAAGAAATTAAATATATTGTGATATTTCTCGAATCTAAATAGAAAAAAAGGTTAAAATTACTGACTTAAAACATTATGATATTTTATCAAAATAGAAAGTCAAAAGCAGCATTATATTCTTGATAAAGGAGAGGACAGGTAAAACATACCTAAACTCAAAAATTGAAACCTCAACTACAAGTAATTGTGGATTTATTACGGTAAAATCAAATGTATAACCACTCAATTAAATCACTTTTTTTCTCTTGTAGATGCGCCGCGGCGTCTTAATTCTTCTTTTAGTATATAGTACTTGCATGGACGAATAATTTTCCATATTTGTTTTGTATTTATACTCAATTTTTATAACAAATAATCTTGTTTGTTTTTTTGTACAAGGTAGACGTGGGGACCAACTATCGCAGCGCCATCTACGATTAGCTTTGAGTTGCCATCCCCATTCCATACATTACAAACAAAAACGCTTCGGCACGCTTTTCAGTTTGACAAAGGCATTATTGATCTATTAGTCTCTTTGAAAATTCTACTTAGCTCGTTTTTCATTTCCCTGCTTTTATTCTTTGTTTGGATCAACTTGGTGCGTGTTTTTATTAATTGGATTGTTTCGTCGCTGAATATTTTGTGTTGTGCTGGTTTAGTTTCTTTAAGTGATTTCAGGCTGTGTCTTATGCTGTCTTCCAGGAAATTGTAGTATGTTTGGATATTGGTTTTCACTTCTTCTTTGATTTTTGTACTTATTTGTAGTTTTGAGATGTAATTTTTGATCTCATTCTCTGTTCTTGGAATGTTGAGAGATGTCCCAAATTGTTTTCTACTCTTTATTGGACGACTTAACAGTACTGTTGCTCTTAGTAGTCTGTGGTCGGATGGAAACTGTGTGTTGAGCACTTCAATATTTGTAATTATTTTAGGGTAATTTGTCATTATAAAGTCAATTTCGTTTTTAATTCTTTGATCAGGTGATTTCCACGTCCATCTGCGACTAACTTTTTTCCTGAAGAAAGTGTTCATTATCGACAATTTAAACTGGAAAACATAATTTATAAGACGTTCTCCTCTTTTGTTGTTGACGCCAAATCCATATTGACCTAATACTGGGTAGTGGCTTGTTTTAGGAATTCTTACTTTCGCATTGAAGTCTCCCATTACTATCACTTTTCCCTCCGTTAGTGAATGTGCAGTTTCAATGTCTTTGTAAAACTGATCAATTTCGTCTTCGGGTGATCTCTCCGTAGGTGCATAGGCTTGAATTATTGATAAAGATAAACTCTCGAATTTTAATTGCAAGATTGCTACTCTTTCAGATATTCCTCTAAAGTTAGTTAGGTTATTTTTATATTTTTTCTTAATCAGAAAACCCACTCCGTGCAGACCTTTAGTTTGTCCGATATAGCAAAAAATGTAATTAGGATGCTCTTCAATTTTGCAGCCCATTTTTCGGACTTCTGAGAGTCCTATTATATCACATTTAATATTCTCTAGGGCATGGATCAGTTCAAGGTACTTTTCTGTAGATAATAATGACCTTACATTATAGGTGCATACTTTCAGGGTTTTAAGTAATGTTTTATTGTTATTGTTATCATCTGTTTCAAGTCATGTCAAATGTCCATGTGGCACCCGTACCGGTTGTTGTTGGGAATGATACTCTCGAAGTTGTAGACCATTATACTTACCTTGGACAGATTGTTCAGTTAGGTAGGTCCAACTTCAAGAAAGAGGTCGCCCGAAGAATCCAACTCGGATGGGCAGCGTTCGGGAAGTTACGTGATATCTTCTCATCGAGAATCCCACAGTGTCTCAAGACAAGGGTGTTTAACCAGTGTGTGTTGCCAGTGATGACATATGGCTCTGAAACGTGGTCTTTGACTGCTGGCCTTTTAGAGAGACTAAAAGTCACTCAACGAGCAATGGAAAGAGCTATGCTTGGAGTTTCTTTGCGGGATAAAATCCGGAACATGGATATTCGGCGAAGAACCAGAGTCACCGACATAGCTCATAAAATTTGCAAGTTGAAGTGGCAATGGGCAGGCTACATCGCTCGTAGAACTGACAACCGATGGGGAAGAAAAGTTCTCGAGTGGCGACCACGGACCGGAAAACGCAGCGTAGGCAGGCCTCCCACTAGGTGGACCGACGACATCGTGAGGGTCGCGGGCAGCCGATGCAAGTGGCGAATTGTCGTTCGGCGTGGCGTTCTAAGGGGGAGGCCTATGTTCAGCAGTGGACGTCTTCCGGCTGATGATGATGATGATGTTATTGTTATCTTTTTTAATTTTTAGTGGAGGGTGGTGGTCTAATTCCCCACGATGACCAATCGGGTTGGGGAATGCTATGTTTCTATTATTGTTCGGTTCTTGCTTGCTTGTTTTGTTCCGGTGGCTGATGAGGTAATCCTATGTATTTCTTTCTGGGGCTATATTATCAGTTGGCATAGCGTTGAGGGAGATTTTTCTGTGCCTCATCACATCGAATGCATTTCGTCTATTTGTTTTTGTGAGGTGTTGTTTACGGGGCTGCTCTATTTCGTTAGGCGAGGTGGATTGGTCTCTCTTGCGTTTCTCGTTACCTTGTTTACTCTCTTTAACAATTAGCTTATCGTAGTTTATAAATGCGTAATTCCCTTTCTCCCTTTCCTCTTCGAGTTTTGGCTGTAACTCTTTCCTTTTTTCAAGAACTTCTTTTGGGTAGTCTTCCGAAGCATAAACATTTATAAACTTCTTTTTATTCCTCATAATGTCGCTTTTTATCCAATTATTTACGAATGTTACGAGTATGGGCCTTTCCTTTTCATTTTTCGTAGTGGTTTTACCAATTCTATATATTGTGTTTATGTCTCTGTTCTCAACTGCAATATTTAATTCTTCTTTGATTTTATTTATTACTATTTCCATAAGATAAGCAGGTGATTTTTCGTTTTCTTTTATTCCGTATAGAATTATGTTGTTCGTTCTTTTATGTTTTTCTAGATGGTATATTTTTTCCTTCAATGTTTCATTTTCTGCTCGCATTTCCTGTATTTCACGTGTAAATGGTATTAATTTGTCATCCATTTGGGCAATTATATCTTTAGTTTGTTTTGACATTTCAAGTTTCATTTGATCTACACTCGGCGTCACAAAAATCGCACCTCTTCGAAAATAAGTTTAAAACATGTCCCGCCAGTAACGAATACATTAAACCCAATTAATATTGGTATCAATTGAAAGTATGCTTAACGACCTTTAAATTAACAACAGTTAGAATCCCTAAACACAACAGGTTTCATTAGCACGTAACGTTAAAAAAAATGTTGTCAAAATACGCATTGCAAGGGCCACTAATTGCACCTCCCTACAAGGGTATAAAACGGGCGACCCGGGTTAAATGTGGGTCATTCGCTATTCAACCTTTGAAGTGAACACACGTGAACAGCTACAGCAAGAAAAATACCCCAGAAGATGGATACCACTGCAGATGAAGCCGCTCAAGTCATTGCACTACTGCAATCAGGGATGCGGCAATGTGATGTTGCTCGGCAACTGAACTTGAGTCGTTTTGCCGTTCGACGAGTGTTCCAACGCTTCCAAGAGACTGGTGGCTATATCCGAAGACGTGGATCTGGAAGACAACGGTGCACATCGGAAAGAGACGATCGCTTCATTGTTTCGACGTCTTTACGTAATCGGTTCTCCAATGCTGTTGAGCTGCAACAACAACTGCTATCAGCTCGCAGAACTTCTGTAAGCGTCTCCACGATTAGAAGAAGAATGCGGGAGAAGAAAATTGCAGCTCATAGGGCTGCTACAGGGCCAAAATTGACTGCACAGCATAGGAGAGACCGGTTGCAATTTGCCCGTGACCATGTGGATTGGACAATAGACCAATGGAGGGCTGTGCTCTTCTCGGATGAGACGAGGGTGTGTCTTTTCTGCAACGACAGGCGTCGAAGAGTGTATAGGAGGCAAGGTGAACGATTCGCACAAGCCTGTATTCAAGAGACAGTGGAATACGGGGGTGGCTCGTGCATGTTCTGGGGCGGCATGTCAATCGACGGTAAAACGAACCTTGTGTGTGTTTCTCGGACTGGAAGTGCTCGCGGGCAAGGGTCGCTGACTGCTGCTCGGTACATAACAGAGATCTTAGAGGAGCAGGTTGTCCCTTATGCGGGTTTTGTTGGCAGTGGGTTCACGTTAATGCACGATAACGCCCGCTGTCACACCGCTTTAATTGTAAGAGACTACCTGCAAGAAGTTGGAATCCCTGTTATGCGCTGGCCGGCGCGAAGTCCAGACCTAAACCCTATTGAGCACCTTTGGGATGAACTGAAACGGCGAGTACGGGCACGTGATCCTGCCCCTACCACTCTCCAAGACCTCCAAGATGCCGTCGTTGCAGAATGGGACAACATTCCTCAAGAGACTGTTGTCACATTAATTAGGTCCATGAGAGAACGCATGGAAGCAGTCATCAGGGCTAGGGGGGGTAACACTAGGTTTTAAGTTGTTTTTAAGGACTTTGTTGTAATTTTTGCTGATAAAATAAAATTTAACTTTTTAATCATATATATATATATATTCTTTATTGTGTACCAATTTACAAAAAATAACTTAAAAACTAAATTTTGTGCACAAAGGTGGGCTTATCTCTTTGAAGAGATCTCTTCCAGCCAACCTGTAAAACTGACTAACGAAATGATAAATACGGGGACAAGACTGTACACACAAACAAATTTACTTCACTTAAATACATAAAAAAAAAGTGTGTAAGTATTTAATAAGTGAGAAGGAACTAAGAAAAAACAATACATACAATTTTATAATATGACATACTTAACCTTATATATATATATATAATTATCAAGGAAGTTGCGATAGGAGGTGCTCTTTTAATTGACTTTTAAAAGACGATATACACTCGGCGTCACAAAAATCGCACCACTTTAAGAATTCCCTTCAAAGTCATTTTAAACCTATTAATCAATGGTAGACATATGACTATAAGGTATCATTGGAAAGGCAATTTATTTAAATTTCAGTATAAATCAATGGATTTGGTTTTTTGTTTACCAGGGAATAAAAAAAAGCAAGCTAATGCAAATGATTAAAAAGTTAAATTTTATTTTATCAGCAAAAATTACAACAAAGTCCTTAAAAACAACTTAAAACCTAGTGTTACCCCCCCTAGCCCTGATGACTGCTTCCATGCGTTCTCTCATGGACCTAATTAATGTGACAACAGTCTCTTGAGGAATGTTGTCCCATTCTGCAACGACGGCATCTTGGAGGTCTTGGAGAGTGGTAGGGGCAGGATCACGTGCCCGTACTCGCCGTTTCAGTTCATCCCAAAGGTGCTCAATAGGGTTTAGGTCTGGACTTCGCGCCGGCCAGCGCATAACAGGGATTCCAACTTCTTGCAGGTAGTCTCTTACAATTAAAGCGGTGTGACAGCGGGCGTTATCGTGCATTAACGTGAACCCACTGCCAACAAAACCCGCATAAGGGACAACCTGCTCCTCTAAGATCTCTGTTATGTACCGAGCAGCAGTCAGCGACCCTTGCCCGCGAGCACTTCCAGTCCGAGAAACACACACAAGGTTCGTTTTACCGTCGATTGACATGCCGCCCCAGAACATGCACGAGCCACCCCCGTATTCCACTGTCTCTTGAATACAGGCTTGTGCGAATCGTTCACCTTGCCTCCTATACACTCTTCGACGCCTGTCGTTGCAGAAAAGACACACCCTCGTCTCATCCGAGAAGAGCACAGCCCTCCATTGGTCTATTGTCCAATCCACATGGTCACGGGCAAATTGCAACCGGTCTCTCCTATGCTGTGCAGTCAATTTTGGCCCTGTAGCAGCCCTATGAGCTGCAATTTTCTTCTCCCGCATTCTTCTTCTAATCGTGGAGACGCTTACAGAAGTTCTGCGAGCTGATACCAGTTGTTGTTGCAGCTCAACAGCATTGGAGAACCGATTACGTAAAGACGTCGAAAAAATGAAGCGATCGTCTCTTTCCGATGTGCACCGTTGTCTTCCAGATCCACGTCTTCGGATATAGCCACCAGTCTCTTGGAAGCGTTGGAACACTCGTCGAACGGCAAAACGACTCAAGTTCAGTTGCCGAGCAACATCACATTGCCGCATCCCTGATTGCAGTAGTGCAATGACTTGAGCGGCTTCATCTGCAGTGGTATCCATCTTCTGGGGTATTTTTCTTGCTGTAGCTGTTCACGTGTGTTCACTTCAAAGGTTGAATAGCGAATGACCCACATTTAACCCGGGTCGCCCGTTTTATACCCTTGTAGGGAGGTGCAATTAGTGGCCCTTGCAATGCGTATTTTGACAACATTTTTTTTAACGTTACGTGCTAATGAAACCTGTTGTGTTTAGGGATTCTAACTGTTGTTAATTTAAAGGTCGTTAAGCATACTTTCAACTGATACCAATATTAATTGGGTTTAATGTATTCGTTACTGGCGGGACATGTTTTAAACTTATTTTCGAAGAGGTGCGATTTTTGTGACGCCGAGTGTAGATGAAGAGTTTTGTATTTTCTGTGGTAGATTGTTCCACAGTTGTGTAGCTCGAACAGTGAAGGAGTTCTTAAAGAATTTGGTGTTCGCTCTAGGACACTCAAGTACCTTGGTGTTACATACGCGCCTAGGCCGGGGATTAGGAGGTAGTAAACGGAACCGGGAGCGGAGATAGTCAGGAGTGGATGGGTCTTTGAGGATTTTGTAGAGGACAGAAAGGATGTGCACATCACGACGAAGTCGGATTGGGAGCCATTTTAATTGAGCACGAAATTCAGAGATGTGGTCATATTTGCGTAGTCCGAAAATAAACCGAATAGCAAGATTTTGAAGGCGCTCTAGTTTATTTAGTAGCTCCTCAGTCACATCCAAGTAACACACATCAGCATAATCAAGAGTAGGAAGGAGAAGTGCTTGAGCAAGCATGATTTTAGTTTGCAAAGGGAGGAAGGACTGGAGTCGTTTGAGAGAATGAAAAGAATAGTGCATGCGCCTGCTCACCTCGCTAATCTGCGCTGACCAGGATAAGTGGCTGTCAAATATAACTCCCAAATTCTTTGCCTTTTCCGAGAATGGTATACAGAAACCGTTATAATAAATTTTGTGGTTATCAGTAATTACAAGCCTGCTTCTAAGTCGACTACTTCCCATGATTATGGCTTGTGACTTTGTGGGATTCACCAACAACCCAAAGTTTTCTGCCCAAGTTTGTATGGCTGAAAGGTCTAAATTCATCATACCAATCGCTTCAGAAGACTCAGCCAATGAAAAATGTCTGTAAATTTGTAAATCATCTGCATACAAATGGAAGGGAGAAGAAATGACTCGAGAAATATTATTTATGAAGATGGAAAAAAGCAAAGGAGAAAGAACGCCGCCTTGTGGAACACCAGCAGTGAGATTCACCCAGTCCGATGTTGAGTCGTCGATTTTCACACACTGCTGGCGACCATGAAGATAAGATCGAAACCAATTGATCACAGAAGGAGCAATGTTAAGAGAGCTTAGGGTACCAAGGAGTATATCAAAGTCAACTGAGTTAAATGCGTTACTGAAGTCAAGCAGAGTCATAACAGTCAGCTTAGTGTTATCCATCGCATGGCGAATATCCTCTGTGACATTCAGCAACGCACTAACCGTGCTATGAGAAGGACGGAAACCGGACTGGAAAGGACAGAGTAGGTTATTGGAAGTAAGATAGGAGTAGAGCTGTTTGTGGACAACACTTTCAAGTACTTTCGAAAGTACTGGAAGGATTGAGATGGGACGGTATTCAGAGAGGGAAGTTGGATTAGAAGTTTTGGGAAGAGGGATAACAAATGCCTTTTTCCAGGAAGTAGGAAAGACATTAGCCCACAATGAAAAATTTATAATGTGAGTGATAATAGGGCTAATGCTTCCTAAAACCGGAAGGAGCATGTCAAGACTCAAATCGTCACTGCCCACCGCCTTCGTAGAGATGGAAAGGATACTCTTCTTAACATTTTCCTCTGTGACTGGTTGAAATGTAAATTGAGTACAGTCAGGTGGATTAAGGCTAGAAAGAAACGAAAGAGATGATGTTTTTCTAATTGCATCTAATGAAACAGGTGGGGTAGAGAAGTGTTTGTTCAAAGCATTAAGATCCATGGTACCGTTAGCAGCATCCATGGCCTTGCCCACACCTAATGACTTTAAAAATCTCCAGGTCAGAGCCTGAGAAAGATTTTCCAATTTTGAATGAATATAACGACGTTTTGCATCCCTACACAGTCTGTTGCAGATGTTACGCAATTTTTTATAAGCTGTTTTACTGTCTTCAGAAGGATCCTTCTTAAGTTTACATTTGGCTTTATCCCTTTTTGCCATAGCCTTCTTAATATTAGGAGTCAGCCAGGGATCAGGAGCATGCTTCACACGAACAGGTCTAACTGGTGCATGAGCATCGAATAAATTGGTGATAATGAAATTAAAGGCAGCAACTTTGGCATCAACATCATCAGCCCTCAATACCGGCGACCAGTCGATGCCCTCTGCATCTTCTCTCAAACGGTCCAGGTCCATATTACGAAAATTACGTTGGAAAATGACTTTACTCTTGACCTTAGGAGGTCGCACTTTATATGCTAGAAAGATTAAATCATGGTACGAGAAAGGGGCCATCATTTGTCCGTGCGTGATGACTGAATCCGGCTTGGAGACGATCATAACGTCGAGCAATGATGGCCTGCAATTTGGAAGATGATGTGTTGCTGAAAGTGGGAGAACGTGTAAATTAAATGAAGAGGTTAAAGAAAGAAGCTTTTCAGACCTGGAATCATCCTTCAAAATACAAGTATTTAAGTCACCCATGATTATGACATGTTCATAAAGAGTACCAAACTGTTCCAGAATGGACTCTAACGTGGGGAAGTAAACCACCTTATCATTTGGGCTATAAACGACACCAAGTAAAACTTTCTTGTGATTAAGGATGATTTCCAGAAAGAGGTATTCCAGAGATCCTGAGTATTGTGAGGGAGAATTACTAATTAGTGTGGCGGGGATGTCACCGCGGAGATAGATACCTACTCCACCGCCACCCGCACCAACACGATCGTTACGAAAAAGCCGAAAGCCTGGCAAACCAAAAGAAGTTGAAGGAAGAGAAGGCTTGAGCCATGTTTCAGAAATTAAAATTGCATCAACCACAGTGTTACTAAAGGATGTGAGAAGATCATTGTAATGAGCTGGAACGCTCTGTGCATTGATGTGCACTAAGGATAGGAATTTTGAACTACATTGGAAAACTGAAGAAAGTTTATCCTCTAAAGGTTCAGAATCCGAAATAGACGAGCTAGACTCACTGCGAGCACTAATATATTCATCATCAGATGATGAGCAAGAGAAATATTCATTACAGAACATATAAATAAATTAAATATACTATCAGATAAAATTTATAAAAAAAAATATGATAATTATAATATAATACTTTTTTTTTTTGTCAAGTATTTACCAGTTACAAGTTGACTGAAATAGATAATTATAGAAATCACATAATACAAAACAACTTAAACAGTATTATCAATATTAATGTACGCATAAACGTGCACCGAAACGTTAAAAAAAAAAAGAAGCTGCATTCATAAAAAAAAAAAAAAAAAACATGGATCGATAAAGCCAAATCAAAATTTACAAAATAAAATGGTGTACTTTCCAAAAAGAGAGAAAATACAATAAAAGGCACATAGTGTAACTAACAGAAAAGAGATAGATGTAATACCGAATAAATAAAAAGAGTTTGGAATTTTTAGGCAGACAATGCTTCGTCCATGCTGCATATCTACGTCCATGACCACAAACAAAACAAATTCAACATCAATCTGTCAAACAAACCCATGTCAACGTGAACTGTCAAGTGTCCATCAGCAAAGAAAATAAACAATCGAAAATGTTAAACGTTCTACCCTGAATATTTATCACAATACTTAACTTAGAATACTTCAAGATTAACAAATTACAAGAACACGGCGCATAAGATCCATATTGGAAGGAAAAAACGTGCAGTAAACAACAGTAATACAAGAGAACACTATTTTCACTTTGCAGTTTCCTTCGCAGACACGTATTTTTCTGGATATTCCGTGATCAGCTGCTGAAGTTCTGATAACGTGACTAACTTCTTTCGTGACTTATCCGGGAGCAAAATGACTATAACGCCGTCTGACGACCAACAGTTCTTCATGCCAAAATGGTCTCTGGCCGCGGAGAAAACATCTTGCCGCGACTTTGTGAGGAACTCCGAAATGGACATTTTGGAGCCCTTCAGCATCAGCATCAATCATTTGCATTAGCTTGCTTTTTTTTATTCCCTGGTAAACAAAAAACCAAATCCATTGATTTATACTGAAATTTTAATAAATTGCCTTTCCAATGATACCTTATAGTCATATGTCTACCATTGATTAATAGGTTTAAAATGACTTTGAAGGGAATTCTTAAAGTGGTGCGATTTTTGTGACGCCGAGTGTAGTAGCATTTGGAGGTTATTATCCATGTCTATGGCAGATTACGTGAAACGGAATGTTATTTCAGTTTTGTTAACTTTGTGAGGTTGGTACTGGTGGTCTACTATTTAATTACACAGGCAACACTGCACTGACATTCTATAGTCTTTGCTTTTGTTTTATTGACACTTGACACATAACCTTAAAGGTTTCTCTGTTTTATTCACAAAATGTTCTTGATAACACAGTTTGCACTCAGTTTTTATTAGCTAAAACACATAGATAGCACTAATTCTATCACAAAACTAGTAGGCGTTCGGCGCAAACATACCCCCGGGCGTTGAAAGCCTGTATTTCAACCAGAATGGTCAGGCTCGGGGTAAATGGGTAGCGGACAAATCTTACTAAAAGATCTGCGAAGCAGGCCACTCGAGGTTTTCACGTCTGCGTCTGCAACCCTGATCACGCCGTCTGGACCTGGATAGGTAGCGACAATACGACCCATTTTCCACTTTAGAGGCGGCATATTATCTTCCTTAAGAAGCACAAGGGAGTTCATCTTCAGAGCACCCTTACATGTGCGCCATTTCGTCCTGAGTTGGAGTTCCGAAATATATTCTTTGCTCCATCGTTTCCAGAAATGCTGGCGGAGCTGTTCAATCCTTTGAAATCGGGATAAAGAACTAGTGGAGTGGTGGTGGTAATCAGGGACAAAGATGTTAACGGACGTCCAATTAAAAAATGTCCAGGTGTCAACGGTGTCAAGTCTTCAGGATTCGTTGAAAGTAGCGTCTGTGGTCTGGAGTTCAGAATTGCTTCTATTTGCACTAGCGTTTTAAAGCTCTTCATATGTTAAGTTACAAAGGCCCAACACCCTGACTAAATGATGCTTTGTTGAGTTGACACCAGCCTCCGCAAGTCCAGCAAAATGAGGAGAGTATGCAGAGATGAAGTTGAAAGTTATTCCCTCCTTAGCCATCTCCCCAGACAACGAGTCACAATTAGCTTTAAGAAATTTTGATAGATCATTGTATGCACAACGAACGACGTGCCATTATCAGAAAATATATTGATAGGTTTACCCCTACGCGAGATGAATCTTTTTAACGCCATGATAAAAGTGTTACTGGTCAAATCATCGACTAATTCAAGGTGTATAGATTTTGTCGTAAAGCAAACGAAAATTGCAATATACACTTTCACCAACTTACACCCGCGACCCTGCCGATTAGCAGACTGTATTGGACCCGCGTAGTCCAAGCCAATATTTTCAAATGGGAAACCTCCTGCTTGAAGTCGCTGCCGTGGTAAATTACCCATAACAGAATTGGACATTTCTTATTATATGGTAATTCCGAGTTTATTTATATTATCGCTATCACCACGAAACCGCTTGAGACGCACACACCCGCAGTTTGAAAATGGATTTCAAGGTAGCAGTGCGTGTTGTTGCTCTGATAATAAGAAATAGAAAAGAAGACGTCAACGCAAATTTTGACAATATTGGATCCATCCACTTACTGGGCGTAGGTCTGAGAAAGGTTTCTTTCATAAGAATTATCAAAACTTAAGAGACCATCCTAATAAATTCGTATTCTGGTTCGCTTAAAACAAACTCCGACTCAGTGGAAGACATGGTTGAAATTGTGCGCCAGCGCTCTGCTCTGCAAGACGGTCTACCGAAAAACAGCCCGCGGTTAACGCCAGAGCGTACGCGTCAACTAAGTTCTATTGATTACAGTTTTGCCGCGGCTTTTACCCGCGAGCATTTTGTAACAAATCACGGTTTTAAAATTACGCGCGATTACGCGGGAAAAAACTCGGTGCGGCCGCTTGTATTAGTTTTCTAGGGGCACAAATTCACGCCATTAAAAACCACAGCGGTTTAACCGTAGTGCGGCCTAGGCCTAAACCCCTTCAAAGTTCTTTTGCGAAAAAAGTTATAAAGTTGGAAAACATTCCAACTGAAGACATGATATCAGAGGCCTCTTCCACATTTGTTGTAAAAAAAAACGTTATTTGTTCCAACAGATGAACAGGTTGCAGATATTTGTACTAAAGCCTTAAGTAAAAATAATTTTGAAAAATGCAGAGACCAATTATTGTTAGTAGAGTAAGTAAGTAGTATGATTTTGATTGGACTTGAAATTAATTGTATTTTTGTATTGAATGGATGTTTTCACATTGAGGGGAGGTGTTGTAGAATGGCAATGTGAACTCATCTATTGTCTTTGATTTTTACTCTATGTTAGTTGTCAATGCGAACCCAAAAATTATATATGGCAGCGAGCACTGTGTAGATGTGAAGTGATGTGCAGTTTATTTCCTTCCCTGGCCATACACCGTCAAAATCTTCTAATGCAGTTTTGTGCTACTTTTTTTTTTTTTTAGCGTGGTAAAATCATCAAATGAGTCCTCCCACCCCGGGCAGGGCGGGAGGGACTGTCAGACTTGTACTGACTAAAATCCACGGTGTCCTTCAATAGCCCTTTTTGTTCCGGGGTCACGGTAAGGAAATAATCGCGCGACCCCGGCAGGCTTTGGCCCTCTGAGGGGGCCCCGTCATTATGGTGACGCTCTTTGAGGCGGGCGTGGGACACAACGCGCCGTCGACACGGGCATGGTCCATGGTCGGGCAGCGAGTTGCCCTTTACTCGCTGCCCGCATGCCCGCGCCTACGTTGGCCGGAGATCGTCTTGCGACGTCGGTCGCCGTGGGCGTCCACCACCGCGGGTGGGGCGGAGGGAGGACACTGTCCTCTCTCGCGCGCAGCCCGCCTCCTCCTTCGCGAGCATTACTGCTTCGCAGGAGGCGACCGCTTCCCACTCCGTCTCGCCCCGCAGCATGGCCGCGACCAATGCTGGGCGCGAGAGGTCTCCGCCTATCGCAGCCGTGAGGACACGTCGGTGCTCTGCCCAAGCGGGGCAGTCTTGCACCGTATGCTCCACCGTGTCTTCCGGGCGATCTTCGCAGTGGTGACACCCAGGCGTTTCCTCCTTTCGCATCAGACACAGGTACCTCCCGAAACTTCCGTATCCGGTGAGGACCTGCGTCAAGCGGTAGGTCAGGACGCCATGACTTCTCTCCAGCCACTCCTCAAAGAGGGGTCTTACCGCCGCAATTGCGGCGTGCCCGAGTTTTGTGCTACTTGGGAATTAATTCCATGATTTTTATCTGACAGCATTATCTCGGCATCATTTACAATACGGAAGATTTCGCGCTTTATTTGAGCTTGAATCTTGTGTGGCATTATTCGAACCGATCGGCCCATGGTCTGAAAAAACTCATTGTTGGATCATTTTCGTTTTCCTTGGATTCTAAATACTGCTGGTATAACATAATTATTGTAAAAGTTTGTTAATCTGTGGTAAGCTTTACTATGACAACACTGACTTCCTGTTCCTCTCTCTTGAGCTTTACCTGCGTCGTCGACATAGCACGTATTTATAATTAATTTACTATTTTATAAGTAATTATTTGGATCCTAACTTAACAGTTATTTTAATCAATAATATCGTTGAAGTTATTCAAAACGTTTTAATTGTCTGCCCTGTAGCCTGCACACACTATTAGCTTCCATCTGTCATCATCTTGAACAACTGCTTTCCAAGAGGTTATGACGCCCAGCAAACAAAGTTCGACACGTTGACACAAAAAAAAAAACGAAAAGTGAAAGTGTACTAAGTTATAGTGTGGTGCAATACAAGGCACAGGGCTGATTGTTCATTGGAAATAATTGGATCATCCGTAATATATTATTATGACGGAATCCGTCATAATAATATATTACGGATGATCCAATTATTTCCAATCGACCGATCCGTCAGACGGATCAAGACCAACGTGGCGTCGACGGCAGAAATCATGCTGGCAGTGCAGCTGACCATACCTTTGGAACGCCGGGAACAATGTTACCCTACGGCGGTGGCAGCTTTGTGGACAAGCTGGAAGGAGTGGTAAATTATCATTCCTGGAAGTTTCAGGTACGGATGGCACTAATATTAGAAAATTTATGGGGTTGTGTTGAGGGCACGGATACTGATGCGGGACGAATTCAGAAAGCTCTCGCTAGAATATGCCTCTCAATCAAACCACATTGTTATCAATATGTACGGGATTCTACGACAGCAAAAACCGCATGGGATAACCTCAAAACTGTGTTCGAGGATAAATCTCTATATAGAAGGGTTACATTATTGAGACAACTTCATAAGATTCAATTTAATCAATATAGCAGTATGACTGCTTACATTGAGGCAGTCATGACTCTGAGACAACAGTTGAAAGATATTGGTAGAACAATTGAAGAAAGTGAGGTAGCGGAATTACTTCTTAGTGGGCTTCCCGAAGAATATGATGTGCTTGTATCGAACCTGGAGACTGCCAACATCACAAACACTTTATCAAGTGAGCTGGTGCGAACTAGGTTGCTACAAGAAGAATTTAGAAAAAGTTCCAATGGAAATGTGGCCGGTACTCAACAAAGTGCATACTATGCAAGTAAGAAGTTTTTAGTTTTTGGTAGAAAAATATTAATTCGTAGAACCTTGAAGAAAAATATTAAGGAAGGGTTCAAAAAATAAAAAAAAAAGTTCAAAATGAATTTTCTCGAAAATATAACATTTCGTCGTACTAGAACAAAGTCAGATTCTATTCTAAATGACAGCGACGCAGTTTCGGCCAATGCAATAAACGAAACTGCAAATAGTGTTCCGGAACTATCGGATGATGACGATATAGCACTAATTAACCCATTTGGCGCTGCTGTACCTTATCAGGTACAGCACTAAAAATGAAGGTAGCTGTCATTTTTTTTATAACAAACATAATTATTTGACTATTGTTGGTAAGAAGACATGCAACGCTAATAATCAATCACTAATATTGGAGGGTAGGTACGTTATAACTGTCAGATAGAGGATTGTAAACTTCGAGTTTTGCGGCGATAACGAGTAAGTAGGATCAGATTTATATTTCTATTATTTATAATAATATATTTGTATTTCAATACATGTTTTTTGGAAGCATATATCCGTGGCTATAAAATAAATATTGAATAAGAAGTTTGAAACTTGTTTTGAAAAAAATATATGCTCTGATATACTACTGTACCTGATTGTGTACAACGGCAGGATCCATATATAGAAACGGTTTTGTTTTCCAGATTTTACTACAATGAGTTCCAAGCAATTCAATGTGTCTAAAGATTACAATAGCTTAGAAGAAGTTGTAAATGCAATTTTGCGTGATAGTGACAGTGAGGCCGAATACGATTTTGCAGTAATATCACCGAAACCTAGCGTTTTGACGGATGAAGCAGAAGGCGCCGACGAGGATAGATAGGAATTATGGTCTTGTCTGGATATCGTAAATTACCGCGAGAAGATTTGTACTGGTCCTTAGAAGAAGATGTGGGTGTAAAAATCGTGTCTACTGCTATGTCAAGACAAAGATTTCGGGACTTAAAAAGAAATCTCCATTTCGTGAATAACGACGAAGCTACCAGTACCAGCAACAAAATTTTTAAAGTGCGGCCATCAGCAGATATTCTCATGAAAAAGAACTTGTAATGGGGTGTAATGTATGAACACATTTCAATAGACGAATCGATGGTAAAATACTTCGGTCATCATCCTGTGAAACAGTTCATCCGAGGAAAAACTATGCGATTTGACTACAAGAATTGGGTAGCAGCGAGTTCTTCGGGATACTGCTATGTGTTTCATTTTTACTGTGGAAAATCCACCGATGCTTCTTCAGATCCCTTAGGTTCAAGAATAGTCAAGACACTACTGCTGGAATTAGGGACTAATCCACTAAACAACCAAGATTTTTTCGATATTTTTTTTTCAAGTTATAATCTTTTAGTAGATCTCAAGGTGGAAGGATATCATGCCACGGGAACGATAAGAGAAAACAGAACAAAGAAATGTCCTTTGAAAAGTTGCAAAGACACGAAGAAAGAAGATCGCGCCTCCTATGACTACAGATTTGATATACAAAACGACATTTGTAAGTAAGATGGAAGGATAATAGTGTTTGTACTATGGCGACTAATTATGACACTATCGAACCATTGGGGGTTGTAAAACGATGGTCTGCTGTGAAAAAACTGATGTCAGTATACCAAAAGTGTTCCAAACTTATAATAAAAAAATGGGAGGTGTCGATAAATTGGATCAGTCAATATCTCTATACAGGATCGGTATTCATGGGAAAAAATGGTGGTGGGTTTTGTTTACGTACATGATTGATACGAGTATTATGGCAATTGCTAATGCCTGGCGTTTGCACGTAATGAGCCACGAAGACAAAATGGATCAGCCCTCAGTCTGTTTCGACGCAGCATTGCAAGATACTATTTGTATCAAAAATCTACTTATAAGGCTCGCCCTTCTTCCTCGGTGGTACCAAGTTTAACTACAGACGCAGTAGGTCATTTCCCTCAAAAGTTGGAAAAACCACTCCGATGCTTTTTATGTCATGCACGAGTTCGTTTGCAATGCAAAAAGTGCATAAAAGCACTATGTGTTGAAAGACAATGTTTCGAAAAATATCATACGTAATACGCCGCGTACCCAATTGTGTACACCCCCCCCTCAAGGGGGGCCGTGGAAAACATTGCTCGTAAAGTACGAGCAATGTTTTCCACACAAATGGATGAAGCTTCGATCAGAAACAAAAGTTAGATGGATCGCAAAGGGCATTAGGCTGTGTAGTAAGAAGCAAAGAAACTTATTATGGAAATTTAGATGAAATCCATCATGTCATAATAAAAACACATTTAAGACATATTCACAAAGATTTAAAAAAATTATCAGACTAACACAAAAGGCCCAAAATAATTACATTATTAACAACGCTCAAAATAAATGTAAAGCATCGTGGCAACTAATAAACAATACCAAATATGTTAAAGAGCCAATCACAAGTATCACCAAGCAAAATAAAACGATAACAGATCCCAAGGAAATAGCGACATCTTTTAATATTTTTTTTATTGATCAAGTACAAACCACGTCTACTAAAACATCCATTAGAATAACTCATCCAGACAACATACCAAATTCAATTTTTATGTCACCGGTAATACCAGACGACATAATCAGAATAATTAGAAGTCTAAAAAATACAAAAAGTCATGGGTACGATGGAATCACTACTGAGGTTCTTAAATTCGTAAGCGGTATTGTGGCTACCCCTTTATGTCACATTATGAATAGGAGTATTACCTCGGGTATTTTCCCTAAAAGCCTAAAAATAGTTAAAATAAAACCTGTACACAAAAAAGGTAATAAAGACGATATGTGCAATTATAGACCTATAGCGTTGATTCCTATATTGTCGAAAGTATTTGAGAAGATTATTTGCGAATCATTACAAAATTTTTTGAATAAACATAACATATTATGCAATGAACAGATGGGGTTTAGAAAAAATAACAATATCAATATGGCAATATACAATTTACTACGAAACATAATGCCAAATGTAGATAACAAGACCCCTGTATGCGCGATACTTACCGATATGACAAAAGCTTTCGACTACGTAAACCATGATATTCTTTTAAAAAAACTTTACAGTTACGGTATAAGAGGAACAGTCCTAGATCTTATAAGCTCTTATCTTAGTGATCGATTGCAATACACGGAAATTACCAGAATATGCCTAAAAACTAAACGTGAACATAGATATTCATCAAACACTAGAGAGGTCAAATATGGTGTGCCCCAAGGATGTGTTTTGGGACCTCCGTTATTTTTATTATATATAAATGACTTGCCACTTCAAATACAACAACCCATGGTATTATTTGCGGATGATAGTACAGCGATAGTCAAGTGTACTAATACAAAATCATACGACACGGAAATTAATAATACATTAGAAACTATTATACATTGGCTTAACGCGAATAACTTAATAATAAATAAATTATGGAATCAGGCGTTACTTTGCGGAAATCCATGACATTAAATGTTATGAAAAATATCTAGTTTTAATTCCGCGACAAAAATCCAGGCTTGTTGCAGGATGCAATCCCACCCTATGCAATCATGCATATGCACATGCAGCAAAGGACCCACCCTCCCGCCCACATGCATATGCACAAGTGCAAGAAACAGAAAAACATGCCATGCAATCAAACCTATACTCGACACGTGTTTCGCCCCTCCACGGGGCATCCTCAGGAGATGTTGACTCGACAAGCGCTCGGCCTCGAATGAGCCAGTTTGACAGCTCTCGCCTCTTTATATAGCGTGGTGATGACGCATTAGTAACGGTCGATACAACCGTTATAAAGACGTTTGTATCGATCTACCTGTAATCATACTTAAAAGAGGTGATGTAATTAAGTTTGTTTGTTCATTCAACAGTGTATTATTATTATTATTATGTTTAGAGATTTCTAACTGCTCCAACACACACAACCGGAAGTTTTTATCACAAACATGGAGAATCTTATACGTGTTATTGTCGCTTAAGGAATGGCCGGTATCGATTAAATGTTTTGCGAAATGTGATTTGTCTGGATGGCCATTCCTATAAGCGGCAACATGCTCCCTATATCTAACCTCGAAATTACGAGGTTAGATATAGGGAGCATGTTGCCGCTTATAGGAATGGCCATCACATTTCGCAAAACATTTAATCGATACCGGCCATTCCTTAAGCGACAATAACACGTATAAGATTCTCCATGTTTGTGATAAAAACTTCCGGTTGTGTGTGTTGGAGCAGTTAGAAATCTCTAAACATAATAATAATAATAATACACTGTTGAATGAACAAACAAACTTAATTACATCACCTCTTTTAAGTATGATTACAGGTAGATCGATACAAACGTCTTTATAACGGTTGTATCGACCGTTACTAATGCGTCATCACCACGCTATATAAAGAGGCGAGAGCTGTCAAACTGGCTCATTGGATCGGCTCGAGGACATCGCCAGGAAGTTTTTCGCAGTGTGAAAATAGTGACGAAACTTGAGGGTACACGGCAAAAACTTTTTTTTATCCGCCCGGACCGCTTTTATTTTAACTTTGAGTGTTCCTCCGTTGTGCCCGCGCGAGTGCTAAGTGTTTGTGCGTGCACAGGGGGGGAGCACCCCTCGCTGCCCGGCGCCTGAGACGCCGTTGCGGTCGCGGAGCTCCTCGCCCAGAAGATGCCGAAGAAGCCAGGCGCCCGCGGCTCGCTGGAGCCCGACGCCGGCCCACCGCCGGACGACGCGGAGGGCCGGGCGACGTCGCTCCCGTACATGGGAGCTACGCCGCCGGGCGCCCCGCGCCCCTCCTCCGATGGCAGCTCTAGTAGTGCCAACCAAGGTGCAGCCGCACCCACCGCCAAACCGGCCGACCCCGGCCCGCCGACGTCGCCGACGACTGCGCGCGTTTCGTCGCCACCGTCGTCGGGCCGCCAGCCGGCTGTCGCCATCCGCCCACCGGCTTTTCGCCCCGTGCCGATTCAGGCACCGGGGCCTGCCGGGAGCTCAACACGCGCTCAGGGAGCACGTACCGCCACAGCGCGCACCGCCGCGCAGACGCCGCGCGTTCCCTCCCAACCTCACACCCGCCCGGCGGCCGCGCCGCCTGCGCCGCTGGCCCAACCGCGTTCGGAGCGCGAGCGGCGGCCCGCTGCCGCCCCCCCCGCCACCGCCGCCCCTGCCGCGGCCGCGCCCATGCCCGCTGGCGCGTCGCGCCCGGCGGCTCGCGCGCGTACCGCCACCATCGCATCCACCAGCGCCGCGCGCACCGTGTCGCCCGCCCCACGCCGCATGCTGGCGGGCTCGACCGAGTCCGCGCGCACCGCGTCACCCGCTCCACCCCGCTTGCTGGCAGGCTCGACCGATGCCACGCCTGCAACTGCGGTGACACACGTGGAGCTACATTCGCCGCCTCCGCCGCGAAATGCTGCCCAAGACTCGCCAGCCCCCATGTCGCCGCTCACCTCACGGGAGGCGAGCGATTTATCGATGCAGTCATGCGGCTCAGCAACCGGCCGCTCATCAATATACTCGCAGCTGGAAGAGGACTTCGACCTGGGCCTAGAGCTGGAGCATCTGCTCGAGGCCAGAGCCCAGCGCCGCCCCCGCAGTTCCGACGACGAGGCCGCCGAAGAGGCGAAGCGCGTGTGCGCCGGCTCCCCGCTCCCGCAGCGCGAACCGCGCGGTCGAGCCGGAGCCGGCCCGCCCACGTTCGCCGAGGCAGCCCGTCGCTCCCCGACGTCGACGCCCGGCCGGGACACGCCCCCTGCTACTGCTGCCGCTGCTACCCCGGACCAAGTGGTGAGTGCCTCGTCCTGTATAGGTCAAAACGCGGGTGCTCCCACTGCCGCCGGCAAAAAGCAACGATACCCTCCGCTGGTAGTGGAGAGGTTGCCGAACTGGGCCGCTCATTTTAGGGCCGTGAAGGACAGGTTGGGCCATCCTCCCAACGCTCGGCCCTATCAGGGGGGGATTCGATTCCTCCCCGAGAGCGAAGAAGAATACCGGGTGGTCCAACGCTACCTCACGGCGCTGGAGAGGGAGACTGGCCTAAGCTGGTTTTCCTACTCGCTGCCGGCGGAGAGGAGCGTGAAGGTGGCCATCCGGGGCCTGCCGGCGGACACCGACGTCGCCGATATCGAAGAGGAGCTGCGCCGCATGGGGTTCGAGCCGGAATACGTGCGCAATATAAATGCGCGCGACGGGCGACCCGGCTGCCTATTTCATGCGGTCCTAACGCGGTCCCCTGACTTCAGGAAAATCTACGACACCACGCAGTTTATGAACATGCGTGGTGTCCGCATCGAAGCGTGGCGGAGCAAGCGTGGGCCCGCCCAATGTCATCGGTGCCAGCAATTCCGCCACAGCTCGCACCAGTGCCACCGCCCGCTCGCCTGTGTCAGGTGCGGGGAAGGGCACGCCGCGCGAGACTGCCCCCGACCAAAGACGGAGCCGGCTACCTGCGCAAATTGCGCAGGTGCTCACCCGGCGTGCAGCAGCGGCTGCCCCGTCTACCAGAAAGAAGTCAAGATCAGGCGGGCGGGCACAGTCGCTATAACGCGACAGCAGCGACAGCCATCGACGAGTGTGGGGGTGCACGAGGCCCCCAGCGCGACGTTAATGGCGGCGGCAAACGGGCCCACCGATAGAGATGCTCCCGCCGCGGGGCGGAGGAGGAAGAAGCGTAGGCGCGGGGGAAGGAAAGGGGACAAGCCCGAGTCCCCCGCGCCCCCACCCCAGGAGACTCCTGCCCCTGCGCAAGTGCAGGCAAAAAAGGGCCCCACTAAGGAGCCCACCGACGCCGCTGCCGGTGCCGGTAAGAAAAAGGATAGGCGGGCTTCGAAGCCCGCCCCCACATCCCAAGTCACAGAGGCGGCCGACCGTGTGGCGGCCCCCGCCGCATCCCGTCCGGGCCCTGCCGGCACCCGCCCTCAGCAGCGGCGCCGCGAGCCTGAATCCGGCACTCCCATGGATGAGAGCCGGAAACGTAAATTCACTGCCTGCACTGTAAAGCTACTGGTGGACCTGCTCAAGGCCATCAGGCAGGGGCAGGATGTTGAGGACCTGATCCTCGACGGGCTTCAGACCTTGCTAACCCTTTGCAATGGATAGCCCGTTGAGGATCCTTCACTGGAACGCCCGCGGCCTCAAGTCAAAGGTCGCCCCCCTCCGCCTCCTCCTGAAGGATCAGTGCATCGACGTGGCGCTCATCAGTGAGACGCTCCTGGGACCGGCGGACAAAATCCGCTTCCCGGGATACCTCCTATATCGCAAGGACGAGAGGTCTTCGGTCGGCATCGCATACCGCGGTCTGGCGGTACTGGTCAAGCGAAGGGTCGTCCACCAACCACTGCCTCAACAGACACCGGTGAGTTTTTACGCGCTGGGTGTTCAACTGCACGTCGCCGGCGAGGACATTGACGTGTACGCGTGCTACCGCCCGCCCTCGGATCGTTTCAACGTGGCCGAGGTGCGGTCGCTGTTGCACGCGACCCCGCACCCCACTCTCCTCGCCGGAGACTTCAACTCGAAGCACCCAGCGTGGAATAGCATAGTCACCAACACAGGAGGCCGGCGACTCTTCGCTGACGCCGAAGCCTGTGGGTACAGCGTCTCCGGCCCGGAAACCCCGACGCACTACCCGGACAGACAGGGCTGCGCACCGGATGTGCTGGACGTTGTTATCCACAGGGGACTAAAGTGCCAGATCGCCCAACAGGTGATAGACGACGAGATGCAGTCGGATCATCAGCCCGTTCTCGTCGTCCTGTCCGAGATGCCGACAAGAGTCTCTCCTCCCGCGCCGCGTCGACGCACTGACTGGACCGCGTTCAAGAAAGAGATGGAGACCACCACTCCGACTTGGCCCGCAAGTACCTCCACGGATGTTGAGGGGCTGGCCGGGGAAGTCACCGCTTGCATCCAGCGCGCCCTCGAAAAGGCGTCCACACCAATGCAGCCGCAGGGGCTGCTGTACAGGCCCCTGCCTCCGCACATCAGGCGCATGGTGACCGAGAGGCGGCGCCTGCGCAAGCGGTGGCAAACCACAGGATGCCCCCGGATGAAAGCCGAGCTCAACAGGTACGCTGAAAAGGTGAGGGCCAAGCTTCAGGAGTTCAACACCGTGAGCTGGGAGGAGCGCATCGACGCCGCAGAAGGGGACTGGCCGTCGATCCACAAGCTGTGCAGGCAGCTCGTGAGCGCCCCAGCTCCGGTGCGCCCGCTGCTCCATAGCGACGGGGCGCCGAGGTACGCTGCAGCAGACCGTGCAGAGATCTTCGCCGAACACCTGGAGGGTCAATTCCAGCCTAACCCGACTTGCGACGGGGAGCATGTCGCAGCAGTGGAGAGGCACCTTGGTGAGTACTTTGCCTTGCCGATAGCTTCGGATGAGGCACCTATTTTCTTCTCGCCTTGTGCAGTCAGACGCGCCATTCTGAAAACAAAGTTAAGGAAGGCGCCCGGTGCGGATGGTATCACTAATATGGCGCTGCGTCACCTGCCATACCGTACGGTAGCGGCACTGGCGCGGCTCTTTACGGGTATCATGCGCACCGGGACCTTCCCCGCGGCGTGGAAGGAAGGGCGCGTCATTATGTTGCCCAAGGCGAAAAAGAATGTGCTGAAGCCCGAGAGCTATCGGCCGATTACACTCCTGCCAACTACCTCCAAGGTGTTTGAACAACTCCTGCTGCGACATCTCAGCAAGTTCGTCACACTGCGCCCGGAACAATTCGGGTTTCGTGCGGAGCACTCCACGACTCTCCAACTGTCGAGAGTACTGCACCTGCTTACTGCTTCGGTCAACAAGAAGGAGCAGGCAGCTGCAGTATTTCTCGACATGGAGAAAGCCTTCGATCGTGTTTGGCACGCCGGTCTGTTGTACAAACTGTCACAGACAGACGCGCCCCGTCGACTAATCAAGGTGGTCTCCTCCTTTCTTGAAAACAGGACATTCAGGGTGGTGGTCGAGGGAGCGCTGTCAAGCGCCCGGCCCATAGCCGCGGGAGTACCGCAGGGCAGCTGCATCTCGCCGCTGTGCTACTCACGCTTCACCGATGACATCCCCACGACTCCTGACACCACGCTCGCGCTGTACGCTGACGACGCCGCGTACTTTGCGACCTCGCTCAACGCGAGACACGCGGCCGTCAAGCTGCAGCGCGCGCTCGATTTACTGCCAGAGTGGTTGTCGAAATGGAGGTTGTCGGTGAACGTGAGTAAGACGCAGGCACTGCTCACCGGCGCCGCTCACCTCCCACCACCCCTTCAACTGCAGGGGGCCGCGGTCGCGTGGTCGCCCCGGGTTACGTACCTCGGGCTGACCATCGATCGCCGTCTCTCAATGGGCCACCACGTCCGCAAGATAACCGGTAAGTGCAGGGCAGCCCGCGCCCTGCTGCAACCAGTGCTCTCCTCCCGCCTCCCGCTACGAGCCAGGCTGGGAGTCTACAAGACCTACATACGCCCGCTGCTCACGTACGCAGCCCCAGCCTGGTTCGCCCTCACGAGCGAGTCCAGTAAGAAGTCCCTCCGCGCGCAACAACATCTGACGCTGCGGAGGATTGTCGCCGCCCCTCGTCTCGTGAGGAACGAGACCATTAGGCGGGACTTAAAAATGGAGAGCCTGGACGACCACATCCGCCGACTCGCGACAAACATGTTCGCGCGTGCCGACGCCTCCGCCTGGCCACACGTCAGGGACCTGGCGCCCTGGCACACGCGACCACCCGACGTCAAACGGCTGCCTCGCGACCTCGTCCTTGCGGACGTGGAAGACGACCCCCCCTGCAACCCACCGGACTTGACGACACCAGGGTAAGTCGCACTCCCGGCTACACGCGGCCTACCCAACAAAAACACTCCACATACACTACATACATGACGTGCGCCGTGTGCTAAGTTAATATAGGCACGTCGCACGTCACTACTGACACTCGCTACTGTACAAGCGCAATATTCACGCGGTGAACGTGTGGCTAAAACGTGGGCCCACTTTCACTCGCAAACATGAGCGGTGTTACACACACAATGCCGCTCACACTCACACACTGGCTCTCTGCGTGCGCCGCTACCGGCTCGCTCTGGGAAACGGGGCATGCGAGAGCCACCCTTCCTTTGCAGGTGCGTCGTAAGCCTGCGTCCCTGTCGCTGGTCGCCATCTGCCGGGCCTCCCCCAGGGAACTGGGGGTCTCACCTGGTAGGGGCAGACCGCCGGGGCGCAGTGAAGCAAGCGACACTGCCGACAGTGTCGTGGCGCGCCTGCAAACAACGATAAACAGACACTCAACCCGGCGCGCGCCCTATAGCACGCGCGCCCGTAGGACTTCGAAATAAGGCTATATTGCCGTCCCCAGCGCGTGTGCCCGCAGTCGCGGGCACAACATGTCGAAACCGCGGGAAAGGGGCACAGCCCATATCCCGCCCGCCGCGCCCCCTTGCGGGGGCGCCGCGACTACTTCACTGGCTCATTCGAGGCCGAGCGCTTGTCGAGTCAACATCTCCTGAGGATGCCCCGTGGAGGGGCGAAACACGTGTCGAGTATAGGTTTGATTGCATGGCATGTTTTTCTGTTTCTTGCACTTGTGCATATGCATGTGGGCGGGAGGGTGGGTCCTTTGCTGCATGTGCATATGCATGTGGGCGGGAGGGTGGGTCCTTTTCTGCATGTGCATATGCATGATTGCATAGGGTGGGATTGCATCCTGCAACAAGCCTGGATTTTTGTCGCGGAATTAAAACTAGATATTTTTCATAACATTTAATAATAAATTAAAAAAAAAACAAAAGTTATGCATTTCTTCCAAAGGATCCGCCCTGACAACATAAACGTTAATTACAAGGGTCAAACCGTGGATTCAACTAGTGTAGCGAAATTTCTTGGTATTTTTATTGACAGTAATTTAACATGGAAACCGCAAGCCAACGAAATTTGTAATAAATTAAGTAAATTAGCTTATGTACTATTCAACCTATCACATAAAGTTACGAATGAGTTGAGCTCCTTGAGTTATGAGTCGAGCTTCACGATAACTGACAAATGCTTGCACTGACTGGACAGGCCCACTCAAATTTGTATGGCTCTTTCTTCAAAAGACCATCTCGGACACAAACCTGCAGGGTCCTCGCATGACTTAACTAACCAATTTAATGTCTGGACTTAGAGACGATGACCTCTGAGTTTGTTTCGGATGTTTCTTCTCAGAGTAGTCAGGTACGAAACACCGGCCTCATCTAGCTATAAAAAAAAAGTGTTTTGACTTGTAAAAGTGTTTGTGAAAACCTATTTGCAAAATAAATATCATTTATCATTTATAATGAAACACTTATGAGAGCATATCATGTATTGGTTGCGTCAGTATTGAGGTTTGGTGTCATATTTTGGGGAAACTGCAGTGAGAGGGAAGAGATTTTCAAAGCTCAGAAACGGTGTATAAGATCTATGTCAAATCTTAAGCGCACAGATAGCTGTGAACCTGTGTTTCGGTCTCTGAAGATACTGACTTTTCCATGTTTGTACATACTGGAGGTGGCAATTTTTGTAAAAACAAATTTAGATTTATTTCCATCAATCGCTGATATGAGAACACGTCCAGGCCCTCTGAGAAGTCAATACAAAAACTTGTTGCACTCGGGCAATTACAAAACAGCACTGTTGAGGAAAAACATTATGTCAATGGGACCTGTTGTTTATAATAAAATACCTCATTAGTTTTAAGGAACATTCCATTCACATATTTAAATCTGAGGTTACAGCTTTACTTGTGGAAAAATGTTATTACTCAATACACGATTTTTTAAATGATGCCACTTTATAATTTTTTTAATTCAATTTTATTTTATACCAAATAATGTCAATGTTTATTCGTTATTTGCTTAGTATTTGTATTAATTTTTTAGATATTTTGTTGACATTCTGTATTTTATTTGTAGTCTTGACAGCTCGATAATTTTTATTTGTATATTTAACTTTTGATAATCCATATATAATTTTTTGTCATTTTAATATCTTTATTGTTGACATTTTGAAAATTTTAATTTATATATTTGACAGTTTTTTCTTTTTTTATAATGTTATTCGTGTGACTAATGTCAATTTGCATGCCAGAAGGTAAAATGTAGCCGAACTTATTTATCTGTGTTTAATAACTAATTATGTACCTACATTTACACACAGACAGATGGCGCTAGCCGTCACGTAAACATTGCGCTCCGTTACTATTTTATCTTAAAAATACGTAAACCAGTTAAATAGTCCGGATTTTATCAATAATGTAATTGTAAATAAGTGAATAACAAGCGTGAACGTTATCTCAACATAACATTCAAGTATAAAAAAGTTTTATGTGTTTTAAACTGAACCTACTGTGAAGTGCTAATTTAACCTGACCAGAAACTGTGACTGTGTTTTTAGTTTACTTTTATGTGCCTCTCTAAGTCGTTGCTAACTATAAATGATTGTGCACGTACTTTACTGTACTTCGTATGTGATTAACTAAAAGAAAACGACTCAAAAGTTTAGTGATAAAATAAAATAACTGCTAAGTTCAAAGGTCAAACAAATTCAAATAAAAATTCATAACGAACTTTCTAAAATTATCTAAATGTAGTACACCTATTTTGCTTGTGCATCGCATAGTTCAAGTGTCCATGTACGAAGTGCTCTGGACTGCGGTGAAAGAGGGCTCTGGATCGAATCCGAGTGCAATCGAGTGAAGTCTTTTTGTTTTTTATCCAATTTTTGATACTCGAACAGTTATTTTTCTTGATTCATTTTAGTATCATCTACGATTTGCTTAGTGAATTAGTTTTTAACCGGCGACCTAAATAAAAAACAGACTGCTGCCATCTAATCAATATTAATTCTTTAAAGAGAATTGAAATTGAAAATAGCGCCATCTGCAAATTGTTCGTTGAAGTAACTCGCCAACCTGCTGCTTACTTATCTGCGAACTGTATCGACCGATCTGTCACCCTTTTTCCGCAAGATGGCATTAGTGTGTACTGGTTGTAAACAATTTCTGCAAGGCAGCCTGATCTTAGCCTGTTGCCATTGTAAACACTCGTATGACTTGGAATGTGCTAATATACCTCAAAGTCATTTTAATTCTATGACTGCAACACAAAAATCGGGTTGGATATGTCAAGAATGTCGCTGCAAAAAACCGAAAGCAATAAACTCTGCAACACTAGTGAGCCCGAGCCCGATGCAATTGCAATCGCAGCACACAGTAGGTGATAACGATTCAGCTAATGTGACATTGAGGCGAAAAACTGCGTTACCTGCGACTCAGTCGAATACTCACCACCCAAGTTCTGACGGGTCAACCATAACTCATTGCACACTTGAAACTGTCCTAATGGAGCTCCGTGCATTTCGCCAGGAAAGTGAAGTAAGGTATCATACCCAAGAAACCTCTATAAATAAAATGGCTGAAAATGTTAAAGAATTACGATGTTCTATAGCCACTCTGAACAATAATTATAACATCCTTCGGACGGACGTAGACCAGCTAATGTTGTCCTCTGATGTTGCTTCAAGTGCACTTGCTACGCTACAGCTGCAATGTGATGAAAACGCAAAAAATATATTGGATTCAGGAATGAAAGATTATCATTGTGAAATTATGATTCAGAAGCAGCGTATCGATAGAATTGAAAATCTAATAACGGTCAATGAAAAATTATCATGCAGATTATCTAATTCGCTTGATAACAATAATCACCACTCACCTTTTGACGTCCCGGACCCCATAGCTTCGGCTTCGTCTCTGCATGTTTCGCACCCTGTTTTGCCATCATCAGATGTCCATGACACCAGGTCGCAACCAATATTATACAGCGAGATGCCTTCAAGAAACTCATATAATACAAGAATATTTACAATGGGGAATACTCAAACTCGTTCTTCTCGTCGATCTGTAATTCGCGCGACTGGTGCACCTGATACGGATCTAAAGACGCTGGAACCTGTCAAGTACATTCATGCTTGGAACTTTCATCCAGATGTATCTGAGGAGACCATTAAGTCTTATGTTCAGAGAAGGCACCCAAACTACACTTTCTCCATAAAAAAGCCCGATCCCGAGCACTCCAGACATAACTGCTTCATACTGGGTGTCCCAATGCACCTGTTTGATTATTACCTTTCACCTGATAACTGGCCCTTAAATACATCACTTCAAGAATGGTTCACCTACAGGAATGCGAAGAAGAAAACGCAATCCACCGAAACGAATAAATCATTTTTTCGTGAGGAAAACTAAAAAGCTTGATATGATTTTCTACCAAAACGTCCGGGGATTGAAATCGAGGCGTTCTGAAACTAAGAATGTATTACACACTTTCCCAAGTAACCTACTCGCTTTAACAGAAACTAGACTTGATGATAGCGTTTTTGACTCCGAGGTGTTCCCGCAAGAATATGCCGTGCTGCGATGTGACCGGGTGGGGCGGGGCGGCGGTGGCGTGCTGCTGGCCGCGCGCTCGCCTTACTCACTCAAACGTTTGGACTGCAAATCGGAACAGTGCGACGAAATAATAAGTGCAATAGTTACCAAAGGTCGTTTACGTTTCGTCTGTTGTGTTGTCTATTTACCTCCCAATGTACCTGATTCTAGATATTATTCTATATTCAATTGTATAAGAACTATTATAAGCAACATAGGCAAACTACCTGTAATAAATTGGGTGATTTTAATCTTTGCTCAGCTAGTGTAACTGTAAATAATGATTTTGAATTGTTTCTTTCGGAATGTAATTTATTGCAACAAAACACAATTCTGAATGACCTTGGCAGAATGTTAGACCTTATATTGGTTAACTCATGTGTGGCGGGAGTCTCAGTTTCAGTATGTTCCGGCATTGTGTCACCTGAAGTACATCACAAACCTTTAGATATATCCATTAATATAAACACGCCTTATGCCAGTCCGACCAATTATGACACCCACACCCACTGTTTAAACAATTCAACCACTAATACAAGATTGATGCGAAACTTTCGTAAGGCAGACTTTCTATCATTGTACACAGAACTAACTGCTATAGACTGGGAACCAGTGCGCTCTTGTGATGATGTAAATATCGCTGTTGAAACCTTTTATGGGTTAATTAATAATGTTATCTGTCGAACCGTCCCTCTTAAACAGCATAAAGCAGTAAGATTGCGCTACCCAAAATGGTTTACACCTACCTCTATTAAACTAAATAACCTAAAAAATCAGTATCACAAACTGTCGCGACGAGCAGTCCGCGAAATAAACAGGTATCAGAATTAAACTAATATTATCGGAGCGAAACATGTATCAAACTGATCAACGTGAGGTGATTTGCTGGCAACACCGAATTCATAGGGATTGCCACAGATAAAGTACTTACAATTCATGGTTATGACGTTTACGTAATGTCTATGTAGTCTGTGCCCTTTTACCGCCTTTTGCTAAGACGCGAGTATTTAATCTAATACCCTTTCAATAGTGAAAAGTAAAAGTTAGTGGTGCTGATGGGAGTTTTCCAGCCTGGCAGCGGCTCATCCTGAAAGTTACAAAGCTAAGTGGTAGCGCTGAAATATGCGCGGTGATTCCCCACCTAATATTGATTCTAAAATTCCTAATTTTATTGATATAAGAGTTTATGGTGATCTCGGACTTGAGTCGGATACATGAGAGCCTTTCGTGTTGCAAGTCGTTCGATGTTGCAATGCGAAACCTCGTGGAATTAAGACTGGGCGAAAGGCCGTGATCAGTCAGTTGGGAGACCTTCGGTACTTCAATACGGAGTCGTCCCAACACAGAGCAATCTGCCGTTGTACGCACATCAGAGTACTTACAACGGAGATACGTATGTACAACATTGATGGGTACATACAGAAGAGTTAATTAAGAGATAATCTGGGGTGCACCCAGATATGATGGCAAGGGAGTTAATTAGTAGCTTAAGTGCTACGGCTCCGCTTTAATAATTAATATGCTGCGAGAGAGAGTCTCGTAGCAAGTGTGACTAAAATTAATCCTGGCAGTATATGTGTAACGTTGCTGTGCCGGGACCGTGGACTGAGAATTGCTCGGTCTACGGCTGTGACTCTAAATCTAAAACCGAGACACCAGAAATGTTTCTATGTATGTGTATACTAATTGTTAAAATGGTGGGAATCAATTTAAATTTAACCAACAGATGGCGGACGGAACGTGACACTAAATGATAAGAACAAGCAACCGATGAACGCGAAGCAAACTTCCCTAACTATTGAAGATACTTCTCAGAAAACCAAATCTCAATTAAGAAACTCAGGTATAAAGTCCACATATATATTCTAATTCCATCGCGCGAGAAGTCCCGTCTGTGGAGCCACTCGCCGCGACATGGTGGAGATGCTGGGATCTGAGAAGAATAATCAATACAAAGGATTATTTAAAAGAGATTAAATTGGTTAAATATGGTTGAGTTCCTATGATTAGGTTCTTACTAGTGCTGCCATCTGTGAGAACTCTGTGTAAACTTAGTGTAAAGACTGATGAAAATATGCTAAAATGTTGAATAGGTTTGATACACGTTTCGCTGATATGACTCTGATAATAATTAATGTTAATTTAATCATATAAGGATTAACTATCACAAGTAATTAGTTAAGCGTGTTGAAGTTTATGGTGATAAGTTGGCATGACGGATCGCATAGATGGCGTTACTCGTTGTTGAATTATAATTCGGATTGATATGATTCTTTCTTGTTTGTGAAATAAACTAAGTGATGTTATACGTTTATTCGTTTCATGATTTATCAGAAGGATTTATCATTAGTTTTCACTAATTCATAAGGATACGACGTTACAAGTCTATTTATGTGAAACGGATATTCATTGCAAAACGGAAACGGAAAACTTTCGACAGGTACCTACGTGCTTTCTTGACATTCGCCATTTTGTGCGATCAGTCTGTTCCTGCGCTTTAATAATTACTGCATTACTGCAAAGAGCTAATGGTTAACATTACCGGTGTCATGATAACAAAATAACGAAACTTATTTATTTGCCCCACGTAAAGAATAAAATAAGTGTGTTTAAGTGAACACTAAGGTCAGTATGGCTCAGACATGTTCGTGTTGATTACGATTTCGAATTTGATTTTAGTGAAATTGATAAATAGGTACTCTGATATACTCAGATCCACACGTAATCAGGTAGGAGAGAAGGGAGATCCTTCTCGTTCGTCGAAATCCCTTTGAATGTTGGCGGTCATGAACCACGCCTGCGCCGGTAAATGGAGCCCGTCTGTGGGGCTACTCGCCGTCGACCGCTTCGACGGGAAGGCTTGAAGGGAAGGCGTCATAAACACGGATTGTGCTAATTGTACTTCTACCCATGAAATTTCACTATATGATCGCCTGTGTAAAGTAAAGGGAAAATTCAATAAAATTTTAAAGAAAATTAAGTAGGTACCTACCTGAACAAAAAAAATAATTATAAAAAAATTCTTATCCTTTCAATCACTTCTTACAGGACCAGAATTGATCAGTGGAGAAGTAATTACCACCAAAGGGAGTAAATTAAGTTACCTACAGCTACCTATAGAATTAGTGAAGTACAATTAATAACATATGAAGTGAGTAATAGTTTTTAATCTCATACTTTCACGATGGACGAGTACTTATAAATACTGTCTCGTTCATAATAAACGAAAGCTCCTTGACTGACTAGGCTAGAGTGTTAGAGACTAAGCAGAGGTGTTGTCAACACATACAAATAAATAATTCTAGAGAGATTATAAATTCTTGTACTCATTATGTACATGGCGGTGTCAGTTAGTTGAGGGCCCACCGTTTATGACTGGTGATGTCTTTAAATTAATGGGCAGGTACATATTATTTAT
The DNA here is from genome assembly GCA_954870645.1 of Agrotis clavis. Lineage (NCBI taxonomy): Eukaryota > Metazoa > Arthropoda > Insecta > Lepidoptera > Noctuidae > Agrotis > Agrotis clavis. The sequence continues at coordinate 11,985,960 of OX940925.1, forward strand.
TCTATGATTGATTATGTACACCTGGTGATTGAGTGTGCTAGAATGAAATTTACTTACCTGTAAAGGGTGACCCAAGATACCTAAGTAAATCTGAAAGGAAATGTTTATTTCCATGATATTAACAAATTTTCCTTAAGGGAAAATTGAATTTGAAGTTCCATTTTCAGAAAGGCAATGAAAAAATTTAAAAAACCCTCTATGTTGATGTGTGATATATTGCAATTAAATTATGAGTTTTGCAAACAATTATTAACTATAATGATGAAATTAATACAGAAATATTTCAGAAATTAAAACAAGCGTTATTTTGTTTTATATATTTTAATATGTAGCTGTAACAGTGCAACGTCATCTTACAGGACATCAATATGGAGGAATCCATACTCCTCATTCTTCGCGGCCTGTCTGATAAAATAAAAACTCTGTCCGAATGTGCTCGAAATACAATTATCAAACTCACTAATGAAATCAATGACTTGACCTTACATGAAGGAAGAGTGGTATCTTCTAAACTTCATACATGTCTTCAACGGTTGGAGAGGGAACTGAACAACTATTTTCGACTCGTTAGCGAACCACAGGTAGACGAGATCTCTTCCATTTCTGCAGTACAACTGGAAGCTGAAGAAATTTGCTGCGAACTTAAAGTAAAGTTAGAAGAATATGAAAGGTCAACAACAAATAACAACAAAAATGAAGAACGCTTCCTAACAGGAAAATTACCAAAATTAGAGCTATCACAATTTGAAGGCAACATTCTTGAATGGCACCAATTTTGGGACCAATTTAATTCCAATATTCATAATCGCAATTTACCAGACGTTGACAAGTTATTATACCTAAAGAATTCTTTGAAGGGAGAAGCCAAAGGAGTGATAGACGGGTTGGATATTACAAATAAAAATTATTCCATAGCCATACAATCTTTAAAGGATAGGTATGGGAAACAAACTCAAGTAATTGATGCACACTATTCCTCACTCTACAGAATAAAACCAGCTAATAAAACCATAGCAGATTGTCGAAGAGTTTTAACTGATATTGAAAAACATTTGAGAGTTTTGGATTCCATGGGTGAGAATATCAACCATAACCATTTGAGGTTTATGGTAATGGAGAAGTTTCCAGAGGATATAATATATGAAATGAAATTGAAAATAAAACAAGAATCGATCGAAGAGATAAGGAAAAATTTAGAAATCATCATCTCAGCACGTGGAGATGCAAATAGATTAACAAATGAGAAAAACCTAAATGAGAAAGAGTATTATACTGTAAAAACACTTCACTCCGCAGGGAAGGATGATCGTACCAAACAGAAGAAAGAAGAAGACCAGAGAAAATACCAGCAGAGCAGCTATGAAAACAAAAGGGAAATGACTCGACACCACCCAACACAAAATAAGAGGAACATTTCCCAGAGGAACAACAGGAACGGTCCAAATGATGCAAGTTATCCTAGGAAAAACCCAAAGAAGGAGGGACCACCTAGAAAGAAGCCTAAATTTCAATGTATCTTCTGTAAAGAGTCACACTACAACGAAGAATGTACTAAATACAAAGAAATTAACGAGAGAAAATCCTTGTTAAAAAATAGATGCTACGGTTGTTTTAGAATAGGACATTCCCTTGTAGAATGTAGAAAGAAAAGGGAATGCTTTCATTGCCATAAAGTAGGTCATAATCGTGCTTTATGTCCTACCAAATTTCCTGATAGACAAAAGGATAAATCGACAACAACAAATGTTCTGCACACCAGAGATAAGGGACTCACAGTTCTCCAAACAGCGGTAGTTACAGCAAATAAAGTAGGAAATTCTTCTAAGAAACTTTCATGCAGAGTTCTTTTAGACTCCGGAAGCCAGAAAACGTACATCACACAGAAATCAGCAAAGGATCTTAATCTAAAATTTGAAGAAGAAAGCACATTAACTGTATTTACATTTGGATCAAATACCCCTCAAGAAATAGACAGTCCCGTAGTCAGAGTACAGTTGAGGACAAGAGCAGGTAAGACAATCACTCTGCTTGCTAACGTGGTACCAGTGATATCACATGGGGTACCATACCCTCATCTGGACCTCAGCCACTGGAAAGATATATCAGAACTAGCTGATGATGGTTCTCTCCAAGACCAAGTGGATATCCTGATCGGAAACGATTATTACTTTTCACTCATCTCAGAACGGAAAATTAAACTAAGAGAGAATTTGTATATGGTACAATCTGACTTCGGATGGATACTAAGCGGGAAAATGGATTCCAGTCCTACTCAAGAACTATCGGTGGTGACATACTTCCAGTCCAATATAGACACGTTATTCAACGATCCTGACCTACCACTGATCGAGACTAATATGAAAGGTCTGTGGGAACTTGAATCCATTGGCATAACTGACTCTCCGAAGGAAGACCGAGAAGATGAGGCAGTAAAAAGATTTAATGAAACTACTAAATATGAGGATAATAGGTACTCGGTATCCTGGCCCTGGATTGAGTACCCCCCTGCTTTGGATTTGAATTTTGGATTAGCTTACGGTCGCCTCGTCAACTTATTGAAACGACTAGATACATCCACATTATTGGCATATGAAGACACATTGAAGAACCAAATGATGAACGGAATAATTGAAGTCGCACCTGACTGGAGAGATCAACCAGTAAAACATCCAATTCATTACCTTCCACACCATGGAGTAAAAGTACCTGACAAACCAATGAGAATTGTCTACGACGCGTCATCTAAAACAAAGGACAATAAAAGTTTAAATCAATGCTTGTATTGTGGACCTATGATGTTAGAAGACTTGACCGGATTACTTGTAAAGTTCAGGTGTCAACCAATAGGTATATGTGCAGACGTCGAGAAGGCGTTCCTACAGATTGCACTTAATAAACCGGATAGAGATGTAACTCGATTTCTGTGGCTGAAAGATACAAAGAAGCCTGCTACAGAAGATAATCTGCTTCATTTAAGATTCACAAGGGTTCCGTTTGGCGTTATATCAAGCCCATTTTTACTCAATGCAACAATTAAATTACACCTACAAAGTTCAGATGATGAACAAGTCAAGAAATTAACTAAGGACATATACGTTGATAACGTCGTAACCGGAACAAAAACAGTAAAGGAAGCACTTCAACTTTATAAGAATTCTAAGAAGATATTCAACCAGCTATCCATGAATCTTAGAGATTGGAGTTCCAATTCCGAAGAATTTATAAAACAAGTACCTGAAACTTGCAAAGAAGACAAGATCAAGGTTCTTGGTCTAAACTGGAAACTGAAGGAAGACACACTTCAACTGAAAGATAAGATCTTTAATGAACCAGTATTCACAAAAAGAGGTGTCTTAAAAATCATAGCGTTAATCTATGATCCATGTGGATTTGCGGTACCGTCACTGTTGTCTAGCAAACTGTTCATACAAAATCTATGGAAGAATAAGGTAAAATGGGATACGCCATTTTCTGAGACATTAAAAACCGATTGGTCAGAGATATGTAACGAATTAGAAGAGGTTCGAGACATATCTTTGCCCAGATGTTACTTCAGGGACGCCACTATAAGTACATGTCAAATTCACTGCTTCACAGACTCTTCTACGAAGGCCTATGCAGCTGTGATCTACATAGTCAACAACAAAGAGATACAGTTTGTCATAGGGAAGTCAAGACTAGTTCCTTTGAAGGATCAAGACAATCTGAAAATACCACGATTGGAATTACTCGGCGTATTAATTGGAACTAGGCTAATTAAATATGTAACACAATTTTTGCAGTATAACATCACAAGTCAAACGTTATGGACTGATAGTCAAATTGTTATTGACTGGTGCAAGTCAGACAAACTTCTCACACCGTTTGTAGCCAGAAGAGTCGAAGAGATTAAAAGGAATAAAAACCTAATAATACGGCACGTCCCATCAGATCTAAATCCAGCGGATGTTGCCACAAGACCATTCAGCTCCAAGGAAGATAAATTAAAATGGCTGACTGGCCCTCAGTTTATATTACAACATCCGGATTCCTGGCCAACAGGAACCTAAAAAGTTTCTTCTCTTTGCGCGGGGGAGGGTCTCCCGAAAGAGATACAAGAATATACAATGGACACAGAAAATACATTTGATGCAAGAAATCAAGACAGTACAACTAACGAAACTAAGTAGAATTAAAGTTAAGTAGAACAAGTAACTTAAAGCCAATTAGCCTAAAGCCATGTACTATATCTAGATAGCATATGTAGCTGAGTGTGCCGAGTAGTATTGCATGTGGTTAAAGTCATGAGCCGGTACTGGTAAATGATTAAGGATAAGTATCGCTTAATAATAAAGTCTGTGCCGTGCCGGTCTCGCGGTCGGCGCGTGGAGGTGAGGCAAGCACTGCCAAGCCGGCCACGCGGGCGGCGCGGGGAGGTAAAGCAAGACTAGCTTAATAATAAAGTCTGTGCCGTGCCGGTCTCGCGGTCGGCGCGTGGAGGTGAGGCAAGCAGTGCCAAGCCGGCCACGCGGGCGGCGCGGGGAGGTAAAGCAAGACTAGCTTAATAATAAAGCCTGTGCCGTGCCGGTCTCGCGGGCGGCGCGTGGAGGTGAGGCAAGCAGTGCCAAGCCGGTCACGCGGGCGGCGCGGGGAGGTAAGGCAAGGCTGGCTTACATACATGTCACAGTGGCCCCCCCCCCTAAAGAGGTATCTAAGTTACGGGTGATTGTAATTACATCAGATAATGCTACAAATTTTAAGCTTATGTCAGAAATATTAACAAATTCTTATTGTATTAAACACGAAATTCGTTGGAGGTTCATACCCCAACTAGCTCCCTGGTTCGGGGGATTTTATGAACGATTAATAGGAATAGTAAAAAATTGTATGCTAAGAACATTGGAGAAGCACATGCTGACAGATAGTCAATTGTCCACATTAATAAAAGAAATTGAAGCAACTGTCAACACTAGACCGCTAACTTGTGTCGATTCTGAATTAATACATATTTTAAAACCGTCTGATTTCTTAACTATGGGAAAATGCATAACGATGGAAGGTTCCCCCGAAGACTTCTTAGTACAAGGCACTACGACAAAATCCGATCTCATCAAGGCTTGGAAAAGAGGTTTAATTATTCTCAATGAATTTAAAGACATGTTCACAAATCGATATTTGCAAAGTTTGCGTGAACGATACGGACATTCTGTTAAAGAACCTAGAATCACGGCAAAATTAATCCCGAAGGTAGGACAAATTGTACAGATAAAAGGAGATAGTAAAAATCGAGAAGAATGGAAAGTAGGAAAAATTACTTCGTTAGTCAAGGGTTCTGACGGACTTTGCAGAGTTGCGAAGGTCAATGTTGGAAATAAAGAGTTTGTGAGATCCTTAGCTCATTTGTATCCATTGGAAATGGAGGATAATGAACAAATAGAATACGATGCGAACGCATCAGAAAAGGAAAATGAGATACCCCGGAATATAACGGTCCACGAATTGTTACCATTAGAAGTTAAAACCACAGATTCAAAGAATACATCAGATAATTTAGAAAATGGGGAAGAAAATAGTGATTTGATAACTCCAATCGAAAAGGGTGTGTTGGAAGACTTTAATAAAGTATCAGAAAGCACGGACAGAGAGGAAATGTTGAGTCAGAACGGGGATGAATCAGAAAAGATAGTTCAAGTAAACGAGGAGGTTAAACAAAGAAGAGGCGCGGCCACAAGAGCTCTGGAGAAAATCGCAGAGTGGACGCGTAGCTTACTAACCCTGCTTTAAAACTGTTCGGGCGGGAGTGTCGCGACGAGCAGTCCGCGAAATAAACAGGTATCAGAATTAAACTAATATTATCGGAGCGAAACATGTATCAAACTGATCAACGTGAGGTGATTTGCTGGCAACACCGAATTCATAGGGATTGCCACAGATAAAGTACTTACAATTCATGGTTATGACGTTTACGTAATGTCTATGTAGTCTGTGCCCTTTTACCGCCTTTTGCTAAGACGCGAGTATTTAATCTAATACCCTTTCAATAGTGAAAAGTAAAAGTTAGTGGTGCTGATGGGAGTTTTCCAGCCTGGCAGCGGCTCATCCTGAAAGTTACAAAGCTAAGTGGTAGCGCTGAAATATGCGCGGTGATTCCCCACCTAATATTGATTCTAAAATTCCTAATTTTATTGATATAAGAGTTTATGGTGATCTCGGACTTGAGTCGGATACATGAGAGCCTTTCGTGTTGCAAGTCGTTCGATGTTGCAATGCGAAACCTCGTGGAATTAAGACTGGGCGAAAGGCCGTGATCAGTCAGTTGGGAGACCTTCGGTACTTCAATACGGAGTCGTCCCAACACAGAGCAATCTGCCGTTGTACGCACATCAGAGTACTTACAACGGAGATACGTATGTACAACATTGATGGGTACATACAGAAGAGTTAATTAAGAGATAATCTGGGGTGCACCCAGATATGATGGCAAGGGAGTTAATTAGTAGCTTAAGTGCTACGGCTCCGCTTTAATAATTAATATGCTGCGAGAGAGAGTCTCGTAGCAAGTGTGACTAAAATTAATCCTGGCAGTATATGTGTAACGTTGCTGTGCCGGGACCGTGGACTGAGAATTGCTCGGTCTACGGCTGTGACTCTAAATCTAAAACCGAGACACCAGAAATGTTTCTATGTATGTGTATACTAATTGTTAAAATGGTGGGAATCAATTTAAATTTAACCAACAGATGGCGGACGGAACGTGACACTAAATGATAAGAACAAGCAACCGATGAACGCGAAGCAAACTTCCCTAACTATTGAAGATACTTCTCAGAAAACCAAATCTCAATTAAGAAACTCAGGTATAAAGTCCACATATATATTCTAATTCCATCGCGCGAGAAGTCCCGTCTGTGGAGCCACTCGCCGCGACACAAACTTTACAAACAAGATAATAAAAACCAATTATATTATGCATTTTTTTCCTATTACAGACGTTTATTAAAGAGGAATACGGAGGTAGATTATGCCTCTTATACTGATCGCATCCAATCTAACATCAAGCGCGATCCGAAAACTTTTTGGACGTTTGTAAAAAATAATAGGCAGAACAATGAGCAGGCTACTTTTGGTGACATGTCGCCGACGCAAGTAGCAGACGCATTTTCTAAATATTTTAGCAGCGTTTTCTTGCCTAATTTACCATCATTGGATCCCGAAGTCGCTCTTGCGGCGGCGAATGAATCTCTTAACTGCGCATCTCAGCAGGTAAATATGGAACATATACTGGAATCAGATGTGCGCGGTGCTATAGCTCGGCTACCCCCCAAATCAACTGAAGGACCGGACGGTATACCTCAGTTCATGGTTAAGGATGGGTGTGAAATCTTTAAACAGCCTTTAACATTTATTTTCAACCTATCTATTTCTTCCAATATTTATCCAACTGAGTGGAAAACATCTAGAGTGATCCCAGTTCATAAAAGCGGTCCTAAAGGTGAAATAAAAAATTACAGACCTATAGCAGTATTATCCATATTCGGTAAAATATTTGAGTCAGTCCTTTACAAAAAAATATATAAACAACTTCGACCGTGGTTCGTCGACGAGCAGCATGGATTTCTGCCAAATCGTTCAACCACGTCCAATTTGCTCAATATAACTACACTATTAGCAGAAAATGTTTGTCACAAAAAGCAAATTGATGTAGCCTATTTTGACTTCCAGAAGGCTTTCGACCGGGTTGATAACGACATTCTTCTAAATAAATTAGCATTGGCGGGTTTCTCCCCATCGCTACTTAAATTTTTTGCTAATTACCTAAATGGACGCAAGCAATATGTAACATATCAAAATGCCAATTCCGAGCACTACTCGGTCACTTCTGGCATAGGACAGGGCACTAATCTCGGGCCTCTACAATTTCTAATCGTTATTAATGACCTACCTACATATATAAAACATTCCACCGTTTTAATGTACGCTGATGATCTCAAGGTAGCTTTACCAATACTTAACCCAAGTGATACAGCCATGCTACAGCTTGACATCGATAATATTCACGCTTGGAGTATGGTGAACAACCTCAATCTTAATATTAGTAAATGCGCTATCATGACGTTCTCAAAATCCACACAACCCATAAACTACACCTACACCTTAAATAATGAACCCTTAAAACGTGTTACAACCGTACGTGACCTAGGTACAAATTTTGATCCACACCTAACTTTCAACCCACACATACTTCAGATATGTAACAAATCTTGCAAAAACTTAGGTTTTGTTTTGCGTGAGGCTAAAATTTTCAGCAATAGACAAGCTAATAACCCTCTTATACAACTCATACATTCGTAGTATACTTGAAACCAATAGTGTAATCTGGAACCCGCATGAGAAAACCTATAAATTAGTCATTGAGAAGGTCCAAAAGTCTTTTATACGCTATCTTTATTTAAAACTGTATGGGTATTATCCGTACCTGTATCCTACACCATTTGTGCTAGGTATGGTAACATACCAATCTTTGGAAGTCAGGAGAAATCTTGCCACGGTTAAATATTTCATCCGCCTTATTCGTGGTTTCCACTTCAACTCTTCGCTACTACAGTACATTTCCTTCAATATCCCTCTACCTATCCGTCGTACACTTCGCCCTCGGCAACGTCCTTTATTTTCTGTGCCCCAAACATCCAAATCCCTCAAGACCAGTCCATTATACGTTGCACTCACCCTTATAAACAATATCTTATCATTTGATGACACATTGGATATCTTTGCGACCACTGAGCTGACATTCCTTAGCACTGCTACTCATTACCTGGAGTCTATCGTTGCCTCTAGTACAATTCCTCTATAATTATGTAATTTTAATTTTATTATGTTATTATTTTATTTTTAATGTGCATGCATAATAATTTCTCTGTGACATAATGATTATCATTATTTGTATTGTTCTGTTTTTATATTTATTTTTGCTTGTCAGTATGTTTAATTTGTTCTTTTTATATGATTTATGTTCTTTTGTACAGACCAATAACTTGTATGTGTGGTTTTAAACTGTAAATTCAAGTTGGTTATTATGAATAAATAAATAAATAAATAAATTTAGAGCAAATAAAATTCTGATTCTGATTCTGATTCTGAAAGAAGAGCACCATAGTGTGTAATTACTGTAAAAAGAAGGGCCACATCAAAACCAAGTGTTTAAAGTTGAAGAGGGACACAAAATCAAAGAAGAATGATGAGCAAGTTCTTCTAGTTGCACAATCCATCAAGAACCAATGGATTATTGATAGTGGATGTACTTCGCACATGACTAATTGTAAAGACTTTATGATTAATTTTAGTATTGCAAATAATAGTTCAGTGTCTTTTTTTTTTTTTTTTTTTTTTTTAGCGTGGTAAAATCATCAAATGAGTCCTCCAACCCCGGGCAGGGCGGGAGGGACTGTCAGACTTCTACTGACTAAAATCCACGGTGTCCTTCATAGCCTGTTAAGTTCCGGGGTTACGGTTAGGGAATAATCCCGCGACCCCGGCAGGCTTTGGCCCTCTGAGAGGGGGGCCCCGTCATTATGCTGACGCTCTTTGAGGCGCGCGTGGGACACAACGCGCCGTCGACCCGGGCATGGTCCTTGGTCGGGCAGCGAGTTGCCCTTTACTCGCTGCCCGCATGCCCGCGCCTACGGTGGCCGGAGATCGTCTCGCGACGTCCGTCGCCGTGGGCGTCCTACACCGCGGTTGGGGCGGAGGGAGGACGCTGTCCTCTCTCGCTCGCGGCCTGCCTCCTCCTTTACGAGCATTACTGCCTCGCAGAAGGAGCTGACCGCTTCCCACTCCGTCTCGCCCCGCAGCATGGCCGCAACCAATGCCGGGCGCGAGAGGTCTCCGCCTATCGCAGCCGTGAGGACACGTCGGTGCTCCGCCCAAGCTGGGCAGTCTTGCACCGTATGCTCCACCGTGTCCTCCGGGCGATCTTCGCAGTGGTGACACCCAGGCGTCTCCTCCTTTCGCATCAGACACAGGTACCTCCCGAAACTTCCGTGTCCGGTGAGGACCTGCGTCAAGCGGTAGGTCAGGACGCCATGACTTCTCTCCAGCCACTCCTCAAAGAGGGGTCTTACCGCCGCAATTGCGGCGTGCCCGATAGTTCAGTGTCTATAGCAAATGCTGATAAACTCGCTTGTGAAGGTATGGGTGACATAAAAATATGTCTTAATAGTAATAATTTTGTAATTAAAAATGTGATGTTTGTTCCAAATTTGTCCAACAATTTGATATCTGTCAGCAAGCTCGTTGAGAAAGGCTATGTAGTTAAATTTTCTAATGAATTTTGTATGTGTTCTGGATAAAAATGGTAAACTGGTGGGAATGGCTTTAAAGAAAAATGGTGTTTATGTTTTAAACAATATTAGATATAGGTGTAATTCTCAGGTGCACTCTTCGATAATCCTGCAGTAAGAACAGGAAGCACAAAGTGCAAATGCTGCTTTTTCAGTGCCATTGGAATTGTGGCACAAGCGTCTCGGCCATCTCAGTCAACTTGGTATTAATGCTTTAAGGAGTGGTTTGGTTTCTGGTGTAATGTTTCAGGACAACCAGGAGCATGACTTACATAACTGCATCGCTTGCCTTGAGGGGAAGATGAAGGCCAAGTCTTACCCAAAGGGACAGGCTAAGAGAGCTAATCAGCTTTTGGAGCTCATCCACAGTGACGTCTGCGGCCCGATGTCTGAAAGCAGCTGGGGAGGTGCTCTTTACCCAGTGACCTATACTGACGATTTTTCAAGAAAATCATTTGGATATTTGTTAAAAGCCAAATCTGAGTAATGTCCAGTTTTATTGATTTTAAAACTCTAGTAGAGAAGCAGACTGATTTGCGGATCAAAGTATTACGTACAGACGGAGGTGGCGAATACTGCAGTGCTAGATTCGCAGACTATTTAAAGAAGGAAGGTATAATTCATCAGGTAACTATACCTTATTGTCCTGCTCAGAATTGAGTTAGTGAACGCCTTAATAGGACTATTATGCAGAAGGCCAGGTGCATGCTGCAGGAAAGTGGTCTCTGTAAGCGCTATTGGGGTGAAGCAGTTATCACTGCTATTTATTTAAAGAATAGGAGCCCCACAGTTGCTTTGTCAGGATCTGTTCCTGAGGAGGTTTGGACTGGATCTAAAATTGATTTAAGTCATCTCCGTGTTTTTGGCTGCATTGCCTATTCTCTCATACCTGAGCAGCAACGCAAGAAATTAAACTCAAAGAGCATGTTTAGGCCTCAGGCCTTGGTTTTGTATGTTCTTTGGGTAAGTGTGCGGAGCTGAAATAGGAACTCACGATTGCCGACTATATACATTTAATTTTGGTTTTACTTTTACTATAATATGTACTCTTATGTACTACGTAGGTATATAATAATAGCTTATTAGTTAGAGGTCCGACGGCGCTCGCGCCGGTGCGCGCGTCTTTTATACCCTCGGGCGGCGTGGAGTAGGGACACTGACGAGGTCCCCCGCACCCCGCGGGGTGTGAGCCTTAACATACTCCCCCCGTTGAAGGAGCATCCTTCAACTCATCTGCTTCAGGCTCGAACAGAGGGCACAGACGATTTACAGCTCGTCGGATAGTGCCACTAGCCGTCCTTACATCTGCTACTCTGGATACATCATCCTTGCCCTTTTGTAAGGCTTCTATGCGTCCGATTCTCCATCTCAATGGGGGCAAATTATTTTCCTTTATAATGACCATATCTCCAACACGTAGCTCCTTCGCAGGTTTGCGCCATTTTGTACGATGTTGAAGTTCCGTTATGTACTCATGCTGCCATCTCAACCAGAACAGCTGTCTCATACGTTCCAATTGTTCATATCTGTGAAGCCGATTGCAGTTAATATTGGTCAGGACTGGAGATGGAAGAGCTATCAGCGGCTTACCGACGAGGAAATGCCCGGGAGTCAGGGGAGAGAGATCATTGGGATCGGAAGACATAGGGAACAAAGGTCGGGAATTAATTATAGCTTCTACTTGGACAAATAAAGTAGAAAGTTCTTCGTAGGTTAAATGCCTGTCCCCTAATATTCTTTTTACATGATATTTTGCAGACTTCACCCCTGCTTCCCACAAACCACCAAAGTTTGGGGCGTATGGAGGTATGAAGACAAACTTCATTCCTTCATCAGAACAAAACTTATTTATTTTATCTTTATTTACTATCAAATATTTATTAAGTTCATTACTAGCCCCTAAGAAATTTGTCGCATTATCACAATATAATAAACTGGGTTTAGAACGACGAGCTATAAATCTCCTTAGTGACAATAGAAATGTATCGGTGCTTAAATCACTTACGACTTCTAAATGAATAGCCTTGGTTGCAAAACATATAAATAAACACATATAACATTTAGTTATTTTGCAACCGCGACCTTTCCTATCAGTTATTAAAAAAGGTCCAGCCAGATCAACACCTGTTGTTTCAAAGGGTGTGCCTGGACTTAAACGTTGTTTGGGTAAATTACCCATAATAGGAACTATAGGCTTAAATCTAAATCGCTTACAGACTATACAATTATTTACTACGCTTCTAGCCACCTTTCTACCGTTGATAACCCAATACTTTTCTCTAATCGCCGATAACAACAGCTGTGGCCCAGCATGCAATAACCGCCGATGTTCACTCTCAAAAATGAGTTTTGTTAATCGATGTTTAGAATCTAACAGTAAAGGATGGTTTCTATTGTACGGGAACGTTGAGTTTTGAATACGTCCTCCTACGCGAATAACTTTAGATTCAATGTCTAGAAAGGGGCTAAGAGACAAAATCTTACACTTACTGCTTAATGTTTTATTATTTGACAAACAAACATACTCATCGCTAAATGACTCATGCTGAGAGAATTTCACTAAGTACATCATGCTATCGTTTAATTCATCGGCACTTAAATAATTACTGGTATGTCTACCTTCTTTATTTTTTATTTTACAATTTTTAACAAATCTCAGAACATAAGCCATTGCACGTTGAACCTTATTTAAACTAGAATAACGCTCAAATTCAATAAAATTTTTATTCATTGCGCTTTTTACAAGTGTACCTACGATTTTTACTTCAGGTAAGGTTACACTATTTAACTTATTACTGTCTAATTTAGGCCACTGTGACTCGTTTAGGGATAAAAAGGGAGGCCCATTCCACCATAACCTGTGAACCTTTTTATCCATACGATCTACTCCTCTGGAAATGAGATCAGCTGGGTTTTGATCTGTTGGTACGTACCTCCACTCAGAACCCTTTGTTAATTTATTAATTTTGTTTACTCGATTTAATACGAATACTTTTAATTGTTTTGGTGCGGCGGCGGCACGTAACCAACCGAGCACAACCATCGAGTCTGTCCAGTATACACAGCGAGCCACAGTGCATCGCAGGGAGTGAGTCACTTTTTCCCCCAACTCCGCGGACAACAGCGCTCCGCATAGTTCGAGTTTGGGGATTGTTAGACCTTTTAATGGGGCGACCCTAGATTTAGCACAAAGTAACTGTACATGAGTTCCTCCAGCAGGATCTATTGAACGAACAAAAACACATGTTCCATAAGCACACATAGACGCATCAGAAAAAATATGAATTTCAATATGCAATGCATTTTTACACATGACATGCCTTGGAACTTCTACTCGAGTTAGAGAATTCATGTTTTTTACGAAATTAAACCACATTATCTGTACTTCATCGATTACTGGGTCGTCCCATCCTAATTTGCTTATCCATAATTTCTGTAAGATTATCTTAGCCTTAATAACAAAATACTTAAAAGTCCCAAAGGATCAAAAATCTTTGCGATATGTACAGGTCACTATTAGTGCGTTAGGTACGTTGTAGATTAAATGAAACAACACAGTTTGGTTTCAACGCGCACGTCTTACTCGCTCGGCGGACAAGCAAAGAGTGTGCGCTCAGACAAGCGACTGACTGACCGCACCCCCACTACCGCTCGCCCCACCAGTAAGGCATGTCGGTATTTATTTATACACTACATCTACCTTTTACAAGATTAGAAAAATAGCATAATGTCGTATAACTATAATCAAATACAAATCAGTTTATTCTCAGAACAATCAACAAATAGTTTTAACCCTTAACCACCTAACATACGTCTCACAGACCCTGTTAGGTTTAAAATCGTGAATATTTTTGCGAGGGAGTGTCGTACCACCTTGTTCCTTCCTATACCTTTTCCCAGCGTCCCTAAATACTGTGCAACGGCTTGTCGGGGTTGGACGGTTGCGCGTTTGCCTCAGGTGAGCAAATAAATACAAGCTGGGGTCTGAGAGACGTATGTTAGGTGGTTACGTGATTATTGTAAATTGTGTATTTCTTTATTATTTTAGTTATAATAGTACATAGACAGTCCGTTATTAAGAGCTGGTTTTAAAAAGAATTATCACATGACGATAATATACCAAACGACCAATATAGTGATGCGGAGAATGTTGATACAAACCACGTTCTGGAAGAAAGTTGCGCGTTTGATTCCGAATGCGAATGGCCAGATACAGTTCAACTAAACACTATCACACAGTGACATTCCTTCACATAGTGTTGATCAAGTGTTTTAACTGAGGATGATGTGCCGTTGGAGGAAGTTCGGCCGAAAAGAAGTAAAGATATCTTATAATCGCTTTCGTTGGTCATCAGCCTCGACCTCTTCGCGATCGCAAACTTTATAACGTAATATAGTGGAGGAAATAGAAGGTATAAATACAGCATACCGGAATGAGCTGAATGCATATGGCACGTCGTGAAAGTAATGTGAAATTTCACCGTAAGATACGTGTCGGTATACAACGTATCCTTCAGAACAACGTGAACCCTCTAGCAGTTGTCCGAGGCACCAGCAGTGCTGAAGACAGGGTTGGAAAAAAAACAGTTTTTTTTTAAATTATATAAAACAAACAGTTCAAAATGTTTTAAACAAGTGTTTTTTTTGTTTTTTTTTTTTATGTTAGGGCATTATTTCAAATTAATTCGACTATGTTTCTTTTCTAGACTAGATCTATATAAACTCGCCATAATAAATTAAATATTTACAAAAAAAAACGATCAATAGATACCTAACATTTATTTGTATGTTGCGTAATCAAACGCTTCACATTCACCCGGTAGGTATGTTCTAATGTTGATTTTATATTGGGCGACGACGCGACTAGCTATTTAGTAGTGTATCATCTATAGACGCGACGTAGGGACTTTCCTAGCGGGTCAGGCGGCGCGCCTCTTATTCGTAGAAATAGTTCATTGTTCATAAGGTGACTCCCCGCGCGCGGGGAATCACCGAAGAAACACCGACCTACATACTCTAAAAGATAGGGGAATAACCAATAATCCTTTAAATTACTTTCTTTCGTCAGCCGACATAAGGTATCGAAGTTTACGTTTTTAGGGTTCCGTAGTCAACAAGGAACCCTTATAGTTTCGCTATGTCCGTCCGTCCGTCCGTCCGTCCGTCTGTCCGCAGTTTAGCTCAGAGACGCCCAGTACTAGAAAGCTGTAATTTGGTGTAAATATACGGATTTGTTGTGCCGAAAAAGTGGTAAAATAAAATCTCGTAAAATATTTTTTTTAGGGTACCTCCTGTACACGTAAAGTGGGGATGTTTTTTTTTATTTCTCGCGTACCCCTTAGTGTGGGGTATCATTAAATAGGTCTTTAAAAAATATTGATAGTTTCCATTAACAATTTTTTGATAAAAAGATTCGTTTGTGAAATATTAAGCTTTAAAGTGCTAATTTTTGCTCGACTCGAGTGTCCCCCCCCTCTACCAGCTAAACGGTTATGTTTGGGGGTGTGAAAAAATTCACAATAGTAGTATATATAACGAAGTTTGAAGGAAAATTATCATGACTAAGTAGGCTTTACAAGTTTACGAGTAATAGTCGACCAACTTATAAAACGTACTTGGATAGCATATTTTCCTAAACAAAATGTATCGCAGAACATGTTCTTCAACTGCAAATGTAAGTTTGTAAACTTTATTTAACAGCTATAATAGGTGGGTATGTTTTGGGGATAGGTAGGTTTTTATTGTCAACTATTTTTAACTAATTTAAAAAAAAGAAGGAAGTTCTCAATTCGTCGTAATCTTTTTGTTTATGTATTTTCCCCGATTTCTCAAAGACGCCTGGACCGATTTTGAAAATTCTTCTTTTTAAAATTAAATTCAGCGAATCAGTTTAATTAGTTCGCATAAGTATTTTGATGGGCAACTACGGAACCCTACACGGTGCGTGGCCCGACACGCACTTGGCCGGTTTTTTCTTTTTTACTTGACTAAGTAATGTTGTTTATTAATTAAAATTGTTACAATTTTAATTGTTTTAAAATTATTATGAATTATGATAATGTTTCAAAAATAGGTGCTATCTTGTCCCATACAAATCCTGGTAGGTACTTACATACTTATTTGTTTGATTGAATGAAATACACAACATAAAAATAATGTTGTCGGGGCTGGGCGTTTTTGCGTGTGAGTTTTTTAATGAAAGTTCGAAAATGTAACAGCAATAGAGACTCGATTGGTTTTATGTTGAACTATTCAGACTCAAATATTATATTATTTTCATTTTATATTCAGTTAAGCGCCATGAAAAGTAGTTTTATACATGTTTTTTTTCGTATTGTTTTATACAATGTTTAAAACTTGTTTTAATCTTTGTTTTTAAACATGTAATAAAAAACACTGTTTAATTTCAAACTGTTTTAAACACTGTTTTAAACATGTGTTTTAAAACAACTTGTTTTAATCATGCCAACCCTGGCTGAAGAGCGATTGATAATTCGTAAAAACAGTAGGTACTATTTGCCAATGTAGAAACGCAAAAAAAATACATGTGTTTCGAATGAAAACCGCTAATTCTTCTTGAATGCTCAAATAAGATGTGTTTTCGATGTCATGAAAAGGTATAAGTTTAGAGTCTGCAATTTTGTTTAATTTATTATTTTAATGTGATTTTTTATTTTTTTCCATGTTTCTCGTTGATTTAATATTACAAAAAAATTAATAAGAATTTTCTGTTGCTGAAAATATTTTTTGCAGATCTCAACTTCCAAACGTATTAGTAAGTAAGCCTAAAATAGGAGCTTGCAACAATGATTGGGTGTTAAAAATATAAAATGTTTAAATTCATGTGCCTTTTGTTTCTAATATTAGAGTTTAATAATGTTCAAAATAGTTTTTTTACTAAAAACAATACTGTTCCTTAATATTTTTAACAACAGTGAATTATTTAACTCGGGGGTCCCACAGACGTATGTTAGGTGGTTGTGTGACAATAATATGTGCTAGGTAGTTAAGGGTTAATAATGATCTGAAAAACAATAACTATTTAATTTTCATCACACACATTATTATCAGAGGTATCATTATTTCCTGACGTTTTATCGTCTTCATTTGTGCAAACTTCCCACTTTCCTTCAACCCTCTTCAAATGAACTATATTTCTACGTAACCGTTGTCCATTATCATCATTCACCAATTCGACATCGTTCCCTTCTTTATTCACCACTGTATGTGTCGTATCCTTGAATGTGGTGGACAACTTGTTTTCCTTTATTAGATTCTTAACATACACTTTTTCTCCAACATCTATGCTAGATTCCGTTGCTTTCCTCTTCCTATCTGCGTATTCTTTTCCTTTGCTTTTCATTTCGCTATCCCTGTCTCTAGTTTCTAGATCAGTAAATTCTATATCTATAAGAGAAGGCAGTTTATCTCTAAACTGGCGTCTGAAAAAGAGTTCAGCAGGAGTTTTACCTGTGATGGAGTGGGGGGTACTATTATACATAGTGAGATATTTGAGCAGATCTTCTTGCCAATTAGATTTTTGGCTTTGGCTTATTCGTAAACGTTTCAAAATACTGCGGTTCTGCCTCTCGACTTCGCTATTTTGCTGAGGCCAATAGGGAATGGTATGAAACAGCTGAATGCCAAATTCTTTACAAAAAGTTTCAAATTCAGTACTGGTAAATTGCCGACCATTATCAGCGGTAACGCTTACGGGTGTGCCTAACCGAGAAAATATCTCTTTGAGCATGCTAATGGTGTGTGCAGAGTCTATGCTTTTAGTGATTTTGATTTCTTTATATCTGCTATAATAATCTATGATGACTAAAAGATAATGTCCGGTGGGTAAGGGTCCAAGGTAATCTATTGCTATATCAACCCAGGGCTGTATTGGCAGTTCTCTTCTGCGCATGGGGTTAGGGGGATTTGGAGCAGAAACCAAAGTACAACCTTTACAACCTCTAACACAATGTTCAGCATCACTGTCAATTTTGGGCCACCACACTTTAGAACGTAGTCTCATTTTCATGGCTACAATGCCAGGGTGACCTTCATGAGCAGCTGCTAAAACTTTTGACCTCAAACATGATGGGATAACTATTTTATTTCCCCGCAACAGTAAATTGTCTTGAAAACAAAGTTCTTTTTCAAAAACCTTATAAGCGTTGACAGTCTGATCCCAACTATTGTTATATATTCCATCTCTGACTAACTTCAGCTCTGAATCTCCCTCACAAGCTTGCCTCAATTCATGCAAAGTAATTGCTACAGGACGAAATTCTTCAACAACTAGATTCAAATAATTATCATCATCAAAAGGCTGTGGAGATTTATTGCCTGAACAAAGTCTTGACAGTGAATCTGCAATATTTTTCTTGCCCGGGCTATAGACTACTTTAAAATTGTACGATTGTAGGCGCAGAACCCAACGCTCGATTCTGGCGCAAGGTTTAGAATCAGTTCCAAATATCACCTCTAACGGTTTGTGGTCACTAACAAGTTCAAAACTATCCTTTCCAAATAGGTACATTTCAAAATGTTCCACTGCCCAAACCAATGCAAGAGCCTCCTTCTCGGTCTGACAGTATCGTTTCTCACGGTCTGTCAGACTCTTATTGCCATATGCAATTATTCGGGGACCATTAGTGTCGTGTTGGACAAGCACGGCTCCTAACCCAACTGGACTAGCATCAGCATAGACCTGAGTGCGGTCAAGGGGATCATAGTAGCCTAAAGTTCTAATTTGAGTCATGGCACGTTTCAGCCCATCAAAAGCCTGTGTTTGTTCACCGTGCCAGTAAGAAGTAATATCCACACCTTTGCCCAATTTTAGTCTTAGAAGTTCGCGCAAAGGTTCGGTCCATGTAGCTAGATTAGGGATCCATTTTCCGTACTATTACGTATTAACTTCGTTATTAAACGAATATTTAGGTACCAACCAATGTAACAAAATCAGTTTAGTTTTGAAGTAACGACTGCCTTTAAAATTATATTACGAATAAACAATTTAATAAAATTGTTATATTTATTTAGAGGATTACTTCAATACAATTTAAGGATGCTACCTACATATTATAAAAATATTATATTATTTCTAACCATGTAATTTGACAATTAAATAGATTAAAATAAAATTATGTATGGCATGAATATACAACAAAACTGATTTGCTACCGATTTACCTCTTGGTTACATTATTAACACTCAGTTTTTATTTTGTTTAATTTTGCACGTACCTTGAATTTTGGATCCTGGCAGGGTCGCCACTTGTACAGGTCACTATTAGTGCGTTAGGTACGTTGTAGATTAAATGAAACAACACAGTTTGGTTTCAACGCGCACGTCTTACTCGCTCGGCGGACAAGCAAAGAGTGTGCGCTCAGACAAGCGACTGACTGACCGCACCCCCACTACCGCTCGCCCCACCAGTAAGGCATGTCGGTATTTATTTATACACTACACGATAGAAGATAATATGTTTCGTTTTGTGATCCTTTCGGTTTTATCTACATGAACAGAGAAATGAAACTTATCGGACTGAGGAGACCATGTTATCCCTAACGTGCTCGTGGTAGTTTTAAATTCGGTAATTGATTGTTCTTTATGTAATTTATTTTCAACAAATAACTGATTGGCATTAGATCTAAATTTTCGTAATTTAAAACCACCCGAATCCAAAATCTGAGTAATTAATCGACAAACACGATTTAACCCTTCCTCAGTCTCATGGCCTGTTATCAAATCATCCATAAAAAAATCATGTTTCATTATCTCGCTGACTTCCGGCTCATTACATTCGGTAGCCAATTGAAGAAGACAACGAGTACTTAAATACGGAGCAGAAGCGGTTCCGTAGGTCACCGTATTCAATTTTAAATACCTTAAGGGTTTATTCTCACTGTCCCTCCACACTATCATTTGCAAATGTCTTTGATCTTCAGATATTAATATTGTTACATTGTTTTTTAGTGTTCCTGGCTCAGGTTGCTATTTCGCGGCTGCGTTTCTAATAAACAAAGTGTCAAGTACCTGCATTCATTGGTCAACCATTCCTATGTATCGTTGGTTTCATTTCCCAACAATAAATCACTTTTCTAAATTCTTTTAAACAGTTTCACCATATTATTGTGATCAAAACTTAGGTTGTTTACGATTGAAATGACATTCATTGCGTCAAACGTCAATTCTGACAGTTCGAGGCGCCCTCTACCGAAGTAACAACCATAAAATAATCGATATTTTAATCTAAGGATCACAAATCTTTAAATAGTATGAACTAACTCATTTTGTAATAATTATCAATTTTAAATAGTAAATGAATAAAAGAAATTAATAATCAACTAAATATCCATAAACGGAAATGATATAATTTTTTCAATATAGACTTTATTCGAGAACCTTCGACCGAATCGATACATTTTTAATCTGTGGACTTTTGCGTGGATTGTCTCTGGGAAATGTCAACTTTAATGTTGTCAGGCGGAGCTCTCCTCTTACCCCGGCAATGTTGTAGGAATGGTTTCCCTGATTGAAACTATTTTGTGATAAATAATTAGGACAGATTAATAATGGAGAACGGAGTAGTTGAACCTAGTTTTGTGTAATTTATTGCCGACTGTGGCAAGTGTCGTCCCACAGTATTCAGGGTGAATTTCTGGTGTGAGGTGTTGGTGGTCGTTGCGGGGACATAAGTTTCTCCATGGAATGCGGGAGTTAGACATGGGGTGGGCACCCCGACCCTTAACCGACTTCCGGCCGGCGATTTGCGATGTCTTTGCTGGGATGTGGAGCGTCACTCGCCGCCAGCCTCGCTGAGGAGTTACACATAGTTTTTGGTGCGCAGTCGTAAAAGGTAAGTCGGTATCCTTAGTGGAGTGAGCGTGGTCTGTGCGTCCACCCGAAGGGTGTGTGTGTGTGAGGGAATAACGTCGTGCTAATCTTAACGATTATTTCAGGATTCCTAACAGCGCCTGTCGTCGCGGTTCTGCCCGGTGGAACGTGCAGCAGCCCGCAGCCCACGCCGCCTTCCCCGGCAATAACCGTGAGTAATAAACCAGCATTTCCCAATCGTATGCCGTAGGCAATTTCTCAGGGTTGACCTAGGTGTTAAAGTATTGTCCAGGAAAACGGCATAAGTCCCTGGCGTAGTGGACGGAGGCCGCGCGTATTTCATTTTGAATAACGGCCATGAGCCTGCCGAGGTTCTGTCGGATAGGTTTCACAGCTCGATCACATCGAGGATAACGAATGAGTTACACTTTTATTATTTGGTCTCCGTTTGTCAATTGCAGAAAAGGCTAATCGGGGGACTCGCTTCACCGCCGGGATCGTAGGCTGAAGCTTAGAGCCGGGACGTGAAGTCCGTTCCTCGACACCGCTGAGAGCCTCCGGTGGGAGGCTGCTGTACGGCTGGCAGACACCGCCTAGCGTGAGCGCAGGCGTGACGGTTTTTTTTTTCTTTATATTTATTTTTGTTATCACCGCACCTTGGAACACCGGTGTGATTTTGGTACCCGGTGTTGATGTCGGTACTACACCGAACTTTATGTTAAGAATCTTGAGCTCTTTCTGAATACCTCCGGAAGTGACAGTAGATTTGAGGATATCTTCAGCTCCAGGATTCGGGACTCTCCAGGTCCCTGGCGCCCATTAATTAAATTATTATAATTGTTTTTAACTGGAAGGTTCCGGTAGTTATTTAGTTCTGCTTTAGTTATATTAACGTAACCTTGTTAACGGAACAGTACTCGGTTTATCTCCAACCCCCCACGACCCCAGCTCTTCTTTAAACCCCTAGGTTACAACTGGCTAGCTTTAATTAATTAGAAAGGGTAAAGAATCTCACCACAGTAGTTTTATATGAATTTTATTCCCGGACTGTTGTTAAGGTTAATGATTTTTATTATTATGATAAGAACGTTACAGTAATATGTTAATTGAAATTCAATTTAAATGTAATCAATTAATTTAATCGAATAATTCTATTATACGGGAGATTGTTACTCGCAGTAATAAACCGGTTTATGTTATTTTGTGGTTTTATTCTAGTCCGACCCTCAAAGGTTAGGGACAAAATATTGTATGTAACAGTGGCGACCAACGTGTGTATTAGTTGGAGATAGAGGTTACGTCTGTCGCTGTAACTTAAAAACCGGAGTACTGTTTCTGGAACCTTCCATTTATTTTAATTTTAAGAAGAAAAAACCGTCGTGCGGAATCCTTTGTTTGTGTTTGTATTGTTTTATACAATTTATATTTTTTTTTACATTTTACAATAATTGTACAATGCACATAATTATTATTTACTTTGACATTTTTTGCATACTTATAGCTGCGTTATACAGTACAGTTTTGTTTTACCTGTGCACCATTACATTGTACCTGGACATTTGTCCTTTTAGAAGGAGAACATATTGCATATTGTTTTACCTTATAAGATCGCTGCTACTGTAACAGCGTTTACTTATTATTATCTACTTAAATTGTGACGGCCAGTTTTGACTTCGGATTTTTTTTAACTTTTAATGGAACTACCCATTAAATATAATTTAGTAATGAAAGATGACCTTTTATGTAAAGTACTGTTCCGTGACGCTAAAACCGTAAAGTTTAAAAATAATAGTAAATCATAATTTAATTATTTTATTTTAAATAAATTAAATACTACCATACCGTACTATCCAACCTACCATTGCTTTTGTTTACTTTTGGTCTATTGTGTAATGATGGCTTAAACCATTCATTACATTTTATCTATCTTAAGCCTGTCGAACTTACACCGACGGTTTTTGAATTGATCATGGCGCTATTCCATAGATCATTTTTACTTAGGTAAAACATAGCTAGTTCTTACGAGCGGACGCAACTCGTTAAATAAGCCTTTGCGGGAGCGGTTGGTGACTCCTTAAATAAGCCCTACACTAAAGAACATAGCTTGTTTACCTAATACTATTATTATACACCATTAATGGTGTTTCTTACGAGCGGACGCAACTCGTTAAATAAGCCTTTGCGGGAGCGGTTGGTGACTCCTTAAATAAGCCCTACACTAAAGAACATAGCTAGTTCATTTACGAGCGGACGCAACTCGTTAAATAAGCCTTTGCGGGAGCGGTTGGTGACTCCTTAAATAAGCCCTACACCAAGGAACATAGCTTGTTCGCCTTATACTAATGGTATACACCATTCATGGTGTTTCTTACGAGCGGACGCAACTCGTTAAATAAGCCTTTGCGGGAGCGGATGGTAACTCCTTAAATAAGCCTTACACCAAAACTTATTTATCTTCAAAATTTAGATTCGACTACATTGAATTTGTAATTGGTAGGTGGATCAGTGTTGGTTGGTAGTTGGTTAGGAGGCTTTAAAATCTTATGTAATTTAATGGGTTTTGTTTATTGATGGGTGAATTTATTTCCACGGTGCTAGTCTGCAGTTGTTTACAGGTGTTTTCCACTTTTTTTTTAAGGTTTGTTGTGGTACACAGGTTCCTACTGTGTCCACGTTTGTTGACCATATTTGGAAGTGGATGGGCTTGTTTAACAACCCTGTCAGGTGTCCAAACCTCCGGACTGCTGATAAGGCAGCAAACTGATAGTCCTGAGATAGAAGGCCGTAATGGCGGGCGTGTAGGCTGCATTGATGGAATACGTTCTTGATAGTATTTTTTTTTGCCAGGCAATGGCCTGTACTTTCCTTTTCAATGTATTATTTGGATTCTAGCTCGGCATGATTGTCGGCAGTTTACCCATTTGGGGTGTGAAGGGTGGTGTACGATTGAATAGGGTTGTCTGTCCTACATAAACATAGTGGGTCAGACTGGGTCAGTTCGTAGAGAGTTACTTACGTAATTTTTTTTTAAAACTCCTTGGAGCTTGTCTTTTACATGTTTGTAAATGGATTAGACTCGCACCAGGAAAAAAAATTTTATTAGTTAATATATTACAACAAATAATAATACTAATCGTGCACCAGCATTCATATACCTATTTAATTTTTACTTCTTTTCGTTCTCCATTATTCTTTTCAGGCTCGAACGGTGTGGATTTGGAAAGCGAGCTTGGTACTTTGGAGTCTGCTTTAACGCTGGAGGGCCAGCGTCGAGATTTGCCCTAGTGGGTCAAATCTCTGGTGGTTGGGGAGGTACTGTTACATTGTTTTTTAGTGTTCCTGGCTCAGGTTGCTATTTCGCGGCTGCGTTTCTAATAAACAAAGTGTCAAGTACCTGCATTCATTGGTCAACCATTCCTATGTATCGTTGGTTTCATTTCCCAACAATAAATCACTTTTCTAAATTCTTTTAAACAGTTTCACCATATTATTGTGATCAAAACTTAGGTTGTTTACGATTGAAATGACATTCATTGCGTCAAACGTCAATTCTGACAGTTCGAGGCGCCCTCTACCGAAGTAACAACCATAAAATAATCGATATTTTAATCTAAGGATCACAAATCTTTAAATAGTATGAACTAACTCATTTTGTAATAATTATCAATTTTAAATAGTAAATGAATAAAAGAAATTAATAATCAACTAAATATCCATAAACGGAAATGATATAATTTTTTCAATATAGACTTTATTCGAGAACCTTCGACCGAATCGATACATTTTTAATCTGTGGACTTTTGCGTGGATTGTCTCTGGGAAATGTCAACTTTAATGTTGTCAGGCGGAGCTCTCCTCTTACCCCGGCAATGTTGTAGGAATGGTTTCCCTGATTGAAACTATTTTGTGATAAATAATTAGGACAGATTAATAATGGAGAACGGAGTAGTTGAACCTAGTTTTGTGTAATTTATTGCCGACTGTGGCAAGTGTCGTCCCACAGTATTCAGGGTGAATTTCTGGTGTGAGGTGTTGGTGGTCGTTGCGGGGACATAAGTTTCTCCATGGAATGCGGGAGTTAGACATGGGGTGGGCACCCCGACCCTTAACCGACTTCCGGCCGGCGATTTGCGATGTCTTTGCTGGGATGTGGAGCGTCACTCGCCGCCAGCCTCGCTGAGGAGTTACACATAGTTTTTGGTGCGCAGTCGTAAAAGGTAAGTCGGTATCCTTAGTGGAGTGAGCGTGGTCTGTGCGTCCACCCGAAGGGTGTGTGTGTGTGAGGGAATAACGTCGTGCTAATCTTAACGATTATTTCAGGATTCCTAACAGCGCCTGTCGTCGCGGTTCTGCCCGGTGGAACGTGCAGCAGCCCGCAGCCCACGCCGCCTTCCCCGGCAATAACCGTGAGTAATAAACCAGCATTTCCCAATCGTATGCCGTAGGCAATTTCTCAGGGTTGACCTAGGTGTTAAAGTATTGTCCAGGAAAACGGCATAAGTCCCTGGCGTAGTGGACGGAGGCCGCGCGTATTTCATTTTGAATAACGGCCATGAGCCTGCCGAGGTTCTGTCGGATAGGTTTCACAGCTCGATCACATCGAGGATAACGAATGAGTTACACTTTTATTATTTGGTCTCCGTTTGTCAATTGCAGAAAAGGCTAATCGGGGGACTCGCTTCACCGCCGGGATCGTAGGCTGAAGCTTAGAGCCGGGACGTGAAGTCCGTTCCTCGACACCGCTGAGAGCCTCCGGTGGGAGGCTGCTGTACGGCTGGCAGACACCGCCTAGCGTGAGCGCAGGCGTGACGGTTTTTTTTTTCTTTATATTTATTTTTGTTATCACCGCACCTTGGAACACCGGTGTGATTTTGGTACCCGGTGTTGATGTCGGTACTACACCGAACTTTATGTTAAGAATCTTGAGCTCTTTCTGAATACCTCCGGAAGTGACAGTAGATTTGAGGATATCTTCAGCTCCAGGATTCGGGACTCTCCAGGTCCCTGGCGCCCATTAATTAAATTATTATAATTGTTTTTAACTGGAAGGTTCCGGTAGTTATTTAGTTCTGCTTTAGTTATATTAACGTAACCTTGTTAACGGAACAGTACTCGGTTTATCTCCAACCCCCCACGACCCCAGCTCTTCTTTAAACCCCTAGGTTACAACTGGCTAGCTTTAATTAATTAGAAAGGGTAAAGAATCTCACCACAGTAGTTTTATATGAATTTTATTCCCGGACTGTTGTTAAGGTTAATGATTTTTATTATTATGATAAGAACGTTACAGTAATATGTTAATTGAAATTCAATTTAAATGTAATCAATTAATTTAATCGAATAATTCTATTATACGGGAGATTGTTACTCGCAGTAATAAACCGGTTTATGTTATTTTGTGGTTTTATTCTAGTCCGACCCTCAAAGGTTAGGGACAAAATATTGTATGTAACAATATCTGCCTATACATTTTTTCGATATCTGACGTCATAACATAATTATGTTGTCTAAATCGAAGCAAAATACTAAATATATCATCTTGAATCACTGGTCCAACCATTTGAATATCATTTAGTGAGTAACCGCTTTCAGTTTTTTCTGAAGCGTTAAAAACAACTCGAAGCTTCGTAGTCTCACTTTTTTCTCGAATAACCGGGTGATGTGGTAAATAATATCCAAACTCGGGTTTAGCTGTTTCGGACAAATGATTCAAATCTTCATATTCATTTATAAAATCTACATAGGATTCCTTCACCTTAGGTTGCCTTTTCAATCTTTTTTCTAAATTATTCAAACGAGATCGTGCCTTTACCAACGAATCGCCAAGTACAGAAGGTGAAGTATGAAAAGGCATCATAACGCAAAATCTACCATTTTCCGTTCTATACGTATTTTTTACAAAGTGTTTTTCACAAAATTCCTCTTCACTACTAAAAGATTGATTATCTATACTGACTATTTCCTCAACCTTCCAAAATTTCTCTAACTGTTCACTTATACTTCTAGTTAAGTTACAGGTTAATTCATTATTCGATTTACAAATATTTATGGGTCCCGTAACAAGCCAACCTAATTTACTACTATACAATGTGGGAAGACCCTTACCTATTCTTATCTGTTGACCTGTTAGCAGCTCCCAAAATAAATCCGCTCCAATTAATATATCTACATCAGCGGGCTCATAAAATCTACTATCTGCTAAATCAACAAATATGTCACCGGGAATCTTCAATTCATTTACATTAATCTTTACATTTGGCAACATATTCGTGATTTTTGGTAAGACTATACAGTTGATTTCTACAGAAAAATCACTACAAGTCGATTTTATTACAAAACTACAATTTTCTACGAATTGTAATTTGGTATTTCCTATACCATATACATTAAGGTTGTCCTTAGCACGATTACGGGACATTCCCAATTTATTGCAAAAACTTTCCGTTACTATGGACATCTGACTGCCCGAGTCTAATAGTGCACGGGCGACATAATATTCATTATTTGTTTCATTAACTACGTGAACGAGCGCTGTTGACAAAAGTACGTACTGAGTGGCGATCGTAGATAAGGAAACCGGTTCCGACGCGAGCGCCGCGCGCACATCTACAGCGGTGCTTGCGGCGGCGGTCGGTTGATGCGAGAGTATCGATGCAGGTTCGATTCCGCCTTGACTTACCATTCCAACTGAAGTTTGAAGTGAAGTACCAGTCGAGTTTTCACTGCGGGAACTCGCATTATTATCCACAGAGTGAGATTTATTTCTATGAAGTAATACGTTATGTTTCCATTTGCAAATTTTGCAACCAAATGCTTTACAATTGGAGGCAAAATGACCTGGTTTTAAACAATTAAGACATAATTTATTCTTGGAAACAACATCATTTCTTTCTTCTAAACTCATGGAAATTAATCTCGTACATTCAAACAAACGATGATCCTGTTTACAAATTATACATTTAGATCGGTCGTTATTGCTCGCCTGAGTGGATGCAACCAAACTTGCTACTTTCTCCCTTTTACTGTTAATATTTGGTTTATTATGCTTTGTTGTTTCTCGCGCTCGGTCGCGCAAAAACTTAAAAAACTCTTCGAGGGTAGGAACTTCTTCCCTATGTTCCTCCCACCTTCTACTTGTTACATGATCGAGTTTCGATACTGCAAAGTGGATTATTACCATATCCCAATGTACAGTCAGCATCGAAAGTTGCTGACCACATTCAGATTTTCAAAATCGCTGTACACCTTAATAATACGTAATAATACGTTATACAGCGATTTTGAAAATCTGAATGTGGTCAGCAACTTTCGATGCTGACTGTACTACCGGAAGTTCTAACGTCTTTAACCCACTTACATTTTTCTTTATACTGTCAATCATGGAACGTAATGCTTGGTCGGACTCCTTGGTTATACCTTCCATATTGAACAAGAATTTCATATGATTACTTATTAAAAGACGTTTATTATTGTACCTCTGACATAATAAATCCCACGCCAAGCGATAGTTGTCGGAACAAAATGATATAGAATCAATAACCAACGCAGCGCTACCCTCTAATGACGATCGCAAGTAGTGGAACTTATTTATTGTCTCAATAGACTCATTACTATGGATTAATGCCTCGAATGTATCCCTATATTCTAACCAATGATTATAATTCCCATCGAAGGTGGGTAATTTTATTGTGGGTAATTTTATTGAACCTTTATATGCGTTTCCACCTTCGAAACTATCGAAATGCCTTGAGGTTTGATTTGCTATACTTTTTCTTCGAATATTAAGTTCTTCTAATCTATCTAAAATACATTGACCTTGAGAGATTAAAGAATAAAATTGACCTTCGAATTCCGAACGTACCTTCGTTTGTTCGTCGGGATCTTCCGCTTCAAGTTCAATTTCGGATTGTAAGTTATCGAAAGTGGAAAAACATGTTTCTAGTTTAGTTAACCTTAACCTTAACTCAGCAACTTGCTGATCTGTTAACCTTTCTAGAGATTTTACCTCGTCTAAGTAACCCTTAAAAATTGTTAATCTACCCTTAATATAACTTCTCTTTTTTATTGGATCAGAAACTTTCTTAGTGGTCTGAGACATTGTTATAATACGACAAATTTAACGTTGTGATAATTGCAAACAAGTATACACCCATGTTCTTTTATAATAAACCAATGAAATTCGAAGAAATTAATATACAGTCCAAATAAATAGAATAGGAAACAAGATGTGGGTACATAGGAAGTAAGGAACGGGCTCACCAATTTCTTCTGCGCTTTATACTCTCTCCTCTTAGTGTGTGTCCTTCAATATCCAATGTCCTTCAATTTCCATATAATTCCCTTATCCTTGCAATTTATTTGAGTTTTCTTCCTTCGAATCCTGGTCACGGCACCAAAATGTTTAGGCCTCAGGCCTTGGTTTTGTATGTTCTTTGGGTAAGTGTGCGGAGCTGAAATAGGAACTCACGATTGCCGACTATATACATTTAATTTTGGTTTTACTTTTACTATAATATGTACTCTTATGTACTACGTAGGTATATAATAATAGCTTATTAGTTAGAGGTCCGACGGCGCTCGCGCCGGTGCGCGCGTCTTTTATACCCTCGGGCGGCGTGGAGTAGGGACACTGACGAGGTCCCCCGCACCCCGCGGGGTGTGAGCCTTAACAGAGCAAAATGTATGTGTTTGTAGGTTATAGTGAGACTTCCAAAGGTTACAGATTAATTGATCCGTCTAATCCAAGCAAAATTATCTTGTCCAGAACAGTTTCATTTTTAGAAAATAAATTTTATAATATGACTAAAGAAAAATATAATTATATTGAATGCAATGATCATGACAATATTTTACAAATAAATAATAATTTTGAAAATAATTGTTATCCTGATAATACTGTAAATAACAATGATATTTTATTAAATGATAATAATCAGGATGTTTCTCAAATTCCAGGTGATGTCCCTGGTGAACACTGCGACACACAGAGCGACAATACCAGCTTCAGATCGCCTGAGAGCGACATTAGTTTCAAGTCCCCTGCTGGAGATAATCTTTGGGCTGAGTCATCATCATCTGCGGATGAATCACCAGTTCCAGAGACAAGTCCAATATTACCGGTTGCTACAAATGGCCGGCCTATAAGAACTACTCGAGGTATTCCACCTCTGAGGTATGGTGACTATGATTTATCTTTGTTAGTACATGGTGGATATTTTGATGAACCACAAACATATGAAGAAGCTGTCTCTTGTCCTGATAGTGAGCAGTGGAAAAAGGCAATGTATGATGAATACACATCATTAACTGAAAATGGCGTTTCGGTATTAGTTGATAGACCAGTTGATAGAAATGTAATAAAATCAAAATGGGTTTACAAAAATTAAAAAAGATGCCTCAGGAAAATTTATTAAATATAAGGCACGCTTGGTTGCTCGTGGTTTCACTCAGAAACTTGGTGTAGATTAATTTCACAGAAACTTTTTCACCAGTTGTTCGACATTCCACAATGAGAATATTGTTTTCTCTAGCTAACTCTTTAGATATGGACATTGATCATTTAGACGTTGCTACAGCTTTTCTCAAAATAAAAGAAAAAATAAACTACTGTTTGATGTTTTCAAAAAGTAGCAATTGTAATATAACTGCTTATGCTGACGCAGATTGGGGTAATGATCTCAGCGATAGAAAGTCCTACACTGGTTATATTGTTAAGCTAGGTAATGATAATGTAAATTGGGAGTCGAGAAAACAGCAATGTGTGGCACTTTCTAGCACGGAAGCAGAATATCTTGCGATGAGTGATGTCTGCAAGGAAGTTTGTTTTATGAGATTTTTTTTTGTTAGAAATTTTAAATACCAGTTTAAATATAATATTATATAATGATAATCAAAGTGCTCAAAGACTATTGGAAGTAAAGGAATATTGCCATAAGAAAACAAAACATATTGATATTAGATATCATTTTGTAAAAGATTTGATAATTAATGAACAGATAGTTGTTTCATATTTACAAACGGATAGCATGATTGCAGACATTATGACTAAACCTTTAAGTAAAAGTAAGCATTCAGACTTCGCAAAACAAATAAATGTAACCAAAATAAAATTGTAATGTTTTGCAGAGATATGTGATACTAGTTTTTTTTTTTGTAACAGCATGTAGTGCATGTTTGTAAATTATAGTGATACAGAATTATGTGTATTTTATGTTTGAATTGCATGTTTCTGTTTTAAACGTAAAGCTTAAGGGGAAGTATAAAAATTTGTTAATCTGTGGTAAGCTTTACTATGACAACACTGACTTCCTGTACCTCTCTCTTGAGCTTTACCTGCGTCGTCGACATAGCACGTATTTATAATTAATTTACTATTTTATAAGTAATTATTTGGATCCTAACTTAACAGTTATTTTAATAAATAATATCGTTGAAGTTATTCCAAACGTTTTAATTTTCTGCCCTGTAGCCTGCACACACTATTAGCTTCCATCTGTCATCATCTTGAACAACTGCTTTCCAAGAATTATGAGACATTTTAAGAGGTTGCCGTTCATTGTGGGAAGTGGAGGTACAGTTCGATAATGATGACTACGCTCGCGGTGACGGCACGGACCGCGATTCAGCATTTAAGGCCTCCGCATCTGTAGCAATATCAGAACCGAATCCGACCGGGTGAACTTATCAAATTGGATATTTGTGGCCTATCTTGAATGAAGGGTTTGATAAATTCCAGTTCTTTTTTTAAGCGTATTAAAATTTGCAGTTTACATCACATACTAGTTTAAGCAAAGGCACGTCCAATGTACGTCGGAGAGGCGACCGGATGGCGAGTGGTAATCTGGGCCTTCGAGTGGTACATAGCCCCCTGGTTTCGGCCGAATTCACTCCAAGGGGAGGTGGGAGAATATGGGGGTGGGGCAAAATCTTTTTTTTAACGAGGCAACCGTACGAAAATGCGGTTGCTTGAAAGCTTTACCTTAATTATATTTCGTTGATCGTCAGTAATCATTCAAAATATCATAAAAGCCGTTAGACAAAGAAATAAATACACATACCGACATACATTCGACGTGCTATTGCTTTAACTATACATTCATCCAACTAGTTTTTGATGATAATTTATTATCATCAAAATATTATAATAATAATTTTCAATAAATTATTAAAAATATTATTATAGTAATTTTCAATAAATTAAAATTTTTGGCTGTAGGTACTTACGAATGTCTAATTTTTCTTCCTTGTGCAATTAAAACACTGTTTAGCTGCACAAGAAGTTATTTTGATGCGTATTTATTACAAAAACTGAAATTATTGAACTGTGTAATCAAAGATGTTCCGTGCGCGACTGAGTGCCAACTGCGGGCAATCACTTATTTGAGTAGGATCAAGCGCTGTGACTAAGTCCCGTATCTACCGCCTTTTAATGGGTACATCAATGAAGGTTACCCTTATGCCCAATAAAATACCTATACCTATTTCTTACCTGATATTTTCATTTCGGCGCTTACTTTTACCCGCGCATTACTATATATACAGGGTGATTTTTTAGTCACCATCCAAATTTTAATATATAAGGTGCTTTATTATCTGCCACGGCTGCAATGGGAGATAGTATTGCGTTTATAGATTACAATAGTAAAGATAATTAATTGATTATTTGTCTTTTTTTTTTCATACAAAAAAAAATACGTATAATAAAAATACAAATCTAGTCAGCTGATTTCAGTTTTCATTCTCAGAACAGATATAAAGAGATAGCAGTTGTTTTCATTGACGAAGCGACACATCGCGCGTATTTTGTGAACCACGTTATGCAGAGTAGAGCCAATGTTAATTTAACTTGTTTACTGTCTCAAATTGAATTGACTGTTCCGGGGTACGAAATTTCTTCACTATTGTAATCTATAAACACAATACTACCCCCCATTAAAGCCCTGGCAGATATTAATAAAGCACCTTATATATTAATCTTTGGCGAAAATCATTGAATACGTGTTTTTTCTTTTTGTATCAATCAATACAAAAATATCGAGATATCACGTCTCAATGTTAATCACTGGCACTATATGAATTTTGATAAAATTGCTCATGAATTAACATTTTGTTATATTTGATTTCTGTTCATAAATAGCTTCTAATTTCGTCATAACTTCTCTATCAGTCTCGCAGTTTTCTATGAGAGATACTCGGTTCAATCACACAACAGCCCTTTACGTTCCAGGGTTGTTGTTGTTGTTAAGAAAGTCTCGCGACCTCGGCAGGCGTTTGATTCGGGTCACCCTTTACTCGCCGTCCGCATGCCCTCGACTACGCTAAAAATCGCCTCGCGACGTCCAATACCGTACGCGTCTCCCGCAGCGGTATTGTCGTGAGATGGAGGCAGTCCTCTCCCTGAAGCATTCCGCTTTCTTCTTCGCTAGCGTCACTGCTTAGGAGGAGCAGGAGGAGGCGACTACTTCTTAATGCGTCTGACTCCGCAGCGGTGCCCCACCCAAGCTATGCATACCTTCACCGTATGATGCTCCATTAAAATTATAAACTAATGTTTTAAAACAGTGGCAGCGGTAAATTAGTAAAAGTCTTAAACGGTTCCTTCTTGTAACCAGTGCCCTATCTCTAAATTCAATTACCAAGTTACCAAGCAGCAGTTTCATTTATCCATTCAAGACCACCAGCAGCTCACCTGGAGCTTGATATTTAATACACGTCTCAAGATCAGCTTAAAAAAAATGGATGTTGCAGAGGTGATAAACCTGCAGAGGCAGCTTCTACAATCCATACTACTAGTAATTTACAAAGTTACAAAACTGCTAAAATTGCCGGACATTTTGGCAATTTTACTCAAAACAATGTTTTATTGAATGTAATGTAGATCATGGCCTGTAAATGCTAACTACCCTTAAATTCATCGTGATGGATATTTCCATCAACCATTCTTTTTGCATTTTTTTCGTTACACAGAGCTCGTTGATCACAATCCTTATAGACCAGGCCGCCAGAAGACATCCGTATGCAAAATATGAGGACCGAGTTTTGAGTTTTGTAATATATTTTTAAGATTGTCAAGATATATATTTTTGATGTTGCCAGCAATTATCGTGGTCCAAAAAAAAAAACCGCACTGTGGTCTCAGATCAATAAAACGTTGATATTTGTGGGTTTTGATCTGAATAAATTTCATAAGATATGGCATTACATACTAATTATACTTTATTATGACGAGACCTTTGATGAAAAGATTGGAAATTATAGTAGAAAAACATATGATTACATAATTATCTATATAATTATTTAAAAGAACACTGTTTTTTATTAAGACTCGACTACAGCCGAATCCGCTAAACGTAGAAACTTGAATTTTGGACAGCAGTTGCAGTCTATTATGTAGGGTAATAATAAGACGGGATTTTGCGAAAATCCTCCTCTAAGGGGGTGAAAAGGGGTGAAAATGTTAGTATGAAAAATCTTATTCCTTGGGTTTATAAACTTGAAACTTACCACTAATAAGAACACAAGTAAATAAAAAAGAGTAGCACTATTCGTTTTTTAAAACTACCCTCCATTAGTGATCTAGTCGATGTTAAAGTTTGTATGGAAAAACCATAACGCGTGATCCGATTACATTGAAAATCAGTATTTATATACGAAAACAGAAATTATCAAACACGTGTTTTTGGATTTTTCGAAAATCACCCCCAAAGTTAGTGAAAAGGGGTATTCAAGTTTAAAGGGAAGGATTTTAAAGCGCTAAACGTTTAACCTGAATTTTGGATGGTAGTTGCAATTTATCATGTAGGTGAGCACCAAGAAAGGATTTCACCTTTGAGGGGGTGACAATGGGCATTATTAGTTTTTTAAAACTACCCTCCAATGATACTCTAGACGATGTTAAAGTTTGTATAGGAAAATCATAACATGCTAACCGATGGATTTGAAACCCGGTATATGGAAATAAGATCAAAAATAATAAAACACGTGTCTTTGGGTTTTTCAAAAATCGCCCCCTAAATTGGTGAAAAGGGGTGATTAAGTTTTAAGGGAAGGATTTTACTACGTGTAGTGCAGTAGTATTTTACAAATTTCTGGACCACTCCAGACACTGGCAACATGCATTTTTAAATAGTCCAAGAACCCATTTGCATACTTCTTAAAACAGATTGCGGTCCTCATATTTTGCAAACGAAATTCCTTCTGCGACCTGCACTATTATACATGGCAACTTTAAAAGGAATATTTACGACGTTTCTAAACGAAAAAAAAAAGTTTATCTGTCAGTGTATGCTGTCAAATGTCATTCGAAAGTGTCATTAAGCGGTATGATAATTTCAGTAAATATACAGTGTGTCCGGGCACGGGTTAGCGATATTTAAAGGGGATATACTAGGCTCTTTTTCATCGACAAAAATGCTTTTAAAAAAATTCTTACTCCAAAACTTCGCGAATGGCAGCCATTTTAATTTTTTGATCTGTCGAACTGGGGTGTGTACAATAAAATTCAAATATCTTTAAATCCAAGAGACCTACATTCATGCAAATGACTTTATTACAAAGTTAAACGTTGAGGCTTATCAAAAACTTACGAAAGTTTTCTAAATAATATGTAAAAATAACCAAAAAACATGGGGAAACACGAAATTGTACACAAAAATTACTGAATAATTTCACATCTTTAACTCTTGCTCGATAAGTACCCCTGAAGTTAGCTATGGTTTTTGCATTAAATTAAAAGTGTTTGAGTCAGGCTGTAAAATGATATCAAAATTATCACTCTACGTAAAGTATCTTAGGAGTTATTCCCACTTGAACATCACCCTTCCGTCTCGCCCCGCAGCAATAATTCCAAAAAATGGTTTCATATAATAAAAAAAATGTACCATTTCAGTTTAAGGATTATGGTGGTCAATAATGCCAGCTCATAAATATTCGTTGGAACGATTTAGCTCGCCCAAAGAATGCGACACCTGTAATATTGTGGTACATGCGCTAAGGAAGGGTGATGCTCAAGTGAGAATAACTCCTAAGATACTGAACGTAGAGTGATAATTTTGATATCATTTTATAGCCTGACTCAAACACTTTTAATTTAATGCAAAAATCTCATCAAAATTCCGGGGTACTTATCGAGCTAGAGTTAAAAATGTGAAATTATTCAGTAATTTTTGTGTACAATTTCGTGTTTACCCATGTTTTTTGGTTACTTTTACATATTATTTAGAAAACTTTCGTAAGTTTTTGATAAGCCTCAACGTTTAACTTTGCAATAAAGTCATTTTCATGAATGTAGGTCTCTTGGTTTCCAAGATATTTGCATTTTATTATACACACCCCAGTTCGACGGATCAAAAAATTAAAATGGCTGCCATTCGTGAAGTATTGGAGTAAGAATTTTTTTTAAACCATTTTTGTCGATGTAAATGAGCCTAGAATATCCCCTTCAAATATCGCTAACTCGTGCTCGGACACACTGTATACGTGAAAAAAATATTGAAATACTCAATGTTCATAAACAATTTTATTTCTGAATGATATATTTGAGGTAAGTTTAGCGATTTATTACTTTATTTTTGTTCATCAAAAGAATAATGCTGAAATAAAACTCAAAATAGCTTTGATGTAAATTTACATCATCATGTCATGACGGTTATTTAGGTTGTATGAAAACTCAGTAAATAATGTTTTTTGATAAGTTTGGTCTTTTTTCTGTTCTAGGCGTCCATATTGTACAAAATGAATGACAGGGATATAGAACGATATTTAGCATCGTTAGAAGGTGGATGGCTGTCGGAAGATGACATGGAAACATCCGACCAAGAAGATGAACAAGTACCTGAACGTTATGACGAAGAGCAGGTGCTAAATATGCTAGAAAGTGATGAAGAGGACACAGAAGATCCAAATGATCCTGGAGGTGACCCTCCCTTGATAGAAAATGAGGTGAGAGACATTCCGGACGAAAACATCAGCATTCCTACTGGACATACATTTACAGGATTGCTGGATAAAAGAAAATTGATTTGGAAAAAAAGAACCATGGAATATGATGAATCTAAAATTAAATTTCAAGGCAGTTCTGATTTAGGATCTGAATTATCAGAATTAGATACTCCATATGCATGAAAATTATCTTGGAACAAACAAACCTTTATGCCACTCAAAAAAATCCTGCAAACTCTAGTGCACACAATTTGACAGACTTGAGGAAGTTTTTTGGTGTACTATTATATATGTCTGTCCAGAATTTTCCAAGCACAAGGTCATATTGGTCTCCAAAATTTGGTTATGAACCAATATGTTCAATACTAACTAACAACAGGTTTGAACAGATAAAAAAAACATTACATTTCAATAATAACGAATACCATAAGCCCATTGGTGAGCCAGGCCATGATCGTCTATTCAAAATACGTCCTGTTATTGAGGAATTAAATAATAGATTTTCCTCAGTTGCTATGGAACAAAGACTTTCCATAGACGAGCAAATGTATGCAACTAAAGTTGCACACTTTCTCAAGCAATATTTGCCTAATAAGCCACATAAGTGGGACTTCAAACTTTATGTTTTGTGTAGTCTCCAAGGCTTTGCATGTAAGTTTGAGGTGTATGCTGGCCAGGATTTGACTGAAGAACCTGAGAATGAATCAGATTTGGGCCCCACCAGTAATATTATTCTTCGTTTAGCTCGAGGTATACCAAGATATGTCAATCATATTGTCTATTTTGACAATTTTTACACATCGGTGCCGTTGGTGTACTATTTGGCCACTCAAGGAATCCTGTCAGTAGGTACAGTTCAACAAAATAGAATACCAAATTCAAAATTACCTGATAAAAAGCAAATCATGAGTAAATCTACTCCAAGAGGCTCATATGAAGAAAGAGTGACTACTTTTCAAAATGTGGATATGAGTGTTGTTGCATGGAAGGACAATAAAGTTGTCACATTACTTTCATCCTATGTTGGAGCTTTGCCTTTGGATAATGTATCTAGGTATGACAAAAAAAAAGAAGGAAAAAATACAGATCCCATGCCCTAAAATTATAAGAGAATACAATGCCCATATGGGTGGGGTGGACTTGATGGACAGTTTTCTTGGGAGATACAGAATAAAGCTCAAGTCAAGAAAATGGTATATTCGTATTTTTTGTCACCTTTTAGACCTAGCAGTAATAAATGCCTGGATAATATATAAAAAGAATTTAATTGCCAAGAATGTGCCCAAGAAAGATATTCTCAATTTGGGCTCATTTAGAAATGAATTGGCCTTTACTCTCTGTAACTTAGGAGTAGTACAAGAAAATAAAAGGGGTCGTCCAAGGTCTAGTGCTTTAGAGCATGAAATACAAGCAAAGAAAAAAAGAAGTGCTGTTGCAGGTGCTCCACCAAAGGAAGTTAGAAGAGATGGACAGGGTCATTGGCCTCTGGTTGGTGGATCCCTACGATGTAAGTACCCTTACTGTAAGGGATATTCAACTATACATTGTTCAAAATGCAAAGTAAATCTGTGTCTCAATAAAAACAATAATTGCTTCAATAATTACCATAATGAGTAATTTGTACTGGTCAGTTCACTACTGATAACATAGTGATGGAAATTTCCATCAACCCATTTTCATTGAAAATATAATATTTTCCTGATCTTTTTATTTTTTATTTTATGTTTCCCTTATTATAGTGCTAATCCTGCATCCAAAAAAAATAATTTGCTTAGCAAACAAAATTCATGCATTTAAGGGTTAAGTGTTGTACATAGTTTTCGCACTTAATTTGACTTAAATTAAGCAATATTCCCAAATATTTCCACTCACAGCAAGATTGCCGGCAATGTTTCCACCAATATTCCCACCTTGGGCAATATTGCCGCGAACGGCACATCTTTAGTCCTGACTTACGAGTTGTAGGTCGTGGGTTCGAACCCCACCAGGCGCATTACTTTGTGTAATTTATTTCATCACCAACTGGTCTCAAAAAGGTGAAGGAAATCATCGTGAGGAAACCAGCATGTCCTAGAACCAAAAATTCGAAGACATGTGACATCTACCAACCCGCACTGGGCCTGCGTGGTAGATTAAGGCCCACTCCCTCTTACAGAGAGCAGGCCTGTGTCCCAACAGTGAGAACATTATTGGCTGATGATGATGATGATGTTTTGGTGGGATTTTAGTTCTTTTTGTAAGTTGGTCAACTGAATGCCCTAGGTTTTTTATGGCAGCTAACTGTTGCTTTACAACTAGATACAAATCTTCTTAATTCACTCGCTGTTGACTTACCTATAGGTACAATATCTAACAAAATATGTATATGTTCCTTTGTAATTTTATATTTATTGTCGTATCTATCGAATAGGATTTTCCTGGCCTCAAGGTGGCTCTCAGTAGACAAGGCGAGATTTTTAACCAGATCGTGAGGTTCCTTGCCGAAAACTACGTAGATTTTTAGAAAAACTTTTGCACGTCGCCGTCGTCTAAATCTTGATTGTTGTGTATGAGCGAGTCAAAAAGTTGCAATAACGGCTTTAATTCCGAGTACTTAACAGAGTAGGCAGGTATACTAACGGTAGGTAACTTTGTGTTGTTGAAATTTTTCGTAACACTACTTTTATTACAATCGTCTTCACATTGAATTTTGTCTAATAATTCCCTGATGACGGTGAGTGTGTTTATGTATTTTTCTTCAATATCGTCAGCATCCAGGTCGGGTTGCATGACGCATAACTTCAACGAGTATTCTTCGTAAGTTTGGAATGACTTCCGAAGACGCTCCTCTTTAAGGATCAATGATTGTTTAGAGAAACCCTTATAGGTTTCTTGTTTCTTTCTTTTTGAATGCATTTTCAATCTTCGTAGTAGTGTTTTTGATCGAAGCACGTTTTCTAACGCGTACTTTTATTTGTTCACCTTCCATTGTTCTACAAAGTAGACTTGCTACAACAATTTATTTCGACTATATCGACTGCGAGACAATTTATGAGATCTAGGTTTTGATGGGAATTTTACTTTCTTTTTCACTCTTTTTTAACTCATCTCTTAAATACTCAATCGAACTCGGGTAAAAATCCTTAGCAGCCACTGTAAGTGTAACATCGTAATTCGAGCGTCAGCGCATGTGTGCACTGTTAGTCGCGTCGTGTCCGCTCAACCATTATCAGTTTTGCTATTATTATTAAAAAAAGCAATGAAACCCAGTCAAAACAGTTTAATATTTATTCTTCTTTGCAAATGTTTCACGATTTGCACCATACGCTGCAGTTAACTGGAAGTGAACCAAGCATCTTCTTGAGTATTGTTAGTCTTCATGGAGTCGATTCAGAATAGTCTAGTCAATTACAGGGGTACGTGTAGTCTCCTGGATCGCGGTGTCTGGTGATATTACCCGTCTTTTGAGACCACTTTCAAATTTGATCCACTGGTTGAGAATATTCACCATTAAACCTACCTCTTGTGGCTATGCCCCCACTGGATTAAGGTGACACCCCAAGTGTCTGTTTTTACATCCATATGTCTCCGAATACATGGCATTATGAGATTAAAAAATCGTTATAGCCTGCATGCTGTATATGTCGAAGAAAACTCTGTTAGAAGTTTGAAAAAAAAAAAAAAAAAACAAACGGTAAATTCTAAGAAATCTCAAATATCTAATTTAAAAAAGTTATGAATTTCCAATTATGCAGTAGAAACAATATTAATACTTGAAAGAAACCATAACAAGATATTTACTTTGTATTATGTAGGTACACAGAATAAAGGCCTATTCAAACCTGAGCGATATTCGCTGCTGCTGTGGGTAGAGGTACATACCGCGCGGGTTTCGCTCAGGTATTTAGTATCAAGTACCGCGGCTAGAGCGACCTGAGCGATATTCACTGCCGCTGTGGGTAGAAATACATACCGCGCGGGAGCAGCGGCATGCATCCCGCCCCTCACTCCGCAAGCGGGGTTAACATGACAACAGTACGCACGATATTCCTTAGCT
Organism: Agrotis clavis; assembly: GCA_954870645.1. Classification (NCBI taxonomy): domain Eukaryota; kingdom Metazoa; phylum Arthropoda; class Insecta; order Lepidoptera; family Noctuidae; genus Agrotis; species Agrotis clavis. The sequence continues at coordinate 12,027,084 of OX940925.1, forward strand.
AAAGGACGGGTTTGCAACATGGCGTCATCGAAACGAACGAATAATGATTCATTTATTGAGATGGTGAAGTGCAATCCAGTTTTATATGATGTCACTTACGGATTATAAAAATATATTTATGAAAAATAAAATATGGATTTTTTAATATATTATTATATTATCTTTCAATTGGGTACTAAATACGACTACCGCCATTAAAGAAGTTGACAAATTGTGTACGTACCCTATCGCCTGAAAGTTGCAAAGTTTCAAAATTTTTTGTTGAGTAGTAAAATACATATTTTGCAAGTACGGGGTATTGAAAGTTTTAGAGCGTAAATAATTGTGGAGTACGCATGTTGCTTTTATGACTTTTTTAGCTCTAGACACTTTTAGGTGCATGGGTTTGAAATATATTCGCCATTTTTGAGCCAGTAATCCAAATGCATTTTCAACAACGCGTCTAGCTCGGCATAGGCGCTTATTGTATTTTTCCTTTCTTCTATCAACCCTAGAAACTCTTTGATTGAATGGTTTCATTACATGTGCTTGCAATCGGAATGCCGCATCTCCTATTAACACATGAGGTGTGACGTCATTAGTTCTCGGCAATGGTTTAGGCCTTGGAACATTCATAGTCCCATTATTAAACCTCCTTCCCATGACAGAATTTTCGAAAATTCCACCGTCGCTATTTTTTCCAAAACCTCCAACATCGATACATAAAAAATTGTAGTGTGGTCCTTTTATTGCCATAAGGACGACAGAAAATTTTTTGAGGTAGCAAAAATAATTGCTGCCTGAATTAGGCGGACAAACGATAGTGACATGTTTTCCATCAATACTGCCGAGGCAATTGGGGAATTGCCACATATTATAAAACTCTTCAGATGTTAAGTTCCACATTTCTTCTGTAGGAGGCTTCATGTATATGGGTTGTAATGTAGTCCAAATAACATCACAAACTTCATCAACAATTTCTGCGACAGTTGAGCAACCTACTCTATAACTGTTTGCAATACAGCGAAATGAATCTCCACTTGCTAAAAATCCGTAAAAAAAAATATTTAATAAGCTTTTTTATTCAAGGTCAGCCATTTTTACTATAAATTTGGTTTCTAAGATTCCTCAGTATTGATCACCTTACTAACCTTAACAAATTCAGGGTTTTAAACTAGTCTAATCTTTATATTATTAGTTATACTAATTAATAAAAGTAATTGAATAGATTATAAATAAAATATATTTTTTACAGGCGATGAAGCCAAAGCGAAATGGAAAAATCTACGTGACACTTATGGTAAATATTTAAAAACTACAAAAACCACTACAGGCCAAAGTGCGTTTAAATCTTACAGTCGTTACAGCAAATGGCAGTGGGCATCTTCAATGGAATTTTTAAAAGATCACATAGGATTTGCTCCAACTGATACTAATATGGCAAGAGAAGAAGAAAGCGTATCTGATACCCAAAATATAACTGAACCCGAATCTAATAATGAAAATTCAACACAACGTTCAAGTTCAGTAGTATCATCCGAACGTTATACTTCACGTTCGGGTTCCAGAAAAAGGACTTCTGTTAACGAACATCCTGTCGATAAAGTGATTACGTACTTGAATACAAAAGCAGATAAATTATCATCGATTGAACATGTTATGCTTGGATATGCAAAAACAATTGACAGTTTTTCGGAGCGACGTAAAATTATAACAAAAATGAAAATAGCTCAAGTTATGATGGAAGCGGAATTGGAAGAAGAGCAGGAACGTAGCCTACAACGAGAAACAACACTGCGATCTTACTACACCACTGAGCCTAACACTAGCCAAAATGATCGTTGTATGTCTCAACAATCATGTTATTCTCGTAGTCCCCAGTCTACTAATGATTCTGAACTACAGTCCGCTCTGCGTTGTATTCAAGATAATGCTCTGTCACCTCTAGCACCTTCACTGACTGGAGAAGGTCTCGATTACGAACACGAAATAGATTACGACCAACAGAAACACTCAGAAATGTAATAAGAAGGTTTTAGGTTAAGATAAAAGTTGTTTTAACATTGTAAAAAACCAAAGTTCCTTCCTAACTAGGAATCTTAAATAAAGATTTTCGTCAATTAATATTCTTTGTTTTCCTTACCTCAACGTTATTGCTAAGCGTTCTTCAGGGCATATGGGTTCTCGATATTTAGTGAAGGATTTGCTGATATTTTCCTTTATCATATTTAATATTTCATCGAAGTTCTCAGTCGTCATTCTGAATGCATTAAAAAACCGATCTTCATCCAATCTTAATCTTGGATATTAAGTGTGGAATTCCCCATGAATTCGGTGTTGTCTGTTGATGTCAAGGATCCAAATTCTTTTCTTAACTTGTGAGTCAATTAAGGCTAATAAAAGTAAAACTTCCTCTTCATCACTATCCATCACTAAAATCAGATGCTCTGCAGAAATTACAACGTGACTGACGTGTATATTCTTTGGCGACTCAGAAATGACTAACTGGCGAAAATTCTTACCTCTCTGAGCGAAACTCGACTACCGCGCGTTATTCTACCCACAAGGATAGCGAAATCCGTTTTGGTGTGAACAGTAATATTATCGCATACCCACTGGGTTTTCTCTGCCGCAGATGGTAGCGAATACCGCTTAGGTCTGAACAGTAATATTACCGCATACACACAGGGTTTTCTCTGCCGCAGACGGTAGCGAATACCGCTTAGGTCTGAATAGGCCTTAAGAGTAATACTTGTTTAAAGTGCAATTTAATAAGTGGCCCTTATTTTGTTGCTGGGAAGACTGATGATCCTTCTGATATAGGAAAGAAAACAGAAAAACTCGTTCTTCGGCTAATGAGTACGTAAATGTTGAAAGGCCACCATCTCTTTATGGATAATTATTATAATTCGGTGCCCTTGTCTGAAAAACTATTAGATTTAAAAACAACATACCAATGGAACTTTAAGGTCAAACAGGAAAAATTATCCTAAAGAAGTTGTTTCTAAAAAACTTAAAAAAGGACAGCATGTTTGGACTAGAAAAGTTAAGTAGAAAACATGTGTCCAAATGGGTTGACAAAAGACCTGTATACATGATTACCACCCTAAACCATCCTAAAATAATCAATGATCATAAAAGACACGGTCAAACTAAAGTTAAACCGCTGGAAGTCTCCATTTATAATAAATATATGTCAGGTATTGACATAGTTTATACAATAGCTCGGTCGGCTGCAGCGGGAAGGGGTCATCTATAAAATGGAACGATCAGACTATAACATATGCGGGTGGTTAAAGCTAATGGCGGTATTAGACTGTGCGGTGATTACAAATTAACAAGCAATCCACTTTGGAAAGATTACCATTACCCGCTGCCCCGCATTGAGGACTTGCTCGCAGCTTTAGGTGGGGGAAAGACTAGACTTCTCAAATGCTTTCCAACAATGAATTTTACACGAAGATTCTCAACCAATGACGGCAATAACAACTCACGTGGGCACTTTTGTTTATATTTTGCTGTATGGGGTTTTTTTATCATGGTAAAATCATCAAATGAGTCCTCCCACCCCGGGCAGGGCGGGAGGGACTATCAGACTTGTACTGACTTTAAATACACGATGTTCTTCAATAGCCCTTTATGTTCCGGGGTCAAGGTGAGGAAATAAAATCCCGCGACCCCGGCAGGCTTTGGCCCTCTGAGGGGGCCCCGTCATTTTTGCTGAAGCTCTTTGAGGCGCGCGTGGAACACGACGCGCCGTCGACCCGGGCATGGTCCATGGTCGGACAGCGAGTTGCCCTTTACTCGCTGTCCGCATGCCCGCGTGCTGTATGGGGGTTGGCTGAAAGGCTTTGCCGTAGGCTAAGGCAAGTCGGGACAAGCTCGGATCGTCTACAAAATAGGTAATAGCCCTAAAATCTTGTCGTCGCAGCCCCCAAACCATTTTGTCTGGGTTTCCTAAAACCTGGTATGTAAGTCTAAGTACGATAATAGGTCAGAGTAGTAAGTAAAATTAATAGATGCTTTCCCACGGAACCAAATTACGGTCATGTTGAAACGAAGATGTAGGCCTAACGAGTTAATTGAATTATATTATATTAATCCTAATTTACAACATTTCAAAACTGACACGACCTTTAAACAAAAATACCGTTTCTTTATTTTCGTATCCTGAGTGCAAATATATATTTTTTATATTTTTTTATTTCTTCATTTCTGAGGAAAAAAATAAAATTCAAAAAACATGTAATAACGTCACATATACGGTAGAATGAAGTAGTGAATGAAGTAGTACCTTCGCCTAAGCATTTCAATGTTTTTGATGAAAACATCAAGTGTCAATGTCACTTATGAAGTTTAGAAAAAAAAATTTAAGCGGAGTCGAAATTGATTTATTGATTTGCACAATATTTCCTATCCACACGGCACACTGCTTAATGTTATCAACTGTTGATTGACATTATTTCGTCATTAAAATGGATACCAGTGAAACATATACGCCAATGAAGGAACTAAAATATTGTTTTGTACCAGCCTGCAAAAACAGTTCTAGAGGTACTCAAAAAGCATTTTTTGCGGTGCCTAGGTCAGCAAAACAAGAGTGGTGCAATGCTGTGGGTATATCATGTCCTAAACGTGTTATATATACAGGGTGAATTTTTCAACTGGGCGTGGATGGCTATATCCGAAACTATAAGGAATATAAAAAAACGTTAAAAGGAGTCTCGAGGCCGATTTTGATGAAAACTAAAACTGCATCATCGGATTTTAGAAAAATCAATAATCCTGGTCAGGAATCGAACCCGCCGATTATGGAAAAAAAATCACACCCTATATTATTACACCATTCGATAGTGTTGCTAATAAGGATCAAATTCTGGGAAGTAATCAAATACGGCAAACTTAAGGAAAAAGTATGATTTCAAAAAAAACTGATCTATTTTCAATGCAATGACTGTGTTCGAAACATAGTTTAACCGTTTCTTCGTTGAAATAATGCTATTTTTTGTTCAATACAATAATTTCGTATTGGTGATTACAGTGGGATTGTTGAGACGTCAAATCCAGTGAAACATTGAAAACAATAAAATTTTATAATTTCGAACAAATTATGGCTCAGTAGAAGTAAAGTAACATACAAAAATAGCAATTTCATAAAAATCTGCTATTTCCTTAAGTTTGCCGTATATCATCACTTTCCAGAATTTGATCCTTATTATCAAGACTATCGAATGGCGTAATAATACAGGGTGTGATTTTAATTCCAAAATCAGCGGGTTCGATTCCTGGCCAGGATTATTGATTCTTCTAAAATCCAATGATGCAGTTTTAGTTTTCGTTAAAATCGGCCTCGAGACTCCTTTCGACGTTTTTTGATATTCCTCATAGTTTCGGATATAGCCATCCACGCCCAGTTGAAAAATTCACCCTGTATATGCGAAGATGATCTCAATGTAAGTACCTAAATGACAATGTTTTTTTTATAAACCTGACACCACAACAATGCATGTAGTGTTTATCTTGTTTTAAATTTTGTTTCATGAACTGTTTGTACATATATTAAGCAATGTAACTGTTACCAAAATGTATATTATATATCATAACGATTTTAACTTATGATGTAGGTTGTTTTTGGGACAGATATAAAATATAAAGGAGATCGGGCGGGTGTGGCCCAAGTGGCGGCGGAGCATGACGTTCATTTTATTTGATAGTTCCCTACCTAAGCTTACTTTTTTTGTATGGGTACAAAAAAATCTATCCTGGGAGAAAAAAGTTATAGCGTTATAAAGAAATACGCATTTATAGAGCTTTCAACTATGTATTTATTCAATTAAATACATAGTAGGGGACAGCAACCGTTTTCTTTTTATGATTTTTTAAAGTTACGGTATATTAGCTACAATTAATATCCCTGTTACGGTAGGCATACAAACGTTGACGGAGCACCGCTTCGCGGTGCTCCTACTTCTGGGTGGTTTAAAAATAAATAACCACGAAGGGGATGGCGGGGTCTTTCAGACCCCGCCATCCCCTTCTAACCTAACCTGTCCGTGTCGGGGTGCCCCAAGTCGTCTTTATGAAAAAAAATATCAAAGAATTTTTTTGAAAAATCCGGCAAAAAAAATGCTTGGGGGGGAGTTATACAAACCCCTCTCTACACCCCCCATGCATCCATATACTCAAATTCGGGTAGCACGTTTCTAAAATGAGCCCATTTAACACAGAACCCCATAAAAGATTTTTGTACTTTAGACAATCTAAAATATGGTTGATCAATTTTATCTTTATTTCTCGTATTAAAATTATGTCTGTCGCTTATTTTATTAAAAAGATGAAGATTTTTCCTAACATGCATTATATTTTCATAAATAAATTGACAAGGCACTATCATTATATTAATCTTTTTGAATAATTCCCTAAGAGATTCGCGACGACGTAGATTGTAAAAGGTTGTAAGATTGTAAGGTTTAGGTTTATAAATTTAGGTTAAAAAATATTACTTTTTCAATAAGATTTTAATTGACTTACCTTTATATAGTCTCGAAGAACATAATATCAATGTTTCGCAAGTATCCATGACTGCCTGGCATATTGAAGCCGGTGACATTATAGCCGAAAACCTTATATCTTTAAAGTTCCGTCCCGTTGCCAGGTAATGCAAAGTTAACGCTAATTTTTCTCTCGGGGTAATAGATTTTCTCATCACGGTATCTTGTTTGGTAAAAAAAGGTGTTACTATTGTCAGAAGTTCTTCAAAGCAGCGTTCAGACATTCGAAAATAATTCTCGTAATCATCCATTTCACCATGTAATTTAATTTCTGCCATTAAATTCAAATGTGTGTACCTTTCCCTTTGTTGTAACCAATTCTTTGCCCATCGCTTTCGCTTGACCTTTTTATTTAAACTAAGTGCTAAAATAATAGCCACACAACCTTTAATTTTCAGCTCTGTTACCATTTTAGACGTTTAAACAGCAGGAAACCGAACACAATGCTGACGTAATAAATATTGAACGTGTAGGCTGGTGTATTAATCCATCAGTAAAAACTGAAATCCATCAATAAATACTATACTGTGTTTTCAATTATTCTCCATGAGTAACACACTACAAACAGTGAACGAAATAGACAATACTGAAATAGCGAGTTCAATTGAATGCGACCCCTCGGATTTTTCAAAACACATACATGTTAAAAGTAATGATTTTACCATTGTGTCGCAGAATATAAGGAGCATATACTGCAATTTTGATGACTTCAATCTTTTGTTATCGACTTTTAAGTTTGAGACCGATGTGATAATACTAACAGAATGTAGATTAAATATTGATAAACCGATTCCTCAACTTACAGGCTATCAGGCTTTTATCTCAACACGTCAGTTCAATCAAAATGATGGGGTGGTAGTGTTCGTAAAGCAAACGTTAAATCCAAAAATTCAAGAAGTTCAGTTAACTCAGGCGACATGCCTACAACTGGATATATTGAACCATATTGTTTTGTGTATATATCGATCTCCTTCAAACACAAATCTTGATCCTTTTTTGGAATCACTCAGCCTACACTTAGATTCTCTTCCTACACTAAAAAACATTATATTGGCGGGTGACATAAATATTAACATTAGGCCAAAAACCATTGAACCGTCTCACGAACAGAAAAACCGGATGAACTACCTAAACATGCTTTCGACATATGGTATTTTACCCGGTCATACGATACCTACCAGAGAAAAGAACTGCCTGGACCACATCATGTTGAGGATTCATAAAAGAAAAATAACTGCATCAATTGCCATCTTAAAAACATCTATAACGGATCACTACACTACTTTTCTATCACTATGTAAAATAAAACTCAGAAATTCTATTAATAAAACCAACACTACTATAAATTTTGAGCAAGCGCTTAAAGATTTACAGGAAAAAAATCTTAATGACTTGCTGTTTTGTAACGATCCAAATCTATTAACCAGTCAACTAATACAAAAGTTGACTGACACTATTAAACACAATACTAACATTACAAAAATTCCCTGCAGTAGACGTATAATCAAACCGTGGATCACCCCTGGGCTACTACGCTGCATAAAAAACCGCAATAAATTACAAAAACAATCCCGGTTAGATATTCACAACGAAATTTTAAATATAACATATTGTCGGTATAGGAATTATTGTAACAATCTCATAAAGAAATTAAAAAGAAAACACGAAAGAGAGTTACTATCTAAATCTGTCTCAAATACGAAATTACTTTGGAACAATATAAAATCAATAACTTACTCAACTAAACCCAAAAATCAAAGCTCTGACCTCTTAAACATCTTGCCGTCTCCAACAGCATCGGTGAATTTTGTAAACTCTTATTTTTCCAATATCGGAAAACAATTAGCTCAGCAAATTCAACCTAATAAAAGTTATTGTTGTCCTAAAACCTTCCCTATCCAACCTAATTCCTTTGTGCTCCTGGATACCGACCCCAAGGAAGTGGAAAGTATTCTGATGAGTTTGAAGTCAGATAGTGCTCCAGGATGGGATAACATCTCAACTCGGTTCTTAAAATACATTAGCACGGAAGTCGTTCCCATCATAGCGCACTTGGTAAATCTCAGTTTTAAAAAGGGTATCTTTCCGACACTACTTAAACAGTCTGTTATTACTCCTGTACACAAGGGTGGGAACAGCCACGATGTCAATAACTATAGACCTATATCTGTTTTGCCTGCTCTGTCTAAAATATTAGAAAAATTAATTAACATTAGACTACTTAACTACCTTAATAAATATAAAATAATATCGCCTCATCAATTTGGATTTAGGCAGGGTGTTTCCACTGAGGACGCAGTCGCTGCACTGAGCTCGCTTGTAAGTGACCATCTCGACAAAGGAAGAAAATGTCTAACAGTCTTCCTAGATCTAAAAAAAGCTTTTGACACCGTGTCTGTTCCAACCCTTGTGGCGAAGTTAGAAAAAGTCGGAATAAGAGGAGTAGCTCTGGACCTCTTTAAAAACTATCTGTCAAATAGAAAACAGATAGTTAAAATAGGTGCTTATACCAGTGAGGAGGCAGATGTATCTTTTGGCGTTCCGCAGGGCAGCATTTTAGGTCCTACATTATTTCTGACGTACATAAATGATCTGTGTAACCTTAAAGTTGAGAATGCAAACATCTTTACTTATGCCGATGATACAGCTGTGGTTTTCTCTGGAAATGATTGGTCTGACGTAAAACTTAAAGCCGAATTGGGTATGGAACAAATTGCCGCCTGGCTTAATGATAATGTACTAACACTAAACACAATGAAAACAAACTATATATGTTTTACAATATCAAACAAGACACAACCAGATCATAATTTTTATGTGAAAATTCATTCTTGTAAAGGAACAGATTTGGATTGTACATGTCCCATAATCAATAAAGTGCCCCAAACTAAATATTTAGGCGTAATTATTGATCAAAGGTTGACTTGGTACTCTCACCTCGAACACGTAACCAATAGAGTACGAAAATTAGGCTGGATATTTAAAACCTTGAGACATGTGGTCCCGACAAGATATGTTGCCAAACCTGGAGCCCCAAATAGAAACCTGTTAAATGAAATTTATACTGCCATAGCACAATCAGTTATAGTTTACTGTATATCTATTAGGGGGAGGGGCGGCAAAATCAAAATTTATAGATGTGGAACGAGTCCAAAGGGCTCTCATAAAAATTATGTATTTTAAAAGACGTACATTCTCAACTAAAGCTCTTTACGAGACCAGCGGCCTACTTAGTGTTAGAAAGTTATATATCACTGCCACACTCCTAAAGAAACACAGGACACTTACTTTTGATAAAGATAAAATACTAAAAAGACGAAAAGATTTTATTGCACAAATCCCGCAAACAAAAACAAAATTTGCAGCGATGCAATATAACATATTACAATCAGCTCGGCTTTACAACAAAGTAAACAGAAAGATAGACATTTACACTAAACAAATACCATGAATGTAAAAAAATTATACTAGAATGGATAAAACCACTTTCTTATGAAGACACCGAAGCACTCTTATAACATGATAATTCACACACATCAAGCACGTCAGTCGTACACTCACACCCACACTCAGACACGCACAATGCACATACACACACTCACAAACCATCATTCATTAAACGCTACTCAACTTTTACCATTACACTTTCAGATACATTCATAACATTTTAGGAGAATTTTAATATTATATTGTTAAGAAAATAAAATAAAATACTTAGTAATATAGAATAGAATTATCTTAAGTTAAGGAGGAGCGGAGTCCCCTACTACAGGCATTATTTGCTTAAAAGGAGACTCCAATCATCAACTAATGTAAAAAATATTGTTTTACGGAAATAAATATTTTGTATTTTGTATTTGTATTTGTATACTGACGGATCACAGTAAATACCTTACGTGTAACCGTCGCCTAATGGGTCGATTACACCTAACGAGTACAGTGGTGAGTCAGTAAATAAGCTCTCGGCCGAGAGAGTAATATTAATAAGCACTCGAACAATAAGCACTCGTTAAAGTGTTTATACCAACCGAGCACTCGGCCGAGGACACTGACTCGCCGCTGTACTCGTTAGGTGTAATCGACCTATAACAGTTAGTCACCAGGAAGCTTCAATCTTCTCACCTCACCGTCAAGAACAAACGGCTAACGCCATCTACCGACACTGAACGCAACTAGTATAACAGCAGCCATTAAGATCTACTGATGTAATGTTCCTAATAGCACCATCTATCAATAATTTGTAAAGACTATAATGTCGTGGTCATTTTAAAATATTAATAACTTGTCCTTTTCTCTGAGCATTCATTTATAAATTGAGTAACATTACTGAAAATCATATTTTATTGTTAAAGTTTACTATATAAAACAGTAACATATATTCTTACGATTATTGTAATAAGTATGTCAATTACGAATATTTTACAATAATGAAAAGGGGATGTTAGTTTGACTTCCGGTTGGCGGCGGTACTTTTTGGCTAGCTTGACTCGTGAGGGCAGATTCTTTTTGTAATTATATATTTTTTGTAAAAATACAAGTACTGAACTACAGCGTGTGCTTCTCATTTCCCCTTCTGAACGCCCATTATAGTTCAGAAGTGAGATGGAAGAATTCCACGGCCCATATATCCGCGGCATAGGGAGGCGGTCGCCAAGCGTCGACTCGGAAGAAAATGGGCCCCCATTTTCTTCCGACACCAGGAGGAAAAAAGTCTCGTTTTTTTTTCTTCACAGTCCTCGTTTTCGTTTATTGCCCGTGGTCCACCCGCTTGGTTCACCTAGGTGTACCACGGGAAATTATTTTTGCCCGTGGTTCACCTGAATGTCCATATGTTTTTATCGTAGTATTACGAAAGAAAAATAGTGATATTACTGTTGGGTTTAGTAATAAGCGGTAGTCGGAGAAAGTAACAAAGGCTTAAAATGGGTAAGGTTTAAGTCACCGATTGTAATGCTACCACTATTTTTACGCGGAAATGTATTTTTCGAGACATTAAAGAAGAAAAATGTTTCTAACCTCAAATCAGATAAAAACCGAAAACGGAACGTAAAAATGGGCGATTGACAACCATATATTTACGACGTATTGCCTATGGTGCAAAATCAAGCGATTACATACGTAAAACAGAACGTAAAAATGAATGTCATCTGTCATTGTTTGTAATTTTTATTGGAAAAGTTTAGGATCCAAGAGCGAGCGAAAAGAGCTCGGGACTTGAGGCACCCCGGCATGGACAGGTTAGGTCTTCGTATTAGGTTACTTTAAACCTTGATCGCAGAAGTAGGAGCCCCGCGAAGCGGGGCTCCGTCAAGCCACCTTGATAAGTAGTAATCAGTTATTTAAGCTAAGATGCCTTGATAAGGGCCTTTGGGGCACCCCGACACGGACAGGTTAGGTTCGAAGGGCATGGCAAAATGGCAAAATAATAATCTAACGTTACCCGCCAATAAGAGAAAAGAATAACACACCTGGACACAGAGATCATTCCTAAATTCGATCCAACTGTTATAGATTGTCAATGTTGGGTAAAATGCTTAATAATCATCTTAAAGTGATTAGGTAAGTGTCTCATCAAAACTGCGGTGTCAGCATTTAAGGGACACCACTGCCCCTCGGGAGCGCCAGTCCGATCTCAAACGCCGAATCGTTACCATCTCTTGCTCTTGTGTCTGCCAGTTCATATTCTAGTTCATATTTCATAATGAAACGTTTTATTTTGTGCAGCTAATTTAAAAGTCATTTTTTTTTAATCCTACCGAGGGAACCCGTATAATATTTGGTGGCAGCGGTGGGATACGAAAATCCCCTACCCCAATACGCTCCGAAGAACTTAATTACTACGTCATAATAGTGTTCCAAAAGTTAAGTGCCAAAATTAAAGTACTAAAGTGCAAAAAGGCTAAAGTGCTAAATTGCCAAAGTGCTAAAGGGTTTGTACAAGATCATCATCATCTCTTCATCCTCTGTTGACACATAGGTCTCCAGCAGCCACTGTTCCACGGTCCGCAGTCCACAGTGATCTGTGGAAATGATGATGATTTTCATCATAGCAGCCACGTTCCTGTAAGTGAATAAAGACAAATTACTACTCCCTTGTGCGAATACCAAACATTCTCATTGTGCGTCCAACTTAAAGCTGATAAGACTCGCGCTCGACTTTGTTGGGAACTTTAGGGATTGGTCTAACTATAGCTACTTTCCACAGGTCAGGGAAGCAAGAAGTCATAATGGATCTGTTGATGATAGCCGTGATGACTGAGAGAGTACGAGGGAGTGTCAACAGTATCATCTCCAAGGAGATCCGGTCAGCACCCTGCGCATTTGATTTGAGGCCATGCAGAATTTTCATCACGGATTCCTCCTAAACGGGCTCAACCTAGAAATTACTATCACAGTACCGCTGCTGTTCAAAATACGCGAGATCTGCATCGGCAACCTCCCCACTGCCAGAAACATCCAGGAAATGCAGGGTTAATAGTATCTGGGTTGTTACAAAAGTGAGGGAGATTGTGCTCGTTTTTTTTTGTGTTTATACCTATAGATTTAATATGACTCCATAGCTTCACTGGTTGTGAAATACCGGGTGGCGCAATAGAACGTGCATATTGCATCATTTTTTTTGCGGGGTAGAAGGGGCGTGGGCGAGGGGAGACCGATATCGTTGGGTAGCGCGGTTCATGAAGTTTTAGTCACTATGAGTCACTTCGACGGGAAGCGTCGCGCATTTTGCGTGCGCGCATTTTACGAAAACTCTCGTTCGTACGTAGTTGTCAGGCGACTATTTTGTTCTGAGTATGGTGTACAGCAAATTAGGGAGGCTCCGAGTGCTAATTTAATTAAAATCTGGATAAAGCGGTTTGAAGAGACTGGATCGACGTTTAAACCACACGCAAAAGGTCGTCCACGCACATCTAGGACCGAAGACAATATTGAGAGTGTTAAGCAGTCGGTACGAGAAGATCCACAAATTTAATGTCTACTCGCAAGAGATCGTCTGTCCTAAACATATCGCGACGAAGTTTGCAACGAATTTTAAACTTGGATCTTAAATTGCATCCATACAAGCTGCAATTAACTCAAGAATTGAAAGACTCTGACTTCATAGCACGGCTCACATTTGCTAATGAAATGCTCAATCGGTTTTCAAATTTTGAAAACATCCTTTTCTCTGATGAGGCACATTTTCATATGAATGGGTTCGTAAACCGCCAAAATTGACGTTATTGGAATAGTGAGAATCCCAGACTCAAACATCAAAAACCGTTACATAGCCCTAAAGTGACAGTTTGGGCCGCAATCTCTGCCAAAGGAATAATTGGTCCTTATTTTTTTGAAAACGCACGGGGGCAAAACATCACTGTTAATACCGAACGCTATGTTGCGATGTTGGAAGGTTTTTTGGCCCCAGAACTTGAAAATTCAAGAATAAAGAACTCTAGGACTTGGTTCCAACAAGACGGAGCTACCAGTCACACATCAAATGACTCCATGGCGGTTGTGAAGCAGATGTTCCCTGGCAAACTGATTTCGAAAAGAGGTGATATCCCATGGCCTCCGCGCAGTCCAGACTTGACGCCTCCTGACTTTTTTTTGTGGGGATACCTCAAACACAAAGTCTACACCAATAATCCGAGAAACATCAGTCAGCTCAAGGAGAATATTCGTGGTGAAATGGCAGCAATCACACCAGCACTACTTAAGAAAGTTTTCGGTAATTTCCGTTTGCGGTTAGAGGAGTGCCAACGTAGAGAGGGTCATCATTTAGATGATGTTATTTTTAAAAAATAAACTTCACTTATCACTTAATAATTGCTTAGTTTTATTTTAACTATACCTTTTGTATTTATTTTTTAATAATTATTTTAAAAATGCACGTTCTATTGCGCCACCCTGTATTATTGTTAATGTATGTTTTAAAATAAGCGCGCTTCTCAGTCTCAATTGCTGTTCTTACTAGGTACTTCAGCTCTATGTACGTTTTTTTATGACTTTCTAATTTTGTAGCTTTAAACCTTACATGGCACTTGTCACGCAGTTTCATCATTTCTCTTATAGTGTGTGTTATCCAGGGAGGTGATTTTTCTTTAATTAAAACTTTTTATAGGTGCATGCAAATCAAATAGTGCTAAAATGTACTGATTAAACATTGCAACCATTGAATTCACATCTTGGAGACTTTCAATATGTTCCCAATCTATGTTATTTAAATCGTTGTTAAAAAGTTCAGGGAGGACATCATTAAGTGGTCTGTAGGTAATCCAACGGGGGCAAGGTTTCTCAACTTTAAAATTCAATTCAATGCTTATAATTGCATGCTGACCGAGCTCAGGTATGTGTGAAACTGAGTGCCCACAGACACGAGCGTCAGTACACGCAACATCAATCAGAGTTGCGCTATGGTCTGTAAAGTGAGTCGGTTCAGTAACAACTTGTCTAAGCTTGCAGCAGTGTAAAAAGTTATTTAAAATCTTAGTTTTACTGTCGGATGGGTTTAAAACATTTATACTCATTCAACATTCACATCCAGCCACGGCGGTCTATATGCCGTGCCAACAATAACAGGGGTCGAAACTAGTCAGTAAAATCAGTAAAAGTCAGTTTTTTTTAGCATGGTCAGTAAGTCAGTTTTTTTGAGAAAATTGACAGTTTTTTCAGTTTTTTGAGATCAACACATATATTGCTCCATATATTTTTTTGGAACCTTATTAATTATTTATTTACTGACACAATTTTGCCTGTCTGTGTCGTTCCTTTTTACGCCTACCTTCTTCATTCTAGATTTTGCTTAAGAAATATATATCTTATAGTATACCTACTAGCAGCCAAACCCGGCGTTGCTCGGGTTTCACCTTTCAAGTCCATTCATTTCATCAGTTGCAACACTTTTTCACATTTTCGCCACCCACAACCGCGACCAAACTTCCTTACTTTCACCAGGAGACCAAAGGGGAGATGATTGGAGTTGGTGGTCATAGAGAAAACCCTGTCTTCCCGTCCTAACATTAGCATTTTAAATATACATTTAGATTGTGTCAACAAAAAACAAATTTCTAGTCATTTCTAATTTTCTTAGCCGGGCCCAGTGATGGTTTGAGGGCAACTAACAGCTGATGCTCTATTATGATATCTTGTGGCAACTTAATATTGTAGCATCATTATTTCGAGGAGAAAAGTCCAATCCTACTTTTTTTCTCGAAATAAATACATGTCGGAGCCACCGGTATTGTTCCGTCAGGTTCAGGCATCATGTGGGCAGAGTTTGGGTCTCGTGCAATGAAAATACACTGGGTGCGGTTCACTTGGTTATTTTAATTTTAAATCGCAAATTAAATCAAACACAATTTAATTTAATCACTCACTACACTTATACTGGGCACAACGAATCGAGTACAGTTTCGGGATGTCTTCACACTGCTGCGGTCGGGCATTGAATGCGCTCCTCGCAGCCCCGATGAAACATCACGACTCTGTATAAGCGCGCACAGACCACGTGATACTCAAAATGGCGCGCTTACGATTCGTTTGCTGTCCGTACTATTGACCGGATCCGACACGGCCATCCTGCAATTCACACGTCCTCGTGTGATCTTCTTCTTCAGCCTCTTTCAACCACCTCAGTGTAGGCCTCCTTCAACTCTTTTCACTCGTCCACGTGTAATAATCACTCTGAAACACAAAATAGTCCACGACAGAATACTGTTCCACTCGGTCATTCCTGACCAAACTCTATATTCAGTTCTTTGGTGAAAATAAGGAAATTTCAACTCTACTGTACCATTAATACCAATACTCTTTAACTAAATCAAACATTGGGAATAGCCAATTGAAAATACATCAATCACTACCCTAGGCCACTAACAACCACCCCGGGCCACCAACAACTACCCCGGGCCATGTACCACAGTCGTTCGAATCTACTTTCACAACTCTATTGCAAAAAACTACCGATTTTCCAGTGACCTTCAACTTTCGAGTAAAACTTCTAACGCCACGGCTCTCTAGTAGTCTTGTGTAGTTCGCGAACGAACTAGTTCGAAAGAACTGCTCCCACAGATGAACTAGTGAACTAGCTCCCACATTTTCCGCTCCGTAGTTCAATAGTTCGGACAGAATGAAAGAGATCGACTGAACTAAGATCGTTGCACGGGAGCGGGACAGCACTACACTATAATATTCCCGTTCGCTCACCGATCATGCGCGCATCCCGTTTCGTACACTTTACACAAATTGTCGCATGCAGCAGGAACCGTATTAAAATGAGCGAACAAAGACAAACTAAATCTGAAATCTCTTTGCGAGCGAACGATTTGATCGCTCTTGATCGGTCGGTCTCTATTACGAGCTAGGAACTAACGAACTAGAAGAACGAACTAGTTCGTTTAAGAGCGGCGAACTAAATTGAGCGCTCTCAGTAGTGAACTAGAATGCCCAAGACTACTCTCTAGCCGACCAGCAATCACATTGCTTTCACACATCCAACTCATGGATCAGAACTTATGTGCGCATCCACCACGTGGATCGCCCGCTGACTACATACTATGGTCTCTCAAGACCCCGACCTCCGCCAGAGCCACCCGCGCACCGCGCATCCATGGACACCAGGATGTCAATAAGATACGGACTACGGCTACGAAACAGCTACTGGTACGGTCGAAAACAATACGGCCGATAGACCGTTTTACTCGACCTCTCACCACAACTTAATCAGAATCTATGGTAACTTCGACTGGTACATGACCCGTTGGAATGTTTGTAGGTACACTTAGAATTCAAGGGTTTCAATGTGTAACGGTCACCATCTCAAAATCTTTATCACTCTAAACAGACCCTTAAACTTTGGATCTAATTAAGACTGATCGGAAATCCCAGAGCATTCAAGTACCTTTGCAATTGTATTATCACAATGCAGCAATATTGTAATCAAAACAGCAGGAATCAAATTCGTGGCCTGTGGCTAACACTAGCCCCACTAACAAACCTCTGTTTGTTTCACACCGTTCACCATGAACGCACAATACACGACCTCCGCCAGTGCCATCCGCACACCGCGCTTCTATGGACACCGAGATGTCAATAAGATACGGATTACGGCTACGAAATAGCTACTGGTACGGTCCGACCAGCCGACCTAAGATTCCACACTATCATTCAACTCAACATCTCTACTTCAAAATGGTACTTGAACCTCAGGCATTCCCCCCAAATCCACAGCACTTAACCAGCACTATGCATCACTACTTACCCAGTCACTGAAGTACTTAACCAGTACTTAACATTGTAGTGCTTAACCAGCGTTACAAATCCTATCCCTTAACCAGTGATAATAACAACGCTTACCCATTGATATTAACCCTCTAACGCTTAACCAGCGAAAGCACACATAACACCCTCAACCAGCGATTCAACAGCTAACGCTTAACCAGCGAAAGTCTACATCATTACACGCTTAACCAGCGATTTAACAGCTAACTCTTAACCAGCGAAAGCCCACATCATAACACGCTTAACCAGCGATTTAACAGCTAACGCTTAACCAGCGAAAGCCCACGTGTTCAGAAGCTCGTGCTGGGATGAAAGAAACTGCTAGTAGACTGTTGATGAAGTTATAATATTCTTGAAGATACAGTAGTGACGTAGTAGGCGCCCGATCGTTCGTACACGTATGTCGTCGCCGGTGGTAAAAATTGGAGTGGTGCGGTGTGCCCGCTGCTCGATGCGCCGGCGCAGCCGCCGCCTGCCTCGTCCCGCGCGTGCCGCCTCAGCCGCCCCGCGCCGCTGGTCGTCCGCGCGTAGACATGCTCCCCGGGTTGAAGAGGAATCTTCAATGAAGAGGTAATGGACAAATATTATTAAAGGCGCGTCGTATTGTCCCTCTCTTTGTCTTCAATTCCGCTACCCTCGTGATGCCGTCGTTGCCTGGGAAGACCTGCACAACTCGTCCCAGCAACCATTGAAGAGGCGGGAGTCCTTTGTCCTTTATTAGGACAAGAGCACCCATATCGATGCCGCCATCTGAAGAAGATGACCATTTCGTTTTCTGCTGGAGAATAGAAATGTACTCCAGGTTAAATCTCCTCCAAAAGTGTTGTTTTATGTGCTCTACTCTTTGGTATCGCTCTAAGGTGTTGATGTTGTTGTCGGTGACCTGCGAAGTTGGAACAGACATTAGTGAGCGTCCAATTAAGAAATGAGAGGGAGTAAGGGCAGAATAGTCGAGGGGGTTAGTAGACAGAGGAGTTAAGGGTCGAGAATTCAAAATTGCTTCTATTTGAATTAGGCACGTAGCCATTTCCTCATATGTAAAATGAGTCAGCTGTAGCAACCTTTTTAAATGAAATTTGGTAGAGCGAACGGCAGCCTCCGCTAAACCGTTGAAGTGCGGAGAATACGCAGGTGCAAACGTAAATTCGATGCCTTCCCGAGCTATTTCAGATGCAACATCCGTGTCCTGTAAAAATTTATTTAATTCATTACACGCACCAACAAAATTTGTTCCGTTATCGGACAGTATGGTACGTGGCTTGCCACGACGTGCAACAAAACGGTTTAATGCAGCTTTATATGCCTCTTTAGAGAGGTCTGTAACAAGCTCCAAATGTACGGCTTTAGTAGCCATACAAACAAAAATGCACAAGTAGGATTTGATGAGCCTACAACCACGACCTTTCCGGTCAGATATCAATATGGGTCCAGCATAGTCGACACTAGTATTCAAAAAAGGAAACTCTAAACTGCTTCTAGAGGTAGGTAGCTGCCCCATTATTGGTTGCACACTCTGAGCTTTAAATCTGAAACACTTCAGACATTTGTTGACAGTGATTTTCGCAAGATTTCTACCGCCTAATGGCCAATACGATTGACGGATATTGGCTAGCAATGATTGTGGACCTGCATGTAGAAGCTTTATATGTTGCATGTGAAATATAATTTTAGTTAAGTGATGCTTACTACATAACAACACCGGATGCTTGACGTCATATTCGTAGGGAGAATTATCAAGCCTGCCGCCCACGCGTATGACGCTTTCAGAATCTAGAAAAGGAGTCAATGAGATTAGCCTATTCTTGCATGGTAATGACTTCCCGGACTTGAGCACAGCGTATTCATCTGGAAACATTTGACACTGAGCTGCACGCAATAGACAAGTCAAAGCATTATTTAATTCTTGACTAGAAAGCGCGTCTGGTAATTTTGAATTCTTATTCCTTAACTTATAAATAAATCTTAAAACATAGGCTACGACTCTTTGTAAACGAAAAAAATTAGAATATTTGTGAATTAATTGTTGAATTATTGTATTATTAATAAGGGATTTAGATGTATTGTTGTTTTGGGAATTAATTAAATTACATGAAACTTCTGGTAGATCCTGTTTCATAGATTCATTGGGCTGTTTTGGCCAATCGCTCTCATTTTTAATTAAAAGGGAAGGGCCTGACCACCAAAGATCAGATTTACTGATAAGATCAGCCTTCAGCCCGCGAGAAACAAGATCCGCCGGGTTGTCTCTAGACGGCACGTAGCTCCACGTCGAACTCGAGGTGCTTTCTTGAATTTCGTTTACACGATTTCGTACGAAAGGCCTAAGATGCTGTGCAGGTGTTGCCAACCATCCTAGTACTATTGTGGAGTCGCACCAAAATTGGTAGCGATCAATTGGCATGGTTAGCGAGGCCTTAATCTTTGTGCACAACCTTGAACCTAACAGAGCCCCGCAAAGTTCTAGTCGGGGAGTAGTGGTAGGCTTCACTGGCGCTACACGGCTTTTGGAAGTCAACAGGCGAACAGTGACCGTCCCAGAGCTATCAATTGAACGAATGTACACACATGATCCATAAGCCTTCTCAGAAGCATCGGTAAATATGTGTACTTCGTTGTTTGCAGAATTGTCACATAATATCCATCGCGGTATTTTCACATTATTTAAGCAGCATAATGTGCTTGCAAAGGAAAACCATAGATTTGCAATTTCCTGTGACACTTCATCATCCCATTCACATTTATCTATCCACAATTTTTGTATTAGTAGTTTAGCTTGTATAATACATGGAGTTACCAAACCTAAAGGGTCAAAAATTTGACTAATTGTAGACAGAATGTACCGTTTTGTAATTTTTGTACTGGACTCAATATTAATAGAAAATGACAATGTATCTGGATCACACAACCAATTTAAACCTAAAGTTTTTGATGAGTTGTTAGAATTGTTATCAGAAAGATCCAAAACGCCGTTATTAATGTTTGAAGAACCCAATTCATTCAATATTTCAAGGCTGTTGGACTGCCATTTTCTCAAATTAAATTTAGCAGCTGATAAAATGGAATGTACTTCCCTACAGAGGTCCAGTGCTCCTGAAATTGTATTTGACCCGCTGAGATAATCGTCAACATAAAAGTCACGCTGTATAGATGTTTTAACATAATCGTGACGAGCTGTGTCAGCCAAACTAACAAGACATTTAGTCGCCAGATACGGAGCAGACGCGGTACCGTATGTGACCGTATTTAAGGTGTAAGATTTTAATGGCTCTGTAGGATCTGTACGGAAAATAACCTTCTGCAAACAACGCTGAGAAGGATTTATTTCTATTGCCCGGTACATTTTTTCAACGTCAGCTGAAACGACGAATTTATGCTGTCTAAAACGTAAAAGAATTGATATTAAATCGTCTTGGACAGTAGGCCCCACCATTTGAATGTCATTGAGCGATACACCTGTCGTGGTTTTGGCTGATGCATCAAAAACAACACGTAATTTTGCTGTCGCACTGGACTCACGAATGACACCATGATGGGGCAGAAAATGACTAATGTTACCTACATCATTACAAACCCCTTTATCTATAGTCATGTGACCGAGGTGTTCGTACTCGCACATGAAATCGAGGTACATCTTTTTAAATTTTGAGTCCCTTTGAAAGCGTTTCTCTAAAGCAAAAAAGCGTCGTCTTGCTATTTGATAAGAATCGCCTAATGTAGTAGGCTCTGACTTTAGAGGTATAGTGACTATAAATCGACCATCATCCTTACGTCTGGTGTTTGCGTAAAAACTATCCTCGCATGCCCGTTCTTCTACAGAGAAAGAATGTTTCTCAGAAATGGAGTCTAACTCCCAAAACCTCGACAAATCATTATTTACGTCAATTTTAGAAAAATTGCAAAAATGTGATTGGGATGTGCGTGAATGATGTGCCACTGACCCAGACACTATCCATCCTAGCTTACTTTCACAAAGCTTAGGCTGATTTTTGCCTAAGTTAATGTGATTGGCCTGTATAATATTCCAGAATACATCTGCACCCACCAGTATGTCTACCACTGATGGTATATTGAATGTAGGGTCAGCTATCTGTAAGCCGTTTGGGATGGGAATATTATTTATGTTGATTTGAGATGACGGTAATAATCGCATAATCTCAGGAATTATAAGACAGTCAATGTTGACCGAATAGTTAGTGTAGTAAGACTCAATTGTGAGGTTACAAGACTGTGCACTAGTACTAGTTTGGTTGTTGATACCTGTTATCGTGGAGCTCATGCCGTTTCGAGGCAAACGCAGCTTATCACATAGGTTCTCAGTAATAAAGTTGGCTGTACTACCGTTATCCAGCAAGATGCGGGCATCGCACCTGTCGCCTTTGCTGTCTATCACCTTCACCAGCGCTGTGGAAAGCAATACATAGGAACGAGTAGTAGGCCGTAATGTAAGAGATGTATCTGAAAAGGCAACATTTTCGGATGTGCTAGGCAAAGAATCTTGTAAAGTACGTGTTTCAATTGGTTCACTATGTAATAATGTGTTATGTTTGCCTGAACAATATTTGCAATGTGAAAACTTACAACGTTTTTCAACATGACCTAAACGTAAACAATTCATGCAAACTTTGAGTTCTTTAGCCTTCTCAATACGTGATTCTACAGCTAATTTTTTAAACGTTTCACATATGTAAAGAAAATGATTGCCACTACACATAGGACATTTAATATTTGACTTAAATGAATTATTGTTGTCAACTTTATCTGTAGAACTTTGTGATGTAATGACGAAACTTTTCGATTTGTTTAAATCAGTTTTATTATTATTTGTGTTATTTGATTTATTGTACCTTTTATTACCCTCTAATGTTTCAAGTAATCCAGCTGTGTTGTTTACAAATGTGGAAAATTGTGATAAGGTAGGTGCAGTAGACAAAGTATTGCGATACTCTTCCCATTTTCTACTAGTCCGTGTATCCAATTTCATAACCATCATGTATATAATTAGAGTATCCCAATGCTCTGTAGGCTCATTCAATGTTTTAAGCGCACGAATATTTTTATTAGTCTCGTCAATGAGACGTCTTAAAGAAATACTACATTCCTTTAAAACCGGTTCGGCATTGAATAGCGCCTGCACATGATTGTTGATAAGAAGGCGACTGTTATTGTATCGTTTACACAACAAGTCCCAAGCTAAACTGTAATTATCACTTTTAAAATCAATGTTCTTAATCATTTCTGCAGCAGTACCTTTAAGAGAAGCACGTAAATAATGAAACTTGCTTATGTCATCGATACAAGTGGTTTCGTGAATTAAAGATGTATATGTGTCTCTATACTCTAACCAAAACTGATAACTGCCATCAAAGTTAGGTAGACTGATTTTTGGTAATTGAATAAAATTGTTTTTAATCCCACCTGACATTGATGCTTGGGAGCCCGTTACAAAACCTGCAGAGTCACGACGCCCGCCATTTTTGTTAGCCAGCAAGCTTCGCGCCACCGCAACCAGTGAGAAGTACTGCTCCTCGAACTGGGCCCTCACCGCGTACGCCTCCTCTGGCTTGTCTGCCAACGCCTCGAGGTCGGTCTGTAAATCGTCGAATTCTGTATACAAGGCATTAAACTTATCAAAGCGGGTGTCTAACTCAATGCTTTGCAAATCAGAAAGGCTAGCGCAGCTTTTAACTACGTCTAAATAATTACTGAAATTGGTCAGCTTGGCCTTCATGGAACTGCGCTTTTTAATTAATTTATCAGCCATTGTGCAATAAAGAAAGTAAAAGTCTGCAAAGAAAGGCAACAAAACGTAATACCGTTAAAAAACCGTTAAGAAAAAACCGTTAAAATTTAAATAATGTGATGAAACAAATGAAACAAGCTCGGAATGACTCAGAACTATTCAATACAATGAATGGATGCACAGCTGTTATGATGTAACATTGAACTCGGTCAATGACCGTTTTTTATGAATGCGCTAATTAGCTACGTTATGAAAAAACACGATAAACAAGCAGGCAGCGCATAAGCGATAGAAGTTTGGAATTAACTACGAACCTAATTCAATAATACAATTGAAATAAGTCTTAATAAAAGACAGCTAATTTAAAAAAGAAAAAACTGAAAAAAATGGGAATAAATAGGCTAAAGGAAAGGAATAACTGGAACGAACTCACAAATATCCTTATCCTTATCCACAAAATCCAGTTCCGACTTCAACTTTTCAACCGTAGACAGCGATGACTGGCACTTTTGATTGATGCGGGTTCAAAGTCCTCTAACGTCTGGGTCTTGATCTTCTTCAATATTCTTCACTGCGCTAGAATAATATTCTTGACCGTCGAAGGACCATTGTTCAGAAGCTCGTGCTGGGATGAAAGAAACTGCTAGTAGACTGTTGATGAAGTTATAATATTCTTGAAGATACAGTAGTGACGTAGTAGGCGCCCGATCGTTCGTACACGTATGTCGTCGCCGGTGGTAAAAATTGGAGTGGTGCGGTGTGCCCGCTGCTCGATGCGCCGGCGCAGCCGCCGCCTGCCTCGTCCCGCGCGTACCGCCTCAGCCGCCCCGCGCCGCTGGTCGTCCGCGCGTAGACACCACGTAATCCGCTTAACCAGCGATTACACCACTAACGCTTAACCAGCGATAGTCAACACAACTCGCTTAACCAGCGATTCAACAGCCAACGCTTAACCAGCGAAAGCCCATGTAATCCGCTTAACCAGCGATTACACCACTAACGCTTAACCAGCGATAGTCAACACAACTCGCTTAACCAGCGATTCAACAGCTAACGCTTAACCAGCGAAAGCCCACGTAATCCGCTTAACCAGCGATTACACCACTAACGCTTAACCAGCGATAGTCAACTCAACTCGCTTAACCAGCGATTCAACAGCTAACGCTTAACCAGCGAAAGCCCATGTAATCCGCTTAACCAGCGATTACACCACTAACGCTTAACCAGCGATAGTCAACTCAACTCGCTTAGCCAGCGATACAACAGCCAACGCTTAACCAGCGAAAGCCCATGTAATCCGCTTAACCAGCGATTACACCACTAACGCTTAACCAGCGATAGTCAACTCAACTCGCTTAACCAGCGATAAAACAGCCAACGCTTAACCAGCGAAAGCCCATGTAATCCGCTTAACCAGCGATTACACCACTAACGCTTAACCAGCGATAGTCAACACAACTCGCTTAACCAGCGATAAAACAGCCAACGCTTAACCAGCGAAAGCCCATGTAATCCGCTTAACCAGCGATTACACCACTAACGCTTAACCAGCGATAGTCAACTCAACTCGCTTAACTAGCGATACAACTGCCAACGCTTAATCAGCGAAAGCCCATGTAATCCGCTTAACCAGCGATTACACCACTAACGCTTAACCAGCGATAGTCAACTCAACTCGCTTAACCAGCGATACAACAGCCAACGCTTAACCAGCGAAAGCCCATGTAATCAGCTTAACCAGCGATTACATCACTAACGCTTAACCAGCGATAGTCAACACAACTCGCTTAACCAGCGATAAAACAGCCAACGCTTAACCAGCGAAAGTCCATGTAATCCGCTTAACCAGCGATTACACCAAGTAAAGTTTAAGTTCAAACACTAAACATAACACAATTAAGACTGACCGAAAATCCTAGAGCAACCAAGTACCTTTGCAATTTGTACCATTACAATGCAAGAAACTAATCATCAAAAAGCAGGAATCAAATTCGTGGCCTTTGGCTAACACTAGCCCAACCAACAAACCTCTGTTTGTTTCACACCGTTCATCATGAACGCACAATACACGACCTCCACCAGTGCCACCCGCACACCGCGCATCCATGGACACCACCGGGATGTCAATAAGATACGGACTACGGCTACGAAACAGCTACTGGTACGGTCTGACCAGCCGACCTAAGATTCCACACTTATCACCAAACTCAAAGCCTCTACTTCAAAATGGTACTTGAACCTCAGGCATTTTCCACCAAATCCACAGGCTACAGACTTTTAATAAAGAACACAAGGTACCAGAGTCGTAAACAAAATGAAAATTGCTCACCGGATAGGGTCCCAGTCGACGCGCTCAGGAGACACAGGTCAACCCTCTCCTCATTAACAGGTTTCGACGCCCCGGAGTCGGCGCCGCTCCTCTCAACACGCCGTGGCAGTGGAAGCAGGTGATCCTGGATGCATGAGGCTTCGCAGTTGTCCCCCTCTCGTTGCCATTGCTTGCAATAAAAAGTCGCTTGAAATCAGTCCACGTCATCCCAGGAAACGACACGGTACGCAGCCAGGTAGAAGCTCCTCCCTTCAAGGCGCGGCTTATAGCGACCATAAGCGGAGCGCCATGTTGATCTTGGTCCGAAAGCACATCACTGTAGTCGTCACCCAAGCACGTACATCCACATCTTGTTTTTCAGGATCGAAATCCGGTAAACGAAAGCCATGTGGTGACGTAGTAGGTGTTTTCACGGCTTGAATCAGTGTCAGAAAATTGCGGTTCCAACAAACACATCCATTTTTCATCACTATAGTCTTTATTTCGAACACGTGGGTCGTCGTGGTCCAATCCCACTTCTGATAACGGAGCCACCGGTATTGTTCCGTCAGATTCAGGCATCATGTGGGCAGAGTTTGGGTCTCGTGCAATGAAAATACACTGGGTGCGGTTCACTTGGTTATTTTAATTTTAAATCGCAAATTAAATCAAACACAATTTAATTTAATCACTCACTACACTTATACTGGGCACAACGAATCGAGTACAGTTTCGGGATGTCTTCACACTGCTGCGGTCGGGCATTGAATGCGCTCCTCGCAGCCCCGATGAAACATCACGACTCTGTATAAGCGCGCACAGACCACGTGATACTCAAAATGGCGCGCTTACGATTCGTTTGCTGTCCGTACTATTGACCGGATCCGACATACATATTTTATTACTGTATGTTTAACTTTGCATATTTGTTACAGCTTCAGCTTTTTAACCTGCATTGTATGTGATTTAATTTGACTGCTGTGTGATTTGTTTGTGGCTACTAACCAACTAATATGGGGAAATGTAAATTTAATGAGGACTGGCTTAATAAAAAAGATAAAAATGGACACTTTATATCTGAATGGGGAAAAAGGAATGGTGAAAATGAGGATTTTTGTTGTGTGCATGAAAACGTTTTCTGTGGCTTGGGGATTTGAGGCTTTGGAGCAACATGCATCATCAAAAAACATATTGAACAGTCAAAGGTGAAGCTGGCTGCATCTCAATTACATCTAGCAAGTGTTCGGCCCGTTGAAGACCCGACGATTGGTTCACCCGGTAGAGCACCCGTTCAACTATATAGTGTTAAAGATGGGGCTACCAGAGCTGAGATTTTATGGGCTATGAAGATGGTAGCATCTGATTATTCTATAGAGCCATCCTGCAGTTCAATAAAAGAGCTTTTCATGGCAATGTTCCCGAATTCAGTACCAGAAGATTTTTCTATGTCTACAACCAAGGCACGATATCTAATTTGCGATGCGATAGCGCCATATTTAAAAAAAGAGATGCTAAACGACTGTAAAAATTCTTATTTCACTCTTTGTTACGACGAAACATGTAATGCTGCATCGAGAAAAGAACTTCAAGTCGCTATCAAATACTGGTCTCCAATAAAGGAGATGATAGTTACGAGTCACCTGGAAACCTTTTTCATCGGTAAAGCAACCTCCCAAGATATTTTCAACAAACTGAACGATGCTTTAGACAATGCTGAGCTTTCCAGAAAAAGACTTCTTATGCTAGGATCTGATGGTCCCAATGTGAATAAAGGCGTCACAAGATGAATGAACGAGGCTTTGGTATTATTGGACAGACCAAAACTAGCAGATATAGGAACATGCAATATACACACTGTGCATAACGCTTTTATAAAGGGTTTGAGCGAGGCGAAAATGTATCAGATTTCATTAATCAAATTCACAACTTTTTTGATGGCTGGCCATCTCGCTGGGAGGAGTATGAAGATATCCAAGCAAAGTTAAAATTACCTGGTCACAAATTTTTAAAACATGTCTCTTCCCGATGGCTCACTTTAGGCACTGCCGCCGAAAGGATTTTAGAACAGTGGCCTGCAATAATTGAATATTTTACGAAGCACTTACCAAGAAAAACAAAGAGAAGACTACATCTGTTAACTTCAAAAATATACACAATTTCTTAACTCAAAAGACGGCGAAAATTGAGGTCATGTTCGTTGCTTCAATTGCACAATTTTTGTTAAATTTACAGGTTTCTTTCAGCGGGAAGAACCCCTTGTTCACTTGATCTACGATGAATTAAAACATCTCGTCAATAAAATAATAAACAGAGTTTGCAAAAGTACCAAGAACCATTGACGCGTTTCAGGAAAAGTATTATTTAGAATTATCGGACATTGTTCTGGAAGAATCCATTAGAGAATCTTTAGCGCAAATCCAAGAACGCGACAGATTGACGTTCCTGATGAAAGTGAGGAATCACTATGTTGCTGCATGCAAGCACATATTAAAGAAGACATCTGTAGATAACTCATTGGCGAAGTACCTGCGCATTTTGAGACCCAATGCTGACAGAGCCGCTGATTGTTATAAGGAATTTATAAAAACTGCAAAAGCCCTTCCCATTGAAATACAAGAGTCTGAATTAATAAAGATAAAAAAGATAAAAAGATAAAAGATATTTATTTTGCAAAATATGGGTACAGTACACAGGTGTTTAAGAAATAGAAAAGACAGCCATATTTTACCCGTAGGCATGCAAAGATTACGAACATATTCAAAACATAGTACTTAAATATTATAAGGATAGTGTCATCATGTAGTGTAGGGGTGCAAGGGGGCACACCTAGAGATGTGCCTGATGGCAATATTCCCACTGCCGGCAATGTTCCCAATATTGCCACTGCCGGTAAAATACCAAAATTGCCGGCAACTTTGGCAATATTGCCAAAGTTGCCAGTCAAATAACACCAGTACATTTTATTATTACTGCAGGTGCAGTTTATATTACTGTAGCTAATACGTTGCGGCATTAAGTCCGCCTTATAAAAACTACTAAGTTGTTACTGTAAAAGGTGATTTACTGATTATGTAAGAATTACCGAAACAAGTGCATTAAAATAATGTTATTTTTGTTGATTATTTGTAGTTTTGACAGAGATTTATACTTCCATATTGTATAGGTACTTATACTCGTTGTTTTTGCTATGTGATTTTGCATGAAAAACTAGTAGCCCACTCAACGATCAGTTATAGAGGGAAATTCTTGGAACACGATTTTGGACTACGTTACTTTGTTTGAACTAGTTAGGAGGTGAATATAATTATCAAAAGTCCCCGCCACTAGCCCTTGAGCTGTGGGGGGGGGGGGGGTTTAAAGGTTCCATTTTTTGATTTTTCACTTATAACTCGGAAACCATGCCTCCTAGCGGCATGGTTTGTATGAATAAAACAAAGGCTGAATAAATTTCCTATAAGTTTTATTTGGTAACCATTTCGATATCTTGTATAGTTTTCAAAAAAACATTATTTACCTTTTTGCATTCGGAAAGTCTTATTTAATATTGCCATAAATCCAGAAAGCAGCAGCAGTCTTTTCAGGCTCTCCCTGTAGTACCTACTCGTCCGTGTGTTTTTGTGGGCAACTCACACTTGATCAAAAATTAATACCTACCTATACGAAAATTGTTTACAACAAAAAAGAACTAAAGTTTCCAAAGATAGTTTTTCCGCATCTCTTATGGGTGCGGATTTCCTCCTACATAGTACAGTCCTACCTAGAATGAGTTTCTAAGCTAATTTTTACTGCTCCCTCAGTGGGGGAAGACAAGGCATATCAAGCTTGATGGTGGTCACCGAATTAAAGAACTACTTATAGCTGGTGGACATTGAGAGTGACCCGAGGGGGTCTCTCTCAATGTCCGTGGGCCTCCAGATAAAGATCTGGAGGCCCATATCACCTCAAGATGCAGCATGCTGGCTCTGTTCATCGCAGGTGGTGAAGGGAGGATCTGAATCAACTGCTACTGCTTTCTGGATCTATGGCGATATCAAATACAACTTTCCAAATGCGCGAAACTAAAAATGTTTTTTCCCCTAAATTACAGACTTTCAAAAGCGGATACCTCGAAAACTATGAAAACTCGAAAACTTACAAGATCTTGGAATGCTTACTGGGTAAAACTTACGGAAAATTGATTTAGTTTTTTATTATTTTCACACACGCTATGCTGCTAGAACGCATGGTTTTCCGAGATGTAAGCGGAAAACCAAAAAATGGTACCTTCAACCCCCCCCAGAGCTCATGGTTTTGATATGTTCACCTCCTAACTAGTCCAAACAAAGTTACGTAGTAAAAAATGTGTTTCTAGAATTTCCCTCTATGCTTTGAGCATTCGTTGACTAGATTAAACTACAACATTAAAATAAATTATTCGAATTTATGCCTTTTTATTCAATATACAATGATCGTCAATTCTTATCTTAAAAATGTATGTGTAATTTCTTATATTCACAGTCGTGTGCGGCAACAATGGGCAATATTGCCGGTAAAATACCGGGAATATTGCCAAAATTGCCGGCAATTTTGGCAATTTTACAAAAAAAAATATTTTTTTGTATATAATGTAGACCATGGTCTGTAAATGCTAATTTTAAGTGTGTTAAATAGTTTTCGCACTCACTTTGATTTAAAATTAAGCAATATTCCCAAATATTTCCACTCCCGGCAATATTGCCGGCAATATTTCCACCTATATTCCCACCTTGGGCAATATTGCCGGCAACGGCACATCTCTAGGCACACCTACATCTTTTTGCCCCAAATGCCAACCTCACCTGCCCGTGGTGCACCTTGCTGATAAACGGACGAGGCCTGGCGACCGAACCAATGGCGGTATAACCAATAAAAGGTATACAGAGTCAAATTCTTCTGACCAGCGGCGGGCAGCAGCGTCGCTGGTGCGAGGCTCTGTACTGCGCTCACCAACCCGCTTGCCCAGCGTGGTGAGTATGGGCATGCACCTCCCATGAACGAGCGACTGAACCCACGGCCCCCAGTTCCCGGCCGCCCTACTACTCCGGGTTACGGCAGCGGCCTTGGTTACGGTGGGGTAGGGGGTGCCAAGAATCTACGGGATACGGATGGCTGCCACAAACCCTTGACCTTGGCGACGTATAATGGACGTAGTCTACGACTGGACGAGGGCTTGGTCGAACTCGAGGAAGAGCTCAAAAACATAAGGTGGCATGTTCTGAGGCTGTCAGAAGTCCGAAGACAGGGGGAGGACACGATGACCCTAGAATCTGGCCATCTTTTCTACTTCCGAGAAAGAGACCAACTCTCCCAAGGTGGCGTGGGTTTCCTTGTCCACAAAGCACTCCGTGACAACGTGTTGGAGATATTCAGTGTGTCGACCCGGGTAGCGTACCTTGTAATCAGACTGACTGAGAGATATTCTCTTAAGGTCATACAGGTATATGCCCCGACATCGACTGGACATTCGGATGATGTGGTCGAGGCCATGTATGAGGATATATCCGAAGCCATGCATCGTAAAACCAAGACCCACTTCACCGTTGTCATGGGTGACTTCAACGCCAAAGTAGGAGTACAGCAACGCGACGAATCGTGTGTCGGACCGCACGGCTTTGGAACCAGGAACCACAGGGGGCAAATGCTGGTCAACTTTCTGAGCATGGAGGGGCTCTTCTGCATGAATAGTTTCTTCCAGAAGAAACCCCAGAGGAGGTGGACTTGGCTAAGCCCCGACGGTAGGACGAAGAACGAGATAGACTTCATCATGACGGACAAGAAGCATATATTTAGGGATGTCTCTGTGGTGAACAGGTTCAACACCGGCAGTGACCACCGACTAGTAAGAGGCACCCTAAATATCAATTTTAGGCTTGAGAGAAGCCGCATGTAGGTGACT
This sequence comes from Agrotis clavis, assembly GCA_954870645.1. Taxonomy (NCBI): domain Eukaryota; kingdom Metazoa; phylum Arthropoda; class Insecta; order Lepidoptera; family Noctuidae; genus Agrotis; species Agrotis clavis. Next base: position 12,058,838 of record OX940925.1, read on the forward strand.
CACTACATACATATATACAACACGCATACAACATACATACAACATGCATACAACATACATACAACATGCATACAACATACTTACAACATGCACACAACATACATAAGACATTCATACATACTTTCCGCACACGACAAAACTCGTACCGTACAGCCCGTCCGTCTATTACACAAATACACTGGACACGAGCATTGCCCGCTGAGTCCTTTGTTTAAGGCGCGTGACGTAGCGCATCATACGATCTCTGCGACGTATGCGCACGCTTCCCCGCGGTCCCACAGCCTGCCGCTCGCCAGTCCCGATCTACCTCAGACGCCGGACGCACGCTCGCTTATGTGCCGATCGCGCTTGTTATTTACGCTTACCTATAATCGCATATTATTTGCTTCAGTGTAACATAAGACTTTATAACGCTTGCTTGAATAACATATTGTGCTTCGCTTGTTTCTGTGCCTTCTACATACTGATAAACATTGTCGTGTACGAGTGAACATTAAAGTGTAGTTACCCTACGAAAGGACTTTGATTTCAAGTGACCCGTAAGTACACTACCTACACACCCAAACCGCATGATGAGGTCAGTTCTCCGTCCAACACTGGACCAGACCGGCCAAGGTTCCAAAACCTTCCAATTGGAACTCCGAAATCGGTTTGCCGCTTTGGAAACTACAGAGGACGTGGACAAGGACCTAGAGAGCGTGATAGAAGTCATACGCGAAGTGGGAAATAGGCACTTTAAGGGGAAGGCATCGTGCCATAGGTCTAAACTTTCGAGCGAGACTCTGGACCTGATGAAGCAACGACGAGAAAGGCCAGAGGAAACTTTGTCAGACACACGATCCCTGCATAAAAAGATACGGAGTTTAGTGAGACGCGACCTTCGTAAGTTGAATACTCGCCTCATAGAGGAGGCGATTAAGCAGAATCGTGGGTCGAAGGTCTTCACTAAAAGACTCGGGAGGAGCCATCTGACAAAGTTGAAAACCTCGGATGGCAGAATTGTTGCATCGGTTCCGGAGATTCTGGCCGAAATCGAAGACTTCTATGGCCAACTCTACGCCTTGCATTCCCCGCAGCCGCAGCCCGACGCAAATGACCAAAGAGCCACGCTTACACGCCACTACACAGACGATCTCCCAGACGTAGAAATGGATGAGATTGAGACGGCCCTTGGGCAGCTTAGTAATGGGAAGGCTCCCGGCGAAGACGGAATCACCTCCGAGCTTCTAAAAACTGCGGGCCAACCTGTGCTCGGAGAGCTTAGGAGGCTGTTCAACTCCGTCATAGCCAGTGGGACTACCCCGGAGGCGTGGAGCAGGGGCGTGGTGACATTGTTTTTCAAGAAAGGAGACAAAAATCTCCTCAAAAACTACAGACCAATCACGCTCCTGAGCCACGTCTACAAGCTGTTTTCGAGGGTCGTCACAAATCGGCTTTCCACTAGATTTGACGCTTTCCAGCCGCCGGAGCAGGCTGGGTTTCGCAAAGGCTATAGTACCGTAGACCACATACACACAGTGCGGCAGGTTATACAGAAGACAGAGGAGTATAACCAGCCGCTGTGTCTAGCCTTTGTGGACTACGAGAAAGCCTTCGATTCCGTCGAAACCTGGGCTGTTCTGGAATCCTTGCAGCGATGCCAAGTCGATTGGCGGTACATAAAGGTGCTAAGGAGCCTATATAGCCTGGCGTCGATGTCGGTCCAAGTGTTTTGTACTTGGACCGACATCGACGCCATGCTATAAGGCTCCCCATCCAGCTGCTAAGAGGTGTGAGACAGGGAGATGTTATATCCCCTAAACTGTTTACCAACGCGCTGGAGGATCTGTTCAAGACGCTGGACTGTAACGGACTGGGCATCAATGTCAACGGTGAATATCTAACGCACCTTCGTTTTGCCGACGACATAGTGATTATGGCGGAATCGCTGCAGGACCTGCAAAAAATGCTGAACAGTCTCAATGCTGCCTCGAGACGTGTGGGTTTTGGGATGAACCTGGACAAGACCAAGGTCATGTTCAATGACCATGTCATCCCAGAACCAATTTCCGTCGAAGGCATAACACTCGAAGTTTTCCAAGAATACATCTACCTCGGACAGGTATTACAGCTAGGTAGAGAAAACTTCGAGCGGGAAATTGCCAGAAGAGTGCAGCTTGGCTGGGCAGCATTTGGGAAAATGCGTCATATCCTCACGTCGCCACTGCCGCAGTGCCTGAAAAGCCGGGTGTTCAATCAGTGCGTCCTTCCAGTCCTAACCTACGGAGCCGAAACGTGGAACATGTCTGTCAAGCTGGCCCACCGACTTCATGTCACGCAGCGTGCTATGGAAAGGTCTATGCTTGGGGTCTCATTAAGGGATAAAATCCGGAATGAGGTCTTACGGCATAAGACCAAAGTAACAGATATTGTCCAAATCTATAGCAAGCTGAAGTGGCAATGGGCCGGTCATGTCTGCCGCAGAACCGACGATAGGTGGAGTGGGAAGGTTCTCGAATGGAGACCGCGTGTAGGTAAGCGTAGGGTGGGACGCCCCCCGGCAAGATGGACCGATGACTTGAAGAAGGTGGCTGGCAGTGGCTGGGTGAAAAAAGCGGGAGATCGTGCGCTGTGGCGCTCCCTGGGAGAGGCCTATGTCCAGCAGTGGACTGCAATAGGCTGAAATGATGATGATGATGATGAGTGTCATCAAGTTAAATTACTAAATACTATTACTTTATTTAAAAGCAAGCAGGATCTCTCGCTGCAGAATAAACAAAAAAGAAAAAAAAAGCACAAACATTAACAAAATAATAATAACAATAATCAAATAACAATATCATAATCAATTACAGTAACAACAAAAATAGAATGAATAATCGTACATTGAAATAAGTAGGTGGTGAATATTTTATAGGTGTCATAATACACACATCAAAAGTGTCTAGGGATCAACATATATTTTTGCAATAACTTTTCTCCTGATTGATATTAATTAAAATGTTCTTTAAGGATTCATCAAATAAAGTGTTATCGTTTGTCACAGTAACGATAAACCAAGTCACCTTTGCATTCATAAAGAAATTTGCCATTTTCCTAATAAAGGGATTTTTGACATTTGAACCACTAACATTAAAGTTCGAAAAAAAGACTGAAATAACAGTTTTCTTTAAAATTTTATTGGGTAACTTAAACAATTAATAATCCGTGTTTCTACCGCGAACACTAACAACACAAGAACATCGGTTTGGCATACTCAAAATGAGTTCATCCAAATCACGCTGTGGAATGGCCGCCCATGTTCGTTGCAACAACAAAAAAGGTCTTCTTGCGACTGGATACCCTCCATATTCGGCAGAGCTCTTCTCTGTAGCATATCCCATGCATGCTCAATCGGGTTCAAGTCTGGCGACTGAGCAGGCCAGGGCAGGACATTGATGTTAGCTGCGGCGAGAGTCTGTCTTACAACTCTTGCGGTGTGCGGTCGTGCATTATCATGCATTAACTGAAATAAGGGACCGATTTGCACTTGTAGAGGAACGATGACGTCTGATACAATCGTCTCAGCATAAATTTGAGCGTTGAGGTTGCCTCTGATCCAAATCAACTCAGTTCTTCCGCCGATCCAAATACCCGCCCATACCATGATGGTTCCACCACTATAAGGATGGACTTCCTGGCAGGATTTTAATCGCTGTTGGCGTCCAGGGGTTCTCCAGTGTCGTAAACAAAACGAGACTCATCAGAAAAGCACACGAAACGCCATTGTTCTTCTGCCCAATTTCTGTGTTCAAGAGCCCATTGATATCGAATCCTACGATTGTGCATTGCTATAGGTGGTACCCGTAGCGGTCTTCGGGAATGAAGGTTCACTTCATGCAAGCGGTTTCTGACTGTTTGGTCGCTAATTAAGTTCCCTGAAGAGTGATGAAGCCTCACGGCTAACATCATGGCGGTTATTGTTGGAGCTCTTCGAGTTAAGATTTGAATGTATCGGTCTTGTCTCCGTGTGGTGCAGCGATACCGTCCTCCATGGCGCTCAGCCACGGTACCAGTGCTTCGGTAACGTGTCCAAAGTCGACTGATAACACTCTGACTTGTATTCAGAGCTAAAGCCACAGTACGTTGCCGGGAACCAGCTTCTATCATTCCCACGGCTCTGAGCATTTCTTCCCTGCTTAAATGACGTCGCCGCTCCATAATAACGTTGGTTTTAATCAGTAGTAGGGAAACAGTAGCACTAATAATGTCTTCAATGCGTTGTATGTTTTTATAGGGAAAATATTGACAGCTGATTTTCATCTTTTACTCGAATTTGATTTACAGTTCCTGATTCAAATTATGAAATGCACCAAAAAGGATCCATATAAATTTATAAAATCATAAATTTATTACAAAGCCACATCTCAATCTCAAGAAATCCGCATAAAAATGCTTGATCCCTAGACACTTTTGATGTGTGTATTATAATAATCAATTTTATTTAAGTGTAAAGATAATAATCAAGTTTCAAAACATTTTTCTGACATGAATTCTTGCACGCTATAGTACGCTTTCTTCGTCAAAAAGCTACGTACTTTTTTTTTAAAATAAGGTGATCGAGAGCTCCTTCCAGTTTTTAGGTATTTTATTATAGATGACCGGAGCCATGCAGTAAACACTTTTGCGCATAAGTGACGTCTTAGCAGACTGAAGGCACAGTTGGCTATTGTCACGTCTGTTACGTGGAAATACATCCGCTAACCGTTTAAAACGGTTTGGATTCGACTTTACAAACACAGCTACCTCTAATATATAAAGACATGGCAAAGTTAATATATTGTATTGCTTAAAGTATGGTATGCAACTATCGGTAGTTTTCAGCTTGAACATCGCTCGAATGCAACTTTTTTGAGCTTTAAAAGCTGTTTCTTTTTCCGTGTAATTTCCCCAAAACATTATACCATATCGAAGGTGCGATTCTGCTATATAATAAATGAATGTCGTCTCCTGGTTCAATTGCCCTACGAAGACAACCCTGATAAAATACGTATTGAAACGTATTGGGTTAAGATTTTTAAATCAACATTTGAGACTGGACAACCAATGTACCCAAATTTGGAGATATTAGTCAGAGCCGCGTTATCTCTTTCTCATGGCAACGCAGACGTAGAAAGAGGATTTTCACGTTCCGGACATATCCTTACACCAGAAAGATCTGCAATGTCTCAAAGAACTCTAGACGCACATTTGACAGTAAAGTCAGCTCTTACAAATATGTATAATAATAGAGTAGATCTTGTGCCTCTGACTAAAGAATTAATGAATTTAGCTCGAACAGCGTATATAAGATATAGAATGTGAGGAGCAAAAACAGTTGGAACTAAACAAGAAGTTGAACGAGAGAACACGTCAAGAAGAAGACATTAAAAAAAAAGGAATTGAAAAGAAAGTATGAAGATACAAAAAAAAGCATTTAACCTTTAATTAGTCGCGTGGGGTCTATTGGACCCCAAGCGAGATTGTTTTTTCATATTTCGGCAAATATTACACTTACGCGGCCTTACGTCTTGGTACCTTCCTAGATTTTCTGCCCCTCCCATCTCAGTGTTCCGCGAGCCGCAGCGTCGAAAACTTTTGCCGTACGGAGGTGCCTGGGGTCCAACAGACCCCGCGCGACTAATAGTGTAGTACAATTTTGGTAAGTGTAATGATGAAAATTATGATTTTTTTTTCACAATTTTATGTAAACTTGCGTTTCATGGTTATTTGTTAAATTTTTCAGGTTAAAGAACACAATGGAACTTGTAAAAAAAATTAAAACAAAGAGAATTGTAATTACTACTCTGCCACGGGCCTTGAAAAAACGACTTCAAAGTGATACCGAATCTTCTACTTCTGGAACCAGTTCAAGTGGTTCCAAAGGCCGTTGTCACCTATGTCCGAGGTCTAACGACAGAAAAACAAAAACGAAGCCTTGTAAATGCAACAAGTTTATGTGTAATGAACACATTACAAAAGTTTGTGATTCATGTGCCTAAAAATTTAAGATAATTTTGATTACTATTTTAGAAGTTTATAATTTTGTTATTTTCTTAAAGACTTACATTATTTTGATAATTTAGATGTTGTTCTTTATGTTCTTATATAAAATAAATATTTTTACTTATTCAATCTATTCTATTGTCAAAAGTAAATCCTGGGGTCCGTACGGACCCCACGCGACTAATAACGTAAGTATTTAAGCGCGACTAACTAAAGGTTAAGAAGGAGAAAAAACTAAAAAAAATTAAAAATGAAGAAAAAATCAAGAGGATGACCGTTGACAGGTATATGATATTTTTAACGGTTTTATGGTTTTATTATGTGTCAGTGTTCTTCTAGTGTGTGGTGGGAGAACTATGATATGACACTAACTTAAGATTCATCGAGAACATCGATGCTCATCGGGTCTCAACGACCCGATAAACCTTAGTCATGGTTCTTAAACCATCTTTAATAGGAATTGAACCTTGTAGATTGAACCCAAACGAACCTGTCTTAACGATTTTTTTTTATCCTTCATATTTCAGGTTGCTCGATAACGCTACTGGCATGTTAAAAGAAGGAATTAAGGACAAAGACTTAGTCGCCGTTAATATGGCCAAGACATTACTAGATGCCGCTGTTAAAGAAAGAAAAGACTACGAGGAGAAAATTAAAGAAGAAGAAAACGTACAAAAAATTATAGATAAAAAGAAAAATGCTTTGATTACTAACTTCTTCAAGAAATCATAATGTCTAATGTTTCTAACTTTTAATATTATTAGCATGATTGGATGTGTGTCATTTGCTTATTAACAAATATTAAAACTGATAACTATTTGTAAACTTTTTAATAATAAAAAGGTGGTGATGGTTGGCTATGGGGATGGTGGAGGCCAATAATATTTTTTTTTTCAATTCCACATGAAACTTTTATTTTAAGTTAGTTCAGATGGTCAGTAAAAGTCAGTTTTTTAGATTTCTGGTCAGTAAAATCAGTATTTTTGAACACTGAACCTGTTTCGACCCCTGTAAACTGAATGCGAGTTGATATTGAGTCTAAGCCACATCTGCTCGACCTGTGGCACTGGTGGGTGCGACAAGACGCGCGCACGCACTCCGCGGCGCGGCACGTGCCGCAGGCGGTAGCCCGGGACTGACGGCGCACGGCCCTCCTCTCCCTGCCTGAGCCAGGTCTCATTTATGGCCATGATGTCCACCCCGATACTTTCCACGGCTACAATAAATTCTTCATGGCGTGATCCCAACGATCCCGCGTTAAAGAGACCAACTTTAAGGTTTTTCTAAGAGGTTTTTCTCAACTTTTGATTACTTATGGAACTTTCAATGGTCATCAATAAAAACTTAGGTTGCAAACAGACATGTATGTGACTATGATTTGGCTTTTCAGGATTGTCTCATTCTGTAGGACATAAATGGCATTGTTAAAGATAAAAAGAAAATTGAACTCTTAACTGTTCACCCTGTTTAATATTATTTGTGTGGAAACACTATAGCGAAAATGCTAACCATTGTAAACTGGTCGTTCTTGCTATTATACGGTGTTTCGTTTAATTAAAGTATTAAGAAGTATTACTAATTGCTTTCATGTTAAAACCCATAAACCCATCGCCTCAGGTCGCAGTCGCCCCGTCGCGTCGTCGCCGAGGAAGAAAGGGCTTGTGCAACCACTGTTTACAGAAGCAATGCCGCCAGTGACGGCTAGGAATCTACCCATGCAAATTTTAAAAAGGGGACATCTGGCCTGTGGGCCAGTTTTTTCGTGGGCGAGATGTCCCATAACCCAACCCATCAGGCATCAAACTGCATGGAAAAAAGACAACAGAGAGCCCTGGACAATATTTAAAAAAATATGTCCATCAAAAAGTGAGAAGTAGATTGCGCCAACAGAAAATGACTCGAAAACGGCTTTTTACTGAAAAAAATAAAACTCAACCTGATAAGGACTATAGCCCAGCAGCAAGTGACCCTGTCGATATTAATGAGGTAGAATTAAAACGACTGTGAATTGAGATTGCGTAAATTCCAAGAAGATACACAAAAAATAGTACTAATTAAAAAGCGGACTGTGGGTCAACATGACAATGAAAAGTATCTCTCATACAGATCTGACCGTCTCACAACAAGCCAGTTTGGAATGGTAAGATATATTATCAGCCATCCTCTTAGGGAGCATTCAAGTAATACGTAACGCAATTTGGGGGGAGGGGGGGGGTTAAACGTTACGGTGCGTTACAGGGGCGGGAGTCTTTAAACAACGCGTTACGTAACATTTTTTTTTTAATAAAAAAGCTAGAGAATTAGAATCTTTCAAATTCCAAATATTATACTTTGTTCAACATAATTGTGACTTTAGTGGTCACTAAAATGTTACGTAACGTTTAGGGAGGGGAAGGGGGGGTGCAGAAAACCGTTACGGTGCGTTACATGGGGGGAGGGAGGGCCTAAAATCTTCAAAAATTGCGTCACGTAAAACTTGAACGCTCCCTTATTGTTTACTTTCTAAGAAGCCACAGCACAAGCCAGTACAAGAATTATGATTGTCACTTTGTTCATTTTAGGTTTGCAAACGTCGTAATGCCACACCATGTCACAATCATGGGAAATGCATTCTCTACAAAAATTATATTAGTACTAAAGATATGATGTATGGACAGCAAAATGAACATGTTGCAAAGATCATGTTTATGCAACAATATGGCAAAACTGTCAGGCCATCAGGACTTTTCATTGATGAAGAATTTGAATTCTTAGCAGCTAGTCCTGATGGTAAGATTATTCAGTAATAAAAATATACAAATAACTAGCTTTTGTCTGTGGTTCTGCCCCTATGGATCTTGTGAGTCGCGTGAATTTTTTAAATTTGGTTCAGTAGCGTAGGCCTAAAAACTTTTCTTTTTTACAGGTATTATAGAAGCAGAAAATACTATTGTAGAAATAAAATGTTTTCCCTCCTTGGAAAAGAAATCTCAAAATATTAGAGAAGCACCAGAAAATAGAATTTTTCCTATTCATTTGGAAAATTATGTTAGATAGTTATGAACAAAAAGCATAATTATGATTATAAAGTAAGTAACAAATGTCATTATTTCTTGGTATATATGTATTAAAATAATGTATTTCTTGGATTGTTTCTTTTTAACAGCTATTATTATTTTGATTCTAGGTCCAAGTTCAATTGCGAATTACCAAAATGAATAAATGTTACTTCATTTGCTTTATATCTGTCACCCAACCATTGACTGTCATAGAAGTTAATCGGGATAATGAATTTATCAACGCTATGATGCCGAAGTTGGTAACATTTTTTAAAACACTAGCTGTGCCCGCGACCTCGTTCAATGGATGGATGTTGGAACTTAACAATGTATTTTTTAGTGCGAAGCGCTGTTGGAGGATACCGATACAAATCATTTTCTTTATGCTTTTTTTTTAGCGTCATAAAATCGTCTAATTAGTCTTCTCACCCAGGGGCTGGGCAAGAGGGACTGTCAGACATGTACTGACTAAAATCCACGGCGTACTTCAATAGCCCTTTACGTTCCGGGGTCGCAGTAGCTCGTAAGCTCGGCTGGCTTTGGCCCTCTAAGGGGGGCCCCGTCATTGTGCTGACTCTCTTTGAGGTGCGCGTGGAACACAACGGGACGTGGACCCGGGCATGGTCCATGATCGGACAGCGAGTTGCCCATTGCTCGCCGCCCGAATGCCCACGCCTGTTGGCCAGAGATCGTCCTATGACGTCCGTCACCGTGGGCATCTACCACTGCGGCTGGGTCGTGAGATGGACGCTGTCCTCTTTCTCACGCGTCCCACCTCCTCCTTCGCTGGCATGACTGTTTCGCAGAAGGAGGCGACCGGTTCCCACTCTATTTCACCCCGCAGCATGTCGTCAACCAATGCCGAGCGTGAGAGGTCGCCGCCTATCACCGTTGTGAGGACATGTGCGATGCTCTGCCCAAGCGGGGCAATTCTGCACAGTATGCTCTAACGTGTCCTCTGGACGATCCTAGCAGTGGTGATACCCAAGCGTTTCTTCCTTCCCCATCCGACACAGGTACCTCCCAAAACTTCAGTGTCCAGTGAGGATCTACGTCAAGTAGTTGGTCAGGACGCCGTGACACCTATCCAGCCACTCCTCAAAGAGAGGTCTTACCGCCGCCATTGAGGCGTGCCGCGTACCCGAACAACGGTTTCGATAGCCGCGCCCTCCATACCGCCCTGAGATGGCGCCGGAGCTCTTCCCGCCGCGCCTCGACTTGTCGATGCAGCGGGGATTGGCCGGCAGTGCTTCTTTATAAATACGTGCTGTCGGACGGTAAGCTACCCATTACTCCCTGTCTGTAGGCGGCTAGACCCGCTATTTCCGACGCCCTGGGCGTCTTCAGCGGTGGCTGGGGTGAGAGGTAGGTAGAGGGTGCCCTTTCCCTCACGCGCAATTATGACATGCCCAGTATTGCCCAGGCAGTAATTATTTTGTTGTGGCATTATTTTGAAACTATGATATCTCCTAAGATATTCACTGAAATCAAACGATGGCAAGGGCAGTTTTGTTCAAAATTAAATGCTTGTGATGATTAACGTATTTATTTGGATAAGGATTAATATCGTGTTAATGAAAATACCTTCGCAAATAATGCATTACTTTAAAATCAAATCTATATACTTAGGTAATTATGTTATAGTGTAGTTGGGCTCTTGGAGTTTCACATCAGGTGTTCTAGATCTTCAATTTTTAGGGTTCCGTAGTCAACAAGGAACCCTTATAGTTTCGCCATGTCCGTCCGTCCGTCCGTCTGTCCGCAGTTTAGCTCAGAGACGCACAGTACTAGAGAGCTGTAATTTGGTGTAAATATACGGATTTGTTGTGCCGAAAAAGTGGTAAAATAAAATCTCGAAAAATATTTTTTTTTAGGGTACCTCCAGTACTTAAGCGCCTCGTCCACGGAGAGAGAATAGAGCTAGACAGCTTGGAGACTAATCTAATCTATACTCTCATTTCTGCGTACACGTAGAGATCATTAGAGCACCCTATTGCATTTTTTTGCTCTATCGTAGGGAAGCTCTATCATAGACAAATTTTGGCCTGCGTACACTACACTACTCGTAGACTAGATATATTCGGTCACGATATACTCTCTCAGTTGAAAACATGTCGCGGTCACGCTTATGCTGCGATCGTGGTTTCTTTGTTATTGGAAAAGAAAAAAAAAGCAAAATGTTAAAAGAAGCTGCTGGATTAAACAATGGTTTCTCAATGATTATGAGATATACTTATTCCATAATTCTGGAAAGCCTTTATACATTTGTATCATTTTAATGGTTTCTTCTTTTGACCAAACATGTTTCGACCTTCATCAAGGTAATAAAGCAATGCAGAATTCTACATTAAATAAAACAAAATACGTGTTTTGCTACTCAAGCTCTAGCTAGACTGATTAAGGCGGGTAGACAATTCGAGAGCTCTCTATTCATATCGCTTATCTCGCTCTCGGACCTGCGTCCACGACGCCTTCCGAGAGTAGCCGAGCGTGTCTACGTAGACTGTAGTGATACTCTAGCTAGGGTAGTCTCGCTAATCAAAATCAAAATCAAAATCAAAATCAAAGCATTTATTTCAAGTAGGCCAGTTACAGGCACTTTTGAATTGTCATAGACAACTAAAGGAATATTAAGTATTAAACACTGAAAAGTTATGGTGCTACAGTCCCAGTCACAAGACATAAAAACTGTGAAAGTACCGTAGATGCACGTTCCAAGTCGTAGATCTCTATGGAGAAGAACGTGCAAGAAACTCCATGGACACTCTTTTCAGATCGCCAAAATTATTACAGAATCATTGTTACATCATTCATTCTTAGATGGTACATTATGTGAGAACGATGTAGGAAGTTTAAAAGTGTCCATAGTAAAATTTAAAACAAAGACAATTCAGAAATAAAAATCAATAAATTAAAATAAACCGTGGCAGCTAAGAGATGACCAGTCGCAACTGACAGCGCCCGTTCACGAACATGACACATGCATCAGCACCATTCGGCTCGACCAACCATTTTAAAGGGAGCCAAATGATCCGACACACGCGCCACCATCAGCGAGACATTTGAGTGAACATGACACACTCAACCGCCAGGGTCATTCAAGTCAACAAGAGACGTAGGTACTCAGTGAATGACAGCTCTGAAGTACATAGTACTCACACAATGTCGGCTATGAAGCTATATAATACAAGGAAGATTGAATCTATACAATGCAAATACAGTTGTACAATCTTCAGCAGCTCCAACAATGGTATTAAGTATACTTCCACTATTAATTTATTTATACATTCACTGTCTCATGGAGCAGGACCAGCATGGAGCCAAGCATTATTATCAGCGATATAGTCGCTCAGTTTGTAATATGCCTGCTTACAAAGTGTGCGTTTAATGCATGTTTTGAATTTAGTTTCATTCAGTTCATGTGTACACGTCGTAGATTGCCCTATGAGAGTCGCTCTACGTTATTTTAATCTATCGTGGACGAGGCGCTTTACACGTAAAGTGAGGATTTTTTTTTTCTCGCGTACCCCTTAGTGTGGGGTATCATTAATTAGGCCTTTAAAAAATAATGATAGTTTCCATTAACAATTTTTTGATAAAAAAATTCGTTTGTGATATATTAAGCTTTAAAGTGCTAAATTTTGCTCGATTCGAGTGTCCCCCCCCTCTACCAGCTAAACGGTTATGTTTAGGGGTGTGAAAAAATTCACAATAGTAGTACATATAACGAAGTTTAAAAGAAAATTATCATGACTAAGTAGGCTTTACAACTTTACGAGTAATAGTCGACCAACTTATAAAATGTACTTGATATCATATTTTCTTAAACAAAATGTATCGGAGATAACTGCAAATGTAAGTTTGTCAACTTTATTTTTACAGCTTTTCTATGTATGTTTTTTGGGGATAGGTAGGTTTTTATCGTCAACTATTTTTAACTAAATTCAAAAAAAGGAGGAGGTTCTAAATTCGTTGTAATCTTTTTTCTTATGTATTTTCCCCGATTTCTCAAAGACTCCTGGACCGATTTTGAAAATTCTTCTTTTTAAAATTAAATTCAGCGAATCAGTTTAGTTAGTTCGCATAAGTATTTTGATGGGCAACTACGGAACCCTACACTGTGCGTGGCCCGACACGCACTTGGCCGGTTTTTTATACATCAACAGAGAGTGCTCATTAGGCTGAACAAATCTAGTTAAGACGTCATTCCTATAAAATGTTATAGTATAGCTGGGCTCTTGGAGTTCCACATCAAGTTTTCCAGATCTTTAAAATTATTCTGTCAGCAGAAAATGCTCATCACGTGGAACAATTTTTGCTATGGCACCATTTTTGCATCTCTTCTAGTTTAGCTGGTCTGTTGCGGTTTTGCACCAGTTGTTCAAGTTTCCAAGATAAATTATAGCCTATATGTTGTCCAGACTTAATAACTGTACAGCGAAAAAAAAACATTCAAATCCGTACAGTACTTTTTAAGTTTATCAAAAATAACGCGTTTCAACTGCTCCCCATTCCCCTCGCTTGCCAGCGTATCCCTGAGGTACCTCCCGCAACAACCGTGCCCGGGAGGACTTGCGTCAGGTTGAAGGTGAGGACGCCGCAGCGCATCTCCAACCACTTCTCAAAGAGGGATCTTACCGCCGCAATTATGACATGTCCTAGAGTCATTAGGTATTAGTTTTGTTGTGGTATTATTTTGACACTATGATATTTCCTTAGATATTCATTGAAATCAAACGATGTCAAGGACAATTTTGTTCAAAATTAAATGCTTGTGATGATTAACGTGTTTATTTGGATAAGGATTAATATCATATTAATGAAAATACCTTCGCAAATAATGCATTACTTTAAAACAAATTTGATTTCCATAAAAAAGGTTATAGTGACTTAATCTTAAAAGATAGATATATGCTCTCGCGGACTTTATTTTAGAACTTTTTATGAGGAATAATTCCGTAGTACATAATTTTTGCGCATCTTTAACCGTTTACGCAGCGCACGCAACGAAAGCTCTCGAAAAGGAATACATTTTCCAGATTTTGAATCAAATCAAATCAAATCAAATCTTTATTGCTGAACACAGTATAAATAAAATACATTACAAGATGTTGAGTGAATGCGCAGTTCACTATGTTCTACCGATTAAGGCATGCAAAATAATAGGGAGTCAGCTGACTGCAAAAAATGTAGGTTAACTATATTACAGTCGGAAACAACAAAAACATTACATCAAATAATAAAATCGGACGTAGAAAATGTTCACCTCAATGTCAACCACATTAATATATGTATAAAATCATAAATAATTAAACGATCACATATTTTTATCCATTAGGTACTCTTTTATTGTATAGTATGCCTTATTTATTAGGAACTTATTCATTTCTTTCTTAAATATATTTATGTCATTAATGTCTAATAGAGCTTTAGGTAGTTTGTTGTATATCTGCGGCGCCATGCCTAAAAAATTTTTGAAGAATAACGCTGTTTTGTGTTGTCTATTGCGTATCTTATTTTGATGCCGTGTGCTTTTTAGTGTCTCGAACAGGTGAAAGTTTTTTTTTACAAATAAAGCCACCTCAAATATGTATAGGCAGGGCATTGTTAATATTCGAAGACTCCTAAAGAACGGTTTACAGCTTTCTGTGTTTTGTATACGACATATAGCCCTAACACACCTTTTCTGTGCTCTAAATACCATCTCTTGATTAGTGGAGTTACCCCAGTAAATGATGCCGTATCGTAATGTGGACATTACACATGCATGATACGCCGTAATTAAAACCGTTTGATTTACTTCTTTTGAGAGATTGTGTAGAGCATATGAATGTTGGCTTAGGCGCTTGCAAACTTTATTGGTGTGCGTTTTCCAAGACATGTCTCTATCTAATTCTAATCCTAAAAATTTAGTAGACGCAGTTTCTAAAATAGCTTTGTCACGATATCGTATGTCAGGTTTGTTATGATTAGTCCTTTGCTCAAATGTCATTATTTTGGTTTTGTCAATATTAATTTTTAAGTTATTACCGTTCATCCAATCTATTAATGTCTGAAGACAGTTATTTATCTCGGTTCCGAGTGTCATGACGTCATTATTATTGGCACTGAAAACTACCGTGCTATCATCAGCACATTGAAACATTTCTCATTGCTGCTCCGCTCCTATTAGTGATAGCGTGATGTTATATAACCTATAGCCTTCCTCGATAAATGGACTATCCAACACAAAAAGATTTTTTCAATTCCAACCAGTAGTTTCTGAGATTAGCGCGTTCAAACAAACAAACAAACAAACTCTTCAGCTTTATAATATAATAGTATAGTATATATAGTATAGATGTGTACTGCCGGAAATTATTTTGAGAAGAGTTGAGAAAAATGCTTAATGTCTAGACATCAAGGAATTAAAAGGTATAAAAATATAAGTCTTACTCATTTCCTAACTTATTCCGCAGGTCTCTGAGGTGTGAGTTCAGTAAGAATAGTCTAACAAAACTGTGTAAATTCTTTTGTTTTTAGCGATAACTGCGTCTTCCAGCATTTGATTCAGATCGCACGAAAATTATATAAATGGAAGGAAAAAGTGACAAGCAGAAGACAAATACGGCGCGGCGGCGGCGCGGCGGCGACTGCAAAAAGTAGCGCGTAGAAAAGAAGATATTTTATTATAATATTTATAAGTATCTTTGTATGGTGGTACGAGTCGACGGTTCGAATCCAAGCCGGCACTTTGCTTTGTGTAAATTATTTCATCACCACAGTTCAGAGGAGGCCTGAGTCTCAGCAGTGGGAACATTATAGAATAATTAATATGCTATTTTTGCACATAGCGATGTATAGTTTGTTAGTTCATAAGATTTTTCTGTGTAGATAAGTTTCACTCATGTATTTAGGTACCAGCCTAACAATTCAACTGTGAAAGAATATTTATTGAAGTTCAAAATTGTATAATAAGTAGGTATTTTTGAAACATAAATAAATGTTATGGTTAGCTAGCAAATACTTGTGTGTTATTGTGTAAGATACTTACATGTGCCGTTAAGAAAGAATCCCGGAAAGAATTATGTATGTAGATTACAATATAAATAACATCATACGTAAGTAATATATACTTACGTATGATGTTATTTATATTGTAATCTACATACATAATTCTTTCGAATACTAAATTCAAAATCATAATTGTAAATATGTATATAACCATCATATCTGTCATCCCATCATCATGTCAAACCTTATATGGATCACCGTGTTTACTATCTTATTGACAAGATTGGATCCAGGCAGCTGCCTAAGTCTTCTGATATGTTCACACATTCACCACCGATTGTATACAAGATTCCATCTGTGAACCCTTGCGAGACTGGTCCCATGAACATGACACATTTAGTGGTTTCCTATAATCGACCCATCCATACAAGGATCACAGGTTGGAGGGTTAGGGTAATGGATGTATCTTGTATCACACACGATTTCTTCTGGGGATCGTATACTTCCTCCCTTCATTACGAGAGAGCATCCAATGTAGAGTTTCCTAACATGGAAATGGGGTTAACCCGTCCCACCGGCTTCATAAGATATGTTAATGATAAGATGCTGGAAGATGAGATATGTGAATACAGTTGGCCATCTTCAAAAGAGAAGAGAAGACATGTCTGCTATATAGAAAGGGCCGACCTGTTATCCTTCGAAGGAGTAATAACAGTAGATGGACATCCCGTAACATCCTGTAAGGGGTCAGTGTGCGTTCTATCCTCTTCGGAAATGTTTTACCATACAAAGGGTTTGGAACCACATAGTACAGAACTCAAAAGGCACTATGCAGGTGTGGTGACACAAAGTAGCAATTATGCCAACGCAGCAGTTTCGATATACGAGGCGACGCCACGCGGTCGGGGAGCCAGTGCACCGCCCGACTTGGTATCGAATAGTCGCCCTCAAATATTGTAATATAGTCTAAGTGGGTTTGAACCAATAAACACACAAAGTTTTACCTCTCACACCTCCTTTTATTTACTTCGCCGATAAAGCCAGCAATAACACAAAAGTGGTGACCCCTGTGAGAGAACTAATAAAGTGTGTGAGAGAACGAAATTACGGAGTTCAACATACGGAGACACGATGAACGCATCCACAACCATGGTTCCAGAATCGGCGGCACTCTCAGTAACAGCAAGGATTTCCGAATTCTGGACACACCAACCTCGGGTATGGTTCATCAGGACGGAAGCGACACTGGCCCCACAAAAACTAGGAGACCACGCAAAGTTTGACTTAGTTGTGTCAAAACTCAACAACGACACCGTAGACCAGTTGACAGATTTTTTAGTGAATCCTCCAGAAACAGATAAATACGAAGCGCTGAAGAAGAAACTGTTAAAAATATATGAAGACTCACAAACGAAACAAATCGAAAAACTAATGAACGAAATGGAACTTGGAGAACAGAAACCATCACAACTATTAGCAAAAATGAAAGTCCTCGCGCGAGACAAAGTCACAGACGCAACATTAAAGATATTGTGGCAAAACCTCCTGCCATCAACCGTACGCGCTGTACTCACCGTCACTGAAACGAAGGACTTGGAGAGACTAGCCAATATCGCCGATGACGTGAATGAAGTCACCAAGGCCGGTGCAGTAGCAGCAATGTCACAGCAACCGTCAACATCATCGTCGAGCGAAAAGGAGAAGACAGTGTTAGCGGAAATAGCGAAGTTAAACGCACGATTCGATGACATGGAAAACCGATACAGAAGAAACCGGGCACGCAGCAGGAATCGTTATCAGTCAGCAAACATCCGAAACAGAAGCAATTCACGAGTACGGCGCTCCGAAGAAGATCCAGATTGGGTATGTTTTTACCATTTCCGTTACGCAGACAAAGCGCAGAAATGCATAAAACCTTGTGCCTGGAAAAAAGAGGGAAACTAAAAACGGAGCAGCCAGAGGCGGAAATCTGCTCCGTGCGACCCGCCAACCGCCTCAGTGTAAGAGACTTAAATACAGGTTTGAACTTTCTTGTGGATACAGGAGCCAACGTGTCCGTCATCCCAGTGAATAAAAAAAATCAAGTGTTCCCAGACAGTACATATAAGTTATACGCAGTGAACGGAGCCGAAATCAAAACCTACGGTGTAAAGACGTTAGTGTTGAACCTGAATCTACGACGAGTTTTCCGATGGGACTTTATTATAGCCGACGTGAAACAACCGATACTCGGCGCAGACTTCCTAGGACACCATAAGCTTCTGGTCGACGTCGGTGCAAGAAAACTCATAGACCAAGTGACAGAACTAAGCACAGTGGCATCCCCCGTAAGTAGTGCTCAACTATCACTAAAAACGTTAAATGTAGACCACCCGTATCATGATATTATATCTAAGTACCCGGATATTACTAGGCCTACATCTTTTAAAGACCCTCCTAAGCATTCAGTAGTACATTACATCGAAACAAACGGTCCACCGGTACACTCGCGCGCAAGGCCACTACCGCCGGACCGGTATCTCAAAGTTAAGCAGGAGTTCCAAATAATGCAAGAGATGGGAATATGTAGGCCCAGTAAAAGCCCGTGGGCGAGCCCTTTACATGTGGTACCAAAACCTAATGGAGACATCAGACCCTGCGGTGACTACAGAAAATTAAACGCGATCACTAAACCCGATAGGTACCCCGTCCCACGGTTACAGGAGTTCACTTATATGTTAGCAAATAAACAAGTATTTACACATTTAGACATAAATAGAGCGTACCATTTTATACCAATTAACCCGGAGGACGTAGAAAAAACGGCCATAATCACACCTTTCGGCCTATTCGAATTCCCTAGAATGAGTTTCGGGTTGAGAAACGCCGCGCAAACATTCCAACGATTTATGAGTACAACAGTACTACAGGGATTAGACTTCTTATTCTCATATATCGATGACGTCATCATAGCCAGTAGCGACCACGAACAACACAAAGAACATTTAAAAATAGTATTCGAAAGATTCAGTGAATTCGGAATAACCATTAACACTTCAAAGTGCCAGTTTGGAAAAGATAAAGTAGATTTTCTCGGGTTTGAGGTGTGCAAAGAAGGCATCACACCACTAAAATCCAGGACACAGGCCATAATGGATTTTCCAAAACCAAAAACAGTGGAGGAATTAAGGAGATTCCTCGGAATGGTAAATTTTTATAGGTCCCACATTCCGAAAGCAGTAGAGTCGCAAATAAGCCTCAATAAATTCATACATGATTCTAAGAAACGCGATAAGACATTAGTACCGTGGGACGAAGAAGCCAACGAAGCTTTCGAACAATGTAAACTCAGCTTACAAAGCGCAGTTACATTGTCACACCCACACAATGGCGTACCTATGGCCCTCATGTGTGACGCGTCAGATTCATGCGTAGGCGCGGTATTACAGCAACGAGTTAAAAATAGATGGGAACCATTAGGGTATTTTTCAAAAAAACTTACAGAGGCGCAAAAAAAGTATTGTACGTACGATAGAGAGTTATTAGCAATCTACATGGCAATTCAGCATTTTAGGAAGTTGTTCGAAGGGCGAGAATTGACCGTATATACGGATCATAAACCAATAACTTACGCCCTTACAAAAATAAATAGCAGTAATTCAGAAACGCCTAGAAGAACGAGATATTTATTATTCATCAGCGAATTCACAAACGATATTCGCCACATAGACGGGCACAACAATGTTGTCGCTGACTCGTTATCACGTGTCGCGGAATTGTATTGCCCAACAAACATGGACTTCGCAGAATTAGCTGCCGCACAGGAAACGGACGAGTACATAGCACGGGTTTCGAAACGAAGCAACAAAAATAGCAACGTAAACATAAAGAAACTGTACTGGCCGACAGTAAATCAACCGATTTATTGCGAAATTTCGAAAGACACAAGCCGACCATACTTACCGGAACAATTCAGAAGGACAGCCTTCGATAATATACACAATATAAGCCATCCCGGGGTTAGGGCCACCAAAGCACTAGTTACACAAAAGTATTTTTGGCCCGGTATGAATTCACAGATAGGCACATGGGCAAAGTCGTGTATAGCATGTCAAAAATCAAAAATACAAAGGCACACAGTATCAGACTTAGGTGCCTACGCGGAATGCGGAAAGTTTGAACATATTCACATAGACATAATAGGACCGTTAACCGTCACAGCAGAGGGGTACAGATACTGTCTAACTATAATTGACAGGTTCACCAGATGGCCGGAAGCCATACCATTAAAAGAAATTACCGCGGAAAACGTCGCCAAGGCACTATATGATTGCTGGATCACACACTATGGGTGTCCCGTCAAAATCACTAGTGACCAAGGCAGACAATTTGAAAGTAACCTGTTCAAACAGCTGATGCAAGTAATGGGAATCGAAAGAAATAGGACAACAGCTTACCACCCCCAAAGCAACGGCATAGTGGAAAGATGGCACAGGTCGCTCAAAGCAGCATTAATGGCGAAAATAAAAACAGAATCATGGTTAAAAGAGTTACCTACTGTTTTATTCGGTTTACGCGCAGCTATCAGAAGCGATACCGGTTATAGCGCCGCGGAATTAGTATACGGGCGCACAATTAGGTTACCAGGGGAGTTTTTTACACACAGTCAAAAACAAAACGAGAACATGGATTCATATGTAAAGGAACTTAGAAATACAATAGGGAATTTCGCACCGCAATATAGAGAAAACAAAGCACGCTCTTCGTTTGTGCACCCAGAACTCGAAACGTGCAAACACGTTTTTGTTCGCAATGACACAGTACGCAAATCTCTTCAACCACCATATGATGGCCCATACCGCGTCATAAGTAGGAAAGAGAAATATTACGTTATCAAATTACCAAATAAAGAAGCATGTATTTCAATCGACCGAATAAAACCCGCATTTTTGCTAGAAGAATGCGAAAAAGAGGATAGTACAAAAGAAACGGTACATCAGGACCCTAACAGCGAAAAAAACACAAAACAAAGAACAACAAAAAAAAACCCAACAGGGCCTATAAATACAATGAACAAAGAACCGATAGTCACTCGCAGCGGTCGCGTCAGCAAAAGGGTACGTTTTTTTGACGAATAGACGAATGCACATATAACATACGAGAAACCACATTTAAAGGGTCGTAAGACACCCCTAGGAATATGTCGCTGTGAATGATATAAAATAAGTTATGTATGTGTTTTATACGGCGGTGCATGCGAGATATTGTGGATTCTAATGGGATGATATTTTTTATGGCAGAATATCGAACATGCACACTACCCTTAAGAATAGGTTAAGAAATATATATTAAATAAAGTCGGCCCTGGAAGCAGGTGTCCGCAAAATAAAGTAATATAAGGGTACTCAAACCCATCTGTACACGCCTTAATATAAAACGCGTAGTACAAGCAAAAACGACCTACACTTAAGTCTTATATAAAGTATAAACAATAATCAAGTAACTACTAATATTGCTTAACCAAAATTTGTCACAGATGCATTTTGTAAAGTAGCAACCGTAAAGCAACAAGAGTTGAATAAGTCAGCACTTACGCAGTAGGTCAACTATGTTATAAAGTTATAAACTGGTAGTTTCAAAATTGACTGACTACATTAAGAGTAAGTCTGTTGTAGGCAACATACGGAAACAAGTGTATAACCCAAACCCGAAAATGTGTAACAGCCAAGCCAAACCACAACAGAACAATGTCGCGGTGTCCCAAACAATATCCAACGAGGTTATCGGACAACGAATCAGCATAGTGGAAATATTTATGATAGCATTTGGCATCTTATTTGGCATCATACTACTGTGGTTAATCAGACACCAGTGCAGAAAACATGTGCGGAACTGGTTTCGCAAAGAGGCAGAAATAATCGGGTTGGCACCGGTGGCCAAAGGCGTCACCGTGCAACAACCTGTTACTAGCCGTGCAACTGATGTATACTAAAATAATACGAAAGTGTGGTGCATAGTAGTTATAAGAAGAAATATCATGTAAAAGGTAAAACCTAACATAAGTACATAGTTTTAAGAAAATATAGAATGTATACAATGTCGTCATGTAAAACGATACTTGTTATTTGTAACGTCGCGCAGAACTCATAGCCACGGACATTGCTGATAAGCAAAACCCAGTGTGTAAATATGTAACATGTATTATGTTCAATAAGTAGAAACTAAGGATATAATGTCGCCACTCTTATAAGGTACTAAGCAGATCCAAGGGAATTATGCTCCCATTTTTTGTATAATTTTAACAAATTATAAAAATAGGGGGGGAATACTGTGGTGACACAAAGTAGCAATTATGCCAACGCAGCAGTTTCGATATACGAGGCGACGCCACGCGGTCGGGGAGCCAGTGCACCGCCCGACTTGGTATCGAATAGTCGCCCTCAAATATTGTAATATAGTCTAAGTGGGTTTGAACCAATAAACACACAAAGTTTTACCTCTCACACCTCCTTTTATTTACTTCGCCGATAAAGCCAGCAATAACACAAAACAGGGCCCGGATTTTGCAACAATGAGCTATGCATTATACCCTCACTTAAGGAGGCATACCCTATCATCAATGTTGTGCAACCACAAGGTCTTAATCAAACATTTCAGTATGAGAGTATATCCGGTTCTCGTGTTTGGGTAGCAGCAGCAGTTCCCAGAGATGAAGTTGTATCCGGGGATCTGCCTATAGCAGATGCAGCAGTGTTGTCAAAAATAGAAGAGGTAGATGAAGAAATAGACACATTGAGGACTGAGTTGATGCATGTGTGTAAAAGTGTGCAAATACTATACGCTTCTGTACCCAGCTTAACAAGGACTTCACCTTCAGTCGCCGCTTCACTATACCTTAATAGAACAGATGTACATTCCCAATACTTATCAGGTTATCTAATGGTCTGGCCATGTATAGTTGTGGATGAATGGGACTACAGAAATCAAACAGGATGTACAGCTTATATTCCCATAAACTATGCTACATCTACAGGTCCTCAAAAAGGATTTCTAGATTCCCAAAATAACAGAGTGTACAAGGACAGCCCTATGGGAATATGCGGTGTTCATTATTTCGTGAGTCATGAGGAATTGATAGGTGTTCACCAACGCTGGTCTGAGAATTACACAATAACAAGGCATCCTCTCATCAGTAAGGATACTGGACCCCTCTTTGAGAAGGTAGAGATCAAAGCATCAACATGGGCATCTTCTAGCTCATCCATAATGGAAACAAAGCCTCGCGAGTTCTCCTATGAAGACATGACCCACCCCCTCGAAGACACTGGAAAAACCTGGCTTGAAGGAGAAATATCCAAGACATACCCATTCCTGTCTTATATCATCCACCTAAAGACAGCAACCATATGTGGAATGGTTGTTTTATTGGTACTGGCTATAATAGGGAAACATCTAGTACTCCTTCATCTAAAAGTCAAGAGACTGGAATCGAGCATGGCTGAGAGTATGTTGCTTAAGAATATGTATAGACCCTAATTAGACTGTATGTCACAGCATAACATTGTATCAAGCCTATATCCTATATATATAAGAGGTCGAATTACGCACGATGGACTGGCTTGCGCTCAGTCCTGACATGAATCCCATCGAGCAGTTATGGGACGAGCTTAAAAGAGTTCAGGCCAGAAATCCAGTCCCTTCAAGCGTAGACGAGCTAAAGACAGCATTATTAGAGGAGTGGGACGGCGCATTCCTAAAGAAAATGTCAAAAAATTGATAAGGTCCATGAAAAACAGACTGCGCGATGTAATTAGGGCTAGAGGGGGCAATACGAAATACTGATTAAAATAAATTAAATTTTAATTTTTTTTGTTTAAGTTGTCAAATACGAGGCACATACCCTATTTCCTAAATTCCCGTTTATCCTACTCTTGCGTTCAGACATCATTTATTTCAAAAATGATGGATGGATTTCAATTATCCAATTAAAGCACACATCTTAAGCTTTCGAATGACATATCAATTTAATAATTTCCATTCTGTAGCGGACGTTCGGATACTCCCTGGTCGTAAGGGAAAAGGGGTTCCGGCACGGCGATATTCGCCAGGTGTAGAGTGTTTTTTCGAACGCGCCCATAGACACTAGAATAAGATAGAGTTTGTCTATGGTCGCTCTGACCAATAGTGGCCACGGTAACTTCAAGGTCAACGCTTAGTGATCAGTGATTGGTCTGTTTGAATTTAGTTTAAAATTGTGGTAACCAATCAGGTTTACGATTGTCTTCGTACATTAGTCGTAAGCTAGAATCTAAGAGAGTAGTTTGAGAAAGCAAATGGCGCGCTTGTACTTCGTTTTAATTAAAGTTTTTACCGTTTAGCCAAGTTACCACAGGATGACCTTAGTGAACGGGTCGAGTTGGATATGGCATTTGGGTTATTGGATCGCCGCATTCGGAAGCGAATCGACAGAGCCGAAGTTTCGACGTTCGACGAGTTGCTAAAGAAAGCACGAGCCGTAGAAGACTCCCTAAATGAGTCACGAGCTCAGAAACCGTCATCAAGCCGCGAAGAGGGCTCTCGCGCTGCCGCCGCCGCCGCAGCCGAGCCTGCGCGCGCCCCTACGTCGGATCATTCTTCTCGCTCCTCCGCTGCAGCCGTCGGTAGTCGCACGAGCGACTCAACGACGAAGAAGGCAGGGAATTCGAAGTTATTCTGTGTTTACTGCAAACGTAATGGTCACACCAAAGAAAAGTGTGAAAAGTTAGCAAATAGTGACAAAAATATCTCCAAAAGTGAAGACTCAAAAGGCATCAAGTGTTACGGTTGTGGTGCCGCGAATGTAATAAAATCAAAGTGCGCGAAGTGTAATAATAATACCGGGAAAAATAGTGAACATTCCGCGTTCTGTTCCCTTAGTTCGGCACCTAATTATTGTGCACCCACCGTCCGCGTTCAATCGAGTCGTACGCGCCCTTCGCGTAGAGGCAAACGCGACGAAATCAGCGCGCCGCCACCGCAAGCGCCTACCCCGCCACTGCGAGGTAGCGTGATGTTTGCCGGCAAGGCGAACGCGCGCGCTCCTTCGTGCCCCGAGTCTACGTCTTCTTACGATGTCGGAGGTAACCCCGCACATGTCACTGGGGGTTTTGTTACTAATAACAGTTCTTGTAATTTATCTGATAATGATAACGTCACTATGGATACTTACTATTCTGATAATAGTGTTCCTTATAGTAAATGTTTACATCAACAAGTACTTTGTAATTCGCAGAGTTTAAGTTCTAATTTAAATGATCATTGTGGTTCACAAGCGATGTCTTACGTTAATAACGATGTTAATGTTATTTCTGTGCCTTTAAATGATAGTTTTTGTATTGATAACAGAGTATGTAATACTTCTATGACTAAGAGTCGTCTTTTTGAAAATTGTTATTGTGTAAATAAGGAAAATGTTTGTTTATGTACTGATACGTGTGTTTGTACTAAATCTAGTATGTGTGTTTGTGCCACTTGCGACCAGGGGGAGTTCGCGTCGCCGTCAAAGTCGAATAATGATAATAGCGGTTTACGGTCGGTAATGTTCAATGGTTGTCAATCATTATCTGGTAATTCCGAAGGATCAAAATCTAACGCTCGCGATTTTATGCCCAATTCCAGATCTGTTTGTGATTTTATTCCATTTTATAACAGCACCAACGACTCTCAACATATTTCCGATTTTGCAAGTGGCCGTCAACATTTTTCCGCGGAAAACAGTGATTGTCAACATTTTTCCGTAAATTCCAGTGGTTCTCAACATTTTTCCGGGAACACAAACGATATTAATGATTGTTTTAAAAATGTGTAATTCGTAATTTTAGTTGTATCAATGTATGTGTGCGCCGACAAGGCTTGAGTCGATTTGGTTGCTCGCGAGTGTAGTTTAAATTGGGTACCTATCGTTGAAATTTTATTTGTTATGACCGATAAAAATGAGTGCTATGGATATTTTTTTTTTTAGCGTGGTAAAATCATCCAATGAGTCCTCCCACCCCGGGCAGAGGGACTGTCAGACTTGTACTGACTAAAATCCACGGTGTCCTTCAATAGCCCTTTATGTTCCAGGATCACGGTAAGTATTTGTTACTCCCGCGACCTGTGTAAGAAAGGCTTAGCAGTACTGACTATACCAGTATACTTTTAACAGTCAAACGTTAATACTAAAAATAGGAACAGCCTTTGATCTAGTTGTAACAAATATAAAAGTAGTTATTGATTATTTTAGACGGGTAGCGCCCTCTAATAACAAAAACGCGAACTGATAGTAAATAGTTACAGTTAATTGATATAGATGGCGTTAGAGAGTAAAATATTTATTTTCTCGATACTTTAAATTCTAAATAAAATATAATAAGTACATAGATAAAATTCAAATAATTAATTGTGATAGATTTCAGTTGAATTAAGTTTAAGTATGAATAACGCATGGTCTAAAAGGCCTTTTGCCTTTTAGACCTAGAAGTTAGTCTGAGCGTGGTTTATAGGATGACGTTGAACTTTTGGCGTCCCTTTTTTCTTAGAACCTGGACACACGACGCTGGCTGTTAAAAATTAAAAACAATATTTAAGTAAAAAAACTCATGACGCGGACAAGACGAGGAACAGCGGTTAAGATGAAAGTGTACTAATATAAAGGAACCGCATATGCGTATGTATCCATAATTATTTCCTGTTTTGTTGCAATTACATGGCATCACCCGCTATGATGGTTTATTGAAATGCTCACGGATTTCTTTCTGATATTGTTCTCAGGGTTCCATCCATTAGTTTAAAGAATATAATTAAATAATTAACAAGACGTCTTCTCAACGCTTGGCACATTGATATGAAGTAAGCTAGGACAAGCTCTGGTTCCAAGCCACGTATGATATTCTACAAATCACACAGGCTGCGAATGCTGTCTGCGTTACATATCCACGGTTCGACCTGGATAGATGGTAGTATGTTCTACCTGAAGTAAGTGTTATATCTATAACCTAACATTGTAAGGAAGCTTGACAAGTGCTGTGATCCTGTACTTATTGAAGTGTGCACCATCATATTAAATAGCTGAGAAGATGAAAGCATCTCTTTTATTTCAATCTACACCTCATGCGAACAGAACCCGTTAGTCTCATGGCAAATCTACGCTGGCAGCTGGTGGTAAGAGACCTAAGGACCTTACATAGTGGACACGACTGTTGAGCGTGAGGACATGGATTCGATTCCCAGACGGTAAGGAAATAGGTCCCGCGACCCCGGCAGGCTTTGGCCCTCTGAGAGGGGGCCCCGTCATTTTTGCTGACGGAACACAGGAACCTCCCGAACTTTCCGTGTTCGGTGAGGACCTGCGTCATACGGTAGGTCAGGACGCCGTGACGCCTATCCAGCCACTCCTCAAAGAGGGGTCTTACCGCCGCGATTGCGGCGTGCGGTGCTATGGACCATACCATAATTTCAAGAGGTCGAGGAAAAGTTTTGCTAATATCGGGGCATCAGTTTTACCAACAACGAGTGTATAAAAGTTGTAAATCCATATGGAAGTGTAAAAGGTACAAGGATATCAAATGTGCTGGATTCGTAACATTGACCACGGTGAGCACTTCAAAACATAACATCATGCCTGTATTTGCATCTAGGGGTTAGGTAGATTCCTGTGTTGGATGGAGAAGGAAGAAACGCCTTGGTGTCACCACTGCGAGTGTCGCCTGTAGGATGCGGTGGAGCATACGGTGCAGGATTGCCCCGCTTGGGCAGAGCATCGCCATGTCTTCACGACGGCGATAGGCGACCTCGCCCGCCCAGAAATTGTTCTACCCAATATTTTAAAAAAAGTTCCCATTAGTTCTACCGTAGAACTGTTCAGTAGAACTAGTGGGAACAAACCGTGTAGTCAAGGCAAATGCTCCATCACTTATGAAAACAAATGGAATAGGTTTTTGTCTTCCAGGTAGTAGGCAAACAGGTGGCAAATTAAGATCATCCCTGTTATGGTGTGCCCAGCATTATAATACTCTGCGGTCGATTTTCTGTTGACAACTAATATGTAGTCTGTGAATGTATATTACCTATGTCCTCTTCCGCCACCGCAGTTCCTTACGACGACATGTAAAAATGTAATGCTCTGAATAATTATAATATAACAAAGTGTAAATCGAGTCCAGTGTTTTTCCTTGGCTACCACGCCGTCACATCGGAACATACCCCAACAGTTTGGCGACGAGGACAAGTTGACGGAGCCACGTATAGGATTCAGATTTTCCTTTGTATTATCTTGTTGGAAAAAATTGCGACGGAAATGCAAGTTCCGCCAAATTTTATCGAGTTCTATGAAACTAGAAGCAAGTTCGAACGCTGGGTGCAGCGATTACAAGGAGCATTCCAAATATATGGAATTAAGGATCAGAAGTCGTGATCTAGTTTCGCCTGCAAAACCAGAGGACAGGTCTTACGAAGATAACGTGAAATCTTTAACATTGCATCAAATTGCCGAGTTCCACAAATTCCATAATCGTCAACAAAAAGAGTTTTTTTTTTCTTTGCTCACAAGTGACTGATAACACTGTTGTATGCCATTCTTGCTGGACCCGAGCCTTACATGCTTTAACAGTTACTACTGACGAACCTAGTACTAGTGGTGGTCACCATCGTCGTGTCTGTGTCAGCTGTGGTTGTTCTTTGTTGAGAACAAGATCTCACAGGCTGCGTACTGACACTGACCGAGAGGCACGTATACGGAATACAATAATGGAGACAATTGTGCCACGACAAGTATCCTTTTATCTTCTCTTCTTTGATATTCTATTCTATCAGCGTTTTATATGATTAAGTAGCCAACCTGCATAACCAGCTTTGATTAAATATAAAAACAACATAGGTGACATACATACCATGCACGGTTCTACAAAACCCAGTGCAATGAGCCTCTTAGTGTTCAGTCATCGGTTAGAATTGTTACAGAGTCGAATTTTCACTTTCGCAACATTGTCTGTTTTACTTTGAATCTTTTATCTTATGTAGCCAAATGCATTCTTACTTTAAAGATTATACAGGGTGTTTGGTGCAACGTGTGCCAAATTGAAATGGTCGATAGAAGGGGTCATCTGCTATCCTTTCAGATCCCTTAACACCCCTCATGCCCTGTGGATTTTTTTAATCGACTTTTTAGTGTTTTACTAAAAAAGACCCAAATTTTACATTCAAATACAATTTTCTTTTTAAATATGGGACGTAGACTCTGAATTTTAATTTTATGTCGATGTGTATTGTTTAAAGGTAATTTTGAATATAAAATTAGTGGCATTAGTCATCTAGTTTTTTTGAATTCACTCGCAAAGGTAAAACATAAATGTATATTAAGCTAAAAATAATGTTAAATAAAAATAAACTATTATTGCAGTTGCACGGATCTGATGAAATCTGCCACCCCTGCTGGCAGCAAAGTGACAGACGGTCAACTCGAACTCTTGAGCTACCTCGCCAAGAAGCCTCAAATATAACTCTGCCTAACATTAAAAGAGCAGCAGATACACAAGGACATTGCGTTTTAGAGTGTGACTCGCCTGATAGATTAGCAGTTCCTAAATGGTTGAGGGTGAAGTTATTTACTGATTCTATGTTCTATGTGCCTGTGAATTGCCGAATATGCACATTTCACTTACAAAACGACGGTTGGCAGCAATTAGCAGATTTAACACAACCTATCCACAGTTTTACTGCTGACCATATAGAAGATTTTGCATCATTTGTGAATGAAAGAAATTCTACATTAGATTTTAATAATATAGAAGACATGTCTGAAGATTTTGTCCATTATTGGATTGGTTTGACAAAATATCAATTTAGGCAGTTGATTTTAGATACCTACGCCTAGAATAAGAAACATGCATAAGGGGACATTGGCACTGACAGCATATATAGTAAAAATACGCACTGGTGATAGTGATCAAAGAATATCCACATTATTTTAATGTGCCTGCCAGAACAACCCTAATGAGATTAATGAATAAAGCTCGTAATGTATTAAATGAAGATTTCAAGCCGAGAAACTTGGGCATAAACAATATAACGAGGGCTGAAATTGCATCAAGGAATTTATTAATACCAAGCGGACTCTTTTGTGCTGAAAATCGTAGCCTTAGTGGTAAATAAATAAATAAAATAAAATTAAAAAAGAAGAGTGCAAAAAAAGGTAATAAATAAATGTGTTTTAGAAAGTTCGATTAAGTACGCTAATATATTATTTTCGAAGTTATTGACAATATTTTGCTTAGCTCCTTATAAAAAAAAACAAAAACAATGTACAATTCAGATATGTGAATGAATGTAAGCCTCTTACTATGTATTCACAACAACAAAAAAAATAGGTATTGTTTGAAGGAGCAACGTTTGTGAAGAGAGTTATCCAATTTATTTAGTTAAATTTAAATAAACTAAGTCAAGAATTTAAATAAACTATTAGGTATCTCGATTAAATAAGTAGGTATTGTAAGTATAAGGTAAAGAAAATGGAACATGAGTTATCTTACTATGTTTTTAATCACATGAATTGACACATTAATTGACAATTCTCCAAATCTTCAACTTCCGACTCGTCAGAATGATGCACCATCATTAAGTGACGACTTTAAAGTTTTCATGTAAAAATCATGGTAGGCAGACGGAATAGTTCCATTTATGCAGAGTTGTTGCAGTTCTTGAAGTTTTTTTCTCAATAGGTTACTGATTCTTGTAAAGAGGTATTAGAAGAAGAAATGAAGAAGAAATAACGTTTATTGGTACAAGCGCAGGGCATAGCACAATAATGAAAAATTAAAATGAACAAGTGATAAACAATAAAATAAAAATAACCTAATACTATTTGGTACAAATATTTGTTTGCCCCGCGGCTGCTCCAAACAGGCCCAGTTCAGCATTAATGTGAGGCAGCAAGTGCCTGACGCTGGTTTTCAACTGGACCTGGTTGAGAGGTGTGTACGTCGAACCAGCTGTTATGTGTGTGTGATTGTGTGTATACTTATATAGGTATGTAAAAATATATATATAATACGATGTGTCAAAATTGAGAAATAATATATACATAATATAGTTTAATCATAAATAAATTTTAATCAGTGAGTTTATAATATTATTAATAAGTAGGTACCTACAAAAAGAATATTTCGCGCGTGCGATGCCGGTGCTTATCAAATTTGTAATCAGTGCAATTACCCTCGGACAGTGCGTCCAGTGCGCTGCAAGCAGCGGAGCGCAGCGGACAATCGCACGCTTGACACGTTACATTCTTTTACGACAGAATTGAATGTAAGGAAATTGTGAAACGGTAGACTAGTTAGTTGAGAACTTGAGATTGAGTTTAAAGAGAATAACTTGAAAATTGTGAGTACTAAGGTGAGTGTTTTATTTATACTAATTAGGTTTACAACATTATATTCATTTAACTAGATTTTTATCGTATTTATCGTAAGAAATTCGAACAGCAAACAGAATACAAAGAACGAAGAAATATGTGGGTATATATATTTTTTAAATTTAATATCTTTTTTCCTTTCAGGGCTTAAGCCATGATGATACTAAAGCCATGTTCTAAATACAGTGAACACTTTCTGCCCGTTTTGGAAGAGTGGCAGCGTTGCAGCAAGACACGTAAGTAGACTACATTATTTTATATTTGATTTGCAGCATCTACATATAGACGTGGCGTGATTGGATGAGCTGTAAATATAGTTTTTCTTTTTTTTTTGTTTTGGGTAGATCTCCTATACAAGATGGCACGTAATGGCACCCAAAGCTGGGACGGAAGAGGCAGAGAGAGTCTAAAGAAGAATGCATCACCGCGCCGCGCAAGCGACTGCAATCATCACGAGCTTTTCAAGGGCAACGTCCAGTACACATCGGAATTTAATGTGCATGACAACAATTTGTATTATTTTGTGAAGTAGGTACAAATCATATTATTGAGATATTATGTTGAACCAAATCCAATTTTCGTTGCGCATCTATCAAATACTGCCGCAGACGGGTTCTGAAAGTGTGTACCGTGCCAACCACCCTTATTGGAGGTGGAATATTGTTCCAAACCTTCGATGCAGCGTATCTGAAACTGCCCCTGAAAGCAGCCGTCTTGTGAGACTGTGTTGTCAGTTGCTGTGCACAGAGGCGTGGAGTGCAATCGCGTCTACTGGTCATCCAGCACAGCTTATCATATAAGTATTTTGGTTTCTCATGCTTGATTACACCGAAAAGCAGGCATGCCAGGTGTAATTTTCGCCTTGACTTCATTTTTAGTACGAAGTGCTTATTAAGGAAGGGGGTGATATGACTTCTGGGAGGAACCGAATAACAGAAGCGCGCGCACGCGTTTTGGACTCTTTGTATGAGCCGGTCTGTACGAGCTAGCAAGCGAGGGCCGTAAACCGTGTCAGTGTAGTTTAATTTTGACAGAACAAGGGTCTCGACCAACTGCTCGCGTAGCTGCTCGGACAAAAAAGGCCTCATTTTGTACAATAGTTTCAACCTGTAGAAACAGTTTTGTACCGAGCTGGCAATATGCTTCTCAAATCTTAGGTTGTTGTCCATACATAGGCCGAGGTTGCGCGCTTCGTTAACTCGGTCAATAGGTTCTCCCATGAGAGATAGGTTCAATACTGAGGGAACTTTCCTTAACTGCTGTTTTGTACCAAACAACATATATTTGGTCTTTGCCGGGTTTAAAGCTAAGCAGTGCTCTTCTGACCAGTTGGCTATTTTATTTAAGTCATTATTTAAACGCTGAACTGCCGAATTGTAGTCTTCTGGTCTAAAAGAAAGATAGACTTGAACATCATCAGCATAGATGTGATATTTGCAATTCTCGAAAAACTTAATTATGTCTGCACAATAAATAATGAACAGAATTGGTCCTAAAATCGAGCCTTGAGGAACTCCCCTTTCCAATATAGCTAGAGCTGAAGCCAAAGTAGTACCGTCATCCAAGCGCAATTCAACGAATTGCTTCCTGTCACTGAGGTAGCTGCGGAACCATTGTATAGCATTGTCATCAAATCCGTAGTAGCGAAGCTTAGACAATAACAGCGATATATTTAAACAGTCAAAAGCGCGGGAAAAGTCAAGTAGCACCATCAGTGTACACATGCCTTTGTCCTGGGCTGATAAAATGTTATCAGTGACATCCAATAATGCCGTAGAAGTACTGCGTTGCTTTCTGAAACCGGATTGTAAGTCCGGTAACAGTCCATTTTCTTCCAAATACCGAGTTAGCTGAAGGCACACCACTCTCTCCATTACCTTTGACAGACAGGGCAATATGCTTATAGGCCGCAAGTCTTTTATTTCTGTCGGGTTTGAATGTTTTGGTATGGGTCTAACAGTGGCAATCTTCCACTGGCTGGGAAACGTAGAAGTCCATATTGAATAGTTAATAATAATTGTGATAATTTCCAATGTAAGTGGCAAAGTTAGATTTAGCATATTTAAAGTAATGTGGTCGCAGTAATTTAGAAATAATGCTCGAGATTTCATCCTGGTCTACTGGGGCAATGGTGAAAGTTGCGTCGCTAAATCTATGAGACTCGTAGTATGTTACAAGCGACGCGCTAGCCACCGGGTTGCCAGTCTGGGTCTCTAAAGTGTGATGGTAGTTCTTGACCGCGCTTAGAGGAGGAAAAGGTGGATTTAATGTTTTTCCAAATAAAACTACACTCGGTTCCAAAAATACCTACACTCAAAATATTACTTCACTCGGTTCCAAAAATAACGGGTCAGTCACATAAACCCGAATATCTCCCGAACTACGTATGCCATCCTAATGAAACGAAGACTGTTCAATTGAGAATTTAATTATACAGATAAAAAATAAAATAAAACTTAGTTGCACCCACAATATCAATCCCTAAATTAAAAAAAAAACTAAAGTAGTCATATTTTTCTTAAGATTACATTTTTTTATGATTGTTTTTTTGCTGTTTTTCATCACTTTCTTCATTTAATACTTTGTATTGCCTCCACGAGCTCTTCTGACAGCTTCCAGGCGATTAGGCATGCTGCACACCAAATTTCGGAGCCGGTGCTGAGGAATACCTTCCCATTCCTCCACCAGTGCTTGTTTGAGCTCGGGAAGCGTGATTGGTGGGGGGTTTCGACCTTTCACACATATCTGAAGCTCGTCCTAGGCGTGCTCGATGGGGTTTAAGTCCGGGCTTCGCGCTGGCCACTGCATGAGTTCGATACCGACCTCTTCAAGGTAGTCATGTACAATTCTGGCGGTATGGGGACGCGCATTATCATGCATTAATATGCCATGCCGGTCCATCCTGGCCATAAAAGGACCTACATGTTCATTGAGGATCTCTTCCACGTACCTCTCTGCATTTAGAGTTCCATTTTGAATGAGTACCAGCTCGGTGCGGGCCTCAGCAGAAATCCCAGCCTAAACTTGTACGGAGCCTCCACCGTACGCCACTTTTTCCTCCACACACGCTTGATCGAAGCGCTCCCCTGGTCTTCTGTACACCAACTGCCTACCATCATGCTTATAAAGCATGAATTTAGACTCGTCCGTGAACATTACCCTAGACCAATCGTCTAGTGTCCAGTTTAGGTGCTCGCGCACGTATCTCTGTCTTGCAATTCGATGTCCCCGTTCCAGTTTGGGGCCATTTGCGGGCCTCAATGGTTTCAAATTTGCTTCAGCAAGACGTCTTCTTACTGTTTGAGCGCTTAAATTGCCACCTCCAAAGCGAATAAAGTGAGTTTTTAGACCAACAGCAGTTTGAAAACGATTTCGAAGCATTGTAGCCACCAGTTGTCTGTCTTCCCTGGCCGTTGTGCATCTTGGTCTGCCATTTCCTCGTCTTCTAAGGTGTGATCCGGTCTCTTGGTACCGCTGGACTACCCGCTGTACAGTCGACAAAGATACACCAATGTTTCTGGCTGTTTCACGCTGGCTCCGCCCAAGTTCCAAAAAAGTTAGGATTCTGGTACATTCCTCTAGCGTGACTGCCATGCTTCACTTCACAGAATAATAATTATGCACGTGGAAGACGTTCACGATATTTTTTTTTGTGACAGAATAGAAATGGAAAGCATCCATAATGGAAAGCATCAAAGTGAAACAAAAATATTGTTTTTAAAAATAGTCATTTTTTTTAAATTTGTTTTTCTAATGAAGTTTTTTTCATCAAACCGTTTAAATAATATGCTATTAGAAGCGCAACTAAAAAGTCTTTATTCTGTTTTTTTTTTCATTGATCTAACTTTTACAGTTCTGGAGGTATTTCAATTTTTGTGACTGACCCGTAATTTTTGGAACCGAGTGTATATTGTTATCAGCTGCAGCATTAACTTTTCTAATATTTCTTCGGATGGTAAGTTTCTTGAACTCAAGTTGACTTAATTGGGTTTCGTAAAATATAGTTAGTTGTGTTGCCATTTTTACGGAATTGTAACCACTTTACATGTAACCATCTCATTACTTCTCCGTCTTCTGCTTTATTTTTATTTGTTATTTGTTTTTGACTGTAGGTTTTGAAATCCAGAAACTCCTTATAATGCATTTCGTTGACTTTATATTTTGGTGGATCGATTTTAGCAGTCCTTGCGACTGTGTGCCATCCTTGAGGTACAAAAATGCTTGTATGTTTAGCTCGGCCTTCTATTGTAGAATGTACAATATCGCACTCCATGTCAGAATGCCCCGATTCCATGAATTTTTGATTATTTGTATTGGTAGATCTCGAACAGCCCGTAAAAACATTGCTGCCAGTATGGAATTGCGATTCTGTCCTGCTGCAGTATCAGAAAAGAATGTTACTTCAATTACTGCAGGATCCAGATTCTTAAGTATCTTCCAAAGACATGTTGAAACTTCGGATGCGCCTTTTGTGCCATTTGCTTTGTGCCACATATAGTTAATGGCTTGCTTGTCTGCTAGATTATATACCGTGAAATTAAGTTTTTAATTTTCTTTTATTGAGAACGTGCACGACATCAGCGCCACCTAACGTTCGCAACTTTAGGGGCTCTGACCGTTCTAATTGAAATCAGATTCTTTAACAAATCACTTGGTTTTGGATTCCATGGCGATTCATTGGCACTGAACAATATTAATTATGCATAGGCAAATTGTATTCTATAGGAAAAATATCAATTAAAGGATTAAAATTAGGGTTATGATGTTATTCACTTTTTCTCTTCACGGCAGCTAACCATCTCCTGCATTGTTCATTTTTCCAAGAACCGCTTGGGAATCAATAAAACTTTAATTTACTATTTCTGCTAGTATTCTTGCAGTTTACAACACAACTACTATTTTTCCCAGCGGAATAATGCGATTAAAAAAAAATATGTACAGACGACAGAGCTGAATGTCAGAGCCGTCGTATTCCGACTGCGCCCCAACACCTGCCGTTGAAGAAACTACGATATCACATCAGATATTCATTGAAATCAAATGATGTCAAGGGCATTTTGTTTAAAATTAAATGCTTGTAAAGATTAACGCATTTTTTTGGATATGGATCAATACTATATTCATTAAAACATTGTCGCAAGAAATGTATTATTTTAAAACCAATTTGATTTCCAAAAGAAAGGTTATGGTGAGTTAATCTTAAAAGATAGACATATGCTGTCGCGGACTTTATTTTAGAACGTTTCATGAGGAACAATTCCGTCATACATCATTTTTGCGTAATATAAACCGTTTACGCAGCGTACGCAAGGGAAGCTCTCAAGAAGAATTTCCCGATTTGACAACATTTTTCATTGCTGCTCTGCTCCGATTGGTCATAGCGTGATGCTAAATAGGCTTATAGCCTTCCTCGATAAATGAACTATCTAACACAAAAAGAATTATTCAATTCGAACCAGAAGTTCCAAAGATTAGCGCGTTTTTAGCAGTTGGCAAAACTGAATGTCCTCTGAGATAATCCCCCATTAGTTCTACTATTCGCCACCTTGAGCGCTGCAATCGAATAGTACTACTCCCACCGCCGTCGTGCACGTTCTCAATAATAAAGTTGCCCAACTTCTAAATGTGGTGTCAGTAGTGTTTTTTCCATGTCCATTGTATAAACATGAAATGTTGGGTCATTTTAGCATGTTTCTTGTCTTCTTTTATATGATCGCGGGCTTCTTGCTTCCGTGTAAGATGCAGCTCATGTTCAGCTTTAACTCCTAGTTGGTCATTTACAGATTTATTGCTGAACTGGGTGCAATAATCACACATGTCTTTCTTTGGTCGATGGAAACCATAATTAAACTCGTTGGTAAAAATATGTATGTAATAGGAAGAGTTCACTGGTTCCAATTCATGTTCCTTGCAGAATTCAACATAGTCCTGGTACAAACGCATCTCACTTAAGCCAGAGGGAAGGTATTTTCGCTTGTACTACTTCTACAATAATGTGACTGCCTCACTTGTCTACGCGAGTATCTTTATTCCGGCAATGGTCGTCAAATCGTACAAGATATTCTCCGCCCGGAACATATTAGGACTTGTGAGTGCGCCGAACATCACTGTGGAATGGACGGGGCGAGTAAATGGAAGATTGCGGGCTACGAAGCTGATTGTACCGAGGGGGGAAATTCAGTTTATGGATAAGAAGGCGAGCCATTTGAAAAAGGGTTCGAGAGAATGGTGGATGCAACTCTTCAAGCCAATGTCGGTGAAGAAGGAGAATCCGGACATTCGATTCCAATCAAAACAAGGAAAGTTCTGGGCGAACAACAAGATAGTCTTGGCACAGTCCATAGAACAGATTGCGAAAATGGTAACAGAAACGCAAATGTTATTATACTTTTATGCGAAAACGGTGCTTTCACAGAAGCCGAGGCTATGGGCATGTTTGCAAAGTCAGCTGAAGGGATCAACTTTGTTTGTTCCAAACAATACGCAGAGAAGATCAGGACCTACTTGCACCTCGCAAGAGTATTTTGGTATTGTCATTACTGTGTTCATTAGTACCAGTTTTAATCTGTAGGTAACGCTTTTTTGGTTCATGTTTAGTAATACAACTGCTGATAAATTAATCTGTAGGTAACGCTCCATCTAGATCTTTAATCAGGAAGGCTTAAATAGTCATCAAATATTTTCTGCCTGTCTGACAAACTGCTCGTCACATCGATACATAGTACTTGTTCACGTTGACTCGCGGGCGCGGTGGCGGGCGCGGTCACGAAATATCAAACATATGGCGTAATATCCAAGTGTTCACGTACGAAACGCACGTGCGGTGTAAGTAGCGGGCAAGCTAACGACTGGCGCGAGCGCGCCGTTCGCTTCAATATCAAACGCGTGAGATGTTTGTGTGTGTTCACGTCGAACTAGCGGCGGAGCGCGCGATTCACTCGCGACGTCAGGTAAGTTCAACCAGTATGAACTTGTCGCTAGAAACGTTAGCGCGTCTTCATCATGTCTTTCAATACAGAAGAGTTTATTATATAGTGCTGTTCAGGCTAGAACTCCGATTTGGCAAAGCAAACACAGTCATCATATGAACAGAAATATTCTCAACAATCTCTGACAACACGTCACACCCGCGCAAACGCCTGGCGGCCAATGTGAACACGAACCCGCCACGTCTTCGCGACTGCACCCGCCACCGCGCCCGCGCGTTCCAACGTGAACAAGTACATACCCCAACAATCCCGTATATTTTTTTTCCACAGTAAGCTGTTCTGGAACACTCTTCTACCACTAATTCGGCCTGGAGCACCCATATCCGCAAATATAAAATTGTAATCGCAATCAACTACCGCTAAAAGTACAATGCTAAAAGTTTTTTTTTTTTATAATTATAATAGCCACTGCCTATTGGATATTGTAGTACAATGTGTTTGCCATCAATCGCTCTAATGCAATGTGGGAACTTCACTCTGAATCCTTCTATTGAAATCCATTCTTCTGGGGTCTGTGGTATCTGAAAAAAAATTAACATGTCTGTGTATTTTTATAGGCAATGTCACCTTCACATGACGAACAACATATCAACAAGCAACAAAGTGTTTCAGATCAGATTGGGAACACTGAGAACCAAAACGAAATTGTACACGACTGAAGAAACGAATCACGATAGTAGAGTTCATGCACAGTCCAGTAGAGACACATCCGTCGATTTTGACGCACCTACAAGCCAGCGTCAAAAACGCCGTCAATTAGCTTCCGGAATAACCGACGACGCACAAATAAGATAAGTAAGACTTTTGAAACGCTAAACCAGGTAATGTCACAAAAAAAAAACAGGACGTCGAAAATGACTGCGAATTGTACGGCAACTATTGGCAAATAAATTAAGGAACTATGGGAAATTTCAAAGGCATCTCCTGATGCATGAAATAGATGGGCTCCTCCCAAGGAAACCACCAAATTCATTTTCATATAATATTTCTTGCAATCCTAATTCCTCCTCAGGACAGAATTCCACCGATTCCCTTCCAGAATCACCCGTTCAAATTCACATCCCAAACCAACCATTTTCCCAATCACCTATCCATAGACCATCTTCTGCTTCATCTTCATCTACTCCTATTACACAGTATCTTGTTCAAATTAGTATACCACATATATCATCTTCAGCTGCAGCTTACTATTCTCCCTTTCAGTCACATCTGCTGTCACATTGCAATACACGATCACGTCTCACACTTCACGGTCACCACATTCATATTTTCAATCAATGCCCTCTAGATCCAACCAAATTCATGTTCTTTCTCAAGAAGTTGTTCCACCTTCAGCCAACATTCTTCAAAACGCAATAAGAGATGCGGAAATTGACGAGTCTGAATTAATATAAGTTAGACTCGTCAATTTCCGTACCCGAAAGATAACTGATATTATGTTTAATAAAAATTTAAAAAGTTTAAAATAAATAACTTTTCTTTCGAAAGTCGACTATGTTTTTTATTTCACTGAATATTGCCACCGACTTCTGAAAGAAAAGTTATTTTAAACATTTTTGTGATTGTCGGTCGGTTCCTTTTTTTATTTAAAGTTTTATTTTTTACCCTTAGTTCAGAAATTCATCTACAATCCAAGTAGGCAGAAAATTCGCCATCTCAAAAACTACTGAACTGAACCGATTTTTATTAAACTTGCAGTGTTTCCTAAATTGAATAATTCCTAGTACAACAAATAAAGAATTAGGTATTTAAATCGGACTTGTAGTTCCGGAGATATGGGAGCACAAACATACATACATATACTTTTGAAATTTAGCACATTAATTATTCAGACGCTGATGTAAACTAACATAATTTATACGAAAACTGGTCAAATTGATAACCTCTTTTTTTAAGTCGGTTAAATGATGAGACTGATTTTAAATAAGTTGTACAGACGCCAGCAGGTCAACCTACCCGAGTCTGTGAAATTTTATAAATCGAACATTAACCTTCTATTGTGATAAGGTTGAAAATCTGTACAAACATAATTATTTGACATATTAAGGTACCTTGATGTGATGGCGTCTGTACATTACTAAAATTATGTAAATTGATGAGACTGATTTAAAAAAAAATAGTAGATTATTGATATCATATGGAAATTGATGACTGTGATCTAAAATAGGTAGTAGATTATTTATATTAGGTATGTGGAAATTGAAGACTAATTAAAAAATTAATTTGATTTGTAATAGTTGTAGATTAATAATATATCTGTAATTGTTACTGTTCTTAATTTGTTAATTTAATTTACAGTAAGAAATGAATAATATTTAAGTCGCAGAACCAACACAGAAGCACAGTAAATTAGAATAACGCCATCTATTATGGTTGGCATGGAATCAAAACAGAAACACAATTTGGAATCTTTATTGATTATTGTTAATTTAGAAAAACGCCATCTATTATCGTTGGCGTGGAATCAAAACAGAAACGCAATTTAGAATCTCTATTGAATATTGTTAATTTAGAATAGCGCCATTTACCTTTCATTGGAGGAACTATGAAGTTAGATTACGTTTAGGAACGCCAAGTGTTATCTTGGGGATGGTTAGCGTGGGGAGTAATGGCAACACCGAGCGAATAGTCGAGTAAAATGTCGATCGGAAGTTTAATCAGCTATTCGACACTGACAGGTACTGACGTTGACATATATGTATGTTGGCTAACCTGTGTGGGGTAGGCCACATAGGCGGACAGTTGAGTGAAGTGGACACTTTGAATCGGTCCGTCAAGTTGGGTAAACATCTTGGTTGCTACTCCATGCTAAACTTCCCGCGTTTCTAAGTTTAAATCGAGCGATAATCTCGGGCATCCTTGATTATTTTGTATTCAGTTTGTGTTAGCAAGTAATTAAAGTGTTAACGAAGACTTTGCGAGTGTTATTTCTGATATCGCGACCCCTCTGATAACGATTCTCCGTTATATAGTTATGGGTGTTAAGTGATGCTCTTAATATGTTCATTTATTTTTTAATTTACAATTTATAAGATCAGTGAATAAAAGTTTTATATAAAATATTGAATGCATACCTTTATTTCTTCCTTCAAAACTAAATTAATTACTGATAAAATTGGCAGATATTTTTTAAGTCTTCGGCTATTTCCTTCCATTCATCTTCAGAAGGTATATATTTCTTTTAATAATGATTCTTTTAATACTAAAGTTTGAAAATGGTTCGGTTTTGAATAGTGCTTGAAACTGTACACAAGTCCATTCTATAGCTATAAGCCATTGACGTGAACGAATCCCCTGTAGCCAAGTATCTGTAACAGATGAAAAAAATGTTAAATTTTTAATATTGTAATAATAATTGTGTTTTTGTTACAGCAAAAGAAGCTAAAAACTACGCGACGGTCATTAATAGACAGTCATTCAATAGACGAAAAACGACTACTGGACAAGCTGCTGATAACGACAAAGGCTGGAAATATGATAAATTAATGGAATTTTTAATACCGTACATAGCAAAAACAGGCCGAGGACCACAAATGCTGAACCTTTAGCAGAACAAGCGGACTCTATAAACTCAAGAGTTTAAAAGCGCCAAAAGTAGTTTCGAAGAAAATGCAACTATTTCAAGAAAAATAAAGTCAGATGATAGTGTGATAAAGTATTTCATCATCATCATCATCATCATCATCATTGTTGTGCATGTTGTTTTTAAATATGTTAATAAATATCAAGATAAAAATAAGGTAGGTGCTTAGATATTTATGTATCGTTATTATGAAGTTTACAATATTGTACAATTTATTGACAAGTGAATTCTAGTGCTTTCGCGACGTACATAACAGGGTTTAATTAATATAAATTACTAAGAACTGCCCGCAACTTCGTAGGCGGATCTTATTGCTTATGCCAGCGACAACGGGGTCGTCAAAATTGAAGACCTGAAACTGGTCTGTACCTCTACCAGGAGTTTGTTTTACGTTTACGGTACAGTAAACGTAAAACAATTTGTATGAAAATCTGTACAGCGCCTCTATTGGGATATACAATAGCGGAACTAAAATCCGTACCGTAAGTTGAAGGCTAAAATTTACTTTACCACATTCGTTTCAGTTTACGTAGAGTGTAGTTTACGTAGCGTTTTGCATACAAATTGGTACCATGAGTCACTGATTTGACAGATGTCACGTGGTTGTCACAGTAAATTACTGTGACTACTGTGGTTACTTCTCTCACCGTCATTTTTATTGTGAGAAGTATGTTTTCGTTTGGAGTATGTTTGCCGAAAGCCAAGCGGCAGATGAAAATAGATTTTATAGAGGACACGATGCCGCTATGCGAAAGCAAGTAGACAGTGTTGTCTACAAGAGTGAAAAAAAATTATAAAAACTGTAAAGGTTATCGAAAGAAGACTTCGCTTACCTGTGTAATGTTCTCAGAGAACATAGCAATTTAGAGTCTTCTCAAAGGGTTTCCTTGGAAACAAAAGTAAGTAGAGTTGTTAAGGTTATCGGTTTTTGAGAAACCTACTCAAACCAACCAAGTCTCATTATGATCTACATTTTCAGGTTTTATGTGCTTTACTCTTTAACGCGAAAGGTGATTATTACCAATGCGTGGTCGGGGAAGCCAACCACTTTTCGCAAGAAACGATTAGTCGTTACGTTGAGGAAGTAACGAATGCGCTTAATAGTCCCGATATAATAAAAATTAAATTCCCTACCACTCGCCATGAACGGGATCTCATCAAGCAACGGTATGTACCTACTTAATAATTTCTATTAAAGCTCTTTGAACGTCAGCCAACTAAGTAAAATTTCATAATAAAGATCCAATGCTAATTAAGTTTTTACTTAAATATTACCCTGTTTTTCAGCTTTTATGCCCTTCATGGTATGCCTGGAACAATTGGCTGCGTGGACGGTAGCCATTTTAAAATATTCACCCCCCCAAAACCTATAGAACATTTATATTATTGCCGCCAACATTACCACGCAATAAATGTTCAAATTGTGTGTATAAATACAAACATTCTTTACAACCGAAAAAAACCTTTAAAGTTTGAAATTTAATTGTCCAGGTTTGTGATGCCGATACAAAATATTTGCAAATAAACGCAAAATTTGGGGGTGCGGCCCATGATGCCTTTATTTGGGAATACTCAAATTTAAACGAGTATGTATTTGCAGAATATACATCAAGAGGAAACTGTGTGGCTTTTAGGTAAGAAACAACCTATTCATTCTTGGAATGTCGGTAGGGTGTTACCTATTTAACATATTAATCAAATTTTACCTACTTATTTGCAGGTGATTCGCGTTATCCACAGAGACCCTGGTAGATGACACCATAATTATGCTAACCCAGCCCCTGGATCCATTAAGGAAGCATTCAATAACAAACACATTAAAACAAGGGTGCTTATAGAAAATACATTTAGGCGGCTTAATATTGTGTCTGAAAACGCAACGTTAGTAAAATTTGGTGACGATTGCACGGTTTTTGACTGGAAGACATCTATCAAAGACATCTTAAAACCCACCACAACTAGGAACATTCAATTCAACCAGTGTAAAAGATTTATTCTGCGTCGTTCAAAAAAACCTGGTAACGTGCTTGTGAGGGGCGAAATCTATTATTTATACAAAGTGCAATTGAATTCATGGGTATTATTTTAAACCAAGACACTACTCATGATACTAATTTGCATTACGCAAATCAAAAATGTTATAAATGCAACGTTACGCGCTGTACTGCGCTTGAGATTTTGATAAGTACTTGAAAACTTATTGGGGTTTATGATGTATTTCTTTTATTACTTTTTGTGTTTATTTGCATTAATAAGCCTTATGACTTACTACATTTTTAGAGTTTTCCATACTTGCATTAATAATATT
Source organism: Agrotis clavis (assembly GCA_954870645.1). Classification (NCBI taxonomy): domain Eukaryota; kingdom Metazoa; phylum Arthropoda; class Insecta; order Lepidoptera; family Noctuidae; genus Agrotis; species Agrotis clavis. Next base: position 12,103,158 of record OX940925.1, read on the forward strand.
TTTGATTTGCTTATTATTAGGCCTAATGCAATTAGTATCATGAGTAGTGCCTTAGTTTGAAATAATGCCCACGACTTCAATTGCACCCTGTATAAAAATAAGTCAGGTTTTCCTTGCTGACGCTATAACTCCAGAACGCACGAACCGATTTCCACGGTTTTGCATTCGTTGGAAAGGTCTCGGGCTCCGTGAGGTTTATAGCAAAGTAAATTCAGGAAAAAGGATCCGCGTACGAAGTCGCGGACAGAAGCTAGTATATTATAAAAGTGATCTAGCTACCGCTCAAAATATTTGCAGACCACGAAAACTTATAAATATGATAAATCCGATTATGCTGCCCAGCATAGTTGCTTTTAATAAAAGTAAATTAAGTGATGTGAATAAATTATTAGCAAACATTTTGGTACCAAATGGCAAGGCTTATTGGAATTAAGTTTTTATAAAGAAATATTATTAAGACAGGAGGCCTTACAAAAAAACGCCTTCAGAAGATATACAGGCTGTTTTTTTGCATTTACGTCAAACTTCAGGTGGTTGTCACAAAAGCCATAAATAATCAATTGAAAGAACAGTACCGGGCAAAACTAATAAGGGCTGCTTTTTTTTTGTTGTTGAAATTTTACCGTATTTCAGAATTAAACCCTTAATTCAATACAAATGAAAGAGAATCACCCGACCGCAGTTTACGCGCGTACGCACACATCGATGATTAGATGTGCGTGAATTCAATGACGCGCGAGTACCTATCGTGCGCCGAGAAGTGACCTTGGCGACCCTAAGCAATAATTTTACGTAATTTTATTTCGAAAATCACCCACATTGTCATTTCGTTTGATGTTAACTTATTCGAAGCATCAGCATAATACGAAATCTTAATAATGACAGTAATACTAGACCGCCATAAAAAGTTCACTGACCTGCTATCAGATGAATAATAAAATTTAAGTTTTGCTTGATTGCTATCGTTCACCCTAAACTTTTCGTAGTGATTTTGTTTTTATTTGTGGATAAAATTGGTTGATTTGAAGTTTTCCTCGGGCTTAGACCGTCAATAATACCTACCCCGATCTACGTAGTATAAAAAATGTTTTTTAAAGATAAGGCTACCCACTGACCATCAACTTATTTACACAAATAAAAGCGATTAGTTAACAACGTATTTACAAAATGTACCTACCTACTTAGGTTACCCGGAGGGGCCGGAGGTACTTATTGTTAAATGTTGCCACCATCACACTCTTGGCACAATCGAGCACGACGTAGGTAGCTGGTTTTCCTTCAGCTTACGTAAAACTAACACATTCGTTTTTAGTGTCGAAAGCACTAATGATCCTGGCACGTGATTCTGTTACACTTGTCACACCACAGGGTCTCGGCGACCCAATCCAATGTTCATCAAACTTTTCGACCATAGTGAACGGGAACTGTCTCCACTGATGGCATACAGGCGAACCATCTTCTCCAACTCGACATTAGAGTAATTGTCCGTCGTCTTGTACTTTGTATCGAATGCCGTCTCAACAATGCACCTACCTAGAAGCGGAATTTGCAAAACGCATGCACTGCTGTGACATCAAACACATGACTGTCGGACTCGGTTCGGGTGCCGACCGCCTGCGAACCGCGGCGCGGGGCGCGGGGCGCGGGGCGCGGTGCAGCGCCCTTGCTTTGGATTGGTTGCGGTGCGATTGATTGCCTACGAATTTGTTGAATGACCGTTGCGTATGCGTTGTGTACATGAATGTTTGCGTTTGTTTGTGTGTGATAGGGCTAGTATCAGACGCGCCGCTTTTAAATACGGCTGGTTCACACTTACGGATTTCAGTAAAAAGGAAAAATAAAATAAAAAAATACCTACCTATTTTATTGCTGTTTTGGGTCGAGAATCATTAGTATAATGACGTCCTTGAATTTGTCTAGGATGCGGATCAACACCCTGTATATTGTGATGAAAAAGTTCAGGAACCTGACGAACAAAGAATTTAATTTTGTGAAAACAATAAAAATGTTTGTGAAATAAATAAAATTAAACATCTTTGTGAATTTTAATTTGAGTGACAAGTTAGTCAAAAATCCAGCAATATTTAAACGTAAGTATCAAAAACAGCAATCTGAAAATAATATTAAAATTGTATTTGTCGGAGAATCAACACAGAAGCACAACAATTTAAAACAACGCCATCTATTATCGTTGCAGCGGAATCAAAACAGGAACACATTTAGAATCTCAATTGATTATTGTTAATTTAGAATAACGCCATCTATCTCTCATTGAAGGAACTATGTAGGTAAATTTGACAGATAACGCTTGGGAACTCAAGTTATTGATGAATAGACTTGGGGAAGGTTAGCGTGGGGAGCAATGTCAACACCGAGCGAATAGTCGAGTCAAATGTCGATCGCAAGTTCAATCAGCTACTCGACACTGACAGGTAGTGACGTTGACAGATTTAGCTAACCGGTGTGGGGTAGGCCACATGGGCGGTGACAGTTGAGTGAAGAAGGACTTTGAATCGGTCCGGCAAGCTGGGTAGACATCTTGGTTGCTCGGCCATGTTAAACTTCTCGCGTTCCTAAGTTTTTAATCGAGCGATATCTCGGACATCCTTGACTATTTTGTATTCAGTGTGTGTTAGCAAGTAATTAAAAGTGTTAACGAAGATTTCGTGAGTGTTACTTCCAATATCGCAACCCCTCTGATAACGATTCCCCGTTATATTAATTTATTTTAAATGCAATCTACCCAATGTAATATTTAATTAAAATGCAAAACTTTAATTTAGCAAATTAAATCATAAATGATAAATTTATCAATTATATTAAAGAATGACACGTTTTTTTAGTGAAATGTCAGATTGCTTTTTTGTTTCTATACGACTCAGTTATTAGTCGCCCCTGTAGTGTATGAGTGTATACTTACTAGCTATGTATGCATGTATGTGATCCTATCCTAATAAATCATGTATAACTTCATATTTGAGTCAGTATTAAATGATTACTCGCGTGGAGCAAGTGTTTCTTTTATCACCTTAACGCCCAACCTTTATATGGCGACCCTGCCATGTACGGCGTTCTGGCTCGGGTTCGGATAAGTGGCGCTCGGTTTAACAAAAAAAAAAAAAAAGTACCTAATGGAACTTTCCTATGAATGTCTACTTTTTTCGTATGAACTCAAAATAAATAAACTCCTGGTGCTGAGTGAAAAGTAAAAGTGTATAAGTAAAACTATGTGTCAATCAAAAGTGGAAAAAGAGGACGTTTTTATAACCCAAAATGCGCTGGGTTCGAACAGTGCAACGGTTCAAGAATTGAAATCTCATCTTTCGGGGATAAATATAATACTCATCGTTATCTGCACGATTTTAGGCGTTGGACTATTATATATTGTGTACAAGTTGTACAAGAGATGTCACATGAGTTGGATTAGAGAGGAAACAATGGTCCAAAATTTGAGGCGCTCCTTCAGACGTTCCGATCCAGGACTACGTCCACAACCTCGAGTATACTACGATGCGCATCGGGATGAGACTGCGGCCGAGATGCTGAGTAAATAACCAGTGATTGACGGACGAGTGAAGTAAACGTTCCAGATGTGAGGAAAAATAATAATAACGGTAGAAGAATCTAAGGTAATCCGCTATAAACTTTCAATGTTAAACCTATATTAGAATAAATAATGGACTATCGTATGTTATCATTAAATATATTATATATATTTTCTTTGGAAAATAATATGATAGTTATTATTAAGTAAGTACTTGTAATGGCTAGTGACCTGAAAAATATATATGAAAATCTAAAGCGTATTAAAGAAAGTTTAGTTAAGTTAAGCTGTTCTAAGAGATCTAAAGAGGTTTTAGAGTTAAAATTAAATGAAGCTTATGAACTACAACAAGAATGTTATGTATGTTCAGAAATATTAATAACTAAGGTTAAGGGACAGGCATTGACTGAGGTACAATCATATTGCGACTTGATTAAAGGTTTATATTTGCAAATCGAAAGCATATGTTCTAAAGATTACAGCTCTCAGTCGAGTTCTAAGGTGTATTCTGGCTCGGAAACTAACACCATGGAGAAGTTCAGCTACAAAACAGCGGTCTCTATGCTCCCTGTGATGACGGGTGATGAGGCCGTCACCAGAAACTTGATGGATGCAATCGAATTATACGCTAGCACACTCGATGATGAAGGTAAGAGTATGTTAGTAAAGTTTGTATTAAAAACTCGTTTAACACAGAATGCTAAGATAAGGCTATCACAGTCATATGTCTCGTGCGATGAACTCCTAAATGACATGCGCAATCACCTTTTGACAACAAAATCGGACACCGCGATACATCATGAGTTAGTTACAATAAAACAAAACGGTTCTTCACTCGACGATTATGCCAATAAAATAGAACAATGACTCGTAGATTTGACGATCGCACAAGCAGATGGCGATCAAAATGCTTTTAAGATATTACGTCCATTAAACGAAAAAATTGCCATCAAAAGTTTTGTCGGTGGCTTGAGAAATCGCCAAACAAGCATTATTTTAACAGCAAGGAACTACACGGCATTAAAAGATGCTATTAGGGCAGCAAAAGACGAGGAAGTCTCCTGTAACCGAGAAGATAAAGAGGACTCCGCGTTCTTTGTCAACCGAAATAATACAGGGGCGTATAGATCCCGTGGCAATTTTAGAGGTAATCGTGCGTGGCGTTCGGGATACCAACAACAACATATACCGGCACACAATCACGATTTAACAGGTGAATCACGCAGTTTTAATTCCTCAAGGGGACAGCAGCAATATACTCGAACTTCTAACAGAGGTAATAATTATAAACGCCGCGGTAATTTCCGAGGCAATGATGGTAGGCGAATTAATTGCATGAATTCGAGTACTGCCAACCCTACTAACGAAACGAATAACGACATTCAAAATGCTGAGGCTTCACAAACAAATACTATGAATGCCACTGGATTAGAGTTTTTTCGTTCCCAATAATATTTTTAATTGTGAGTTTAGTAATTCGATCGAGCTCGCGGTAGGTAACGACAAATATAGATGGTTAGTTGATACCGGGGCATCGGTGAGCGCAATAAAGTATGAAGTGCTGACAAACCTAAACATACCCATTACAAAGAATCGCATCTACATAAACGGTATTGGTGGTAGATTACAAACCGAAGGATATGTTTACATAACTTTGTCCACTTTTGGTTTAGAATTTAGACACAAGTTTCATGTTATAAAACAATTATCGACTCAAACAGCAGGCATATTAGGTATAGATTTTTTAAGAAATTTTAATTGTAGTATAGATTTCGAAACTAATTATATAACTTTACAAAATGGTAATAATAACATCAGATTACGTTTGAAGACGGGGAAATTAGGTAATAAGAGTTATTTAAGCATACCTCCAAGGTGTGAAAAAATATTTTATATAAACACAGAGATGAAGGATGATTGTGTGCATGGTTTTTCCGAAAGAATTGTGCGAAGGTGTGTTTTTATCCGGCGGTATTGCAAAGGTGAAGGATGGACAAATACCAATACAAATATTAAATACGCGAGAGAGTGAAGTCAGTCTCAGTTATTTAGACCGGAATTAGACAATTTCAGCAAATATACAATTTGTTCTTTTGGAAAAGGCGTAATTAACCCGGAAAGAATAAAAGAAATGTTTTCTCTATTGAATCTTAATCATTTGAATAAAGAGGAAAAAACCTCGATAATGAATATTTGCGCGAAATTTTCAGATGTGTTTATGTTGCAAGAAGATACATTGTCGGGTTGTAATTTATATGAGCAAAATATACAATTAAAACCTAATAGCGACCCAGTCTATATTAAACAATATCGATTGCCATATTCTCAAAGAGGAGAAATGGAAAAACAAGTAAACAAATTGCTAAGTGATGGAATAATTGAACCAGCCTGTAGCGAATGGTCGAGTCCAGTTCTCCTTGTGCCTAAAGGATCAGAAAACAATAAAAACAGATCCTGGCGTTTAGTTATTGATTTTAGAAAGCTGAACGATCGTATTGTGGACGATAAGTTTCCTTTACCCAGTATCACTGATGTGTTAGACTCCTTGGCCGGAGCCATGTATTTTTCACATTTAGATTTAAACCAAGCATTTTTTCAAATTCCATTAAATTCTGACAGTCGGAAATTTACAGCATTTACTACGCCGTCCGGACAATACCAAATGACCAGAATGCCGATGGGCCTTAAAACAAGTCCCAGTTCTTTCAGTCGTGCTATAACAATAGCAATGTCCGGGTTAACTTATGATAAAGTCTTGACGTATGCTGATGATTTAGTCTGTATTGGACGAAACTTAGAATCGCATAATAAAAATTTAATCGATATTTTATCGCGTTTACGCAAAGTTAATTTAAAACTCAGTTCCGCTAAATGTCAGTTTCTTAAAAAAGAACTCCTATTTCTGGGTCATGTGGTATCGGCCGAAGGTATAAAACCAGATCCCCAAAAAATATCAGTTTTACAAAATTATCCCGTTCCTCAAAACGTAGCGGAGGTCAAACGGTTCGTTGCATTCGCAAATTATTATAGAAAATTTATCCCGGGTTTTTCGGAAATCGCTTTACCTCTGAACAATTTGTGTCGAAAAAATGTAACATTTCAATGGGACGAGAGTTGTAAAAAATCATTTTCTACACTTAAGCAGGCTTTAACAACACCTCCAGTGTTGCAATATCCTAACCTTGATGAGGATCATAAGTTCATACTTAAAACAGACGCGTCAGGTTACGCTATCGGATCTGTACTTTGTAATGAAAACGGATTACCAGTAGCGTATGCTAGCCGATCATTAAATAAAGCCGAAAAGAATTATCCCACTATCGAAAAAGAACTTTTGTCGATAGTGTGGTCCGTAAAGTACTTTCGACCTTATTTGTATGGACGTGAATTCATAATTGAAACTGACCACAAACCCCTTGTTTATTTATTTGGCTTAAACAATCCTTCCAGTCGTTTAATGAAATTTAGGTTACTACTAGAGGAATACAATTTTGAAGTAAGGTATGTCAAGGGGGAATCGAATGTAGCAGATGCCCTATCCCGTATACAAATAACTAGTGCGGATCTGAAAGAGATGAATGAGCGTATTATTTCAGTAATGACACGAGCACAGAAAAAAAAGTTGAAAAATAAAAATATGATAAAAACGGAGGCCAATTCTCCGGTTGATAGAATTACCACTAACGATTGGACTGATCACCCAAAAGTTGTGGGAATTCTTAAAAAACCAAAGGATTGTACCGAGTTGTTATTTGTAAATGAGCATGACTGGAGAAAGATAGCTGACAGTATGGACAGCAAATCAAAACTATTTTTATATTGTCCTTCAAAGTTTATATTATATGTCAACCCAGCATTCCGATCATACTGCGCACGAGCTGCCTTTGTGAGGGAGTTGGATTGTTTTTGCAAAGAGACAAAACTAGATAGTCTCTATATAATTAAGAATTCTTTTAACAATCTACACACATCAAAAGTGTCTAGGGATCAAGCATTTTTATGCGGATTTCTTGAGATTGAGATGTGGCTTTGTAATAAATTTATGATTTTATAAATTTATATGGATCCTTTTTGGTGCATTTCATAATTTGAATCAGGAACTGTAAATCAAATTCGAGTAAAAGATGAAAATCAGCTGTCAATATTTTCCCTATAAAAACATACAACGCATTGAAGACATTATTAGTGCTACTGTTTCCCTACTACTGATTAAAACCAACGTTATTATGGAGCGGCGACGTCATTTAAGCAGGGAAGAAATGCTCAGAGCCGTGGGAATGATAGAAGCTGGTTCCCGGCAACGTACTGTGGCTTTAGCTCTGAATACAAGTCAGAGTGTTATCAGTCGACTTTGGACACGTTACCGAAGCACTGGTACCGTGGCTGAGCGCCATGGAGGACGGTATCGCTGCACCACACGGAGACAAGACCGATACATTCAAATCTTAACTCGAAGAGCTCCAACAATAACCGCCATGATGTTAGCCGTGAGGCTTCATCACTCTTCAGGGAACTTAATTAGCGACCAAACAGTCAGAAACCGCTTGCATGAAGTGAACCTTCATTCCCGAAGACCGCTACGGGTACCACCTATAGCAATGCACAATCGTAGGATTCGATATCAATGGGCTCTTGAACACAGAAATTGGGCAGAAGAACAATGGCGTTTCGTGTGCTTTTCTGATGAGTCTCGTTTTGGGATGAGACCGGATACAAGACGTATACGACACTGGAGAACCCCTGGACGCCAACAGCGATTAAAATCCTGCCAGGAAGTCCATCCTTATAGTGGTGGAACCATCATGGTATGGGCGGGTATTTGGATCGGCGGAAGAACTGAGTTGATTTGGATCAGAGGCAACCTCAACGCTCAAATTTATGCTGAGACGATTGTATCAGACGTCATCGTTCCTCTACAAGTGCAAATCGGTCCCTTATTTCAGTTAATGCATGATAATGCACGACCGCACACCGCAAGAGTTGTAAGACAGACTCTCGCCGCAGCTAACATCAATGTCCTGCCCTGGCCTGCTCAGTCGCCAGACTTGAACCCGATTGAGCATGCATGGGATATGCTACAGAGAAGAGCTCTGCCGAATATGGAGGGTATCCAGTCGCCAGAAGACCTTTTTTTGTTGTTGCAACGAACATGGGCGGCCATTCCACAGCGTGATTTGGATGAACTCATTTTGAGTATGCCAAACCGATGTTCTTGTGTTGTTAGTGTTCGCGGTAGAACACGGATTATTAATTGTTTAAGTTACCCAATAAAATTTTAAAGAAAACTGTTATTTCAGTCTTTTTTTCGAACTTTAATGTTAGTGGTTCAAATGTCAAAAATCCCTTTATTAGGAAAATGGCAAATTTCTTTATGAATGCAAAGGTGACTTGGTTTATCGTTACTGTGACAAACGATAACACTTTATTTGATGAATCCTTAAAGAACATTTTAATTAATATCAATCTGGAGAAAAGTTATTGCAAAAATATATGTTGATCCCTAGACACTTTTGATGTGTGTATTAATAGAAGATTTAACGCGTACGATATATGAGACACCAAATTGGTCTGGACCACGATTGTTTATATTGAAAGGTGTCCATAAAATAAGTGATAACGAGACAAAACGCATTATATTAAATGACTACCATATCTTACCTTCAAGCGGTCATGCCGGCATTAGGAGGATGGTAAACAATATTAAGAAAAAATATTTTTGGCCGGGGTTATACAAGGACGTGACAAATTTTGTTAGTAAATGCGATAAATGTTTAAAGTATAAGCATATGAATAGATATGTAAAGGAAACAATGGTTCTCACAGACACCGGTACATCCGCATTTGATAGAATATATTTAGATTTAGTGGGGCCCTTACCTAAGGATAGTTGTAATTTTAGTTATATTCTCACACTGCAGTGTGATTTAAGTAAGTTTGTAGAGGCGTATCCTTTAGATAATAAGGATACAATTTCAGTGGCTAAATGTTTTGTGAACAATTTTGTTTTACGTTACGGTATACCGTCAAAAATAATATCAGACAGAGGCACTGAATTTGTATCAAATTTTATGAAAGAAGTGTGTAAAATTCTAGGCATTACACAGCTAACATCCACGGCGTATCACCATCAGTCTATAGGCTCATTAGAAAATACGCATAAAAATTTAGTATCTTTCCTTCGAATGCAAACAAACGGTGAACCGCAGAATTGGAGTGCATGGTTACCCTACTGGTGCTTTGCCTTCAATACTACGGTACATACGGAAACCCAATATACACCTTATGAACTTGTGTTTGGAAAGCAATGTTGCATACCAAGTAACTTAACCTGTGACATAGAACCTTTATACAATCATTACGATTATCCACAACAGCTTAGATATCGGTTACAAAAGTCGCAATATGATGCCAGAGAGAATTTAATTAAGAGTAAACAATGTAGAAAGGTAAGCTATGATAAAGATATGAACCCAATTATGTATAAAATTGGTGATTTAATACTTCTTAAAAACGAACAAATGTCAAATAAATTACATCCCTTGTATGTTGGTCCATATCAAATAATAGAAATTTCAGAACCAAATATAAAAATAAATTATAAAGGAAAACCTGTAATAGTTCATAAGAATCGTACAAGACCATGTTCAACCAGATACTATGTTATAGTTATATTGTACTACACTATGTTATAATTATATTGTATGTTACTCGTATATTGTACTGTGTATTACATTAATAATTAAAAATAAAAACTTTATTATATAATACTCATACAAAAAAAAAAGAATTTAGTTTTAATTTTTTTTTTATTATTTTGGATGGGCGTGTAGTGTATGAGTGTATACTTACTAGCTATGTATGCATGTATGTGATTCTATCCTAATAAATCATGTATAACTTCATATTTGAGTCAGTATTAAATGATTACTCGCGTGGAGCAAGTGTTTCTTTTATCACCTTAACGCCCAACCTTATAATCCAAAAATGATTACTACAGAATGTCATCGAAGGATGGTCGCCGAGGAAGAAAGGGCTATAGGTGCTGCCACTGTAAATGCCGCCTGTGACGGCTAGATGGCAGTAAGTGAAATGTCAGATTGCTTTTTTGTTTCTATACGACTCAGTTATTATTTAGTAACTACTGGGCGTTAGGTGATAACAAAAATCAATGGGAATACATTTCGAAGAGTATGACGATCATAACACCAAAATATTCGGTGCGAATATATACCTAAATACACTTCTCATCAAAAAAATCGAAACACTTTCGTTTTTATTGTTTTTGTCCTAATTTTTTACAAAAGAGAATTAATTCCATGAAAAAAAAACATTACTGTGTAGCTGGCAGTTTGGTCATTACAGTAAGAAGAAAAAAATCAAAATTCGAAATAATTTCATTTGTTTATCCTATAAATGAAATTAATCACTGTTTTGAGACAAATGTGTATTTAGGGTTGGAGTACGTTTCTCGTTTAAAAACTAAAAATTTGCGCTTGTCTTTAAACTTTCTGTTTCTTATTTCATTTACTGTGACTTTGGGACGTCTGAAAAAACTTTTTTTTCTAAAACATATGGATACTTCGCCCGCAGAAGCCGCCCAAGTGGTGGCATTGCTGGATTCTGGACTTAGTCAGCGTGTTGTGGCTGCAAGATTGCATCTAAGCTTATCATCTGTTCATAGAGTCTACAAACGCTATCGGGAGACTGGTTCGTTCACGCGCCGTTCAGGATCTGGCAGGAATCGGGTCACTTCTGAGCGAGATGATCGATTTATTGTAACAACTTCTTTACGAAATCGACGCCTTAACGCTTTTCAACTGCAGCAGCAGCTTCGCGTTGTACGAAGAGTAGCTGTAAGTGACTCTACAATAAGAAGAAGGTTGAAGGAACGCGGATTGGCACCGCATAAGCCAGCGAATGGGCCGAAATTAACTGCAGACCATCGAAGAGCGCGCCTTAACTTTGCACGCGAGCACCTAACTTGGTCATACCTTCAGTGGAGCAAAGTACTGTTTTCTGATGAGTGTAAAATTATGCTGTATGGTAACGACGGAAGGAACAAGGTCTACAGAAGAGATGGAGAACGCTTTGCACAATGCTGCATTGAAGAAAAGGTCAGCTATGGTGGCGGTTCGTGGACGGTTTGGGGAGGAATCAGCGCCGACGGTAAGACAGAACTTGCCTTTGTGTCTGGGCCACGGCTGCCTGCACTAAACTCTCATCGGTACATCGAACAGTGTCTTGAACCTCATGTGATGCCCTATGCACATTTTATTGGCAACGACTTCATATTCATGCACGACAATGCTAGAGCTCACACCGCGGGCGTCGTACGAGATTATCTTACCGAAGTCGGTATCTCCATTATGGTATGGCCAGCAAGAAGCCCGGACATGAATCCCATTGAACATCTATGGGATGAATTAAAGAGACGAATTCGAGCAAGAGATCCAGCCCCAGAAACACTTAGCCAGCTGCAAAATGCAATCCAAGAGGAATGGGATAATATACCACAACATGTGATCGTGACTCTCATCCGATCGATGAAGAACCGTATGGAAGCAGTAATAAGAGCTCGCGGAGGGAATACAAGTTATTAAATAAACGTTTCTTACATTTTTTTTTCATTTACGCGTGTTGTTTTACCCATTTCCTTCATATTCCATACAGGGTAAAAATTACTCATTATACAAAATACGAAACCTATGAAGACTTAATTTGAATTTAGAACATTAACATTAGAATTTAAAAACCTCATACTACTCACTATTAAATGACATTTTACATTTATTCCTAAATATACACATTTTTCTGATAATCCTTATCAAATCATAAACTGCGAGGTGTTTCGATTTTTTTGATGAGAAGTGTATTATACAGGGTGTTTGGTCCATCGTGTGCCAAATTGAAATGGTCGATAGAAGGCGTCATCTGCTATTCTTTCGGACCCCTTAACACCCCTCATACCCTGTGGTTTTTTTTTAATCGACTTTTCATTGTTGTCCTCAAAAAGTCCGAAACTTTACATTCAAATACAATTTTCTTTTTACATATGGGGCGTAGACTTTGAATTTTAATTTTATTTCAATGTGTATTGTTTAAAAGTACTTTTAAATACAAAAATAGTGACATTAGTCACCTAGGTTTTTTTTAATTCACTCGAAAAGGTAAAATAAAATTAAAGCTGTACATGTTACAGCTGTTTATATGGCTACAAAATAAAAACCATAGGCGACCGTGACCTTCCAACTTCCTTATTAATTCTCCAGTCTTTCCTCTTGCTAATGATGTGCCACTTTCCTTAAAACTTTTAACAACTTTGTGAATTCGCTAGAATTGTGAATCGAGTCACCTAAGTCTAATGTTCAAAATTATGATTATAAAAATATTTTTGCTTAAATGATACCTGACAAACCTGTAAATCTGTTATCTCATTCTTTTAAGGTAAAATCTGTCATATCTCTATCTTTTCGTGGGACTTACTTGAAATAATAAAAATAAAATTGCAGTTTCAACTTTTTTGTTACTTTGTTATCGTTGAGTTTTCGACATTCTCTAACGAAGAATATGCGGACATCATGATGACTTACGGAGCCGCCAATGGTGTCGCTCGTGCAGCGCAACGACTTTACCAGGAACGCTTTCCTGGTTCGACGATTACCTGGCCACAGTCTTCCAAGACACATACCGACGCATACGCGAGACTGGCAGTGTCACTTTTAATGAACCAAGGGGCCATATTGTGCGACATAATGTTGAAGTGGACAAGAGAATACTGGCACATTTTGAGGAAGACCCTACAAGAAGCATTCGATATGTGGCATCATATCTTAACCTTTCAATATGGAAAGTGTGGAAAGTCCTTCGTCAAAACGAAAAGGCACGTAATTTTCAATTAACTTTAAACCCGTACACACGCGTACACGATTAATATTGTTTGACGTTGCCTTTGTTTAGCAGGTAATGGGTATGGCATAGCGTCACTTTCTGGTAATGAATATGTTAGCACGTACAGCGGGTCCTTTCTTGTGCAACTGAGAAGAGTTTTTTGTTTGTTGCAGGTCTTGAGGGTAGCTACTATGACAGACGAGTGGCTTTTTGTCGGTTTCTTTTACACACGGATGTGGATGATCCTGATTTTTTAAACGAATACTGTGGACGGAAGAATCCAAATTTACCAAGGATGGAATCCTCAATTTACATAATTTGCACCACTGGACAAGGAAAACGGAAAACCAGACAGAAATCTTTTCAAAGAAGGTTCAGTGTAAACGTTTGGGCAGGAGTGATTGGGAATCAGGTAATTGGACCGCATTACCTGCCCGATAATCTCAATGGCGAGGACTACCTGGAATTCCGACAAAATGACCTGCCCGAATCAGTGAACGTGTGCCCATAGTATTTCAAAATGACGGATGTCCCGCGCATTGGCGTTTGACTGTGAGAGAATATCTTGACAATGTATTCCCCAATGCGTGGACTGGACGCGATGGCCCTATTCCATGGCCGCCACGTTCCCCAGATCTAACTCCGTTAGATTTTTATGTTTGGGGACGTGCCAAAGAGCTGGTATACGCCACGGAGGTTCCAACTAGGGAGGTACAGTCACGAGCAATAACATGTATACACTTAACAACATTCAAACGACATTTACTCGTGAAATACTGGTTTCCACTTTGAAATAGGACCTATTTCGTAATAGTTTGGCTTCTAAAATAGAAGTCTAATAAAAAGGCAAAAGTTTAATAATAATAATAATAATAATAATAAATCTTTATTCAAACTGAAAAATCGGAAAAATAAAACAAAATTTGCCTTGATTACTACGTAGAACTTACAATATTAGATGCCTGCACTAGGATAATCCTGTATCGCAGGCGTAAGGAGATCAAACAATATAGTAATGTAGTACAGTATTTTCTTTTTAACAATATTTAAAATTATTAAATGGTAAACATATATTAATTAAAACAAATACATATTATTTGATATTATAGAAATAACTAAAATAAGATTAATTTAAAACTAAAACATGTAATTACAAAAGAAGTGTCACCAAAATCATACAATTATAAACTAGGTTAAAGTCCAAGTGGCAAAAATCACACACAATTGCTTAATTTACATTTACGCAGCTAGTAACTAATCTGCCTATACAGCAACAAATAAAAGTGTAGTCCAGGTCAGTAGCCCGATATCGTTGTGTCAGCTACAGGCGAATCAACTGAAATGTGACCATAATGACGTCTATGCGATCTCATAGTCAATCGAGTTGATGTACCTATATTCTGCTATTTTCCTTGCAGGGCAGTCAGCATCTCCCGTCTTGTGGTTATTAGGCTTATTATAGCGTGAGCAAGTTGCACATTTCGGGGCTTGTGCTTTTCCCGGGCACTCAGACATCGTGTGTCCGCTTTCTCCACAATGTCCACACAATGAGTTGACCTCGCGACATGTTTTAGCTGCATGACCATATTGCTGGCATTTGTAGCATCTGGTTACTAGGGTAAAGTCTCTAACAGGGCAGGAAGTCCAATTTATAAAAATCCTTTGTTGGGATATTAAGGCTTTACGAATCTTGGCTGAAACTTCGATAATATAGTTACAGGTCGATGCATCCTTCTTTCCAGACTTGTGGCTGAGCTTAACCAAGGTCAAATAGGTATCGAATGTCATTTCCGGAAACTTATCAGCTACATTCTGCTCATACATGCACTTTAGGACATCACTATCAGATAGCGAAGTCGGCACTCCTATTATCGTGATCCGTGGTTGGCGCTTCTTAGGTTCATCGACGGTAAGTCCAGCCAATGACAGATGGATTTCGTCCTTGAGTTTATCAGCATCCTGTTTGGTTTCAGTGCTGATGATGACACCCCCATTTTTTGTTTTGCGGACTCCACGTACTTGCAGCTTTATTTGTTCAGGGCGAATAAGTTGTTGTACGAGAATTTTAGTTTCGTCACTCGACTTAAATTTATCTTTGGGATAAATAGCCACAGAGCTTACATTGTTCGGGCGCACGTAATCATTAAATCCCTTTTTCACCACATCAGCAAATGAAGTGTTTCTTGCTGCACCAGTGTCCTTGATGGTCTGCTTGATCTCTGAAATTTGTTCCGCCAGGTCACGTTTTTCTTTTAATTCATCAATTATGTTGATGGCTTGGTGGGCTTTCTGCTTCAGGGCCTGATACAGTACTGCCATCTGCGAGATGCCAGATCCAATTTTACGGCACAGGTTTGAAACTTTCAGCTTCTGCTCTGAGTTGAGTTTGCCTTCCGCGGCAATAGTGCAAACGTCATTTAATTGCTGCTCCATGGATGACATCCATTTTTGTATCTCGGGCGTGGATGCAACTTCAACTGAGAAGTCAGTCTCAAGATTCTTTGCTGGCGAGGCATAGGGTAGCTCACGGCTGCTTGAACTGGCGGGGCTATCATCCATTTTTGAACAGTTCACAATGATTATGTTTCCATTATTTATAAAATTACACACTTAGCAAAATAATGTAGGTCACTATTTATTGCATTTATTAAATATTGCTAACGAGCACGTCTGTATGTTGCGAACGGCCACGATTGAATCCCTTAAAAAAATATAGTAGCAGAAATTCGCTTTTGAATACTGCTTGTACTAGTCCAACGCATAGAATCGGCATTCAATACCAGCAAGGAGGAAATACGACTTCGTACAACAACTGTTGAAATGCTTAACAGATGTCGGGCCTGCATTCGCAACAGAGGCCAACAATTTGAGCAGGATTTGTGAGAATAAAAGTTAAAACTGCAATTTTATTTTTATTATTTCAAGTAATTCCCACGAAGAGATAGAGATATAAGACAGATTTTACCTTAAAAGAATGAGATAACAGATTTACAGGTTTGTCAGGTATCATTTAAGCAAAAATATTTTTATAATCATAATTTTGAATATTAGACTTAGGTGACTCGATTCACAATTCTAGTGAATTCACAAAGTTGTTAAAAGATTTTTATGGAAAGTGGCACATCATTAGCAAGACGAAAGACTGGAGAATTAATGAGGAAGTTGGAAGATCACGGTCGCCTATGGTTTTTATTTTGTAGCCATATAAACAGCTGTAACATGTACAGCTTTAATTTATTTTACCTTTTCGAGTGAATTAAAAAAAAACCTAGGTGACTAATGTCACTAATTTTGTATTTAAAAGTACTTTTAAACAATACACATCGAAATAAAATTAAAATTCAAAGTCTACGCCCCATATGTAAAAAGAAAATAGTATTTGAATGTTAAAGGAGAACATTCAGGCTCCATACATTTTTGGGCCTTTTCTGAAAGTGCCGGCCAACGAAAAAAATTGGTACCTATAGGTAGTACTAGTCATTTGGAGCAATAGTTACTATGGCACAAAAGTTGTAGGATTGCTCTCGGCCAAGTAATAGAAGTTCGAAGATTCGTAATTCTCATACATTTTTTAATTTCTGGAAGTGCCGAGACTCACCAAATAATGATAAGTATTGCTAAAACTAGCGACCTCAAGCAATTTAACATAACGCCTGTAATCCCTGAGGGGTTGGGCACAGGAGTACCGAATAAAAATGAATAATAATCTGTTTATTTAATGTGGAAAGTAGTAAAAACATTTTAAAATATACCAATCTGCTGGTGGGACCGGCATCGGGAACAGAACCCAGGTTGCATGTGGTTAAGGGTCTTGGGAGAGGAATCTCCTAACAATACGAGACGTAATCAGCACTGCTGCTTTTTGAATCAACCCTTTTTAGGGGGAAATAAAATCATCAAATGAGTTATCTCGCTCTGGGCTGAGCTGTAGAGACTGTCAGACTCCTGCTGACTAAAAGTCCACCCTCTTCATTCGGTTGCCCTCTGCGTTCCAGATACTAAGATAGTTGACAAGCCGGTACCTACATTTCATTCATACATTTGTTGTTTTCTCAAAGAGCCTCATAGCTTCGGGACGCTGCAATCGCGGCTGTAAGACCCCTCTTTGAGGAGTGGCGAGAGACGTCACGGCGTCCTGACCTATCGGATGACGCAAGTCCTCACCGGACACAGAAGTTTCGGGAGGTACCTGCCATGTGTCGGAAAGGGAGGGAAGGGACGCCCGGGTGTCACCACTGCGAAGATCACCCGGAGGACACGGTGGAGCATACGGTGCAGGACTGCTCCGCTTGGGCAGAGCACCGCCGTGTCCTCATGGAGGCGATAGGCGGAGACCTCTCGCGCCCGGCATTGGTCGAGGCCATGCTGCGGGGCGAGACGGAGTGTGAAGCGGTCGCCTCCTTCTGCGAAGCAGTAATGATCGCGAAGGAGGAGGCGGGCCGCGAGAGGGAGAGGACAGCGTCCTCCCTCTGCCCCAACCGCAGTGGGAGACGCCCACGGCGTCGGACGTCGGCAGACGATCGTCGGACAGCGAGTAAATGGCAACTCGCTGTCCGACCATGGACCATGCCCGGGTCGACGGCGCGTCGTGTTCCACACGCGCCTCAAAGAGCGTCAGCAAAATGACGGGGCCCCCTCTCAAAGGGCCAAAGCCTGCCGGGGTCGCGGGACTTAATTCCTTTCCGTGTCCCCGGAACATAAAGGGCTATTGAAGGACATCGTGGTTTTAGTCAGTACAAGTCTGACAGTCCCTTCCGCCCTGCCCGGGATGGGAGGAGTCATTTGAAGATTTTACCATTTACCACTTAAAAAAAAGAGCCTCATGCTTTTGGAACGCGATACTGTCGGGTCCACAATTAGCGGTGAGACGGGTTTGCTCGACTGATACTCGTCCTTGACATCCTGTGGAACTTCAAGGAGCATTTGCGACGTTTGGATTAAAAACAGGATCGAGCCGGGGCTGCCTTCAAGCTGTTACCCAACCTTGCGAGGCAAACGCCGCTTTCTGAAGGCTCTACGTGGAAGTGGTACGGTTAAAGCCCCTCTACCGTAACCCTGTGTCTGTCGTTTCCATAAGGAAGCGAACACACAAGCTAATCGCACCAGGGGATCATGGCTATTCGGGTGATCGACTCATACACATAGATGCTGGAGGATCTGCTTCCAGATCACACGTTGGCAATCCGGAAAGGAGGCTGCCACTTCTTCTGCAGCAGTAATAACAGCGAATGAAGAGGCAGAACACGCGAAAGAGGACGCTCTAGAAATCTTAATCCTGACGCGTACGGCATGTAATGCTGAGCTAGTTGCCTTATCAAGGATCAGGACCAGAACGACATCATGTAGTGTTCCACGCGCGTCTAATAAGCTTTTAGTGGCCCTTATGGAGCCAAACGCCTACCGGCTTGCGGGACTATCTCAGCAGGATAGGTACCGTAGCACGTTTGATGATTTCATTACCCGAAAAACGTGATTGATTCAGAAAGCAGTACTTTTGGTCACGACTTGTATTGTTAGGAGGTTGCTCTCCCAAGAGGCCTACCACAGGCAGCTTCGATTCTGTTCCCGATGCTGGTCCCACCAGCTGATTTGTATATTTTAAAATGTTTTTATTACTTTTCACAAAAAATAAAAAGATTATCATTCATTTTAATTCGGTACATCTCTGCCCGGGTTGGGCAGAGGTGTTCAGGGATTACAGGCGTTGTGTTAAATTGCTTGAATTCACTAGTTCTAGCAATACTTATCATTATTTGGTGATTCTAGGCACATTCAGAAATTAAAAAATGTATGAAAATTACGAATCTTCGAACTTGTATAACTTGGCCGAGAGCAATCCTACAACTTTTGTGCCATAGTAACTATTGCTCCAAATGACTAGTACTACCCATAGGTACCAATTTTTTTCGTTGGCCGGCACTTTCAGAAAAGGCCCAAAAAAATGATGTCCTTTCGGACTTTTTTAGGAAAACAATGAAAAGTCGATTAAAAAAAAAACACAGGGCATGAGGGGTTTTAAGGGGTCTGAAAGGACAGCAGATGACGCCTTCTATCGACCATGTCAATTTGGCACACGATGGACCAAACACCCTGTATATTCGCACAGTTTTATTTGACGAAGCTATCAAAAATGGCATTCGTGAATACATACCGCGATACCAAAAATCGAGTCTCACTATTAGTAGGGGCGGCGAGGAAGGGATTTGTGTTGTGACTCGAGCGCGTCAGATTATTATAGGGGAGAATCCTTGCACCCTTTAATGTACCTGTACCAAATATCAACCCTTAATATTGTGGGGTTTGTTTGGGAGAACCCGTCAGATTAGTAAAAAAAATCGATCCGCAAAAATACTCGAGCGCGTCAGATTAAGAAAAGGTAGATTAATTACGTTCAGAAGAGTGTATATCTCAATAATCTGACAATTTGAGCATGGCATTTGGAAATGAGCGAGTCCTGAAGTTGTAAAACAAAAACGTAACGCCTGCTCGTTTTTTATAGCAATCAACGTTCCGTCCAATTAATTTTTATTATTTGTAAGGCGTTTTCGTTTTTGGGTCTTCAACCGCTTGTTACGGACAGCCCCCTCGAATTAATCGTCAGATTAATATGTAATGGTAATCAGAAATATAAAGCGCGTTTACACTGTAAATGGCTGACGCGCTCGAGTACTTCTTTACAACTGTTTTTTTTTACAGTTTTAAAAATTTTTGCACGCTCTCCCCCCCACTAAAATAGAAAACTTGTCAGAAACTTTTTTCTTTTTAAAATATAATCTTTCAAATCCAATAGATTGCCATGGCGCTCGAGGAACTGCAGATTTAGCATCCTCGGCTCCCCTACTATATACAAGAGCCAATAATACAAGCAGAGTTTTCATAGATGGCAGTAAAAATATAGCCGACATCCACAACGACTATGTGGCATTACAACAGAAAAAAAAAATAGATTTCGGCAATCATGTCCCTTTTACCCGACTGCGCGATGCAAAGGAGGGTAATGTGTTTATCAGTCTATGTATGAATGTATTTCTGTTTCTATATATCGTTCTAGAGACCAAATGCGTAGGCCGATTTTGATAAAATTCTTACGTCAATCGATTCATCTTAACCTTGCGAGTGTCACTAAAGACATGACAGTAATCAAAATTCACCAGTCGATGAACTATGTCACTTGTAGAAACGAAGTTCCATACAAAATCCAAACTAATATTATAAATGCGAAAGTAACTCTGTCTGTCTGTCTGTCTGTTACGCTTTCCCGCTTAAACCTCTCAACCGATTTTGATGGGCACAGACAATCTTTAGACCCTGAGAAAGAACATAGGCTATCAAAACACCACGCGGGCGAAGCCGCGGGCGGAAGCTAGTATCAACATATTTTTGATTTATGGTTTTCAGCATATTTTTCGCATATCGACAAAAATGTTCTTAAACCCTCGACCGAGGGGCTCAGCAGGACCATGTCATCGGCGTCGCTCATGTTGTTGGCCGGTTCATTGCACATGATTGTGACAGCCGACACCAGACCCACTGAGCTCCTCGATCAATCCGTTGACATACAGGTTAAACAATGTCGGTGAAGTTAAGCCGCCTTGTCTCACCCCACATTTAAGGGTGTAATCCTTAGAATAGCCGTTGTCTCCCCATTTCACCACATTGGTCTGAGATCCGTACCAGTATTTCAACACGCCCAGTGCATCAAGTGGTATGCCTGCCTTCGCCATCTTTGTCCATAACAGATTATAGTTTAGTCTCAAATGCTCGACTTAAATCGAGAAAGCATGCATATACAGTAGTGTTTCTTGCATTATAATATTAAACCGTATTTTTCAGTGCAAACATAGCCATATCTGTTGAAAGACCGGCACGAAATCCAAACTGTGAGTTTTTTATGTTTATGTGCATAAGAAGTTCAGAGTGCAACAACCGCTCGAAAATTTTAATAAAGAAAAGTTTTTGAATCGATAGATGAAACTTATTAAAATGTAAGGAAATCCATCTAGACCAACTGTTGTATTTATAAGTGAATTGAAAGAAGCCAGAAAATTCCTGGAATGAAAACTTTTCGAAGATAAGTTTCGTATTTTCATTATCGTTATTAATATTAAAATTTTCGAGGTTTAGGGACTTCTAAGCCCTTAACTGACAATTCATCTAAAAAGGAATCAATGAATGTATCTGAACAAGACCAATCATAGCCTAAAGTTGTGTTAGTAGAAGTTGATGTGTCATGAGATTTGACCCACTTCTGCTGCCCAGATAAATTCTTCCCGATACAATGAAATTATTCTTACGTAGTGCATAATTTGAGATAAACTGTTTTATGTAAGTATAAAATTAAACTATTTTCGCCATTTCAATCAAGATCCGCTGAAAAATTTTTGGAAGAATACGGAGTTATGGCATGAGAAATAACTCGCCAACTGTGCTGGGTTTGAATCAACGTTTGCGTAGAAAATTTTTGGTCCAGATTTGACTCTTTTGATAGTTTATTCTTTTCGCAAAGTAAGAAAGAAGAAGCCTATGATTTAAATGATAATAATATAATTATTAATTTTGAATAAGAAAAGGACCCTAGAATAACTGCTCAGCTGATATATGTAACAAGTTACTGATTAACAGAAGCAAAAAAAAATATTACAGAAATTGAAAAGACTACAAAGTATCTTTGTATACAGAAAACACAAATAAAAACAGGTACCTGCGGCTCAGGGAATAATAATAATAGATAAAAAATATCTTTGCTAAGTGAAAATGTAACAAAAAGTTTTTCAGAGATTCAGGACATTCTGCAGAACTTAGAACTTAAAGTCGTACAAAATTTTAAGAATTACATGAACATTTTATTAAATACACAATTAATACAGTGCAGTAGACACAAAACTGATTTAGTAGAATTTATATTTGATTTTTGAAGTGGGTTCTTTGCCCACAATTGGTGTAAGTAGACAAATAAATATAGAATTTATATTTGATTTTTCAAGTGGGTTCTTTGCCCACAATTGGTGTAACTAGACAAATAAATATTGAATGGTACTAGCACAGGCAAACATATTGATTCTGCTGACGAAATACAGAATCAGGCTTTAATATTTTATAGCAAGAGAAGGAAAGTGCAGAATTCAAGTAGTAAAAATAAATAATTTGCCTATCCTTTATTTTAAATATTGCTAATCCACATTTTTCAATCAAGTCTGTAACAAGAATTGACTTCGAAAATACATTGATAGAGAATGTTCAAAAAAAGAAACCTCTAAACGCAACACCCTCCGTTGATCAAGCTGGTCCTCGGGTGTCTTAAAAATTCAAACCAATAAGACAAAGAAGGCAAAGAAAAGTCGCTGTCTCCGAAAAAATTCTTCATCTTCGACAGAGTGCAGTGACGATAAAATGAGCCTCGCTTCCTCAACTGAAGACCTGACTCTAGCATGTAAGCAAGATGAATATTCAGAAATACAAAATTCAGACGATGACTTACCATTGGCCAATATCTATAAGTCCAATCGTCAAAGCAGCTCCAATGAAACCAACCTGTCGATGACCAACTAATATTGTGGAAGCTGTTGATAGGTTACATTAAATAACCAATCTATTAACTTCGACTGTTTTTATTTATTAAAACAAAAGAGCACATTTTACATGGTAGCCACTGTCGATAAAGAAACCAAGGACAAAAAAAAATGACAGATAGAAAATGTCACACAAAATAATCATAGATAATTGAGTATCTAGTACATTGCCTTTTGGCCCAAAACTATAATACTAACACTCCCCCTTACTCAATTATCTAAGCATTAAAATAATTTGACAATATAGGTACACACATACATTAATAATATGTAATTAAACTAAACATAGGCTTTTAACAAAATAATTATGTTTACATTTTTGGAGAGGTTTTGTAAGCACATCTGCAATCATTTCTGCTGTAGGTTTATAAACTATTTTAACAAAATTATCATTAACAGCATTTTGAATAAAATGATGACGAATATCAATATGCTTAGTTCTGCGATGACACAAATTATTTTCAACAATTTTATGAGCACTTAAATTATCATTATAAACAGTGATTGCAGGCAAACAGTAACCAAATATATCATTAAAGAAATTATGCAAATATTTACTTTCTTTTACTGCTTCCCCTAAACTATAATATTCAGCTTCAGTACTGGAATATGCTACTGATTGCTGTTTGCGTGCTTCCCAATTAATAAGACAGTCTCCATACTTAACTACTAATCCACTGAATGATTTTCTGTCATTGACATCATTTCCCCAATCAGCATCAGCAAATATTTCAAAGTTATTATTTCCTTTCTTAAACTGCAACCCATAATTAGAAGTCCCAGCGAGATACCTAAGTACCCGTTTAGCTGCTTGCCAATGTATCTCAGTGTAACAATTATTATATTGTCCTAATTTGCTACATGCAAATGCAATATCTGGACGTGAACATACTGACAAATACATAAGTCCACCTATCAACTCCTGATAAGGATATTTGTTATCACATTTGTCTGATTTTTCCAACACCACGTTCACCTGCATTGGGGTAGAAACAGATTTACATTGTGTCATATCAAAACGTGTTAACAAGTTCTTTACATATTCCTCTTGTGATAATTTTAATATACCATTCTTTCTATCCCTCTCAACTTTCATCCCTAGACAATTCTTAACTTCACCTAATTCTTTTATATCAAAATTTTGTTTTAGAGTATGTAACAGTTTCTGTTTCTCGAAGTTATTTGCACTAAAAATAAAAAAATCATCAACATACAAAGCTATTATAACCATGCATTCATTATTAATCTTTGAGTAAACACATGGTTCACACTTTGACCTTTTATACCCTATTTTATGTAATACTTCATTAACTTTTAAATTCCAGCTTCTACTGGCTTGTTTCAACCCATATATGCCCTTTTTTAACCCTTTGCAACCGGGAGTAAAAAAACTATAAACAAACTTTAGTCTTATCCTTTTCATATCCAGGAGGTTGTTCCATGTATATTGTTTCTTCTAATTCCCCATTAAGAAATGCAGTACTAACATCAACATGGTCAATGTCCATGTTTTTATCTACTGCAATTGAAAAAAGTAATCTTAATGTTGAGTGGCGCACTACAGGTGAAAAAGTTTTATCATAGTCAATACCTTGTACTTGTGTAAATCCTCGAGCAACCAATCTAGCTTTATATCTTTCAAAATTACCAGAAGCATCTCGTTTTTCTTTGTAGACCCATTTACATTGAATAACATTTTTATCTTTTGGCCTATCAACTAACTCCCAAACTTGCTTTTGTATTAATGAATCATATTCATTATCCATGGCAAATTTCCAATCAAAGTGATATTTAGAAGACATTGCTTCAGCATATGTTTTAGGTTCATTGACCATCATTGAAATATCATTATTATCAAAGTTACTAACATAATCATTCAACCATACAGGTGGCCGACGGTTTCTTACAGGTCTTGACAGCTGCTCAGTTGGTTCATTTCTAATACAAATATTTTGCTGTATATTATCTATTGAATCATTTTCTACACTGTCACTTATATTTAAAATATTTTGATGATTATCAGAAGGTTCCACTACTAAGTCATCCTCATCTGATGAAATACAATCCTGAGTAACAATAGGTTCTAAATGAGTATTTTGAGTTTCAACAACATCAGACCGTAATATTTGACTAGGGTGCAATGAGTTGATCACATTATGGGAATCCTTACTAGACTCAGTGCCATAGTCAGAATATAATGGACAAATTATATTTGAATTCTGAGTGTTAGAAGAACTACCAGAAATATTTTCTAGAAACACTACATTTCTTGCTTTAATAATTTTTCCTGGCTTTAATGGATCAGCTAATCTATAGCCCTTAGAGTGATCACAGTAACCTATCATAATATATGGTTTAGACTTAGCATCAAGCTTATGACGATTTATATCTGGAGTTAATGCATAAACTCGACATCCAAAAACCCTAAGATTACTTATGTCTATTTTGGTACCTGACCACATCTGTTCAGGGGTAGCATTTTTTAAAGCAGCTGTAGGACTTAAGTTTTTTAGGTAAACAGCAGTCGATACTGCTTCACCCCAGTAACGCTGATCTAAACCAGAATCACGAAGCATTGTTCGAGCCTTCTCAATAAGAGTTCGGTTTAAGCGTTCAGATACTCCATTTTGTTGTGGAGAGTAAGAAATAGTAGTTTCATGAATGATGCCATTGGCAGAAAAAAAATCTTTCATCATTTTGTTACAGTACTCAGAACCATTGTCTGTTCTAATGCGTTTAATTTTTAATCCTGTTTGATTTTCCACTTATCTTTTAAATTCAACAAATTTTAAATGAATCTCACTTTGTGACTTAGTCTTAAGTAAATAAATAAAAGATTTCCGAGTAAAATCATCAGTTAATGTCAGTATATATTTTGCATTTCCCCATGAAGGAATAGGCATAGGGCCACATAAATCTGAGTGTATTAAATCTAATTTACATGTTGCTCTTCTAGAAGCACCACTTGGGAATGTTTTTGTTGTTTGTTTCCCCTCAATGCAAGGAATACGTGGTTTTAGAACTTTATCATCAAATGAAATTCCATCAGCAAGTCTATCACGTAATAACAACATACCTTTATAACTGAGATGTCCTAATCGCTTATGCCATAAATTAATATCATTACAAGATGTAATCAATGAGGTTTCAGATGATTCTGCATCACCAGATTTAGACGTCTTCAAAGATTGCTGATGCTGATTGAGTTTATAGACACCATTGACGTTACAAGCTGAAAAAATACAATTTCCATTAATTTTAATGTTATTTTTAGTATATGCTTTACATTGTTTATCATCAAATACTAATATATAACCTCTCTGAGTTATTTTATTTACAGATAATAAATTAGCAGCAATATCTGGCACATGTACAACATTGGTAATGGTTTTCTTTAAATTATTACTAAGAGTAACCTCAACATTGCCAGATCCACAACCGTATACAGTTTGATTGTTGGCTACAGTGACTGCAGTTTTATTTTTATCTGAATAGTTATGTAGCCAGTCTTTTCGCATTGACATATGTATTGTACAACCAGAGTCTACCAACCAGTCAGAGCTCCCACATAAACCTGTAAACAATGCAGCAGCTTGCTTCTCTTCACATTCTACGTTTTTAGGGATAACAGAGCCGTTGCAACTTGTATGTTCACACATTGTAACTAAACTGTTGGCAGTAGCATTTTTCTTCAAGTCTGGACATTTAGGTCGAATATGTCCCTCTTTTTGACAATGATGACATCTGATTATCTTCTTTTTGGGTTTCTGCGCTGTCAATGCAGTGTCTTGAGAGGTCAGCTCCGACCTTCTGAAATCTCCACTCATGAGTCTTTGCTTGACCATTTCCGATGTCAGAGAATTTGATTGAGAGCCTTCAATGGCCATTATGAGAGGGTCATAATCATCAGGTAAGCCAATTAAGAGAATTTCCGCTATCTCATTGTCATCAATTTTACAACCAATTTCACATAACTCTTGCGTTGTTGATATTATCTCTGATATGTACCTTTCCATGGAGTTGAAAGAAGAATAATGGATTCTTGTAAGCTTCCTCTTTAAATATAAGCGCCGGCTGATTCCAGTATTTTCATAAGCCTTTTGTAAAGCAAGCCATGCTTCCTTTGCAGTCTTCGCATTGCGCACATGCGGGTAACATGCTTGACTAATATTGAGACAGATTTTAGCATATGCTCGCTGACTGTGATCGTCATCAACGTGATCACCAGTCACATGTGCCCAAAGCCCCGCATCAATGAGCAAAAGTTTCATTTGAAATTTCCATGCTGAATAATTTCGAGCACCCTCTAGTTTTTCAATTGATACCATTTGAGGATGACTAGGATTAATCCTGATTGTCGTTTCAGACATTGATTTCGTCACAGACGGCAAATGTGGCGGCGATGACATTGCATCGAATTGATATAAACATGAAAAATTTTATACCCAACTGTCGTGCTGGGCCCATAACCTGTTGATAGGTTACATTAAATAACCAATCTATTAACTTCGACTGTTTTTATTTATTAAAACAAAAGAGCACATTTTACATGGTAGCCACTGTCGATAAAGAAACCAAGGACAAAAAAAAATGACAGATAGAAAATGTCACACAAAATAATCATAGATAATTGAGTATCTAGTACATTGCCTTTTGGCCCAAAACTATAATACTAACAGAAGCTACCAGTCGTCAGAGTTGCGGTGGTGAAGACAAACCTGTCGATGACCAGTTACTAGTCAAGCTGCCCGATCCCATTTCTCAGAGTTGTGGAGATGGACACAAACTTAGTTACCAGTTGAAATTGGCACCGCCTCCAGATTGGACTTTTTAAGCTACCTATCCAAAATTGTTTGAAAATGGTAGCCAAATAAATAACTATATCCAAATAGATATTATGTTTCTTAATTTTTATTTTTACATTATTACATTTTTATTTTTATTCATACTCCTTTTTTAAAGGGTCGGGTAATATTGACAACCGTAGGCAAATAATGAAACTGTTTTTATTGCAGAAACCCAACTGAGTTTTTATTTCGAGAAGGAGTAGTACGAAAGATTTATTATAAAACAACATTATTGTGAATACTTCGAGAAAAATGGAAAAACTAAGGTTTGACTTTAAAATGCGAGTAGCGTCAGATGGAAAAACAACAATATTGTGCCTAACCTCAATCGGTGCACAATATGGCCATTCTTTTGCAATACCGGATGAATACCAACCAACAAGTTTACACAAAGAATTGATAACATCACAAGTGTAAGGAAGAGTCAAAAACACATTGGGAAAAAGTAATCAATTCAGGAAAGTTTGGATAATCGTTACAGAAAATATGAATAAGGCTTATTTAGATGAGCCTATGCTCTCTCCCGCGATCTTCATCCACGACAAGTCCAAATGAACTGAGGTCTCCAAAGTGTGTGTGGAAAAAAAGATCCACTTCACCAAGGCCACCAGCACGAAAACGGGCATCAAAGTCTCGACCCTGACGTCCTCGGACTACTGGGAACTCATCCGCCTCCTTCGCAGTAGGCTCATTTACCACCACTCCTTTTCTCTCCCTGAGGAGAAGCCCACCCGGGTGGTGATAAGGCGGATCCCCAAGGAGATTCCCACCCAGGACGTCCTAGACGACCTGACAGCCTAGAATGTCCCGGTCTCTGTCGTCCACCGCCTTCACAAGGCGAGGGGCGGCGAGTTGTACATGGTCCTAGTAATCTGTGACTCTGTCGAGTCAGGCCCTCTCCCTATTTTTAAAGAAGTTCTGTGTGCTCCCTGTCGGGTTATGAGATTTGACCCACTTCTGATGCCCAGATAAATTCTTCCCGATACAATGAAATTATTCTTACGTAGTGCATAATTTGAGATAAACTGTTTTGTATAAATATAAAATTAAATTATTTTCGCCATTTCAATCAAGATCCGCTGAAAAAATTTTGGAAGAATACGGAGTTATGGCATGAGAAATAACTCGCCAACTGTGCTGGGTTTCAATCTGCGTTTGCGAAGAAAATTTTTGGTCTAAATTTGACTCTTGATAGTTTATTCTTTTCGCAAAGTAAGAAAGAAGAAGCCTTTGACTTAAATGATTTAAATGATAATAATATAATTATTAATTTATTTTGAACAAGAAAAGGACCCTAGAATAACTGCTCAGCTGATATATGAAACAAGTTACTTATTGACAGAAGCAGAAAAAAAAATATTACAGAAATTGAATAGACTACAAAGTATCTTTGTATACAGAGGACTCAAATAAAAACAGGTACCTGCGGCACAGGGAATAATAATAATAGATAAAAATATCTTTGCTAAGTGAAAATGTAACAAAAAGTTTTTCAGAGATTCAAGATATTTTGCATAATACGAGTTGGTGGCGCCATCTCTTTATTCCCACAAACCCTTTTTGATTTTGATGCAACTGTCAGAACGGGCGATGAGAGCGCCCCCTTCCCCACCTTTTACCGCACGCCTGAGTCCAGAAAGAATCGTGCTCCCGGAAGGCCGCGCACGCACCGCTCCGCGCTCGCGCCGTATTCGTACCGCGCCGCAAAGTTACTGCTTATTCCTCAATATTGGATAGCGTGATATCATAATAATAATATATAAACTGTTGTGAAGCCACCCGCGGGTGTGATCGTGCGATTGTGAGCAAGGAACTCTGTCCAGTGCTGTAGCGACGAAGACGCCAACGGCCGCCATCTTACGCCAGCCCAACACAAGAAATAAGCCAGGTAGGCGTGCTTCCTTTCTCATCCAAACCCACTAATCGCCCGTTCAGCATCAGCCCATGGTTTCCAGGCGATTACCAGCCATCCTTTAATATACAGTCCACTTAAAAATAAAACAAATTTCGCAAATCGCCTCACATGGTGTTCTACGCACCATTTTTTGGTCCTTTTCGAGACGGATTAAATATCCATTTTGCTCCAATCGAGCGGATTATATCCATATTCTCGATTATTCGCGTAGGTATCTTCTAGAAGTGCCTACCTAGGTAGTTGTAGAACCTATCTACACTCCTAGATCATAAAATTTACCCAATACGTGGTTACTTCCCGCATCGCAGTAGGTATTATACTCTTACGTAGCTACCAACTGCAAAACATAATTATTAATTAATTGAACTATAACAGTCGTCTTGTAAATTCCTTATTTCAAGCGCCTTTTAGTTCCACCGCCTTTAAAGTTGTTGCCTAATTAGGAATAACTACCGCATAAATAGGTACCTACTTATTTTAGTTTTGCACGTTATACCCACATAAACATGTCGAATAAAAATAAGCCATGTATTTCGGAGGATAGCGAATTGACAATCTTAGAAGCTAAACGTAATATTTTATTTGAGCGTATTCAAAACATTTACGAGCGTTCAAAGACTGCCAATTCTACCGAAGTTAGCAGGGAATCATTCCTTAGTTACTGTGTGACTGTAGATAATATTCGATCGGAATTTCATAGTTTATTGGACGCTTATAACGCAAAATTACTTTCTATCAATTCTGATTCCCAGCCGAATTATCAGGCGTACACCTCATTCGAAGATTTATATTGTATCATTAAACGCATACAGTCACAGTTAGAGGGTAGACAGTCCGCACAAACCAGTGCTGGTTACCCGGCCCCGTCCGTCCGCGCACCGAGACTGCCTGCAATCGAACTCGTGTCATTCGATGGCGATATACGGAACTGGCCATTATTTTACGCTAGTTTCAAATCAACAGTGCACGACAATGGCTCTTTGACAGATGCTGACAGGTTGTATTATTTAATAGGTAAGCTGTCGCCGAAAGCGCAATCCGTATTCGCAGGTGTCACTCCCAATGCTGAGAATTATCAGGTCATATTCCAGTCGCTCCTTGATAGGTATCAGGATACTCGTGTCCTCGCAAGTACGTACTTGGATCAAGCCCTAAATCTTAAATTGTCAGGTCCCGCGTCATTAACTAATTTCCAGTTGTTCATTGACAACTTTGTAACAGCAGTCAATTCCCTTAAAAACTTAAAATTAAAAAACCTTTCCGACTTTATTTTATTACAATTCGCATTAAAAAAGTTCGACACGGAAACCATTCGTGCTTTCGAGATGACGGAACGTAGTCATGAAATACCGACACTAGATAGTTTTGTTTCCTTCATCAAAGATCAGTGCCGAATATTTAATATGACGCAGCCTAGTCCATCTAGCTCGTCAAGTAATAATAATAGTAAACAAAAGTCGACTAAATCGCGAAATAATAACTCGGTCCCTAATCCGCAATCTTACGTAGCATGTGCGGAATCTAGTAATAGTAGTCCACGCAAGTGTCTGTGCAATAATATTGTACATGAACACTTTTATAAATGTTCCGCTTTTAATAATTTAACTCCGACTGCTCGTTTTAAGTGCGTAAAAGAAAATAAAGCTTGTGTTAATTGTTTAAGTTTAAAACATAAATCAAGCGATTGTTCAAGCAAAACCAAGTGTCGTTCATGCAATCAGCGTCACCATACGTTATTGCATTTCGATAAAAAATCTTCATCTGATGAACCCGGTAACCTTGACTTAGTTTCTAGCCCAGCTGTTTCTACGTCATCAGCGCAGGGACAGGCTCCTCGCGCTCATACCACGGCGCCTACTCCTCCCGCGTCTCAGCCCGAAGTTTCTTTGTGTGCTACATCTGTCGCGCTCGCACGCAGGCAGCGCTCACGCACTCGCGAAGCCAAGCAGCAATGTACGGCATCCAATACGATATTGCTAGCAACCGCGCAGGTTATCATTTACGATGTAAACAAAACTCCGTGCGTGGTCCGTTGTTTGCTTGATAGTGCATCACAAAGTAGTTTTATTACTTCAGATTGTTTTAAACGTCTTGGACTGTGGAATAACTTAAAAAATACTAACTTAGTAGTTAAGGGAATCGGTGGTTCAGAAAAATCATGTAAGGGTTCCGTAGATATTAAAATACATTCGCGTTTTAATAAACATATTAATTTTAATGTTTCCTCGCTTATCGTGGAACGCATTACGGACATATTGCCAAACGATCATGTGGACGTGTCCTTACTTACGCACCTCGAGTCATTGCCACTCGCAGATGCTGACTTTGGTCAGCCGGGGAACATCGATGTTTTGCTCGGGGCTTCAGTATTTCCGCACTTATTACTACCTAATGTTGTACGTAATAATAATAAGCTATATAATTTACCTCCCGCTATTGAGACGGTACTTGGGTATGTGGTTATGGGTTCCGTACCTACATCACATACTTCTCATTATACTACGTCTTGTTGTTCTGTTCTTCAAGAAAATAATATTGATTCTCTCCTCAAGCGATTCTGGGAGCTTGAAGAGATATCCGCACCGCCCTCGCTGAGCCGCAAGGACCTCGAGTGTGAAGAACATTTCCGCGCTACCACTGTTCGTGACGACAGTGGCAGATATACTGTGGCGTTGCCATTCTGTGGCGACCCTTATTCGCTAGGCGACTCGTACGCTGCGGCGCTTAGACGTTTTTATTGTTTAGAACGCAAACTTGATGCATCGCTTAAATTGCGCGGCGCCTACAATGACGTCATGCGTGATTACATAAATAAAGGTTTTCTGAGTCCGGTTGTTAGCAGCGAGAGCAATTCTCTTCCTTCGTATTATATCCCGCATCACGGTGTAGTTCGGGAAGATAAGGCTACC
Source organism: Agrotis clavis (assembly GCA_954870645.1). Classification (NCBI taxonomy): domain Eukaryota; kingdom Metazoa; phylum Arthropoda; class Insecta; order Lepidoptera; family Noctuidae; genus Agrotis; species Agrotis clavis. The sequence goes on from OX940925.1 coordinate 12,135,830, forward strand.
ACTAAACTTCGTGTGGTTTTAGACGCCAGTTGTCGAACTACATCGGGTCAATCGATCAATGATATATTGCATGCTGGCCCGAATCTACAGGGTGATTTATTTAATATCATAATTAATTTTCGTCTTTTTCAAATTGCTCTCTCAGCTGATTGCCGCCAAATGTTCCTCAATATCGGTGTTCGAGAATCTGACCGTAGATTTCAACGAATCTTTTATCGTTTTGACAATAATGAACCTATAGCCGTGTATCAGTTTAATCGTGTTTGTTTTGGCATGAAGTCGAGTCCATATCACGCGTTACGAGTTGTCCGCCAGTTGATCGCTGATGAAGGCGACAACTTCCCCGCTGCAGCAGCTGCTGCTTCTTCCGCTTTATATATGGATGATATCGCCTGTAGCGTCAGATCCGCTCCGCAAGCAATTTCGCTTTGTGAAGAGCTTATTCAGCTTTTCAAGCGAGGCCAATTTGATCTTGTCAAATGGACAAGTAATTCTAAAGAGGTTCTCTCGCACATACCTGATTCTCACAAAGCTTCTCCGGACATTGAGTTTGAGAAGTCAATACCGCATAAGGTTCTTGGCTTACGCTGGGACAAATCCAGTGATAGTTTTCGGTTTGACGTCGTACCACCAGACGACAAGTGCACCAAACGCACTATGCTGTCCACAGTAGCTCGACTATGGGATATTATGGGTTTTGTGGCTCCCACAATTTTGTACGCCAAGCTCTTGATCAAAGAGCTTTGGTTATCAAAGTGTGAGTGGGACGACGCACCTCCCGACCATATTGTCGCCGCGTGGAAACAATTTTGCATTGAGCTTTCCGCACTCAACCAAATTGTTATACCGCGTCATCTGGGTTTGGTGGATGGATGTACCGTTAATTTGATAGGTTTCGCTGACGCTAGCGAACGCGCTTACGGCGGAGTTGTATATTTACAGGTCTGCATTGGTTCTAACTATTCTGTGCAGTTAGTATGTGCCAAGTCCAAGGTCTCGCCTGTCAAAACCATTTCGGTTGCGAGACTGGAGTTGTGCGCGGCCCTTCTGTTGTCCCAGTTGCTTCGCAAGGTTCAGGACACAGTTTCGCCCCACTACTCCATTAATAAAACATACGCTTTTACTGACTCCAAGGTAGTGCTCGCTTGGATTTATTCTTCTCCTCACCGCTGGCAGACTTTTGTCGCCAATCGCGTTACTAAATTAATTGAACTCATTCCGGCTTCTTGTTTCAATCACGTCGCAGGTATTGAAAATCCCGCTGATTGCCTTTCTCGTGGTGTTACTCCAGTTAAACTTCTGCAGCATGCTTTGTGGCATCGTGGACCTTCTTGGATTTCCGATGATCCGTCAGAATGGCCGATTCATCCCTTCGACCATAGTGCAGAGGATGAAAATGTACCCGAACGAAAGTCTGTCTCTCACCCCGTGATTGCAGAGGTTGCCGAATCTCCGATTTATGCACTTGCACTGCGCATGTCGTCGTGGTCTAAGTTACTGCGCACCATAGTTTATGTCTATAGGTTTCTTGGGCAACTACCTAACGGGACTTCTGTTTTAGGCTCCGATCTTGTAGTCGCAGAACTTAGATTATTGCGAGCTGTGCAGGCTGTTCATTTTAGTAAAGACATTCAAAATTTAAAAAATGATGTACCTTGCTCTCCCACTCTTCTTAAGCTCAAGCCGTTCCTCGATGAGCACGGCATCATTCGTGTTGGTGGTCGTCTGTCAAATTCCGACGAACCTTACAACTACAAGTATCCTTGTATCCTACCGCGTCAAGACCATGTGGTAAATCTTCTTGTTGATTTTTATCACAAGAAATATCTCCATGCCGGTCCAGAGTTGCTTATGTCCTTACTCAGGCATAAATATTGGATTTTAGCTGCACGGCGAATAATTCGCCACAGAATACATAAATGTAACATCTGTTTTAAATTCCGTCCGCGTCCGGTCTTTCCTCTCATGGCAGATCTTCCTAGCCAGCGTGTAAACCAAGTAGATAAGGCGTTTACACATACCGGTTGTGATTACGCAGGACCACTGCAATACACACCAGTTCGTGGTCGAGGTGTTAAAAGCCGTAAAGCTTGGTTGTGTATTTTCACATGCTTAACAACACGCGCTACGCACATTGAAGTTGCGACAGATTTAAGCACTGTGTCATTTCTGGCAGCTCTTAAACGATTCCTTTCGCGACGCGGACCTATACAGTGTTTGTATACGGATAACGGCACTTGTTTCGTGGGTGCAAGTTCATACTTACGCGATCTCTATAAATTTCTCAATAAGGAATATCGCACACATCTACAGGAGGAACTTTCCATTAATCACATTGATTGGAAGTTTATTCCGCCTGCTTCTCCACATTTCGGCGGTTGTTGGGAGAGCATGGTTAAAGTAATTAAAACACATCTCTTCAAAGTTATAGGTCAACAAATCCTCTCTTATGAAGAGCTTTTAACAATCCTCGCTCAAGTCGAGGCACTGGTTAACTCGCGTCCGCTCACAGTATTGAGTAGTGACCCTGCTGAACCAGCCGCGTTAACTCCTGCGCATTTCTTGAACACAGCGCCATTGTCGTCACTCCCCGCTCCTGAAGCAGACTCTTCTAGCTTGCTTCAGAGACATACTTTGCTTGACAGACTCGTGCAGACGTTCTGGCAGCGCTGGCGTTCAGAATACCTTCACCAACTTCAGGCTAGATCTAAATGGAATAGTCCTGCATCCCCTATACAGGAGGGTACGTTAGTCATTATCATAAATGATAATTCACCGCCACTTTCATGGCCATTAGGCATTGTTGAAAAATTACATACATCTAAAGATGGTACAACCCGCGTTGTTACCGTGAAAACCGCGAAGGGTAGCTACGTGCGCCCTGTTGTACGTCTCTGTCCGCTACCGAATCAGTGAGATCTAGCTTGAAGTTGGATCTCCTTCATAGTTTAGGTATTTTAGTTATAATTGTTCCGCTATAATGTAGATTAATTTAAGTTTTATAACGCAGTCTTAGCATATGAATAGGTTATGCGGTGGTAGGTATACCTTATATAGCTAAGTTCTATTTTTTTTTTCTTAAAGGCAACCCTTTAAGGCCGGGGGAAATGGTGGCGCCATCTCTTTATTCCCACAAACCCTTTTTGATTTTGATGCAACTGTCAGAACGGGCGATGAGAGCGCCCCCTTCCCCACCTTTTACCGCACGCCTGAGTCCAGAAAGAATCGTGCTCCCGGAAGGCCGCGCACGCACCGCTCCGCGCTCGCGCCGTATTCGTACCGCGCCGCAAAGTTACTGCTTATTCCTCAATATTGGATAGCGTGATATCATAATAATAATATATAAACTGTTGTGAAGCCACCCGCGGGTGTGATCGTGCGATTGTGAGCAAGGAACTCTGTCCAGTGCTGTAGCGACGAAGACGCCAACGGCCGCCATCTTACGCCAGCCCAACACAAGAAATAAGCCAGGTAGGCGTGCTTCCTTTCTCATCCAAACCCACTAATCGCCCGTTCAGCATCAGCCCATGGTTTCCAGGCGATTACCAGCCATCCTTTAATATACAGTCCACTTAAAAATAAAACAAATTTCGCAAATCGCCTCACATGGTGTTCTACGCACCACGAGTATACTTAAAACTTAAAGTCATAGAAAATTTTAAGAATTACATGAACATTTTATTAAATACACAATTTATACAGCGCAGCAGACACAAAACTGATTTAATAGAATTTATATTTAATTTTTCAAGAAGGTTCTTTGCCCACAATTGGTGTAAATAGACGAATAAATATTGAATGGTACTAGCACAGGCAAACATATTGATTCTGCTGATGAAATACAGAATCAGGCTTTAATATTTTATAGCAAGAGAAGCAGACTTCAAGTAGTAAAAATAAATAATTTGCCTATCTTTTTTTTTAAATATTGCTAATCCACATTTTTCAATCAAGTCTGTAACAAGAATTCACTTCGAAAATACATTGATAGAGAATTTTCAAAAAAAGAAACCTCTAAACGCAACACCCTCCGTTGATCAAGCTGGTCCTCGGGTGTCTTAAAAATTCAAACCAATAAGACAAAGAAGGCAAAAAAAATTCGCTGTCTCCGAAAAAATTCTTCATCTTCGACAGAGTGCAGTGACGATAAAATGAGCCTCGTTTCCTCAAGTGAAGACCTGACTCTAGCATGTAAGCAAGATGAATATTCAGAAAATCAAAATTCAGACGATGACTTACCATTGGCCAATATCTATAAGTCCAATCGTCAAAGCAGCTCCAATGAAACCAATCTGTCGATGACCAACTAATATTGTGGAAGCTACTAGTCGTCAGAGTTGCGGTGGTGGAGACAAACCTGTCGATGACCAGTTACTAGTCAAGCTGCCCGATCCCATTTCTCAGAGTTGTGGAGATGGACACAAACTTAGTTACCAGTTAAAACTGGCACCGGGAGTTTTTAAGCTACCTATCCAAAATTGTTTGAAAATGAGAGCCAAATAAATAACTATATCCAAATAGATAGTTTCTTAATTTTTATTTTTATATATATATTTTTTTTTATTCATACTCCTTTTATAAAGGGTCGGGTAATATTGACAACCGAAGGCAAATAATGAAACTGTTTTTATTGCAGAAACCCAACTGAGTTTTTATTTCGAGAAGGAATAGTACGAAAGATTTATTATAAAACAACATTATTGTGAATACTTCGAGAAAAATGGAAAAACTAAGGTTTGACTTTACAATGCGAGTAGCGTCAGATGGAAAAACAACAATATTGTGCCTAACCTCAATCGGTGCACAATATGGCCATTATTTTGCAATACCGGATGAATACCAACCAACAAGTTTACACAAAGAATTGATAACATCACAAGTGTAAGGACGAGTCAAAAACACATTGGGAAAAAGTAATCAATTCAGGAAAGTTTGATAATCTTTACAGAAAATATGAAAAAGGCTTATTTAGATGAGCATAAGCTCTCTCCCGCGATCTTCATCCACGACAAGTCCAAATGGACTGAGGTCTCCAAGGTGTGTGTGGAAAAAAAGATCCACTTCACCAAGGCCACCAGCACGAAAACGGGCATCAAAGTCTCGACCCTGACGTCCTCGGACTACTGGGAACTCATCCGCCTCCTTCGCAGTAGGCTCATTTACCACCACTCCTTTTCTCTCCCTGAGGAGAAGCAAACCCGTGTGGTGATAAGGCGGAACCCCGAGGAGATCCCCACCCAGGACGACCTGACAGCCTAGAATGTCCCGGTCTCTGTCGTCCACCGCCTTCACAAGGCGAGGGGCGGCGAGTTGTACATGGTCCTAGTAATCTGTGACTCTGTCGAGTCAGGCCCTCACCCTATTTTTAAAGAAGTTCTGTGTGCTCCCTGTCGGGCATTTCCATCGAGAAGCCATACAAGGCTCTAGGACAGTGTCACAACTGTCAGCAATACGGTCATGGCCAATCTCACTACTTCGCTGTTCAACAACATAATTTAAATATGAGATCTACACTATTTCAAAATGTCTCTTATACAAATTAGAATTGCCTGAATTGGCTATAAATGACTCAGAATTAACTGCCTAGGCATATATCAAAAAAGGCAAGCAAAATCATATATTGGGGAGCATCTAAGACTCCACGGAATGTACACACTAGAAGTTTGCAAAGATAATGCACTTCTACAAGGGATATTGAATGACAGCCAGTCATCTATTATACGTGGCAGAATTAAATCTAGGCAAATAGGAAGTAAGTCCTACTTTACATACACTGCAGTTAATTGAAGGCTAGAGGGGCGAAGTGCTATAGTAAGTTATTACTGCCATTGCCCTGTAGGAACACGGACAGTAGGCTGTTGCTCTCATGTTATGAGCATATACATATATGTACATGGGTTATGCCAGACACCAGAACTATATTTCTGCACCAGCTTTAAGTTAGGTAAATAATGTTTTAAAAGGTTGTCCAAAAATGAAGCAGGTTCAGAAACATAGTTATGGTGCCATTCCTGATGTTAAGTACCAGGAAGTTACCAGACAACTTTCAGAATTACATGAGAAAAGAGTAGAGGATCTTATGATTATGAAGAATATCACATTCATGACTCACCAACAGTTATATTAACCCTGTGTCACTAACCATTCGTCAAAATAACGACGCATACCTCGCGTATTTAGTGTTTCCATAAGATCCCGACCCTCGCCACCCCGCCCGTTTCTAATACCTTCCTAAGTCGCATCGCCAGTGACCTTGAAACACTGATTGCGGATGCAAGCTCATTAGATTAGGATATATCGAGTGATCGTCGTAAAATTTACGAAAGGTTAGTATCTACGCAACTATTTTTCAAAGTTGTGCAATTATTTATTTGACAATTATTTCAATAATTATTAGTGAACATATTATTTTTATGTTGTAATAAGACGTAATAATTACTAAACATAAAAATTACTATAAAAGTTTTCAATGGTTTTTACAACATTTTGTTGTTTTTTGTTTTGTTTGAAATGTATCTTTTTTAGACTTTCAGATGGACTTGAGGAGTCAAAATGATAAAATTTTACAATGGTTAGTTGATTCGGTAATCAATCAATGTTCAGAATCCGAGGAAGGTGATCATTTAGAGACGGAAATTCATAATGAAACTGATGAAAGCGACGAGGATGCTGCAGATACTTCGTGTAAGTACTTCGGTGTTTTATAAACGGAAGTCAAATAAGGTAGTTTATCTTGTTTCTACCATACATGATCAATCTACCATCAACATCGATTCAAAATTGTCCAAAATTATTGATTTCTACAATTCTACAGAGGCTGGGGTTGACACTGTAGACCAGATGTGCTTGATCATGAGTACCAGCCGTAAGACCAATCGATGGCCGCTGTGCTTGTTTTGCGACATCCTAAATCTGTCAATAGTGAACACATAATGTCATCCACGTATCTAATGAAATCCGAAATGAAAAAAAAAACCATGAAAAGGAGGCCTCTTGCGTTAGAAATGGCGGACGAACTGATGAAGCCTTGGCTGCATGAGAGATTTCAGGCGATAACTTTGCAACGAATTTTGAAGCACATCATCGCGGAGATCTTGAAAATTTATGACCTTCAAGAAGGTCCTAGTCAAGACGTTCCTAGAACTTGCAAAACTTGCAGCTGCTGTCCTTCAAAAAAAGTCGTATGACCACAAACTTCTGTAAGGGCTGCAAAAAAGCGATTTGCAGGGAGCATATTGTTTTTATGTGTAACCATTGTTCAATGTAGAATATTTCTAAAACAGCTGATATTGTTTGATTATCAGAAAACTAAGACTGCTTATTAAGTTCCTTTTGTGTCATAAATAAAGTAAATTTAATAAATATAGGTGTTTCAATTTGTCGTAAAATTTACGAATGGTTAGTAATAACGTTACTCGAAATTAAGGTTAGTGAGCTAGGGTTAAGGATCTCAGTACCGCAGTTGGTAATGCAATCATTAAGGCTCATGATAGATTCGAACTCACTATCAGAGTTTCACGGGTCTTTGGGTCGTATTTACAACAACTTGCTATGGAATTATCATTAATTTTTCAAGGGAAACTTCCATCGAGCGTAGTGTCACTTGATCTCTAAGGCTACGTCCGCACAGACAGGCGGCTTGCTTAGCGCCTAGAGCCTAGCGAGTCACCTAGCGAGTAGCTTAGTAAAACGAACGTTCTAGAATGTTCGCGACCGGCCGCACTGCGCGCTTGGCGCCTAGCTAGTCGCTTAGCGTGTATCGAAGTAAACAAACGTGTTGGTTTTTTGTCACGAGGCGCGAGGCATTTTAACAGAATAAAATGGATTAATTATTAATTGCATCAGTTTTTAAAAGAGAACCTCTGTGGAATCCGGGTAGTGAACTCCATAAAAATGCTGTTATCTCAAAAAAACTATGGGAAGAGGTAGCAGTCGAAGAAAAAAAAGATGGTAAGTACAAAATAGTACATTATGCAACGAGTGAATAAAGAGCGGATTTAAAGCGAGGGCCTTATATATGAATCAAGAGCAAGCGAAGGATTTTAATGACTGAATCACGACCGCAGGGAGTGATTCATGATTATTGAATCACGAGCGAAGCGAGTGATTCAAGTATTTAAATCCTGAGCGACGCGAGTGATTCAGGCCCTCGATTTAAATCCGTTTTATTCACGAGTTACATACGATACTTTATACCATGACCACAAGAAAAATAATAATTAAGCGATAATAGATAGGTATTTAACGAAGAAAAAAGACAAAGGTGCGTTTACAAACATCTAAATTCACATACACAAACACCCAGATCCGAAACAAATAACTGTAGATCATACGAAAATTTGCTCCGTGCGGGAATCGAACCCACTGCACGCGACGAAGTAGTCCAATCGCTCGGTCACTAAGCCAACAAATTGACATTAAACTCGGAACAATGTTTTAAATTAAAAGTAACAATATCCAAACAACACGGGGGCTGACGGGGGTGGACCGCAGCAATGTGTTCTAAATTCAAACACCAAAACAGTGAGTAAATGAGCTTTTTACTCACTGTTTTCAGTGAGAAAAAGTAACTTTTTAAAGTGGGAATGGTATAATAGTACATTATGCAACGAGTGATTAAAGAACGGATTTAAAGCGAGGGCCTTATATGAATCAAGAGCAAGCGAAGGATTTTAATGACTGAATCACGACCGCAGGGAGTGATTCATGATGATTGAATCACGATCGAAGCGAGTGATTCAAGTATTTAAATCCTGAGCGACGCGAGTGATTCAGGCCCTCGATTTAAATCCGTTTTATTCACGAGTTACATACGATACTTTATACCATGACCACAAGAAAAATAATAATCAAGCGATAATAGATAGGTATTTAACGAAGAAAAAAAAGACAAAGGTGCGTTTACAAACATCTAAATTCACATACACAAACACCCAGATCCGAAACAAATAACTGTAGATCATACGAAAATTTGCTCCGTGCGGGAATCGAACCCACTGCACGCGACGAAGTAGTCCAATCGCTCGGTCACTGCGCCAACAAATTGACATTAAACTCGGAACAATGATTTAAATTAAGAGTAACATTTTCCTAAGAACACGGGGGCTGACGGGGGTGGACCGCAGCAATGTGTTCTAAATTCAAACACCAAAACAGTGAGTAAAAGAGCTTTTTACTCACAGTTTTCAGTGAGAAAAAGTAACTTTTTAAAGTGGGAATGGTATAATAGTACATTATGCAACGAGTGAATAAAGAGCGGATTTAAAGCGAGGGCCTTATGTATGAATCAAGAGCAAGCGAAGGATTTTAATGACTGAATCACGACCGCAGGGAGTGATTCATGATGATTGAATCACGAGCGAAGCGAGTGATTCAAGTATTTAAATCCTGAGCGACGCGAGTGATTCAGGCCCTCGATTTAAATCCGTTTTATTCACGAGTTACATACGATACTTTATACCATGACCACAAGAAAAATAATAATTAAGCGATAATAGATAGGTATTTAACGAAGAAAAAAAAGACAAAGGTGCGTTTACAAACATCTAAATTCACATACACAAACACCCAGATCCGAAACAAATAACTGTAGATCATACGAAAATTTGCTCCGTGCGGGAATCGAACCCACGGTAGTCCAATCGCTCGGTCACTAAACCAACAAATTGACATTAAACTCGGAACAATGTTTTAAATTAAGAGTAACATTATCCTAACAACACGGGGGCTGACGGGGGTGGACCGCAGCAATGTGTTCTAAATTCAAACAACAAAACAGTGAGTAAAAGAGCTTTTTACTCACTGTTTTCAGTGAGAAAAAGTAACTTTTTAAAGTGGGAATGGTATAAAAGTTATTTATTTATTTATGACGTGATATTTTTTTTGTACAATGATAAGTTAATGCTGTGAATGAATATTATGGCGTTGGATTATATTTTCTGGCAACGAGTTATTCTGCCAGGTAATCGATCCGATTCCGTTGAAATAATTCAACAAAATATCTCTAGTTTGTAATGCACTGTTTGAAAATCTATATTGAGTCCTGGTGGATATTGGTGCATTAGTAATAGTAGAATTTATGTCCTGTTGAAACGTAGATCGATCTTCCGTCATAACAAAGTTGTGTAGAATGCATACAGCTTTCGTAATTGAAATAGCAGTATTGACCTTAGTTTCAATAGCTTTCTGCAAAATCCTCCATTTTGCTGCCATTATACCAAAACAGCACTCTACACTTCTGCGAGCTCTTGAGAGTCGGTAGTTGTAAATAGTTTTTGTGTTCTCAATATTTCTTAATGAAAAAGGCCTCATCAAATAATTCATTAGTGGATAACCACCATCACCAACTAAGACAAATGGTATTTTAATATTTGTATTAGGAATTTCTTTCTCCGATGGAATATTGAGGCCATTCGTTTCTAACATGTAAAACAAAGATGAAGTTCTAAAATTTCCACCATCAGACTGACGCCCTTCTGCTCCGATATCTACTAAAATAATTTTACAATCCGCATCAACTACAGCTTGTAGTAAAATTGAAAAATATTGCTTGTAATTATAGTACAAAGACCCACTATTACATGGACACTGTACCCTTATATGTTTCCCATCAATTGCACCAATACAATTGGGGAAATTCCACTTGTTATAGTACTTATCAGCAATTTCATACCATTTCTCCGTCGTTGGAATTGGCATGTATTCGTCTTTCAGTGTGCTCCACAAAATATTGCATGTCTCGCTTACAATCTCAGAAACTGTAGTGCGACCTAAGCGGAAATGAAATGCAAGAGACCTATAGGATTCTCCAGTAGCCAAATATCTGAAAAAAAAAGTATTTAATACCTGAACAACATATTGATATTTGACGACATGGTTGGCGCAGTGGCTGAGCGATCGACTGCTGCGCTGCGTGTCGCTGGTTCGATTCCCGCACGGAACAAATATTTGTATGACCTACAAAATAGTTGTTCCGGGTCTGGCTGTTTGTGTATGTGAATTTAAATGTTTGTAAACGCACCCACGATACAGGATTAATTCCTAGTGTGGGGCATCGATTAAAAAAAAAAAAAATAACTGCTGGTTTTTGTTTCAGTCAAAACAGTAAAAGCAAGATGGAAAAATCTGAGAGCGTATTTTTTTAAAGAATGTGGAAAAATTGATAAGCCAAAGAGCGGAGACAGCGCTGATAAAATATGTAAAAGTACGTGGCAGTATTATGATCAATTACTATTTTTAAAGAGCAAGAAGAACCAGAGCGAGAGCCCCGCGAGAGATTCAAACTTAAGTACAGATAATGATGATAATTATTCTATTACAACCAATACAACATTAGAGGAGCTGCAGAATCCAGGTTCTGTGCAGACTAATTCTACTTCAGAAACAATTACAAGTGATATTCTAGGATCTCAAAGTTATAGTCAAACATCACAAAGAAAGAAAATTCGTATGAACAGAACCGAAAACTGTGATCAACTTTTAGAAATAGAAAAGAAGAAACTTGAGATTCTCGAGAAGGAAAGCATCAAAGAAAAAAGCGATGATTTACTGTTTTTTGAGAGTCTTTTGCCTTATTTGGAAAATATTCCACTAAGGCGTAAACTAAGGTTAAGATCGAAGATTTAAGAATTAATTTTGGTTGAAATTGAAGCTGTAGAAAATAACATTCAACAATCGGTACCATCAGTGATGAATATTCCTGTACCAAATATAAATACTCAACAATCAGTCTATGAATTGCACGTCCAGAATTCATCTGAAAATTTAATTAATAATATACCCATGCAAATGGAGAACGATTCGGCTTTGATTAGTTACATAAACAATTACAAATAATTATATGAAGAATTGCTTTTTTCCATACATCTTAAATTACTGTTCTTTAAGTTTTTTTGAATAAATAAAAATATGTATTTAGAGTTTCACTTACCTTAATGTAACGACTAGTCGTTCTTCGGCTGATATGCTTTTTCTAAGATGAGTATCCAAATGAGTTAATTTTCCTTTAACTTTACTGAGAAGTAGATCAAATGTTTCTCTTGCCATACGCAAATATTCGTAAAATTTGTCGTCAAAATTACGCAACTGTTTATACAGAACATTAAACTCCCCATGACTTGACCGTGACTTATTTATGTCATGAACCCAACATGATGGATAAGGCCGTGAAATGGTATATTTCAAATGTGAATTTTCTGTAAGTAGCAGTTTTAGAGCTATTTTTGAAAGTGACATCTCGTAAACGTGCCGACAAGCGAATGAACAAGGCACTTAGCGACCCACCTCGCAAACCACCTGTAGTGCGGCCAGCGTGTATCCTAGCAAGTAGCCAGAGCGCAAGCTAAGTAGTATATTATTGGGCATTCTACCCCACCTGCCGTTCCTACGGCTCACTCCGTTCGCCTTCGTCACTGGTGGGGTAGAATGCCCAATAATATTAATGAACACAGCGCAGTAAAATGTTGGTTCGGCGCCTATTCCACCTTTCAGTTCAATGCCCAATCGTTCCTATTCCAAATTCGCGTTTTAAAACTAGTCTTACCTGTCGTTCCTTCGTTCACCTCTGTCAATTTCAGCTGAAAATAGGAGGATACTTTTTGACGTTTCGTTTTAAGAAATACGAATTTGCGGTCCTGAGAAGAACCTTTTGTGATCACAACTCTGTTTCACTACACTACTTTACTGTCATTCTTTCATAGTTTCACTACACATTTCACCACTACTGAATTTATTCCTTATTTAAATCTACATGAAACGTGGTTAGCTAAACTTCAGGACAGATTGTCTCATGTCTCTCCACAAAATCATTCTATTTTCTGTGACCAGATTGGCTCGAGGACATCCGAAATTTTAATTTAATTTCGTTTCATATAGATGAAAATTTACACGTTTATTAAACAAGTAAATGCGTCGGCTGTCTGAACCGATGACTAAAATAAACTTGGGACAGATTGTCTCATGTCTCTCCACAAAATCATTCTATTTTCTGTGACCAGATTGGCTCGAGGACATCCAAATTTAAATTTAATTATGTGATTCAAACAAACGACACTACCTTACACGCTAACGACCACAAGTGAATATTGAATGATCTGTGGATATAGTACTTATTCAACCTTAGTGCGCAACTAAGGTTCTTTCACACACACGGTTTCCGCCGTATCGACTTCATGACGGTTTGTTACTGTAAGCATTAAGTACGCGGTATAATTTGAAAGCTTCTAAACTTTATTTTTTACGTGTTTTATTTGATAAAAAATCTACGCACGTCTTTTGAATGCAATCTGTTAATAATTTTGAAAGGACAAATTAATACAATGTTAACAAAGTACTCTTTCGTAATCCATCGAATTGATAAGTGTAAATGAGCCTTATAATATGTCCAAACTGCAGAATTGCATAATGTATTATCGCATGAAGTGTACCTATGGATAATTTCCATGAACAACAATCACAGTAAGATGATCGTTGTGTATGTTGCAGTGTATAGTTTAAATTCAGAGCTTTATTGAATTTTCCATGTTTTCTTATATTTTGTTCAAAAGTATGATGTTTCTTAATCATTTTTAATAATTTTAAATAATGATTCGTATTTACGTTAATACTTTAACATAACTTTCTTTAAAATAATATTATCTATTATATAAAAATAAGTCGGGTTTTCCTACCTGACGCTATAACTCCAGAACGCACGGACCGATTTCCACGGTTTTGCATTCTTTGGAAAGGTCTCGGGCTCTGTGAGGTTAATTGCAAAGAAAATTCAGGAAAAGTTCTAAAAACGCGCGGACGGAGTCGCGGGCGAACTGCTAGTAGGTATTTCATAATAAGCTGTTTCTCATGATTTTGATAAATTTTTGTTGTTTACATAAGATGATTCATAAAATCAACATGCTTAAGTCATCATTTTTAAAGCAAATAGTTTTGCTTATCATGTTTATAAACAAAATTAGGAGTTGTATGAATTATACCAATTTTGAGTTTAATCGTAGCATAATTGTAAATTATTATTTTAAACGTAAGTATGTATTAGGTTCCCTTAGTATTAAGTTCGCATAGATTTGCATAAATTATATATAGGATGTTTTTCATGAATTATAATATGTTGTCTTTAAAACTGTTTTAATATTAAAGTATTTGTGTTGGCATGCGAATTTTATAATTATCATCATATTATAGCCACGCACCGGTATTCTTCAGCGGTTATCCTGCTGAGCCTCAGAGGTGTAAATGTAATGTTGTGCACCCACATTTATTATTATTAGAACAAAATACGTCCAAAATTATTTAGGTATATCAGTCACAGTCAGACTCAGTCGAGTTTCAATTTAACTTTACTTTTTTACGACTAATTTAACTTTAATTACACTGTTTGCCGATGTTATTATTTCGATAAGTTATATTATGTGATTTTCCTAACAAAAACATTTTGTAGGACCTCACGTTCGGCAGCCATGTTTTAACCGCTAAACCATCAAGGATTTTAAATAAACAAACACACTATATGTAAAATATATTTTATATCAAATATATGTATTAGGTATCCGCTTCACCTTTGTCGGCGCCGACAAAGCGGTCGTTTTACATTTAATTTCTCACAGTAAAAATGCAATTTGACGGAATAGATTTTATTTTAATTTAACGTAACTGCCATTATATTTCATTCAACTTAATATCATGTATATAAAGTTCAATTTTGCATCAAAGTGATTTTTGTTGAATTGCTATTTTTATGTATATAAACGAATTAATTTCAATCAATAAATTACATTCGCTCCAGTATCTTCAAAGTGACAACACAGTTTTAAATCAACTTTCTATCATGTAAGTAAGTACTTCTTACTAGTTATAATGCCCAGCTACGGACCTGGTTTTTGCCTGCCGGCTGATGTTTTATTGAACTCTAGTGTGATTGTTACTCAGCTACGGACCTGGTTTTTGCCTGCCGGCTGATATGTTTATTGAATTCTAATGTGATTGTTACTTAGCTACGGACCTGGTTATTGCCTGCCGGCTGATGTAACTGTTATCATCCTATCATTATTTTATCTCAAAAAACTTAGGATATTTGTTCTGTAATAAAATTTTATGTTGTTTATTAGGTCTGACTCCGACGTTTCCCGAGTTTCCGACTACATCAAGAGCCCGGTGACAGCTACTGCTAAGACAGTAGTACCGAGCAAGTCGAAAAAACCAACAAAGCGCAAAGCACCCAGCACCGTCGTGGAAGAGTCAAGGTAGTTATGAGTACTCCTTTCTGAATTATCCCTTTATATTATAATGTAGATGTGAACAGAGAAATGAGATTCGCAAAAACAATCTAAGTACATCTTATAATTACTACATAAACAGGTACAATAAAGTGTTTCTTTATAATTTTTTTAATTAATTACAGTAACAAGAAATCGAAGGACCTCTTCGGTTTGGAAGACTCGAGTGGCCTTCCTTCGACATCGCAGTCGGAGTTATTGAGCTCATCGTTGCTGACCCGCGTCGCCAATGGGAAGGTACGACGGTCAGCGGATGTTATTGGTGCCTACTTTATTGAATTAAAAGTTTACAATAAAGTAGACATCACATCCACTGCTCCACAGGACCGTTGGAAGAAGGCAGAAGTTGCTTTAAAATTGCAACTAGACCGAGGTACCTCGCAATGGGACGCCCTGCAGAAATTCATGCACAAGGCTCACGAGTTATTTAATAACTCAGAGCCTGTGTATTACAGCGACAAAATACATTTTAAGCAATGATTTTAAGTAACTTAAGAAGTCTGTGTATTACAGCAACGTAATACATTTTATGTGATTCTCGAAGGAAAGGGTCCACATGTATCCGACCTAAAATATCTCTAGACAAGTTTTTTTAATCTTTGATAATAATTTTTATTTTTAATAAATAGGTACATTAGAAATATGAAACACCCTGTTAAAATGTTTACGTATCAAGCTGTAGAGTATACCTACCCAGCGCAATAGTCGGGCAGATCATTCCATCTCCATTTTCTATGAGACAAGCGTGTTTCTAACTACGCCGTGCGTCATAATAACAAATAAAAATTTTATTTAAAAAAAATCAAATCTCTTAAATACCATTTTTTATTATAAACGTGTTCTGAACTGGGCTGCTTTTGTAAGACGACTAAAAAGTCACGGTATATACTTTATATTTTTGTTATCAGTTTATTCTAAGGTTAGGTTAAAATTATAAGTCTTTGATAATTTGTATCTTTTGTTTGTGTTGTTAATTTAGATTACTAACTTACTCTATTTTACGTGGACATTAGATCTAATAATACACAAAAATGCCTTTCTGTACTATTTGCAATACATCCGTTGAGCGCAGTCAGTGGACAGGTCACCTACGCAGTACTAATCATAAAAACAAAAATATTTCGTATTTTTGCGAAGGTGTTGAAATAATACATGCTGCTTTTCGTAATCGTATAGCTTCGTATAGAATTGCCGATCCGTCTGAGAATTACTGTCCAAAATTATTTTTAAATATTATTCAAGACAAAATTAAAACGTTAATTGATATGTCCCTTAAAGATCACACTAGTATAAAAGTTAATTTCGAATATTTTGCTATGTTTTTGATGGTTAAAAATGATTGTCAAGAGATGAAATCATTTTCCACTAAAAATTTTACTTTACATCAGAATTATGAATTTACACTATTATTATCTCGAGTTAAAAACACTTTAGCAAAAAAGATAGAAGAATTTCAAGACCGTGACAGTGGATGGACTTTCTTATACAGTTCTCATTTGGAAGTCAATGTCAACAAATATCAACCATTGCGCGGTTCAGGCTTTATCGAATTGCCTGCTGCTATAAAATCGAAAAAAGCATGCGTTAATATACGCAATAACGATGAATATTGTTTTTTATGGTCAGTAGTTGCCGCTTTATATCCAGCTAAAAGTCATCCTGAAAGAGTATCATCTTATCCTGATTTTCGAAACGTATTAAATGTAAAAGACATATCATTTCCATTAAGTTTCTCAGATGTTGCGCGGTTCGAATTAAATAACCCTAATTTATGTATTTACATCTATGGTTTAAAAAATAATATCGTCACGGGACCGCTGTACAAACCAAAAGCTTTGAAAGGAATGGTAATTCATTTACTTTACTTAGAAAAGGACGATTTGTCACATTACTGTTACATTAAGGACTTGCCACGACTTGTTAAGAGTCAAATATCAAAACATCACGGTAAACTTTACTTTTGTGATGATTGTTTAATGTTTTTTAATTCAAATGATGATCTTTGTTCGCATAGTTGTGGGGGTATTGCCACTGAACTACCTCCAAAGGGTTCCTTTATACAGTTTAAAAATTATAATAGAAAGCAAATTGTACCATTTGTTATATACGCGGATTTTGAAACAATGCTAGAACGGTATGAATCTTGTGACCCTGACCCTACTAAGGCGAGTACTGTAACACGTCAGCGACACGTGCCAGTAGCTTACGGCTATCATATTACGTGTGCGATAGACGAAACCCACAATCGTTACGTTTCTTATCGCGGTTCGGATTGTGTACAAAATTTTGTAAAGTCCATCTATGAAGATGCGCAAAAAATTCATAATATTTTAAAAAACAATGTTCCTAGATTTACACCGACGAAAATGCTTACGACTTTGAAAACGCTATAACATGTCACATTTGCGAGCACTTATTGTTCGGTGATAGAGTTCGTGATCATTGTCATTTAACAGGTAGATATCGCGGTGCAGCTCACAGCTATTGTAACTTACAATTTAAATTACCTAAATGTTTGCCTGTGTTTTTTCATAATTTATCTGGTTATGATTGTCACCTTTTCATAAAAGAATTAGGTGAAGCTCCTGGATCTATTAAAGTAATACCTAAAACAAAAGAAAACTATATTTCATTTACAAAGTTTATTCCGATATCCTCCGAGGAAAGCATACAGGTTCGGTTTGTAGATTCTTTTAAGTTTTTAGGAACCAGCTTAGAAAAGTTGGTCAGTACAATGAAAAAACAAGAGTTTAAACAATTAAAATCTTATTTTCCTGACAAAAACGAATTTGACCTACTTACCCGTAAAGGGGTATATCCATACGACTATATGTGTCAATGGGAACGTTATGAGGATACGTGTTTGCCCTCTAAAAAATTCTTTTATAACTCTTTGAGTAATAAGCACATTTCCAACGAAGATTATGCACATGCTTGGTCCGTTTGGTCTGTATTTAATATCCAAAATATGGGTATGTATACAGATTTATATCTTAAAACCGACGTTCTTTTGCTAACAGATGTATTTGAAAATTTTCGTAAAACTTGTAAACGACACTATAATCTGGACCCCGCATTTTATCTCACAGCACCAAGTTTATCTTTTGATGCAATGCTTTTAAAAACAGGAGTTCAATTAGAATTGATAAGTGATGTTGAAATTTTTAGAATGATACAAAAAGGTATTCGTGGTGGTGTTTGTATGTGTTCCAAAAGGCACATTAAAGCCAATAATAAATATTTAGACACCTACGATCCATCCCATCCAGATTCGTTTATCATTTATTTAGACTGTAACAATTTATATGGCTATAGTATGTGTCAATCCCTACCCTATTCTGACTTCAGATTAATGAATAGACAAGAAATAGACCTTTTAAAATTAAAGTTGACTGACATCAGTGATACTGCGGAAAATGGTTACATTCTTGAAGTAGATCTAATATATCCAAAGAATTTGCACATTGAACACAATGACTTTCCATTTTGTCCAGAAAAATGTTTACCACCTGGTGGTATGAATAGAAAACTAATACCCAATTTGTATGATAAATATCACTATGTTATTCACTATGTACATTTAAAAAAATGCTTACAGCATGGTTTAGTATTAAGAAAAATCCACCGTGCTATTACATTTAAGCAAAGTTGTTTTTTAAAGCAATATATTGATATTAATACTCAGTTACGACAAAAAGCAGAGTCGACGTTTGAACAAGATTTTTTCAAATTATTAAACAATAGTATTTTTGGCAAGACGTTAGAAAATAATGAAAATCGAATAGATGTGAAGTTAGTAAACAAGTGGTGTGACTTAAGCAATAAAACAAAAAAGACTACTTCTGCTGAAAAATTAATAGCCAGCCCGTATTTTCATAGCGCCTCTATATTTTCTGATGATCTAGTAGCAATTCAAATGAAACCTTCGCGTGTTATTCTTAATAAACCGATATACATAGGGTTTACAGTATTAGAATTATCTAAGACTCACATGTATGATTTTCACTATTCTATTAAAAAACCTTTTTATGGCAACCGAATTGAATTGTGTTATACTGACACAGATAGTCTTGTTTATGATGTGCAGAGTAATGACGTGTACAAAGATTTCAAGGTCCGTTTTCTAAAATATTTTGACACAAGCAACTACGATTTAAACAACGAATTTAACCTGCCAATTATTAATAAGAAGATTCCAGGTCTGTTTAAGGATGAAATGGGTGGTAAAATTATCCAAGAGTTCGTTGGACTGCGCTCAAAATTGTATTGTATTAAAACTTTAAATAAAACAATAAAAAAAGCAAAAGGCACAAGAAAAAATGTAACAGCAAATTTAAATATGTTAGATTATAAAAATGTTTTGTATAATTGCGATGTCATTCGCAAAAAAAATATATATTTAAGTCTATAAAACATGAAATATTTACTCAGGCTGTAAATAAAGTAGCTCTTTCAAGTATTGACGATAAACGGTTGCTATGCGCTGATAAGGTATCTACTTTAGCCTGGGGTAATACAACTATATTAATGTAATCCCTAAATGATACTAGGTATGTTACTTGTAATTTATGGCTTTTTACATTTGTAATTAATTACACCCAACTTACTTATTACTTAGTAATACTTTAGTTATTATTGATCCTTAATTCTAAGATAATTGTATCCTTAATTAGGTTTAAGTTTTCTTTTACTTTGTATTATGAAATAAAATTTAGGTACTATTCCATTCAAATATGTGTTTAATTTCTATACCCGATAAAACATTCTACTTGCATTCTATGTGCTATTACAAGCATAAACTTGTTGAAACTTGAAATTGGTTAACAGTAATAAAGCAAGTACTAAGCAAAATGATATACGTATGTATTATTATAAAATCTAATACAATTCCTGATGACTAAGCAAGCGTCGGCACTGGTGCGCTGCATTGAGAAATACGACACTTATCAGGTGTTCGCGCTGTCTACAAGGGTACAGGTTCAAACTTGTCGAATTCAATTGTACTGTACCTGGACTCTGGTTACACTAGAATATTCATCCATCATAAGCAATATTGATAGTCTGTCATTACATTACGCAGTCACTTGTTGGAGTGGACACATCGGTTCAAAGCAAATAATTCGTAAGTATATTCTGTTCTGTGTATCTTTATAAATTTCCTTTTTTGTTTTAAAATTAAATAATATTAATGACTATTTTGTTTGTTTCAGATCATCAGAAATGTGTGATTCCCCTGACCTAGTCTTTTCGCAATACGGGCAAGGCTTCCCGACTCCAAGTTTGAGTTGGCATGTACCTGAGCAACAAGGGTCTACTTGCAAAAAACCAAGAGCAAAACGGGAAGGTCAAAAGCGGAAGAAGTTCAATTGTCAATCATACGTTATTAACAATGAGAAGAAAAAAGGACTGAGATTGATTCAGATACAAGTGGTGAACATTAGTGATCAACAAGAATATGACAATGATGATGTGATAGTTATGAGTGCGCAATACGTAGTGAGTGAACCAACCGATTATGTTATGGAAGAGACACAATCATTAATAAACAAAATTTCCAAAAAACTCTGTGATGACTGTTATTAGTGATATTATTAAGTGTTTTGGTATTAGTTATGGTAGGTTATTTTTTCTTATTTTTTGTTTTTAAAATTATGTAGTTCCTAAGTTATTGTGTAATTATTTAATAAAATATCAAATAGTTGTAAATTTTATTGTAATTAATGTTGAAATAAATAAATCATAAATATGTTAAATGTAAATAATTTTCTTTCTTATTGTAGAATAATAATTATGCATCACAAATTTGTAAATAGATAAATAAATGTTTACGTGTTAATGAATAAAAATAACTAAATAAAAATAACTATAAGTAAGTTTAAATTTGTAATTCACATTTATATAAATAATTCCTTAAATATCAAATAGTTGTAAATTTTATTGTAATTAATGTTGAAATAAATAAATCATAAAGTATGTTTAGGTTAGAAAGATGAAATAATTCAATATTATAATTTGTACATTGGTAAATATGTTAAATGTAAATAATTTTGTTTCTTATTGTAGAATAATAATTATGCATCACAAATTTGTAAATAGATAAATAAATGTTTACGTGTTAATGAATAAAATAACTAAATAAAAATAACTATAAGTAAGTTTAAATTTGTAATTCACATTTATATAAATATAATTCCTTTCTATTCTAGATACATTTAATATCAATCTTATAATTATGTACTTAAATGATGAATGTAAATAAAATAACTATCAAATAGGTATTATAGTTTTTGTAATTCATGTAGCAACTAGGTAAATAGATATAGAAAAATAATTAAGAATTTATTACATATTTGTAAATAATATAAAGAGTAAATAAAAATATATTTGTAATTTAAATTACGTATGTTTTATTTTACATTACATTAATTGCTTGAACTTCAAATTAACTGTAGTAAAATAATGTTTAGCTTACCATTCATTCCCAGTTCTCATTAATTGATATAAAAATATTGTTGTAAATTATTAGGTACTTGAAATTAAATTTACCTATTTACATGACTTATTTTGCTCCAGCTAATTTAAAGTTTGTTATGTAGGTGATTGTATTAAATAAAACACTTGAGTAGATAGACATTTTTATTAAACGTTAAACACAATAATAATTAAAACAAATTAAATACAGACATATTATTATAAAAATACCATTTCCTTATACAGACAGCATTATTCAATGTACAATGCATTTTATGATTCACACAATTAAAATCATTTTCATTTTTACAAAACTTTCTTTTTAATTCTGAAAAATTAGGACATCCCTTCTCACCTATGTCGATCACTTTACAGTTTGTACATAACTCTTTAATCCACTTAATCTTTTCCAAACCCTTCGTGATAATTTTTTTATTTTCTAAGTATGGTAAAATAACGCGTTGAAACTCTTTGTAGTCTATGTAGCCCTCGCTCCAGTAAATTCCTCGATTTCTTTCTAGCCACCTCACATGTTTTTTTTCTTCTTGTGTTAGGTAATGGAATGAATATGGTGGTTTTACCAAGAACGTCTGTGTATGATCCTGACTCGCAATGGTCAATTCTTTGACAGTAAAATTATTTATAGAATCTTTAAATCCTTGGAGTTCCACTATAATAGTATCCGTCTTCATGATATCTTCTTAACAGTGTTACTTAATGGTTTGTATTCAACAATGCAATCGTTCAGAATGAGGCAGTATGCTGAAGTTTGATCTGGTATCTCTGAATCACTCTCAATTTCAACTCTCACATCTACAACCGGACCGGTCTTTAGATTATCCGCTTGTCTAGAGCAATCAATGACAAACAGCGGTGCTAAATCTCTAAACTGTTTTTCGTTTAATATGGGCTCCGGACGACGACCGTAATACGACTGTTGAAATCTGGTGTATTGCTCGTATAATAAAGCGATTCTGTTATTAGCAAAACTCACATTTAAGTTTTCATAGGGAAAATAAGTTGAATTGAGATATACTCTAACGTTTCGAACATGACAGTGATCGAATTGAGACATGTCCGAACTTGCATTGCTTTTCCTATTTGTCTGTAGTCCGATAATAATGTATCTTGGTTTTTCTATTTGAGATGAAGTTTTGATAGACCAGGTATGTTTTGTAGTTTTAGGTAAAGCTGGATATTCGTACAGATCCCAATTCCTATATATCATTTAAAGTGGACGATCTTTTTCTAATACTTTTAACAAACCAATTTTTTCTTTGTCTGATACTTTAACATGCGGTACGCGCCATATGATTTTGTTGATCTGAACATCATCTACTACTTCGCCAGTATTAAGTTTTACAGCGTTCAAATTAGTATTACTTCGTAACAATATCAGTTCATGTCTACTATTTATTACAACTTTTTTAAAATCTTCAGCAAAACCAAGGAGGTTACGAAGTGGTATAGAAGCTGAAAATCTTCCTCCATCAATATTTTTTATGCCATCAATATTCCACCCCCAAGCATTAGACGTTTTTGACTCACTTTCGTTCATTGAAATTAGTGATTTCATGGTTGTTGTTATACCAGCATTTTTTATTTTATCAATCTCCACTCCATTTAGCTCATACCTAATGTCTTGGAACAAGTAGAGTAGAGCATTGTTCGTGAAATTAACACTAGTGGCTTTGTCCTTCGAATCTTTTTTGCTTACGATTACAGTTCCTTCCAAATATAGGGTGCTAGCTGATGGTAATATGTATAAGTCCTGTTGATTGATGGGTATGCGGATTTCATCGTTCCTGTTGAAACTCGTTACATAGGGTTTGTAGGAATGAAATTCGATTCCTTCTATAGTATTATCAAAGGTCGGAGCTGATAAAACGTCTAAGATATTCATTTTAACAATCCGATCGCTCTAAGAAATGCTTTATTGTCTTTTGTTAATTTTATTTTCTTCTTATTTCCTATCTTCTTAGATAGAGGTCTTATTTGATAGGTAGCTTGAGCAGAACTGATATTCTTTACTTGTTGAGACACATTTTTATTGTAATCAATCATTTTTTTCTTCTAAGATGTAGATACACCTGCACTTCTTCACCACGTAAATTGATTAATCGTTTGTTTATATATCTAACAACCTGATATGTATGCAGCTTATGTTGTTTTGATTGATTGGAAAGTATATTGCGTTCTTCGGGATTTCGATGATCCTGTATCCAGGTGGCACATTAAGTGCAAATTCGTGAATAATATGACTTGGTTCACCGTTCACATATGAACCGCTTACAATATCACATTCAATCCTGACTACGGTCGTAGGTAGAATGTTGACTGGAGACTGTGACACATGCAATTTATTTGCTTTCAAGATTCGTTTGTTAAATCCTAATAGTCTTCCAAAAGAGTCTTCTTTGATAAAATTAATGTCTTTTGTACAGAATATTGTAGTTTTTAAAGTATTATTATTGCACCGTAGTTGGATTGTTGCATTTTTTATTTCGGATTTTAAATAGTCGCTGATATCTTGTAATTCATAAGTGCCCTCTGGTATTTCAATAACTTCATTAAAACCATAATAGAATTTATTATTACTTTTATCAATGTTTGGAATAGAATTAAATGTTGAAAAGTGCAATAAAGCACACTCATACTCCCCATCTAGTTGCAACGTATTAGGATAGTATGTAGTTAACACTGACGAGTCTCCAGTTACTGACAAAGTGAACGACATCTTGTAAATGATTGAAATGAAAGAAAAACATATATTTTATAATACATTTTTATTCCAAAAAGTCCTCAAATAATTTAAACATAAATGACCACAGTTGACTGCGTTAAATTTTTGATATCTTGTGTAGTTATAAAACACATTACATTTTTTGAAATATTGCATTAATTCCATGGGAGGTTTTAAATTTCCATAGCTATCAAAGTATTCACAGTGATTGTATACTTTAGCATAAGCTACCCAATGGGTTCCTTTGTTCTTAGAATCATCCAAGTTAACGATACCACATTCAATGCGTTTCGGCTTCCGAGGTAACCGATCCTTCATGAAGACCCCACGAAAATATGGGATGTCTCTTGAAAACTTTCGGATGTCTACATTAGTTAGAGGGCGATTGGGTAGCATATTTTTCAGTTTTTTGAAGATGTTATAAACAATCCTTTGCCGCTTTTATATGGCTTAATGTATAAACCCTTGCCCAACTTTAAAGCCTCCATAGCTTTATTGTGTCGTTCTGTTTCTTGCAAATATTGTTTGTTTGCTTTGTAATCGTTGACGGTTTTTGCAATGCCAGCTGCACCACCAGCTAAAGTTCCTAAAGCCGATAAACCAGCGAAAATTGGAATTAAAGGTAGAACTCCTCCAGTCTTTGGTATGGGTATTACTCGGGGTAATCGGATCTGATGATGATTGTTTGGAAATAATCTTTTTGCGGTTAAGTAAGCTGCTTTTATTAAAGTCTTATTATCGCTGCATTTGAGTTTCTTAATTTTTGATTTAATTTTAGAAACTAAGTTTTTAAACGTTTTGATGCCGGATCCAGACTTTAGTTTCGCTTTCATAACTTTGTTCACTAGCCAAGAGCTCAGTTTTTCACCTTTCCCTGCATCTTTTGATTTAAGTCTTTGTTTGGCCATGTTAAGTAGTTGTAAATCGGCTTTGTGGCGATTTGATAGGTCTGTATGATTTGTATACGCAATATCGTGTTGCATACAAGCTTCATCTAGCTTATTTATACCTCGATCACCTCGCGCTAAGCGTTTGCGAAGTTTGGTTCCTGGTCCGCAATAATTGTATCCAGGCAAATGAACTTCGAATGGTAGATTATTAATTATACTGTTAACTAGTCCGCCCCCTTGCATTACTCAAATTATAATGATACGATTTCAAATAAAAAATGGGTATATATTATAATATCTTAGTCCATTACTGCAGCTTTTTCAATCCAACTGTTTTCTGCACTGTTTAGACCTAACCATTTGACATACAATTTATTTCCTTTCTTTTTCAAAACCTTTTCTATTAAATAAACATCAGGATAATTAGATCTTTGCAGTTCTTGTTCATAAAAAGCTCCTAATATGTTTTGCTTTCGTTGATCTTCTATGTGATATGTCACTGGTAAGGTTTTATTTACCTTTTTTATAGTAAATAATTCCGTTGACCAATTAGGAGTGTAACCTTTCTCA
The DNA here is from genome assembly GCA_954870645.1 of Agrotis clavis. Lineage (NCBI taxonomy): Eukaryota > Metazoa > Arthropoda > Insecta > Lepidoptera > Noctuidae > Agrotis > Agrotis clavis. The sequence goes on from OX940925.1 coordinate 12,161,773, forward strand.
AAATTATGTTTGTATTTACTTATACGAACACAATCACCAACTTTGAATTTAGGCTTCCACTGAACTAAATCATGTTTGTTTATTTTTATTATATTTTCTTTGATTACTTGTTCATTGCATTTATTCACATCAGCCGGTTTAAATTGAATAGTGCGATGTTTTGTGTTGTTATAACTTTTCAATGTATCTTCAAGTGGTAGACCTAACCACTTATAGTTTCCATTGAGACTAAAATATTTATATAATTTATTTTTTATAGTTCTAATCAGTCTCTCCACAATTGATGCTTTTTTAGTAGAAAATGACGAGTAATGGTTAATGTTGTGCTTTTTCATAAGCGTTTGAAAAGTGGTGTTATAAAATTCTGTCCCCATATCAGTTTGTAAGTTAACGGGATGATTACGACTACGTAGCAGTATATGTTCGAATGCACGAGTAACATCAAATTTATTTTTCGATTTTAACGGTTCAACCCAGGCATACTTTGAGAAGCAGTCAATCACCACTAAGATGAAATTGTAACCTTTGTTATATTTTTTCAGGTTTTGCATGTCCATCAAGTCTGCTTGCCATAAGTCATGGATTCCTTTCAGAATAACAGAACGTCGAAGGAAATTTCTTCGTGCCGCTTTGTGTATTTCATTTACAATTTGCTGTTTTACCATTACGGAGTTTTTTGAAGTAATTTATCAACCTCTGCTTTAGTATAAAACTTATCTTGCAAATGAGTTGAAACCTCAAGTATCCTCGCTTTTAAAGTAGCTTCAACTGTACCCTTTGCATCTTTAATGATTTGAGAACGCAATTTTCCAATCATATTATTACACTCTTTAATCATATTAGCATTCAATAGATCTACATAATCCTTGGTCACAACCAGATTATTTAATTCTTTTAATGTGTTAGCATTCAATCGATCGACATAATCCTTGTTCACAGCATCGTCTGCTTCTACTGGAGATCTAATTCCTCTCAGTCCTGATGTTTTTAAATCAAAATCTCCGGTTTCAGATTTTAACAATGCTTTCTCATTAAACTCAAATAACTCTGATAAACGCATTCTTTTGTGAATGTAGTGTCCAAATTTGTCTACGTTCATGTTAAGGTGTATTGTATCGAAAGGCTGATAGTAAAATAAACACATTTATAAATATTTATTAATTTATAACTTTACTTTCACGCAATTCTTCAATGATAGATATAATTTCATTATCTAATCCTGTGTTGCCAGCATCTCTAGACGCAATTAGTAATTTCAACCTTTCCACTAATTCATTAGGATTATCCCAGTACACAAAATCTACGTTTTTTCTCCACTTTTTTAGTAACGGTAGACCTTTTCCCTGAACTGCATTCTTCAGTTTAAAAAGTGGTTTAATAACTTGCATATATTTTTGTCCTTTATTACTTTTTATTGGCTTATTTGGGTCATAGTCTCGACGATGTGCGTTTGTATCAAGTAGCATCGACTTATAATTTTGCATATCACTATCTGTAACCAAGCTTAAGTCTACATCTTTCTTAAGCAACAACTGTTTTAAACCAGGTGTATTTCGGTATTTACATCCAGCCACGGTGATGTATTGATCGTTGATCGTTATGCAAGCAGAACCTAACATCAGTTTCCCGCGGTCTGCTCTAACCCCAAATGGAATATCTACCAATGCTTCTGAAGATATTGACCAGGATGACGTATCATAATCTTGGTTTTTTTCAACTACTGATTCATAAGATGAGTCACTGTTGATATCGGATTCATATTTGTTTTCATCGTCATTATTATCATCACTTCCTGCGCTACCAGTTCCTTCTTTCTGGCAAGTCTTGTTAATAAACGGAACATCTGCAAAATCATCACTAGCACGAATGAAAGGAGTTTGCTTATTAGCATTAGCAATTAGGTTGAGAGGTTCCGTTACAGGCTTGAAAACAGATTCCAGTGCTTGTTTATTGTTAATATCATCATCTCTCATTTTTCGTACTTTTATCTTTACAGCTTCTGCCGCATCAACAATTTGTCGTTTCAATGATTTTTCCATATTGATAAAATTACGTCGTAATTGATTTAGCGTCAAAAAGTGAATAATAATGTCAGACAGATTATAGCCTTATATATGTATTCGTGTTCTTAGTCAAAGACTACAAACGTGTCAAATTTACTTCTATAACATCCTTTGTTTTTGGAACAATCTTTATTAATTACAACGTAATTAAAAGGTACACTCCATATTTTTGAACACATTTCACGGAATTCAATCCATGTCATGTCAGTGTTGACGTGTTCTTCATAAACATGTCTCATATTTCTTTCATCTTGTTTAAAAAGTACGATTAGGTTTGCATTGTCTCTTATTAACTGCTTAGGGATTTTACTATACGACTGATTTAGATAAAAACAATCGATGAACTTGTGTCTCCCCATAGCAAAATAATCACGCATACTACTTTGATTTTCACAAGCAACATCATCAAATACAATTACAGAATTCGGTTTTGCGGTTTGAACACTCAGCACTTGCTCATTTTCATGATATTTCTGAAATGAAATGTCTGGTACACGTTGCAAGACTTTTTCTAGAAAAACATACTTGGGTTGTTGCAAGGTTTTCGAATAAACATAAACATTTTGGAATCTTAAACCATTCTCGTGTATAAGAAGACCAATTAATAAATTCGTTTTTCCACAATTTGACGGCCCGCAAATGATGCATCGTATAGATTTAGGTAGTAGTTCTCCATGGCGAAAATCAGTTTCCTGAGAATGAACAGAAAGTTTGTCTAGATGTAACGAGTGTGGTTGTTTTACAAATTTCATGACGAGTGCGTGAAACGGTTATATCAATAATGAGTTAATTAATGTATTACATCGACATTTATAACTCATACACATAACTCATTGTCGCTAACCCGAACAAATGTACGAGCAACCTCGCTATGGTTGTCCTTCAATATAAGATAAGTGAGTGTTTTCTAAATTAGATTTCACCGAATCTTGCATCTGTCGCATTGTGTTTCCTAAAACGAATCGTCAAAACGTACCCTCCTATTTTTAGCTGAAATTGACAGAGGTGAACGAAGGAACGACAGGTAAGCCTAGTTTTAAAACGCGAATTTGGAATAGGAACGATTGGGCATTGAACTGAAAGGTGGAATAGGCGCCGAACCAGTATTTTGCATATTCTATTCTATTCCACAACCATCGATATCAAAAATATTATTGGGCATTCTACCCCACCAGTGACGAAGGCGAACGGAGTGAGCCGTAGGAACGGCAGGTGGGGTAGAATGCCCAATAATATACTACTAAGCTACTAGGCTCTAGTCGCTAAGCAAGGCGCTTGTCTGTCCGGACGTAGCCTAAAGGTCATGGCTTGAGAAATGCTTACCTAATCCGTTGCTCAATTACATACGTCGTTCAATAACACCTCATTTGCAAATAAGAATTAAAGGCTTAGATGAAAAGAATGATCAAATATGTAGTACTACTAGTGGAAGTCCCAAATGTTGATTCCAAGTTTCAAATTCTTAACTACGTTGAATGGGAACCGAAGGTGGAACATGAGGGCAAATGTTACACATCACCCAAGAAATCTTATTTATTGGTATATCCTCCAACAACAAAAGAACTCCCAAACCTATCCTACTTGATCCTGAATCTTGCATGACAGATGGATTTATAATGTGTGAATCTGATTTATAAGTGGCACAGAAATGCCGTTTTGGCTATACGGACATACTGAGAGAAGTGTGGGAACAGTCGAGTTTGTCCGACCAACGGGCGCACGATTGTTCCAGCCATCCAGAGGATGCTTGAAAATCGATCCTTAATCCCGTATGTGGATATTGCTCCTCCAAGTGTTAGACCCTTTAGGAACTAATTTTAAATTATTTTGAATGCAACCCAATGTCTAGCGCGGCTCTGGCCCAGAGCAAAGATGTGTCCTTGTTCTGGGTCAAATCACACGCCGGTTTTAAGGCAACGAGCGCGCCAACTAACTCGCCAAGGAGGCTACGCTCCGGTCCAAAAAGAAGCCGGACTATGACCGCTGCCCGGTTTCATTCGTCAAACGACAGATCCGCTTGGGGTCGCTCGACAAGTGGAACCGGAGATACAAGGCTGCAGAGACGGTCTCTACAACGAAGATCTTCTTCCCAGATGCGATCAATGCCTACAAAATAGTGCGTAAAATAAGACCAGCCGGCATAACCACACAAGTCTTAACGGGGCACGGCGGGTTCTCCGAATACCTGCACCGTTTCAGGTGTAAGTGTAACCCGTCATGCGCCTGTGAGCCCAACAAAGAGGAGTCGATCGCACACATCCTAACCGAATGTCCCATACACCTAAAAGAAAGATATAATGCGGAGACAAAATTGGGGTCTGAAATCAGCCTGGCGACCATAAGTCGATTGATGGCAAATGCGAAACAGAGGGAAGTCTTCATAGAATATTGTGTATCGAACAAAAAGAGAGAGAAACAAAAAGACCTGAAAAAAACGGTGCTTTGCACTATATGTACAGATAGATATGTATGAAAGTAATAAAGAGTAGTATAAAAATCCCAAAGCACGGTAAAATATTTAAAGTTTAAAAAAAACTTGAGAGGTGTCAAGGGACACCCGGATGGAACGAAGTTACTGTATACACTCAACAAAAATAATCGTCGCGACTCCACTCCACTCCGATCCGATCCGATCCGATCCGATCCGATCCGTTCCGATACGATCCGATCCGATCCGATCCGATCCACTCCACTCCACTCCACTCCATTCCATTCCATTCCATGGTAATAAACACATTACCCTCCTTTTGCGTCGCGCAGTCGGAAAAAGTGTCGTGACAACTTTTAAGAATTTTTTCCGTCCAGCCCCCTTTTTTTTTTTTTTTTTTTACGTGGCAAAATCATCAAATGAGTCCTCCCACCCCGGGCAGGGCGGGAGGGACTGTCAGACTTGTACTGACTAAAATCCACGGTGTCCTTCGTTAGCCCTTTGTGTGCCGGAGTCGCGGTATACGTATGTCCCGCAACCCCGGCAGGACTGTGGCCCTCTATAGGGGGGCCCCGTCATCATGCTGACGCTCCTTGAGGCGCGCGTGGGACACAACGCGCCGTCGACCCGGGCATGGTCCATGGTCGGACAGCGAGTTGCCCTTTACTCGCCGCCCGCATGCCTGCGCCTACGGTGGCCGGAGATCGTCCCGCGACATCCGTCGCCGTGGGCGTCTACCACTGCGTCTCGGGCGGAGGGAGGACGGTATCCTCTCCCTCAAGCGGCCCGCCTCCTCCTTCGCGAGCATGACTGCTTCGCAGAAGGAGGCGACCGCCTCCCACTCCGTCTCGCCCCGCAGCATGGCGGCAACCAATGCCGGGCGCGAGAGGTCTCCGCCTATCGCCGCAGTGAGGACACGGCGGTGCTCCGCCCAAGCTGGGCAGTCCTGCACCGTATGCTCCACCGTGTCCTCCGGGCGATCCTCGCAGTGGTGACACCCGGGCGTTTCCTCCTTTTTTATCATGCACAGGTACCTCCCGAAGCTGCCATGTCCGGTGAGGACCTGTGTCATGCGGTAGGTGAGGACGCCGTGGGACCTATCCAGCCACTCCTCAAAGAGGGGTCTTACAGCCGCGATTGCGGCTAGCCCGCGTCCGGCCCCCTTTCACAACGCGAGATAAGGAACTTCGTTCCAAAAATCGTAAATTTACACATAAGTTTCGGAATTTAAATAAAACATTACTTAAATTATAAATAATTGAAATAAAAATAAATTAAACAGCATAATAAAAAAAAAACTAGCACAACTAAGGTCTCTGGCCACGCACAGTGTGGGAATTTCGAAATCTAGCGGGATTTAATTCCAAATTGAAATAAATAAAAGAAACAAGTTTAAAATGATATTAATTGGTATTCAAATAAATAAAATTCATCATTTACAATGTCTATCGATTGCACCAATTTTTCGTTAAATTTGTAATATTATAAACTTTTTAAAAAGAGCTTTACTTCATTTGTAGTATCTTCCAAAAATTTAACTTGATGGTATGTACCTGTTATAAAAGCAAAGATAGCTTTAATTCGCTTCTTTTCCACATTTGAGATCAAAAAACCAGTTTTTTTGTAATATTGGAGGTCATTACGAAAATCGAAAAAAAAAGTATTGGCGCAAAAAAGCGCACCTGTTAATAACTGTTCTCAAAAGTTTAGACTCTAAACCATAATTTGAAACAATCAAAACACCGGGATCTTCTGGCAATTTTTTTTAATACACGTTTTATTTTGCAAATCGTCTCAAAAAAATGCTTTTTTCAACCTTTGCTTTCACATGTTGTTTTATGGGTAAATGTATTACTATTTTCTTTAATAAAATTCACTCTAAATTATCTTGACGAATATACACAATGGAATAATAAACCAATAAACAAGGCTTTATATTAATTTTATCAGTAATCTCAAATGAAGATGACACTTAAATGTCGTATTCACATTGTCGGTATACAACGACTATTATCAACCCACTTCAAGATTTTTTATTATTTTTTTCAAGCAACATACAACAATTTCGAATATGTAGCTTTAACCAATAGGGTCTTAGGTATAAATAGGTTATAAATATGTTATAAAAAATTAACATTTGTATTTTGATTTAAATCCCCCTAGATTTCGAAATTCCCACACTGTGCCACGCCAGCAGGGCTAACATGCGCAAGTCGACATATCTCTTAAACGAGAAGGCAAAATTTGTCGTTCTCGATTCGTTTGTCACTTTTCGTAACATGCGCACCACGCTCGAGAAGATATCTCGTCGTGACTTCGCCTTCTCGACGCGAGATAACCGATGTTACCATTTCATGAAAACATACCATATATAATTTAGTATCGCCGGTTTCATTCATTCATTCGGTCTATTATTGGTGGGAATTGCGTGAACGCTGCCATATTTGTGAACGCGACCGTACAATTGTCTCTTTGACATTTTGTCAATTCAAAATTTGCTCTGTGGTTCGCTCGTGCTAAATATTTTGGAATTTGAAATATTTGTTGAATTGTTTTGTAGGAGATGGCTTTGGCATCAAAGAAATTGTAAGTATTAGATCAAAATCCCGTTACAGATGGCGGAGATGCATATTAGTTTATTATCACCTATTCAATGTTGTAATTGATTTACAAAACAAACCGTGTAAATAATGGATTTTTTAAAGTTCTATTAAGATATTAATTAGCCTAATTCAGATTACACTAACAGTAGTTTAGGTGGTAAATAGGTAGATATTTACTTTTAAAAAGGCAGGTAAGCCACAGCCGTTTTGAGGCTCCAAATCGGCTTGGAGCTTATCTATAACATTAATAGCCATAGGCTTTGTAATTCGCCAAAGGGACTGGAACTCGTTATCCCTTAGGTCAAATGGGTTGCAGACGTCGCGAATCACCTTCCTCTGTATTTTTAGGGTTCCGTAGTCAACAAGGAACCCTTATAGTTTCGCCATGTCCGTCCGTCCGTCCGTCCGTCCGTCCGTCCGTCCGTCTGTCCGCAGTTTAGCTCAGAGACGCACAGTACTAGAGAGCTGTAATTTGGTGTAAATATACGGATTTGTTGTGCCAAAAAAGTGGTAAAATAAAATCTCGTAAAATATTTTTCTTAAGGGTACCTCTAGTACTTACACGTAAAGTGAGGATTTTTTTTTTCTCGCGTACCCCTTAGTGTGGGGTATCATTAAATAGGCCTTTAAAAAATAATGATAGTTTCCATTAACAGTTTTTTGATAAAAAAATACGTTTGTGAAATATTAAGCTTTAAAGTGCTAAATTTTGCTCGATTCGAGTGTCCCCCCCCTCTACCAGCTAAACGGTTATGTTTGGGGGTGTGAAAAAATTCACAATAGTAGCATATATAACGAAGTTTAAAAGAAAATTATCATGACTAAGTAGGCTTTACAACTTTACGAGTAATAGTCGACCAACTTATAAAATGTACTTGAATAATATGTTTTCTTAAACAAAATGTATCGGAGAACATGCTCTTCAACTGCAAATGTAAGTTTGTCAACTTTATTTTACAGCTTTAATAGGTATGTTTTTACGGTATGTTTTTTGGGGATAGGTAGGTTTTTATCGTCAACTATTTTTAACTAACTTCAAAAAAAGGAGGAGGTTCTAAATTCGTCGTAATCTTTTTTCTTATGTATTTTTCCTGATTTCTCAAAGACTCCTGGACCGATTTTGAAAATTCTTCTTTTTAAAATTAAATTCAGCGAATCAGTTTAATTAGTTTTTTGATGGGCAACTACGGAACCCTACACTGTGCGTGGCCCGACACGCACTTGGCCGGTTTTTTTCTTGCTTCCCTCTCCTCATACACAGTTAAAAGATAATTCTGTACCCTTAGTGAAAAGTGATACAACTCGAGTTGTAGCGGTTTTTAAATCTTTAAAGAATCTTGAAGTTTGAATTTTTTCCTATTTTTCTATCTAATCGGCGTGTCTCTATCTATTATAGAACGGAAAATAAGTTTCGTGTGCAATGATACAAGTCGCGTTTGTGGAGGATATTGATGCATTTTTTTTGTGTACAATGATATTTCTTTAGTTATATTAAATTGAACTAAAGCTTAAACTTAAAACAATTACGTGTAAATTAGGCTATCTCGATTTATAACACTTGACACATTTAATATTAGTAATATGAACTTTGTGCTTGTTGATACAATTCGATTTATATTAAGTGACACAAAAATATCATAGAATTATCAATTGTGAAAAATAATATAAATCGAATTATATCGCTTGAGAATAAGCAGCATTACATACCACCATCGTGTCAAATGATACAACTGAACATGTATCAAATGACACTTAAATATTCTTAGTAATGCGTTTGGTTCATAATAATATAAATGGATTTAAATCTTTTGTTACCAAAAAGTGGTTATAACTTTTGAACCGTAAGTCTCAAAGGTATAATATACTTATGTAACATTGAATAATGTTCCAAGTTACTTTTAGAACAATTAGGTGATTGTGTAGAAGCTCTTGTGTTTTTAGGGTTCCGTAGCCAAATAGCAAAAAACAGAACCCTTATAGATTCGTCATGTCTGTCTGTCTGTTTGGTATTTCAAGTCGGTGCTAGGTTTAACTTGATCAAAGTATGATTCGCGAGAATAACAAGTTGGTCTTTGAATAATTCTAAATATAAGAATAAGCATTACATCGCTCGAATTTCGATTTGCGCTATATTAAATAAATCTGCGTAATCTACCTAATAATTATTAATCTAAGAAAATTAGAATTTTACAGGCTACCTCTACGCAATCATTTTAATGTACCTAATTCAGTTTTTTTTTGTTTGCCTCATTCATGAAGTTTAATAAGATGTGATCTGAACTAAAAATAATTAACGAGTGATGTCTATAGTTAAAGCAGATTTTAATTTAACTTCCTTTTTATTGATTTATTAGTCTACAGTGAAAAACGATTCTGTATAGTTTTAACTAATTTTTACATGTTTACCTGTGCTAAATACGGATTGATAAGTAAAAGCCATTAATAACATTTAGTTTTAGGATATGTGTTATTAAAGGCACTTGTTTAGTTTTTTTTTTTAAACATAAAACCATAATAAAGGCTAGAAACCACATTTGTGCTGCGATTCATGTGCTACATTGTGTTGGATAACTGGCAAAAATACGTCATTTCCTTTAGTAGTGCCAATAAAGTAGCAAGAATCGACAAATCAAGTAACTGATTATTATTTTTGCTTGACAACTCATAATATGTTCAGAAAATTTAATGGTGTTTTTGAAAAAAAGAAGAACGAAATCCAAATCAAAATTTAAATAAACCACCATTATCGTCTTATGGTACTCGTAAATCCCTACAACAACAAAAAGTAACACAAGCTGAATTAAACGAACTTGTACAGGACGCAAAAATATTTTCTTGGAAAATGAGTGAAAACTATGGTAAACTTATCGGATATTATTATGGAATTATAATTTCACAAGCTGTTGTCTTGTCCTTAGAAATCCACTGTTTACTTCTCCTTTGGACTTTTTCTAGGCAGTTTTAGCAATGAACATCACGGGAGCGTTTCCATCAGTACTTACATCGTTGACATGGAAAATGATTTCAGAGCAACTGGAAGTTCTTAATGTCTATGAATTACTGCAGGACTGTTTGTAGAGATGGTTTTATAAGCCGAATATAAGACGAAATCGAAAAAACCGCATGATAATATTGTTTTCGTACTTAGGGTGTCAAAATAAATTATAAAAGCTAAATTATCAAGAGAATACTTTTTGAAATATAAAAACCTTTGTGGACTAGTGTTATTTTTCTAGACCCGACTCGTTGTTTTTGTTATGACTTCATAAGTCTTTCGTAAACTGGGACCGTGCGCTCTTGGTCCTGCGGGTTCACTTGACCACATAATTTAGATTCTGTATTTTTTGCGGTTAATTAAAATTTGAAAGAAATCTATGGTTTAAAAGTATCAACGTTTAGCAAAAATATAATAAAGTGCTATTCAACACGGTTTATTTTAAAGAACTGTGATTATTGTGACCATCATCATCATCTTCCTGCCTTTATCCCATTTTACTTGGGGTCGGCGCAACACGTTTTTTCTCTTAAAAAAACGTGTCACAGTATCATTTACTCCTTTTTCATTCATATCATTCTTTATACAATCCATCAATCTTTTCTTTAGCCTTCCTTTTCCTCTCCATCCATCAACATTCATACTCATCACTCTCTTAGTCACATGAGTCTCATCCCTCCTCATCACATGTCCATACCAAGATAGACGATTCCCTTTAATTTTTTCTGTAACAGGCGTCACTTTCAAACTTCCCCTTATAAACTCATTCAACTGTGATTATAAAACTAAAAGATTATGTTCTACTCCTTGACTATACTTAAATTGGGCTGTGGGTCCAGTTGATCAAGGAGTCTTGTAGTGGTTAAGAAAGTAAAAATAAATAGATTGATTACATTGAGACTTATTGATTTAATTAAAATACTGTTGATTATAATAAATATTTAAAAAAAATATTTATCATTCAAATACACTTTCATTCACCCACGTTCTAAATTAAACTAGACCCTGATTGAATAAGTACATGTGACTAATGCCCTACTATAGAAATAGAATTCAACTTATATCACTTTACACCAAGAAAGTTTTACATTTTGTCTGATATAATTAAAGTTACATCATTATACACCATTACTTTAGTTGTATTTAAATGTGTAAAGTGATACAAGTGATGATTTTATCACTGCACATAATAAAGACATAGTAACGAGAAAACCTCAATGTTTTCTACACAACATTAGTTCTAGTGTTTTTATTATTTATAGCTCAATTGCCACCAAAAAGATGTTTCAAAAATACTTGTATCATTCAATATTGATGAGTTTTATAATGTGTTAAATGATACAATTTGAGTTGTATCATTTTACACTTAGGAATAAAAATGTGGCTAATGATACAAGTCTATTTTTTTTAATTATCTCAGATTCTAATTACTTTTTAATACAGCCAAAGCATATCCGACGTAATACTTACAATTTTCAACCGAGAACAGTTAAAAGTTCAGAAATAAACCGATTAATGAAAAAGTTATAGCCATTTAAAAAATGCAAAACTTTAAATCGATTTTTCTCAAAACTAGGTTTTTAGACTTGTACCACTTTTCACTAAGGGTACAGTTGTAGTACGGCACCACCATTATACTTAAAAGTTCACAGAATTTACGCCTTTTCAGTTTTTAGTCACTGTTGTCGCGATTTCTCGTCTTCGAAAACCATCGACGAGAAACTTGTCATAGGAAAATGTCAAAATTCGACTAAATATAGCGCGCATGTTAGAGCCTGACGACAAAAACAGGTTTGACAGAACGTCATGAGTTCTATGTCAGAACGACACGACATAAAAGTGTCACCATGTTAGCTCCCATCGACAAACAGACATATGTCGTCTCAGCACGAGATAATGTGTCGACAAAATTTTGTCGACTTGCGCATGTTAGCCCTGCAGGGGAACACAAGCAGAGCAGGAATGGGTTTTAGCGGGTTCAAGCCCCGCACTATCTCGACTGTCTCACAATCTCCGTGAGACAGTCGAGATGTCCGAAGGGATTTCCCACTCTGCTGCTAAAACAAAAAACCTAAATGGTCGACATTCATACATCGGACGTACTTAGCGAAGTGATTGAACAGTGATCCGGAATGATAGTGATTAATAATTTAATTATAAAATAACTAGCGGATGAGAGGTGCCTGATTGTTTGGTGAATAGTCTGTCAAAATTTTACAACCATTAAACGAGAAGCAAGCCATTAAACGTTTTGGCGACGGATTGCGCAATAGACGTCTCAGTACAATAATAGCTGCCCGAAATTTTGAAACCTTAAAAGACGCGGTGCAAGCGGCTATAGATGAAGAGACAATTGCGATGCCGTCTCAATCTGAAAATATTTTAACTTATAATACGAATAAGAAACGTTATAATTATTATCAAAGTCAGCATAATCGAGGTGCCACTCGCCAATCTCGCGGTGCCTCCACATATTATAACAATTTTAGCAGGTCTAACGCCCCTCGTGGTGCAACTTTCTACCGAGGCCGTGGTCGATCGTCCCAGAACTACAGGCGAGGTCAGTCTAGACAGAATCGAGGTAGGTACGTACTATAACTCTCATAACAGGAACAACGACTCTAGAGGTGCACATCATAGGAACGAGCAACGTTGTGATGCAAATATTCGCGTTATCAAAGACGACGAGCCCTCAAAAACTAATTCGACGGGGGAACAGAGCAAGTTTTTTCGTGAATAATGGGTTTGTATTTGCAAGTAATAGCCATTGTTGTATAGAGTTATACGCAAGTAAATATAACTACTTATTTTTAATTGACACCGGCGCTTCAATTTGTGCCATTAAGTATAAACATGTTATTGAATTAAACGTACCGATCCATAAAGAGAGCATTAAGATAAGCGGAATCGGTGGCACAATAGAAGCAATCGGATATGTTTATTTGACTCTGAGCGATTGTTATGACTTAGGTGGACATTTATTTAATCATAAGTTTTATGTTTTTAATTCCTTGCCATGTATGGCGCATGCTATTTTAGGACAGGATTTTCGTACGAAATTCAATGCTACATTAAATTATAGTGATAGAACTTTAATATTAGATAATAATATTGTAAAAGAAAAAGTAATTTTGCCCTTAAAAATGAAAAATTCAAAGTATTCTTGCAATTTAACTTTGCCGCCAAGGTCCGAATCAATTCATTATATACCCACTGATATTACCGAAGAGTGTCTTGTTTGTTCATCTGAATTACGAACAGGAGTATTTATTGCTAGTGTATTAGTTAAACCCATAAATGGAGTGATACCTATTTTAATCTTAAATACGAATGAGACTGAGAACTACCTTGACACTATTGAACCGACTTTACATAAAATTAGTGACTATCATTTGTGTAATTTTGAACAGTGTCAAAATGTAAACGCAGACCGTGTTAAAAAATTATTTAGCTTATTAAAATTAAATCATTTGAATGACGAAGAGCAAATCACGATTGAAAATATTTGTGCAAAATTCTCCGATATATTTTTATTGCCAGGTGATAAATTAACAACAATAAACATTTACAAACATCAAATTAGTTTAAAACCTAATGCTCAACCAGTTTTTAGTAAACCTTACCGAATACCATATTCGCAAACACAAGAAGTAAACAAGCAGATTAGTAACATGTTACGGGAAGGTATTATTGAACCATGTCAATCTGAATGGTCAAGTCCATTGTTATTGGTCCCTTAAAAGATAGACGACAGGGGTAATAAGAATTGGCGCTTAGTAATTGATTTTAGGAAATTAAATAATAGTTTATAAGATGACAAATTCCCCCTCCCAAATATTACTGAGATTTTGGATTCCCTTTCAGGTTCTGTATACTTTACAACTCTTGACCTTTCCAATGGGTATTATCAATGTGACCTTGATCCGAAAAGTAGGAAATATACAGCATTTTGTTCTGGACAGTATAAAGTTTCGGGAAACGAAGATAAGACTTCCGTATCAGGACAATACCAGATGACAAGGATGCCAATGGGCCTAAGAACAAGCCCTAATGCTTTTTCAAAAATGATGACTGTTGCAATGTCGGGTTTGACATACGATAAATGTTTAGTTTATTTAGATGATCTTATTGTTTTTGGAAATTCGTTAGAAAGCCATAACAAAAATCTCATAGATGTTTTTACAAGATTACGTCAGGTAAATTTAAAGTTAAATCCTCATAAATGTAACTTTCTGATAAAGGATATATTGTATTTAGGACATGTAATAACGAGCGAAGGTGTTCTGCCCGATCCTGAAAAAATTCATGCTTTAAGTAACTGGCCAGTTCCTAAAACTGTCGAAGAATTAATTAGGTTTGTTGCGTTCGCTAACTATTACAGAAGATTTATAAAAAAATTTGCTACTATTGCTTATCCCTTAACACAGTTAACAAAGAAAAATGCATTATTTATATGGGATCAAAAATGTCAAAACGCTTTTACCACTTTAAAGTCTATAATTTCGAGCCCACCTATACTTCAATACCCTGATTTTTCTAGCAATTGTAAATTTATATTACAAACAGACGCTTCCAAATATTCATTGGGCGCAGTTTTATGCAATGACAATAGAAAACCAATAGCATTCGCAAGTAGAAATTTAAATAAGGCCGAAATCAACTATCCCACTGTGGAAAAAGAACTGTTAGCGATAGTATGGGCAGTTAAACATTTTCGTCCCTATTTGTATGGACGTACATTCGTTATTGAAACGGACCACAAACCATTAATTTATTAATTTGGTATGCGTGATCCATCTAGTCGACTTATTAAATTCAGACTATTACTTGAAGAGTACGATTATATCGTAGAATATATCAAAGGATCCGCGAATATTCCAGCTGACTCAATGTCACGATTACCTATTACATCAACGGACTTAAAAAATATGCATGAAAGCATAATCACGGTTATGACGCGTTTGCAACATAGAAAAGCGCTTGCTTCACAACATTCTCCAAATGCTATGGATTCTACTGACGACTGGCCTGCGCAACCAAGAGTTGTGGAAATCCATAGTAAATCGATGATGTCTGTATAACTTGAATTTATAGAACATGATAAGTTAAATAACCTACGTAGGTATAATGAGATAGAAAAAGAAAATAATATATTTTGTTATTCGTCAACGAGAATGACGTTATTTATAAATCCAGTTGCCCGATCACAATTGACGCCAGTCGCATTTGTGAGGGAACTGAAATATTTTTGTGAGAAAATTAACGTGCACGAATTATTTTTTATAAGGAATAAAACTCACGATGAATTCATTAAAAAAGTGTTTTCAGAAATTAAGTCGTATGAAAACTGGACCGGCCCACGATTGTGTATTCTAAATGACACTAAAATAATTGAAAACGTCGATGACCGGAAAGTAATATTGAATGATTTTCATCTTCTACCAACAAGTGGCCACGCTGGTATAAGACTTATGTATAATAATACATCCATCCTTTTACAATACAATACAATAGCCATCCTTTACAATACAGAGGCTAGGACAATTTCAGACATGAATCTGGCTTCTTCTGCGTTGAAAATAGATGACGTTAATACAATTGGACAACCTGATAATGATTTTATTACGTTAGCAGACACAGAATCAATACTTTCTGTTGTAACATCACTAATTAGTATTATAGTAAGCATCCACCTCACTATCAATTGTCTATGAGACTCTATGATATATATCTGTAGTCGATGGATCCGGTCGTCCACTCCGTCACTGCACTGTACTGAACGCATCTGTGAACTACTCATGTAACTATTTATCTATTGTGTGTCTGACTGCTATTAAGACATGCACTGATACAATTGCCAAGTCCACATTGGATCGGTAAATTTTGAATCTTTTTAATCAAAACAAATTACATAAGCTACAAACAAGCACTTTTTACTACAGAAAACGAATGGCAAAGTTGCAAAGTAGAGAAACAGGCAGTTCAATGGAGGCAATATGTTTTGACTATGGTAAAAATCTTTGTGCTCCTAACACAAACAAACGATACTTATTATAAACGACAGCTATCAGTGTATGCTTTCAATGTGCATATATTGTCTTCATCACAAAGCATCTTTTAACCCGACTTCAAAAAAAGGAGGAGGTTCTCAATTCGTCGGGATCTTTTTTTTTATGTATGTTCCCCGATTTCTCGAAGACGCCTGTACCGATTTTGGAATTTTTTTCTTTTGTTTGAAACGGTATACTTCCCAAGTGGTCCCATAACCATCAGGTCAGGATCTGATGATGGGATCCCAGGGAAATTGAGGGCAACCTTAAAATTTTTTAGGCACATAATACCATTTTCATATATTTTCTTAAGCTGTTCAAGTATTTGCATCTGATAATCATCATCTCAGGTGGATGAGCTGATGATGGAAGATACAACTCCTTAACAGTAAGGCGTCGATTGATTTAGTTTGTGTTCCCATATCTCTGGAACTACAAGTCCGATTTAAGTAATTCTTTTTATGTTGTACTAGGTATCGTTCAACTTAAGGAATACTGCAAGTTTCATCAAAATCGGTTCAGTGTTTTTGAGATAGGGAAGGAATGAAAGAGATGTTAGCAATGTTATTACCGGTGCTACGGATTACAAAATTCTAGTACACATGTAAGAAAATGATGTATTTGACAAGAATTTTGGTTGAATATTTAAACTAAAAAGAGTTAAATAACCTACAAAACTTTTCTTTCGGAAGTCGGTGGGAAAAAAACAATGAAATTAATAAAAAAACCCACCGAAACCACTGAAGGCGGTTAAATTTTTTTTTTAATTTTTTACCTATATCCAGAAACCGTATCATCATCATCAGCCTATAATGTTCCCACTGCTGGGACACAGGCCTCCTGCAGTCCTCCACTTAAGAAGGAGTGAGCCATAATCCACCACGCGGGCTCAGTGCGGGTTGGTAGATGGCACATGTCTTCGAATTTTTGGTTCTAAGACATGCCGGTTTCCTCACGATGTTTTCCTTCACCGTTTTGAGAGCAGTGGTGATTAAATAAATTACACAATGTAATGCGCCTGGCGGGGTTCGAACCCACGACCTACAACTCGTAAGTCAGGGCCGATACAACTGGGCCACCACTGCTCTCCCTTTTTATGTGTTCCTGAGATCATTTAGAAGGAGCAATGCGACGAACACAACGCAATCAGATACTACGCGCGCAAGCGAAGCACCGCCTCCGGGCGCCTCCAAGAAGAAAAAGCCTTTCACACGACCCAGGCCTCAGCTTACAGCTGACAGATCTTTACCGAAGCCAGCAAGACTATCAACTACATCTACACCACTAACGAATGATCCACTTTGGTTAGACAGTCTAGTGCTTGAGGGAGAAAAGGGCCTAACTGCTGAAGAAGCCATAAAGGAGTTTATAGCAGACGCCGCGGGATTTGTCTCACTAGTTGAGCACGAATACCATGCTCTTTCAGATTGCGATAAGTTCGTAACCAAAACTGTACCGGTCAGCGCTTTCGCCTACTATCATCATGTTATGTGGTGGTTCAAAGTTGCTACGATTGCACAGAAACATGGAAGAGCGACCCCAGACCAGGAACGGCTCATCCATTCGTGAATGGTTACGACACAGTTGTTGGGGCAGGAGCTGCTACATACCATTCAGGAATGGGCGATTATACTGACGGAGCGGGGGTGAAACACTACCTCACAGCCCGAGAGCCGAATGTGCAGAGGCACTTTGGGAAATTAACCATCTAACCCGTGGTGATTACGAAACCCTTGTTGCACCGGCATTTCAATAGCACGTGTCATGAGCGACTGCGCAGCGGCGATCAACAGAGGAGGTGATTTTCGCATGCCAGATGGGATCCTCCCACAGAGAGCTTTCCCCCGCGTCGACGTACGTGCCGAGGCCGTAGGCCGAGCCCGACAACCAGACATCCCAGTTTTAGATGCAGCAGATCAAGACATCGCTGAGGGAATAGAGGAAGAGGATTAGAAGACGTATCCAGACCCGCGTCACCACGGCGCACAGTGGTGCAGGTAGTACGTGCATGCGGAAAATATTATTTTTAAATGAAAAGACGTTGCGTTTCTTCATAATACTTTGTTAAAATTATATAATGAATGTACCAGTACACATAGAGAAAGATATAATACTTTTTTTTTTCATCATATATTCACATCATCATATTTTTACACATGAATTCAATTCTAAATTTTATGCAAAATATACAGTCTTTAAGCATTTCTATATAAATAAATACTCATAAACTAAATATTAAATAGAGAAGACATAGTTTTCGAGATGGGTGAGAAACACTTATTAATATAACGCACTTTTTCTTAACTACGGAGCGTCATTGGTTAAGGACCTGGTATTTCCAATATCGCAGGTTTTCGCAGCCAAAACTGATGTATTCCTAATCTATGGGGTCTAATTAATCACCGAAGGTATATTATTACGCAACGGTCGATAACGGAGATTAGTTATGATCTCATGATTGAAAACAAAGGGTTCCAAATGACCTTCTTCACAAAAAATGCAATAACAAGTAATTATTTATTATATCATGACATTTTATTTACGTATTTCATTAATACACACAATGAACATATGACTTAACTAAAAATAAAAGTTGTAGATTATAGTATTTAGGTTCTATTCATACTTGAAATAACAATATTTTTTGCACGAAATTTGTTAATTCTCGATCATCCTACTTTGGCATCATATTATTAAATACTGTAGTGTTATTTATCCGTATTAATTTTAAGACTTGTTTCTACTAACATTCTAGTATGTGTATACCAAATTGTAGACATTTTAAACAAGGTCGAAACAAAGGAGTTTTTTCCGCCCTTGAACCAATGTGCGGCGTGACCCAGAACACCTTCCAACAGCGAACATGCTAGGATGGCGGTCAACCAACCAATTAAACAAGACCTAGACCGCAGTATCCGCGAGAGCCAGAGATATAAGATTGTGGCCTTGCCGAAGAATACGTCGGGGAGTATAGCCCAGCAACTCGTTTGGAAGCCATCGACTCCAGTTACAAATAGGAATCGCCAGTTTATAATCATACGGTAGGTGGTAAATCTTCCTGGTTACGATACACGAAAAGACGACGTGGTACGAACGAAAAGAGGCGCGGAGTGTCAACGGTTTGGCAACGTCGCACCAGAAATTGTTAGCTTTTAATAAATTAACGTTATTTATTAGTAACGATACTTAAATAGAAGTAAATCCTATAAATTAACGTTACGTTTAACGTTAATATTTAACGTAACATAACGTTTATGTTTTGGTAATTTTACCGCTATTTGATCGGTAACGGTAACCGTCCCTGCCGTAAATTCTAAGTAATCTCAAATATCTAATTTAAAAAAGTTATGAATTGCCTAATATGCAGCAGAAACAATATTAACACTTGAAAGAAATCATAACAAGATATTTACTATTTATTACGTACTGCAGCGTTTTTAAAAAACGCTACATTTTTGGATATCACCTTTTTTATGGAGATTGTCATGCAACCTGTTTTCGGAAGCCTTTAGTCAAAATTTTTTTAAGTACTGAATATTTTTGGAACTTGTTTTTGTTCTAGAAAAAAGTGAAGATTTTTTCTTTGTGTCAGTTGGTTGTGGATTGTTGCCCGTGACGATGAATCAGTTTTTTCAAACATGTGAATCATTTTGAATTTAAAGGCGACATCATTGGATAAACATTTCGCTCGCCACCTCCCCCGTAGCGTAACGAAGGTTGAGTGGGTGAAGCGTAACTCGCGGGTGACGACAAGCAAACTTACAAGTAACTCTCATGAGTAGGGCAAAAGTACCAAGCCTCCCCTTTTTGCCCCCCCCCCCCCTCGCAATCGTGAAATCTTCTGTTTTTTTCTGCTTTCATTTCGCCGGAATGGCGTGATCTGTAAATTTTCTTATGGTTCGGAGGCGCTGAGTACGGCATCACCCACAACTTTATGACCTAGCAGTTCGGGAGCAACGCTCCACCGCGTCCCCGGTGTGGTCGCGTGCAGCCTTTCCGGTTCCTGAATTTGTCAGGCTCTTAAGCCGGCAAATATGACCAAGCGCCAGATGATCGGAGACCTGGTCCTGTTTTGACCGAGGTTACCAGCACGGTGCTCCGCGGCAGACCTGCAGCGCGTCTCACCATCCCGACAGGATCAAGCTGAGGATCCCCAATTTACTGTCTTATTTATTTCTTTTAATGTTTTAATTGTTATTTTTATGTAAGGCTTAGTAATACAACCCCTACACAGGGTATGTGTGAGGATTTAGGCATTTAGCACCACTATCTTTCACTATCTTTCTATTCTTTTCGAGGCGTGATAATTAGAAATTTCTATGGAAAAAATGTTGACTTGTTTGACCTTAAGAAGGTACCCTGAGCAAATGACCTTGAGCCTCTGCGCCATACAAACTCGGCGCAAGAAATACGTAGCGAGAACGCTCATATTTTGGATTAAAATGTTTATAAAATAAAATGTTCATGTTTTGAAAAAAATAAAATTACCATAATGTTCATTATAAATTACCTATCTATTCGTTTAGGTAGCAAATAAAAATAATAGTTACTTTACGAAATGATGCATCTTATTAGTGATTATTTCTCATTTCTGTGAGGTTTTGTTGTGACCCTATAATAAGACATTATTCTGCTTAAAACTAAAAAAAAAAATACCATTCAAGAGTCAAGAATGTCTACAAATATGTATTTTTTATTAGTTGGTATTTGTTTTAGACAAAGAGAAGTTAAACGGCTTCCGCTGCGTTTTGCTCGGGGACGCGCCTTTTTTTTTTTTTTTTTTTAGCGTGGTAAAATCATCAAATGAGTCCTCCAACCCCGGGTAGGGCGGGAGGGACTGTCAGACTTTTACTGACTAAAATCCACGGTGTCCTTCAATAGCCCTTTCTGTTCCAGGGTCACGGTAAGGAAATAATCCCGCGACCCCGGCAGGCTTTGGCCCTCTGAGAGGGGGGCCCCGTCATCGGGGACGCGCCTTAAGAAAACCTTTTTTATTGTCCGTTCAACCGATTTTCAGTTTTATTACGCAGGTGCAATGATAAATAACGGCTGCAGTAAATACACTTCTCATCAAAAAAATCGAAACACTTTCGTTTTTATTGTTTTTGTCCTAATTTTTTACAAAAGAGAATTAATTCCATGAAAAAAAAACATTACTGTGTAGCTGGCAGTTTGGTCATTACAGTAAGAAGAAAAAAATCAAAATTCGAAATAATTTCATTTGTTTATCCTATAAATGAAATTAATCACTGTTTTGAGACAAATGTGTATTTAGGGTTGGAGTACGTTTCTCGTTTAAAAACTAAAAATTAGCGTTTGTCTTTAAACTTTCTGTTTCTTATTTCATTTACTGTGACTTTGGGACGTCTGAAAAAACTTTTTTTTCTAAAACATATGGATACTTCGCCCGCAGAAGCCGCCCAAGTGGTGGCATTGCTGGATTCTGGACTTAGTCAGCGTGTTGTGGCTGCAAGATTGCATCTAAGCTTATCATCTGTTCATAGAGTCTACAAACGCTATCGGGAGACTGGTTCGTTCACGCGCCGTTCAGGATCTGGCAGGAGTCGGGTCACTTCTGAGCGAGATGATCGATTTATTGTAACAACTTCTTTACGAAATCGACGCCTTAACGCTTTTCAACTGCAGCAGCAGCTTCGCGTTGTACGAAGAGTAGCTGTAAGTGACTCTACAATAAGAAGAAGGTTGAAGGAACGCGGATTGGCACCGCATAAGCCAGCGAATGGGCCGAAATTAACTGCAGACCATCGAAGAGCGCGCCTTAACTTTGCACGCGAGCACCTAACTTGGTCATACCTTCAGTGGAGCAAAGTACTGTTTTCTGATGAGTGTAAAATTATGCTGTATGGTAACGACGGAAGGAACAAGGTCTACAGAAGAGATGGAGAACGCTTTGCACAATGCTGCATTGAAGAAAAGGTCAGCTATGGTGGCGGTTCGTGGACGGTTTGGGGAGGAATCAGCGCCGACGGTAAGACAGAACTTGCCTTTGTGTCTGGGCCACGGCTGCCTGCACTAAACTCTCATCGGTACATCGAACAGTGCCTTGAACCTCATGTGATGCCCTATGCACATTTTATTGGCAACGACTTCATATTCATGCACGACAATGCTAGAGCTCACACCGCGGGCGTCGTACGAGATTATCTTACCGAAGTCGGTATCTCCATTATGGTATGGCCAGCAAGAAGCCCGGACATGAATCCCATTGAACATCTATGGGATGAATTAAAGAGACGAATTCGAGCAAGAGATCCAGCCCCAGAAACACTTAGCCAGCTGCAAAATGCAATCCAAGAGGAATGGGATAATATACCACAACATGTGATCGTGACAGTAGTATATTATTGGGCATTCTAGGCCACTTTCGGCAAATCGCTCGGCGAGTACGCCTCGCTGCCGAAAGTGGTCTAGAATGCCCAATAATCAGTAATCGACTCGACTCGTTCATTCGTTCGAGTTGTTAGCATTCTGTCCCACAGATATAGGTTGAATGAAACACTAATGCTAATGAGATTCATTTATTTTTAGTGAGCACAGATTACAATATTATAATTCCGTTTTATAATAATGATAAACAATGTATTATTTATCGTAATATGTTGGTGGTTCGGGAAATAAAGCATCAGTCGAAATAATAAACTCTTGTAGTTTACGCCATTGTGTAGAATTGACGTCGGTCTGGACCTTTATGCGGACCAACGCCTTTTTCCACAGCTCCAACGAGTCGGTGACGCGCGCGTCCTCAGTTTTGTATACTTTACAGTCGATGTAATACTCGCCGTTCGTGCTTGTCGTTCGCCGCTCGCTGCCGTTGGCCACTCGGTTCACGAAGTATGACGGGAGAGAAGAGGTTTCGCTGTTCGCTGTTGCCCTCCCGTTGTTATATTTGCGGCTGATGCCAAATATATCGACGTCAGATTTCGATGTTTTACTGAAACAAACAAATTGATCTCTTGTTAATTCGCACCCAAATTTATTTATAGTTTTAACCTGAACCTGCTTTAAAACAAAATATACAAGAATAAGAAACGAGACATACTACACAACACTACCATGTCTTATGAATAGTAGACAGCGGATAATAATATGCATTACAATAAATACTGTTTGTTAGTAAAAACATACTATATTATATACACAGAAACATAAAAATCATTGCTATGAATCACATTCATGCACACATATTGTAGTGAATCTCCTTGCCTGCAACTCTTTAGAGAATTTGGTTGCTAGGGATTGTTGACTGTCAATATTATTACTTGTACAAATTTATGCTGAATAAAGCCAATTTCATGGTTAATAGAGTATTTTAATATTTAACAATTTATTCAGCATATTTAAAAAAAAAAAACATGAACGAATCTGAGAAAATCAATCAACCGAATTCCAGTGTAATACCTGGAAGTCTAGCCAAATACTTACGTCCCGAACGTTTCGACTCTACACCCGATTCAGTCAATTCTGAAAACAAATGGATACACTGGAAAAATTTATTCTACAATTTTCTCGAAATAGAACTAAAATCAACTGAAACAGGTATGTTCGAGCCTTTAAAACTAATGATGCTGCTAAATCACTTAGATTCAGATGTTTTTGCATACATACAGGAATGTAAAACATACTCAGAAGAAATAGAAACATTAGACAAACTGTACTTAAAGCCCAAGAATATTATATACGCACGGCATACATTAGCAACGAGGCGACAGCATTCGGATGAAACGATTTCACAATATATAGAATCTTTAAAAAAACTCGCAATCAATTGTAATTTTGAATCTGTTACTGCTGAACAGCACAAAAACCAATTTATTCGGGATGCATTTATAGCAGGACTGGCATCACCTGATATTCGCCAAAGATTGCTTGAGAATACAGATCTGTCACTTGATGAAGCTTTAAACAAAGCAAGAACTCTGGAGACAGCGGAAAATAATGCAAAATCATATAACATCCAAAACATGTCTCTTAACGCTTCTCAAACATCAGAGCCGTCAGTAGAAAGATTGGCTGCTACAGCTCCATCAACGCCGAGGCAAAAATACTGTTGGTTTTGCGGAGGAAATATACATCAACGCATCAAATGTCCAGCATTCCGAAGCAACTGCGATCGATGTGGAAAAAAAGGACATTTTGGAAAAGTTTGTCGCAGTTCTAAGCCGTCATTGAATACAGCACAAACAGACACTAAAGCTACAAGCAGTTTTGAAACGTGTGCAGCGTCACCTTTAAGCCTCAAACAAGCAACAGTTCCAGTAATCATTAATGAAATTCATGCCGATGCTTTGATTGATACGGGAAGCTCAGTAAGTTTTATCAATAAAGACATAGTCAAGTTATTGGGACTCAGACTCAAAGAACATCGCCAAACAATAACTTTAGCGTCTTTAAATCAAACTTCTTTTGTAGAAGGCGTCTGTTTCGCTACAATAAATCTATATGGCCACGTATATAAGCAAGTGCCACTTTTGATAATTGAAAATCTTTGTGCTGATATCATAATTGGTCATGATTTGTTAAGAAAACATTCTTCTATACAAATGATTTTTGGTGGCAGCGAAAAACCACTAAAAATATGTAATGTCTTAGCTGCCAACGTACCACCTGCAACTATATTTCAGCACTTGATACCCTCAGTTAAACCGATAGCAATAAAATCAAGGCGATATAGCACCGAAGATGAATCATTTATTAAAGAAGAAATTCAAAAACTACTTAAAGATGGTGTTATAGAACCTAGTATCTCACCGTGGAGAGCCCAAGTTCTTGTTACTGGAGGAGGACAACATCGCAAACGATTGGTCGTAGATTATTCGC
The DNA here is from genome assembly GCA_954870645.1 of Agrotis clavis. Lineage (NCBI taxonomy): Eukaryota > Metazoa > Arthropoda > Insecta > Lepidoptera > Noctuidae > Agrotis > Agrotis clavis. The sequence continues at coordinate 12,186,750 of OX940925.1, forward strand.
TCACGATTAACAAATTTACTCAACTTGATGCTTATCCTCTCCCAAATATTGAAGCAATCATAACCAAAATAGCTAAGCATAAAGTTTTTAGCCAAATTGACCTCAAAAGCGCTTATCATCAAGTGCCAATCCTTACAAGCGAAAAAATATATACAGCTTTTGAAGCTTGTGGAAATTTGTATCAATTTACTCGAATACCATTTGGGGTGACAAATGGAGTAGCTGCTTTTCAGAGAACTTTACAATATATCATTTCAAAAGAGAATTTACATGGAGCATACGCATATCTCGATGACGTCACTGTATGTGGAAAAGACAAGGAGGAACATGATAAAAATTTGGAGAAATTTATGCAAGCTGTACAAAAATACAAAATCACATTAAACAAAGACAAATGCGTATTTGGGAAAGAATCAATAAAACTACTGGGGTATACTATTGAAAATAATACAATAAGACCAGATGAAGATCGACTAGCCCCACTTATAAATCTCCCAATACCAGCAGACTTACCGTCTTTAAAAAGAGCTCTTGGAATGTTTGCACATTATTCTAAATGGATAAAGAATTTTTCGGCAAAAGTCCATCCGCTTACAATTTTATCTGAATTTCCTATGAATCGTGATGCCATTGCCAGCTTTCAAGGCTTGAAATCCGACATTGCAAAGGCAGTCCTTACTTCTGTTCTTGACGATGTTACATTCACAGTCGAAACAGATGCATCAGACCATGCTCTAGCCGCTACATTATCACAAAACGGCAGACCTGTGGCGTTCTTTTCAAGATCATTAACAGACCCAGAGCGACGACATCCTGCTATAGAAAAAGAAGCTGCAGCTATTGTTGAGGCTCTGCGTAAATGGCGTCATTTTCTACTCGGAAGACACTTTATTCTCATTACTGATCAACAGTCAGTGTCATTCATGTTTAAACAAGATCATACAACCAAAATTAAAAATGAAAAAATCGAACGATGGCGTTTGGAAATGTCTTGCTACAAATATGATGTCGTGTACAGACCTGGTCGAGAAAACACTGTAGCAGATGCTTTTTCTCGTGTTTGCGCACATCTGAATTCTGGTAATAGATTATATGAACTACATAATATGCTTGGACACCCTGGAGTAGTAAGAATGACTCATTGGATTCGAATGAAAAATCTACCATATTCGACCAACGATATAAAAAATATGACTGAAAATTGTAGAATATGTGCGGAAGTAAAGCCTCGTTACGCAAATACAAAAGGAAAATTGATTAAGGCCACAGCACCTTTTGAAAGATTGAATGTTGATTTTAAGGGGCCTCTACCCACAGTGACTCACAACAAATACATCCTGACTATTATCGATGAATATTCCAGATTCCCATTTGCTTTTCCGTGCAAAGACGTTACCTCAAATACAGTCATAAAATGTTTAAAAGAAATTTTCATGATATTTGGAACACCACAGTATATTCATTCAGACAGAGGTAGTTCATTTCTATCAAACGAACTCAGAAATTTCTTAGTCCCTTTGGGAGTAGCTTGCAGTCGAACAACACCTTATAATCCACAGTGTAACGGTCAAGTTGAACGGCTAAACGGGACGCTGTGGAAAACAGTACAACTTTTACTACGTTCGAAAAATATGGCGATTACTCAATGGGAACAAATGCTGCCTTTGGCACTTCATTGTATCCGTTCTCTCTTGTGCACGAGCATTAATACAACTCCACATGAAAGAATGTTTAACCATGCACGACGCTCACCTACAGGCGAATCCGTACCATCCTGGCTTTTGTCCCCTGGACCAGTTCTATTAAAAAAACATGTGAGAAGTTCTAAGTTTGACCCCTTAGTGGAAGAAGCAGAATTGATAGAAGCAAATCCGCTGTACTCTCATATACGGTTGCAAAATGGAGTGGAGACAACAGTCTCAAACAGACATTTAGCTCCTCTGCCTGATGAAGACCATTTTGAAGATGCAACCGATGAACAAAATGAAGATCAAGGCTTATCTACACCTGCATCCGTACAGCAAGAAGAGATTCGTCGTTCTAGCCGGGAAAGACGACCCCCGCAGTATCTAAACGATTATATTTGCGACGATAATGCTGCTACTGGGTTTTACTAAAAGGAGGGGCGAATGTAGTGAATCTCCTTGCCTGCAACTCTTTAGAGAATTTGGTTGCTAGGGATTGTTGACTGTCAATATTATTACTTGTACAAATTTATGCTGAATAAAGCCAATTTCATGGTTAATAGAGTATTTTAATATTTAACACATATTAATCTCGACCAGGAATTGAACCCGCGACATCAGCATAGGTCGCTTGCATCAAGCGACGGTCATATGCAATTGATTGACAAAACAATGAAGTAAACAAATCGTAAATTTTACCTTGGATGCGTTAAATTTTGCTTTGTTGACTTCCGTTTCTTAGGGACTGGTAGAGTTGGTTTGCGGTTAGACTTAGAGTCGTGCTCCATCATATCACTTGATAGGTAGGTTTCGCACTCAGAGTCTGACCTGAAATAAATACATAAAGTTAAAAAATGTTTGGTTAACCATGCAGGGTCAGAAGTTTGCGGAGAATGCTGGTTTATACTTACATTTTCGCTTAATTATTTAGGAATACCAAATAATTAGTTTGAAGAGTCGGTCGGCAGGCACAGTGACTATGTCGTTGAGTCGGTTGGCTGATACACTGGCAGTGAGCAGATACTGTCGAACTATCACTGATAAATACTTGGAGTCTTGAAGAGTTTTACTGGCACTCGTCGAGTCGATTGTATAGAGCACACCAATAACACACTGTTTATAAGTCAGAAACTTACAATAATATCGCTATGTTCAGAATATGTACAACTGACCAAATAACTATGTAAAAAACAACTTTTTTCTTGGTCGTATTATACACATACGGAAAATAATTGGCTAGATGATATTTGAGGAGCATCGACGTTGATTAGTGTTGATGCAGTAAAAGCGCTCAGGGTTGTCACACTGATTACATTAGTTATCGAACATTTTTAATGTGTACGAGTGCATAAATGTAAACTCGTGGTAACCTTAGGTAAAATAGCTTAGACAACAAAACGTGACAACTTACTGGAAAAATAAGTTGATTGAGAACACGTGTAATTTTTACGCAATATCATATAAAATTATTTGGTTCCAAATTTGATAGGTATTTCAAAGCATTATTGACTAAGACCTCATGATTACTCGTTGTATATCTCGTTCTTTTATCGAGGATAAAATAAATTGTCTATAAAAAGTGGTAATTTTTCACAAATTTATATCGACATTCTGACTTTGACCAAGGTTTCTTAAAAACGAACGTCGATTAGAAAATTATAAAACACAATTATTTGTTGGTAAGATATAAATTCATTATATTTTCTATTATGTTTTATGAGCATTCTGTCTAGAGGTCACCGATTATCATTCTATTTGTTTAATTTCAGAAATATAATGGTAAAACTAATTTTACCAATTGATGTGATGGTACAATACGAACAGGAAACGAGAGCAAGTCAGACCTAGTCTCGAAAGACTTTTGTCAACGTCGAATCACTAAGTATCTAGGTAAGATGTGAAGCCAATACCTTTATCTTCTATTTTTATTAGCATTTGTGTCTAGTGGTTACCGATAAAAATTATATTTGTTTAATTTCAGAAATATAATGGTTGACCTATTTAACCGACTTCAAAAAAAAAGTAGGTTCTCAGTTCGACCTGTATGTATGTATGTATGTATGTATGTATGTATGTATGTATGTATGTATGTATGTATGTATGTATGTATGTATGTTTGTCCGCGATTATCTCGCGTTTGGCTGAACGGATTTTGATGCAGTTTGCAGGAAAGTGTTCATTACATTCTGGAGAAGGTTTTAGTATATGACACTAATAGATATCCCGTGACGTTGCCCGCGTGGATCCGTTTTGCTTACTTGGATCATAGATTTTCAGGGACGATTGCATGTTTGTCCGCAATTATCTCGCGTTTGGCTGAACCGATTTTGATGCAGTTTTCAGGAAAGTGTTCATTACATTCTGGAGAAGGTTTTAGTATATAACACTAATAGATAACCCGTGACGTTGCCCGCGTGGATCCGTTTTGCTTACTTAGATCGTAGATTTTCAGGGACGATTGCATGTTTGTCCGCAATTATCTCGCGTTTGGCTGAACCGATTTTGATGCAGTTTTCAGGAAAGTGTTCATTACATTCTGGAGAAGGTTTTAGTATATAACACTAATAGATATCCCGTGACGTTACCCGCGTGGATCCGTTTTGCTTACTTGGATCGTAGATTTTCAGGGACGATTGCTTGTTTGTCCGCAATTATTTCGCGTTTGGCTGAACGGATTTTGATGCAGTTTTCAGAAAAGTGTTTGTTACATTCTGGGGAAGGTTTTAGTATATAACAATAATGGATGTCTCGTGAAGTTGCTTACATAGATCCGTTTTGCTTAATAGGATTGTAGATTTAAAAGACGCCGATTTTATGAACATTTTTGTTGTTGATTATCTCAACTAAAAAGGGAAAAATAAAAAACTTTTTGAAAAAAAGGGAACCGACTTCAAAACCAAACACAAAAAAACTATAAAATAACTTTTCTTTCGGAAGTCGGTGGCCATAAATGTCAATGAAATAAAAATAAAACAAAGCCACCGACTTCCGAAAGAAAAGTTATTTTATAGTTTTTTTGTGTTTGGTTTTGAAGTCGGTTCCCTTTTTTTCAAAAAGTTTTTTATTTACCAATTGATGTGATGGTACAATACGAACAGGAAACGAGAGTAAGTCAGACCTAGTCTCGAACGACTTTTGCCAACGTCGACGCGTGAAGTATCAACCCAAAAGCAACGTATCTGTAAAAGATCCTTAATATTAGTAGTAAGTACGTATTTACTTGAGTTTTATTAAACGACTTTATTATTGTGAATCAAACGATATAAAATAATAATGCCATACTGTACAGTTTGTAATGTGTCTGTAGATAATCGACGGTGGTCAAGTCATTTACGTACTAATGTACATAAAAACAGTAGTACGACCCTTCTGCATGATAACGTTTCAATTATAAACTCTTCGTTTAAAGGTAGAATTTCGAGTTACAGAATCACTGCAACTAACGAACAAACAAGTAATTTTCCAGAAATGTTCCTTAATAGTGTAAAGCTATACGTTAAAACTCTAATAGATCAGTTACTAATAAAACATACAACTGTTAAGATTAACTTTGAACTTTTTTCGTATTTCCTTTTATTTAAAAATGATCAGCAGGAATTGAAGTCGTTTGCTACCAAAAACTTTGTTATTCACTTTTATTATAACTTTGATTTTATTTATAAATCAGTAGTCGAGATACTGACAAAAAAAATAGAAGAATTTGAGCATCGAGATAGTGGTTGGACATTTTTGAGTAATTCTCATTTGGAAGTTAACATTAATAAACATCAAACTCTCTGCGGGTCTAGATTTATACCTTTGCCTAATGCTATAAAAAACAAAAAAGCATGTTTAAATATTCAAAATAGGGATGACAATTGTTTTTTATGGTGTGTTGTGGCTGCCTTGTACCCCACAACTCAACATCCAACCCGAGTAACGTCTTATCCCCATTTTAAAGATGTTTTAAATATAAGCGATTTAACATTTCCTATCACATTTTCTGATATAGTCTTATTTGAGAAAAATAACCCTGTTTTAAATATTTTTGTTTACGGATTAAAAAATAATAAGACGATTGTTGGACCGTTGTACACAACTACTAATAAGAAATCTAAGAGCATCCATCTCTTATTTTTAGAAAATAATACAAACACTCATTATTGTCTAATTAAAGATTTATCGCGATTAGTTAGAAACCAGATAACCAGACATCACAGTAAATTATATTTTTGCGAGACGTGCTTATTATTTTTTCCTAATTTAAATCAAATTGAAATGCATTCATGTGGTGGTGTTGTTACAATATTACCCGAAGAGGGTTCATTTTTAAAATTCAAAAATTATGAATTAAAACAAGACGTTCCATTTGTCATATACGCTGATTTCGAAACATTGCTGTATCCGATTTCTTGCAACGAGTCCGAAAACGCCAAGACATCAAACTTGCAGCGCCATGTGCCTGCTGCGTGCGCTTACAATATCGTATCATCTACTAATAATACTAATAATGGGTATAGATGTTATAGAGGTACTGACTGTGTTTCCAAATTCATACAATTTTTAACTGACGATCTTAAATCACTACATACCATTTTAACAAAAAACGAACCTATGCTATTTACTACAAATGATTCTTATGATTTCAGACACGCAGTTGTCTGTCATATATGTGAAAATTTACTCTTAAGCGATCGGGTTAGGGATCACTGTCATATTTCAGGACGTTATCGTGGTGCAGCACATCGACATTGCAACTTACAAAATAAAGTACCTAAATTCGTGCCAATATTTTTTCATAATTTATCTGGTTATGATTGTCATTTATTTATAAAACAATTAGGTCAAATTCCCGGGCAAATTAGAATTATACCAAAGACAAAGGAAAAATACACAACGTTCACAAAGTTTATTCCTATTGGTAGTAATGAGTATATTCAATTAAGATTTTTAGATTCGTTCAACTTTTTAGGCACAAGTTTAGACAAACTCGCTAAAACTTTACAGTCACCAGATTTCGTTTATCTAAAATCACAATTTCCTGATGAAAGACAATTTAGTTTATTAACAAGGAAAGGCATATATCCTTATGGTTACATGTCAGATTGGAAATGTTATGATCAGAAATCGTTACCACCTAAATGTTATTTTTATAATTCTTTAACCAACGAAGATATAAGCGACGACGATTACAATCATGCCCAAACCGTTTGGAATATGTTCAGTATTAACGATTTGGGTGACTATACAGATTTATATTTAAAAACAGATGTGCTTTTATTAACTGATATATTCGAACAATTCCGAAAAACATGTAAACAGCATTATAAACTAGATCCGGCGTTTTACATAACTGCTCCTAGTTTGTCGTTCGACGCAATGTTGCTTAAGACAGGGGTTCAGTTAGAACTCATGTCGGATTTAGCCATGGTTCGAATGATTCAAAGCGGTATACGTGGTGGGTTGTGTATGTGTTCACATCGATATGCAAAAGCGAATCATAAATATATGCCTGAGCGTAATGCAACAGAACCTCAATCTTTCATAGTATACTTAGACTGTAATAATCTGTATGGGTTTAGCATGTGTCAATATTTACCGTATTCTAGTTTTAGATTTCTCATCCAAAATAATAATAATAATAATAATAAGTTTATTTATTCCACATATATGTAAAAAACAGTACAAATATAGGAAGTACCTTTTAAGCAAAGAATTGCTTGTATTAGGTATTTCCGCTCTTCCGGTTTACATAAACAATATATGAGAAAGTTAGGGGAAAAACATTTCCAAACAAAAAACCAACATTAAAATAAAGATTAAAATAAATAAATAATTACAATTTAAATTAATATCATAATTAGAATCAAATTCAAAATTATAATCACAATAAAAATAAAAATTCAAGCCTAAATAAAATCAACATTAAAATCAAAATTGATATCACAATAAAATCAATATTAAAATTGAATTAAAATGAAAATCAACATTTAATTAAAATCAGAATAAAAAACAAAAATTAAAATTAAAATTAAAATCAAACTCAAATTACCAATTAATGTTAAAATTAAAATTGCGCAAAAGTGTGAGTGTGTGGGGGTGTGTGTGTGTTGGTGTAGGTGTGGGTGTGGGACTGTGGGTGGATGGGTTGGTGTGAGTGTTTGTTTGTGTCAATGAATCTCTCAATTATGTGTTTGCATTCAGGATTGTTTCGATTTCTTCATAGGTTTTGTTTGTCAGCCATTGATAGACAGTTTTTTTGCAGTCATAGTTTGTCATGGCATAAATGTTTAGTTCCTTATTTAGAATATTGTATATGTGTGATGATTGTTTTGTAAATTGTCTTTTGGCAAAGGCAGTTCTGACTGAAATCTCTGGTGCGACAGTATTTTTCCTTCTAGATTGTGTCTTCGAAAGAACAAACGGAAGTAATTTATGTTTCTTCAAAGCAGTCTGTAGAATGTATAATTTCCTAACCGACAATAGGTTCGAAGTTAGGTACAGGGTTTCAGTGGGGAATCTCATCGGTTTGAAGAACATAACCTTCAGCAACGCCCTCTGCGCCCTCTCCAGTTCCAAAAATTTTGTTTTTGTCGCACCACCCCAGATTGGCAAACAGTAAATTAATATTGATTGGCCCAAGGATACGTAGATTTGCCTGATTAGACTTTTAGTGGCCACATTTCGAAGCAGTTTGAAGGTCCATATTAGTTTTCTGACTCTACTCATTATTAATTCTAAGTGCGAGTGCCATGATAATCTTTGGTCCAGCATAACACCAAGGTATTTAGTGTTATTGACCCTGTTTATTTTCAAACAAGTGCAGGTGTTGTTAGACGAGTCGGAACATGTGTGTATTTTAATCTGGAAGTCGTGTGATGGTTGAGAACGATTGCAGATGGAGAAGCAGATATAGTTAGTCTTTGAGACATTCAATGTCAGCAGGTTACGATCGAGCCAGGTAGCTATCACAGACAATCCACGCTCGGTGGTACGGCCAACACTGTCCCATGATTTCCCTGAAAATACTATTGCGGTATCGTCAGCGTAAGAGAATATGTGAGCGTTTTCTATAGACAAATCACATAAACTATTAATATAAACAAGGAACAATGTTGGGCCTAGCACACTTCCTTGTCCTACCCCGTATGTCACGACTTCTTGAGAACTAGTGACCGATCCTATCTTCACCACATATCTTCTATCGCTCAGATATTCCTGAAACAACTTGAGTGGGGCACCTCTCACGCCAATGACTTCTAGCCTGTGTAGAAGAGTGGGAACAGAGACTGTGTCAAAGGCCTTTTTAAGGTCTAAAAAGACTGCTAGGCACTTACTTCCACCATCAACCTTTTCAGCAACAGTAGAGGCTAGCGCCATGACTGCATCTTCTGTAGACTTGCCTTGTCTAAAGCCATATTGTGAGGGTGATATTATTTCATTTTTCGATAGGTATCTAAGCAAACGTTGGTTAATCAATCGTTCGATTATTTTAGACAAGGAAGGGAGGACTGATATCGGCCTGTAGTTCGACGGGTCAGCTCTGTCCCCACTCTTATACACAGGTGTTATTACAGCTTGTTTCAGGGCGGTTGGAAATACTCCTTGTTCAAAGCAAAGGTTAACTAGGTGAGAGATAATTGGTGAAATAACTAGTTGTGCCGCCTTTAAGAAATTTACGGAAATTTTGTCCCATCCGGTGGCACTATCGGATTTTAGGTTCTTAATTATAGCAGCGACCTCATCAGCGTCCGTGTTGAGTAAAACGAAAGATGAGACTGGTGGGTTTGGATCTCTTTGTGGTACGCAACGTCGCCGTTGGTCGAGATTGTCGCAGTCAGCTGGTCTGTTAGGGTTATTTAGTATGTCGTCAGCTAAGCTTTTGCCAATTGTGGAGAAGTATTTGTTAACATTTTTTACTGCCTCAAAAGGGGTAACGGCTGATTCCAATAATTCCGTGTTTTGCGTTTTAGGTGGCTTGCGATGGGTGATTGTGTTAACCGTTTGCCATAATTTTTTAGGGTTTTTGTTTGTTTTATATAACTGTTCGCGATCGTATTTACGTTTTTGTTTTTTTATTATACAGCTGCAGTAGTTTCGGTATCTCTTAAAGGTGATTTTCAGAATTTCATTGTACGGATCTAGTTTCAATTTTTTTTGCATAATGTTACGGTTTTGTATGCAGCGCAGTAGGCCTATAGTCATCCAAGGTTTAATAAGTCTGTTTTTCAGGGGAATACTTCTTACAGAAGTATTAGCAATGAGAACTGTTTGTAGTAAACTTATTAAGTCATTTGCTAGATCATTAGGGTTAGTTAAGCTTATAAGGTCTTGAGTATTTTTGTTTTTTAAGAGTTCGATTGCACTATCTATGTTTGTTATTGTTTTAGTTTTACGTACTTGATGTCTTTTCGTTATATCAGATAGTCTTAAAAAAATCATACAGTGATCCGTAATACTTGTATCAATAACTCCAATAGATGCAGATCTTTTATTTGGTCTAAGCTTTAAGATGAAGTGATCCAAACAACTTTTGCCTCTAGTTGGAAGTGAATGTCCCGGGAGTAGGCCGTGCATTGCCAACATATTAAGATAATTGAGTCTGTTTGAGCGCTCGTATGACTGCTCTTCTTGTCTATGAATTAAATTTATATTAATATCTCCCGTAATTATTATATTTTTATTTGAGGCTACTGTAGCAAGGTGAAGAGATAAAGAGTTAATGAAGTCATCCGCATTAGTCTTTGACGGAGAGCGATATATACCTAAGACTAGGAGATCTGGTTTTATTATTACTTGCAAGCAAGAAGCATGAGTTAATTCTATTTCTTTTACTTGATGCTTATGTTTGTTACTAACAAAGACGACGACACCGTCGGCTTTATTTAAATGTTTTGTAGTTTGGCTTGCTGTGTAATTAACTAGTTGAGGAATATTTTTATCTGCGTTTAGTCTGCATTCATTCAGAACAATAAGGTCAGTAGTGAAATTAAGATTAGCCAAGGTAAGTTGTAGGTCGTTGAAATTAGAATAGATGCTTCTGATGTTCTGTGATATAATCGTAAAGTCAGTGTTTTTAATTTCCATTGCAGTGTTAAAATTGTGAAAAGAAAAGTGTGATGCTTGCGTTATCTCTGTATTGTCAATTTCAGTTATGGCTGATAGTGTGCTATCCATTATCGAGGTAAGGTGCATAGATACAAAAAACAATTAGACTTTTGGTGAATGTGTGAGTATTTGTGTATGTGTAGTTTATATGAAAAAGTATGACTTGCACGGGAAATTTATTAGTGTGTGTTTTAAATGTGTGATTGCGCATTAGAATTACATAGTTTGTACTCCTTATACTAGTTATGGAGTTATACAAAAAGTACATGTACAAAATATTTATACAAAAAATATTCAACCATTTGCTTAGATTATGGTGCATTAATAATAAGTATAAAACACAATGATTAATTAGGACTAGTCATATTTCTTGCATCAGTTTATTAACCTGCATTTCGCTTTTAATTATAATTTTTGGCGAGTTGTCATCTTTTTTCACGCATACCTGTCCAAAGGCTGTCCAACAGTATTTATAGGCTTTAGACTTAGCCAGATCGCGTGCGAGAAAATGCAAGCGTGCTCCCTTGGTGGTTAGCTGCTCCGATATATAGATGGGGGTACTTTCACTAGTCTTGAGTCCTAAATGCTTTGCACATAATTTATCCTTGTTTGTTCGATTGAAGGTTCGAGCCGATTTCAAAAATTCAGTCTTCAAAATAGTCGACGATAGCTCGATGATGATTGGACTTGTTTTCGTGTCGCCTCTTTTGTTTGAAACTCTGAAAATGTCCCTAATTTCGCTTTGCTGAATAGGGGAATTAATTTCTTTTGAAAGGTGCTTGAGCATTGTCATCAAGTCATCCCTAGTTTCTTTATTTACTCTCGGTACATTTTTTATTTCTAAATTTGCTTTTCGGCTGCCCCGTTGCAGGTCTTCGATTCTGTCTTCCAGCAAAACAATGCAGTTCTCATCATTCTTGGCCTTAGTTTCAAGCAGTTCAACTTTCTTTCTTAATTCTTCGTTTTGTAGGGAGAGGGATGCCATTGCACATTCTATATTGGTGTTTGTATTTCTAATCTCCATCAATGTGGCAGACATTTTTTTTATTTCCTCGCTCTGGCCTGCTATCAACGAAGATATCATTGACTTGACTTCGTCTTTGAACTTGCAGAAGTTTAAGTCATAGTCAGGCTCCCGTGACCGTTTAGCCCGAAAGGAGGCGAAGTTGGGTGGAGTATGTTGAGTGTCCATACTAACAGAGATGTTTGACTCTGATAAAGATTTATTGAGTGCAGGCTCCATTGCGAGTACCAGCGTATTGTATTTGGCTGATTTGGTTGAGATGTTAGGACACCTTTCAGAAATGTTATAGCAATAGTTGAAGCAATGAGAATCCTACAACATCTGTCTGTTTCGAAAAGCAATACCGGCTACTACTGTTTGCCCACGCAATTGTAACAGGCGTTTCTTGTTTATGTTTATTAAATTGGGGGTAATTGCGGTAATTTTGGGCAAACCTTAGTCACTTGGTTAATTGTTATGAATGATTTTTCCCATAAATCACTGCACTAGCGATGTAACAAATATTGCCACAGTTCAACAGCCACTGTATTTGTCCAGTTACATCCAAGGTTCTCACTTTTAAGCAGTTTTTACACTATAAAGTTATTATTTAACGAGAGCACTTTGAGTATGACCTTACTGTCAAAATAACGTTAGAAGAGTGAAAAAAAAAATGAAATAGATCAATTATGTGTAGAGCATGTTGAGGACAACGCTGAATGGGGGTATATATTGGAAGTCGATCTTTTGTATCCTGAACATTTACATAAGTCTCACAATGACTTGCCGTTTTGTCCTGAAAAATGTATACCGCCTGGAGGTACAGTCGAATTCCAAAATCCTTCGTCAATTTCTGAAAGCAATAGCCTGACGCTTCGCTGTGACTTACGACCTTTTATTATAAGTTGTTTTAATACTATACAAATCAAAGGAACTTACGGTATACTTCATAATTTCAACCGTTAATTACGAGTAATGCTGGCGCAGTGGTTAACGTGCTCGGATATTTCCTTCACTGGCGAAGGATCGATCCTCACTTTTTTCTAATTACTTTTATTTTATTTAAGAATTTTAAATAATTGCTTTATTCTTTTTGTTATTTTTCATGCATTTTTTTTGTAGAAATTTGATAAATAAAATTGTTTTTTTTTTTTTTAATAATTATTATTACTAGTCATTAGTGTTGTGTGTCGACCTTTATCATCATTTAAGTATAATAAAGTTTTGTAGGTGATCAGAGAAAACAAAACAAAAGTTTCAAAAGTAAATTATTTCGATTTGTGAGGTAGACATAACTATGTTAGTTCGTTTCGAGTCTCATAACAGAACGTTGTTGATTCCTGGTTTATTTGTGTGACGATTGTTTACATCTATTACGCTGTTTTAATGTTATTGTTTTGCTGTGATATATTAACAGTGGGAATAATATAATCACTGAGGGTGAATATTATAGCCGTGCATAAATATGGATGAAACAATACAAATATAAAATTAAACCGGACTAAGTGTGAGTATTAACATTTAATTTTTAGTTATTTCACATGTTAATATCTTATTTATTGACAAGATTCCCTACAATCGGTTTGTTTGAAAGTAGTAATACGTGTTACTTATAGATTTTTCTTTTAGTAGGTAAAAAAAATAACAGTTGCATTTTGCATAAAGATAATAATAGTATTCCATGTTTTGTTCTAGTGAAATACTGTCAGTCCTGTGGATATGAGATACGAGGAACGACAAGCGCTATTTGCTAAGCTTGTCGAGAGCAAAGTCCAACACCGACGGTTGTCAGACATCATAATAAAATTATGGTGAATGAATACGAAGGAAATAGCTTCCCCGAATGAGTAACTAATTCAACACGAAATGAATAACCGTTCAGTTTCACCGTGCACTCAAGACAAAAATTACACAAAATATCAGCCAAAAACCGTTTGTTTTATAGAAATAAAAGAAACGTTTAAAAGCACGACCATATTTTTTATATAGCTTTTGTTGTATTCGTTGTTAATAGACTGTAAGCGTAAAACATCATTTTATTCAAAGTTCTTATTAATTTAGGGCTTAGATTTGAGGCTAAGTTTCAATCATTCTTTTCGTAAAGAAAATGAAAATTAAACTCATGTCCTCAAAAGGGTATTTTTATGGAGAGCGGTTATTTTTTTTGTGGTTCTATTTCAGTAATAGAACATATTTCCATATTATATTTTTTTTTCCTAAATCGCACTAAGTGGAACGCAAAAAGCCTGATTGCATAGAAAAAAAATTTCCGCACCGCAGCCCTGGAACGCAAAGAGCAACTGGCCCTTTGCGTTCCAGGACCGCGGTGCCTACACAATCATAGCTGTAGCAGTATTTTTTAAGTAGTGCTAATGTTATTTGCGTGGTTCTATTTCAGTAAAAGAACATAACTTTTTTTGGGTAATTCGCATTTGGTGGAGCGGAAGAAATTTATTTGCTAAAAACAACCTGTTTCTGCACCGTGGCCCTGGAACGCAAAGGGCAAATAGTGTTTTGCGTTCCAGGACCGCAGTGCCATGGGACGATTGTTTGAAATAGTAACAAGGCACCGCGGCCTTGGAACGCATAGAGAAATTGGCCTGCTGAACTATTACTATTTCAAATGGCTTTAATAAATAGTCATATCTTTAATATTTCTTTTGTTAACATAAAGACAAAATTACACAATATTTTTTTTATGGGATAACATACTAAAAAGGCCGCACTTTATTCGTTGTGTGCGCGATGACAGCGCCCCTAGTGGCCGCAACTATTCAGGACTTGTCATCTGTCAAATCATGTCAACTAGATGATAAGATATCTTTGTGATATTAAATTTCGACTAGTTTTTCAACGAAATTGAAAAAATAGTGTAAAAAGTGAGTGTGTATATTATACCTAGCGATTTTCTTCCTCGTGGAAAATATGGATATTATAATACGCACGGGATTTGAATCGGTTAAGCATAAAATACATTTCCAACCTCAAACTGAGCAAAAAGGGAAAAAATTAGTATTAGCACAGCATGTGAGAGAAGTGGAAGAGCTTAGAACGAACGGGAAAAGTTAAAGTTAAAGTTTTCGTATTAAATTATAAAGAAAGTTATGAAAATAAAGCAACTTGACACATGACAGCCCAGAATTAATTCACATTTCTGCCACGTCGTGCGCTACGATCGATTTGCCGTTCCCCACCACCCACTTCGCACATAGTCAATAAAAAAAACCCTTTAGTTTCTTAAATATAATTAAACGTAATTTAGTCGTTATAATCAGCTAATGAAATTGGCTAATATTGTTTTATCTTCACTTCGAATTTTTTAATTTACTTATTTTATTACTGATAGCTGTTGGGCTAAGTGGAGTTATGATCAATGAGATCTGAGTCTTATAATGTGTTTAGCTATTTTTTAGTTTTTCTTTTTAAATCATGATAATTATATTAATCAATAACTTGTTAGTTATTCATGTTAATTTACAATTTATTCATGCTTATTATTTATTAAAAAAGTCAATTATTAGTTTTATGTGTTTATGTTTTTTTTTGATCTTGGTGGAAATAAAAAAAGTCATGCTGAATTAAAATGTTAATTTTGTTTTATTTAATTATGTAATTAACAAACTTATATTATATTTTTGATATCAGATTCATACGAATCTGACAATCCCTTAGTCAACAGTCAACTCATTTGATGAACTTCAACATGAGATTTCAATAATATTCGTTCTTGCCTCAATATTGATATTCGCCGGCATGTTGAGAATACTTAAATATATCGCTATCTATATAATCACACGTCACTAACCAACAACCACAATCTAACGACAACTTGATTTCGATCAAGTTAAATATTCCTAAAACTTGGTCTACCTCACAGAAATTGTGAACAAACGATTATAATCATATTTCTGTCCCATTACAATATTATTTTAACAATTGAGTAAAACTTACAAAAAGAATATCACTGCGAGAGGTTCGAACTCATGGCTTGCTGTTCACCGCATACGTGAAGTGGAGCGCTTTACCACTAGGCCAACTGGACACATTTTATACACGTTGAAATTATGAATCCTATACCATCAGTAGTTGATGATGAATGTGTCTCTTAAAAATAGAAGGTCGTAAGTCAAACTAAACGTCAAGCTATTGCCTTGTAAGTGTGCCTAGCCGCTTTTGAACGTCTACTGTACAACAAAAAAACTGATTGCTAATTTATATAATAAGTATAGGTATGTTATACATTATGTTCATTTAAAAAAGTGTCTTGAGCATGGCTTAATACTTCGTAAGATTCATAGGGTTATTACGTTTAGACAAAGTCCTTACTTAAAACAGTATATAGAACTAAATACACAGTTAAGACAAAACGCTAAAAGTTCCTTCGAACAGGACTTTTTTAAGTTGTTAAACAACAGCGTATTCGGCAAAACATTAGAAAATACTGAAAACCGGGTAAGCGTTCATTTAGTTAATCAATGGAATGATACATTTAATCGAACTAAGAAATTTAAATCCGCTGAGAGACTTATAGCCAACCCCTATTTCCATAGTGTATCTATTCTATCCGAAAATTTAGTTGCAATACAAATGAAACCAGACCAAATTATTCTAGATAAGCCAATTTATATCGGTTTCACGGTATTAGAGCTTTCTAAATCACATATGTACAACTATCATTACAATATTATTAAACCCTTTTATGAAGACCGAGTACAGTTGTGTTATACAGATACCGATTCGTTTGTCTACAAAATATATACTGATGATTTTTATACCGATCTCAAGTTTAATTTTTTGCAGTATTTCGATACCAGCAATTATCAAAAACATAACGTTTTTAATATCCCTCTCAATAACAAAAAAGTTCCAGGGCTATTCAAAGATGAAATGGGTGGACAATATATTTCTGAATTTGTTGGTTTAAGATCAAAACTATATTCTATAAAAACCCCAGATAAAACTGTTAAAAAAGCAAAGGGAGTAAAAGCATGCGTAGTGAGAGATTTAGACATTACGAACTACAAACATATTTTATTTAATGGTGGAGTGATTCGTAAAAAAAATATAATTTTTAAATCTATCAAGCACGAAATTTTCACCCAAAGTATTAATAAAATTGCCTTATCAAACAACGACGACAAACGAGCGATATCTGTAAACAAAATATCAACGCAGGCCTGGGGCCACTCAACTCATTTGAAGCAATTGTAAATAAAGTAAATATTTACATAATATGATTAAGTTTAGTGTTAGATTTAAATTAGATAAAAATGTATAATTTAATTATAGTGTATAAATAGATATTATATTTAAGTATATTTTTATAAGTTACTGATTGCAGAAATATAAATAAAATGTGTGACCATGTACTTGTTTTATTTATCAGAAACTTGTTCAAAAACATCATCCTCCTTTTTGAAGTTGGTTAAATAATAGGTAATGAAACCTCGACTCGTTGAAGTTTCTTCATCCAGAATGTAATATGATCACAACATCCGTTTCGACGTTCGCTATTATTTATTTAAAACAAACACGAAACAGCTTATTGTCCCTAAAAATACCTACTTAGTAAACATTTTATAGTTAAAGGTAGTCACTGACTGGAACCATGTGCGTGTTCTGTAATTAAAGTTGCATCATCTAGCAACGATGATAAACGCGCGATATCTAGTGGTAAGATCGCAACCCAAGCATGGGGTCATTACTCAATTTATAAATAATATTCCACAACTATCACACAACGCCACCTAGTCCCAATCTAAGCAGAGCTTGTGTTATGGGTACTAGACAACTGCTAAACATACTTATAAGTATATTTCCAAATACATAAATATTATAGATAACCACAGTAAAGACACAGAACAAATGATCGTGCTCATCACAGAAACATTTGTCCTGGGTGGGAATTGAACCCACGACCTCCGTCATAGCAGTCAGGGTCCCTATCCACTAGACCAACAGGTCCGTCGATAAATAAGCTGTTTATATAACTGATAAGGTTATTTACCTACATTGTAAGTGAATTTAAAAGTTTAATAACTAGAATAATTAATTATCATAATTCGTAGGTAACGTCGCAGGGCGAAGCTAGTTTAAAATAGTGAAATGTTATATATTGTATGATAATAACACTATAAATGCAAGCTTGCTATTTGTTGAGGTTCGAGTTTATACATTCTGCAGCAAAGCTACACCTTATGGGTATGTAGATAAGATTTACTTTCAATAATAATTATAAATGCAAGCGTGCTATTTTGTTGAGGTTCAAGTCTATACATGCTTCCACAAAGCTTCGCCTTTATTGGTATGTAGATAAGATTTACTTTCAACAATATGTGTTATGATCATAATGTGCTACATATACAATATAACTAGAACCATTACATATTCAGGTTATTTATAAAATATTACTCACACCGAGTACTTGTATACAATATTATAGTTTTTTGGTCTATCAGTGTACGTCATAATCATGGCATCGGTAAGTAAAATATGTATATATTTAAATATTAAAGCTAAAATATAAAATCTTAATGTAGGTACCGAATATTGTTTCACTGATTAAGATGTTAATCATTTTGTTTCAGATTTGCGACTCAGAAGTTCAGTTCAGCCAGTACGCTCAGGATCCTTACGAAGGACTTTCTGAGATGATTTACAACGAACCCCCTCACTGCAGTCAAAACCCAAAAGAAAAGAAGTCCCGGCGACAACGTCGGGAAAAGCCTTCCCATAAGAAACAACCAACAAAATCTTTCGTGATGAGTAAACTGCATCGACGCGGGATAAAACTGATAAAAATATCAGTTGTTGATCTTTGCAATAACAATACTAGTGACAGTGATAGTGAGAGTGAGAACGTGATAATAAATGCACAATACATTGTTAAAGATGCTATGGATAGTGTTATGGACGATACGGAATCGTTAGTTAAAAAAATTTCAAAAACTTTGATAGACAGTGATTTTTAATTTTATATTTTTTGTATTTACTAATTGTGTATTTTTAATTATATGTGTATGCTGAATCTTTATGGTTTTGTAATTCCAGTTATTTTTGATAAACTCATTTAATTTAACTATTTTTATTGTAGAACAATGTAATTAGACTATATTAATATAATTAGATAGGTTTACTAATGAAATAAATAAACACATATTTAAAATTAAATTATTGTTTTATTTAATAAACCTAACATACATTTTTATTACAAATCAATTTTTCCCCCCACAGTTTCCATCACAGTACTTGTTATACAACACAGAGAACCATTTTTTATTTATAAACCATCAATAACCTTTTGTTAGTTACATATTAACTACCATTACCACTCTAAATATTTTTTTAAACATAATACATTTTTAAGTGCACATTGCTTTAAATGATTATTACAATTTAAATTCGAATCTATATTACAGTATTTTTCATGCAAAATAGATAAATTAGGACATAGACTCTCATCAAGTTCTGTTACTTTACAATTTTCACATAGCTCCTTTATCCACTGCACCTTCTCCAAGCCTTTGACAATAATTTCTTTATTTTGTAAGTATGGAACGATTATGCGAAGGAATTCCCTATAGTCGACATTTCCCTCATTCCAATAAATGCCTCTGTTTCTTTCTAACCATTTGACTTGTTTCTGTTCATTGCTTGTTAAGTATCTGAACAAGTATGGAGGCTTAACTAAGAAGGTTTGGGTGTAATCACGAGTGGCCAAAGCTATTTCTTTTACTATAAAAGTGTTGAAAAGGACCTTAAAGCCTTGAACGTCTACTATTATAGTTTCAGGATTCATGATAATTTCCTCACGGTATTGCTTAACGGTTTATACTCAATTATGCAGTCGTTTAATATAAGGCAGTATGCCGAAGTTTGATCAGGTATAACCGAATCAGTTTCGATTTCCACTCTTACATCCACAACAGGGCCTGCTTTCAAGTTATCTGCTTGCCTGGAGCAGTCAATAACGAAGAGCGGAGCCAAGTCCTTAAATTGTTTTTCGCTTAACAAAGGCTCCGCGCGGCGTCCGTAATATGACTGCTGAAATCTAGTGTATTGCTCGTATAATAAAGCAATTCTGTTATCAGCAAAATTCACATTAAGATTTTCATATGGGAAGTAGTTTGAATTGAGGTATACTTTAACATCACGAATATGACAGTGATCGAACAGAGACATATCTGAGTTTGCATTGTTTTTTCTGTTTGTCTGTAAACCGATAATGACATATCTCGGTTTCTCTATTTGCGATGAAGTTTTAATCGACCAAGTATGTTTCGTTGTTTTAGGTAAAGTAGGATATTCGTACAGATCCCAATTTCTAAAAATCATCTGGAGCGGTCGGTCTTTCTCTAGCAGTTTTAACAAATTTATTTTCTCTTTATCTGACACTTTAACATGCGGTACACGCCAAACAATTTTATTTATCTGAACATCATCTACGACTTCACCGGTATTCAGTTTTACAGCGTTGAGGTTAGTATTGCTTCGTAACAATATCAATTCGTGTCTACTATTTATCACTACTTTCTTAAAATCTTCTGCAAATCCGAGAATGTTACAAAGTGGTATGGAAGCAGAAAAACTACCTCCATTAATATTTTTTATGCCATCGATATTCCAACCCCAGGCATAACATATCTTCGATTCACTCTCATTCATAGACACTAATGATTTTATCGTAGTAGTCACACCAGCGTTTTTTATTTTATCAATTTCCACTCCATTTAATTCGTATCTTATATCTTGAAACAAGTAGAGTAGAAAATTATTTGTTAAAGAAACACTACTCGCTTTATCTTTTGAATCTTTTTTGCTAACGATTATAGTTCCTTCCAAATACAAAGTGCTTGCTGACGGTAATATATACAGATCCTGTTGATTGATAGGTATACGGATTTCATCGTTCCTGTTGAAGCTTGTTACGTAGGGTTTGTAAGAATGAAATTCAATTCCCTCAACAGTGTTGTCGTAAGTTGGAGCAGATAAAACATCTAAGGTATTCATTTTAGCAAACCAATTGCTTTAAGAAATTCCTTATTGTCTCTTGTTAATTTTATTTTTTTCTTAGACCGAGGTCTTATTTGCTTGATCACTGTAGTTGAACTGGCGTTCTCAATTTGATGATGCACATATTTATTGTAGTCAATCATTTTTTCTTCTAAGGTGTAAATATAGCTGCACTTCTTCACCACGTAAGTTTATTAATCGATTGTTTATATCTAATAGCCTGATATGTATACAGCTTATGTTGTTTTGGTTTATTGGAAAGTATATGGCGTTTTTCGGAATTTCTATAATTCTATATCCAGGTGGCACATTGAGTGCGAATTCGTGTACAATGTGACTGGGTTTTCCGTTTATGTACGAACCACTTACAATGTCACATTCTATCCTGATCACAGTCGTAGGCAAAATGTTGACTGGTAACTCAGACACATGCCATTTATTGGCTTTTAAAATCTGTTTATTAAACCCTAATAATCTCCTTAAAGTTCCTTCTTTAGTAAAATTGATATCTTTGGTACAGTATATCAAAGTTTTTAGAGTATTGTTATTACACTGTACTTTTATTGAACAATCTTTTATTTCCGATTTCAAATAATCGCTGATATCTTGTAATTCATAAGTGCCTTCAGGTATTTCAAGAACTTCGTTAGAGCCGTAATATAACTTATTATTCGTTTCGTCAATGTTTGGAATTGAATTAAATGTTGAGAAATGCAGTAAGGCACACTCATAAGATCCATAAAGTTGTAATGTATTAGGATAATATGTACATAAATCAGACGAGTTTGCAGTTATCGACAAGGTGAGTGACATGATGAAAATGATTGAAATAAAAGAAATACATAATATTTATAGGTATTTATTCCAAAATTTCCGTAGATATTCTAAACATAAGTGTCCACAGTTTACTGAATTAAATTGTTGAAATCTAGTATAGTTATAAAAAACATTACAATTTTTAAAATACTGCATTAATTCCAACGGAGGTTTCAAATCCCCAAAGCTATCAAAGTATTCACAATAATTGTTTATTTTAGCGTAAGCTACCCAATGCGTTCCTTCATTTCGTGAATCGTCTAAGTTGACGATAGCACATTCAATGCGTTTTGGTGTTCTTGGTAACCGATCCTTCATATAGACTCCTCGAAAGTGTGGGATGTCACGTGCATGCTCACTGATATCGATATTAGTTAAAGGACGATTAGGCAGCTTTTTATTTAGTTTTTTGAACATTTTATAAACAGCCCTTTACCGTTTTTATGAGGCTTGATATACAACCCTTTGCCCAACGCTAAAGCTTCCATGGTCTTATTGTGTCGTTCTGATTCTTGCAAGCTTTTTTGAGCTGCCTTATATTCGTTTACGGTTTTTGCAATACCAGCTGCACCGCCTGCTAAACTTCCTAAAGCCGATAATCCAGCGAAAATTGGAATTAAAGGTAAGACTCCTCCTGTCTTTGGTATGGGTATAACTCGTGGTATGCGAATCTTCTGAATGTCTGGAAATATCTTTTTCGCAGCTGAGTAAGCAATGTTGATTAATGTTTTACTATTTTTAGGTTTTAATTTCTTAATTTTTGACTTAATTTTTGACACAAAAGCATTAAATGTTTTAATGCCGGCACCCGACTTTAGTTTGGCTTTCATTACTTTACTCACTATCCATGAACTAAGTTTTTCACCTTTCCCTGCATCTTTTGATTTTAGTCTTTGTTTAGCCATGTTTAAAAGTTGTAAATCCGCTTTGTGACGATTAGATAAATCTGTGTGATTTGCATATGCAATGTCGTGATGCATACAAGCTTCGTCTAGTTTATTCACACCTCGATCGCCTCGCAACAATCGCTTCTCAAGTTTTGTTCCCGGTCCGCAATAGTTATAACCAGGCAAATGAAGTTCGAACGGCAGATTATTAATCACACTATTAACTAGTCCACCGCCTTGCATAGTGAAAAGTGTAATGAATGAAAAAATCCTTACAAACACGGTTATATATTCATAAGCCTAATCCATAATTGCATCTTTATCAATCCAACTGTTTTCTTCGTTGCTTAAGCCAAGCCATTTCACGTAAACTTTCTTTCCTTTCCTTCTAAGAACCTTTTCTATCAAATAGACACCTGGATAGCTAGTTTTTTGAAGTTCTTGTTCGTAAAAACACCCTCTAATGGTTTGCTTTCGATGATCTTCTAAATGATATGTTACTGGTATGGTTTTATTAATCTTTTTTACAGTAAATATTTCAGTTGACCAATTAGGCGTGTAACCTTTATCAAAAATATGTTTGTATTTACTGATCCGAACATTTTCACCTACTTTGAACTTAGGTTGACATCGGCGCGATGTATGTTTCTGAATTTTTTGAATATTTTCTCTTATCTTTGACTCGTTCAACTTATTTACCTCGAATGGTTTAAATTTGATTGTACGATGTTTTGTACTATTATAGGTTTTTAGAATAACTTCTAATGGTAAACCTAACCATTTGTAATTCCCAATGAGACTAAAGTACTTATACAATTTATTTTTAATCGTTTTAATAACCCGTTCTACAATCGAAGCTTTCTTGGTAGAATAGGAAGAGTAGTGGTTAATATTGTAGCTCTTCATAAGCTTTTGGAATGTTACGTTATAGAATTCTGTTCCAGAATCTGTTTGTAAATGATCAGGTTTTCGATTACTCGTGGTTAGTATTCGTTCAAATGCACGAGTAACATCAAGTTTACATTTGGATTTTAGTGGTTCTGTCCAAGTATACTTTGAGAAACAATCAATTACCACTAAAATATAATTATATCCTTTATTAAACTTTTTGAGATTTTGCATATCTATCAGATCAGCTTGCCATAAGTCATCAATGCCTTTTAAAAAAACTGAACGTCTAACAAAGTTTCTTCGTGCTGCTTTGTGAAGTTCATTAACAATTTGTTGCTTCGCCATCAGGGAGTTTTTTCAAGTAATTTTTGGACTTCTGCTTTGTTATAAAACTTATCTTCCAACTGAACTAAAACTTCAGGTATCTTCGCTTTTAAAGTGGCTTGGACTGTTATTTGTACATCTTTTATGATTTGAGCACGCAACAATCCAATCATTCTATTCTGTTCCTTTATTATCTGATCGTGCAATCGATCGACGTAATCCTTGTTTACAGCATCATCTATGTCTAAAGGAGATTTAATTCCTCTTAATCTAGATTTTTTCAAATCAAAATCACCACTTTCAGATTTTAGCAATGCATTTTCATTGAATTCTAATAATTCAGAGAAACGCATTCTCTTATGAATATGGTGTCCAAATTTATCTACATTCATATTTTAAGGTGTATTATATTTAAAGGTTGATAATAAAATGAACGGTGAAAAGTGTATACCAATTATTTATTACTTAATAATTTTACTTTCACGCAGTTCTTCAATAATAGATATAATTTCGTTGTCTAATCCAGTGTTACCAGCGTCTCGAGATGCAATTAATAATTTTAACCTATCCACAAGTTCATTAGGATCATCCCAATATACAAAATCTATATTTTTTTTCCACATTTTTGTCAAGGGTAGCCCTTTTCCCTTTGCTTGACTGCTTTGAATAGTATTCGGCAGTTTGAAAAGAGGTTTAATAACTTGCAAATATTTTTGTCCCTTATTACTTTTTATTGGTTTGTTTGAATCAAAGTCTCGACGATGTGCGTTTGTGGCAATCAACATCATTTTATAATTCTGCATATCAGACTCTGTAACTGTGCTTAAATCTACGTCCTTTTTCAATAATAATTGTTTCAGTCCTGGAGTACTTCGATATTTCCGTCCACTAACGGTGATGTATTCATCGCTGATCGTTATGAGAGCAGAACCTAACATCAATTGTCCTCGCTCCGCTCGAACACCAAATGGAATATCTGTTAGTGCTTCTGTAGATACTGACCAGGATGATGTATTACGCTCTTGATTATTGTCTCCTAATGATTGATACGACTCATCACTGTCGGTATCACATTCATTTTCTTCTCCATTACTATCTTCTTCGTTGTTAGAACTGTCTTTCTGTAAAGTATTGTTTTTAAACGGCACTTCTGTTTCTTCAACTTCTTTAGATCGCAAGAGGTCAGTTTGCTTATTGGTGTCAGCTAAAAAATTAAGAGACTCTGTTACAGGTCTAAAAACTGATTCCAATGCTTGCTTATTTTCAGTTTCCAAATCTCGCATCTTTCGTACTTTTTTCTTTACAGCTTCTGTAGCATCAACAATTTGCCTTTTCAGTGATTTTTCCATTACTACGATTTTGCGGACTATAATAGTTATCGATGAAGAGTTGACCAAGGAATAATGATATCATGTAAGTACCATATCTTAAATATTACATTTTTAATCAAAGACTACGAAAGTGTCAAATTTATTTCTATAGCATCCGTTATTTTTGTTGCAATCTTTATTAATTACAACATAATTAAAGGGCTCACTCCATATTTTAGAACACATTTCACGAAATTCAAGCCATGTCATATCAGTGTTAACATGTTCTTCATAAACATGCCTCAAGTTAATATCATCTTGTTTGAATAATATAATTAAGTTAGCATTATCTCTTACTAACTGTTTAGGGATTTTGCTATATGTTTGATTGAGATAAAAACAGTCGATGTGTTTGTGCCTTCCCATTGCAAAGTAATCACGCATGTTAGTTTGATTCTCGCAAGCAACGTCATCAAATATAATCACAGAGTTGGGTTTAGCGTCTTGAACGCTTATAACCTCCTCATTCCCTTGATATTTCTGGAATGAGATAATTGGTACCCGTTGTAAAACTCTTTCTAAAAAAATGTACTTTGGTTGGTGTAGGGTTTTTGAATAGACATAAACATTTTGAAACCGTAAACCATTTTCATGTATAAGAAGTCCAATAAGTAAATTTGTTTTTCCACAGTTCGATGGTCCGCAAATGATACATCGTACTGAATTAGGTAACAATTCTCCATGGCGAGATCTAGTTTTACAAAAATCATCGCAAATAGTGCTTACATGCAGCGATTGTGATTGTTTTACAAATTTCATGATTACTGTTGTCAACAAACTGATTAACAATGAGTGCATGTGTTTATTACAACATTATTTATAAACTGAAGCAGTAACAGATTTCGCGTTTTTTTTAATCCGAAAAGAGAAAACCTTGAACGCTCATCGGTCGATTATTGAGCGTTCTATACCACTGTTTACTTCGCCGAACGATAGGTGGATTTAGAATGCTTTAAATACTCGAACGAATGAACAAATGAACGAGTTGAGTCGATTACCGATTATTGGGCGTTCTAGACCACTTTCGGCAGCGAGGCGTACTCGCCGAGCGATTTGCCGAAAGTGGTCTAGAATGCCC
Organism: Agrotis clavis; assembly: GCA_954870645.1. NCBI lineage: Eukaryota > Metazoa > Arthropoda > Insecta > Lepidoptera > Noctuidae > Agrotis > Agrotis clavis. Next base: position 12,212,903 of record OX940925.1, read on the forward strand.
AATAATGTACTACTCGTGACTCTCATCCGATCGATGAAGAACCGTATGGAAGCAGTAATAAGAGCTCGCGGAGGGAATACAAGTTATTAAATAAACGTTTCTTACATTTTTTTTTCATTTACGCGTGTTGTTTTACCCATTTCCTTCATATTCCATACAGGGTAAAAATTACTCATTATACAAAATACGAAACCTATGAAGACTTAATTTGAATTTAGAACATTAACATTAGGATTTAAAAACCTCATACTACTCACTATTAAATGACATTTTACATTTATTCCTAAATATACACATTTTTCTGATAATCCTTATCAAATCATAAACTGCGAGGTGTTTCGATTTTTTTGATGAGAAGTGTAGTTGTTTTGTTTCACGACTTTTTCCTTTTAATGCCATTATTATGCTTACTGAATAGAAATTAAAATCGGTTGAACAGACAGTAAAAAAGGTTTCTACAAATTAATGCCTAATCACGGTAGTATAATAATACAGTAGTGTAACTCGGCCGCCTGACAGATTTAAATACCTAGCCGCGCGGTACGTAAACATGCGTTGGGGCTACCCGTCTCCAACATTTTAATAACATTTGCTTTTGCCTACTTTCTGTTTCTATTTAGTTTTGTGATTGTAAATATACTTTTTATATAAATAAATGAAATACTTTGTATAATTAATAGGAATCGTTCAATAAAAATGCGTGTTCTTTTTGGATTGGTAGATTTCATTAAAAAAAAAATGTTTTTGTTTGTAAAACAAATCGGGTTTATAAATTTGCGACCGAAAAATATTTGCGCTTCGACTGTATCGTACGAAATGCTTTATTGTTAAATTTTAAAGTATAATAAATCCGCATTCTTATATGTAAATTGTAATAAGCTTAATTAAACTACTCGTTTTATTTAATATGTACTCGATCTGATTTTTCGAGAAAAAATCGCGCGGTTTTTGTTTGTTTTTTTTTGTGTTTGTGATGTTTATTGCTTTTTTATTTTGTGTGCGAAGGAGTACAAACTTGAATGAAAAAAAATGCTGTAAAAGTGTCATTTTGTTTCGAAACAATACTTAGTTTTGAAGCCGAATTATAATTGATATGTTTTATTATAATTTTTAATGCTATAAATGAAACTTTTTTTTTTTATTTTAATGTAATAATAAAGCTGTGTACTTAAACTATAATTGTACCTTTTAATTTTATTAAACTACACACATCAAAAGTGTCTAGGGATCAAGCATTATTATGCGGATTTCTTGAGATTGAGATGTGGCTTTGTAATAAATTTATGATTTTATAAATTTATATGGATCCTTTTTGGTGCATTTCATAATTTGAATCAGGAACTGTAAATCAAATTCGAGTAAAAGATGAAAATCAGCTGTCAATGTTTTCCCTATAAAAACATACAACGCATTGAAGACATTATTAGTGCTACTGTTTCCCTACTACTGATTAAAACCAACGTTATTATGGAGCGGCGACGTCATTTAAGCAGGGAAGAAATGCTCAGAGCCGTGGGAATGATAGAAGCTGGTTCCCGGCAACGTACTGTGGCTTTAGCTCTGAATACAAGTCAGAGTGTTATCAGTCGACTTTGGACACGTTACCGAAGCACTGGTACCGTGGCTGAGCGCCATGGAGGACGGTATCGCTGCACCACACGGAGACAAGACCGATACATTCAAATCTTAACTCGAAGAGCTCCAACAATAACCGCCATGATGTTAGCCGTGAGGCTTCATCACTCTTCAGGGAACTTAATTAGCGACCAAACAGTCCGAAACCGCTTGCATGAAGTGAACCTTCATTCCCGAAGACCGCTACGGGTACCACCTATAGCAATGCACAATCGTAGGATTCGATATCAATTGGCTCTTGAACACAGAAATTGGGCAGAAGAACAATGGCGTTTCGTGTGCTTTTCTGATGAGTCTCGTTTTGGTATGAGACCGGATACAAGACGTATACGACACTGGAGAACCCCTGGACGCCAACAGCGATTAAAATCCTGCCAGGAAGTCCATCCTTATAGTGGTGGAACCATCATGGTATGGGCGGGTATTTGGATCGGCGGAAGAACTGAGTTGATTTGGATCAGAGGCAACCTCAACGCTCAAATTTATGCTGTGACGATTGTATCAGACGTCATCGTTCCTCTACAAGTGCAAATCGGTCCCTTATTTCAGTTAAGGCATGATAATGCACGACCGCACACCGCAAGAGTTGTAAGACAGACTCTCGCCGCAGCTAACATCAATGTCCTGCCCTGGCCTGCTCAGTCGCCAGACTTGAACCCGATTGAGCATGCATGGGATATGCTACAGAGAAGAGCTCTGCCGAATATGGAGGGTATCCAGTCGCAAGAAGACCTTTTTTTGTTGTTGCAACGAACATGGGCGGCCATTCCACAGCGTGATTTGGATGAACTCATTTTGAGTATGCCAAACCGATGTTCTTGTGTTGTTAGTGTTCGCGGTAGAAACACGGATTATTAATTGTTTAAGTTACCCAATAAAATTTTAAAGAAAACTGTTATTTCAGTCTTTTTTTCGAACTTTAATGTTAGTGGTTCATATGTCAAAAATCCCTTTATTAGGAAAATGGCAAATTTCTTTATGAATGCAAAGGTGACTTGGTTTATCGTTACTGTGACAAACGATAACACTTTATTTGATGAATCCATAAAGAACATTTTAATTAATATCAATCAGGAGAAAAGTTATTGCAAAAATATATGTTGATCCCTAGACACTTTTGATGTGTGTATTATTTCAGATATCTTTTATTTCATTTATTTACCAAAAATATCAAGGAAGAGTAATTAATTATGATTCATGGTAGATGCTATAAGATTTCATATTGCTCCTAGCTATAATTACAGTAAGTGATTAAATAACATTAGGCAAATTTTGCAATTTTGTTATTTTGTTTAAACATTTAACTCAATCTGTTATCATAGTTGCAGTATGTACTACAAACTAAACATTGTTACAGTAAGTCATACACTTACTGTACCAATACTAAAAAAAAAAAAAAATTTTTTAATTGTCCATTCCTTAACATACATATTTTTTCAAGCTTTACAATTTAAATATTATTAATAAAAATAAATAAAGATATATATATTATTAAACAAACACATTTTTATCTAAAACTTTAAAAAAAACTTAGTTATAACTTATAGTTCGGGAGATATGTCAAAAACAAAAATATAACTTTAACCGCCTTTTTCTCAAAAGTGTTTCTATGTCACTTACTGTATATATCACAAGCACGGCAGTACTGTTTACCCGACATCTATTTCTGGACACGCCTCCCAGTCTCCAAAACCCCGCCTGAACAAACCCCACCAAAGTGTAAGTAAGGTTCAGAGTTGTCCAACCTGCAGTCTGTCTTAATCACACTGTCTTAAGTGTAACAACCCCAGACACTCTTACCGTTCTTGCCCGGAGGTCACTGGCATGTTATGTTTTAAGTGTCGCACTCCAGGTTTTATAACACGTGATTGTCCTAAGTGCAATCCCAAAAATGCATAAGCAACCGACGGCACGCTTTTTACCGTACAGTGTCACCGGTGATATCTACTGATTTGACTGATAATCGACCGTTTATTGAAATTTTATTGTGTAACCAGGTTGTTAAGGCTTTACTTGACTCTGGAGCACAGATGTCGCTTATTAGTGATAGTTTAATACGGAAATTTGGTCTTTCTTTGAACGCGAGTGAAGCTTGTCCTCGTGTAATTTCGGCTAATAATTCGCCTATCGATATTCTGGGTACTGTTTATCTCCCAGTTAAGTTTAACGGTACAACTTTTATCCATGAGTTTTTAGTGGCAAGTTCTATGTCGTCCTCCGTGATATTAGGTATCGAATTTTGGAATAAGTTTGGTTTAACGTCTGTCTTTAGTCAAGCTTTTGATAAAAATATTAGAGGTAATATGTACCTCCCGTCTGTTCAGCACTCACCTCCACAAAGGACTATGCAAAAAATCGTCCCATATCATCAACAGATGCCAAACATATCTCATTAAATACATCTCGACATTATGATTATTTTTTACTATGGCGACATCACTGTAGGATATGGGGTTATCGTGAAATAAAAAAAAATATGTTATACTTATACAGTTTTATTAAGTATTAAGAATCGAATTAAAAATGTACTATTTAACTAAAAAAAACTCGAGAGAGAACAGCCGTAAGACGTACTTTACCCTCCCTCCTTGCTCCGTTACCCCGACCGCACCCTTTCGACGCCTGCGCCCGCGCACCTCCCTCAGTCGTGGCTAGTACGTTCTGCTGTGTTCGCGTTGTTTATTTGTGCGTTATCGGCTTGTTTGCGACTATTACTAACCTCTGCTTGTTTATTGGACCTTTTGATTGCTACTCGATGACCCCGGCACGTTTAATGGACTGTGATTTATAAATATGGAGACTGGACGCCAATGTGTAATGTTTCCTAGATCTGTTTTAAGACAGAGACGACATATATTACAAGAAACATTGCTTCATAGTAGTCCTGAGTTAGCGGCCTACATTTTGCAAAATGGATTGACACAAGTAAGTCACAGTCATTGTATTTATTTACTGATTTATTATACATATATCGATAACTTTTAGATATTATGTAGAATACGTATAATGAATAAGAATAAGTGTCATGTAGTTAGAATATATAAGCAGATAGAACATTGCTACGATACTATATGATACATTTTAGAATTGCTTGAATAGAAATATAGCACTTAAAGTATAGCTTACGTTAGGAACGACTCAATCGTCCGGCCATAATTCCTATGAGGAATGAGATATTTTTACCTGCATAATTATTTAATCTCACCTTAATATTTTTATAGTCTAGTCCAAAAGTGAGTGTAGATTGTGTTCCGAGTTCTAGACAACTGACAAGCACACATATAACACCGATATAATCAATATAACACAGAAAAAATACTTCTGCTTATTACAAAAACACACATATGCTGATATCTTCATTTTTTCCCTTTTCAGGTAGTATTCAATAACGTAATGGCAGTATGCCATAGATGCTGGCAGAGAGCCAATAATAATGACGGTGGACAACTACGTCTTGAGAACGCTCCCATTGTAGAAGGTAATTACATCTGTGCTATTAATCCTTATCAAAATAAATTATTTCATCACTAAGTACAGTCTAGCTTCGCCGGGACAGCTAGTAATAAATAAATAAATAATTTTAGATGCTGACAATCAAGAACCCCCCAATGTTGCTGAAGCCCCCAATGTTGCTGAAGCCCCCAATGTTGCTGAAGCCCCCAATGATCCTCAGGACAATCCAGAGGATGATGCTCGTTTCTATGTTCGCGATTACGTACGTGCACCGAACACTTCACGGCTCTGTATGTATAGGCAATGTAGACATGAAAATCTACGACGAGTTCCTGTGTCTATCAAGCTACATTTGGTATGTCATTATCGATTATATATTCCACCGAGTTCGCGAATATGTGAAGAACATTTAAATAACTATGATTTTGAAGAGTTACTGGATAATGTAAATGTTACACATTATTTTAATGCTTCATTTTTTAGTAACATGACAAACATGTTAATTGAAGCAATCAACAATAGGACAAGATTCGATTTTGAAACATTATCTTCACTGAATAATAGTGAACTTATGTTTTGGACTGGATTCACTTTAGAGCAGTTCAACGTCATTTTGGAAGAAACGCCATCGCTCGCAGAAAAATGCAGACATCCCCGATCAGTTCTCGGAGCTTATTTAACGAAAATACGAACTGGAGAACCTAACGAGCGACTAGCTACGCTTTTCGGCGTAACACGTCAAGTGTTTGAATATCGCCTAAAAATAGCACGACAATGCTTGACAGGTCAATATGTACCAAGACATCTTGGTATAGGTCATATTTCTAGAGATGAGCTTCTAGAGAGAAATCTATTTTTGCCCAAACATATTTTTGGAAATGAAAACAACACCAAGTTAATTATTATCGCAGATGGCACATATGTATATATTGAAAAAAGCACTAATTATTTATTTCAAAGAAAAACTTATAGCCTCCACAAGTTTCGCAATTTATTGAAACCATTTATTTTAGTAAGCAGCGATGGATATATCATAGATGTCATAGGCCCTTTTCCTGCAACAACATCAGATGCAACTATTATGCAGAACATAATGAATGACGAGGAGCACTTACTACATTGGTTACTACACAGAGAGGACGACTTTATTTTGGACAGGGGCTTCAGGGACAGTATTAATGATATTGAGTCCCTTGGCTATGAACCTCACATGCCACCTACCAAAGACAGGAACGCGACCCAGCTATCAACAGAAAAGGCAAATGATTCTCGGTTGGTGACTGTGTGTAGATGGATTGTGGAGGCGGTTAACGGCAAATTCAAAAACCGTTTTAAGTTATTAAAACAAACTTATTTTAACCGAGCTTTGCCAAACATGTTTGTCGATTTCCGCATAGCAGCATCATTAATAAATGCTAATTACCGTGTTGCTACAGACCACAGGCTTGCGCCAGAATTCTTTGAAATAATTCAAACTAAGGTTCATCAACCTAACCTTTTGAAAAATTATGTCGAAGGCAAAAATCTTAACAGACAAAGAGTTAACTTTGTGACGATGGAGGCCACCATGCCACATCTTGAGGACTTTCCAGAACTGACTGATGATGATATCATTTTATTCGCCTTGGGGACCTACCATATAAAACTTGCAAAATCCTACTGTGCGGAACATATTCGGAATGGAATTTATTATATTGAATTATTTCGAGAAAACCAGCTAACTGATTTGCCAAGGTATAATATTCGAGAAGATAATGTCTGGTTAATTAGAGGACGAATACAATCTCGACACGTTAGATCGCGCGTTTATTATTGTTACATATTAATAAACCGAAGTGAAACTGGCAGACGTGCTATTGAACAGTGGTATTGCACATGCCTAACAGGGGCGCGTACGGTTGGAAGTTGTGCCCATATAATATCAATTATATGGTATATGGGCAAAGGTCGACATATCGACTTTAATCTACCAGCGGCAATGTTATCGACTATTATAATAGATGAATAATATAACGTTATTTTTGTCTGGATAATAGTTCTGTTGTTATTAAGTGTCTACTTGCACAATTGTTTTTGTGTTATTAATACTTAAAATGTCTAGTTGAACAATTGCTTTTTGTAATTATCGTCTAAAATGTAATTTTTTATTTTAAAATAAAAATACTTTATTTTTGTCAAAAGTCTTTTTAAAAAAAAAACCCCGTCGAATTCCGAACTAAAAATTGGTACTGACTTTTCATGGGACGTAATAATGATATTGAAACTTGTCCCATGTCTGTTGATGGGATGGGACACTGCCCATACATTTTTTTGCATGGTCCTTTCCTCTGTTAGCGAGGTTCGATACGTTCATCCACGCAACGTATTATCACTGGAGCAAGAGATGAACCTTCAGCAAGTCATTAATGAGTTTGAAGTCATCTCTTCTGAAAAAATAGGCCTGGGAAAAACATCTTGGCTGTCCCATAAAATCAATACAACGGGACCTCCTATCCGCCAAAGTTATTATCCTTTATCTCCTGTTAAATTAAAAAATCTCAACGAGGAGATTGATAAAATGCTGGACTTGTGTCTTTTTTTCTTAGAAAGGGGGTACTGCAGTGTTTTTAAAAAACGCTACATTTTTGAATATCACCTTTTTTTATGGAGATTGTCATGCAACCTGTTTTCGGAAGCCTTTAGTCAAAAATTTTTTAAGTACTGAATCTTTTTAAATTAGGAATTTGTTTTTGTTCTAGAAAAAAGTGAAGATTTTTTCTTTATGTCAGTTGGATGTGGATTGTTGCCCGTGACGATGAATTGCTGAATTTTTGTTTGGATGAAATCAGTTTTTTCAAACATGTGAATCATTTTGAATTTAAAGGCGACATCATTGGATAAAACATCATAATTATGTGAAATCTTCTGTTTTTTGCTGCTTTCTTTTCGCCGGAATGGCGTGATCTGTAAATTTTCTTATGGTTCGGAGGCGCTGAGTACGGCATCACCCACAACTTTATGACCTAGCAGTTCGGGAGCAACGCTTCACCGCGTCCCCGGTGTGGTCGCGTGCAGCCTTTCCGGTTCCTGAATTTGTCAGGCTCTTAAGCCGGCAAATATGACCAAGCGCCAGATGATCGGAGACCTGGTCCTGTTTTGACCGAGGTTACCAGCACGGTGCTCCGCGGCAGACCTGCAGCGCGTCTCACCATCCCGACAGGATCAAGCTGAGGATCCCCAATTTACTGTCTTATTTATTTCTTTTAATGTTTTAATTGTTACTTTTATGTAAGGCTTAGTAATACAACCCCTACACAGGGTATGTGTGAGGATTTAGGCATTTAGCACCACTATCTTTCACTATCTTTCTATTCTTTCCGAGGCGTGATAATTAGCATTGGCCAAATAGTTAATTACCGCAAGGTTCGCTTAAATATTTTTCCTCTGAATTTCAAGATTTTGGTTTTTCCTCAGTAAATTATATAACTATTGATTCGTACATTCTTTGGATAATCTGACATAATTGCATCCTAACTGAGTTTTTTTGTGTGCGACCTATTTTTTATATAATTCAAAACTTGATACTTTGGATAACCTGGCACAATCGCACCCTAGTTTTTTTTTTTTTCAATTTGACCATGATCAAAATTATACGTTTTAAATAGGGGAAAGTTGTTTTTTTTTCAAGAATCCCGCTATAGTACTCAGAATAAGAGCAATACTTGTTTAAAGTGCAATTAAATAAGTGGCCCTTATTTTGTTGTGGCTCAAGACCATGTCATGCCTTTTGCACCATTCATTGGTGACACCTTCAGATTAATGCATGACAATGCGTGTTGCCATACTGCTAGATTAGTCTCTCATTACCTTAATGAAGTCGGGATTCGAGTTTTACCATGGCTGGCACGCAGTTCCGATTTTAACCCAATTGAGCAGATTTCGGACGACCTCAAAAGACGTGTCCAAGCAAGAGTATCAGCCCCTATAACCCTAGGAGAGCTCAAGATGGGTGCGGTGGAGGAGTGGTACAATATCCCTCATTCAGATACCCAAGACATGACTGATGGATTGCCAAACCGGCTCCAAGAAGTCAGTAGAGCCCCAGGCGGCAATACCCATTATTAATTGTTTTAATTTTTTTGATTGTGACCAGTTATTTTCAAAATGAATATTGTTAATTTTTTATAGAATTTGTTCAAAAAATCGTTTTTTTGGTCTGAATCCTCTAATTTTAACTTTTATTACAAGACTTATGTTTTTTAAAATTTTATTACCACTCATGAAATGTGGTGTATGTTTAACGATTTCTGCAAATTGAAAGAAATATAAGGTGGGGCGGTTAAATGTGCCTGTGAGTGTATAATTTTCTTTATGTTGTATGTTGTTAAACTGAAACAAACGTTCCAAGTTGATTGTGATATTGTATTAATTAGTCTAAATCAGTGTTTCCCAACCTGTGGTCCGCGCACCCCTGGGGGTCATTTCTGGACCATACATAAATGCTATGCCTTGTGATAGCTAGGTAATAGATAAAATGTATAATACATAGATAAGTAAGACAAACAGCTTCCAAAGTGAGAGCGCAGTTTACTTACTATTCTAATAAAAATGCTGATTGGGATAAAAGATATCAAGATGTGTTTTACAGTAATTTCCTTGGGAATGAATATACTATCTTACTATTTATATGAGGCTGAAAATACTCTGCACGGTTTTACAGCAGTCACATTTAGGATTTTTGTGAGTTACTCAGAAATGATAAAAACAGTTTTGAAAACATTGAACAAATGGAAGATAACATGGTGTGGTATTGGCTAGGACGCACAAAACAACAGTTTAGAGACTTGGAAGCTGCATTACCTGATTTTCATAAGCGTGCCATTGCACTTGGAACTTATTTATTGAAACTTCCTACAGGGGACTCAGATGAAAGAATTTTGACATTATTAATTATTTTTAAACGCATTAACGCATGCGATGCGCATCGTAAAGAAAAAAAAAAAAAAAAAAAAAAAAAAAAAAAAAATCATCTTTACGATGCGCATCGCATGCGTTAATGCGTTTAAAAATAATTAATAAGTATGGTAGTTGCTATCTCATTATACAACATTGATTTGGCTGTAATGTCAACGTGTTGGGTTGAAGTTAGTTAAACACTAATCCAAGAGATGGCGCTACGCTACCGAAAAGCGTAACCGAGGAATAGAGAATTTCAGCTTGCAGGTGTGGGTTGCAATAGCCTAGTTGGTTAAGGCGTCTGGAGTACCTATCCAGAAGACGCGGGTTCGAATCCCACTTGCAATCTAATTTTTCTTTCCTCAAAAAAAAAAAAAAAAAATAATTTTGACATTGTTAAATATAAGCAGAAGCACACTCAGCAAATATATAAAAAATCAAGAGATGTAATGATGACACACTTTGTGCCACAACATCTGAGCTTGGAGCACATTTCAAGGGAAGTTGTTGCAGAAAGAAACTTATACATTCCCAATTCATTGTTCGGAAACCCTGGAAGTAATATCGAGGAAAGAAAAGCCATTGTAATAATGGATGGAACATACATTAATGTGCAAAAAAGCAGTAACTACTCGTATCAAAAAAATACTTATTCACTTCATAAATATAGAAATCTTGTCAAACCATTCTTCATAGTATGTTGTGATGGCCACATAATCGACGTACTGGGCCCGTATCCTGGCACAAAACCAGATGCCGATATTTTAACTAGGCTTGAGTAACTCCGGACACAGTTATATCTTCGGATATGTGTCTCACTTTGGATATGAATCGTTCATTCCCTTTCTAACAAATAAATATATCCTCTCTATATCAGCCACAGATAAGAGCTATGCTGCCCGTCCACGTCCAAGTTTCGTTCATTCGTTCGTAAGTAAGAGAGCGAGAGCGTAATACAACGCAGGCTAGTGAGCAAAAGAGAAAGGACGATTAGATTGTTCATCGTTCGTGAGGTCGTCTGTTCACTCTGTTCTATACGCAGGCAGCGAGAGTAGCGCTTGATAAAAAAATATATTACTAGACGTCGTTTTTTATTGTTTTCACTTGAAACGAGACGCGCATGCGTAAATCTATGTAAACAAACACGAACTTGACGTGACAGGTAGCAAGTTTATTAGCGCGCGCGAATAATTTAGTTTGTCTGCAATCTGCATCACAGTTTTAAATAATCTTACTAATAGATAATAACAAAAGTTTTGAACATTAAAGTGTGTTTGAGTGAGTGTGAGTAACAGTGCGGTGTTGCGACTTTATTGTTCAAATATGGCGATGAGGAGAAAAACAAGTGTGATTTGGAATCATTTCTCTCAAAATGATAATAAGGAGGCGAAATGCAAATATTGCTCGTCCATTATAGCTCTATCGGGTAGTAATACCGGAAACATGACACGGCATTTAAAATGGAAGCATCCTACCATTTCAGTATCGCCAATAGTACGAGAGCCGGTAGCGACGACGAGTGAAACTTTGCAACCTACTATTGCAAATCCAACTGTTGCATCATCACAAGATAATCAAGGTATTTTATTATCGTTGCCATTGCCTTCGTCTTCGAGTGGACAAAATTTAATGACTGACTATGTTCAAAACACTAAACCTCTCCCGCCCCAAAAAGCAAAAGAATTGGATGAGCAGTTAATAAGACTGATTGCCAAAGAATATCACCCTTTTAGTATCGTGGAAGGACATGAATTTAGAAAGTTTATTTACATGTTAAATCCTAGATATCTCCCTCCGACACGAAAAACTTTGGCTAATGTACTTTTGCTTCAACTCTACGCAAAAGTACATCACGAAGTTGAGCAGCTAACAGATGCAGCATTAGCTGTATGTCTCACTACAGACGCGTGGACATCAATAAACAACGAAAGTTTTATTGCAATAACTGCTCATTATATAGGTACCAATGCTAATATGCGTTCCAATTTACTATGTTGCAATATGATGAACGACATACGAGCGAAAATTTGTGCGAATTTTTGAAGTTAGAGATAGAGAAATGGAAAATTTCAAACAAAGTAACAGCTATCGTCAGCGATAATGCTAACAATATGCCGGTCAGAGTGGTGGTTGGCGACATATTGGTTGTTTCGCGCATTCATTGAACCTAGTAGTGGTTGGCATTTCAGAAATTAAAACAACAGTCACAAAATTGAAACTGACAGTGGAATTTTTTAAGCGCAGCTCGCATGCCCAATTAAAATTACAAGAGATGCAAAAGCAAATGAACCTACCAGAACTAAAACTAAAACAAGACGTGGTAACTAGATGGAATTCGACTTATGACATGCTAAATCGGGTAGTAGCCAGTAAAGATGCAGTTATTGCAACATCGCCAATGTTGCAATAACTGCATCTTTACTGGCTACTACCCGATTTAGCATGTCATAAGTCGAATTCCATCTAGTTACCTGTACTAGTTACGGTATTTAGAGCTAGTGCGACACGAACTAGCTCTAAATACCGAAGAATGGCAAGTAGTAGAGGAAGTCATACCAATTTTAAAAACATTCTATGAAATTACGACCGAAATAAGCACAGAGAAACAAGTCAGTCTTTCAAAAGTCATAGTATATTGTCGGCTTCTGCATCAACATATTTCAAACTGTAATTTACAAGTATACTCGCCCGAAACACAAAAAATGATAACAAGTTTGAAAGCTCAAATCCACAGAAGATTTTATGATAAAAATGATGTGGAATCCAATGTATTATATGCCGAAGCCACAATATTGGATCTCCGATTTAAAAAAAGAGGTTTCCGAGACGTGAATAAATACGAAAGGGCAGTATCAGGATTAAAGAAAAGGGTCGGCCTCGGTAGCTGGACTAACAGGACAGAGAATAACGAAAGTCGATCAACAGCTCAGCCTCGGCCAAATGGGGCCATCGAATTCGACGGCATCAATATGGCAGAAATTTGACGAAGAAGTTTCCGCACTTGTTCCGTGTAACCCTGTTGCCGCCGGTATCGTTGAATTAGATAAGTACATTCAGGAGCCATTATTAAGTCGCATTGAAAATCCATTGATCTGGTGAAAGGAGCGTAAACCTGTGTACCCAATATTACACTCATATATTTTAAAAAGACTGAGTCTGGTAGCGACATCTGTGCCTTGTGAACGCACATTTTCAAAGGCTGGCCTCATCATGACCGAAAGACGAACCAGATTACAGTCCAAAAAATTAGCTGAATTGCTTTTCATTGCTAGCAACATGGAATAATAATTAAAAAAAAAACAATGTAAATATATTAAAATTTACTTAAAAAAACATTTGAACTACAAAAAAAAAAAACTCAAAAAAAAAACAGAAAACAAATAAAAAAAAAAACCTAGTTTAAAAATTATAACAAAAAAATATAACTAGGTAAAAAAACAAACAATAAAAGAACTGTTAAAATCATAGGTTCGATTAGAAATCATTGTAAATACTATTTGATTTTTAAATACGCCAATCAAATATTTACTTGGTTGACAGTCCTAAGCCTGTAAGTGTAAAGTATGAAGGGAAATCAAATAGTTTGTTCTTGGAGCGAGAGCAAGAAACTTTTGAAATCTCTGACAGCAACATAGTTCCGCGATATGGGATTTGTCTCCGCTCTCTCTCGTCATCATAACTGCGGATATGATTAGCGGACATGGATATAGTTATGGGATATGGTGTCTTTGGCTGGAATGATATGTCTTATATCCAATCTTCTAGTGGAGTTACTTAACCCAAGCCTAATTTTAACTGATTAATTCAGTGATGCATCTTATCCTTTAAAAGAAAATTTTAGACGGTGATGTATTTATTTTGGATCGAGGCTTTCGGGACAGTATTTCCCTATTGGAAAGTCTGAATTACTCTGTGCATTACCCTCTGTCAGTTCAGCAAGGTGAATATCAATTAACAACAGAAAATGCAAATGAATCTCGCTAAGTGACATTATGCCGTTGGGTCGTGGAGGTAGTGAAGGGGCGCTTCAAGCGGGATTTTAAGTTGCTGCGATAGAAATATTTTCAAGTCATCAAAGCCATTTATACAAAATTATACATTTTGTATAAATGGCTTTGATGACTTGACATTTTCTAAAACCCAAAGAGTAAATACACCTCCCTGTTGGATCTTAGGCGAGCTATGTATGGACGAAGAGCAATGCCCTTTACAAGTAGATTTGTGTCTAGCATGTAAACAAACTGGCTTATGTAGGAAGGTTATGTGTGAAGGGAACTGTCTCCTGAGATACAGGCTAACTACCTAGTTCGGGAGCCAGATCTTTCATGTAACTGTGGCACTTTACAGTTCAAATAAATGATTATTATTATTTGTTTTTTAACATTTCTGTTTCTCCGACTATACGGGAAGGTCTGATGGCACGGGCCTAAGCCAGGTGTTCATCAGGTGTGTTAGGTTAGGTTAGATTATTATTATTGCTGGACTTTCCAGAAGTCTCGTACATGATGCAAACAGTAATATTGTATAAAGCTTTCACAGCGTTGTAGCCTTTGTTGGTGGTTAAAGGGTAAACTTGTGCCGGCGTGGATACCAGACTCGATATTCAGCGTCAGCTGTTAATTTTAATACAAAAAGGAAACCTATGTCCATATTATACAAACCAATAGTTTCCCAAGGTCAAAATGAAAACCTTATGCCTGCTACACACCTTACGATAAATCGTTACGATTAGTCGGTACAGTTCAAACTGCAACGATAAATCGACAAGTGTGTATGAGGAAAACTGTACAGTTTGTTCGATTTTTCTCATACACACTTGTCGATTTATCGTTGCAGTTTGAACTGTACCGACTAATCGTAACGATTTATCGTAAGGTGTGTAGCAGCCATTAGATAGATATTATCAGAAAAAGAGAAGCGTGAAACGTCTTTATTATACAAAACGGCAGACAATTGCTGAAAAAGATTTATGGAAAAAGATTATGGCGAACACAGTATTAAGCCAGATGTGAGCGATGCTATTCTAAAAGATATGCAGAAAACGTTTTTGGCTAACTTGGAAAAAGCTACTGAACAAATAAGACAAATTGAAAGACGTATCATTCTGCAGACCAAGTCAAGTGAGTGGCTTGAACTTCGGCGGTCCTTATAGACGGCCTCTAATTTTGGCAGGATAATAAAATGAAGCCAGACACTAGTTGTACCAGTATTGTAAAACAACTGCTTTATAAAATTAATATAGATGCTGTAATATCCACTATCGGTGTTTAAGGCGGGGGGGGGGCTAGATGATGCCATATAAAAAACTCATTTATTTTCCTTGTTTTTGTGTTTTCCTTATTCGTGGGTCAAGGGCGATTCTGCTATAGATGATTTCCGACATGATTTTTTAAATTACACTACATACATATTAGTTTTTTTTTTGTTATTTTCGCAAAAAGTCTGCATAAAAGATATCAAAACATTCAAATCTAATAAAGGAACGAAAAAGCGAATCCAGAAAAGAACAATGATAATGAGCATTCGAGAAGCCTTAGAAAATTTTAAAGAAACTCTTCCTGAAATATCTATAGGCAAGACTGTTTTTTTATGAGGGACCTCTCCGGACACTCTGCTTAAAGAGTATGTTACAAATTGTAGTACAGAAAAAGTTCCTCATGCTGATTAAAAATATAAAAATAATTCTTATAAAAAAAAATTAAAAGCTTTCAAAAACAAACACATAAAAGCATAAAATAACTTTTTACGCTTGTTTGTTTGTTTTTGAAGGCAGTTCTTCCCTAAAAAAAAAATATTTTTTCCTTTTTTTCGTTCAGTTGTTCAACCACAATAAATTTTTGTTCGAAGCAGATCTTGCCAGTGCAGGAAGAAAATATACAAGCTTTTAACAGAAAACGTAAAGTACTAAGTATAAAGATGGTGACTTGGTAATAATCAAACTTGGTTTGGGTCTGAAATGAAGCTTAAGCCCGAATATCTTGGACCTTATACAATCACTAACGTCAAAATGGCCGGTTCAATTTACAGAAAGTGCACGCCACTGCAGAAGGACCAGGTAAATCATCCAGTTTAGTTGATTTCATGAAGAAATGGCCCTATGACTGAGCCATTATCATTTAAGCTTAAACATTATTATTTTAATACTAGCTGTGCCTGCGACTTCCTTCGCATGGAAGTAGGAACACAACGATTTTTTTTAACAGGCTAGCCTGGAACTAAAGTGGTCTATGTAACATTTTAGGCTAAATCCATCTAAGAGCATTTTTGAACTTAAAAACAATAAATCATTCCCAGCAAAAGTGGTCTATGTGTCCATTCGTCACCAAAGTAAGGTTATCATTAAAATACCAGTTTAGAATTGATTGATATTTAAAAAAAAATTAACTTCTAAAGTGGTCTAACTGCCACTATGTAACATAGACCCGTATTTTCTGTAAATTTGTCAAAACTAAAGTGGTCTAAGCGGCTCATAGTCACATAGACCACTTTGTTCTAATAAGTTTGTAAATTCTAAAGTGGTGTTTAAGAATAATTACATTAAATACCTAAATATGAGATTAAAATAAACGAAAGGTCAATAGGTATACTAATAACGTTAGAGAATATTACTACATGTCAATTAATTTAGTTTTTATAATCTGCTAACACTTGTTCATGTCACTGTCGCGCGGTCAGTAATGTCACTGTGACGTAAGTAAATATTTTTACATTTCTCATGTTCGGTAAGTAGGTCCTTATTACCCCCAAATGGGGCTTGTAAGTAACCAATTAGCGCTCTAGGGTATTAATGTAGCTAGAAAAGCCCTAGGGCGGTAAGTAATTAAAAAAAAAGTTTGCGGACATCTAACCATCATATTGGCAATAGACATCATGCATTCAGCCTAATGACAAAAGAGGTTGCTTCGCTATTCAGCCTTGTCTTCGAGTTTAATAGTCATCAATTTTAAATATCGAACGGCGAAGCTCAAATCCCGTTCTTGAAAAAAAAAAGATGAAAAAAGGCGGGAATAGAAAACTTTTACTTTAAATATAATTATAATATTATATTGTTTGTTTTTGGGACTTTTTTATAATTACGTGATAATTAGGAAAAAAACATGAGTACTGCAAGTGATGAAGATTTAATTAAGGTGCACTCCCGAATCAATGAAAATGGAAGCTAAAGCAGCAATCAACTAATAAAATGTTTTATTCTTGCAATGCCGGTTTTTTCTACTTACCTCACAATCGAGATGTAAAGCAGAGTAGTTAGCTCGGGTGTAAGCATCAATTGCACCCTCGAACTATAGGCGCCCTCGCTGCGCTCGTGCGCCTAAATATCTCGGGCTGCAATTGATACCTTACAGCCCTTGGCTACTAATCTACTATTGTAAATGCTGTCAGTTAACCGACTTTTGTGATTGTGATTCGTCCCGTTGTTCGTGGTAAATAATTTAAATAGTTACACATAGCTACAATGGCTTCAAATCGTGGAGAAAATTCACCAGATGAACCGTCTACTTCGGATGGATGACGTACAATTATTTCTAACTAAGAGGTGCCACATTGCGAAATTACGAAACGAGCGACTCTGAATCTGATTTTAGCTCTACTAGCGATGGCGATTTGTATGTGCCTAGTGTTCCCGATAGTAAGTCAAGTGAAAATGAAGGTATGTATATGGACCATAAAGACTTTTTGATAGTTTTATTTAAGACAATTTTGGATAATTTTATTGTTATTTTTAGAGACTGTGACTGTAATACATAACAGCTTAATACAATCTGATAATATGCAAAACCTGGGAGAGAGCACTGAGAGTAGTCCAGCTACTGTGACAAATCAATCAAGAGGGCGTAAGAGGCAAAGACATGAGCACACTTGGGGAAAAAATGTAAGAAAATTATGCAGATCAACTGGGAAGGAATATGTAAATACGAGAGGTAATACTGTTCCAGCCAAGGTATTTGCAGCTGTAGAATGTACATGTCGACTGAAGTGCAGTGAAAAGGGGTACCTTTTCACTGCACTTCAGTCGACATGTACATCATCATCCACTCAAAAAGAAATCTATGATGCATTCTATAATTTAGGCACTTGGGATAGTCAAACTGTTTGGTGTAGTTCAGTAACCATCTCAGCTCCAAAACGACCTCGAAAAAGATCGACAAATCGGTCACCAAGCCGCAAGCAACACACTCGCCAGTTTACCTTCAACAACTTACATGTGTGTAAAAAATTCTTTTTAAGTGTTCTACAAATCAGTAATCATCGCATAGATTATGCTTTGCAAGTAAAGCAAACATCATCTAACACAAATATTCCAGATAAAGATCAGAGAGGGCGTAAAATACCAGGAAATAAAGTGAATGAGGAGAAACTGGGATGGATAAAAGAGCACATACAATCTTTCCCTAAATACACAAGCCATTATGGAGAGAGGTCGTCTGATAGGGAATATTTAGCGCCAAATTTGAACATAAGTAAAATGTACAAATTGTTTGTAGAGAAATGCCAAGCAGAAGGTAAGGAAATATTGAAAAAATCCTTGTATGAAAAGGTGTTCAGGACAGAATTCAACTTAAACTTTTATATACCCAAGAAAGATACATGTAAGACATGTGATGAATTCCAAGTTAAATTAGTTGCAGAGAAAGATATTGAAAAGTGTTTGCAAATCAGACAAGAATTGGATACACATACAAATCTAGCCAGAAAAGCAAGAGAGATTTTAAATATGCATAAGCAAGCCAGTCTTTCACCTCAGAGTGCAGAAGTGTTGATTACTTTCGACCTAGAAAGGACCCTTCCACTTCCTCATTTAAATACAGGAGAAGTATATTATTTGAGGCAGCTTAACATGCTTAATCTTGGCATACATGCTTACCAGCATGATGGAGAACGAGTTTTAATGAACTTGTGGTATGAGACTACAGGAGCGAGAGGATCTCAAGAAGTCACGTCGTGTTTGTATTTTTACTTAAAGAATCATATTGACGACCATGCAACAAGGCTAAATCTGTTTAGCGACTGTTGTGGTGGGCAAAACCGAAACTGGAATGTTATGTTTTTTGTGATGTTTATGGTAAATGCTTTACCAAATGTTAACGCCGCGACACACACATCAAGCAACACATGAGGGGAAGCGGGACGCGGGGTACGCGGGGAACGCGGGCCGCGAGCCCAACCGGCGCCATCGTCTCGACACTAGCCCAAAAACCGTGGTCTGCGTACCACCTCATTCATTCGCATATTCATTTTTAAATAATATAACATTATAATACAGTAGAACTGGAGTGGTTGGCGTTCTTCATTTTAACACCTCACGACAGTCTTAACATTGGTCCTTCGAGCCGGATTAAACCAGCGGAGCGAATCAGCAAGTATCGTTCCAGTTATACAAGTTTTCTACGTCGCCCATCTTGCCTACCCAATATACTCTGCGCCAAGTTGCACTGGAAATATTAAGAAGAAAAATTACCAGAAAAGAGGTCAAAGCGAGAGGACGACGGATAGGTTTCGAATTGTACTAATACTGTGTTTATTTTCATTACAGTGTCCGTGTATACGTTCTTCATTCTCGGTGATACTTGTAAGTACTACAACTTTCTGTTTTCTACTAGGCCGCCAAAATGGGTTTAGAATCGGATTTACGCGAGTTAATTAAAAAAAGGGGTACTTTGCGAGGTAGAATCACTCTTTTCGGAAAATATATTAATTCGTTAGATAAGACCACATTAGTTGATGAATCCATAGTTGAATTGCAATTACGCATAGTTAACACAGAGCAGGTATTCAGTGAATTCCAAGATATTCAATCTAAAGTCGAAGATATGACTGACGAGGCAGAATTGTTACCGCAGTTGGAAATCAGGGAGACAATTGAATCTCAGTATTATACTTTTATGTCGTTGGCTAAGTGTATCTGTAACAAACGAGAAGTTGTGTTCCCCAAATGTTCTCACAATTCTAATAACATTATTAAGTTACCCACTATATCGTTACCCTCCTTTGACGGTTCATTTGAAAACTGGCTAGAGTATCGCGATACATTTATTTCCTTGATACATAATGCAAGCGAAATAAATCCAATACAAAAATTTCATTATTTACGTTCTTCACTTACGGGTAGTGCTTTACAGGTCATAAAATCGTTGGAATTTAGTTCAAATAATTATCAGGTAGCTTGGGATTTATTGACTAATAGATTTGATAACAATAGGTTACTTATTAACAATCACGTAAAATCTTTGTTTTCTTTGCAAACAATTACAAAAGAATCGCCTAGCCTGCTAAGAAAGTTAATAGATACGGTGCTAAAAAACTTAAGATCATTAAAAATTATGGGTGAGCCCACGCAGTCCTGGGACACATTAGTTATTTATTTAATTGTAATTAAATTAGATCCGATAACATGCAAAGAGTGGGAGGATAAAAAAGGTTCTCTTTGTAAAGATTCCAAAGTAACATTAGATGACTTATTACAGTTTTTAAAGGACCGTTCCGATGTTCTTGAAATGGTTCAAGCTCAAGGTCACAAACCGGTCAATAATAATGATTCGTTAAAAAAGTCAACAGTTAGTAAATCACAATCTTCCCAACAAATACGTTCTTTTGTTTCAAATAAACAGCAGTCTAGTACAGGTACTTCTACAGCGAAATCATCGCGTACCCTCAAATGTATTTTGTGCGATGGCAATCACGCATTGTACTCGTGCATTAGTTTTCTGAATTTGCCCGCACAAGATAGATTAAAATTCGTTTTAAATAAAAAGGACATAATATGCACCAATTGTTTGCGTCCCGGACATTCCTTAGAAGTATGTCAATATGGTTCATGTAAGCAATGTTCACAGAAACATAATAGTCTTATTCATGTCGATAATAATACTACTAGTTGTAGTTCCATTCCGGCGGCGCACACGCACACTGATACAACTGTTAGCAACATTGCGACAAACAGCGGTGTATGTGCGAACGCATCTTCATTACATACACATTCTAATCACTCAAAACAAACCGTGCAGTCTATCACATTAGAACAGGTTTTGCTTTCAACAGCACTTGTTGAAGTTTGTAATAATAACCAAACAATCACAGTTGCGCGCGCTCTTCTTGATAGTGGGAGCCAGCGATGTTTTATTACAGATTCGCTTTGCAAAAAATTACGTTTATCAACTATACAGTCCACTCTCACCATAACTGGGATAGGGAACAGTGTTCTGCGATCAGAACAGTCCTGCGACCTACTCATGCGTTCGAGAACTAGTAATTTTAGTACCCGTTTAAATTGTTGCGTTTTACCAAAAATTACTTTTAGTTTACCAAACACTTACGTTGACGTTCATTCGTTAAAAATTCCGCAAAACGTTAATCTAGCGGACCCAGACTATCACATTCCTTCCGATATCGATATACTAATAGGGGCTGATGTGTTCTGGAGTTTATTACAAGAAGGTCGGATGCGTTTGTCCAACGGTCCTTATTTACAAAATACTCATTTAGGGTGGATTATTTCGGGCTCGTTATCCCATAATAAACACACCACAAACCGAATATGCAATAGTAATTCGATTTTTTGCGCATTGTCAAGTTCATTAGATGATCAATTAAAACGTTTCTGGGAATTAGAAGAAGTTGACAGCGGCAAATCAACGAATAACATTCTCTCAGTTAATGATAAGATATGTGAGGAACTTTTTACTTCCACCACCACACGCGACAATGATGGTAGATTCGCGGTGCGAATACCGTTACACGAATCAGCTGATTCGCTTGGCGATTCTTACGAGTTAGCGAAGAACAGGTTCTTATCTTTAGAACGAAGGTTAGATCGTACACCTGAATTAAAAGGTATGTATTCAGATTTTCTAAACGAATATTTGGCATTAGGGCACATGACTCGTATTGATACGTGTAAATCACCGTGTTATTTTTTACCACATCATTGTGTACAACGAGAAAGTACCACTACGAAACTGCGCGTAGTCTTCGATGCGGGTGCACAAACAACTACCGGAAAGTCGTTAAACGATTTACAGTTGATCGGCCCTCCGCTACTTAATGATTTGGTAGGCATTCTTCTTCGTTTTCGACAGTTCGCGTTTGTAGCTTGCGCTGACGTAGAAAAAATGTTTCGGCAAGTTCTTATCCAGCCTGATCAGCGTCCACTACAACAAATAGTGTGGCGTGAAGATAAGAAAGATCCATTAGTTATTTATCAATTAAATACAGTGACGTATGGCACTGCGTCAGCACCGTACCTCGCGATGAGATGTTTACGTCAGTTAGCGCTAGACTGTACTGATGAGCAAGTTTCTCGTGTAATGCTAAATTCATTTTATTGTGACGACTTAATATTTTCTCACAATAATAAGCAGGAGTTATTGTCACAGTGTGAAACGATTAGTCAAGTTTTAAGATCGGGCTGCTTTCCGTTGCGAAAGTGGTCATTTAATTTTGATCTTCATTGTTTATCCGACAGTTTTACTAAGTCCTTATCGCTCGATAAGACTACACAATGTAAGACGCTCGGTTTAGGTTGGTGTAATAGTAGTGATGAATTACATTTTAAATCTAATTTAAATATTAACATCGATGTAACGCAATTTACTAAAAGAAAAATTCTTTCCATTATATCACAGGTTTATGACCCACTGGGGTTGTTATCGCCTAGTATTATTATTACTAAAATACTTATGCAAAAACTTTGGCTTCTTAAAATCGGCTGGGATGACCCAATTCCTGCTGATTTAGCACGTTCATTTAGTAAAATATTAAGATCTTTACAACATTTGCATGAAATACGCGTCCCACGCCATGTAACCACACAGTACGCACAACACTTACAATTACACATATTTACAGATGCTTCGCAAGACGCCTACGGCGCTTGTGCGTACATCCGCAGCGTTTGTGAGCAAACAAATAAAGTTATCGTTAAACTATTATGTGCGAAAAGTAAGGTTGCGCCATTAAAACCGGTTAGCATACCGCGTCTCGAACTGTGCGGTGCATTAATAGGAGCGCGTCTTTATAAAAAGATAATCGAGTCAATTAATTTAAAGTTTGAACAAGTATCGTTTTGGACTGATTCGACAATTGTCTTAGGTTGGTTACGCACTCATCCAACTTTGTTGAAGACATTTGTTCAAAATAGAGTAGTTGAAATCAATGATTTGACTATTGGTAATAGTTGGTCCCACATACAAGGTGTATATAACCCAGCAGATATGTTGACGCGCGGAGTGAACCTACCGGAGCTTGTTCATAATGACTTGTGGTGGACCGGTCCAAAGTTCATTCTCGACGCTAATTACGATGCGAGCTATTCAGATGTTTCATTGACTGATTTGCCCGAACTTAAATCACATAGTGTGGTTGGTTTGTATTCGTCATGTAACGTGTTTCCTTTCGACAATTTTTCATCTTTCTTTCGAATGATACGATCAGCTGCGTATATGATGCGATTTATTCATAACACTCGTTATAAAAACGCACGTAAACAAGGTCCGTTGTCCGTGGATGAACTGCATAGGTCAACTATTTTACTCGCGCGATTGTCTCAAATCGATTCATTTTCACAAGAATATAATTCGTTATTGAATAAGTCATTAAATCATAAATATCCGCGTAACATGTCCGGACTCAATTTGTTTTTTGATGATAATTTTATAATTCGGGTAGGAGGTAGATTAAGTAATTCTAATGAGTTTAGTTACGACAAAAAGCACCCTATACTGCTATGTAGTAAGCACAAATTCACTTCACTCTTATTTCAATATAAACACTTATATTTATGTCACGCTGGCCCCCAATTATTGCTCTCAAACATTCGCGAGGAATGGTGGCCACTGGGTGGTAGAAACTTAGCGCGTTCAATCGTTCACAAATGCGTTCGATGTGTTAGGCTAAAGGGGAAAACATTGAGCCCAATAATGGGCAATCTGCCTACCGAGCGATTGATACCCGGCTTTCCATTCTTGCATACCGGTACTGATTACTGTGGTCCAGTGTACATCTTGAACCGTCAGGGGAGAGGTTCGCGATTAATTAAATGTTACATTTGTATATTTATTTGCTTTGCTACTCGAGCAGTTCACTTGGAACTCGTGACTACTCTGACCACTGATGGATATCTGCTCTGCCTTAAAAGATTCATATCACGTAAAGGGAAACCGACAGTAATATATTCCGATAATGGAA
Source organism: Agrotis clavis (assembly GCA_954870645.1). Lineage (NCBI taxonomy): Eukaryota > Metazoa > Arthropoda > Insecta > Lepidoptera > Noctuidae > Agrotis > Agrotis clavis. The sequence goes on from OX940925.1 coordinate 12,237,110, forward strand.
AAAATTATGTCGGCGCTGCTAACGAATTATGTCATTTTTTATTAAAAAACTCTGCCGCTATTGTAGAAAAAACCGCCTTAGACGGCATAACCTTTAAATTCATTCCCCCATATTCTCCTCATTTTGGTGGCCTGTGGGAGGCAGGAGTGAAGTCCTGCAAGTATCACCTGAGACGCGTAGTAGGAAACTCTAATCTCACGTTTGAGGAAATGTATACGGTATTGGTACAAGTCGAGGCCGTCCTTAACTCCCGTCCGCTAACTCCTCTTTCTGCAGATGCAAATGACCTGCAAGCATTGACACCGGCGCACTTTTTGATTGGCCGCTCACTCACCGCACCAGCCTGTGATGACATCACCGACGTAGTCACCAATCGGCTGCCACGTTACGACCGAGTAGAGCAGATGCGTCAACACTTCTGGCAGCGGTGGTCTAAAGAGTACGTTAGCGAGCTGCAGACCCGAACAAAATGGAAAGTCAACAAGAGTGACGTCACCATCAACAGGCTTGTTCTAATCAAGGAAGATAACTTGCCTCCTTTAAAGTGGCGTCTCGGACGTATTGTACAAGTGTACACAGGAAAGGACGGAGTGTCACGTGTCGCCAAGGTCCGCACAGCAGCTGGAGACGTGCATCGTTCATTTTCAAAAATTTGTCCACTACCTGTCGAGATGCCTGCTGCAACGACTGATCCTTCTGGAAACCGAGGCTTTCCAGACCCGGGAGAATGTTAACGCCGCGACACACACATCAAGCAACACATGAGGGGAAGCGGGACGCGGGGTACGCGGGGAACGCGGGCCGCGAGCCCAACCGGCGCCATCGTCTCGACACTAGCCCAAAAACCGTGGTCTGCGTACCACCTCATTCATTCGCATATTCATTTTTAAATAATATAACATTATAATACAGTAGAACTGGAGTGGTTGGCGTTCTTCATTTTAACACCTCACGACAGTCTTAACACCAAACATTAGCGAAATATGTGTTCATTACCTCGTTACGGGCCACACATATTTGCCGAATGATGGTGATTTCTCATTCATAAGTAGGGCCCAAAAAAAAGAAAGCCATGTATATACACCTAATGAGTGGCATGAATTAATAAAAAAACTGTAGAAAACATAATCCGTTTGGTGTTAATAACACGGTGGGAAAATTTGTATCATTTGATCAATTGCAGCCAATGTTTAAAGAGTATCAGAATTTAGTGGCTCAAGGTGCTATGATTTCAAGAGTGAGGAAAGCTAAGTTTGTAAAAAATCAATCTGAGATGTATTATAATGATGATTATTCAGAAATATATAAATCAGTGGACTTAAAGAAACCTACTGTAAACTTAGAAGAGTTCTTGGTATTTTTGCGGAATTTCGAACCAACTAATGACAGTGATATTCGTGCCTTGTCATATAAAAAATTGCAGGATATTAAGAAAATGTTAAAAGGAGATCGGGCGGGTGTGGCCCAAGTGGCGGCGGAGCATGACGTTCATTTTATATGAAAGTTCCCTACCTAAGCTTACTTTTTTTGTATGGGTACAAAAAAATCTATCCTGGGAGAAAAAAGTTATAGCGTTATAAAGAAATATGCATTTATAGAGCTTTCAACTATTTATTCAATTAAATCTAATTATTTTAACTTAAGATGTTATGTTTGCTATTATCTAACATTCATGATGACTCATACCCGTGGTGTCTACTCATTTTTTTATCTTGGTAAAGTCATCTAATAAGTCCTCCCACCCAGGACAGAGCGGGAGAGACTGTCAGACTCATACCTACTGACTAAAATCCACGGTGTCCTTCAATAGCTCTTTACGTTCCAGGGTCACGGTAATTCGGTAAGTCCCGCGACCCCGGCAGGCCAGTTGGCCCTCTAAAGGGGGGCCCCGTCATTATGCTGACGTTCTTTACACAACGCGCCGTCGACTCGGGCATGGTCCATGTTGGAACAGCGACTCGCCGATTACTCGCCGCCCGTATGTCCGCGCCCACCGCGGCCGGAGATCGTCTGCCGACGTCCGTCGCGGTCGCTGTCTACCACTGCAGCTGGGGTAGAGGGAGGACGCTGTCCTTTCCCTCACGCGGCCCGCCTTCTCCTTTGCGAGCATGACTGCTTCGCAGTAAGAGGCGACCGCTTCTCATTACTTCCCGCCCTGCAGCATGGCCTCGACCAATTCCGGGTGCGAGGGGTGCTCCGCTCACGCGGGGCAGTCATGCACCGTATGCTCCACCGTGTCCTACGGGCGATCCGCGCAGTGGTGACATTCAAGTGTTTCTTCCTTCGCCATCCGATACAGGTACCTCCCGAAACTTCCATGTCCCGTGAGGACCTGCGTCATGTGATAGGTCAGGACGCCGTGACGCCTAAACAGCTAAGACGCCTAAACACGCCTAAACGCCTAACCACCCGACATGGTATCTATTTCAGAAATATGTAACTACTGCATTGTTGTAAGGATTCTGGTTCAAGTGTTTGAAGACGAGGCTAAGTTAAAATGTTTGAATAAAATACTGTTTTTGAGAAATGATTTAAAAGTGTTTCAACTGACTATAATATAATGTCATCGTAAGTACAGTCCGACATAACGGTGGGGAGTTCGAATCGGTGTCGGGGGGACGATGAAGTACCTGGGACTCGTCCTCGACAGCCGGTAGCACTTCGGGGAACATTTCCTGCACTTGGCCCCAAAGCTGAACCGTGCATTAGCCGCCCTCTGGAGACTCCTGTCTCCCCCCGACACCGATGCGAACTCCCCACCGTCATGTCGGACTGTACTTACGATGACATTATATTATAGTCAGTTAAAACACATTTAAATCATTTCTCAAAAACAGTATTTTATTCAAACATTTACCGAGACCGAGATTAGGCAGGAGCCTAATCTCGGCGAGCCAAACGCCCCGTGCCGGAGGCTGCATGCTGGTGTCGTGTGATCCATGGCCCTCTACGGAGCCCCCGTGTGGGGCCTGAGCATGCGACGCGACCGACTCAAAGCTGGTCGCATCGCTGGGGCGAATCCCCGCTGTCGAAAGACTGTCACAACCGAGGTTCGGGCAAGCCGAAACCGCGGCGGTAAGACCCATCTTTAAGGAGTGGCTGGATAGGCGTCACGGGCGTCCTGACTTACCACCTGACGCAGGTTCTTACCGGACACGGAAGTTTCGGGAGGTACCTGTGTCGGATAGGGACACCACTAAGAGGATCACCCGGAGGACACGGTGGAGCACACGGTTCAGGAACGCCCCGCTTGGGCAGATCACCACCGTGTCCTGACGACAGCGATTGGCGGCGACCTCTCGCGGCCGGCATAGGTCTAGACCAATCTGCGTGGCGAGACGGAGTGGGAAGCGGTCGCCTCCTTCTGTGAAGTAGTAATGTTAGCGAAGGAGGAGGTGGGACAAGACGATCTCCGGCCACCGTAGGCGCGAACATACGGGCTTTAATTATGGACGACTCGATGTCCGACCATAAACAATGACCGGGTCGACGGTTTGTTGTGTTCCAGGCGCGCTTCAAAGAGTGTCAGCACAATGACGGAACAAAGCCTCCCGGGGTCGCGGATCTAATAAATACCGTGATCCCAGAACGTAAAGGGCTATTGAAGGACACCGTGAATTTTAGTCAGTACAAGTCTGACAGTCCATCCTGCCCTGCCCTAGGTGGGACTAGGGTCAAAAAACGTCGTCAGGAAGAAATCTAACACATAAATACAACACAGCCGATTAAGAATAGAGGAATAAAAGAATAGATAACGCAGTTCAAACACAACACTATCACATCAATCAACAGCGAGCGGAGAGAGTGAGTAAGCTGCAAATCTGACAGAACTGCCGTATATGTTGCGTTGACCGTTGAAGAATTTGAATATGCATAACTTTTTTTTCCCAGGATAGATTTTTTTTGTACTCATAAAAAAGTAAGCTTAGTTAATGAACTTTCAAACAATATAAGTGTCATGCTCCGACGCCACTTGGGCCAGGGCCCATAAAAAAATGTCCGATCTCCTTTGTACCACCGGTTCATCACCCTTTTTACCTCAACCTTCCCCATAAAAATCGTAGAGGTGAAAATGAAAATGAATCACAAGATGCTTTGCCAGCACTTCGTGATGACAGGCAGGATGATAATAATTAACAATATCCTGCCTGTTATCACGCAGAGCGTGATTCATTTTCAGTTTCACCTCTACGATTTTATTAATAAAGGTTTTTTGATTAATATGACAATTTTTTTTATTTTAATCGTTATTTCCCCTTATGCAATTTGGGGTTTTCTAAATTGCCATAGTTCTAAAGTGGTCTAAAAGACAACTTTCCTTATTTTAATTTATTTTTTGTCGTTTAATATCCTAATTATCACTTAAATTACATATGGATAGCTAAGTTATGTATTTAACTACAGTATAAATGTTTAACATCAACAGAACATACATTCATAAGCACATTGTGACTTCAAACGCGTTTCGTTTGATTACAGAAAATAATTATTTTGTATCATAGACCACTTTAGTACCAGGTCAGCAACAAAGGATTTTTTCTAAAATAGCCCAACTTACTCCTTATTACATCAGCTAGGTACCTGCCAATAGAAGTCCCGTAAAAATCGGCCTAGCCATTTCAGAGATTAGCCATTACAAACAGACGGACAAAAATTAAAAAAATGTTATTTTGGTGTATGTACCGTATATAATATTCGTATGCATGTAGTAAAAAACTGTTATTTCAATATTAAAAAGAGACACTCCAATTTTATTCATATGTATAGATGTGTATCCAACATAATTTCAGTTGTTAAAACTAGGGATGCAACGATACCGATACGATAATCGTAGATCCGCGATTATCGTAAACCTTTACGATCATTCGTTATCGTAAAGATTACGATACGCTATTTTTACGATACATTTATTTCAAAAAAATTAAACTTTTACTGTTTCGGGTGAAACGAAACGCATAACGCGTCAATTTCTGAACGCTTCGCATCCGTCACTTTTGGCATTGACAGTTTTAAGGATGAGTGAGGTTAGGGAAAGGCGGGAAACTGAAAGCGAAAAGGCGCGTTTTTTTTCAGATTTTCCATTTTTTTTTATTTTCGCTCAAAATTTACATATTCTTTGTACATATTAGCGATATAAGTTGTTCATAGTATATATGGTGTAAGTACAAAACTTGAAATCTATATCTATAATCTATAATAATCTTTTATTTATCCCAAAAACATACAGAGTTTGCTTAGAAATACATTATTTAGATTATGTATCAATTCTGTACAAGAATAATACTCTACCTCTTAAGCTAGGGTATACCTGTATTATAAGAGGTAGTTTACGGTCGACAATGTACTAAAACTTATTCTCAAGTGGACTGTGTCATTCTACTGTATGGTGCACAAGAGAAGAAAAGTATGTTGTGTGTTTGTCAAGTAGTGAATGTTAAGATATGAGTGTAGGTGTGTATGAGTGTAGGTGTGTATGTGTGTTCGTGTGTGTGTGTGTGTGTTAGTGTGTGTGTGTGTGAATGTATATGTGCGCGAGTGTATCACACTAAATAGGTGAGTAAAGACTCTGTATAAGAGTAATCCTTGAGGAGCAGCCACTCTGTTACTTTACATTTAAGTGCATGTGAGTTAAGGTTTATAATATTGAGATGCTTGTTAATATTTTTATATATATGAGTACCTAGAATATAATATTGATGTTTGGCGAACGAGGTCTTGTGTTGTATATTTGGTGGGACGTACGTACGCTTGTTTGAATCAGGTGGAGGAAGGCTAGCGTGCTTTCTGAGGGTGGATTTAAGCACATAAAGCTGACGAACTGTAAGTACTTTACAGTCAGAGAACAGTTCAGTTGTTGGGTACCGGTATGGCTTTTTCGTCATGACTTTAAGTATAGCTCGCTGTGCTCTTTCCACCCTCAAAAACCTAGTCTTAGCCGCACCGCCCCACGTAACTATGCAATAGCCAATCACTGATTGGCACAGTGCGAGGTACACCATCTTAAGAGTTGTTACGTCGGCGGATACTCTAAGAGACTTAAATATATGTATAAGACGTAAGGTTCTGGTGGTGACGGCATCAATTTGTTGGTCCCATCTCAGTCCGTCGTCAATGTGAACTCCGAGGTATTTAACGCTTTCGGATCTAGCAAGCGGAGGACATGTACAAGGGTCGGACGGGTTTGTGCAGGAATGAGGAGTTACACTAAATGAGGGAGATGGTTTAGCGTTACGTCGTAGAGCAAATGGAATATAAGTCGTTTTTTGTAGGTTCAATGTAAGACAGTTCGAGTTTAACCACGTTATAACTTTGGCCATGGCCATCTCCGCATTTGCTTTTACAAAGTCCCAAGTAATTCCGTCTACAAGGATTGCAGTGTCATCTGCGTAAGCGTAGATTCTACTATTTGGGAGACTCAGTCTGCAGAGATCATTTACGTAGATCTGGAATAGAGGCGGGGAAAGGATCCCTCCCTGGGGAACACCATAGGACACGAGAAACTCATCACTTAGGTGATTATCAATTTTAATACATTGCCTACGGTTTTTTAGGTAGTCCTTAAATATTTCTAGTGGAATTCCACGCACACCAATACTTTCCAGCTTCCTGATGAGTTTGGGAACAGAGACCGTGTCAAAGGCCTTCGAAAGGTCCAGAAATATGCCAAGACATTTCGATTTTTTATCCAGATTTGAGGCAACCTGTTGCGTGAAATCCAGTACTGCATCATCTGTAGATAGACTTGTCCGAAATCCGTATTGGTTATTGGCAATGAGTCGGTGTTTATCGAGAAATTTTCGTAGAGAGTTATTTAGGATTTTTTCGAGAATTTTAGAGAGTGCAGGTAGGACTGATATTGGCCTGTAGTTATTAACACAGTCTCTGTTCCCCCCCTTGAATATTGGATGGACCACAGCTTTTTTAAAGGCATCCGGAAAGACACCCTCCTGTAGGCAACGATTAAAAAGATATGTAATTGGTGGAACCAGTACATGTCGACAGCTTTTCAATATTAGTGATGATATGCCGTCCCAGCCGACTGCACAGTCAGACCGTAGTTGTAGGATTAGGGACTCCACATCAGCTTTGTCTACTTCCAGGATGGTAAGAGAGCTCGCAGGTGAGTTACGGGTGTCCGTAGGTGGGGGTGAGGGTGAGGGATGGTCACAGGCCGGTGTTGATGCAGTGTCATTAATTATTTTTGAAGCCATGTTTTTGCCAATGTTGGCAAAAAATTGGCCTACCTCATTAATCGCTGTTTTTGGGTTGTCCCGTATTGTGAGTAGCTCCACTGGACTAAGTTTTGATTTATGGGTATTGGTTTTATGTTTGATTGTTTTCCATAGGACTTTAGGATTATTTTTGGCTTTTTCAAGCTGGCCGGTTTCATAAGACCTTTTTAGTTTCTTGAGTAAGTTGTTGCAAAAATTGCGGTATCGAGAATATGTAGTTCTTAGAATAATGTTATCTGGTGATTTTTTTGATTTAATGTGCAATTTATCTCTATGCTTTATACATTTTAAAAGACCAGGGGTTATCCAGGGTTTAATGATTCTCTTTTTTCTAGGGATTTTAACTTGTTTTGAATGATTTGATATTACTTGTTTAATAATACTGATAAATTTGTCCATTGCGTCATTTATGTTCTCGATCTCATATATTACCGTAAAGTCCACAATTTCTAACTCCTCCACAATTTCTTTGTGGTTTTGGGTGATACTTGTATATAATTTGTGGGAGGGATTGGCATTTTTCACACTTAACAGTAGTGGTTTGTGATCCGTCACGTGTGAAATGGGGAAGAAGAGGCGGAGGAAGGATGATTTGTCCATTGCAGACCCGCAGCAGCAGTCGCAGTCAACAGAGTCATCCGACTCGGATTCAGCTGAGTCTGTTTTGACTAATATAATTATCTTATCATAACAAAAAGGACGTCAACAAGGATAAATATGCCATCTTTAAAGTAAAAGGCTACTCACGTAAATATCCTGAGGATACAAAGAAGTCTGATCTTATTGTATTCCTTACTCACACAGAAAAAAATTTAATATCCAATGACAGGGATCGTTTGGCTTTATCCAAGGGATTACGGGAGCATGGCGTTTCAGGCGTCATGCACCTACGTACCATAAATAAATACAAAGTTGGCATCACATTTGATTTACCAAATAATGCCAACATGTTTCTACAGAACAAGAAATTGTTAGACCAACTGACATTAAATGCATACATACCGGCTGGGGATGCTGAAGTAACAGAAGTACTCACCTCGGTTCCTACAGAATTGTCAAAGAAATTATTTCGTTGATTGGAAGTTCAAAAATTGTTATTGAAGTTAGGCGCTTCATGTGCAGGGTCAAAAATTATTCTAGCGTAGTTTTTGTCCCTACACAGGCTGTGGCAATAACATTCGCATCCACTATTCTTCCTCAGTATATTTACTTAGATTCATGGCGTCATGAAGTGAGTAAATATATTCCACCAGTAAAGCAATGTCTTAAGTGTATGCGGTATGGACATATAGCGAAATTTTGCCGTAATGCAGAGGTTTGTTCAATTTGCACACTTAATCACAATTTCAAGAGCTGCCAGGTTAACCCAAAGGACACTAAATGTCTAAATTGTAAAGGAAATCATATAGCTATCTCCTCATCTTGCCCAATTAAAAAACAAAAAATAGAAGAACGGAATTAAATTAAACGGAATCAAATTAATTCTAAGTTTACAAAAATCTTGCTCAATCTCTTTAAACTATTCTTTCAGGTTAATCTTACTGAATCACATCACCAATCAGAATCATGGGTACATTAAACAGAGGATACTTCTTACTCCTAACCGGGCTTATTTTTATAATCAGTTCCTGCTTCAGTCTAAACAACGAGGGGATATCGGAGACAGACAAAGATATCATACACATCACCACACCTGTGACTAAGGGGGCTTTGGTATAGATAGTTACCAAAAGAATGCTCTCATTATTAGGTTAAAATCTCCATCTGATATTATGAAAGATGTCATTATGAGGATTGATACGAAACTAATGAATCGGACTTCTTCAACCCAACTCCTAAAAACCCTCGGGAATATTGAGGCCCATTACCAAAAACAATTCAAGAATGTTATCATTACCTACCAAGAATTAATAGTCACTTCATATCCCTTTGAGAATACAAGTGGTAACAGCCAGCTTTTGGATATTACAACATTGAGACGAAACAAGAGGAGTTGGTGGAGAGCAGTGGTATCTTTCTTGCGTGCTGTGAGGCCTGTTGCAAGAAATGCTGGTAAATTAACGAAATACGGAAAGTTCATGAAAGGGCTTAAATACACAGGATATGCTGTTTCCGCAGGGGTCTTTGCATATGAAATGGCCGACGTCTTCGGTGCGATCCCAGATGTCAAATATGAAGAAGTGACAAGGCAGTTACAGGAACTTCACGAAGGGAGGGTTACAGATCTACTCATCATGAAGAATATAACACTAATGACTATCAACAATAACAACATCATCAAGGACTTAGCAACAAAAGTAAATACGGTCATTTCCGAGTCCCATGATAGGTTTGAATTAACTATCAGAGTTTCACAAGTCTTTGGGTCATATATTTAGCAACTCATGATGGGTTTTTCCCTTATTTTTCAAGGGAAAATCCCATCTAGTCTAATATCACTGGATGTTCAAAGGACCTGGTTGGAGAAGCAACTCCCTGGCCCGTTGTTAAATGATATAGGATCCATCACCCCTCATTTGAATCTCAAGGTGAAAGCGATTGATGAAGTCAATGATCAGATAATTGTTCTTGTAGATGTCCCCCGTATTGATTCAAAGTTCCAACTCCTGAATTATGTTGAGTGGGAACCAAAGGTAGAACACAATGGAATTTGTTACACATCACCCATGTATTACTTAGCATATCCTCCAGTTGTTCACTCTCAGAATAGTATTCCGAAACCACTCCTTATTGATCCTGATTCCTGTATGATAGAGGGGTTCATCATGTGTGAGTCCGACTCTATATTAACTAGCATCCCAAACCTCTCATTGAATTCTATTTGCACTTCAGAAATAGGAGTAAAAAATAGGTAGGTATAAGCGGGACCATGAGGATCTATATTTGCAAGCCCAAGACCCAACTTATGACATAAGTAACATCGTGAACAAATCCTTAAGAGGGACCACTTTTCTTGAGAAGTGCTCTGAAGATATGAAGATTTTACTAAGCTCAATAGAGACTGCACTGACTGACTGTAAAATAACATTCACTACAACACTTTTATTAAACCGAAATCTCATCTTTAAAGCATTTTCAGAATATTCGCGCAGAGGATCTACGTCACGGAAATATACTTTAGTTTTTCTTGGTTCATTAATAGTAATATTATTCACTACTTCCTCTAATGGGTCATTGACAAAATTGACCAAATATAAAAATAAATTCTTGATGTTTTCCATGTTTAGGTAAGGTTAGTAAACGAGAAAGCAACGCGAAGAACAAAGAAACAGTAGATCCGAATTGAATGTGCGTTACTTAAGCAACGAAATTGGTTACTATTACTTGGCTAAGAATACTAACTTAAAACAGTTCTTACTCGGACCGATTTCTTGACTATGCAATAAAAAGCGTTGCTCAAGTAATTACTTTTGCTAAAGTAATTACTTTTACTTGTCTATAAATACGAGTGTAAGTATCAGAGGGTCAGCACAGGATTTAAGTATTGAAATGGAGGCACGGTTTGGTAACTTAGAGCTCGATAAAAACTGGTACCCAAGGTATAAAGCCAGAATTTTCAGAAAAGTTAGCTATGACACTATCAACGACTCTTTATGCCAAGAAATAAATGCCTCAGCTACAAGCAGAACATCTATACAAGGCCCTACTGAACCAATGGCTAATCATAATATTACTAATCAACCGTCTACTTCGAAAGGGACCATGTGGAATATATGCAAAAGCATTATCACAGACAAAGAATTTGATGAACCATTGTCAAATTTTGCTTCAAGTGAGTACTGAATAACTTATTCACAACCTTTTTTTACTTACAAATTACATTATTACACAGTTAAAATTGACAGTTTAATAAATTAAATTGCTGTTTTTTTTTTTTCAGATGACACCATTCAAGAAGAAATTAAAAACTATTTGAAAACTACTAATTTAGAGATGGACGCTAGTGTTGCTGACTATTGGCGCAATAAAGCTTCAGAGTATTCAAATTTGAAAAGGATAGCATAGAAATATAGGCCGTCAGCGCAAAAGTGGCCTAAGCTCAACATACTTAGTATGGAGATAATGAGATTTGAATTTTCATGAAATTAAATTGAATACATAGTAATCAAGTTTGCAAGTGTATTTTATTTAGTTACTATGGTACATTCTTTGTGAGTAAGAAGATTATTTTTCAAAATAATCACAAATTAATATTTTTTTGTGGTTTATGCCACCTTTGCATTAAAAGTAACAATATATTTTCCCTAATATCCTGAAGGTTAGGCCAAAAAAAAAATGAATATGTAAATGAAATCACCTTTTCTTTTTAAAATTATTAGAAAAAAACATTTTAATTTAAACAGTACCTACTTGAAAGGGAATTTATACTAGTCATCAATAGTTTCATCATTGAAAATAATATTAATTTCAGCTGCTGATGTCTTTAACTGATTGTAAAAACAATGATTTACTGGTGGTATAAAATATGTAATAAGTTCATTAAATCTTTCTTATCACTTACGACATGACCATCAGAATAAAAATATTTAGGTTCTGGATGAAAACAGAATTGTATTTCTTCAAATCTACCTCTTCAAAGAGAACTTCAATATTATTGAACTACTTTATATAAAAAACTTGAATGGATGGTTTTCATGAAACATTGACCATTGCATTTTTAGCCACTCAACTTTACCCTTGCTTACAAGGGGTCGCGGGATTATTTCCTTACCGTGACCCTGGAACAGAAAGGGCTATTGAAGGACACCGTGGATTTTAGTCAGTAAAAGTCTGACAGTCCCTCCCGCCCTGCCCGGGGTTGGAGGACTCATTTGATGATTGTACCACGCTAAAAAAAAAAAAAAAAAACCCTTGCTTACAAAGAGCTTTTCTGCTTGTTATGTTTCTTTCAAGTAACTGAGTGGGAAAAAATATATCTTTTGTCTAGATTATGAATGGTCTTGTTTTCCGGGCAGCCAAAATCACTTGATTCCAAACTTGAGGAACATATTTTTTAATAGTACATTATGCAACGAGTGAATAAAGAGCGGATTTAAAAGCGAGGGCCTTATATATGAATCAAGAGCAAGCGAAGGATTTTAATGACTGAATCACGACCGTAGGGAGTGATTCAGATTCAAGTATTTAAATCCTGAGCGACGCGAGTGATTCAGGCCCTCGATTTAAATCCGTTTTATTCACGAGTTACATACGATACTTTATACCATGACCACAAGAAAAATAATAATTAAGCGATAATAGATAGGTATTTAACGAAGAAAAAAAAGACAAAGGTGCGTTTACAAACATCTAAATTCACATACACAAACACCCAGATCCGAAATATAAAAATACGAAAATTTGCTCCGTGCGGGAATCGAACCCACTGCACGCGACGAAGTAGTCCAATCGCTCGGTTACTAAGCCAAAAAATTGACATGAAACTCGGAACAATGATTTAAATTAAGAGTAACATTATCCTAACAACACGGGGCTGACGGGGGCGGACCGCAGCAATGTGTTCTAAATTCAAACAACAAAATAGTGAGTAAAAGAGCTTTTTACTCACTGTTTTCAGCGAGAAAAAGTAACTTTTTAAAGTGGGAATTGTATAAAAAACGTTTTGGTTTTTCTACTAGACTACTAGACCGTAATCTTAACCACAAGTCATGTACGAATGTCCACTAACTAAAATTTTGTTGGGTTAGGCCACTTTTACACTGCGTCGCAGGCAAAAACATTTGACGCAAAAATAATGTTTACACCGCCATCTGCTATCCATGGATGAAAATAAGGATAGGCCGGTTTTGCATGAAAATTTATTATATCTTAATACACACATCAAAAGTGTCTAGGGATCAACATATATTTTTGCAATAACTTTTCTCCTGATTGATATTAATTAAAATGTTCTTTAAGGATTCATCAAATAAAGTGTTATCGTTTGTCACAGTAACGGTAAACCAAGTCACCTTTGCATTCATAAAGAAATTTGCCATTTTCCTAATAAATCATTCCCACGGCTCTGAGCATTTCTTCCCTGCTTAAATGACGTCGCCGCTCCATAATAACGTTGGTTTTAATCAGTAGTAGGGAAACAGTAGCACTAATAATGTCTTCAATGCGTTGTATGTTTTTATAGGGAAAATATTGACAGCTGATTTTCATCTTTTACTCGAATTTGATTTACAGTTCCTGATTCAAATTATGAAATGCACCAAAAAGGATCCATATAAATTTATAAAATCATAAATTTATTACAAAGCCACATCTCAATCTCAAGAAATCCGCATAAAAATGCTTGATCCCTAGACACTTTTGATGTGTGTATATATAAATCTCGTGTCACAATGTTTGTCCTCAATGGACTCCTAAACCACTTAACCGATTATAATAAAATTCGCACACCATGTGCAGTTCGATCCAACTTGAGAGATAGGATAGTTTAAATCTCAAATTATAGTCGCAATTTTAATAATATTATAAAGATTGCACCCGTGCGGAGCCGGGGCGGGTCGCTAGTTTTAAATAAATTGCAATAGATAACTGCGAATATGAAAAATTGTGGGTTAGGCCACTTTTGCGCTGACGGCCTCTTTATCCCTGTAACCTGTATACTGTATACCTGCAACGGTGCCATCTGAAAGACTATTCTCCACAGCAGGACTGATACACAGTGATGAGCGGACCGACATAAGGGAAAAAAAAAACTTACAAATGTTGTGTTTTCTGAATAAGAATTTGCCAGTAATAAATTACGACTACAATTAAAATTAAATAATAGTCAGTAAATGTAACGATTTAAAAAATTAAAATATAAGTTAATGATGAAAATGTATAAAATTAATAAATATATTGATTAAAAATGCATAACTTTTTTTATACTTTTACTTTACTTAGTCTTACAATAATAACATACAACACAGCTTCCAATAAATTCATCAAAATGGTATACAAATATCGTAATGCATTCGTATCGTAATTCGTTATCGTATTTGGCCATTACGATGTATTCGTCATTCGTATTAGTATCGTAATAGCCGTATCGTTGCATCCCTAATAAAACTGTAACAGTGTGAAAGACTGTATTCTTTTTAGTATTAGCGTTATCAAAATAAGTTGATAAAACTCTTAAAATGTGTTATAAGACCATATTCTTGTTAGAACCGTAAAACGGGGTTACTTTGAGAGCTGGGGTAACTTTGATGATAGCTAAACTTAGTATGTTTTTTCAGATTTATGGGTCAAACACAAAAAGAGAAAAAAAAATGTTCATGCAACTTAAAAACCGTTATTTAAATAGTTTACCAACATTAAATACATTTAATAGTTATTTCCTCTTGAAAACTTGGTCTGATTATAATTAAGTCGGCTTTACTTAATTTTTTTTTTTCGCTTTTGAATCTGAAAAGATCTCCTTCTGTAGACTGTTGGGATGTCAAGTAGTTGAGTTCAAGTGATGATTAAAAATATATACACACACTTTCGATACTATTAATTTGTTTTATTATATCAGTCATATTATCAAATATTCATAATATCTATCTATCTATATAAATAAAAATGAATTGTTGTTCGTTAGTCTGATTAAAACTCGAGAACGGCTGGGCCGATTTGGCTGATTTTGGTTTTGAATTATTTTGGAAAGTCCAGGGAAGGTTTAAAAGGTTTTTGAAGTGAAAACTTCTTTAGCGGCGTTGTACACTTTTTCTGTAATGGGTAAAAAATTTAAAACTCGCGTCAGGGTCACGTGACCCTGATCGAAAATGAGTAAGACGTCATTCAAATTAGTTAATTTCATATCTGTACTACTCCAGTTTTAAAATAAAACATAGTAACAAAAAAGTTTTCACTTCTACCGGCACTCCTGGAGTGCAACCTTTTTTTTTTTTTTTAATCGTTTCTCAGGCGGGACGGAGTTCGCCGGGTCAGCTAGTATCAAATAAAAAAATATGTAGTGCTAAATTTTTGAACTAAACGTTATAAAAATGTTGTTCACAAATTTTAAGTCTACTTCTGTAGACGCTTAAAATAAGTCTAAATTTGCCAAAGACGAACGCATCGTTAGTATTTTGTGTTGGTAGCACTGTATTCTCTGTCATTTGCTCGGTTGTAATTTTAAGTAAAGTGTGTGTGATAAGAAAAACTCCTAATTTTATTTAATTACACAAGTTTTCAGTCGAGATTAGTGTGTCTTTCCTGTGCCTAGGATACCTGAGTAAGTAGCCTTTGCAAATATATAAAAACATCAAGATAGCAAGTGTATGTGGGCGCGGTTTGCAAATATTACATTGCTAAAATTCTAACCTCTAATGGTAGGCTGCCATCTTTGATTTATGAAATTCTGTCTCTCCTGTAGACATCTTTACTGTAGACTTAGTGTCTACAGAAGGGAGGTATGTCAACAGAAGTGAATATCAATGAACTTTCACTACATTCGAAAAAAATCTATTTTGTGTTACTCGCTTTTTACTGATTTGTAAATAAGAGAGGTTCATCTCAATCTCAATTTTATTTTATTTTATTTGTAAATATTCACATTGGGTAACTGTTCAAGATCTGATGATGACTTTTAAATTAATTAAATTAGGTTTTAAAATAAAGTTTTTTGTGTTTTCAAAGCTAAATAATTTATATTATAAATGGTAATGTGTGTGAGCAAAATGAATAATGATTTTGCTCACTTTTGCCTTCTACTTTGATTTGTGTTTTGCTCTTCATTGTATTGCTTGCTTGTTCTTAGCGCATGACGGTCCTTGTCTTTTGCTTCAGTTACTATGCCACGAACAAGTCGATCAGGGCAGCTTTCCGAAGAAGAGAAAAAGAAACGCAGGCGCGAGCAGAAGAAACTTAGTATACGCCGTGCGCGGGCCAAAATGGATGACGCAGCTCTCGAAGAAAGAAGAAGGAAGGATAGAGAGAGATACAAAACTAAAAAACAGCTAGGGCAACTTAAGACTATAAAAGACTACACGCCAAGAGAACAAAGGCAGATAAGAAAGATATGGAGAGAAAAAGCAAAAAAGAAACGGGAGAAGGAAAAAATTAAAAAAAGGGAACGTGATTTTGTGCAAGAGAACACACCCCGATCAAGTCCTTCGTTTTCGCGTATACATGTTGGCAGAGCTGTGGCTACACGGAATAGACGACGACTTGTAGCAGAAAATAATAATTTAAAAAGAAAAGTTCTTGAATTAGAATCTAAAATTGCCAAACATAGAATGAGATGGATAAGAACAAGTAGTAAGCTCGAAAAGAAAAAAGAAGTTGTTAAAAAAAGAATAAAAACGATTAAGACTCAAGAGATAAGGAAAGCAATCCATAACTTTTTAGTGCAAGATGAACACAGCAGATTGACGTCTGGACAAAAAGATACAATCACAAGAAGAAAGATCAAGAAGCAAATCCGTTTTTTAAATGACTCGCTTCTGAATTTGCATAAGGCATTTGTGAACCAAACTGGAATGACTATTTCCTATGAAACATTCCGAAGAAATCGACCATTTTGGGTTTTATTCCCTAAAGTCGATGCTAGGAACACTTGTCTATGTGCCATACACACAAATAATGAATACATTATTCGAGCACTGTATCATTCAAAAACAATTCCTTATGTATCTGCTTCATCTTTATTGAAGGATTTGTGTTGCAATAATGCCCTGGCAGTAATCTGCTTAGAACGAAATTGTCCTGATTGCAAAAATAAAACTATTCAGTGTAATGACTTTGTTGATAACGATTGTATAAATTACGAAAGATTGATAACAAAACCTGTCGCTGTCGTTATAAAAGGAGAATTAAAGCAGTGCAAGAAAACTATTAAAGAAAAAGTACAAACCACAAAGAAGGCTCTTTTGGTAATATTAAACTCTAATTTACCGACTTTTATTAAACATGTTGCATATGTAATGCATCAACTCAAGACCATCCAAAATTTAAAATCACAGTTAACGCCGATAGACGGACTTCTCCTTAAAGATTTTTCAGAAAATTATCAGTGCAAATACGGTCAAGAAGTACAATCAGCTCACTTTGGGGGTTCAAAGATACAATTATCCCTACATACTTCTGTCTTCTGTTAGTTTATTAGTTGGTTTATTATATTTGTTTATTTTCAAAAACCATGGATCCTTTCCAGCTTATTTTGGATAGGAATTTTAGTTTCTGGAATTATGCAGCCAATATTTCCACAGAGGAAAGGGCCATTGAAGCGGCGAAAAAGTGGCTGCTTATACCAACGCAAACGCCGCGCTGCCCGTCGTGCAGGCGGCCGATGAATGCGGAACGTAATGCTAATTACAAATTGGGGTTCAGATGGCGTTGTAGAAGGGCAGGCTGCAATGTCATTACGTCTCCATTAAAAGGGACTTTTTTTGAACGTAGCAATGTGACAATTTTGAACACGTTGAGACTTTTGCTGCACTTTTTTAGAAAAGACCAAGTGTCACAGGCTGCTAGAGACGTAGGAGTAACCCGCAAAACAGCCATTCAGGTATACCACTACCTACGTGAGGTGTGCGAGGTGGCCGAAGCTCATGACCGCGAAATGATCGGCGGGGACAACGACATTGTAGAGGTCGAAGAAACCCACCTTTATACCAACAAATACCACAGGGGTCGATTATTGCAGCGACAAACGTGGTCTTTCGGATGCATAAGTCGGTTAACAAAAAAAATTCACGTGGAGCTTATACAAAATAAAATAGGACCACATTAGATCCAATTATCCAAGCAAATGTTAGACCTGACTCTTATATTATGTCTGACCAGCACCGATCATACATGGGCGTGCACTTGAGACTGGGTATGCGTGGACATTCCAGTGTCAACCACAGCCGACAATTTACGGCAGGGACTGTCAGTATCCCTGTGGATCCCAGCCTTGGGAACCCAGTACCAGGCACAAATAACGTTCGGTGCGTGGTCCACACAAATACCATAGAGCGGCAATGGCTAGAATTAAAACGCCAATGTCGCACGTGTAGGAGTCAGCGGCGGTTAAAGTGGTACATGGGCGAATACATGTACCGGCAAAATATTTTAAGAAGCCTACCCACGGACGCTGCTAGGTTCCGCCGTTTGCTGCGTGACATACACCGACTATACCCAGGACTAGGAAGGAATGGTATTAGAATTAGAAATTGCCGATGTCGGCCTACTTGTCCCCGTCGATAAACTGAAGTAGCCTGGTACTGCATGTTCACATAGTAAAGTCTAAATATTGACAGTGCACGCCCATGTTAAAGCTGTCCCTAATCCTAGTCCTGCCAATGCCTCTCACCCTCACAAAAGATACAGTCATTGCAGTGGAGTAGCGTAGGTTTTTGCCACTTGGGGCCGACCGGAAATACGCCGCCCCTTTATTTCATTCACCTCACCTCTAGCGCTTCAACATGTGTCCTGAGGTCTTTTTAAAAACTTTTTTTTCACCAGTTTGGGATGACTGTGAGTGAACCACTCCTTTCAGTAACTTCAAGAAGAACCTCCTAACAACGCGTTGACGTAGAAAATAAGTGAAATACTGACAAAAGTCACCCGTGCGCGCTCGCCCTTACATGGATAATGTACAAATAATCAATTTAACCCCATTTTTACCCGACTGCGCCAGGAGGGTTATGTTTTTCGAGTGTATGTATGTATGTATGTTTCTGTGTGTTGCTCTGCAGCCTAAACGGCTTGATGGATTTTTTTAACTTGAGAGGTGTCGTTAGATTCGTCTTAAACGTGAGTGTCACTGGGTACATAAAACTGGACAAGTGCGAGTCGAACTCGTGTGCAAAGGGTTCCGAACTAAAAATATTTTTTTAAAATCTCTCACATTCTATCAAGTGGGGTATCAAATAAAAAGAATTTTAAAAATGGTTTACCAAAATATATGTAACTTATGTGTTTCAATTTAATTTGGACTGATAAATGCTAACAAAAACTAAAAATAGTAAAATAAAATAAATATTTAAAAAAACAAAAACTAAAAAGAAAGAAACAAGCCCAGTAGTTTAGGATTCACTCATTCACACTCACAGTCGGGGCCCCTTGGGAAGATTTGATTGGTGTAATTTGATTTTTTACGCAGTCGGGTTTTTTGTTTTTTTAAATATTTATTTTATTTGCTTTTGTTTTAGTTTCCTCATGGTTCGCACCTATAAAAAGACCGCGGGTACCCGCAATTATAAAAATTACAAAGAGGAGGCAATGGAAGGAGCACTAGAAAAAATCACAAACAGCGAATTATCTATTAATGCTGCTTCAATCCATTATAAAATTCCGTTCGGGACACTTTATAATAAATATAAAGGATTACACGGAAGGACGCCTGGTGCCCAACCAGTTTTCACGCACAATGAAGAAATTGCAATATTGCGTGCTGCGGCGACATGTGGTGATTGGGGTTTTACTCTTAGTTTGTTAGACCTTAGAATGTTTGCAAAGGCTTATTTAGATAAACAGGGGAGGACAGTAGAACGGTTTATAAATAACCTACCAGGTGTCGAATGGGCCATTAGCGTCCTGAAACGCCATAAGAACGCCTATGGGCAAAGACTATCAACTAATATTAAAAGGTCTAGAGCGGCTGTAGGACGGGAATCACTAAACAGATATTTCAACAACCTCCACTCTGAGGTAGAAAATGTACCACCCTCTAATATATTCAACTATGACGAATCTAATATGGCCGACGATCCGGGGAAAAAAAAATGTGTATATAGAAGAGGAGTAAAATATCCTGAAAAAGTGATTAACTTTTCGAAGAGTTCTACTACAGTTATGATTTGTGGTTCTGCAGATGGCACATTATTACCGCCATATGTTATTTACAAAAGTACTCACCTGTATGATACATGGAAGGAAAGAGGTATTGTTGGTAAACCATGCTGTGAAGAGCCCTGTTGCAGCCGGGGATGTCGTTACAATAGAACAACTAGTGGATGGATTGACACACCAACATTTAGAGATTGGTTCATGACTTGTTTTTTACCTCATGCCAAAAGACTAGAAGGAAAAAAAGGTTTTAATCGGTGATAATCTAACGTCTCATATTGATAACGATGTTATAGCTACATGTGAATCAAATAACATCAGTTTTATATGTTTGGTGCCTAACTCAACCCATTTAACCCAGCCGCTTGACGTTGGCTTTTTCCGTCCGTTAAAGATAGCATGAGACAAACACTTGAAGACTGGAAAAAAACCAATTTACGAACAATGTCTGTACCTAAGGAGTCCTTCCCACACCTGTTGAAAAAGCCAATAATTATTATGGACCAGAAGCCACCAAACAATGATAAAGACGCTTGTACGGAATTGTCAGCTATAAAAAGAAAGTTGGTGAGCAGTTTTAAGGCTAAGGTTAAATAAATTGCCACCTGAGTCACCTTCTCCTGAAATGGAAACGGTCTTCAGAGATTCATTGACGGAGTTTTTAAGAGAACAAAGATTTGGTAATGAATTACAGGCACCGAGGAAGAGAACAAGACTGCAAATTGAGCCTGGTAAAAGTATCTCAACAGCAGATGAGACTTCGAATCAAGAAATGACGTCGATGCAACAATCGATGCAAAGTCCTCCTATTATCAGTTCCTATTATCATTCCTATTATCCACTAGCTATCAAACTAGTCAAGATGACAACAATCATAATATTACCGATTGCGATTCAGATGCTGAAAATATAGTGCCGAATCATGATAGAAATACTTTAAGCGATTTTACACAGATTCCCACAACAGAACAATTTATTTTAGCTAAGTTTGGATCACAGAAGGGGAAAAAGACATATCATTATGTATGTTCTATTGAAGATGTCATTGGCACTAAACTGATTGTTCAAGGTTATAAATCTCAAAAAAAAAGCAAAACTATTTTTAAGGAAGTTCCCAAAGATGTTTCAATCATTGAAACAAGTGATATTGTTACTTACCTTCCCAAACCAAAATACATTAACCCTTAAATTGTCACCCTTAGATTTCTAGTGTGTATAATGTTGAAATTGCGAATATGGGTTGAAATAAGGATAGAAAAGAGGACCAAGAAAAAAAAAAACAAAATTTTTGTATTTTTTTTATTGTTTTTACAATGTCCCATAAAACGGACATTGTCTATTTTATGTGCAGTTATGGTATATGAAACTACGTCACACAAAACGGACATCGCGTATTATATGTGAAGTTGTGGTACATGAACAAAATAAATATTTTGAACATTTTTAACACTTCAAAATTAACATCAAATTAAATTGTACACCTTGAAATGTGTTTGTGCCATCGTAAGCAAAGAAATTATACACCATAGAAATTTAAAACACATTTGTTAGGTTTTTTTGGCATATATTGCCTTCTGCGCCCAGCTTTTAGTCATCGACGGCGAAGGAACGTTCTTCTTCTGTCTTCAAGCTCTGCTTACGAATATATTACGTACTAGCTGTGCCCGCGACTTCGTTCGCGTGGATGTCGGAATTTAACAATGTATTTTTTTGTGCAAAGCGCTTAATTCTCGCCAGGTTTTTTATAAATCATATCGTTTTCATATAAACCCTATATTTAGAATTTATTTAGTTTTTTAAGAATATTTGACGTGTTTGTAATAAACGCCCTCTGTCGTTCAAAGGCAGTGCTATTCAATTGCTACTGGATTAGAGCACCCATTCCATCTCATTCCATCCCACTCCATCCCACTCCATCCGACTCCATACCACTCCATCCCATCCCATTCCATCCCATTCCATCCCACTCCATCCCACTCCATCCCACTCGTTCCCATTCCATCCCACTCTATCCCACTCCATCCCATTCCATTCCACTCCATCCCACTCCATCCCATTCCATCCGACTCCATCCCACTCCATCCGACTCCATACCACTCCATCCCACTTCATCCCTCTCCATCCCACTCCATCCCATTCCATCCCTCTCCATCCCACTCCATCCCATTCCATCCCACTCCATCCCACTCCATCCCACTCCATCCCACTCCATACCACTCCATCCCATTCCATCCCATTCCATCCCACTCCATCCCACTCCATAACACTCGATCCCATTCCATCCCACTCTATCCCACTCCATCCCATTTAATTCCACTCCATCCCACTCCATCCCATTCCATCCCACTCCATCCCACTCCATCCGACTCCATACCACTCCATCCCACTTCATCCCACTCCATCCCACTCCATCCCACTCCATCCCACTCCATCCGACTCCATACCACTCCATCCCATTCCATCCCATTCCATCCCACTCCATCCCACTCCATAACACTCGATCCCATTCCATCCCACTCTATCCCACTCCATCCCACTCCATCCCATTTAATTCCACTCCATCCCACTCCATCCCATTCCATCCCACTCCATCCCACTCCATCCGACTCCATCCCACTCCATCCCACTCCATCCCATTCCATCCCACTCCATCCCATTCCATCCCACTCCATCCCACTCCATCCCACTCCATCCCACTCCGTCCCACTCCATCCCATTCCATCCCACTCCATCTCACTCCATCCCACTCCATCCCGCTCTATTCCGCTCCATCCCACTCCATCCCTCTCCATCCCATTCCATACCACTCCATCCCACTCCATTCTACTCCATCCCACTTCATCCCACTCCATCCCACTCCATCTCACTCCAACCCACTCCATCCCACTCCACCCCACTCCATCCCACTCCATCCTACTCCATCCAGCTCCATCCTACTCCATACCACTCCATCCCACTCCATCCTACTCCATCCCACTCCATCCCACTCCATCCTACTCCATCCTACTTCATCCCACTCCATCCCACTCCAACCCACTCCATCCCACTCCATCCGCTTCCATCCCATTCCATCCCTTTCTAGTGTGAGTCAAATAAAAACCTTTTCTTTCTTTCTTTCTTTCCATTCCATCCCATTCTATTCCATTCCACTCTACTCTACTCTACTCTACTCCACTCCACTCCAAACCAGTCCACACCATATTTGAATAGGTATGTTGTTTTTCTATTCCAAGCTAGATCGCGCTACTGAACTGCGAGCTGCGTGTCTCGGTGTAAACTGACCGTAATTTTACTTCTGGAACACTTTAAATTCAAATATCTTTTGATAGACTGATCCGATTTCAATGAAACAAAAACTAAATGTTACTTCAAGTTACGGTCAGTCGTTATGTATTAAAGTTATCTACATAGCTTTCGTACATTTTACGTGATGCCCGAACAAATAAACATACAAACAGACATACAGACAAACAGACATACAGACAAACAGACAAAAATTCTAAAAATGCTAGAAATGAGTTCTATTGGTTGTTCTTAAACACGCTGGCTATATTTTTTGTTTTTTTTTTTTAATGTACAAAAATTATTTTTCTACAGTTTTATTATATGTTTAGATATTTGAGAGCACTCCCGTAATCTTCAACTGCCGCAATACCCATCAGTCATCAATGCCTCATATTTCCTTTCTTTTTGGGTCACATCACACATAGAATTTTTCTGGTAGTTTGTACGGAATTTGTATTCGTCATTTCAACTATAGCCGGGTCCAGGTTGGTGTAACGCGAAATGTAATCAACCGTGTTACATGCAATGCTCGAAGTGCCGTCCACACATAGAATTCGCATTCACCGTGTAATGACACGGTGGATTACATTACACGTTACACCAGTCTGGACCAGGCCTATGATAACGAGGAATTTTTTTTTTGGAAATATTGCTTGGGGTTTTAAATATTAGTAGTATTCATTTTACGCTTCCTAGCTACAGTGGTGTCGTTATTGTTGGTAGAGGCATAGACGAAGAGTCTATGATGGCGGTTTGCCTGGTGTGACATATTGCCGTATTTGAAAGTAGGTAATGTTGGTCTGGAAAAACTGGAGGATGGTGATGCACCAACTATTGTTGAAGGTGTTTTTGGTATATAACATGATGGGACTGAAGGCTTACCAGGGAGTGGAGAAGATTCATCTGGTGCGGTCTGCGATGGCTGTTCTGCAGCATTTATGTATTCGTGATTTTCAATTCACTGAGATCAGCCAATACACCCTACAATGCCGGAGATATGGTACGGAGTGAAGATCTGATAGATAACTGTCATCATCGTGAAAATACTCACGTCGCTCAAAGTTGCTTTCCAAATCGTCATAAAACTCAATGGGCGCTTTTATAATTTACCGTGCCACGGCACGGCACGGCACGTTTTTATCGTCACGGTAAAGTAGGAAAGCAAAATGTATGCATTTGCATGCGAACGCTTTTAATTTACCGTCCACGGCAACGGCACGCCGTGAACGTCAACGATCTACCGTGCCGTTGCCGTAGCATACCGCGCTCCCTGTCAAATCGTCACGGCATTGTTGAGAGTGTAGTGTGTGCGTACAAGAAATTTGTATGTGTGCGTGCGTAGCCAAGAGGCGCGCGGGTGGCAGGGCGGCGGCGGCGCCGGCGGCGGCCGCTTCAGTTTTGCACAAATAGTAAATAGTACAAGCAAAATGGCGTTATTTAAATACGATGTGGTAACTTTATTGGAACTTGTTGAATCAAGACCATGCCTATGGGATAAAACGTTAGAAGCTTATAAAGATAAAATTGTTAAACAAAAGGCATGGAACGAAATATTCCGTTTCTTGGACGAAGGATATGATGAATTAACTACGAATGAAAAGAAACAAGTTGGTAAGGTATACTTTTTTTAATTTTCAACTGAATAAAATGTTGAATAGGTATGTTTATATCTTTTGTAGTTGCCAGGGCAAAGAACCTTCATTGGAAATAAAATAATTCGCAAAACATGTGCGGACACCACGTACTGATTTGTGTGTTGATTTTGTTTTACTTGAGGATAAACTGGTGAATCCGTCTTGGTTATTTGAAATGATGTAGTCTTTTGCGAAAAATCCATCATACTCTCTGACAATATTATGAAGTACAACACAGGCATTTACTATATCCATACTAAACATTTTCGATACATTTAGTGGCCGATGCAATATACGCCATTTATTGCATAATATTCCGAATGCACATTCGACGTATTGCCGCGCTCGAGAAAGTCTGTAATTAAAAACTCGTTGTTTCACACTCAGGTTATGTCCACCATACGGTTTTAAAATTTGCTCGTTTTCTGGAAAAGCTGCATCTGCGACAAAACTGTACGGAACTTTCAAATTTTCTGGTGGCAGACTCTGTGGGTTTGGTATTTCTAGATCATGACTATTCAATAGTTTCCAAAAAGATGTATTCTGAAAAGTGGCAGAATCGCAATCTTTTCCGTATGCTCCAGTATCGACATATATAAATTTGTATTCAGAGTCACATATAGCCATAAGGACAATGGAATAATATCCTTTGTAATTATAATGTAATGCACCTGTATGTGGAAAATTTTGTACTCGGATATGTTTCCCGTCGATTGCTCCTAAGCAAAATGGAAAATGAGCATTTTTTTTGAAGCCATTTGCAATGTTTTGCCACTTCTCTTTTGTTGGTTTTGGAAGATGTCGATGTTTTAATAAAATCCATATTTTCTGACAAACGTATCTTATTATTTGGCTGAGAGTCGCAACGCCAATTCGGTAATTGTAGTACATATCCGTCAATGTTGAACCAGTTGCTAGGTATCTGGAACAGAATATTCATTTATTAATTAACCTATTTTTCTGTTTTAGGTGAAAAAATTACAACGAAGTGGATTAATATAAAAGATGCCTTTCTTAAATCCCTAAAAACAAAGTCAGGGCAAGGATCTAAAAAAACATACGTCTATGCACATCATCTCCAATTTTTGTTAAAATGCAACCAGAAAGAAAATACTACAGATTCACTTAGTAACACTGACAGCTCGTTGACTGGGCAAGATAGTACTTCTGCAGCACATAATAAAACAGACTGTACTGATGATGAATATATTGATGACGACACAAATCGTTCACCAAGCAAAAAGAAGACTAAGAAAGTTACAATGTCGTCAAGAAAATTAGAAAATATTGAAGCGCAAATAATTGAAGAATTGAAAAAGCCAGAAAGACACACATCTCCTGATGATGCATTCTTTGTATCCTTTGTTCCATATTTAAGCGATATGTCTGAGAGCGAGAAAATTGAGTTACAAATGGATATATTGAATTCTATAAAAAAAATTAAACAAAATCGCGGTCAAGTAAGGAGTACCCCTGATATTTATACACTATCTAAATCTAAAGCTAACGATGAAAGGACATATTATAAGGGAACCACACAAGATCCAACAACAAAAAATAACCAAAAACAAACTTTGCAAACGCCTTCTAAGATAAAAAACCCACAGCCATCTACATCCCAGTCTACACTACCTCGAAACTACCAACAGTTCCTGACTCAAGAATCTTCACAATCCATCACAAACTTGATTTATCACGATGCTCAAATTCATCGTCTACCAAGCGACAGCGAAGATGAAGCACCGTATAAATATAATTTTACATCACTAAATCCACGTTCAATCCAAGAATCACCAAACATAATTATACACGACATTCAACACATACAAGGCCCAGCAAAGGAAGATGATGTACAAACGGAACGAGTGGATCCAAAGTTGTATCAAAAAATTTTTAATAAAATAACTTACGATGATGTATGATTATTAGTATGTACTAAGTTCATAAGTGAATTATAAAAGACTGATTACAATAATTAATTAAGGTAATTTTTATTTTCCATTAACCTGAATATGCCCCCTTTTCTAGGTAATTGTTGTCTATTGATGGAACTGGCAGGAAGCTCTTTTCACGTGTTTTTATCACGTTGTCTAAGTTTTAAAATTACAATAAAATTGACTTTTATGACAAAATCTTCCAGTTAGTTCAATCATCTAGTAAAAAATATTTTAACTATTAATATTATTTAATAACGACCTTAGCATCGGTACAAAACGGAAAGTATACAACACTTGCATCCTACCTTGCATCACATATGGGTGCGAAACATGGTCTCTTTCGAAACACCACCGAGATAAGCTGCAGTGCTGTCAAAGAGCGATGGAGAGAAGCATGTTGGGCATCAAGAAGCAAGACAGGAAACGAAATACTTTTATAAGATCCAAGACAAGAATTGTGGATATACTTACGAAGATAGACCAACTAAAATGGAGATGGGTGGGCCACATGTTAACCTTTTGAGCGCCAGGGTCACAAATACGTGACAAGCGAAAACTGTCCCTGAGCGCCAACGACACAAATATGTGACAAAAACAGCGGTACATTAAAACACGAAATAAACTATTTAAACATTACTTTAATGCCTATTTATTTATATACCTGTAAAATAGAAGGTCCAAAATTTATTTATTTCCATAAAACTAATTAAATTGCATTATAAATATTGAGAAATTTTACGTTAAAAAGAAAGAAATAAACTCTGAAAAAAGAATGTCCTCACACGCCAGAGTCATAACTGCGTGACCGCTAGTGATGTAGCGCATGTTGGATAATATCATTATTTCAAATCAAAGATCGATTCGAAACTTTCCTCTGGAATATATTATTTTAGGTATAATTTGGTACTAGGATAAAGCAGCATTAATTTTATAAAACCAGTCTTAAAAATCATTCAATAAGCTACATAGTCAAAAATAAAATTTGGTTGGGTCGAATTTCGATATTCACTAATCCCAACTCAAGCGCATCCCTAACGCAACCCGAATTATCAGTACCCTGTACGCCATGGTCACGACTAGACGACAATATCGTGACGTCACAAGCGCGGCGACCAGAAATTTGTGAAGTGAATGAATAATATTTATGATTAATTTACTTGTGATATCGAGTTCAAGATTTATATTAAGTGACTATTATAATGAGTGGGAATTTAATGACTACGGAAGAACTTCTTCGCATATTAGAAGGAGTCTCAGATGACGAAGAATTTTTGGAAACAGAATATTTGGACGAATCTGATTTAGAGGTAAGTTATTTTTATCTGCTTTTATTTTAAAAATTTTGAGCAAATATTAATCTTATTAAAAATCACGATGAAATCTGTAAGTGTGGCCTGGTATTGGTGTTTGTAGACCGAAAGAAACATATTTTTTACAGAAATAAGTTACTTTTGAGAATATTATTGTTGTAAAAAAATAGATACAGCCGTTATACAGAGTTTTTAAGTTGATATATCGATCGTTGTTTGTTTACATACGATTTAATTAAGATATGAATCAGCATACAGTTACCTACTAAATGCTTGTTGTATTATTTAACCTATTGATCGCTAACATAAATAAGTAAAAATCAAGAATGATTTTGATATTTTTACTTGTGTATATGTTTAAGCGATATAATATGTTTAAATATTACATATATTTATGAAATATTAATGGCGCCTTATACCTAAGCCTGCACTCATAGGTTTCTAATATATGTATACTATTATTTCAATTAATTATTATATTATATTTATACTATATAAAGCTCGATTACCACTCACTCACTGACTGACTCACTGATTGACATCATTGTTCTCCCAGATGGTGAAGGGGGAGGTGGGTATATTTTGACAGATTCGTAAACAAGTAACTCTGGTGAGCATGGGAAAAATCCCAAACCTCCCCTTTTCGCCCCCCCTCTCCCCCCTCCCCATCGTATCTCGGAAACTAAGAGACCCGTGTTTTGTGTTTTTTTACGGATTCGTATAGAGGAGGCTCGGAAAAGTAAAAACCATTTTTCAAAGTTCCCCCCCTTGCCCCCCCTTCTCCCCCCCTTAGGTGGATCTCGGAAGTTGACAGACTTGCAAAATTTTTTTTTTCAGATTCATATCAAGAGAGCCAGAGTTGTTCGAAATCATTTTTCAAAACTCCCCCCTCTCCCCCTCTTCACCCCTCCCCCCATCGTATCTCGAAAAGTAAGAGACCCGTGTTTTGTTTTTTTAACGGATTCGTATAGAGGAAGTCCGGAAAGTAAAAGCAATTTTTCAAAGTCCCCCCCCCCCTTGACCCCCTTCTCCCCCCTTCAGGCGGATCTCGGAAGTTAACAGACCTGCAACATTTTTTTTTTCAGATTCATATCAAGGGGCCCAGAGTTGGTCAAAATCATTTTTCAAAACTCCCCCCTCTCCCCCTCTTGACCCCTCCCCCCGTCGTATCTCGGAAAAAGTAGGTAGCAGTAAAGCGAAGCGAAGCGTAGCGTAGGGATAAGGTCACGATAGCTTTCCGGTGGTAGGTAGGTCCCGAGTGAAGCGAACCTGCGAGACCGAGTGGAGCGAAGGGGGGAGGTGGCGAGCGAAGCGAGCCGGCGACCTCCGTAGCGTAACGAAGGTTGAGTGGGTGAAGCGTAACTCGGGGGTGACGACAAGCAAACTTACAAGTAACTCTCATGAGTATGGGAAAAATCCCAAACCTCCCCTTTTCGCCCCCCCTCTCCCCCCTCCCCATCGTATCTCGGAAACTAAGAGACCCGTGTTTTGTTTTTTTACGGATTCGTATAGAGGTGGCTCGGAAAACTAAAAACCATTTTTCAAAGTTCCCTTCCCCCTTGCTCCCCTTCTCCCCCTTTAGGCGGATCTCGGAAGTTAACGAACTTGCAACATTTTTTTTTTCAGATTCATATCAAGGAACGCAGAGTTGGTAAAAATAATTTCCCCCCCCCCCCCTTGCCCACCTTCTACCCCCTTTAGGCGGATCTTGGAAGTTAACAGACTTTCAACATTTTTTTTTCAGATTCATATCAAGGGACCCAGAGTTGGTCAAAATCATTTTTCGAAATTCCCCCCTCTCCTTCGCTTCACCCCTCCCCCCATCGTATCTCGGAAACTAAGAGACCAGTGTTTTGATGTTTTACGGAATCGTATAGAGGAGGCTCGGAAAAGTAAAAACCATTTTTCAAAGTTCCCCCCCTTAACCCCTTCTCCCCCCTTTAGGCGGATCCCGGAAGTTAACAGACTTGCAACATTTTTTTTTTCAGATTCATATGAAGGGGCCCAGAGTTGGTCAAAATCATTTTTCAAAACTCCCCCTTCTCCTCCTCTTCACTCCTACCCCCATCGTATCTCCGAAACTAGGTAGCGGTAAAGCGAAGCGTAACGTAGGGATAAGGTCACGATAGCTAAGGTTAAGCGTAACTGCGGGGTGACGACAAGCAAACTTACAAGTAACTCTCAAGAGAAGGGCAAAAGTACCAAGCCTCCCCTTTTTGACCTCCCACCCCCCTCCCAATCGTATCTCAGAAACTAAGAGACCCGTGTTCAGTTTTCGAGGATGCTACAGCCGATAGTGAGGTAAAAATCACAATCCAAGATGGCGGCTGCGATAATTTTTAAATGTTCATCATGGGAGTCGTTTCCATGGTTTTCGAGGGTGCTAAGACCGATGGCGAGGTCAAAATGAAAATCATAGATGGCGGCTGCGATAATTTTCGAATTGTTCATCAATTTCATCTTGGGAGTCGTTTTCATGGTTTTTGAGGGTGCTATAAAACCGATGGCAAGGTCAAAATGAGAATTCAAGGTGGCGGCTGCGATAATTTTCGAATTATTCATCATGGACGTCGTTTTCATGGTTTTCGAGGATGCTAAAGCCGATAGTGAGGTCAAAATCAAAATCCAAGATGGCGGCTTCGTCAGTTTTCGAAATGTTCATCATGGGGGTCGTTTTCATGGTTTTCGAGGGTGCTAAAACCGATGGCGAGATCAAAATGAGAATCCAAGATGGCGGCTGCGATAATTTTCGAATTGTTCATCAATTTCATCATGGGAGTCGTTTTCATGGTTTTCGAGGATGCTAAAGCCGATAGTGAGGTCAAAATCAAAATCCAAGATGGCGGCTGCGATAATTTTTAAAATGTTCATCATGGGAGTCGTTTCCATGGTTTTCGAGGGTGCTAAAACCGATGGCCAGGTCGAAATGAAAATCCAAGATGGCGGCTGCGATAATTTTCGAATTGTTCATCAATTTCATCATGGGAGTCGT
The DNA here is from genome assembly GCA_954870645.1 of Agrotis clavis. Taxonomy (NCBI): domain Eukaryota; kingdom Metazoa; phylum Arthropoda; class Insecta; order Lepidoptera; family Noctuidae; genus Agrotis; species Agrotis clavis. Next base: position 12,268,238 of record OX940925.1, read on the forward strand.
TTTCATGGTTTTCGAGGATGCTAAAGCCGATAGTGAGGTCAAAATCAAAATCCAAGATGGCGGCTTCGTCAATTTTCGAAATAATAATAATAATAATAATAATAATATTCCACAACTATCACACAATGCCATCTAGTCCCAAGCTAAGCAGAGCTTGTGTTATGGATACTAGACAACTGATAAACATACTTATATATTACTAAATACATACATATTATAGATAAATTACACCCAGACACAGAACAAATGATCGTGCTCATCACACAAACATTTGTCCTGGGTGGGAATCGAACCCACGACCTCCGGCATAGCAGTCAGGGTCACTAACCACTAGACCAACAGGCCTGAAATGTTCATCATGGGGGTCGTTTTCATGGTTTTCGAGGGTGCTAAAACCGATGGCGAGGTCAAAATGAGAATCCAAGATGGCGGCTGCGATTATTTTCGAATTGTTCATCATGGGTGTCGTTTTCATGGTTTTCGAGGGTGCTAAAACCGATGGCGAGGTCAAAATGAGAATCCAAGATGGCTGCTGCAATAATTTTCGAATTGTTCATCAATTTCGTCATGGGAGTCGTTTTCATGGTTTTCGAGGATGCTAAAGCCGATAGTGAGGTCAAAATCAAAATCCAAGATGGCGGCTTCGTCAGTTTTCGAAATGTTCATCATGGGGGTCGTTTTCATGGTTTTCGAGGGTGCTAAAACCGATGGCGAGATCAAAATGAGAATCCAAGATGACGGCTGCGATAATTTTCGAATTGTTCATCAATTTCATCATGGGAGTCGTTTTCATGGTTTTCGAGGATGCTAAAGCCGATAGTGAGGTTAAAATCAAAATCCAAGATGGCGGCTGCGATAATTTTTAAAATGTTCATCATGGGAGGCGTTTCCATGGTTTTCGAGGGTGCTAAAACCAATGGCGAGGTCAAAATGAAAATCCAAGATGGCGGCTGCGATAATTCTCGAATTGTTCATCAATTTCATCATGGGAGTCGTTTTCATGGTTTTCGAGGATGCTAAAGCTGATAGTGAGGTCAAAATCAAAATCCAAGATGGCGGCTTCGTCAATTTTCGAAATGTTCATCATGGGGGTCGTTTTCATGGTTTTCGAGGGTGCTAAAACCGATGGCGAGGTCAAAATGAGAATCCAAGATGGCGGCTGCGATTATTTTCGAATTGTTCATCATGGGTGTCGTTTTCATGGTTTCGAGGGTGCTAAAACCGATGGCGAGGTCAAAATGAGAATCCAAGATGGCTGCTGCAATAATTTTCGAATTGTTCATCAATTTCGTCATGGGAGTCGTTTTCATGGTTTTCGAGGATGCTAAAGCTGATGGTGAGGTCAAAATCAAAATCCAAGATGGCGGCTTCGTCAGTTTTCGAAATGTTCATCATGGGGGTCGTTTTCATGGTTTTCGAGGGTGCTAAAACCGATGGCGAGATCAAAATGAGAATCCAAGATGACGGCTGCGACAATTTTCGAATTGTTCATCAATTTCATCATGGGAGTCGTTTTCATGGTTTTCGAGGATGCTAAAGCCGACAGTGAGGTCAAAATCAAAATCCAAGATGGCGGCTTCGTCAGTTTTCGAAATGTTCATCATGGGGGTCGTTTTCATGGTTTTTGAGGGTGATAAAACCGATGGCGAGGTCAAAATGGGAATCCAAGATGGCAGCTGCTATAATTTTCGAATTGTTCATCAATTTCATCATGGGAGTCGTTTTCATGGTTTTCGAGGGTGCTAAAACCGATGGCGAGGTCAAAATGAGAATCCAAGATGGCGGCTGCGATTATTTTCGAATTGTTCATCAATTTCATCATGGGTGGCGTTTTCATGGTTTTCGAGGGTGCTAAAACCGATGGCGAGGTCAAAATGAGAATCCAAGATGGCGGCTGCTATGATTTTCGAATTGTTCATCAATTTCATAATGGGTGTCGTTTTCATGGTTTTCGAGGGTGCTAAAACCGATGGTGAGGTCAAAATCAAAATCCAAGATAGCGGCTTCGATAATTTTCGAAATGTTTATCATGGGAGTCGTTTTCATGGTTTTCGAGGTTGCTAAAGCCGATAGTGAGGTTAAAATCCAAATCCAAGATGGCGGCTGCGATAATTTTCGAATTGTTCATCATGGGAGTCGTTTTCATGGTTTTCGAGGGTGCTAAAACCGATAGCGAGGTCAAAATGAGAATCCAAGATGGCGGCTGCGATAATTTTGGAATTGTTCATCATGGCAGTCGTTTTCATGGTTTTCGAGGATGCTAAAGCCGATAGTGAGGTCAAAATCAAAATCCAAAATGGCGGCTGCGATATTTTTTTAATGTTCATCATGGGAGTCGTTTTTATGGTTTTCGAGGATGCTAAAGCCGATAGTGAGGTCAAAATTGAAATCCAAGATGGCAGGTGCGATAATTTTCGAAATGTTCATCATGGGAGTCGTTTTCATAGTTTTCGAGGATGCTAAAGCCGATAGTGAGGTCAAAATCTAAATCCAAGATGGCGGCTGCGATAATTTTCGAATTGTTCATCATGGGAGTTGTTTTCATGGTTTTCGAGGATACTAAAGCCGTTATTGAGGTCAAAATCAAAATCCAAGAGGGCGGCTGCGATAATTTTCGAATTGTTCATCATGGGAGTCGTTTTCATGGTCTTCGAGGATGCTAAAGCCGATGGCTAGACCAAAATGAGAATCCAAGATGGCGGCTGCTATAATTTTCGAATTTTCATCAATTTCATCATGGGAGTCGTTTTCATCGTTTTCGAGGATGCTAAAGCCGATAGTGAGGTCAAAAACAAAATCTAAGATGGCGACTGCGAAAATTTTCGAATTGTTCATCACGGGAGTCGTTTTCATGGTTTTCGAGGGTGCTAAAGCCGATAGTGAAGTTAAAATCCAAATCTAAGATGGCGGCTGCGATAATTTTCGAATTGTTCATCATGGGAGTCGTTTTGATGGTTTTCGAGGATGCTAAAGCCGACAGTGACGTCAAAATCAAAATCCAAGTTGGCGGCTGCGATAATTTTCGAATTGTTCATCATGGGAGTCGTTTTCATGGTTTTCGAGGATTCTAAAGCCGATAGTGAAGTTAAAATCCAAATCTAAGATGGCGGCTGCGATAATTTTCGAATTCTTCATCATGGGAGTCGTTTTCATGGTTTTCGAGGATGCTAAAGCCGATAGTGAAGTTAAAATCCAAATCTAAGATGGCGGCTGCGATAGTTTTTGAATTGTTCATCGTGGGAGTTGTTTTCATGGTTTTCGAGGATGCTAAAGCCGATAGTGAGGTCAAAATCAAAATCCAAGATGCCGAAAATCAAGAAAGAATGTGAAAAAACAATTGACGTTTAATGGCACTGTTGGCGCAGTGGCTGAGAGATACGACTGCTGCCAAAGAGATTTAAAAGAACTGTAGAGCGGGCATTGAGAACATTGTCATGCAAAATTGTTGATGTCTTGCGTCAGCAGCGCTATCTTGCGTTGCATAGCAAAATCACGTATTAAAATAATTCATCAGAATATATTTCAGCTATTACGCAATAGATAAAAGCCTTCGATTCGGTGGAGATATGGGCAGTGCTTGAATCTCTCCAACGATGCTGTATTGACTATCGGTACATCGAAGTGCCTTTGCTTGTACAATAATGCCACTATGTCGGTCCGAGTACAGGAGCAGAATTCGAAGGCGATTCCTTTGAAAAGAGGCGTCAGGGAGATGTGATATCTCCGAAACTGTTTACTACCACTTTGGAAAACGCCTTCAAGCTCCTGGAATGGCAAGGACTCGGCATCAATATTAATGGCGAGTACATCACCCACCTTCGATTTGCCGACGATATTGTTGTCATGGCAAAATCGATGGAAGATCTCAGCACGATGCTTGGCGACCTCAATCGAGTTTCCCAACAGGTGAGTCTTAAAATGAATATGGACAAGACAAAAGTAATGTGTAATGGCCATGTTGTGCCCACCCCATTGTCAGTTGGGAACTCGGTTCTAGAAGTTGTTGACTCGTATGTCTACCTGCGACAAACCGTCGCGCTAGGTAGGTCCAACTTCAAGAAAGAGGTCAACCGCCGAATCTAACTCGGCTGGGCAGCGTTCGGGAAATTGCGTAACGTTTTCTCGTCCAAAATACCTCAGTGCCTCAAGTCGAAAGTTTTCGACCAATGTGTGTTACCAGTGATGATTTATGGCGCCGAAACGTGGTCCTTTACTATGGGCCTCATTAGTAAGCTCAGTATAGTCCAACGAGCTATGGAGAGGGCTATGCTCGGAGTCTCTCTGCGCGATCGACTCAGAAATGAGGAGATTCGTAGACGAACCAAAGTAACCGACATAGCCCAATGAATTAGCAAGTTGAAATGGCAGTGGGCAGGCCATTTAGCACGCAGAACTGATGGCCGATGGGGCCGTAAGGTTCTCTCGAGACCACGCACCGGCAAGCGCAGCGTAGGACGTCCACCCACTAGGTGGGCAGATGACGATCTTATGAAGGCCACAGGATCACGCTGGATGCAGGCCGCTTACAATCGGTCCTACTGGAAGTCTCAAGAGGAGACCTATGTTCAGCAGTGGACGTCTTACGGCTGATATGATGATGATGATGACGCAATAGATGGCACGACTGACCACCTTTTAATAGGGGTGCAACATTTTAGAATGGTATAAATTATCGACACATTAACATCGATAAAGCTAACTAGGATTTGAATCATCATCATCTGCCTAGCCTTTTCCTAACTATATTGGGGTCAGCATCCAGTCGAACCAGATTTAGCTGGATATCAGTATTTTACGTGGAGCGACTGCCTGTCGGACCTCCACAACCCAGTAACTGGGTAATACGATACCCCATGGGAAGACTGGTTGTCAGACTTTAGAGCTTCTGACTGACAGTAACGGCTGTCAAAGATTTACAAATGACAGCCGGGACCAACGGCTTTACGTGCTTTCCGAGGCACTGAAGAAACTCGCTATGACAGATGGTCACCCATCCACAGACCAACCTCGGCAATCGCGGCTTAACCCGGAAGATCGGCCAGTGCGGCTGAAATTATTTAGCCACGAGCTCCTTAACTAGGATTTGAATATTTTATTTTTTAACATGATTCAAAAAATTCAAAGTTTTCATCATGGATGTCGTTTTCATGGTTTTCGAGGATGCTAAAGCCGATAGTGAGGTCAAAATCAAAATCCAAGATGGTGGCTGCGATAAATTTCGAATTGTTCATCACAGGAGTCGTTTTCATGGTTTTCGAGGATGCTCAAGCCGATAGGTCAAAATGAGAATTCAAGATGGCGGCTGCGATAATTTTCTAATTGTTCATCACGGGAGTCGTTTTCATGGTTTTCGAGGATGCTAAAGCCGATAGTGACGTCAAAATCAAAATCCAAGATGGCGACTTTAAAAAATGCAGTGTTTGAAGGGCAGTAAGCGCGTACCTAACACAATAATATTTTAAATATCATATTTTTATCTAAATTGAAAAGTTTGTTTTGTTTGGTTTCGAATTGAAAAATTCTTTTTGTGATGGATAGTTTTTGTGTTTTCATCATGGCCTCATGGGTGTCGTTTTCATGGTTTTCGTGGGTGCTAAAACCGATGGCGAGGTCAAAACGAATTCAAAATGGCGACTGCTATAATTTTCGAATTGTTCATCAATTTTATCATGGGAGTCGTTTTCATGGTTTTCGAGGATGCTACAGCCGATAGTGAGGTCAAAATCAAAATCCAAGATGGCGGCTGCGATAATTTTCGAAATGTTCATCGTGGGAGTCGTTTTCATGGTTTTCGAGTATGCTACAGCCGATAGTGAGGTCAAAATCAAAATACAAGATGGCGGCTGCGATAATTTTCGAAATGTTTATCATGGGAGTCGTTTTCATGGTTTTCGAGGGTGCTAAAACCGATGGCGAGGTCAAAATGAGAATCCAAGATGGCGGCTGCTATAATTTTCGAATTGTTCATCAATTTCATCATGGGACGTAACGAAGGTTGAGTGGATGAAGCGTAACTCAGGGGTGACGACAAGCAAACTTACAAGTAACTCTCATGAGTAAGGCAAAAGTACTAAGCCTAACTCCCAATTGTATCTCAGACACTAAGAGACCCGTGTCCGTAAAAATAAAGATTTTACGGATTCGTATAAAGGAGGCTCGGAAAAGTAAAAACCGTTTTTCAAAGTTGCCCCTTATGCCTTCCTTCTGAGTTTTTAATAAGGTTTTAGATTGGATTAGGGGGTTCTTAAGGAGTTTCAAAATCTTTTAAGTGCTCTAATGGATTTTAAAATTCTTTTAACTATCCTAAGGAATTATCAATTTTTTTTTTTAATTTTGTTTCTTTTTTTTTTTTTGTTGAATTAGTTATAAGGGTTTTCAGAATATTAAAAATATTTACATAATTTACAAAATTTTTTAAGGACTGGATTTTCCAATTCATTTAAAGATTCTTATGGATTCTCAAAATTTTATTAAGGTAAGGAATTCTTCTCCAAAACACGACCCCGCGAGCTGCTTGCAGCTCGCGCAACGCGCAAATACTAGTTATTATATTATATTATACTATATAAAGCTCGATTACCACTCACTCACTGACTGACTCACTGATTGACATCATTGTTCTCCCAGATGGTGAAGGGGGAGGTGGGTATATTTTGACAGATTCGTAAACAAGTAACTCTGGTGAGTATGGGAAAAATCCCAAACCTCCCCTTTTCGCCCCCCCTCTCCCCCCTCCCCATCGTATCTCGGAAACTAAGAGACACGTGTTTTGTTTTTTTTACGGATTCGTGTAGGGGAGGCTCGGAAAAGTAAAAACCATTTTTCAAAGTTCCCCCCCCTTCCCCCCTTCTCCCCCCTTTAGGCGGATCTCGGAAGTTAACAGACTTGCAACGTTTCTTTTTTCAGATTCATATCAAGGGGCCCAGAGTTGGACAAAATCATTTTTCAAAACTCCCCCCTCTCCCCCTCTTCACCCCTCCCCCCATCGTATCTCGGAAACTAAGAGACCCGTGTTTTGTTTTTTTACGGGTTCGTATAGAGGAGGCTCGGAGAAGTAAAAAGCATTTTTCAAAGTTCCCCCCCCTTGCCCCCTTCTCCCCCCTTTAGGCGGATCTCGGAAGTTAACAGACTTGCAACATTTTTTTTTTCAGATTCATACAAAGGGGCGCAGAGTTGAACAAAATCAATTTTCAAAACTCCCCCCTCTCCCCCTCTTCACCCCTCCCCTCATCGTATCTCGGAAAAACTAGGTAGCGGTAAAGCGAAGCGTAGCGTAGCGTAGGGATAAGGTCACGAGAGCTTTCCGGTGGTAGGTAGGTCCTGAGTGGAGCGAACCTGCGAGACCGAGTGCAGCGAAGGGGGGAGGTGGCGAGCGTAGCGAGCCGGCGACCTCCGTAGCGTAACGAAGGTTGAGTGGGTGAAGCGCAACTCGGGGGTGACGACAAGCAAACTTACAAGTAACTCACATGAGTAGGGCAAAAGTACCAAGCCTCCCCTTTTTGGCCTCCCCCCCCCCCCTTCCCAATCTTATCTCAGAAACTAAGAGACCCGTATTCTGTTTTTTTACGGATTCGTATAGAGGAGCCTCGGAAAAGTAAAAACCATTTTTCAAATTTCCCCCCGTATAGCCCCCCTTCTCCCACCCTTTAGGCGGATCTCAGAAGAGACTTGCAACATTTTTTTTTTAAGATTCATATCAAGGGGCCCAGAGTATGTCACGATCATTTTGCAAAACTCCCCCCTCTCCCCCTCTTCACCCCTCCACCCATCGTAACTCGGAAACTAAGAGACCATTGTTTTGATGTTTTAAGGAATCGTATAGAGGAGGCTGGGAAAAGTAAAAACCATTTTTCAAAGTTCCCCCCCTTAACCCCTTCTCCCCCCTTTAGGCGGATCCCGGAAGTTAACAGACTTGCAACATTTTTTTTTTCAGATTCATATGAAGGGGCCCAGAGTTGGTCAAAATCATTTTTCAAAACGCCCCCTTCTCCTCCTCTTCACCCCTACCCCCATCGTATCTCCGAAACTAGGTAGCGGTAAAGCGAAGCGTTGCATAAGGATAAGGTCACGGTAGCTTTCCGGTGGTAGGTAGGTCCTGAGTGGAGCGAACCTGCAAGACCGAGCGTAGCGAAGGGGTGAGGTGGCGAGCGAAGCGAGCCGGCGACCTCCGTAGCGTAACGTCGTCACCCCTCAGTTACGCTTCACCCACGTGAAGCGTAACTGAGGGGTGACGACAAGCAAACTTACAAGTAACTCTCAAGAGAAGGGCAAAAGTACCAAGCCTCCCCTTTTTGGCCTCCCCTCCCCCCCTCCCAATCGTATCTCAGAAACTTAGAGACCCGTATTCAGTTTTCGAGGATGCTACAGCCGATAGAGAGGTCAAAATCAAAATCCAATATGGCGGCTGCGATATTTTTAAATGTTCATCATGGTAGTCGTTTCCATGGTTTTCGAGGGTGCTTAAACCGATGGCGAGGTCAAAATGAAAATCCAAGATGGCGGCTGCGATAATTTTCGAAATGTTCAACATGTGTGTTCATCAATTTCATCATGGGAGTCGTTTTCATTGTTTTCGAGGATGCTTAAGCCGATAGTGAGGTCAAAATCAAAATCAAAGATGGCGGCTTCGATAATTTTTGAAATGTTCATCATGGGAGTCGTTTTAATGGTTTCCGAGGATGCTAAAGCCGATACTGAGGTCAAAATTAAAATCCAAGATGGCGGCTGCGACAATTTCTGAATTGTTCATCATGGGAGTCGTTTTCATGGTTTTCGAAGATGCTAAAGCCGATAGTGGGGTCAAAATCAAAATCCAATATGGCGGCTGCGATAATTTTTGAATTGTTCATCATGGGACTGCTGTCGTTTTCATGGTTTTCGAGGATGCTAAAGCCGATTCTGAGGTTAAAATCCAAATTTAAGATGGCAGCTGCGATTATTTTTTAAATGTTCATCATGGGAGTCGTTTCCATGGTTTTCGAGGGTGCTAAAACCACCGATGGCAAAGTCAAATTGAGAATCCAAGATGGCGGCTGCGATAATTTTCGAATTATTCATCAATTTCACCATGGAAATCGTTTTCATGGTTTTCGAGGATGCTAAAGCCGATAGTGAGGTCAAAATCAAAATCCAAGATGGCGGCTTCGATAATTTTCGAATTGTTCATCATGGGAGCTGTCGTTTTCATGGTTTTCGAGGATGCTAAAGCCGATTCTGAGGTTAAAATCCAAATTTAAGATGGCAGCTGCGATTATTTTTTAAATGTTCATCATGGGAGTCGTTTCCATGGTTTTCGAGGGTGCTAAAACCGATGGCAAAGTCAAATTGAGAATCCAAGATGGCGGCTGCTGTAATTTTCGAATTATTCATCAATTTCACCATGGAAATCGTTTTCATGGTTTTCGAGGATGCTAAAGCCGATAGTGAGGTCAAAATCAAAATCCAAGATGGCGGCTTCGATAATTTTCGAATTGTTCATCATGGGAGCTGTCGTTTTCATGGTTTTCGAGGATGCTAAAGCCGATAGTGAGGTTAAAATCCAAATCCAAGATGGCGGCTGCGATAATATTGGAATTGTTCATCATGGCAGTCGTTTTTATGGTTTTCGAGGATGCTAAAGCCGATAGTGAGGTCAAAATCAAAATCCAAGATGGCGACTACAAAAAATTTCAAAGTTTTCATCATGGATGTCGTTTTCATGGTTTCCGAGGATGCTAAAGCCGATAGTGAAGTAAAAATCCAAATCCAAAATGGCGGCTGTGATAATTTTCAAAATGTTCATCATGGGAGTCGTTTTCATGGTTTTCGAGGATGCTAAAGCCGATAGTGAGGTTAAAATCAAAATCCAAGATGGCGGCTGCGATAATTTTCGAATTGTTCATCATGGGAGTCGTTTTCATGGTTTTCGAGGATGCTAAAGCCGATAGTGAGGTTAAAATCCAAATCCAAGATGGCGGCTGCGATAATATTGGAATTGTTCATCATGGCAGTCGTTTTTATGGTTTTCGAGGATGCTAAGGCCGATAGTGAAGTCAAAATCAAAATCCAAGATGGCGACTACAAAAAATTTCAAAGTTTTCATCATGGGAATCGTTCTCATGGTTTCCGAGGATGCTAAAGCCGATAGTGAGGTTAAAATCAAAATCCAAGATGGCGGCCGCGATAATTTTCGAATTGTTCATCATGGGAGTCGTTTTCATGGTTTTTGAGGATGCTAAAGCCGATAGTGAAGTTAAAATCCAAATCCAAGATAGCGGCTGCGATTATTTTCGAAATGTTCATCATGGGAGTCGTTTTCATGGTTTTCGAGGATGCTAAAGCCGATAGTGAGGTTAACTCAAAATTCAAGATGGCGGCTGCGATCATTTTCGAATTATTCATCATGGGAGTCGTTTTCATGGTTTTCGAGGATGCTAAGGCCGATAGTGAGGTCAAAAACAAAATCCAAGATGGCGGCTGCGATAATGTTTGAAATGTTCATCATGGGAGTCGTTTTCATGGTTTTCGAGGATGCTAAAGCCGATAGTGAGGTCAAAAACAAAATCCAAGATGGCGAATGCTATAATTTTCGAATTGTTTATCATGGGAGTCTTTTTCATGGTTTTCGAGGATGGTAAAGCCGATAGTGAGGTCAATATCAAAATTCAAGATGGCGGCTGCGATAATTTTCGAATTTTTTATCATGGGTGTCGTTTTCATGGTATTCGAGGATGCTAAAGCCGATAGTGAAGTTAAAATCCAAATCCAAGATGGCGACTGCAAAAAATGCAGTGTTCGAGGGACAGTAAGCGTGTACCTAACACAATAATACATATTTTAAATATCATATTTTTATCTGAACTGAAAAGTTGGTTTTGTTTGTTTTGGAATTAAAAAAATCTTTATGAGATGGATAGTTTTTGTGTTTTCATCATGGGTGTCGTTTTCATGGTTTTCGAGGGTGCTTAAACCGATGGCGAGATCAAAATGAGAATCCAAGATGGGGGCTGCTATAATTTTTGAATTGTTTATCAATTTCATCATGGGTGTCGTTTTCATGGTTTTCGAGGGTGCTAAAATCGATGGCGAGTTCAAAATGAGAATCCAAGATGGCGGCTGCTATAATTTTCGAATTGTTCATCAATTTCATCATGGGACGTAACGAAGGTTGAGTGGATGAAGCGTAACTCAGGGGTGACGACAAGCAAACTTACAAGTAACTCTCATGAGTAGGGCAAAAGTACTAAGCCTCTCCTTTTTGGGTATCCCCCCCCCCCCCTCCCAATCGTATCTCAAAAGCTAAGAGACCCGTGTTCAGAAAAGTAAAAACCATTTTTCAAATTTGCCCCTTATGCCTCCCTTCTGAGTTTTAAATAAGGTTTTAGATTGAATTAGGGGGTTCTTAAGGGTTTTCAGAATCTTTGAAGTGCCCTCACGGATTTTAAAATCCTTTAATCTATCCTAAGGAATTCTCAATTTTTTTTTTTTTATTGAATTAGTTATAAGGGTTTTCACAATATTAAAAGTATTTTATAATTATAATTTAATAATTTACAAAATCTTTTAAGGACTATGGATTTTCCAATTCATTTAAAGATTCTTATGGATTCTCAAAATTTTATCAAGGTAAGGAATACTTCTCCAAAACACGACCCCGCGAGCTGCTTGCAGCTCGCGCAACGCGCAAATACTAGTTATGTATTTATGTGTGCAGAGAACTCGACTTTTCAGTTTTGTTTCGGTAATTCGGTATATAGTTCCTATAGTGTTCGTCAAGCTATATGATCCCTCCGAAAATGTTTTTAAGATATAATTTATGTAGAGCACAGGGTTAAGAAAGAATTAAGCCACGTCTGAAAAGTATTTGAAATAAATAAATGAACGAATTTACAGATTTTATGATTTATTTTGGGATATTTATTAATTAGACAATAATCAAACTTATAACCTTTTCAATCATTTATTATTTCTTAATCGGAATCCTGGTAGCTCGGTAAACTAATGTCATCTAAGTCTTTTTGGTGTCGTACTTTACGTATAATATTAATTATATTGGTGTAAGTTACCGAACGCTTCTCCGCTGGTACACTATCTAATTCATGTGCGACCAATCTTGCGAATGCCTTATTGCGTGGGTCCTTTGGCTCTTCTTCGAAACCCACATTAGGTAAATGTGAAACTTCACATTTTAATTCGTCTTTGTCCCATATACTGCGCTGGTACATATTTGAGTTTGCAATATCCTCAGTCGTTACCTGTGTTTGCTTTGATATCATTTCTGTTTTCACTCCTTCACACACACAGGTCACTTTCACAGGTTCAACTGAGAACTTAATTCTCTTGGCACGGTGTATATTTTGTAATAAACTTGGTGATGAAGGTCTGCTCTCGTCACCAGAAGACATATTAATTATGTAAATAAAATATTTCAGATAGAATGAAGAATGGTGATGAATGATAGAATTTCGAATGTTCGAAACCGATGTACGAATGTCTAATAAAACGTACTTTTCTAGTCAACATGTCAGTATTACCAACCTAAAAAAATTGCAAATACCAATAATGCTTGGGAAGAAACATAAAAACCATAGACGTTTTTTTAATCTTTAGCTTATTTTAATTATATTCTATTTTCTTTACAAATAGGTAAAGCGTAGCGTAATTAATGAGAATTTAATTTAATGCAAATTAAGTTTCTTTTTGTAAAATGATATCTTGGCTTACAAATTACCAAATATACGAAATTCTAAGATCGCTAATGTTTATGTCTGTTTTTTATTATCGAAGTTTAAACTAATTGTGCTATTGACCAGTCTTCAAATATTATGCTCTAAAAATATTTTGCAGTAGTACAATAAAGCTTGAGCTTCTGCCATAAACCTAAAGATTTTGTTTTGTTGATCAAAGTAAAACATTCTAACAATAACGAGATTCTTAAAAGTTTTACCTTAAAAATATTAACTAATGGAACAATAAACTTAAACTAACTGTCATAAATCTGTAGCTTTTGTTTTGTTGTATAGCAATAACCCATCTGCAACAGCGCAAGTAGTAATTTCAAATTTCATGATGAATTAGACACAATATAAGCCGATAACTCGAGTTGGAGTACAATAATATCTTCGGATCTGTCGGCCGTAAAGATCTATTGTTTTCGGGCACAATTTAGAACAAAGAAAAATACTTGTTTCTCACGCACTGGCTAATTAACTTCCCACAATGAATTATTGTTTTTATTTTACAGCCAGCAACTGTTGCCCATCAAGAACCATCAAATGATACACCTTCGACGTCTCGAGATGGCCACCATCGAGGTCATGAGCCGGAACCGTCCTTCCAATGGACCTCGGAACGACGCACGGACGGGCAATTCTACTAATTAGGCGGCCAAAAATACAATTCTTAAAATTTGTCTCAGGTAAAAAAAAACTACTACCTGAGACTGGTAAATAACCGTAGAACAATGGGCGACCCAACCCGCGTCCCCACTCGGAGCGCGCGTCTAGGTGTGCCAGTCTAAACTTGATCGTCGCTCTAGTGTACGTATTGCTTTTAGACATTTCTTGCAAAACTGTTATTTTAAAAGTGAATATTGTTATTTTGGAGTGTGTTGTGAAAAAAATTGTGATGGATTCAAGTATAACGGGTAAGAGTACATACATATTAATACGTTTTAAGCCAATGGTAAAAACAATATTGAGTACAGACAGATTACAAAAACATGCTTGTGTTTGTTGTATTAAATTCTTATTTTTTGTAGTTAAAACTTTTTTGTTGTACTTCAGGGTTCGTCCCATCGGTTTTGTCAGTTGTAATATAAAAAAGGCTATTTAAACTAATTAAAAACGATTAAATTGGCCGTGATCTCCCGTGAAAACAAAGGTTTCTACTTCAATGAAAGTTATAGTACAAATTCATCGAATTTGCTATTTATTATAATTTTTGTTTAAGCGAGTTCTCCTTTTGTTCCAGAAGGTGGGGGTACTTCAGGGATGCGAGTAGTAACGCGTAGATACCTTTTTAACAAAATGTAGGAACAAAACTTGCATAATTTTGACGAAAAGTTGAATTATCTCGAGAGATTTGTTTTATCACAAGATGAGTATTGTGACGAAGAAAAGAAGGAAGTAAAGCATAAATTATCCTATTTGAAGTCTCAATTTAAGAAAAAGTGGATGGAAGGTCATAAAAATCACAGCTTTTCCTCCAAAAGAATGATAAGTGGTTATAGTGCGAATAATGTTAACGTGCCGAAAGCTGGTTTTGGCAATACCAATGATGGCAATACTAGTAGAAGATTTTTTGCCAATCCAGAAATTGCTGCTGAAATCACCGGTGTGGATTTAATCTAATAAAACGCCTGAAAGTGATTTTGGAAGTCATATCTAGCTCTTATAAAGTTGATTTAAAAAAGTTTGCTCTAAATGGGTATGAGACTGCGAAGACGTACATTGATTTATATCCCTGGCATCCGATGACTCCCACAATGCATAAAATACTAATATATGGCGCAACTGTCATGGAAAATGCACTTTTGCCTATTGGTTTACTGTCAGAAGAAGCAGCAGAGGCGCGTAATAAGCATATTCGACTGTACCGTCAAGATTACGCTAGAAAATTTTCTAGAGTGCAATGCAATTTAGATGTAATGAACAGATTATTGCTCAGCTCAGATCCCTTAATATCTAGCATAAGACCAAAACCTAAAAAGAGGTCAATGCCACATAGTGAAGAAGCAATACAAATGCTCATTGCCTGCTGAGGCCCACACGGTTGAAGAGAATTCCTCGGATGAGGAAACGGCCGCAGAAGAGTCTGACAGTGAAATAGATTAAAATGAAATGCAAATGGATTAAAAATCTGGTGAAGAGACGTGAGACTCCTCATTGTAAAATAAAAAAACTGTACTTTTTCTCAATAAACCGTAATTTTCATCAACAATTGTGTTTTACTTGAATATATGTTCACCAAAAGCTTTTATAATTGAAATAAAATAATAATAAACTATTTAGAATACATAAAACAAAGAAAATAATTTTGGCCGCCTAATTTGAATAAATGCCCCACCGTGCGACGTACACCCGAAGTAGCTGACTTCAATGATTTTCAATCTGGAATCCATTTAGAGCCGTCGGAAATTGCTTCTGAATGCGACATATTTCAATATTTTATGGACACAGATTTTGTGTCGATGATTGTCAATATGACCAATAAATTTCATCGATACTTTGCGCTGAATGTAGACTTGCGTATGCATTCTCGTTTACATGCTTGGTACGACGTAACAGTCCCAGAGATGTACATGTTTTTTGCAGTCATAATGTTAATGACCAGAAATAAACATTTATCTATAGAAGAACATTGGTCCACAGATATTTTATTGAATTCTCCGATATTTTCGAAACTAATGACACGCAACAGGTTTTCTATGATACTTGGCATGCTCCATTTTTCTGAGCAAAGAGAAGAAAATACAATTTTATCGAAAATCCAGAAATGTGTATCTCATACACGACAAAAGTTTAGAAATATTATTACGCCATATAAAACTATTTGTATTGACGAAAGCATTGTTCCATTTAAGGGTCGCTTGTCCATAAAACAATACTTACCGAATAAAAGAAACAGATTCGGTGTCAAATTATTTGTTTTATGTGATGTAAATACGGGTGTTATTGTTGATTTTATTGTTTACTGTGGAGCAACCACAGAGATAGTTGATCCCTGTAATCTAGGTGTTGGCGGGGCTGTTGTTGCCACGTTGGTCAAACCATTTTTAGGATCCAATCGCCATTTATATGTGGATAATTGGTACACGAGCCCATTGTTATTTAAATATTTACACGAACATAATATTTACGCTTGCGGTACGGTAAAAAAAAATAGAAAGTATATGCCAAAATTAAACACGATTCTAGAATTGAATGAAACGGAAGTGCAATATTCTGGTCCACTGATGGCCATTAAATGGAAAGACAAAAAATATATTTTTATGTTATCCACCATCCATGATAATTCTATGGAATTATCATCGCGAATACATCGAAATACGGGATTGCCTGTAATTAAGCCAAAAGCTGTAGTGGACTACTCAAAAAACATGGGCAGTGTTGATACCGCAGATATGCTATTATCATCAATGCAGTGTATCCGCAAAACAGTTAAATGGTATAAAAAATTATTTTTCCATTTATTAGATATGCACCTATTAAATGCATTTTATTGTTACCGGCATTTAAAAGATATGCCAAAATTGAAATTTGCCGATTTTCAATTGAGCGTGATTCGGCAATTGATAGAGAGGTACCACAGTGGTAGTATTATAGAAGGCTCCACGTTAGCTACAACTAGCAGTAGTAATCCTCTTCGTATATTACCCAGTAATGCAAAGGATCATATGCCGAGTCGTATGGGAAAATATCAAAGATGCAAGCAATGCGCACTTTTAAAACAAAGAAAAAATACACGTTTTAAATGTAACGTTTGTAACGTATATTTATGTGCTGCGCCGTGTTTCCAAAAGTACCACTCTGTGTAATATATTTAGATTTATATTGATTTTAATGTCTCTGTGATACTGATTTTTCTATTGTAACTTGAAGTTTTCTATTAGATTTTATTTACATATGGCTTACTATTAGATGATAAGATAATACAATGCAGATTTTGTATAATGTTGTTCTATTATTCTAAAGATTTATTAGTATAAGACTGATTGGTAACTGTGATAATTATATATAATCGTTAATTGTTTTAATTTGTTACTTTTTATGCCAGGTTTATAGAACTTATTAAAATTTTCTATTTTTTCATAGTTTTTATTTACCTTCTTAACCTATTTCAATCATATATTTTTAAGTACCTGTTACATTCGGAATTATAAATCTGATTTAAAAAACGTGTTTCATTTATTATAAAATAATATTGTACTAGAACATCGATAAACGAGATATTACGTTGCCACATCCTTATTTCGGAAGCGAAGTAGTTATTAAAATGGCGGGCCGTCCACGCCATGGTCACAATATGAAGACAGCAGATCAAGAATAGTGTTGTACCTACAGTTATTATATTTAAATATATTGTAGTCTCATATCTGTTATTACGGTATTATACAAGTCTGTAAATAGTGTATAACTATTACTTTAATAGGAAGAAATGTAATGTTGAATTAAATTTCAATGTTATAAGGACATTATATTTCGAAATTAAAGACGAAAATGAAAATAAAATTGATTATCGATGAAGTTTTGGAATCCCTATTTTTTTCGTAGGTATTTGCGGTGAATTTGTGGCCTGGCGTTGAGGGCAAGTTCATGCGTTTTTGCTCTGGCGTTCAAAAGGTTAAGGAGTACTCAGGATAAGTGGAGTAAAATTGTGACAGACTGGTATCCCAGAGATGGAAAAAGGAAACGGGGAAGACAACTCAAAAGATGGGAAGATGAGCTAAAACTTACAGCGGGCCCTTACTGGAGAAGGGTTACCAGAGATAGGATACAATGGAAAATGTTAGAGGAGGCCTTTGCCAGAAGGCACACTGAACTAAGGGATATCCTCTAAAAGAGGAAAACAAATACCTCACACACAACAGATAAAGTTCAGGATAGAGGGCTTATTGATTGATTGATTGATTATTTAATAATAATAATATTATTTAAATTTTTTAATTTTTTTGTCAACTAGTAAAAAATATTTTCATATTACTTACCTCAATGTGACGGCTAGTGCTTCTTCAGGAGGTAGCGACACGTGTGTTCGGCGAGCTTTTAAATCATTACTCAGATGAGAAAGTATGTAATAAAAGGATTTTGTTGACATCCGAAAATAATTGAAAAACTTATTTGGGTCTTCCTTAAGCTTATCAAATAGCGTGTAGTATGACCCTTCTAGATATTTTACTTTTAAAAGCGGATGTTGCCAATACTTTCTAGTTATATGTCTTTTTTGACGTCTTAAATATAACAAATAGAGCAAAAGTAGTCGCTGTCTCTTCGAGAACATGTCTGCACTTTGAAAACGCGCAAACCGTAATAATTTCACGGCGAATTATAAAAGCACCCTACGGCACGGCATGCCGTCCACGGCCACACAATTCTTCTTCACGTCCACGGTAATATCGTGCCGTGTCGTGGCACGGTAAATTATAAAAGCGCCCAATGTCACACTTTTCAGATTGTATTGTATGTATATCGAGCTGGTATCCGCAACTCCACGTCATATGCGCGTATTTTGCGTGCACTTTTCAGATTCCACCGGAGGTAATAGTGAGAAGATTTTCTTTGATCGCCAAGCCATGTTCCTGATATAAATGTATATGATGAAAAACTAAAAAATATAATCATAACAATAAAGTTAAAAGTGACAATTAATTGGCGTCGTCCGTTGTATAGGACAAAAAAAAGAATTCTTGCAAGAAGGCCTAAATGACAATGTCCGTTACATGGGACAGTCAAAGAATACACTAGTTTATACTTCAAGTTGGCAAGGTCCGTTTTGTGGGACACTATAAATAAACTCGGTTTTTTATTCTAAATACAGATATATTTAAAAAAGTTCTGTCAAAATACTACACCATTAACCATATTCTAACTAATTATATAACATTAAAATCAAAACAACCATAATACTTACAGTAGGTAGTTATCAATTGAAACAGAAGCGTTAACAAATCTGATCGTTGCACTTTTTCAAATGATCACTATTCGCGACCATTCATCGCTTCGTCAACGGAACATGCACCCGTGCGAAAGACATAGCTAGGACCCTGCCATTCCACCCACGCACAGCGTTTAGGAGTGTTACAACAGGATCTGTGTGCGTGGAAATACTGTGTCCTTTAAAACGGACAAAATCAATTTAAGGGTTAACGAATGCTACTCGTTCCCAAATGACGTGATGATAAAAGAATTGTAGTTTTTTTTATTTTATTTACCTAACTTTTTGATAACACTTGTTGTTTTTTTTATTTTTATAATAGTCCTAGTCGGTTCATACAATTAATACACAATAACAATGATTATATACACAATACAATTAATTACAATAAGATTTGTATTAGTTTTAAGTGAAAATCTCGAAAGATGGATCTCGAAAGTAATTGATAAGACTTGTTAAAGTTAAGCAAATGTTTAGATCTTTATTTTCTTCTCTCTCTTTTTATAAATTAATAAAAACGATATGTTTTATCTTGTTTGTTATTATTGTAGTACCCACTATCAAATTCGCCCCTTAAATCAAAGTAACCCCAAAAATGTTCAAATCGCATTGCAAAAAATTTTTTTTTTTATTTTTCTTGTATAACGGGGTGTCTTTGCGATGGAATGAAAAAAAAAGGGGGTATCAAAGTAGCCCCACTATCAATATAACTTTGACAACAAGTTTTTTTTTTTTTTTTATTAATATTCAGATGTTTGTATTTTTTTGTTGCAATAATGAATTTACGTTATGAGTCTTCATTACAGTTTTTTTTTTACATTTTTATCTTTATATATCCATTTAAAATAAAAAATTAATCAATGTCACCCCGTTTTACGGAATTTGTTTTGTGTTAAGCATGCTAACAGACTGTCTTCTTGTTAGTAATAAATCATTTCTGAGGCCAGAAATAGCGGCAGGATGACTGAGTTGTAGGATTAATAGTTCAGAAATGTTTATTTCAGAATGAATTGTGTACTCACACATTAATTCATTCTGAAACAAAGTTCATTCCTCCTCTTTCACTCGAAATAAGTCATTCATTCAAGGGAGCCTCTTTAAGAAAGAGAAGGGATACATCTCTGTTCAAGAATCTGAGGGATCATCTAATTGTAACTGCTTGAGACAAGCACATAGGTCGCGGGATTTATTTCCTTACCGTGACCCCAGAACATAAAGGGCTATTGAAGGACACCCTGGATTTTAGTTTTAGTACAAGTCTGACAGTCCCCCCCGCCCTGCCCAGGGTGGTAGGACTCATTTGATGATTTTACCACGCTAAAAAAAAAGACAAGCACATAGACAATGTTCTTAAAACTGGCACACTGGTGAAAAGGGATGTTAATCAAGGGCTCACAACAACCACTAAAGTCATAAGAGGAATGAATGACCGGAAACGATGATAGCATACAATGTTGATTAGGCAGAGTGCATTTTTATGTTCAAAGTAAAAATAAAATATTAAAACAGTGCAATTGTATTTTTTTTCTGGATATCCCAACCCTACATACATATTTTTAATGATGATGTGCCTTTATAAATAGGTACATTTCCAAGAAAAGGGTTAAACCCTTACCACATAATCCAAAAACAATTTATCCCATCAAACCAATACAAATATTGCCAACATTACATAAATGTGAAATACCTTTTACAAAAAGAAAATATTAAGACTTGCAAGATTTGAAAAGCGTCCTATACCTCAGTTACCACTAATTTTATGATTTACCTTTTAAACAATTATGTAGAAATTTCATCATCATCATCATCTCAGCCGTAGGACGTCCACTGCTGAACATAGGCCTCCCCTTTTGATTTCCACTTATACTGGTTGGAAGCGACCTGCATCCAGCGTCTTCCGGCGACCTTTATAAGGTCGTCTGTCCACCTTGCTGGTGGACGTCCCATGCTGCGCTTGCTAGTTGTAGAAATTTATTGGTTTATATTTAGTTATTTCACTATATTTTTTGTTTTCTATGTGGACAATGTTTTAAAACGAAGATACCATTCTGACACATAAACATCTCTTCAGATTCCATGGAATCAAAGGAGCATGATTTGGTGTCCCACCCTATGTGGACTGGGTATACTACAGATCAGAAACGGAGTGTAATACGCTACCTATTCATTCCAACACAGGAACAGTTCACATGTTAGAGACAATTGATACCAACATTCAAATCGCAGAGAAACCAAAGGTTATTCCAGCTTTACAATAACAAAATGATTTAATGATACCCATCAGCATCAAAATGATTGAAGATTTGCGTTCTACAGAACATTCCACATACTCATAAAATACTACTTAGTCAACATTTTCATAACTATCTATAGACCCAAATACCCAATACAAATGCAAACAATGAAAATACATTTTTAGATCACCAGAGCATTTTTCTTTATTTTTCCTTATCGTTACATAAATCAAATTGAATGCCTAAAACAAAGAATAGTTCAAAAACTATTGAGCTATTTATCCTGAAAATTATTTTTACTGAAACACCTACATCATCAGCTTACATAAACGGGGTAACAACTTCAGAACAAATAACCAATACAGTACAGACCAATGAAAGAATATTAGGTAAATTGGTGGAAAAACAACAACTAAAATATATTATGAGAGATACACTCTGACTGAACAGCTAATACCACACAACAGCCCAACTATCACAACCGAAAACGACCGAAACGACGAAGACCTCTGAAAGTTCTCTCTTGGCTGCTAGATCAGTCAGTTTAAGTAAATCACATGTGAACGAAGTTTATGAGACGTATTTAGGATATTTGGCGTCATTCATCTATTTACACCACTGCATATAGTACATTTGTGCACCACTGTTACCGCTGACGGAACCAGACGGAACACACTGCGGAACAGCGCATTTTTTCCAGGCTTCTCGCAGGAACAAACCGAACAACCGAACAAAAATCTTCTTTTTGTTTCTCCGTTTCCTTCGCAACAGCAAGCAAAGCAACCAGCAACTTTTTTATTTTTTTTCTTCGCCCATCAACCAGCAACTCAGTTGGTTTGACAGCTCCCCATAGATAGTGGTTAAGGCGATATTACACGGTTCAACTAAATTGACAGCAATTCCGTTGAAAAGCATTGAACATTGAACATTGCACATATTTCCTATTTACACACTCAGGCCAGGTTCACACGGCGATTATTTTCCCGTATACCGTATAAACGATTTTATCGAATAGAGTAGTGGCAACAGAATATATATGAAAACTTAAAAATTATTTACACGGCGTTCATACGGGAAAATCCCGTGTTCGAGAAATATATTTTACCGTATACCGTGCGAAGTTGTCACCGGAACGCCGCGTCTCGAAACGATTTCATCTAATACGACACGCAGTGGCGCTTATGTTCATGTTGTCTCGTTCACACGACTCGCCCATTCGAGAATCGTACACACTCGCATGCGTGGCCCGAAAAAATCGAATCGAATGGTTGCCGTGTGAACGACTGCATCGTATACGGTAAAACCGTATACGTGAAAAAATCGAATCAAATGGTCGCCGTGTGAACCTGGCCAAAACATTCAACAAGACATTCAATGTTCATTTGCCTCGCGATGTCGCGTCGTCAAGTCGTGCGTGCGGGTGTTTCATTAATTTGTATTTATTAAATGAGTTAAATAAAAAGAAAAAAAGAAAATCTCGGCGTTGGTAGGTACGTCCGTTGATTTCGCGAAGAACGACCACAGGAGCGTCAAGCAGTTTATTGGTAGAATTGGCAGCAGAAGATCCTAATGCGTATTTGAACCATTTGAGAATGACGGAAACTCAAATAAAATAAAAACAGGCGCGCACGCTAGTAACTACACAATACTATACGTCCGATTCCTTCGCTGCCGTTCGCGGACTGGTCATTGTTCAATGTTGGTGTTTACTAAACATGTTTCAACCGTCAATTCGATTGATCAATATTGGTTCCATTGCATTGAAAGTCAATTAAAAATCTTAACTTTCAATGATATTAGACAATCAAATTGAAATGTGTTTAGATGCGTCAATGCCATTGAAGCAATGGAATTGAAAGCAATATTGAACCGAAATTGACCTGTGTAATATCGGCTTTATAGTCATAGACTACAATAGTGTTCCATCTATGCAGACTACTTATACACTATGGTGAACGCAGATCTAGCCGCACCGCAGTCTCCGCAGTACCCGCACTCATCGCGTTTTGTTAATGGCCTCGCACATCTATCCGCACCGCAGTACCCTAAGCAGTACCCGCAGTCCCCGCAGTCGCCGGTCGCCGAACGCATTGCCAGTGTTGCCAACTTAGTGGATGTTCCACTAAAATTGTTGGTGTTGACTCCTCTTTTAGTGGCGTAATATTGCTTTTAGTGGCTGGGGCTTTTTTCTAGTGGTTTAGTAGAATGGGGAAGGCAAGTGT
Organism: Agrotis clavis; assembly: GCA_954870645.1. Lineage (NCBI taxonomy): Eukaryota > Metazoa > Arthropoda > Insecta > Lepidoptera > Noctuidae > Agrotis > Agrotis clavis. The sequence continues at coordinate 12,291,327 of OX940925.1, forward strand.
CAAAGTGACAAGTGACAGTTTGGTCCCAAAATAACTGTCAAATCAAAGGAATTTTCTGAAAAAACACGATTTATTGATGTAAAATGACAAGATGTTGTGTAATAAGCTGTAAAAATGATGGAACATACAAATTTCCGACAATTCACACTATCAATAAATAATGGGTAGCTGCTGTGACTGTCTTGAGAACAAAAATTGTATTTTAACTAAGGAAAAGCTATAAAATAAACAAATATCCAGCCTTGCGAAGCCGAGACAGGCCGTTAGTTGAGTTTATTAATGAAATTCTATGATTATACCATAACTAAACAATCGAATACACTTTTCAAAATAACATCTACTTTTCTATTGGAGGTTAAGTACCAGTATTGCATCGCTCTATAAATCATGAAATGGTTCGTCTGGTGGGAGAATTATCACCTGGAACGAGTTTAGTGATAGTTGTGGTGTTAAGAAATTAAATATATTGTGATATTTCTCGAATCTAAATAGAAAAAAGGGGTAAAATTACTGACTTAAAACATTATGATATTTTATCAAAATAGAAAGTCAAAAGCAGCATTATATTCTTGGTAGAGGAAAGGACAGGTAAAACATACCTAATCACAAAAAATTAAACCTCAACTACAAGTAATTGTGGATTTAATACGGTAAAATCAAATGTATAACCACTCAATTAAATCACTTTTTTTCCTCTTGTAGTTGCACCGCGGCGTCTTAGTTCTTCTTTTAGTATATGCACTTGTATTGACGAATAATTTTCCATATTTGTTTTGTATTTATACTCAATTTTTATAACAATAAATCTTGTTTGTTTTTTGTACAAGGTAGACAGTAATCTGACGTAGGGACCAACTATCGCAGCGCCATCTACGATTAGCTTTGAGTTGCCATCCCCATTTACTTACAGTGAAGCGCATTTCACACAGAGAGCGGGAGCGGGTCGGGCGCGGGTCGGGCGCGTTTCGGTGTACGGGCACGAACCGCCCCGCGCCCGACCCGCGCACGCTTTCAGTGTGAAGTCTTCCATTTAAGGGGGATGCTCCAACCAGCCCGCGAAATTCAAATTTTTTTACGTTTTTTGCAATTTGCAGGCCAGTGACATGTTGTAACTTTATAAATATTTGTGTTGCGCAAATAACAAGTATAATTTTAAATATAAAAAATATCAAAAAACTCGCTCCATCAGCTCTCACATAGAAAAGGTGCATCATGTTAAAATCTCCGAAATCTAACTACGATGCACCTTTTCTATGTGAGAGCTGATGGAGCGAGTTTTTTGATATTTTTTATATTTAAAATTATACTTGTTATTTGCGCAACACAAATATTTATAAAGTTACAACATGTCACTGGCCTGCAAATTGCAAAAAACGTAAAAAAATTTGAATTTCGCGGGCTACATCGAAGCAATCACCTTAAATACAAAGAACTAGACCCGCCGTACTCCCGCCCCGACCCGCGCCCGACCCGCGCCCGCTCTCTGTGTGAAATGCGCTTTACTAAAATGCTATCACTTAGACAAAGCTATTGAAACGTTACGAAATATAGTATTTTTACTTCATTTAATTGTCAGGAGAACTTTTATTGATAGCTGTAGTTTAAGAATGGAAGAAAAATACTGCAAAGATAATGAAATTCCAATAAAAGTTACAAAACAAATCGGGACCAAAGAATCATAATGTGAAACAGATGACGGGGCAGACGGTTATTAAATAATGTTTCTCATCCCGACCTAATACATAATAAAAATATTTTGTTATGTAATGAAAATGACCAACGTAATTAAAGTAGAATCCTCCATTCTTTTAAGTTCTTATATCAATCGCAGAAACACAAAAAAAAACTTTCAATTGCGCACGCACATTGCATCCTTCAGCTCGGTTCCGCGTCGGGGATGCGAATGACGTCATCCGCACCGCGCTAGCCGCAGCGTCCGCTGCGTGCGGGCCGACGTTGGTGACGTCATCAGCTGTGGTTGGGGAGTTCAGTCGTCTCAGGGTCTGCGGCTACTGCGATGCGGCTAGATGTGCGAGGTTTCATAGAACTTCATACAAAGAATTCGTAATGCGGGGACTGCGGAGACTGCGGTGCGGCTAGATCTGCGTTCACCTTTAGAGATACAGACTAAGAAGAGAGTATGATGTAGAACATAGAGTATACGACGTAGAAAGAGAAGAGTATAGAACGATTGATACTTCTTTCTCTTTCCCTCAAGAAAGAAAAGCAAATCGACAAATCGCATAAGAAGAAAAGGGACAGAGCATACCTATCTCCTCAGCGCGTAGCCGGTTTTTCAAGGCCAGCAACACCTAATGGGGAAGGCAAGTGTCAAAGTGACAAGTGACAGTTTGGTCCCAAAAGAACTGTCAAATCAAAGGAATTTTCTGAAAAAAAAAACGATTTATTGATGTAAAATGACTAGATGTTGTGTAATTAAGCTGTAAAAATGATGGAACATACAAATTTCCGACAATTCCCACTATCAAGAAATAATGGGTAGCTGCTGTGACTGCCTTGAGAACAAAAATTGAATTATAACTAAGGAAAAGCTATATAACAAACAAATATCCAGCCTTGCGAAGCCGAGACAGGCCGTTAGTTGAGTTTATTTATGAAATTCTATGATTAAACCATAACTAAACAATCGAATACACTTTTCAAAATAATATCTACTTTTCTATTGGAGGTTAAGTACCAGTATTGCATCGCTCCGTAAATCATGAAATGGTTCGTCTGGCGGAAGAATTATCACCTGGAACGAGTTTTGTGATAGTTGTGGTGTTAAGAAATTAAATATACTGTGATATTTCTCTAATCTAAATAGAAAAAAGGGGTAAAATTACTGACTTAAAACATTACGATATTTTATGAAAATAGAAAGTCAGAAGCAGCATTATATTCTTGTTATAGGAGAGGACAGGTAAAACATACCTAAACTCAAAAATTGAAACCTCAACTACAAGTAATTGTGGATTTATTACGGTAAAATCAAATGTATAACCACTCAATTAAATCACTTTTTTTCCTCTTGTAGATGCACCGCGGCGTTTTAATTCCTCTTTTAGTATATGCACTTGCATTGACGAATAATTTTCCATATTTGTTTTGTATATAAACTCAATTTTTATAACAATAAATCTTGTTTGTTTTTTGTACAAGGTAGACAGTAATCTGACGTAGGGACCAACTATCGCAGCGCCATCTACGATTAGCTTTGAGTTGCCATCCCCATTGCGAAACAAGTTGGAAGTTTAGGGCATATTTAGGGAAACCAGATTCAGGCATTATATTTCCCGGACAATTTGGTCTGTACGACAATATTTTATGAAAATTGATAATTATTTTCCAACAAACATTCTACATGTTAGACTAAATTTATAGGAGATTGAAACCGTAAGAGATATAAATATAAATTGGTTGGAGACTTTAGCTCTTTCTTGATGTAATTTTTTTTTTGTGTTTTTATTTTTGGCCAAGTGTGAGTTGTCCGCGTAAATGAGTGGGATAGCCAAAAAATTCTTAAGTTCCAGGATTATAATTTAATTCATAAGTATGTAAGTATCTCTTTTTTTGTTAGATCAGCCCATAAAAATTAGTATTATTTTAGTGTTATGGAATCTGATTTTAACATAACACCAGGATTTATATGAATATTATTATAGGAGTTTTTGTTAATACTTTATAAACTGGTTTTATTTTTTCATTTAATTTCATCATTATTTTTTTTCTTCAATCTTTTAGCATCCGTCTGCTGAGGTATAGACCAGGGTTGTGTGTATGATTAAAACAGTGTTTAAAATGCATTTAAACCGTGTTTTTATCACACGTTTAAAAACAAAGATTAAAACAAGTTTTCAACATTTTATTCAAACAAGTTTTAATAATACTTTTCATGGTGAATGACTGGATGTAAAATGAAAATAAATTAATATATGTCTAAATAGCTTGACATAAAATTATTTGAGTATATTCAATGGTTATTCCCCTCATTTGTTAGATTTATGTATTGGTGTTTCCCCTATTCATAGTTCATAGGTAATTCCTCGTCGGACCCGATAGGAAAGTTCCTATATCGCCCAATATAAAAATCAACATTATCATTAAATATTGCCCTCTACTAAAAAGAACAAAAAAAAACACTGTTTAAAATAATTTGAACGAATTGTTTTATAAAATTAAAAAAAAAACTATTTTTTTTTTCCAATCCTGATATATTCCTAACATCAAAGAGATCCCCGCCTTGCTTAGTGCTGAATTAGTATGACTTAGCAGGTTTCACAAACTTACGCCATTAAATTCTTCTCGGTATTTAATTAGGCAGATTAAGGGAAAAAGTCACATGCAATGATGTTTTCCTTCACCGAAAGGCAATTGGTGTAATAAACTGGTTATCCTTTTGACATAATATTATTACCCATATCGACCATTAACGATCACGCGTGATAATAATTTACCTGCTCGTTGGGTAAAAGTTTGCAGTATGAAAACACTCCCCATTTGTGACGTCAAAATTCTCTATCTTATGTGGGTACGCCAAACCTCCATCTAGAGGATCATTCATCTATGTTATACGACAATTTTTTGACAGCTCCATTATACCACAGACTACACACACTTTTTTTTTAGTTCACCACAGTTTTTTTTCGAATGGGGAAGGCAAGTGTCAAAGTGACAAGTGACAGTTTGGTCCCAAAAGAACTGTCAAATCAAAGGAATTTTCTGAAAAAAAAACGATTTATTGATGTAAAATGACTAGATGTTGTGTAATAAGCTGTAAAAATGATGGAACATACAAATTTCCGACAATTCACACTATCAAGAAATAATGGGTAGCTGCTGTCTGACTGCCTTGAGAACAAAAATTGAATTATAACTAAGGAAAAGCTATATACTAAACAAATATCCAGCCTGCGAACCCGAGACAGGCCGTTAGTTGAGTTTATTAATGAAATTCTATGATTATACCATAACTAAACAATCGAATACACTTTTGAAATAATATCTACTTTTCTATTGGAGGTTAAGTGCCAGTATTGCATCGCTCTATAAATCATGAAATGGTTCGTCTGGCGGAATAATTATCACCTGGAACGAGTTTTGTGATAGTTGTGGTGTTAAGAAATTAAATATACTGTGATATTTCTCGAATCTAAATAGAAAAAAAGGGGTAAAATTACTGAGTTAAATCATTATGATATTTTATCAAAATAGAAAGTCAGAAGCAGCATTATATTCTCGATAAAGGAGAGGACAGGTAAAACATACCGAAACTCAAAAATTGAAACCTCAACTACAAGTAATTGTGGATTTATTACGGTAAAATCAAATGTATTACCACTCAATTAAATCACTTTTTTTCCTCTTGTAGATGCACCGCGGCGTTTTAATTCCTCTTTTAGTATATGCACTTGCATTGACGAATAATTTTCCATATTTGTTTTGTATATAAACTCAATTTTTATAACAATAAATCTTGTTTGTTTTTTGTACAAGGTAGACAGTAATCTGACGTAGGGACCAACTATCGCAGCGCCATCTACGATTAGCTTTGAGTTGCCATCCCCATTTACCGCCTTGTCTTTCGTCGTTACTACATAAACCGTAGATAGAGTATCCTCTAGATTCAGGTTTGGCATAGCCATTAGCCACATGAGGTAGAGAATGTTGACGTCACTAATGGGGAGTGTTGTCATATTGCAAACTTTTACCCGACTAGCGGGTACATTATTATCACGCGTAACCGTTAATGGTCGATATGAGTAATATATCAAAACATAACCTGTTTATAAGACAAATGGCCTTTCGGTGAAGGAAAACATCATTGTGTTGTAGGAGAATTTTATAAGTAAGGTTTTAATGTGAAAACCTCTTTGCTGGCTGTTCAGACTGAACAAGAAAACGTAAGTTGTCTTTATTACGGATGGTTTTTCAGTTTAAAATTGAGAGAAGACGTTTTAGTAATGGAGGATTATTGATTGCTCGTAATTTTATTTATATACCTAGTTTAACTGATTTTAATATGTTATAAAAAATAAAATAACAAGGAAATAAATACGTGGGTTTTTATATGGTAGGTACATTCCCAGACCACTTCGGTCCCACTCCCACTGGGTAAAAATTTTACCCTATTTAAGTTCAGAAAAGAATTTAAAGGCGTAAGTCCTATTGGGAGCCTCCAATCGTACGATAGCGCGGTGCGTTCTCGTCGTGCGATGAATTCATACATACAGATTTCATCAGAGTGTCCTATTTGAACCTCGCAAGTAATCGTGCGAGCACATGAAATGCTATATTAACGATCGTACGATGCGTTTGATCGTGCGATCATGTAATCAAAGCAACAGATCTCTTTTGAGTGTCCTAATCGGTTACCTACGCGATGCGTCGAGCGTCAATGCGCGGGGGCGCGGGACGAGAGGGGCAAGGGCCAACACCTGTAGTCAAATGTTTCTTTCGACATGTACAAATAATTGTAAAACTCTTCTTCGATAAATTTCGTACATCCAAATAAAGGTTGAAAAATTCACCGCATGATTTCTGGATCTATAAAGTATTTTATGTTGTCTACGTTTCCTTTTTCAATGTTATTTGCAATTTTTAAAGCAATATTACCCACAGTAAAAATCGTGCACCTCTGTAAAGAGCCATCGCTAAAGAGGCGTGAGCGCGACGCCAGCCATCGTGCGACGGCATCATATGATGGTCATCGCGCGATCTATTAGGACACCTGTTAAGTCATCGCACGACCACTTTGATCGTGAGATGAAAAACGCATCGCGCCATCGTACGATCGATCCCATTTAGGACGACGCGACGCCTAAGTTTCTGAAACCTACTAAGCCGTACTAAGTCTCGCTTCTGCGGCTACTGCGATGCGGGTGAGTGTGCGAGGTTTCATAGAACTTCATACAAAGAATTCGTAATGCGGGGACTGCGGAGACTGCGGTGCGGCTAAATCTGCGTTTACCTTTAGAGATACTGGTCTATGGATCGAGAATGTGGATTGTTTTTGCGCGGGGTTCACGCACACACTCTCAAAAGTCTATGACGAAAATTTTTGTTCCGAAGTTGGCAGTCTGATACGTAGTATCTCTAAGTAGTCTGTGGTCTGTGCGTAGTAGTCTGTGGTGCGTACTCGTAGTATCTCTAAGTAGTCTGTGGTGTAGTGTGCTGCAGTCGTCACGTCACTCGTTGTTTACTGAAAAAAATATAGTTGACAAAATATTCAAGAAAATATGAAAATATAACGGGTATCGATAGACATAGGGAACAAGTCCCTCGTTCCACCGGCAACGCAGAATTATTGGGAAACACCGGAATGTTCTGGTTGACCTTAAAAAACTTCGTTAGATGATTTTTAACCAGACTTTGGAGCGCATTGACATAGCGTCTCCGCATCGACGGAATGACCTCAGGATACCGACTCATTCAGGTTCTGAAAGCTCATCGAACAAGGCCGGCACGAAATATCGCTCCGGAGTGGTGCATCATACGGGCGCTGCAAAGACCAAGGAGCTGAAGTCTGCTCAAGAATATTGATCAGAGGCGCAATCTTCCACCCATCCTCCACATCAATCTCCTTACGGAACACATTCAAATGAAACACACACTAACATTTAAAGGTAAAGTTCCAAGGTCATGGCGAAAATCCGAAAACAATACGATACTACATAAGTCATGTATATTGTTGACTTGTTGGGTGTCCTATCAAGTTGTCAGGTAAATTACGTTTGGTAATCATATCAATCAATATCTGAGGTTTGTTTCATGTTAAACAATATGATTTCTATTGAATATGGTGTGGTTCATAAAATACCTTTATTATAGGCTGCATATAGGTATACGGACTACATGAACAGTTAGCCAGTAGTACAACTGCTTGCATTTAAATTTCAAGAGATTGTGGTCATTTTCAGTTGTGAATTGTTGTGATGTGGGTTTTAGCGTTTCAGTCAGTCAGTCATAAATTGAGTTGTTGTTTTTCTGTTTATCATTATTTCATTGGTCTGTGTTGTGATAGTTTTCAATTCTATTCTGATCTTGTTATGTACTTTACATAACAACTACTCAACAGCATTTCGTGTGAGCTTTTGGCATAATATTCTATTTAATTGGCAAAACAATGTATAAAGAATGAAAAACAAAAAGTACCTAATCATTTGCAGCGATTGTTTATCATTTCTTAAAGGGTCATGTATTTTTTTTTTTTTGGGATTAGGGTGCTCCCTCACCGCAAGCATTCACCTGCAATGTAACGTTACAGATTCGTACATTTGAAGACAACAGAGCATCAAATTGGGCACTTTCATGTTACATTACTGGTGAATGCTTGCGGTGAGGGAGCGTCTTTAGGCTATGTTTTTAGTCAACATCTGGTTTCCAAAAAGGATTCAAGACTATTCAGTTCTAATTGCTCTATTAAAATTGTCTATCATTTGGTTATGGCTGAGAATAAAATTTACAAATTCAATGCTATTGCTTCGGTGATATTCTTAACACGTTGACTGCCAACATACGAGTATACTCATAGTACAAGATCTGGGCCCCACTGCCAACTACGAGTATTCTCGTAGTTGATTGTGATTGCGATTTCTAATGAATTCTAGACAAGTGGCAGTGAAAGGAGGGTGGGGTTACATTTTTTGGCATTTGAAGTAAAACATTATTTAATCAGAAAAAAAAAGTTTAATAGAATTTTTTTTGGGTACATCAATGTGAAATCAGAAAGGAGTGATATATTTTAAAACAATTTTCTACGCATAAGGCAGGTTTTTCAGGACATACCGGGCAGTAATAAATTATTTCCTTGCGTTTTTTTTCTTTTGTGCAGACACGACACGGTTTCGTCGGTTTCTGTTTTTTTTTTGTGTGGGTGGTAGACGCTCTAAATAATGTAGTACTTGTAATTCTTCTCGTTTTTTCTTATCATGATGAGTATACTTTGCAAATGTATCGCCTAAAAGATGTTTTATGACTTCATCTTTGAACGAAAGGGCATCCAATTTCTTTTCCGGAGGAAGGTTAGCTTGTTGGTTGTAGATCATACAGGCGTTGTGAATGCAGATTTCAAAAATGTGTATTGCTAGTTTTTTGTACCAAAACAACGTCTTTCTAAGAGCTGAGTAATATGACAGCATTTGGTCTGAAAGATCGATCCCGGACATTCCCTTGTAATCTCTAACCACATTAGGTGAAACCTTACCGTTTTTGTTTGTCACAGGAACCAGAATAGGTTTATGCATGTTAGAAATACACAAAACTTCCCTCTTATCCTTCCAGTTACGCACATAAACTTTATCAGTTCTCTTTGTAATCATTTGACCTTTTTTCAGTTTGGTGCTCAACAGAGTTTTAGGGTTACCTTTGCGATTTTTTCTCAAAGTTCCGCAGATGTATGTCGATCTTTCAGTCAGTAACTTGTTGAGTAAAACTGAGTTGTAGAAGTTGTCGGTGTAAAGTTTGTACCCTTGGTCAAGGTAGCCCTGTGAAAGATCCATCACTATTTGTGTGGAGTGGTTATATTCGGCTCTGGCATTTGTAAGATTAGCTTCGTTCTTGCCAGTGTATATGCGAATTTTCATGACGATGCCATTCGACTCACATAGTTTATAGAGTTTAACTCCGTATTTATGTTTCTTATTCTGTATATATTGTCGAAACACCAAACGACCTCTCCACAACATCATCGATTCATCAATACAAATGTTAACATTTGGTGTATAAATCTCCGGCATGACAGTATTGAAGTGATTTAGCACAGACTGGAGCTTGTAAAGTGGAGTTCCATCGTCTTCTTCATTGTTAGTAAAATGAAGGTGGCGGAGTATCAATTGAAATCTATTTCGGCTCATTATCCCATTAAACAGTGGCATAGAATACAGGTCGTCTTTTTTCCAATAATGTTCAAGAGTAGGCAAATTGACAGTACCCATATGTAACAGTAAACCCAGGAAAACTCGCATCTCTGTAGAAGTAGTATCTTTCCAGGCTCTCAGCCGTGAATTGCGCCTAATCCGCCGAGAACTCATGCACTGATTACAATAAAGGTTATTCTGTGCAACAAGAAGTTCAATAAAATCGTCTGTGAAGTATAAATCGATTAGCTGACTTACGTTGCTCCATCCAGCAGACTGCACTTTGAAACCAGGATCAGCAGTAAATGGAAAATTTGGAGGAGTCTCTTCCTCATTGCTGTCTACATCTACCCAATTATCTTCTCTTGGCGGCAATGGTGGTCGAGAACCCGGAGAATCCACCACATGCATTATAGGTGAGTTCAAATGAGAGTTGGCTTCTACAACATTCTCAGGAGACGTCGGTTGTGATACGTCCTGTCCAGGAGAAGCTTGTTGGGATACTTCCTGACTTAGAGAAGCATGTTGTGATACAGCCACATCTGGTTCTTCAGCATCTTCCGCAGCACTCAAAGAATCTGGACCATCTCGTGGCAAAACTGAATTTACTGATACGCGATGCTCATTATGGGCAGGTTGCGTGGAGGGACGTCGCCTAAAGGTTAACTCAATAAGAGACTCACAATTCTCACTCTCCGACTCGTCTCTTTTGCTACTTGATCCCGGCTTTACTGGCTCTTCTTCCTCCTCGGAACTTGATGAATCTTCTAATATATGGCGATTCGGTCGGCAGTTTGGTAGCATGAGAGGACGACGAACAGAAAATATTTCTTCAGATGACTCACTATCGCGACACTCGTCAGACTGATGATGAGCATTAGTTTCACCATTTTCTTCGTATAAAATATAACTGTTTTCACTCTCCAAGGGTGCAGTAAATAATTGTGAACTACGACGTCGCTGTTGGTGTAAGTCTTCTTCTTCAATCTCACTCGATGACTCTTCATTTGAGCCCTCTTCCGCTGTAGGATGATAGTCATAATCATCGTCGTCAGGAGAAAAATCTCCTTTACGACTGTCTTCCGACTCACTTAGTTCACATCCCTTGCGTTTACGAGACATCGTACACAAAAACAACAATAATAATTACGTAAGTTTGTTACCTGTTTACGCGAATGCAATTGTAAACAAACTGCCATAAAAAACTGTGATTCACTCGGCGCGCCTCGCGCAACACGAACATTACCGATGCTTTACGACCGTACCCGAAGTGTCGCGAACGCTGGCGACCGGGAGCAATCGCGCGGCGCCCGCAGTTGCACATTGATAGAGCAAGGGAGCGCATCTTTTCGCGCCAAATTATCTACGACTGTACTCGTAGATTGGCAATAGGTAATAAAAATCCTATCTCACTGCCATACTACGAGTTAACTCGTAGTTTGAACTAGGTTCCACTGCCAACTACGAGTATACTCGTACCTGCCATTTTGTATGGTGGCAACGGGCATAAAAAAAAGGTACAGACGCCAGCACATCAAGCTACCACAATCTGTCAGATATCTTTAATAGAATTTCAACCTTATCACAAGAGCAGAAGGTTAATGTTTGACGGTCGATTTCACGAGACGAATTAATTTGACACTTTTCTTTCGCTATCTGCAAATACCCGTTTTATTGCTAACTGGCCGTCTATAACGTTTACTTTTAGTGAAGTTATGTACGCAAATGTAAAATCACGGTGCGTATCTACTTATAAGTGACGAAAAATCAAAATTAAGGTAACACGAATGAGTTACCTGGGAAGACGAATGAAATTCTCAGTACACAAATGAAGTCTGCATGACACTAATGATATTGGCTAACCGAACCACATAATGATTATGATATTTTTTTTTTTTTAATAATGCAATATAAATATTTAAGTGAAAACAAAAATATGTACTTTTATTAAGCTTTTAATCAAATTTGGACATTATAAAATACGAATACGACGATTGACGAATTATTGTTTGGATTATTGTTACGATTATATGTATACTGGATGGATACATCACTCAACACTGTAATTCGTTTGCTTGGTGGAATAATTTTTATATTTTGGACGACTGATTCGACGACACTCTTATAAATTTTATGTAGTTGCAAATGTTTATTCTCATGTTCGCAGATTTTATCGCTACACAAAAAGCAGCTTAGTTTCCTAAATTCCAGAAATTCGGATTCAGAATTCCAGATCACTTGGTGAACTAACATAGTTCCCTTGAAAGGCGAAATATCCTTAGGAAGAAGCAATTCTTTTTCCATAATTTCATGCTCCTCTACTACTCTTATCTCAACATTTTTAACATTTTCGCGAACAACTGCAAGGAATGTTGAGAAATCCCCGACATCACGCCCACATTTAACTTGAAGATCAGCTGTCCGCTTAGCGCGATCAGCGCCAATGCCGTCGGGGGCACCTTTGCCATGACCACTTTCTTGGTAATTCCATGTAACTAACTTCAAAGATGGAAAGGTATCGCGGAGCCGAGTTATTACGTAAAATATTTGTTTATTTCGGTATTGGCTTGTTGGACTATCTGTTAAAATGTGCGCGGTGATGACAAAGGGACATTTTTCGAACACAAATTCTAACGCCTTCTGTAAGTGTGCCCAGACTGCAGGGGAATCATGCCGTGTGCATTCCCTGACCGTGCAAAGGCAGTAGTGAACAGTCTCCCTTCCTTCCTTAAGATAAGCCACCACGGTATGAAGGAACACTTGTCCACGGCTACCCCCAAAATGTAGACTCTGCACCTCTTTAGCAAATTTGTAACTATAATTTTCGGAAAAATCCATGTGGAGAATTGTTTCGTCATGATTAAGGGATTGTTTCAACAGAGTAACAGCTTGATATTGATTGAGGATATTCACAGTATGATTGAGGAATACGGGCTTTGATTATGGACGACTCGATGTTCGACCATAAACAATGCCCGGGTCGACGGTTTGTTGTGTTCCAGGCGCGCCTCAAAGAGTGTCAGCACAATGGAACAAAGCCTCCCGGGGTCGCGGATCTAACAAATACCGTGACCCCGGAACGTAAAGGGCTATTGATCGACACCGTGATTTTAGTCAGTACAAGTCTGACAGTCCCTCCTGCCCTGCCCTAGGTGGGACTAGGGTACTCATTTGATGATTTTACAAAGCTAAAAAAACGTCGTCAGGAAGAAATCTAACACTTCAATACAACACAGCCGATTAAGAATACAGGAATAACAGAATAGATAACGCAGTTCAAACACAACACTATCACATCAATCAGCAGCGAGCGGAGAGAGTAAGTCAGCTGCAAATCTGACAGAACTGCCATAATATATGTTGCGTTAACCGTTGAAGTATTTGAATATAATAATAATAATAATAATAAATCTTTATTTTCAGACCAATGGATCCATAAAAAACTTAAAAACTAAAACAAAACAACTTACAAACTTAAAACACGTTACATCTAATACTAAAGCGCATATCTGAAAAATGGCCTATGTGCCGCCATCCAGTGACACATTATTGGGCCATCAACCCTGCCGGCTATAGTAGCCACGAGGCTGTTGGGGCTGTCACGCACCCGGCGCATCAGTGATGCGATTCGCAGGCGCAGTAGCGAGCCGAAATCCGGAACGCGTGCGTCGGCGAACATCCCCGAAGCGCTACAAAAACGCGGCAACCCCAGCAATACCCGGAACGCGTTATTATATTGGACTCGTAGAGCACCGTACGAGGCTTGTGTATAACCGACCCACAGGGCGCACGTGTACAGCGACTGGCAGTAAGCCCTGAAAAGTGTTATTTTAACCTCTGGCGTACACCGCGCGAACCTGCGGGCCAGCATGTTACACCTGACAGCCAGTGCTCTACGTTCCCTTTCCAAATCGGCGTCATCCGACAGCCTATCGGTGACCCAGTGCCCCAGGTATTTAAAGCGAGTGACTCTTTTCAGCGGAACACCGTCCAAGATAACCGATGGAACAACATCATCCACTTTATTTTGAGCCTTAAATACTAAGAGCTCGCTTTTAGTTGAGTTGTACCTGAGACCATGAGTCACCGCATAGTCTTCACAGATTCGGAGAAGCCTTCTTAACGCACTGATTGATGGGCTCAGCAACACCATATCGTCCGCGTAACTAATATTATTCATGCACTGTCCGTCAATGGAGCAACCGATTTGGGTGTTGCTGAGCTCACATATCAACCGATTGACATACAGGTTGAAGAGCCTGGGTGAGCTAAGCCCCCCCTGCCTCACACCGCACTCCAACCTGTATGCATCAGACATAGCACCTGCCCATCTAACAAAGTTAGACTGTTTGCTGTACCAGTACTTTAGTACAGCAATCAGTCCCCCAGGAAGGTCAGTGTCATGGGAGAGTTTCCTCCAGAGGCAGTCATAGGACACTAGGTCGAATGCCTTGGAGAGATCCAAGAAACACGCATAAACAGGTGTTTTTCTTGCTGTATAGTAATGGACGGTATGCTTGAGACAGAGGATCGCTGTTTCAGTCGACAAATGTGGCCTAAACCCGAATTGGGCGTCATGTAGGTTGATATATTTATCCAACAGCCTGTCAATCAAACCGTCCAATACCTTCGCAACAATGGTCGCCAAGGAGATAGGCCTGTAGTTGTTCTTGTCACTCGCATCTCCAGTCTTATTTTTTATTATAGGAACGACAATTGTTTTCATAAGGTTCTCCGGAAGATACGAGTGACTCATACATAAATTGAACAAGAGAGTTAAGACACGTGGCAAGTGCTTACCTGCATATCGTAGGTGCTCAACACGGACGGATGGTCCAGGGGACTTACCCTGCTTCAGGTTCTTTAAAACAGACCTAACCTCCGCAGCGGTGAATATGACAGAGCCACCCCCGGACCCCTCCCTGACATCCGACCCACTCGTCGATGGACCTAGTGGTGACTTCGTCCTAAATGAAGCCATAAATAAATTGGCAATACCCTCTGGTTCGTTTTCACCACCGACGCACACTGGCAGGCCCGACTTGGGAGTTAAGCTGTTTGTGGCTTTCCAGAAACTACTAAAATTTTTAGCTTCGTGGTGACTCGCAATTTCATTCATCTTTAATTGATCTGCGTTAATTTGGCACCACTTTAACTTACTTTTAAATTTTCTTCTACTTGCCACCATATTTTCATATAGTGGCCCCGTTCTAGGCTTACCAGCTGCCGCCCAGCTCAGAAAAAGAAGCCGAGCCTGCCCGTGCGCATCTTTAACGTGTTTATTCCAACCCGTTTTATTATATTTTCTGCGCTGAACATGGTAATTGTGACTAGATGTTGCAGCCTCACAAAGAATATCTATAATATTTTTATATAATTTGTCAATTAAGATAAGATGATCCATGTTAGTACAAATATTCTCACTACAACTACAGTTAATAAATTCTGTTGGAAAATCAATTTCTCTTAGTTTCTGATTACAAAGTTCGGTATACATAACCGTTTGAGTAGGGTCCCTATACCCCCACTTTACTGTATTACATTGAGACTGGACAGAGGCACATTTAGGTTTTAGCATGTCAAGTTCACAATTTATTTTTAAGGGAAAATGATCAGACCACGACACATCATAAACCACACTAATGTCCTTAATAGTGTCCCAAGCTGCTTTAGTTACTACACAGTGGTCTAACCAGCTAGTCGTACCATGAGCATCACTTACATATGTATATGTGTCCGATCCACTGCCCAGTAGTGTAACGTCAGCGCACATCCACTGCACTTCAGAGGAAAAGTTAATAAGTTCTCTACCGAACAGACCACTTGGTTGTGCATTATAATCCCCGAGCATAAACACTGCGTCCACCCCACTACTCTCAATTATCGCATTTATCTCACTTAGGCAGTCTACGAATTCACTAAGATTGTCATTCGATTCAGTTGGCATATAAACCGAAAACACTACAAACGATCTCGCGCCTGTACAGATTTTAATAGCACAGAGACGCGCACTCTCACAACTTAACACCGATACGGACTGATAAGCACTCTTACGCCACAGTATCGCTACTCCACCATACGGTCGCCCTCGCAGAATGCCCGCTGAGGCATCCACAGCTGATTTTCCGCGCGGTGACGCAGTAGGCGTTGTTAATAACGGAACTTTTATTTAGACGACACAAATGATTGAAAAAATTGGTCGCAAAATAAAACACAGAGAAATCGTATTATATTTTAAAATAATTTAAAACTATTATCGTAACTTGAGATTAGGGTTATTAATGTGTAACCAAAATAAAAGTATATACAATTTCGCAGAGTAATATTTTTTATAATTAAACTTTTGTTGAGGAAGCAGGAAAATGACCGGTGACACAAATGGTGAAAAAATAGATAGTTTCATTGGTAAAATCTGACAGATTCGGGTAGGTTGACCTGCTGGCGTCTGTACTACGATTATACTCGTATGGCAGCCAACGTGTTAAGAGTCTGAACACCCACTTAAGTAGAATGTGCTTTGAATTAGGCCTGGGTGGTCTGCGGTTATGGTTCCTAGTTTTGTAAAACTGGAAAGCAGGTTTGACCCAATAATATTATAAATAAAAAGAGGTAGATATCGCACTAGCACGCACAAATTGTTGAGGAAAAAGTAGGAAAATTGTTGCTCTTTGCTATATGCTATCTCTTTCTATCTTAATACGTTCCGCATTATCTGTAGTTTTAAATTACTATACTAAGAACGCAACAATATCTGGGGGGGTATTACAACCTTTTTTAATTCCTTGCAGTTTTCGGGCAGTTGACTTTACGGCCTTAAGCAGGCTTGTTCTATTTCGTATTATGACGTACGTAATTCTGCAAGGAATCATCCTGGATTACTTGTCTCTGGATGATTATGACGGGCTAGCGAATTCGTTCAAAAATCGAATCGACAATTTACCGATGATTACCGGTTTTATAAATTGTGTGTGAAAAAAATCTTTTACATTGTAAATTTAGGAGATTTTTTGAGTTAAACTGTATTTTAATAACAATTTAAATATTTACAATCAAATTGACCAATATTTACTGTCATTTTATGCAAAAACTTAATATCAAATAAAACTCTCACAAAGGGGTTTGTTTCTAAACGATCGTATTGCGATACTTTTTAGTCTGTGGCGGTTTTGTTTACCAAAACAAACAAGATTATCGTATTTTATTTATTTATAATGCCACTATCCGATGTAGTGCTTTTTACTGCATTAATAAAGAAGCACACCGTTTTCCTACCGCAGAGAAAGTAAGGAAACAAAATGGAATAAGTCATGAGCGGAAAATTTTGAAAAATGGAGCTGTTCCAACACAACAATGTTCTAATTTTTAAAGCAAGAGCTAGAAATGTTTCAACAAGTGAAGGAATGATAAAACCTAGGACGTTTATTCAAACCGAAAGACAGTGTACCTGGTTCTCTTGAAATTGGCTGCGAAATTGTGGTACCAGAAGCAATCGAGGAAGTGAAATTAAAAATGTCTGCTGATACATTAAAGACTGCCCAATGTACCCAAATAAATATTGAACACAAGTTTTGGCTCCATTGGACTGTACCATTTCTGGAATGATGCTGCGCGAGGCTCTATTAATTTTAAGTGTTTGAGTTGATCATACATTTTGTTTGGTTTATTCAACCCTACGTCCATTGCTACGAAAGATTATTATTTCGTCACCATGTCTCAAATCTAAGCTATGTATATTTTTTTTCTTACACTGATGGAACTACGTCAAATAAAACAATTTTTTCAGGAGGAACATGTTTTTTATTTAGAACAATATATTACTATATGAGTAAATGTTTACGTATATGAATAATTATATTTATTGCTTAGCGTTCAGTAAATGAGTGTATATGTGTCGTAAAAGTAAAAACTTTGTCGTCTTTTTATGTAAAGCTCGTCAGCTGAGATTATATCGTGTATGCACTCTCCAGATATTCTGTAGTGCCTCCATTATTAATACCAAAGTTTAATTTAGTTAGTTTCAACTGTTTAACCCCTTACTGCATGATTTTTTATTTAAGTAAGAAAAAAATATATGTAGTAGGAAACACTAAATAAATGGACACGTGTTTCAGGATTTTTCTTTTTATTGAATAGATTTAGAAAAAAGAACACTTTTCCACTTTGGATCATATTTGGTACATTGAGCAGAAAATTAACTTTTATACTTTTTACTTTGGATCACATTTGGTACATAGAGCAAAAATCGACATAAACATAACGTAGTATAAAATTATGTAGTATTTCATACTTTTTTTTTTTTTTTTTTTAGCGTGGTAAATTCATCAAATGAGTCCTCCAACCCCGGGCAGGGCGGGAGGGACTGTCAGACTTTTACTGACTAAAATCCACGGTGTCCTTCAATAGCCCTTTCTGTTCCGGGGTCACGGTAAGGAAATAATCCCGCGACCCCGGCAGGCTTTGGCCCTCTGAGAGGGGGCCCCGTCATTATGCTGACGCTCTTTGAGGCGCGCGTGGGACACGACGCGCCGTCGACCCGGGCATGGTCCATGGTCGGGCAGCGAGTTGCCCTTTACTCGCTGCCCGCATGCCCGCGCCTACGGTGGCCGGAGATCATCTGCCGACGTCCGACGCCGCGGGCGCCTACCACTGCGGTTGGGGCGGAGGGAGGACGCTGTCCTCGCTCTCAAGCGGCCCGCCTCCTCCTTCACGAGCATTACTGCCTCGCAGAAGGAGGAGACCGCTTCCCACTCCGAAGTATTTCATACTACACAATTTTTGCGATTATATAAAAGTGGAAAAGTGATTTTTCTAAAACTATTCAATAAATTTTACATAGCATTGGTGCATGTTGGCACTAATATGGTACAAAGGAAGAAAGAAGTTTCTGCATGTTGTACCAAATTTGTTCCATTCAGTTAGAACCACCTAAAAGTAATTATTATTTGATAAAGCAATAAAAACTTACATAATTACCAATATTTAGATTACTTTCTTTCCTGTAGTATTTTTTTGCAAGCACTATCACTGAGATTTGTATTTTTGACACAATTTTGAAAATCAACAATTTGCTCCGCACCGGTTCGTACTTGTTGTCTGACTTTGACGAAGAAAGTAGTTCACACAATTTGCTCTTAGATGGCGGTTTTATACATAAAATGAAGCTCGTACGGGACGAATTTGACACAGTATGCATAAAATAAGGAAATCAGTTTGGAGCTTAAAAATATTTAAGATAATATGGTTTGGTTCATATATGAACCACGATGCGGTAAAGGGTTAAAGACAAATTAAAAGAAACAAGTCAGTAAAAGTTACTAAAAAGTGGCGTAAACTGAATGATTTTGGAGATGCCAATTTTGACAATTAATCCGGCCTTGAAATGTCATTATGTAGCTTGTAATACGAAATTTCCAGGCACAAGAACAGGCAGAAGTCGGTATGAGGTCACGTGACCGTTTTACTGGCCGTCATTGTGTGCGTAATACGACTAAGCAAGGCAGTTCACTTTAAGGCGTAAACTGACAGGAATTAAGAGCTTGTAATACACCCCCTGAACGCCATTCAGTATGAACATGGCGTATCTTTCTTTGTAATATCATTGGGTTTGACCAATGAGTTAAGCTTGAAGTTGGGGTAAAAATTGTTTATCTTTATTTTTTGTTCAAAAACTCATGTTGTCCAATATCAGATAATGGACTTTGTATACCTTTGTTGTCATTCCTGAAAATGTTTTTAAATGGAAAAAATGTAACAAAAATGAATCTAAACATAACTTCTCTAATATCAGATAATGGACTTTGTATACCTTTGTTGTCATTTCTTAAAATGTTTATAAGTGGCGAAAAAAAAAAATGAATCTAAACATAACTTCTTTTCTTAAGAACAGAATAATTACGTAATATATTTGTCATAAAAATACTTTTAGACAAAATGGGGTTAAAAACTGAAAGCTCACGATAGCTGGCAGCACTGTTGAGCGTTCCATAGAACCGCCATATTGTGTATTTGTTATTATTGTCTATAATTTCCAACAAATTAAAATTGAACTATAAAAATGTATGCGACTTAGAGTGTAACGCAGTTAAAACATGAGCTAAGGAAAAGGGAAGCGTCTACCATCGGTAAAAAAGCAGCTTTAGTGGAAAGGTAACTAAAATATGGGCAATTTAAAAATTATCTATGTTGTTTTGCGTTTGTATAATAATAGTACATTACTGCCGCGGTCTATAATGGCTACTTTGCTGGTCGCGCTGATGATGGCCGATAGCGCAGCGTAGCGCAGCTCCAGGCCGACACAGCGCGGTCAGCATGCAGCACTTGATGGACGAGCTGAGATAAAGGCCGAGGCCTTTACAGCGAGGACAGCAAGGGCTGCAATGATGGCCAAGCTGGAAGGCTTAGAGCGTAGCTAGGCTAGCTCGAGGCAATCATAGCGTGACTAGCGAAGCAGTCATCGTAGGCCAAGGCTTGTATAGTGCTTTACTCAAAAATGCTAGTACCTAACCTAACTAAAACCAGCAAGTTATGTAAATAAAATATAATATAATATATTAATTAACTAGAAATTTAGGTACCTAATTAAAATGACAATTTTGAAAAGTACAGTTACTAAAATTCAACACCGACTTTCCCGGTTTCATATGACTAATAGTTTGCGATAATTTTAATGCGGTTTTTGACTGCTGTATTATTTCTTCATTTATTACTAAGTCACTAAATAAAAATAAAAATTTCGCTAAACCGCGCTTTTGTTACTTCTTTGTTTTTTTTTTAATTATGGATTAAAATCTTTATGAACCTATCTCTTTGTATACAAACAGCTGTGTTTTAAATAAAATATTATTGCATTTATTTTTTAAAAAAGTTGATACGTGTTAATAGCGGCCGGCAATGTTTTGCCGGCCTGTTAGAGCGGCCAGCAAAAGCAAAAGCATTGAAACAGACCGGCAAGGTCGACTTTGCTCAAACAAGGTTGTCAAAATAATGACCACATTACATGCATTTTTGAGTAAAGTTCTTTTTTTGTTGAAGGCTGGAGGCATACGACAGGAATAACCTCATCGGAGTTGAGGATCAACTCGAGGATGATATTCCTATCATCCCTGCTATGGATTACTTCAGGGATGTTAATGCCAGCACTGATCTTCCAGCGATAACTAAAATCCACATCCAAGAGTTTGCTGAAAGGTACAATACAATGGAAATAATCTATTTATGTTATTTTCCTTTGTGATTTGAATATGTTTAACATTATTTATAGTAACTTATTATTTTCCAGGTTTCAAATACAACCCAAAGGACAACTTCTCTATGAATGTCGAGGTTTGTTAACACTTCGAGTTGCCTTTGTTGGAGACCATGCATATTTTCATGCACAATGCAAACCCAAATGAAAAAACTATTGTACATAGTTTTTGATAAAAATGGATAAGAGTGGTATGATAGATGAGAGTCATTGCGAATGTGCAGCTGGTAGTGGCTTGGAAGCACATTGTAAACATATCTTCACAGTCCTCCATGGTATAGAAGATATAGTGCGTACTAAGACAATTATTATGCATAAAGTATGCACGGAAGAATTAATGGCATTTAAAAAACCTAAAAAAGTTTTTTATGATTCTCCAATGCGATCCCATGATTTACCTAGTAAGCGTAGAAAACTGGGAAATATTCTATACTGTCCAATTAATGAACCAGATATTATGGAAAACTATGAAGAATATGTAAGAAATCTAGCAATTGGATTTTCTAGTATGAGTGGTAGTAAAATGCCATACCTGCAAGTTATCAAGCCTGCAAATCCATATGCTGTTGAAATGGATCATGACTACATGAAGAAAGGTGCAAAAGAGTTGTTACTAGAAAAACTCCTGTTAAAAAATGTTAGCCAACAGCAAGTGAATGAAGTGCAAATATCAACCCTTGCTCAAAATGCATCTAAGGATTGGCACTTGTTTAGAAGTGTCAGAATCACAGCTAGCATTTTTCATGCTGTTTGCCACAGCAAAGGCAGTACAAGGCAGGTATTGGCCAACAATATTTTGTGTCCCAAAAAATTTAATACACGAGGCACAACTCACGGTAAAGTGCATGAGCCTGCCGCTCTAAAGAAATATGAAGCATTTCTCAGTGCAAGAATAGACAGATGTGGTTTGTATATCTCACTCACACATCCATTCCTTGCAGCATCACCTGACGGATTACTGCAAAATGAGACAGTAATAGAGGTGAAGTGTCCTTTTGTATGTAGGTACGGTGTTATTACACCAATCACTGTGCCTTATCTTTATGAGTGCAATGGTTCATTACATTTAAAAAAGAAACATCAGTACTATACACAGATTCAGGGGCAGTTGTTTTGCACTAATCGAAAATTTTGTAATTTGGTGGTTTACACATTCATTGATATGAAAGTAATATACATTGAAAGAGATGAAGAATTCATTAATGAAATGGTTTTAAATTTAACCTCATTTTACTATGAATGTCTACAACCATCCATTTATAATAAATACTAATATAAATACTATGATACAGTAATAAAACCAAATAAATAAATTATACATAATGTTTTATTTCCTTCCAGATATTATTACATAATACATTCTCTAAAATTGCAACACATTAGACAAACAAAAAATATTTTTGATGCAAGGGGCACAAAATTGTGGTGTAATTCTTCTCTTAAAATTTTGTATGTTTTTGTTAATCCTATCAAACGTTCAATATGAACGCGCTGGCTCGCCAACTTTCTGTCTTTCAGTAATTTCAAGCCAGGGATTTGAGCCCTCCCTTTTAAAAACGTAGGAATATTTAAAGATATATCTTTTCCAATAAACATATCCTGAATATTGTATCCTCTGTCTGCAAGAATACTGTCCCCAGGCTCACAATTCTTTAATAAGTCACTTCTTTCCACTGTTTGTCTGTCACTAATAGAACCAGCATATGCAGGTGAGCAATAGGACAGCAAACCTCCAGGTGTAGCTCCAACTAATACCTTTAATGTATTGCTATGCTTGTAACTGCTCCATGAAGCTCGTTGAGATACTGGGTTTCCAGGTTTTTGAATCTTTATCTCAGTCCCATCTAGAATTACCCTAGTATTCTTATCATATTGTTTAAAATTATCGGGCATATAATAATGCACCAAGTCCTTATCAGGCCAAATATTCAATTTTCTCCAAAGTTGGTCCATAAAATTGATGCATGTAATAAATATATTAAACAATAAACACTGTTGTTGGACTGCATGCATTTTGTTAAACAAAAGTCACTACATACTGAGCCACTGTACCTTTGATTTTTCACCAGTTATCTTCAAAAATCAAAGCATTTATTTTCAAGTAGGCAAGTTACAGGCACTTTGAAAACACTTTTTGTTGGCAATATTATTGTCCAACTTTTTTGTTGAATTAAAGTCATCTTTTGTAATTTTATGACACCAAAATGGGTTCCTGTCCCTAGCTGCCTTAATAACAGTTGTCCAGTCATCCAGAAAGTAAAACGGTTTTTAAAGGTATTCTTATTCTCCACCAATTCAAAATCTTGGTCACAGAGAGTGCTGAGTATTAGGGATGAGCGTTGAATCAACGAACTAGTTGAATCAACCGTTTTTCTCCTTTCAACGTATTAACGTTAACTGTATATGAATCAACTAGTTGAATTCGTCAACGGCGTTTATGAGTTAATTCAACGAGACGAACGCAACGAGTTCAACTCGTTCGTCTCGTTGAATTAACGATTTGCGTTCTCGTTAATTCAACGAGACGAACGAGTTGAACTCGTTGCGTTCGTCTCGTTGATTCGCGCAACGAGCTGAGCAATTTACAAAACTTACGTTGATTTCAACGTTGAGTTTTTTGGTTCGTTATTTTTAACGTCATAGATTGAGACTTTGCGAGCGGTTGAAATAGTTGATTTTCGAAATATTTATTTTAAGAATAGTAATTTGGTGCAATTTGTTTCCATACGTTTACCACAGATACAGATACCTAATCCCAATGTATTATTTGAAATGTACTATTATTTAAGACGCAAAGGTATGGCGAACTCTATGAAAAATTGAAATAATAACTTTGATTTCACACAATTTTATATGATACTTTGTACAGGCGCCAGCAGGTAAACCTACCCGAATCTGTCAGATTTTACCAATCAAACATTAACCTTCTACTCTTGTGATAAGGTTGAAATTCTATTAAAGAAATCTGACAGATTGCGGTAGCTTGATGTGCTGGCGTCTGTACATAAAAAAAAATTAAGTATATGTTGCAAGTTGACAGTTAAGGTGATTGCTTCGATGTAGCCCGCGAAATTCAATTTCTTTTACGTTTTTTGCAATTTGCAGGCCAGTGACATGTTGTAACTTTATAAATATATGTGTTGCGGTAATAACAAGTATAATTTGAAATATAAAAATTATCAAAAAACTCGCTCCATCAGCTCTCACATAGAAAAGGTGCATCGTAGTTAGATTTCGGAGATTTTAACATGATGCACCTGCACCGTTTTTTGATAATTTTTATATTTTAAATTATACTTGTTATTACCGCAACTCATATATTTATAAAGCTACAACATGTCACTGGCCTGCAAATTGCAAAAAACGTAAAAAAAATTGAATTTCGCGGGCTGGTTGGAGCATCCCCCTTAAATTCGTCAACGAGACGAACACGTTAAGTCGTTCAACTCGTTGACGAATTTAACTAGTTGATCAACTAGTTGACAAACGTGAATCAACGTTAACGTTTCGTTGACGGAAAAACCGTCAACGACCCATCGCTACTGAGTATGACGTATGACTACCCACTGACATAGAACTTATGGTCTATGTTATCTGGATGGGCAACAATACTCGTATACTGGCAAAGAGTAGACATTTTAATATTTCTATTTTGACCACGGCACTGGTCTGAGTACTTAATTAACTTTTAGTCTTGACTTTCTCTTTGATGAAACGCAACAAGCAGGAACCAATCTCCTGAGGACTCCTAGAAGCTATAGTTTCATCGTGATTTGATCATTGTGAGCATTTTGTATTCCCATTGAGTAAATCCAAAGCTGCCTTTTCAAATGGCAAATCCCTGTTGAAATAACAGGAGTAGTAAAAGTTTTCATGAGATCAAATACTATAAATGTTAAATCAGAATCATCTGCAGCTTCATTGTTTATAATGAGCACACTTTCTAATTTCAGGAACATTATTAACAGTATTAAACCTTTGTTAAATAATTAATGATTAAACGAACTTACCAAGTGAAGTTCGATCATAATTATACGAAGGCTTTGTCCGAATAGATTAGCATAAGAGATTACATAGTAGACATACGGTGTCGCCATCTGCACTGTGTTTGAGAGTTTTTTTTTTTTTTTTTTCTTCGTCCGACAACCCCAGCCAGCGAACTTCATTTACTTCAGAGCACCCGGTTGATATTTTTGAATGTTGAATCTGGGGAGTTGGGAGGGTGGGATGCTAATCTATTCGGACAAAGCCTTCGTATAATTATGATCGAACTTCACTTGGTAAGTTCGTTTAATCATTAATTATACTCAGCTTTGTCCTCTAGATTAGCATAAACAACTACTCACAACATCTACATGTAACATGCACAAAAACTCTCAACATCTACATGTAATCTACATGTAGATGTTGAGAGTTTCATATGAAAATATCAACAAAAGTTAAACACAGTTTTGTAGAAAACAAATAAGGATCATTTATTTCCTTCAACATAAAAAGCTAAATTTAGTTACTTTCAGCTCATCATTCATAAAAAATTTAATTTGTAATCATCAATCAGTATTTAACAAAATATTTCTAGCAAAAGAATCATCACTCACATTAGATATAATTATACTATATAAAGCTCGATTACCACTCACTCACTGACTGACTCACTGATTGACATCATTGTTCTCCCAGATGGTGAAGGGGGAGGTGGGTATATTTTGACAGATTCGTAAACAAGTAACTCTGGTGAGTATGGGAAAAATCCCAAACCTCCCCTTTTCACCCCCCTTCTCCCCCCTCCCCATCGTATCTCGGAAACTAAGAGACCTGTGTTTTGTTTTTTTACGGATTCGTATAGAGGAGGCTCGGAAAAGTAAAAACGATTTTTCAAAGTCCCCCCCCCCTTTCCCCTTTCTCCCCCCTTTAGGTGGATCTCGGAAGTTGACAGACTTGCAACATTTTTTTTTTCAGATTCATAGCAAGGGGCCCAGAGTTGGTCAAAATCGTTTTTCAAAACTCCCCCCTCTCCCCCTCTTCACCCCTCCCCCCATCGTATCTCGGAAACTAAGAGACCCGTGTTTTGTTTTTTTACGAATTCGTATAGAGGAGGCTGGGAAAAGTAAAAACCACTTCTCAAAGTTCCTCCCCCCTTGCCCCCCTTCTCCCCCCTTTAGGTTATTCTCGGATGTTAACAGACTTGCAACATTTTTTTTTACAAATTCATATCAAGGGGCCCAGTGTTGGTCAAAATCATTTTTCAAAACTCCCCCCTCTCCCCCCCTTCACCCCTCCCCACAACGTATCTCGATAGCTTTCCGGTGGTAGGTAGGTCCTGAGTGGAGCGAACCTGCGAGACCGAGTGGAGCGAAGGGGGGAGGTGGCGAGCGAAGCGAGCCGGCGACCTCCGTAGCGTAACGAAGGTTGAGTGGGTGAAGCGTAACTCGGGGGTGACGACAAGCAAACTTACAATAACTCTCATGAGTATGGGAAAAATCCCAAACTTCCCCTTTTCGCCCCCCTTCCCCATCGTATCTCGGAAACTAAGAGACCCGTGTTTTGTTTTTTTACGGATTCGTATAGAGGTGGCTCGGAAAACTAAAAACCATTTTTCAAAGTTCCCTCCCCCCTTGCTCCCCTTCTCCCCCTTTAGGCGGATCTCGGAAGTTAACAAACTTGCAACATTTTTTTTTTCAGATTCATATCAAGGAACGCAGAGTTAGTCAAAATCATTTTTCAAAACTCCCCCCTCTCCCCTCTCCCCCTCTTCACCCCTCCCCCCATCGTATCTCGGAAAAACTATGTAGCGGTAAAGCGAAGCATAGGGATGAGGTCACGATAGCTTTCCGGTGGTAAGTAGGTCCTGAGTGGAGCGAACCTGCGAGACCGAGTGGAGCGAAGGGGGGAGGTGGCGAGCGAAGCGAGCCGGCGACCTCCGTAGCGTAACGAAGGTTGAGTGGGTGAAGCGTAACTCAGGGGCGACGACAAGCAAACTTACAAGTAACTCTCATGAGTAGGGCAAGAGTACCAAGCCTCCCCTTTTTGGCCTCCCTCCCAATCGTATCTCAGAAACTAAGAGACCCGTGTTCAGTTTTTTTACGGATTCGTATAGAGGAGGCTCGGCCATTTTTTTCTGAGTTTTTAATAAGGTTTTAGATTGGATAAAGGGGTTCTTAAGGGGTTTCAAAATCTTTTAAGGCCCTTCTACGCGACGGGCGCGAGACACGTCGTTTTCATGGTTTTCGAGGATGCTAAAGCCGATAGTGAGGTCAAAATCAAAATGGCCGCTGTGATAATTTTCGAAATGTTCATCATGGGAGTCGTTTTCATGGTTTTCGAGGGTGATAAAACCGATGGCGAGGTCAAAATGGGAATTCAAGATGGCGGCTGCTGATTTTCGAAAATTGTTCATCAATTTCATCATGGGTGTCGTTTTCATGGTTTTCGAGGGTGATAAAACCGATGGCGAGGTCAAAATGGGAATCCAAGATGGCGGCTGCTATAATTTTCGAATTGTTCATCAATTTCATCATGGGAGTCGTTTTCATGGTTTTCGAGGGTGCTAAAACCGATGGCGAGGTCAAAATGAGAATCCAAGATGGCGGCTGCTATGATTTTCGAATTGTTCATCAATTTCATCATGGGAGTCGTTTTCATGGTATTCGAGGTTGCTAAAGCCGATAGTGAGGTGAAAATCCAAATCCAAGATGGCGGCTGCGATGATTTTCGAATTGTTCATCATGGGAGTCGTTTTCATGGTTTTCGAGGGTGCTAAAACCGATGGCGAGGTCAAAATGAGAATCCAAGATGGCGGCTGCTATGATTTTCGAAAATTGTTCATCAATTTCATCATGGGTGTCGTTTTCATGGTTTTCGAGGGTGATAAAACCGATGGCGAGGTCAAAATGGGAATTCAAGATGGCGGCTGCTATGATTTTCGAAAATTGTTCATCAATTTCATCATAAGTATCGTTTTCATGGTTTTCGAGGGTGATAAAACCGATGGCGAGGTCAAAATGGGAATTCAAGATGGCGGCTACTATAATTTTCGAATTTTTCATCAATTTCATCATGGGAGTCGTTTTCATGGTTTTCGAGGGTGCTAAAACCGATGGAGAGGTCAAAATGAGAATCCAAGATGGCGGCTGCTATGATTTTCGAATTGTTCATCAATTTCATCATGGGAGTCGTTTTCATGGTTTTCGAGGTTGCTAAAGCCGATAGTGAGGTGAAAATCCAAATCCAAGATGGCGGCTGCGATGATTTTCGAATTGTTCATCATGGGAGTCGTTTTCATGGTTTTCGAGGGTGCTAAAACCGATGGCGAGGTCAAAATGAGAATCCAAGATGGCGGCTGCGATAATTTTGGAATTGTTAATCATGGCAGTCGTTTTCATGGTTTTCGAGGATGTTAAAGCCGATAGTGAGGTCAAAATCAAAATCCAAGATGGCAGGTGCGATAATTTTCGAAATGTTCATCATGGGAGTTGTTTTCATGGTTTTCGAGGATGCTAAAGCCGATAGTGAGGTCAAAATCCAAATCCAAGATGGCGGCTGCGATAATTTTCGAATTGTTCATCATGGGAGTTGTTTTCATGGTTCTCGAGGATACTAAAGCCGTTATTGAGGTCAAAATCAAAATCCAAGATGGCGACTGCAAAAAAATTCAAAGTTTTCATCATGGATGTCGTTTTCATGGTTTTCGAGGGTGCTAAAACCGATGGCGAGGTCAAAATCGAAATCCAAGATGGCGACTGCAAAAAATTTCAATGTTTTAATCATGGATGTCGTTTTCATGGTTTTCGCGGTTGCTAAAACCGATGGCGAGGTCAAAATGAGTACGGCTGCGATATTTTTCGAAATGTTCATCATGGGAGTCGTTTTCATGGTTTTCGAGGGTGCTAAAACCGATGGCGAGGTCAATATGAGAATCCAAGATGGCGGCTGCTATGATTTTCGAAAATTGTTCATCAATTTCATCATGGGTGTCGTTTTCATGGTTTTCGAGGGTGATAAAACCGATGGCGAGGTCAAAATGGGAACTCAAGATGGCGGCTGCTATTATTTTCCAATTGTTCATCAATTTCATCATGGGAGTCGTTTTCATGGTTTTCGAGGGTGCTAAAACCGATGGCGAGGTCAAAATGAGAATCCAAGATGGCGGCTGCGATTATTTTCGAATTGTTCATCAATTTCATCATGGGTGGCGTTTTCAAGGTTTTCGAGGGTGCTAAAACCGATGGCGAGGTCAAAATGAGAATCCAAGATGGCGGCTGCTATGATTTTCGAATTGTTCATCAATTTCATCATGGGAGTCGTTTTCATGGTTTTCGAGGTTGCTAAAGCCGATAGTGAGGTTAAAATCCAAATCCAAGATGGCGGCTGCGATGATTTTCGAATTGTTCATCATGGGAGTTGTTTTCATGGTTCTCGAGGATACTAAAGCCGTTATTGAGGTCAAAATCAAAATCCAAGATGGCGACTGCAAAAAATTTCAAAGTTTTCATCATGGATGTCGTTTTCATGGTTTTCGAGGGTGCTAAAACCGATGGCGAGGTCAAAATCAAAATCCAAGATGGCGACTGCAAAAAATTTCAATGTTTTAATCATGGATGTCGTTTTCATGGTTTTCGCGGTTGCTAAAACCGATGGCGAGGTCAAAATGAGTACGGCTGCGATATTTTTCGAAATGTTCATCATGGGAGTCGTTTTCATGGTTTTCGAGGGTGCTAAAACCGATGACGAGGTCAATATGAGAATCCAAGATGGCGGCTGCTATGATTTTCGAAAATTGTTCATCAATTTCATCATGGGTGTCGTTTTCATGGTTTTCGAGGGTGATAAAACCGAGGGCGAGGTCAAAATGGGAATTCAAGATGGCGGCTGCTATAATTTTCGAATTGTTCATCAATTTCATCATGGGAGTCGTTTTCATGGTTTTCGAGGGTGCTAAAACCGATGGCGAGGTCAAAATGAGAATCCAAGATGGCGGCTGCGATTATTTTCGAATTGTTCATCAATTTCATCATGGGTGGCGTTTTCATGGTTTTCGAGGGTGCTAAAACCGATGGCGAGGTCAAAATGAGAATCCAAGATGGCGGTTGCAATGATTTTCGAATTGTTCATCAATTTCATCATGGGAGTCGTTTTCATGGTTTTCGAGGATGCTAAAGCCGATAGTGAGGTCAAAATGAGAATCCAAGATGGCGGCTGCTATAATTTTGGAATTGTTCATCACTTTTATCATGGGAGTCGTTTTCATTGTTTTCGAGGATGGTAAAGCCGATAGTGAGGTCAAAATCAAAATCCAAGATGGCGGCTGCGATATTTTTCGAAATATTCATCATGGGAGTCGTTTTCATGGTTTTCGAGGATGCTAAATCCGATGGCGAGGTCAAAATGAGAATCCAAGATGGCGGCAGCGATAATATTCGAAATGTTCATTATGGGAGTCGTTTTCATGGTTTTCGAGGGTGCTAAAACCGACAGTGAGGTCAAAATCAAAATCTAAGATAGCGACTGCAAACAATTTCAACGTTTTAATAATGGATAACGTTTTCATGGTTTTCGAGGTTGCTAAATCCGATGGCGAGATCAAAATGAGATCCAAGATGGCGGCTGCGATAATTTTCGAATTGTTCATCATGGGAATCGTTTTCATGGTATTCGAGGGTGCTAAAACCGATGGCGAGATCAAAATGAGAATCCAAGGTGGCGGCTGCGATAGTTTTCGAATTGTTCATTATGGGAGTCGTTTTCATGGTTTTCGAGGGTGCTAAAACCGATGGCGAGGTCAAAATGAGAATCCAAGATGGCGGCTGCTATAATTTTGGAATTGTTCATCACTTTCATCATGGAAGTCGTTTTCATGGTTTTCGAGGATGGTAAAGACGATAGTGAGGTCAAAATCAAAATCCAAGATGGCGGCTGCGATATTTTTCGAATTGTTCATCATGGGAGTCATTTTCATGGTTTTCGAGGGTGCTAAAACCGATGGCGAGGTCAAAATGAGAATCCAAGATGGCGGTTGCTATAATTTTCGAATTGTTCCATGGGAGTCGTTTTCATGGTTCTCGAAGATGCTTAAGCCGATAGTGAGGTCAAAATCAAAATCCAAGATGGCGGCTGCGATAATTTTCGAATTGTTCATCATGGGAGTCGTTTTCATGGTTTTCGAGGATGCTAAAGCCGATAGTGATGTCAAAATCAAAATTCAAGATGGCTACTGCAAAAAAATGCAGTGTTCGAGGGGCAGTAAGGGCGTACCTAACACAAAAATATTTTAAATATCATATTTTTATCTACACTGAAAAGTTTGTTTTGTTTGGTTTGGAATTGTAAAATTCTTTTTGTGATGGATAGTTTTTGTGTTTGCATCATAGGTGTACTTTTCATGGTTTTCGAGGGTGCTAAAGCGGATAGTGAGGTTAAAATCCAAATCCAAGATGGCGGCTGCGATAATTTTCGAAATGTGCATCATGGGAGTCGTTTTCATGGTTTTTGAGGATGCTAAAGCCGATAGTGAGGATAAAATCCAAATCTAAGATGGCGGCTGCCATAATTTTCGAATTGTTCATCAATTTCATGGTTTTCGAGGATGTTATAGCCGATTGTGGGGTCAAAATCAAAATCCAAGATGGCGACTTCGATAATTTTCGAAATGTTCATCATGGGAGTCGTTTCCATGGTTTTCGAGGATGCTAAAGCCGATAGTGAGGTCAAAATTAAAATCCAAGATGGCGGCTGCGATAATTTTCGAAATGTGCATCATGGGAGTCGTTTTCATGGTTTTCGAGGATGCTAAAGCCGATAGTGAGGATAAAATCCAAATCCAAGATGGAGGCTACGATAATTTTCGAAATGTTCATCATGGGTGTCGTTGTCATGGTTTTCGAGGATCCTAAAGCCGATAGTGAGGTCGAAAGTAAAATCCAAGTTGGCGGCTGCGATAATTTTCGAAATGTTCATTATGGGAGTCGTTTTCATGGTTTTCGAGGATGCTAAAGCAGATAGTGAGGTTAAAATCCAAATCCAAGATGGCGGCTGCGATGATTTTCGAAATGTGCATCATGGGAGTCGTTTTCATGGTTTTCGAGGATGCTAAAGACGATAGTGAGGATAAAATCCAAATCCAAGATGGCGGCTACGATAATTTTCGAAATGTTCATCATGGGTGTCGTTGTCATGGTTTTCGAGGATCCTAAAGCCGATAGTGAGGTCGAAATTAAAATCCAAGTTGGCGGCTGCGATAATTTTCGAAATGTTCATTATGGGAGTCGTTTTCATGGTTTTCGAGGATGCTAAAGCAGATAGTGAGGTTAAAATCCAAATCCAAGATGGCGGCTGCGATAATTTTCGAAATGTTCATTATGGGAGTCGTTTTCATGGTTTTCGAGGATGCTAAAGCAGATAGTGAGGTTAAAATCCAAATCCAAGATGGCGGCTGCAATAATTTTCAAATTGTTCAACATGGAAGTCGTTTTCATGGTTTTCGAGGATACTAAAGCCGTTAGTGAGGTCAAAATCAAAATCCAAGATGGCGACTGCAAAAAATTTCAAAGTTTTCATCATGGATGTCGCTTTCATGGTTTTCGAGGGTACTTAAACCGATGGCGAGGTCAAAATGAGAATCCAAGATGGCGGCTGCGATAATTTTCGAAATGTTCTTCATGGGAGTCGTTTTCGTGGTTTTCGAGGATGCTAAAGCCGATAGTGAGGTCAAAATTAAAATCCAAGATGGCGACTGCAAAAAAATGCAGTTTTCGAGGGTCAGTAAGGGCGTACCTAACACAATAATATTTTAAATATCATATTTTTATCTACACTGAAAAGTTTGTTTTGTTTGGTTTGGAATTGAAAAAATTCTTTTTGTGATGGATAGTTTTTGTGTTTGCATCATAGGTGTCCTTTTCATGGTTTTTGAGGGTGCTAAAGCTGATAGTGAAGTTAAAATCCAAATCCAAGATGGCGGCTGCGATAATTTTCGAAATGTGCATCATGGGAGTCGTTTTCATGGTTTTTGAGGATGCTAAAGCCGATAGTGAGGATAAAATCCAAATACAAGATGGCGTCTGCGATAATTTTCGAATTGTTCATCAATTTCATCATTGGAGTCGTTTTCATGGTTTTCGAGGATGCTATAGCCGATAGTGGGGTCAAAATCAAAATCCAAGATGGCGACTTCGATAATTATCGAAATGTTCATCATGGGAGTCGTTTTCATGGTTTCCGAGGATTCTAAAGCCGATAGTGAGGTTTAAATCTAAATCCAAGATGGCGGCTGCGATAATTTTCGAAATGTTCATCATGGGAGTCGTTTCCATGGTTTTCGAGGATGCTTAAGCCGATAGTGAGCTCAAAAATAAAATCCAAGATGGCGGCTGCGATAATTTTCGAAATGTTCATCATAGGAGTCGTTTTCATAGTTTCCGAGGATGCTAAAGCCGACCGTGAGGTCAAAATTAAAATCTAAGATGGCGGCTGCGATAATTTTCGAAATGTTCTTCATGGGAGTCGTTTTCATGGTTTTCAAGGATGCTAAAGCTGATATTGAGGTTAAAATCCAAGATGGCGGCTGCGATTATTTTGGAATTGTTCATCATGGCAATCGTTTTCATGGTTTTTGTGGATGCTAAAGCCGATAGTGACGTCAAAATCAATATTCAAGATGGCGACTGCAAAAAATGCAGTGTTCGAGGGGCAGTAAGGGCGTACCTAACACAATAATATTTTAAATATCATATTTTTATCTACACTGAAAAGTTTGTTTTGTTTGGTTTGGAATTGAAAAAATTCTTTTTGTGATGGATAGTTTTTGTGTTTGCATCATAGGTGTCCTTTTCATGGTTTTCGAGGGTGCTAAAGCTGATAGTGAAGTTAAAATCCAAATCCAAGATGGCGGCTGCGATAATTTTCGAAATGTGCATCATGGGAGTCGTTTTCATGGTTTTTGAGGATGCTAAAGCCGATAGTGAGGATAAAATCCAAATACAAGATGGCGTCTGCGATAATTTTCGAATTGTTCATCAATTTCATCATTGGAGTCGTTTTCATGGTTTTCGAGGATGCTATAGCCGATAGTGGGGTCAAAATCAAAATCCAAGATGGCGACTTCGATAATTATCGAAATGTTCATCATGGGAGTCGTTTTCATGGTTTCCGAGGATTCTAAAGCCGATAGTGAGGTTTAAATCTAAATCCAAGATGGCGGCTGCGATAATTTTCGAAATGTTCATCATGGGAGTCGTTTCCATGGTTTTCGAGGATGCTTAAGCCGATAGTGAGCTCAAAAATAAAATCCAAGATGGCGGCTGCGATAATTTTCGAAATGTTCATCATAGGAGTCGTTTTCATAGTTTCCGAGGATGCTAAAGCCGACCGTGAGGTCAAAATTAAAATCTAAGATGGCGGCTGCGATAATTTTCGAAATGTTCTTCATGGGAGTCGTTTTCATGGTTTTCAAGGATGCTAAAGCTGATATTGAGGTTAAAATCCAAGATGGCGGCTGCGATTATTTTGGAATTGTTCATCATGGCAATCGTTTTCATGGTTTTTGTGGATGCTAAAGCCGATAGTGACGTCAAAATCAATATTCAAGATGGCGACTGCAAAAAATGCAGTGTTCGAGGGGCAGTAAGGGCGTACCTAACACTAAAATATTTTAAATATCATATTTTTATCTACACTGATGATTTGTTTGGTTTGGAATTGAAAAATTCTTTTTGTGATGGATAGTTTTTGTGTTTGCATCATAGGTGTCGTTTTCATGGTTTTCGAGGGTGCTAAAACCGATAGTAAGGTCAAAATCAAAATCCAAGATGGCGGCTTCGATAATTTTCGAAATGTTTATCAATTTCATCATGGGACGTAACGAAGGTTGAGTGGATGAAGCGTAACTCAGGGGTGACGACAAGCAAACTTACAAGTAACTCTCGTGAGTAGGGCAAAAGTACTAAGCCTTATATTTTTGGCTCCCCCCCCCCTCCCAATCGTATCTCAGACACTAAGAGAACCGTGTTCTTTTTTTTTACGGATTCGTATAGAGGAGGCTCGGAAAAGTAAAAACCATTTTTCAAAGTTGCCCCTTATGCCTCCCTTCTGAGTTTTTAATAAGGTTTTAGATTGGATTAGGGGGTTCTTAAGGGGTTTCAAAAATTTTAAGTGCTTTATCGGATTTTAAAATTCTTATAGGTAAGGAATTCTCAATTTATTTTGTTTTTTTTTTTTAATTTTGTTTTTTTTTTTATTGAATTAGCTATAAGGGTTTTCAGAATATTAAAAATAGTTTAAGTACATAATTTAATAATTTACAAAATCTTTTAAGGACTATAGATTTTCCAATTCATTTAAAGATTCGTATGGATTCTCAAAATTTTATTAAGGTAAGGGATACTTCTCCAAAACACGACCCCGCGAGCTGCTTGCAGCTCGCGCAACGCGCAAATACTAGTCTTATTATAAAATTTACCAAATGTTTTAGAATTATCGCTCCAGCCTGCTGTTTTTCGGATTACGTCCAAGCTTACTCCAAATTGATGTGCCTTAGAAGTAGAGGCGTGTCTAGTGCTATGTGCAGTAAATATGGTCACATCAATTCCACTACTACCTAAAGTAGATTTTATCCATCTGCTCAGTGTTTGCAGAGTGATAGAATTATGCGGTTTCTTTAGATTTACAGAGGTTATCACTTCTTATAGATCTTGTTAGTGAAATTTAAGATTGCAATGCAAGAGCAGGGCATATTTCTGACCGTTCCCAGAAAAAAGGCAGTATTAATATTGGTTGTGATGATCCTAGACGGGACGTTTTTATTAAGTTTGTGATTTTAATTCGAATTTCGTTATTAAATACCTACTTCTACATTTTTAATATTAATTTTAGAAAATGTCTGGACTCTATGTGCGGTTGCCAGTGCAAGCAAAGTTATTAATTTCTTAGATATTTTCTCTAAGTTAGGTGTCTCGTTTGGGTACCAGTTAGCTAAGTCCCAAGTAATGTTATACTTAGGTAGTGGACGTCGCAATCTAAAAATTCCTTTGAATAACCGTTTAATACAGTCATCTTTACATAATTCTTAGTCAAAACTCAGGGCGAGAGCTGATCTACAACTATTTAATGTTCCATAATGAGCACCTGAGCTGTACAATACTGTTAGGAAATTTTGACATTTGGAACCGAGGCCAAACATAAATCACCATTGTTTATTTTACAGAATTCGAACCATTTTTGAGGCATGAATCACATTGCTTCAGTGAGTTCTCCGACAGTGGGGCTGTCATGAGAGGTATAGAATCTGGTGGCACATTTCTTTTCAGAAATGACGTCCTGATAATATTCCGGCAACCAGGGTAATTTTCTAATACACCTTCCAATTGCTGGAATGAGAAATAATTAAGTTTTTACTTGAATGGAATATGAGAGGTTCAGTTATGAGTAAACTGTTAAATAATGGGTACCACGGCTGCAATGGGCCACATCGGTACTATCATAATGCTCTTAGCCTTATCATTGACAATTTTTCTTAATGTCTTTAGTATGATAGCTATTGGGGGGAAACAGTAGAAATACATATCAGACCATGAGATAGTGAATGCATCGCATACATACGCATCAGGGTCTTTGTGCCAAGATGCGTATTTTAAGCATTTTTTATTGACTCTACTGGCAAATAAGTCTATTTCTGGAATACCATAATTTCGTACGATCTTATGAAATGCGGAATGTGACAATTCCCACTCTATACCCGGGTGGACACGTCGCGATTCTGCATCGGCGATATGGTTATCTATCGAGCTAATATAAGACGCAAATACTACTATATTACGTTCCTCACACCACTGCCACAGTTCTCTAGTAATACTCGTGAGGTGAGGAAATTGAACACCTCCCATACGGTTGATGTATGAAATAGGGGTGGTATTATCAATCCGTAATAGTATTTCGCAGTCGTGATACGACTTGGTAAAGCTAAAAAGGCAGCTAGGATTTCTAAATAATTTTATATGTCGTGACTTTTCACTATAGGTCCACAATCCGCTCGCACGCTCATCCCCACAGGCTGCCCCCCCATCCCGTAGTTGAGGCATCACTATAGATTACTAAAATATACTTGTTTTTATTTTAATAATTGGACTTTTCATTGCCACCATTTGAGGCATTTGAGGTCTGGCATGACAGATTGTGGAATCTATGATATCTTTTATTTGTCATAGTTGACATTGTCTTTTATGTTCAGAAATTTACAACGCTCAAGTTCCTTGGTATAGAGGGGTAATATGTGTTCTGTGGTATAGAGCCAGCCGTATTTAACGGCTGGGCATGCAGAGGTTAGCAAACCCACTAACCTTGCGAATTCCCTGACTTTACAACGATCTAAAAATAGAAATTTATTAGTTTCAATTTTTATCAGGTTCAGACATGAATCGAAAGAATTTGAGATAAGTAAATTATCATCTAAATAAATAGGTAGTTGATAAATGTCCGCAAGATCTAAGAAAACCGATCACTGGTTTCATGATCTTCGTGAAAACGAAAGGAGCAGTATTCCGTCCAAAGGGCAAGACCTTAAATTCATACAGTCTATTTCCAAATTCAAACCGAAGGTACTTTTTAAAATTATCAACAAACTTATTTAGTGCCTTTAGATTTAATATAAATCTTGATTTGCCGTTTGATTTTGGAACTAAAAATGTAGGGGACAAGAATAAATTGCTCGGCGTAGGCTTTACATTCTGCGATGGCTCCTATACTAAGCAGATTTTCAATTGTTCTTTCAAATTGAGCTTTCTCAGAGACGGAGTAGAATCTTTTTGTAGGGATAATGGTCTGGTTCACAGGCCTTGAAAATGGAATTTAATACCCATCAATCATCAATCCATGATAGGATGTTTTTATCACCCGTCAAAAGTGACTACTGCTACTACTACTAGCCTACCGGCGTATTTTTCCGAGTCTATCGGCGGCTGCTGCGCGGCTGCTGCGCTCTTGAATGCAGGCTCCTTCGTCCTCTGGTTCCACCTCGGCCTGTGATTCAGGGCAGGACCACGCCCGTTTAAACTCTGATGTGGTTTATTTTTATTCTTCACCGGTTTTTTGCTCGGCGGATACGGGGTAAATTTTAGGTCAGCTCCAGACTTTGTGATAGCTTTGGCTGCTCTTAATGCTTCCGACAGATTTTCGCTGGAAAGGAATTTGTCTATTTTTGTAGCTTGCAGCTGATCTTTTAGGTCTTTTTTCAGATTGTACAGAACAAAGCTCCTGTGCGTGACAGAGTCTGAATATTGCCTATCACACAAAGGTTTGATAGCGTCCATGAGTAGTTTAATTAAACGTTTAATTAACGCCGTATGAGCGCTTTAGCTAAACATGATGTCGAGGAGGAAGTTTGTCTTTGTTTGAGTTCGATGCCCTTGTCTCTTTTGTAGACAGTCTCTGAGGTAGCAGCTTTGACCTCAGGATTGAGAACGGGGGCATCAATTGAAGTACAATTTGCTGGAGGCAAATATTTTTCCAAGAGTTCCGTGCGCTCTTCCTGAGATAAGCCTGTATTGTAACGTTGTGGATTACCAACGTTGCATTTCAAAACTATAAATAGTTCATTATTATAAATTTGTAGGTATCTAGTAAAATATTCTTGAATTACGTTGAGACAAAAAGTAATTTTTAAGTGGGTATTTCTAAATTGATAGTATCCGTTGACAGTTTAACGGTGGAATGTTCCAGCAGCAGATGAGTGAATGAAAATGTTGTGGTCTCGCTCTCACGCGTGCAAAGTCCAATTCCCCTTCTCTTTGAGCGAGGCATTTTGTAGCAACCAGCTGGGACATGATTCAGTACAGAAAAATCTTACCGCGGGCTACACGGTTCCTCATTATATTAGGACTATCTAATTTTGCTCGCTCCAGACTTGGTCAGATTTTAGTCAATTTATAATTAATTTTGATATATTAAAAATCCTGTTAATTCACCTGTGAAGTGTCTATCCCCGTGAAGGGTAAGTTTGCCAAACCAAACCTTTATAACTGCTAGCTTGTGTTTCTATCTTTTTGTATTGAGCAGGTACCTACAGACATTTATTTTGTGTTCAATTATTTTTTCTTTGTCTGTTAGGTTTTTATTTCGTTAAGCCTCGAATGTTCCATACGCTCGTAGGCCTATAATAATGTTGTGTTAATGTTTCACGCTAATTTAATATTGTGTATTTACCATGTAAACTCCGTTCTGCTGATGACCAAACTCACAAACGCCTCAAGCGCTTTACGTCCTAGGCTTTCGCTTACGCTGCGGGGTCATCATCAGAGAGGACTTACAGTGGACCTTTTATTTACCGCTGGACGTTGATTCCAGGGAACAAGATTGGGGTTAGAAATACCCATCCTCGTCGTTCGTTGAGTTCAGCTGACTCACCCTACCGAACGTTCGAGGCCTGCGCACTCACAGCACCTAGCTGCGCACACCGCTGACCTGCCACACACACCCAGCAGCGCACAGCCGACCTGCCGGCGCATCCACCATCCCGTCCCTGAGGTCTCTCTCACCTCGGGACAACTCCTCGGCATCGCGTCCCTGCTCTACGCGATAAGCCAGGGCAGTACATAGTGCGCCTACTTCCACGGAACGAATAAATACCGAGTGACGGCTGTGAACCACGACCTTTAATAAATTAATTGTAAACGTTGGTGGGTTCTTTTATTTTAACCCACCATTAACCGTTACATTGGCGCCCATTTACGTGGTTTTTTTTATTAAGGTCACTTGGTTTTTTTTGTTCTGTGGAGGTAGTAAGTGTGGTATTTTGGTGTTTTGTGTGTTTTGTGTTTTTATTGTTTTTGTGTTGTGAAACGTTTTCGGTTATACGCAACCAAGGTGTACCCTACCCTACACATATATTTTAATATTTTTTTTTTACACTTGTTTAAAAAGAAGGTAACGATTTTTTTTTACTTTTCTTTTTGACATTGAATATTTATTTTTTTAAACTCATCGTAGTAGTAGGGCCCTTGTGAAGGTCCGTCCGGGGAAGTACTACCACCACACTTATTGCAACCGCAAATC
Organism: Agrotis clavis; assembly: GCA_954870645.1. Classification (NCBI taxonomy): domain Eukaryota; kingdom Metazoa; phylum Arthropoda; class Insecta; order Lepidoptera; family Noctuidae; genus Agrotis; species Agrotis clavis. The sequence continues at coordinate 12,331,467 of OX940925.1, forward strand.
ACCGGTTGTAGGGTGTGGGTGCTGGGATTCCATTACAGGCACATATATACAACCTCATCACCTGGGTTCGCCTGCCTATAAAAGAATTTTTACTTTCTTTTCTTTTATATAGGTAAATTGTTTTTTTTATTGGTTATTGCAGACCCTACCTCATTCTGTCAATACCAACAACATTTTTTTTTCTCAATTCATTTTGTTCAATAGTAATATTTTGTAACAACTTAACTTTTGGTAAACAGTACATAATATTGCAGGGTGTCTCAATCTGTCAATTTTTTTTTTCTTCTCCTCTCAATTCGTAGGTACTCAATTGTAATTTCTTTTATTAAATAACTTAAATTTTGTAAAACCAACACATTATTGCAGACTACCTCAATCTGTCAATATTCTTACAATTTGTTTTTTCAATTTGTTTTAAATTGTAATTGTTTTTAAAAAACTTAACCTTTTGTAAAGCGTACACATTGGTTGCATTAACTCCTTTTGTGTGTTTTTTTTTAATTTTTATTTCGGTGCAATTGTTTTTTTGTGCTTGTTTTCTAGATTGTTCTCAACCAAAACGTTATTAGATTTTTAAATTCAAATTGTAACAGACGGAGTGTTAGTACACATAACCGTTATATTTTTTTTTATCTTTGAATTTTTTTTTTGTTTTGGCACTTACCCTACACTTTTAATTTTTTTTTTTTCTTTTGATTTTTTTTTTTAATAATGGCTTATCCAGTAACGTTTATGTCGCTTCATAAGTCTGAACTTGAGTACGTAGTGAACATTATAGGCGTATCACCTTCTGTCACGGTACTGGACTTACATAAACGGATAGCTAAATATGGACCATTATTTCCATTATGACATATTGGTTAGTCTTTTATCTTTATAACTTTAACTAAATTTTGACATTCTAGTAGTCTTTCATAATTATAACTTTAACTTTATTATTTTGACATTCGTAAATATACCCGTAAATTTTAAATCTTAATTTTTTTTTTAGTTTTGAATACCTATTACTATACCTAACCTATCTAACCTACCAATTCTTTTCTTTTGTTATTACTTTTGGTCTACCTTATAGTTACCTACGTATAATGATGGCCTACCCCATTCATTATATTTTATTTTTTATACCTATCGGCCCTACACCGAAGGTATTTATTTTATTGATCGTGGCTCTAACCCATCGATCACTTTGGTTTTGTAATACATGGTTGTGTTTTTTTTTCACGGTTGTGTTTTCCTTTAGAGCGGTAGCAACTCTTTAAATAAGCCCTTACAGGAGCGGTCGATTACTCCATAAATAAACCATAAATCATAAAGCACAACTGTGTCTATAGAGCGGTAGCAACTCTTTAAATAAGCCCTTGCATCATAAAAAACACAACTGTGTCTATAGAGCGGTTGCAACTCTTTAAATAAGCCCTTGCAGGAGCGGTCGATTACTCCTTAAATAAACCATAAATCAAAAAACAAAACCAAAGGACATAGCTTGTTCACTTAATACTGATGGTCTACACCATTCGTGTTGTTTCTTTAGAGCGGTCGCAACTCTTTAAATAAGCCTTTGCAGGAGCGGTTGGTAACTCCGTAAATAAGCCTTAAACCAAAAACATAATTTTATCATCTAAATTTAGATTCAATTACTTACAGTAAAATTTAAAACTGGTAGGTGGATTAGTATTGGTCGGTAGATGGTTAAAAGGAAAAGAAATAATTTAACAATAATATTTTATTGAACTCGATACATACGATTGCATTATTCTCTCGCTTGGTACACTTTCATCTTTGAAGAAAACTATTGTAAGGCATCAGGTTAATGACAACAGGATTCCTATATATTTTATATTGTGCGACAGCTATCTCTCGTATCACTGAATACAATAGCTGCCGCTGGTTATGATTGCGAGAAGTACGAATGATGATTTTTTTTGATAGGTAAAACAATAGTTAGATCTAATTCTTCGTGCGGATTTTGTCATTATAGAAGACAAAATCCTTGACTGCGCGAGGGGGTATTGTAACGTTGTGGATTACCAACGTTGCATTTCAAAACTATAAATAGTTCATTATTATAAATTTGTAGGTATCTAGTAAAATATTCTTGAATTACGTTGAGACAAAAAGTAATTTTTAAGTGGGTATTTCTAAATTGATAGTATCCGTTGACAGTTTAACGGTGGAATGTTCCAGCAGCAGATGAGTGAATGAAAATGTTGTGGTCTCGCTCTCACGCGTGCAAAGTCCAATTCCCCTTCTCTTTGAGCGAGGCATTTTGTAGCAACCAGCTGGGACATGATTCAGTACAGAAAAATCTTACCGCGGGCTACACGGTTCCTCATTATATTAGGACTATCTAATTTTGCTCGCTCCAGACTTGGTCAGATTTTAGTCAATTTATAATTAATTTTGATATATTAAAAATCCTGTTAATTCACCTGTGAAGTGTCTATCCCCGTGAAGGGTAAGTTTGCCAAACCAAACCTTTATAACTGCTAGCTTGTGTTTCTATCTTTTTGTATTGAGCAGGTACCTACAGACATTTATTTTGTGTTCAATTATTTTTTCTTTGTCTGTTAGGTTTTTATTTCGTTAAGCCTCGAATGTTCCATACGCTCGTAGGCCTATAATAATGTTGTGTTAATGTTTCACGCTAATTTAATATTGTGTATTTACCATGTAAACTCCGTTCTGCTGATGACCAAACTCACAAACGCCTCAAGCGCTTTACGTCCTAGGCTTTCGCTTACGCTGCGGGGTCATCATCAGAGAGGACTTACAGTGGACCTTTTATTTACCGCTGGACGTTGATTCCAGGGAACAAGATTGGGGTTAGAAATACCCATCCTCGTCGTTCGTTGAGTTCAGCTGACTCACCCTACCGAACGTTCGAGGCCTGCGCACTCACAGCACCTAGCTGCGCACACCGCTGACCTGCCACACACACCCAGCAGCGCACAGCCGACCTGCCGGCGCATCCACCATCCCGTCCCTGAGGTCTCTCTCACCTCGGGACAACTCCTCGGCATCGCGTCCCTGCTCTACGCGATAAGCCAGGGCAGTACATAGTGCGCCTACTTCCACGGAACGAATAAATACCGAGTGACGGCTGTGAACCACGACCTTTAATAAATTAATTGTAAACGTTGGTGGGTTCTTTTATTTTAACCCACCATTAACCGTTACAAGTGGCTATGTGCTGCAGGCGTATCGCAAGATCAGATTGAATATTTATACCATACGTCTTAGTCCTAGATGGGTCCTCCCCCAATATTTCCATGAGCTCGTCGTCCAGCTCCAATGCTGCAGGTGACGCATCTGCTTGCAATGGTGGCGTAGACACCGGCAGTGGCACTGCGGCGCTGGTGGACGGCTGAGGTTCTGCGTTATTTATCGACGGTTGCGGATTGGTGACGGCGCCTGCCGTTGTTGTAGGCATGTCTGAAATGGACATTGAACCATTTTAGGTATATATTTTAGATAGCGTGACAGCCCCATAAGCTGGCCGCATTACCCTACTAGGTTTTAGGTAAGTAGTTTGATAGTAAAGTAACAGTCCCACAGACTGCTCGCAGTACTATAAAATATCGCAAAGTGACATTCCCAAAAAATGCCCGCATTGCTTTCATTATCCCACTAAACGTGGCTACCGAATTTAGGTAGGTAGTATAATAGTAAAGTAACAGTCCCACAGACTGCTCGCAGTACCATATAATATCGCAAAATGACATTCCCAAAAACTGCCCGCATTGCTTTCATTATCCCACTAAACGTGGCTACCGAATTTAGGTAGGTAGTATAATAGTAAAGTAACAGTCCCACAGACTGCTCGCAGTACCATATAATATCGCAAAGTGACATTCCCAAAAAATGCCCGCATTGCTTTCATTATCCCACTAAACGTGGCTACCGAATTTTGGTAGGTAGTATAATAGTAAAGTAACAGTCCCACAGACTGCTCGCAGTACCATATAATATCGCAAAGTGACATTCCCAAAAAATGCCCGCATTGCTTTCATTATCCCACTAAACGTGGCTACCGAATTTAGGTAGGTAGTATAATAGTAAAGTAACAGTCCCACAGACTGCTCGCAGTACCATATAATATCGCAAAGTGACATTCCCAAAAAATGCCCGCATTGCTTTCATTATCCCACTAAACGTGGCTACCGAATTTAGGTAGGTAGTATAATAGTAAAGTAACAGTCCCACAGACTGCTCGCAGTACCATATAATATAGCAAAGTGACATTCCCAAAAAATGCCCGCATTGCACTCGTCATGTTTGACCCTGGTTCAATAATCACATTTTAGCGAAGTGACAATCCCATAGATTGCCCGCAGCACTAGTTTATACGAGAGAATATGTTCGTAAAGCGTTAATAAGTAATAACCCCTCAGGTTACCCGCAATATTAATTTTTTGAACATGTGGGTAGATGTAATTTTTTACCTTCTATGCATAGACGCTCGGGCTGCGGCGGCGCCGCTGTACCGCAACTTGGTGATCTTGACCTTGAACGTGAGCGCGATGATGTAGAACTTGAAGAAGTCGAAGATGAGTCTGACGATAATCGCCGTCCTGTTGACCTATGTCGATCTCTGCGTCGAGCACGCATTAGTTTACGCTCTAACTTTTTGAATTTATTTGCAATATCTTCGTAATTCTCTTCCACTATTCGAGAACGTTTAACCATGGTTAGAACGAAACGCTTGCACGACACAAAATTATATTTTTTACAGAAAGTGTGCGTTATGGCGAAGCACTGAATGTGTAATGAAGTTCGCTGGCTGGGGTTGTCGGACGAAGAAAAAAAAAAAAAAAAACTCTCAAACACAGTGCAGATGGCGACACCGTAACTATGTCTACTATGTAATCTCTTATGCTAATCTAGAGGACAAAGCTGAGTATAATAATGTGTTATTGCTTAAGAAAGATTTAATAGGTACTGTTGATATGAATTGTATTGTATTGTATAACGGGCTGGTATCCGCAACTCAACGTCGTATATATTTTGCGTACTCTTGATATAAATATTACTTACTAGCTTCTGCCCGCGGTTTGACCCGCGTCATTGTTAGGCGTTGGCCCTATAGTCCCGTCCCCATCCCAGGTAGGAATTTTCCGTCATTAAGACGTTACCTCAAGGTCGGTCACTGACGTAACAGACGTCCTGGGATGACGTCTGTGGGCCCTCGTTGTGACGTTAAAATGTCACGGGCACACGACGTCATATTTGATTTCGTGTGGTCGTCTCCCACTTACGTCAGTGTGACTTATGATAAGATGTATGAACGACCAACTTGTTACCGAGGAGCATGCGACGTCCAGATGACGTCATACAAGCTAAAATTTCACCTGTTTACGACTTTAAAATAATCAAAGTCGGTAAATTTTCGTGCGTACCAGGGGTCTTAAAAGTGTCAGTGTTATGCTAGCTCCAGAAATTGAAACAACAAATAATGTTTAGGTAGGGTTGTTGGCACAATTTGTAGAGTAAACATCACATCATGTTCATGTAGGTACTCGTAAATGATAAGTACCATTTTTTTGACAGTTAACAATTTATTAGATTTTTCAAATGAGTGTGCATAGAGGTATATCTATGTTATACTCGTATGTATATATACCTATGTCACAGCCAAAACTGTTAATAAGTCAAAACTACTTTTAACTGGTGAAAACTAGTCAAAAATACTTTTGACTAGTCAAAACTAATTTAACAATAACTATAACATTTCCATATACCTACATATAAAGTTATGGTTTTTTTTTGTGAGCCTTCAAAAAAAAAAAAACATGTAGTTCTAGGACTAGGTAATTACAACTGAGGCGTTCTAAAACAACATAATATTTTTAATACAGAAAACGCATTTTAACTTAATAAGAGTTTTGACTGACACCAGTCAAAAGTGGTTTTGACTGAGAGTTTAGCCTGTAACATATCCTAGTCCTGGTAAACGATTTATTTATTTGTGATTAATTTTATAGATGCTGTCTGAAATTAAAATTATTTTGATATTAATATTCAAATGCTAATTTAAATTTTACTGTCTAAATAATGATATCAATGAAAGTGGCAGCTTAGTATCTGACTGAGCTTGCTTTTTTGCAATGAAATTACACACATTATAATATTGTTGTATTATTGTACAAGGTCAATATTACCACAAAGAAAACAATACTTAAATTCCTTATTTCTCACTTATTATGCTGTGCCTCTTCAGCCGTTCCGGTGCATGTTTTAACCAAACTTTTATGCAATCTTCTATATCTTTATCATTTGATCCTGGTGATGACCATTTGATGCTCTCTGAAAATAAAATTATATTTGTATCAATTTCAAAAGATTTAACTGCATAGTAATTAATGCATACAAAACACTGGTGAAGTTGCACAAAACCAACATTAGTTTAACGGATACTATAAATTCATGCCATTACATTTAAAAAGAAAGTGACAGCATCAATTTAAAGTCTCCGTCAAACTAATGGTGGTTTCGTGCAACTCACCGTCAGACTCACAGACTTCACACAGACAGTATAGTTGGTGCCAGTTAAGGTGGCAATAGCGGTCATTGACCTTTACCTAATAAGTCCTCGTATGACATATGCTCAGAATTAGCATTTTTACAAAATACCGAATAAATTAGTCAGTATATTGTAAGGATATAAGTATCTAAGTATTCATAATATACTCCTCAAAACAAAATAAGGGCCGCTTAATAAATTGCACTTTAAACTTATTCTGGGTACATAATTAATAGTAAATATCTTGTTATGGTTTCTTTCAAGCATTAATATTGTTTCTAATGCATAATTGGAAATTCATAACTTTTTTTTAATTAGATATTTGAGATTACTTAGAATTTACGGCTTGGTGTTTTTTAATTTTCAAACTTCTAACGGAGTTTTCTTCGACTAATACAGCAAGCGGGCTATAATGATCTTTCAATCTCATAATGTTATGTATTCAGAGACATATGGACGCAAAAACAGCCACTTGGGGTGTCACCTTAATCAAGGGGGCCCATACCCAGAAGAGGTAGGTTTAATGGTGGAATATTCCCAATGAATGGTTCAAAACGCTTGAAACTGGTCTCAAAAGACGGGTAATATCACCAGACGCCGTGATCGAAGAAGAAAGTAAGTAAGTAAAGCCCAAAAAGACCCTTAAGTTTGTTTAACCGCGCAAATAGAGCAAAAATCTACTGCCCAGACCATACAAACTCCATTGCATCGACCTACAGGCACCCCTATAATTAACTAGATTATTTTTAATAGACTCCATGAAGACTAGCAATACTCAAGGATATGCTTAGATCACCTCCAGTTAACTGCAGCATATGGTGCAAATTGTTAAACAGTGGCAAAGGAGAAAATTATTGAACTGTTTTTACTGGGCTTCAGTACTTCTTTTTGATGACAGCTGGGTATTTTTTTTTAATAAGGGCTGATTCATTAGAGCCTAGAGAAGATCTTAACAACAGGTTTCAGAACCTTGCACTCTTGAAACAGACTGTTTCGGGGAGCTCTGAATTATGCTCTGGGGCGGTTTTCTCTATCACGCAAAACTGAGCTGGCTCTTCTTAATTAGGGTGCTGTAACTACTCAAAATTGCATAGAAAATGTGTTGCAACTCTATATTATTCCTTTTGCAACACAAGGAGTACCTGAGTTCACCTTGAAGCAGGATAATGGTTGAGCGGACACGACGCGACTGACAGTGCACACATTCGCTGACGCTCGAATTACGATGTTACAGAGGTCACTCATGATTTTTACCTGAATTTTATTGAGCATTTATGCGATGAGTTAAAGATGAGTGAAAAACAAAGTAAAATTCCCATCAAAACTCAGCTGGATCTCAGAAATTGTCTGAAAACTTGTTGGTAGAGGATCCCAAAAGAAAATGTTCGAAAAACACCCAATTAAACACCGGATTAACTAATCCAGACCATTCCACCTCCAATAAAATAACACAGAATTAAAAACAGAAGCTATAAAGAACACTTTGGAACATAGAAGCCGTTATTTTTTCGATTTTTTTATGTTTCATGTAACTCGATACTTTCCTGCAATTCCTCACTTTTCATTAAAATTCGTTTATTTTAACGATTTATTGGGATACAAACTTAATTTTCGTGTATTTCCATCTAAAATTGTTAATAATAATAAGATACAGTCGTAGTAACTAATAACATATAAATATTGTTTAATAAATCGATAAAAATCAGGTGGCCCTTATTTTCTTTTGAGTAGTATATATGAAGATGGTTAAAACATTTCACCTATACCTCAGATTTTATATTATTTTTATATCAAAGACTCACAAGTAAACACTATCATATCACAGAAAAATGCTAATTCTGATCTTATGTCATTATACGAGGACTTATTAGGTAAAGGTCAATGACCGCTATTGCCATCTTAACTGGCACCAACTATAGACACGGTCAGTTTTTGTAATTAAATATTATAAACATACTCACATTCCTAAATAATATTATTGTACCTATATTGTATGAAGTTAATAATAGTAACACAGACAATGATTTATTATTCCTGTGGAGCATACTTGTACATGTAAATTGTGTACCCACTAACATAGATTTTAAGCTTGTACTAACTCTATGGATCATTTGTAATCTGACATATATAAATAAATTAAATTAAATTAAATTTACCTATTATCACAGATTTGAGCTTCATATTGCAAAATGGTTTTTTTGTTGACCGCTTGCCGTAGAAGTTAAATTGTGAAGCAAGCCAGTCAATCATTACATGCTTCAACACTCTGTATACTTTTGTTGCAATATCTCGTCCTCCTAGGGAGCCTATGTATCGAATCTGAAAAAAAAAATTATGATGTATTCATCTTATAGTTAATATAATCAGTAGCCTATTGTATGTGTCCACTGTTGGAGCAAATGCCAAAATTCGGGATGGTAAGAAACTGGAATGGAACCCATGAAAATTTTTGTTGGTAAGTCTGGCTTTAATAAATATGTAAAAAAATGTTTTACTAGATGTTTTGAACTGTCTTAATCTTGAAGAAAAGTTTCTATTTCTGATATGTCTTCAAAGGTGTCTAAAGGGAACTTGATATTAGGTTTCAGTGGTGGTGCGGCATCTTGAGTGGGGTCTTTAGAAGCGAGATTATTTGCTCATTTTGCGCTTTAATGCTTGCTAGTACTCCAAGCACTTTTTCTTCAAAACCTTAAAGAAAGTAGAATAGACAAATTAATTTGGCAATACTTGTGAAGCTATAGACAAACAGACAGACACACTATAGCCTCAAAGTTATATCAACTCTTTTTAGTTGGCTAAACGGCTGAACATATCTTGATGCCATGGATTTAGTTTATATCATAAGGACAAAGGCTTCTTTTTAACTGAGGTACTAGACAAAGCCTCTGGTAGAAGCTAGTTAACTTTATCTATTACAGACAACTTTCTTGCATTTTACAGGATGGTTAGGCTGGCAATTTATGTCACAGTTTTGATTCTGTTCTTAGCTATTCTGCTTGCTGATTGTCTGCCCATGCTGTAGATACTGGCTGTATTGGCCATTCAGCAAGCCGAAAAGCGACAGAATTTAAGCTGTGATATTCGTGTCAGCTTTTAGAATCTTCTTTTCTGAATCCAATTCAAACTCATTTAGATTGAAAGCATCTTCATTTCTTATTTTATCCGCAAATCTGGGATGTGATCTCTAGATCACATCCCAGCAAAAAAAAGTCAAATACTGCTGTGGCATCTATGCCACAGCAGTATATGACTTTTTTTTTGCTTGAGACTGCACAGGATTTCAAATCAGGAACTCTCTAAGCTGTATTTTTGTTTATTTCACTTCTAAGTGATGGTGAAGCAGAATCTCTCCTAGGAGTATTTTGGGTTACTGAATCTGAGTCACTTAGATTTAAATCATCATTTCTTGTTTCATCAACTCTTTGGTGAAATATAGATGGTGAAACAGTAACTGGTTGTTCATTCTCAATACCTGTAATGTAACAAAATTTAATACTGGCAGCAGATATTGTGTGAGTCAGATTATAAGCAGACAGTATAAAGATTCAAATGTATACAGTTAGCATTACACTTACGTTTTGCAAAATGCTTTATCAAGGGTGGTGGATTATCATCATCATCACTGAAAATGTAACGTTTCGTCCTTACAACTCTGCGTTTAGGCCTTTCTGCTTCGGTCTCTGCATCAGTTTGTACATCTGATGTTACCTCTGATAATTTTAACACGGTTTGTTTCACAATTTAAAATGTCACTTACGGGATATCTTCCGTGATTATTTATTATAATTATATATTTTAAATTGTGAAACAAACCGTGATAGCCTAAAACAGGGTTTCTCTTAGCCTTTTCTATATCATCTAAAAATACAACACACCGGTCAGCGTTAAACCATTGTCATGCAGTTAATAAGCACAAATTAGTCTATGGTAACTGAATTTTATACCAAACGTGTTATGGATAATGATTTTCGGACAAACAGTTTTAGGTGACGAAAAGGGATACCCACCGTCAGATTCGCTGAATTGAATAACCGAAAACATACCTAGTATTGGATTTCACTGTAAGTATTTCAATATGTAAAGGTGGGTACAGATTGGTGCAATGCAACATGTAATGCAACATGCAATGCAAGAATTTAAGGTCCACATTGCTGCAATGTATCATGGGGTAAGTAATATATGATATAACTACAAAATCTCTAAAATTTACAAGAGATAACAACTGAATATACAATTTTGGTTGACATAACGATCTGTTAATATAATAAACGATTGACATAATTTTATTATGACTAATTTCTATAAGCATAACAATCAATGAATATAAATTCGTTTTGTATACCACTCAAAAGACATAAAACTTATTTGCTCTAAATTTTTTTCTTCCTGGAAAGTAATCTAACACTGATGTGCCTAGTAATAGTACCACCTGCCATGAATGTAGGACGGAGCCCCGCTTCGCGGGGCTCCTATTTCTGCGTACAGGGTTTAAAGTAACCTAACACGAAGGGGATGGCGGGGTCTTTCAGACCCCGCCATCCCCTTCGAACCTAACCTGTCCGTGTCGGGGTGCCCCAAGTCCCGAGCTCGCTTCGCTCACTCTTGCATCTTAGGTCAAATAACTGATTACTACCTGTCATGCTGGCTCGACGGAGCCCCGCTTCGCGGGGCTCCTATTTCTGGGTGCAAGGTTTAAAGTAACCTAACATTAATTTTAACATTAAATTACCTAATTCGAACCTAACCTGTCCGTGTCGGGGTGTCCCAAGTCCAGAGCTCGCTTCTATATACTAAATTTTTCTAATAACAATAGCAATCGTGAAGGCAAACAATCAAACTTCAAAAGATAAGCCAAAGTCATCAAAGAAAATAGTTTAAACGTTAAATTATATGTTTCAAACGTTATATGTAATGATCTTCGCTTAAATAAACGTTATAACAAATAAAATTATATGAAATGAGTTTTAGAGTAACACAAACATTATGTGTAAAGAAATTCAAAAATCAAAATCAAAATCAAAGCATTTATTTCAAGTAGGCCAGTTACAGGCACTTTTGAATTGTCATAGACAACTAAAGGAATATTAAGTATTAAACACTGAAAAGTTATGGTGCTACAGTCCCAGTCACAAGACATAAAAACTGTGAAAGTACCGTAGATGCACGTTCCAAGTCGTAGATCTCTATGGAGAAGAACGTGCAAGAAACTCCATGGACACTCTTTTCAGATCGCCAAAATTATTAAAGAATCATTGTTACATCATTCATTCTTAGATGGTACATTATGTGAGAACGATGTAGCAAGTTTAAAAGTGTCCATAGTAAAATTTAAAACAAAGACAATTCAGAAATAAAAATCAATAAATTAAAATAAACCGTGGCAGCTAAGAGATGACCAGTCGCAACTGACAGCGCCCGTTCACGAACATGACACATGCATCAGCACCATTCGGCTCAACCATTTTAAAGGGAGCCAAATGATCCGACACACGCGCCACCATCAGCGAGACATTTGAGTGAGCATGACACACTCAACCGCCAGGGTCATTCAAGTCAACAAGAGACGTAGGTACTCAGTGAATGACAGCTCTGAAGTACATAGTACTCACACAATGTCGGCTATGAAGCTATATAATACAAGGAAGATTGAATCTATACAATGCAAATACAGTTGTACAATCTTCAGCAGCTCCAACAATGGTATTAAGTATACTTCCACTATTAATTTATTTATACATTCACTGTCTCATGGAGCAGGACCAGCATGGAGCCAAGCATTATTATCAGCGATATAGTCGCTCAGTTTGTAATATGCCTGCTTACAAAGTGTGCGTTTAATGCATGTTTTGAATTTAGTTTCATTCAGTTCAAGAACGTTTTGTGGTAGCTTATTATAGCATTTTAAACAGAACCCCATGAAGGAAGAGTCTACTTTGGCGAGTCTGAAGCCCGGCTGAACTAATTGGTCCCTATTTCTAGTATGATAATTATGTCTGTCACCTCTTTTAGAGAAAAGATGCAGATTTTTCCTAACGTACATTATGTTTTCATAGATATATTGACAAGGAACCGTCAAGATGTTAATTTCCTTAAACAGTTCCCTTAGAGAATCGCGTCTACGGAGATTATATATAGCTCGGATCGCTCTCTTTTGGAGAATAAAGATGGACTCGATGTCAGCCGCCCGTCCCCACAATAAAATACCATACGACATTACACTGTGGAAGTAGCTAAAATATACAATTCTCGCGGTATCAACGTCAGTGAATTGGCGAATTTTCCTGACAGCATATGCTGCTGAACTTAATCGCCCTGCAAGTGTTGTTATATGAGGGCCCCATTGTAGCCTTGAATCAAGTGTTATTCCCAGGAAAACCGTTTTATCGACGAATTCTAGTATCTCCTCATTCAACACTATGTCATAATTACTATTTTTTACATTTGGTAAGGCAAATCTAATGCATTTAGTCTTGTTTCCATTTAATACTAAATTGTTTGCTGAAAACCAGTTATGGATCTGACGCAAGACATTATTGACGTCATCTAGATTCTGAGCTCGCCTGTTAATTTTAAAAATTAGGGATGTGTCATCAGCAAATAACACTATATTATGTAGTTGATTTTTAAGTATATAGGGTAGATCATTTATATATACAAGAAAGAGAAAAGGACCCAATATTGAGCCTTGTGGAACTCCCATTTTAACTGTTAAACCCTGTGAATTTACACCATTTATTTGAACATGCTGTTGCCTATCACATAAATAAGATTTTACCAGACTAAGCGCAAGTTTACCTAGTCCGTAATGTTCAAGTTTCAAAAGTAATGTATCGTGATTAACGCAATCAAATGCTTTGGAGAGGTCACAGAATATTCCTATGGCGTCTTGTGCCTCTTCCCATGCAGTAAATATGTGCTTCAATAGGGTGACACCGGCGTCAGTTGTACAACGTCCCTTGGTGAAACCATACTGCTGATCGTGTAAGATTTTGTAGGTGTTGAAGTGGTTAAGCATCTGATTTAGCATTACTTTCTCAAATATCTTGCTAAAGACTGGCAACACGGATACAGGTCTATAATTGTTAGTATCTTTGGAGTCCCCAGATTTAAAAAGAGGCACGACTTTACTGAATTTCATCAAATCAGGAAAAACTCCTTGATCCACACACAGATTAAAAATTAATGCCAAATATGGCGCTACAGTTTCCACAATGCCTGTACAAACTTTGATAGACAATCCCCATAAATCTTCGGTCGCTTTAATTTTGATTTCCCGGAAAGCTTTAATAACTGTCATAGGGTTTATATGTTTAAACTTAAAATCAGCCGGGCTGCCAGAAACGTTCGCCTTTAATAAACCTATTGAAATATCAGGTGAGGAATTTAGAGCCTCCGTAGTCCTAGCCGGTATATCAGTAAAAAATTTAACAAATTCTTCAGCTACTTCCAGGTTTGAGCTTATAGGACCACAAGATGTCTGCAAAGCATAGTTAGTGTTGGGCTTTTTTTTCCTGCCAGTCTCGTTATTTATAACTTTCCAAACCGTTTTTATTTTATTTTCTGACGATTTGATCTTATTGCTAATATGCATGGCTTTAGCAGCCTTGCAAGTATTTTTAAAACATTTTGAATAGGCAGCAACATACTTATTGAAAGTTTCAGTGTTAATAATTGGCTTAAGGCCATACAGTTCAAATAGTCTTTCCCTACTTTTCCTAATACCTCTAGTCGCCCAGTCACTAAATACAAATTTGGGTTCAATGTTTTTTGTTTTCTTTTCAAAAGTTTTATTGAATTCAGTATGAACTATTGAAAAGAAATTACCATAGAATTTATTAACATTAATGTCGTCCATATTCATTACACTTAGCTTGTTCTGTAGGGAATTATTAAAGCTACTTAATTTGGCAGAAGTTACTGGTCTAAATTTAATCTCAAGTTGTTGCTTTATTGTATTACATCTAAAAGTTACCGTCTGCCCACTATGATCAGACGGCAGACAATTAACTATGGCCTTATCCAAATAATCACAATTGCAGAAAACATTATCAATACAAGTCGCAGAAGATGGAGTAACTCTAGTTGGCTCTGTAAAAATGTTGGTCAAGTCAAATGACTTATAAAGATTTAATAACCTACTGCTATTTGAATTTTCTTCCAAAATATTTATATTAAAATCACCACAAATTATTATAGATTTATTCCTGACTGCAAGTTTTGCCAGAACATCTTCCATTCTAGATTCAAATAAGGAAAAATTTTGATAATTAGGGGGTCTGTACACACACACTATTACATGCTTATCTAGCTCAACACAGGACAGTTCGATACAATGTTCAACTGAAAGACCTACTATGTCATTACGTTGGTGAAATTTTAAAGAGTTTTTAACTAATATTAGGGAACCACCACGCAGCAAATTTTTACGATTAAAACAACTACCCACAGTATAGTTTTCATAATTAAATAGCATTTGATAGTCCTTTAACCAATGTTCAGTAAAACAGATAATATCAAACATGGTTTTTTCTAAAAACATTTCAACTTCTAATAATTTCGAAGAGATACCTTGAATGTTCTGATGGAACAATTTCAAGGTATTCTGCGGAGGCCCTTTTTTAAAACTATATGGTTGGTTGCAAGAAGATACATTGTCTGTGGGAGATGCTATAGTGCTAATGGTACCTTCTGTTGTCTTACTTAAAAGTTTAAAGAAAAATAAATACTATCCGGAGGGAGCCCCGGGACCCCCATGCCATCACCAGGCAAAAATATCCTACTACTAGTAGTCCCACTTTGAGATTGGGAATCTTCCATGGTGACACATGGGTCCTCCTTCGTACAACTAATACTATTACTAAAACTAATACTAGGATAAATATGTACACAACAAGACGAAGACATACTACTTATGTCTGAGTGAATATTAAAACTTAATAGACTAGCTATTATATGTCTATATCTAATAGGCAGATACGCTGAATCCTGAGTCGACCTAAGTTTATCAACAACAGTGTTGATGTCTAAGTATAAAAGTTTGTCACTATAATGAGTTGCTAAGAACTGTACCTGCTTATTCAGCCTATGTATATGATTGTTTTGTCTGTTTGATAACTTCTCAAAATAGGGAAATGCACACAAAATAATTTTCTTACAATCTAATTTTAACAACTCTGCTACACTGTCAGTGATGTCTTTTGTTCCAATCTTAGAACTATTGCCAATAAATATAGTAACGGTTGTATTAGGATAACACACATTTTTAGCGACTGATGCCATTATCTCTTTGTAGTTTGAATGTGGCATGCAATGATTTAAAGTACAATAACTTAGATTATTACTTAATAAATTACCTAGCCCTCTGCCTATACTGTCGGAGAACATAACTGAGTGACACTCACTATGACTATTTGAAGATACAAAACTATTAATCTCAGGCTGATTATTGTGAACAATGTCAGATATTAAGTTCTGACAGCTGATACTGTCCGGCTTGCACTGCACAGCTTGAGACGGGTCCTCCGTTGCTTCAGGCTGGAGGACATCCGGATTGGGTTCCATCTGACAGGAACACCGAGTATTGCTGAGAGTCAGCAAGTCTACTTTGTCCACCAATTGATTTGTGGCAAGAATATGCTCTTTGATTTGATTTTTAGAGCTTTCATATTTATTAGTCAAAGATTTTAGTGACTGATTCAAAAACTGTATATCAGATTGTAAGCGCTGAGTGTCTATTTCATAAATATTTATACTATCTTCCAATTTAATCTGATAGTTATTTAATTTACTAACTAATGAAACACGCTCTTTCCTTAATTGAATATTTTTAGAAAAGTAATTTTGTTGTTTCTTATATTTATTACATTTTTTAATTATTTTATTTAATCTTGCATATTTCTTTATTCTATTTTGACTAGTTTTATGAGAGTAGTTTTGTTTTAATAAAGAATCTTCAGTCAGATCTATAGTAATTAAGGGAGAGGGGTTACAATTACTATTTAATATTTCATTGTACAAGTTATTTGTTTGAATAATTTGAGAACTTTCTTTTTCTTTTTGTAAGTTTAAAATCAAATCATTAGCATAAATAAGTTCATTTTCTAGGTCCCTAACCTTACATAAAGCCTCCTCATACAAATTAGAGCAATTCTTGAACCCATCCATGACCATCCGCAGCTGATCCCGTTCATCAACAACGTCCAAGAATTGCTGATGAAGGTCAACTAACTCCCGTTTTAGGCTTGAGTTATTGGTATTAACCTTAACGATCTCCACCTCACTCTCTTCTCTCTCTTGTAACAGTTGTTGGACTTTGAGATTGGATTCCTGAAGCTCATGGAGAGCTGTTCTCAATTTAAGCTCCATATCCTGAGCAGCAGCCTTACGGGTCATCACAGGCATGGTTATTGGATTGGTTACTGAAATTGAGAAATAGAAACGGTGAGAACAGGATAAATCAATGGAGAAAAGTTAGTGATAAAAAGGGGGAAACATGAAATTGTAAAAACGAAGGGAAAAAGTGCTAAGTAAAGAATTGAAATAAGGTAGGCTGATTTAATAGCATCAAAATATGCTATCAATACAAATTGGGAATTGTATTTTATTGGCTGTATTGGTTTTATTGTCTTAAAGCACTTTTTTTTTTTTTTCTTATAGTGGGTACTTTGCTAAGTGCACAAAAAAAATAGTTTAGACTTAAAAAAAATAGTCATTAAGTACATATAGACAATAATGCTCACTAAGTATCTTATAAGGTTTATACATGTAGATATTTATTAACTATGTATTGCTAGAAAGTTAATCAATCTTCTATATATGCTAGAAAGTTAATTATGTAAACAAATGATTTTGCAACCACCAAAGGAGTGCAAAAATAGCAAAAAATATTGTAATGAGTTGGAATTGGCGTTTAAAATACAGTAATAACAAATGTGTGCAATTTATAAGTAAAAAAGTGAACGATACTCCCCGTTTAGATCCGTAGTACGTGCGTCAGCTGATTGTTTAAGGTTACCGGTTAGGTTACCGGCAACTGTGTTACCGAAAACTTTTTATAATGGTCCAATTATTAAGAAAACAATATTCCTGCGTATTGACACAATAACAATACGATTACACACGAAATATAGTTGATTACAGCCTAATTAATAATTTAATTTAATTATAAAATACGGAACAAAAATTTGACATGTTACTCGGACAGTGTTGCCAGAACAAAAAAATTATATCAACCGTTGGTATATCTCACGTTGATTATATCATGTGAACGTTATTGAAATGAAAGTATATCAAATAAGTTTATATGAAATGAGACGCACCCTGTATCATGTAATGTCACAGGATTCCCATAGTGTGGACGCCTCGCGCGCACGAACTGCGCCTGGGTCGCGCACGCTCCGAGCGTTACAACTCATGCGCGGCTCGATTCGAGATTTGTCGGTTTTTAGTACGAACACAAAGGGGCGCGCAGTGTGCGCAGGACTCAGCCGTGGACGGTCGTTCGTTTCGTTCTATTATGCGGGTTCCCTCGGTAGGGTTTTTAAAAAAAGACTTTTAAATGAGCTGCACAAATAAACGTTTAATTACGAAAGATGAACTAGAATTATGAACTGGCAGACACAAGAGCGAGAGATAGTAACGATTCGGCGTTTGAGATCGGACTGGCGCTCCCGAGGAGCGCTGGGCAGTAGTGTCCCTTAAATGCTGACACCGCGGTTTTGATGGGACACTTACCTAATCACTTTAAAATGATTATTAAGCATTTTACTTAATATTGACAATCTATAACAGCCCCCCGATTTAGTGTAAACTACACCTTTTTTTCTTAAGTGAAGTTTACCTATTTTGAAAGTAAATGAATTATATTCTAGCCAATTCTAAGAGAGGGTCCCGTATTGATATTTGAAGTGCTAATTTCGTCTAATTCGTGGTTATCATTTTCAGGAGTATTATTTTCTTTAGATTTCCTTAGTCTTTCGTGTATGCCAGTTTTATACAACTTATAGGTAATAAACAATAAGATAAAGATTACAATTACAATCATAATGCTAGAATAATACCTTTGATACAGAACAATATGTGGTTTTTCAATAATATTATTAAGGCTTTTCAGAATTTCAGGATTATCATAAGCTAACGAATCTAAATTTACATTCTTAAGGTTAACAACAGGTAAGTTTGATACAATATTATTATATGCTATGACATTACAACAAGAGTCGTTTAAAATATTAAAATTAGAGACAATAGTTTTCATTTGGATTTCACGGTTTTCATGAGGTATTAAACGAGTATCTTTAC
This sequence comes from Agrotis clavis, assembly GCA_954870645.1. Classification (NCBI taxonomy): domain Eukaryota; kingdom Metazoa; phylum Arthropoda; class Insecta; order Lepidoptera; family Noctuidae; genus Agrotis; species Agrotis clavis. The sequence goes on from OX940925.1 coordinate 12,350,287, forward strand.
AATAGGCGATACATTCAGCAGGTAAGTATAATAAACCATTTCCATTAATTTCTATTTCGTTAGATTGAGAGTTATTACATTCAATGCTTATTTTAGTTTTTTCAGACATTACAAATAACCGTCTATTATGGCGTAGTGGCTGCCAAATGCTGACGTGGCCGTGAATGAATTTAGTTTTACAAATCGGCGGTATTGAGGTAAGTACCTTCGTAATAATTTCCGTTTCACAGGAAGGTGTAGCAGAGGAGGAGTACAATATTGATGTTTCACAAAGGTAATGATTATTATTAATTATTCTACAGTAATCTAGCTTATCTAACTTACAATTCATTGACTTATCTTTACTTATACCTATATACTTAGAGGATGGGATGATGGTCGAATATGACCTTGTTTAAATTAATGATTGTAACAATCTGTGACTTTATTAGGTATAAGAAAGTTATATTTTTAATTAATAAATGTAACATGATTCATATATTTTATTTTTTTAACGTGCAAAAAAAAAAAAAAAAACCTACCTAATGGGGATTATTGAACTTTTTAGTTCACTTATCCCCATTAAATAAAAATTTTGGGTCAACGGGGAATAGTGAACAAAAAGTTCACTAATCCCCATCAATGGGGATCATCCAACGGGGAAAAGTGGAATAAGCCGATTATTTTTATCATGAGGAACCAGAGAAGGTAAGTTATTTATTTATTTATTTATTTATTTATTTATTTTATTGGTTTTCCTACAATTGTTACATCCATACATACTTAAATAGAACACATAACATTAATACTAGATGTACAATATTAAGCGGAAAACACTACATGCAAAAATAACAAAAAAAAGAATATAAGGAAAGATCGGAAACAATTTTTTTTTTTTTTTATCTTATGTTAGATAACAAGAATACATGCCAAAGTAAATGTGTTATGATATACATTTAATTGTAAAGGATTAATTAAAGGAATTTTTACTATAAACACTACTTTTTCTTTATTGAAGTAACTAGATATTTCAGATATATTCAAAATAGTATGAATGTTATCAAGATTTAAAGGAACCGGAAGTTGTTTGGATTCAGGTAAGAATCTGTAATTATCAACCAGTTCTGTGTAGAGTTCTTTAGGTGTTAAGATAGTGGGATATAGGATGTTAGATTTACTAAACATGATAGAGTTAATTATGTCTTCAACCTTGAAAGATAAGGCTAGTAGGCTATTTTCTATCATAGACGTTAATTCTAGCATGCGAGACCTGATACCTAATTCTCTTGAGACGTATGTCAGATTTAGAATATCTTGAGATATCGCATCAATTGCATTTTTCAGGTGTTTTTCATTTTCTTTGATTGTGGATAGAGTTTCGTTAACCGATTTAAGTAAAGAGGTGGTGACCAATATACACTTCTCATCAAAAAAATCGAAACACCTCGCAGTTTATGATTTGATAAGGATTATCAGAAAAATGTGTATATTTAGGAATAAATGTAAAATGTCATTTAATAGTGAGTAGTATGAGGTTTTTAAATCCTAATGTTAATGTTCTAAATTCAAATTAAGTCTTCATAGGTTTCGTATTTTGTATAATGAGTAATTTTTACCCTGTATGGAATATGAAGGAAATGGGTAAAACAACACGCGTAAATGAAAAAAAAAATGTAAGAAACGTTTATTTAATAACTTGTATTCCCTCCGCGAGCTCTTATTACTGCTTCCATACAGTTCTTCATCGATCGGATGAGAGTCACGATCACATGTTGTGGTATATTATCCCATTCCTCTTGGATTGCATTTTGCAGCTGGCTAAGTGTTTCTGGGGCTGGATCTCTTGCTCGAATTCGTCTCTTTAATTCATCCCATAGATGTTCAATGGGATTCATGTCCGGGCTTCTTGCTGGCCATACCATAATGGAGATACCGACTTCGGTAAGATAATCTCGTACGACGCCCGCGGTGTGAGCTCTAGCATTGTCGTGCATGAATATGAAGTCGTTGCCAATAAAATGTGCATAGGGCATCACATGAGGTTCAAGACACTGTTCGATGTACCGATGAGAGTTTAGTGCAGGCAGCCGTGGCCCAGACACAAAGGCAAGTTCTGTCTTACCGTCGGCGCTGATTCCTCCCCAAACCGACCACGAACCGCCACCATAGCTGACCTTTTCTTCAATGCAGCATTGTGCAAAGCGTTCTCCATCTCTTCTGTAGACCTTGTTCCTTCCGTCGTTACCATACAGCATAATTTTACACTCATCAGAAAACAGTACTTTGCTCCAATGAAGGTATGACCAAGTTAGGTGCTCGCGTGCAAAGTTAAGGCGCGCTCTTCGATGGTCTGCAGTTAATTTCGGCCCATTCGCTGGCTTATGCGGTGCCAATCCGCGTTCCTTCAACCTTCTTCTTATTGTAGAGTCACTTACAGCTACTCTTCGTACAACGCGAAGCTGCTGCTGCAGTTGAAAAGCGTTAAGGCGTCGATTTCGTAAAGAAGTTGTTACAATAAATCGATCATCTCGCTCAGAAGTGACCCGATTCCTGCCAGATCCTGAACGGCGCGTGAACGAACCAGTCTCCCGATAGCGTTTGTAGACTCTATGAACAGATGATAAGCTTAGATGCAATCTTGCAGCCACAACACGCTGACTAAGTCCAGAATCCAGCAATGCCACCACTTGGGCGGCTTCTGCGGGCGAAGTATCCATATGTTTTAGAAAAAAAAGTTTTTTCAGACGTCCCAAAGTCACAGTAAATGAAATAAGAAACAGAAAGTTTAAAGACAAGCGCTAATTTTTAGTTTTTAAACGAGAAACGTACTCCAACCCTAAATACACATTTGTCTCAAAACAGTGATTAATTTAATTTATAGGATAAACAAATGAAATTATTTCGAATTTTGATTCTTTTCTTCTTACTGTAATGACCAAACTGCCAGCTACACAGTAATGTTTTTTTTTTCATGGAATTAATTCTCTTTTGTAAAAAATTAGGACAAAAACAATAAAAACGAAAGTGTTTCGATTTTTTTGACGAGAAGTGTATTTTCCTTCATTAAAAGGGCTAGATTCTTTTGGCCTGTTTCTACCTCATTAATGGCATTGTCATATCGAATGGCATCGTCTTCATCCATAGTGCCAAATAGTTTTTTAGATAGAGTGCCTATGAAACCTAGAAGTGCAGATCTTCTCGACTGGCGAGATGTAAGGTGAAAAATAGCTTCGTTATCGTGAGCTATATCATTAAAACGCGTATTCAATGGTTCAAAAAGATTTGTACATTCTAAATAATCAAAAATTTTACCATTATCACATACTTGTTTAGATTTATCAAGAATTTGACGGAGGTTTATAATATGTGGGTTAATAAAGGAAACATCATATGGGATAACTATGCTAAGGTGACTATCAACTAAACTTAAGGAACCTAGAGGGTCCAAGTAGATGCCAGAACTAGAAGGAAGTGACTTGATAAAGTCCTGGTGTGCATTGTTCAATGTGCTGAAATAGAATGAACGAGGTTAGATAAATATATTACTGATTGATACTTTCTGTGCGTTCATCTTGAATAGGATTAACTGGAAATCGAGACAGAGCGTCTGCATTCGTATTTATTTTTCCTTTCTTATGTATGATTTCATAGTCGAACTCTTCTAATTTGAGTCGCCAGCGAATTAGTCTGGATCCAGGGTCTTTACAGTTGAAAAGCCATTGTAAGGGCTTGTGGTCTGTAACTATTGTGAATCGATTCCCATAAAGGTAGGGACGAAAAGCTTTAGTTCCAAAGACGATAGCTAAGCATTCTTTCTCAGTAACACTGTAGTTACATTCGGCTTTATTAAGGGTTCGTGACGCATATGCAATTGGACGGTCTTTTCCTATAGGACCTTGTGATAAAATAGCAGAAACAGCGAAGTTTGAGGCGTCACAAGTGAGGATGAAGGGTTTGGTAAAATCAGGGTAAGCAAGGACAGGTGACATTACTAGTTTTTTCTGTAACGTTTCGAAAGCAAGTTGCTGTTCGTTTTTCCAATTAAAAGGTGTATCCTTTTTCAGGAGAGAAGTTAGTGGTTTCGCTAATTTGGAAAAGTCTGGAATAAAGCGTCTATAGTAGGATGTGAGTCCGAGAAAAGATTTAATGTCCTTGGGACATTTTGGTACGGGAAATTCCGTGATGGCTACGATCTTTTTTGGATCTGCTTGTACACCGTCTTTGTTAATGACGTGACCAAGATAAGCGACTTCTTTGCACAGAAATTCACACTTATCTGGTTGGAGTTTAAGTTTATAATCTCTGAGTCTATTGAACACACAGGATAGATTTTGGATGTGACTTGGAAGGTCAGGTCACACGACGATATCGTCTAAGTATACGAAGCAGCGTGAGCCTTGTAGTCCACATAGGCATGTATTCATGAGTTTCTGAAAAGTTGACGGGGCATTTTTTAGCCCAAACGGCATTCTTGTGAATTGGAAATGTCCTTGAGGTACGGAAAAAGCGGTTTTAGGGGCGTCTTGCTCAGATACTGGAATTTGATGGAAGCCTGAGGCTAAGTCTAAGGTTGTAAAATATTGACTTTTCCCCAATTGATCTAGAATTTCTGTAATTTGTGGAATAGGATAAGTTTCACCGATGGTAATGTCGTTGAGTTTTCTGTAATCTATAACGACTCTCCATTTTCGTTTTCCTGAAGCATCTAATTTTTTAGGCACGACCCATATGGGTGATGACCAGGGTGAATTTGAAGGTATCACTATTTTTTGTTCTAACATCTTATTTAATTGACTTTCTACTTCCTTTTTGTGGCATTCAGGGAATCTATAGGATTTGGTTTGGATAGGAATGTCTGTGGTCGTTCTTATGTTATGTTCAGTGGCTTTAGTATAGGTAAGTTGTTCGTCTGGAAGGTGGAAGATGTCGGAGAAGTCTTTGCAAATTTGTAGTAAGGCATTGGATTCCTCTTCATTGAGGTGAGATATTCTAAGTTGTTCGAGGACTTTTTTTGTTCGCGTAGTAGCGTTAGGTTGAGGCTTTGATTCATCGTAATTAGGATAATTTTGACTATTTAAAGGTTCTATTGCTAGGTTAAGGTTAGATTGGAGGACGACGGGATTTTCGGAAATGTTTACAACTGTAATGTTGACACGATTATTATCTTTTACCTTAACAATGCAATTTGCGATTAGTAACGAGGCAGAGATGTGTTGGTCTAGTATAACACCTTCTTTTATATTAGGATTATTTACAGTGCACTCAATAACGGTTTCCGAACGAGGCGGGATATTGTATAAGGGTTCAGCGAATTTTAATTTGATACAGTTTTCGTCTGTTTGCAGCACTCCTTGGTGATAGTCTATTTGACAACCTAGGTTCTTTAACAGATCGGTACCTATAATACCGTCATAACTGAGGCTAATATTTTTTACAACGTGGAATTCGTGACTGTAAGGTTTGTTAGATTTTTGAAATATTTGTAGTTTAAAACTCCCTAATGTTGAGGTTGTTTCGCTTCCAGGGTCGATTCCTTTAAGGAGTATTATTTCATCACTTAATTCCGGGATAGTGGTCATGGAATCTAATTTTAGGAGGCTTACGCAAGAACCAGTGTCAACTAGGAAGGATAGGGGTCTGTCGGCTACTGAGGTTTGGATAATGACGTAAGGTAAGTACTTTTTTTCAGTATTCTTATTAATTTTATATAATTTCATATTATTTTTATTTTTCAGGTTTTGTAAGGAGTTGGGAGAAGAATCGTCTGGATTTGGAACTGGAATCGAAGCAGTGGATTTAGAAGATTTGGTATGTGATGCAGAGGATTAAGTGGGTTTTTTAATTGATTTAGGAGATTCAGTGGAAACAGTGGATTTAGTAATTGATTTAGGAGATTCAGTGGAAACAGTGGATTTAGAAATTGATTTAGGAGATTCAGTGGAAACAGTGGATTTAGTAATTGATTTAGGAGATTCAGTGGAAACAGTGGATTTAGTAATTGATTTAGGAGATTCAGTGGAAACAGTGGATTTAGTAGTTGATTTAGGAGATTCTGTGGAAACAGTGGATTTAGTAATTGATTTAGGAGATTCAGTGGAAACAGTGGATTTAGTAATTGATTTAGGAGATTCAGTGGAAACAGTGGATTTAGTAATTGATTTAGGAGATTCAGTGGAAACAGTGGATTTGGTAGTTGATTTAGGAGATTCAGTGGAAACAGTGGATTTGGTAGGTTTGGTAGTGATAGAGGCATCGTCTTTGAAATAGTAGGAATAATTTCCCGTGCGACGCATATCGGGAAATTTTACTCGTTTAAATCGTTGCGATCAACTTCGTCAACGCCCTCTTCGTTATCTAGGTTTACGTTAAAGACCTTGCGTGTTGGGTTTGGATTAGAATTTTGGGCAAGGTTTGGTTGGCGACCGTAAGAGTTGGAAGCAGAGGGTTGATTTCTGCTATTATTATATTGTCTTTTGCGACAATTTTCAATACTGTGTCCTATGTTTTTACAATAACGACAGATCATGTCGTTGGTATTGATTGGTTTGGAATAGTCAGGACGATAATTGCGTGAAATTGGTTGAGATTCGCGGCGAGAATTTGTATTTTTTGTTTTATCATTGTAAAAGTTCACGTTCGGGTTTGACCTTCTTTGTATGCTGGAAATAATTTTTTCTTCTTCTACCGCGAAACTTACAGCAGAGTTCAGTGAGTCAGGGTTACGGCATCTGACTACTTGTGAGATGCGAGGATTGAGTCCTGTTATAAAAGTGTGGAGAGAGAGATCCTGTATGGCAGCGACACGTCCTGCTAGTTCTGTTTTCCTTTTGGTTGGTATAGAAATATTTATTTCCGTTAGTAATTTTGCTAGGCACGTTTCAATTTTTAATGCAAACTGATTGACTGTCTCGGTTGGGCTCTGTTTACAGTCTTGGAGCTCCGTGAGTAGGTGAGCATAATGTTTCCTCTCACCAAATTGTTGTTTAATGAAGTCAATAAACTGTTCGAAAGAATCGAAGTCTTTAATACTACACGTGCTCTCGGCCTTGTCAACTAATTGACTTAGTATAAATTTGAACAGAATGGGTTTTTGCGATTTTGTAGCAATTTCGAAAGCGCTTTGACAGTTAGTAATGAACGGATTTAATTTTTCTCGCGATCCGTCGAAGGGTTTGATAAACTTAAAAAGAATACTGAGTTCGATTTTTTCGTCGATTTCTAATTTGGGGCCCTTAGAGCCGCTAGCGCCATCTTCAGATTTAGAAGTCATGATTTAGTAACACGGAAAACAAAACAACAAAAGAAATTAGAATAAGGGTTATATACAAAAGGTCAGGTCCTCCTTATGCTAGCTTACTTATACACTTTAGACGTTTGTAGGTGAGTCGCCGCAGCGCGTAGTCAAAACAAAGTCGAGCGTGAGTCTTATCGGCTTTAAGTTGGACGCACAATGAGATAGTTTGGTATTCACACAAGGGAGTAGTAAGTTGTCTTTAATCACTCACAGGAACGTAGCTGCTATGATGATGATGATCAGCATCGTTTCCACAGATCACTGTGGACTGCGGACCGTGGAACAGTGGCTGCCGGAGACCTCCGTTTCAACGGAGGATGAAGAGATGATAACGATTTTGTAGGAACACTTTAGCACTTTGGCACTTTAGCACTTTAGCCTTTTGCACTTTTGTACTTTTAATTTGGCACTTCACTTTAGGAACACTATTTATGACGTAGTAAGTTCTTCGGAGCGTAGTTGGGTAGGGGATTTTCGTATCCCACCGCTGCCACCAAATATTATGCGGGTTCCCTCGGTAGGGTTTTTAAAAAAAGACTTTTAAATGAGCTGCACAAATAAACGTTTAATTACGAAAGATGAACTAGAATTATGAACTGGCAGACACAAGAGCGAGAGATAGTAACGATTCGGCGTTTGAGATCGGACTGGCGCTCCCGAGGAGCGCTGGGCAGTAGTGTCCCTTAAATGCTGACACCGCGGTTTTGATGGGACACTTACCTAATCACTTTAAAATGATTATTAAGCATTTTACTTAATATTGACAATCTATAACAGTTCGCATGCGCAACGATCATGGCGGTGAAAGAGGGTGCGTGAAGTGATGACGAGTTACTTTTATTGATAGAAGAATACAGAACAAGAGAAGTTTTATGGAACCCTCAAAATGAAAACTTTTATAAACAAAAAACCCACTTGTTACTGAAACTTTTTTTCATCTCCGATCATCGTGATTTTTGGATATGTTTATTAAAAATACTCAAAATTGATAGGAGAAATAGTAAAAAAAAATCCAGGTTTTCCGGAAAATCGAGGAAAAGGTGGCCTTTTAAAAGGCCCGTCGTAATATGGGGATAGTCCACGGATATGTATGGCAGTTTGATTGTTAATGAGACAAAGTATTTTGGAGACAGTTTTTAATCATCTTATGTGGTCAAAGGATATTGGTACTAAGGTTTTAATTAAATTAAAATTTATAAATAAAAGAAAGGCGGACATTTCCATAGACATTACTGATTTTGAGAGTAATATACCGAATAAAACAGTACTTGAGAAGTAAATGAATATTTTACTTTAGTTAATTCTTATTTTTATTAATTATTTGTAAGTTTATCATTGTTTATATTGTTTATCTTCTAAGTGACCAATTCCACCGCACCAAAAAGATTGTCGATGCGATCTAGATGTCGGACATGTGCCTCTCTCTTAAATATAAGTTCTGAGTATACCCTTTCCTAATAAATGACCCATAGAAAGCAAAGTGATCAACCGATCATATATTCCTCCGTCTCGTTTGTATTCCTACTAGGCATTATGTATGGCTATAAGTCGGCAGTGGCAGATGACAGAAAATATCAGTACCAGTTCTTGCCGTAATAGAAACTTGTTTTCTGATAGTTCAACTTATCTGTTCCTTTCTTATTTTCATTATACTGTTTGGTATATTTTGGGGACCTTTGGGCTTTTCAATTTTTTATCTAGAGCTAGACCTTATTTTAAATATCATGAAGGAATCTGTACAAGAGTAATTACTCAAGAATCAAGTAACATGATAATGTTGAAAGGCGGCTATCCGAACATAAGCAAATTTTGATATGGCACTTCCCTGCAGACCAAGCTACCAGCAGTCAGTATATGTAGATGATAGTAAGGATGTAAGGATAATATACAATGTTGTACCAACCTCTTAGTTTATACATAACATAACATCACGCCTGTAAACCCCAAGGGAGAGAGTTAGCTAAGGCTAACCCTAAGACTTATGATGATCAGAGACATCTACTTGGCATTCACAAGTGGAAAAATGGTTATTTGGAACAGCCTTATAGTGCCTTCATTACATTGCACTAGCTCTTCAAAAATTAATGCGAAATTTAACGATTTCAGTGGTCGTGAGCTAAAACAAAATAATCATATTTTGCTATCCCCATAATACGACAGGGCTTTTAAAAGGCCATCGATTTCGAACGTAAAAAAATGTTATTTAGTTGTTGTTTCGAAACAAGGTAATAAGGTATTTATTTCGGTAATTTATCTAAAAGTTAGTATCAACGTTCGATTTGTTCCAATTCCGCAAATAAATATCTTAAAAACTTACTTTTGTAAAGTCGTCGTAAAAAAAAAATCTCGAGTTCTACTAAAACAATAAAATAACTGGAAAAAATGCATCAAATAATAAACGTAAGTGCATCAAATCAAACGTTGATAAGTACCACGTAATGTGACACCATAAATATGAATGTGAAATATTTTTAATAACAAGAAAAATTAAGGGTTCAGTGAAGGGAAATTTCTCCATACAAACGTAATACCAAAATCATTCGCGATACGAACATTTTACCGACTTAAAGTTATGTTATTCGGATACAGACGGTATTTATCTAGGTTCCTATTAAACTTTAAAAAAAAAAAAATTACTATTTACGAAATGCGAGCGAATTGCATTTCGTACATTTTAACACCGCTAACAGCATGTTTTCAGCTTAATTATTCTGTATTAAAAACATTAATGTTCCTAATATTATTTTAATAGGAACATAGCTTATATTGTCTAGTTGTAGATTATCAAAACTTAAATGGAAAAACATCAACTTTTCATTCATAATTTTTGGTATTACGGAACACAAACAAATTTATCGCAAATCTTGAACGACAAACGCTCTGTCGCATCAATCATAACTGTGTTTGTGTGCGTGTACGCTTGTAGTTGGTGATCGCAGAAACTCACACTTTCGTAAGGTTGTGTCGTAGACTCGTGGCTCGTGGCGCGCACTGGTCTTGGGTTTTCAATGTTACATAGTTATGTATTTGACTGTGCTACGCGTGCGTTATTGTTTGCGAAATTGTCTTTTCACAACATTGTAATAAAATCGTAGAGCTGTCATTCCTGTACATTGAATATTTTTTTCTTTTTGTATTTTTTTCGAGATACGGGATCGATTCTGAATTCTGATGCCAGATCAACTTTTTTTTTCGATTTTTGTAATGTTTTCCTGTTTTGATCTATCTCCGAAACTACTGTAAAGTTGTCGATCAAATTTTCCTATAATATTCCTAATAATATGCTTCTGTTAATAGGCTATGTATTATTACGCTATTGTCCCTGGGAGATAAGCAATTTTGAATTTTGTAGTTTTTTTTATACATAATAATGTTTTGAGTTGGATATTATTCATTCAATTTTTCCTTAAATATTCCTTACTGCGCTTCAATTAATAGGGTATCTATAATCCGGGCATGCGGGCAGCGAGTAAAGGGCAACTCGCTGCCCGACCATGGACCATGCCCGGGTCGACGGCGCGTTGTGTCCCACGCGCGCCTCAAAGAGCGCCAGCATAATGACAGGGCCCCCCTCTCAGAGGGCCAAAGCCTGCCGGCGTCGCGGGATTATTTCCTTACCGTGACCCCGGAACAGAAAGGGCTATTGAAGGACACCGTGGATTTTAGTCAGTAGAAGTCTGACAGTCCCTCCCGCCCTGCCCGGGGTGGGAGGACTCATTTGATGATTTTACCACGCTAAAAAAAAAAAAAAAACGGTATCCATAATTACGCTATTCCCCTTGGGGGATTAGCAATGTTATATGATTTTCAGTCATTGTTGACATTTGTTTAAGAACCCCTATTTGATTATCACTGTTAGCGAACCAGCTAGTCTGGTGAGTAAGCTGCTTGCCTCTCGTGCAATGGGTTTCAGGATCAAATCTTGGTAATTTGTTTCTCACTTTTTGACAATTCTTTATTTTGTTTTTATTAAATCCTGTGAGAGTTTTCAATAATAATTGAAAATAATTTTATGCATACTTTTATTTCAATATAATTTGCAATTTTTTTTTTTCTAAAATTTTTCAGTAGTTTTCTAGGATAATTCTGCACTGATTTAAATTGTAGGTACCTAGGTAAGTTGGATATTGGATATTATTATTATTACTGCGATTTTTGCTTATGCTTATGCAAACAACTGAAACTTACTGACTAAAATCCACGGTGTCCTTTAATAGCCCTTTACCTTCCGGGGTCACGGTGATGAGATAAGTCCCGCGACCAAATACAGAAAACCTACCTTGAATTCTACGTACCTACCTATTTGATCGTACAGGCCGTACAGCGTAGGGTAGGTAGCTTTTACTTCGCAATAAACAAGTAAATACAGGTACCTGTATTTACTTGTTTATTACGAAGTAAAAGCCTATGACCAAAAATGTATGGAAACTGGTGGCCACAACCACATCAAAATCGCTTCAGCCAAATGTGAGATAATCGCGAACAAACAAACATACATAGTCATACATACTCGTAATTGTACAAACAAACATACATAATACAGGTCGAACTGAGAACCTACTTTACTTTTTTTTAAGTCTGATACAAAAGCCACCAGTTTCCATACATTTTTGGTCATAGGCTTTTACTTCGTAATAAACAAGTAAATACAGGTACCTGTATTTACTTGTTTATTGCGAAGTAAAAGCTACCTACCCTACGCTGTACGGCCTGTACGATCAAATAGGTAGGTACGTAGAATTCAAGGTAGGTTTTCTGTATTTGGTCGCGGGACTTATCTCATCACCGTGACCCCGGAAGGTAAAGGGCTATTAAAGGACACCGTGGATTTTAGTCAGTAAGTTTCAGTTGTTTGCATAAGCATAAGCAAAAATCGCAGTAATAATAATAATATCCAACTTACCTAGGTACCTACAATTTAAATCAGTGCAGAATTATCCTAGAAAACTACTGAAAAATTTTAGAAAAAAATAAAATTGCAAATTATATTGAAATAAAAGTATGCATAAAATTATTTTGAATTATTGAAAACTCTCACAGGATATAATAAAAACAAAATAAAAAATCACAAAAAGTGGGAAACAAATTACCAAGATTTGATCCTGAAACCCATTGCACGAGAGGCAAGCAGCTTATTCACCAGACTAGCTGGTTCGCTAACAGTGATAATCAAATAGCGGTTCTTATACAAATGTCAACAACGACTGAAAATCAACTAACATTATGGTCACGCAGACTTTATTTTAGAACTTTTCATCTATATCAGGAATAATTCCGTAAGTAAGTAGGTACATAATTTTTACGTAACTCTAACGGTTTACGCAACGGAAGCTTTCGAAAAGGAATACAATAATTATGTTCCCGATTTTGAAAAATTTCTCATTGCTGCTCTGCTCGTATTGGTGATAGCGTGATGTTACATAGCCTAAAGCCTTCCTCAATATGGACTATCCAAATATACACTTCTCATCAAAAAAATCGAAACACCTCGCAGTTTATGATTTGATAAGGATTATCAGAAAAAATAGTATATTTAGGAATAAATGTAAAATGTAATTTAATAGTGAGTAGTATGAGGTTTTTAAATCCTAATGTTAATGTTCTAAATTCAAATTAAGTCTTCATAGGTTTCGTATTTTGTATAATGAGTAATTTTTACCCTGTATGGAATATGAAGGAAATGGGTAAAACAACACGCGTAAATGAAAAAAAAATGTAAGAAACGTTTATTTAATAACTTGTATTCCCTCCGCGAGCTCTTATTACTGCTTCCATACGGTTCTTCATCGATCGGATGAGAGTCACGATCACATGTTGTGGTATATTATCCCATTCCTCTTGGATTGCATTTTGCAGCTGGCTAAGTGTTTCTGGGGCTGGATCTCTTGCTCGAATTCGTCTCTTTAATTCATCCCATAGATGTTCAATGGGATTCATGTCCGGGCTTCTTGCTGGCCATACCATAATGGAGATACCGACTTCGGTAAGATAATCTCGTACGACGCCCGCGGTGTGAGCTCTAGCATTGTCGTGCATGAATATGAAGACGTTGCCAATAAAATGTGCATAGGGCATCACATGAGGTTCAAGACACTGTTCGATGTACCGATGAGAGTTTAGTGCAGGCAGCCGTGGCCCAGACACAAAGGCAAGTTCTGTCTTACCGTCGGCGCTGATTCCTCCCCAAACCGTCCACGAACCGCCACCATAGCTGACCTTTTCTTCAATGCAGCATTGTGCAAAGCGTTCTCCATCTCTTCTGTAGACCTTGTTCCTTCCGTCGTTACCATACAGCATAATTTTACACTCATCAGAAAACATTACTTTGCTCCACTGAAGGTATGACCAAGTTAGGTGCTCGCGTGCAAAGTTAAGGCGCGCTCTTCGATGGTCTGCAGTTAATTTCGGCCCATTCGCTGGCTTATGCGGTGCCAATCCGCGTTCCTTCAACCTTCTTCTTATTGTAGAGTCACTTACAGCTACTCTTCGTACAACGCGAAGCTGCTGCTGCAGTTGAAAAGCGTTAAGGCGTCGATTTCGTAAAGAAGTTGTTACAATAAATCGATCATCTCGCTCAGAAGTGACCCGATTCCTGCCAGATCCTGAACGGCGCGTGAACGAACCAGTCTCCCGATAGCGTTTGTAGACTCTATGAACAGATGATAAGCTTAGATGCAATCTTGCAGCCACAACACGCTGACTAAGTCCAGAATCCAGCAATGCCACCACTTGGGCGGCTTCTGCGGGCGAAGTATCCATAATATGTTTTAGAAAAAAAAGTTTTTTCAGACGTCCCAAAGTCACAGTAAATGAAATAAGAAACAGAAAGTTTAAAGACAAGCGCTAATTTTTAGTTTTTAAACGAGAAACGTACTCCAACCCTAAATACACATTTGTCTCAAAACAGTGATTAATTTCATTTATAGGATAAACAAATGAAATTATTTCGAATTTTGATTTTTTTCTTCTTACTGTAATGACCAAACTGCCAGCTACACAGTAATGTTTTTTTTTCATGGAATTAATTCTCTTTTGTAAAAAATTAGGACAAAAACAATAAAAACGAAAGTGTTTCGATTTTTTTGATGAGAAGTGTATATTTTTTCATTCCTACTAATAGTTAGAATACAACAGATAAATCTCAAGATAAATACCCACGTTATACCTACTCGACGTTTATTTTATTAGATTTTAGATAATGTCCTAAAATCTTCTAATGTAGCCATTGTAGAGTTATTTCCAAAAAACGCATTGTTGGTTTGTGCGTTCACTAACGATTCCCCAAATTAGTTAACAAAAATAAAGCAAATGTTGAACAAAATTAGTACAATGAAATGGTTTTCTGTCAATATGAATGATTCGTTACAAACACACACACGCACGCATACAGCTGCGCGCTGCGCTGCAAAAAGTCAGACAGAGATAGCAATGTTTCGTCCGATTTTTGTGCTCGCCTCGAATTGCAATTGCGAGCTCCCTTCACTGGGCTCTTAAGGTAGATTAAATTATTTTTTTGGGACTTTTAAAAGCCCCGTCGCTGTATCTGGGTTAAAGAAAGATGCGTGGGACGAAATCGGAAATGTATTGAAAATAACAGCAGAAAAGTGCATTAACAAAATGGCAAGTCTTCTCTCTTCTTACCGCCGTGAAAAAGCAAAGGAAAAAAAATCCAAGGGGACTGGAAAAGGTAAGAATAACGCATTTTATTTGTTTTTATATAGGTATTTATTACAATTTAAGTCATCAAAAAATTAAGGTACCTACTTAGATAATAAAATCAAATTAGAAAAAAAGTACAATGGAGTTTATAAATCTAAAAATATTTTTTTTGCATAAACTATTTATACCTAGTTACCTAGCGAATAAAAACATATGTATATTCCTTAGATTATATACCTCTAGATGTAGCCACCGCGTGGCCGCACATGAGACAGCACTATAAAACTTCAATGTTGCCATTACAGAAACTTTTCCCTAAATATTACCAAAAACGTCAGGGTGTTTCGTTGTAACAACTACTGAAAAAGTGAATAAAACGCAAAAAAAAGTTACATTACGTTGCAAGGGCAGACTTAAATATGCTGAATGGTCATTTGACAAGAGGTATCCGGTAATTATACCTAAAGATTGTGAATTCACTAATAAAGTTATAAAGGACACGCATGAAAAGAATTATCATGTTGGTGTCAACCATACACTGAGTATAATACGTCAAACTTATTGGATACCGCAAGGCAAAAATCAAGTTAAGAAAATATTAGGAAAATGTCCTCGATGTTTGAAACATGGTGGTGGGCCATATAAACTGCCATCTACACCTACACTACAACATGAAAGGGTTAAGTACAGCAAACCATTTACCTTTACCGGAACTGACTATCTTGGACCTATATTAGTTAAGACAGAAAAGGGAATAACCAAAAGATGGATATGCTTATTCACTTGTCTTGCAGTTAGAGCTGTACATCTGGAAGTGGTTGACGATCTATCGGCTGACGAAGGTTTACTCGCTTTAAGGCGAATGATTAAAACCAGAGGAGTTCCAGCTCTCATCACTTCCGACAACGCCTTACACTTTAAACTCATCGCAGATATAGTGGCCAATGCATATTGCGTTGAGAATAAAATAAAATGGCGTTTCATACCGGAACTTGCACCATGGCACGGCGGGTTCTACGAACGTTTGGTAGGACTAGTTAAACACTGTATGAGAAGAACACTTCAAAAACACCTCTTAAAAGACAGTCAACTGTTAAAGGAAATAGAGGCAGTAATAAACACCAGACCATTAACATGTGTTGATCAGAGCTGGAACATATTCTGAAACCGTCCGACTTTCTTCAACCCGGCAGATGTGTCACTTTAGAAACGGCAGATAATAATGCATTAGTACAAGGCACATCAACAAAAACCAATTTAATTATGGGTTGGAGAAAATCTCGGATAATGTTAGATGAATTCAAAGAAATGTTTCAAAATCGCTACTTACCGACCTTAAGGGAGAGATATAGTCACTTACACTAACAACCACGAGTGACTTCCAAACTAACTCCGAAAGAAGGCCAAATAGTTCAGATGAAAGGAGAAAAGAACCGTGAAGGCTGGAAAGTAGGAAGGATAGTTTCTCTAATAAAGGGTTCCGACGGTTTGGTTAGAGTCGCACGAGTAAAAGTAGGGGAGACTATATTTACGCGCTCCGTTGCGCATTTATATCCACTAGAAATAGAAGACAACGAACAACCTGATACAATACCTCAAGATAAAGAAAAGTTTGAATCTCCTCGGTTAACTGAAGAATCTCCAGAGGACACAGAACTTTTGCCTCATGTTATCACACAGGCAGATGTTGCAGAAAGAGACAACTGCTAATCAGGAAATAGACGAGGAAATGACAGATGATAGGGTGAGTGTCACAAATAAAGAACCGGATCTAGAGATTGAGAGTGCTGATACTACTGATAGGGTTCAAAATGAAGATTTGAGAGATCATTCAAATAATATGGTGGACAAAGATTCCATGAAAAACAAGGATACGTCAACTGAAGAGGATCGACCTGAGGAAGTCAAAATTAAACGAATCGCTGCAGCCAAAGCCCTTGAGAAGATAAGGGAGTGGACGCAAAATTTGATGTCAACTTTAAACGTTCCCGGCGGGAGTGTCGCGACATTCCGCGAAATGTAAATATTGTATATAGCAACATTGAAACTTTATGGTAAGCAGGTCTCATTTTTCTGACTGTCACTTTCTATTAGCGTACGTCATGCCGCCGCTCGGTACTCTTGAATTCATATATCACTTTGTTACTGTTTATTGAGTTTCATGATCTCTTCACGTACAGCTAGTGTGTAGTAGCGTGTTAATATTAAAGTCAGTGTGAAGTGCTGTGCAGCTATCTCGAGAGGAACCTGGATTGGATTAGCTAAGTGTCTTAGGATCACTTAATTTCATTTCAATACTAACTACCCACTAAGTAAATTGATATAATGAGTCCTTCGTGGACTACATGGACCTTGTCAGGTTACCAACCATAGTAACTGATTTATAGGGCTCTTAACACTCATCAGTGCTTGGCTCTGGCCACTGCACCACATAGGCGGGTTCGCTGCCAAGGAAAGAGCCCAATTGTACTCCCATGCCATATATAGCTGGGACCTACCGGTAGAAGAGGCGAGCTCAGGCTTGTATTTAAGATACGAGTGAGCGCGGTGAGGGACGTAGGGGCCCTCTCCGTGGTGCCATAGCACTAAGCCTGGTCACCATAGTGACATTATATAAAGGTCAAGTTAATGTATAGTAATACCAATAGTAATACCAATATGTAATACCAATATGTAGGTGATCACTGGGACGCTTGGGTGATTCCATGAAGGGAGGAATCATGATATATTTAAACCCCCAGGTGGTGAACGCAGACAGGCGAGATAGGCAGAAGGTTCGCCTTAACTGCGCGACTGGACACGGATGACAGGCGAGACACCACACACGGTATGGGTCACAACATGCTATACTTGCATTCTGTTATAATAGTTGTATACAAGGCAATGAAATAAATCAAAGCAATGCATTATTGGAATATGTATTTCGCTGGTCACATGAATAAGTGTACATGTTTAGTATACATCATCATCATAAGGACTTGGCGACAGACCGTGTTCGGCCAAAAAAGATCTTAGAATCTTTTCTGCATATAAACAGATGTTTACCACATCCTCAGATGGATAGTGAAGACCTCCAACATCTTTATGAGATATAAGTCCGCTATATTTCTCAAATGATATTAAAGAGGCAAGGCATTCTCCACATTTTATTATTTTAAACATTTTCGATACAATGAAACCAGCAATATATTTAGTGACTTCAGTCGAAAATTCTGTTAAATTGTTGTTCACCAAATAATCGTGTGTAGCTGGAACGTCAATATCTTCTGGCATACACATATTTACCATCTCATCATCTGCATCATAAATTGACATTAATCTATTTCTGGTGTTATTAATTCTTCTATTTATAGCTGATATATTACAATTTAAAATATTTATTGAATCAAGGGGTATGCAATTTCCAGTAGATATGTTTTTTAGCTCACCGTGAATCAGTAACCGTTTGTACGCAGATTGAAATTGTTTCGCTGTTGGGTTATTATTAAAACCACCTTTTGGTCGGATGGCACTAAAAAATAGTTCTAAATGGTCTTGGCTAAGTTTATATGTTGGCAAATATTTAAGATTATCTGATACTATTAAGTCTTCGTAAATAATCTGCAATGCTTTAATACAAATCAACAGCCCAATAAAACCAGTCTTTTGCCCTGATATGAGTACTAACTCACCATCCTTAAAATGCAACCTATTAAGATATGTTTCAAATTGTTGGAAATATGAGTTGATGATAGGAAAGTTCTCTTTACTGATAGGTTTTTTAAATTTGTAAGAATACAATTTGCGACTGTTTAATAAGTCAATAAAAACTTTTTCAAAAAAAAATGTAACCGCCTTAAAAAACAACCACAAAAAAGGGTAAAACCTTCAAAACTTTTCTTTCGGAAGTCGGTGACTTTTTTTATTAATTTCATTGTCTTTTTGCCACCGACTTCGAAAGAAAAGTTTTGAAGGTTATTTTACCCTTTTTTGTGGATGTTTTTGAAGGCGGTTACATTTTTTTTGAAAAAGTTTTTATAAAATAAAAACTTTTTAGTTTAACCGTATAGTTCGGTACCGC